>CAVLGL010000093.1:2928750-5857500 GCA_963668995.1 Parnassius mnemosyne | reverse complement strand
CACTGAATTTTATCTTAAATACTCCCGTATCTACAAATAAAAAAGGAAGTTTCATTATATTTCATACTAATTACAGTAAACGATGAAGAAAACACTCAATGATTTTTTTATATTTACGCGAAGACTACACATTAAATGAAACTAATTTTTACCGATTCTATCGCGTATAATTTAACTTTTTAATTACCGACGTTTCTGGTGTGACGTCAAACACCTCAGTCTCCCCGTTACCATGGGTGCTGTAAAGCAAACGTCGGGAATTAAAAATTTTAATTATACGCGATAGAATCCGTGAAAACACTTTGTTTTGCAACTTATTCCGTCACTCACAATATCTGCTTGATGAAATTTTAATTTAGGTATATTAAGTTTTAACCCTCTATGATTTTAGAATAAAACTAAGAAAATAGAATAAATTTCATTTCTTCGTCTTTTTATATTAGCTCGTTAAAGTCCAAAACTGAACATGGACATCGACCTTTC
The DNA here is from genome assembly GCA_963668995.1 of Parnassius mnemosyne. Taxonomy (NCBI): domain Eukaryota; kingdom Metazoa; phylum Arthropoda; class Insecta; order Lepidoptera; family Papilionidae; genus Parnassius; species Parnassius mnemosyne. Next base: position 5,857,017 of record CAVLGL010000093.1, on the reverse strand, counting down.
ACGAAAGAATTTGCCTTAATCGTCACACGTGGCAAGTGGATTGACGCTCGCGTAATACCATACGTTTTACGTGGTAGAGCCACGCTGCAGCTATGGTTGCTGTTATGGTTGCAGCACGAATGGGTCGGCGCAACCGGCGTAGGACCACGCCTGCACAGAATTCCATCGTAAAATAGCAGCTCAACGCTGCTGTGTTTACTATGGTGAATGTAGATAACTGGAGATCCTTTTCACTGGAAACGAGGCATTCCATCTTAGTCCTCAGGGGTGGTAACGCATCTGTGTTTTGATTCTTAATCAATGATAGATGTAAATATCTATGGGCCATCAACGTATCATCAGGTGGACTTTGTGTTCGTTTGTCACCCTTATTCTATAAAAAAATGTGTAATTATATATGACGTGCTTTATTAAATTTATAATTAAATATGTAAGTATGTGCCGCTCTCACATTGTCATTGTTGGTATATACGCCACGGGTTGGGCGCTTTTATAAAATTTTAAATTAAGCAAAAGGCACGAGTTCGATCTCTATATTTACAAATAAACTAATTTGGAGGTATCGCGTAACACTGCATAGCATCAATGTGTATGCTATGCAGTGTTACCAATTCGTAATTAAAAATATTTTTAGATTCGGCTAAAATATATTTAATTTGAATGACGTTCAAGTAATTTAATATATTATCAGTAACAAAGTGTTCATTTTTACAACATACACATTGCCGTTTCATTAGCGTAAATACGCTGTATTGTTGGTTTAAGAAATTGAGTCGCTCAATGTCGATTATCGTATCTGTACATACAATTTATGTAATAACTCTGAATATTTAGCTCGTGAATTTTCTTAATAACAAACGAACGAATTTCATACGAAATTTTGTTTATATTAAAATTGCGAGCTAATTAGATTTATTAATAACATTGACAATACTTGTTAATGCAATATAATAGAATTATTATACTGTTAAATATTAAAGGTTGCTGTGTTCTACACTAATAAATGCTACAAAAATTTCGTATAGTGAGAGTCAGGGGCGACAATGCATCGGTATTTGTGAGCGACAAGTTTTTAACAATTTTCTTTAATGGCGGCGTAAGGTAATCCATCACCCTATTTTGTCTCGTGGGCTAGATGTAGATATCTATGGACCACTGCATTCTCTTATCATCAGGTGGAATATGTGCTCATTTCTTTTTAATTTTTTTATTTTAAATTATATAAGTTGTCACATATTTGACATTAGATAATCTACGAGCTGATGAAGATGAAGAGTTCAATACTAATGTTATATTTGTCAATGTTGACGTAACATTAACATAAATTATTGTTCAATAAACCGAGCTGTTGAAGGGAAAAGTAATACTAGAGTTCCGATATCTCTATTATAAGGGCAAAATCGAAATCATAAAACAGAATTTACGAGGCAATAAAATATCTCGGATTTGTAATGAACAATGGCTGAATGATAGATAATATGACATTACTCTTCTCTAATACATTGTCTGCCCAAGAACCAACAACACCAAAAATCACTTTCTGTATTCCGAATTAAATACTACCGTTGCCTGAAATTTAATAAAAATGACAAGACACCCGTTAAGAATATTTTAATAATCAATATATTTTTGATTGTTTAGGTTAGAGTTACGAATTATTTCGCCAGTGATTGGCCATGCTTTATTTATTTGAATATTAGCTAATAGCAAGTATGAACCGTCTATAAATTTTACTAAATATATCTGCTTCATATTCAAAATAATACATAAAAATAAAAATTGAAACTGTGTGTAATATCAAAATATAAGTGGCGTTTTTTTTTTATTTTTGTCTATCTGCCTGTCTATCCGTGCTGATCTTCGGAATGTCTGAACGGACTATAATGAAACTTCGCCATCTTAAATCCAAATAACGCTACATTTATAGATTTTACCGGCAAAGCCGGAGAGGATCACTGGTTATCCCGTGCCATATCCCGAGATTATGGGGATATTCACATAAACCTAATTTAAAGTAACTTTTTTATTTACTACTGGCTTAGAGACATCTGTCAAGCAAGAAACCTGGCGTATTATTTTTTTAAGACATATGGGTATATTATTTTAAAATATTTTCTACATTTATTTACATGAATTATAATAGAAGAAGCGTTTATTTTTTAATATTACAATCACTAATTAGATACATCTATAGAACTCTATTAAATAGATTACTTTTTTTCGTACTCTATTCATTTAATTGATATTATATATCATTTTCTCTTATCCTTATTTATATCTATTTTCATATTTTTCTGTATTTTCCCCCTCTATTTCAACGACTGTTTGCATCAGTTTTAAAGAAAGGAATCAACTTCAGAGAACAATTGATGAGTTTGCTTAATGCAGCAAGATATATGAGGAATCACTCAGATTAATTGCTACAAGGCAGTTACAGTTAAGTGAGGCTAATGAGCAGATTGTGCAACCAAAACAATACATAAATGACTTGAAAGCGTCCCAATTTAAAAGTCATGTTCCGTGAGCTCATATAATGTGAATCTTCTAAAGTATTGCAACCCTCCACAACAATCGATTTCACTGGTGATGATTATGTAACTTCAAGAACAGCAGCAAGGATTATCTGCAGTAGAAGAAAATTAAAAAATATGTAAAATTTATAAATATATTAGAAAACAACACTATTACATTTACATTCTTACGATACTGTACGCGGCTGATAGAAGCGGAACTCTATAAGTGTAACCAAAATTATCCAGCGGAACGCAAACGGAGCTGAATGAATGTAGTTACTCCCTAAAGGATCAAAAAAGCCTGGATTTACATACATTCATGTTTATTATTTTAAAAATAATACACAAAATCTTTAATACTTTTTTTTAAAAAAAAAACATTTCCTCCACACTAGGATTTTCTCCTGTATCGTGGAGGCAGTTTACAAACATAAATTGCACGAGGACAAACATCCAGACCCGGTACAATTATTTGTAGGCCATACAAATATCTTGTTCCGTGCGGGATTCGAACCCGCGGCCCCAGCGCAACAACTCATTGCTAAGCCACTGCGCCACGGAGCCGTCATAAGTTGATATGTCGGATTTCTGAATTTATTACCTGGCAACCCAAGTTGCCATTCGAAAATTTTGAGATATCATTGATAAATTGACACGCGCCAATATCACATAGATCGCCCGCAAGGGCCCTGGCAGACGTGTCATATTATGCAAAGTGGCTGATCCGAAAACAAGCGGTTATAAATTGGATATAATTAATTCTATACAATTTATGTAGTGTAATAAAATAGCTTTGAGATATCATACTTATACGGTATAATCGATTCCAGATTATTTAGATGCACAGTCGGACAATCCAACAATTTTTGGGTTCTATCATGACGTAAAAGATTGGTGGTTTGGTTCTATCCGACTGATCTCTTTTCGGAGGCCTCATCAACTCTTGGTTCTCAGGTATCAGTGATGTCTCCTTGGCGCAGGGGCTAATAATTGTTCCGGGTCTGGATGTTTGTCGCAGTGAAATTTATTTATGTAAACTGCCACCACAATACAGGTGAAAATTCTAGCCTGGCGGTAAAGTGTTCTTTGATGAATAAGAATGAGATCCTGGTGGGAAAAGTGACATCACCGGTATACAGAAAATTTTAATTTTTAAATCCTGGATTAAGAATCGAAATGGAGGTGCACTGTCATCCCTGAAGAATAAGATGGAATACTTTTTCCAGTAAAAAGAGTCTCATATACACTACATACACTAAACGAAAAACAGCAGAAAATATTTTACGCTGGTTATTTTCCAGTTCGAGCTAATTCATTCTGCAGCTATAAAATATCTGCACCGTGCCTCTCCCACATAAATTTTACTAGCCTAGCTAATCTTTTAAAATAAATTGAATGTCATTGAATAATCCACTTAACTAATCTATGTAAGCTTAAAGTCGTTGTGTTTGGATTAGCGGTCGATAGCGGCAGTATTCTTTCGACCTTTACACTAAGTTTACTGTCCGTACTCTCAGTCGTTGGGATACTGTCACTTGAACTTGAAACTGAATCAGCTCCTTATCATTTAAGAGTATGGGTCGATTTCACGAATCAGTTCTCCGCTTTAGTCGTCAGTTTAAGAATTATTTTTAATTCCCCCTATCTAAAAGAGCCTATTTAATTCACCAGTTAAACATAGCCTTTCGCCATGAATTGCCTCATTTGCCATTGTTGCCACACTTGGCAGGTACCAATCAACGACAGATATTTAAATTTTTTTAAAATGCTGCTTCTTCCATGTTTCAGTTTCCCTCTGTCGCCTTTTATGACTCCCAGGGGACGATATGGGATAGTGGATATTCTTACTCCGTCACTACAAGATTACACTAATGATTTTGTGTAATAATGATCAAATATAATGTTTTTTTTTTATACTGCTATACCTACGGTAAATTCTGTTCACATTTTGGGTTGACTAGTAGAGAATACCTAAAGACATTAAGGATGCCCTTTGTATTAATTTTTATCAGGTAATAGAAACTAAAAGCGAACAGAGACTAAATAAAAATCTATGAGCAACTTATTGCAGCAAGAGGCTTTTAAAATGCTTTAACTTCAGCTAATTATGTTTTTATATTGTTATATTTTAGGTCAAAGTCTCAGAGACGTGGGATATGAATCTTGGGTAATGGGCAGCCAGAAAATTCAGCCGACGGAGAATATTGCGGGACTATGTTCAGGGATGCGTTATTGAATGATATTTTTTGTCATCACACTGCACCGTTCATCTGTGAGAAGAATCCCGAGAGTCTTTTACACTTCGATTATGATAATAACTAATGGTAATTTTATTGCAAACTAAAAACGAATTGATACGTTAAATATTTTAGCTCTTATTGATGCTATATTATATTGTTAAACTTCCATAGACGGCGGTATAGTCATATATTATATACGTGGTAGAGCCACGCTGCAACAATATTAGTTCCAGAATGAATGGGTCGGTCCGACCCGGATAGAAATATGCTCTCACAGAATACCAGCGTAAAATAGCAATTTAAGGCTGCTGTGTTTCGTATGATGAGTGTAAAGCACCGGAGACCCTTTTTCTACCGACTTCAAAACGGAGACGGTACTCAATTCGACTGTATGTTTTTTTATGTGTATAATATTTTTTTACTTCCCGCGGTATCGTGCCAAGAACGCTGGCTGCGTTTCCCCGCTGAATGGCTTTACTTAGTCTTTGAGTGAGAAAAGAACCAGCATTCTTATCACCAGCAGCAACGACCAGCCGCGGATGGAGTTCCTTTAGGAACTTCACTGCACGTAGACCCCACGGACCGATAGTCTCTACAGCAAATGGCACAAATATTTAGTCATCTCTCAGAGACTCATATCTGCACCGCTTACTGAGTTCAGCTGCCTCTGATGCCACTCCGGCTCTAAACGAGATACTCCTGAGATGAGAGGCCGCCAGAGTGTCTGCGCAAGTAGCATCCCACACTAGGGCTTTACCTCTCTCCCAAGGGACCAATGTCATACCGTCGGGTCTCCTGTCATCGTCTCTAAATATTCCACAAGGCTCTAAAACCGAGGGAAAATTTATAGAGACAAGAGCCCTTCGGATGACATCGTTCAAAGAAGTGTGTCGTGAAAACCTACCAGCACTTTTCTTGCATGAAAGTCCGTGGAGGCCAAACTTGTCGACTAATGGGGTTGACAAATCGCCGCTCCTAGTCGGATATCTACGGCAATGCGCAAGCTTTCCCCATCAAGTAATATGCCGATATTACTTGATGGTAAAGCGTGTAACCAGTGATTAGATTGCTTAGTCGTAACAGGTAGAAGGCGTGCCTTATCGTGTTCACTACGGAAATTATGAAAAAAATCTTTCTGGACGCCCTGTACCAACGGAATATCCCACTGTTTTTGTTGGTTAACTTCCAGTGGCACATTTTCACCGAGACAGAGCGCTTGCCATGTCTTCCCTGCCACCGTAGCGAAGCACAGGTCTACTTTATTATTTAAAATTATGTTACATAAGTCTCTGACGCTATGCACGGAAGCAAGGAAAGCAGGCAATGTAACGCTAGAAAGATTTCTCACACCAATACGACCAAATTTTAAAGGTAAAGTAGCTTGAGTCCAGGTTGTTGTATTTAAAGTTAAATTTCGATTTTTTTCTATAGCTATCTTAAGATTATCAATATCTTTTAAAATATCCGAACATTTCCAGACTGGTCTCGAGCGGAGTAAGTATGTAAATCTAGGTACAAGAAGACAATAATTTAAAATAGTAAGAGTTATGTGGAGGTTTAATTTATACAATTTATCAACGTTGTTTAAAAACTGATCAAATTTTGTTTGTAAAACAGGTTTAATACTATCGAAACACAACGGGCCACCTAGTAGGTATAGTGATTCCGTACTGACAGTTTTTATTCCTGGAGAAACATGATTGAAATTTTGAATTAAAGTGTCTCTATGAGAAGTAGATTAATTATTGGAAAAAATATTTCACATTTATTGCTATTCGGTTCAAGACCAATATATTTAAATTTCGAAAAATATGAGTAAGATCACTGAGGACGTCATCTGCTCTACCTCCCAGTGTATCTTCGTCCAGGTACCAGACATTCAGCTTGGATTTCAAATTTAAAATAATAATATAAAATTTAAAATTTGGAGTAATTTTAATGGGTTGAATTCCCAAACTGAAAAGTGCTGGACCTAGTGGGTCACCCTGCTGAACACCGAGAGCAGAATCGATAACATGGTTTTCGTAAAACAAGTTAGTATTTTGACTATAACATTTCTAAACGTAATGATATATTTCGGGGGTATTGTTAGCCACTTCTTTCAGCAAGGTTACCCTATCGATAGAGTTAAACCTTCACAAGAACATCTGCATCAGAGTTTGTTAAAAATGTACGCACTGAATGTACCGCCGCCTCACAGTCACCTCTAGTACCAAAGCCTAGTTGAGTAGGCTGAAATTTGGTCCTAAGGTTAGAGATTATGTTAGAAGCTGCAAGCTAATAATGTTAGAAGTTAAGCGTCGAAATGTGGAAACAACGGCAGTAGGGTGGATACCGTTATCCTTTTTTTTTTTGAAAGCACGTAATCTTGCCCCATATAAGAATGCAATGAAATTTGGATTAACATTACCAGAAAGCATAAAGTTACATAATTTTGTAATGTCTTTAAGAAGTACTCCGCCGCCGTCACCGGCAGAAGCGCTTACAAGATCTTTAAGATGTTGAGGCGTAATTCCGTCAATGCCGCCAGCAGAGCCATTTGAAAATGACATACGAGTAATTGCTTCTAAACTGTCTTTTTCAGAAATTTGTAAAGGTTGCATAGAAGTCTTTGGAGGCAGTGGTAAACCCTGAGAATATTTGACCGAAGGATTCTTCTGACGAAGGCTTTCAAAAGTTTCGACATTGCGATGTCATCTGAGGATAAAATACGGGTTGCATTTTTTAAGTCGCCATCCATTACTATCGACTCAACTACTTTTTTTTAAATCAAATTTAGGACGTGGTCGTAAATTTTGAAAAGATATCTCTTTTAGTTGAGAGTTAATTGATTTATTTACTGTTTTATCAAAATGAAAATGGGAATACGCGAAAGTAAATAATTATTGCCAACTATTTTCACTATTAGTGAAACAATTTTGAATAGAATAACAAAAATACTAAGCTTTAGAATTTTCAAATTATTTTAAAAGCCTAATTTTTTATACATATATGTAGGAAGTATAGTGGGTATAGTACAGAGACTGATTTTGTAGTTAGGAATAATAATTAATTCGTTTACACGAATTAATTATCCAACGAGTCGAGGATAATCTAGTGACGGAATACGACAAGCGCACCGTTCCATGTCAGAGCCAAGACTGTCTTAACGGCGGCCGCTCAGTCCGTTTTATACAAGTAGGACGGGCAGCAACGCAGGGGCAATGCCGCAGGTGTGCGGTACACGTGTCGTTTACAAGAATTCTGTCTAGCTAGACCGACGCCACCGCATCTACAACGGTGCAGGTGCCGTCACGGCCATACTGACATGCGTGCGTCCTCGCACGCGCTCCATCACAATTTCAGTTATCTGTAACAACTGTAAACTGTAAAACATCGTTCGATTATCCTGACAAAACAGCGTCTGGTCCGGTCTATACTGACCCTTCAGACTCGGGTGATAATCAGTTTTGTTCCGGCAGTAAACCCTACAAAACTCTTATCACCTTTATGCTAGATCGGAATGATTAGTCTGTAGCTTTTTCTATGTTCTCTTTTTTTTTTCAAGTACTGTTTTTGCTAGTCCGGAATCACTATTCCCTTTAGCTATATCACTGGACCGGCACAAAGCCCTGCAATGATTGTAAGAACTATTCTTTTTTCTTAATCTCTTTTTTTTTTCAGTACTATTTATGCTAGTCCGGAATCACTATTCCCTGTAGCTATATCATTGGACCGGCAAACGCCCTGCAATGATAGTAAGAACCACATTTTTTTCCTACACTCTTTTTTTTTTTCAATTCAGTATAGAACAGTTACAGACCAACCATACCGCAAACATGTCCCAGTCACAATCACACAAAAGTGTATCGTGACGGACGTAGTGACACGATAACACCTAAGTATGTAAACCAACAGCAACTCGACACATATCCCAGTGCAGCACAGACCAGCCTCCCTGCAACTTCATGTTCCTTTCCTGCACTAGAATAATTACTTCGCCAGAGTGTTGCAACGTCTCTAGTATTTTCTAAATGCACAGACACGGCTACGTCTGACTGTCGCACGTCCTCGTGCGGTTGACAGTGAACAGCATACGGTCTATCAGTTATCACCACCTGCTAACAGATATTAATTCTTGTTAAATATTACAACTGTCGACCATACCAGACTTCATTTAAGTCTGGAACGCGCCGATATGGCTACCTCCAGGCAAACGCACTACAGTTTTTCGTTCTGCTGCGTTCGTGCCACATTCGCGCCAGCAAGCCGTCGCGCCGTACTAGCGCTAGCAAATCGTCGCACTGCTTTGCAAAATTAAAAGAAATCGAGATAAATGTATTGCGAACCATGGAATTCCGAGCTTCCAAAATTCATCACAAATTCTCTTAAGAAACGGCAACTGTATGGACATTTGAAAACATTGCAAAAACAATGGAAACTATGTGTAGAGACAGATACCACAACATATTTCGAAGCCAAGGAGGCAACTGCGCAAAATCTACGAAAGCCGTCCATTTACAGCGCCAAAGCACCATTTGTTCGGCGGCCGCTTGAATTGCCCTGCCGTAAGATCAGCCGATAAGTAACAGACTGTAGCGGTGTAGGCTCAATCTAACCAGCGCTCGATCGTACCTGACCATGTTCGATTAGCCATCACAACGTCTTCCTCATCGATCATTGTTGTAGAGACTTCTACGAATCCCTTGACATCAAACCCCAATCTTGTCAACGACACAATATTCGGAGCAAACTGCATCACTGATCAACACATTAGAACACAAAAATGTCACTTATTATTTTCAATTCATAGAGTGTTAAAGTTAATCCTTTATTGTAGTACAACCCTTAAACGTTTTGAACTTCAAAATATAGCAAATGATAATCATGTTTCGCGTGAACTATCAAATTACAACAAAACTTTAACAAGTTAATTAGAAAGCCTCCAATATTTATTTTGACATTTGTTAACATATTTAGGTACGTCAAGAAATAATGAAAATACTTGCGGGTACTTTTAATACTAATCGACAAAAAAAGGATTTATCTTTTGGCTTAAATAATTTCACTTTATCTTTTCTCTACACTATAATGATACGACAATATCGTAAGTAGGACAGCAAATTTCATTACGGTATTAAACATAAAAACAGAATCATCAATGCGGAATGCATTATAGTCTTCGACAAATGTAATCAATGTAATCCTCATACTATTCGAAGATTATATGTGGGCAATAATGGGGACTTTATCCCACTTCTGATGTAGAAAGTATAGTGGGTATAGTACAGAGACTGATTTTGTAGTTAGGAATAATAATTAATTCGTTTACACGAATTAATTATCCAACGAGTCGAGGATAAACTAGTAACGTAATACGACAAGTGTACCGTTCCACGTCAGAGCCAAGACTGTCTTAACGGCGGCCGCTCAGTCCGTTTTATACAAGTAGGACGGGCGGCAACGCAGGGGCAATGCTGCAGGTGTGCGGTACACGTGTCGTTTACAAGAATTCTGTCTAGCTAGACCGACCCCACCGCATCTACAACGGTGCAGGTGCCGTCATATACATAAATGTAAGTTATTTATATTATTTAATTTATTAGTAACTGAAGGCTAAATATACAACTATTTCCGTTTGATGATAATTTTTTTAATCAACTCGCTTTGCTAACTAAATCGGTGTAGTTTCAAATTATTTTACCAAGGTTATAACTATATTTTAAACTTTATTTATAAGTTTAGTATTTATTTGAAAAAGACCCGTCACCCCGCCTACATATAACTAAAATATAATAGAAAATTAACATGTAAAGGAAGGTAAATACTTAACCTTCTCTTTTGAAGTACCGTAATTGGATAAAAAGTAGCCTTTAAATTGCCTCAGATTACTAACTACCTACATACTAAATTTCATGTAAATAGGTCTAGTAGTTTTTGCGTGAATTTGGAACACACAGACAGACAAAAATTCTAAAAACCACTAATTTGGCTTAGAACCCTTTATTTAGTCCCCTGGACCTGTTTTTTCAAGAATATATTAGAATTACGGACTCGACTTTCTAAAGATTTATTATATACTAGCTGTGCCCGCGGCGTAGCTCGCGTATAGAGGTTTTACATAAAGAATTTGTCGTTTAGGTAAGAGAATATTAAACGATTTATTTCATTACTGTATCAATAAGTGATAACTAAATAAATCATTATCATCAAAGTTCTAAGTCGTTTATGATAGAGCTTCTGTGTAAACGACGTTAGAAGTAGGCTTAGCCGGGGTGTACACAAAAAGGTTACGGGGGCTACTAACGCGGGAAAAAGCAACATAGAGTTGGCCATGTGCAAAACAGTCAGTACTGAGGTACACTCCTACAACGCGTAAAGTTTGATCTTGCGCTTTATTTACGGTCATCGCATAACACACGCTTACTGTAACTGGGAACTGAACGCGCTTAAAACTGAAAGGAAAGTTACTTCTTAATAGAGAGTTTTCGGGCAGTGCTGCCAGATAAAAAAAAAACTCATTCAGCTCTAGGACAACACAAAAAGCGCATGATTTCATGAAAACAGCGCTTTAAAAAAGCCCTAGTTTTCGCGCTAAATTAACTACAAACAAAGTTTGTGTTTTTTTATATAATTATAATAAAGAAAACAACATTAAGTTTTTTTTCTGGCAATATTTTTTTGATGTATCAATACTTCGCAGGACATTGACTTATAATTATGGCAATTGCTGTCAACAGTAGTTAGTACTGTACGAACAATAAAAATGTCATTAATTGTTTTAAAGTGTAATGTATTTCGCAACTTAGTTTCAGATGTCAGCATCTGATTGCGGTTGCTACACAGTTTCTTTGTGTTATAACTTCTAAGTAACTTTTAACTTAGCTGTGCTCTAAGCAAATGACTGAAACTGAATAAAGCAAAATAAATGCGTTGCCAAAACCATGAACGAAAACTTTAATAAAGGGGATTTCCCCGCTTATAGTCGTCGGTAAAAAAATCAAGTTGATCATCCTAAAGGGGAAGCCAGGAGATCCATAGCACAGGGTATCCTAGTTTGGACTCGTCTCCCGTGCTCTTTGTTTTGTGGAAAAAATATGTTTGAAAAAGATAAACTGCAATGTACTATTTGTGGGAAAAAATAATAAAGGTCATTATTATTATTATCGGTAATGTAGACTAACAGTGCTGCTATAAAAGAGTTAATAACCCGCTAGTCGCTAAAATATTGAAATGTGTGCTAAATACACCAAAAAGCGCTGGATTAAGCTAGGTGCTAAAATTTAGAAATGCGCGCTATACATTCCAAAAAAGCGCTAAATCTAGTTCCCAAAGCGCTAAAATGGCAGTACTGATTTTGCGTATATTATAAATATAATATCACGACATTTCGTTGCAAAATTTTTATTTTTGGTGGGGTTCCGTTGTATGGCTTCGATGGATACAAATTTCTTCAGTAAGTCTCAATACGATTCATCGGCGAAAAATCTCAACACAGCAATTCAGAAAAGTTTGTAATTTGTACAACTCCATCTATTACGTCCTTTGTGTGAGAAAACATCCTTTTTAAATCTCTTTTTGTGTTTTAAGTATAAATATATTAATTATTATGGAACGTTTTTTTTACACACAAATCTTTTTATTACTATTTCTGAGATTTTATGGCGCCATTGAACAAATTCGAACCTACATTTCAAAATAATAATCATTACTTTCAATAGAGTTAACCAATTTTAATAAAACAAAGATTAAATGTAACTCGAAGATACGCTTTATGATTTTCTTAACGATTTCTTTGAAAATAAAAGATGTTTACTTTAGACGTGATGCGTTCATATAATAACAGACAAATAGACAGACAGACAATTCTAAATATTATAAAATGTTAATAGGCATAGTATAGTATAGCCTAAGAAGCGCCCCCGGACGGCTTTATCAGCGTGCGATGACGTAATCGTTAGTGATACGTGAATACAAAGTTCTATAAAAGTATAGAATTTTATCTATAAAAAAACATGCGTGAGTGTTGTGGAACAATAGGTTAGAACGAAGTTCCTTTCGTAGTATATTATTAATGATAACGTGTTATATTATTGTATTAAAAGGTTTTATTCAGAGTCACAATGTATCAAAAAGGCACTTATGGCAGTCTAAGACATTTAAAGTAAGGGAAGGCTTTGTAAAGTCAGCCGTGCACTAATTCTGTTTTTGTTAATATGTTTATATGGCTCTCACGTTATGGGACCATGATGGAATGCCTCACAGCCTAAATCATACTGTATTTGCTCTTTCTTGATGATTAATGGCAGTAATAAGTAAGACGGAAAATGTTTGCAGATATATTATTATTTTTAACAGTGGTAGAGCCACGCGGCAGCTTTTGCTGTCGCATGCATGGGCCGGCTCAAACCGGGGTGGTACCACGACCTCACAGAATACCAGCGTGAAGTAGAGGTTTACCTCTGCGTTTCGCTCGGTGAGTGCAGGTGGCCGGAGGCCCTTTTTACTGGAAATGAGGCATTCCATCTTAGTCCTCACGGGTGGCAACGCATCTGCATTTTAATTCGCAAACGAGGATAGATGTAGATGTCTATGGGCCGCAGCAACCACTTACCATCAGGTGGACTGTGTGCTCGTTTGTCACCCTTATCCTATAAAAAAAAAAAAAAAAAAAAAACCCACATGTATGACTGTTAATTCTCCAACAGTACATCGGGTGAGGCATATGTCCTGGAATGAAATGATACAGGATATTCCCTGTGACTTGATCGAGAGTCTTTTCAGCCATTTTAAATTCATCAGCTCCTTTAGTTTCGGGGGTTTTTAAATTAATAATTTAATTTATTTACTTTTTTTAATTTATTTGCAATTAACTATTAAATGTTTTTACAGGTAGGTATAGAGCAGTCATATATAAGACGCCACAAAATCAATGCGATAGCCGTATGAATGTATTGCAGTACCGATAGGTACGAGACATCTAAAATTCTTTTGTGGGTGACCATTAAATAAACGACTTGACAGTGAATTTAACAAAACTCTTGCTGTCCTGATACGCTTAGGGAACACTCATAAAATATCTCCTTTCAAACGAAAAAAGAAAATTCTAAATTGGGCCACGAAGTACTGAAAGCTGATGGGGAATAATGGTTCTCAGTTTGTACCCTTGTATCGGTAAGCGAAGTTTAGGGCGGCTCCCCTCTAGATGGAGAAATAACCTGGTGAGACATGTTCTTAGATGGAGGTGCATAAGGCCTGTACTTTGTGGCATTCATTGAGGTAGGCCGATGTTCAGCAGTGCCCTTATGATGGGCTATAATGATAATGATGGATATAACTTTTAATAATATAATATGCATATATTAGACGCGTTTTAGGGAGACTAACGGACAGCAATTGATCTTTATACATAACTAGCTGGTATCCAGCGCATTGCTACCGCAGAAAAATATCTATAGAAATATCGTTTTAAATTTTGAAAGTTTATTTAGGAATAATAATAAAATTATTAAAATTCTTTGTCGGTACGATATGGGCGCCACCTACTGTAAGTTAATTTTACTATGCCTATAACCTTCACGCAAGTTCAAACAATAAGTTGACAAAGTTTTAAGTTTTAGCGCATAGCAATGAAGGTAAAAAAATAAAAATAATATATGAAGAAATGAGGGTAGAACTGTAATCTCACACCCGTTCTAACAGTATAAAATAACGCGTAATTTTAGATCTCGCTGGGTGAGATTGGGTCTCGCTGTCGTTATTATGCTCGTTGGGTTTAAAACATTCAACACCAAGATTCTGTCTAAGTAAGACAAGTGTCGTTGTCCTGTTCGTTGTAGTAGTTCTTTTAGTGTGAGCAAGGAAGATCGTGTTGCTGAGAGGCTGTCCTGTGTTACATTGAGATGGGTAGTATCGCTGTTGGTTTGCACACTTTGGTGTTATCATTCAATTATGTCCTTCACATTACACCAGTGTGTGATAGTGATGAGACCCTATAATGGTATGGTCAAACTGTATTTACTCTATACTGAATGTATAGTGTATTACGCTGTCTTATTCCTGATAATGATTAATTGCGTAAGAAGTTGAACATCCGCTCTCACACCTATTTTAACAATTAACCTAAAGAATAATTTGTGTTACGAATATTGTTCTTTTATTTTATATTTTCTTACGTGCTAGAGCCATGCTGCAGCTATATTAGTAGTAGGTATAGTTGTAACACGAATGGGTCGGCTCGACCGGGGGAAGACCACGCTCTCACAGAATACCATTGTAAAATAGCAGCTTAAATCTGCTGTGTTTCGTATGGTGAGTGTAGAGAACCGGACACCCTTTTCACTGGAAACGAGGCATTACATCTTTGTTCTCACGGGTGACGACGCATCTGCATTTTGATTCGTAATCGAGAATAGATGTAGTCGATGATGATGTCTATGGGCCGCAGCAACCACTTACCATCAGGTGGACTTTGTGCTCATTTGTTCATCATCAAAAATATAAATTCATCCTATAAAAAAAATTGAGCATAATTTCTAACATCAGGTAAGGGATAATTTTAACCATATAATAAATACCTAAAACCATACTAAAAAATTTTTAATAAAGCTTCAAAAATAGTACGCAAAATAAAGAGAGCTAAAAATATCTTGTACGTGGCAAAGGAATAGTGTGGTTAATCAGTTGGATGATGTTTGTTTGCACTGACAACATGCTCAGGTTTTTAATAAACCTGAAAATAGAGCTCGTGCGTTGTTTTATCGCTTCATTAGTTATTTCGGATTGGTATTAGCACTAGTGGTATTAAAATTAAAATAGAGTATTTCTATTTTAAATATAGAATAATTTGTTTCTATTTTTTCATTAGTTTATAATATGACCAACAACAATGCAAAGAGTCCCTTTTGGTTTTTGAGTCTTTTCTTTATACTATGATGTATAGCTTAAGTAATATTAGAGCTGAGCATATCTTTCAATAAAAACAATGTATACTCTTTTTATTGGGCAATCAATAAATGCCGTTCTAGTGAAATAGTCGTATTATTTCCTGACCAGCGCCTAACCTCATATGGCGAAACAGCCAGAAAAACGCGAGCGCGAGCGTCTCGGGTGGTCTTACAAATAAGGAACCTTTTATATAAACATTGAGTGACTTGTGCACAGTTTGAGACAGTTTTAAATAATGGAATTATCACATTGTTAAGAGGCAATAAAACAACCAGTAAGTTAAGTAATTGTGCAACGTAAATTAAAATTTACGTTCAACCATGGGAGTACATCAGTCTAAACAAGAAGAGGTGATTATTGCACAAACTGGAGCTGGGAATTCAGCTTCGGTCCGTATGCTGCACATACACCACATTAGTATAACCACCTTTGTTCTGATTACGATCTGCATCATGCTGATCAGTGGAGCTGTGATCTGGTTCTTCCGTTACTACAAAAAATGTCACGGAAAGTAGATCCAGCGAGGTATCGAATCGTATGAGCTACGAAGGTCGATGAGTGATGATGAGTCGTCGGCAGCTAAAGGAAGGCGCCCCTACTGTTGTCTCGACAGCAGGAGCAGTGTAAAGAGAGTTTTGTGAGTTTAATGGTCCAAATGTGCAGTGTCGGAAAAGTGATAGTAAATTGCGAAACTTTACTACATATTATTACGTAGCATGAAGTTAGTTTTACGAGTATACATATAAAATGTGTAATCAAAACAATCTATAAACATATATTTTTCTTTTTTCTTTTAGTATGCTTTACTACTAATACTTAATAATAAAAATGTTTTAATTATTTTTGCATATTATTGCCATGTTATTGCAGATGAAATAAAACAATTAGCTTGTGAGTTACAACAAATAAAAGATTATCTCACTAAGCTACGACCAAGTAGAAGGACAGCAATTATAAGAGAAAATAAATTTGCTGAGGCCAAATGTTTTTTTTTTATAAATTTTCTAGTTTGAGTAAATTGATAGAAAGACAAATTGAAGATAAGGAAATAAAAGACTCAAAGGTAATTCAAGGTTTAAATAAAAACATTGATTGTAGTAATTCGCTATATTCGAAAATAATTTCTGTTTGTTCTGAAAGTACAGATAATTCTCCCAGTACAACAAGCACCATAGAGAAATTCGAGCTGAAAACTGCAATCTCTTTATTTTTTTTATAGGATAAGGGTGACAAACGAGCACACAGTCCACCTGATGGTAAGTGGTTGCTGCGGCCCATAGACATCTACACCTATCCTCTATTACAAATCAAAATGCAGATGCGTTTTCACCCATGAGGACTAAGATGGAATGCCTCATTTCCAGTAAAAAGGGTCTCCGGTTCTTTACACTCACCATACGAAACACAGCAGCGTTAAGCTGCTATTTTACGCTGGTATTCTGCGAGAGCGTGGTCCTTCCCCGGTCGAGCCGACCCATTCGTGCTACAACTATACTACTAATATAGCTGCAGCATGGCTCTACCACGGTTATTGCCGATTATGGACGGTGATGAAAATGTAACTAAACAGTTAATTTCTAATATTGAATTTTATAGTGATGTAATTGACGAGGATGGTGAAAACGGATGAGAAAGTTTGTTATGAAATCGAGATTATCTGACAGCGCCAAGCTGCGTTTGCGTTCTACTTATTTATCTGTTACAGATTTACTCGAGGATAAGCGAGGTATATTAATGTCTAAAAAATCCGGCACCGCGATGCAATCTCAAATGCAAAATATACGATAGGACACCAAAAGCATTGAAGAATTCGGTGAGCAAGTCGAACAATTATTTGTAGACTTAACTATTTAGCAGACTGACGGAAATTATAAAACGTACGAAATTCTGAAGCCAATAAATGAGCGGAACGCGATAAAGCGATTTTCTTATGGCCTACGAAATAGCCGTCTTAGTACAATTATTGCAGCAAGAAATTACAGCACGTACGTAAGCGATCCGAGGAGACGTTGGACGAAAAAATCTTTAGCGGCGGTGAAGAAAGAATGATGAATTTATATCATAACAGATGTAGGTCCAATCTCAATAATTTATCAGGTAATTGTTTTAGACGAGGAGGTTTTAGGGGCTCTTTTAGGGGTCCCCTACCCCCCAAAAAGCGAACAATTACGGTCGTGGATCCAATCGTGGTTATCGTTTTGCGAATAATACGCGTTACTTTAATCCCCGTGGTCAAAATTATAATTATAGGGGTCATCGCAGTTTTCGTGGCCACACGGGATTTCACGGCGAGTCACGGCAAAACCAATAACAGACTAATCTCACGTATGCAACGTATGCGATGCAACGCTCCTACGTTAGTGGACACACTTGACCTACGTATAGAATAGAATAGAATAGAATAGAATATTTTTATTCAATATACATTACATGTGTAATTCTTATTGAAAGTCATTTTTTACTTTACCACTGGTTCGAAAAAACCCTCTGTCCTGGGAAGAACCAGCAAGAAACCCAGCGGGACATTTTTTTAAAAATAAATTTTACAATATAAATGATTACGAACTATTTACAAAATTTATTTTAGAAACTGCTTGGAAGCGATCACCTCATTCCCAGGGGTTATTATCAACCATGTATTCATTTATACTATAATAACCCTTTTTATACAGTTTCAGCTTAATGAAACATTTAAACTTGGTAATAGAGAGAACCTGTACACTTTCCGGGACCTTGTTGTAATAGCGTATACATTGCCCCAAGAATGAATTACTGACTCTGTGGAGTCGAGAAACTGGTATCACTAGCTTGTGTTTGTTCCTAGTGTTTACAGAATGTATATCACTTCTTTTACTAAAACTATCTTTGTTTTTGTGAACATACATTAAATTTTCGTAAATATACTGAGAGGCCAAAGTTAATATATTAATTTCTTTAAATTTATCTCTAAGGGACTCTCTCGGTTTTAGATTGTAAATAGCTCTAATGGCCCTCTTCTGTAAAACAAAAATAGTTTCTGAATCAGCCGCATTTCCCCATAGCAAAATCCCATAAGACATTATGCTATGAAAATAACTAAAATAAACTAATCTAGCTGTCTCGACACTAGTGAGACCTCTAATCTTTTTTACAGCATAGGCTGCAGAACTTAGTCTGCTTGCTAATTTGGATATATGGGGGCCCCACTGTAGCTTTGCGTCAAGAGTGATGCCAAGAAAAACAGTGGATACAACAGGGCTCAATTCCTCCCCATTTAAAAACACATTGGTATTAAGATTTTTAACATTCGTTGTTGTAAATTTAACACAATTAGTTTTATTTCCGTTCAAATGCAGATTATTAACGTTAAACCAATGCACTAATTTTGATATAGCATTATTCACTTCGTCACATTTAAATGATTGACGTTTAAGTTTAAAAATCAAGGAAGTATCATCAGCAAATAATACTATATCATGACTATCCCCTACAAGGTGAGGTAAGTCATTAATATATACCAGAAACAGGAATGGGCCGAGAATCGAGCCCTGAGGAACACCCATTAGTACAGGTGACCCGGAAGAACTTTTACCATTGATAATAACCTTCTGTTTTCTATTACTTAAATATGAAATAATAAGTTTAAGCGCTGTGTTCTTGACACCATAGTACTGTAGCTTCCTGATTAATATATCATGGTGAACACAGTCGAAGGCCTTGGAAAGGTCACAAAATATACCCAAAGCATCCTCTGAATTCTCCCATGCACAAAAAATATGTTTAATAAGCTCAACTCCAGCGTCAGTTGTCGAGCGACCCCTTGTAAAACCGAATTGATTTTTATGTAGCAATTTATTAATATTGAAGAAACTTAACATCTGATCTAAAATAATTTTTTCAAAAATTTTACTTAATGTTGGTAGTACAGAAATTGGTCTAAAATTGGCGGGGTCTAATGTACTACCAGATGCAACGTACGTAGTATTGCCAACAAGTAAACTAGCTCTCCACCAGATTCAACTTCTAAAACCACCAGAAAACCAATAACAAAAAGCAACCATACACTCGTAATACCCAAATTTTCTACCTTAATATTTTTTGTTTTTTACGAAAGAAAAAATAATTATACATATTAGTAATTGTTTAATTTTATTATTACATTCTATGACATAAAATATGAAATTTCTATGTAAATAAACATTCACTCTATATGGTATAACTAATAAATCAATAAGTCAACATCTTTTTATTATTTAATCAACTGCTATTATTAATTAAATAATCTTCTTCAGATGAATTATTTTTATCGACAGTTTCAGATTAATGCGATTTTTTGGTATTATTTGTTTTTTTTACAACGCTTATTGGAATTTCCATTTAGTTGCAGCATTTTCCTGCCAACCTCATACCGAAGCGTACTCTTATTATGACAGTTAAAGATAATTAAAATATTAAAGATTTTTTTTCGTTTTCATTCATTTACAAAAGTCGCAAATAACTCAAATTTTAATTCAACTGGGATGGATCGTCTGACGCACGTCATGTTTGATGAAACATTTCTGCCTACACAGTAAAAGTAAATTCTCCTGAAATGACGTAGATAATATATACTTCGAAATGTATGTGGCTTAACAATCAAGTGATCATCTTTCCACAAGTTGAAACTTAATTCTACTGACCCACTAGAAACAGCCACCAGCTGGAGAAATATTTCACCACTAAAACCAATATTTATCTACTAAAAGGAGGGTCGAAATCCCCAGTTTTAGTGGAAAATCCACTAAGTTGGTAACTTCCCACGCCGATCTAGATATCGCAGATCGACTTTGCGTCGGACGCGTGTGATTGCATACGATAAGTGTGTTTCTAGTGTATACTTTTTCATACAAAATCAAGCGTTCAGATGTTATAATGCGTTTCATACGTTGCGCACGTGGGTCTAGTCTGTCCCTACCGTTAATAACTACCACGAGACTAGAAGGAATATTAACGGCGAAAATACTATTTCCCAAAGTAGTGAAAATAGTGATAATTTGTTTTTTCGAACACGAAAATTTTTATTGTGCATATACAAATTCTGTTTATTTAAATGTTTACAATGAATCACAGAGTTTGCTAATTGATGCCGACCCGTCGTTGTTCGTAACCAAAGAAGATATTTTGAACAAATGACACATTCCATTTCACAAGGAGCGGATTAATATATAAAACTGAAAACCAGATTGTACAACCAGTTCGTATTGCCAGTGATGACGTATGGATCTGAGACGTGGTCCTTCACGGCTGGCCGTATGAGGACGCTCAAGGTTGCTCAGTGAGCTATGGAGAGGGCTATGTTCGCGGTTTCTCTGCGTGATAAACTTAGAAATGAGGATATCCGCAGTAGCAACCGACATAGCCAAACGGACCAGTAAGCTGAAGTAGCAATGGGCTGGCCATATAGCTCGAAGACTCGACAACCGATGGGGAAACAGGGTTGGCATGTGGCAGTCTCGTACCGGTAGGCGAAGTGTAGGGCGACTCTCCACTAGATGGAGTTACGACCTGTTAAGACATGCAGGAAGTCGATGGATACAGGTGGCTCAGGACCGTGCTCTTGGCATTTCTTGGGGAAGGTCTATGTTCAGCAGTGGAATTGTGACGGGCTGTAATTATGAATAGTGTTTAGTTTTTAGTAAATAACTTTTTTCCAAAATGGCTACTTGTTCTATCAGTTACTGTGGTGTTAAAAATATAAATAATCAGGATAATTGCACATTTCGTAGGTAAATTCTTTAGACAGTCATTTTTGGTAAAATTTATGTTATATACTGTTTAAAATACAGAATGTTTTCAACTATTTTGTTAATTTTGATATTTGGAAAAAGTCACGTTGTTGATAATTTGCAATAATTTGATAAATACATTTTTATACGAAATATTTTACATGTACTCTAGAGATTGACTCAACTATATCAAAATTAATGTCGATATTTATCTTGAATGTTTATAATGAATCGATAGACTTGTCCACACAACAAGAAAATAAATCCTCGGTTTGCGTGCTAAAATGTTATTTTGTTTTGCCGTTTCTCAAACAGATTCCCTCCGGATTCCATAATTTGAAAAAATTGTTAACGTTAATTGGACGTGTTGGTTGAAATTCAAAAAAGAATTTAACAATTTGCAGCAAACATTTTCTTGAGAAGTAAAAGAAAAGTAAAATAAAAACAATTTTATTAAAAGGAGTTATTTTTTTATAATTTGTACCAGTAAGTATAAAACTGTAGTACATTAATGATAAAAATACTTGAGATTATCCTTTTTAAGCCATTATGAACCTAACTATCTATTTATCAACCAAAATAAATGTATAATCTTACTTAACCAACCGCACAGACCTACGGTCACACTAGTACATATTCATAGCATCACGCTATTTTCCCCAAGGGTTTGAGCGGAGCTTCGGATTATATTCCCAAGTCACAATGATAAAAATTTTAGCGTAGTTAGGTATATCAATTCACTGTACGACGTCTAAGCGAGCACCACGTATTATATTTCCTCTTAGTGTAGTCTCTGTTTTTACCGACATAACTGTTCTTATATTATTTATTTGTGTTAGTTTCTATAGTGTACATTAATACTGAAATAAGAAATTGAATAGTGTTACATAAACTGTGAGTAATAAAACATAAACATTGCTAAAATTTCTACAAGTGTTTAGGCGTTTGTATTTTTGCGAAAGCTGTGTGTCATTGACGGGGTCAACGAACTGTCACGGACATTGAACTCTCGGGCTGAACGCATAGGCTTCCCGTTGCAATTTTGCTTGTTGTTTATTAATCAATTTTAAAACAGTTAATCATAATGGCTTTGTTGTACGCGTGCTGTCGTGTTGCTGTAGTAAATACTGATGTTCCTATGATTTGTATTAGTTGTAGTGGCTAATATCATCTGCAATGTGTGTCGGCATCATCCAGAAAAGATCCAACACTTCGAAATGGGTCAGATTGGACCTGCCCAGCGTGTTTGTCAAAGCAACCTAAAACTGTTAAAAATGATAGTACACCTGTCCGCATGTCAGCGCGCAAGCAATGCGACACCGAGAGTGTTAATGTTACATTGCGAAACAAAAATTCGAAGAATAAGTCTCCCACTACTCCGTCAGTGTCAGTGATAGAAAAATCTACAGACTCTTCTTGCGACCTACGGCGTTTTATAAGACAAGAGATTTCAGAGCTAAAAAGGGATCTTGAATTTAGTTTCAAAAACTTTATAAACTCAGAGCTTAAGATCATTAAGGACGAGGTACAGGAAATAAAAATGTCCATAGCTTTCATAAATAATAAGTATGATGAGATGAAAGAAAGATTTGAAATATACGATAAATGCCTAGTGTCAGTAAACAGCTTGAGTAATGAAATAGGTATAATAAAGTCTTCATTGGCAAAGTTGGAGCATGAAAGTAATATTAGAGACCAATGGGCGCGGCGTTCCAATATCGAAATTTGTGGCATTCCCGAGAAGAAGAATGAAAATCTCTTCGACATTATTGAGAAAATATCGAAGCACGTAAATTTTTCTTTTAAAAAATCAGATATTGATTTTTTATCCCGCGTTGCACCATCTACCAAGGACCCTAAAAAACCTAAACCAATTATTGTGCGGTTTTTATCGAGGTATAATAAAGATGACTTTTTGTGTAAAACAAAGAAACTTAAAAGCTTGAAAGCGAGTGATCTTGGTTTTTCTGGTACTGAATCCTTGGTATTTTTCAACGACCAATTGACCAGTTTAAATAAATCTTTGTTGCGCCAGGTGAAAATTAAGGCTAAAGATAATAACTATAGATTTGTATGGGTTAAAAACTGTAGTATAATGGTTAGAAAATCTGAGTCTAGTCCTATTTTTCACATAAATAATATGGCAGATTTATTAAAAATAAAATAGGAATTATTGTTATTAGTTATTATTTTAATTACATTATGGCTTATGATGTGTTATTTGTATCACTTTCAGTAGTTCTATATTTTGTTTTAAAAGTTATGTATGATAAACTTATTTTTTTGGGGCACGTGACCTTGACACATTCGGTGATAGTTTTAATTTTATATTATTTAGTTTATACAATTACTATAACATTTGAATATATTTTTGTTAATACACTTCTTTCTAAACTATGTATGACATATATATTTACATCGGTATACAATTCGGTTCTAATTTAAAAATTTATTATCAAAACGTTCGGGGTCTACGGACTAAGACTGACTTGCTTTTCAGAAACGTCTTATGTCATGAGTATGATATAATCTGTTTCACTGAAACTTGGTTACATTCGGGTATATTCGACTTAGAACTATTTGATGCACGGTATTACGTATATAGAAGCGATCGTAACTATACAATCAGAGGTGATACAATGGGTGGAGGAGTTCTGATTGCAATGAGTCGTAAGCTACAAGTTACCAACGTTGAATGCATCCCGTCAACAAATTCAGCTGCTGACGTAATTCGTGTTTCTATTTGATTCGAACGACATACACGTTGCAACATATACTGTTGTTATTTCCCACAATGTCGAATTCACAAAGATGTGTTATCAAACTTTTACGAACATATCTCTGATGAAGTTCTCTCTTACCCTGATGTCTACTTCATTATATTAGGAGATTTTAACATACCTAACGCTTTCTGGTCAAAGAATTGTAATGCTGATGTGACCTTACATGGAGACTTTTCATCGGATACAGTTAATGAACTTGCTAATTTTCTTTCTTTTAATAATTTTAATCAGTATAATATATTTAAAAATTTTAATAATCGTATTTTGGATCTCTTAATAACCAATATTAATTGCAAAGTCAGTTAGGTAACTGCTCCAATAGTTTCGAAGGATTCACACCATCCAGCTTTTGAGTTTACGATTTTAAAATCACATGAGAAACTGCTCAAGACTCAGGCTCACACAGTCAAGTTGTATAGAGATGCTGATTATAAGGCAATAAATATAAATCTTTCGCAAATAGACTGGGAATCTAATTTGAGTGACGGTAATATTGATGCCTCTGTGTCAAATTTTTATAAAATTTTGAATGATATAATAGAAAAACACGTACCTACTAAAACTATTAAATTTAACACTAAGTACCCGATATGGTATAACAGGGCATTGATTAAAACTATAAATGAAAAATTGAAATTTCATCGCAAGTGGAAGGTTTATAAACAGGATAGTGATTACAATTCTTTTGCCGTACTAAGAGAGAGACAAAAGTTAATGGAGAACGATTGTTATAACAAATTTATCAATAATGCTGAATATAGAATTGGTATTAATAGTAAATTCTTTTGGTCGTTCGTAAAATCAAAACGTAAATGTAAAGATCTTCCAGACATAATGTTTCTAGATGATTATACGACTTCGGATCCTGTGTTAATATGTGATTTATTTAATACTCATTTTAGCTCAGCTTTTAGTGTTAATAGTCCAAATCATAATACTCAGATTTCTGCCTCGGCTCAGTCGATCAGTATAAATTCGATCACATTTACAGTCCGTCAGGTTTCTATGTATTTAAAACGCTTGGATATCAGTAAGGGACCAGGACCTGATGGCATCCCGCCCTTGTTTTTACAAAGATGTTACCGTCAATTGGCTAAACCACTAGCAATTTTGTTCAGAAATTCTATGAAGTTGGGCGAAATGCCTTTACAATGGAAAAAATCATTCGTAACTCCCATATTTAAAAGTGGTAATAAGCACGATATTTCAAATTATCGTCCTATTTCAAAATTAAGCTCGATTCCAAAACTATTTGAAAAAATTATTTATCACACACTCTCTCAAATAATTCGACCAATTATAATTCCTGAACAACATGGTTTTATAAGTCGAAAGTCTATAGAAAGTAATCTCTGCGAATTTCTTGATTATCTTTATACTGCTATGGACAGCGGACTGCAGGTAGATGCAGTGTACACCGATTATACAAAAGCATTTGACAAAATTTCACATGATATTTTGATACATAAATTAGATCAAATCGGTGTACATGGTGATTTACTTCGATGGATATCCTCTTATCTTAGAAATCGTAGTCAGGCGGTTGCAATAAAGGGATACTGTTCATCATTTCTCCCAGTTTCATCAGGTGTTCCTCAGGGTTCTCATCTTGGTCCACTACTGTTTATAATATTTATAAACGATGTTATATCCTGCTTCCGTAATTCCAAAATTCTCCTTTTGGCAGATGATATGAAAATTTTCAGGTCTATTAAAACTATAGAGGACTGCCATCTACTTCAAGAAGATCTATGTAGGCTTAGTGCATATTGTCAAGTAAATGATCTTTGCTTGAACATTAAGAAATGTAACATTATCTCATTTACCAGGAAAAAGAATCCTATCCTCTTTGATTATAAGCTTGATGATAATTTACTAATGAGAGTTAATGAACTGCGTGATCTTGGTGTTCAGTTGGATAGTAAGTTGTTACTGAGATCACATATTAATATCATAACTAAAAGAGCTTATAAAATGCTAGGTTTCGTTATGCGTATCTCAAAAGATTTTAAAAAGTCTTCAACAGTTATCTTACTATTTAACACTCTGGTGCGGTCTATTCTTGAGTATTGTTCTTCATGTTGGAATCCTCAATACAAAGTTTATATTAAAATGATTGAAACAATCTACAATAAGTTTCTGCGTCACTTAAAGCAATATAATTCTTCTGTAGACTCCATTATTGATAATTTAGGCAGCAATACCCTCGAGAAACGCCGTGATATAAGAGATCAAATGTTGTTGTACAAATTGCTTCATAATATCATCGACTCTCCCCTACTTTTAGGCAAAGTGAATCTTGCGTGTCACAGGTTAGGTGCACGAAATAAACCTCTTTTTGCATTACCTAAAGTTAAAACAAGGTATGCCTCAAATAATTTTGTATATCGTACATGCAAAAAATTTAACTTAAAATATTGTAAATTAGATATATTTCACCTTGAATATGATAGTTACAAAGAAAATATTGTAAAACTTAATATATAATTGGTAGTTTCACTTTGAGTTGTATATATGTATAATGTTACTTTTAACTACTTACTACTTAATGTTTTTAATTTATGAATACCATTTGGCTAGTTTTATTCTTTTATATTTTAATTTTATACAACATAATATTGTGGTGGCAAGCTTTTATTATGTATTAGATATCTGTGGAAACTTCATTCGTTCTTAGGATTACTTTTATATGTTTTATTATGTAATTTATTATTGTACTGTATGTTTCCCTTAAAAAGCAAATAAATAAATAAAAATAAATAAATAAATGTTTAGTAATGCTCCTTTAGTAACGCCAATGAGACAAATGAGACGCGATAGTATAAATTCCATAGTATTTGATTTTTTTTTATAGGAGAGGGGGCAAACGAGCATGCGGCTCACCTGGTGGTAAGTGACTACCGCCGCCCATGAACAACTGCAACACCAGGGAGGGAATTGCAGATGCTTTGCCGGCCTTTTAAAAAGGAGTACGCTCTTTTCTTGAAGGTCCCTAAGTCGTATCGGTCCGGAAAAATCGCTGATGGTAATCGATTCCACAAGGAAGTCGTGCGAGGAAGAAAACATCTTCTAAATCGCACAGTGGTGGACCGCCAATCATCCAGATGATGTGGATGATATCGGGAGTTCTGCCGCGATGTGCGTTTGTGAAATTTGGCGGCTGGGATTAATCCGAACAATTCCTCAGAGCACTCACCATGTGCAAAGAAAATGCAAAGGGATGCAACATCTCTTCGCAGTGCCAATGAATCGAGCCGATCGGAAAGGACTCGCTCGTCGACGATTCGAGCCGCTCTGCGTTGGATTCGGTCAAGTGGAAGGAGCTGGCACTGGGGAGCCCCTGCCCAGACATACAACAAGCTGATACAACGCTAGATGCCCAATAAATGCTTGATGGCCGATAACATTGTGCCGAGGGGTTGAATTTTCTCCGAACCTCAACTATGGGCAGTTCATTGAGTCTAGAGCCAAAACAGCTGCAAGTAAACTTGGTATCCTTGCAAGGGTGCGGCGGTACCTTACGCCGGGGCAGCTTCTTACATTATATAAAGCGCAAGTCCGGTCGTGCATAGACTACTACAGTCACAAATGGGCTGGTGCTGCAAAATACCACCTGAAAGCCAGCGTTAAACTCAGTGGCGAGACGTGCTAAGAGACTCACTGGTGACCTTGGTTTGGTTGAAACCAATCTAGTCAGCCTCGAGCACAGGCACAGAGTAGCCAGTCTCTCGGTATTCTATAGGATGCATTTCGGTGTGTGTATGTGCAGGAATTACACGCCTTAATTCCTCTCTCTCCTTTCCATAATCGGACAACCAAGAGGTCGGCGGGTCTTTACCCCTTTGTTGTCGATATTTTACGCATTAGAACCAAAAAGTTTGCTTCGTCTTTTAGCAAAAGAGTGGAATAATTTGTCTTTCCGTCCGAATACAATCTGGGCGTCTTCAAGGCAAGAGTGAATAGGTTTTTGTTACTAAGAGAGTACGATTTACCATCTAGGGCTGCATCGCCTCTTACTACCAGGTAGGATTGTGGTCAAGCACTGAGAGGTAGGTTCAACTTATTCCCAGAAACATGTTATTGGAATATTTTTTATTTAGCGGAATTACGTCATAAACTACCCCAGGAGGGTACCAGTACCCCTGGAGAATCCCTCGCTGAGCATCCACGACCATGCTATTCCACTCCTGAGCGTGGGTGTTCAGGCTGCCCCGCGTATTCTGGGGGGGGCAAAATTCCGCTCAACACAATAACTGCTCGGGGTAAACTGAGCAACAAGACCAATGCGACCCCTGCCACGCTATCCGTGAATTTCTGCAACATCAGGGGACTTCACTCGAACCTAAACGCCGTCCACTACCATCTTGAGACGGCGAAGCCGGCCTTGCTCTTTCTGACCGAGACGCAGGTGTCCTCTCCGGCTGATACTTCGTATCTCTCCTACACGGGGTACAAATTGGAGCACTCTTTTGTGCCTCGGGCTGGAGTTTGCGTGTATGTCAGAGAGGACATCTGTTCTCGACGCCTCGGCAGTCTTGAAGGTTCGGACCTGTCCATCCTTTGGCTACGCGTAGACAGCGACGACCATCCGCGCGTCTACGTGTTCCTCTATAGGTCCCATAGCGGTAATGCCGAAACAGACCGACTCATCGACCACGTCCAAATGGCTACAGATTCCTTGCTACAACAGGTCCCATCCGCAGAGATCGTGATCCTTGGCGATTTTAACGCCCACCACGCCGAATGGCTCGGTTCACGTTTAACCGATCATGCGGGGAGATCTGTTTATGACTTTGCCTTGGCATATGGTCTGACACAACTGGTTACATCGCCTACACGGATTCCAGATGTTGAGGATCATACACCTTCCCTGTTGGACCTTCTGCTGACCTCTCATCCGGACGGATATCAGGTTTCCGTCGATGCCCCTCTTGGCTCTTCGGACCATTGTCTGATCCGGAGTGTGGTGCCACTCACGCTCCCCTCGCGGTTGCGTTCTGCAGGTTGCCGCCGTGTTTGGCATTACAGGTCGGCGGATTGGGACGGAATGCGGTCTTTCTTTTCTTCCTACCCATGGGGGCGGGTTTGCTTCTCGCCGGATGATCCTAGCGCTGTTGCTGACTCTGTCACTGATGTAGTGCTACAGGGAATGGAACTATTTATTCCATCATCTGTGGTACCCATCGGAGGCAGATCTCAGCCTTGGTTTGGTCGCTCCTGTAAGACTGCATTACGCAGTAAGCAGGAGTGTTATCAAGCCTGGGCTGCGGCTTCGGTGACTCGGGATGTAAACACCAGCACACTCAAAAAGAAGTATAACTTCGCCTCCAGGTCCTTCAAAAGAGTTATTGCCAAGGCAAAGTCAGAGCACATAGGCAGAATTGGCGAGAAACTAGTTCGCCTTCCTTCGGGAACCCGTGCATTCTGGTCTCTCGCCAAGGCTGTCCAAGGGAATTTCTGTAAGCCATCACTACCATCTCTGCACAGGGAGGACGACTCACTGGCCCACGACGCAAAAGAGAAGGCCGACCTTTTAGGCTCCCTTTTTGCGTCCAACTCGACTGTTGATGACGGGGGGAACACACCGCCGACCATCCCGCGGTGTGAGTGCTCCATGCCGGATGTGCGATTCTCACAGCGCTCGGTTCGCAGAGCACTCCTCTCCCTTGACATCCACAAGTCGAGTGGGCCTGACGGAATCCCCCCAATTGTGCTGAGGACGTGTGCTCCGGAGTTGGCACCGGTTCTAACGCGTCTTTTCCGGTACTCCTACTCCCTAGGCGTAGTCCCGAAATCACGGAAGACAGCTTTTGTCCACCCGATCCCTAAAAAGGCGACCGCTCAGATCCGTCCAACTACAGGCCTATCGCCATCACCCCCTTGTTCTCCAAAATAATGGAATCCGTTGTAAACTGCCACCTCATGCGGTACCTTGAGGATCACCAGCTGATTAGTGACCGCCAGTACGGTTTTCGTCGGGGTCGATCAGCTGGTGATCTTCTGGTCTACTTAACTCATAGATGGGCGTTGGCAGTAGAGTCCAAGGGGGAGGCATTGGCCGTTAGTTTGGACATTGCGAAGGCCTTCGATCGGGTTTGGCACAAAGCGCTTCTTTCGAAGCTCCCTTCCTATGGGCTTCCCGAGAAATTATGCAATTGGATCACCAGCTTTCTTGCAGATCGGAGCATCAAGGTCGTTGTAGACGGTGCATGCTCCGACTACAAGCCTATTAACGCTGGTGTTCCACAAGGCTGCGTGCTATCACCAACGCTGTTTCTTCTGCATATCAATGATATGTTGCAAGCTGGTAGCATTCATTGCTATGCAGATGACAGCACTGGTGATGCTCTATACACCGGCCGTGCCAATATTTCTCGGTAAAACGTCACCAAGTACCGGAACAAACTTGTGTCTGAAGTCGAGTCTTTGCTGGACAAAGTCTCGGATTGGGGGCGACTAAATCTAGTCCAGTTTAATCCTCAGAAGACACAAGTTTGCGCGTTTACCGCTAAAAAGAACCCCTTTGTCGTATCTCCTCAGTTTCAAGGTACTCCCCTTGTTGCCTCAGCCAGTATCGGAATCCTCGGCGTCGACATATCGAGTAGCGTGCAGTTTCGTGGTCACTTGGAAGAGAAGGCCAAATTGGCCTCTAAAAAGCTTGGCGTGCTCAGCAGAGCGGGACAGTATTTCATGCCGGCTCAACGCCTGCAACTTTACAAGGCGCAGGTTCGACCTCACATGGAATACTGTTCCCATCTCTGGGCTGGGGCTCCCCAGTGCCAGCTTCTTCCACTTGACCGCATCCAGCGCAGAGCGGCTCGAATCGTCGACGACCGAGTCCTCTCCGATCGGCTTGACTCATTGGCACTGCGAAGAGATGTTGCATCTCTTAGCATTTTCTTTCGCATTTACCATGGGGAGTGCTCTGAGGAATTGTTCGGATTAATCCCAGCCGCCAAATTTCACGAACGCACATCGCGGCAGAACTCCCGATACCATCCACACCATCTGGATGATTGGCGGTCCACCAATGTGCGATTTAGAAGATGTTTTCTTCCTCGCACAACTTCCTTGTGGAATAGTTTACCACCAGCGATTTTTCCGGACCGATACGACTTAGGGACCTTCAAGAAAAGAACCTACTCCTTTTTAAAAGGCCGGCAACGCATCTGCAATTCCCCTGGTGTTGCGGTTGTTCATGGGCGGCGGTAGTCACTTACCATCAGGTGAGCCGCATGCTCGTTTGCCCCCTCTCCTATAAAAAAAAAAATATTTATTCTAGAACTATCATGGTAGTAATTCAGTTTATTTATGAAATTATTTAATTTCGTGCACTAAACAATGTTTTTAAACTTTTTACCGCTTCCTTAACAATCGGTATTGTCCTTGTAAGTAAAATGTACATCACTAGCTAACGCAAAACAATGACAAATCAAAATTCGTTTCCGGGCTGTCAGGTCATCTATATGCCAGACGACCTGACAGCCCGAACTATATTTTATGATATTATAGCCTTAGAATATAGAACATATTCTAAGTCTATAAAAGAGACACAGACACCGAAGTAACACTGCTCACGCGAGCGAAGCCGCGGGTAAAAAGTCAAATAATAAATCTGCATCTTTGGCATCAGTAAATAGGTACCTAATTATCTAGATCTACCTATAAATAATAATATCTTACCTTTCGGTATCCTTGGGAACAGTGAACATTGAAAAGTTGATATTCTTATTGTAAATTAAGCACCCGCAGGCTATTCAGTACCTTTTGGCTTTTTGAGAGGCCATACTTGAATAAAACCTCAAAAATAAATGTCAAAAGTGCCTAAATATTTATAAGAGAAGAATATTTTTTTGTTAACTTAAGACGCGCGTCAACTCAAGCGCGCGCGTGACAATCTCACGGAATAAGACCCTTGTTTGACCCGTGTTGCCGCGCAGCGTAGGTATATTTTCATGCCTAAAGCGCGGAGTGAGACAGGCGTGCTTATACATACAAATGTGAAGTGAATAAAAAGCTTGTAAGAGCAGATCAGCTTCGCCCCGGGCCTCTGAAGGGCTTAGTCCGCCACTGTATATGAAGTAGATACTGTTTGGGACTTAGGGGTAATGTTTGACCTCAAATTGACATTTATTCCACATTTTGATCATATTGTCAAGAAAGTACCGAAAATGCTAGCATTTATTTTAAGATGAGGTAAACATTTTCGCAGTTATAAAACATAAAAATATATATAATGCCTTTATTCGTACCAATCTTGTGTAGATACTGTAGCGTAGTGTGAAGACCGCACTATGCTACCCATTATTAACGGCTATAAAGGATACAAAAGAGATTCCTTTGCACTTTGAGTACTCTTCTGGAATAGCATTCTTGAGCAACGCAGAGTTATTATCGACTTAATTTTTTTTTAATTTTACAAAGTCTATTAGACTGTCCCCAACTTCTAAGCTACTTTAATTTTAGGGTACCCAGTACAGTCCTGCGAACTCCCATACTTCTAATTGCTCCATTTCATAGGACTGTGCTTGGTAACAACTCTCCTGTGGCTAAGAAATTAAAAAAAAAACGTCCTAATTTTAAAACAGACGATAGATGGGTGCTGCCATTTGCTTGGACTCCTGTAATAAACAAAATTAAATCCAAACCCAAGCATACCACTGCAAGACTTCAAGATACTGTAAGCACGTTTTGCTTAGATCGGAACAAAATTAATATTCAAAACCTGAAGTAAGAAGACCTAACTATGCTTCGGGACGTCAAAATATGTCATTGACCCTCCCCCTCGCCCCCCCCCCCCCCGAGACCACCTAAAACTTTGACTACTAGTGAAAGTTGGATGTGGCAGAAAAAGCATGAGAGTAGATTATGCTGTAGAAATGCGTTAATTAAGGAATATGTAAGGACTGAATCAAAATGATATAATGAGAAATTGTGTGATAAGAGAACAGTGTGGTTTGCAAGATGATTTTGTGACCAAAATTAAAAGAGAAATGCTTTTGTGGTTTTTTCATGTAGAAAGAATGAATAAGGAAAGAGTGACAAAGCAAATTAATTTTGCAGAAGTGAAAAGCAGAGTCGGCAAGGGACGCTCTAGACGGAAGTTTGTAAACCAAATTGGAAACTGAAAATAGTAGATGGGCAACATTATCTTCCTAATAATTTCTAAGTAAAAATAAAAAAACTGCATTTGCTAAACCGCTTGCCAAGCGTGACAAATATAGCAAAATTCCACCTATGAGGCAATCACGGGGGAGGCCTATGTTTAGCTGGTGACTTCTATAAGCTGTTATAGATGGATTTAATGGACAATAATCTTAAACTGATGGCTAAAAAGAGAACAGATTTGTGAAATCGATTAATACTCTTGGGGAAGGCCTACGTGAACTTTGATAGTTATTTTCTAGTAAGAGCGCAGCAACACGACGGTCCGGAAAATTGTTCGAACCCGAGTTGTTCGAAAATCGCATAATCAGCCAAAATGCTGATGTCAATTGGGCACCTCGAGGCTGCTATTTGACTCCGTTGGACTTGGAAGCCGTTAAGAACAAGTATTACGCTTACCACCCGGAGAAATTGACGAAATAGTATCTTAGTTTTGGTGGACTGTTAGTTAGTTTTTCCTTTCAGTTTTATAAAAATAAGCCAGTACGCTTTATAATCTACGTTCGCACTATTATTCCCATCCGTTAGGATAAAGTTTCTCAACAAATAGCCAACAAGAACTAGCATTATGAAACAGTGACAATCAGAATATTTCTTACTAATGCTTATAATGTGTGTATATGTATTTTTATTCAAAAATGTTGACAAACGGGCACACAGTCCACCTGATAGTAAGTGGATACTATGGACCATATATATTTCTCAATTAAGAATATAGGAAATACAAAATTCAGTTGCGCTGTCACCCCTGAGGACTAAGCTTGAAAACCTCGGTTCCAGTGAAAATGGTCTTCGTTCCTCTACACTCACCATACGAAACACAGGAGCACTGAACTGTTATTTCACGCTGGTATTTTGTGAGAGCATGGTCTGGACGAGCCGTCCGTTCTTGCTACAGTCATAATGGAGCTGCTGCGTGTATAAAAATTTAGGGGTGGAATCATTTATTTTGCAAATTTATATGAGACCACCCTTGAAGTAAATATAACCTATTTAAGCAAAAAAATATCATTAAAATCTGTTCACAACTGACGATGATATCGCAAAACATATGTATAAAAAAAGATCATACAGTTAGTCCTCATGGGTGACAACGCATCTGCATTTTTATTCTTTATTGAGGATAGATGTTAACGTCAATGGGTCACAGCAACCATTTACCGTAAGGTGGACTGTGTGCTCGTTTGTCAACCTATCCTATAAAAACATCGAATTGCGAACCTACTCCATTTTCTTGAAGTGGGCTAAAAACTAGACTCGTGCAAGTAGGAAAATGTTTGAAATAGAGGACGAAAGCGAATCTGTACGATTTATTGAAATAAATGGAATAGCAATGTGATAATCCTCAAAGGCTGCAAATTGCACCAGAGCCATATTGAAATGCTTGTCACTGCTCTATTTATAAAAAATGCAAATGACGATCGCTTTGCGTTGGTTAGAGTTAGATAATTCTTTTTGATTAGCAATTTGAATCGAGCTGGAGCCACCGTTAATTAAAAATAATTTGCTTCTAATATTTTGTCGTATTGTAGAATAATACAATTATATTAATACGTGAGCGGAAAACTGTAACCATTTATAAGAAATTTGCGCGCGCAGGAGTACTGCGAGATTTGACATAGTTAGAGAATATACGGAGAAAGACTGCAGAAAGCTAATATTTATATATATAATATACATTTACGAGGAGACACGTTACAAATTCATTTAATAAAATTAAATAAAACATCCATTTCTTACGTTCATACAGAGTTGAAATTGCAATTAAAGAATTTTAAAATGTTGCCACCAAAATAATTGCTGACAGGTTGGCCGGATGAGCTGTGAATTTTATGCGATTTCATATTCTCCTTTTCCAATGATGAATTACACATTATCAGTAGTAATAATAATGTCCTACAGGCCGTATTTCAGTCACAGGCACCATTCTCAACGGATCTAGCGACCTGTGTTTGTGTCTCTTCATCTTTTACTCTCATAGGCCGATAAGACGGCAATTTGACACGATAGGAGAGAGAACAGGAGTAGGATAAACGGTTTTATGTGTTCCACG
The DNA here is from genome assembly GCA_963668995.1 of Parnassius mnemosyne. NCBI lineage: Eukaryota > Metazoa > Arthropoda > Insecta > Lepidoptera > Papilionidae > Parnassius > Parnassius mnemosyne. Next base: position 5,821,593 of record CAVLGL010000093.1, on the reverse strand, counting down.
CTGCTCTTTGTTTTAATTTGACCAACGATTCGACAGTAATTTAGAATGGATTGTAATAAATAATTTAAACTCAACATTTGTTACATTCATTCATTACAGCATGTCAAAAGTCCACTGGTGAATATGGCTTTAATGGATTTATGGATGGAAATCTAAGCATATCACTGCAAGACTTCAAGATACTGTAAACACTTATGTATAGTAAGATTGGGTCAAAAAATAGAAGATACGAGTAACTCAAGTTAACTAAACTTAATATCAGCACGTCAAATATCTCAACCCCCGTGACCACAGAACATCTTACATACTCTACACAAACACGTGATCATGGGTAGCGTGAAGCACTCTATATGTCCGAAATAAAAAATAAGGTTTTATTTTTATAGTAAAACGGTGACAAACAAATACACAGTCCACCTGATAGTAAGAGGGTGCTACGGCTTATAGACATCCACATCTATTCTCTATAAAGTATAAAAATGAACCATGCGTTGTCACACCTGAGGACTAAGTCACACCAGACGCCTCGTTTCCAGCAAATAGGACACCTGGTTTTTTGAGATTCATCATACGAAATACAACATCACTAAGCTGCTAATTCTTTGAGAGCGTGGACCTTCCTACCGAGTCAATTCATTTATGCTACAACGATAATATTAATAAAAAATTAAGCTTATTAAGACCCGTAAATATAGTTTTATCGTATAAATTGACTCCAATTAAAATCGCTTTTAAACTTTAAATCACTCTGATAATGCTGCTGCGGGCTGCGCTTCATACAAAAGTAATGCCTATTCATTTGTATTTTTTTTTTATAGAATAAGAGTGACAAACGAGCACTCAGTCCACCTGATGGTAAGTGGTTGCTGTGGCCCATAGACATCTACATCTATCTTCGTTTGCGAATTAGTGTAGATGATTTGTCAGCCGTGAGGACAGTAAAAAGTATTATTACATAGTATATTAATATGTATGTATGTATTTATCTTATCTATGTACTTATATATAAAATGGTACATAAATATAAAATGGTTTATTTACTGAAACATTGTTTATAATCAAAAGTTAATTTTGTAAATTAAATTTGAACTTTTTATTCGAAATTAACACTTATAACATGACATTTAGTAAAGGAAACAAAATTGCATGAATCATAATAATATTGTAAATTGTAAATTATTTCTCTAATATGGACTATGTATGAAAATTGGGAAATAAATGGCTATTATTATTATTATCTAGTATATCTAGTATATGGCTTTAATAAAAATAATGTTATTTTTGTCGCCAAACAATACACGTTTTTATTGTTTTCTTACAATCCTGTCCATCCAAAGGTTGTCTGGAAGAGATCGCTCTTAGCGATAAGACCACGCATTGCACCACATTTATTTTTTCTCATTTTTTGTTAATATTTATGTTATTTTTTGGCGTACAATTAAGTGTTATCTATCTATCTATCTATCTATGCTTCCCGAAAGATTTTTTAAAAAATTATACATACGGCTACGAATTTCTTCAATTGTTAGAAATAATAATAAAAATTATAAAAGTCATCGAAAAAGCCAAAAATATATAAGAGTAAGTAATTTTTAAAGGGTAGTAGGTAATACTGAAATACTAATTGTTGGTTAGTTATTATTTAAGCTTACCATTAACTGTGTTCATATTTTATTTTGTCGGAATTCTTAATTTCTGTAAAGATATTTAATAAAAGTTGATTTAAAATTGATCGTAGCTTTCACTATCTATATACATAAGTTTACATTATAATATATATACCTACTATGTTTCTTCTTTGGCACAAGTCTATAATATTCCATTTCGGTTCGGTATCAACCCTAGCGTTGCACGCTCCGGCCTAATGTCACCGCCGCTTCAACTCTCACGTACAGAGAGTGTCACCGCTGTGATATTATAGTGCTTCCTGTAGACCATCACGTCTTGGAATGCAATTCTCGATGGCCCCAGAAATCTATTACAGTTAAGGTTACCAGATGATTAGGTATTACGAGTATACACATTTTGTTCTTAAAATTTGTCCTTTTTATAACTGTGTTAAATCGAGGCATGCACTATAAATTTTTATTTTAAAATTCAGCTTAGGGACTAATCCTTAAATTCCACAGTTCGCGAGCAACCCGGATTCGATCCTCTCCGGCACCAATGAAATTGTAATTGCAATAAAAGTGAAAGACTTCTTTCTGGCTAGGAGTTCGTCGTAGATTTTTGTCGCCAATAGCAGTGCCTGCAGTTGTGTTTCGGTGTGAAGAGGACAGAAAGCCAGTAAAATTCCGCTCAAGAGGCATTCCATTCTATTTGATTGTAAGTGGCCCATGGACTGCAGTAGTAACCATCAGGTGGACTATAAAGTGAATTTTTTTTTATAGGAGAGGGGGCAAACGAGCATGCGGCTCACCTGATGGTAAGTGACTACCGCCGCCCATGAACAACCGCAACACCAGGGGAATTGCAGATGCGTTGCCGGCCTTTAAATTCGAATTCTAAAGTGCTATTTATATTATATTATCAAAAATGCTTTCTGTTTCATACCGCTCGCTCTTTGTGGCGGTATCGTACGATAATGAGAGTTGCAAGTATTGGAGGCAATTGCCTACATTTCCTTTTTGAAATTATGCTCGATAATAAACCTTTACGAAATGAGACAATTTTGGTCTCATTAGATTTAGTACACCTTAATCTAGGTCTGTTTTGGGTTTATTATTTCAGTTTACTTTAATTTTAAAAAATGCTTGAGGAAGCTTTTAAGTTAAAAATTTAGATATTTAGATGCTAATGACTTATATCGTACGCAATATTTCTTTAAAACGTACGCATTTCCAAAAATATGAAAATTAGATTATGTTTACGGGGAGGAAAAGCTTTTTGTATGAACATACAAGATATATATACAGCTTCACAATGCTCCTAATTCAATTGTCACTCTACGTTTAAAAAAAACTACTACCCGTACGGTTAAAGAATGGGATTGAAAATGGCGTCGCCTCTATTCACCTTTCGCGCGCACAATGTCGCTATATATACTCAAGCCCGCAGATAAAGACTGCAAAAAATACTATGCCATATGCGTTTTTCAAAAGTTCTATAACTTCATTCAGTCACTACTCACTACAAAAAAAAAATCAGTCCAGTTTCGCTAATTTGTGAGCTACGACGCCTTATTATAGTTTTCTTCATAATTATTGTTGATTCTATTTGTTATTATTTTTGTAAAAATATTTACATGCTATTAAGACATGAGTAACATTTTTAAATTTTTCCTTTATCTGTCTGTCAGAGCTAATCTTTGGAAAGGCTAAACCGATTGTAATACAACTTCACGAACAAATATATACTCGTATTAGGATAATACCAGGAGTGATCTACACTAAATTGTATCCGAAAAGTTTAGAAATTTTATTAAAATAGAAATACTGATAAGAAAAACCAAACGAACTTTAATAATCATCTTAAGTCTAAATAACGTCACATTAAAGACATTATATACAAACATAAACAGAGCGGGTTATATGTGTTACTTAAAATTAGTTTACCTACTTGCGTGTACAATTATATTCAAATATTTTCCCATTAATAGAAAATGTCCAATTAACCAAATAATGTAACGTTATAACGATATACGGTTATTAATGGGTTTTCGCAATTGGTACTGTGCATGTTGACGGTACGGGCTCGATGAGCCACCATTTCTAATCCCATTCATTATCCGTACGGACTATACTATATTTTAATAACACACAAAGAAACACACAATATGTAAAGAACGGCAGAAATAGATAATAGTACATGGAAATTTCACTGATCATTGTCGCGATTTCAGTCATTGTTCGCGTCATTACCACGTTATCCACGAGCAACATCTGTGCCAATGGGGAGGCAAAAGGAGGTATGTATATTCTTATTTATATTTATATTATTTTTATCTTATTTGTATTTATATTATAGGTACTAAAAAGCAGGTACAGGTCATAACTTCTACTGATCCTAACATACGTATTGATGGGGAAAACATTGAACGAGTTTTTGAAGCAAGAAATCTTGGGGTTCTTATGGACAGTTATTTAAAGTTTGAAAATCATGTAATTAATGTCGTAAAAAGTTGTTTTTTTCCGATTGAAAGTTTTATATTCAATTAGGCAGTTTATCACTGTAGACTTACGCGTTAAACTCTGTGAAACCTTAGTTCTGTCTAAACTAAATTATTGTATAACTTAACCTTGTCTATTTAAAAAATCAAAAAAATTTATTCAAAGGGTACAAAACACTTGCACTCGTTACTGTTTTTACATCCCAAGACGTACACATGTTACACCTTACCTTAATGCCTCTAATATGCTTAAAATGCAGGAACGTCTCAAATTATTTTATGCCTCCCTGCTGTTTGGAGTGATAAAAACAAAGAAACCAGAATACCTATATGAAAAGCTTCAGTGGAGACAAAATCAACATATGTACGTATTCAAAAGTGTGCAAAAGTACTTTGCATACCTCAACATAGGACATCAGCATTTCGTGGTAGTTACAAATTTATAGCCACAAAATGTTGGAATGATCTTCCACCACCATTACGAGTCATAACAAATAAGAACAGTTTTAAGAGAAAATACAAAGAGCATTTATTAAGTACGCAGAAAATATCATAAATATTAGAAAAAAATTCGGCAGGGACTGAGTATCCCATATTTAGTTATATTCAATTATGTAAAGTTCAGTTTTGAAAAAACTGTCAAAAAATTGTCATGTTTAACATCGAGCTCCTTTATAAATTTTTTTAAAATTAACAAATAGTGATCTAAATACAGTAAATCAGTGTGTTCCATATAAAATTAAATACTATAGAGCGATGGAAATGTTATCTTAGTAAAAACCAGTGTATATATTGTGTGAAAATCAATCATTATTGATAAGACAAATAACACCGTAATAACAAATGTGACAAGCGGGCTCAGGTCACTTAAAATATTTATTTTTAAGCCAGTTTAATTTCCTGACGGCTCAAACCTGCATATAAAAAATTATTAAGATATTTTTCATATGTGCGCATGGGGATTTTTTTTTGTTCCAACCACAGTGGCGTTTCAGTCTTTAAAAACTTCTAATCCGCGTGTGATAATTTCAAGACACGGTTGCTAAGGCCGCCATCGGTTGTCCTAGCAACGACATGCGTCGCTAGGTCGCTTCCACTGCAGCGTCCAATTGCAAGAACATCCTGTGACGCACCTACGTAACGACGCATGCGTCTTGTTACCAAAACAAGCAGCCGTCATATTTTGACTTTGACTTTTTTATATTTTCAGTGTACATTATTGTGTTTATAAGTTAATTATTAAGTTATTTTATTGTGTTTTTTAAATTTGTTTTAAGTTATTCTTTTTTGTGAATATATTTAACTCTGGTGAATGCAGTCCGTGACCCAATCTTGTGATGGTACGTCGAACGCGAACCATAAATGTACACAGTGCAACAAGTCATTCAAATCTTGGAAAGGCCTCAATATACATACTACAAAATCACACAGGAAATGCATTAGCCAAAACAGTTCACCTTTAGACATCCATCCCATTATTCCGAGTGCGCCTACTTATGTAGCCAGCGATCCAACTCCTTTCCACACATATCTTAGCCTTTTGAAAAATAGTATACCCATAGTTAAAAGAATCCCTCGAGGAGCTCGAATAACCGTTGCTACACATTTGTCACAATTAATCCAAAAATGTTACATAAACAATTGTACTCAAGACTGGCAGAACCTATTTTTATTTTCATACAGCACACTACATATAATAAAAACTGTTGAACCGAATTTATCCTTGACACAAAAGATTAAGAATAACTGTGCTGTAAGCTCCTCGCCTTCTCCCGCACCTCTAATCAAACATGATACCCCTCGTAATCGCAAAAAACTCATTGAAAACAAAATCTGTGACGGAGATCTCAAAGGTGCCGCTCGCCTTTTGTTCTCCAACGACGTGCTATCACCAGATACCCCTGACACCCTTCAGGCCTTACGGACAAAACATCCTACAGCTCCAGTAAATCCATATTTTCTCGACCGACCAACAGCAGGACAAGCATGCCTTCAAATTCAAAACAAAGATGTTACGGATACCATTTTATCTTTTAAACCAGGTTCGGCTGCAGGTTTGGATGGAATCTCACCCCAACATTTGAAAGACTTAACATCGCATTCTGTGGGTGATGCAGGCAAGCAACTTGTAAATTCGATCACTAAATTAATCAACTTTATGTATTCCGGTAATGTTAATCCAGAAATTGTTCCCATTCTTTTCGGCGCGAACCTCATTGCCCTCACTAAAAAGGACGGAGGGGTGAGACCAATTGCTGTTGGATCAACACTACGACGTCTAGCCTCCAAAATTGCTGTTCGACATATTTTACAAAAATTAAATTCGGAATTTGAACCCGTACAGTTAGGATTCGGTGTAAAAGGAGGGTGTGAGGCAGCTGTCCATGCCCTACGCTCTTTCCTAACTTACGGACAGCCTGACGTGCTGCTCAAAATTGATGTCAAAAATGCTTTCAATTCGGTAAATAGGGATACCCTGCTAACGGAAATAAAACAACATATACCGGAAATATACAATTACCTTCTTCTCAGTTACGCTGACCCAACAAAACTGTTATATCGCTCTAATGAACTGTCCTCGGAAGTAGGTTGTCAACAGGGTGATCCCCTTGGGCCTGCAATTTTTAGTTTGGCTATAAATCCGATAATCAAAATTTTAAATTCTAAATTCAACGTTTGGTATTTGGACGACGGAACCCTAGGGGGTGATTTGGATACTGTGTTTTCGGATCTTTTATTAATCAAAAATAAATTTGAAGCCATTGGTTTGGAGCTTAATTTTAGCAAATGCGAACTTTTTATAAATAACTGCGACTTAAATTTAAATGACATAAAACAAAAATTTAATATTTTGGCTCCAAATATTAAAATAGTTAACAGAAATTCCCTTTACCTTTTAGGGTCTCCAATTTTTGATGAATCTATTAGGGAATATATTAATAATTCAACGACTAAATTTCAAAATTTTGCTGACCGTCTCCTTGAAATTAGTCCACATTATGCACTTTGCATCTTAAAATTCTGTCTTTTCGTCCCAAAATTTACGTATGTGCTCCGTAGCTGTTCCTTTTGGAATCACCCATTTCTTTTGACACAAGTAGACAACTTAATCAAAATCAGCTTAGAATCGATTCTAAATATGCAGTTGAACGAGCAATCTTGGACCCAAGCATCCCTACCCATCCGTTATGGTGGTTTAGGGATTCGCAAAGTTTCGAGTGTCTCTTTACCAGCCTTCCTATCTTCTGTCCATAGTTCAGCAAATCTCATAAGTAAGATCTTAAGGGCATCCCATTCAAACTTTGAGATTGTTGGCTTGGAAGAAGCTAGAAACGCTTTCTTATTTGCATGCCCAGGTCAAAATTTTCCAGTTACTCCAAATTCACAGAGGAGCTGGGACGACATATACTGTAAATTAACTTACGACAGTCTTTTGAGCTGTAGTACAGGTTCGGCGCGTGCTAGGCTTTTGGCCGTGGGTACGCATGAGGCTGGCTACTGGCTTCACGCGTACCCTTCTTCAAATACAGGAACATTTCTTGAGCCTGACACGCTCCGGATCGCAACCTGTCTACGGCTTGGGGTTCCGGTCTGCGCTCCTCATAAATGTCCCTGTGGCAGTGATGTCGATAAGCTAGGACATCACGGACTGTCATGCCAAAAAAGTGCAGGCCGCTTCTCGAGACATGCCGCACTTAACGATATCATACGCCGGTCCCTTGCCACCGTCAACGTGCCAAGCCTACTTGAGCCGTCTGGTATTGCAAGAGACGATGGCAAGAGACCGGACGGTATGAGTTTGATTCCATGGAAGATGGGCCGGGTGCTGGTATGGGATGCAACCTGTTCAAACACGCTGGCCCCTTCCCATCTACATGGAACCAACAACAGAGCTGGTGCGGCTTGTGAAGCGGCTGAAAAAGCTAAAGCATTTAAATATAGGGGTCTAGGCTCCGAATATGATTTTGTCCCATTCGGTGTCGAGACCCTTGGTCCGTGGGGTCCTAGCGCTATAAGGCTTTTTAAGGAAATAGCAAAAAGGTTAGTCGACATCACAGGAGACCGAAGAGCTGGCAGCTACCTCGGACAAAGAATTAGTCTAGCTATTCAAAGGGGGAACGCTGCCAGCATTTTCGGAACCTTGCCTAAAGGGACTCCTTTTTAATAATAAATTTTTAGTTATTATATTATACTTTTAAGGTTTTTAGTTTTAGTTTTTTAAGGTTTTTAGTTTTAGATTCATTGTTCTAGTATATATTTTATTTCAATTAATTAAATTAAATCTATAATATTATTAATATGTTACAAAAATCGGAAAAAAAAAAACTTACATTTACTACCAATATTCTTTTTAAAACCATTACGTTGTCCTAGCATAATTATTATAATTAGTCTGAATAAATAAAACACTACTGTAGCTCTTACATTAAATATTTTTTATATGTTTTTGTTTATATTTCGTTTATATTTTGTTTATATTATGTTTATCTTTTGTATATGAATATTAATTATCAATTTTTTCATAGAAATAATATGAAAACTTGCACTAGTTAATTAAATAGTTCTTGTACTGGCTGAATGAATAAATAAATAATTGAACACTAAAAGCTATTTGTAATATAATCAGTGATGTACGCGTACTGTTATACTTTATACTTTAGCTCACTAAGTACGTATATGGGTGCTGACAGAATAACAGCGTTGTAGATTCTCTTTCTTTCATTGTCCTTCTAAAAATATCGTTTTTGTATTAGTTTAACTTTTAAATATTTTATTACTTTTAGTCAATGAATAAATATTTTATTATTATTATTTATACATTAAGTCTTTAAATTACAGTAAGAAAAAATGTGCATAAGTTTAATATGGTAATTGGTTAATTGATACTCTAGTCACTTGAGAAACAATTTTAAAGTTGTAAAAAGAAAACAATTTTATAGAAATATTATAAGAATATAGTTTAATGACTGACTGTAGGAATTAATAAGAGTGTGCCTATCTATCCTACCTAAATAAGGTGGTACCTACTCAGACGGACTCCTGACTGTTGTAGGACTGGTGTTCATTTCAGGTTTCCACCTGAACTGAACACCAGTCCTACAACACAGTCACAGATAAATATGAACAGTATGGAAACTAAGCCTACTTGAGGATATAATTACCTACACTCCATTGAAGCAATAGGGTTGTAACTTTTTATATTTTGATATTGCTTTTTTTTATATTTTTGTTCTGTAGTGACCAATCAATCGAATGTAAATAACTAGCTTAAAAATACAATTTAAATAGGTAACCTCAGCAAAAAACGATAGTTTAAACACGGAAAACAATTTAATATTAACACACAACAACTTGTAGAATTTTAACTTTGTCATTACGGCGTAACCTTTTACAAGTTTCGGCCGGAACGTACGCGAGCCGCAGTTGGACGAAAACGTACCTTTATTCTTCACTAGTTGTTCCCTGCGACTTCGCTCGCGTGTTAGGGTGTTTTTATTTTTTAGCGCGGAACTCTAATTCTTTTTATCATATAAAAGTAGTCTAAGTTACTCCTTATGACATCAACTATCTGCCAGTGAAAGTACCGTCAAAATCGGTCCAGCCGTTTCAGAGATTAGCCGGAACAAACAGACGGACAGACAGACAAAATTTTTAAAAATTGTTATTTATTTATAAGTACCGTGTTTACTTTCATATGCATTTAGTAAAAAGCTGTTATTTTAACATTACAAACAGACACTTCAATTTTATTTATTTGTATAGATTATTACAAATTATTTACAGAAAAATATTTTCGTCTGTTACGACAAGTTCGGAATTCTTTATTTTTAACTGTGTCAAAAAATATCATTCTAATGAACAGGTTTTTTTAAATAAACTGTTGAGAAACAAGGTACGGGTACTATGAAACCGAATTTGTTTATTTTTTTGTAAATTAGATCAACTACTTTGCAGTTTATGTGTTCTTTTTTTAAAGCAACGATGAAAAATCGGTTTCAACACCCTCAAAAACCATGAAAATGACACCCATGACGAAAAAATTGATACCTATTGCAGCCGCCATCTTGGATTTACATTTCAACAGCACTATCGGTTTCAAAATACTCAAAAACTATGAAAATGACACCCACGACGAAAAAATTGATACCTATTGCAACCGCCATCTTGGATTTACATTTCAACAGCACTATCGGTTTCAAAATACTCAAAAACTATGAAAATGACACCCACGACGAAAAAATTGATACCTATTGCAGCCGCCATCTTGGATTTATATTTCGACAGCACTATCGGTTTCAACACCCTCGAAATCCATGAAAATTACACCCATATATTTTATTAGTGATGGATGCACCCATGACGTACAAATTTATACCTATTGCAGCCGCCATCTTGGATTTACATTTCAACCAGCACTATCGGCTTCAACATACTCAAAAACTATAAAAATGACACCCATGACGAAAAAAATTATACCTATTGCAGCCGCCATCTTGGATTTACATTTCAACCAGCACTATCGGCTTCAACATACTCAAAAACTATAAAAATGACACCCATGACGAAAAAATTGATACCTATTGCAGCCGTCATCTTGGATTTACATTTCAACTAGCACTATCGGCTTCAACATACTCAAAAACTATAAAAATGACACCCATGACGAAAAAAATGATACCTATTGCAGCCGACACCTTGGATTTATTTTTCGACAGCACTATCGGCTTCAACATCCTCGAAACCCATGAAAATGGCACCCACGACGAAAAAATGATACCTATTGCAGCCGCCATCTTGGATTTACTTTTTGTTGTCACTATTACACTATCAGCTTTAAAAAGCCTCAAAACCGCCGCATTCTGGATGTACAAATAAGTTCACGAATTAATTATTATCGATCACACGGACTTATAATTCGATAACGATTATAACAATGACAATAAAAATCATTCTTACCTTTCAAAATCAGCAGGATGCTTAAAATAAGATAGCTCCGGTTTTGATGAAGTCGAGTTCAAACAGCCGTATACTACGCAATACGTTCGTGGCATTTTTAGTCTTGAGGCGACACTCGCTACTGAGAGCACCGCGACGAGCGCTTAGAAGTCTCGTCGTTGCGCATGTTTGTGTGAGTGTGCCGTTTCGAGCGTTTGTAGGAAGTTTCCGTACTGTTCCTACTATATATTTACTGTGACACAGTAAAGATTCACGTACTATATATTTTAAAATATTAGTATTAAGATCTCTAATAAGATATTATAGATAATACTTGAAAACCCTAAGTGCATCCCTCATATTGATTGCTATCTACGGCTTCGTATTCAGCTCTCAGCAAATTGCAATTGAATACGGTTATGCCCTTTGTTCATTATTGCATGCCTTAAGCGCGTAGGTATGTTCTACTAGCGCCTAAAAGATACCAACGTTTTGTCGCAAGAAATCGTACGAGTATCTAATAATCATATTGAACACATAAATTACATAAAAAGCACGTTGTCAAAAGGGTAAATGATTGTTAAACTTATTTATATTTTTTTAAGCGATTAATTACTAGTTTTATATAAAAAAAAGTGGTTTTAGTGGCTTATTGTATAGATTTATTAAGTTCGCATGGACTGGTAAACACGATAACTATTGAAAATATCAATTGTTTAACTCAATCTATTTTTAATCTCTTCATCTATCTTGTAGAAAGCCATGGAATGTAAATGACAGTTCAATTTTGTTTTGTTTAGTTATAATTAATTTTACACGGCTGCGAAATGTCGTAATTTTCGGTGTTTTAGCAGCCTTGTATTAATTTATATTACTAAATACACTTTGATCAACCTTGCTAGCTTACTACGCACTCGACCGCCGTCGTAAGTGGGTTGCCTTATCGTTTGCTTACAGCAGTGGTAATAGGCAGCAAAATATCGATCGCTGTAAAAATACAAAATATTCCAAAAACCAAATTTCATACCTACTATTTTTTTCATTACAAGACCACTGTTGAACATAGATCTCCCCCAAGGAATACCACAAAGGGCGGTCCCGAGCCACCTGCATCCATTGACTTCCTGCATATCTTACCATGTCGTCACTCCATCTAATGGGGGACGCCCTACACTTTGTCTGCCGGTACGAGGCTGCCACACATACTTGACCAAGGTTATTATTTTCATAATCACATAATTTTGTATTACAATGTTTTGTTTCGCTTAAAGTACGTAGAATTTATTAGCTTTGTTAATTATGATGAGGCCTCATCTCCAGACTTGATAGAGTGACCTGAAAGTGTACTTCGGTGAATGTTACTGGAACTCCTCCTCAAAGAGTAGAACTAGGTGTGCTGAGTTTGACTTCCTTTTGTTGGTTATGATGAGATCTTACCTCCAGATTTAATAGAGTGACCTGAAGGTGTACTTTGGTGAATGCTACTGGAACTCCTCGACCTGTAGTAGTAATAAGTATGCCGAGTATGACCTTGATTTGTTAGTTATGATGAAACCTTACCTCCGGACTTGATGGAGTGACCTGAAGGTGTACTTCGATTAATGCTACTGGAACTCCTCGGAGAGTAGAACTAGGTGTGCCGAGTTTGGCCTCGTTTGGTTAGTTATGATAAGACCTTACTTTCGGACTTGATAGAGTGACCTGAAGGTGCACTATGGTGAATGCTACTGGAACTTCTTGGAGAGTAGAACTAGGTGTGCCGAGTTTGGCCTCGTTTTGTTTGTTATGATATGACCTTACCTCCGTATGTGATAGACTGACTTAAAGGTGGACTTCGGTTAATGCTACTGGAACTTTTCGAAGAGCAGAACTAGGTGTGCCTAGTTTAGCCTCGTTTTGTTAGTTATGTTGAGACCTTACCTTCGTAATTGATAGAGTGACCTGAAGGTGTACTTTGGTTAATGCTGCTGGAACTCCTCGGAGAGTAGAACTAGGTGTACCGAGTTTGGCCTCGTTTGGTCAGTCATGATGAGACCTTATCTTTGGACTTAATAGAGTGTCCTGACGGTGTACTTTGGTGAATGCTATTGAAACTCTTTGACGAATATAACTACAAATTACATTTTTTTTAATCTTTTGACATATCAGTATTATGAGTCGTACACTTTTGGATTTTCCAAGCTTTTTTTCAATTGAAGTTGTAAGACATAATGCTCACATAAACATATGTTTGCAGATAAGTTCTGTAAATACAATAGAAATAAACAAAATAAATTTTAATGAAAGATGTACAACTTACTAGAACAGAAACCGTGAATAAAATCTGTTTGACAGTGAAAGGCGCGTGGAAGGAAACACAGAGTACTTTTTTGTGGCACAGATGAATTAACTTTGAGCTCGTCGGCTCTAACACGTGTTCCAATCAACCAAGCCTCGGTGTTCTTTTTAGAACGTATTACATATTATGACTTCAACGAGTGAAATGGATTATTTCTTAGTAGAAATCTGGCACCGGCATAACCCACGTAAAAGATATTAATTGAGAAAAAGAATGACATTTAAATCATGAACTACATTACAACCTATCACAAGTACACGTCTGAACATAGGCCTTCCCCATAATTGGCCACCGCACGTTCACTTTACTTTGCCACCTGTGTTCATTGCCTCGACTCCTTCCATGTTTCATCAGGTCGTAACGCCATCAAGTGGAGCGGAGCGAGGGCGGCTGCTCAACCTTGCGCTTGTTATGACGAGACTGGCACTCGAAAACCTTTCTTCCTTGTAGGTTTTGGTATATGGCTGGCCCACTGCTTCAGCTTTCAGGTCCGTTGGGCTATGTCAGATAATAATAAGAAGTCTTTTACATGTTATTTTAGGAATAGAGTGAAAAAATCTTTCGTAAGCTCAAACAATTATAGTGGGTTCTTAATAGCTAGTGGACCACTTAACTTACTTGATCAGTCATGTGACTGATCAAGTAAGTTAAGTGTAAGAAGTGTAAGATTTATATACAAATAAATAAAATTGAAGTGTATGTTTGTAATGTTAAAATAACAGCTTTTTATTAAACATGCGATACTTATAACTAAAACTTTAAAATTTTTGTCTGTCTGTCTATCGGTCTGTCTGTCTGCTTATTCCGGCTAATCTCCGAAACGGCTGGACCGATTTTGACGGGATTGTCACTGGCAGATAGCTGATGTTCTAAGGAGTAACTTAGGCTACTTACATTTGAGAAAAAGTATTAAAATTCTGAGCAATATAATTAAAACCCAAAATTTTACTTGGGCGAAGTCGCGGGGAACAGCTAGTTATTCTATAATTCTATTACTTTTAGTCGGTGTCGTGATTATATGTACTGAGAAATGATGTTGGTCCTGTGTGTTTTTTTGTAAAGTCATTTGTGAGTTATATTCCATGTAATAAAATTTCGAGAAGATTCTCAGACAGACATCAGAATTGGTAAAACTTGTAGTGATACCTATTTAAGGATAATATAATATTTTTTGTTATTCAACTGTTGACGATAAAACTTGTTGTGAATAAGCTGCAAATTTTATTTGTATTTTTATGAAATAGAAAACTAAGAAAATTCACAATATCAAATATAAAACCACTCGACTTCAAATAATGTCTCGAAATATTCAATTCTCAATACCGTTCAAGCTTCTTTGTTTCATATTTAGGTCACACTAATATAACCGTCTCTCTTTTGAAACATCATCAGAAGAGTATTCATTTTTACTATATACTTATGTTTATTATGTATATAAATTAAATACGTTTTTTAAATAATTATGTTTAAAATTTCAACATTATTTGTAATATATTTTATCATCTATTATTAAAATTATAATTCCTTGCTTCATTTCTCAGATATGGTTATAACTATATAGTTTCCCTACTTACTTACTTGGTAACTTCACACATATTTTAGAGATTATTTTAATTTATTTTAAAGTGAAGTACTTCCGGTATGGATGCCTTGTGTTGCACTTTAACGTGAGCTCCCCTTGGTGTTGCAGTTGTTCATGAGCGACAGTAGTCACTTACCATCAGGTGAGCCGCATGCTCGTTTGCCTCCTCTCCTATAAAAAAGAAAGACCTAGGATTCGAACCGGGGGACCTTGATCAGCAATCGCGTTGACGACAAGAACAACGAGGCAGTCGCCAATACAAATCATATTAGAAATAGCTTGGTGGTGACCTGAATTTCCAGGGGTTATTACCATCTATAATTTCCGTATCGAAATATTAACAAAAATATTATTAACCCTTTTTGTACAATCTTAATTTTTTTTAACAAAAATAAATTACTGACTCTGTGGAGTGGTGTGGGTTGTGTCTGTCTGTTTGTTCCCAGTATTTACAGATTGAATATCATTTATTCTGGTAGGTGAATTAATGTTTCGTTTTCAAGTTTAATATTCTTCAATAAAAGAAATATCAAATATTAATAAGTGGGTTAATTTGTTTATCTCGGATAAGTCTCTTTCTTGGACATAAAAGTTATGTTTGACAAATAAATAGAATTGAAGTGTCTGTCTGTAATATAGAAATAACTGCCTCATGTTTAGCTGAGCGGATTATTCGCATATACATAAAAATATATTACATTTATATTTACAAATGATGCAAGTCTTGTTTTATTTTGCCATCAAATTATTTCAGAAACGTTATTGCCCCCTTGCATTACCATAAATAGGGATTTCTTAGGCTTCTGTACTTTATCCGCTGTTTTCCGAAGCCGTAAAAAAGTTATAAAAGTTGACATTGCGACCACATGTTTCATCCTCCTATTTTTAGTATAGTAGTAAATATTTTATCCAAATATATTATGAAAAATTTTGCAAAAAAGAAAACGTGCGCCAAAGCAAAGAACCAATTTTATTGTTACTATTAAATTGTTTGATAATTTTATATATATTTTTATATCTTTACTCAAAATTCATAAGGACTATATCGTCGGCAAATCGAAGGTGAGTGATGTACTCGCCATTGATGTTGATACCGTATCCTTTCCAGTCCAGAAGCTTGAAAACGTCTTCCAATGCAGCGGTAAAGAGTTTCGGGGATATGACGTCACCCCGTCTTACACCTCTCTGCAATTGGATAGGTTTCGTACTCTGGTTCTGTACTCGGATAGCCATCGTAGCCCTACTGTACAAGCACTTCAACACTTCGATATACCGACAGTCAACTTGGCACCGCTGAAGGGACTGTAGCACCGCCCAAATTTCGACGGAATCAAAGGCTTTCTCATAGTCCACATACGCCAGACATAGTGGCAAATTGTACTCTTCGGACTTCTGTACAATTTGCCGAAGGGTATGTATGTGGTCTATGGTGCTAAAGCCCTTTCGGAAACCGGCTTGTTCGGGAGGCTGGAAGTCGTCAAGTCTGCGCGCGAGACGATTCGTAATGACTCTCGAAAACAGCACGTAGACGCGGCTCAGAAGGGAAATCGGTCTGAAGTTCTTCAAGAGAGCGTTGTCACCTTTCTTGAAGAACAAGACCACCGCACTTCTACTCCACGCCTCCGGTGTAATGCCACCATGGAGGACGGAATTAAAGAGCTTCTGAAGGACTTCAAGTACCGGTCTTCCACCCGCTTTCAGAAGCTCCGCTGTAATTCCATCCTCGCCTGGGGCCTTACCGTTTTTAAGGTGCTGGAGAGCCATTCTAATCTCGCTCAGACTGACGTCCGGGATATCTTCGGAATAGTGTCGGATGAGACTCGCTCTTGGATCGTTACTCACATTTGCGTGTGGCTCCAACGATGACGTGTACTCAAAATCTCAGGTGTCCCGGAAACGATGCTGCCACATTCTGTCTTCAGCTTTGACAGGTGGCTCTTTCTGGCAGACAGATCTCTGGCAAAGACTTTGGAGCCTTGGTTCCGCTCGATCACTTCTTCAATACGAGCTGTATTGAAGTTGTGTAAGTCCCGCCGCATGCATTTGGATATCTGTCTGTTCAGATGCCTGTATGCTGTCAAGTCTGTTGAAGAATGTAGCTTCATCTCCCGTCTAACAGCCATGAGATTAAGAGTGTGATCGGAGAGTTTTTGTGTTCTTCTGCGGCGGGTCTTGCAGAACTTAGCTCCGACCGCATGGACAGTTTCCACGAGCTTGTCATTCATATCGTCCACTTCATTGCAGTCTTCTAGGCACTGAAAACGGTTTTGTAACTCGAGCTGAAAGGTTTCGGGACTTTGGATTAGAGCACGAGGGGGATGGAGCGTTGACTTCATTAGACGAGACCTCTCCAACTTAACGTTTAGGTTCAGTGTGCCTCTAACCATTCGGTGATCGCTACCAGTTTTCACCCTTGCGATCACGGAGACATCACTGAACAGTTGTCGTCTGGTCGTCATAATGAAGTCAATCTCATTTTTTGTCGAACCGTCGGGGCTCGACCAGGTCCACTTCCTGTGGGGCCGCTTCTGGAAGAAAGAGTTCATCATAAAGAGTCCCTCTTTCTCCATGAAGTCGGCCAGCTGCTGGCCCCTTGGGTTCCGTAGCCCTATTCCAAATTTCCCTACTTTCAGCTCACCGTTCTCTCTTGTGCCTAGTTTTGCATTGAAGTCTCCCATTAACACCGTATATTGGGTTTTGGAGGAATGCATGGCTCTAGAGATATCCTCATACATTTCCTCCACCTCCTCATCGGGGTGTGCCGAGGTTGGTGCGTAAACCTGTATGACCTTCAGCGAATACCGTTTGGTGATTCTGAGTATAAGGTACGCAACCCTCGTCGACACACTCCCGATCTTTACAACGTTGTTAACGAGAGACTTGTGGACGATAAATCCGACACCTCCTTGGGACAGATGGTCGCCCTCCCGGTGATAGAGCAAGTTGCCGGATTCGAGGATTACCGTGTCCTCCCCCTCTCTTCGGACTTCGGATAATCCTATAATATGCCAGCGCAACTTGTCTATCTCTTCTTCCAGCTCCACAATCTTCTCGTCAGTCCTCAGGGTGCGTGCGTTGTACGTTGCCAGGTCGAGTCGTCTAAGGTGGCAACCGAACCTCCACCGGAGATTCTTAGCACCCCCTGCCCCGATTTGCCGACGATATAGTCCTTATGGCAGAATCGCTGGAGGACCTAAGCACTATGCTCAATGACCTCGATAGTGTTTCCCAACGGATAGGTCTTAAGATGAACATGGACAAAACAAAGATCATGTTCAATGTCCATGTCACACCTATGCCGGTAGTTGTTGGGAGCACTAAGCTCGAAGTTGTTGACGAGTATGTTTATCTGGGACAAATAGTCCGACTAGGTAAGTCCAACTTCGACCGAGAGGTCAATCGACGGATTCAACTCGGCTGGGCAGCGTTCGGGAAGCTACGACACATCTTCTCGTCAGACATACCTCAAAACCTGAAAACGAAATTGTACAACCAGTGCGTGTTGCCAGTGATGACTTATGGAACTGAGACGTGGTCCTTCACTGCTGGCCGTATGAGGAAGCTCAAGGTCGCTCAGCGAGCTATGGAGAGGGCTATGCTCGGAGTTTCTCTGCGTGATAAACTTAGGAATGAGGATATCCGCAGTAGAACCAGAGTAACCGACATAGCCCAACGGATTAGTAAGCTGAAGTGGCAATGGGCCGGCCATATAGCTCGAAAAACCGACAACCGATGGGGAAGAAAGGTTCTCGAGTGGCAGCCTCGTACCGGTAGGCGAAGTGTAGGGCGTCCCCCCACGAGATGGAGTGACGACCTGGTAAGACATGCAGGAAGTCGATGGATGCAGGTGGCTCAGGACCGTGTTTTGTGGCATTCTTTGGGGGAGGCCTATGTTCAACAGTGGACTTGTGAAGGGCTGTAATGATGATGATGATGACTCAAAATTTTGTAAATTAATTAGCAACGAATAGTTTTCGTTAGTTTTATTAAAATATTTTGATTAAATTAATGATAAATAATGTACCTGCTCGCTAAGTAATGTATAATCGTTAAAATGAAACACGTTTTTAGTTTTGTTTGGTTTTTTTTTAATAATGTTTGAAAACTTCTGTCTAGTTGTTAAATAAATATCCACATTATTGTAGATTAAACTAATATCAATTCATTGTAAACAGATAGCTTCATAGTTTCCAACAACATTTAACACGGTATACAGTACGATTATTTTAGTTATAAAAACTCTCCATAGATGGTGCTATCCCTTTGTAAATCGCGCAACCAATTGATTCTCTTCGGAATCACAAGTTAAATATGTTATAGAAATAAATGTTCTGATCTCATCAATGAATGTTGGTGTATTATTCATGGTCCTTCGAGCCGGATGTAGAGTGAAGTGAACCAGTGAACAGTGGCGACACCTAGCGGTTGGTGATTTATACGGAGCAGAGCAGCAGACGCAACTGAGGAGAGCAAGTTTATATGGGCGTAAAACTGTAAGTACATTTATATCGGTATTGGCAATAGAAGTTTGAAATTTAAAATAAATTGAACCTTAAAGCAAAGAGATATTCAACTCAGAAAAATTTGAAGATTTATTGGTAGTACATGGACTTGTAAAATTTTATGTTGAATTGTGGTTGAGACGGGGAATCCATGCCCGATTTTGCCTAAGTGTGTACAACCCAAACACTTAGAAAAATCACGCACATACTGGACATAGAAAAAATAACTTGCTCTATCCACTCAACGAGTGGATAGAGCAAGTTAAGAGCAACGAACCCACGGTATAGCAAATTAATTGTTCACTTATTTATATTTTTTTTTATTGTTATTTTTTTTCTCATTTAGCATTTATTTTGTACATATCTATATATATTATATACAAATTTTATATATAATTTTTATTATAATAATTATATATATATTTTATGATTGTTATTATTTAGTAATATACAAATAAACTTATAAATTAATATTAAATTTACGATGGATATTTCCTTAGAATCTGACTACTTTAACTCTACAAGTTCCTCGTTATCAACGTCTTCCCCGGGCCAAGGTTCCCTGAACCTCATCTTGGGGATATATTAAATGGTGCTCTTGAGCCTTACCAAAGGAATCTGAATATATGTCATATTAATGCACAAAGTGTTCCGGCTCACTTTTCAGATCTTCTTGCAACTTTCGAAAACAGTCTTATTCATGCCTGTCTCATATCAGAATCTTTTATTAAACCTAGCTTACCATCTACTCTGTTCAGTCTTCCTGGTTATCATCTCATTAGGAATGACAGATTAAACAAGGGAGGCGGAGGTGTTGCCATATACCTGCGATCAGACATACCATACAGGATCGTTTCCAGATCGCCTGAGATTTATTCTAAATCAATGGAATACATCCTCATTGAAATAATGGTACGCAAGACACCTTTCTTACTAGGTGCTTTTTATGCACCTCCTTCTGTAAATTATTTCAATGATTTGGAACAGCTGATTGAGACGCATCTCCCAAACTATTCTCATTCCATTTTCATGGGTGACTTTAACACCTGCCTTATTCGAAATGATGCTAGATCCAACAAGCTTAAACTAATATGTGCATCAAGCAATATTAAAACTCTTGATCTTGAATCCAGCTATCACGTCAATAATACACACTCTTTACTAGATTTGATCCTTACTTCCAATCCTGATCGTATATCTCTACATGGCCAACTTGTGGCTCCTGGATTTTCACATCACGATCTTATTTTCGCATCATATGCTCTTAAATCAACTAAGTCAACTCCCAAAATTGTGTTTCAGCGTAACCTTGTCCGTTTGAATCGCCAGCTATTAAATTATGAGATATGCAGTGCTAATTGGTCAGACTTTTATAACATTAATCATATTGACAATAAACTGGAGTTATTCAATAACATTATAATGACATCCTATGACAAAGTAGCGCCTTTAAGACCAGTAAAAATGAAACGGGCACCAGCACCCTGGTTAACGCCATATATTCGATCTCTTATGGCACGTAGAGACCGCCTAAAAAGAAAACATAAATGCTTGTCCAGTGATGAGAACTGGGAAAGATTTAAAAAGGCACGGAATCGCTGCAACCAGGTGATACGAAATGCCAAACGCCGATACATTCACAATACTATTCAGACTTGCTCAACCCAGAATATATGGAAGTTCTTGCGCAGCCTGGGCTTTGGTAAAAGGAATCAGAATGTTAGTCACTCCCTTGACTTATCAGCGCTGAATAAACACTTTTGCTCTTCGCCAGTTACATTGGACTCAACAGTCAAAAGCGATACCATTAAAGATATTACTTCTTTCCTTTTACCATGTTGGACTCCTTTCTGTTTCGAACCAGTGACTGATGATGAAGTAAAAAAAAATTGTATCCGTTATACCCAGCAAAGCTGTTGGCCCAGATGGTATTGGACGCGATACGGTTTTGCCGATTTTGGACCAAATAGTTTCCCATGTCACTCATCTAATAAATTTTTCCTTTGCCTCCAGTACCTTCCCTACCAAGTGGAAAGAAGCGTTCCTAGTTCCTATCCCCAAAAACAACTCTCCTACTAATTTCAACCATTATAGGCCAATATCTATCCTCTCCTTCTTCTCTAAAATTCTTGAAAAGATTGTTCATTACCAACTCACAAAATTTCTAAACAAAAACAACCTCTTCAATCCTTTTCAGTCTGGTTTCCGTCCACTGCACAGTACTTCCACGGCCTTAATTAAAATAACTGATGATATCCGCTTTGCGATGGATAATCGTCAACTTACTCTTCTTGTCCTCCTAGACTTCAGTAACGCGTTTAATTGTGTTGACCACGACATTCTGTTAGCAGTTCTAAAATCCCTGAATTTAACATCATCAGTTGTACAATGGTTCAGTTCCTATCTTCGGGGACGCCGGCAACGCATTCGTGTTGATGATAAGTTCTCCGACTGGTGTAACGTTGTTGCTGGTGTTCCTCAAGGCGGTGTTTTATCTCCGTTGCTTTTTTCTGTGTTTATCAGGGCACTTGTTTCCGTAATAAATTTCAGCAAGTATCACCTGTACGCAGATGATGTCCAGCTGTATCAGCATTTTAGTGTAAATGACCTAAATGCATCTGTTGACAAAATGAATTTGGATCTTGCTGCAGTTCATCAGTGGGCAAGCTGTCATGGACTAATATTAAATCCTGCCAAAACACAGGTTATAATCATAGGCAGCAGAAAAATTACATGCCGACTCGACTATCAACATCTGCCTAAGGTTATTCTAACCGGTGTTGATTTAGAATATGCTAGGCAGGTTAAAAACCTCGGCTTAATTTTGGCTCACGACCTAAGCTGGGTGTCACAAGTTAGTGAGGTCCGGAAACGAATTTTTAGCACAATGCATTCATTAAAGCTCTGGCAAAAGTTTATCCCTCAGACGGCCAAGGTTACGTTAGTCAACACTCTGTTGCTTCCTATTTTAGATTATGCTGATATTGCTTATCCAGATATAACTGAGGAACTGCTTAGCAAACTCGACCGTCTGCTCAATTTGTGCATACGCTATATTTTTGGCCTGCGCAAGTTTGATCATATATCACAATCTCGCTCAAGACTTAAGTGGCTCGACATCCGTTTTCGCCGGAACACACACCTTCTAACCACTTTGTATGTTATTCTTTACAATCCTTGTTCCCCAGCTTATCTGAAAGAGCGTTTTTCATACTTAAGCTTATCCCGTTCGATGTCCAATAAAACTCTAACTATCCCGTTGCATAAATCTACATACTACTCAGATTCCTTTACGGTATCATCAATTACACTTTGGAATAACCTTCCACGAGATATAAAAGATGCTCCCTCAATAAATTCATTTAAACGTAAGGTTGAGGCACATTATTTAAAATTACTTGATTAATATTATTGGTTTATATAATATTATATTTTCTTATACTTGATTGTATGTATTTCATTGGTATAGTATGTATTTTTGTTTATATGTATATATACATTTATATATATATGTATATATGTGTGTGTATGAAGTGTCAATATATATAAAGTAACATATTTATATAATATTATATTATTGAATAATATTTGAAGTTAGTTTCTAAAGTAAGTTAGTTTTTTTTCCCTCTGTTGCGGCTCTACCCATAACTCTCACCACACTACCAAAGGTTAGCTGGCAGAGAATGCCTTTTTGGCATTAAGTTCGCCTTTGTACCAAATGTTTGTTTGTTTGAGTGCAATAAAGAATTTTCTATCTATCTATCTATCTATCTAACGAGACTTGTAAAAAAAAAATTGTCATATTTCAAATAAATAAAGGTAATAATGGAAAGCAAAATAAGAGCTCAGTCAGATATGTACCACCGAATGGAAAATGCCAGAGTCAATTTTAAGAAATCTCCAAAAGATAGGCTAACTTCAAACTACATAGAAACTAGAATTGATATTTTGAATGGACAGTGGGAAACATTTAATAAAGTACATGAACAACTTATTAGTGAAGTTAGTGATGCTGATTATGCAGAATTAGATTACTTTAACGAGGATTTTTACACCAAAACAGAAGACTTATACGCAGATTATAAAACAGAATTAAAAGCAAGCTTGGAAAAATGTACTCGCGTACCGACCAAAACGCAGGACACGTTGCGTAGCAATGAAGAACAAATTAGTGTGCAGCTTCCAAAGATTTCTATTCCTAGTTTCTCCGGAAGGTACTCAGAGTGGACCACGTTTCGTGACCTCTTCTTATCACTCATTTACAATAATAATTCGTTACAAAAAGTGCAAAAACTTCACTACCTAAAAAGCTATTTAACCAGTGAAGCGGAACAACTATTGCGAAATCTGCCAATAACAAGTGACAATTATTCAGTGTGTTGGGATCTTTTGGAGAAAAGATTTAACAATAAGAAATATGTAACTAACTGTATTTTAAAAAGGTTTTTTAGCCAAAAAATATTATTCATGAAAATTCAAGTGCTCTTAAAGAAATGTTTGATACTACTAACGAGTGTTTAAATGCGTTGAAAAATACTGGTGTGAACATTGAAAATTGGGATATTATTGTGATTTATCTTTTGTCCTCAAAATTAGATAGTGAATCTCGCAAGCAGTGGGAAGCAAAAATTTGTGACTGTACAAACGACTTGCCCACATTAAAGCAATTTTTAGAGTTTTTAGAACACAGGTACAGATCACTCGAATTTTTGAATCCTAAAATCACAAAATGTACTCAATCCCATCATGTAGCCACAAAAAAATAATGACAAGATATCTGTTCCATGTTCCTACTGTTCTGCTAATGATCATAAGCTCGGAAATTGTAAAAAGTTCGCAAATGAAACTCTATTAGCACGCCGTAACTTTGTCCAAACCTCCAACTTGTGTTTTAACTGCTTAGGCGCAAATCATTCGGTCATAATGTGTCGTTTGCCCACCAGATGTAGAATTTGCAAAAAGAAACACCACTCGCTATTGCATTCAACCACCACCAACGTTCAATCAAATAATGTAAAGGTAACCACTCAATCGAATAGTAACAATGTTGTCGCGGCAACAGCGACAGCATCAGACGAAAATGATCAGACCAACATTACCACTTGTTTCTCTAACAACAAGAGACAGGTGCTTTTAGCAACCGCTTTAGTAAAAGCTGAAACAAACAACGGATCTTTTATGACACTTAGGTCTTTACTGGACCAAGGATCACAAGCTTCGTTTATAACGGAGTCTGCAGTCCAATTACTTGGGCTGAAGAAGGAAACAAGCAAAAGTGTCATATATGGAGTAGGGAGTGAGTGCAACTCTAAACATGTAGTACACATCAAACTACAATCGATCCATGATCCAACCTTCAACATTAAAGTGAGTGCACACGTGCTCACCAAACTTACCACATTTCTTCCTGAACGACAGGTTGACATATAGCTATATTATATGCCAAAAATGAGATTGGCAGATCCAAATTTCAACGTTCCAAACAAAATAGACTTGCTGTTGGGTGCAGAGGTCTATTGTCAAATATTATTAGAAGGGTTATTTAAAGGTCCAATAGGAACCCCTATAGCGCAAAACACTAGATTCGGCTGGATTTTGTCGGGCCAAGTATCTAAAGGTCGTAAAACGGAATCAAGCTGTAGTAACTCCGTAATCACTTTACACACTCAAGTTATCGAAGAAGAATTTGATCTTAAACAATTTTGGGAAATCGAATCTGATCAATGTCTTCTCAACAAAACTCACCACACACCTGAGGAACAAATATGTGAGGAATTCTATAAGAAAACCACCAAAAGAGACCCTTCAGGACGATATATCGTCAAACTACCATTCAAGATGGAAAACCCGAGCTGCAAATCAGGGAATTCGCGGGAAATTGCAGTGAGCAGATTCCTTATGCAAGAAAAGCGTTTAGTACGGTCACCACAGCTTAAAGATCTCTATTCCGACGTTATTGATGAGTACCTGGAACATGGCCACATGGAAAAGGTACCAAAAGATGAGATCAACAAATCAGATAGTGTGTACTTACCTCATCACGCCGTAGTGAAGCTTAACAAGACAACATCCAAACTGAGAGTTGTCTTCGATGCTTCGTGTCGCGATAACAACGGTGTATCTCTCAACAGTGAATTGTTGATAGGTCCAACTCTTCAATCGGATCTGCGTCACTTGGTGATGAGATGGAGACTTCACCCTGTATATTTGGTCGCCGACATAGTTAAAATGTACCGCCAAATATTGATTTCTAGTGAAGATATAGATTACCAGCGATTGGTTTGGCGAGCCACGACGGAACAACTTATTGAACATTTTCGATTGTTGCGAGTCACATCTGCTGCAGCCCCATATCTCGCAGTTAGAACACTGCACCAGCTCGTGTATGATGACGGAAAACTGTTTCCATTAGCAACTGAAAGAATCTTAAATGACTTTTATATAGATGACTTACTGGCTGCGAAACAGTCCTGGAAGGAAAACAAATCTATAAAGAGATCAACGAATTACTAAGCAAAGGGGGGTTTGAACTTCAGAAATGGTCAAGTAACAATGAAACTCTGTTAAAGGAAATAAGCAAAGAAATAGAAACAACAGAAAGCAATTTGGAACTCAAAATAGATGAAATCATTAAAATACTCGGACTTACCTGGAATCAACGTACCGACAACTTCGAATACTCCGTGCAGCTACCGCCACTCGTAGAACCTATAACAAAAAGAAAGGTTATATCAGATATTGCAAGACTGTTTGATCCTATGGGATGGATTGCTCCAGCCATTATAAAAGCAAAAATCTTCATTCAACAGCTGTGGCTAGCGGGAATCGGTTGGGATGAAGAGCTCCCACCGAAACTACTCAATGATTGGATTTCTTACCGAGGTGAACTTACGGCACTTACACAATTTCGTCTGCCGCGCTGGATTGGTATGAACAAGACATGTATGAAACTGGAGTTACACGGATTCAGTGACGCCTCTGCGGATGCGTATGCTGCTGTAGTTTACGCCCGCGTGGTAGATGAATCTGTAACTGTCAGGGTTACTCTCATTACGTGTAAAACCAAGGTAGCCCCAATAAAGCAAGTGTCTATCCCGAGGCTAGAGTTGTGCGGCGCCGTTCTTTTGGCGAGATTATTAAGGGAAGTCTCTGAAGTTTTGAAAGTACCGAAGACAAATCTACATGCATGGACGGACTCCACAATCGTTTTGGCTTGGTTGAGCAGTCATCCAAGCCGCTGGAAGACGTTCATTGCAAATCGAAAAAGGAGTTAAGCGACACGGATTTGGAAGAGAAAGGAAAGAAAGTTTGTCATGTGACCAGGGAAGATGAATTTGAATTATGGATTAAGTTTTCGTCTTTACAAAAATTGACCAGAGTTATAGCTTATTGTTTGAGATTTATATCAAAAACGAAAAAATCTACTGAAGCAACAACATTTCCGAGTTGGTTAACTTGCAGAGAACTATCAAGAGCAATTCAAATCAGCATAAAGGCGTGTCAAGCTACGTACTTTGCACAGGAAATCAAAGATATTAAGTTTAGAGGTGCAGTTAATAAGAAAAGCAAACTTACCACTTTGACCCCTTTCCTGGACGGTGAAGGAATTTTGAGAGTTGGTGGTCGTCTTGAGAGAGCTGATGTAATTGATGATAAAAAACACCCGATTATCCTGCCATCGAAATCGCATTTCACAAATCTTATCATTGCAGATGCCCATCAAAGAACCCTACACGGAGGTCCTCAATTGATGATCAATTACCTACGATCCAAATATTGGATCCTCGATGTAAAAAACCGTACCAAATTATTTGTACGCAAATGTGTCACATGTATACGATATGCAGCACAATGTAGACACCAACTCATGGGACAACTACCTGTAGCTCGGGTCACTCCAATCCGCCCATTCTATCAAAGCGGCGT
The DNA here is from genome assembly GCA_963668995.1 of Parnassius mnemosyne. Lineage (NCBI taxonomy): Eukaryota > Metazoa > Arthropoda > Insecta > Lepidoptera > Papilionidae > Parnassius > Parnassius mnemosyne. The sequence goes on along the minus strand of CAVLGL010000093.1, from coordinate 5,794,201 downwards.
GGATTACGCTGGAGCCATCCAGATAAGGACTTCTAAAGGAAGAGGTCATCGAGCGTACAAGGGATATATATGCCTATTCGTATGTATGGCTACAAGAGCCGTACATTTGGAAGCCGTAACCGATCTTACGTCACAGGGATTCCTCGCAGCCTTCAAAAGGTTTGTTTCTAGACGTGGCCATTGCGCTGATCTCTACAGCGATAATGGGACAAATTTTGTGGGTGCTGCGCGCGAGCTAAGAACCCTAGTAGCTCAGGAAAATTCAACCATGACGAGAGAAATCGCTGAGAGTTTAGCTACTGCTGGGACCAACTGGCATTTTATCCCACCGAGAGCTCCTCACTTCGGTGGACTTTGGGAGAGTGGGATAAAGTCCACAAAACATCAACTGAAGCGTGTGATCGGCACAGAGACCCTAACTTACGAGGAGATATCTACTCTGCTGTATCAAAATGAGGCATGTCTTAACTCTAGACCGTTGTCACAGGTTAGCACCAATGCACAAGATCCAACACCGCTCACACCGGGACATTTTATCATCGGTGAACCCTTGGTGCTTGTCTCAGATGCCAATTATGAAACTTCGTCAATATCTTCTGTGAAACGCTGGCAACTAACCCAGAAAATGTTACAGAACTTCTGGCGAAGGTGGTCTAGCGAATATTTGACTCAGTTTCTGCAACGTCACCGGTGGGCAAACCAAACACCAGAGCCTAAAATTGGGGACTTAGTTTTAGTTAAGGAGGATGATCTTCCTCCAGCGAAATGGCTTATGGGTATTATTATAGAAAAACATAAGGGTGTGGACAATATTACGCGGGTTGTGAGTCTCAAATGCAAAGATGCCATAATTAAAAGGCCTATTGTAAAATTGTATGTCTTGCCAGTGGCAGAATAATGCCTACTTTTTTAATCTCTTTCGTGTCAGTCAATGCTTGACACGTTTATTGTTATTTTCAAGCTTAAGTTGTTTTTTGTTTGGTGAAATGAGCATGTTGTAAATGTAAATGTTTAAATGAAATATCTTTGGATTCTTTATTTAATAAAATTTCTAGGATTTTAAAGATCCTATTTACCTATTTGTTTTTTGTTACCTATGCACCATGATTCAACCATTTGAATCTACCCACTTTCATATTTTACCTTATCTATTTACAGTCCACTTTCGTTGATTGTTGATTCATGGTGGGCGGTAATAATGACCATTCTGGCCATGGTGGGCGGAATGTCTAGTTGTTAAATAAATATCCACATTATTGTAGATTAAACTAATATCAATTCATTGTAAACAGATAGCTTCATAGTTTCCAACAACATTTAACACGGTATACAGTACGATTATTTTAGTTATAAAAACGCACCATAGATGGCGCTATCCCTTTGTAAATCGCGCAACCAATTGATTCTCTTCGGAATCACAAGTTAAATATGTTATAGAAATAAATGTTCTGATCTCATCAATGAATGTTGGTGTATTATTCAACTTCTATACGCTACATGAGATAGTTCTATTGTGGGGATAAATGTTTTTATAAAAAAAAAAAACAACAAAATAACTATTTTATTAACCATATCTCTTTTAACAAATAGACGGAATCAGTTTGCCTCAGCACGGACTTGCCTATTGAAGCTTACTACGCTCTCTTGTAATAACACTATAACTAATACAAATAAATAGGTACATATATAAATTTAAAGTTAAAAGTTACAGCCTATATACGTCCTACTGGGCGTCCTACTGCTGGGCACAGGCTTACCCTCATTTAGTTTTAGGCAAATGTCCGCCACGCTGCCCCAATGCGTGTTGGCAAACTTCACATGGCTTCGGTTTTTTTTCTTATATTTCAGACATGCAGGTTTCATCACTATGTTTTCCTTCACCGCCGAGCACGTGGTAAATCAGCACTTAAAATTGCAATTAACAATTTTATCGGTGCCGGCGGGGATCGAACCCGGATTGCTCGCGTACTGTGAAATTTACAGCGAGCGCTAACCATCCGAGCTACCAGGATACTATAACAGTACATATATAAATAAAATTCATGAATCTGAATCCTATTATACTTGTGAAGAAAAATGGACTTCATATCATTAAGCTCTTAGACAAATAGCAATTTGTCTTATCTATTGAACTGTAAAACTATTCTCAATGTGTTACAGTCTAACCTATAGAGTATAGTTTTATTCGATACTTCACTGCAAGAGCTTTCAAATAATTTATTTTAATAACGAAGCGCATAGTGTTGAAAAGCGCACAATATGTTTTGTAGACACCGTACTGTGAACGTAATTTTGTGTAGAAGAATCGTTTGCTAAGGTTTGACTTTATTTTTGTGATATATTTGAAAAATACAAATATTTTTTCTATTCAATATAGATTATATATAATACTTGTCGAAAGTCATTTTAGGTAAAATTATCAGTTAAAAGAATCCGGTTTACCAACCATGCGAAATACTAAATAGATGCTCTATTTCACAGCTGCTTTTTCACGCTGGTTCTCGGATGTCGGTTTAATTATTTATTTAATTTTATTATATTTACAAAGTTCACAACTCTTGTGTTGCAATGTATGGACAACTATGTACAAAAGGGGGTGTGATGATGATGACTTTAAAGTTACACTATTTAATCATCATCTTCATTAATTCAGTCTATTACCTACACTGCTGAACATATGCATCTACCATCGGAGGTTTTTTTCTACTCATTATAAGCCAGTGCATGAGTACAATATCACCTGGTGATAAGTGTTGCTGAAATTCTAAATCGCATCGTTTTTAAAACTAGGTAGCCACAAAACATTGTATTTTTAATATTTTATTAGGTATATTACTTCCGCGAGTGCTCATTATAAAAATCAAATTGAACGTAAAACAGAAAGGGGTAAAGACGGGAAAGTAAAATGAATAAAAGATTGAACAAATAACGAATTACTGTAAAATATAACGGCCGTGTTTGTGGAAAATACGAAAGGTTAAAATATGCTTCTTCAATACGACATTTACGTGCTTCGAATCAAAAATGAGCCCGAATCGAATACCTGCGAAAATATATTTGAAAGGAACGCAAATCTCTAGCTTTAAGCATTCACGCTTTTTTATACATACGTTGAATGTTTAAATTTCAGAAATTTTAGATTTGATATCAGGTCAAATTTTATAAGTATTGATTTTCTGTTTGTAAATGTGAGTTGCCAACAGAATAACAGCGTTGTGACTGTAGAAATTTAGCCGAGGAAAGAAAAGGGGAGACCTTGCGCCGTGCGCGTATTCTCAGCCAGAAGAGCGGTCGCAAGGAGCATTTCCTTGTGTCGGAAACTTGAAGAACAAGACCACAACAATTCTGCTCCACGCCTCCAGAGCTGCTAGTGCTAAAAAAAAGTGGTGTAAGTGCTTGACGCGCTGTAGTGTAATATTTAATAAGTTATTATTTGATTTCTCAACAAACTTATCTAATTTTAGTTGTTATAGAATTTGTGTAGTATAATTGTAATTTATAAGTGAAGAGAGTGCAAAATTTGTGCAAATAAGACTATCAAAACAAAAAATACCTAAATGGACTGTGTACTTTCTCATAAAAGTGATAAGTCTAAGTGAAGTATTTTAAATAATTTATGTATGGTGTATTGGGCTAACACATTATTTAATATAACATATCATGCCAATATTCTTTAAATTCAATGATAATTAACAAGTTTTAAATTATAACCTCAATTTCTAAGAACACGCCCTGTTATATAATTTTATTATCGTATCGCAATGTGTTTAACGCCATCTGTAATTTAGTGCCAACTCAATCAGAGGTCTAGCCAATATTGGCGTAATTCCAAAAGATTGCCACAGGGAGCGTTGTATTAAATTGTTGAATTATTTCTGCCTATTAACACCGCATAATACGCTTATCATTCCTCGCACGCAATCCGCATCAGAAGAATGCGCTGCATGAAAAAAATTGCTTCCAAAAAATATCTTCCTACGTTGTACTGTATGCAAGGGGGCATATGACCTCGAATGTATAAATATGAGTACGCAAAGATTTTATTCATTCTACATGCATGATAAAAAACGTTGCGAAAGCTAGAATTGTCCTGAATGTAAGCGTCCTAGAAGTGGCAATCTAAACACTTCGATTCACCCTGCCTTACCTCCAGAGCCTACTATAGAGGAGGCCTGTAACATTACTAGTCGAATAAAATCTTCACCATTATGAACTCGCAATGACTCCATTCAAAGCGCGGAATGTGACGCCGATAGAGATGTTAGCTTTTTTATTCCTGGAGACTTTGTGGCAGAGCTGAAACAATTTTATAAAGAAATGCGTGCCATGCGGGCTGAAATGTCAACGTTCCGCTCAGTTATTTCCGATTTAACTGCCTCAATTACATTACAAAATGCTCGAATCAATACACTTGAGAGCAAAATCCAAAACTTGGAAGATAAAGTTAGTGCGTCGCATAGTTGTAATATATCTGACCTTGAAGATACCATTACAAACCTCAAGCTAGAAATCGAGGATTGGAACCAAGATATGCTTGCTAATGATATCGAGATAGCCAATTTCCCTGAGTTGAACAGTGAAAACCCTATTCACGTATTCCTCACAGTGTGTAAGAAGTTAGGAGTAAAGGTGGCGGAATGCGACGTAGTGAATGCACAGCGAGTGGGAGTGCCACGAGGCGCAAATGAAGGGGCTGCGACGTCACGGCCACGGCCAATTGTCGTGCGACTGACGCACCGCGCACACCGCGACGCGATACTGCAGGCTGTGCGTGTGCGTCGCCGCCTCTCCACTGATGACATGGCACTGGCGGGAGCTGATGCACGTCCATTTTATATAAACGAGCGCATTACACGACACAATCGGCAACTTTTCCAGAGCGCTCGCGAGGCTACCACACGTCACACTTGGAAGTACGTATGGACGCGCGGTGGCAAAATTTTCACTAGACAAGAAAACGGTAAGGCACGCCACCAGCTTCGCTCTGTAATGGACCTAATTAAGGTTTTTGGGGAATGCAACGTTGGAAATACCAAGTAGTATATAATCCTATTTGTTTCATTTATTCATTAGTTGCATTCCCCTATTTTAATTTTAATTTACTTCATTATCTTTATAAAATTGTTACGTTATGTATAAAATTTAAGATAATTTCTATTTCTGAGTTCCTTTATTTGAAATGTTTATGCAAATTAAGAATTTGTTATACTTACTGTTTATATATTATTTTATGTTAAAGAAAATGTTATGTTTAGAAAACAAACATTTGAATTGTCATTTAGTTAGTTTTATATATATTTTAAAAATGCAATATCTTGTATTTTCTATATTTACGAACATGATATCTTTTTGTCATAAATATGATTATAGTATATATTACTATTTTTATTCTCAATTAAAGTTAATTTACGCTAAAGATAATAAGTTAATTGTTTTTGTTACTTTTATTTTTATATTGTATTATTATTATTACCTTATATTTAATACTACAATGTCTATTCATATAATATGGAATATTTGCAGCCATTCTTGTGAAAATTACTTATTCTATATTTACTTATTATGTTATACATTTTGCATTGTGTCTACTATATATCATTTTAAGTCATTTAATAATGCTGCAATACACAAATGCTTACTAACACTCATTCCTAATTACATTACAAAAAAAATAGTAATTAATACAAATATTTATCTGCACAAACATTTAAATACCTCAATCAACTGCATTCCAGCATTTTATTTTGTGAACAGGCGTCATTTAGCAATTATAAAGAAGTATCTTCACAATTCTAAATACATTTTATTGTCATTAGCGTTTGTCTTACAATTTAGTAAAAGAAAAAAATTATCTTTAGGCTTGCTAAATCCTTGCTCTCTTGGAACGCGTCATGAGGAGTTTGTCGTAGCGCTAGAGCAGCACTCGTTGGATATATTGGCTATCAATGAGACATGGTTGAGAGAAGGGGAAGAACGGCGAGCGCCAGCGCCACCCGGTTACCGACTACGGCACATACCGCGGCCTGCGAAAGTAAACACGCGCGGTGGTGGTGTCAGGTTCTATCTTCGGAGTGACTTATAAACACGGCAGATTCACCCTCCCCAGCCTTCATTGATCGAGCAAATGTGGGTAAGTATAACCCTTAATGGTCTTAAATTCGTCGTAGGCACTGCGTATCGCCCGCCTTGGCTAAATATTGACACATTTATTGACGCATTGACTGAATCGATTAGTTCATATAGATAGATAGTTCATACAGATAGAGCCCAACACAAATAAACTACTATCTTCACTGAAAATCATGAATTTACAGCAATATGTAGAAAAACCAACTCACTTCACAGACCATTCTGAAACGTTATTAGACTTAATATTCAGCACATCTAAGATATTTAATGTCTCAGTTGATCATATCCCAGACCTAAGTAGTCATGCTCTTGTTTCATGTGAATTGTATATAAAAAAAACCTAGACCGATTCCTAAATATATAAGTTACAGACCATTAAGAAATATAAATATTGAGGAATTTAATGTCTTAGTTGATAGTATTAATTGGGAACGAGTTTTTCATGAAGATGTAAACGTTTTTTTAATGTCTTTTAATGCCTATATCAATCATATTTATGAAATACATGCACCTATTAAGAAATCCTACGTTAAAAACTTATTTACCCCTGTATAACACCAACTATCAAATGTATGATGAAACTAAGGGATCAAACCTACGCAAGGAGTCGTTCCTCAAAAGTTGAATCTGACAAAACATATTACAAAGATCTAAAACGTGTCGTTAATCAAGCCTTATTCAACGAAAAAGCAGCATATTTCCGATATAATATCAATGAACAATCAAAAAAACCCAAAGAATTTTGGAAAAATTTCAAGTTAAATGTCGCTAATTTTAAAAACAAACAATACGATTTACCTGAAAATATCAATGATCCTAATCTTATCAACAACCATTTTCTTAATATAGACGTAAATAATAACATTATCATTTAGAACTTACCTATTTTAAGTCGAATCGCTGTACCTCTGCAATATTTAGTCTTAAAACTGTGGATGAAACAGAAATTTCTAAAATAATTTCTAATATTGCGAGTAATGCTCAAGGAGCTGATGGCATTACGCGTGATATGATCCAGTTGACATTACCTCGTACATTAGCGATCATAACTGCCATTGTTAATCACTCCATCAAAACAGACATTTGGAAAAGAGCTCTGGTCAAACCAATACCAAAGAAAAGCAATCTGAACGAGTTAAAGGATCTCCGTCCCATTAGTATTCTTCCCTTTATATCTAAGATAGTTGAAAAAGTTGTATCTCAGCAACTTTTGGAGTTTCTGAATGTCAACAACATCTTACCTCAAAAACAGTCTGGTTTCAGAAACGGTCATAGCACGGCCACTGCTTTATTAGATGTAGTGGATGACATACTATCCGAAGCTGATTCTGAAAATGGAACAATATTGGTACTGCTGGACTTTTCCCGTGCTTTTGATACAATAAACCACGATTTGCTTATGTCAAAACTCTCATATTATGGATTTGATAGTATCACATTAATATGGTTTTCAAGTTTTTTGTACGGACGCTCTCAAAGAGTTGAAGTAATTAGGAAAACAAATACTAAAAGACTCTCAGATATTTCAATTGTCAGTCAAGGTGTTAGGGATCGCAGTGGACTGTATTATTGACTACGCTAGGGAACTGCTTAAAGAAAAGATGGTACTGTCGAACTATACTGTATTTAAACTATTTACAATGTGGCACTATTAACTACACTATACAGAGGGGAGTCTTCTTAATTTCTATGGAGTCTTGATTCTTCTTGATTTCTCTTGCTGTTTCTTCTCTTCGAGTGCCGCTTCCGAAATGAACGACTCACAGACCAAAACGCCCTTCTTATATGCCTCAAGAGAGCGTCTTGGTTCGTGAGTAGCGTCGTAAGGCGATGCCGCGCGCTGATTGGTCGGCGACATCGAGTGATTCGCTGCCGGTGTGCGGGGTGCGCGGGGCGCACCGGGGTGTGAAGGGGCGACGGGGCGGCGGCCTCCTCTCTGTCCGCTACATCCTCCCCCCGGCGTAGCCTGCGAGCCTAAGCTTCTCTCGGGAGGACGGCGATCTTCCTGACGCGCCGCCGCAGCACTCCTCCCTTGGTCCGGACCTCGACGTTGCGTACCACGCCGTCTGGTCCAGGAAGCGTCTTCGTTACGATGCCCCGCGGCCACACATTCCTGGGTAGGTTGCTGTCCGCAACCACGACGAGGTCCTCTTCCTGTATTTGGCGCTGCTGAGCATCCCGGGAGTCCCCGCGCGCAACCAGCGTCGGCAGGTATTCCTTCACCCAGCGCCTCCAGTACTCGTCGGCAAGCCCCTGCGCCGCTCTCCACGCCCGACGATCCATGGGTGTGCACGGCGCGGTGACTGGCAGGCCCGATGGTCCCAACAGTAGGAAGTGGTTGGGTGTCAGCGCCTCTTCATCGTTGATGTCGACCGGTACGTGCGTCAACAGTCGAGAATTCACCGTATTTTCGGCTTCAGTCAGAAGCGTTGCCAACGTCTCTTCTCGTGGGCTCTTCTGATGGAGAGTGGCTTCGAGTGCGGTCTTCACTGAGCGCACGAGACGCTCCCATGCGCCTCCCTGGTTAGGCGCGCCCGGTGCGATGAACTTCCAACCGACGCGCCGAGTCAGCGCGTAATCCTTCAACTGTGGCGCCCACTCTTCCATTGCCCGTCGTAGTTCTGTATTCGCCCCATAAAAGTTAGTCCCATTATCAGAATAAATAACCCGTGGCCACCCACGCCTAGCCGCCATGCGCCGCAATGCCGATATCGCCGAGTCTGCGGTCAGAGAGTAGACTGTCTCTAGATGTACTGCGCGCGTTGTTAGGCACGTGAACAGTGCCACCCACCGTTTTTCGTGCCGTCGTCCTATCGTAACCGTCAGAGACCCGAAATAATCACTCCCGGTGTTCGTAAATGGTCGCGCAAACGCCCCTAACCGTTCAGGTGGTAGGTCTCCTGTAACCGCAGGTCGTGGTGTCGCCTTCCGTACTCTGCATCGTAGGCATCTCCGCTCCGCTTCTCGTACTGTGGGTCGTAATCGGAGGATATGATACCTAGTGCGCAGGTCGTTCACCACTCTCTCTCTGTTGGCGTGGCTTGCTTCCTGATGCGCCTTCTCCACAAGCAGCTTCACAAATTGGTGACGTCCATTCAGGATAATGGGTCTCTTCATTTGACCGTCCACGTCGGCTGCGTCGATCCTTCCCCTGGCTCGTAGTACTCCATTCTCCAATATGGGGTCGAGCTTCCTTAGTACGCTGCCGGTGGCCAAATTCTTTCCCCGCTGAAGGCGGCTGATGTCTTCAGCGAAGCTTTCCCGCTGGCTATGTTGTATCCACATCCGTTCTGCTCTCTGGATGTGCTGTAATGTCAGTCTTCGTGCTCTTCCTCGTGCCGCATCGAGGAATTGTAGTACTCTTGCTGTGGCCCTGATTAACTTCTCGTAGGCAGAGAATCTCCCTATGTCTGGCAGGTGTGGAGCTTCCTGGGTGTTGCTCTGGTGCGCCACGATTTCCTCCAACTCTTCATCATCCTCCGCCTTCTCTTCCTGTCGGTGAGGCCATCTGTCTTCATGCTCGTAGAGGAAGGGTGGTCCTGTAAACCACTTGTCGCTCTCTTCCTTGGTTGTGAAATTCATACGCGTCGCTTGATCCGCTACGTTTTCCGCAGTCGGTATCCACCTCCATTGCTCGGGTGATGTCTTCTCAGCTATCTCCCCTAACCGGTGAGCCACGTATGGAGTGTAACGCGCCGTATCATTCTGTATCCAATGGAGCGCCGTAGTAGAGTCCGTCCAATATATGACCCTATCTGCTACCACTCTGTGTTCGCCCTGTACGAATTCCGGGAGTCGCGCGACTATTAAGTTCGCCTGCAAATCTAATAGCGGTATACTTTGCGCTTTAATTGGAGCGACTTTCGCCTTAGCCGCCACTAATCGTACCCTAATCGTTCCGTCGCGATATCGTATACGCCAATACGCCGCGGATGCGTACGCACGTTCGCTCGCAACATTGAACACGTGAAGTTGACGCTCTACCACTCCCCCCGTAGGAGCATAGCACCTTGGCAGTCGTAGTCGTGATACCTCCTCGACGACTCGCAGCCACCGCTGAAATTCCTCTGCTGCCTCCTCGGGTAGTTCGTCGTCCCATCCGACCTTCTTCATACGCCATAGGTCTTGTAGCAGGATCTTGGCGGTGATGGTGAGGTAACTTAGCAGTCCAAGCGGGTCAAAAACGGACATGACTGCGCTTAATGCTTCCCTCTTGGTCGGTGGTCGCTGTAGCGCCTTTACTTCTTGCGGCACCCTATTCATTGCCGTGTTGAATGTCGGGGCGTCTTCATCAGCCATCCATAATAACCCTAAGTTTCTGCCTGGGCTGTCTTGTCTTAAGCCTACTTCTTTAAGCTTACGCGCTAGTAAGTCCTCCGGCTTGTCTTCTAACAGGGCTGCGTGGTTAGAGTTCCATCCTGCCAAGGTGAAACCGGCCTGCTGGTGCACTTCCGAAACCTGCTTCGCCGTATTTACCGCTTCCTCTACCGTGGCATAACTGTCTAGATAGTCATCCATATAATGGCTACGTACGATAGCGTTAAGTGCCAACGGGTGTGTCTCTGCGTGTGCGCGCGCGTTATGATCCCTAACACTATGTGCGAGAAACTATCTGTGCTATGTAGGCGTCACGAAACTCCGGCGACTGGTCCATCTTCCTTTCAATTGTCCGTAGTCTTCGCGCTGCCATCTCGTAGCTGGGTGGCATCCGCACGTTGTCGTCCTTCCATGGCAGACCAACTTGGTATTGCTCGCTGACCTTCTTGACGGTGCGCTGGAATATGTCGACAGCGCGCTCCTCATCCCGTCGCGGCCTACTCTTTAGCGAGACACCTATAGAGTCTATCTCGTACTGCCGTTTGAGGAGTTCCGTTAGCTCCTTGTCCTGACTGGCAAACGTTCGGATGTCCCTATCTGACCGTCTGCTAGTGCTCTCTACGTGTAATACGGTCTCGCCGTCTTCCCTACACGTTAACCACGGCACGGTTCCCTGGATTACCCATCCTAATAACGTGCGTGCAGCTATAGGCTGCCTTTGACGTCCTATCCTTAAACTACGGGTAATTATCAAATGCCAATTGTCGGCGCATAATAGCAATCTCGGCTTTGCGTCGTCGTAACACACCGAACTCGGTAAGTCACGTAAGTGCTTTAATCGTAAGCACTCCCTACTCACAGACTGCGAGCCTATCTTTAAGTCGGTTATTGTTCGCGCGTTTATGTTAAACATCTCGCTGCGCGTCTTGCCACGTATCCCTATATTGTCTAATCTACTATTAGCCTCACGTTGACTGTTACCTACGCCTTTAATATTGAGCGGCTTTACTGGTCCTTCCGCTCCTAACTCGCGAGCTAAATCGTCGTCGATTAGCGATATCGTAGAGCCTTCGTCAAGTAGCGCGTACGTATTTACTTCCTTTCCGAGTGGTCCGCGCACGGTTATCGGGCACACTTTTAACAATACGGACGCACTACTGCTAACACTCGACGCGACGAGCACGGTTTCGTTCGGTTTAACCGACGCTGCAGGCGTACGGGCCTTGTGGGTGTGAAGGAGAGCGTGGTGGGGGGCGTTACAACCGTCGATGCCGCACTTCCTAGCTTTGCAGCGTATACGTCGGTGCTTGCTGCTCAAGCACATGAAACATACCCCATCGTCCCTAACCCACTTCCACCGGTCTTCCGAGCCCATTTGCTCTAACTTCTTACACTTTACGATAGGGTGTTCACCCCCACAACACATACATGAGGCACTACCGGTGTCCTCCTGGGCGGTGAACGTCTTTACGTCGCGGGCCCTATCTTCTACGCGGCGTGTTAACACTATTCTTTTCGACGGCGGCGCCTCTCGTCTTACGGGCGATTCCTTAGTCGACGTTACGGACGTATAGGCGTGACTTAACGCACGGTCAGCCTCTCTCATCATGAACCGGGATAACGTAACGATGTCCGGTTCTTCCGCACTTCCGTAGTGCTCCGCATAATCGCACCAACGCGACCGTAAGTGAGGGCTAAGTTTGCTAGTAACCTCCCTAGTCAGCATTGGATTACGCAAATAACCCTTGCCGTCGACGTTCTGCATAATGCACACTATATTTTGTAATTTAATAGCGAACGAGTTTAATTCCTGGGCGGTTTGACCCGGGCGCGGAAGGCGTTTTAATTCTTCTAACGCACGATCTATAATTACTTCCGAGCGGCCGAAACATTGCTCCAGTGTGCGCATAATGTCTGCCGGATCCTTCGCGGTAAACAGCAGAGCCGATACTACCTCTCTAGCCTCACCGCGTAAACAGTTCCTTAATCTTGCCATATTTTCCGTATTTGTGAATCCATATAAACGCGTGGATTCATTCATCGCGGCTTTAAATGCTAACCATTCCGCGGCCGAGCCGTTAAAAATAGGCAAGTCCTGCGTCTGTTTCGCGGCGGCTGGTCTAACCCTAACCATAGTTTCTAAAGCTTCCGCTAGCCGTTCTATACCTCTACCCTTCCCTCGCGGGGTGAGCGACCTATCTCTATCCCTATTTCCTTCTAGCCTACGCTGTAGCGCTGGCGACCTATGTACACCTACATCCCTATGACACGGCGACGGTAATCTACGATCCGTAAGGCGATGTGGCGATTTATCTCTGCTTACATCATTACAAGGCGACGGTGATCTACGATCCGCGTGGTGATGTGGCGATGGCGATCTACGTGCACCTACATCCTTATGACACGGCGACGGTAATCTACGATCCACGTGGCGATGTGGCGATCTATGTGTGGGCGATAGAGTGCGGCGTTGGACGCGCGACGGTGACGTAACCCGTACACGACGATCCACCTGGTTCATTTCTACGGCGACTCCAATGTCCCTCTGTATCGTATTTACGCGGCGCGGTTGAACGTCATTCGCAACCAACCTCCCCTGGGCATCTTCAGCGTGGTCGTAACCGGTTCCCCTACTCGGCGGGGCCTGCTCTATCTCGATGCGGGGCGCGGGCTGAGACGGGCGGTAGGGTGGCTCCCCCCGCACAGTCTCTACGTTTTCTAACCACCTATCAACGCGTACCCTATTTTGACTAATTCGTTCTCGTTTAAACTTTCCCTATCTGTTTCTTCTTGCAGCTGAGCGATATCCCTAGCATACTTTTTCTTGATTAGATCTTCCTCGATTTGCAATTGCTTCCTCCTAATTGCAGCTAGTTCCTCCGCGGCATTATATTCGATTTGTTTTAATCTTGCTACTGCGCTAGTTGTCGACCGGGCTGAACGAACTGAACGGACCGAAGGGGCGCGGGACGCGGGTCTATGGACAACGTCTGCTACAGGCGCGACGGTATGCACTATCGAACTAGTTTCTGTAGTCGGAAGATCTTCTATTATCGCGGCGAGCGTTTCTGTGCGCGGCGCGGATGTGCTAACTTCTCCCAAGCGATCGGTTGTAGACACGGACATAGCGGAGCGCGGTGGCGCGGGCGCGGGCGCGGGCATAGATGCTGGCGCGAGCGGGGGCTGCGGCGCGGTGGAGGGCGCTTGTGCCAACGCGAGATAATCGGACGGGGACGCGGGTGCTTCCTCGAATATCCGCATTCCTACTGGCGTTTTGTCGTCGTTCCGTGTCTTCTGGCTTCTTGTCTTCCGCATGATGGTGTCCCTCATTGCGACCTCCGATCGTCTTCAAAAAGACGCACGTGTTGGACGCCGTTCCCGCCTCAAGGGCGTTACCAGATGGTCACAGTTTGGCACCGTTAGGGAGCAACCATCCGGCCGCGTAAACGCGATTTAAGATACAGGAATTGTCTGGAAACAGACAATATATATGACGTCAATGTAAGCAAGAAACGAGGAAGGAGTTAGCACCGACGATCTTCTCTCTTCGTCGATGTACTTCTTTCTTCCTCAAAGATCTTCTGTAATGATCTTCTTTCTTCTGTAATTATGTTCTCTCTTCTATAAATATGTTCTTTCTTCTATAATTATGTTCTTTCTTCTTTCTTCTGGCTTGAATCCGGCTCGAAGGACCAAGAACTTGTTAGGGATCGCAGTGGACTGTATTATTGACTACGCTAGGGAACTGCTTAAAGAAAAGATGGCACTGTCGAACTATACTGTATTTAAACTATTTACAACGTGGCACTATTAACTACACTATACAGAGGGGAGTCTTCTTAATTTCTATGGAGTCTTGATTCTTCTTGATTTCTCTTGCTGTTTCTTCTCTTCGAGTGCCGCTTCTGAAATGAACGACTCACGGCGCACCGGGGTGTGAAGGGGCGACGGGGCAGCGGCCTCCTCGCTGTCCGCTACACAAGGTGTACCACAGGGTTCAATACTGGGTCCACTCCTTGTTATTCTGTATAGTGCAGATATCGCTTCATGCATTAAATATTGCAAATTTCATGCTTATGCTGATGACTTACAGCTTTACTATTCTTTTAGACCTTCAGAAACTTTATTAGCAGTGACAAAAATTAATCAGAATTTAGCACACGTATTTGAATGGTCTAATAAAAACAGCTTAGTGCTAAATCCTCAAAAGTCTACATTTCTTGTGCTAGGATGAGGGGATGAAATGGTTTTCCTGTAAAGGCTCTTATCGAGTTAGGTTCCCTGGTGAAGGAGGAAAATTCACTACCATTAAAGTGGAAGATGGGTCGCATCGTCGCAGTCCATCCAGGCTCGTACGGCGTATTAAGGGTGGCAAGTATTATAACAACGACTGGTATCGTTCGATGATCATTCAGTAAAATTTTTCCGCTTCCTGAACCTGTAGAATCTGGTTCAAAGGTAGACTTTCAACGCCAGTGGGCATGCTGAAGCACCTGATAAATTATAATAGCAGTTTTCATGCCAATATTGGATCGTAAGTTGTGTCGGTATGTTTAAAAAAATATTGGTTTGATTAATTACCAGTACTGTAGAACGGCAATATCATAGGTAAAGACCTATTATGTATAAAGTGGAATATTCTAAATACAACTGACATTATAGAATATACAGGGGGGTATTTTCTCAACCTACCCTTTCTGAGGTGTAGTCGTGTGCGGAAGAAAAATATGGCTACGGTTAGATTACCCCACACTTCTGTCACGACCGCACTGCTCATGCCGTGGTGGTGAGTAAGGCCGCGGAGGAGAGTAGTTTCGGTATTACGATGCGGTTTTCCCTTTTTCTCTTCCGAAAGTATCCGGTGGTATAGCAGTAAATGAGATCCGCCGATGAACACGGTACATGACACATATCCTAGGCTCAAATCCCATAGCTGTTCCTTCGACTCGATTTATTTTTCGATGATTCTGTGTTATCTGTATAAATAAAAATATAACATTCAACGAACATTGTTTAAATTAGCTACTTTTTTATAATGGTGCGAAAATGCGAACACATTTTATTCAGTAAATATTGTATACAAGCGTAAATGAAAATAGACAACAGCAATAAATGCTGATTTAAAATGGATGACTGTAAGAGCGTCTCTCATGAATATTTGATAATCACTATCTACGTGGTTGTCACCTTACTATAGCTAAGCCCCAAGGGAGGGTAACATTTATCGATGGTTGGTGTGTAAAAAAAACAAAGTTACATCTATATATATAATCTTACTAAAGTTGGGCACCGCTTTAGCATCTCCTTACATTTTAGTAGGGTTGTGTAACCAGTAAATAATGTGTAGGGACAGTGTAGGAATATCCACTACCTCAAATTACAGTTGCCAACCTACTTGCCAAGCGTTGGCAACTATGGCAAATATCCCCCCTATGAGGCAATCCGTCGTAAACTTTAATAATATGAAACGGTTATGGTATTTAACCGCGGCAAAACTCCCGATACCATCCACACCATCTGAATGCTTGGCGGTCCATCACTGTACGTTTCACTAGAAGTTTCTTCCGTGCACGACCTCTCTTTGAAATATTTTATCACTGGCAATTTTTCCGAACTGATACAACTTAGGGAACTTCAAGAAAAGAGCTTACTCCTTTCTAAAAGGCCGAAAACGCATCTGCGATTCTCCTGGTGTTGCATTTGCTCATGGGCGGCGGTAGTCACATACCATCAAGTGAGCCGTATGCTCGTTTGCCCTCTCCCCATTTAACAACATTTTTAAAACAAAAAATATCTTCTGGCGTCTTTGTGTAAATGGATTCTGTATATTGTTATAAAAGAAAACTATCTCAAACTTTCTTATATTCATCACAAATACCCAAACAAATTTTATCGGTTACGACAAAATTTGTGTAAATGTTTTTCTTTTACTTTTGTTGTATAAAGACACTGGCTGAAAAGAAACTGTACGCTAAAAAAAATAAGGTAAAAAAAAAGGAAAAAGAGGAAAAACGAAAATGGAACGACTGACACTATCAGTTGGGTGCATAGCCACATAGTTTTTAATATCGTATTTAAATGAAATAAATTAAATACTAATACGCAAAATTTTCTAAGGCAACTCTGTATTTTTAACAGACTACGCGACGCTAATGAAGTTAATGTGTTTATCATTCTGTATATTTTGCATGTATGTTTGTTCCTTTGTAGCGCTCTAGAGACCAAACCCGTGGACCGATTTTGATGATTCTTACGTCAATCGATTTGTCCTAATCTTATAATCAATCACAAAAGAATTAATAAAAACGTAACAGTAATCAAAATTCAATATGGTGACATCGAGACGCCATATTGAATTTTGAGTAAAAGAAAAAAATAAAGTCGACGCACTATGGGAACTATATTAACTGGGAACTATACTATCAATTGTGGTTTCATTGAATACGTCTTTGAAAATCATCTTTAGTTTTTTAGAATCATTGTTCATTTTGAACGACCATTAAGGATCTACATCGATTAAATTTGGTTAGAAACCATTTTCACTTAAAGTTCTTTTAAAATCGTATAATAGGTATTATTAAATGCAATAATGAGGTAAATTTCGCGTAAAACTTTATACTTCAGAGAAACTTTTCAACGAAAACTTTATGACTGAATCAACATGAGACCTATTTTCTTTTTTTATTCTTGTTCAGTCATATTCATCTTAATATAGGGCAAAATTTCTTAAACGAACATCGCAATATTTTACCGTCTTTATAAGCATCACACACAATGAGAAATATATATTTTTGTTTAAAGAAATTCTAATTTCAACGAACATTAAAATAATAGCATCGTTCAATTTTATCTTTTTTTTAAAATAAAATACAGACTATGTTTGCGTAGTTTTAAAGATCTAACAGATAATTTTAAAATGCTAATTTCAACTTATACGACTTATCCGGCGATAGACCACGATCGCAAGGAAATCAGTTTGAAAAGCAACATAATGCTGCAGGACATCCGCAGTAACCAAGCATTAGTTGATATATGGAGTTGTCGTTTAATTTGCAGACGACAGAGAGACTGTCAGTTATTGAGAGACCCATATCTGCGGATGAAATGAACGCATGTCTCTAGGCGTCGTCACTGTGTGTTAACTTGAAAAAACTACATCTGACTTACAACATGCGTGCGCAAAATTATCAAGAAAAAGATGCCTATGCAAGTAAGCTGCTACAACTCCGGATGTCACCGAAGAATCCGGCGTCTGGAAACGGACGCTGGTGGTAAAATTCAATTTTTACAATATTTTTGCCATCCAGCACTATTAGAGGAACGATTGCACGCGATTTTCTAAATTTAATGAAAATGTGGGAAGCCACTGTTGTTGACAAAATATGAATCTATTATATATTAATATTTGTTTGTTCATATTTTATGCGCTGCCATACCTTTCATCAAATTGCGGTATAACTCATCCGGACGGATATCAGGTTTCCGTCGATGCCCCTCTCGGCTCTTCGGACCATTGTCTGATCCGGAGTATGGTGCCACTCACGCTCCCTTCGCGGTTGCGTTCTGCAGGTTGCCGCCGTGTTTGGTATTACAGGTCGGCGGATTGGGACGGAATGCGGTCTTTCTTTGCATCCTACTCATGGGGGCGGGTTTGCTTCTCGCCGGATGATCCCAGCGCTGTTGCTGACTCTGTCACTGATGTGGTGCTACAGGCAATGGAACTATTTATTCCATCATCTGTGGTAGCCGTCGGAGGCAGATCTCAGCCTTGGTTTGGTCGGTCCTGTAAGACTGCATTACGCAGTAAGCAGGGGTGTTATCAAGCCTGGGCTGCGGCTTTGGCGACTCGGGATGTAAACACCAGCACACTTAAAAAGAAGTATAACTTCGCCTCCAGGTCCTTCAAAAGAGTTATTGCCAAGGCAAAGTCAGAGCACATAGGCAGAATTGGCGAGAAACTAGTTTGCCTTCCTTCGGGAACCCGTGCATTCTGGTCTCTCGCCAAGGCTGTTCAAGGGAATTTCTGTAAGCCATCACTACCATCTCTGTACAGGAAGGATGACTCACTGGCCCAAGACGCAAAAGACAAAGCCGACCTTTTAGGCTCCTTTTTGCGTCCAACTCGACTTTTGATGACGGGGGGAAAACACCGCCGACCATCCCGCGGTGTGAGTGTTCCATGCCGGATGTGCTGTTCTCACAGCGCTCGGTTCGCAAAGCACTGCTCTCCCTGGACATCCAGAAGTCGAGTGGGCCTGACGGAATCCCCCCAATTGTGCTGAGGACGTGTGCTACGGAGTTGGCACCGGTCCTGACGTGTCTTTTCCGGTACTCCTACTCCCAAGGCGCAGTCCAGAATTCATGGATGACAGCTTTTGTCCACCCGATCCCTAAAAAAGGCGACCGCTCAGACCCATCCAACTATAGGCCTATCGCGATCACTTCATTGTTATCCAAAATAATGGAATCCATTATTAACTGCCAGCTCATCCAGTTCCTTGAGGATCACCAGCTGATTAGTGACCGCCAATACGGTTTTCGTCGGGGTCGATCAGCTGGTGATCTTCTGGTCTACCTGACCCATAGATGGGCGGATGCAGTAGAGTCCAAGGGGGAGGCGTTGGCCGTTAGTCTGGACATTGCGAAGGCCTTCGATCGGGTTTGGCACAAAGCGCTTCTTTCGAAGCTCCTTTCTTATGGGCTTCCCGAGAAATTATGCAATTGGATCACCAGCTTCCTTGCAGATCGGAGCATCAAGGTCGTTGTAGACGGTGCATGCTCTGACTACAAGCCTATTAACGCTGGTGTTCCACAAGGCTGTGTGCTATCACCAACGCTGTTTCTTCTGCATATCAATGATATGTTGCTAACTGGTAACATTCATTGCTATGCGGATGATAGCACTGGTGATGCTCTATACATCGGCCGTGCCAATATTTATCGGGAAAACGTCGCCGAGTACCGGAAAAAACTTGTGTCTGAAGTCGAGTCTTTGCTGAACAAAGTCTCGGATTGAGGGCGACTAAATCTAGTCCACTTTAATCCTCAGAAGACACAAGTTTGCGCGTTTACCGCTAAAAAGAACCACTTTGTCGTATCTCCTCAGTTTCAAGGCACTCCCCTTCTTGTCTCAGCCAGTATCGGTATCCTCGGAGTCGACATATCGAGTGACGTGCAGTTTCGTGGTCACTTGGAAGAGAAGGCCAAATTGGCCTCTAAAAAGCTTGGCGTGCTCAGCAGAGCGGGACAGTATTTCATGCCGGCACACCGCCTGCAACTTTACAAGGCGCAGGCGCAGGCTCACATGGAATACTGTTCCCATCTCTGGGCAGGGGCTCCCCAGTGCCAGCTCCTTCCACTTGACCGCATCCAACGCAGAGCGGCTCGAATCGTCGACGACCGAGCCCTTTCCGATCGGCTCGATTCATTGGCACTGCGAAGAGATGTTGCATCCCTTTGCATTTTCTTTCGCATCTACCATGGGGAGTGCTCTGAGGAATTGTTCGGATTATTCCCAGCCGCCAAATTTCACGAACGCACATCGCGGCAGAACTCCCGATACCATCCACACCATCTGGATTATTGGCGGTCCACCACTGTGCGATTTAGAAGATGATTTCTTCCTCGCACGACTTCCTTGTGGAATCGATTACCATCAGCGATTTTTCCGGACCGAAACGACTTAGGGACCTTCAAGAAAAGAGTGTACTCCTTTTTAAAAGGCCGGCAACGCATCTGCAATTCCCCTGGTGTTGCAGTTGTTCATGGGCGGCGGTAGTCACTTACCATCAGGTGAGCCGCATGCTCGTTTGCCCCCTCTCCTAAAAAAATAAATAAATAATTTTATCAACTTATTACTGGCACTTGAACGAAGGTTACAGGCATAGTACTATTAACTTACAGTAGGTGTCGCGCGTATCGTACCGACAAATTTATTTGAAAGATATATGAGTATATTATTCAATTTCAATTAATATATTATCATTCCCAATTCCCAATATAAGTCTTCCCTTTTAAAACTATATTTACACAATTATTTCTTCTGCGGCAGCAACTCGCCGCGTACCAGTTAGTCTGTTAGTAAAATAAATAATTAAATTTTCGACGTGGT
Organism: Parnassius mnemosyne; assembly: GCA_963668995.1. Lineage (NCBI taxonomy): Eukaryota > Metazoa > Arthropoda > Insecta > Lepidoptera > Papilionidae > Parnassius > Parnassius mnemosyne. Next base: position 5,773,644 of record CAVLGL010000093.1, on the reverse strand, counting down.
GGACTGATTCAAAGATTTATTAAGATTTATTAGACTATTGATAAGAATAGATCAGTGACTACTTTACTGCCTACCCAGTAGACACCTTGAAGTTAACGAGGGTACCTTCATATAAGCTGAAGCTAAAAGCTAATATTGTAATGTCCTCCAGACCGAATTTTGGTCACGACGGCCAAAACGGAGACTAGCCACTGGCGCAAGACAGGATTATAGTGCCCAAGTGTATGTGCAAGCACAGGTTCACTCTCTATTCCCTCACTCTCATAGTCCGATGTGACGGTAAGCCTGCATAACCAGAAAGAGATCAGGTACAGAAATTACGGCTTTACGGTCTTTCTGAGGCACGGGAGTGTCTGATCTGAAAATTTCGTGACAGAAAAACATTTATATGGCCCAAACTGGGATTCGAATCCGGGACTTCTTGATTAGCAGTCGCTTTTACAACCACCAGACCAACGAGGCAGTCATAGTATATATATATATAATAATAATAATCTTTATTTCCATATATATATATCAGTTAACAATATGTCTATTTATAAACTACATAGGAATATTTCATCTTATAACATGAAAAATAGCATCCATTTCCGAACTAGGCCAGAACCTGTATTTCAGCATATGGCGCCACTCCCCAGACATAATAAACATAAATTATTTATTTAAATTATAGAAAATTTACAAAACTTTGTTCTTTATATTACAGATGTGGTATAAAACAAAAAGTAAAATTGAAATTAAAAAATATATATATATATATATATATATTTATATATGTAAAATGTACCTCTTTTGTATATGGTGCTAGTGTACGTGTGTGTGTGGATGTGTGTGAGTGTGAGTGTGGTGTGGTGTGTGAGTGTGAGTGTGGTGTGGTGTGTGTGTGTATGTGTGTGCGCGTGAATGAGGGTGTGTACAAGGTGAAAAATACAGTTTAATGAATACCTTAAGTTACCTAACAATAGAAATTCGAGCACTGTCCATAATAACTTAGCTCTGCACTGTCAAGAGATCTTCCGTTTCATCATATCCTAGAGTCAGTAACCAAGATGTTATTTCCTTTTTGCATTGCTTTATATGTAGGGAGTAAACTGGAATAATTTTATTAACTTTGTTATACACAAAATGACCTAAAGCACAGTAAAATCTCCGAACAAATGAAGTATGAAACTGTTTTAGTTCACAAGGTCTGACTATTCTGGAGTTTATACATTTTTGAGGATCAAAAATCACTTCACTGTGTTGTTTCAAGATTATACCTAAGATAAACAGTTGTCTGAAATGAAATATATTGTTAGGAATGAGGGTAAAATAATAAAATAAATTAAGAAATATTGAAGGTAGAACTATAATCTCCCACTTGTTTTAGCAGTATAAAGTATCACGCAGTCGATTAAGAGGGATCAGTCATTCTGTAATTCTACGAGTGTTATTTCGTTATTATGCCCGTTGGGCTAAAACATTACTTTTACACTGAGATTCTGCCCAAATAAGACAAGTGATGCGGTTCTATTCCTGTAGTAGTTCTTGTAGTATAAGCAAGGAAGATCGTGTTGCTGAGAGGCTGCCCGGTGTTACATCGAGAGAAGTAGTGTAGCTGTTGCTTTGCATACTTTGGTGTTATCATGTAATTATGTCCTTCACGTTACACCAATGTGTGATTGTGTCTGGTATATATTACGGTTGATCGAACTGTATTTGCTCTATACTGAATGTATAGCGCTGTACGCTGTCTTATTTCTGATAATGATCAATTGCGTAAGCAAGAGAGCAAGTTGAGCAAGTATCACACTTATTATTTTTAACAATTAATCTTCAGAGTAAATTCTAATACGAGTAATATTATTTTATTTAAATCATTTTGAGAATAATTTCTAACATCAGAAGTGTAATAGTTTCTAATATCAGAAGTGGGATATTTTCTAAAAATATAGTATATAGGTTGGAACGAAGTTAATTTCATTGTTTTTTTATAGCATAGGGTGACAAACAAGCACACAGTCCACCTGATTGTAAGTGGTTACTGTGAACCATAGACATCTACATGTATCCTCAACAAAGAATCAAAATGCAGATGCGTTGTCATCCGTGAGGATTAGATGGAATGCCTCTTTTCCAGTAATAAAGGTAGCCGGTTCTATACACTCACCAAACGAAACACAGCAATGTTAAGCTACTATTTTACGCTGGTATTCTGTGAGAGCGTGGTCCTTCCCCAGTCGAGCCGACCCATTCGTGATACAACTATACTATTATTATAGCTGCAGCATGGCTCTACCACGTATAAAGTATATTGTTATATATAGAATAGAATAGAATAATTTTTTATTCAATATAGATCACATGTGTAATTCTTATTGAAAGTCATTTTCGTATTTCATATTATTTATTAACATATAGATACAATTAAGGGGAATTATTAGCGTCCATTAAATTGAAGCGTCATTAAAAATAAAATAATATTTCTTTCACGGAAACATAAGAAGTACGAGGGAGATGGATATAATTCCATCTTGGTCCCTTATAGCCGCCAAGGCCGACTACACTACGTCAGAAGGGGTCGTGATGGAAAAATCTTACACTTTTTCTCGCCTAACATCCATCCGCCAAATTCGTACCGTCCGATAATGGACTCTGTTCCAAAAAGCTACAGATTCGTCATCATCTTCGAAGAATACATACTGTAACTATGCTAGCTCTCTTTACCCCTTAGACCAGAAGACAGCAGTGCATTCACTGCAGATTGGCTGCAGAAATAAGCAATTGTGTGTTACGTACCCTGACGGAATCCTAGGCAGAAAGGGAATCCTATCACATAATAAATTATTTTGTATAAGTTATCTTGCCAAGCGAGATAATTAAGGCACACCGTCTCTTTAACCAGAAACGCTATTTTTTTAAAGAATAAGGGTGACATACCACCTGATGATAAGTGTATACTGATAGACCGATGCCAGACGACATTTATCCTCGATTAAGAATCAAAATACAGATGCGTTGTCACTCCTGAGGACTAAGATGTAATGTCTCGTTTCCAGTAAACTTGGTAGAGCCATGCTGCAGCTATATTAGTAGTATAGTTTTAGCACGAATGAATCTGCTCGACTGGGGAAGGACCACGCTCTCACAAAATACCAGCGTAAAATAGCAGCGTAACACTGCTGTGTTTCGTATGGTGAGTATAGAGAAACGGAGACCCATTTTACTGGAAAAGAGGCATTCCATCTTAGTCCTCACGGGTGACAATGCATCTGCATTTTAATTAATAGAGGACAGATGTAGATGTCTATGGGCCGCAGCAACCACTTACCACCAGGTGGACTGTGTGCTCGTTTGTCACCCTTATCCTATAAAAAAGTAAAAAGGTTCAAAAACATGCATTCCATCGTATTCCTCAAGGGTGATAAGTCATTTACATTTTGTTTCTTAATCGAGAATGTAGGTGTCAATAATTACAGTATCCAAATATCATTAGGTAAAAGGTAAAATTACAGCCTTTGAGAGGAATGAAGTGCAAGGAAGTGACCGCCACGCTGTCCCAACGCGTGTTAGTGGACTTCACATATCTTCGATTTCATTGAAACTTCTCATATATGTAGGTTTCTTTTCGATGTTTTCTTTCACCAGCTAGCAAGTGATAAATCATCACTTAATAGAATCAGGCGTTACTTTGCGGAAATCCATTATATAAATTCCTATTATCCCTTGCATAAAATGATGCTAATTTATATGATGGCATATTCAAGAATTCTGCATCAGTATACTTCATGTTGTGTTCCGTTATACATAATACATCTATAGATATTATGTGTAACGGAATTTTTTTAACGGATTATTTTGTTATAAATCGTTTAGAGTAACAGTTAATAAGTCAGCTTTACTTATGAGTCCATTTATGTTTTGATGAAGCAATGTTTGAAGCAAACTATTGTACAAGGAAAAACTGATTATTATTTCGTCACATTATTCGAAGATATAGATGTTATATATATGTATTTCATATACATATATAAGTTTAACAGGTAGTCCTTTCATTGTTCGGGCAATAACTCGCACGCTTTTTCAGATTCTTAAATATCGATTAGAAAATCGATTTTAACTGTCGATTACTTCTTATCCCTTCCCTACTTTGTTCCCGTGATCTTGCTTCATTCTTTTATTGTGCGCGCAGTGAACCGCACGCGTCGGTTACAATAATAATGCCGAAACGAAGTGCCAAAGACCAAATTGCGTTTTATAGGAAAAAGATTAAGAAATTACAAACTAAAGAAGACAAACGTCGTAGACGAATCATTGTGTACTCGGATTCGTCAGATTGCGAAGAAAAATCTGGTAAGCAACATTTATTTACGTTCGTTTACGTGCTTATCCAACTATTACAAATAATTTATGTAATTTACGTTATTAGAGTTGACCGTGAGTCAACCAAAAATGAATTATGGCCTGAGAGTTAACCGGGAGTTAGCCGAATGGTACATTGCTTAGCATAGAATTGACCGTGAGTCAATCAGCTAACAAAAACTACGTTCGAATCCTATTATTTAATTAAAAAGTTAAAATATGAAAATTTAACGCATTGTGGTGTTAAATAGTATTTGTTTGTATACCCACTTTCTTACAATAAAAATGTTTGTTCCAGAAATCGGAACCAATGTTACCGAGAACAATGAAAATAACTTAAATACCGTTCAGTTGGATTATGACCACGTTGATGAAAATCTTCCAGATTCAGCTCAAAGTGAGATCACAGGAAAGGCGCCGATATTCGGACAGCCGTTGCCTTCTTTAGACCCAGAATTTTTAATAGCCTTAGGTGAGCTAGTTCCTGAACAGGTAACATATGGGGAAGATATCCATCCAGATTTGGCCCAGAGATGGGCACCAATCCTCCGAAGAGGTCTAACAGAAAAGGAGCAAAAGGACAAAATAATCAAGGACTATGCCACCCCACAAAACTGCAAGCTGTTTAGTGCGCCTATTTTAAATCCTGAAATAGCGGCTGCTGTTTCCGAATTTGCACGAACACGGGATAAAAAAATTGAAAATTCGCAACAACAAATAGGGGTAGGCCTTACCGCCATAAATAAAGCTATTACTATTTTGCTTACGAGCGATAACAAGGTACAGGCTATAAAATGTTTGTCAGATGCATGTAGGATTTTATCCGACCTACATGCTTCAGAAACTCAAACTCGAATCAAGTCTTTAACACAAGGATTGGAGAAGACTTTTGCGAATGTAATTCAAGATAGTGAAAGAGATGAGATGCTTTTTGGTAGTAACTTATCTGAAAAAATCAGAGCATCTAAAGCTATCGAGAAACAAGGTTCTCAAATTAAAAAACCGGACACAAAGGCTCCAGGTCCATCATCTTTTCGCTCGACAAGGCCGCAGGTAAACTGGAGAGGCCCTTCTCGCTCGATGCACAAAGGGGGACGAGGAGGGTCCAGGAAGAACGCCCCAATGAACCAGAAACCCCAGTCGTCACAGGGCGGCTTCAATTCAACAAGAACTTGGAACAGACCATCACGTGCAGGCCCTCGGACATAAAGGTACATGCCGGTAGATTAAAATATTTTTACAATTGTTGGTGTAATATAACTAATAATAGAATAGTTTTAAATTGGATCCGTGATGGTTTCCCCATCCCATTTAGTAAAAAAGTAAAAAATATTACGGACACTCGCCATGAGTGGTTACCGACCGAAAAAACACAATTGTTTAAAGCTATCGAAAAATTAATTGATCTAGAGGCCATATCCGTTTGTAAATCATCCCAAACTCAATATATATCTAATATATTTCTAGCACCTAAGCCTAATTGGGACTATCGTTTTATTTTAAATTTAAAATCATTAAATAAATTCGTAGAAAAGTTACATTTTAAAATGGAAGACTACAGAACTGTTATCCTGCTGATATCGGAGGGGTGTTACATGGCCACCGTAGATTTTAAAGAATCCTACTTACTAGTTCCAATTAAACCTAATCATAGAAAATTCTTAAGATTCCAATTTAAGAAAGATAATTCTCAATTAGTCACATATGAATTTAATGCGATGCCTTATGGCCTCTCGGCAGCCCCGAGAACTTTTACAAAAATAATGAAGGTAGTTGTAGGCTATTTGAGAAATCGGGGCTTCAAATCGGTAGTATATCTCGACGATATTTTATGTTTAGGATCAAGTTTTGAAGAATGTCAAAAAAATGTTACGGAAACTCTTAAACTTTTAAAATGTCTAGGTTTTATTATTAATTACGAGAAAAGTAATTTAAATCCTGTAAATGAGTGCAAATATTTAGGTTTCATTTTTAACTCTATAGATATGTCCATTAGTTTACCGATTCAAAAGCAGAATTATATTTTCAGACTTGTCCAAAAATACATGTTACTGCCTCAATGTACCATTAAAGAATTTGCACATTTAATAGGAGTTCTAACAGCAGCATGTCCAGCTGTTAGTTATAGTTGGATGTATACAAAAATGTTAGAAAGGGAGAAACATTTAGCTTTGCTTAAATTTCATAATAATTATAACGCCAAATTCACTCCTTCTACCGATATACTGCCAGATCTACTTTGGTGGTCTAAGTATATTTATATTTATAAAAATAAAATAGAGAGACCAACATTTCTTTTAGAAATATTTTCTGATGCATCAAAACAGGGCTGGGGTGCCTTCTGTAATAATGTACGCACTGGGGGTAAATGGAAAACGGAAGAACTTGAGTTTCATATTAATTATTTAGAACTCAAAGCAGCGTTCCTTGGTTTAAAAATATTTGCTCGCGATGAATGTAACTGTGCAATATTATTGCGATGTGACAATACTACCGCAATAAGTTACATAAATCGAATGGGAGGAATAAAATATCCCCACTTAAACAAAATCACAAGAGATATTTGGCAATGATGTGAGCAGCGAAGAATATGGCTGTATACATCATACATAAACTCAAAAGATAATAAAGAAGCTGATCAAGAATCTCGCAACAAAAATGCAGACACGGAATTAGAAATATCTAAGACTACATTTCAGAATATTACCGACATTTTAGGAAAACCAGACATAGATCTCTTCGCTTCTCGCGCCAATGCCAAATGTAAAATGTATGCATCGTGGAAACCAGATCCCGATTCTTTTACAGTAGATGCTTTCACCATAAGTTGGACACCATACTTCTTTTATGCTTTCCCACCATTTACATTAATTTTGAAGTGCCTTCGAAAGATCAAGACAGATAGGGCAGAAGGCATCCTAGTATTTCCTTACTGGCCCTCTCAACCGTGGTTCCCGGTTTTAAGAGCTATGTGTAGCTCCGAAATTATTTATTTAGACGCTAACCAAAGACTCTCAAACCTTTCTTGCAGGAAAAGGAAACAGTTCCAACTTTCCCTGGGAGTCGCGAGGCTATCCGGGACGCTTTCCTAAGAAAAGGAACTCCTGAAGCAGCCTTAGATATAATGTTGTCTTCATTGGCGCAAAACACCTTACAACAGTATGGTTGTACTTATAAATTGTGGTGGAAATATTGCAATGATTTAAATTTAAATCCTTACAATACTTGTGCGGAATCAATAGTTCTATCATTTCTTACAGATCTTTTTAATCAGGGTGCGACATATGGCTCACTCAATAGCCACAGGTCTGCTTTAGCTTTATTATTAAATATTGACGTTAGTAATAATAACTTATTAAAAAGATTTTTTAAGGGAGTATACAAACTAAGACCATCGTTTCCGAAATATATTAGTACATGGGATCCGCAGGTAGTACTTAATTACATAGCACAATGGAAACCTCATGACCAGGTGTCTATTGAAAAATTAACAAAAACAACTACTATTCTCTTGGCTTTATGTACGGCCCATAGGGCGCAAACATTATACTTGATAAAAATTAAGAATATTAAAATAAGTCCCAGTGATATTAAAATTGCCATTTACGATTTAGTAAATACTTCTGCTGCGGGGCGTGAACAACCATTGCTGGTGCTTCCCTATTTTAAGGAAAATGTAGACATATGCCCAGCAACTGCTATCAAAGACTACATTTCCCGAACGGAACAGTTGAGAACTAGTAAGGTGGATAATTTAATACTAACGTTAAAACGTCCATACCGAGCGGCTACGAGTCAGACAATCGGGCGATGGGTTAAACAAGTCCTAACGGAAAGCGGAGTGGATGTGGCGACGTTCAGCGCTCACAGTACGAGACACGCTGCCACATCCGCGGCTAGAAGCGCAGGAGTCTCTCTCGATGTAATCCGAAGAACCGCGGGTTGGACATCAACGTCTATTATATTTGCTAGGTTTTACAATCGACAAGTAGTAGACAATAATGAATTCGCAAGAGCAGTGTGTATTAAAGATTAATTTCACAATGTAAAATTATCATATTATAAATTTTCTGAGAAGTTGTAAACTAATTATGTTTTTTGTTATTAAATCTAAATTGGTTGATAACATTTGGTCTCATTTTACCTTTAATGTAGAATATGTTTCGGCAAAACTAATCTCTAAACATCTACCTGTTAAACTTATATATGTATATGAAATACATATATATAACATCTATATCTTCGAATAATGTGACGAAATAATAATACATGATCAAACGAACTTCTAAGTGAAGTTCGATCAGTATTATATGAGTCACTTTATTCGAAGATATAGATAAAGTTCCCACCCGTCCCAGCCCGAGAGGGTTTTGCCGAATCAAGAGTATATTTACTGACAAATAATCTCTGAAAAATGAAGCAAGATCACGGGAACAAAGTAGGGAAGGGATAAGAAGTAATCGACAGTTAAAATCGATTTTCTAATCGATATTTAAGAATCTGAAAAAGCGTGCGAGTTATTGCCCGAACAATGAAAGGACTACCTGTTAAACTTATATATGTATATGAAATACATATATATAACATCTATATCTTCGAATAAAGTGACTCATATAATACTGATCGAACTTCACTTAGAAGTTCGTTTGATCATGTATTATGATCATTATTTACAATATTGGAAGATGTATTTATATTCAAAGAATCTAAGTTATTGTTTTTAGTAATAATACATTATTCTGTTTGCGTAGATTTATCGAATAATTTGTTAGAATTAATACAATTCTATAAAGTTCCATGATTGATTGTCCACTACCCCATATCCTCCCGTGGGTGTCGTAAAAGGCGACAAAGGGAAACAGGCAGAAGATGGGCAGCAGCATCTTCCTGATAATAGCCAAAATTATAATAAAAAAACTGCGGTTGCCAACCCGCTCGCCAAGCGTGGCAACTATGGCAAATACCCCCCAATGACTAAAGCAACAAACAGACGGCCCCCAGTCCCCGGCGGCCCCGCTATTCCTGGCTACGGTGGCGACCATGGTAACGGCGGGGCAGGGGGTGCTAAGAATCTCCGGTGGAGGTTCGGTTGCCACCTTAGACGACTCGACCTGGCAACGTACAATACACGCACCCTGAGGACTGACGAGAAGATCGTGGAGCTGGAAGAAGAGATAGACAAGTTGCGCTGGCATATTATAGGATTATCCGAAGTCCGAAGAGAGGGGGAGGACACGGTAATCCTCGAATCCGGCAACTTCCTCTATCACCGGGAGGGCGACCATCTGTCCCAAGGAGGTGTCGATACGACATATATATATACTTGTGGACGATATCCACAAGTCTCTCGTTAACAACGTTGTAAAGATCGGGAGTGTGTCGACGAGGGTTGCGTACCTTATACTCAGAATCACCAAACGGTATTCGCTGAAGGTCATACAGGTTTACGCACCAACCTCGGCACACCCCGATCAGGAGGTGGAGGAAATGTATGAGGATATCTCTAGAGCCATGCATTCCTCCAAAACCCAATATACGGTGTTAATGGGAGACTTCAATGCAAAACTAGGCACAAGAGAGAACGGTGAGCTGAAAGTAGGGAAATTTGGAATAGGGCAACGGAACCCAAGGGGCCAGCAGCTGGCCGACTTCATGGAGAAAGAGAGACTCTTTATGATGAACTCTTTCTTCCAGAAGCGGCCCCACAGGAAGTGGACCTGGTTGAGCCCCGACGGTTCGACAAAAAATGAGATTGACCACATTATGACGACCAGACGACAACTGTTCAGTGATGTCTCCGTGATCGCAAGGGTGAAAACTGGTAGCGATCACCGAATGGTTAGAGGCACACTGAACCTAAACGTTAAGTTGCAGAGGTCTCGTCTAATGAAGTCAACGCTCCGTCCCCCTCGTGCTCTAATCCAAAGTCCCGAAACCTTTCAGCTCGAGTTACAAAACCGTTTTCAGTGCCTGGAAGACTGCAATGAAGTGGACGATATGAATGACAAGCTCGTGGAAACTGTCCATGCGGTCGGAGCTAAGTTCTGCAAGACCCGCCGCAGAAGAACACAAAAACTCTCCGATCACACTCTTAATCTCATGGCTGTTAGACGGGAGATGAAGCTACATTCTTCAACAGACTTGACAGCATACAGGCATCTGAACAGACAGATCTCCAAATGCATGCGGCGGGACTTACGCAACTTCAATACAGCTCGTATTGAAGAAGCGATCGAGCGGAACCAAGGCTCCAAAGTCTTTGCCAGAGATCTGTCTGCCAGAAAGATGTTTATTTCAAAATATGTAATATTATATGACAGACACGCAGAGGTAAAGGTTAAGTATTTCTGAAAGCATTGTACCAGAGATATCGATTACGTAATAAATGGAGACATAGATTTTCGTCTGCTAAAATCAATATTTTAGTAGATGAAAGACTACGTTTTTCGTTTTGATACATAAAAGATACATACATACCTGTAGAGATAATATATAAAGTTCTATATCACGGCGTTGTGGTATTTATAAACTCAATAAGAAAGCAGTTATAGCCTCGGATTTTGTTAACGAATTAGATCCTTGTTACTTACGCAGGAGATTTTACAGTAACTCTTACGTATGCCTTAACATGTAGGTAATTGTGGGTCCTAATTATCCCCTGTGTCATCCACGTAACGCTTATCTATACTATATACTATGTAATGTAATAAAGCGGAAGAGCTTTTTTGTTATTTTTTGTGTTTGTTTAAACACGTTAATCTCAAGAACTAATAGTCCGATTTGAAAAATTCTTTTGTATACTATAGCCAGAGTCATGAGAAATAGTATAAGCTATATGGCATTCGGTTAAACCTCACATCTAGCCTTAAATATTGCCTCAAATTAGTATAGGCATAGAATAGTATAGCCTAAGAAGCGCCCCCGAACGGCTTTATCCGCGTGCGATGACGTAATCGTTAGTGATACGTGAATACAAAGTTCTATAAAAGTATAGAATTTTATCTATAAAAAAACATGCGTGAGTGTCGTGGAACAATAGGTTAGAACGAAGTTCCTTGCGTAGTATATTATTAATGATAACGTGTTATATTATTGTATTAAAAGGTTTTATTCAGAGTCACAATGTATCAAAAAGGCACTTATGGCAGTCTAAGTTAAGTGTGCCAGAAAAAGCACGAGAGTAGATTATGCTGTATAAATGCGTTCATGAATGAATATGTCATGTCTTAAATTCGCAATAAAAAATTTTGAGGGTCATTTAGCGGGATAAAAGCTATCCTATCTCTCAAGTAGGACCAAAATTCACACAGTGTGCAAAATTTCATTGTAATCAGTTCAGTAGTTTAAGAGTTCATCGCGGACAAACAATGTGACACGTAATTTATATATATATATGTGTGTGGGTGTGTGTGTGTGTGTGTGTTTGTTTAAGTATATATTTATCTTTATAGATTATAGAATGAGGAAGACATTTAAAGTAAGGGAAGGCTTTGTAAAGTCAGCCGTGCACTAATTCTGTTTTTGTTAATATGTTTATATGGCTCTCACGTTATGGGACCATGATGGAATGCCTCACAGCCTTAATCATACTGTATTTGCTCTTTCTTGATGATTAACGCAGTAATAAGTAAGACGGAAAATGTTTGCAGATATATTATTATATACACCTACATGTATGACTGTTAATTCTCCAACAGTACATCGGGTAAGGCATATGTCCTGGAATGAAATGATACAGGATATTCCCTGTGACTTGATCGAGAGTCTTTTCAGCCATTTTAACTTCATCAGCTCCTTTAGTTGCGGGGGTTTTTAAATTAATAATTTAATTTATTTCCTTTTTTTAATTTATTTACAATTAACTATTAAATTTTTTTACAGGTAGGTATAGAGCAGTCATATATAAGACGCCACAAAATCAATGCGATAGCCGTATGAATGTATTGCAGTACCGATAGGTACGAGACATCTAAAATTCTTTTGTGGGTGACCATTAAATAAACGACTTGACAGTGAATTTAACAAAACTCTTGCTGTCCTGATACGCTTAGGGAACACTCATAAAATATCTCCTTTCAAACGAAAAAAGAAAATTCTAAATTGGGCCACGAAGAACTGAAAGCTGATGGGGAATAATGGTTCTCAGTTTGTACCCTTGTATCGGTAAGCGAAGTTTAAGCCGGCTCCCCTCTAGATGGAGAAATAACCTGGTGAGACATGTTCTTAGATGGAGGTGCATAAGGACTGTACTTTGTGGCATTCATTGAGGTAGGCCGATGTTCAGCAGTGGACTTATGATGGGCTATAATGATAATGATGGATATAACTTTTAATAATATAATATGCGGTGTAAGTAAGAGAACGAATGAAAGGAAAAGTAATACGTTGTGGTGGGATGATGAGGTACGGATGGAAGTTGAAGCAAAGAAGAGAGCATGGCTAGATTTACTAGCAAATAAAGCTGGTAATTCTGGCGGTATGAATGATGAGATTGAAAGAAAAAAGGCAGACTTTAGACGTATAAATAAGAAAGTAAAAGAAGTTGTTGAAAGGAAAAAGCAAGAAAGGATAGATAAGAATAATAGAAGCATATCTGATAACTTCCAGGCAAATATTAAAATGTTCTGGAAGCTCGTAAGAACTGCCAGGGGAAATTCAAAACAGCCTAGAATAAATGCTATACGAGACGAGAATGGCTACATGCTGAATGATGAAGTTTCGAATTTAAAGAGATGGAAGGAATACTTTGAAAGCGTGTTTAAGAGTGAAGAGTCGTCTGGAATAAGTGAAATAGAAATTCCGGAAGAAGTGGAGAGAGGTAGGGCGATAAGTGTAGATGAAATAATGAAAGCAATGAAAAGCATGAAAGCAGGTAAGGCAGCCGGATATGATAGAGTATCACTCGAAATGCTAAGGGCTGGTGAGGGTGTGGTTACAGGCCTGCTGCACACCTTGTTTAATTTATGTTGGGAACTGAAACGGGTACCGGAAGACTGGTGCAAAGCCGTTATAGTCCCTATATATAAGGGAAAGGGGTCGCAGCAGGACTGTAAAAACTACCGTGGTATCAGCTTGCTTAGCATTGTGGGTAAACTGTATGCTAAGGTGTTAATTGAAAGAGTTATGGAAGAAACTGATGGAAAAATTTGGGATGTGCAAGCTGGATTTAGAAAGGGGATGGGGTGTACGGATCAAGTCTTTTCCATGCGCATGATAGCGGAGAAGTTTTTGGCTAAAAACCAGAAAGTTTTTTGTGCGTTCATGGACTTGGAAAAGGCTTATGACAGAGTGGACAGGAATGTGTTATGGCAAACACTGAACTCATTTGGGTTGAGCGCTGGCTTGATACAGGCATTAAGATCTCTTTATAGGTACTCTAGTGCTTGTGTCAGGATCAACGGGGTCTACTCGGACTGGTTTGGCATTCATAAAGGTGTCAAACAGGGATGTGTGGCTTCCTCGTGGCTGTTTAACTTATTTATGGACAGTTCTTTGCAAACTTTGAAAGTTGAAGAATGTGGGTTGAGAATGGGTGGGTCAACCGTCAAATGCCTTTTGTACGCCGATGATCAAGTCATATTTGCATCGTCGGCGGCCGAGTTGCAAATGATGGTTACTTTAATGAATTGGTCATTGAAAGAAAGGGGTATGAAAGTAAACGCAAGTAAGACGAAAGTGATGGTTTTTGAAAGAGAAGAAAGTAAAACTTTATGTGAAATAAGAATAGAAGGGGAGTTGATTGAGCAAGTGGATGAGTTTGTATATTTGGGATGTTTATTTAGCAGGGATGGTAGATATGATAAGGATATAGAACGACGAGTGAACGCAGGAAATAGAGTGAATGGGGCTCTACACGCTATTATGAGGAGTCAGAATGTGTCAACTAAGGCACGTATGGCAATTCATAATGCTGTGTTAGTCCCTACTTTAATGTATGGTAGTGAAAGTTGGGTCTGGCAGAAGAAGCATGAAAGTAGAATAAATGCTGTAGAAATGCGTTCCTTAAGGAGTATGCTAGGGCTGAATCTGAATGACAGGGTGAGAAATAGTGTGATAAGAGAAAAGTGTGGTTTGCAAGATGACGTTGTGACAAGGATTAGGAAAGGAATGCTTCGATGGTTTGGTCATGTAGAAAGAATGAACGAGGAAAGAGTGACAAAGCAAATTTATGTTGCGGAAGTGAACGGCAGGGTCGGGAAGGGACGCCCTAGACGAAGGTTTATCGACCAAATCGGCGATACATTAAAAATGGGCCAGATTAGGAGTACCCATAACCGACGAGCGTGTATGCGTAGATATATATGGATGTAAAAGAGGCGAGAGAGGTGTGTCAGGATCGCGCCAAATGGAAGTCCGTAGTCTCTGCCTACCCCTCTGGGTGACAGGCGTGAGTGTTTATGTTATGTTATGTTATAATATAATATGCATATATTAATATGCATATTATATTATAACGCGTTTTAGGGAGACTAACGGACAGCAATTGATCTTTATACATAACTAGCTGGTATCCAGCGCATTGCTACCGCAGAAAAATATTTATAGAAATATCGTTTTAAATTTTGAAAGTTTATTTAGGAATAATAATAAACTTATTAAAATTCTTTGTCGGTACGATATGGGCGCCACCTACTGTAAGTTAATTTTACTATGCCTATAACCTTCACGCAAGTTCAAACAATAAGTTGACAAAGTTTTAAGTTTTAGCGCATAGCAATGAAGGTAAAAAAATAAAAATAATATATGAAGAAATGAGGGTAGAACTGTAATCTCACACCCGTTCTAACAGTATAAAATAACGCGTAATTTTAGATCTCGCTGGGTGAGATTGGGTTTCGCTGTCGTTATTATGCTCGTTGGGTTTAAAACATTCAACACCAAGATTCTGTCTAAGTAAGACAAGTGTCGTTGTCCTGTTCGTTGTAGTAGTTCTTTTAGTGTGAGCAAGGAAGATCGTGTTGCTGAGAGGCTGTCCTGTGTTACATTGAGATGGGTAGTATCGCTGTTGGTTTGCACACTTTGGTGTTATCATTCAATTATGTCCTTCACATTACACCAGTGTGTGATTGTGATGAGACCCTATTACGGTATGGTCAAACTGTATTTACTCTATACTGAATGTATAGTGTATTACGCTGTCTTATTCCTGATAATGATTAATTGCGTAAGAAGTTGAACATCCGCTCTCACACCTATTTGTAACAATTAACCTCCAGAATAATTTGTGTTCCGAATTTTGTTCTTTTATTTTATATTTTCTTACGTGCTAGAGCCATGCTGCAGCTATATAAGTAGTAGGTATAGTTGTAGCCCGAATGGGTCGGCTCGACCGGGGAAGAACCACGCTCTCACAGAATACCATTGTAAAATAACAGCTTAACGCTGCTGTTTCTTGTATGGTGAGTGTAGAGAACCGGAGACCCTTTTTACTGAAAACGAGGCATAACATCTTAGTCCTCACGGGTGACAACGCATCTACTACAACGCACTAGTGGTATTAAAATTAAAATAGAGTATTTCTATTTTAAATATAGAATAATTTGTTTCTATTTTTTCATTACTTTATAATATGACCAACAACAGTGCAAAGAGTGCCTTTTGGTTTTTGAGTCTTTTCTTTATACTATGATGTATAGCTTAAGTAATATTAGAGCTGAGCATATCTTTCAATAAAAACAATGTATACTCTTTATATTGGGCAATCAATAAATGCCGTTCTAGTGAAATAGTCGTATTATTTCCTGACCAGCGCCTAACCTCATATGGCGAACCTGCCAGAAAAACGCGAGCGCGAGCGTCTCGGGTGGTCTTACAAATAAGGAACCTTTTATATAAACATTGAGTGACTTGTGCACAGTTTGAGACAGTTTTAAAAAATGGAATTATTACATTGTTAAGAGGCAATAAAACAACCAGTAAGTTAAGTAATTGTGCAACTTAAATTAAAATTTACGTTCAATCATGGGAGTACATCAGTCTAAACAAGAAGAGGTGATTATTGCGCAAACTGGAGCTGGGAATTCAGCTTCGGCCCGGATGCCGCACATACACCACATTAGTATAACCACCTATGTTCTGATTACGATCTGCATCATGCTGATCAGTGGAGCTGTGATCTGGATCTTCCGTTACTATAAAAAATGTCACGGAAAGTAGATCCAGCGAGGTATCGAATCGTATGAGCTGCGAAGATCGATGAGTGATGATGAGTCGTCGACAGCTAAATGAAGGCGCCCCTACTGCTGTCTCGACAGCAGGAGCAGTGTAAAGAGAGTTTTGTGAGTTTAATGGTCCAAATGTGAAGTGCAGTGTCGGAAAAGTGATAGTAAATTGCGAAACTTTACTACATATTATTACGTAGCATGAAGTTAGTTTTACGAGTATACATATAAAATGTGTAATCAAAATAATGTATAAACATATATTTTTCTTTTTTCTTTTAGTATGCTTTACTACAAATACTTAATAATAAAAATGTTTTAATTATTTTTGCATATTATTGGCCATGTTATTGCAGATGAAATAAAACAATTAGCTTGTGAGTTACAACAAATAAAAGATTATCTCACTAAGCTAGGACCAAGTAGAAGGACAGCAATTATAAGAGAAAATAAATTTGCTGAGGCCAAATGTTTTTTTTTTATAAATTTTCTAGTTTGAGTAAATTGATAGAAAGACAAATTGAAGATAAGGAAATAAAAGACTCAAAGGTAATTCAAGGTTTAAATAAAAACATTGATTGTAGTAATTCGCTATATTCGAAAATAATTTCTGTTTGTTCTGAAAGTACAGATAATTCTCCCAGTACAACAAGCACCATAGAGAAATTCGAGCTGAAAACTGCAATCTCTTTATTTTTTTTATAGGATAAGGGTGACAAACGAGCACACAGTCCACCTGATGGTAAGTGGTTGCTGCGGCCCATAGACATCTACACCTATCCTCTATTACAAATCAAAATGCAGATGCGTTTTCACCCATGAGGACTAAGATGGAATGCCTCATTTCCAGTAAAAAGGGTCTCCGGTTCTTTACACTCACCATACGAAACACAGCAGCGTTAAGCTGCTATTTTACGCTGGTATTCTGCGAGAGCGTGGTCCTTCCCCGGTCGAGCCGACCCATTCGTGCTACAACTATACTACTAATATAGCTGCAGCATGGCTCTACCACGGTTATTGCCGATTATGGACGGTGATGAAAATGTAACTAAACAGTTAATTTCTAATATTGAATTTTATAGTGATGTAATTGACGAGGATGGTGAAAACGGATGAGAAAGTTTGTTATGAAATCGAGATTATCTGACAGCGCCAAGCTGCGTTTGCGTTCTACTTATTTATCTGTTACAGATTTACTCGAGGATAAGCGAGGTATATTAATGTCTAAAAAATCCGGCACCGCGATGCAATCTCAAATGCAAAATATACGATAGGACACCAAAAGCATTGAAGAATTCGGTGAGCAAGTCGAACAATTATTTGTAGACTTAACTATTTAGCAGACTGACGGAAATTATAAAACGTACGAAATTCTGAAGCCAATAAATGAGCGGAACGCGATAAAGCGATTTTCTTATGGCCTACGAAATAGCCGTCTTAGTACAATTATTGCAGCAAGAAATTACAGCACGTACGTAAGCGATCCGAGGAGACGTTGGACGAAAAAATCTTTAGCGGCGGTGAAGAAAGAATGATGAATTTATATCATAACAGATGTAGGTCCAATCTCAATAATTTATCAGGTAATTGTTTTAGACGAGGAGGTTTTAGGGGCTCTTTTAGGGGTCCCCTACCCACCAAAAAGCGAACAATTACGGTCGTGGATCCAATCGTGGTTATCGTTTTGCGAATAATACGCGTTACTTTAATCCCCGTGGTCAAAATTATAATTATAGGGGTCATCGCAGTTTTCGTGGCCACACGGGATTTCACGGCGAGTCACGGCAAAACCAATAACAGACTAATCTCACGTATGCAACGTATGCGATGCAACGCTCCTACGTTAGTGGACACACTTGACCTACGTATAGAATAGAATAGAATAGAATAGAATATTTTTATTCAATATACATTACATGTGTAATTCTTATTGAAAGTCATTTTTTACTTTACCACTGGTTCGAAAAAACCCTCTGTCCTGGGAAGAACCAGCAAGAAACCCAGCGGGACATTTTTTTAAAAATAAATTTTACAATATAAATGATTACGAACTATTTACAAAATTTATTTTAGAAACTGCTTGGAAGCGATCACCTCATTCCCAGGGGTTATTATCAACCATGTATTCATTTATACTATAATAACCCTTTTTATACAGTTTCAGCTTAATGAAACATTTAAACTTGGTAATAGAGAGAACCTGTACATTTTCCG
The DNA here is from genome assembly GCA_963668995.1 of Parnassius mnemosyne. Lineage (NCBI taxonomy): Eukaryota > Metazoa > Arthropoda > Insecta > Lepidoptera > Papilionidae > Parnassius > Parnassius mnemosyne. Next base: position 5,754,928 of record CAVLGL010000093.1, on the reverse strand, counting down.
GGACCTTGTTGTAATAGCGTATACATTGCCCCAAGAATGAATTACTGACTCTGTGGAGTCGAGAAACTGGTATCACTAGCTTGTGTTTGTTCCTAGTGTTTACAGAATGTATATCACTTCTTTTACTAAAACTATCTTTGTTTTTGTGAACATACATTAAATTTTCGTAAATATACTGAGAGGCCAAAGTTAATATATTAATTTCTTTAAATTTATCTCTAAGGGACTCTCTCGGTTTTAGATTGTAAATAGCTCTAATGGCCCTCTTCTGTAAAACAAAAATAGTTTCTGAATCAGCCGCATTTCCCCATAGCAAAATCCCATAAGACATTATGCTATGAAAATAACTAAAATAAACTAATCTAGCTGTCTCGACACTAGTGAGACCTCTAATCTTTTTTACAGCATAGGCTGCAGAACTTAGTCTGCTTGCTAATTTGGATATATGGGGGCCCCACTGTAGCTTTGCGTCAAGAGTGATGCCAAGAAAAACAGTGGATACAACAGGGCTCAATTCCTCCCCATTTAAAAACACATTGGTATTAAGATTTTTAACATTCGTTGTTGTAAATTTAACACAATTAGTTTTATTTCCGTTCAAATGCAGATTATTAACGTTAAACCAATGCACTAATTTTGATATAGCATTATTCACTTCGTCACATTTAAATGATTGACGTTTAAGTTTAAAAATCAAGGAAGTATCATCAGCAAATAATACTATATCATGACTATCCCCTACAAGGTGAGGTAAGTCATTAATATATACCAGAAACAGGAATGGGCCGAGAATCGAGCCCTGAGGAACACCCATTAGTACAGGTGACCCGGAAGAACTTTTACCATTGATAATAACCTTCTGTTTTCTATTACTTAAATATGAAATAATAAGTTTAAGCGCTGTGTTCTTGACACCATAGTACTGTAGCTTCCTGATTAATATATCATGGTGAACACAGTCGAAGGCCTTGGAAAGGTCACAAAATATACCCAAAGCATCCTCTGAATTCTCCCATGCACAAAAAATATGTTTAATAAGCTCAACTCCAGCGTCAGTTGTCGAGCGACCCCTTGTAAAACCGAATTGATTTTTATGTAGCAATTTATTAATATTGAAGAAACTTAACATCTGATCTAAAATAATTTTTTCAAAAATTTTACTTAATGTTGGTAGTACAGAAATTGGTCTAAAATTGGCGGGGTCTAATGTACTACCAGATGCAACGTACGTAGTATTGCCAACAAGTAAACTAGCTCTCCACCAGATTCAACTTCTAAAACCACCAGAAAACCAATAACAAAAAGCAACCATACACTCGTAATACCCAAATTTTCTACCTTAATATTTTTTGTTTTTTACGAAAGAAAAAATAATTATACATATTAGTAATTGTTTAATTTTATTATTACATTCTATGACATAAAATATGAAATTTCTATGTAAATAAACATTCACTCTATATGGTATAACTAATAAATCAATAAGTCAACATCTTTTTATTATTTAATCAACTGCTATTATTAATTAAATAATCTTCTTCAGATGAATTATTTTTATCGACAGTTTCAGATTAATGCGATTTTTTGGTATTATTTGTTTTTTTTACAACGCTTATTGGAATTTCCATTTAGTTGCAGCATTTTCCTGCCAACCTCATACCGAAGCGTACTCTTATTATGACAGTTAAAGATAATTAAAATATTAAAGATTTTTTTTCGTTTTCATTCATTTACAAAAGTCGCAAATAACTCAAATTTTAATTCAACTGGGATGGATCGTCTGACGCACGTCATGTTTGATGAAACATTTCTGCCTACACAGTAAAAGTAAATTCTCCTGAAATGACGTAGATAATATATACTTCGAAATGTATGTGGCTTAACAATCAAGTGATCATCTTTCCACAAGTTGAAACTTAATTCTACTGACCCACTAGAAACAGCCACCAGCTGGAGAAATATTGCACCACTAAAACCAATATTTATCTACTAAAAGGAGGGTCGAAATCCCCAGTTTTAGTGGAAAATCCACTAAGTTGGTAACTTCCCACGCCGATCTAGATATCGCAGATCGACTTTGCGTCGGACGCGTGTGATTGCATACGATAAGTGTGTTTCTAGTGTATACTTTTTCATACAAAATCAAGCGTTCAGATGTTATAATGCGTTTCATACGTTGCGCACGTGGGTCTAGTCTGTCCCTACCGTTAATAACTACCACGAGACTAGAAGGAATATTAACGGCGAAAATACTATTTCCCAAAGTAGTGAAAATAGTGATAATTTGTTTTTTCGAACACGAAAATTTTTATTGTGCATATACAAATTCTGTTTATTTAAATGTTTACAATGAATCACAGAGTTTGCTAATTGATGCCGACCCGTCGTTGTTCGTAACCAAAGAAGATATTTTGAACAAATGACACATTCCATTTCACAAGGAGCGGATTAATATATAAAACTGAAAACCAGATTGTACAACCAGTTCGTATTGCCAGTGATGACGTATGGATCTGAGACGTGGTCCTTCACGGCTGGCCGTATGAGGACGCTCAAGGTTGCTCAGTGAGCTATGGAGAGGGCTATGTTCGCGGTTTCTCTGCGTGATAAACTTAGAAATGAGGATATCCGCAGTAGCAACCGACATAGCCAAACGGACCAGTAAGCTGAAGTAGCAATGGGCTGGCCATATAGCTCGAAGACTCGACAACCGATGGGGAAACAGGGTTGGCATGTGGCAGTCTCGTACCGGTAGGCGAAGTGTAGGGCGACTCTCCACTAGATGGAGTTACGACCTGTTAAGACATGCAGGAAGTCGATGGATACAGGTGGCTCAGGACCGTGCTCTTGGCATTTCTTGGGGAAGGTCTATGTTCAGCAGTGGAATTGTGACGGGCTGTAATTATGAATAGTGTTTAGTTTTTAGTAAATAACTTTTTTCCAAAATGGCTACTTGTTCTATCAGTTACTGTGGTGTTAAAAATATAAATAATCAGGATAATTGCACATTTCGTAGGTAAATTCTTTAGACAGTCATTTTTGGTAAAATTTATGTTATATACTGTTTAAAATACAGAATGTTTTCAACTATTTTGTTAATTTTGATATTTGGAAAAAGTCACGTTGTTGATAATTTGCAATAATTTGATAAATACATTTTTATACGAAATATTTTACATGTACTCTAGAGATTGACTCAACTATATCAAAATTAATGTCGATATTTATCTTGAATGTTTATAATGAATCGATAGACTTGTCCACACAACAAGAAAATAAATCCTCGGTTTGCGTGCTAAAATGTTATTTTGTTTTGCCGTTTCTCAAACAGATTCCCTCCGGATTCCATAATTTGAAAAAATTGTTAACGTTAATTGGACGTGTTGGTTGAAATTCAAAAAAGAATTTAACAATTTGCAGCAAACATTTTCTTGAGAAGTAAAAGAAAAGTAAAATAAAAACAATTTTATTAAAAGGAGTTATTTTTTTATAATTTTTACCAGTAAGTATAAAACTGTAGTACATTAATGATAAAAATACTTGAGATTATCCTTTTTAAGCCATTATGAACCTAACTATCTATTTATCAACCAAAATAAATGTATAATCTTACTTAACCAACCGCACAGACCTACGGTCACACTAGTACATATTCATAGCATCACGCTATTTTCCCCAAGGGTTTGAGCGGAGCTTCGGATTATATTCCCAAGTCACAATGATAAAAATTTTAGCGTAGTTAGGTATATCAATTCACTGTACGACGTCTAAGCGAGCACCACGTATTATATTTCCTCTTAGTGTAGTCTCTGTTTTTACCGACATAACTGTTCTTATATTATTTATTTGTGTTAGTTTCTATAGTGTACATTAATACTGAAATAAGAAATTGAATAGTGTTACATAAACTGTGAGTAATAAAACATAAACATTGCTAAAATTTCTACAAGTGTTTAGGCGTTTGTATTTTTGCGAAAGCTGTGTGTCATTGACGGGGTCAACGAACTGTCACGGACATTGAACTCTCGGGCTGAACGCATAGGCTTCCCGTTGCAATTTTGCTTGTTGTTTATTAATCAATTTTAAAACAGTTAATCATAATGGCTTTGTTGTACGCGTGCTGTCGTGTTGCTGTAGTAAATACTGATGTTCCTATGATTTGTATTAGTTGTAGTGGCTAATATCATCTGCAATGTGTGTCGGCATCATCCAGAAAAGATCCAACACTTCGAAATGGGTCAGATTGGACCTGCCCAGCGTGTTTGTCAAAGCAACCTAAAACTGTTAAAAATGATAGTACACCTGTCCGCATGTCAGCGCGCAAGCAATGCGACACCGAGAGTGTTAATGTTACATTGCGAAACAAAAATTCGAAGAATAAGTCTCCCACTACTCCGTCAGTGTCAGTGATAGAAAAATCTACAGACTCTTCTTGCGACCTACGGCGTTTTATAAGACAAGAGATTTCAGAGCTAAAAAGGGATCTTGAATTTAGTTTCAAAAACTTTATAAACTCAGAGCTTAAGATCATTAAGGACGAGGTACAGGAAATAAAAATGTCCATAGCTTTCATAAATAATAAGTATGATGAGATGAAAGAAAGATTTGAAATATACGATAAATGCCTAGTGTCAGTAAACAGCTTGAGTAATGAAATAGGTATAATAAAGTCTTCATTGGCAAAGTTGGAGCATGAAAGTAATATTAGAGACCAATGGGCGCGGCGTTCCAATATCGAAATTTGTGGCATTCCCGAGAAGAAGAATGAAAATCTCTTCGACATTATTGAGAAAATATCGAAGCACGTAAATTTTTCTTTTAAAAAATCAGATATTGATTTTTTATCCCGCGTTGCACCATCTACCAAGGACCCTAAAAAACCTAAACCAATTATTGTGCGGTTTTTATCGAGGTATAATAAAGATGACTTTTTGTGTAAAACAAAGAAACTTAAAAGCTTGAAAGCGAGTGATCTTGGTTTTTCTGGTACTGAATCCTTGGTATTTTTCAACGACCACTTGACCAGTTTAAATAAATCTTTGTTGCGCCAGGTGAAAATTAAGGCTAAAGATAATAACTATAGATTTGTATGGGTTAAAAACTGTAGTATAATGGTTAGAAAATCTGAGTCTAGTCCTATTTTTCACATAAATAATATGGCAGATTTATTAAAAATAAAATAGGAATTATTGTTATTAGTTATTATTTTAATTACATTATGGCTTATGATGTGTTATTTGTATCACTTTCAGTAGTTCTATATTTTGTTTTAAAAGTTATGTATGATAAACTTATTTTTTTGGGGCACGTGACCTTGACACATTCGGTGATAGTTTTAATTTTATATTATTTAGTTTATACAATTACTATAACATTTGAATATATTTTTGTTAATACACTTCTTTCTAAACTATGTATGACATATATATTTACATCGGTATACAATTCGGTTCTAATTTAAAAATTTATTATCAAAACGTTCGGGGTCTACGGACTAAGACTGACTTGCTTTTCAGAAACGTCTTATGTCATGAGTATGATATAATCTGTTTCACTGAAACTTGGTTACATTCGGGTATATTCGACTTAGAACTATTTGATGCACGGTATTACGTATATAGAAGCGATCGTAACTATACAATCAGAGGTGATACAATGGGTGGAGGAGTTCTGATTGCAATGAGTCGTAAGCTACAAGTTACCAACGTTGAATGCATCCCGTCAACAAATTCAGCTGCTGACGTAATTCGTGTTTCTATTTGATTCGAACGACATACACGTTGCAACATATACTGTTGTTATTTCCCACAATGTCGAATTCACAAAGATGTGTTATCAAACTTTTACGAACATATCTCTGATGAAGTTCTCTCTTACCCTGATGTCTACTTCATTATATTAGGAGATTTTAACATACCTAACGCTTTCTGGTCAAAGAATTGTAATGCTGATGTGACCTTACATGGAGACTTTTCATCGGATACAGTTAATGAACTTGCTAATTTTCTTTCTTTTAATAATTTTAATCAGTATAATATATTTAAAAATTTTAATAATCGTATTTTGGATCTCTTAATAACCAATATTAATTGCAAAGTCAGTTAGGTAACTGCTCCAATAGTTTCGAAGGATTCACACCATCCAGCTTTTGAGTTTACGATTTTAAAATCACATGAGAAACTGCTCAAGACTCAGGCTCACACAGTCAAGTTGTATAGAGATGCTGATTATAAGGCAATAAATATAAATCTTTCGCAAATAGACTGGGAATCTAATTTGAGTGACGGTAATATTGATGCCTCTGTGTCAAATTTTTATAAAATTTTGAATGATATAATAGAAAAACACGTACCTACTAAAACTATTAAATTTAACACTAAGTACCCGATATGGTATAACAGGGCATTGATTAAAACTATAAATGAAAAATTGAAATTTCATCGCAAGTGGAAGGTTTATAAACAGGATAGTGATTACAATTCTTTTGCCGTACTAAGAGAGAGACAAAAGTTAATGGAGAACGATTGTTATAACAAATTTATCAATAATGCTGAATATAGAATTGGTATTAATAGTAAATTCTTTTGGTCGTTCGTAAAATCAAAACGTAAATGTAAAGATCTTCCAGACATAATGTTTCTAGATGATTATACGACTTCGGATCCTGTGTTAATATGTGATTTATTTAATACTCATTTTAGCTCAGCTTTTAGTGTTAATAGTCCAAATCATAATACTCAGATTTCTGCCTCGGCTCAGTCGATCAGTATAAATTCGATCACATTTACAGTCCGTCAGGTTTCTATGTATTTAAAACGCTTGGATATCAGTAAGGGACCAGGACCTGATGGCATCCCGCCCTTGTTTTTACAAAGATGTTACCGTCAATTGGCTAAACCACTAGCAATTTTGTTCAGAAATTCTATGAAGTTGGGCGAAATGCCTTTACAATGGAAAAAATCATTCGTAACTCCCATATTTAAAAGTGGTAATAAGCACGATATTTCAAATTATCGTCCTATTTCAAAATTAAGCTCGATTCCAAAACTATTTGAAAAAATTATTTATGACACACTCTCTCAAATAATTCGACCAATTATAATTCCTGAACAACATGGTTTTATAAGTCGAAAGTCTATAGAAAGTAATCTCTGCGAATTTCTTGATTATCTTTATACTGCTATGGACAGCGGACTGCAGGTAGATGCAGTGTACACCGATTATACAAAAGCATTTGACAAAATTTCACATGATATTTTGATACATAAATTAGATCAAATCGGTGTACATGGTGATTTACTTCGATGGATATCCTCTTATCTTAGAAATCGTAGTCAGGCGGTTGCAATAAAGGGATACTGTTCATCATTTCTCCCAGTTTCATCAGGTGTTCCTCAGGGTTCTCATCTTGGTCCACTACTGTTTATAATATTTATAAACGATGTTATATCCTGCTTCCGTAATTCCAAAATTCTCCTTTTGGCAGATGATATGAAAATTTTCAGGTCTATTAAAACTATAGAGGACTGCCATCTACTTCAAGAAGATCTATGTAGGCTTAGTGCATATTGTCAAGTAAATGATCTTTGCTTGAACATTAAGAAATGTAACATTATCTCATTTACCAGGAAAAAGAATCCTATCCTCTTTGATTATAAGCTTGATGATAATTTACTAATGAGAGTTAATGAACTGCGTGATCTTGGTGTTCAGTTGGATAGTAAGTTGTTACTGAGATCACATATTAATATCATAACTAAAAGAGCTTATAAAATGCTAGGTTTCGTTATGCGTATCTCAAAAGATTTTAAAAAGTCTTCAACAGTTATCTTACTATTTAACACTCTGGTGCGGTCTATTCTTGAGTATTGTTCTTCATGTTGGAATCCTCAATACAAAGTTTATATTAAAATGATTGAAACAATCTACAATAAGTTTCTGCGTCACTTAAAGCAATATAATTCTTCTGTAGACTCCATTATTGATAATTTAGGCAGCAATACCCTCGAGAAACGCCGTGATATAAGAGATCAAATGTTGTTGTACAAATTGCTTCATAATATCATCGACTCTCCCCTACTTTTAGGCAAAGTGAATCTTGCGTGTCACAGGTTAGGTGCACGAAATAAACCTCTTTTTGCATTACCTAAAGTTAAAACAAGGTATGCCTCAAATAATTTTGTATATCGTACATGCAAAAAATTTAACTTAAAATATTGTAAATTAGATATATTTCACCTTGAATATGATAGTTACAAAGAAAATATTGTAAAACTTAATATATAATTGGTAGTTTCACTTTGAGTTGTATATATGTATAATGTTACTTTTAACTACTTACTACTTAATGTTTTTAATTTATGAATACCATTTGGCTAGTTTTATTCTTTTATATTTTAATTTTATACAACATAATATTGTGGTGGCAAGCTTTTATTATGTATTAGATATCTGTGGAAACTTCATTCGTTCTTAGGATTACTTTTATATGTTTTATTATGTAATTTATTATTGTACTGTATGTTTCCCTTAAAAAGCAAATAAATAAATAAAAATAAATAAATAAATGTTTAGTAATGCTCCTTTAGTAACGCCAATGAGACAAATGAGACGCGATAGTATAAATTCCATAGTATTTGATTTTTTTTTATAGGAGAGGGGGCAAACGAGCATGCGGCTCACCTGGTGGTAAGTGACTACCGCCGCCCATGAACAACTGCAACACCAGGGAGGGAATTGCAGATGCTTTGCCGGCCTTTTAAAAAGGAGTACGCTCTTTTCTTGAAGGTCCCTAAGTCGTATCGGTCCGGAAAAATCGCTGATGGTAATCGATTCCACAAGGAAGTCGTGCGAGGAAGAAAACATCTTCTAAATCGCACAGTGGTGGACCGCCAATCATCCAGATGATGTGGATGATATCGGGAGTTCTGCCGCGATGTGCGTTTGTGAAATTTGGCGGCTGGGATTAATCCGAACAATTCCTCAGAGCACTCACCATGTGCAAAGAAAATGCAAAGGGATGCAACATCTCTTCGCAGTGCCAATGAATCGAGCCGATCGGAAAGGACTCGCTCGTCGACGATTCGAGCCGCTCTGCGTTGGATTCGGTCAAGTGGAAGGAGCTGGCACTGGGGAGCCCCTGCCCAGACATACAACAAGCTGATACAACGCTAGATGCCCAATAAATGCTTGATGGCCGATAACATTGTGCCGAGGGGTTGTATTTTCTCCGAACCTCAACTATGGGCAGTTCATTGAGTCTAGAGCCAAAACAGCTGCAAGTAAACTTGGTATCCTTGCAAGGGTGCGGCGGTACCTTACGCCGGGGCAGCTTCTTACATTATATAAAGCGCAAGTCCGGTCGTGCATAGACTACTACAGTCACAAATGGGCTGGTGCTGCAAAATACCACCTGAACGCCAGCGTTAAACTCAGTGGCGAGACGTGCTAAGAGACTCACTGGTGACCTTGGTTTGGTTGAAACCAATCTAGTCAGCCTCGAGCACAGGCACAGAGTAGCCAGTCTCTCGGTATTCTATAGGATGCATTTCGGTGTGTGTATGTGCAGGAATTACACGCCTTAATTCCTCTCTCTCCTTTCCATCATCGGACAACCAAGAGGTCGGCGGGTCTTTACCCCTTTGTTGTCGATATTTTACGCATTAGAACCAAAAAGTTTGCTTCGTCTTTTAGCAAAAGAGTGGAATAATTTGTCTTTCCGTCCGAATACAATCTGGGCGTCTTCAAGGCAAGAGTGAATAGGTTTTTGTTACTAAGAGAGTACGATTTACCATCTAGGGCTGCATCGCCTCTTACTACCAGGTAGGATTGTGGTCAAGCACTGAGAGGTAGGTTCAACTTATTCCCAGAAACATGTTATTGGAATATTTTTTATTTAGCGGAATTACGTCATAAACTACCCCAGGAGGGTACCAGTACCCCTGGAGAATCCCTCGCTGAGCATCCACGACCATGCTATTCCACTCCTGAGCGTGGGTGTTCAGGCTGCCCCGCGTATTCTGGGGGGGGCAAAATTCCGCTCAACACAATAACTGCTCGGGGTAAACTGAGCAACAAGACCAATGCGACCCCTGCCACGCTATCCGTGAATTTCTGCAACATCAGGGGACTTCACTCGAACCTAAACGCCGTCCACTACCATCTTGAGACGGCGAAGCCGGCCTTGCTCTTTCTGACCGAGACGCAGGTGTCCTCTCCGGCTGATACTTCGTATCTCTCCTACACGGGGTACAAATTGGAGCACTCTTTTGTGCCTCGGGCTGGAGTTTGCGTGTATGTCAGAGAGGACATCTGTTCTCGACGCCTCGGCAGTCTTGAAGGTTCGGACCTGTCCATCCTTTGGCTACGCGTAGACAGCGACGACCATCCGCGCGTCTACGTGTTCCTCTATAGGTCCCATAGCGGTAATGCCGAAACAGACCGACTCATCGACCACGTCCAAATGGCTACAGATTCCTTGCTACAACAGGTCCCATCCGCAGAGATCGTGATCCTTGGCGATTTTAACGCCCACCACGCCGAATGGCTCGGTTCACGTTTAACCGATCATGCGGGGAGATCTGTTTATGACTTTGCCTTGGCATATGGTCTGACACAACTGGTTACATCGCCTACACGGATTCCAGATGTTGAGGATCATACACCTTCCCTGTTGGACCTTCTGCTGACCTCTCATCCGGACGGATATCAGGTTTCCGTCGATGCCCCTCTTGGCTCTTCGGACCATTGTCTGATCCGGAGTGTGGTGCCACTCACGCTCCCCTCGCGGTTGCGTTCTGCAGGTTGCCGCCGTGTTTGGCATTACAGGTCGGCGGATTGGGACGGAATGCGGTCTTTCTTTTCTTCCTACCCATGGGGGCGGGTTTGCTTCTCGCCGGATGATCCTAGCGCTGTTGCTGACTCTGTCACTGATGTAGTGCTACAGGGAATGGAACTATTTATTCCATCATCTGTGGTACCCATCGGAGGCAGATCTCAGCCTTGGTTTGGTCGCTCCTGTAAGACTGCATTACGCAGTAAGCAGGAGTGTTATCAAGCCTGGGCTGCGGCTTCGGTGACTCGGGATGTAAACACCAGCACACTCAAAAAGAAGTATAACTTCGCCTCCAGGTCCTTCAAAAGAGTTATTGCCAAGGCAAAGTCAGAGCACATAGGCAGAATTGGCGAGAAACTAGTTCGCCTTCCTTCGGGAACCCGTGCATTCTGGTCTCTCGCCAAGGCTGTCCAAGGGAATTTCTGTAAGCCATCACTACCATCTCTGCACAGGGAGGACGACTCACTGGCCCACGACGCAAAAGAGAAGGCCGACCTTTTAGGCTCCCTTTTTGCGTCCAACTCGACTGTTGATGACGGGGGGAACACACCGCCGACCATCCCGCGGTGTGAGTGCTCCATGCCGGATGTGCGATTCTCACAGCGCTCGGTTCGCAGAGCACTCCTCTCCCTTGACATCCACAAGTCGAGTGGGCCTGACGGAATCCCCCCAATTGTGCTGAGGACGTGTGCTCCGGAGTTGGCACCGGTTCTAACGCGTCTTTTCCGGTACTCCTACTCCCTAGGCGTAGTCCCGAAATCACGGAAGACAGCTTTTGTCCACCCGATCCCTAAAAAGGCGACCGCTCAGATCCGTCCAACTACAGGCCTATCGCCATCACCCCCTTGTTCTCCAAAATAATGGAATCCGTTGTAAACTGCCACCTCATGCGGTACCTTGAGGATCACCAGCTGATTAGTGACCGCCAGTACGGTTTTCGTCGGGGTCGATCAGCTGGTGATCTTCTGGTCTACTTAACTCATAGATGGGCGTTGGCAGTAGAGTCCAAGGGGGAGGCATTGGCCGTTAGTTTGGACATTGCGAAGGCCTTCGATCGGGTTTGGCACAAAGCGCTTCTTTCGAAGCTCCCTTCCTATGGGCTTCCCGAGAAATTATGCAATTGGATCACCAGCTTTCTTGCAGATCGGAGCATCAAGGTCGTTGTAGACGGTGCATGCTCCGACTACAAGCCTATTAACGCTGGTGTTCCACAAGGCTGCGTGCTATCACCAACGCTGTTTCTTCTGCATATCAATGATATGTTGCAAGCTGGTAGCATTCATTGCTATGCAGATGACAGCACTGGTGATGCTCTATACACCGGCCGTGCCAATATTTCTCGGGAAAACGTCACCAAGTACCGGAACAAACTTGTGTCTGAAGTCGAGTCTTTGCTGGACAAAGTCTCGGATTGGGGGCGACTAAATCTAGTCCAGTTTAATCCTCAGAAGACACAAGTTTGCGCGTTTACCGCTAAAAAGAACCCCTTTGTCGTATCTCCTCAGTTTCAAGGTACTCCCCTTGTTGCCTCAGCCAGTATCGGAATCCTCGGCGTCGACATATCGAGTAGCGTGCAGTTTCGTGGTCACTTGGAAGAGAAGGCCAAATTGGCCTCTAAAAAGCTTGGCGTGCTCAGCAGAGCGGGACAGTATTTCATGCCGGCTCAACGCCTGCAACTTTACAAGGCGCAGGTTCGACCTCACATGGAATACTGTTCCCATCTCTGGGCTGGGGCTCCCCAGTGCCAGCTTCTTCCACTTGACCGCATCCAGCGCAGAGCGGCTCGAATCGTCGACGACCGAGTCCTCTCCGATCGGCTTGACTCATTGGCACTGCGAAGAGATGTTGCATCTCTTAGCATTTTCTTTCGCATTTACCATGGGGAGTGCTCTGAGGAATTGTTCGGATTAATCCCAGCCGCCAAATTTCACGAACGCACATCGCGGCAGAACTCCCGATACCATCCACACCATCTGGATGATTGGCGGTCCACCAATGTGCGATTTAGAAGATGTTTTCTTCCTCGCACAACTTCCTTGTGGAATAGTTTACCACCAGCGATTTTTCCGGACCGATACGACTTAGGGACCTTCAAGAAAAGAACCTACTCCTTTTTAAAAGGCCGGCAACGCATCTGCAATTCCCCTGGTGTTGCGGTTGTTCATGGGCGGCGGTAGTCACTTACCATCAGGTGAGCCGCATGCTCGTTTGCCCCCTCTCCTATAAAAAAAAAAATATTTATTCTAGAACTATCATGGTAGTAATTCAGTTTATTTATGAAATTATTTAATTTCGTGCACTAAACAATGTTTTTAAACTTTTTACCGCTTCCTTAACAATCGGTATTGTCCTTGTAAGTAAAATGTACATCACTAGCTAACGCAAAACAATGACAAATCAAAATTCGTTTCCGGGCTGTCAGGTCATCTATATGCCAGACGACCTGACAGCCCGAACTATATTTTATGATATTATAGCCTTAGAATATAGAACATATTCTAAGTCTATAAAAGAGACACAGACACCGAAGTAACACTGCTCACGCGAGCGAAGCCGCGGGTAAAAAGTCAAATAATAAATCTGCATCTTTGGCATCAGTAAATAGGTACCTAATTATCTAGATCTACCTATAAATAATAATATCTTACCTTTCGGTATCCTTGGGAACAGTGAACATTGAAAAGTTGATATTCTTATTGTAAATTAAGCACCCGCAGGCTATTCAGTACCTTTTGGCTTTTTGAGAGGCCATACTTGAATAAAACCTCAAAAATAAATGTCAAAAGTGCCTAAATATTTATAAGAGAAGAATATTTTTTTGTTAACTTAAGACGCGCGTCAACTCAAGCGCGCGCGTGACAATCTCACGGAATAAGACCCTTGTTTGACCCGTGTTGCCGCGCAGCGTAGGTATATTTTCATGCCTAAAGCGCGGAGTGAGACAGGCGTGCTTATACATACAAATGTGAAGTGAATAAAAAGCTTGTAAGAGCAGATCAGCTTCGCCCCGGGCCTCTGAAGGGCTTAGTCCGCCACTGTATATGAAGTAGATACTGTTTGGGACTTAGGGGTAATGTTTGACCTCAAATTGACATTTATTCCACATTTTGATCATATTGTCAAGAAAGTACCGAAAATGCTAGCATTTATTTTAAGATGAGGTAAACATTTTCGCAGTTATAAAACATAAAAATATATATAATGCCTTTATTCGTACCAATCTTGTGTAGATACTGTAGCGTAGTGTGAAGACCGCACTATGCTACCCATTATTAACGGCTATAAAGGATACAAAAGAGATTCCTTTGCACTTTGAGTACTCTTCTGGAATAGCATTCTTGAGCAACGCAGAGTTATTATCGACTTAATTTTTTTTTAATTTTACAAAGTCTATTAGACTGTCCCCAACTTCTAAGCTACTTTAATTTTAGGGTACCCAGTACAGTCCTGCGAACTCCCATACTTCTAATTGCTCCATTTCATAGGACTGTGCTTGGTAACAACTCTCCTGTGGCTAAGAAATTAAAAAAAAAACGTCCTAATTTTAAAACAGACGATAGATGGGTGCTGCCATTTGCTTGGACTCCTGTAATAAACAAAATTAAATCCAAACCCAAGCATACCACTGCAAGACTTCAAGATACTGTAAGCACGTTTTGCTTAGATCGGAACAAAATTAATATTCAAAACCTGAAGTAAGAAGACCTAACTATGCTTCGGGACGTCAAAATATGTCATTGACCCTCCCCCTCGCCCCCCCCCCCCCCGAGACCACCTAAAACTTTGACTACTAGTGAAAGTTGGATGTGGCAGAAAAAGCATGAGAGTAGATTATGCTGTAGAAATGCGTTAATTAAGGAATATGTAAGGACTGAATCAAAATGATATAATGAGAAATTGTGTGATAAGAGAACAGTGTTGTTTGCAAGATGATTTTGTGACCAAAATTAAGAGAGAAATGCTTCTATGGTTTTTTTCATGTAGAAAGAATGAATAAGGAAAGAGTGACAAAGCAAATTAATTTTGCAGAAGTGAAAAGCAGAGTCGGCAAGGGACGCTCTAGACGGAAGTTTGTAAACCAAATTGGAAACTGAAAATAGTAGATGGGCAACATTATCTTCCTAATAATTTCTAAGTAAAAATAAAAAAACTGCATTTGCTAAACCGCTTGCCAAGCGTGACAAATATAGCAAAATTCCACCTATGAGGCAATCACGGGGGAGGCCTATGTTTAGCTGGTGACTTCTATAAGCTGTTATAGATGGATTTAATGGACAATAATCTTAAACTGATGGCTAAAAAGAGAACAGATTTGTGAAATCGATTAATACTCTTGGGGAAGGCCTACGTGAACTTTGATAGTTATTTTCTAGTAAGAGCGCAGCAACACGACGGTCCGGAAAATTGTTCGAACCCGAGTTGTTCGAAAATCGCATAATCAGCCAAAATGCTGATGTCAATTGGGCACCTCGAGGCTGCTATTTGACTCCGTTGGACTTGGAAGCCGTTAAGAACAAGTATTACGCTTACCACCCGGAGAAATTGACGAAATAGTATCTTAGTTTTGGTGGACTGTTAGTTAGTTTTTCCTTTCAGTTTTATAAAAATAAGCCAGTACGCTTTATAATCTACGTTCGCACTATTATTCCCATCCGTTAGGATAAAGTTTCTCAACAAATAGCCAACAAGAACTAGCATTATAAAACAGTGACAATCAGAATATTTCTTACTAATGCTTATAATGTGTGTATATGTATTTTTATTCAAAAATGTTGACAAACGGGCACACAGTCCACCTGATAGTAAGTGGATACTATGGACCATATATATATATATATATATATATATATATATATATATATATATCTATATTTATTCTCAATTAAGAATATAGGAAATACAAAATTCAGTTGCGCTGTCACCCCTGAGGACTAAGCTTGAAAACCTCGGTTCCAGTGAAAATGGTCTTCGTTCCTCTACACTCACCATACGAAACACAGGAGCACTAAACTGTTATTTCACGCTGGTATTTTGTGAGAGCATGGTCTGGACGAGCCGTCCGTTCTTGCTACAGTCATAATGGAGCTGCTGCGTGTATAAAAATTTAGGGGTGGAATCATTTATTTTGCAAATTTATATGAGACCACCCTTGAAGTAAATATAACCTATTTAAGCAAAAAAATATCATTAAAATCTGTTCACAACTGACGATGATATCGCAAAACATATGTATAAAAAAAGATCATACAGTTAGTCCTCATGGGTGACAACGCATCTGCATTTTTATTCTTTATTGAGGATAGATGTTAACGTCAATGGGTCACAGCAACCATTTACCGTAAGGTGGACTGTGTGCTCGTTTGTCAACCTATCCTATAAAAACATCGAATTGCGAACCTACTCCATTTTCTTGAAGTGGGCTAAAAACTAGACTCGTGCAAGTAGGAAAATGTTTGAAATAGAGGACGAAAGCGAATCTGTACGATTTATTGAAATAAATGGAATAGCAATGTGATAATCCTCAAAGGCTGCAAATTGCACCAGAGCCATATTGAAATGCTTGTCACTGCTCTATTTATAAAAAATGCAAATGACGATCGCTTTGCGTTGGTTAGAGTTAGATAATTCTTTTTGATTAGCAATTTGAATCGAGCTGGAGCCACCGTTAATTAAAAATAATTTGCTTCTAATATTTTGTCGTATTGTAGAATAATACAATTATATTAATACGTGAGCGGAAAACTGTAACCATTTATAAGAAATTTGCGCGCGCAGGAGTACTGCGAGATTTGACATAGTTAGAGAATATACGGAGAAAGACTGCAGAAAGCTAATATTTATATATATAATATACATTTACGAGGAGACACGTTACAAATTCATTTAATAAAATTAAATAAAACATCCATTTCTTACGTTCATACAGAGTTGAAATTGCAATTAAAGAATTTTAAAATGTTGCCACCAAAATAATTGCTGACAGGTTGGCCGGATGAGCTGTGAATTTTATGCGATTTCATATTCTCCTTTTCCAATGATGAATTACACATTATCAGTAGTAATAATAATGTCCTACAGGCCGTATTTCAGTCACAGGCACCATTCTCAACGGATCTAGCGACCTGTGTTTGTGTCTCTTCATCTTTTACTCTCATAGGCCGATAAGACGGCAATTTGACACGATAGGAGAGAGAACAGGAGTAGGATAAACGGTTTTATGTGTTCCACGCTGCTCTTTGTTTTAATTTGACCAACGATTCGACAGTAATTTAGAATGGATTGTAATAAATAATTTAAACTCAACATTTGTTACATTCATTCATTACAGCCTGTCAAAAGTCCACTGGTGAATATGGCTTTAATGGATTTATGGATGGAAATCTAAGCATATCACTGCAAGACTTCAAGATACTGTAAACACTTATGTATAGTAAGATTGGGTCAAAAAATAGAAGATACGAGTAACTCAAGTTAACTAAACTTAATATCAGCACGTCAAATATCTCAACCCCCGTGACCACAGAACATCTTACATACTCTACACAAACACGTGATCATGGGTAGCGTGAAGCACTCTATATGTCCGAAATAAAAATAAGGTTTTATTTTTATAGTAAAACGGTGACAAACAAATACACAGTCCACCTGATAGTAAGAGGTTGCTACGGCTTATAGACATCCACATCTATTCTCTATAAAGTATAAAAATGAACCATGCGTTGTCACACCTGAGGACTAAGTCACACCAGACGCCTCGTTTCCAGCAAATAGGACACCTGGTTTTTTGAGATTCATCATACGAAATACAACATCACTAAGCTGCTAATTCTTTGAGAGCGTGGACCTTCCTACCGAGTCAATTCATTTATGCTACAACGATAATATTAATAAAAAATTAAGCTTATTAAGACCCGTAAATATAGTTTTATCGTATAAATTGACTCCAATTAAAATCGCTTTTAAACTTTAAATCACTCTGATAATGCTGCTGCGGGCTGCGCTTCATACAAAAGTAATGCCTATTCATTTGTATTTTTTTTTTATAGAATAAGAGTGACAAACGAGCACTCAGTCCACCTGATGGTAAGTGGTTGCTGTGGCCCATAGACATCTACATCTATCTTCGTTTGCGAATTAGTGTAGATGATTTGTCAGCCGTGAGGACAGTAAAAAGTATTATTACATAGTATATTAATATGTATGTATGTATTTATCTTATCTATGTACTTATATATAAAATGGTACATAAATATAAAATGGTTTATTTACTGAAACATTGTTTATAATCAAAAGTTAATTTTGTAAATTAAATTTGAACTTTTTATTCGAAATTAACACTTATAACATGACATTTAGTAAAGGAAACAAAATTGCATGAATCATAATAATATTGTAAATTGTAAATTATTTCTCTAATATGGACTATGTATGAAAATTGGGAAATAAATGGCTATTATTATTATTATCTAGTGTATCTAGTATATGGCTTTAATAAAAATAATGTTATTTTTGTCGCCAAACAATACACGTTTTTATTGTTTTCTTACAATCCTGTCCATCCAAAGGTTGTCTGGAAGAGATCGCTCTTAGCGATAAAACCACGCATTGCACCACATTTATTTTTCTCATTTTTTGTTAATATTTATGTTATTTTTTGGCGTACAATTAAGTGTTATCTATCTATCTATCTATCTATGCTTCCCGAAAGATTTTTTAAAAAATTATACATACGGCTACGAATTTCTTCAATTGTTAGAAATAATAATAAAAATTATAAAAGTCATCGAAAAAGCCAAAAATATATAAGAGTAAGTAATTTTTAAAGGGTAGTAGGTAATACTGAAATACTAATTGTTGGTTAGTTATTATTTAAGCTTACCATTAACTGTGTTCATATTTTATTTTGTCGGAATTCTTAATTTCTGTAAAGATATTTAATAAAAGTTGATTTAAAATTGATCGTAGCCTTCACTATCTATATACATAAGTTTACATTATAATATATATACCTACTATGTATCTTCTTTGGCACAAGTCTATAATATTCCATTTCGGTTCGGTATCAACCCTAGCGTTGCACGCTCCGGCCTAATGTCACCGCCGCTTCAACTCTCACGTACAGAGAGTGTCACCGCTGTGATATTATAGTGCTTCCTGTAGACCATCACGTCTTGGAATGCAATTCTCGATGGCCCCAGAAATCTATTACAGTTAAGGTTGCCAGATGATTAGGTATTACGAGTATACACATTTTGTTCTTAAAATTTGTCCTTTTTATAACTGTGTTAAATCGAGGCATGCACTATAAATTTTTATTTTAAAATTCAGCTTAGGGACTAATCCTTAAATTCCACAGTTCGCGAGCAACCCGGATTCGATCCTCTCCGGCACCAATGAAATTGTAATTGCAATAAAAGTGAAAGACTTCTTTCTGGCTAGGAGTTCGTCGTAGATTTTTGTCGCCAATAGCAGTGCCTGCAGTTGTGTTTCGGTGTGAAGAGGACAGAAAGCCAGTAAAATTCCGCTCAAGAGGCATTCCATTCTATTTGATTGTAAGTGGCCCATGGACTGCAGTAGTAACCATCAGGTGGACTATAAAGTGAATTTTTTTTTATAGGAGAGGGGGCAAACGAGCATGCGGCTCACCTGATGGTAAGTGACTACCGCCGCCCATGAACAACCGCAACACCAGGGGAATTGCAGATGCGTTGCCGGCCTTTAAATTCGAATTCTAAAGTGCTATTTATATTATATTATCAAAAATGCTTTCTGTTTCATACCGCTCGCTCTTTATGGCCGTATCGTACGATAATGAGAGTTGCAAGTATTGGAGGCAATTGCCTACATTTCCTTTTTGAAATTATGCTCGATAATAAACCTTTACGAAATGAGACAATTTTGGTCTCATTAGATTTAGTACACCTTAATCTAGGCCTGTTTTGGGTTTATTATTTCAGTTTACTTTAATTTTAAAAAATGCTTGAGGAAGCTTTTAAGTTAAAAATTTAGATATTTAGATGCTAATGACTTATATCGTACGCAATATTTCTTTAAAACGTACGCATTTCCAAAAATATGAAAATTAGATTATGTTTACGGGGAGGAAAAGCTTTTTGTATGAACATACAACATATATATACAGCTTCACAATGCTCCTAATTCAATTGTCACTCTACGTTTAAAAAAAACTACTACCCGTACGGTTAAAGAATGGGATTGAAAATGGCGTCGCCTCTATTCACCTTTCGCGCGCACAATGTCGCTATATATGCTCAAGCCCGCAGATAAAGACTGCAAAAAATACTATGCCATATGCGTTTTTCAAAAGTTCTATAACTTCATTCAGTCACTACTCACTACAAAAAAAAAATCAGTCCAGTTTCGCTAATTTGTGAGCTACGACGCCTTATTAGAGTTTTCTTCATAATTATTGTTGATTCTATTTGTTATTATTTTTGTAAAAATATTTACATGCTATTAAGACATGAGTAACATTTTTAAATTTTTCCTTTATCTGTCTGTCAGAGCTAATCTTTGGAAAGGCTAAACCGATTGTAATACAACTTCACGAACAAATATATACTCGTATTAGGATAATACCAGGAGTGATCTACACTAAATTGTATCCGAAAAGTTTAGAAATTTTATTAAAATAGAAATACTGATAAGAAAAACCAAACGAACTTTAATAATCATCTTAAGTCTAAATAACGTCACATTAAAGACATTATATACAAACATAAACAGAGCGGGTTATATGTGTTACTTAAAATTAGTTTACCTACTTGCGTGTACAATTATATTCAAATATTTTCCCATTAATAGAAAATGTCCAATTAACCAAATAATGTAACGTTATAACGATATACGGTTATTAATGGGTTTTCGCAATTGGTACTGTGCATGTTGACGGTACGGGCTCGATGAGCCACCATTTCTAATCCCATTCATTATCCGTACGGACTATACTATATTTTAATAACACACAAAGAAACACACAATATGTAAAGAACGGCAGAAATAGATAATAGTACATGGAAATTTCACTGATCATTGTCGCGATTTCAGTCATTGTTCGCGTCATTACCACGTTATCCACGAGCAACATCTGTGCCAATGGGGAGGCAAAAGGAGGTATGTATATTCTTATTTATATTTATATTATTTTTATCTTATTTGTATTTATATTATAGGTACTAAAAAGCAGGTACAGGTCATAACTTCTACTGATCCTAACATACGTATTGATGGGGAAAACATTGAACGAGTTTTTGAAGCAAGAAATCTTGGGGTTCTTATGGACAGTTATTTAAAGTTTGAAAATCATGTAATTAATGTCGTAAAAAGTTGTTTTTTTCCGATTGAAAGTTTTATATTCAATTAGGCAGTTTATCACTGTAGACTTACGCGTTAAACTCTGTGAAACCTTAGTTCTGTCTAAACTAAATTATTGTATAACTTAACCTTGTCTATTTAAAAAATCAAAAAAAATTATTCAAAGGGTACAAAACGCTTGCACTCGTTACTGTTTTTACATCCCAAGACGTACACATGTTACACCTTACCTTAATGCCTCTAATATGCTTAAAATGCAGGAACGTCTCAAATTATTTTATGCCTCCCTGCTGTTTGGAGTGATAAAAACAAAGAAACCAGAATACCTATATGAAAAGCTTCAGTGGAGACAAAATCAACATATGTACGTATTCAAAAGTGTGCAAAAGTACTTTGCATACCTCAACATAGGACATCAGCATTTCGTGGTAGTTACAAATTTATAGCCACAAAATGTTGGAATGATCTTCCACCACCATTACGAGTCATAACAAATAAGAACAGTTTTAAGAGAAAATACAAAGAGCATTTAGTAAGTACGCAGAAAATATCATAAATATTAGAAAAAAATTCGGCAGGGACTGAGTATCCCATATTTAGTTATATTCAATTATGTAACTTACATTTACTACCAATATTCTTTTTAATAACCATTACGTTGTCCTAGCATAATTATTATAATTAGTCTGAATAAATAAAACACTACTGTAGCTCTTACATTAAATATTTTTTATATGTTTTTGTTTATATTTCGTTTATATTTTGTTTATATTATGTTTATCTTTTGTATATGAATATTAATTATCAATTTTTTCATAGAAATAATATTAAAACTTGCACTAGTTAATTAAATAGTTCTTGTACTGGCTGAATGAATAAATAAATAATTGAACACTAAAAGCTATTTATGGCCGTGTAGTGGCGGTTAAGAATATCCACTACCCCATATCTTCCCGTGGGTGTCGTAAAAGGCGACAAAGGGAAACAGGCAGGAGATGGGCAGCAGCATCTTCCTGATAATAGCCAAAATAACAATAAAAAAACTGCGGTTGCCAACCCGCTCGCCAAGCGTGGCAACTATGGCAATATACCCCCCATGAGCAATGACAATAATAAACGGCCCCCAGTCCCCGGCGGCCCCGCTATTCCTGGCTACGGTGGCGACCATGGTAACGGCGGGGCAGGGGGTGCTAAGAATCTCCGGTGGAGGTTCGGTTGCCACCTACGACGACTCGACCTGGCAACATACAACGCACGCACCCTGAGGACTGACGAGAAGATTGTGGAGCTGGAAGAAGAGATAGACAAGTTACGCTGGCATATTATAGGATTATCCGAAGTCCGAAGAGAGGGGGAGGACACGGTAATCCTCGAATCCGGCAACTTGCTCTATTACCGGGAGGGCGACCATCTGTCCCAAGGAGGTGTCGGATTTATCGTCCACAAGTCTCTCGTTAACAACGTTGTAAAGATTGAGAGTGTGTCGACGAGGGTTGCGTACCTTATACTCAGAATCACCAAACGGTATTCGCTGAAGGTCATACAGGTTTACGCACCAACCTCGGCACACCCCGATCAGGAGGTGGAGGAAATGTATGAGGATATCTCTAGAGCCATGCATTCCTCCAAAACCCAATATACGGTGTTAATGGGAGACTTCAATGCAAAACTAGGCACAAGAGAGAACGGTGAGCTGAAAGTAGGGAAATTTGGAATAGGGCAACGGAACCCAAGGGGCCAGCAGCTGGCCGACTTCATGGAGAAAGAGGGACTCTTTATGATGAACTCTTTCTTCCAGAAGCGGCCCCACAGGAAGTGGACCTGGTCGAGCCCCGACGGTTCGACAAAAAATGAGATTGACTTCATTATGACGACCAGACGACAACTGTTCAGTGATGTCTCAGTGATCGCGAGGGTGAAAACCGGCAGCGATCACCGAATGGTTAGAGGCACACTGAACCTAAACGTTAAGTTGGAGAGGTCTCGTCTAATGAAGTCAACGCTCCGTCCCCCTCGTGCTCTAATCCAAAGTCCCGAAACCTTTCAGCTCGAGTTACAAAACCGTTTTCAGTGCCTAGAAGACTGCAATGAAGTGGACGATTTGAATGACAAGCTCGTGGAAACTGTCCATGCGGTCGGAGCTAAGTTCTGCAAGACCCGCCGCAGAAGAACACAAAAACTCTCCGATCACACTCTTAATCTCATGGCTGTTAGACGGGAGATGAAGCTACATTCTTCAACAGATTTAACAGCATACAGGCAACTGAACAGACAGATCTCCAAGTGCATGCGGCGGGACTTACGCAAATTCAATACAGCTTGTATTGAAGAAGCGATCGAGCGGAACCAAGGCTCCAAAGTCTTTGCCAGAGATCTGTCTGCCAGAAAGCGCCAACTGTCAAAGCTGAAGACAGAATGTGGCAGCATCGTTTCCGGGGCACCTGAGATTTTGAGTGAGATTGAGAGGTTCTATGGGCAGCTGTACACGTCATCGTTGGAGCCGCACGCAAGTGTGAGTAACGATCCAAGAGCGAGTCTTATCCGACATTATTCCGATGATATCCCGGACGTCAGTCTGAGCGAGATTAGAATGGCTCTCCAGCACCTTAAAAACGGCAAGGCCCCAGGCGAGGATGGAATTACAGCGGAGCTTCTGAAAGCGGGTGGAAAACCGGTACTTGAAGTCCTTCAGAAGCTCTTTAATTCCGTCCTTCATGGTGGCATTACACCGGAGGCGTGGAGCAGAAGTGCGGTGGTCTTGTTCTTTAAGAAAGGCGACAACGCTCTCTTGAAGAACTACAGACCGATTTCCCTTCTGAGCCGCGTCTTTGTGCTGTTTTCGAGAGTCATTACGAATCGTCTCGCGCGCAGATTTGACGACTTCCAGCCTCCCGAACAAGCCGGTTTCCGAAACGGCTTTAGCACCATAGACCACATACATACCCTTCGGCAAATTGTACAGAAGTCCGAGGAGTACAATTTGCCACTATGTCTGGCATATGTGGACTATGAGAAAGCCTTTGATTCCGTCGAAATTTGGGCGGTGCTGCAGTCCCTTCAGCGGTGCCAAGTTGACTGTCGGTATATCGAAGTGTTGAAGTGCTTGTACAGTAGGGCTACGATGGCTATCCGAGTACAGAACCAGAGTACGAAACCTATCCAATTGCAGAGAGGTGTAAGACAGGGTGACGTCATATCCCCGAAACTCTTCACCGCTGCATTGGAAGACGTTTTCAAGCTTCTGGACTGGAAAGGATACGGTATCAACATCAATGGCGAGTACATCACTCACCTTCGATTTGCCGACGATATAGTCCTTATGGCAGAATCACTGGAGGACCTAAGCACTATGCTCAATGACCTCAATAGTGTTTCCCAACGGATAGGTCTTAAGATGAACATGGACAAAACAAAGATCATGTTTAATGTCCATGTCACACCTATGCCGGTAGTTGTTGGGAACACTAAGCTCGAAGTTGTTGACGAGTATGTTTACCTGGGACAAATAGTCCGACTAGGTAAGTCCAACTTCGACCGAGAGGTCAATCGACGGATTCAACTCGGTTGGGCAGCGTTCGGGAAATTACGGCACATCTTCTCGTCAGGTATACCTCAAAACTTGAAAACGAGACTGTACACCCAGTGCGTGTTGCCAGTGATGACATACGGAACTGAGACGTGGTCCTTCACTGCTGGCCGGATGAGGAAGCTCAAGGTCGCTCAGCGAGCTATGGAGAGGGCTATGCTCGGAGTTTCTCTGCGTGATAAACTCAGAAATGAGGATATCCGCAGTAGAACTAGAGTGACCGACATAGCCCAACGGATTGGTAAGCTGAAGTGGCAATGGGCCGGCCATATAGCTCGAAGAACCGACAACCGATGGGGAAGAAAGGTTCTCGAGTGGCAGCCTCGTACCGGCAGGCGAAGTGTAGGGCGTCCCCCCACTAGATGGAGTGACGACCTGGTAAGATATGCAGGAAGTCGATGGATGCAGGTGGCTCAGGACCGTGCTTTGTGGCATTCTTTGGGGGAGGCCTATGTTCAGCAGTGGACTTGTGAAGGGCTGTAATGATGATGATGATGATGAAAAGCTATTTGTAATATAATCAGTGATGTACGCGTACTGTTATACTTTATACTTTAGCTCACTAAGTACGTATATGGGTGCTGACAGAATAACAGCGTTGTAGATTCTCTTTCTTTCATTGTCCTTCTAAAAATATCGTTTTTGTATTAGTTTAACTTTTAAATATTTTATTACTTTTAGTCAATGAATAAATATTTTATTATTATTATTTATACATTAAGTCTTTAAATTACAGTAAGAAAAAATGTGCATAAGTTTAATATGGTAATTGGTTAATTGATACTCTAGTCAATGGAGAAACAATTTTAAAGTTGTAAAAAGAAAACAATTTTATAGAAATATTATAAGAATATAGTTTAATGACTGACTGTAGGAATTAATAAGAGTGTGCCTATCTATCCTACCTAAATAAGGTGGTACCTACTCAGACGGACTCCTGACTGTTGTAGGACTGGTGTTCATTTCAGGTTTCCACCTGAACTGAACACCAGTCCTACAACACAGTCACAGATAAATATGAACAGTATGGAAACTAAGCCTAGTTGAGGATATAATTACCTACACT
This sequence comes from Parnassius mnemosyne, assembly GCA_963668995.1. Lineage (NCBI taxonomy): Eukaryota > Metazoa > Arthropoda > Insecta > Lepidoptera > Papilionidae > Parnassius > Parnassius mnemosyne. Next base: position 5,729,107 of record CAVLGL010000093.1, on the reverse strand, counting down.
CCATTGAAGCAATAGGGTTGTAACTTTTTATATTTTGATATTGCTTTTTTTTATATTTTTGTTCTGTAGTGACCAATCAATCGAATGTAAATAACTAGCTTAAAAATACAATTTAAATAGGTAACCTCAGCAAAAAACGATAGTTTAAACACGGAAAACAATTTAAAATTAACACACAACAACTTGTAGAATTTTAACTTTGTCATTACGGCGTAACCTTTTACAAGTTTCGGCCGGAACGTACGCGAGCAGCAGTTGGACGAAAACGTACCTTTATTCTTCACTAGTTGTTCCCTGCGACTTCGCTCGCGTGTTAGGGTGTTTTTATTTTTTAGCGCGGAACTCTAATTCTTTTTATCATATAAAAGTAGTCTAAGTTACTCCTTATGACATCAACTATCTGCCAGTGAAAGTACCGTCAAAATCGGTCCAGCCGTTTCAGAGATTAGCCGGAACAAACAGACGGACAGACAGACAAAATTTTTAAAAATTGTTATTTATTTATAAGTACCGTGTTTACTTTCATATGCATTTAGTAAAAAGCTCTTATTTTAACATTACAAACAGACACTTCAATTTTATTTATTTGTATAGATTATTACAAATTATTTACAGAAAAATATTTTCGTCTGCTACGACAAGTTCGGAATTCTTTATTTTTAACTGTGTCAAAAAATATCATTCTAATGAACAGGTTTTTTTAAATAAACTGTTGAGAAACAAGGTACGGGTACTATGAAACCGAATTTGTTTATTTTTTTGTAAATTAGATCAACTACTTTGCAGTTTATGTGTTCTTTTTTTAAAGCAACGATGAAAAATCGGTTTCAACACCCTCAAAAACCATGAAAATGACACCCATGACGAAAAAATTGATACCTATTGCAGCCGCCATCTTGGATTTACATTTCAACAGCACTATCGGTTTCAAAATACTCAAAAACTATGAAAATGACACCCACGACGAAAAAATTGATACCTATTGCAACCGCCATCTTGGATTTACATTTCAACAGCACTATCGGTTTCAAAATACTCAAAAACTATGAAAATGACACCCACGACGAAAAAATTGATACCTATTGCAGCCGCCATCTTGGATTTATATTTCGACAGCACTATCGGTTTCAACACCCTCGAAATCCATGAAAATTACACCCATATATTTTATTAGTGATGGATGCACCCATGACGTACAAATTTATACCTATTGCAGCCGCCATCTTGGATTTACATTTCAACCAGCACTATCGGCTTCAACATACTCAAAAACTATAAAAATGACACCCATGACGAAAAAAATTATACCTATTGCAGCCGCCATCTTGGATTTACATTTCAACCAGCACTATCGGCTTCAACATACTCAAAAACTATAAAAATGACACCCATGACGAAAAAATTGATACCTATTGCAGCCGTCATCTTGGATTTACATTTCAACTAGCACTATCGGCTTCAACATACTCAAAAACTATAAAAATGACACCCATGACGAAAAAAATGATACCTATTGCAGCCGACACCTTGGATTTATTTTTCGACAGCACTATCGGCTTCAACATCCTCGAAACCCATGAAAATGGCACCCACGACGAAAAAATGATACCTATTGCAGCCGCCATCTTGGATTTACTTTTTGTTGTCACTATTACACTATCAGCTTTAAAAAGCCTCAAAACCGCCGCATTCTGGATGTACAAATAAGTTCACGAATTAATTATTATCGATCACACGGACTTATAATTCGATAACGATTATAACAATGACAATAAAAATCATTCTTACCTTTCAAAATCAGCAGGATGCTTAAAATAAGATAGCTCCGGTTTTGATGAAGTCGAGTTCAAACAGCCGTATACTACGCAATACGTTCGTGGCATTTTTAGTCTTGAGGCGACACTCGCTACTGAGAGCACCGCGACGAGCGCTTAGAAGTCTCGTCGTTGCGCATGTTTGTGTGAGTGTGCCGTTTCGAGCGTTTGTAGGAAGTTTCCGTACTGTTCCTACTATATATTTACTGTGACACAGTAAAGATTCACGTACTATATATTTTAAAATATTAGTATTAAGATCTCTAATAAGATATTATAGATAATACTTGAAAACCCTAAGTGCATCCCTCATATTAGCTCAGTATTCAGCTCTCAGCAAATTGCAATTGAATACGGTTATGCCCTTTGTTCATTATTGCATGCCTTAAGCGCGTAGGTATGTTCTACTAGCGCCTAAAAGATACCAACGTTTTGTCGCAAGAAATCGTACGAGTATCTAATAATCATATTGAACACATAAATTACATAAAAAGCACGTTGTCAAAAGGATAAATGATTGTTAAACTTATTTATATTTTTTTAATCGATTAATTACTAGTTTTATATAAAAAAAAGTGGTTTTAGTGGCTTATTGTATAGATTTATTAAGTTCGCATGGACTGGTAAACACGATAACTATTGAAAATATCAATTGTTTAACTCAATCTATTTTTAATCTCTTCATCTATCTTGTAGAAAGCCATGGAATGTAAATGACAGTTCAATTTTGTTTTGTTTAGTTATAATTAATTTTACACGGCTGCGAAATGTCGTAATTTTCGGTGTTTTAGCAGCCTTGTATTAATTTATATTACTAAATACACTTTGATCAACCTTGCTAGCTTACTACGCACTCGACCGCCGTCGTAAGTGGGTTGCCTTATCGTTTGCTTACAGCAGTGGTAATAGGCAGCAAAATATCGATCGCTGTAAAAATACAAAATATTCCAAAAACCAAATTTCATACCTACTATTTTTTTCATTACAAGACCACTGTTGAACATAGATCTCCCCCAAGGAATACCACAAAGGGCGGTCCCGAGCCACCTGCATCCATTGACTTCCTGCATATCTTACCATGTCGTCACTCTATCTAATGGGGGACGCCCTACACTAGGTCTGCCGGTACGAGGCTGCCACACATACTTCACCAAGGTTATTATTTTCATAATCACAGAATTTTGTATTACAATGTTTTGTTTCGCTTAAAGTACGTAGAATTTATTAGTTTTGTTAGTTATGATAAAGCCTCATCTCCAGACTTGATAGAGTGACCTGAAAGTGAACTTTGGTGAATGTTACTGGAACTCCTCAAAGAGTAGAACTAGGTGTGCCGAGTTTGACTTCCTTTTGTTTGTTATGATGAGATCTTACCTCCAGATTTAATAGAGTGACCTGAAGGTGTACTTCGGTGAATGCTACTGGAACTCCTCGACTTGTAGTAGTAATAAGTATGCCGAGTATGACCTCGATTTGTTACTTATGATGAAACCTTACCGCCGGACTTGATAGAGTGGCCTGAAGGTGTACATCAGTTATTCTAATGGAACTCCTTGAAGAGTAGGACTAGGTGTGCTGAGTTTGGCCTCGTATTGGCAGTTATGATAACACCTTATCTTCGGACTTGATGGAGTGACCTGAAGGTGTACTTCAATTAATGCTACTGGTACTCCTCGGAGAGTGGAACTAGGTGTGCCTCGTTTGGACTCGTTTGGTTAGTTATGATGTGACCTTACTTTCGGACTTGATAGAGTAACCTGAAGGTGTACTTTGGTTAATGCTGCTGGAACTCCTCGGAGAGTAGAAAAAGGTGTGCCGAGTTTGCCCTCGTTTGGTTAGTTATGATGAGACCTTACTTTCGGACTTGATAGAGTGACCAGAAGGTGCACTATGGTGAATGCTACTGGAACTTCTCGGAGAGTAGAACTAGGTGTGCCGAGTTTGTTCTCGTTTTATTTGTTATGATATGAACTTACCTCCGGATGTGATAGAGTGACTTGAAGGTGGACTTCGGTTAATGCTACTGGAACTCCTCGAAGAGCAGAACTAAGTGTGCCGAGTTTGACCTCGTTTTGTTAGTTATGTTGAGACCTTACCTTCGTAACTGATAGGGTGACCTGAAGGTGTACTTTGGTTAATGCTACTGGAACTCCTCGGAGAGTAGAACTAAGTGTGCCGAGTTTGGCCTCGTTTGGTTAGTTATGATGAGTCCTTATATTTGGACTTAATAGAGTGACCTGACGGTGTACTTTGGTGAATGCTACTGAAACTCTTTGACGAATATAACTACAAATTACAATTTTTTTTAATTTTTTCTCATATCAGTATTATGAGTCGTACACTTTTGGATTTTCCAAGCTTTTTATCAATTGAAGTTGTAAGACATAATGCTCTCATAAACATATGTTTGCTGATAAGTTCTGTAAATACAATAGAAATAAACAAAATAAATTTTAATGAAAGATGTACAACTTACTAGAACAGAAACCGTGAATAAAATCTGTTTGACAATGAGAGGCGCGTGGAAGGAAACACAGAGTACTTTTTTGTGGCACAGACGAATTAACTTTGAGCTCGTTGGCTCTAACTCTAACACGTGTTCCAAACAACCAAGCCTCGGTGTTCTTTTTAGAACGTATTACATATTATGACTTCAATGAATGAAGTGGATTATTTCTTAGTAGAAATCTGGTACCGGCATAACCCACGTAAAAGATATTAATTGAGAAAAAGAATGACATTTAAATCATGAACTACATTACAACCTACCACAAGTACACGTCTGAACATAGGCATTCCCCATAATTGGCCACCGCACGTCCACTTTACTTTGCCACCTGTGTTCATTGCCTCGACTCCTTCCATGTTTCATCAGGTCGTAACGCCATCAAGTGGAGCGGGGCGAGGGCGGCTGCTCAACCTTGCGCTTGCTATCACGAGACTGGCACTCGAAAACCTTTCTTCCTTGTAAGTTTTGGTATATGGCTGGCCCATTGCTTCAGCTTTCAGATCCGTTGGGCAATGTCAGATATTGATAAGAAGTCTTTTACATGTTATTTTAGAAATAAAGTGGAAAAATTTTTCGTAAGCTCAAACAATTATAGTGGGTTCTTAATAGCTAGTGGACCACTTAACTTACATGATCAGTCACATCTATACAAATAAATAAAATTGAAGTGTATGTTTGTAATGTTAAAATAACAGTTTTTTATTAAACATGCGATATTTATAACTAAAACATTAAAATTTTTGTCTGTCTGTCTGTCGGTCTGTCTGTCTGCTTATTCCGACTAATCTTCGAAACGGCTGGACCGATTTTGACGGGATTGTCACTGGCAGATAGCAGATGTTCTAAGAAGTAACTTAGGCTACTTATATTTGAGAAAAAGTATTAAAATTCTGAGCAATATGATTAAAACCCAAAATTATACGCGGGCGAAGTCGCGGGGAACAGCTAGTTATTCTATAATTCTATTAGTTTTAGTCGGTGTGTGATTATATGTACTGAGAGATGATGTTGGTCCTGTGCGTTTTCGTAAAGTCATTTGTGAGTTATATTCCTTGTAATAAAATTTAGAGAAGATTCTCAGACAGACATCAGAATTGGTAAAACTTGTAGTGATACCTATTTAAGAATAATATTATATGTTTTGTTATTCTACTGTTGACGATAAAACTTGTTGCGAATAAGCTGCAAATTTTATTTGTATTTTTATGAAATAGAAAACTAAGAAAATTCACAATATCAAATATAAAACCACTCGACTTCAAATAATGTCTCGAAATATTCAATTCTCAATACCGTTCAAGCTTCTTTGTTTCATATTTAGGTCACACTAATATAACCGTCCCTCTTTTGAAACATCATCAGAAGACTATACATTTTTACTATATACTTATGTTTATTGTGTATATAAATTAAATACGTTTTTTAAATAATTATGTTTAAAATTTCAACATTATTTGTAATATATTTTATCATCTATTATTAAAATTATAATTCCTTGCTTCATTTTTCAGATATGATTATAACCATGTAGTTTCCCTACTTACTTACTTGGTAACTAGGCACATATTTTAGAGATTATTTTAAAGCGGTTTAGTGAAGTACTTCCGGTATGGCTGCCTTGTGTTGCACTTTGACGTGAGCTCCCCTTGGTGTTGCAGTTGTTCATGAGCGACAGTAGTCACTTACCATCAGGTGAGCCGCATGCTCGTTTGCCTCCTCTCCTATAAAAAAGAAAGACCTAGGATTCGAACCGGGGGACCTTGATCAGCAATCGCGTTGACGACAAGAACAACGAGGCAGTCGCCAATACAAATCATATTATAAATAGCTTGGTGGTGACCTGAATTTCCAGGGGTTATTACCATCTATTATTTCCGTATCGAAATATTAACCCTTTTTGTACAATCTTAATTTTTTTTAACAAAAATGAATTACTGACTCTGTGGAGTGGTGTGGGTTGTGTATGTCTGTTTTTTCCCAGTATTTACAGAATGAATATCATTTATTCTGGTAGGTGAATTAATGTTTCGTTTTCAAGTTTAATATTCTTCAATAAAAGAAATATCAAATATTAATAAGTGGGTTAATTTGTTTATCTCGGATACATATAAGTCTCTTTCTTGGACATAAAAGTTATGTTTGACAAATAAATAGAATTGAATTGTCTGTCTGTAATATAGAAATAACTGCCTCATATTTAGCTGGGCGGATTATTCGCAAATACATAAAAATAAAATACATTTATATTTACAAATGATGCAAGTCTTGTTTTATTTTTTAATCAAATTATTTCAGAAACGTTATTGCCCCCTTGCATTACCATAAATAGGGATTTCTTAGGCTTCTGTACTTCATCCGCTGTTTTCAGAAGCCGTAAAAAAGTTATAAAAGTTGACATTGCGACCACATGTTTCATGCTCCTATTTTTAGTATAGTAGTAAATATTTTATCCAAATATATTATGAAAAATTTTGCAAAAAAAAACGTGCGCCAAAGCAAAGAACCAATTTTATTGTTACTATTAAATTGTTTGATAATTTTATATATATTTTTATATATTTACTCAAAATTTTGTAAATTAATTAGGAACGAATAGTTTTTGTTAGTTTTATTAAAATATTTTGATTAAATTAATGATAAATAATGTACTTGCTCGCTAAGTAATGTATAATCGTTAAAATGAAACACGTTTTTAGTTTTGTTTGGTTTTTTTTTTTATAAAGTAAAAGTAGATAAAAGCTTTGTATGTGTTTGAAAACTTCTATACGCTACATGAGATTGTTCTATTGTGGAGGTAAATGTTTTTATAAAAAAAAAAACAACAACAAAGTAACTATTTTATTAACCATATCTCTTTTAACAAATAGACGGAATCAGTTTGCCTCAGCACGGACTTGCCTATTGAAGCTTACTACGCTCTCTTGTAATAACACTATAACTAATACATATATATATATATATATATATATATATATATATATATATATATATATATATATATAAATAGGTACATATACAAATTTAAAGTTAAAAGTTACAGACTATATACGTCCCACTGCTGGTCACAGGCTTACCCTCATTTCTGAGAGGGTTTTAGGGCAAGTAAATGTCCGCCACGCTGCCCCAATGCGTGTTGGCGAACTTCACATGGCTTCGATTTTTTTTTCTTATTTTTCAGACATGCAGGTTTCATCACGATGTTTTCCTTCACCGCCGAGCACGTGGTAAATCAACACTTAAAATTGCTATTAACAATTTCATTGGTGCCGGCGGGGATCGAACCCGGGTTGCTCGCGTACTGTGATATTTACAGCGAGCGCTAACCATCCGAGCTACCAGGATACTATAACAGTACATATATAAATAAAATTCATGAATCTGAATCCTATTATACTTGTGAAGAAAAATAGACTTCATATCATTAAACTCTTAGACAATTTGTCTTATCTATTGAACTGTAAAACTATTCTCGATGTGTTAGAGTTTAACCTATAGAGTATAGTTTTATTCGATACTTCACCGAAAGAGCTTTCAAATAATTTATTTTAATGAAGCGCATAGTGTTGAAAAGCGCACAATATGTTTTGTAGACACCGTACTGTGAACGTAATTTTGTGTAGAAGAATCGTTTGCTAAGGTTTGACTTTATTTTTGTGATATATTTGAAAAATACAAATATTTTTTCTATTCAATATAGATTATATATAATACTTGTCGAAAGTCATTTTAGGTAAAATTATCAGTTAAAAGAATCCGGTTTACCAACCATGCGAAATACTAAATAGATGCTCTATTTCACAGCTGCTTTTTCACGCTGGTTCTCGGATGTCGGTTTAATTATTTATTTAATTTTATTATATTTACAAAGTTCACAACTCTTGTGTTGCAATGTATGGACAACTATGTACAAAAGGGGGTGTGATGATGATGACTTTAAAGTTACACTATTTAATCATCATCTTCATTAATTCAGTCTATTACCTACACTGCTGAACATATGCATCTACCATCGGAGGTTTTTTTCTACTCATTATAAGCCAGTGCATGAGTACAATATCACCTGGTGATAAGTGTTGCTGAAATTCTAAATCGCATCGTTTTAAAAACTAGGTAGCCACAAAACATTGTATTTTTAATATTTTATTAGGTATATTACTTCCGCGAGTACTCATTATAAAAATCAAATTGAACGTAAAACAGAAAGAGGTAAAGACGAGAAAGTAAAATGAATAAAAGATTGAACAAATAACGAATTACTGTAACATAAAATGGCCATGTTTGTGGAAAATACGAAAGGTTAAAATATGCTTCTTCAATACGACATTTACGTGCTTCGAATAAAAAACGAGCCCGAATCGAATACCTGCCAAAAATGTATTTGAAAGGTACGCAAATCTCCTTTTAGCATTCATGCTTTTTTATACATACCTTGAATGATTAAATTTCAGAAATTTCAGATTTGATATCAGGTCAAGTTTGATAAGTATTGATTTTCTGTTTGTAAATGTGAGATGCCAACAGAATAACAGCGTTGTGACTGTGGAAATTTGGCCGGGGAATGAAAAGGAGAAACCTTGCGCCGTGCAATATTCTCAGCCAGGAGCGGTCGCAAGAAGCATTTCCTTGTGTCAGAAACTTGAATAACAAGACCAACACAATTCTGCTCCACGCCCCCAGAGCTGCTAAAGAGCTGTTCTAATTTCACTCAGACTGTCGTCCGGGATATTATCAGAATAGTGTCGGATAATTCTCGGATTACTCATACTTGCGTGTGGTTCCAACGGTGATGAGGTTACAGCTGCCAATAGAACATCTTAATTTCACTCAAAATCTCAGGTATCCCGGAAACAATATCAGAAAACAAGGTATGTAAATAAAATGTAGCTGATGTTGATGTAGTGATGATGAATGGTTATCGCTTAAAAAATGGCAACTCGAACGTCTTACAATTTCCCGGCGATTTAATTACATTTTTTTATCACAGACGCCATATCAACACAGTTTTATCAACAGCACCATAACAATATAGCTACAGAGATGCTGAGTCAAATGCATGAATATCTGAAAAGTCGGATGCATTTTCGATGCTAAGATCCGCAATACTGCTACAGTGTTATGCTGAGTTGGATGCAAAGATAATACATTAATACTGGGGAAGTTGGATGACTTTTAGTTGCTACAGCCCGTAACACTGCTACAGCGTTATGTTTAATCGGATGTAAAGATAACACATTAATACTAGGAATTCGGATGTATTTTCGTTGTTACAGCCCGCACCACGGCTATGCCGTTATGCTGAATTGGATGCAAAGATAATACATCAATACTGGCGATGTTGGATGCCTTTTAGTTGCTACATCCCGCAACACTGCTACAGCGTTATGTTGAGTCGGATGCAAATATAATACATCAACACTAGGGAAGTCGGATGCCTTTTTGTTGCTACAACGTGCAACATTGGTACAGCGTTATTCTGAGTCGGACGCAAAGAAAATAGACCAATACTAGGGAAGTCATATAATTTTTTTTTAAAACTGAAGTGACGAACGAACTTGCAGTCCACTTGTTGGTAATTAACTACTACAGCTCACGTACACCTGCAGCCAACTTCAAATAAAAAAGGATACATATGCGTTGTCAAATCTTAGAGGTCCAATATGGAATGCCTCAAAGCCTGTTAATTGTACTGGCTCATCTTATGCCTTTCAGACTGAAACACAGTAGTGCAGTCAGGTATATATCTAGATGGACTCTTACCATCTAAGATTTATCGTGCATCGGAATCCATGAAACGTTCCTGGCGTTTCATGTTTTTTCCACCTATGAGCCGCACATACGTAATGAGCTAACGTATATAATATTGCATCCGTTACATTCCATCCCTTATAACATATGTAAGTCGACTGCTGAACATAGGCCTCCTCTATAAAATGATTTAAAGGGGGGAGTATGCCATAGTTGCCACGCTTGGCAGGCGAGTTGGCAACTGCAATTTTATGTAATGTTAAACTGTTATCAGGAAGATGCTGCTGTCTATCTCCTGTTTAAGTTTTCCTCTGTCGCCTCTTACGACACCCACGGGACTATATGGGGTAGATATAGATATTCTTACACCTCCACTACAAATGTTATTAGTCTCTTGAAATATATATATAGGATAAGGTGACAAACGAGCACACAGTCCACTTGATTGTAAGTGGTTGCTGTGACCCATAGACATCTACATCTATCCTCAATAAAGAATCAAAATGCAGGTGCGTTGTCAGCCGTGAGGACTAAGATGCAATGCCTCTTTTCTAGTAAAAAGGGACTCCGGTTCTCTACACTTACCATCTGAAATATAGCAGCGTTAAGCTGCTATATTACGCTGGTATTCTGTAAGAGCGTGGTCCTTCCCCGGTCGAGCCGACACATTCGTGCTACAACTAAACTACAAATATAGCTATATAATGAATAGAAATAAGATGATACTGATAATGATTTCTTATATTTACGCGAACACTACACATTTAAATAAAACTAATTTTACGGATTTTATCGCGTATATTAACTTATTTTACATTCCCGACGTTTCAAGCACTTTGCAGCACCCATTGTCACGGGGGGGACTGAGGTGTATGACGTCCCAATGTCATAGTTAACCACGGCTACCTCCAGATTAAAAATTATTAATTTTTGTTCCGATCTACGCAGTATGAACTTACAGTATCATGAAGTCTTTCAGTTGTATGCTTGGGTTGGGACTTAATTTTATTAATTATGGGATCCCAAGCAGATGGTAGCACCCAGCCATCTTCTCTATTGAAATTAGGATGTTTTTTGATTTCAATATCCTCGCGCGAATCATCCTTGGAAGGAATCGGTGTTCTTTAGCGAGGATTTGTGGTCTATCAAATCTAATCTAGTGACGGGGGCGATCCTATACTTGTTCACAGACTGCAGACTTCTACTACGAACGACTTTTACTACGAACGCGGATCATAGATTAAGCGCGGTCTATAATCTGTCAAAACAAAATCTAGATGATGCAACAATTAGAGTATTATCGAAAGGTGTTAATTTTGCTATAACACCGAAAAAATTACCGTACGAACAAATTATCTATAATGTCGAGGACTGTTTATTTAAAAACAATATGCGAAAGGAGGATTTGGAAGCGATACGTCAAGACATTTCGTCTATGTTACGTCGAAGTTCAGCGCCAAAACCTAATCTACCTAAAGACGAATTCAAAGCGTTGACTAACCCACGCAATAAACCAGAACTCACGATTCTCCGCGCAGATAAGGGAACTTTTGTCGGATGCAAGTACGTATAAAAAAGTTAAAAATGACCCAACAAATAACACACTTAAAGCAACTAGTTATCTCATAAAGAAACACTCCGAAAAATTAAATCTAGATGTAAAATCGATAATACCTACGTGTGCTAAACCACCGAAGTTGTATGGGTTACCAAAAATACACAAGCCCAATGCTCCACTACCTCCTTTAGTGAGCCAAATCGATTAACCAACTTACAGAATGGCTCAACACTTAGCGAATATACTCTCACCGCTCAAGGGACATACAAGAGCACACACAAAAGATTCCTACCATTTTATCAGCGAGATTAAAGACCTACATCTGGCAGATAATGAAACTGTGGTCAGTTTTGATGTGCAGTCTCTGTTCACATGCCTATCTGTTGAAGACTCTCGATTGTTACTAGAAGGCTAGAGGAAAACAATATGCCCGTAGAATTTGCAGTATTACTCAGACGCTGCCTTACATTTGGCTACCTATCGTGGAAGGAGGAGTTCTACAAGCAAGTAGATGGAGTGGGCTCACCTGTATCTCCCATTGTTGCCGATATATTCATGGAGGACTTTGAGGAGAAAGCCCTGCTTGCTTCTCCCGTAAACCCAAGACTCTACTAGCGGTACGTAGACGACACTTTCAGAATTCTACTTTTAGACAAAGTAACTGTATTTTTAGACCATCTTAACTCCTTAAATTCTAAAATTCAGTTCACAATGGAGTTAGAGGCAAACAATTCTTTAGCTTTTCTAGATGTGTTAATAATTCGGAATCCTGATAACACCTTGAGCCACACTGTATATAGAAAAAAGACCCATACAGATAGATATTTAAACGGTGATTCTCACCACCATCCTTCACAGTTAGCTACCGTAGGTAAATCTTGGTTTCAGAGAGCACGAGGGATCTGTGACAGTAAACACCTGGCCGCCGAGCTCCAACACGTCAAGCAAGTTTTGCACGACAATAAGCTTCGGGTCCCGCGCCTACGTCACAGTGAACGAGTGAAGCCAGCCACAGTCGAGCGAGTGCCTGCTGTACTGCCATATGTCAGAGGTGTCACTGACAAGATTGGCTACATCTTTATGCGTGCTTCCATTAAAACATATTTCAAACCGCCGAAGAAGATTAGTCAGTTTTTACCATCAGTCAAGTGTAATATTCCTCTGCAAGATGCAGGAGTGTACATTGTGTGTGGATTGTGAATGTGGTCTCTCTTATATAGGACAAACTAAAAGATCCATAAAAACCCGCGTATAAGGACACATAGCTGATGTGAAGAATAGACGCTCCGGGAAGTCTGCAGTCTGTGAACATGTAAAGTATCGCCCCCGTCACTACATTAGATTTGATAGACCACAAATCCTCGCTAAAGAACACCGATTCCTTCCAAGGATGATTCGCGAGGCTATTGAAATCAAAAAACATCCTAATTTCAATAGAGAAGATGGCTCGGTGCTAATTATGGGATCCCAAGCAGATGCTTGGGATCCCATAATTAATAAAATTAAGTCCCAACCCAAGCATACAACTGCAAGACTTCATGATACTGTAAGTTCACACTTCGTAGATCGGAACAAAGTTAATAATTTTTAATCTGGAGGTAACGGTGTTTAACTATGACATTGGGACGTCATACACCTCAGTCCCCTCCGTGACTATGGGTGATGTAAAGTGCTTGAAACGTCGTGAATGTAAAATAAGTTAATATACGCGATAAAATCCGTAAAATTAGTTTTATTTAAATGATACTGATACTTTCTGTGACGGACACTGAACATGTGTAAGGATTTATATAACCCAGTTAATCAGATTTATTTGATACATATATAAGAGAACATAATGATGAAGAACATTTTCAATTAACAGATTTTGCTGAAATAAAATTGCAATTATGTCGCTCACTTATTAACATTTAATTCGAGTCCTAGATTTTTGTATTTGCACGAATTTCCAATCATGCTTGTCCGAGGATTTAATTTGCAACCTTGATGTGATCATTTTTAACGTTTGTTTGTCTGTCAGTCAACTTAAATGAAGTCATATCAGAACCAGTAACCAATCACAGCGTTCCATTTAATGCTACGCTCACCCGCATTAAGAGTCCTTTGAGTATTGCTCCTAGCCGACTTCAAAAAAGGAAGTAATGAATTCGAGTGTATATTTTTGTATGTATGTAACGAGATGTCTCTGGCAATTGTGAACTACAGGGGTAGTCCCATACAAATTTGGAGATGAAATTCCGATCGGCCGGCCAAAATGAGGATGAATTTTTTAAACAAACTTTATGTTATAACACTAGTTACAAGAGAAGAGAACGTGATGATAATATACTGTTTGGTAAAAAGGTTCCGCTTCATTTAAATCATTTTATATAACACAGCAGCATTATTATGCTATATCAGCTGGTATTCTGTGAGAGCATATTCCTTCCCCGGTCGAGGGTCTACTCGATTTATGCTGCAGCCATAATATGTCCCAGCGTAGCCTTGCAACTACTAGTGTCTGAAATGATAGAAACATGCGTTATGTGAAAAAAATTAAACGTTAAAATTTTGCCTTAAAATGCTAAAGGTCTCCAATTGGGACTTGGAACTGTGTAGTGGCGGTATAAGAATCTCCATTACCCCATATAATCCCTGGGGTATCGTATGGACGTAGAATAGCCACGTCATATTATAGTTGTACCAAAAATATCAGCTTTGTGTTTTAAATTATATTTTCAAAATAAAAAATATTTCTTAAACAATTACATTTTTAACATTTTTGTTGGTCTTGCTAATACGAGTACATGCACTTGTTGTTGTTGTTGTTTACTTGTTGATACGCCAGGGTTTTCACGCTCAGAGTCCATCACAATGAATTAGCACACCAAATACTACGTAGTTTATTTTCGCACAATTACTAGTATGGAAAAGAACAGTCTTTACATAAACTAACCGCTTTTATAGTTTCCTTACAATAGATAAAATGGATATAGCAAATACAACTTCTATTAAATCTCGTGGTAGGTTTTTTCTCTACTAGTGAGAGGCCCGGCCGAGGGTTAGTTACCACCCACCTGGCAAAGACATACCGCCAAATGGTTCAAATTTTGTTCCGGTATGATGTTAGGTGAAACCCATTTCTTAGGGAAAATGGGTTTGGACAGTTGCGTTACGCAATAGAACCGGTTGCGACGCGGCCGTTTCTTAGTGTCAAGTGCCTGGTTATGGAGGTTAGCGGGATCCGAATATGGTAGAATAAACGCCATAGGGAGTTTTCGTTCTGTAGGTCAAAGTCAAATATTTTTATTCAAAATTAGCTTTTTGAATAAAACAAAAGTATCACTTATTTTCTCAATGGTATTAAATAATCCCTTTCATTTATAATATTGTATAAAATGAATTTGAATGAAACAGTTAAGATGGTCTCTGAGTGAGTGTGTCCCTTGGTCTAATAATGTAAAAATGCCTAGCTAGTACCATCCTCTTACCAATGAGAGCTAATAATCTTACGCTCACTAGATGTCACTAGTTGAGATTAATTTATTTATTACACAGTCTCATCATTATTGACAAGTTGCGAATTAATTATAATTTTTTTGGTTTCTTAGTATATAAAAAAAGCAATGCCTCAGTGCTGTACTTTTAACTTTTTACACATTTTTTATTTTTTAATTGTTCTCACTTTAGAAATATCCTTAGTTTGGTTGATCAATTTATAATCTAATTCAATTCAAATATAAGTAATATCTCAGAAAAAAAAACGTTAGTCTCCACACTTTTCTAACAAACTAACTTCCCCCGCTACGAAATGTGTGAAATATTTCACCTCATTTATAAAAGTCGCGGATGTCCTCATTCGGGTCAAGCAGCAGCTTACTGGTGTGTTCCAGTTTGAAGGGTAAGAAAGCTATTTATAGCCTAAAGAGAAACGAGGTGAATTTTCTTTAGGAACTGTTTCCTCAGTTATTCATCGCCGCGGGAGACTAGATGGCACATTCTCATCTCACCCAAAAGCCTTAAGAGGGCTGCTTCTTTTCTTGCTCAAAGATAAGTATAGACATTCTGCGAGAAGAGGCATAGAACTGTATCATAATTTTATTTTTTAGTTCTTTTTATTGTAATAAATAATACATATCGTTATGTTAAATTTAGTAAAGTTACAGCCTATAAACGTCGTAGTGCTGGGCACAAGGCCTCTTCACATTTCTGAGAGGGTATCGTTATGTAACGTAAATTATATAACATAACATAAACAATATCGCCTGTCACCCAGAGAGGTAAGCAGATTCTACGGACTTCTAGAGCCTCGCCGTATTTCTCGAGTATTAATTAGATTCAATATGAAGCGATAAAACGGGTAAATGTGTACGCATTTGCTACCGAGTTATCGGTTTTTTACAGGTATAAGGAAAACTTAAAAAGCGTTGTTCATAAATTAAGTTTTCAGACTTCTTATCGTACGGTACACAGCTGCTTTAAATACGAGTTGTATGGGACAAAAATGTTCCACTTCAATATTATTCTCGAAGAAATAATTTTTTTCACGTATTATATTATGATAAAATAAGAACCTACGCTTTGATAGTATTTTTTTATAAAACTTTAATGATAGGCAAAGTAACGGTCTACCTGATGGTAAGTGGCTACTACAGTCCTAAAACAACTGCAGCCAAATTCAAACAAAGAAGGCAACGGATACGTTGCACCGCTGAGGGTTGTGATTGAATGCCTTTCTACTGTAGTTAAACTGGCTCACTATACTCTTCGGACCGAAAAAGTGAGAGGTAAGGGGTTGGACACAGACGGACGCAGAAAAGAAGTCCTACCATTTAGATAAGCTTTTTTTATGTGAAGCTAGTTTTCAAATGTTATTAATGTTTTGAATTTGAATAAAAGTAACCGAACTTGGCTTAGGCAAGCAAAGAGGATTAATGGCCTGTTGTGTCGGACACAGGTGCAAAGTAGCCAGCCTTTCGTTTTTCTGCAGGATGCATTTCAAAGAGTGTGCGCAGGAATTACATAACTTTTTCTTCCCTCTCCCTTCCACCATCGGATAGCCAGACGCTCGTTGTCGGCTTACTACGCATTTGAACCAAATAGTTTGCTTTATCATTCATCATGCGTACAGCAAAGGAGTGGAATAAATTGCCAGCATCAGTCTTCCCATCCGATTACAATGTAGGTGCCTCCAAGACAAGAGTGAATTGTTTTTTTTGAAAAGGTGGGATAATAGTTAAGCGCTGGCTTAAAATAGTAAAAAAAAAACTTGCTTTGTGGTGGTGACTTTTTATGGGGCTGAAGGTAAACGAGCATGTGACTCAAATAATGGTAATTAACTGCAACCACACATAAACAGCTGCGACACCAGATGGATTACAGGAGTTTAGGAGGTAGGGTCTGTGGCAACCCAGGTGACAAGTTGTAAAATAACTGCTCCCAACTATTTATAAAAATTAAATATTTAAATGTGCTCTACGTGGTAGAGCCATAGCTATTTTATGGTTGTAGCACGAATGGGTCGGCTCGACCGGGGAAGGACCATGCTCTCACAGAAAACCAGCGTAAAATAGCAGCTCAAAACTACTGTGTTTCATATGGTGAGTGTAGAGAACCGGAGACCCTTTTTACTGGCAAAGAGGCATTCCATCTTAGTCCTCACGGGTGACAACGCATCTGCATCTTGAGTCTTTATTGAGGAGATGTAGATGTCTATGGGTCACAGTAACCACTTACCATCAGGTGGACTGTGTGCTCGTTTGTCACCCGATCCTATAAAAAAAAAATTAAATTGATATCCATCTCATTTTGAACTATAGTTGTTAAATACGACTTATTTGTATTTGTGAAATAAATAAAACAAAATTATTTTAATTAAGTTGTATTTAGTGTTACGACCGAACCTGACAGCTATAGCTGACAGATAACAAACATCGTTTAAACTTACTGTAAGTGTAATTCTCGTTATCCCTTTAACATTTTAATATTTACCTTTAAGTAAGTGTTGTTCTGGATTTTATTTTGAATTATTTACATGATAATAAGATACCTATCGTATTACCTATCGAAATATAATTTAGACTGTTAGTAAGTCTCCAGACCACTCAAGCCTTTGTCAACGAATCCTGAAGACCTGCTACCACTAACGCCTGGTCATGTTTTGATTGGACGCC
Source organism: Parnassius mnemosyne (assembly GCA_963668995.1). NCBI lineage: Eukaryota > Metazoa > Arthropoda > Insecta > Lepidoptera > Papilionidae > Parnassius > Parnassius mnemosyne. The sequence goes on along the minus strand of CAVLGL010000093.1, from coordinate 5,711,329 downwards.
CCTCGACTTCCTTGTTGACACCAGACTATCACGATTATTTTGTAAGCTCGTTAACCCAGATTCAACGAATAGAAAAATTACGTCAACTTCAACTGCGGGTACGCGAATATGAGCTTCAACTGGGGATGAAATGGCGTTCCTGTAAAGGCTCTTATCGAGTTAGGTTCCCTGGTGAAGGAGGAAAATTAACCACCATTAAAGTGGAAGATGGGTCGCATCGTCGCAGTCCATCCAAGCTCGTACGACGTATTAAGGGTGGCAAGTATTATGACAACGACTGGTATCGTTCGGCGATCATTGAGTAAAATTTTTCCCCTTCCTGAACCTGTAGAATCTGGTTGAAAGGTAGACTTTCAACGCCAGTGGGCATGCTGAAGCACAATAAATTATAATAGCAGTTTTCGTGCCAATATTAGATCGTAAGTTGTGTCGGTATGTTTAAAACCTGTATATTTAGAATATACAGGGGGTGTTTTCTCAACCTACTCTTTCTGAGGTATAGTCGTGTGCGGAAGAAAAATATGACTACGGTTAGATTACCCCACACTTCTGCCACGACCGCACTGCCCATGCCGTGGTGGTGAGTGAGGCCGCGGAGGAGAGTAGTTTCGGTATTACGATGCGGTTTTCCCTTTCCTTCTCTTCCGAATGTATCCGGTGGCATAGCAGTAGATGAGGTCCGTCGATGAACACGACATGACACAGATCCTAGGCTCAAATCCCATAGCTGTTCCTTCGACCCGCATGAGATTTATTTTCCTATGATTCTGTATTATCTGTATAAATAAAAATATAACATTCAATGAACATTGTCTAAATTAGCTACTTTCTTATAATGGTGCGAAAATCTGAACACATTTTATTCAGTAAGAACTGTATACAAGCGTACATGAAAATAGACAACAGCAATAAATGCTGATTTGAAATTCATGGCTTTAAGAGCGTCTCTCATTAATATTTGATAATCACTATCTACGTGCTTGTCACTTTATTGTAGCGAAGTAATAAATAATAACAAATCCATAAATGTTACCCTCCTTTGGGGAAAGGAGGTTAACATTTATGGATAGTTGATGCGTAAAAAAAAACAAAGATACATCTTATAATCCTACTAAAGTGGGGCACCGCTTAAGCATCTCCTCTCATTTTAGTAGGGTTGTGTATCCAGTAAAATAACGTGTAGTGGCGGTGTAAGAATATCTACTACCTCAAAAGGCAGTTACCGACCCGCTTGCCAAGCGTTGGCAACTATGGCAAATATCCCCCTTATGAGGCAATATATGGGGGTGGCCTATGTTCCGTAGTGAACTTTAATAAGCTGAAATGGTTACGGTATTTAACCGCGGCAACACTCCCGATACCATCCACACCATCTGGATGCTTGACGGTCCACCACTATAAGTTTCACTAGAAGTTTTCTTCCACGTACAACATTTCTGTGCAATATTTTATCACTGACGATGTTTCCGGACTGATACAACTTCGTAAACTTCAAGAAAAGAGCTTGCTCCTTTCTAAAAGGCTAAAAACGCATCTGCGATTCCCCTGGTGTTGCATTTGTTCCTGGGCGGCTGTAGTCACATAACATCAGGTGAGCCGTATGCTCGTTTGCCCTCTCTCCTATAAAAGAAACATGATACTTTCTATATTCATACCCCATTTAACAACATTTTTAAAACAAAGAATATATTCTGGCGTCTTTGTGTAAAAGGATTCTGTATATTGTTATAAAAGAAAACTATCTCAAACTTTCTTATATTCATCACAAATACCCAAACAAATTTTATCGGTTACGACAAAATTTGTGTAAATGTTTTTCTTTTACTTTTGTTGTATAAAGACACTGGCTGAAAAGAAACTGTACGCTAAAGAAAATAAGTTAAAAAAAAGGAAAAAGAGGAAAAACAAAAATGGAACGACTGACACTATCAGTTGGGTGCATAGCCACATAGTTTTTAATATCGTATTTAAATTAAATAAATTTAATACTAATACGTAAAATTTTCTAAGGCAATTCTGTATTTTTATCAGACTACGCGACGCACATGAAGTTAATGTGTTTATCAGTCTGTATATTTTGCATGTATGTTTGTTCCTTTGTAGCGCTATAGAGACCAAACGCGTGGACCGATTTTGATGATTCTTACGTCAATCGATTTGTCCTAATCTTATAATCAATCACAAAAGAATCAATAAAAACATGACAGTAATCAAAATTCAATATGGTGACATCGAGACGCCATATTGAATTTTGAGTAAAAGAAAAAAATAAAGTCGACGCACTATGGGAACTATATTAACTGGGAACTATACTATCAATTGTGGTTTCATTGAATACGTCTTTGAAAATCATCTTTAGTTTTTTAGAATCATTGTTCATTTTGAACGACCATTAAGGATCTACATCGATTAAATTTGGTTAGAAACCATTTTTACTTAAAGTTCTTTTAAAATCGTATAATAGGTATTATTAAATGCAATAATGAGGTAAATTTCGCGTAAAACTTTATACTTGAGAGAAACTTTTCAACGAAAACTTTATGACTGAATCAACACGAGACCTATTTTCTTTTTTTATTCTTGTTCAGTCATATTCATCTTAATATAGGGCAAAATTTCTCAAACGAACATCGCAATATTTTACCGTCTTTATAAGCATCACAGACAATGAGAAATATATATTTTTGTTTAAAGAAATTCTAATTTCAACGAACATTAAAATAATAGCATCTTTCAATTTTATCTTTTTTTTTTTCAATAAAATACAGACTATGTTTGCGTAGTTTTATAGATCTAACAGATAATTTTAAAATGCAAATTTCAACTTATACGGCTTATCCGGCGATAGACCACGATCGCAAGGAAATCAGTTTGAAAAGCAACATAATGCTGCAGGACATCCGCAGTGACCAAGCATTAGTTGATATATGGAGTTGTCATTTAATTTGCAGACGACAGAGAGACTGTCAGTTATTGAGAGACCCATATCTGCGGATGAAATGAACGCATGTCTCTAGGCGTCGTTACTGTGTGTTAACTTGAAAAAAACTACATCTAACTTCCAATACGCGTGCGTAAAATCACCAAGAAAAAGATGCCTATGCAAGTAAGCTGCTACAAATCCGAAAGTCACCGAAGAATCCGGCGTCTGGAAACGGACGCTGGTGGTAAAATTAAATTTTTACAATATTTTTGCCATCCAGCACTATTAGAGGAACTATTATTGCACACGATTTTCTAAATTTAATGAAATTGTGAGAAGCCACTGTTGTTGACAAAATATGAATCTATTATATATTAATATTTGTTTGTTCGTATTTTATGCGCTGCCATACCTTTCATCAAATTGCGGTATAATTTTATCAACTTATTACTGGCACTTGAGCGAAGGTTACAGGCATAGTACAATTAACTTACAGTAGGTGTCGCGCGTATCGTACCGACAAATTTATTTGAAAGATATATGAGTATATTATTCAATTTCAATTAATATATTATCATTCCCAATTAAACAATATATAAGTTTTCCCTTTTAAAACTATATTTACACAATTATTTCTTCTGCGGCAGCAACTCGCCGCGTACCAATTAGTCTGTTAGTAAAATAAATAATTAAATTTTCGACGTGGTGGACCGATTCAAAGATTTATTAAGATTTATTAGACTATTGATAAGAATAGATACCGTAATGGTCAGTGACTACTTTACTGCCTACCCAGTAGACACCTTGAAGTTAACGAGGGTGCCTTCATATAAGCTGAAGCTAAAAGCTGGCGTCCTTGTTAAAATAGTCCGCGGCAAAAGCTAATATTGTAATGTCCTCCAGACCGAATTTTGGTCACGATGGCCAAAACGCACACTAGCCACTGGCGCAAGACAGGATTATAGTGCCCAAGTGTATGTGCAAGCACAGGTTCACTCTCTATTCCCTCGTTCTCATAGTACGATGGGACGGTAAGCCTGCACAAACAGAAAGAGATCAGGTGCAGAAATTACGGTTTTACGGTCTTTCTGAGGCACGGGAGTGTCTGATCTGAAAATTTCGTGACAGAAAAACATTTATATGGCCCAAACTGGGATTCGAATCCGGGACCTCATGATTCGCTTTTACAACCACCAGACCAACGAGGCAGTCATAGTATATATATATATATATTGTTAGGAATGAGGGTAAAATAATAAAATAAATTAAGAAATATTGAAGATAGAACTATAATCTCCCACTTGTTTTAGCAGTATAAAGTATCACGCAGTCGACTAAGAGGGATCAGTCATTCTGTAATTCTACGAGTCTGATATCGTTATTATGCTCGTTGGGCTAAAACATTACTTCTACACTGAGATTCTGCCCAAATAAGACAAGTGATGCGGTTCTATTCCTGTAGTAGTTCTTGTAGTGTAAGCAAGGAAGACCGTGTTGCTGAGAGGCTGCTCGTTGTTACATCGAGAGAAGTAGTGTAGCTGTTGCATTGCATACTTTGGTGTTATCATGTAATTATGTCCTTCACGTTACACCAATGTGTGATTGTGTCTGGTACATATTACGGTTGGTCGAACTGTATTTGCTCTATACTGAATGTATTGCGCTGTACGCTGTCTTATTTCTGATAATGATCAATTGCGTAAGCAAGAGAACAAGTTGAACATCCGCTCTCACACTTTTATTATTTTTAACAATTAACAAAGTGTTATATTATTTATTAACATATACAATTAAAGGAATTATTAGCGTCCATTAAATTGAAGCGTCATTAAAAATAAAATAATATTTCTTTCACGGAAACATAAGAAGTACGAGGGAGATGGATATAATTCTATCTTGGTCCCTTATAGCCGCCAAGGCCGACTACACTACGTCAGAAGGGGTCGTGATGGAAAAATCTTACACTTTTTCTCGCCTAACATCCATCCGCCAAATTCGTACCGTCCGATAAGGGACTCTGTTCCAAAAAGCTACAGATTCGTCATCATCTCCGAAGAATACATACTGTAACTATGCTAGCTCTCTTTAACCCTTAGACCAGAAGACAGCAGTGCATTCACTGCAGATTGGCTGCAGAAATAAGCAATTGTGTGTTACGTACCCTGACGGAATCCTAGGCAGAAAGGGAATACTATCACATAATAAATTATTTTGTATAAGTTATCTTGCCAAGCGAGATAGTTAAGGCACACCGTCTCTTTAACCAGAAACGCTATTTTTTTTATAGAATAAGGGTGACATACCACATGATGATAAGTGTATACTGATAGACCGATGTCAGAAGACATTTATCCTCGATTAAGAATCAAAATACAGATGCGTTGTCACTCCTGAGGACTAAGATGTAATGCCTCGTTTCCAGTAAACTTGGTAGAGTCATGCTGCACCTATATTTGTAGTATAGTTTTAGCAGGAATGAATCTGCTCGACCGGGGAAGGACCACGCTCTCACAGAATACCAGCGTAAAATAGCAGCGTAACACTGCTGTGTTTCGTATGGTGAGTATAGAGAACCGGAGACCCATTTTACTGGAAAAGAGGCATTCCATCTTAGTCCTCACGGGTGACAATGCATCTGCATTTTAATTAATAGAGGACAGATGTAGATGTCTATGGGCCGCAGCAACCACTTACCATCAGGTAGACTGTGTGCTCGTTTGTCACCTCAAGGGTGATAAGTCATTTACATTTTGTTACTTAATCGAGAATGTAGGTGTCAATAATTACAGTATCCAAATATCATTAGGTAAAAGTTGAAATTACAGCCTTTGAGAGGAATGAAGTGCAAGGAAGTGACCGCCACGCTGTCCCAACGCGTGTTAGTGGACTTCACATATCTTCGATTTCATTGAAACTTCTCATATATGCAGGTGTCTTTTCGATGTTTTCTTTCACCAGCTAGCAAGTGATAAATCATCGCTTAATAGAATCAGGCGTTACTTTGCGGAAATCCATTATATAAATTCCTATTATCCCTTGCATTAAATGATGTTAATTTATATGATGGAATATTCAAGATTACTGCATCAGTATACTTCATGTTGTGTTCCGTTATACATAATACATCTATAGATATATTATTTTGTAATAAATCGTTTAGAGTAACATTTAATAAGTCATCTTTACTTATGAGTCCATTTATGTTTTGATGAAGCAATGTTTGAAGCAACTATTGTACAAGGAAAAACTGATTATGATCATTATTTACAATATTGGAAGACGTATTTATATTCAAAGAATCTAAGTTATTGTTTTTAGAAATAATACATTATTCTGTTTGCGTAGATTTATCGAATAATTTGTTAGAATTAATACAATTATATAAAGTTACATGATTGTTTGTTATTTTGTATGCGTTAATTTTTATTCGATATTCATTGCGTAATATCTCTTTTAGGGACGAGCGGCAAACAAAAGTAGAAAAAAATTACTTAAATGGTATAAAATGATCGAAACCTATCTCTACAAACATACAATTTTTATGACGATTACAAATATATCTAAGTTCATAATTTAATTTTTTTTTTCATTTAAAAGTTTATTGTATGGAATTTCGGATATAGTTACATTTGCATTTGATAAACAATTCAAATAAACTTTTATATTACACTTAAATTCAAATGGATTTTTAAAATTAATTCCCCCCATAAGTATGATATAATCTTTACTTGTGAGTGACAACAATTCCTGTTTATATGAGGATAATAGATCATACATTTTCGCACCCGGCTTCTATAGACAAGTGACTAGAAATTCATCTCCTATAAGGTTTTGAAAGCAGTGACGAACTCCTCGGCCCTGTTGGTCTGCAATAATAATTATTTTTCTTTTAGTGCTGTATGTTTGGATCATGGGGCTTATATCGTTATTTACTATTATTTTTGTTTGAGATTGTTGCGGAGGCGTCAGGTGTGCAGTGCTTGTGGAATGATTCTCGATGTACTTTTTGACTCTTTTTTTTTTTGTTGTGGAGCATATTACATTATCCTGTACTTTTTTTATATTTTGGTTCAATTTTTCTATTTGTATGTTAGCTTCTTCCAATTCTTTTTCAAGTTTCTTAATTTTGTTTTCAAGATTAATTACTTGTGTAATACTTTTCTTAGGGAATGTTGAATTTGTTTTTGTGGGAGTTTTACTCATAGTTATAACGTTTTTTATTTTTTTATAACCGGGGAAGACATAACTGAATTTTCAGAAATACCAATGTTTTTCAGCAAACTTAGAGTATTTTCTCTTTGGGCTAGAGTTTATTTTAGGTCCATATTTTCTAGAGATAATCGCTCCACTTCTTCATTAGCAGATTCGAGTAGTCATTTTTGTTCATTAATTTGATTTTGTAAGCTATTTGTGTAATCATTTTCCGCTATGGAAGTGTTTGGTAAACTTAGCGTAAATGTGTCAAAAGGATTCGAATAATTTATATTGCATTCATCGATAATTATTGAAAGATCCGTAACTGATTTGATTTGTGTTTTCGTAAAGTGATGTTTGCTTTTTCCATTATAAGTGTTTCTTTAATTGCATTAAAAATACAAATCACTATGATAAACAAAACAATTTCAGAGCCGTGATGACATCTGTTGGTGGTTCATACTAGTATTTTATTACCTATCAATGTATGTTAGTCAGTAGTAACATTAAATTTTGAAAGGTAGAAGAAGAAAGGTAGAAGAAGAAAGACAGAAGAAGAAAGGTAGAAGAAGAAAGGTGAAAAAAGTCACTAATTTCATAGTTTTAACTATTTCCAGTCGGCAGCCTCCAACGACTGGCAATTTTTTAATATGGACACTGCCTTCCAATTTAGGCAACTAAGATTTTCTCGAACTTCAACTTTGAACGGTTCATTATATAGGTACACAGGGCCAAAGGAGCTGCAAGAAAATACGGCGTTTTTGCAAAGTTGCGGCGGTACTAAACGCCTGGAATGGAGTATTGCTGATATAATGTAAGTTAGTATTGCATAGTGCCATCTAACAACTTTGGACTACAAACGAAACTGAATACAAATGAGTGTTAAGGTTATTGGAGACCTTAATCCGGTGAAGCCAATCTCACCAGTCCCGAGCATGGGCGCTATGTAGCCAGTGCTTCGGTACAGCAAATCAAGTGTAATAGGTATTGAAAATGAGAAAATATTTAAAAATAAAACTAGATGTGTTTTAAATAACAACGCATTTTATAGTAGCTATTACTTACCTAGTAGATAGGTAGAATATTTTAGTTAGATAAGCCAATTATCAAGTACGTAGGAAAAGCAGGGGCGGGTTGCTAGTATAGGTTGCTAGTATATTATATACTAGCAACCCGCCCCGGCTTCGCCTGGATAGTCTGTTAATGTGGCGTTATTTAGATTATAAAATATAGCATAGATACCTCAAGAAATGCTCTCTATCTGTTTGTAAAGTTTCATCTCATTTGTTTTAGCAATTCCGAATATTATCTCAGGTAGACTGGCCAAAAAATATTTTAAATTGTTTTTATTATTGTCTTGTTAGCATGTTACATATATCAAAACCGCGAACTACGCGGCTACCTCATTTTCCCACACAACATTTCAACATTGCTTCCACGAAGCAGTTTTGCTGACTTGATGGGAAACTCGGTCGCCGTGGACTCACAATGACGCACACGATGTCAACCGACATAGCACCTTTACCAGAAACCTAATGCAGTGAGGCAATTCTGCTAACCTGATGGGAAATGTAGCTGCTGTGGATTCACAGTGACGCCCGCGGCGTCATCCGACAGCATTATATATACGGAACTCCACGATGCCACTTCACTTCGTTTCTAACATCGGGCGGGGTGTAGGTTTAATTATATTTAATTAGTATTAGTTATTTTAATTGTAATATCTTTTAAATTAAAGTTAATTAAAGTACTCGTAATTTTGGTTTTTTTGGGTCCTCCGGCGGCGACATCCATAATTAGCATGCAAATAATATCCTCAGCTTAACACACTTAAATTTTATTTATATTGTTACGTACAGGATTTTTTCAAATTTTAATGCAAATTTGCCACGTACTCGGTGGTCAAGGAAAACATTATGAGGGACACGGCATATCGAAGACAAGAAGTCTGCATACGCATTGCGGTAACGCGGTGGACACTTTCTCGACATGAAACTATATAAGAAATGAGAGAAGGTATGTACCCAGCCGAGGACATATATTAGGTGTAGCTTTAGTTTACTTTAAACGCGATAATAATCCGTATAATTAGTTTTATCCAATGTGCAATATTCAGGTGAATACAAGAATCATACAAATTACAAATAGTGATGTACATTTTGTCGTTATCACCATCATGACAATTCTGTAGAAACTAGAAACAAGCACGATCAAGTAATACCAGTTGCTGGACTCCAAAGAGTTAGTAATTCCTTTATAGGAAACGAACGCTTTTAAAACAAAATCAAAAAAAATATCCAAGGTGTATTAAACAAGTCTACATTTTCTTAAACATAAGCTAGTATAAAGAGGGTTATTATATATGACTTATAATAACCCATAGGGATCAGGTGATCGCTACTATATTATACTTTAAACTATGTCAATTCAATTAGTGTTTTTGGTGATTTCCAGGGTAGAATTTTTTTCCTTGCAGACTCCAGACTTCCAATCAGTATTACTTGTTTGATATTCTATTGAGTTAATATAGAACTTTAATTTTTTTTAAACTGTATCCTAAAACTAGGACTTTTACCATTGATTTGTAAGAGAATCAGTTGGTACAATTTTGGTCACAGTAATACGAAATTAGATGAAAAATATCCGATATCTTCGCTTCATTGAACATAGCTAGTTTACGTGTCTTACATCGCTCGAAAAGCCAAGGTAAGATATATTTAAATTTTTACGTGGATCTTGCCTAATTTATTTAAATATCTATCTATCTGACCGTGTAGTGGCAGTGTAAAATATTTACTATTCTATATCGTACCATGGGTGTCGTTAGAGGCAACAGAGGAAAGTTAAACAGACTGACTGAAAGCAACTCAAGATAATGAAAAACTGCGTTTTCCAATCCATTTGCCAAGCGACAACTATGGCACATACGAGCCTTAGGAGCAATCTATGAATGGGGCCTATGTTTAGCGGTGGAGTTTCTAATTTAATTTTTTTAATATCATTATTACAGCCCTTCACAAGTCCACTGTTAGACATAGGCCTCTCCCAGGGAATAACACAAAGCAACGTCCCGAGCCATCTGCATCCATTAACTTCCTGCATGTCTTACCAGGTCGTCACTCCATCTAGTGAGGGGATGCCTTACACTTCGCCCGCAGATAAGAGGCCGCCACTCGAGAACCTTTTTTCTCCATCGGTTGTCGGTTCTGCAAACTATAATACAGTAAAACCCGCTTAAGGCGATTTTAAAGGGACCCAACCAAAATGCTAAGAATCTCCGGTGGAGGTTCGGTTGCCACCTACGACTACTCGACCTGGCAACATACAACGCACGCACCCTGAGGACTGACGAGAAGATTATGGAGCTGGAAGAAGAGATGGACAAGTTACGCTGGCATATTATAGGATTATCCGAAGTCCGAAGGGAGGGGGAGGACACGGTAATCCTCGAATCCGGCAACTTGCTCTATTACCGGGAGGGCGACCATCTGTCCCAAGGAGGTGTCTGATTTATCGTCCACAAGTCTCTCGTTAACAACGTTGTAAAGATTGAGAGTGTGTCGACGAGGGTTGCGTACCTTATACTCAGAATCACCAAACGGTATTCGCCGAAGGTCATACAGGTTTACGCACCAACCTCGGCACACGCCGATCAGGGGGTGGAGGAAATGTATGAGGATATCTCTAGAGCCATGCATTCCTCCAAAACCCAATATACGGTGTTAATGGGAGACTTCAATGCAAAACTAGGCACAAGAGAGAACGGTGAGCTGAAAGTTTGGAAATTTGTAATAGGGTAACGGAACCCAAGGGGCCAGCAGCTGGCCGACTTCAGGGAGAAAGAGGGACTCTTTATGATGAACTCTTTCTTCCAGAAGCGGCCCCATAGGAATTGGACCTGGTCGAGCCCCAACGGTTCGACAAAAATGAGATTGACTTCATTATGACGACCAGACGACAAATGTTCAGTGATGTCTCAGGGATCGCGAGGGTGAAAACCGGCAACGATCAGCGAATGGTTAGAGGCACACTGAACCTAAACGTTAAGTTGGAGAGGTCTCGTCTAATGAAGTCAACGCTCCGTCCCCCTCGTGCTCTAATCCAAAGTCCCGAAACCTTTCAGCTCGAGTTACAAAACCGTCTTCAGTGCCTAGAAGACTGCAATGAAGTGGACGATTTGAATGACAAGCTCGTAGAAACTTTCCATGCGGTCGGAGCTAAGTTCTGCAAGACCCGCCGCAGAAGAACACAAAAACTCTTCGATCACACTCTTAATCTCATGGCTGTTAGACGGGAGATGAAGCTACATTCTTCAACAGATTTGACAACATACAGGCAACTGAACAGACATCTCCAAATGGATGCGGCGGGACTTTCGCAACTTCAATACAGCTCGTATTGAAGAAACGACCGAGCGGAACCAAGACTCCAAAGTCATTGCCAGAGATCTGTCTGCCATAAAGAGCCAACTGTCAAAGCTGAAGACCGAATGTGGCAGCATCATTTCCGGGGCACCTGAGATTTTGAGTGAGATTGAGAGGTTCTATGGGCAGCTGTACACGTCATCGTTGGAGCCGCACGCAAATGTGAGTAACGATCCAAGAGCGAGTCTTATCCGACATTATTCCGATGATATCCCGGACGTCAGTCTGAGCGAGATTAGAATGGCTCTCCAGCACCTTAAAAACGGAAAGGCCCCAGGCGAGGATGGAATTACAGCGGAACTTCTGAAAGCGGGTGGAAAACCGGTACTTGAAGTCCTTCAGAAGCTCTTTAATTCCGTACTCCATGGTGGCATTACACCGGAGGCGTGGAGCAGAAGTGCGGTGGTCTTGTTCTTCAAGAAAGGTGACAACGCTCTCTTGAAGAACTACAGACCGATATCCCTTCTGCGCCGCGTCTACGTGCTGTTTTTGAGAGTCATTACGAATCGTCTCGCGCGCAGACATGACGACTTCCAGCCTCCCGAACAAACCGGCTTCCGAAAAGGCTTTAGCACCATAGACCACATACATACCCTTCGGCAAATTGTACAGAAGTCCGAGGAGTACAATTTGCTACTATATCTGGCGTATGCGGACTATGAGACAGCCCTCGATTCCGTCGAAATTTGGGCGGTGCTGCAGTCCCTTCAGCGATGCCAAGTTGACTGTCGGTATATCGAAGTGTTGAAGTGCTTGTACAGTAGGGCTACGATGGCTATCCGAGTACAGAACCAGAGTACGAAACCTATCCAATTGCAGAGAGGTGTAAGACAGGGTGACGTCATATCCCCGAAACGCTTTACCGCTGCATTGGAAGATGTTTTCAAGCTTCTGGACTGAAAAGCATACGTATCAACATCATTGGCGAGTACATTACTCACCTTCGATTTGCCGACGATATAGTCCTTATGGCGGAATCGCTGGAGGACCTAAGCACTATGCTCAGTGACCTCAATAGTGTTTCCCAACGGATAGGTCTTAAGATGAACATGGACAAAACAAAGATCATGTTTAATGTCCATGTCACACCTATGCCGGTAGTTGTTGGGAACACTAAGCTCGAAGTTGTTGACGAGTATGTTTACCTGGGACAAATAGTCCGACTAGGTAAGTCCAACTTCGACCGAGAGGTCAATCGACTGATTCAACTCGGTTGGGCAGTGTTCGGGAAATTACGGCACATCTTCTCGTCAGGTATACCTCAAAACTTGGAAACGAGACTGTACACCCAGTGCGTGTTGCCAGTGATGACATACGGAACTGAGACGTGGTCCTTCACTGCTGGACAGATGAGGAAGCTCAAGGTCGCTCAGCGAGCTATGGAGAGGGCTATGCTCGGAGTTTCTCTGCGTGATAAACTCAGAAATGAGGATATCCGCAGTAGAACCAGAGTGACCGACATAGCCCAACGGATTAGTAAGCTAAAGTGGCAATGGGCCGGCCATATAGCTCGAAGAACCGACAACCGATGGGGAAGAAAGGTTCTCGAGTGGCAGCCTCGTACCGGCAGGCGAAGTGTAGGGCGTCCCCCCACTAGATAGAGTGACGACCTCGTAAGATATGCAGGAAGTCGATGGATGCAAGTGGCTCAGGACCGTGCTTTGTGGCATTCTTTGGAGGAGGCCTATGTTTAGCAGTGGACTTGTGAAGGGCTGTAATGATGATGATGAACCAAAATCGCGACCTAAGCGGGAAAGCGTATTATGCTGGATTGGAAATATAAAACATCATTTACAAATATTGTGTAGGTATTGAATTACAGGTATACGTATTTATAAATTTGTTAGAAAGGTATAATGTTGTGCACATGTATATGTATTTAAATACGTTACATCATAGTTAATTATTATTTAGAATGATTTTGGTTTGAAAAAAGATTTTGATGCATTGTTAATGTCAAGGCTTTCATAATTTAACTTTTGTAATGCGTCTTCACTTTTCCCGAAAGAAGATACATGGCGCCTTAAATGGCGAAATTACTACTGATAATGCCTCTGCGTTTGATAAAATCGGAACTGACTCTCCTTCATCTTCATCGTCATCACTTAGGGCCTCTTTTTGGGTGTTATTCACATCTTGAATAAGATCTTCGATCGAACAGGTTTCGTAGGGTGCAACATTGTCATCAATGGAAGAATATCCAGAAACACCCTGCAGTATCGCGGGTTCTTCTTCCAACACGACATCAGCTTCGTTATTTCGGAAACCTGTTGTATTGAAACAATTTTGTATGGTTTGAGGCTTAATTGCTTTTCATGCCGCTGCAATACTTAGGATCGCGTCATGCACAGTCAAAGGTCGTTTGCTGTCAGGGTCTTCCATTTCCTTAAGATAGCGATGTATCAATCGTGTTCTGTAGCCATGTTTAAGGACTTTCATAATGCCCTGATCCATCGGTTGCAACTTGCTTGTCGCATTCGGAGGCAAGAATATAAGCGTGATGTTCTTTAGTTCAACATCTTTAGGGTGAGCGGGGCAGTTATCAATGAAGAGAATTATGCGTCAACATTTAATCTGGAAGTGATCATCTAAAGCTTTTAACCAATTAAGAAAACGAAGGTCATCCAAGCTCGAGATTGTGCATCATGTGTTACAGGGAGCAATTTCAAGTTATTGAAGCAACGTGAATTTTTCGACTTACTAATGACTAGCAAACGTAAATTTTCCGTCCCAGATGGCGTATTAGATGAGATGACGAATCGTATTAAGCGTGTTAATAATGTATGATAATATGCCTCAAGTTGCAGGAACTGACATAAAATGGCATATTAAACGAGAAATCATATTAAACGTGATCGTATTAAGCGAGTTTTACTGTATTACAAGTCACACAGTCGATATGGGCTAGTAGATTCTCTTACGCTGCCACTACACAAAATATCAGCCGTCATAACTTCTATAAATAGTTTTATTGATGCATGGGGAAGGCCTATGTTCAGTGGACTTTAATATGCTATAACGGTAACGGCAGGACCGACCGATAGACTAGAAATTTACCTTAATCACCACGCTTGGCTTGGGATTGTTCATCGGAGTGCCAAATCCAGTGCCAGGTGCCAGTCACCGATCTGGGTTCTTTAGATCTATCTCTATCTATCTATCTATTTTGTGTGGTATTTTTCACTTTTTTAGAATTAGGGTGATAAACGGGCACACAGTCCACTTTATAGTATGTGGATGTTATAGCCCGTATACGCTACATTTATCCTCTATTTAGATTCAAAATGCTGTGTCACCCCTGACGACTATGAAATGTTGCCTCGTTACCAGTAAAAAAGTTCTCCAGCTCTCTACACTCACTATACGAAACAACGCGCCACTAAGTTGCTAATTTATGCTGAATATGTGGGAGAACGTGGTGCTTTAGAGGTCAGGCCGACCAATTCGTAATTTTAATAAAGACCATGTATTGTTTAAAAAAATCTTAGTGTAACCCATAAAGACAAAACAAACCGATGTAAATTGAGCTAATAATGATATGTAACTAATTGAATAAATTTACGTTAAATTGTACGCAAATAGAGCTTTCGAGTAAGAATTTTTTTACAAATCAGACCAAAATTACTAAACTGTTTCTGATAGATAAAAGTAAAACTACGGTGTTTTTCTCAAGAATACAAATTGGGCGAAACTTAGGAAAGAAAAACAAAAGTTGTTTAAATGTTTCGGATTGTTTATATTTTGTTTATTTTACTGTTGTATTTTTCGGTCTTTCTGTTTTATTTAATTTGTAAACTTCTCATTTGGAACTTTGCAATGTGAGGTTATTTGAAAATCTAAATTTGATCATTTTATTTTTATGTTTGAAATGGCATGGACTAGAGTAGAATATTTCATTCAATAAATATTACAAGTGAATGTTATGTTTTTTTTCTTTTACCACAGGTTCGTAACTGGCAACAACCAGCAAGAAACCCGTCTTTATTTACACAGTGAAATTGTTCAAAAAAAAAAATACAAGTTGTGCAATTGCTTTAAAACTTATTAAAAAACAGTTTGGGCGCTATCACGTCATTTGCAGGGGTTATTACCGTTACAGTCTATCAAAAGTACACTGCTGAACATTGGCCTCCACCAGAAATTGCTTCATAGGGGAGATATTTGACATAGTTTCCACGCTTGTCAGGCGGGTATGCTACTAAGCTCCCTAGTCCTAGTCAGCACACTACTAAAGCACTCGAAACGTCGGGTCTCAAGAATAAGTTAAAATAAACGCGAAAACTATACACTTAGTATGAACATAAAATAGCACCATTAAGCTGAGTTTTATATGGTGAGTGTAGAGAATCAGAGAATTTTATTTTAAGTTGTTATTAGAAAGATGCTGCTGGCTATGCTCCTGGCTTGTTCTCTACTATGAACCATGTATTTATATATATTATTATAACCTTTTTTATTGATTATTCTGTTATTGAGGATGTCTGCATATTGAACATTCGTATAATAGTAACACATCTCTTTGCATATCTCGATAAGTAATGATGAAAGCATCTTCGAACTAATTTATTACGACGATTAATTGAACAATGAAAACTATTCAGTTAACATTACATTGAATTTAATTATGTACCAAGTTCGTAAGTAAAAATTACAATTAGTAACTAAATTTAAATTTTCCTCTAACCTGAAATTTTTGGGTATTGTCAAAGGCAACTATAAGAAATGCCACAAATAATATGCTATGGCATGGTTATGGTCTATTTTCCTATAGAAAGCGGTATAGAAAATCAGTTTAGGCCAGACGTGAAATACTCAGACTGTAGATGGGCGAGGCATCTGGTAATACGATCGTCTATACCTTACTTGCCAATCGCTTTTTTCGATATGAATTAGAGGGTAATCGCTCTACTAAGTCCGGAGTAATCCACAGGACTCCGTCCTCTCTCCACACCTATTTACGCTCTACACGAGAGATGTCCGGAAGGACTAAGTGGAAAACACAGCTCCCTTTGCTGACGCCACGGCACTATACGTTGCCAAATACAATAAGAGATTTCTAACTAAGGTTCTTCAAAGAGCCCAGGTGAATGGTTTCGCCAGTGAAGAATAGAAGTAAGTACCGAAAAAAATGTAGCAAAATACTTTGAAAAAAATTATTTAAAATAATAGCAGGAAGCGACCTCTGGCGCATCCATTTCCCCCGGCCTTGAAAGGTTCCACTTTCTACACAAGTGAAAACAGCAAAAGATTGCGGTAGAGAATAAACCCCAAGCGGTAAATAAAGTATAGTACGGGAGTAGAATCTCTATGTGGATAAATAGTCCTGTCGACTATAATAAGTAAAGTAATATGTTACAAACAAAATTTTATTGCGAGTAGACGAGATGCGTCCAAAAGAAATACTTTAGTATTTAAGCATTGTTGCTGTTTTAAAATTAAAGAGTATAATGTGCGGTAATATTAAAAGTGTGCGGTTAGTATTATAAATGCAGTTAGTATTACATATATAGAATAGAATAGAATAGAATGATTTTTATTCAATATGGATTATTACATAATACTTATTGAAAGTCATTATTTAATTTACCACTGGTTCGGAAAATACCTCTGTCCTGGGAAGAACCAGCAAGAAACCCAGCGGGACTTTTTTTTTAAACATAATTTCACTTAACAATAATTTTGTTTATACAATTTTAAATGAATTTTCATAGAACCAGCATGGTGGCGATCACCTTATTCCCAGGGGTTATTTTCATTCATGTATTCCTTGATATTATAATAACCCTTTTTGTACAGTTTTTCTATAATAAAACTTTTAAACTTGTTTATTGACAAACTTTGAACATGTTCTGGGATTCTGTTGTAAAAGCGTATACATTGCCCCATAAATTAATTACTAATTCTGTGGAGTCTTGTAAGTGGCATTACAAGCTTATGTTTGTTCCTAGTGTTTAAGGTATGAACATCCTTATTCTTATTAAAGCTATTTATGTTTTTATGTACATACATTACATTTTCATAAATATATTGCGATGCCAAAGTTAATATGTTTATTTCTTTAATTTTTTCTCTAAGGGACTCTTTCCAATTTAGATTATAAATCGCCCGTACGGCTCTCTTTTGCAAAACAAATATAGCTTCAATATCAGTCGCATTACCCCATAGCAAAATTCCATAAGACATTACGCTATGAAAGTAACTAAAATACACTAACCTAGCTGTCTCAACATCTGTGAGACTTCTAATCTTTCTTACAGCATATGCTGCAGAACTAAGTCTGCTTGCTAATTTAGATATATGGGGGCCCCATTGAAGTTTCGCGTCAATAGTAATACCGAGAAAAACAGTGGTATCCACAAGACTCAACTCCTCCCCATTTAAGAGCACATTGGTTTTCGAATGTTTTACATTAGGTATTGTAAATTTAATACATTTTGTCTTATTGCCGTTTAAGAGCAAATTGTTGGCGTTAAACCAATGTACTAGTTTCGATAGAGCATTATTTACATCGTCATATTTAATTGACTGCCGTTTCAGTTTGAAAATTAAAGAGATATTGTCAGCAAATAATACTATATCGTGATTGTCCCCTACAAGATAAGGTAAGTCATTAATATAGATTAAGAACAGGAATGGGCCAAGAATCGAGCCCTGAGGAACGCCCATTTATACTACCGATCCGGAGGAACATTTACCATTAACGACTTTTTGAGTTCTGTTACTTAAATATGAAGTAATAAGTTTAAGCGCCAAATTTTTTACACCGTAATGTTGTAGTTTCCTGATTAATGTATCATGATGAACACAATCGAAAGCCTTGGAAAGGTCACAGAAAATACCTAAGGCATCTTGTGAATTCTCCCAGGCATTAAAAATATATTTCATAAGCTCAACACCGGCGTCATACGTCGAGGGACCCCTTGTAAAACCAAATTGATTTTTATGAAGTAATTTATTTGTATTAAAAAAAATTAACAATTGATCCAAAATTATTATTTCAAAAATTTTACTGAGAGTTGGTAGTACAGAAATAGGTCTATAATTAGCGGGGTCCAATGTACTACCAGATTTAAATAAAGGTATTACTTTACTATACTTCATTAAATCAGGAAACACACCAGAATCGATACAAGTATTAAAAATAATAGCAAGATGAGGTGCAATTAAATCTATTATGGACGCAATCACTGTAACGGAAATCCCCCACAAATCTGCGGTTTTCTTTACATCAATGGTTTTGAAGTATTTTACAATATTATGCGGTAATACTTTTTCAAATCTAAATTCTTTTAAACAGGTATTAACATTCTGTTTAAGTAATGATTCGGCGACAGTTGGAGAAGCATTCAATGACTCTGTTGTCAAGATAGGAACATCAGTGAAATATTTCTCAAACACCGCTGCAACTTCTTGATTTGATTTAGTCAATTCATTATTAATTTTTACTTGATAGTTTGAATTACGAGGTTTCTCTTTACCGGTTTCGCTGTTAATTATACTCCACGTCATTTTTATTTTATTCTTAGCTGTCTTAATTTTGTTACTAATATGTAATGATTTGGCTGTGGAGCAAACTCTTTTAAACATTTTAGAATAATTTTGTACATATTCTTTAAAAGCATCGGAAAGATTATACGATCTTTCATGGTAAAGGTCATATAACCTTCGTCTGCTTTTATGAATTCCTACTGTCGCCCACTCATTAAATGCCTTGCGACTGTTTCTGGAGAATGTTTTAGAAGTGAATGTTTTATTAAATTCATTGTTTATAAAGGTAAATAATTCTCTATATAAATAGTCTGCATTGTTCTTATAAGAAAGGGATGGAAGGATTTTTAACATATTACTTCTAAATCTCTCCAGGCGTTTTGCATTAATAGGAACAAACACAATTTTCTCATTTACCTGTTTTTTGTGCATATAAGGTAACGAAACCAGTTGCCCACAGTGATCTGAACTAAGTTTTTGTATTATTGATTTGTTGATTGGTACAACACCTGTAAAAATATTATCAATACAAGTTGCACTACACCCTGCAATACGTGTAGCTTCAAAGAATAAATTATTAAGATTATAGGATTTGAACAAAGAACAGAATTTAATACTGATGGAAGAAGTTTCCAGGAGATTGATATTAAAGTCTCCACACACTACAAGAGATTTATTCTGTTTATTAAGCTTAACTAAAACTTCTTCCATAATTTTTTCAAAAGTATCATAACTTGAACATGGGGGTCTGTAAACACTGACAACAATAAGGTGCTCAAGCTCAACACATGCCATTTCTACAGTACGCTCAACAGAGAGACTCACAATGTCTTTACGTTCTTTACATGATAAGGACTTATTAGCTAATATTAAGGAGCCACCACGTAATTTAGTATCTCTATTGAACGAACTGACCACCTGGTGATTACTGAAATTAAATATGGAGTTGTATTCTTTCAACCAATGTTCTGTAATACATAAAATATTTATACTGTTACTATTTAAAAATAAATCAATTTCTAATTCTTTGCCTAACATACCTTGTATATTTTGATGCACCAGGTTGATACAGTTTTTATTATTGTTATTTTGTAAAATTGCATAATTATGTATTGGTAAGTTGCATTCTAAGCTATTTAAATTATCTTTGCTAGAGATTACCTCTATTGTCTTATTATCTAATTTAAATTACTTGGAACTGGTTCCAAATCAAATATAAAATTATTTTGTTGCTCAAAAGAAGCAGGTGTCAAGGTAGCCAAATCATTGGCTGAGGTAAAATATAAATAATAAGATAGCGTATTTGCTACCAGTCTTAAACTATACTTTGATAGGTAATACCTATCTCTTGTCAAAAACTTCTTAGTTAAATTATTAATATCAATTAAATGAAATTTATCATTTATACATAAATAACCTAGCGTATTCTAAATATATACAATAAAATAACGTGCGAGAGAAAAAAATCTAATAAAAATAAATCTTACTACTAATTAAGGCTATTGCGTAGGAAGCGGAGACAGCTTTACAACTGGCCGTTGAAATACACCTTGCTTAGTTCTGACGGAGGCAACGCGTGTGATGCCAGCCTTTCCAGGGTGCCTAGCGTTGAGATCCAAATTGGAGCGAGAAAGGCGACCACCAACGCGAATAATACTATCATAAAGGAAGGGACGTAAGGTCAATAATTCTTTAGACTCTTAGGATATCTCCGCCTATAAGTTTGAAAGATACGTCTTATAAGTTTCGATAAAAGTAGAACTGCGCTTAATTCTAATCGCGCCAGCGAGACGACCTTTAGTGGTGCGACCTTAGAATTTGCGCATACTATTCTCACGTCAAAGTCACCGTTAGTCAACAGTACTCGGAGGTATACGACACCACCAAAAGCTCGCTCACTAGCAGATACTGGAACAGATAATGGAAACATGACAATCTGAGATAACACCCAAATGTCGCGAAAAGTGTAGAGTTGCGATCAATGGCAACTCTGACTTAAATTGTTCCCAGGAGCGAATGATGCGTTTAGGAGGGAGCTCGACCCAATCAACCTTAGCGAGCCACAAATCCTTTATGAGAAACTTAGCGAATAAAATTATAGGAGCAACTAAACCTAACACGTCAAATAAGCGTGCGATGGACGAGACAATGTTTCTCTTCGTACTGTCAGGGTTGACATAAAATGATAAATAGTCTCGTGATGGAAACCAGCAAAGACCATGAATTTTAAGTATCGAGTCTTTGCTATCCATTTCTATACATTGCGATAGGCACTCGCACTCGATAGCACTTGGGAACAGCTTGTAAGACTGTAGAACTGTTACTAGCCCATTTAGTAAGTTCAAAACCCCCAGCGTGAAATAGCTGGATGAGTTGAGTGGCAGCATCTACTGCTTCCTCTGTCGATATGAGAGAAGTTACTATATCATCAACGTAAATTTCTCGACTCAGAATTCCATTTGCTTATTTAGTAAACAACCCAGAGGGACGGTTTTCATAGTAATATACAGTATAAAATAGGTTTTACAATTAATTACATGACTCAATTGAAAAACAGCTTGGAAACGATATTCGAATTCTCAGGGTTTATTATCAACCATGTACATATGTATTTATTGTCATAAACATTTCCCTCTGTTGCGCCCTTTAACACCCACGAGATGATAAGGGGTAAAGAATTTCTTGAAGGAGATTGCCTTTTTAAATTTCAAACAGTATCATAATAAAATTCCAAACTAGGTGCTTTATCAAGGCTGTGCACCTGCTTACTTAATAAACTTCATCTCAGACCCCGAGAAAATAGTTTCATTTGCCGCACCTGAGTTCCACTGTTCAGGCCACATTGCCTTAATTAATTATTATTACTATGGTTAGAGGCGGATCAGATTTGTATATTTATTGAAAACTAGTCACCCGCCCCAACTTCGTCTGAATGTAATCTATTTATATGGCGTCATTTAGAGTTGTTATAATAATTATCAATGTTCGTTTATTTTATCGGTTATTCAAATATACAAGAAAAAAATACTCCAAGTTTTTCGGACAAAATATAGGCCAGAACAATCCTAGAATTGCTCTCTATCTGTCCGTAGTTTCTTTGCAGTCGGTTCAACTATTCATGAATGTTCATGAAGACATGAATAATAATTTAAAAAATCTCACTAACAGATATTTTATCCAAAAAACTTGTAAACAGAACTTTTTAGAAAAAAAGTAAATGCTCTTCGATTATCTTAAATAGATATTCGCAGTTTTTTCCTTTATTTATTATTATTAAAAAATTAGATTATTAAAAGTCTGGTTATTATCATAACTTACCCAGAAACTACAGAATATATTGAACAAAACTAATTTTGCAGCTTTCATTGCGTTTAACTTTAAAATTTTAATTTCCGACCTTTCGGGCACTTTTCACTCCCCTCCTGAAATTGTGTGCTGTAAAGTACCCGAAACGTCGGGAATTAAAAAAGTTTAAATCACTTTTACTTTATTAGTTTTACTAAATTGTACATAAGAAATCATCACAGTATATATTCTTGGAGCTTCTCTCAAACAGACTGTTTACTTTAAAAATAAAATTTCTAATACGGCCTGACAAGATTTTGCGAAGGCGTCATTGGTGTTATTGCCGGTAACATGTAGATGTATGTGTATGAATATTCTTTATTATACACCACATAACGACAGAAAATACTCTCTGGGGAGTACGTAACCCTAAGGATTTGGATGTTCCTTAGTCGTATTGATATTAACTATAATTGGTTAAGGTACGACTAAAAAGTGGGCAATTTGAGGTCGCGGTGCAGATCCGCGTTTCCCATATGAAAAGGAGCTCCTGTGATGCGACACAGGAATTTATTTTGAATAGCTTAAAGCTTCCCAAGACAGCCTAAACCTTTTTACTAGCAAAGAGGCATTCTATCTCAGTCCTCACGGGTGACAACGCATCTGCATCTTGAGTGTTTATTGAGGATAGATGTAGATGTCTATGGGTCACAGTAACCACTTAACATCAGGTGGACTGTGTACTCGTTTGTCACCCGATCCTATAAAATCAAATCAAAATCAAAATCAAACATTTAGAAGCCTAAGCTTGTTGCCTGTGCTGTATTTTACTTTGGGGAAGTTTAACGTTTCTAACTTTTTTATCCCTACTATTAAAACACGACAATAAAACAGATTATGAAAAAAGACTATGGTAGGGGAGGTAATGTATCTACACATAAATACATACGCAGTGGTTTTATCGCTAAAAACGATGTCTTCCAAAAAATGAAATAATTAAACATATAATAATCATAGATGTAGTAATTGGAATCACAATGTGATACAAACTTGCTTTAAGCAGGTTCCTTCTTTCTTCCGGGGAAGATTTTAAGATCATACATACATATGGACACAAACACAGAGGGGTAGGCAGAGACTACGGGCTTCCATTTGGAATGATCTTGACGCATTTCTCTCGCTTCTTTCATATCCATATATATCATCATCATCATCATCATTACAGCCCTTCACAAGTCCACTGCTGAACATAGGCCTCCCCCAAAGAATGCCACAAAGCACGGTCCTGAGCCACCTGCATCCATCGACTTCCTGCATATCTTACCAGGTCGTCACTCCATCTAGTGGGGGGACGCCCTACACTTCGCCTGCCGGTACGAGGCTGCCACTCGAGAACCTTTCTTCCCCATCGGTTGTCGGTTCTTCGAGCTATATGGCCGGCCCATTGCCACTTCAGCTTACTAATCCGTTGGGCTATGTCGGTCACTCTAGTTCTACTGCGGATATCCTCATTTCTGAGTTTATCACGCAGAGAAACTCCGAGCATAGCCCTCTCCATAGCTCGCTGAGCGACCTTGAGCTTCCTCATCCGGCCATATATATATATATATATATATATATATATATATATATATATATATATATATATATATATATATATATATATATTGCACTGCTGACCCAAATTCAATTTCGCTAATTTGGTCTATATACTTTCGTTTAGGGTGTCCCATGCCGACCCTGCCCAACACTTCTCCAGCAAAAATTTGCTTTGTTGCTCCTTATTTATTCATTCTTTCTACACGAAGAAACCACCGAAGCACTCCGTTCTTAATCCTAGTTCCAACATCATTTCGCAAACAATACTTTTCTATTATATAACACATTTTTTCACACTTTTATTCAGAGTCCGTACCGTACCATACTTACCGTACTATAATTCTTAATGACCGCATATTTACAGCATTAGTTTTACTTTCATGGTGCTTTTGCCAACACCTAACTTTCACAACCATCATCATTTCATCATCATTACAGCCTTTCATAAGTCCACTGCTGAACGTAGGCCTCCCCCAAGGAATGCCACAAAGCACGGTCCTAAGCCACCTGCATCCATCGACTTCCTGCATGCCTTACCAGGTCGTCACTCCATCTCGTGGGGAGTTGCCCTACACTTCGCCTACCGGTACGAGGCTGCCACTCGAGAACCTTTCATCCCCATCGGTTGTCGGTTCTTTGAGCTATATGGCCGGCCCACTGCCACTTCAGTTTACTAATCCGTTGGGCTATGTCGGTTACTCTAGTTCTACTGCGGATATCCTCATTTCTAAGTTTATCACGCAGAGAAACTCCGAGCATAGCCCTCTCCATAGCTCGCTGAGCGACCTTGAGCTTCCTCATACGGCCAGCTGTGAAGGACCACGTCTCAGTTCCGTAAGTCATCACTGGCAACACGCACTGGTTGTACAATTTCGTTTTAAGGTTTTGAGGTATGTCTGACGAGAAAATGTGTCGTAGCTTCCCGAACGATGCCCAGCCGAGTTGAATCCGTCGATTGACCTCTCGTTCGAAGTTGGACTTACCTAGTCGGACTATTTGTCCCAGGTAAACATACTCGTCAACAACTTCGAGCTTAGTGCTCCCAACAACTACCGGCATAGGTGTGACATGGACATTAAACATAATCTTTGTTTTGTCCATGTTCATCTTAAGACCTATCCGTTGGGAAACACTATTGAGGTCATTGAGCATAGTGCTTAGGTCCTCCAGCGATTCTGCTATAAGGACTATATCGTCGGCAAATCGAAGGTGAGTGATGTACTCGCCATTGATGTTGATACCGTATCCTTTCCAGTCCAGAAGCTTGAAAACATCTTCCAATGCAGCGGTGAAGAGTTTCGGGGATATGACGTCACCATGTCTTACACCTCTCTGCAATTGGATAGGTTTCGTACTCTGGTTCTGTACTCGGATAGCCATCGTAGCTCTACTGTACAAACACTTCAACACTTCGATATACCGACAGTAAACTTGGCACCGCTGAAGGGACTGCAGCACCGCACAAATTTCGATGGAATCAAAGGCTTCCTCATAGTCCACATACGCCAGACATAGTGGCAAATTGTACTCCTCGGACTTTTGTACAACTTGCCTAAGGGTTTGTATGTGGTCTATGGTGCTAAAGCCCTTTCGAAAACCAGCTTGTTCGGGAGGCTGGAAGTCGTCAAGTCTGCGTGCGAGACGATTCGTAATGACTCTCGAAAACAGCACGTAGATGCGGCTCAGAAGGGAAATCGGTCTGTAGTTCTTCAAGAGAGCGTTGTCACCTTTCTTGAAGAACAGGACCACCGCACTTCTGCTCCATGCTTCCGGTGTAATGCCACCATGGAGTACGGAATTAAAGAGCTTCTGAAGGACTTCAAGTACCGGTTTTCCACCCGCTTTCAGAAACTCCGCTGTAATTCCATCCTCGCCTGGGGCCTTACCGTTTTTAAGGTGCTGGAGAGCCATTCTCATCTCGCTCAGACTGACGTCCGGGATATCTTCGGAATAGTGTCGGATAAGACTCGCTCTTGGATCGTTACTCACACTTGCGTGTGGCTCCAACGATGACGTGTATAGCTGCCCATAGAACCTCTCAATCTCACTCAAAATCTCAGGTGTCCCGGAAACGATGCTGCCACATTCGGTCTTCAGCTTTGACAGTTGGCTCTTTCTGGCAGACAGATCTGTGGCAAAGACTTTGGAGCCATGGTTCCGCTCGATGGCTTCTTCAATACGAGCTGTATTGAAGTTGCGTAAGTCCCGCCGCATGCATTTGGAGATCTGTCTGTTCAGATGCCTGTATGCTGTCAAGTCTGTTGAAGAATGTAGCTTCATCTCCCGTCTAACAGCCATGAGATTAAGAGTGTGATCGGAGAGTTTTTGTGTTCTTCTGCGGCGGGTCTTGCAGAACTTAGCTCCGACCGCATGGACAGTTTCCACGAGCTTGTCATTCATATCGCCCACTTCATTGCAGTCTTCTAGGCACTGAAAACGGTTTTGTAACTCGAGCTGCATGGTTTCGGGACTTTGGAACAGAGCACGAGGGGAACGGACCGTTAACTTTTTTAGACGAGACCTCTCCAACTTAACTTTTAGTTTCAGTGTACCTCTAACCATTCGGTGATCGCTACCAGTTTTCACCCTCGCGATCACGGAGACATCACTGAACAGTTGTCGTCTAGTCGTCATAATGAAGTCAATATCATTTTTTGTCAAACCGTCGGGGCTCGACCAGGTCCACTTCCTGTGGGGCCGCTTCTGGAAGAAAGAGTTCATCATAAAGAGTCCCTCTTTCTCCATGAAGTCGGCCAGCTGCTGGCCCCTTGGGTTCCGTTGCCCTATTTCAAATTTCCCTACTTTCAGCTCACCGTTCTCTCTTGTGCCTAGTTTTGCATTGAAATCTCCCATTAACACCGTATATTGGGTTTTGGAGGAATGCATGGCTCTAGAGATATCCTCATACATTTCCTCCACCTCCTCATTGGGGTGTGCCGAGGTTGGTGCGTAAACCTGTATGACCTTTAGCGAATACCGTTTGGTGATTCTGAGTATAAGGTAACCCTCGTCGACACACTCCCGATCTTTATAACATTGTTAACGAGAGACTTGTGGACGATAAATCCGACACCTCCTTGGGACAGATGGTCGCCCTCCCGGTGATAGAGCAAGTTGCCGGATTCGAGGATTACCGTGTCCTCCCCCTCTCTTCGGACTTTGGATAGTCCTATAATATGCCAGCGCAACTTGTCTATCTCTTCTTCCAGCTCCACGATCTTCTCGTCAGTCCTCAGGGTGCGTGCGTTGTACGTTGCCAGGTCGAGTCGTCGTAGGTGGCAACCGAACCTCCACCGGAGATTCTTAGCACCTCCTGCCCCGCCGTTACCATAGTCGCCACCGTAGCCAGGAATAGCCGGGCCGCCGGGGACTGGGGGCCGTCTGTTTGTAGCTTTAATCATTGGGGGATATTTGCCATAGTTGCCACGCTTGGCGAGCGGGTTGGCAACCGCAGTTTTTTTTATTGTAATTTTGGCTATTATCAGAAAGATGCTGCTGCCCATCTCCTGCCTGTTTCCCTTTGTCGCCTTTTTCGACACCCACGGGAACATATGGGGTAGTGGATATTCTTGACCGCCACTACACGGCAACATAAATACACAACCATACATAAAAGTATTTTTTTATAGAATATGGGGCAAACGAGCATGCGACTCACTAGTGCGTGTGTCGTGTAAGTGGCTATCACCGCCCATGAACAACCGCAACACCAGGGGAATTGCAGATGCGTTGCCAGGCTTATAAAAATGAGTAAGCTCTTTTCTTGAAGATCTCTATGTCGTGTTGGTCCAGAAAAATCGCCGGTGGTAAACAATTGCACAGAGAAGTTGTCCGATGAAGAAAACTCCTAGTGAAACGCTCAGTGGTGGATTGACAAGCATCAAGATGGTGAGGATGGTATCGTAAATTTTGAAACTACTACTACTACTATTACTATTTATAATCTATATTGAATAAAAAGTTTCTGTTTCTGTATCTCAAATCTTAATAATGTTACATTAATAGATCATATCCAGGCAAATCCGGGGTGGGTCGCTTGTCTTAAATAATATCATTTGATACTAATACAAAACTGAAGGTAAGTCATGTCATTACGTGAACCTTCGTATAAAATAGAAATTTATCAAATTGATACATTCTATATTTGTAATAAATTTAGGAAAATTTAACCTTCGAAGGAAATTCGCTCGAGTTTTGCTCGTGTTTAGTAAAATGTAAATTGAATTTCGTTCAATATTTCTACCTTTTTTTTTTCATTATTTTACCTTTTTCCACTCATTGGTTTTCTAAGTCTAACTAAGTATTACAATTTTTGAAAATTATTACAAGGCTTAAATACAGGAATATTTAATATTTTAAGTTGAGTAAGAGTGACCTTAATCAATTGTGGGATGCCAGAATGTCTCTCATAAGGCACTTGTGGTAATAAGTAATACCTGTATTTCACACCGGCACATCGCTTGCAACGTTACAAAGCGCAAGTTTAGTCTCATATGAAATATTGTTCTCATCTGGGCCGGAGTACCTGAATGCCAGCTCCTTCCACTTAAGAGCTTTCAATGCAGAGCAGTTCAAATTGTCGACGACCGATTTTTTTTTATAGAATAAGGGTGACAAAAGTGCACACAGTCCACCTGATGGTAAGTGGTTGCTGTGGCCCATAGACATCTACATCTATCTTTGTTTGCTAATTAAAATGCAGATGCGTTGTTAGCCGTGAGGACTAAGATGGCATGCCTTTTTTCCAGTAAAATAGGTCTCCAGTTCTCTACACACACCACACGAGACTCGGTATTCTGTGAGAGCGTGGTCCTTCCTTGGGCGAGCCGACCGATTCGAGCTGCAATTATACTATTAATATACATAGCTACCACGTTCCTTATAATCGGCTTGATTCACTGGCGCTGCATAGGGATATTGCATCCTTTTGCATTTTCTATCGCATCTACTACGGGGAGTACTCTGAGGAATTGTTAGGATTAATTCCAGTCGCCAAATTTCATAAACGCACATCGTTTCAAAATTTACGATACCATCCTCACCATCTTGATGCTTGTCAATCCACCACTGAGCGTTTCACTAGGAGTTTTCTTCATCGGACAACTTCTCTGTGCAATTGTTTACCACCGGCGATTTTTCTGGACCAACACGACATAGAGATCTTCAAGAAAAGAGCTTACTCATTTTTATAAGCCTGGCAACGCATCTGCAATTCCCCTGGTGTTGCGGTTGTTCATGGGCGGTGATAGCCACTTACACGACACACGCACTAGTGAGTCGCATGCTCGTTTGCCCCATATTCTATAAAAAAATACTTTTATGTATGGTTGTGTATTTATGTTGCCATGTAGTGGCGGTCAAGAATATCCACTACCCCATATCTTCCCGTGGGTGTCGAAAAAGGCGACAAAGGGAAACAGGCAGGAGATGGGCAGCAGCATCTTTCTGATAATAGCCAAAATTACAATAAAAAAAACTGCGGTTGCCAACCCGCTCGCCAAGCGTGGCAACTATGGCAAATATCCCCCAATGATTAAAGCTACAAACAGACGGCCCCCAGTCCCCGGCGGCCCGGCTATTCCTGGCTACGGTGGCGACTATGGTAACGGCGGGGCAGGAGGTGCTAAGAATCTCCGGTGGAGGTTCGGTTGCCACCTACGACGACTCGACCTGGCAACGTACAACGCACGCACCCTGAGGACTGACGAGAAGATCGTGGAGCTGGAAGAAGAGATAGACAAGTTGCGCTGGCATATTATAGGACTATCCAAAGTCCGAAGAGAGGGGGAGGACACGGTAATCCTCGAATCCGGCAACTTGCTCTATCACCGGGAGGGCGACCATCTGTCCCAAGGAGGTGTCAGATTTATCGTCCACAAGTCTCTCGTTAACAATGTTATAAAGATCGGGAGTGTGTCGACGAGGGTTACCTTATACTCAGAATCACCAAACGGTATTCGCTAAAGGTCATACAGGTTTACGCACCAACCTCGGCACACCCCAATGAGGAGGTGGAGGAAATGTATGAGGATATCTCTAGAGCCATGCATTCCTCCAAAACCCAATATACGGTGTTAATGGGAGACTTCAATGCAAAACTAGGCACAAGAGAGAACGGTGAGCTGAAAGTAGGGAAATTTGAAATAGGGCAACGGAACCCAAGGGGCCAGCAGCTGGCCGACTTCATGGAGAAAGAGGGACTCTTTATGATGAACTCTTTCTTCCAGAAGCGGCCCCACAGGAAGTGGACCTGGTCGAGCCCCGACGGTTTGACAAAAAATGATATTGACTTCATTATGACGACTAGACGACAACTGTTCAGTGATGTCTCCGTGATCGCGAGGGTGAAAACTGGTAGCGATCACCGAATGGTTAGAGGTACACTGAAACTAAACGTTAAGTTGGAGAGGTCTCGTCTAAAAAAGTTAACGGTCCGTTCCCCTCGTGCTCTATTCCAAAGTCCCGAAACCATGCAGCTCGAGTTACAAAACCGTTTTCAGTGCCTAGAAGACTGCAATGAAGTGGGCGATATGAATGACAAGCTCGTGGAAACTGTCCATGCGGTCGGAGCTAAGTTCTGCAAGACCCGCCGCAGAAGAACACAAAAACTCTCCGATCACACTCTTAATCTCATGGCTGTTAGACGGGAGATGAAGCTACATTCTTCAACAGACTTGACAGCATACAGGCATCTGAACAGACAGATCTCCAAATGCATGCGGCGGGACTTACGCAACTTCAATACAGCTCGTATTGAAGAAGCGATCGAGCGGAACCATGGCTCCAAAGTCTTTGCCACAGATCTGTCTGCCAGAAAGAGCCAACTGTCAAAGCTTAAGACCGAATGTGGCAGCATCGTTTCTTCGAAATCGATTCTTGAAGTCCTTCAGAAGCTCTTTAATTCCGTACTCCATGGTGGCATTACACCGGAAGCATGGAGCAGAAGTGCGGTGGTCCTGTTCTTCAAGAAAGGTGACAACGCTCTCTTGAAGAACTACAGACCGATTTCCCTTCTGAGCCGCATCTACGTGCTGTTTTCGAGAGTCATTACGAATCGTCTCGCACGCAGACTTGACGACTTCCAGCCTCCCGAACAAGCTGGTTTTCGAAAGGGCTTTAGCACCATAGACCACACACAAACCCTTAGGCAAGTTGTACAAAAGTCCGAGGAGTACAATTTGCCACTATGTCTGGCGTATGTGGACTATGAGGAAGCCTTTGATTCCATCGAAATTTGGGCGGTGCTGCAGTCCCTTCAGCGGTGCCAAGTTTACTGTCGGTATATCGAAGTGTTAAAGTGTTTGTACAGTAGAGCTACGATGGCTATCCGAGTACAGAACCAGAGTACGAAACCTATCCAATTGCAGAGAGGTGTAAGACATGGTGACGTCATATCCCCGAAACTCTTCACCGCTGCATTGGAAGACGTTTTCAAGCTTCTGGACTGGAAAGGATACGGTATCAACATCAATGGCGAGTACATCACTCACCTTCGATTTACCGACGATATAGTCCTTATGGCAGAATCGCTGGAGGACTTAAGCACTATGCTCAATGACCTCAATAGTGTTTCCCAACGGATAGGTCTTGAGATGAACATGGACAAAACAAAGATCATGTTTAATGTCCATGTCACACCTATGCCGGTAGTTGTTGGGAACACTAAGCTCGAAGATGTTGACGAGTATGTTTACCTGGGACAAATAGTCCGACTAGGTAAGTCCAACTTCGACCGAGAGGTCAATCGACGGAGAGAAATTGAATATGGGTCAGCAGTGGAATATATATATATATATATATATATATATATATATATATATATATATATATATATATATTGACATAGGAAATGTCATAGCAAGATGATATTTGACTGCTAACACCCCCCCCCCCCCTCGTCTCTCGCTATCCCTTCTTAGCATGGAGTAAAGAGTAGTCTACTCTATATTCCATGCTTCTAAGCTCAAATTATGGAGTGTAGAGTAGAAGGAGGACGATCTCTGTATATGAAAAGTGTCCCTAAAAACGCGTCCAATAAGGGTGGCGCTGCAGTAGCATAGGATAAATTTAAAAAAAAGCGCCAAAATTCATTAGAATAAGATGGAGAAATAAACAAGGACTGACCAATACGCTTGGTTTTGTACTACGTAAATAGTTGAGCTTTAATAGTTGAGTTGTATACTGGCATTTTACTAACTACTCTAGTCATGAATTTTTTTAAATATTTTAATTCAGTTAAAGACTTCACTCCGTCTACAACAGCTATATTCATATCGTAGTTTTTCAGACGCCAGCGCTATTGTGGTAGGTTTTGGAACCTCTATTTTCAGTATATATATATATTCCACTGCTGACCCATATTCAATTTCGCTAATTTGGTCTATATACTTTCGTTTAGGGTGTCCCATGCCGACCCTGCCCAACACTTCTCCAGCAAAAATTTGCTTTGTTACTCCTTATGTATTCATTCTTTCTACACGAAAAAACCACCGAAGCACTCCTTTCTTAATCCTAGTTACAACATAATTTCGCAAACAATACTTTTCTATTATATTACACATTTTTTCAACCTTTTATTCAGAGTCCGTACTGTACCATACTTACCGTACCATAATTCTTAATGACCGCATATTTACAGCATTAGTTTTACTTTCATGGTGCTTTTGCCAACACCTAACTTTCACAACCATCATCATTTCATCATCATTACAGCCTTTCATAAGTCCACTGCTGAACATAGGCCTCCCCCAAGGAATGCCACAAAGCACGGTCCTGAGCCACCTGCATCCATCGACTTCCTGCATGCCTTACCAGGTCGTCACTCCATCTCGTGGGGAGTTGCCCTACACTTCGCCTACCGGTACGAGGCTGCCACTCGAGAACCTTTCATCCCCATCGGTTGTCGGTTCTTCGAGCTATATGGCCGGCCCACTGCCACTTCAGTTTACTAATCCGTTGGGCTATGTCGGTTACTCTAGTTCTACTGCGGATATCCTCATTTCTAAGTTTATCACGCAGAGAAACTCCGAGCATAGCCCTCTCCATAGCTCGCTGAGCGACCTTGAGCTTCCTCATACGGCCAGCTGTGAAGGACCACGTCTCAGTTCCGTAAGTCATCACTGGCAACACGCACTGGTTGTACAATTTCGTTTTAAGGTTTTGAGGTATGTCTGACGAGAAAATGTGTCGTAGCTTCCCGAACGATGCCCAGCCGAGTTGAATCTGTCGATTGACCTCTCGTTCGAAGTTGGACTTACCTAGTCGGACTATTTGTCCCAGGTAAACATACTCGTCAACAACTTCGAGCTTAGTGCTCCCAACAACTACCGGCATAGGTGTGACATGGACATTAAACATGATCTTTGTTTTGTCCATGTTCATCTCAAGACCTATCCGTTGGGAAACACTATTGAGGTCATTGAGCATAGTGCTTAAGTCCTCCAGCGATTCTGCCATAAGGACTATATCGTCGGCAAATCGAAGGTGAGTGATGTACTCGCCATTGATGTTGATACCGTATCCTTTCCAGTCCAGAAGCTTGAAAACATCTTCCAATGCAGCGGTGAAGAGTTTCGGGGATATGACGTCACCATGTCTTACACCTCTCTGCAATTGGATAGGTTTCGTACTCTGGTTCTGTACTCGGATAGCCATCGTAGCTCTACTGTACAAACACTTTAACACTTCGATATACCGACAGTAAACTTGGCACCGCTGAAGGGACTGCAGCACCGCACAAATTTCGATGGAATCAAAGGCTTCCTCATAGTCCACATACGCCAGACATAGTGACAAATTGTACTCCTCGGACTTTTGTACAACTTGCCTAAGGGTTTGTATGTGGTCTATGGTGCTAAAGCCCTTTCGAAAACCAGCTTGTTCGGGAGGCTGGAAGTCGTCAAGTCTGCGTGCGAGACGATTCGTAATGACTCTCGAAAACAGCACGTAGATGCGGCTCAGAAGGGAAATCGGTCTGTAGTTCTTCAAGAGAGCGTTGTCACCTTTCTTGAAGAACAGCACCACCGCACTTCTGCTCCATGCTTCCGGTGTAATGCCACCATGGAGTACGGAATTAAAGAGCTTCTGAAGGACTTCAAGTACCGGTTTTCCACCCGCTTTCAGAAGCTCCGCTGTAATTCCATCCTCGCCTGGGGCCTTACCGTTTTTAAGGTGCTGGAGAGCCATTCTAATCTCGCTCAGACTGACGTCCGGGATATCTTCGGAATAGTGTCGGATAAGACTCGCTCTTGGATCGTTACTCACACTTGCGTGTGGCTCCAACGATGACGTGTATAGCTGCCCATAGAACCTCTCAATCTCACTCAAAATCTCAGGTGTCCCGGAAACGATGCTGCCACATTCGATCTTCAGCTTTGACAGTTGGCTCTTTCTGGCAGACAGATCTGTGGCAAAGACTTTGGAGCCATGGTTCCGCTCGATCGCTTCTTCAATACGAGCTGTATTGAAGTTGCGTAAGTCCCGCCGCATGCATTTGGAGATCTGTCTGTTCAGATGCTTGTATGCTGTCAAGTCTGTTGAAGAATGTAGCTTCATCTCCCGTCTAACAGCCATGAGATTAAGAGTGTGATCGGAGAGTTTTTGTGTTCTTCTGCGGCGGGTCTTGCAGAACTTAGCTCCGACCGCATGGACAGTTTCCACGAGCTTGTCATTCATATCGCCCACTTCATTGCAGTCTTCTAGGCACTGAAAACGGTTTTGTAACTCGAGCTGCATGGTTTCGGGACTTTGGAACAGAGCACGAGGGGAACGGACCGTTAACTTTTTTAGACGAGACCTCTCCAACTTAACGTTTAGTTTCAGTGTACCTCTAACCATTCGGTGATCGCTACCAGTTTTCACCCTCGCGATCACGGAGACATCACTGAACAGTTGTCGTCTAGTCGTCATAATGAAGTCAATATCATTTTTTGTCAAACCGTCGGGGCTCGACCAGGTCCACTTCCTGTGGGGCCGCTTCTGGAAGAAAGAGTTCATCATAAAGAGTCCCTCTTTCTCCATGAAGTCGGCCAGCTGCTGGCCCCTTGGGTTCCGTTGCCCTATTTCAAATTTCCCTACTTTCAGCTCACCGTTCTCTCTTGTGCCTAGTTTTGCATTGAAGTCTCCCATTAACACCGTATATTGGGTTTTGGAGGAATGCATGGCTCTAGAGATATCCTCATACATTTCCTCCACCTCCTCATTGGGGTGTGCCGAGGTTGGTGCGTAAACCTGTATGACCTTTAGCGAATACCGTTTGGTGATTCTGAGTATAAGGTAACCCTCGTCGACACACTCCCGATCTTTATAACATTGTTAACGAGAGACTTGTGGACGATAAATCCGACACCTCCTTGGGACAGATGGTCGCCCTCCCGGTGATAGAGCAAGTTGCCGGATTCGATGATTACCGTGTCCTTCCCCTCTCTTCGGACTTTGGATAGTCCTATAATATGCCAGCGCAACTTGTCTATCTCTTCTTCCAGCTCCACGATCTTCTCGTCAGTCCTCAGGGTGCGTGCGTTGTACGTTGCCAGGTCGAGTCGTCGTAGGTGGCAACCGAACCTCCACCGGAGATTCTTAGCACCTCCTGCCCCGCCGTTACCATAGTCGCCACCGTAGCCAGGAATAGCCGGGCCGCCGGGGACTGGGGGCCGTCTGTTTGTAGCTTTAATCATTGGGGGATATTTGCCATAGTTGCCACGCTTGGCGAGCGGGTTGGCAACCGCAGTTTTTTTTATTGTAATTTTGGCTATTATCAGAAAGATGCTGCTGCCCATCTCCTGCCTGTTTCCCTTTGTCGCCTTTTTCGACACCCACGGGAAGATATGGGGTAGTGGATATTCTTGACCGCCACTACATGGCAACATAAATACACAACCATACATAAAAGTATTTTTTTATAGAATATGGGGCAAACGAGCATGCGACTCACTAGTGCGTGTGTCGTGTAAGTGGCTATCACCGCCCATGAACAACCGCAACACCAGGGGAATTGCAGATGCGTTGCCAGGCTTATAAAAATGAGTAAGCTCTTTTCTTGAAGATCTCTATGTCGTGTTGGTCCAGAAAAATCGCCGGTGGTAAACAATTGCACAGAGAAGTTGTCCGATGAAGAAAACTCCTAGTGAAACGCTCAGTGGTGGATTGACAAGCATCAAGATGGTGAGGATGGTATCGTAAATTTTGAAACGATGTGCGTTTATGAAATTTGGCGACTGGAATTAATCCTAACAATTCCTCAGAGTACTCCCCGTAGTAGATGCGATAGAAAATGCAAAAGGATGCAATATCCCTATGCAGCGCCAGTGAATCAAGCCGATTATAAGGAACGTGGTAGCTATGTATATTAATAGTATAATTGCAGCTCGAATCGGTCGGCTCGCCCAAGGAAGGACCACGCTCTCACAGAATACCGAGTCTCGTGTGGTGTGTGTAGAGAACTGGAGACCTATTTTACTGGAAAAAAGGCATGCCATCTTAGTCCTCACGGCTAACAACGCATCTGCATTTTAATTAGCAAACAAAGATAGATGTAGATGTCTATGGGCCACAGCAACCACTTACCATCAGGTGGACTGTGTGCACTTTTGTCACCCTTATTCTATAAAAAAAAATCGGTCGTCGACAATTTGAACTGCTCTGCATTGAAAGCTCTTAAGTGGAAGGAGCTGGCATTCAGGTACTCCGGCCCAGATGAGAACAATATTTCATATGAGACTAAACTTGCGCTTTGTAACGTTGCAAGCGATGTGCCGGTGTGAAATACAGGTATTACTTATTACCACAAGTGCCTT
This sequence comes from Parnassius mnemosyne, assembly GCA_963668995.1. Taxonomy (NCBI): domain Eukaryota; kingdom Metazoa; phylum Arthropoda; class Insecta; order Lepidoptera; family Papilionidae; genus Parnassius; species Parnassius mnemosyne. Next base: position 5,674,622 of record CAVLGL010000093.1, on the reverse strand, counting down.
ATGAGAGACATTCTGGCATCCCACAATTGATTAAGGTCACTCTTACTCAACTTAAAATATTAAATATTCCTGTATTTAAGCCTTGTAATAATTTTCAAAAATTGTAATACTTAGTTAGACTTAGAAAACCAATGAGTGGAAAAAGGTAAAATAATGAAAAAAAAAAGGTAGAAATATTGAACGAAATTCAATTTACATTTTACTAAACACGAGCAAAACTCGAGCGAATTTCCTTCGAAGGTTAAATTTTCCTAAATTTATTACAAATATAGAATGTATCAATTTGATAAATTTCTATTTTATACGAAGGTTCACGTGATGACATGACTTACCTTCAGTTTTGTATTAGTATCAAATGATATTATTTAAGACAAGCGACCCACCCCGGATTTGCCTGGATATGATCTATTAATGTAACATTATTAAGATTTGAGATACAGAAACAGAAACTTTTTATTCAATATAGATTATAAATAGTACTTCTTGAAAGTCACTCTTTTGTTTAATTACCACTGGTTCGAAAAAAAAATATCTGTGTTAAGATAGGAATATCAATAAAATAATTCTCAAAAACTATTGCAACATCCTGATCTGATTCAGTGTAATTGTTGTTAAAACTTAACCGGTAGTTTGAATTGCGAGAGTTGGACTTACCCGTCTCACTATTAATTATACTCCACGTCATTTTAATTTTATTAGAAGCCGTCTTAATTTTGTTACTTAAATGCAAAGGCTTGACTGTGGAGTACACTCCTTTAAATATTTTTGAATATTTTTTTAACATATTCCCTAAATTCGACGCTAGAGTTATATGACCTTTCATGGTAAAGTTCATATTATAACCTTTGTCTGCTCTTATGGACTTGTAGCCGGTGTAAGGTAAAGGTGAGATCTCCCGCCGGGCAAGGTGTTCGGAGCTATTCTATATATGCTGCTTTAACTTCGAAACTTTGTTAGTTCGATTTAGGATTCGATGTGTTTCGCTTGTGGCGCGACGACAGCGCCGCCACATCACCCCCCTGCTCAGACCGCAGGTCGATAGTGCAGTCCGATTACCGGTGCGTCCTTAATGCCGGTGGGCAATGCCTGCTGTGTGCGTAAGGCAAATGACGCCGGTGCGAACGATATGCCAGTGTGTAATGCATGCCGTAATACGCACTTACAAGTGATGCCGGTGAGAACGATGAGCCGGAGCAAGTGCCAGGGATTGCCTTGTGATCTGCGGTGAGTCGAGAAGAAGGCAAGTAATCTGCGAGAGTGCCGTGAAGCAGAGGTGAGCAGTAAGGCTCAGAGCCGTGTGAACACTGTAGCGCAAAAAGTAGCTTGAAGGAACAGGAAGCATTATTATTCCAGTGTTGCGATCAACCTTTGTAAAGCTAGATGTCTTGCAGAATGTGAAGACTGCAGACAATATCTCCTCGGGAGCCAATAAATGGGGTACTTGAGGATGAAAACGAAGGTTTGAAGTAGTAGTTTTCCGAAGGTTATTGGTGCGTGTTCATATCACGTCGGGGTCACCACTGTGGCCGTAGGAAGGAAAAGAGGAGATCTCCAGCCGGCAAGGTGTTCTGCCCGGGGAGCGGCCAACGCTCCGATTGGTAGTTCGGAGCTATTCTATGCTGCTTTAACTTCGGATCTTTGTTAGTGCGATTTAGGCTTCAATGTTTTTCGCTTGTGGCGCGACGACAGCATCGTCACAGACTCTTACTGTCGCCCATTCATTGAATACCTTCCAATTGTTCGAGGAGAACGTTTTGGGAAGTAAAATATTATCAAATTCATTGCAAATAAGATTAAGCAATGTTCCATATAAAAAATTGGGATTATTTTGTTATGAAATTGATGGAAGTTTCTTTACTATGTTACTTCTAAACTTCTCAAAACGACGCGCATTTACTGGATCAAACACAATTTTCTTATCTACGTTCTTTTTGTGAATGTAAGATAACGAAATTAACTGTCCACAGTGATCAGAACTCAATTTTTAATTATAAATTTATGCAACGGCTTAACATTTGTAAAAATGTTGTCTATAGATGTTACTCTACATTCATTAATACGCGTTGGCTCTAAAATAAATTAAAAAGGCCACATGATTTAAACAATGATCTAAATTTTATATTGGTGCAGGAAGCTTCTAGGAGATTAATATTAAAGTGTCCACATATTACAACATTAATCTTAACAAAAAAGTTTATCAAGCTTAACAAAAACTTCCTCCATAATTTTTTCAAAAGTATCGTATATAGAACATGGGGGGTCTGTAAACGCTCACAACAATTAGGTACTCAAACTCAACATATGCTATTCCTACAGTTCGTTCAAAAGAGAAGCGCACAATATCTTTACGTTCTTTACATGATAATAATTTACTAGCTAATATTAATGAGCCAACTCCTAAAACCGTTTCTCTACCACTAACTGACCACCTGGTTGAAGTTAAACATTAAGTTATAAGCTTTTAACTAATGTTCAGCAATACATAAAATATGAGCATTGTTGCCATTTATGAACAATTCAATTTCTAGCTCTTTGCCTATCATGCCTTGTATATTCTGATGCACCAGGTGTAAAACAATTTTTGTTATCATATAGTGGAGTCATACAATTAAGGTTTTGTAAGCTACACATACGCTAAGCTACACACAATACGTAATAACTTTATTTATTGTCATGGCACTGTCATAGAGTGTAGGTGAAAATTATGAGTCCTTACTTTTGTCATTATTATTTACACATACTGTCCCCGACGACCTGGTATGGAGCGCTGATACTCACTCTGATATTTTATTAAGGAAACAAAGTGCTCCTCAATATACTAACATGACTTGACCAGATCATTCCTGGCCAATATATCTTTTATCTCATCCTGAGCCGGTGCATATTTATTTGATTTAATGTGTAGGGAGTTTTTAAGTGATAAAATTGTTCAATTTAGACACTCTATATCAGTCTCATAATAGTTATTCATATTTTCCACCTCAATTGATAATAATTTAAGTATATTTATTAATTCTTGCTTTTTTTTACATACATTTATATAATTTTTGACATAAATTTTAGTTCTAATTAACTTTTGCACTTTCCTAATACATTTATTAATTTTTATGTATTTCTTTAATTTTCTTCTACTGCAGGTAGTCCTTGCTGCTGTTCTTGATGTGACATAAGCATCACCAGTCAAATCAATGGTTGTGAAGGGTTGCAATGCTTTAGAAGATTCACATTTAATGAGCTTATTGAACAGACTTTGAGTTTGGGACGTTTTCAAGTTATTTATTTATTTAAGAACTTAAATGTTTTTTTTTTACATTAATCCTGATTTTATTTTTTAGATTAATCAACTGTCTATCATAATTGCAATTGATTTTAACTGTTAAATTATTCAGTACTATTTCATTTCTATTTTCTTATACAAAATCAAAGATAACGATGAAATACTGTTTATAATTGTGTGAGTACTTAATACCCAATTAAGTACGTTTATTAATTTCAATAATTTTTGTAGTAAAGAACTGCTTGTTGCGTCAGGGTACAATTGATTGTGTAACTGTATTAAAGATGACAACCATAACTTTTAAATTCCATATGAAGACTAGTCGTAGGGATAAATAAATAAACGTTGGCGATGTCTTAACATACATAACGCTTTAACGGTGTGTAGAAAGTTCCAGTGCTTCAAGGTCATTGCCTTATGTGCGCATTTGTTTTGGCGAAATAAATTAATAATTTTAGTTTTTGTTACAATTCCGTGTTGACGTGTATCACGAGAGACAGTACAACTGTTTTGTTTATTAAATTATTCTTGTTATTTATTACTTAATGATATTATTCTTGTTGTTACGGTTTAAGTTTCTTGATTTGTTTTTATAATGCCTAACGCGTACGTTTATAGTGCTCGTGAATACGGCAACATGTTAATGTGCCTTGGAGTACCTCGCGGGAATGATTCGCATGCATTGCGAATTTACCGAGAGAAATTGCCGACCGCTCGATATTCAGCTGACTCTCGTCTAATAACAGCAACATTTCAGCGAGTGTTGGAAAATCGGCCCATTGCTCTGGTAGCGACAGGAGGTGGAAGTCAAGTGGCTGTTCACTCAGAGGAGCGCATCTTAGATGTCGTTCGCCGGAATCCGAACCTAGGTACACGAAGTATCGCTAAATTGTTAAGGCGTCGGGATGGAACAAGTGTGTCATATTGTACAGTTCACAAAGTGTTAAAGCGTAACCTAATGCGCCCATACAAAGTGTACAAAGTGCAAGCGTTAGTTACCGGCGATCACGACCGCCGGCGAGTTTTCTGCCGTTGGTTATTAGACCAACAACAACGTGTGCTTGGTTTCATTGAGCACGTCATCGGGACGGACGAGTCGACATTTACCAAAAACGGCCTGTGGAACCGAAGAAATACACACGTGTATTCCGAGATTAACCCGCACGCTGTTCGACAAACCGGGCACCAAACCCAATGGTCGGTTAACGTATGGGCAGGTTTATTTAAGAATCGCATACTAGGACCAGTGTTTCTGCCACAGCGACTTAACGGACAGCGATACCTTTACTTCATAAATTAACAGTTGGTGGACATTTTAGACGACCTATCGTTAGATGAATATCGCCGCACATGGTTCCAGCATGATGGTGCCCCTCTACATGTCGTGAGGTTCGCCCGTGAGCGCCTCAATGAGCTATTTGATGATCGCTGGATCGGCAGACTAGGACCACACGCTTGGCCACCTCGCTCACCAGATCTGACCCCGTTGGACTTGTTTCTGTAGGGGTATGTGGAAGAAAGGGTTTTTAATCGTGAGTGTGATAGTGCTGACGAAATGCGCCAAAGGATCGTGGATGTTTTCGACAAACTACGTACGGATTGTGTCGAAGACCACACGATGATGCCCCGCCTGCATGAGGAGACGTAACACCGAGGCCAAATCTGCCTTGAAATGAATGGAGCACAATTTGAGCCGCATCTCATAAGACCACGGAGGATTTAGAGTGGTAAGCTGTTTCATAACAAATTTTTTTAAACAACTTAGTACTGAACTAATCTGAATAGGTACATAACTGAATACATGAGAATAATAAACATACCTACACAATGAATAAAAACGTATGACTCCAACCTTGGTTACATTTCATTTAAGTATTTTTTCATTAGCGGGGAATCGAAATAGTTATTTGGGTTATTTAACCTGTAAATTCAGATTAAAGTGGCTACGTGGAGACAAGCACAGTGGCAAAATAGTAGGTAAAGTAGATAAGTTAAGTATTTAGATAAGTGTTGTTATTTATTCGGTATTGTGTTATCGCCCGCTAGTTGCGGGCCGCGCGAATTCGCGTTCACGCGTACATTGACCTCTAGTCAGTTGATATTAATGCAGTAATTCCACTGCTGGTTTTATGTTTCAGTATTTTCATGATTTTTTTAATGAAATTATCGTTTCATTTAGCTGTACTAATATGATAGAGAATGAATAAAGTTAATAAAACGTTGTGAAAAGATGATTTTTCTTTCATTAGGATCGATTTTATATTCCACTTTTGACATGATTTTATATTTCACAAAGTTAGTGTCCATTATAGTTGGTATTATCGTCTGTATTCGTTTTCGGGAGCGTTCCAAAAATACTCTGTATATTAAAATATAATATATACATAGTACATATATACACAATATATTTTTAATTATAGATACATATAACATATATTTACATACAATAATACATACCAATATGTAATGTGTATACATGCTTATAAACTATATAAAGAAATAACCGTATTTATATACACGGTATTTTTGGAACGCTCCCGAAAACTAAGACAGGCGACAACACCAAGTATACCTTTGACCATGGGTCACAAATAGATTCGATCCTGATGAATAAAAAATCATCTTTTTACAACGTTTTATTAGCTTTCTTCACGCGCCATCATGTTAGTACAGCTAAATGAAACGATAATTTCATAAAAAATATCATGAAAATAATGAAACATAAAACCAGCAGTGGAATTACTGAATTCATATCACCTGATCAAAGGTCAATGTACGCGCGAACGCAAATTCGCGCGGCCCGCAACTAGCGGGCCATACCACAATACATAATAATTTACAACACTTGTCTAAATACCTAACTTATCTACTTAACCTACTATTTTGCCACTGTGCTTGTCTCCACGTAGCCACTTTAATCCGAATTTACAGGTTAAATAACCCAAATAACTGGTTCGATTCCCCGCTAATGAAAAAATACTTAAATGAAATGTAACCAAGGTTGGAGTCATGCGTTTTTATTCATCGTGTAGGTATGTTTATTATTCTCATTTATTCAGTTATGTACCTATTCAGATTAGTCTAGTACTAAGTTATTTAAAAAAATAGTTATGAAACAGCTTACCGCTCTAAATCCTCCGTGGTCTTATGAGATGCGGCTCAAATTGTGCTCCATTCATTTCAAGTTAGATTTGGGTGCAGGCGGGGCATTATCGTGTGGTCTTCGACACAGTCTGAACGTAGTTTCTCGAAAGCATCCACGATCCTTTGGCGCATTTCGTCAGCACTATCACACTCACGATTAAAAACCCTTTCTTTCACATACCCCACAAAAAGAAGTCTAACGGGGTCTGATCTGGTGAGCGAGGTGGCCAAGCGTGTGGTCCTATTCTGCCGATCTAGCGATCATCAAATAGTTCATTGAGGCGCTCACGGACGAACCTCACGAAATGTGGAGGGGTACCATCATGCTGGAACTATGTGCGGCGATATTCAGCCAACGATAGGTCGTTTAAAATGTCAACCAACTGTTCATTTATAAAGTTTAGGTATCGCTGTCCGTTCAGTCGCTCTGGCAGAAACACTGGTCCCAGTATGCGATCCTTAAATAAACCTGCCCATACGTTAACCGACCATCGGGTTTGGTGCCCGGTTTGTCGAACAGCGTGTGGCTTAACCTCTGAATACACGTGTGTATTTCTTCGGTTCCACAGGCCGTTTCTGGTAAATGTCGACTCATCCGTCCAGATAATGTGCTCAATGGAACCAGGCACACGTTGTTGCTGGTATAATAACCAACGGCAGAAAACTCGTCGGCGGTCGTGATCGCCGGGAACTAAAGCTTGCACTTTGTGCAATTTGTATGGGCGCATTCGGTTACGCTTCAACACTTTGTGCACTGCACAGTATGATACACTTGTTCCATCCCGACGTCTTAACAATTTATTTAGCGATACTTCGTGTACCTAGGTTCGGATACCTAACATGTTGCCGTATTCACAATCACTATAAACGTACGCGTTAAGCATTATTAAAACAAAAAACGTAACAACAAGAATAATACCAACACGTAATCACAAGTAATAACAATTTAATAAACAAAACGAGCTGTCGCTCGCGCACGCGTGTACAAAATCAACACGGAACTGTTCAAAAACTAAAATTAATAACGAACCCCGACAAAACTGAAACCTACTGCGTCACAGCGTGAGGCGACACGAGCCGGCCGGGTTACATTCTGCCGTCATAATAAAGAAGGACGCAACTAACAAAAATGTAAAATGGAAATAAAAAATAAATTGATGAATTTTTCTTTCAGACCCTGTGTCTAAAGTATATTAAAAGGTATCTATATGAAAATTGAAATATATACGTAGAGGCATGAAGATTTTAAGGACGAACTTATTTTTTTGATAATTTGTTTATTTATTTAAATAAAACGAATTTTCCTTTTCATCTTAGCTTAAAAAATACACCTGGTAACACAAAAACATCGAAGGAAAGAAGCATATAACTATTTGCGTCTTCCCAATCTAATAAATAAAAAAACTGCCATTCATTTAACATTTTTACATATTTTGGAAAGGTCATTTGAAGTTGAAAGGACGCTAATAGTAATTTACTACTTTTTTCTTAGTAAATATTAGAAAAGCATTGGTAGTGAGATACAAAAAATAACAACCCGCAACTCTTGAGTAATGATTTTAAAGGGGATATCATACAAGACTTACTACGATAATAATTAAAAATTTAAAATTTTGTACAACCGACTTTAATATAAATAATTAAGGATAACTCAAAAAGTATTGGTCTGACCTCGATCAAATTTATATGGGACCACATGTGAAACACCAGCTCTTAATAATAAGATATAGAATAATAAGAAAAGAATAATTGAAATTTAAGTAATCGATGCAAATATTGTTAAAGATGACGTCTTAAAATAAGTCTTTTATTTTATGTTGAATTTGTATAAGTCTTTTCTACTAAAAAAAATGTCATCTGTGATCAACAGTTACGTCTAAAATTCTTACGATAATTTCTAAAATATTGATATTTAATAATTTAAAAAAAATTAGTAGATGCGCCTTCTTATCATGAGTCGAATGGTATATTTAACTCATTTATTCAAAAATTGTTAGATGCGCCCCTTTTTCTTATGACCGCAGCATTGTTTTGTAGCGAGCTAGATACAGATCGACAGCGGAGGGAATGTGGGTACAGTCGCGTTCTAAAGTACTACATGGTATTGGGCTCTTGTTTTATAATATTATAGTAATTAATTGTTTTATTGTAGAATCATACTAGGTGTTTTACTAGCTACTTGGTACTTTGGAAGAGGTGGGAATTAAAAATGGTTAATGTTTACTTGAGCATTATTTGTAATTTCTATCGTAAAATATAAAGTAGTTTGTAACAAGAAAACTTAAGCTAAGGGTGACACGCCGTCCATTATGACGTCTTGGGCCACATGGAAGCCAGATGTTGATGGTGTGTTGGTGTTACTGGATGCTAAGAATAAAATTAAAATGACGTGGAGTATAATTAAAAGCGAAACCGGTAATGAGAAACCTCGTAATTCAAACTATCAATTAAAAATTAATAATGAATTGACTAAATCAAATCAAGAAGTTGCAGCGGTGTTTGAGAAATATTTCACTGATGTTCCTATCTTGACAACAGAGTCATTGAATGCTTCTCCAACTGTCGCCGAATCATTACTTAAACAGAATGTTAATACCTGTTTAAAAGAATTTAGATTTGAAAAAGTATTACCGCATAATATTGTAAAATACTTCAAAACCATTGATGTAAAGAAAACCGCAGATTTGTGGGGGATTTCCGTTACAGCGATTACGTCCATAATAGATTTAATTGCACCTCATCTTGCTATTATTTTTAATACTTGTATCGATTCTGGTGTGTTTCCTGATTTAATGAAGTATAGTAAAGTAATACCTTTATTTAAATCTGGTAGTACATTGGACCCCGCTAATTATATACCTATTTCTGTACTACCAACTCTCAGTAAAATTTTTGAAAAAATAATTTTGGATCAATTGTTAATTTTTTTTAATACAAATAAATTACTTCATAAAAATCAATTTGGTTTTACAAGGGGTCGCTCGACGTCTGACGCCGGTGTTGAGCTTATGAAATATATTTTTAATGCCTGGGAAAATTCACAAGATGCCTTAGGTATTTTCTGTGACCTTTCCAAGGCTTTCGATTGTGTTCATCATGATAACAGGAAACTACAACATTACGGTGTAAAAAATTTGGCGCTTAAACTTATTACTTCATATTTAAGTAACAGAACTCAAAAAGTCGTCATTAATGGTAAATGTTCCTCCGGATCAGTAGTATCAATGGGCGTTCCTCAGGGCTCGATTCTTGGCCCATTCCTGTTCTTAATCTATATTAATGACTTACCTTATCTTGTAGGGGACAATCACGATATAGTATTATTTGCTGACGATACGTCTTTAATTTTCAAACTGAAACGGCAGTCAATTAAATATGACGATGTAAATAATGCTCTATCGAAACTAGTACATTGGTTTAACGCCAACAATTTGCTCTTAAACGGCAATAAGACAAAATGTATTAAATTTACAATACCTAATGTAAAACATTCGAAAACCAATGTGCTCTTAAATGGGGAGGAGTTGAGTCTTGTGGATACCACTGTTTTTCTCGGTATTACTATTGACGCGAAACTTCAATGGGGCCCCCATATATCTAAATTAGCAAGCAGACTTAGTTCTGCAGCATATGCTGTAAGAAAGATTAGAAGTCTCACAGATGTTGAGACAGCTAGGTTAGTGTATTTTAGTTACTTTCATAGCGTAATGTCTTATGGAATTTTGCTATGGGGTAATGCGACTGATATTGAAGCTATATTTGTTTTGCAAAAGAGAGCCGTACGGGCGATTTATAATCTAAATTGTAAAGAGTCCCTTAGAGAAAAATTTAAAGAAATAAACATATTAACTTTGGCATCGCAATATATTTATGAAAATGTAATGTATGTACATAAAAACATAAATAGCTTTAATAAGAATAAGGATGTTCATACCTTAAACACTAGGAACAAACATAAGCTTGTAATGCCACTTACAAGACTCCACAGAATTAGTAATTCATTTATGGGGCAATGTATACGCTTTTACAACAGAATCCCAGAACATGTTCAAAGTTTGTCAATAAACAAGTTTAAAAGTTTTATTAAAGAAAAACTGTAAAAAAAGGGTTATTATAATATCAAGGAATACATGAGTGAAAATAACCCCTGGGAATAAGGTGATCGCCACCATGCTGGTTCTATGAAAATTCATTTAAAATTGTATAATCAAAATTATTGTTAAGTGAAATTATGTTGAAAAAAAAAGTCCCGCTGGGTTTCTTGCTGGTTCTTCCCAGGACAGAGGTATTTTCCGAACCAGTGGTAAATAAAATAATGACTTTCAATAAGTATTATGTAATAATCCATATTGAATAAAAATCATTCTATTCTATTCTATTCTATTCTATTTCATCATCACTTTCATCTTCGCTTGAGCTTCCGTCATCAGGTCGATCACATGGTAATTTTTTCGGTATTCTTCCTCAACACTTTTAATTTTACTGCACAATTTTCCCCATTCACCTTCTCCTATCATATTTACCTTTTCGTTCACTAGTTTAGTCATAAAACAATATATATATATATATATATATATTGTATTATAATAAATAATTTTTCTTTCCTTCCTTTTTAAAACATCGTCGCGAGTCGCAAAGTAAGCTGTGTATGCGACTGTATTTTCGGAGCGAACAAAGCGCGGGAACCAATAGCATGCAGGTACAGTAATACTGGCGGATTGTTCCCCCGTCGCGCCCCCTTCGTACAAATATGTGATAAATCGGTCAGTGCCCAAGTTCAAGGCCAGCGTTCTTTTTTCACCGTTCGTGCGTACATTAACCTCCATTAGTCAGGTGATATCAATTCAGTTTCCACTGCTGGTTTTATGTTTCATTATTTTCATAAATTTTTTAATGAAATTATCGTTTCCTCTAGCTATACTAACATGATGGCGCGTGAATAAAGCTAATAAAATGTTGTAAAAATATGATTTTTTTTCATCAGGATCAAATTTATTTGTGACCCATGATATAAGGTATACTTGGTGCTGTCGCCTGTCTTAGTTTTCGGGAGCGTTCTAAAAATACCCTGTATAAATAAATAAATATTTGAAGAGAAATAAATAAAAAACTTATCTCAATTTGTAAGTGCCCTCAGGTAATGTTGTCGTAGAATGAATTTAAATGAGTTTTTATTTGTAGCATTCTTAATAATGATAGTGAGGGTGTTCCAAAGGTGTATAGCCTGTATCGTGAAAAAGGATCTGAAAAAATTAGACCTATGCTGTGGAAACCTTATTATCAGACGGTTTGATGGTCGTGGTGTTCGATCGTCAATCGAATGTAGAAAATTAAAGTTATCCTTAAAATAAGAAGCCGACCTTGGATCGCTTAAAATTGAATAAAGTACAAGTAAAATTCTAGAGCGTTGCCCTTGACGTATAGGTAGCCATTTGAGCTTTGAACGATAGGAAGATATGTGGTCATACTTACAGAAACTGAAAATACACCTTATGGAATTATGAAGAAGGCGCTCCAAATTATTTAGAAGGTTTCTTGACAGATCTGGGTAACATACATTTGCATAATCAATGATAGGTAGAATGAGGGAATTTACAAGCGTAAGCTTGGTTTTGAAAGGTAGGAAATTTTTAAGACGATAAAGGAAACGCAAGGTGGCAACAACTTTACGTCTTACTTTATAAATCTGCAATTTCCAGGTCATAGTTTTATCCACGTACAAGCCAAGACTTTTTATGGAATCACAACATTGAATCAAAGTTCCACTATAAATTACAGGAGAGAGATTTCCATAGTCAATGTTAGCCAATAATTGCAAACTTCCGAAGATTATGACTTTTCATTTGGTTAGATTAAATGAAGCGCCATATTTACACGATTATTCTCTTATGGATTCCAAGTTATTATTTAGGTTATGTTTAACAAAATTAAGGTTATTTAAGCCTGACTGAACATAGAGTATGAACAATCTAAAACTGAGTAGATAGAGTTTATAAATAAGGAAAACATAATAGGAGAAAGAATTCCACCTTACGGCACACCAGATTCTATTTCATCCCATGCAGAAAGACGCTGACCTGAGCAAACCGATTGCTGGCGGCCGCGACTATAAAAAAAGAACCAATCCAAGTCTGGGAATGAAAATGTAAGGTGTTTGAGAATAGATAGTAGGATATTTTACGTGGTAGAGCCATGCTGCAGCTATATTACTGGTATAGTTGTAACACGAATGGGTCGGCTCGACTGAGAAAGGACCACGCTCTCAGAGAATACCTTACACTCTCAAAGAATATCAGTATCAATACAGAGAAAATCTCACAGAATAGCTTAATCCTGCTGTGTTTCGTATGGTGAGTGTAGAGAAACGGAGACCCTTTTTAATGGAAAAGAGGTATTCCATCTTAGTCCTCACGGGTGACAACGCATCTGTATTTTAATTCGTAATGGAGGATAGATGTAGATGTTTATGGGCCACAGTAACCACTTACCATCAGGTGCACTGTGTGCTCGTTTGTCACCCCAATCCTATAAAAAATATCATGATCTACTATGTTGAAAGCATTTGAAAAATCAAAAAGCGCTACCACTGTTAATTTCTGCTCATCTAGGCCTTTTTTTATATCGTATGTGACTTTGATAAGCGAAGTGGTAGTGCTATGACGAGAGCGAAACTCCGATTGAAATTCATTCAACAGTTGTTGTTTTGCATTGAACATAGATATTTGCTTAAGAAAACAGGCTTCCAGAACTTTAGAGAGGTATGGGAGAATTGAAATAGGCCGAAAAAGGGGTAGTACAAAAGCCTTTTTCCATGCAGAACGGTATTGATCTGAGTCCAGAGAATAATTTATAATGTGTGTTATAGCTGGAAGTAGGTACTAAAGTATCATGGATATCATTTGTTTACTTATTTCATCATAACCCATAGCCTTGGATTTAATGGCTAACAGAGCTTTTTTTTCCATTCTGAATAACAGGGGAGAAACAAAAGTCAGGAATCCAGAGAGGCTGCATTGATTCTTTAGAAGCAATAGTTTGAGAACGGACTTGAGGGTCCAATGAAGTAATCGAAACAAAGTGACGATTAATGTTGTGACGGCACTGTCGTTGCGCCACAAGCGAAAACACATCGAAGCCTAAATCGCGCTAACAAAGTTCCGAAATTAAAAGAGTATATATAGAATAGCTCCGAACTACGAATCGAAGCGTTTGTTGCTCCCCGGGTAGAACACCTTGCCCGGCTGGATATCTTCCCTTTTCCTTCCACCCGCCACAGTGGTGATCCCGACGTGATCTGAATACGTATCCGATAACTTTCGGAAACAACAACTTTAAAACATTCGTCATCGTCCTCAAGTACCCCATTCATTCGCTCCTGAGCAGATATTGTCTGCAGTGTTCCCATTCTGCAAGCAATCTAGCTTTACAAAGGTTCATCGCAGCACTGGAATAATAATGTTTCTGTTCCTTCAAGCTACTCTCTACGCTACAGTGTTCGGCAGGCTCTGAGCCTTACTGTTCGCCTCTGCTTCACGGCACTCTCGCAAATTACTTGCCTTCTTCTCGACTCACCGCAGACTACAAGGCAATCCCTGGCACTTGCTCCTGCTCATCGTTCTCACTGGCATCACTTGCAAGTGCGTAGTACGGCATGCATTACACACCGGCATATCGTTCGCACCGGCGTCACTTGTCCTTACGCACACAACATGCATTCCCCACCGGCACTAAGGATGCACCGGCAATCGGACTGCACTATCGACTTCCGGTCTGAGCAGGGGAGGATCTGGCGGCACTGTCGTCGCGCCACAAGCGAAAACACATCGAAGCCTAAATCGCGCTAACAAAGTTCCGTAATTAAAAAAGTATATATAGAATAGCTCCGAACTACTACTCGGAGCGCTGGCCGCTCCCCGGGCAGAACCTGCCTGGCGGGAGATCTACCCTTTCCTTCCACCTGCCACAATGTCATCCAAATTGAGAGAGGAGCCATATTCCGGGGAATTCGATTTATTAATTACGAAAGATCCAAGGAACTTCGACAAACGAAGAATTATTTATTTTGTCATGAGTGTAGCGGCTGTTAGCATTTCGTACCACTTGATTGCATCTGTTTCTTAGCAATTTAAAGTTACACCAGTTTTGTTCAGAACGATCCTTTTTAAAATTCTGGAAAGTCCGATCTCATCGCGCTATTGCCACCTGTATTCCTTTAGTCACCCAGGGAGCAGTAGAACGTTTAACTTTTAAATAATGTACAAGAGCATGAATATTATACAGATTCAGGATGGTATTATTAAGAAAGGATATTTTATCATCAATGTTAGAAGCTGCCACCAAAGAGCCAAAATCAATTGCAGATGCGTCTCTCGTTAGACTCTTAATATTTATTCTAGAAAAATAGGCTACAGTTTTGGAGGTTTGAGTTTATATGAAAAGTAAATCAAGTCGTGTCGTGAGAAACAAGGAGCAGAGAGCTATCCAAACTGAATTTTACGATCAGAAGACGAAGTAATTTTAAGATCAATCAACGAATAATTAGTGTCAGTATTTCTATGAGTTGCAGAGTTCGACTGATTCAATGATTGCTCGAAGTTTTGGAGCGAGAAGTATTTTTTAACAGATCAGTGTTGAAGTTTGGGGTCTTTGTAGAAGCATGCTCGTCGCGAGCCCTGCCAGCCCTTTTCAGTGCTGCAATTCTACACAGCTGCGCACCCATGCCAACGAGGGTTAGGGCGTCCCCCCAAGGCGACGCACACCAGCTCGTCCCCGTTGGTGTGAAATGCAGCGCGCAAAGCGGCGATGGGGACCGCCACCCGTCACGCACAGCCCGACACGGTGGAAGGTGGAGGACAGAGTGCAGAGTTGGCACGTGGAATGTTAGAGGAGGCATGAGAGATAAGACGAATGAGTTGATCGAAATAATGAAATAATGTCGTGTGTATATCGGAGACCAAACGGAAGGGCCGTGGTACTGAAGAGTTCCCTGGCGGGGCGTTAGCTCTATGGTCCGGAGTCCCGGAGAGCGAAAGCGCCTGCCAGGGAGTGGGGGTACTGCTGTCGTCTCGGTTGGTCGATGTTATGACTGAATATAAGGTTGTGAACTCAAGACTTCTCTGGGTTCGCTTTAAATTGGGACTGACGAAGTTATTCCTTTTGGCTATTTATGCGCCGGTAGCTTCGTCGTCCAGGGCTGAGCTGGAGGAGTTTTGGGAGAATGTAAGAGAAGTTCTAGATATGGTTAGGGGAAACGAAAGAATTGTTGTATGTGGTGATTTGAATGGATGGGTTGGTACCGCTCGACCAGGGTACGAGTCGGTGCTTGGAAAGTTTGGCGATAAAAGGCTTAATGATGCTGGCAAGCTTATACTGGCTGTATGCAAGGAAAAGGATCTTCTTGTGACAAACACTATGTTTAATCACAAGAAAATCCATATGTAATACTAGAGAAAGAAAGAATGAGAGAAGTATGATCGATTTGTTCCTGGTGGATGACCGACTGCGAAAACAGGTGATGGATACGCGAGTGTTCATGGGTGCTGACCTGGGAACGGATCACTATCTTGTGATTACTAGATTTAGGGGTCTGTTCGCGGGTTGGCGCTACCGGACGGCAGTAACAGAACCACAGTCGGTCTTTCGCATCCGAAGCTGGAAGCTTCAGGAAGCGGATACTAGGGATAAATATCATGCGAGGGTAGCCGAAAAGCTTGACACCATCGATGGCAAAAAATAATGTGTGGAAAGAACATGGCAGAACTTTAGGGATGGAATGGTAAGTGCGGCGGAAGAAGTGTGTGGAACGATAAAAAGAGGTAGTAGTAAAAGAAGAGATGCATGGTGGAATGATGAAGTAAAAGAAGCTGTAATGAAGAAGAAGAAAGCATGGTTAGACTACTTGGCCTCTAGTAATGATAAGGATATGAGAGAGAAGATGAAAGAAAGATATAGGCTGCAGAAAGTACACACGAAAGCATTGATTGAGGAAGTGCGTGAAAGGTGTAGAATGGAAGCGGACGAAAGGTTGTCGCACAACTTTAAGGAGAACTCCAAACTCTTCTGGAAAAAGGTTGGAAGGACCCGAAGTGGTGCGACGGCCTTAACAATGAACAAAGTGCTTTCGAGAACCAATTACGTCCTCTCAGAAAAATCGGACGTCATGCAGCGATGAAGCGAATTTTATAGAGAAATGTATGCGTGTGATGATCTTAGTGAGGGATGACGCCGTGACTGGTACGCCAGACCCGGACCTCGATGATACTGAGGTCATCAGTATGAATGAGATTGAACGTGCAATTCGAAGTTTGAAATATGGTGGGCCACGCGTCTGCGACAGCTTTCATCTGCTGTGCAATTTGTGCTGGCGGATGGGGGATGTCCCGAATGATTGGCGATCTGCAGTCATTGTGCCTTTATATAAAGGTAAAGGTTCACATTTTGACTTCGGTAGCTATCGGGCGATCAGCTTGACCAGTTTAGCAAGTAAAGTTTACTCGAAGGTTTTGACACGTAGGATGCAAGAGAAATCGGAAAGATTTCTATGGGAGGCACAATGCGGATTTAGACCTGGAAGAGGATGCACGGATCAAATGTTTACTCTCCGCATGATCACGGAGAAGCTTCTGGCTGCTAACCAGAAGATTTTCTGTGCGTTTGTGGATCTTGAGAAAGCATTTGATAAGGTTGTAAGGAAGAAAATGTGGGAACTGTTGCCGGGGTATGGTGTGGATGGTCGATTGCTAAGGGCTGTGCAGTCACTTTACTGTGACTGTAAAACCTGAGTGCGGGTAGGACATGACCTGTCACCCATGTTTGGCGTCCAAACGAGCGTAAAACAAGCTTGTGTCATGTCTTCCTGGCTGTTCATCAGCTTATGTAAACAGCTGTCGAGATACAGATCTGTATGCTGATGATGCAGTGCTTATTGCACCATCAGAGGCAGAACTGCAGGCATTAGTCACGTGTATGAAAGAGAAATGTGAAATTAAAGGTCTCCGTTTGAATGCTAATAAAACTAAGGTTCTGATATTTGAAACGGACGAAGAGAGAACGTAGTGTGGAATATGGGTAAATCTAGAACAGGTAAATGAAATTGTATTCTATGATGATATATATATATATATATATATATATATATATATATATATATATATATATATATATATATATATATATATATATATATATATATATATATATATATATATATATGTATATAATAAGTTATGTATATATATCTCTTAGATAAATATATAAACTATAAAATAACAAATATAATAAGAGATAAATCAAAGTTATCTATGTATTGTTTTAATTGCACAATCTGCTCATTAGTCTTACTTAACTGTAACTGCAATCCAGCAAGTAATCTTCTACTACTACTACTACTATAGGTCGGCCGAACGGGACGGGATGCGGTCTTCTTTTGCATCCTACCCTTGGGCGCGGGTCTGCTTCTAGCTGGAAGATCCTAGCGTTATTGCCGATTCTGTTGCTGATGTAGATTGTGGTATGGACCTTTTCATTCCATCCTCTGTGATGCCCATCGGAGGCAATTCCCAGGCTTGGTTTGGTCGCTCCTGTAAAATAGCATCACGCTACAAGCAGAAGTGCTACCGAGCCTGAGCTGATGCATCAACGTCTCGGGATGAAAACACCAGCGCACTTAAAAAGAAGTGTAATTCCGACTCCAGGTCCTACAAAATCGTCATTGCCAAGGCAAGGTCTGAGCACATCGGCAGAATTGGCGAGGAGCATGTTCGCCTTCCTTCGGGAACCCGTGCATTCTGGTTTCTCGCCAATGCTGTCCATGGGAACTTCTGTCAGCCATATCTTCAATCTCTGCACAGAAAGGACGACTCACTGGCCCATGCCGCAAAGAAGAAAGCCGATCTTTTAAGCTCTCTCTTTGCGTCCAACTTGATTTTAGATGACGGGGGAACCAAACCGCCGAACATCCCGCGGTGTGAGAGCTCCATGTTCGATGTGCGATTTACACACTGCTCGATTCGCAAAGCACTCTTCTCCCTGGACGTCAACAAGTCGAGTGGGCTGATGGAGTCCCTCCCATTGTGCTGAAGACGTGTGCTCCGGAGTTGGCACCGGTTCTAACGCGTCTTTTCCGGTACTACTACTCCCAAGGCGTAGTCTTGAATTCATGGAAGACAGCTTTGGTCCACCCGATCCCTAAAAAAGGCGATCGCTCAGACCCGTCCAACTACAGGCCTATCGCCATTACCTCCTTGTTTTCCAAAATAATGGAATCCATTATAAACTGCCAGCTCGCTGATCGGATCATCAAGGTCGTAGTAGACCGGTGTATGCTCTGATTTCAAGCCTATAAACGCTGGTGTTCCACAAGGCTGCGTGCGATCACCAACGCTGTTTCTCCTGCATATTTATTATATGTTGCAAACTAGTAACATTCAGTGCTATGCAAACGACAGCACTAGTGATGCCTTATATACCGGCCGTGCCAATATTTCTCGGGAAAATTTCGTCGAGTACCGGGACAAACTTGTGTCTGAAGTCGAGTCTTTGCTGAACAAAGTCTTGGATTGGGGGCGACTAAATCTAGTCCAGTTCAATCCCCAGAAGACACAAGTTTGTGCGTTTACAGCTAAAAAGAACCCCTTAGTCGTATCTCCTCAGCTTCAAAGCACTCCCCTTACTGCCTCAGCTAGCATCGGAATCCTCGGCGTGAACATATCGAATAGTGTGCAGTTTTGATAGTCACTTGGAAGTGAAGGCCAAATTAGCCTCTAAAATGCTTGGCGTGCTCAGCAGAAAGAGACAGTATTTCATACAGGCACATCGCTTGCAACTGTACAAAGTGCAAATCCAGCCTCACATGAAATACAGTTCTCATCTCTGGGCCGGGGCACCTCAGTGCCAGCTCCTTCCACTTGACTGCATCCAGCACAGAGCGGTTCGAATCGTCAACGACCGAGTTCTTTCTGCCCGGCTTGATACACTGGCCCTGCGTAGAGATATTGCATCTCTTTGCGTGTCTTATCGCATTTAAAACGACGGGGAGTGCACTTAGAAATTGTTCGGACTAATTCCAGCCTCTCAATTTGATCATTGCACATAGCGAATAAACTTTCGGTACCATCCATACCACCTGGATGATTGGCGTTTCACCACTGTGCGACTTAGAAGATGTTTTCTTCCTCGCACAACTCTCTTGTGGAATCGATTACCACCAACGATTTTTCCGGACCGATACGACTTAGGGACCTTGAAAAAAAGAGCCTACTCCTTTTTAAAAGGGCGGCAACGCATCTGCAAGTCCCCTGGTGTTACTGTTGTTCATGGGTGGCGGTAGTCACTTGCCATCAGGTGAGCCGCATCATCGTTTTTCCCCTCTACTATAAAAAAAAAGTTATATTCTTTATGCAACTTAACAACTTTCGTTTCCAGTAAAAAGGGTCTCCGGTTCTCTACACTCAACATACGAAACACAGTAACATTAAAATGCTATTTGACGCTGATATGCTGTGAGAGCGTGGTCCTACCCCGAACGAGGCGACTCATTCGTGCTGCAACCACAACATAGCTGCAGCATGGCTCTACCACGTACAATTCGTGTAGCCTTGTGAGTGCCACTAATGCTACGGCCACACAACCTTACCTAGCACATTCTTTTTTTTTTTAAATATTTACCTATGCTCCATTGAATCGTTAGGGTTTGTTACTCTTAATTTACATAAATTGAAAAGTTTACTTGCAATCTATTCCATCTCTAAAAATGTATTTTTTACTCAAACTGCCAAGCGGGTTCAGCGATGCCGAGATTAAGCGGCTTTGAGTTGGTACTTGGCCGATATTCACCCAAGTTTACATTTCATAAAGTAAAACCAGATAAAGGTGTGTTTATTCATTCCTAACTGTAAAATATTTTACTGTGTTTTTGTGTGTAGTAGATTTGGAAAAAACGAAATATTTATTTCTTACGTCGAAGGTAATTGTAGATAAATATATCGTCGAAAGTAACTCCACCTCCTCACTATATTATATCATCCCAATGGTGTCGTAAGAGGTGACAGAGGGCAACTGAAAGAGGAGATACCAGCAGCATCTTCCTGAAAACAACACATAATAATAAAAAAAACTGCGTTTGCTACCCGCCTGCTAAGCGTAATATCTATTGTTTTATAAAACAATTTTTACGGACTTTATCGCGATTATTAGTAATTATTTTGAATTCCCCACGTTTCGGGTGCATTGCGTCACCCATGGTCACGGGAGGACTAGATAGTATTCGCGTAAATATGAGAAATTATTATATTTAATTACAGTTCAGTTCTCTGAAATGTAGTGTTGTATTTTACATTCTTTGAAATGTTATCTTTCAAAGTACGTAGCATATTGTAAATAAGCGAAAATATCTTCCACCTCTGACAAACTAGCAATTTTATGTATCCGGTAGAACTTTTCGGACGTAAAGACGTTGAAGAAGATGAAAGAGAAGTTGCAACTGACAGAAAATTTTCAATAAATCTGATAATATAATCAATATCTATTTACTTTATTTCAGTTAAGAAGCGAGACGTATTTTCCAAATAAAATTTGTAAAGTGAAAATAATAAGAAAAATTGTCAATTGATAAGTAAAGAGAAATACTTTTCTGTGCCATGTTAGCCTGCAAGTCCCATAAATATGGGATACCTAAATATGTAGGATTTATAAAAATGCGCCAACAGTGTTAGAGATTGTCTCATTTTATCGATTTTAACATGCGAAATGTACTTAAAATTCTAAATCTACTAAAACAATAGAAAGAGAGCGAATATTTAGATTTTATGATACTCTATACGGTAAATGAGACAAAGTCTACCATAAATGCAAGGGAGGCGCCAGCATTTTTAAATTATCATATCATATCATAGATTTCATCTAATTTAAAAATGCTAGCGCCTCCCTTGCATTTTTAAATTAGATGAAATCTACTTTTCTAATAACCTCGTTAAAGTCGAGTAATAGGATATTGGGCTTGCGATTCGATTCGTGCTAGGCTAGCCACCTATCAATTCTTTCACAATGTTACATCTAAACTCTACAAAATTTTATAGATCACATGTTACATTATATATGATAAGTTATTACTTATACGAAGGTAAAAACAAGATAATAATTTATACTAATAATGTCGTTCCTCTTTCTTAACATGTGTAATGATATTACTGTAAGATGTGTATTAAAGGCCGGCAACGCATCTGCAATTCCCCTGGTGTTGCGGTTGTTCATGGGCGGCGGTAGTCACTTACCATCAGGTGAACCGCATGCTCGTTTGCCCCCTCTCCTATAAAAAAAAAAAAAAATGAGCAGTTTAAGGAGATGAGTGTGTGTGTGTGTGTGTGTGTGTGTGTGTGTATGTGTGTGTGTGTGTGTGTGTGTGCACGCGTAAGTGCGTGCGTGAGTGCGCGCGTGCGTGCGTGCGTACGCGCTTGCGTGCGTGCGTGCGCGCGTGCTTGCGTGCGTGCACGCGTGCTTGCGTGCATGCGAGCGTGCGCGTGTGCGTGCGCTTACGTGTGTGGGCGTGCGTGTGCGTGCGCGCGTGCTCCTGAGTGTGCGTGTGAGTGTGCGTGTGCGTGTGCGTGTACGTGTGCGTGTTCATGTGCGTGTGCGTGTGCGTGTGTGTGTGCGTGTGTGTGTGTGTGTGTGTGTGTGCGTGTGCGCGTGTGCGCGTGTTTTCGTGTGCGCGTGTTCGCGTGTGCGCGTGTGCGCGTGTTCGCGTGTGCGCGTGAGCGCGTGTTCGCGTGTGCGCGTGTGCGCGTGTTGGCGTGTGCGCGTGTGCGCGTGTGCGCGTGTGTGCGTGTGTGCGTGTGCGCGTGCGTGCGTGCGTGCGTGCGTGCGTGCGTGCGTGCGTGCGTGCGTGCGTGCGTGCGTGCGTGCGTCTTATACTGAACTTATATTGAAGTCGGCTGTACAAAATTTTTAATTTTAAATTATTACTACCAGAAAAACGTTAAATTCAAATTCAATATAAAAGGAATTACTATCGACATGTAATGTATTATTCATAACACCACCGTGTAGTGGCGGTGAAGGTATATCCATTACCCACACCGTCCCGTGGGAGTTGTAAAAGGCGAAGAGGAAACACACACAATTGCGGTTTTCAACCTACTTGCCAAGCGTGACAACTTTGGCAAATATAAAAGGAAGTCTATGTTCAGCAGTGGACCTCTATTAGTTGTGATATATGGATGGACATGTATATACATTGATAAAGTCATTATTACCGATGATGTGCTCACTTTAGTTAAATCACGGGAGGACTCTTGCACTGTGCTAACTGAAATAAATAACTTTAGAAAAAGAGACGGTCTTAAGATCAAAATAGACATGACCTATTTGAGGGAAGCACCATTATTGTTAAACTTATGTCTCGATTAAAATAAAACTCATTTTTTTAAAAGCTCTATCTTTTTGTACTCTAAAAATGCCTTTAAAATATCACCTTTAGATCTTAGACACAATTATCAATGGCCTAAGTGCAGTCATAATTTAAGAGCATAGCTTAAAAGCATTCAGGTGTGACCGCGGCACCAGAACCTTTTTCTATTTATGCATATACATTACCCTTTTAAGTCAAAAGTGTTCCTGTGAGTAGAGTTTACTGCAGACTTCCGACGCCATCTTGTAAAGCAGATACGACATGAATAAAAGATTGACTTTTATTAAAAAGTAAAAGCTGACATCAAAGAACTAAAAA
The DNA here is from genome assembly GCA_963668995.1 of Parnassius mnemosyne. Classification (NCBI taxonomy): domain Eukaryota; kingdom Metazoa; phylum Arthropoda; class Insecta; order Lepidoptera; family Papilionidae; genus Parnassius; species Parnassius mnemosyne. The sequence goes on along the minus strand of CAVLGL010000093.1, from coordinate 5,651,481 downwards.
GAATAAAGTCATTTAAATTCTGAAGTTGGAGCCATAATTCTTCTATGCACTATATCTTAGCACCGAAACCTTTATTTCTTACCCTTTTGACTGGATGAAGGAATATTACAATCTCAATGTCATCTTTTTTTAGACGTGGTAGAGCCATGTTGCAGCTATATTAATAGTATAGTTGTAGCACGAATGGGTAGGCTCGACCGGGGTAGGAATGCGCTCTCACAGAATACCAACGTAAAATAGCAGCTTAACACTGCTGTGTTTCGTACGGTGAATTTAGAGAATCAGAGACCCTTTTTACTGGAAAAGAGGCATTCCATCTTAACCCTCATGGGTGACAACGCATCTGCATTTTGATTCTTTATTGAGGATAGATGTGGATGATAGACATTACAGCAACCACTTACCATAAGGTGGACTGTGTGCTCGTTTGTCACCCTATCCTATAAAAATAAATCTAAATAGTGACATTAAAATCTTCATACACATTTTGCTACTTTTAAGGGTGGAAGTTTTTCTTTATATTTATGCGGATTAAAATGCCAATTTAATAAAAAAATCATCGATATCTAGATTCCTAATTTCTCACGTAACATACGGTATGTAAAAAAAATACAGACAAATTGTAAACCTCTTCTTTTTTGAAGTTGGCTGTTAAAAAACTGGTACTGACTTTCAAACGGGTGCATATAATTATTTTTATTAATATCTCTTTTATATAATTATTCGTAAACCACTTCTCTGTACTTTATGAGACTAAATTCATCTCATGAACTTATTAAATCAGTTTACTAAAAATCTAAAAGGTAAAGTTACAGCCTATATTATACGCCCTACATAAGGGTATAGCGGGGTTATTTAAGTTTACTTTCAATAATCCTTAATGATGGTTTCATTCATTTTAATAGTCTTCGGTTACTTTATATTTTCATAGCAATCTATTTTAATTTAATTATAATAAAAATAGTAATCATTAATTAATACAGACAACATTGATCCATTAAAAATTTCATTATTCGTTTAAAACTTAAATACTAATGCTTATTAAGTATTTGATATCTAATTAATTAAATTATTAAATATTCTTGATAAAAACCTCAAAAATCTTAAAATATGTTAAAATACTTTATTTTATTTTATTTTATTTAATGTAGCAGCACTGTTAAAAAATTTATTTAATGTGGCAGCATGAAGGGGTCGGCTCGACCAGCGAAGAAATTTCACATATTACGGAATACCATAGTAATATTGCAGGTACATCCATTTTACTGATAGCGAGGCATTTTTTTATTAGTCCTCAGGGCTGGAAACGCATCTAAATTTTAATTCTTTATCTGGATATATTTAGCTGTCTGTGGGCCACAGCTTCCCCTGACCTTCAAGTGAAATGCGTGCCCGTTAGTCACCCTTATTTAAAAAAAAATTAACGTTAATTGACGACACCTAACGTTGAAATATATGATTCCCATTCATTTATATACCTTTTATTATATACTTGACATACTTCAACTGTTAACAGTTGAAGTATGTCAAGTATGTCAACAGGGTACCACTATAGCTCGTCTAATTTCAAATATATTTCTCAAGGAGGGAAGTATCTGTCACGCTCAAGTCACGCAATCCATGTTCAATCCAGCAATGGACTTGTTTACGGCTGTTATGATGATGATGGTGATGATTGTGAAGCCATTACGAATTAATATTATTTCTTTCCTCTTTCTTTCAATACATAAATACTAAGTTGAGAAATAAAGCTAATTTATTTCTTTCTTTCAAAGCGTCCTATATAATCACGTTCTCCCAATTCATGACTCTACATCTCTTAGTACAGTTAGACATTAAATGTCTATATCCACTTAAAGCAGGTTGACAGTTAGGCTTAGTGACTTTTATAATTAGGTGCTCTTCATTAAATCAAACGCCCAATCATAGTCTCTTTGCATTCATTTGTGTGGTAAATAATCTGGCCTTACGTCTTATATTATAATATTAGTTATTAGCACGTAATATTTTGATTACCAGATTTTTTACATTATCATCCGAATGATTATTAAATTTAGAATGAGCGTAGAATTATTATTATTTTCGAGTGAAAATAAAAAAGAAATAATTACCCTAATAAATTAATTTCCGTGCTTGTACTAAATAATTAAACAGTGGTAGAGCCACGCGGCAGCTTTTGCTGTCGCACGGATGGGCCGGCTCAAACCGGGGTGGTACCACGATCTCACAGAATACCAGTGTGAAGTAGAGGGTTACCTCTGCGTTGCGCTTGGTGAGTGCAGGTGGCCGGAGGCTCAATTCCCCCTCCCCCCCCCCCCCCCATCAACATGGTAGTGGAATTAAATAAAAGACTACCCCAGGAGCGTACCAGCACCCTTGGAGAATCTCTCGCTGAGCATCCACGACCAAACTACTCCACTCCTGAGCGTGGGTGCTCAGGCTGCCCCACGTATTCTGGGGGGGGGGGGGGGGGGGGGGGCAAATTTCCGCTCGCGACTAATGCTGCTCGGGGCAAGCGGAGCAATACAACCAAGGCGACCCCTGTCACGCTATCCGTGAATTTTTGCAACATCAGGGGACTTTACTCCAACCTTAACGCTGTCCATTACCATCTAGAGACGGCGAAGCCGGCCTTGCTCTTTTTAACCGAGACTCAGGTGTCCTCTCCGGCTGATACTTCATATCTCTCCTACCCTGGGTACAAATTAGAACACTCCTTTGTGCCCCGGGCTGGAGTCTGCGTATACGTCAGAGAGGACATCTGTTTTCGACGCCTCTGCAGTCTTGAAGGTACGGCCCTGTCCATCCTATGGCTACGCGTAGACAGCGAAGACCATCCCCGCGTCTACGGGTGGCTCTATAGGTCCCATAGCGGTAATGCCAACACAGACCAACTCATCGACCACGTCCAAATGGCTGCAGACTCCGTGCTACAACAAGTCCCATCCGCAGACATCGTGATACTCGGTGATTTTAACGCCCACCACGCTGAATTACTTGGTTCTCGTTTAACCGATCATGCGGGTAGATCTGTCTATGAATTTTCCTTGGCATATGATCTAACACAACTGGTTACTTCGCCTACGCGGATCCCAGATGTGGAAGACAATGTACCTTCCCTGTTGGACCTTCTGCTGACCTCTCATCCGGACGGATATCAGGTCTCTGTCGATGCCCCTCTGGGCTCTTCAGACCATTGTCTGATTCGGAATAAGGTGCCACTCACGCTCCAATCGCAGTTGCGATCTGCAGCTTGCCGCCGTGTTTGGCACTATAGGTCAGCCGATTGGGACGGGATGCGGTCTTTTTTTGCATCCTACCATTGGGGGCGGGTTTGCTTCTCGCTAGAAGATCCCAGCATTGTTGCCGATTCTTTTGCTGATGTGGTACTTCAGGGTATGGAACTGTTTATTCCATCCTCTATGGTGCCCATCGGAGGCAGATCCCAGCCATGGTTTGATTAATCCTGTAAAATAGCATCACGCTATAAGCAGGATTCAGATCCTGATTGTTCTACTTTACCAGTGCATATTTTTATAAATAATTCAAATCAGTGTGCATTATTTACTAGATGTTCATCACTGTAAAACACCAGAAAAACATCAAAGAATGCGTTCTTCTGTGTGTAACTGATATTCCTCATGGCGCTACGTAAGCGGCCTAACGGACTGGTGAAGCTGGTGGCCTCCGTGCAGATCATCTGGGGAGCTGTTGGTATCTCTTGCACGATGGTGAGGGGCTCCGCCAGCCTAGGCCTGGTAGCAACCAGGCCTGGGCTGGCGCATCAACGTCTCGGGATGTAAACACTAGCGCACTTAAAAAGAAGTATAATTCCGCCTCCAGGTCCTTTAAAAGCGTCATTGCCAATGCAAGGTCTGAGCACATCGGCAGAATTGGCGAGAAGCTAGTTCTACTTCCTTCGGGAACCCTTGCATTCTGGTCTCTCGCCAAGGCTGTCCAAGGGAACTTCAGTCAGCCATCTCTTCAATCTCTGCACAGAGAGGACGACTCACTGGCCCATGCCGCAAAGGAGAAAGCCGATCTGTTGAGCTCTCTTTGCATTCAACTCGACTCTAGACGACGGGGGGAACACACCGCCTACCATTCCGCGGTGTGAGTGCTCCATGCGGGAAGTGCTGTTTACACAGCGCTTGGTGCGTAAAGCACTACTCTCCCTGGACGTCAGCAAGTTGAGTGGGCCCGATGGAGTCCCTCCCATTGTGCTGAAGACGTGTGCTCCGGAGTTAGCACCGGTTCTAACGCGTCTTTTTCGGTACTCCTACTCCCAAGGCGTAGTCCCGAATTCATGGAAGACAGCTTTTGTCCACCCGATCCCTAAAAAAGGCGATCGCTCAGACCCGTCCAACTACAGGCCTATCGCCATTACCTCCTTGTTCTCCAAAATAATGGAATCCATTATAAACTGCCAGCTCGCGAGGTACCTTGAGGATCACCAGCTGATTAGTGTCCGCCAGTACGGTTTTCGTCGGGGTCGATCAGCTGGTGATCTTCTGGTCTATCTGACTCATAGATGGGCGGAGGCAGTAGAGTCCAAGGGGGAGGCATTGGCCGTTAGTTTGGACATAGCGAAGGACTTCGATCGGGTCTGGCACAAAGCGCTTCTTTCAAAGCTCCCTTCCTATGGGCTTCCCGAGAAATTGTGCAAATGGATCACCAGTTTCCTTGCTGATCGGAGCATCAAAGTCGTTGTAGACTGTGCATGCTCTGATTTCAAGCCTATCAACGCTGGTGTTCCACAAGACTGCGTGCTATCACCAACGCTGTTTCTCCTGCATATCAATGATATGTTGCAAACTGGTAGCATTCATTGCTATGCAGACGACAGCACTGGTGATGCCTTATATACCGGCCGTGCCAATATTTCTCGGAAAACGTCGCCGAGTACCGGGACAAACTTGTGTCTGAAGTCGAGTCTTTACTTAACAAAGTCTGGTATTGGGGGCGACTAAATCTAGTCCAGTTCAATCCCCAGAAGACACAAGTTTGCGCGTTTACCGCTAAAAAGAACCCCTTTGTCGTATCTCCTCAGTTTCAAGGCACTCTCCTTGCTGCCTCAGCTAGCATCGGAATCCTTGGCGTCGACATATCGAATAGTGTGCAGTTTCGTGGTCACTTGTAAGGGAAGGCCAAATTGGCCTCCAAAAAGCTTGTCGTGCTCAGCAGAGCGAGACAGTATTTCAGCCGGCACATCGCTTGCAACTTTACAAAGCGCAAGTTCGGCTTCACATGGAATACTGTTCTCATCTCTGGGCCGGGGTTCGCCAGTACCAGCTCCTTCCACTTGACCGCATCCAGCGCAGAGCGGTTCGAATCGTCGGCGACCGAGATCTTTCTGATCGGCTCGATACACTGGCACTGCGTAGAGATGTTGCATCTCTTTGCGTATTTTATCGCATCTCTGTGAGTGCTCAGAGGAATTGTTCGGACTAATTCCAGCCGCTCAATTTCACCATCGCACATCGCGACAAAACTCGCGTTACCATCCATACCATTTGGATGATTGGCGGTCCACCACTGTGGGATTTAGAAGAAGTTTTCTCCCTCGCCCAACTTCCTTGTGGAATCAATTACCACCAGCGATTTTTCCGGACCGATACGACTTAGGGACCTTCAAGAAAAGAGCCTTCTCCTTTTTAAAAGGCCGGCAACGCATCTGAAATTCCCCTGGTGTTGCGGTTGTTCATGGGTGGCGGTAGTCACTTACCATCAGGTGAGCCACATGCTCGTTTGCCCCCTCTTCTATAAAAAAATTGCAAATTAATTAATTATTTATAAAGAACGATAAATAAAAGCGAATTTTATATGGGAGGCTTATTAGAATCGAGTTCTCTAATTTTTGGTAATTGCTAAGTGTTTGGTAAGGGATCTCAAGATAGCGAAATATACCCTCCATTAACACTTGGCAGAGCAAATTAATACACAGTTATCTGCCAGTGAACGTCCCATTCAAATCGGTTTAAAGGTTATTGTGTGATGCGTGTTTAGACAGGCAGCTCAACGCTACTGTGTTTCGTATGGTGAGTGTAGAGAATCGGAGACCTCTTTTTACTGAAAAAGAGGCATTCCATCTCAATCTTCACAGGTGACAACGCAATCACATTTTGATTCGCAAACAATGATAAATGTAGATGTCTATGGGCCACAGCAACCACTTACCATCAGGTGGACTGTGTGCTCGTTTGTCACCCATTCCTATAAAAAAAAATTATAGAAGATAGATTCTTATATTAGTATAGCTGCAACACCAATGGCTCAGCCTGACTAGGGGAAAACCCTGCTCTCAAACTAAATACAACAAAATTTGCCTAAATATGTGGCTGACTCGTCCTTGTTAATAAGGAATGATACCCTATATATTTTTGCAATAACATTTTAGATAAATATCGTAACGCTAATGATTTATAATTAGATATATTATGTTATTAAGGTACGTAGCCGTGTAGTGGCGGTGTAAGTATATCCACTACCCGATATCGTTCAATAGCTGCGCCAAGAGCCGAAAGGGAGAAACTGAAATTGGTGATAGGCAGCAGCAACTTTCTGGTAACAACTCAAAATAAATAACACTACAGAATAACATATTGTCAGCCTCGAGCACAGGCGCAGTGTAGCCAGTCTTTCGGTATTCTATAGGATGCATTTCGATGAGTCTGCGCAGGAATTACACGCTTTAATTCCTACCACTCCTTTCCACCATAGGACAACCAGACGGTCGGCGGGTCTTTATCCCTTTGTTGTCGATATTCCACGCATTAGAACCAAACGGTTTGCTTCGTCTTTTGTAATGCGTACAGCAAAGGAGTGGAATAATTTTCCGGCGTCTATCTTTCCGTCCAAATACAATCTGGGCGTCTTCAAGGCAAGAGTGAATAGGCTTTTGTTACGATAAGACAGTGCGATTTACCATCTAAGGCTGCATCATATCTTACTACCAGGTGGGATTGTGGTCAAGCACTGGCTTATAATAAGTGAAAAAAAAGTTGCCAACCCACCTGCCAAGTGTAGCAGTGACCCCCAATGAGGCAACCTACAGGAGTGCCCTATGTTCAGCAGTGGACTTTTATCAAAAGAAGAAAGGAAGAAACATTTATTTGACCACACACAACATTAAGAAACAGAGAAGTTCCAAGTATAAATTACAAATTGGTATTAATAATGTCGTGTTATGTCAAAAAGGATCCCGACACAGCGATAATCTGTGGACCCATAAACTATATTGCAATACGTCTAGGTTATGCGATTGTAGTATCTACCTTGCATTTATTTGTAGTTACAAGCGGTATTGGATTGGATTGGATTGGTATGTGATGTTATATTCAGCAAATCACCTATCGAACAGCATTTTGGAAACAGTATACTGCCAGGGGCTCTAGTAAACCTGCGTTCAGTACCTGATAGAATTCAAGACACCTTTCATCCAGCGTCTGATATATCTCAAAGCAACCTTAGAACGGCGTCTGATATATCACAAGACAGCTTCCATCCAGCGTCTGATTGATCTCAAGACAACCTTGATATGGCGTCTGATAGATTACAAGACAGCCAACCTTCAGATAACCTCCAACAGGCACCTGATGACTACAGACAACCTCCAACCGGCGTCTGACAGCTCAAGATAACCTCCAACCGGTATCTGATAACTCAAAATATTCTTGATACAGCGTCTGATAAATTACAAGACAGCCGACCTTCAGGCAACCTCCTACCGGCGTCCGATGACTACAGACAACCTCCAACTGGTATCTGATGGCTCATGATAACTTACAACCAGTATCTGACAGCTTAAGATAACCCCCGGTATCTGATAGCTAGCATAGTCATGTCATTGTGAGTCAAAAGCAAATTAAATAAAAGGCAGTGCTATTTGGCAGTTACTTAAACATTTTACTGGTCAGAACCAATGTCATAGATACAAGTACTGACAGACATCTGGCGCAACCTATCATGTGCGTACTACGAACTCTCAGGACGTAACGATCACCTTCCAGGACTTCCGCGACTTTAAATGAACCCTTGAAATTCTTTGAAGCTCTTGGTCATCCGCCGTAGTCACCAGAACAGAACAGAAAATATTTTTTTTATAGAATAAGGGTGACAAACGAGCATACAGTACACCTGATGGTAAGTGGATGCTGTGGCCCATAAACATCTACAAATGAGAATGCAGATGCGTTGCAACCCTTGAGGACTATAATGGAATGTCTAAGGTTCTCTGCCCTCACCATACGAAACACAGCAGCATTGAGCTGCTATTTTGCGTTGGTCTTCTGTGAGAGCATGGCCCTTCCCCGGTCGATAAGATCCATTCGTGCTACAATCATAACATAACTAGCAGCGAATGGAAATTACGTTAACTTATTTCATAAAAATTCATAGGTTCGGCAACTTCATAGGTAAAGACCTAATATATTCGTAATATCACGATAAAAGGGCTTTGGGATGAAAGTCAATACAATAAAAGGGTGAAATCTTTACGGATCAGATTTACAATTCCTTCAAACATTTGCTCTATTATTGCTTTCTTTGTACTTTGAAGACAGATCGCAGTCTTTAATATAACTTTTCTTCGTAACATAATATTTTTATATGTATGTATATTTACAGGTGGAGCATTTGTAACAATCCTGTTAGAAAGGTCTAACGTCACTACCAAATTTCGGTCGAGGCCGCCAATCCTACAGATAATTCACGAGTGTGGGATTAAGCACAGGTGCATTCTCTATTCCATCACTCTCATAAGGTTACGGAATGGTTCGCTTACAGAAATTGCCTCAGAACTGGTTTTGTGCCAATTTTAAACGTTTTATATTCATGAGATCAGTGCAGATGAAATTTAAATATATGGTTATCTATTTAATCTAAGAAAACTTCTACATCCATATTTCCTTAAATATATATTGGATGCTAAATTTAATAAAATTATTTTATCATCATCTTCATCATTATTACAGCAAATCAAATGCCTACTGCTGACATGGGTTACCCCCAAGGAATGTTGCATCTATCGACTTCCCATATCTCTTGACAGGTGGATACTTGCAAAAGTATATTTCTTTTGTTGCGTAAGATATGCTTAAGAAGCTTCGCCGAGTGACGTATTGAGTTCCTGCTTAGCATTGGCATTTCCCAGATATGAATAATTAATAGATTCTATAATACAATTTCTTATATTTACGCAAACACTAGGGTTACACATTCACAATTCTTCATACTAAGCAAAGTTATGTTAATATTATTTCATAAGCTTATGTCGGATATCCATCTATCTTAACGGACCAAAGACATGAAGGTTCATCACCAATATTGCATAAAAGCAGATTGCTGGTGATGGTCGTCCCAGTTTTAGGGAGGGTTTGTCTTAATCGTAATGCTTGTTGGATTAGCGATGCTAGATGCCTCGTATCTGTAGCACTGATCTCCGCCTCTAATCTAGGTATTTTCCATCTGACATCACGTCGAGCTATTCTCCCTGGCTCGTATTGCCGTGCTACGGATTTCACATAAATCACATTAAAATTTCATTTCAAATCCAAACAATAGGATAATTCGCTGCTTATAGAAACCCACGCGGTTGTCATTAGGCAAACAGAATGTAGCTTTCCGAGAAATTCATTTCAAACAATTGCTATTATTTCAAATGTATTCCGCACTAATGTTAGTTTAATTAAATTTATTCAACATACGGTGGTTTATTATTTTATTCTTCGCTTCATTCTATTTTATTACCTACTAGCTTTTGTCCTTGGTTTTGTCCGTAGCGTAGTAAGTAGCGTAAGTAGGTAGTGACATGATTTTGAAAAATTAACCCATGTTTACCATTGGTTGTCACTTTTACATTTATGACTAAGGGAGATTGCTCATTTATTACTAGCTCTTAAAAAAAGTGACTAAAATCTTTAAATGAGTAAAGTGACATCTAGCAGAAAAACTGGTTGATCAAAGAAGTACATCAAGGAAAAATAGGCAAGAGAAAGAGACGCTAAAAACACAAATTCGAAAATCGCTAAAAACATAGGCATTTTGCTATTGGCTGGAGTAATGAAGGTAAGCCGATCAAACCAAACACGTGAAGCACACTGGGGTTGATGCAATATATTTGACTATGTCTGAGCAAGGATTACAGTTTCTGACAAGGGTTTTGCGTTTTATAATATTGAAGACCGACAAATTCGTGCAGCGATTGATAAGCTAGCTCCATTACGAGAATTTTTTCAATTGTTCCTCGCCAACTTTCAACGTCACTTTGTTCCGAGTGCTGAATTGACTGTTGATAAACAGCTGATTGCTTTTCAATGTCGTTTTTATATCAGACAGTATACGGAGTTATATAAATTTTGCCCCAGTTGATGTCCATTATCCTTATACAATAAATTTGGAAATATATGCAGGACCACAACTCGACGGTCCGTTTCGATTGAGCAACGAAAGACACGATGTCGTCATGCGATCAGCCCAATCTGTGCTTGGCAAAAATATGCATATTACCATGGATAATTGGTTTTCTTCACTTCAAGTTCCAAAAGAACTTATTGAAAATAGCACCACTATGGTCGGGACTGTTTAAAAAGACAAACGAGAATTCCCTCGCGAATTTCGTGTCGCAAGAGGAAATCCACCATATTTGTCAAAATTTGGGTTCTACCCGCCACCTACATTGGTGTCGCATGTGCTGAAACCCAATAAAGTAGTTATACTGTTGTCAACAATGCACAACAATGCGACAATCAATGCCACCACTGGAGAGAGTCGGAAGCCAGAAATAATTATAATATGACAAAAAATGGAGTCGACCTTGTTGATAACATGAGTTCTTTGTATAACGTTTCGATATACTCTCAAAGATTGCCTCTAATAGTGTTCTTTTACTTGCTGAATTTGAGTGCACTCAACGCTTAACGCATTTACACAGCAAACAAAAACTATGTGAGTATTTTCCGTCGTGATTTCCTGATCGACTTGTCCCTGACATGGAAGAAACCATTGGCTCAGAAGATAATTGAAAAAAAGTAATTGTCAAGGTCCCTTACAATAAGGATAAAATACTTTTTCGATGATTTGGACGCAGAAAGACAAGCACCAACCTCGGAGGCTATGTCGAGTAATGTAGTGCGCCGTTGTCATGATTGTGGAAGAGACCGTAATAAAAACACCCAAAAATCTTGCACAGCGTGCAAAAAGTTTATTTGTGGGGATCATTTTTGAATAAAACTAATTTTACGGATTTTATCGCGTATATTAATCTATTTTTATATTCCCGACGTTTCGGGTGCTTTCCAGCACCCGTGGTCACGGGGGACTGAGGTGTTTGACGTCCTGCTGTCATATTTAGCCCGGCTACCTTCAGTTTTTTAATATTAATTTTTGGTCCGATTTACGCAGAATGAGCTTACAGTATCTTGAAGTCTAGCAGTGGTATACTTGGGTTTGGATTTGATTTTATTAATTATGGGATCCCAAGCAGATGGCAGCACCCATCCTTCTTCTCTATTGAAATTAGGATGTTTTTTAATTTCAATAGCCTCGCGAATCATCCTTGGGAGGAATCGGTGTTCTTTTGCGAGGATTTGTGGTCTATCAAATCTAATGTAATGGCGGGGACGATCTTGAACATGTTCACAAACTGCAGACTTCCCGATACGTCGGTGCTTCACGTCAGGTATATGTTCTTTAACGCGGGTTTTAATAGATCTTTTTGTTTGTCCTATGTACGACAGACCATATTCACAATCCAGCCTGTACACTCCTGCATCTTGTAGAGGGATATGACACTTGACGGATGGTAAAAATTGACCAATCTTCTTCAGCGGCTTGAAGTAAGTTTTAATGGAAGCTCGCTTCAAGATGAAGCCAACCTTGTCTATAACTCCTCTGACATAGGGTAGTACAGCAGGCACACGCTCGACTGTGGCTGGCTTCGCTCGGTCACTGTGACGTAGGCGCGAGACCCGAAGCTTGTTGTCTTGCAGTACTTGCTCGACGTGCTGAAGCTCGGTGGCCAGATGTTTTCTGTCACAGATCCCTCGTGCTCTCTGAAACAAAGATTTTCCCATGGTAGATAACTGTGAAGGATGATGGTGAGATTCACCATTTAGATATCGGTTGGTATGGGTATTTTTTCTGTACACAGTATGACCAATAGTGTTATGAGAGTTAAAGACAGTTTTAACGACATTTGATTTTAATAATTGCATTGAAACTTTAAACAAACGCGAAATATCGAAATATAATGAATGCAAAGACAAACAAATAGAAAAATACCAAAAATTAACTATCAAATCAAATGCCAAACATCCATGTCAACGTAGAAACGAAACGCAACAACCGTTGACCACAGACGCAAACAATAAACAACGCACGGTCTATAATTTGTCAAAAGAAACACTGGACGAACCTACAATAAAAGTATTGTCGAAAGGCTTGAATTTTGCTATAACGCCGCAAAAAATCCCGTACGAGGAAATTATCTGTAGTGTTGAGGATTGTCTGTTTAAGAACAATATCGGTAAAGAGGATTTAGAGGCTATACGTCAAGACATTTCGTCCTTGTTACGTCGAAGTTCAGCGCCAAAACTAAACCTCCCCAAAGACGAAATTAAAGCGTTGTACAACTTACGCGACAGACCAGAGCTCACGATTCTCCGCGCGGATAAAGGAAATGCTACGGTAATAATGGACACGTCAGAGTATAATTTCAAAATACAACAACTTTTATCGGACGTAAGTACATACAAAAAGATCAAAATAGACACTACAACTAATACACTTAAAACAACTACTGATTTAATAAAGAAATACTCCGAAAAATTGGATCTCGACGTGAATTCGACAATACCATCATGTGCCAAACCACCGAGGTTGTATGGGTTACCGAAAATACACAAACTAAACGCTTCACTACATCCTATAGTAAGCCAGATCGATTCACCAACTTATAATTTGGCTCAACACTTGGCTAAAATACTGTCACCACTAAGAGGACATACCAGAGCACACACAAACGATTCATACCATTTTGTTAGTGAGATTAAAGACCTACATCTCGCTGACAATGAAACTATGGTCAGTTTTGATGTTCAGTCACTATTCACATGCCTACCTAGTGAAGACTGCATCTCAATTGTTACTAGAAAGCTAGAAGATAACAACATGCCTACAGAATATGCAGTATTACTCAAACACTGCCTCACATCTGGCTATTTATTGTGGAAAGTAGAGTTCTACATGCAAGTAGACGGAGTGGCAATGGGCTCACCTGTATCTCCTGTAGTCGTCGATATATTCATGGAGGACTTTGAGGAGAAAGCCCTTCTTACTGCTCCTGTAAATCCAAGATTCTACAAGCGGTAAGTCGACGATACTTTCACAATTTTACCATCTGACACAGTAACTACATTTTTAAACCACCTTAATTCCATAAACCCTAAAATACAATTCACAATGGAGTTAGAGGCAAACAATACTTTAGCTTTCCTAGATGTTTTAGTCATTCGAAATGCTGATAACACTATTGGTCATACTGTGTACAGAAAAAATACCCATACCAACCGATATCTAAATGGTGAATCTCACCATCATCCTTCACAGTTATCTACCGTGGGAAAATCTTTGTTTCAGAGAGCACGAGGGATCTGTGACAGAAAACATCTGGCCACCGAGCTTCAGCACGTCGAGCAAGTACTGCAAGACAACAAGCTTCGGGTCTCGCGCCTACGTCACAGTGACCGAGTGAAGCCAGCCACAGTCGAGCGTGTGCCTGCTGTACTACCCTATGTCAGAGGAGTCACAGACAAGGTTGGCTACATCTTGAAGCGAGCTTCCATTAAAACTAACTTCAAGCCGCTGAAGAAGATTGGTCAATTTTTACCATCCGTCAAGTGTCATATCCCTTTACAAGATGCAGGAGTGTACAAGCTGGATTGTGAATGTGGTCTCTCGTACATAGGACAATCAAAAAGATCTATTAAAACCCGCGTTAAAGAACATATAACTGATGTGAAGCACCGACGTATTGGGAAGTCTGCAGTTTGTGAACATGTTCAAGATCGTCCCCGCCATTACATTAGATTTGATAGACCACAAATCCTCGCAAAAGAACACCGATTCCTCCCAAGGATGATTCGCGAGGCTATTGAAATTAAAAAACATCCTAATTTCAATAGAGAAGATGGATGGGTGCTGCCATCTGCTTGGGATCCCATAATTAATAAAATCAAATCCAAACCCAAGTATACCACTGCTAGACTTCAAGATACTGTAAGCTCATTCTGCGTAAATCGGACCAAAAATTTATATTAAAAAACTGAAGATAGCCGGGCTAACTATGACAGCAGGACGTCAAACACCTCAGTCCCCCGTGACCACGGGTGCTGGAAAGCACCCGAAACGTAACGGGAATATAAAAATAGATTAATATACGCGATAAAATCCGTAAAATTAGTTTTATTTAAAAATGTGTAGTGTTCGCGTAAATATAAGAAATCATTGTGGGGATCATTCGAAAATAATGTGTCTTTCTTGCACAGAAAATATTATAAGTAATTAAATTTTAGTAAATAGGTTTCTTGTGATCTCAATTAGAGTGAAACCTGTGATTTTTATGTCAATTTAGAGAAGTATTTTCTTTTTTATTTATCAATTATGACATAGAGGTTGTAATCAAAGAGAATATAACCACTACGTTTAGTTGTAATTAATTACATTGATTGTATGTAGTTATGAAAAGTGTACTGATTATGTTTTCATTAGTAAAATAAAGAAATAATGTTACAATATTTTTATTATAATTTAAAATTGGACTACGTATGTAGTTCCACGCGACAGCTCCTGCAGGGTTAAATCGTAGATTATCTTATGGGCCCTTCTGTGTAACAAATAACATAACTTTCGTACCATTCGCGTTTTTCCATAGCAAAATACCATATAAATGCTATAGAATTTGCTTAAATAAACTAGTTTAGCTGTTTCAAACTCGGTAAATTTTCAATCTTTTTAACATATTTTTTATAGGAGAGGGGGCAAACGGGCATGCGGCTGACCTGATGGTGACTGCCGCCGCCCATGAAAAACTGCAACACGACGGGAACCAGGGGAATTTCAGATGCGTTGCCGGCCTTTTAATTAAAAAGGAGTAGGCTCTTTTCTTGAAGGTCCCTAAGTCGTATTGGTCCGGAAAAATCACTGGTGGTAATCGATTGCACAGGGAAGTTGTGCGAGGAAGAAAACATCTTCTAAATCGCACAGTGGTGAACCGCCAATCATTTAGATGGTGTGGATAGAATCGGGAGGTCAGCCGCGATGTGCGTTTGTGAAATTTGGCGACTGGGATTAATTCGAACAATTCCTCAGAGCACTCCCCCTGATAAATGCGAAAAAAAATGCAAAGTGATGCAACATCTCTTCGCAGCGCCAATGAATCAAGCTGATCGGAAAGGACTCAATCGTCGACAATTCGAGCCTCTCTGCGCTGGATGCGGTCAAGTGGAAGGAGCTGGCACTGGGGATCCCCTGCCCAGATATGGTAATAGTATTCCATGTGAAGCCGAACCTGCCCCTTGTAAAGTTGAAGTTGTTCCGGCATGAAATACTGTCCCGATGTGCTGAGCACTCCAAGCTGTTTAGAGGCCAATTTGGCCTTTTCTTCCAAGTGACCACGAAACTGCACGTCACTCGATATGTCGACGCCGAGGATTCCGATACTGGCTGAGGCAACAAGGGGAGTGCCTTAAAAATGAGGAGATACGACAAAGGGGTTCTTTTTAGCGATAAACGCGCAACCTTGTGTCTTCTGAGGATTAAACTGGACTAGATTTAGTCGCCCACAATCCGATACTTTGTTCAGCAAAGACTCAACTTCAGACACAAGTTTGTTCCGGTATATAGGGACAAATATAGGGACTCCATAGAATCTTCGCGTCTCTCGAGAGATTTCATGAAAACGTTGGTTTCAACAACTGTGTGACAACTCATCCCCATTTAACATTTTTGTGTTAGGACTATCTAAAGTTAAGTTTTAAAGCAAGTTACATGAAAATTGTTTACGTTGTAACCATTTGCTAACTTCGATGTAATTTTAGTTTGAAAATTAATGACAAAATAATACCTACTTATCATGTTTATCCTCTACTATGTAAGGTATAATAATATAGACAGGAAACGTAAAGGGGTCGAGAATTGAGAAATGGCCAATTGTACTATCGACCCGAAAGAACTTTTAGCATTGATAACAACTTTTTGAGTCCTGTTATTTAAATATGAAATAATAAATTTTAGAGTATGATTACTTTCATAATGTTGAAGTTTACTGGTTAATGCTCATAGTGAACACAATCGAAGGATTTGGAAAGACTACAAAATATGCCCAAAGTAACCTGGGAATTTTCCGATACAGCGTAAATATATTTAATCAGCTTAAAGCTAGCATCAGTTGTCGATCAACCCTTTGAATAACCGAATTGTCTTTTAAGAAGTAAATTACATACATAAAAAATAATAAGTGTTGGCAGTAGGTAGAGAATTAGGTCTAAAACTGAAGGGTTCTAATGTGCTACCAGATATTAAAAAAGGTATTGCTAGTAAGGCCTGCGAGCTAAACGAAAACACCTGCAATGAGCAACTGGTTACTGCGGATGCCCTGCAAGCGGCAGTTTTAGGCTTCTAACACGAACTTGTGCGACATCGTGCACAAATCCCACGCGATCAACTTGCACTGCTTCAAAAGAGCACCGTGGCCTCTACTGCTGCTGATCTTGCATGTTGGCGTTTCTCCGTTAGCAAGATCAAGTGGCTATTTGAACACTTAATGCAGTCCGTTCAACTTTGAGAAACATTGCAGCAATGTTCTAGAAAACTACAGCCAAGGCATTGCAGTCCTTGCCAACTAGGGCTAGTATTTCGATCTGTACAAATGTTTTGCTCGTGCCTCCGTGATTTGACAAGAAAGAAGAGCTCCCATCTATTATCTATGTGCCTATGGATCATTTATAGCATTTGTTGTTGCTCGGTTAGAAAACGTGACGCCAATTCATAATCACGCTATTTTCCAAATACTTGGTGTCATAGCTAATCTCCTTGAAAATATCGGCTGAAAATTCTCCCATTCTTTAAGATGTGGGTAAACTTAAATCAGCAAATTAATTGCAAAAGTGTGACAAGGCCGTTAAACATGACTTTTGAATTTTCTATGTTTATCCTAAACCTATCCGTTGGAGGAAACTATTCAGGTTAATGTTCAAAGTGCTGAAGTCTTCCAGCATTTCGGCCATAATGATCAAATTGTCAGAAAATATACCTTAGTATTTTTATAAAAATATTTCTGTGTAATAATTTAAATAAAAACTCCGTAATTCACGTATAATTTACTACTATCACACGGATGAAAGAGGGCTCTTACGTGACCCGTAAATAATATTCCTAAATAAACATTTGTAATGGCCTCAAGTCCTAACATTTTACTTTGACTTACTTTGTGAAAATATTTTTTTATTTATGTTTATAGAGGGCATGTTATTTTTTACGTCATTACACAAAGATAACTGTTTTGAAATAAAAGAAGTATTCAACGCTCATTTTTATCTTTATACATATAACTAGGGGATGCTAAGAATTTCCGGTGGAGGTTCAGTTGCCACCTAAGACGTCTCGACCTGGCAACAAATAACGCACAAACCCTGAGGACTGACTAGAATATCGTGGAGCTGAAAGAAGAGATAGACAAGTTACGCTGGCATATTATAGGATTATCCGAGGCCTGAAGAGAGGGGGAGGACATGGTAATCCTCGAATCCGGCAACTTGTTCTATCACCAGGAAGGCGACCATCTGTCCCAAGGAGGGGTTGGATTTATCGTCCACAAATCTCTTGTTAACAACGTTGTAAAGATTGAGTGTGTCGATAGGGGTTGCGTAATCTATACTCAGAATCACCAAACGTTATTCGCTGAAGGTCATACATTTTTTCGCACCAAGCTTGGCACATCCCGATGAGAAGGTGGAAGAAATGTATGAGAATATAGGTAGAAATAAAAGAAGTATTCAACGCTCATTTTTATCTTTATACATATAACTAGGGGATGCTAAGAATTTCCGGTGGAGGTTCAGTTGCCACCTAAGACGTCTCGACCTGGCAACAAATAACGCACAGACCCTGAGGACTGACGAGAATATCGTGGAGATGAAAGAAGAGATAGACAAGTTACGCTGGCATATTATAGGATTATCCGAGACCTGAAGAGAGGGGGAGGACATGGTAATCCTCGAATCCGGCAACTTGTTCTATCACCAGGAAGGCGACCATCTGTCCCAAAGAGGGGTTGGATTTATCGTCCACAAATCTCTTGTTAACAACGTTGTAAAGATTGAGTGTGTCGATAGGGGTTGCGTAATCTATACTCAGAATCACCAAACGTTATTCGCTGAAGGTCATACATTTTTTCGCACCAAGCTTGGCACATCCCGATGAGAAGGTGGAAGAAATGTATGAGAATATAGGTAGAAATAAAAGAAGTATTCAACGCTCATTTTTATCTTTATACATATAACTAGGGGATGCTAAGAATTTCCGGTGGAGGTTCAGTTGCCACCTAAGACGTCTCGACCTGGCAACAAATAACGCACAGACCCTGAGGACTGACGAGAATATCGTGGAGATGAAAGAAGAGATAGACAAGTTACGCTGGCATATTATAGGATTATCCGAGACCTGAAGAGAGGGGGAGGACATGGTAATCCTCGAATCCGGCAACTTGTTCTATCACCAGGAAGGCGACCATCTGTCCCAAAGAGGGGTTGGATTTATCGTCCACAAATCTCTTATTAACAACGTTGTAAAGATTGAGTGTGTCGTTGGGGGTTGCGTAATCTATACTCAGAATCACCAAACGGTCTTCGCTGAAGGTCATACATTTTTTCGCACCAACCTTGGCACATCCCGATGAGAAGGTGGAAGAAATGTATGAGAATATATTTAGAGCCATGCATTCCTCCAAAACCTATAAATATAAATGCTATTAAATATTATATATATAGCTGCAGCATGGCTCTGCCAAACAAAAAAAAACAAAAATCTGTCCATGCGGTGGGAGCTAAGTTTGCAAGATTTAGCTCCGACCGCATGGACAGTTTCAGTTCAGACCTGCCGGAGAAGAACACAAAAACTCTCCTATCACACTCTTAATCTCATGGCTGTTAGACGGGAAATGACGCTGCAGTCTTCTGTAGATTTGACAGCATACAGGCAACTGAACAGACAAATGTCCAAATGCATGCGGCGGGACTTACACAACTTTAATTCTGTTCGTATTGAAAAAGTAATCGATCGGAACCAGGGCTCCAAAGTCTTTGCTAGAGATCTGTGTGCCAGAAAGAACCAACTGTGGCACGGCACTGGCAAGACCGAGTGTGGCAGCGTCGTTTTTTTATAGGAGAGGGGGCAAACGAGCATGCGGCTCACCTGATGGTAAGTGACTACTGTCGCCCATGAACAACTGCAACACCAGGGAGGGAATTGCAGATGCGTTGCCGGCCTTTTAAAAAGGAGTACGCTCTTTTCTTGAAGGTCCCTAAGTCATATCGGTCCGGAAAAATCGCTGGTGGTAATCGATTCCACAAGGAAGTCGTGCGAGGAAGAAAACATCTTCTAAATCGCACAGTGGTGGACCGCCAATCATCCAGATGGTGCAGATGGTATCGGGAGTTCTGCCGCGATGTGCGTTCGTGAAATTTGGCGGCTGGGATTAATCCAAACAATTCCTCAGAGCACTCCCCATGGTAGATGCGAAAGAAAATGCAAAGGGATGCAACATCTCTTCGCAGTGCCAATGAATCGAGCCGATCGGAAAGGGCTCGATCGTCGACGATTCGAGCCGCTCTGCGCTGGATGCGGTCAAGTGGAAGGAGCTGGCACTGGGGAGCCCCTGCCCAGAGATGGGAACAGTATTCCATGTGAGGCCGAACCTGCGCCTTGTAAAGTTGCAGGCGGTGTGCCGGCATGAAATACTGTCTCGCTCTGCTGAGCACGCCAAGCTTTTTAGAGGCCAATTTGGCCTTCTCTTCCAAGTGACCACGAAACTGCACGTCACTCGATATGTTGACTCCGAGGATACCGATACTGGCTGAGGCAAGAAGGGGAGTGCCTTGAGACTGAGGAGATACGACAAAGGGGTTCTTTTTAGCGGTAAACGCGCAAACTTGTGTCTTCTGAGGATTAAACTGGACTAGATTTAGTCGCCCCCAATCCGAGACTTTTTCCAGCAAAGACTCGACTTCAGACTCAAGTTTGTTCCTGTACTCGGTGACGTTTTCCCGAGAAATATTGGCACGGCCGGTGTATGGAGCATCACCAGTGCTGTCATCCGCATAGCAGGGAATGTTACCAGTTTGCAACATATCATTGATATGCAGAAGAAACAGCGTTGGTGATAGCACACAACCTTGTGGAACACCAGCGTTAATAGGCTTGTAGTCAGAACATGCACCGTCTACAACGACCTTGATGCTCCGATTTGCAAGGAAGCTGGTGATCCAATTGCACAATTTCTCGGGAAGCCCATAGGAAGGGAGCTTCGAAAGAAGCGCTTTGTGCCAAACCCGATCGAAGGCCTTCGCAATGTCCAGACTAACGGCCAACCCCTCCCCCTTGGACTCTACTGCCTCCGCTCATCTATGGGTCAGGTAGACCAGAAGATCACCAGCTGATCGACCCCGACGAAAACCGTATTGGCGGTCACTAATCAGCTGGTGATCCTCAAGGTACCGGATGAGCTGGCAGTTAATAATGGATTCCATTATTTTGGAGAACAAAGAGGTGATCGCGATAGGCCTATAGTTGGACGGGTCTGAGCGGTCTCCTTTTTTAGGGATCGGGTGGACAAAAGCTGTCTTCCATGAATTCGGGACTACGCCTTGGGAGGAGGAGTATCGGAAAAGACGCGCTAGGACCGGTGCCAACTCCGGAGCACACGTCCTCAGCACAATTGGGGGGATACCGTCAGGCCCACTCGACTTCTGGATGTCCAGGGAGAGAAGTGCTTTGCGAACCGAGCGCTGTGAGAACAGCACATCCGGCATGGAGCACTCACACCGCGGGATGGTCGGCGGTGTTTTCCCCCGTCATTAAGAGTCGAGTTGGACGCAAAAAGGGAGCCCAAAAGGTCAGCTTTGTCTTTTGCGTCTTGGGCCAATGAGTCGTCCTCCCTGTGCAGAGATGGTAGTGATGGCTTACAGAAATTCCCTTGGACAGCCTTGGCAAGAGACCAGAATGCACGGGTTCCCGAAGGAAGACGAACTAGTTTCTCGCCAATTCTGCCTATGTGCTCTGACTTTGCCTTGGCAATAACTCTTTTGAAGGACCTGGAGGCAAAGTTATACTTCTTTTTAAGTGTGCTGGTGTTTACATCCCGAGTCGCCGAAGCTGCAGCCCAGGCTTGATAACACTCCTGCTTACTGCGTAATGCAGTCTTACAGGAGCGTCCAAACCAAGGCTGAGATCTGCCTCCGATGGGTACCACAGATGATGGAATAAATAGTTCCATTCCCTGTAGCACCACATCAGTGACAGACTCAGCAACAGCGCTGGGATCATCCGGCGAGAAGTAAACCCGCCCCCATGGGTAGGATGCAAAGAAAGACCGCATTCCGTCCCAATCCGCCGACCTGTAATGCCAAACACTAATTTTCTCTAATTTTCTAAGATTGTCCTTACCTACCTTATGCAATAACGTATAATGTTTTTTATAATTCTTACAAAATATTGAAAAATTCTGTAGAGTTAATAATAAATTGGTAGAGTATGTGTACTCTACGAAAAGCATTGTCGTTTCTATCTATAATTATTTGATTATATATATATATTCATTTGACTGACTACGTAATGTACTTTAGACTGATCATACTGTAATTTTTTCAGTTGCGAAGTTTTAATATTTAATTGAATTAAGTTAAATTTCAAGTTATCTGAAATGTAATAATTCCGAAATGTAATAACTAATTCGGCTTTTTGCATAAGTGACAGTGTTCTTTCTACCGAATGTTCTCTATTTCTAAGCCTCTCTAATCTCTAATCTCCGTATTGTATCTCATGGCGTCATAATTATCTAGATGCCTCAAATTAATTTAACAATAGAACCTAATGGGTTTATTAAACCTCTTTAATTTTTTATTAAGCATTAATTGCTTCAATCTATCTTTTGTTAGTTTCTTATAGGATTCTATTTACAGGGTTAATTGTTCAAAATCACTGTGTAACTCATTTTCCTTTTAGAAAATTTCATAACGGTAATAATCATATCTTTTAATCTATAATATTGGTTAATATTATTATCTAAGTACTTCGCTACAGTTTCTAAATCTAATATCGTAAAATAGTTCAGTGACTATTCTGAATTACTGCTGCACTTATCCGTATCGGTGCTATTCCAGGATTTTGAGACCAAGAGTATCAGGACTGTTTGTCATCACCTGCAGAGGGTGTATTACGTTTTTTGTTGCCACTTTCGTATTTCTTTTTCTTAACTTTACCGGTACAATATTCCTATCTACTTACCCTATAACTTTGGCTTTCTCGTATCGTTGGACTTCGTAAACTTCGTCACTTTCTTTTATCTCTGGTGGTTTTTTGACGCCTTTCCTTTTTTACAACTTTACAATTATTTATTTTTTATTTTATCACTGACATATTCATATAAAACCTTGAGCCTTTTTCTATGATCCTTAACTAGTTTCTGTAAAAGACTTTTAACTTTATCTATGTCAAATGCATTTCCTGATTCCGTATGCCCGAATATCATTTCAAAAGGTGTGATAATGGCGAACGTTATTACTGATACTGCATCTAGATTGCTTTTGTCGTACCCTGTTAACCTACAAATTTCAAGTATCGTCGAATGGAAACGTTCTACTGTACATACCCATTGAATTTGGATTATTTGGTGTTCCTATATGCATTAAAATTTTGTATAAACTCAACAGTTCTTTAACAAGGTTGTTATAAAAGTCGGTCCCGAAATCATTACTAAATTTTTTTCGGCAATCCATAGATACTGAAATACTTAATTAAAGCCTTAACTATTTCCGGTGTATTTCTAATTGGGTTTGAAGTGTTAAAACTGCAGATAGTTATGTATGTTCCAAGTTCCAATCAGCTTGCAAAGCTCTCGGCTTGCTTGCAGATGATCAGCATTTGTTCGCAGCAATGGAAGAGACAGCACTTTGCCAATCACCGCAAATGATTCGGAATCTTTTTACGATTATTTTAGTGTTAGTATCAGACCCTTTAAGCCTTTGGGAGAAATTCAAAGAATAGCTATCTCAAGATTTTAAAAGGCAATTAGAAAGACAGGGAGATGTGGATGTAGAACACATAACAGATGATGTATTTAACAAATGCCTTTCGGTAATAGAAGATGCCGTATTAGTGTTGGATAGTCGGTTACTAAAAGAGTATGAAAATAGAGAGTTTCTTAAAGAGATAAGTCACGACTTAACATCATTAGAAAACGCAGTTAAAAATAATGAAGTATCACTGAATGACGAACAAAAAGCAGTTTGCAATCAAATTAATATAAAAATTTAATCAAATAAGGACGGAATATTCTTTTTAGATGCTTCCGGTGGAACAGGCAAAACATTCCTCATAAATTTGCTATTAGCAAAAGTTAGAAGTACTCACGGAATTGCTTTAGCTGTGGCTTCTTCTGGGATCGCAGATACACTGCTTGAGTGTGGATGAACTACTCATGCTGCCTTCAAGTTACCACTCAATTTAACAACAGCTGATACTCTCATTTGTAATATATCGAAACAAAGTAATTTTGCTGAAGTATTAAAACATTCGAAAATGATAGTGTGGGATGAAATAACCATGGCTCTTAAGGGTTATGTAGAGCTTTAAATAGAACTCATATATATATATATATATATATATATATATATATATATATATATAATGTCGGAGATTAAAACAGAGGATCCCGATATTGATCTCGGAAATACATCAGGATAGCGTTAATTGTTAAAAATAATAAAAGTGTCAGTGAGGATGTTCAATTTACTCTCTTGCTTACACAATTAATCATTATCAGTAATAAGATAACGTAACGCACTATACATTCAGTATAGTGGAATTACAGTTTGACCATACCGTAACACGTCTCCACTACAATCACACACCAGTGTAACGTGAGGTACGTAATTACATGGTAACACCAAAATATGTAAACCAACAGCAACACTACTTATCTCAATGTAACACAGGGTAGCCTCTCAGCAACACCAATCCTCCTTGCCTGCACTAGAAGAATTACAACAATGAACAGAACCACGACACTATCTTAGCACTAGTATAATGACCACACTCGTTGAATGACTTCAGCGGAATCTCTTGCGAACGGCACCTACAGTGAACTTTATACTGCACAAACAAGTGGGAGTTTCTCGATATACCCTCATGTCCACCTCGATCCAAGTGATATTTTATAGACGCTCCGACATATATATGAGTTCTACCGAGTCAATTTTGTGGGCAGTATGCAAAAATAAATATCATTTCGCCTGCGTTAATAATACAGATTTAATTTTTAGTGAGCTAACGGAAGAATATAGAGTGTCATGGCAATGTCATGTGTATCGAAGTAGGCAGCTCAGATCTGACAATAGTAACACTCCTGTACGTATTTCGAGCGGGCAAGAGCCTCGTTCTTCGAGAAAACCGTCGCAAAGCATTAATATAATAAGGAAAAAGGACATCTTTCAGAGGGATAAGATGTCTTAAGGATTCACTCTGGAGGACATCCGTTCTATAGTGAGAGAAGAAATCGGCACAAACTTGTGCAATTCTATTCAAAAACTTACCGAATAAAATTAACGCAAATTCCAAAGAATTACACGAGGAACTGCAAACAGTTCGTGATTCCATGCACTTCATGCAGCAAAAATACGAGGAGTTGTGCAAGGAGTTCTCATTAAAGACTGACAAGTTTCGTTCTTTGGACTTAGAGAATAAAACTCTTAAGCAAGCTGTAAATGACCTGAACTCTAGGTTGTCACAGCAGGAACAACATTCAATAGCCTCCAACGCTGAAATTCAATGCGTACCAGAGCATAAGGGTGAAAACCTATATACTGTGATAAAGCGAATTATATCTATAGTCGATAGCAAGATCAACGAAAAAGATATACACTTATGCACGAGAATCGCCAAGCTTCTCAAAGATAATCCCTGCCTAAGATCAATGTTGGTTCGTTTTAGTTTATCTGGAATTTCTGACGAGCTTTTGGCTGCTGCTATAACATATAACAGGAAGGCATCCACGATTGATGCCTGACTTAACACAAGTCATCTCGGGATTGCGGGTGATAAAAAATCTATATACGTTGTCGAACACCTCTCGCAAACTAGCAAAGAGCTTCATGCAGCAGCCCGAAAAAAAACCCAGGAACTTAACTATAAATTTGTCTGGGTGAAGGGTGGACAGGTGTATATGCGGAAAACTCCGGATACAAATTTAACTCAGAATACAAATTTATTTGTTTCTCTCAGTTGTTTTCAATATATACGTATTTAATTTTTTTTAATTAATTTATTTTGGTTACATTCTTATTTTATTTTTTTTTTATATCTTTATTTGTAAGTTTTAAGTTATATGTCAACATCTATTAGTTGCTACTATCAAAATGTGAGTGGTCTTAGATGGTCTTAGGTGCGTCAAGAAATACTTAATAGTCATTACTACATTTTTATATTCCCAGCAACTTGGTTAAATTTCAGCGTTGCTGACAACGAGATATTTAGTGACAAATTCCATATTTATAGGCGCGACCATGAAAATTCTGCTCTCCAAAATAACAAAAAAAAAAAACAGGTTGTGGGGTATCAGTAGCAGTTTCAAAAAAGTATGTCTCTAAGCGTGAGCATAACTTCGAAAGTGAGTGCGAAGATATTTGGATAGCTATTAATATTTCTTCAAACAAAAAATGAATTGAGAAGATAAGATTGTGTGCGATATACCTACCTCCACCAATAACGTAGAAAAGCTTAGATAGTTTTCTCGATAACACTAGCAAAATCCTTGAAAACCCTTGTCAGCATACGATTATATGCGGAGATTTTAATCTGAGCGGCATATTGTGGACAGTGTCTGATGAGGTATCTTATTTACACTCTTCTACTTTTGAAACATGCAATTTAAAATTAAACTTCACCAATTTTTGGCTCTTAACAATTTAAAACAGTTCAACTCAATAATTAACTATAATAAAATCTTAGACTTAATTTTTAGTGATAATGAAATAATATCAGTAAATAAAAGTCCCTATCATGTCTGTGATATAGAGGCGTTACACCCTCCGCTTGAACTTTCTTTAAGAATAATAGCTTTGCAGTGTGCATAAAACGTATCAATAAGCGAATTCAACTTTTATAAAGCAGATTATGGTGCAATAATAAAATCTCTCGATCAGGTAAACTGGGTAGATGAACTGAACCCTTTCAGCAACTTAAATATAATGTTACAAAAGTTTTACGCTATACTACAAAAAATAATAAAAGATTATGTACCCAAGACACGTAAAAGTAATTCGAACTATCCAGTGTGGTTGCCTCCTAGCTTAATTCGCTTATTAAAACTGAAATATAATTACCATATCAAATTCAATAAATACAACAATCCACTAGACCAAATTGAAATTCAATATATAAGAAAAGATGTGAACCGTACAATAAATAAGTGCTACATAAAATATGTTACAATTTTTGAAGACAAAATATCAAAAAAATCCCAAATATTTCTGAGCGCATATTAGCAGATTAAGCAGATTATTAGTCACAACCAACATGGTTTCGTAACAAAACGATCTACTAATACAAGTCTTATAGATCATGTTTCTAATCTAGCAGAAGCAGTTGATAATGACTTGCAAATAGACAGCATATACACTGATTTTGCGAAGGTCTTCGACAGTGTCGACCATCAAACCCTATTGCGTAAATTGAAATCATTTGGTATAACAAAACCCTTTTTTGTTTGTTTTGAATCATACCTAGAGGCACGCACACTTAAAGTTGTATTGAACTCTTTTTAACACATGGAACACACTTTGGAATTACACGAAGAACTACCCCAGGAGGGTACCAGCACCCCTGGAGAATCCCTCGCTGAGCATCCATGACCATGTTATTCCGATCCTGAGCGTGGGTGCTCAGGCTGCCCCGCGTATTCTGGGGGGGAGCAAAATTCCGCTCAAAAGCATTACTGCTAGGGGCAAACTGAGCAAGAACACCAAGGCGACCCCTGCCACGCTATCCGTGAATTTCTGCAACATCAGGGGACTTCACTCTAACCTAAACGCCGTCCACTACCATCTCGAGACGGCGAAGCCGGCCTTGCTCTTTCTGACCGAGACGCAGGTTTCCTCTCCGGCTGATATTTCGTATCTCTCCTACCCGGGGTACAAATTGGAGCATTCCTTTGTGCCTCGGGCTGGAGTTTGCGTGTATGTCAGAGAGGACATCTGTTCTCGACGCCTCGGCAGTCTTGAAGGTTCGGACCTGTCCATCCTTTGGCTACGCGTAGACAGCGACGACCATCCGCGCGTCTACGGGTGCCTCTATAGGTCCCATAGCGGTAATGCCGAAACAGACCGACTCATCGACCACGTCCAAATGGCTACAGATTTCTTGCTACAACAGATCCCGTCCGCAGAGATCGTGATCCTTGGCGATTTTAACGCCCACCATGCCGAATGGCTCGGTTCACGTCTAACCGATCATGCGGGGAGATCTGTTTATGACTTTGCCTTGGCATATGGTCTGACACAACTGGTTACTTCGCCTACGCGGATTCCAGATGTGGAGGATCATACACCTTCCCTGTTGGACCTTCTGCTGACCTCTCATCCGGACGGATATCAGGTTTCCGTCGATGCCCCTCTCGGCTCTTCGGACCATTGTCTGATCCGGAGTGTGGTGCCACTCACGCTCCCTTCGCGGTTGCGTTCTGCAGGTTGCCGCCATGTTTGGCATTACAGGTCGGCGGATTGGGACGGAATGCGGTCCTTCTTTGCATCCTACCCATGGGGGCGGGTTTGCTTCTCGCCGGATGATCCCAGCGCTGTTGCTGACTCTGTCACTGATGTAGTGCGACAGGGAATGGAACTATTTATTCCATCATCTGTGGTACCCATCGGAGGCAGATCTCAGCCTTGGTTTGGTCGCTCCTGTAAGACTGCATTACGCAGTAAGCAGGAGTGTTATCAAGCCTGGGCTGCGGCTTCGGCGACTCGGGACGTAAACACCAGCATGCTTGAAAAGAAGTATAACTTCGCCTACAGGTCCTTCAAAAGAGTTATTGCCAAGGCAAAGTCAGAGCACATAGGCAGAATTGGCGAGAAACTAGTTCGCCTTCCTTCGGGAACCCGTGCATTCTGGTCTCTCGCCAAGGCTGTCCAAGGGAATTTCTGTAAGCCATCACTACCATCTCTGCACAGGGAGGATGACTCACTGGCCCATGACGCAAAAGACAAAGCCGACCTTTTAGGCTCCCTTTTTGCGTCCAACTCGACTCTTGATGACGGGGGGAAAACACCGCCGACCATCCCGCGGTGTGAGTGCTCCATGCCGGATGTGCTGTTCTCACAGCGCTCGGTTCGCAAAGCACTGCTCTCCCTGGACATCCAGAAGTCGAGTGGGCCTGACGGAATCCCCCCAATTGTGCTGAGGACGTGTGCTCCGGAGTTGGCACCGGTCCTAACGCGTCTTTTCCGGTACTCCTACTCCCAAGGCGTAGTCCCGAATTCATGGAAGACAGCTTTTGTCCACCCGATCCCTAAAAAAGGCGACCGCTCAGACCCATCCAACTATAGGCCTATCGCGATCACCTCCTTGTTCTCCAAAATAATGGAATCCATTATTAACTGCCAGCTCATCCGGTACCTTGAGGATCACCAGCTGATTAGTGACCGCCAATACGGTTTTCGTCGGGGTCGATCAGCTGGTGATCTTCTGGTCTACCTGACCCATAGATGGGCGGAGGCAGTAGAGTCCAAGGGGGAGGCGTTGGCCGTTAGTCTGGACATTGCGAAGGCCTTCGATCGGGTTTGCACAAAGCGCTTCTTTCGACGCTCCCTTCCTATGGGCTTCCCGAGAAATTGTGCAATTGGATCACCAGCTTCCTTGCAGATCGGAGCATCAAGGTCGTTGTAGACGGTGCATGCTCTGACTACAAGCCTATTAACGCTGGTGTTCCACAAGGCTGTGTGCTATCACCAACGCTGTTTCTTCTGCATATCAATGATATGTTGCTAACTGGTAACATTCATTGCTATGCGGATGACAGCACTGGTGATGCTCTATACACCGGCCGTGCCAATATTTCTCGGGAAAACGTCGCTGAGTACCGGAACAAACTTGTGTCTGAAGTCGAGTCTTTGCTGAATAAAGTCTCGGATTGGGGGCGACTAAATCTAGTCCAATTTAATCCTCAGAAGACACAAGTTTGCGCGTTTACCGCTAAAAAGAACCCCTTTGTCGTATCTCCTCAGTTTCAAGACACTCCCCTTCTTGCCTCAGCCAGTATCGGTATCCTCGGAGTCGACATATCGCGTGACGTGCAGTTTCGTGGTCACTTGGAAGAGAAGGCCAAATTGGCCTCTAAAAACCTTGGCGTGCTCAGCAGAGCGGGACAGTATTTCATGCCGGCACACCGCCTGCTACTTTACAAGGCGCAAGTTCGGCCTCACATGGAATACTGTTCCCATCTCTGGGCAGGGGCTCCTCAGTGCCAGCTCCTTTCACTTGACCGCATCCAACGCAGAGCGGCTCGAATTTTCGACGACCGAGCCCTTTCCGATCGGCTCGATTCATTGGCACTGCGAAGAGATGTTGCATCCCTTTGCATTTTCTTTCGCATCTACCATGGGGAGTGCTCTGAGGAATTGTTCGGATTAATCCCAGCCGCCAAATTTCACGAACGCACATCGCGGCAGAACTCCCGATACCATCCACACCATCTGGATGATTGGCGGTCCACCACTGTGCGATTTAGAAGATGTTTTCTTCCTCGCACGACCTCCTTGTGGAATCGATTACCATCAGCGATTTTTCCGGACCGATACGACTTAGGGACCTTCAAGAAAAGAGCGTACTCCTTTTTAAAAGGCCGGCAACGCATCTGCGATTCCCCTGGTGTTGCAGTTGTTCATGGGCGGCGGTAGTCACTTACCATCAGGTGAGCCGCATGCTCGTTTGCCCCCTCTCCTATAAAAAAAAAAAACATAGGTGCGATGTAACCGAAATGCACGCGGACGAAGTCTCGGGCAAAAGCTAGTGCAATTATAATTTGATGTAGAAGTTTTTGTGAACACATATCCTTATCAAATATAGATAGTGAAAAACTGTTTTTGGCCGTAGTTTCTAAAATTATTTGTAAAACTTGTTTGTTATAATATAGTACGTGAGGGTTAATATGATAATTTCCTATAACTCAAAAACTACAGCTTTGTTCATATAGTCCGTATACAGAAAGAAAGCTGGTAGCCGGCGCCGATCTACCAGCGCTTATCGGCGCTGGTCTTTTCTGCTAACAGTTACATAAAGCAAGCCGATTGAAGCAGAGCGAGCAAAATGTCGTACTCATCGGACAATGAATTAGTTTTGTTAGAAAATGTGTATTTTAAAATGCGAAAATAAGCTATACATTCTATTAATAGAGAAAGGAAACGTTTCGGAGAATACCATCATTTATTTGTAAAACAATTGAAATAAGTTGATCAAAAATTCTATAGATATACAGGAATGACTCAAGAAACATTTTATTACATTTTGAAGTTAGTGGAAAAACATTTGATGACAATTGTTGTAGATAATTAGCATAAACAACCAATCCTTCGAGAAGAAAGACTTGTAGTGACCGTTCGGTAAGTATGAAAAAATATATTTATCGCTTAGTTATTAAAGGATAAAGATATTAGATTTATAAAAAGATTGTAATAAAAAAAATGTTTAAGAAAAAATGTTTATTTGTCCATTAGTCAATTTTTACAAATATTCATCTTAGAACTGTAAAGCTATGTAATAAATAATAATTAAAAATGTTTAAACGTGGTTTAAATATACACTTGTACAGTCAACAGCAGATCAAGCGTAACACTTAGAGATTTGTACCGACCTTATTATTTTGTAATAAGAGCGATTTTAAAAAGTATCTAAGTGTTACCTTTGACATGCCGTCTTCCGTACAATCAACACGTCACTATTCATTTCTCTATTTAACAAAAATATATGCGTGTCCTAGTTGTACGTGTTGTCGTATAGTTGTTCATTAATTTTAAATGGCGAGCGGCGCCAGCGCTGACCGGCGCCTGTCGAAGATTGTCGGAACTTGTCGACGTCGTTTGGCGCTTATCGGCGCTTATCGGTGCCTGTTCATATAAATGCCAGCGCCGGTTACCTGCGTGGACCGGTCTCTATAAGCGCTGCTAGGCTGCCAGCTTTCTTTCTGTATACGGCCATAGATGGCTTTGTGATACGATAGTTCTCAAAGAGAATATAACCACTACGTTTAATAGTTCTTCATCAGTCAATCAAATAATAAAGGGTCAAAAAGGTGCTACTTTATCGACGTCATTTTGACAGTTGAAATTATCGTAAATATATAAGGTGATTTTATTATAGTGTAGTATAGTTAGATGTTTTAAGTTAATTTTTTGAATTGTTCCTAATTATTGCCAAAGCTTGTTTGCTATTCTTTTTCTTATTATTACTTATGGTATACAAATTTGTGTTTTAATCTCTGTCGTCCTCCTAGTTTTGGTTTATAGGGCTAAAAAGCTTAAGGTGACCATACTACCCTAACGTACCTTATAGTAAGGCTGTTGATATCCTAATACTGGGAGTCTAACATCAGGAATTTGGTATTTGTATCCATTTTAGTGTTTTGTACATTTTTGAAAGCAGGAGTGTACTGCAAAAGCTAGTTGGAGGTGCAATACCAGTGATTATATTTGAAGTAAGATAACACTTATTTGCCGTGTAGTGACGGTCAAGAATACCACTACCCCATATCCTCCCGTGGGTGTCGTAAAAGGCGACAAAGGGAAACAGGCAGGAGATGGGCAGCAGCATCTTCCTGATAATAGCTAAAATTACAATAAAAAAACTGCGGTTGCCAACCCGCTCGCCAAGCGTGGCAACTATGGCAAATACCCCCCTATGAATGTTACAAAGAGACGGCCCCCAGTCCCCGGCGGCCCCGCTATTCCTGGCTACGGTGGCGACCATGGTAACGGCGGGGCAGGGGGTGCTAAGAATCTCCGGTGGAGGTTCGGTTGCCACCTTAGACGACTCGACCTGGCAACGTACAACGCACGCACCCTGAGGACTGACGAGAAGATCGTGGAGCTGAAAGAAGAGATAGACAAGTTGCGCTGGCATATTATAGGACTATCCGAAGTCCGAAGAGAGGGGGAGGACACGGTAATCCTCGAATCCGGCAACTTGCTCTATCACCGGGAGGGTGTCTCTGTCCCAAGAAGGTGTCGGATTTATCGTCCACAAGTCTCTCGTTAACAACGTTGTAAAGATCGGGAGTGTGTCGACGAGGGTTGCGTACCTTATACTCAGAATCACCAAACGGTATTCGCTGAAGGTCATACAGGTTTACGCACCAACCTCGGCACACCCCGATGAGGAGGTGGAGGAAATGTATGAGGATATCTCTAGAGCCATGCATTCCTACAAAACCCAATATACGGTGTTAATGGGAGACTTCAATGCAAAACTAGGCACAAGAGAGAACGGTGAGCTGAAAGTAGGGAAATTTGGAATAGGGCAACGGAACCCAAGGGGCCAGCAGCTGGCCGACTTCATGGAGAAAGAGGGACTCTTTATGATGAACTCTTTCTTCCAGAAGCGGCCCCACAGGAAGTGGACCTGGTCGAGCCCCGACGGTTCGACAAAAAATGAGATTGACTTCATTATGACGACCAGACGACAACTGTTCAGTGATGTCTCCGTGATCGCAAGGGTGAAAACTGGTAGCGATCACCGAATGGTTAGAGGCACACTGAACCTAAAAGTTAAGTTGAAGAGGTCTCGTCTAATGAAGTCAACGCTCCGTCCCCTCGTGCTTTGTTCCAAAGTCCCGAAACCTTTCAGCTCGAGTTACAAAACCGTTTTCAGTGCCTAGAAGACTGCAATGAAGTGGACGATATGAATGACAAGCTCGTGGAAACTGTCCATGCGGTCGGAGCTAAGTTCTGCAAGACCCGTCGCAGAAGAACACAAAAACTCTCCGATCACACTCTTAATCTCATGGCTGTTAGACGGGAGATGAAGCTACATTCTTCAACAGACTTGACATCTGAACAGACAGATCTCCAAATGCATGCGGCGGGACTTACGCAACTTCAATACAGCTCGTATTGAAGAAGCGATCGAGCGGAACCAAGGCTCCAAAGTCTTTGCCAGAGATCTGTCTGCCAGAAAGAGCCAACTGTCAAAGCTGAAGACAGAATGTGGCAGCATCGTTTCCGGGACACCTGAGATTTTGAGTGAGATTGAGAGGTTCTATGGGCAGCTGTACACATCATCGTTGGAGCCACACGCAAGTGTGAGTAACGATCCAAGAGCGAGTCTCATCCGACACTATTCCGAAGATATCCCGGATGTCAGTCTGAGCGAGATTAAAATGGCTCTCCAGCACCTTAAAAACGGTAAGGCCCCAAGCGAGGATGGAATTACAGCGGAGCTTCTGAAAGCGGGTGGAAGACCGGTACTTGAAGTCCTTCAGGAGCTCTTTAATTCCGTCCTCCATGGTGGCATTACACCGGAGGCGTGGAGCAGAAGTGCGGTGGTCTTGTTCTTCAAGAAAGGTGACTACGCTCTCTTGAAGAACTACAGACCGATTTCCCTTCTGAGCCGCGTCTACGTGCTGTTTTCGAGAGTCATTATGAATCGTCTCGCGCGCAGCCTTGACGACTTCCAGCCTCCCGAACAAGCCGGTTTCCGAAAGGGCTTTAGCACCATAGACCACATACATACCGTTCGGCAAATTGTACAGAAGTCCGAAGAGTACAATTTGCCACTATGTCTGGCGTATGTGGACTATGAGAAAGCCTTTGATTCCGTCGAAATTTGGGCGGTGCTGCAGTCCCTTCAGCGGTGCCAAGTTGACTGTCGGTATATCGAAGTGTTGAAGTGCTTGTACAGTAGGGCTACGATGGCTATCCGAGTACAGAACCAGAGTACGAAACCTATCCAATTGCAGAGAGGTGTAAGACAGGGTGACGTCATATCCCCGAAACTCTTCACCGCTGCATTGGAAGACGTTTTCAAGCTTCTGGACTGGAAAGGTTACGGTATCAACATCAATGGCGAGTACATTACTCACCTTCGATTTGCCAACGATAAAGTCCTTATGGCAGAATCGCTGGAGGACCTAAGCACTATGCTCAATGACCTCGATAGTGTTTCCCAACGGATAGGTCTTAAGATGAACATGGACAAAACAAAGATCATGTTCAATGTCCATGTCACACCTATGCCGATAGTTATTGGGAGCACTAAGCTCGAAGTTGTTGACGAGTATGTTTACCTGGGACAAATAGTCAGACTAGGTAAGTCCAACTTCGACCGAGAGGTCAATCGACGGATTCAACTCGGCTGGGCAGCGTTCGGGAAGCTACGACACATCTTCTCGTCAGACATACCTCAAAACCTGAAAACGAAATTGTACAACCAGTACGTGTTGCCAGTGATGACTTATGGAACTGAGACGTGGTCCTTCACTGCTGGCCGTATGAGGAAGCTCAAGGTCGCTCAGCGAGCTATGGAGAGGGCTATGGTCGGAGTTTCTCTGCGTGATAAACTTAAGAATGAGGATATCCGCAGTAGAACCAGAGTGACCGACATAGCCCAACGGATTAGTAAGCTGAAGTGGCAGTGGGCCGGCCATATAGCTCGAAGAACCAACAACCGATGGGGAAGAAAGGTTCTCGAGTGGCAGCCTCGTACCGGTAGGCGAAGTGTAGGGCGTCCCCCCACGAGATGGAGTGACGACCTGTTAAGACATGCAGGAAGTCAATGGATGCAGGTCGCTCAGGACCGTGTTTTGTGGTATTCGTTGGGGGAGGCCTATGTTCAGCAGTGGACTCGTGAAGGGCTGTAATGATGATGATAATGATGAACACTTATTTTAAAGACAGTAAAAATCTTCAGCAGTTATTTATGTAATTACCTACGCAATTACGTGTATATGTTCAAATTTTTTTTAAACTAATGGATGTCATTTAACAATATTTGACATTAGATTGAAATATCTTGTAGGTAAAACTGCGATCAAGCAATCAAAACCACAATTATAGATAATATGTTAACCTTATATAAGGGGTAAATTATTAGATTAGTTTCATAAATTCGTACCTATGTTTCATTGCTAAAAGCTAAAACATACCTTATAATTATCACCTACCTAATATTTACATAATTTAATTAATAACTTAAGTACAATAATGCACAGGCACCAATCTTGGCGCATCACTATTCAACCGCTCTAACTATGTATCAGTATCTATAGAACATCTGGCTACGCTTGGCATTGTGGGAAATGAGCGTACATTATGCTACTTACATTAATGCGTTCTCGGCGCTCGCTTGGTATAGAAATACTAGAGCAATTTTTTGCGCCCAATTCAAGGCTACTCCGGCTACTCAAGGTCTCCGGCAGCGGGGTAGGGAGATGGTGAATGCTCATAGCATACCACGACAGCCGGCTGCGTGGTTATGTGGGACTCACCTTGAAGAAGTGCCTTCGAACTATATACCACCCGTGGGACTGGCGTTGGCCAATATGGTCTTTCTGCAGAATCGGAAGCGACCCACTTTAGGGAAAAGGGGGCGCAGCTTAGCGCAAATTCGGGAGCGCTTCACTTCTATATAAGTATGCCTCTCAGTGGAGCGTCGGTGCGTTCACATTTAGATATGACCTTATTTTTTGGCTTAATCATCCCTGAAACATATTATTCCTTTTTTAAGCTGTCAATAAAACACAACAAAATATAACACTTTATTTACATAAATACTTATATGCCTATATTTAATTATGGTTCTGTACGAGTATACGAGTTTAATTTTTTAATATTTTTTATAGGATAGGGTGACAAACGAGCACACAGTCCACGTGATGGTAAGTGGTTGGATGCTGTGGCCCATAGACATCTACATCTATCCTCGTTTGCAAATCAAAATGCAGTTGCGTTGTCACCCGTGAGGACTAAGATGGAATGCCTCTTTTCCAGTAAAAAGGGTCTCCGGTTCTCTACACTCACCATACGAAACACAGCAGTGTTAAACTGCTATTTTACGCTGCTATTCTGTGAGAGCGTGGTCCTTCCACGGGTGAACCGACCCATTCATGCTAGAACTATACTACTAATATAGCTGCAGCATGGCTCTACTACGTGCAAAATAGTTATAGTAATATTATATTGCTTCTTTATCTACGTCCTATAATATTACATTATATATTTGTGATACAAACATGTCATTATATATGTGACATAAAATGGTAAACAAAGGAATAAAAACTTAACAATATTCACGGTTTTTATTTTTTTTAATTTTATTTTTATAAAATAAGTTCCAAAATAAATATTGTGAACTTAACTATTTATTACAAATTGAAGTACTTAGTAAACATTAATTAATTAAAACATTTACGCTAATCATCATAATGTTAAATTACCAAGAAATATGATGAAATATAGTAAAGGAATAGTCTCGTGGTCTATGACGCTGTTGTGCACATTATGGTTCTGTACTCTTTGATGGGCTCTACAAACTTGACATTTTGCAATCCAATTGGTTTCTCCGAGACTTGACAGATTAGTAGTTTGATACTTTAAGTAGACTTCAAAATATCACAAACTCAAGGTAACACCTAGTTCGACTTCATAGTTTTACATAAAAAATTTCACTCTCTATTTTTCTACCCTTAAGGATGGAATTTTTGTTAAATTTAAATGAGACCATCCTTAAGGTATTATTTAATAAGAGTAACATTAAAATTGGTTCACAATTGGTGAAGACTATTCAAATATATACAAAAAACTAACTGGCAACTATAGCAAATGTAGAGAGTTATGCTTAGAAGTGAACTTTTGATAAACTGTAATGATGATGACGATGATGTAATCACATAATATTTGTGCAATAACAATTTTCTGACTATTATAACGGTTAATAAAATATTCTTCATCATCAGCGCGCTCTGCTGAACATATCCCCGGTCGGCCTGAAAAGTAAATAACAATGGCCGTACCATATGTTCTGCAGGATTTCTATATGAATCAATGCGTCCAGCAGTGGGACTAATAATTAGTATGTAACTTTAATATATAATTATCATCATCATCATCATCATTGCAGCTCTTCACAAGTCCACTGTTGAACATAGGCCTCCCCCAAGGAATGCCACAAAGCACCCCGAGCCACCTGCATCCATCGACTTCCTGCATGTCCTACCAGGTCGTCACTCCATCTATTACGGGGTCGCCCTATACTTCGTCCGCTGGTACGAGGCCGCCACTCGAGAACCTTTTTCCCCATCGGTTGTCGGTTCTTCGAGCTATATGGCCGGCCCATTGCCACTTCAGCTTACGAATCCGTTGGGCTATATCGGTCACTCTGATTCTACTGCGGATATCCTCATTTCTAAGTTTATCACGCAGAGAAACTCCGAGCATAGCCTTTTCCATAGCTCGCTGAGCGACGTTAAGCTTCCTCATCCGGCCAGCAGTGAAGGACCACGTCTCAGTTCCATAGGTCATCACTGGTAACACGCACTGGTTGTACAGTATCGTTTTCAAGTTTTGTGGTATACCTGACGAGAAGATGTGCCCTAATTTCCCGAATGTAGCCCAACAGAGTTGAATCCGTCGATTGACCTCTCGGTCGTAGTTGGACTTACCTAGTTGCACTATTTGTCCCAGGTAAATATACTCGTATATAATTATGGTGTAAATTAATTTATCCAGGACAACATTACTTCAAATTTAATTATTTACTCTTGTGAGCGATCTAATGTCACAAACATGAAGTAACTACAACAATGTCATTTAAATAGGTACATTTAAATCCTTCCCTCCTATTTTTCCATCTTCAGGAATCGATTTTCTTCAAGTATATAACTACACCTGAAGTGTAATCTACTTTATACAAAACATATTTTTTGTGTCGGTAATGCCATTTTTGATACGTCGCTGATCACCAGTAAAGCAAAACATTAATTTTCTCTTATATAGAATAAGGGTGACAAACAAGCATGCTGTCTTATTGATGGGTTCCATAGATATCTACATTTATCCTCGATTAAGAATCAAAACGCAGATGCGTTGTCACCCCTGTGGAATATGATGGAATGCCACGTTTCCAGTGAAATGGGTCTCCGGTACTCTTCCCTCACCGTACGAAACACAGCAGAATCAAACTGTTATTTTACGCTAGTATTCTATGAAAGCGGTCCCTGGTCGAGCCGACCCATTTGTGCTGGAACCATTGTATAGCTTCAACGTGGATTCAATCATGTAACATACATACGTGTCGAAAATTCTCGATTTTTGAATATGGACAAAAATAGTTGTTTTTTTAAAAATATTATTACGGGTTTCACAATTAAGATCTGTAATCCAAAGAAATAATTCGTAACCTCAAACAAATACAAGTACAATAACAGAAAATCACTGTTAACGAGGGTCTCCCAAAAATATGATAAAACGTTACCCACGGAAGCACTCGTTATAAGTTTGACACGGCCATAAATCTGCCAATGACTTTATATTAAGTGGTATAAATCTCGTGTAGAATTTAAATAAGGCTAGGGTATGTCCGCTTTAATCTTTATTTGTGGGTCGTCTACCCGCGTTTTTTGTAAGGCTGTGAAAGCCACATGGCTTAACACTAATACACGTGTTTAAAAATCATTTCAAATGCAGAATTATCATGTATGTAGTCATGGTAATACCACATATAATCGCGTGGGCACCATAATAAGAGATAGATAGAAATGAACAGGAATTGGGCAGTAGCATTTTTGTGATAACAAATCAAAATAATAAAAAACTGTGGTTGCCCTTACCAAACGTGTCAACTATTGCAAATATCCTCTCTTTCAGGAAATCTATAGGAGAAACATAATGTTCAGCAGTGGACATGTTGGCTGCAGTTACTAATTAAAAAAAATCTATTTTTATTGTTTATATTAGTATTTTATTAGGCTCTACTCAGCCCTTGAGCTACCACGGTTCAGCGCTCGTTGTAATTTCACAATACGTGAGTAAACCTGGGTTTGATACCCGCCGACACCAATAAAATTGTTAAATGCAATTTTATGTCCTAATTTACCACAAACGAAAAATTTCCTTTCAAGAAATCACCCGAGGAAAGCCGGCAGACTGATAATATCTCATAAAGTGATTGCACGACCTTATTTCGAAATGACAAAAGATTTAAAAAAAAAGTTAGCTCTCACGGAACTGACAGATGTGAAACGTCATAATTGATGTTAGAATTTATCCGACACTATTCCGATGATACCGCGGAAGTCAGTCTAACCGAGATTAGAAACGCTCTCCAGTACATTAAAAACAGCAAGTCCCCGGGTGAGTATGAAATTACAGCGGAGCTTCTGAAAGCGGGTGGAAAATCGGTACTTGAAGTCCTTCAGAAGCTCTTTAAATCCGTCCGCCATGTAGGCACTACTCCAGAGGCTTGGAGCAGAAGTGCGGTGGTCTTGTTCTTCAAGAAAGGTGACAACGGTCTCTTGAAGAACTATAGACCGATTTCCCTTCTGAGCCGCGTCTACGTGCTGTTTTCGAGAGTCATTACGAATCGTCTCGCGCGCAGACTTGACGACTTCCAGCCTCCCAAACAAGCCGGTTTCCGAAAGGGCTTTAGCACCATAGACCACATACATACCCTTCGGTAAATTGTACAGAAGTCCGAAGAGTACAATTTGCCACTATGTCTGGCGTATGTGGACTATGAGAAAGCCTTTGATTCCGTCGAAATTTGGGCGGTGCTGCAGTCCCTTCAGCGGTGCCAAGTTGACTGTCGGTATATCGAAGTGCTGAAGTGTTTGTACAGTAGAGCTACGATGGCTATCTCAGTACAGAACCAGAGTACGAAACCTATTCAACTGCAGAGAGGTGTAAGACAGGGTGACGTTATATCCCCGAAACTCTTCACCGCTGCATTGGAAGACGTTTTCAAGCTACTGGACTGGAAAGGAGACGGTATTAACATGTACGTTGTACGACGACGTAGTCCTTATGGCGGAATCGTTGGAAGACCTAAGCACTATGCTCAATGACTTCAATAGTGCCTCCCAAAAGATAGGTCTTAAGTTGAACATGGACAAAACAAAGATTATGTATAACGACTATGACACACCTATACTGGTAGTTGTTGGGAGCACTAAGTTTGAAGTTGTTGACGAGTATGTTTACATGCGACAAATAGTCCAATTAGGTAAGTCCAACTTCGACCGTAAGGTCAATTGCCGGATTCAACTCGGCTGGGCAGCGTTCGGGAAATTACGACAAATCTTCGCGTCAGGTATACTTCAGAACTTGAAAACGAGACAGGACAACCAGTGCGTGTTGCCAGTGATGACTTACGGATCTGAGACGTGGTCCTTCACTGCTGGCCGGAAGCTCAAGGTCGCTCAGCAAGCTATGGAGAGGGCTATGCTCGAAGTTTCTCTTATAAACTTAGAAATGAGGATATCCGCAGTAGAACCAGAGTGACTCACATTCCCCAACGGATTGGTAAGCTGCAGTGACAATGGGTCGGCCATGTAACTCGAAAAACCGACAATCGATGGGGA
Organism: Parnassius mnemosyne; assembly: GCA_963668995.1. Lineage (NCBI taxonomy): Eukaryota > Metazoa > Arthropoda > Insecta > Lepidoptera > Papilionidae > Parnassius > Parnassius mnemosyne. Next base: position 5,610,593 of record CAVLGL010000093.1, on the reverse strand, counting down.
AAAAAGGTTCTTGAGTTTCAGCCTCGTATAGGTAGGCAAAGTGTAGAGCGTCCTCGTACTAGATGGAAATACGACCTAGTAAGACATGCAGGAAATCGATAGATGCAGGTGGCCCGGGACCGTGCTTTGTTTTTTTTTTAATATAGGATAGGGTGACAAACGAGCACACAGTCTATCTGATGGTAAGTGGCTACTATGACCCATAGACATCTACATTCATTCTCAATAAAGACTCAAGATGCAGATGCGTTGTCACCCGTGAGGACTAAGATGGAATGCCTCTTTGCCAGTAAAAAGGGTCTCCGGTTCTCTACACTCACCATACGAAACACAGCAGCGTTAAGCTGCTATTTTACGTTGGTTTTCTGTGAGAGCGTGGTTCTTCCCTGGTCGAGCCGACCCATTCGTGCTACAACTATACTACTAATATAGCTGCAGCATGGCTCTACCACGTAAAAATGTGGCATTCCTTGAGGGAGAACTATGTTCAGCAGTGGAATTGTAAAGGGCTATCATGATTTTGATGACGAATATTCTGTAATCATTACAGAAATTTAAGTGAAAAACAAACTTACTGCCCACCTGGTGGCAAGTGGCTACTGCAGCCCATGGACACCTGCCATCAACTACAAAGGAAGAAGACTTTTGACGCTTCTGAGCTTGTCTGTTCTCGGCCTGTATTTAATTATACTTGCTCTTGCGGACGTTAAGTTAGACGTGTTAATGAGTCAAATTGAATCGAATTAATAAAACTTTTGATAAAATACTATAATATATAGATATTTTTATTTCTTTATGCTTTTGTTAGCTTGAATAAGGTAGGGATCGTCTTTCAAGTACCCTCAGGATATTGAGCCAGGGACTTCCGCTTTTCGATAGTCATACAAAAACATTTTATAAATATAAGATAACATAAAATATAATGTTATATCTTTATTAAGCATAAAGTTAATCAGAAATAGTGTGATTTTTTGCTCTTTCATAAGACAGTTATTTTATGCAATTTTTAATCTTCAATAACTTGCAATCTTTGGTACTGCTGGAGTAAGTATTAACCTTTTTGGTGACCACATTTTACAGATAGAGAAGATTGGTTAGTAAATTGTTTTTTCGCGCAGAACGCGAGTGCGTAAACAGTAGCTTTAGTGCAGCGGCGCCGTCGCAACGTAACGTATTGTGGTGACCGTGGCAGCGATTTCGTGCGACCAGTTTTGGTTTTATGGTCTAGATTTTCAGTATTTGTGCGCGTTACTTCGCTACCGAATTGTGGTTCTTGAAGACCGCCTTGGTTTAGTTTTGTCTAAGTTGTACGTTCGCGACAAGAGGCTTATTTTGAATTTGAGTGATTAGAGTAATTTCGTTGCAATTATACCGTCGATTTAAGTGCCTCATTTTTGCGTTGTTTTTCTTTGTTTGTTTTACGTGTCAATGAGGCTGTATTTTAAGTTTGAGTGATTAATTAACGTCGTTACAATTAATTAGCGTCAAGTGGTATAGTGGTTGCATGCATAAGTGCATTCTGACAATATTAATGCTTGTCAACGAGTTGCTTTGTGCCATTTGATTTAACTCAGAGATATTTTCCTGTGTCGGTTAAAACCGCTAAACTTTGCGACCCGCGAGAACCAGCGTTCGTATTAGATTATAGATTTGTGCTAATGGACACTAGACTTTAAGTGACACCGAGTAACGTCGCTGGAGTGATACCAGATAGGGTGGTGATGCTGGAGTCAGGGTTGCTGCTGATTAAAAAGGGCTAATTCAAGTTACACATATATACAATTCTCACACACCACTTACATTCACTACACTTAACGCCTGAACGAGACTTGTGGTCCTTCGCCTCTGAACAGGTACGTGCTATTTATTTACCTAGCTTTATCACTGTCGTGTAGGTCAACTCTTCATAAGGCCATTTGTGCCCCGTCCTTAGTTATCCGTCGAATCTACAGCTGTATGGGCCCCTATATAGTCGACCTTGGTCGGAACAGCTAAGGGCGTGTACATTTATTTTTCTTTTTTTCGTTACAGCGACAACATAAATACACATTCAGTGAAAATTTCAACTGTCTACCCATTACGAATCATGAGATACAGTCCGCTGACAGACAGACGGACGGACGGACGGACAGCGGAGGCTTATAAATTTTAGGCTCCCATTAGTTACCCTTCGGGTACGGAATCCTAAAAATAGTCTCCGATTCTCTAAACTCACCATACAAAACACAGCTAAGTACAATTTTACGCTCGTAGTCTGTGAGAGCGTGTTTCTTTCCCGGTAAAGCTGACCTATTGTGCTACAATAATAATATAGCTGCAGTATGGCTCTACCGCGTATTTTATAATCACGACGTCAAAATCGCTAAGCATCTTAGGTCAGGTCCATAATAATCGAAGATTGTGTAGGTCGTTTTAGTCGCTTCCCGAAGTAGAGTTCACGTTCCTGAAATAATTCTCGATACGCAATAATAGAAATATATTTATAACATTCTAAGGCAATCCGGATAATTAGATCATTTATCTTTTTCCATAGAAAAATATTAGAACACTAGCGAATAACATTATGTCCAAGAGAGAAAAGGCTTAAAGGCTAGACATAAGGTTGCGTATTGCTTGCATTAGGTTGAGAGCTGTCTATTCTTACGTTTACTCATTTTATTGAATTGACAGAGGCTATTGTCTTAAAAATTCTTGTGCAACGTGATGCAACCATTTTTGTGTAATAGAAAATAATCAAATATATATAGAATGACAGCATAAAGTAGCAACTTAATGCTGCTGTGTTTCTTATGGTGAGTAAGAAGAACCAGGACCCTTTTAACTTGCAAGGAAGCATTTCATCTTTGTTCTCAGAGTTAACAACGCATTTTCATTTTATTCTTTAAGGGCATGGATATAGACTGTAGATGTTTATGGGCTGTAGCTCCCACTTGCCATCAGGCGGCCTGTGATCCCGTTTGTCATCCGTATTTCATTTAAAAAACACAAATATAATATATCTGTTTTAAGCAATGGATTTGTAAAGAGCTATGTTCAACATACTCACGGGTGACCAAGGCTTGATTTATTGTTATGATCCTGAAACTAAGAGACAGTCTGCTGTCTGGGTGTTACCTTCCGAGTAGTTGCCAAATAAAGTGAAGAGAGGTCGAAGCGTGGGTAAAAAGATGGTGGGCTCGTTCTTTGGCAGGATAGGTCATTACGCAACAATTGTTTTAGAGGATTGAACAACAGTTACTGCAGGGTAGTACACTAACAATTGTTTCCACTTGTCTTGGTAAAAGTTCGGGTGAAACGACCTCGCAGTAGGATCCTCCTTCACCAAGACAACGTCTCGTCGCACACCGCCAAGCAAACAATCGACTACTTGGCGACGTCAGACGTGGAGTTGCTGTGTCACCCGCCCTATAACACCTTGCGATTTTTATTTATTTCCGATAATAAAAAGAAAAACTTCGAGGAAAACGTTTTATGGACGCCGCGGAAGCAGTGGCTGCGTTTCAAAATGCTGTCGAAGAGACCCCTAAGGACGAATGGGCAAATTGTGAATGCTTTTCTCAGTGGTTCCATCGGATGTAGCGATGGATTGATTTAAATGGATACTATTTTGAAAATATATAACAAAATTAATAACTTGCTACTTTGTTCAGTTTTTGATTTTCTAAGAACTTTCAGTGTCACCATTGTATAGAATATTTGCATTTCTTTCTGGAATTGATCTCGACTTACTAATTTTATTAATTTCCCTTTCTTCAGATTCTGAAATCATATATTTTGTCAAAAAATTCTGAAAGAAATGCAAATATTCTGTATTCAAAGCATAATAACCGAGATTTAAAATCATTTTTGCACACGCATTTGCCAGCTGCGACACAACAAGTGCTATCTTTAAAAAAGGAAAAAAATCATCATCTCTTTATTAAAGAAGAAACCGGAGATACAGCAAATAATAACAGTTTTTTACGAACAAAATCGCTCAGGTGTCCATGGTAATGCTGATAATTTAAAGATTTGTGATTCAAATTAATATATATATTTATTTATTTACTTTTATATTTGAATAAATTGAACAACAAAATTAACAACTTATTACGAAAACGATTATTTTTAAATAATACAAGGAAAACTTTACAATAACACCCCTTAAAATTTTAATTAAACCAGGATGCATCAGGATTTTTCATTTATTCAATTCAATAAAAGTTTGAAGAATGGTATCAACTGCATATCTGGGTCGATTCTAAATTGCAAAATTCCAAAAACTAACTTGACATATTTGGATATTTTTTTTTTATTATTTGTAAACCAAATGTCTATAAAAAATGTTAAATTACAAAATCAATCCTGTCATGCCAAGTCATTTTTTACGAATCATGAAATTTAGAAGTGATATAATACATTCACTCTCGTCGGTACACATAAAAAAATCTTCAACATATTTTTACAGAAACAGAAACAGAAACTTTTTTATTCAATATAGATAATAAATAAAACTTATTGAAGATTTTAACAGTGGTAGAGGCACGTGACGGCTTTTGCTGTCGCACGGATGGGCCGGCTCGAACCGGGGTGGTACCACGACCTCACAGAATACCAGCGTGAAGTAGAGGTTTACCTCTGCGTTTCACTTGGTGAGTGCAGATGGCCGGAGGCCCTTTTTACTGGAAATGAGGGATTCCATCTTAGTCCTCACGGGTGACAACGCATCTGCATTTTGATTTGTAATAGAGGATAGATGTAGATGTCTATGGGCCGCAGCAACCACTTACCATCAGGTGGACTGTGTGCTCGTTTGTCACCCTTATCCTATAAAAAAAGTCACTCTTTTGTTTAATTACCACAGGTTCGAGAAAAACCTCTGTCCTGGGAAGAACTAGCAAGAAACCCAGCGGGACTTTTTTTACCACAGCTTACAATCATGTTTGTTACACAATTAACAAAACAAAAAATTTGTAATAGCTTGGTAGCGATTACCTCATTTCCAGGGGTTAGTATCATCCATAAATTCCTTAATATTATAATAACCCTTTTTATACAAACTTAGTTTAAAAAGTTTTTGAACTTTGAGCAGGTCAAATTTTGTATATTTTCTGGAATTTTGTTGTAAAAGCATATACATCGCCCAAGTAATGTATTACTGACTCGATAAAGTCGAGTATCTGGTACTACTTAGCTTGTGTCTGTTCCTAGTATTTACGGAATGAATATCACTTATTTTTGTAAAACTATTTTATTTTTGTGTACGTACATTACATTTTCATAAAAGATAATAATGTTAAAAAAAATAAAAAAAATAATCTCCTGGTTTCCGATGATACCTTCTCACTCTTACTCGGACCTCGTATAGTAGTATACGAGTAAGCAATAGTCCTCTCTTTTATTAACTCGGGACTTCATACAACGGCGTAGCATTTAAAAATATTTTATACTTGAATAAATTCACACCTGCCGCAATACAACGTAGTCTAGTTGCGGGAGCTGCCGTGAGCTTTTTTAAAACTAAATACAAACTAAGACTTAAAACTAAATAAAAACTACGTGTTCACAGAGAGAGATGTGAATTTATTCTGTCCATTGTCTTTTACAATACTTAATCCTATGCTTACAGTCTACTTAAATTACTACATACTCAGCGTTTATGTATTTATGCTGATGGATGCTTTATCTGTATTATGGGTGGTGCTGGTGTAACCATAACGCCTCCCTCCTCAACTGCAAAGTTATCGGCAAGATTTGGATTCCGATAATTTTGCATACAGTGTAAGAGCTTAGCTTATTTTTCCAAATTACAACAATAAGACTAATTAAGACTAATATAACATAGAGTAGTACCGTAGCTAAACTAACACTTTTCTTATTCACTTTTCAGCTTTCACTTTGACTTTCCACTATTTCACTTTTCAGCTTGTACGAGAGATATTTCAGTTCATCCAAATTAACGCGATTTAAATTCACTGTTTTCTCCGTATTTGTAGGCTGCTCTATAAATTTTGGTAGAGTTAAAATAGGTGTCACCTTATATTGCAGTTTTCTTGAATAGTATCGTTTCCGGTGTAATTTAATATTGCCTAATTTTATCTCACAGTTTTCATCGATTTCCAATAGGTAAGTGCCCATTACATCATTTCTTTGAATGTCATCGCCCCACGTTTTTGTAAGCACTATTTCATTTTGTGTAAATAGGATCCAGTTAATAGGACCAAAAGACTGTATCTTAACACTTTCCAGCTCTACTATTGATAATTTACAAAGGCTTAGATTTGATGCGAAGGTCATAAGTTGTTCTATGCATGTGTTTTCAGGATACTGCATGATATCAATTTCTTCACATAGGAACTGGTTTGCTGCTATCTCCTGACATGGGCCATTTAAGGGTAAGTACGTGTGACCTTTCACCATGAGGTAAGGATATTTGGGAAAAATAACAGTTGTTCTATTATAGGTGGGACCAAACATAGGTAAAGCATATATTTCAAAATAACTGTATGTAATATTATCAGTCAGAGGGATTTCCATAAAAAACGTTATTTGGTTTTCTTTTACATAGGCCTTAACAGACATAGATCTTTCTAAATTAACTAAATTGTTTTCAGTAATAGGATACAATAAACTATTTGTTTGAGATATAGATTCTAATATTACTAGTAATTCGGTGGAATTAACAATGGGTTGATGTAGAACGTGAAGTGTAGTAAATGCTAATTTCGTTTCTATTTCGCTTAAAATTAAGTATATAGTTCTAAACTTATTGACAAACATTTTAAACATACTTCAAACATATGTGGAGTATATGCTGTTATTATCTTTAGTAATTATATATTTTACAATTCTTTCTATACGTTTTATTCATTCATTTACAATGTTCATAGTTTCCTGTAGAGATCCAGTACTATTTATAAGAGAGTCAAGCATCTCCGAGATTATTGTTATTTTCTTATTAGTGTGCGTTTGCTGGGTCTTTAATTGAGATATGAGATTGTCGTATTTTACTGCATCATTGTGGTCTAAGTTTCCTGTAAGCGCTTTGATAACAGAATCTAATGGATTAATAAGACCGCGCTTGAAAAGTATCGAAAGTATGAGTTGTTTAAACTTTTCTACAGCAAAGTTACTTAAATAATTTACTTGTGTGTTCATATTTTGAAATTCATTTACGTATTTTGTATAATTGTAGTGGCATAGCCATTCTCACATTTTACCAATGCAGAAGGCATGCGCACTCCATCACAGAATCGGGTATAATTTAATATTCCTTCACCATAAAACATGTTAGCAGGTAATTTTGCTCTAACTTCAGAACGAGGTGAAAGTATTACAGCATATTCTAAGCTATTGTGTATTATAGGTATTTTAGAATAATTTGTGGTAAGTACTTGTTTCTTTAAATCTATTACAACTTCCAACTGCTTTAATAAATCATTCCCAATTAACCCATCATAACGTGAATCGACATTATAAAGATAAAATTTATGTTCGCCATTATTTTGAAATATAGAAAATAGTGGAATTTTAATTACCTGATTGTGTTTGATAGATGCCTGAGTGCTTATAACTTTAAAGGGTTCAGTTGTTATATAATTACGGTAGTATTGATGTGCTTTATCGGGGCTTATAAAAGAACTTAAAAAGAAAAACTTGAAAAACTTAAAAGAAATTAGGTATATATATGTATGGTAGTTTTAGATTTATGTCGCAATTCAATTCTGTTATTTCAGGTGGTTTTCGGAGGCGTTTACTTGAAAATTTTCAGTCTGTGCAGGCATGTCATTATCCTCTGAATCATTGTTTTCATCAGCCTCTATTACAGAATTTTCTTGTATGGATTCATTTCCATAATAACTGTCGTATGTTTCCTCATACATGTAATTTTGAGGAAATTCGTAGGGATAGTATGATGTACAAATTTCTAATTCGTTTAGGCGGAAACCTGGTTGAAAAGGCTTTGGAGGGGCAGTTCTCATAGAAACATCAGTATTATTAGAAACCGGCTTGTTATGCACATTATTATTATTAGGATAATTAAAACGCTGAGAATTACCAAACTGTTGTGGTAACATTGGTTGCATGGGGCTATAGTCCGGGGGCTAAATCCAAAGTTTGGTCGGTATCCAAAATTAGGTGGGTGATATTGCTTAGGAAAACTCATTTGCTGTTGAGGCTTATTTTGTGGTAACGGAATCCTCATTTGTCTACTATTGGGAATGCCAAACCTAAATTGAGGTGGTGTTCCGAAATTCTGCTTAGGGGGTTGGTTTGGTGCTAACATTGGTCTAAAACCTGTAGGCTGTGTTGGCATTGCGAACTTAAACGATGGTTGTTGCACTAGTGTACTACTAGACTGTGGCTTAGACGTATGGCTAGACTGTAACATTTTACTACGCATCTGATATTGGTCATCGAAGTTTACTTCTTCTAGAACTATACTTAGTGCTTCTTCTAGTGTACTGGGTGTTTTCAACCTAACAATGCGCACCATATTTTCGGATAAATTATATAAGAAAACCTGAAGAGCGGTGTTATTATAAATAATAGTTTTACTTATTTTTAAGTTTTTATCACCAATTTGATTAACCTTCGATAATAACACTGATTTAACGGATTGTATACGACCACAAAAATCTGTATAATTTTCATTTTGGTGTTTCTTTAAAGTTTCTAATTCAATGGCTAAACATTCCTCGCTACGTGGGTCGCCGAAGTGAGTTAAAAACAATTCCTTGAATTCGGCCCACGTCTCTATATCTTCCCGTTCACTGATAAGCGACGCAGCCTCGCCCGTAAGACGACTAGTAATGATTTGCATTATATATTCATTTTGCACATCGGATGATTTAAAGTTACTTATTATATATTCACATTTACGCAAAAATAAATTTAAATGGCGCTTATCGCCACTAAATGTTGGTATTATTTTAGTTCATTCGTTAGGGATAAGTTTGATTTCCGACATTTTTAATAATTTATTCACTGGTTCTACACAAAAATAAAAAATAGTATAAAATATTTATTATAACCCTACCAGTTCCACAAATGTTGTAAGGAAAATTCGAGTATAAGTAATAATCTATTATATATTAACGTGTCGAGTAATCTTTAAGTTAACAAACACATGTAGACACAATAAGAACTTAATATAATGTACAATACTTAATATAATATACTCTATAACTTTATTGAGTGATATGGGGCTTATTATTATGTACGTATTACAATTAAATTAATATTATTTTAATTTTTATTGAAGTAATATTTATTACACTTAATACTTTATAAAATTTACGTAAGATTAGTATTTAAAACCCAAATAACAATCAAAATGGAAAATGTCTAATTCCAAGTTTACTAAGGGATATGAAGGAGGTGAAGAGTCGTACTCACCAGCCCGCAGTGCCCATCATCAGCTTCACGGCTCCTTATTCTCGACGAATTTGTTTTGGTTCGCTGGATCACCACGCTGTATGGATCGTCCGCCGATGCGTGAAAATGGGTAAAATTGCATACGCGAAATTCACGACCGGGGGCACAGCTTTTCCGGTGATCCTACCGGCTGCGCCAGTCAAGTTGCGGGAGCTGCCGTGAGCTTTTTTAAAACTAAATACAAACTAAGACTTAAAACTAAATAAAAACTACGTGTTCACAGAGAGAGATGTGAATTTATTCTGTCCATTGTCTTTTACAATACTTAATCCTATGCTTACAGTCTACTTAAATTACTACATACTCAGCGTTTATGTATTTATGCTGATGGATGCTTTATCTGTATTATGGGTGGTGCTGGTGTAACCATAACGACGTGCAGCAACAATGGTGACTTTAATTTATACACACATATACGTTTTCCCATTTTCGTTTCATGAACAAATTATATTTCTATTAAAAGTTATTATTTACGGATTTATTTAAAATTTTAGAAAATAGCATCTTAGAGCAACCTGTATTTAGAGAACTATCGCGCGGTCATATGCTGGGGTCACGGATCATACATTGCGTCACTGAAATTTAAACGAATAAGCAATACTATTGAAGGAAAGAGACATCAGGTTGACGGCTCAAGCGACGCGCGTCCTCCCACCCCGCTACACCGAAATCGAATTCTCTTTTTTGCTTTTTTAGTGCTAGCCAGTGCTAGCTAGTCATGGGTTACTCATCTATTTTATTTGAGCATGAGGGAGTACCTCATTTTACCTAGCGACGTACTCACGAGATACCCCTCATTTGAGGTGAGGAATCACTAGTCGGTGTATTCATCTCGCAAGGCGAGTCGCCTCCTTCCAAAAGTTTTTTGAAAGGAGGAAATATTGTTACCATATTCATTATATTTATAATATTATTACGTTACAACAGACGTTATCAGTGGACGCAAATAAAATTCGAGATCACAAAAAAGTGCGCATGATTTTATATTCATACTCATACATGTGACTTGATTGTTTCAAATCCCATTACTCAAAAATTATTTTTGTTGTTTATGAACCTTCCGCGAGAAATTTTCCGCGAGAAGGACGGTTACCGGTATAATAGTAAAAGTAAATAGTACTGCGACAAAGGCGTTTTGTTTTGTTTTCGTTTTCTAATCTAGTAGTTACGTTTACATCTCTTACGATACGGACGTTTTTTATTTGTGTTATTAGTGCTTGTGTAAACTTGTGATCGTAATGGCAAATACACATCTGGACTACACAGCAGCTGAATATGCGGATATGGTCCTAATTTACGGAGAATGTCGTCAAAATGCCGTCCTTGCGATGAGGACATATCGGGAGAGATATGGCCATTTAAGACAATGCCCTAACTCATCATCGCACTATTGTAGGAGCTCTTCAGCGCATCCATGAAAACCGGCCAGTGTATCCTAGATCTCAACGTCCTGATCGACCACCTACACGATAAAATCCAATCCAGTCAACTGAAAATGTGATACAATATTTCGAAAACCAACCCAAAACTAGCCTCCGCCAGAGCGCTAGGCATTTTCAAGTCCACCACAGAACCGTCAATGGGATATTAAAGCGGGAAACGTGGCACCTATTCAAGTTCAGAAAAGTACACACTCTGCTATCGCGTGTTAAATTAATAAGAGTGAATTATTTTCAGTGGTTACTCAGTAAAATTGAAGAGGACAGTGACTTTCTTTCTCAAATTTGTTGGACTGACGAAAGCACGTTCACCAGAAACGGCATGTGGAATCAGCACAATCTGCACCATTTGGCACCCAAAAACCAAAATCCGCGCGTTTGGCGGGAGTCAGCCCATCGGTACAGCTTTTCGGTAAATGTTTGGGCAGCTATTCACGGTAACAACATCATCGGACCCGTATTCATTGATGGGGCTTTAAACGGAGAAAGGTTAAAAGTTGGAAAGGTAAATGATACGGTGTCGTAATACACAAACAACCTAAACGTTCAACGATACCAATGAATGTAGTACCAGTTAGTTGGCGCGCCAGCACACTCTGTAACAACAGCCAGGCAATGGCTAAATGACACGTTTGGTGCACAATGGATTGGTAGATTTGGACCTCGTAGAAGGCCAGCAAGATGCATCAAAGACGATGTGTACGCGGAGAACGCGGATTCGGTGGAACAATTACGCCATCGAATAATAAATGCGTTTGAGAAATTTTGGGAAAAGGCTATGGTAACAATTTATTTTCAAATGTGCGGGAAAACATGAAACGCCGTTTAGCTCTTTGTATCCGCCAACACGGTGGTCTCATTGAAAATAAGAAAATTTAAAATAAACACAAATAAAACCAGTGATTAGTTATGACAATTATAACGTTATAATAAAACTAGAAATAAGCTCCATAAACTAATTGAATCAAAAAGAAATACATAATATCTTAATGTACTATATAATAACTTTAAAAATACAAAAAAAGTTTATAAAATCATTAACCAGATGTTAGTACGGGTAACATTATCCATTGACGAGGCGATATTGAAGGCTTTTGACGGACAGGGCCTTACCAGCAAAGCAATAGCTAACAACTTCGCAAATAGCTTTGAAAGGCAGTAAAAAACATTGTTCCTCGATGCAGCTTAAAATTAACTAATTCCCTAACTTATCGGAGACCGGTGGATTCTAGTATTTTGTTCCAAAAAGCTTTTCAGGACAATGTAAACAAAATCATTAAGAGAATGAACTCACATAAGGCTCCTGAACCTGACGGTATTAAAGTAGCTGATCTAAAAGTGGTTAATAAACATATATCCTTACCCATTGCCAATTTAATTAACCGCAGTATTGCGTCTGGAGAATATCCCGACGACTCAAAATAGGCTGTGTAAGGTCTGTTTTCTAAAAGGGCAAACACGACGATTACTCCAACTATTGACCAATCACTCTGCTTTCTAGTATTGATAAAGTAGTAGACAATGTTATCATTGGCAAGATTCATAATTTTTACCGAAAGCACAAGTCATAAACAAAACCCAGTACGGATTTCAAGCAGGGAAAAAGTACTACGGACCTTCTATATAAGTTTACAGATGAGGTAAACAAGCATTTGAACCATAAAAAATGTGTACTGGGCTTGTTTATTGATTTTTCTCATGATTTCGACACGCTACAACATCAACTCTTAAGCAATAAACTGGATGATTGTGGTATCCGGGGTCCTTTGCTCAATTGGTGTAGAAATTACCTCCAAAATCGTACATTTACGGTTAAATTAAATAACTCGTTCAGCGACCCTAAGATTGTGACAGAAGGCACGGCCTAAGGATCAGTCCTTGGCCCGTTGCACTTCTTATCTTATGTCAACGAGATGGGTAACTGTCTGAAACAAAGTTCCTGTTACCAATTCGCAGACGATACGTGTCTTCTCGTATCGGATAAGGATGTCTCAAATGCGTGTAATGCTCTTCAAGCCGATTTGGATACGTTGATACGATGGTGCCATGACGTTGACCTATTATTAAATGCCGATAAAACCAAAGTCATGATTATCAAATCCCCATACATGAGGTATCCTACTCCAAACCCATTAATTGTTCATAATCACGACTGCCTACATCAACTAGGAACTTGCCAATGTCCTACAATCGAAGTTGTGACCACATAAAAATACCTCCGTCTTATAATTGACTCAAAGTTTAACTGGAGCTTCCACATTGAACATGTGTGTAATAAGTTGCGTCAGTTTCTAGCCAATATAAAAATCTTAAAAAATCGCATACCATTCAAAGTAAGACTGATGCTTTACAACTCTCTGGCTGAATCCTATATTCAATATGGCTTGTCAAGTTATGGTCGGACGTACAAATCATATTTAAAACAGATCTATGATCTTCAACTTAGAATTCTTAAAAATATTGTATCACCAAATATGCGAGTCCCAATTGATGATGATGAAAATGAGATTTTTAAACATTGTAAAATCTTACCAGTTTATGACCAAATTATATTATTATATCTAAATCAAAAAATCGTCAAATAGATCAACCTGTACGTACGCGCGCTATGACACAAAACCGGCTCCGGTACATCACTGCTAATAATGTCTACGGGCAGCAGACGCCCGCTTATCAGGTACCGCATTTAATAAATAACTTACCTTTCGATTTACGCGAAAAAATTTCACAAAAAAACATTAAAACTAAACTCAAAAGCTTTTTTATATCTAAATTATAATTGCCTACTATATCTACTTACTTAAAAATAACATATCTACCTGCCTAGTTCTTACTTTTACCTTGCTTGCTTACCTTGCTTTTAACCAAGTTGTTAACTTACCTTCTTAGTCTCTATATTCTTACTATACATACTAACTACTCACATACCTAACAACTTACTTAGACTGTGTCTTGCACATAATATGCTGACTTAAGCTAAATTGTTTAGCATCAAGTCAAACCTCCGTGGTTTTTAGATGTTAATTAGACCTATACGTATATTCTTTTCTTTTGATCTGATAAATAAACTAAAAAAAAAAAACTAGTAGTAACAAGAGAGGGTCTTATGATAAGTGTTTGATTAAGCACCTCCGCTGTAGGTACAAGACGCATTACGCGGTTGCCAATTCGCTTAGCGACGCGTTGCCGCTCCGAGTTAACGTAAAGCCGCGTCTCCACCAAAGTTTTGTTGTCAACACAACATTTGCCAACAAAACATGTTTCGATTTTCGGCGGCAACATCAAAGGAATACGCTAGTTGCCAACATTTGTTCCATCGGTGGAGACGCATGTTGACAGAAACATTTGTTGACAAAACGTGTTGGCAAATGTTGTCTTGACAACAAAACTTTGGTGGAGACGCGCCATAAGACAGCTAGGTAAGTAATTTCATGAATGAATTTTTGCAAGGCTGATCCAAATTTTAGTTACTTTTTAATTATAGTTTGTTTGAAAAAATTTTTTTTTCACTTTACGAGTTATTTTAACCTATCAAAATTAATATGATTAATCGGCACTAGCCCTACCCGTGTTTTAAATTAGTCTTCACTGTTGCTGCACGTTATATACTAGGAATTTTATTTTCAATCGTAAATTTAGGAAATTTTACGAGTAATTCAAATATGGCAAAAAAATAAATAATTCATTAATTTTTAAGCATTGAAATTTCAATTGAAAATTTCAATTTGTAATACTTTGAACAATAAAAAAAATGTGTATCTCTAAAAATTTAATTTTAAAATCAATGAAATCGCATATTTTTCTACCCCCTGCGATTATTTTTTAAATTTACGTTCATCCCTTAAAATTAAAACCTCCCTAACTCGATTAAATTTGACCGGAGAAAAAAAAAACATGTAACTTTTTTATGTAAAATTTTGAGCTCTCTTGACATTGTTCTTTGAACCTTTTTGTCTAATTTTTACCGTTTTCGAGTAATTGCGAAAAAACACAGTTGAATTTTTTTAAACCTTTCCGGAGGTTCTGGACACGAAAATCTTTACACATTCATTTTGTATCATTAATACCAAAGAGAATATAATCACTACGTTTAATTAATACTACATTATATCAAAAATACAAAGTTTGAGTGTCAACATTTTGATTTCAGACCTAATTTGACTGGACTATTTTACAAATATAAAGAACACTTTTTTATTAAACAGTAAGAACTTCCTTTCACTTATGTTATATATCAAGATATATAAAGAAAATTTGAAATGTTTTCACAGCGCACAATCTGAAATTGAATATAAGCACGAGTACAACGTTATCTTATATTCAGAGTAACAAGCAACTTCATTGTGTATGTCAACACGGTGCAGACGTTGACGTTTTCTTATTCAGTTTTCAAATTTCACTGTCTTCTCAACAGCTCTTGACATGTTTGAAAGAAGTGCTTTCAGACATAAGCATAGATATTTTGTACATGCTGGAGCCACGCAGCAGTTATATTATGATTGTCACACGAATAGATCGACTTGACGGGCAAAGGATCACGCTCTTAAATAATACCAGCGTGAAGTAGTAGCGTAATGCTGTTTCGTATGGTGAGTGTAAAGAAGGGGAGACTTGTTTTTACTGGTAATTTTGTTATTATATGCATTCCATTTTGTCTGCATTTTAATAAAGACATATGTAGAAGTCTCAGAAACAACACTACACTCAGTCAAACGAGCACACAATCCACCTGATGGTGAGTGGTTACTGTGGCTCATATACATCATTTACGCTCGATTAAAAATCAATATGCAGATGTGTTGACATCCCTGAGAACTAACATGGAATTCCTTGTATCCAGTACGGGTCTCCGGTTCCTTACACTCACCATAAGAAATACAGGAGCATTAATCTGTTCTTTTTTTATTTTTTTCCTTCCCCGGTCGAGCCGACCCATTTGTGCTGCAACTATAATATAGTACTGAGAAGGTAATATTTAAGAGTGAAGCATTCCATACTCCGTTTTGAGTCGTTGATGTCGACGTTTTGAGGTCTTAGGAAGCTATTCTCACTATTTCTACGAAGATATTTGTGTATGCGTGCGAGTGTGTGTGCGTATACATGTACGTGTGCGTGTTCGTGCGCGAGTGAGTGAGCATGTGAGTGTGCGTGTGTGTTTGTATGTGCGTGTGCGTGTGCGTGTGCGTGTGCGTGTGCGTGTGCATGTGCGTGTGCGTGTGCGTGTGCATGTGCGTGTGCGTGTTCGTGTGAGTTTGTCTTTTTAATGCCTTGACCGATTTGAACGAACTCAGTGGTGTTCGAAAGGGCTTCACCAACTTACATTTTCTATTACATTCGAACCGATTCGGACTGTAGATTTGAGAAATTTCAAAAATAAAATTTCTATATTTTATTTCTTACATCTTTAGATCTATCATAAATAACTTCTAAAGAGATGTAACCCTAAATTCTAAAAACTCCGTCAATTGCTGCAAACCGCATCATAATCGGTTGATATGTTGAAGAGAAATTGTTAACCAAAATCGTCAAAAAAAAAAGGATTTCTTTTTCGAATTATTGAAATTTCTTCTCGAATCAATACGTCATAACAGGTGGAATTTATAGCGCTTTGCATTTAAGTTAGCGGGAAGTAGTAGCCTGTAACCTGTCTGCATGTCAACCATATTTTTTTGAGGGGAAATGCCTAATGCGTGGATGTACTTGTACGAATTATAATGGAATTTCAGCTATCGAAACCCTGCGGTGTTTTATCTTTAGTCGCTACAGTGCCAGTCTTCAATTGGCCATAGGATTGTCTCTAGGGGGGGTATATGTGTAATATATGCCATAGTAGTCACGCTTGGCAGATAGATAGTTTGGCAACTACAGTTACATTATTATTTATTTGTTACTAAAAAAAAGCTTAAAGTTAATACGTCAGGATAAGAAATACAATACTTTAAAAAAAAGAAGAACTGCAGAAGGTGCGGAATGAAAAACAAACGAAATAACAAAACAGTTGTTAACGAATAGATATAATAATAATAATAAATATAAAGTAAATTTTTATTTATATCTACAAGCTACATTTTTGATTGTTTATGTAAAAATTAAAAATTAAGAAATTAAGAGATCCAGGCAAAAAGAAGAAAAATAAGATGTTTGCGCCAAATGCTAAATTTTTAAAACTGTATTCCGAGGCGCTCGACGCGGCGCGATCATAACCGGTTAGACGTGTGGGCCATTAACGGGAGTTTTTGTTGCCAGCCGGGCCGCGTCCGCAGAGCATTGCAGTTAAGCTAGTAGAACCGTCGCGTGCCAAAAGGCCTCTAATTCGTGTCGTCTTTGTTAGTACGTTTACGTGACGACGAGGTGTTTTTCTTGAGTTTGAGTGATTAACCTAACCTCGGTTGCAAGTAATTTACGTCAATTTGTATAGTGATTGCATGTTGAAGTGCATTTGGCAATATTTATTTTGCTTGTGTTGTATTTTAATATCGTATGAAAGAATTTTTGCTTTGTCGTGCGGAACGCTAACTTTGTGAACCGAGAGAAGGTCGCGTTCGTTTCGAGAAGTAATTTTGTGCTAAGTGATCATGGGACATTGAACTTTGACCGTTCTTAAGTTATGCAGCGTGTCACTTGTTTTGATTTCGATCAACATTGATTTTGTTGAATTTGAAGTTAATTAAATGTACAATACAATACACATGTGAAATACAATTACAATGTGAAATAAAGGCAGAAGGTTTCAATTGGTGAACGCCCACTAGAGGGATCGTACATTTAGAGAAAAGCAGCGCCTATGGATTTGCGGTCCGACTAAATCGGTTAAGTCAGGTTACACCCACACACTACTACCTTTACACTTACATACCACCCACTTGCACCTGACTTCGCCTTATAGTCGACCCTACCTCCGGAATTCGGTAAGTTTTTATTTGCTTGTCAGCCGTTTTAGAATAATTGTCCATAGGCCATTGGGCCCGAACCCTCGGCTGCTCGTCGAGGAGGCTACTATGGGCCCTAGCCCAGTCGACTTTTGCCGGGGCATCTGGGGGCCGTAACACAAGACTTAGAAGAAATGGAAGGAATGTGGGGAATCCACACTGTTAAAAAATTAATTCGTTAATAATATAGTGCCGCCTTTATAAATAGTTTAATAAATTGTTTATATTTGCGTCTATCGTTCATACTTTCAATTCTTCAATAGAACCTTCAATAAAGTATAAACAAGTATTCACATAGTTAAATACACAGTTTATAAACGAATGCAGTCCACTTGCTCTGATTACGCTTTTATAACATTACTAAGAGTCTATTTTTGTTTTTCATTTAAAATCCTTTACAAACATTAGTCATTACTATAATCGTAGTAAAAAAGACTCTCGAGTTTCTTCTCACAGATAAACGGTGTAGTGTGATGACACCAAATATCATTCAATAACGTGTCCTTGAGTATATAAATAAACATTCTATTAGATTATAACTACACAAAGTATTTTGTGTAAACGTGTCGTGAGTGTGTAAGAATATCTACCTACTATCCGATATCGTCTTGTAGAAGTCGTAAGAGGTGACAGAGATAAACCAAAATATGGGATGGGCAGCAGAATCTTTCTGATATCAACACAAATTATAAAAATCTGCCTTTGCCAATCAACTTGCCAAGTGTCAAGAAAATAAAATAATACATAATTTTAAATTAAAAATTTTGTACAGCTGACTTCAATATAAGTTTTTAAGAATAACTCAAAAACTATTGGTTTGACCTTGATCAAATTTATATGGGACCACACGAGAACTATCAGTTTTCATATAAAAAAAGAATCATCGAAATCGGTTCACACAGTACAAAGGTAACATGAGGTATCACACATAAAAAAATACAGTCGTATTGAGTACCGTCTCCTTTTTGGAAGTCGGCAGAAAATACTGAGAATCCAATGTTTATATACCTAGTCAGGTCATAAGTATTGTCACACAGTAAAAACTTTTCTTTTAGAATGCTGGCCACAAAAAAGTTTATTGAATTCGAATTTCGAATTGTTCATGAAAATAAAACTGTATACTTTTTAGAATTTTACTCATTTTTAAATATGGAGTGGAAGCTTAAAGATGACCGTGTTGCAGTTATTGCGTTGCATCGTTGCGGTTACGCGCCAATTCAATTGTTTGACATACTGAAAATTTTGAATATGACCAAAAGATTCGTTTATCGTACCATCAAACGATACAATGAAGATTCTAGTGTAGATGACAGGTCAAGAAGTGGTCGCCCTCGGTCTGTTAGGACTCCAGCAGTGATAAAAGCTGTGAAGGCGCGAATTCAAAGAAATCCCAAACGTAAGCAGAAACTGTTGGCCCTTCAGATGGGGTTAAGCAAAACCACGGTGAAAAGGGTGTTAAATGAAGACTTAGGGCTTCGCGCATATCAAAGAATAACAGGACATCGTTTGAATGCTCGTCTAATGGACCCGAGACTGAAGAGATGCCGCGCTTTGTTGAAGCGGTACGCGGGAAAAAAATATCGGGAAATTCTTTTTTCGGATGAAAAATTTTTACCGTAGAAGAGAGCTACAACAAACAAAATGATAAGGTGTACGCACACAGTAGTGAAGAAGCGAGCAACCGTATTCCGCGTGTCCAACGAGGTCATTTTCTATCCTCGCTCATGGTATGGTTGGGAGTTTCTTATTGGGGCTTAACAGAGGTACATTTTTGTGAAAAAGGTGTAAAAACGAATGCAGTTGTGTATTAAAATACAGTCCTGACGAACCTTGTGGAACCTGTTTCTCATACCATGTTCAATAACAGGCACTGGGTATTTTTTTTTTAAAACGTTACCCCCACACTAGGATTTTCTCCTGTGTCGTGGAGCAGTTTACAAACATAAATTGCACAAGGACAAACATCCAGACCCGGAACAATTATTTGTAGACCATACAAATACTTGTTCCGTGCGGGATTCGAACCTGCGGCCCCCAGCGCAACAACTGATTGCTAAGCCACTGCGCCACGGAGCCGTCATATTCCAACAAGATTCGGCGCCAGCTCATAGAGCGAAGAGCACACAAGACTGGCTGGCGGCGCGTGAAATCGACTTCATCCGGCACTAAGACTGGCCCTCCTCCAGTCCAGATTTAAATCCGTTAGATTACAAGATATGGCAACACCTGGAGGAAAAGGCGTGCTCAAAGCCTCATCCCAATTTGGAGTCACTCAAGACATCCTTGATTAAGGCAGCCGCCGATATTGACATGGACCTCGTTCGTGCTGCGATAGACGACTGGCCGCGCAGATAGAAGGCCTGTATTCAAAATCACGAAGGTGATTTTGAATAAACTTTAGTGTCATAAGAATCTATGATTTGTTAAGTTCATTTTGGTATATAAATGGTTACATAATGAATAAATTTGTATCAATTATTTTATATTAAGCACGTGACAGAATTTATGACCTAACTAGGTATTTAGTTCTTTAACTTTTTCTCTAAAAGACTCTCTCGATTTAAGGTTATAGATAGATTTTATGGCCCTCCACTACAAAACAAAAATAGTTTCGAAATCAGCCGCGTTTTCCCATAGCAATGAGGACTTCACATAGTTTAATACACAATGTATAAAATACTCAGTTTACATAATGCGGAAGTCATTACTGCATCCGTTTATAATAAAAAATAAACAAAGGTAATGACAAAAACAATTGTTAATTAATAAATAATCTGAAGAGAAAGAAAAAAATGAGAAGTAAACTTTTTATTTGAGATTCAAACTACAACTACAACTACAGGCAATTTTTTTATTCTTAATGTAATAACTTAAAATATCTTTAATAGAATTAAGGTAACAAACGAGCACATAGTTCACCTGATGGTAAGTGGTAACTGTGGCTCCGTAGACATCTACATCTATCTTCGTTTGCAAATTAAAATGCAGCCGTGAGGACTACGATAGAATGCCTCTTTTTCAGTAAAAAAGGTCTCCGGTTCTCTACACTTACCATACGAAACACAGCAGCATTAAGCTGCTATTTTACGATAGTATTCTGTGAGAGCGTGGTCGTTCCCCGGTCGAACCGACCCATTCGTGCTACAACCATAATATAGCTGCAGCATGGCTCTACCACGTAACAAAATATCCCTCCATATTAGGCAATCTATGGAGGGGCATATGTTAAGCAGTCGACTTTAATTGACTGTAACGGTAACGGTAATGTAAAAATTAAAAAGTTCACTATTTTACTTAAAATAATAAATACTCTATTTAAGTATCTAATATAAAATATATTGTTCTTCTAGTCCCAAACTTTAATTTTATTACGCTTACGTGAATGTATCTCTTACTTTTGTATCTTTTATGTTATTGCATTACCTAACCCATTTGGATTAAGCTTTATTATGTTTTGTATGTTGCCGTGCCGTATTATGTTTTGTATGGTGCCGCATGTGAGCCGTGGTAGCTCAGATGGTTAGCGCTCGCTGTAAGCTTCACAGTACTCGAGCAACCTGGGTTCGATCCCCGCCGGCACCAATGAAATTGTTAATTGCAATTTTAAGTGCTGATTTACCACATGCTCGGCGGTGAAGGAAAACATCGTGAGGAAACCTGCATGTCTGAGAAATATGAAAAAAAATATTTCGAAGACATGTGAAGTTCGCCAACACGCATTGGGGCAGCGCGGCGGACGTTTCCTTGCCCTAAAACCCTCTCAGAAATGAGAGGAGGCCTGTGCCCAGCAGTGGGACGTAAATAGGCAACTTAACTAACTTCATCATCATCATCATCATTAAAGCCCTTCACAAGTCCACTGCTGAACATAGACCTCCCCCAAAGAATGCCACAAAGCACGGTCCTGAGCCACCTGCATCCATCGAATTCCTGCATGTCTTAACAGGTCGTCACTCCATCTCGTGGGGAGATGCCCTACACTTCGCCTACCGGTACGAGGCTGCCACTCGAGAACCTTTCTTCCCCATCGGTTGTCGGTTCTTCGAGCTATATGGCCGGCCCACTGCCACTTCAGCTTACTAATCCGTTGGGCTATGTCGGTTATTCTGGTTCTACTGCGGATATCCTCATTCCTAAGTTTATCACGCAGAGAAACTCCGAGCATAGCCCTCTCCATAGCTCGCTGAGCGACCTTGAGCTTCCTCATACGGCCAGCGGTGAAGGACCACGTCTCAGTTCCGTAAGTCATCACTGGCAACACGCACTGGTTGTACAATTTCGTTTTAAGGTTTTGAGGTATGTCTGACGAGAAGATGTGTCGTAGCTTCCCGAACACTGCCCAGCCGAGTTGAATCCGTCGATTGACCTCTCGGTCGAAGTTGGACTTACCTAGTCGGACTATTTGTCCCAGGTAAACATACTCGTCAACAACTTCGAGCTTAGTGCTCCCAACAACTACCGGCATAGGTGTGACATGGACATTAAACATGATCTTTGTTTTGTCCATGTTCATCTTAAGGCCTATCCGTTGGGAAACACTATTGAGGTCATTGAGCATAGTGCTTAGGCCCTCCAGCGAACTAACTTAACTTACCTTATTGCATGCCTTAAGCGAAAGCGCAAAGTACTACTTTGCGCTTTCGCTTAAGGCGTTGAACACTCAACGATCGCCTAAAAATTAAGATTCCAACGTTTTATCGAATAAAATAGTATCTAGCAATCATAATATACATATGAATGATATAAAAAGCACATTGTTAGAAAGATAAATAATTGTTGAACTTATAAATATTTTTTTTAAATCGATTAATTGCTATTTTTAAATAAATAAGGGGTTTTAGTGGCTTATGGTGTGTATTTATCACTCATGTCCCCAATGCTTGTAAACACGATAACTTTTAAAAATATCAATTGTTTAACTCAATCTATTTTTTAGTCTCTTCATCTATCATGTGGGAAGCCACTGAATGTAAATGGCAGTGTAATTTTGTTTTGTTTAGCAATAATTAATTTTTTTCGGCTCCAAAATGGTGAAAGTTTCGTTGATTTGGTAGCCTTGTATGTAAATTATTTCTGTAAATAGGGAGCTACAGCCACAGAGTACTTTAATCACTCACTCACGGCGTCAGTCACCGTTGTGAGTGGACATTATTTCGGTTGTTTGCAGCGGCTCAAAAAGATCGCTGTACAAATACACAATATTCGAATAACCAATTTTCTTAAATACTTGATTATAATAATAATAAGAGATTTTTTTTATTACAATATTTTAAAAGCACAGAATAAATAATAGTAGTACGTACTAAAGGTAAGTAGTATCAATTTTTTTGTCATGGGTGATATTTTCATGGTTTTCGAGGGTGTTGAAATCGATAGTGCTGTCGAAATGTAAATGCAAGGTGGCGGCTGCAATAGGTACCAATTTTTTCATCATGGGTGTCGTTCTCATGGTTTTCGCGGGTTTTGAATTCGATAGTGCTGTCAAAATGTAAATCCAAGATGGCGGCTGAATTAGGTGCCAATTTTTTCATCATGGGTGTCATTTTCATGGTTTTCGAGGGTGTTGAAGCCGATAGTGCTGTCGAAATGTATTTAAACTACTTTAAAAAATTCCGTATATTCATGTTATACCTAATTTTTAATGCGCTTAAGGCATGCCCAATTGGATTTACCAATATTAATTTTATGTTTAATTTTTACTTTTATTTCTAACGTCTTTCCTAAAAGTTTGACTACCGTAGACAACTTGGAAGATAAGGTGAAAGAGAATCATCCACATGCACTCATGATGGGTGGCGCAAATATGCGTGCGTTACAACATAATATACAAGAAAATATATTAAGCAGATCGTTAGCTATTCGTCGTAAATATATATGTTACGCTCTCTGATCTTGTTTTTTTTTCAGAAATCCCATAAACAACAACGGTTGCCACGTTAGCACAAATACGACGCTTCGCTGGAGTAAAACCTTTACTCTCAAGTATTGTATAGTCGTGCCAACATATATTTAGGC
This sequence comes from Parnassius mnemosyne, assembly GCA_963668995.1. Lineage (NCBI taxonomy): Eukaryota > Metazoa > Arthropoda > Insecta > Lepidoptera > Papilionidae > Parnassius > Parnassius mnemosyne. The sequence goes on along the minus strand of CAVLGL010000093.1, from coordinate 5,586,793 downwards.
TACTAAAAGGTCAAAATCGAGAAATATTTCCTTTTGAAGTTAAATCTGAACAAAATATCCGATCATTCACAAGACTCGCATCACTCGCGTACCATCGTAATACACGTTTCTAGTAGGGGAGCCACTTCCTATTTTATTTTTAATTTTAATTTTTACCATTAGTTGTTATAGCGGCAACAGAAATACATATTCTGTGCAAATTTCAACAGTCTTCCTATATTACGGAACATGAGATACAGCCCGCGGACAGACAGATGGACGGACGGACGGACGGACAGCGGAAGCAAAGTAATAGGGTCCCATTAGTTATTCTTTGGCTACGGAACCCTAAAAAGATGTTCCGTATGCACGAACTAAACAAAACCCACTTTTAACTATTATTCAGAATTACAGAATATACTTAGGAATTGAACTTGAAAAAATAATTAGGTTTTTAAACATTTGTGTATATAAATACCGAGGATATTTATAAAAGTATATGAAATATTGCTTTAGGCTGTATATTCAATTAAATTAAGTGACGTAAATTAGTAACATTAGCTCCACCAATTCTAAGTGATCAATGAAAATATAATCATGCTGCCAACTCATCAAAAATCCTTTCGTAATAATACCCAAATCCACCTTGGATAAAGAAATGACATCAAAAAACTTGTAAAAAATCCAAATCTCGCAACTCAGTTCTTCTACCGTAAAAAGTTGTGAGATCCATGTAATACATTTTTTCATTTACTCAGGTTTTTTTTTTATAGGAGAGGAGGCAAACGAGCATGCGGCTCACCTGATGGTAAGTGACTACCGCCGCCCATGAACAAGCGCAACACCAGGGGAATTGCAGATGCATTGCCGGCCTTTTAAAAAGGAGTAGGCTCTTTTCTTGAAGGTCCCTAAGTCGTATCGGTCCGAAAAAATCGCTGGTGGTAAACTATTCCACAAGAAAGTTGTGCGAGGAAGAAAACATCTTCTAAATCTCACAGTGGTGGACCGCCAATCATCCAGATGGTGTGGATGGTATTGGGAGTTCTGCCGCGATGTGCGTTTGTGAAATTTGGCGGCTGGGATTAATCCGAACAATTCCTCAGAGCACTCCCCATGGTAAATGCGAAAGAAAATGCTAAGAGATGCAACATCTCTTCGCAGTGCCAATGAGTCGTGCCGATCGGAAAGGACTCGGTCGTCGACGATTCGAGCCGCTCTGCGCTGGATGCGGTCAAGTGGAAGAAGCTGGCACTGGGGAGCCCCAGCCCAGAGATGGGAACAGTATTCCATGTGAGGCCGAACCTGCGCCTTGTAAAGTTGCAGGCGTTGAGCCGGCATGAAATACTGTCCAGCTCTGCTGAGCACGCCAAGCTTTTTAGAGGCCAATTTGGCCTTCTCTTCCAAGTGACCACGAAACTGCACGCTACTCGATATGTCGACGCCGAAGATTCCGATACTGGCTGAGGCAACAAGGGGAGTACCTTGAAACTGAGGAGATACGACAAAGGGGTTCTTTTTAGCGGTAAACACGCAAACTTGTGTCTTCTGAGGATTAAACTGGACTAGATTTAGTCGCCTCCAATCCGAGACTTTGTCCAGCAAAGACTCGACTTCAGACACAAGTTTGTTTCGGTACTCGGTGAAGTTTTCCCGAGAAATATTGGCACGGCCGGTGTATACAGCATCACCAGTGCTGTCATCCGCATAGCAATGAATGCTACCGACTTGCAACATATCATTGATATGCAGAAGAAACAGCGTTGGTGATAGCACGCAGCCTTGTGGAACACCAGCGTTAATAGGCTTGTAGTCGAAACATGCACCGTCTACAACGACCTTGATGCTCCGATCTCCAAGAAAGCTGGTGATCCAATTGCATAATTTCTCGGGAAGCCCATAGGAAGGGAGTTTCGAAAGAAGCGCTTTGTGCCAAACCCGATCGAAGGCCTTCGCAATGTCCAAACTAACGGCCAATGCCTCCCCCTTGGACTCTACTGCCAACGCCCATCTATGAGTTAAGTAGACCAGAAGATGAGTTGGTGATCCTCAAGGTACCTCATGAGGTGGCAGTTTACAACGGATTCCATTATTTTGGAGAACAAGGGGGTGATGGCGATAGGCCTGTAGTTGGACGGGTCCGAGCGGGCGCCTTTTTTAGGGATCGGGTGGACAAAAGCTGTCTTCCATGATTTCGGGACTACGCCTAGGGAGTAGGAGTACCGGAAAATACGCGTTAGAACCGGTGCCAACTCCGGAGCACACGTCCTCAGCACAATTGGGGGGATTCCGTCAGGCCCACTCGACTTGTGGATGTCAAGGGAGAGGAGTGCTCTGCGAACCGAGCGCTGTGAGAACCGCACATCCGGCATGGAGCACTCACACCGCGGGATGGTCGTCGGTGTGATCCCCCAGTCATCAACAGTCGAGTTGGACGCAAAAAGGGAGCCTAAAAGGTCGGCCTTCTCTTTTGCGTCGTGGGCCAGTGAGTCGTCCTCCCTGTGCAGAGATGGTAGTGATGGCTTACAGAAATTCCCTTGGACAGCCTTGGCGAGAGACCAGAATGCACGGGTTCCCTAAGGAAGGCGAACTAGTTTCTCGCCAATTCTGCCTATGTGCTCTGACTTTGCCTTGGCAATAACTCTTTTCATTTATTCAGTCCCTACTTAAGGGTCCTTCTGTCTTAAGTTATTACGTAATTGGCTAACCTGACAACATCTTATAGTGACCACATAAATACTAAAAATCTTTTATATTTTAAATAAATAGATTGACTTGGCCATCGCACTAAACGATGTAATTTAATATAATATGTATTACTTGAGATATACATTGTGTTTTCATGCATCTTAAACATTGTTTAGATATTCTCTCTGAACCGAATTTAATATCCTGCTCTAATAATGAAAGCTTAAACATAACGCAGAGGAAAAGAAAACGTGAGTCGGATGAATTAGGACGTATGCAAAAAATGATGATAGAGATGAAAACCATGTTTTAGGAGCTTGTATCGAACCAAAGTCAACAAAATAATAAAATGGATACCCTGCAAACGGCACTTGAAGATATTCGAACTCAAAATGCAAAAATTAGTATTCTAAACTCAGAAATCCGTGCCCAAAACGAAGAAATCCAGAAGACCGTGTCATTTTTGTCGGAAAAATATGATGAGGTGGTGCTTGAGATTAATAATTTAAAAGCAGATTGTAACAAAAATCAGCAGATCATAAAAACATTAGAAAATAAGGTAGACATTTTGGAAAAAAAATTGAGAGCATCGTCACTTGAAATAAAAAATATACCATTACAATGTCCTGAAACCCGTGAAACCCTAATTAGCACAGTCCAAAAACTAGGCAGTATTATTAATCATTCCGTACTGGAAACGGATATTACAAATATTTTACGTTTGAAGAGTAAGACTGAATCAGTGGGTACAGTTATTGTGGAGTTCTCGTCCACGGCGGCAAAGGAACAGTTTTTGAAGTCAACTAAAAACTATAATAAACAGAAACAAGGAAAACCGTCTTAACACAACCCACTTGCACGAAAAAGGACCTAAGCATTTCCTATACGTATCTGAGGTCCTCACCGCCATGACAAAGAGACTTTACTACCTTGCACGAGAGTTTATTAAGACTAGTGAATACGAACAATGTTGGACAGCCAATGGTAAGATGTACATACGCAAAAAAGAAGGGATGCCCAGTCGACTTATCAAATCAGAAGATGATCTAGTTGAACTACGAAGACAAAAGTGACTAGATTGCGTTATTTTATCTTCAATATTGTTCAAAAGTATTATATTATTCTTGTTGCATGTTTATAGCATTAAATTAAAAAACTGTATTAATAACCAACATTATTTAATATACATACGATATCCTACAAAACACACAAATACTACACTAACAAATACATATACACATTATATACAACTAATATTATTAACTAAGAATACACATGCTGTGTGCAATACGGGAATGTATAGTATATACTATCAGCTTCCTCTCTGTACCACTTTTGGCGACCAATTAACTGTCATTATCAACTTAGTTCTATTAAATGTCACTTACAAAAATGTAACTATGAAAAACAAACACAATAAAATTCGATAATATACTAAATAACACAAACAACATAGATTCTGTCTCAGTGTCGGATTCATCTACCTGTGATTTAGACAACTGTATCCCATTAAATTTCAACCCCAAGCAATCGCTCAAAATACTTAATCAAAATATTAAAAGTATTTCAAAAAATACGAGTATGATAGGTTTCTATACCATACTCGCTAGGACTAAGGTCGATTGGGACATCATCACATTAACCGAATGTTGGCTTCCCAATACACATAATATTCCTGACCCAACAGGTTATAAATACTTTAAGACTACTAACAATCTAACACAAGACGAGGGAGTAGTTGTATACATACATGAAAACCTACAGGTTTTTGTAGAGGAACCGTCATTTTTAGATGCAAATTGTCTCCAAATAAAAATAAACCATAATACCATTTTGTTAGCAATATATCGACCACCAAGTTATAGAGATATCACTAACTTCTTGCATTCGCTTGACATAATCCTGACTAATATCACACATTATAACAATATAATAATAACCGGGGACATAAATATTAACATCCAGGAACAATGCCATGACACAAATAAACTTAATTATTTAAATTTATTAGCATCACACGGCCTGCTGCCTGCACATTTTTTGCCCACTAGACAAAATGCATGTCTTGATCATTTTGTCCTTAAAACTCTATTGCCTGCTTCAACATTAGTAGCCCACTCAGAACTAACTGATCATGAAACCGTGTTATTATTTCTCGCAAGCAAAATGCCCAAAATCGCGGTTAAAAAACAACGACGCGCATTAACTATGATCAGTTGACTGACGACATAAAATTAATCGACTTTGGTGAAGTATATAATACCCAAGATCCTCACGTAGCAGCAGATTTAATGATAAGTCTTATCAAACAAGCGGTCCAAAGAAACACAAAAACCGTGGAAGTACGAAACCGTAAAAAAATCATTAAGCCATGGATCACTCCAGGTCTCTTACGCTGTATCCGACACAGAGACAAATTGCACAAAAAAATTAAAAAAGTCGCCAGACAATGAAGTCTTAAAAACATCTTTTACTAGATACAGAAACTATTGTAATAAGTTGTTAAAAAAAAATTAAATTGGAATATGAAACAAATGAATTAAAAAAGGCTAGTAATAATCCTAAACAACTCTGGGGAGCAATAAATAACATAACAAATACGGCAAAAAAGAAAGAAAATTCATCCTATCACTTATTAACCACATCATCCACTCCGGAGCTATCTGTTAATTCAGTTAATGAATTTTTCGCTAATATAGGTAAAAATCTCGCGGAAAAGATATCGGATGGACTTACAGAGTCAACAAAAAAAGCTTTTAACAACAACAATAACAACATCTCGCACTCCATGGTATTGTTACCAACGGATGAGGACGAGGTTGCAAGATTAATATTATCTCTCCGTAATGACTGTGCTGTGGGTTGAGATCGAATATCCTCTAATCTCCTTAAAAGGCATATTAATGTAGTTGTCCCACCCCTGACATATATCTGCAATCTGGATCTGACAACCGGAAAATTTCCTAAAGCTTTTAAAAAATCGATCATACACCCGATTTATAAGCGTGGGGACAGAGACCGTGTCAATGATTATAGACCTATAGCTGTGCTGCCTGCCTTGTCCAAAATACTCGAACGCATAATAAGCAACAGGCTCGTAAACTACTTGGAAAAATATAACTTTCTTTCGCCCTCACAATATGGTTTTAGGTCAGGTAAATCTACGTCGGATGCGATTCATGACCTTACTAATTATATTGTTACAAACTTGGACAATGGGCAGAAGGTTCTTGGCATATTTCTAAATCTCGCCAAAGTTTTCGACACGGTTTCTGTACCCATACTTTTACGTAGGATGGAGAGTTTGGGAATTAGAGGTATACAATTGCAACTTTTTGAAGACTAATTGAGTGGACGTACTCAGTGCGTTCACACAATTACCTATGGTACGCCTCAGGGCAGTGTACTCTCTCCAACCTTATTTCTTATATATATTAATGAAATGAGTATGCTCACTCTTCCTAAAGGGCGGATCATAAGTTTTGCAGATGATACCGTCCTCTATTTAGCGCAGGTTCAAGGCAAGATGTCTATACGTAGGCCCAGTTGGGCTACAACACAGTCTCTAACTGGCTCCGAAGTAATGTGCTGACACTCAACATAGATAAAACATGTTATGTCACATTTAGATTAAAAAATAACACATTAACAACATCATCACCACCATATTCCATCGTAAGTCACTCATGTTCCAACTCACTTAATAACGCAGATACCTGCATCAAACTATGTCAAGCTGAAAAAGTAAAATATCTAGGAGTAATAATTGATAGCACTCTACGTTTTCATGAACACATTAATACCCTTAATAGCAGGTTGCGTAAACTTATATATGTTTTTAAAACTCTGAGAGATGTGGCTGACGAGAAACTAAAGAAATCCGTCTACTTCGCCTTGGCCCAATCTCTGTTAACATATAGTATTACCTCATGGGGCGGTGCTCCAAAAGCTAAAATGCTTCAATTGGAGAGAACGCAGAGAGCCATCTTAAAGGTCTCTTTTTCACTGCCGTATCGCTATCCTACAGAGCTCCTATATAAAGAGTAGAAAATTTTAACTGTGCGGCAACTGTTTATACAAAGTACCTTACTAAAACAGCATGATTTATTAAAATACAACCCCTCACGCTCCCGAGATAAAAGGCGTTTTAACCCCGTGGACCGCTGTCATATAACTCTATCCACCAAATTATCTAAACGTTTCTTTTGTCACCTTGGAGGTTTCTTATACAATAAAGTCAATAAAATTATCCCTATATTTAACGTTAACAAAATTATATGCAAAAAGAAAATAACTATCTGGCTCCAAGAACTAAATTATTATGACACTGAACAACTACTTACTAATTCTATCTAATTACTAATCGAATAAAAGTTAATTACTAACCCACTCACAAACTAACGAACAAAAGCACGCACGCACACACGCACACACGCACGCACACACACACACACACACACACGCACGCACACGCACGCACACGCACACGCACACACACACACGCGCACACACACACACACACTCACATTAATACTAGTTAATATATCTAGAATCCTAAGTAAATGAAAGGAGATATTATGTACATTATAAATATGGTACATGTACGAGTGCATAATAAAAGTATTGTAATTACAACCATAGGGCGGAGACCTGGCGTCCTGAAATACAGGCGTAAAGCCTAGCTTAGGCACCAGTCTCCCACAGTATATTATTGAGGCTATACTATAATATTATGTACAATAATTCTGTATTGTGGTGAGAAAATAAAATAAATTATTATTATTATTATTATTATTCAACTCACTGTTCTTGCTTACGTTTGTTAAATCTATATGCCAATAACAATTTGATTTTATTTTTATTATTTTATAGCTACAACTTGGGCAGCTTCCGTCGGTGTAGTATCCATTCTATCAGACTATTTCATTACACAGATACAGATAAGACAATAACAACACGTCGTAATAGGTATAATTAAGAAACCCTTACTTAACCTTTTCTTAATGGGGTACAATTTCATAATCAAAATACCTAAATGCGACAATTTTATTCTACCCTTTATGCTTTAAATAAAATGAAAATGTGACAGTTGACTACCCTCATTGTAAAGGTTATTAAATTATTAAATTACCTTTTAGGCGATATATGTTTAGAATCCACGTGTTCCATAATATTAAAAATAATAACCATAATTTGTGAAAAAATTAAGTGGATTTTTTGCACCCAAGGGTTTAAATTATTAAATAAAAAAGGAATTATCATAATTGATTTACAATCGACGTAACTATCGCGTAACATAAATACAAAAAAATTACTAAAATTCGCATAACCGACGACTACGAAAACGAACTAATTGTTAATAATTATTGAAAGTAATTTTTTTACATTTACGGAAGGGAAAAATCTTTTCCTTTGAAATGAGAAGAAAAAGTTAAAAAAAAACCAGCGGGACTTTCTTTTTTAAAATATATTAAACAATAAAAATACACAGATTGTACAAACTACTTACAAAACTTATTAACGAAACAGCTTGAAAGCGACAACCTCATTCCCAGAGATTATTATCAACTATAATATATTCATTCATATTATTATAACCCTTTTTATTTTAGTTTTTGTATTATAAAATATTTAAATTTGCCCTTTTAGACCTTGTATATTTCCTGGGACTTTGTTGTAATAGCGTATACATTGCCCCATGAATGGATTACTGACTCTGTGCAGTCGAGAAACTGTATTATTAGCTTGTGTTGACGTAGGTCTGAGGATTTGTCATAGCCGTCACGCATGGCAGGCGGATTGAAGATTGCATGTATGTTCACTAACACCCGGAGGCAAACTTATAATTTTGCGTTTATTTTATATAAATGTTTTTCTATTCTAAGAATAAAATGACATACCATTATATTCTTAAGGTTATTGTAATAGACGGCTCCGTGGCGCAGTGGCTTAGCAATCAGTTGTTGCGCTGGTGTCCGCGGGTTCGAATCCCGCACGGAACAAGTATTTGTATGGCCTACACATAACTGTTCCGGGTCTGGATGTTTGTCCTTGTGCAATTTATGTTTGTAAACTGCCTCCACGACACAGAGGAAAATCCTAGTGTGGGGGTAACGTTTTTTAAAAGAAAAAAAATACGAATAGAAATAATAAACACAAGTTAGATAATCTAAAATAATAAGCGAAAGCGAAAATAGTGTCTACTAGTCTTTATCACTCGAAGTGTCGGAATCATTGCTTCCTGTATAGGCATCCAACGTCATCACGTACTGAATCCATTCGTTTTAAAATTCCAAATTTTCCTGCGGGTGCGGAAACCTTTGACGTTACGGCTTCACCTTTGACTACATGAGGCGCGTGCCGAGGCGGCGCGACACAATGAAGACCTTATCTAAGCGAACAGACTATACCAGACGTCTCGCAACGCCGGTTTAGGTGTTATACTCCTGACGAAAACATGATGGTTATACCGCCATGTATGGAAGTTTTACAATATTATATAACTGACGCATGCAAAAACGCAACGACATCTCGCCATGCGTCGCGACCATTGATTTATATGTTTCACTATCTAGTGTAACATATAAATCAATGTATAAGTAATTGCCGCACCAAAGCGTTGCCACTTCACATATGGCCACAGCCACATGCCCAGCTATATTATGGTTGTAGCACGAATGGGTCGGCTTGACCGGGGAAGGACCACGCTCTCACAGAATACCAGCGTAAAATAGCAGCTTAACGCTGCTGTGTTTCGTATGGTGAGTGTAGAGAACCGGAGACCCTTTTTACTGGAAACGAGGCATTCCATCTTAGTCCTCACGGGTGACAACGCATCTGCATTTTGATTCGTAATCGAAGATAGATGTAGATGTCCATGGGCCATAGCAACCACTTACCTGTAAAAAAAAAAAGCTAACGTCGGTTCAGTGATCAATGTGACACCGACCGAGTTGAGCCGAACGATTCACGACAAGAAATGAGTAAATGCGTAGTGAAAGAATGCGGTTCAAGGTCACAATCGTAGATTAATGATAAGTCATCGCGCGCTCTGAGCGCTGAGGATTACAATAATTTAAAATTTTGTACAGCCGACTTTAATATAAGTTATTTAAGAATAACTCAAAAACTATTGATCTGACCTTGATCAAATTCATATGGGACCACACGAGAACTATCAGCTTTCATATAAACAAAGAATCATCGAAATCGGTTAACCCAGTACAAAGTTATGAGGTAACACACATAAAAAAACATACAGTCGAATTTAGTACCGTCTCCTTTTTGGCAGTCGGCAAAAAACATAATTAATCAAGCGGAATCACTTTCCACACGTAAGTTTTAGTTTATGTTTTCATATTAACGTAAAAAATACAAAAAAATTAAATAGAATATCGAATATTGCAGTTTAGGTTCAATGTTGCCACTTTTCTGCCTTTGCAATTTTTCCCACATTACACTACTACGACTATATAATTTATGGAATAAGTTTACTTGTTAGCCCTGATTTTAAATATTTTGGAAATTGTAATTAAAACTTTGCCGTGTAGTAGCGGTCAAGAATATCCACTACCCCATATCCTCCCGTGGGTGTCGTAAAAGGCGACAAAGGGAAACAGGCAGGAGATGGGCAGCAGCATCTTCTTGATAACAACAAACTAACAATAAAAAAAACTGCGGTTGCCAACCCGCTCGCCAAGCGTGGCAACTATGGCAAATACCCCCCTATGAATGACAGTAACAAAGAAACGGCCCCCAGTCCCCGGCGGCCCCGCTATTCCTGGCTACGGTGGCGACCATGGTAACGGCGGGGCAGGGGGTGCTAAGAATCTCCGGTGGAGGTTCGGTTGCCACCTTAGACGACTCGACCTGGCAACGTACAATGCACGCACCCTGAGGACTGACGAGAAGATCGTGGAGCTGGAAGAAGAGATGGACAAGTTGCGCTGGCATATTATAGTGTTTACGCCCACCCTTGCTGGACCAAAAAGGAGGTGCGACGCGCGGGCGCGGGAGGACGGCGGAGACGGACTGGCTGGCAAAAACTACCGCCGTGCATTATTATACTTAACGCGGCTATATCTACATCATTATTGTAACGAGGATTAATACAGATTTGTCATATATATATATTTGTTGGAAGAAATTATAAGTATTCGTCATAAAGAAGAGTTTTATTGAAGAGCACCGAATTACCGAACATAATTTTGGTGACCCCCGACTATGATGTGGATGACGCAACAGGAAGGCGCCAGAAGTCCCGGAATAAGTGCATAGTGCCGGAATAAGTGGTAAACACGGACCCGAGGGAAGTACGCCCGTTCCTAGTAAATCTATTCATATCCTTGTCCATATAATTGTGCTCAATTTGTGTAAATATAGTTCGTTAATTCCGATGCCATCGTTAGTTATACTTACCCACATAGTTCGTTGCATAAACAATAAATTGTACTTAATCTTCGTAAATAAGCAACAAGTAATATTTAAATAACTTCATTTTCATTCGAAAGTAAACAAAAGTCAACATTAATATCGTAAAATCATACAACTTAGTGTAAATCTTAATAAATAACTTGTAAACACAGTGTCTACAATCGATATTTTATCTTCGTTAAATCATTGATTTCGCATTAGAATCATTTAAAATATTAATACAAACATATAGTTAAACATATCGGCTAACTATTCCAGGCATTTGTTGGGAGTAAGCGGGCGAGAAAGTAAGTGCTTTCTTCTTCGACACGGCGGACCTGTTTCCTGCTACCGTGCCGTGTTACACCGTGTCGCTGCGCCTGCGGCCGGCCGGTACAAAGGTCAGATCGGCGGCCAAGTGACCGGCGCATTGTTTACGAGGTTGGATTCACTTCATATTTTATTTACAAGTTAATACTTGTTTGCTAGTTATTTCGCCCACATTATGTCCGACTTAAAAGAACTAATAAAACAGAGGGGTAACATTCGCGGCCGAATAACAATATTCGAAAAGTATTTGACGCCATTAACGTTAATTAATAGTGAGTCTGAGCGCAACAAATTAATAAATAATGAATTAAATTTGAGATTAACAAAATTACAAGAATTATCGTACAGTTTCGATGAAATTCAAAGCAAAATTGAACAATTAGATCCCGATATATCGAAACAGTTGGAAGAACGGGAGGTAACCGAAAACCAGTTCTTTTATTTGATTGCTCAAGCTCAAGAGTTTTTAGATGCATACACAGATAGTAAAAATAAACATAGGGATGATGTTTCATGTCGTGGTAGTACTACATCTGTTACAAATCATAATATAAAACTGCCACCGTTGAAAATTCCTCCCTTTTCTGGCGATTCAAATACTTGGCTTCAGTTTCGAGACATGTACTTGTCTTTGATACACAATAATGAAAAAATAGATGAAATCAGCAAGTTTCATTATTTAAAATCATATCTGGAGGGACCCGCTCTGTCAGTGATTAACTCTGTCACTGTTTCAGCCGATAACTATGAAATGGCTTGGGCGTTGCTCTGCGATAGATATAATAACAAGCGTCTTTTAATAAACGAGCATGTTAAATGTTTATTTTCGATTGAAGCGCTTCATAAGGAGTCCGACCGGGGCCTGCGCAACCTAGTCGATACAATTTCGAAAAACCTGAGTGCGTTAAGGGTGTTAGGCGAGCCGACTGATAGTTGGAGCACGCTTATTATTTATATTGGGTCATCGAAGTTGGATTCCGTGACCGCGAGAAGTTGGGAAGAGTTCCGTAGCAAATTGGAAACGCATAATTTGGACGATTTCTTCGATTTTCTTCGTAAAAGGGCAACTGTATTAGAAACAGTCTACGCCGCTAAAGCTACAAATAATAATAAAACAGAAAATCGTCAAAACTTTGCGCGATCGAAATCGTTCATGTCTACTTCGCTCGATTCACCATTCCGTGGTCATTGTTTGGCATGTAAACAAGATCATAAGTTATATGACTGTCATAAATTTAAATCTATGTCAGTCGAAGAACGAAACGCTAAGGTGTATCAATGGAAATTATGTAGTAATTGTCTTCGTAACGATCATCTATCTTATCAGTGCAGACTGGCAGGTTGTGGTATCTGTAAAAGAAAGCATAACACTTTATTACACATTTATTACATTTCGTACTAATGTGGCTTCAGTCCTCCAGGATAACTCGAACTCCCTGATACCCAAGGATTTAGATTTCAGTGCCCAGTCCAGTGCATTAGGACTTAAATGGGATCCAAGCACAGATACCTTCAATTTCCATGTCGACATAAAATTTTCATCAACAGCCACTAAGAGATCAATTTTGTCAAATTCAGCTCGATTATTTGATCCTCTCGGATTATTAAGTATATGAATCATAGTGCCTAAAATAATCCTTCAAAACCTGTGGATGTCTCAGGCAGATTGGGATGATCCTATTCCTGCAGATTTAGCTCAAAGATGGTTCAACTTCGTATCAGGGCTCAGGTGTTTGGTGAACTTCCAAATACCTAGATTCGTCCTCGATAACGACCCTAACGCTATTGTTGAGATGCATACATTTTGTGATGCCTCACAAGATGCATATGCAGCTTGCGTCTACGTTCGTTCAATCAGTAGCTCAGGCAATATAACTATAAATCTACTGTGTGCTAAAACAAAGGTTTCTCCTATCCGAGCTCAAACCATTCCACGTCTTGAATTGTGTGGCGCCTTATTAGCGGCACGTCTGAGCTCGAAGGTACTAAAGGCATTAAGATTAACATTCACAAATATTTATTACTGGACAGACTCGTCTGTTGTGCTTGGGTGGATTCATACAGCATCACAAAATCTTAAAAATTTCGTGTCCAATCGTGTCTCAGAAATCCAAGAACTAACAGCAACTGGCTCCTGGAGGCACGTTCCAGGTATCCTAAACCCGGCCGATTTAGCGTCACGTGGTCTAAATCCCACCCAAGTACACGATGCCAGTTTATGGTGGCATGGACCTTCCTTTTTAGAGGATAGTCCATCGGCATGGCCAGAAGTTATAAAACCTACTCTCCATGTACCTGAAATTAAAACTTACACAACTAAGCCTAAACCTAATAAACTAACTACCAAAACTACAACATGCACTACAGTTACATCTAGCAGCACAACGACAAACACTTCTGATAAACTAGTGAACTTTGAGAATTACTCAAAATTCACGAGTTTACTGCGAAGCTTGACTTATGCTTTGCGGTTTATCTATAACATAAGACACTCTAAATATAAAATTACAGGACACCTCACTACAGATGAAATTGAGAAGTCCTTGCATCATTTAATCAAACAACACCAGGAGGAGTGTTTCGAATGCGAACTTAATCTACTAAATAATAAAAAATGCTTACCTTCGAAATCACGACTTTTATCACTCAGACCATTCGTTGACGAGAAGGGCATTCTCCGAGTTGGTGGTCGTATTCAAAATTCACCTGAAATCTTTAGTAAAAAACATCCCATCATACTTGAATCAAAGAATCAGTTTACAAAACTATTGTTTGTTCACGAACATAAGAAATTTTTCCACGGAGGTGCACAGCTTCTGCTGACTAACGTCAGACAATTATTTTGGCCCATCGCGGGAAGGAGATTAGCTAGATCTACGGTTAATAATTGTAGAATATGTAGAATATTAAGGGCTAAAACTATAACACCAATAATGGGAAACTTACCATCAGCTCGCACGAATCCTAGCTTTGCGTTTGAAGTCGTGGGTGTCGACTTCGCTGGCCCATTTTTGACACGTGACCGAAAGGGACGTGGTTGCAAAATTATAAAAAGCTATTTATGTATATTCGTGTGTTTTACAACGAAAGCACTTCATTTAGAAATTGCATCAGACTTGAGTGCGGAGGCATTTATTATGTGTTTAAATCGCTTCATCTCTCGCAGAGGCAAACCTAGCGAGATCCATTGTGACAATGGACGAAATATTGTGGGCGCAAATAATGAGTTCAAAAGATTTCTTGAATCATGTAGTGAATCAATCTCGTCATATGCTGCCGGAGAATTCATAAAATTCAAGTTCTCGCCCGCTTATTCTCCGCATTTCAACGGACTTATTGAAGCCGGTGTTAAGGCAGCTAAGCACCATCTAATACGTATGGTAGGGAATACGCATTTAACTTTTGAGGAGTTAGCGACTTTATTTTCACAGATTGAGGCAATATTAAACTCCAGGCCCTTAACTCCCCTATCATCCGATCCGACAGACTTATACCCATTGTGTCCAGGGCACTTCCTGATCGGCAAGCCGCTCACTTCACTACCATCTCCCGTACTAATCGATACAAACCCAAGATATCTGGCTAGATATGAACTCATCGATCAGATACGTCAGCAATTTTGGGAGAGATGGCGCACTGAATTTCTAAATGAGCTGCAGCAGCGATCAAAGTGGCGCATTAGTCAAGGACAAATTTCCGAAGGCGATATGGTGGTACTCAAGGAGCCCAATTTACCACCACTCAAATGGCGCATGGGACGCATCCATCGGCTGTATCCAGGGACTGATGGCGTTGCACGCGTAGCAGATGTCAACACTTCAAAGGGTGTCATCCGGCGTGCAGTTACAAACCTCTGTCCATTGCCCAACGAGCAATGACCAAGAAGATACCTCGAAATCCCACAGTCTTCGAGGGGGGGGAAGATGTTTACGCGCACCCTTGCTGGACCAAAAAGGAGGTGCGACGCGCGGGCGCGGGAGGACGGCGGAGACGGACTGGCTGGCAAAAACTACCGCCGTGCATTATTATACTTAACGCGGCTATATCTACATCATTATTGTAACGAGGATTAATACAGTTTTGTCATATATATATATTTGTTGGAAGAAATTATAAGTATTCGTCATAAAGAAGAGTTTTATTGAAGAGCACCGAATTACCGAACAATAGGATTATCCGAAGTCCGAAGAGAGGGGGAGGACACAGTAATCCTCGAATCCGGCAACTTGCTCTATCACCGGGAGGGCGACCATCTGTCCCAAGGAGGTGTCGGATTTATCGTCCACAAGTCTCTCGTTAACAACGTTGTAAAGATCGGGAGTAAGTCGACGAGGGTTGCGTACCTTATACTCAGAATCACAAAACGCTATTCGCTGAAGGTCATACAGGTTTACGCACCAACCTCGGCACACCCCGATGAGGAGGTGGAGGAAACGTATGAGGATATCTCTAGAGCCATGCATTCCTCCAAAACCCAATATACGGTGTTAATGGGAGACTTTAATGCAAAACTAGGCACAAGAGAGAACGGTGAGCTGAAAGTAGGGAAATTTGGAATAGGGCAACGGAACCCAAGGGGCCAGCAGCTGGCTGACTTCATGGAGAAAGAGGGACTCTTTATGATGAACTCTTTCTTCCAGAAGCGGCCCCACAGGAAGTGGACCTGGTCGAGCCCCGACGGTTCGATAAAAAATGAGATTGACTTCATTATGACGACCAGACGACAACTGTTCAGTGATGTCTCCGTGATCGCGAGGGTGAAAACTGGTAGCAATCACCGAATGGTTAGAGGCACACTGAACCTAAACGTTAAGTTGGAGAGGTCTCGTCTAATGAAGTCATCGCTCCGTCCCCCTCGTGCTCTAATCCAAAGTCCCGAAACCTTTCAACTCGAGTTACAAAACCGTTTTCAGTGCCTAGAAGACTGCAATGAAGTGGACGATATGAATGACAAGCTCGTGGAAACTGTCCATGCGGTCGGAGCTAAGTTCTGCAAGACCCGCCGCAGAAGAACACAAAAACTCTCCGATCACACTCTTAATCTCATGGCTGTTAGACGGGAGATGAAGCTACATTCTTCAACAGACTTGACAGCATACAGGCATCTGAACAGACAGATCTCCAAATGCATGCGGCGGGACTTACGCAACTTCAATACAGCTCGTATTGAAGAAGCGATCGAGCGGAACCAAGGTTCCAAAGTCTTTGCCAGAGATCTGTCTGCCAGAAAGAGCCAAATGTCAAAGCTGAAGACAGAATGTGGCAGCATCGTTTCTGGGACACCTGAGATTTTGAGTGAGATTGAGAGGTTCTATGGGCAGTTGTACACGTCATCGTTGGAGCCACACGCAAGTGTGAGTAACGATCCAAGAGCGAGTCTCATCCGACACTATTCCAAAGATATCCCGGACGTCAGTCTGAGCGAGATTAGAATGGCTCTCCAGCACCTTAAGCGGGTGGAAAACCGGTACTTGAAGTCCTTCAGAGGCTCTTTAATTCCGTCCTCCATGGTGGCATTACACCGGAGGCGTGGAGCAGAAGTGCGGTGGTCTTGTTCTTCAAGAAAGGTGACAACGCTCTCTTGAAGAACTACAGACCGATTTCCTTTCGGAGCCGCGTCTACGTGCTGTTTTCCAGAGTCATTACGAATCGTCTTGCGCGCAAACTTGACGACTTCCAGCCTCCCGAACAAGCCGGTTTCCGAAAAGGCTTTAGCACCATAGACCACATACATACCCTTCGGCAAATTGTACAGAAGTCCGAAGAGTACAATTTGCCACTATGTCTGGCGTATGTGGACTATGAGAAAGCCTTTGATTCCGTCGAAATTTGGGCGGTGCTGCAGTCCCTTCAGCGGTGCCAAGTTGACTGTCGGTATATCGAAGTGTTTAAGTGCTTGTACAGTAGGGCTACGATGACTATCCGAGTACAGAACCAGAGTACGAAACCTATCCAATTGCAGAGAGGTGTAAGACAGGGTGACGTCATATCCCCGAAACTCTTCAACGCTGCATTGGAAGACGTTTTCAAGCTTCTGGACTGGAAAGGATACGGTATCAACATCAATGGCGAGTACATCACTCACCTTCGATTTGCCGACGATATAGTCCTTATGGCAGAATCGCTGGAGGACCTAAGCACTATGCTCAATGACCTCAATAGTGTTTCCCAACGGATAGGTCTTAAGATGAACATGGACAAAACTAAGATCATGTTTAATGTCCATGTCAAACCTATGCCGGTAGTTGTTGGGAACAATAAGCTCGAAGTTGTTGACGAGTATGTTTACCTGGGACAAATAGTCCGACTAGGTAAGTCCAACTTTGACCGAGAGGTCAATCGACGGATTCAACTCGGTTGGGCAGCGTTCGGGAAATTACGGCACATCTTCTCGTCAGGTATACCTCAAATCTTGAAAACGAGACTGTACACCCAGTGCGTGTTGCCAGTGATGACATTCGGAACTGAGACGTGGTCCTTCACTGCTGGCTGGATGAGGAAGCTCAAGGTCGCTCAGCGAGCTATGGAGAGGGCTATGCTCGGAGTTTCTCTGCGTGATAAACTTAGGAATGAGGATATCCGCAGTAGAACCAGAGTAACCGACATAGCCCAACGGATTAGTAAACTGAAGTGGCAATGGGCCGGCCATATAGCTCGAAGAACCGACAACCGATGGGGAAGAAAGGTTCTCGAGTGGCAGCCTCGTACAGGTAGGCGAAGTGTAGGGCGTCCCCCCACGAGATGGAGTGACGACCTGGTAAGACATGCAGGATGTCGATGGATGCAGGTGGCTCAGGACCGTGCTTTTTGGCATTCTTTGGGGGAGGCCTATGTTCAGCAGTGGACTTGTGAAGGGCTGTAATGATGATGATGATGATGAATTAAAACTATGTTTCAACCTTTATACAAAGGAATTAATTAGTCTTATTTTAGAATATTCATGAATTATCTTTTAATTATATTTTATTACCTATTTCATATTAATAATTTTGCGGGGTATCTAAAGATGCAGCACACCGTAAAAAGTAGGTGGAAATAATACAATTGCTGAGAAAGGAGACTCACTGGGTGCCTTCTAAATCTACTCTCATTAGTTCTAAGCACTTCCGGGATCAAGACAAAGATGCCGATGCTTTCACAATTGATGCATATTTCAAACTCAGATATTCTTAGTTAAAAAATCCAAAATAGATTTTTTTACTTCATTTATTTTTTTGTTTGATTTATTAGTACAATAAAAGATACTTCGAAAAAAATATCTTTCACTTCATTAGTTATGCTTCTATTCATCGGATAAGCAAAGATACATATTTAAAATAAAAACAAATAACTGCAGCTTAAAAAAACTCCTTTATATTGCTTATTTTGGGTAAAATTTTATATAGTAGGCAATACCGACCCATCACTGCATGTTTGTGTGCCTATCTTTATCTAATCTTAGCGACGCTATTGTTTTCGCGACTTGTGTAAGTGAGACAGATATATGTTTACTTAAAAAGGTTTAGTGGTTTCAAAGCTACGTCCTCGCGGTTAGATTATGGTTTCACTTTTTTCGACGTGCGGTAATGTGGTTTGCTCCTCTAGTCTTGTATAACTCAATGGTTGCGAGCAATCGCCGCGCTCCAAATGAACGCGGCAGTATGACAGCCGTGAGACGCCCGCCGTGAGTAGAGCTCTTCTATGTCACGAATGACCTTTCGCGGTACAGATGAGCTCCAGTCAACAAAAAGAAAAACAAGAAGAAAAAATATCTCTTGCAGTACTAGTTAATTAATTAATTAATAATACAGTGCTGCTTTGTAAATAGTACAAAATTATAGTTGTAGTACGAATGGGTACGATCGGGGAAGGACTACGCTCTCACAGAATACCAGCGTAAATTGGCAGCTTAACACTGTTGTGTTTCGTATGGTGAGTGTAGAGAACCAGAGATAATTTTTACTTTAAAAGGGGCATTCCATATTAGTCCTCACGGGTGACAACGCATCTGCATTTTGATTCTTTATTGAGGATAGGCGTAGATGTCTATGACTCACAGCAACCACTTACCATCAGGTGGACTGTGTGCTCGAATGTCACCCTATCTGATAAACAAATTGTTTATAGTTGCGTCCCTCGTTTATTCTTTCAATTCTTCAATAGAACCGTTAATAAAGTAAAATCAGGTCTTCACATATTTAAATACACTGTGTATAAATTAATACAGTCCACTTGCTCTGAGTACGCTTTCGCGGACGCTACTAAGAGCTAAAATAATTTTAAACGTTATTTTGTTACAACAGTATGGTCTATTATCGTTTTTCATTTAAAACCAAAAAACCATTAGTTATTATCATAATTGTAGTGGAAAAGACTCTCGGGTTTCTTCTCACAGATGAACGGTGCAGTATGATAACACCAAATATCATCCAATAACGCATCCCTGAACATGCCCCCGCAATATTCTCCGTCGGTTGCATTATCTGGCTGCCCTTTAGCCCACGATTCATATCCCGCTTCTCTGAGACTTTGACCTAAAATGTATCAATAAAAAAAAACACTATTAGCCGAAGTTAAATCATTCTAAAGTCTCCTACCGCATTAAGTCCTGTTAGTTTTTTATTTAGTCGTTCGTTTTTAGCCTTTATTCCCTTATACAAAAGAATACAAATGACTTAATGTTTTTAGGCATTCTCTACTAGTCAGCCCAAAGAGTTAACAAAATATAACGCAAGTATAGCCTATAGAAAATAAGAAATATACAAACATTCTGTTTGATTCACTGACCTCTATATATACAAGTTACACATAATAATTTGTGAGGTTGTAAGAATATCCAATATTCTATATCTTTCCGTGGAATTCATAATAGGTGAGAAAGGCAAAATGAAACATGGGATAGGCAGCAGCATCTTCCTGATAGTAACTCAAAATTATAAAACTATGACGTTTATCATGAGGGCAGTTAAAGTAAACAAATTTCTCAAGGACAAACATCCAGACTCAGAACAATGTTAGCCACTGCGTCACGGATCCGTCAGAAGAGTTGATTAAGCAAAATGTCAAGAAAATATTGAGTATCACGTGATGGTAAGTGACTACCGCCACCCATGAACAACTGCAACACCAGGGGAATTGCAGAAGCGTTGCCAGCTTTTTAAAAAGGAGTAGGCTCTTTTCTTGAAGATCTCTAAGTCGTATCGGTCCGGAAAAATCGCTGGTAGTAATCGATTCCACAAGGAAGTTGTGCAAGGAAGAAAACTTCTTCTAAATCGCACAGTGGTGGACCGCCAATCATCCAGATAGTATGGTTGTTATCGCGAGTTTTGTCGCGATGTGCGATGGTGAAATTGAGCGGCTGGAGTATATTTAATTAATATATTGGATATAATGTAAATCCAGTTTATATCCGCTTGTCTTCAGATCAGCCATTTTGCGTGATATGATACGTCTGACGGAGCCTTTGCCACCAGACCAGCCGTCTACGTGATATTGGCGCGTGCCAATATAAACAATGATGCATTACAAACAAAAATCCGACATATCAACTTATTAATGATTTTGCGCATTGGTTTTAAAATAACAAACATGAATTTATGTAAGTCCAGGCTTTTTTATCCTTTATCATCAAGTCGTCTGAACGTCTAATGAAAAAACAAAATTTCATTAATCATCT
The DNA here is from genome assembly GCA_963668995.1 of Parnassius mnemosyne. Classification (NCBI taxonomy): domain Eukaryota; kingdom Metazoa; phylum Arthropoda; class Insecta; order Lepidoptera; family Papilionidae; genus Parnassius; species Parnassius mnemosyne. Next base: position 5,565,732 of record CAVLGL010000093.1, on the reverse strand, counting down.
TCTTTATAAGAGAAGTGTAATGAGTGTCACCAATTATTAAGAAGAGTCACAATTAAGAATATAAAAGTCTTTCTTGAAAAATAAATCAACAAATCCACCAAAATTAGGACCTATTAAGACGTCGTATTTCATAGATGTATAACCTACCTAATTTTCTTGTCAACACGTTGCATGCAAATATTTTTTTTTCAATATCCGAAATTCGTTCTTATCCTACCAGCCTTTTGAAGTCATTGCTGGATATAGATATTTTCAATAACGAGCCACTTAAAGAAATTCCTCTAGTATTAGACCGAGTTCAAAACGATTAGTAAGCTGATTCGTGAGCAAAATGCTAGCAGCCACTCACAAGTGTTGATCCCCAGTTTTAAGTATTCAAATTTCTTCTTCTTAATAAGTCCGTAACAAACGCAGAACGAAGATCTGGTCTAAGCAAGATAGTATACCGTCATATATGGGAAGCCATAAGATATTACTTAAAATTCCCATAGTCGTCTCTTAAAGCATTCACGGGACGAAATGTATTAATGGATTCTCTTACGTAGCGATCATACAGCCATATTTAAGTTTAGTTTATTATAACTGTAAATATTCATCGAATATTCAATTCTTACCATGAATTGTACTCCACACCCCACGTTCACCCCAGTCGTAGAATCCAACATGAGCAAGGTTCTTGTGTCTCGCACTAATTTCATGTTCGGGATACTTAGCAAACAACTCCTTTAGAATTTGAGCTTCGACATAACTGTTTATGATGGCCAAATGACCACCTTCCGATGCACAGACCATGAAAGCACGAGACCAAGATCGGCCAACGTAGTGGAATTTGTAACAGCTACCGGTTTTAGAATTATGAGCGTACTCTGTGGAAATTATAATATATAAATAGAATATTTTGATTTCAACTTAATAAGTTACAAAAATTATAACATGACTGAAACAAAACGTATCCCGTTAGATTTGAATAAAAATCTCAATATATCTGTACGAAAATGCTTGTGTAGTCAATAATTTTAGTTCAAGGGCTGGTAAACTAACTTTTTAACTATTTTAGGCCAGTTATTGACTAATTTTCCACTTGATGGTAAGTATTAATGTAGCTGAAGATGGTAAGGCGCATAGACTTACTTGACAAAAGCCAGTTCACTCTTGCCTTAAAGAAACCCACAATAAAATCGGATGGAAATGCAGACGCTGGCAATATTTGAACTATCTTTAAGGCAAATGTACTAATAACATGTGGATAAATCATTAATTATTGAATAGCTATTATTAAAGAGTTGGATAAAAAGATCGCTGCAAGTATCACAATACGCGAGCAAACTAGATTCGATCCTCGCTAACAGCAATCATCATCATCATCTTTATAACCTGCCACAAGTCAACTACTAAACTACATGCTCCTCTTGAATTCCACTCTCGCTAGGGGCCTTGCCGTTTTTAATTTGCTGGAGAGCCATTTTGATCGCTCACATTGACTTCCGTGATATTATCGAAATATTGTCTCAAAGTCTCAGGTGTCCCGAAATTAAAGCCACCACAGTCGGTCTTCAGTTCGATAGTTGGCTCTTTCTGGCAGACTTTTCAACCTTGGTTTTTTTATAGGATAAGGGTGACAACCTAGCACTCCGTCCACCTGATGGTAAGTGGTTGCTGTGGCCCATAGACATCTACATTTATCCTCGTTTGCGAATAAAATGCAGATACAATGTCAACCGTAAGGACTAAGATGGAATGCCTCTTTTTCAGTAAAAAGGGTCTCACGTTCTCTACACTCACCAAACGAAACACAGCAGCGTTAAGCTGCTATTTTACGCTGGTATTCTGTGCAAGCGTGACCCTTCCCCGGTCGAGCCGACCGATTTGCGCTACAACTATACTCTCGATATAGCTGTAGCATGGTTCTACCACGTTTCATATGGTTCCGCTCAATATGTTTTAATACGAGCAATGTGAAATTTGCCTAAGTCTTGCCGCGTGCATTTAGCGATCTGTCTGTTCAGTTGCATGTTGCCATGTGATGAAGACTGCAAATTCATTTCTTGTCTAACAACCATCAGATTAAGTATGTGATCGAAGAATTTTTGATTTCTACTGCGAAGGAACTTGCAGAACTCAGCTCAGATCGCATGAACATGAGCTTGTTATTTATTTTGTGTATTAAAATCTTATAGTTTTTAGATAAGTTCAAAGACAAAGGGGAAGGAGCGTTGACTACATTAGTCGTGACCTGTCCAGCTTAAGTTTAATTCGTATAGTGGCGGCATAAGATAATCCACTAACCCATGTCATCCCATGAGTAAGAGACGACAGGGGGAAATGAAAAGGAGATAGTCAGCAGCAAGCAGCTATCTCTAAAGCTATTTAAAATAATAAAAAAAACTGTTTGCAATCACACCAGCCAAGCTTAGCAAATATGGCAAATATGTCCCCTATGAGGCAAATTATATTGAAGTCCTGTGTGCCGCAGTTGACTTTGAGAGGCTATAATGAATGAATAAATTTGACTTTACTTTGTATATGTAATTTAACCCATATCTTCCCAACACTATAAACTCTTATCCGATTTTTTTAATTTTTACATATGATTATACTATAAGGCAAAGTAACATATTTAAACAATTAAAAAAAATATCGGTCATTGACCTTCTGAATTACAATACCGATCCATTAATGGAACACTGGGAACATGTGCTAATGTATTTTCTTTGTAGATAGAAAGTAAAGAAGACCAAATAAAAGCTTGATAAGAAGTAGTTTAGATAAATTTATTAAAAAAATATTTTAAATGTTTTAATATTACGGGATCGTATGAAATACTTCCGAGCATTTAGCATGCAAAGCAACCGCACATTTGCCACATTTTTTCGTAGTATTTTTATGACATAATCCACATCGGCTCTGCTTGCCGTTATCCACCATGTAGTGGTCCTTTCGATCTAATCGAATGCTTGAAGGGACCCGTTTTATGACAGCTAATGAAGATTTGGGTACATACTTCGCTTTTGTTATCGTGCCATTGGATGATGCGCTGCTATTTGTCACAGATTTTGTCATAAAGTACGACTGCACCACATACCTGGTGAAGGACAATAGGTCATGGGAATCTTTTTCCTTAGCACTTGGCGACATCCTGTATAGCTGGTAAGCATTATTTATACTTACGTTGAGAGGAAACATGAGTAGTTGCCAGTACCATCTCTTCAACCTTATGCCAATTCTATAACAGCCAACATTTTGATCTAATCGATCGACACCTCCCATATACTTGTTATAATTTATGAAACAGCGTGGCTGGTCCACTTCTTTCTTCTGTTTATCGCACCATCTTTTTACTTTGCCTACTGGTCCCACTCCACATTCAGTTGACGCAATTGTTACGATATTGTTATCGTTGTATCTTACTAATGTAATATCTGATGACACATCTGTGGTTTGATTGTATGAACCTCTTTTCATTTTTTTCATGTCTTTTGAATCTTTTAGCGGAACATTTTCTACTCTATTTCCCCGGATGGTTCCAGTGGCGTCGTGTCCTAATGATTTTATTTCCGCCAACAAAGGTATTGAGGTAAAAAAATTGTCCATATAGAAGCTGTAATTACCAGCTGGAAGTTTTGATATCAGATCAAGAACTACAGATCCGCCGACTCCAAAGGATGGATGTGTGTTTCCGGTGCTGGCTCCTTGATATGGTTCTCCATAAATTAGGTAACCCAATCGAGTACAAATAGCCCATACTTTGTAGCCGAATCTTATAGGCTTACCATGAATATGTTGTTTAGTGGGATGTTTTCCAAAATATGGGACCATCGACTCGTCTATACTCAAATTTCTGTCGCCTGGAAAATATTTGAGCCATCTTCGATTGAGAAGATCCCACAAAGGACGCACCTTACAAAATTTGTCTCCTGGCTGTAGGTTAGTGTTGTTGCATGCGTGATAAAATCGCAGTAGTTCTTCAAACCTATTCCTTGACATACAAGCTGCTACACCAGGGTGATGACAGTCAATGCGTTGCTCCCAATACATTCTGTATCGAGCAACACCATTGTAGCCAGACAATAATAGGATACCTATGAATCGCTTGATTTCGTCAGAACTAACTTTGAAATTGACGTGTCCTTTCTGCCTTGCATTTTGTTCTGTTTGTGACCGTAGTAGTTCGATTACATCTTCATCATAAAACAACTCAAAAAAATCTTGTGGATTATGAAAATCTTGCAAGAAACTTAGAGGTGTCCATTCTTTTTCTGCTTTTTGTGGGATATCCACATTTCGCCATTTCCTCGAAACCGTACGCTTACTTTGTTTTTCAGCAGGTGGGTTTTTTGAAGTACTTGAAGTGGGCTGTTCCTCTTGGGATTCTTGCTGATGTATTTCCTCTATCCGTCCCTCTACAGATACCTTGGCTCTAAGTTCTGCTGCTGCTAATAACTGATGCCGGGACAAGCAATTGATATCAGTAGATTCTTCATTACCACTGTCTTCGTCGCTCTTATCAAAATTTTCGGGGGGAGTTATATACACGTCAGCTTCCAGCACATCATTATCATCTTCTAAATATGAAATTATATCATTTACTGTTAACCTAAAACAAAAAGCATGCAATATTTATATATTATTACATAAATACTAAGCCTAAAGTATTCATACATTTTCTCAATGTTAACAGAGTAATATGTTCCCATTGTTTGCAAAATGGAACAGTATCAAAAAACATATAATGTACACTAAATACTCAACACATTTATTCATTTTACTATTAGATATTATAGATAACAGTAAAATCAATAATTATTTGCAAGAAAATACGTAATTTTACAATAAACATAAATAAATTTTACTTACCAACTGCGTGACGCCATTTTGTGAAAATTACTAACAATAAAACAATAATTGACAATCAAAATCCGCGCGAAATGCACTTTTTGGTACGCGCTTTCGACAGACAATTAATTCAGTGTTACCCGTATGCAAAAAAAATACTGATTTGCAATTTTTATATTTAAAAAAAATATATCAATGTTACCGTTCCAAAAATGGATCACTGGGAAGATATGGGTTAAAAAGAATATATAGGATACATTTTATTATTTGGGTAAATGACTTTGTTCGCCCTTTGTTATTTTTACATCGCTAACATCGACATTTTATTTTTTATTTTTCAATCTAACATGAGAATTTAGAATAACAATTTGTTTTGCTTACCAATATCAGTAGTGCCACAGCCGGATATAATTGTCGGTTTTGTTCTTTTTTTATAGCATATAAAGGGGAAAACCTCCGAACATTTGATGTCGGCCACTGTTCCATGAGATTGAAGGAGCAGGCATTCCTCGCTGTTTTCGCAATTGTCTGGTTCCCCCGGTGCCCATCTTTTTGGCATTCTCGCGAGCGGTACTCCTAAAATAAAAATTATATTATCATCTAAATAAATAAATTGCAGAAAAATGTCTTACCCTTTGATTTAAAATATTTTTTTTAATTTAATATTTAGGGTATTCAAATACATTAACATTAGAATAACCTAAATTTAAAATAAAAAAAACATGCGCGAGTGTCGTGAGACTCTCGATTGGAACGAAGTTCATTCCTTAGTATATTATTATTGACTAGCTTTTTACCCGCGGCTTCGCTCGCGTTTGCTTTGCTATCATTAATTCTTCAATTAAATATAAATTAAAATTTCTATATAGTTTTATTCACGATGAACGTGTGACAGGGACTTTATTCATGAACGGGGTTAGAAATATAGAGAAGATGGGCAGCAGCGTCTTCCTGATATACAGCTCAAAATAATAAAAAGATGCAGTTGGCAACCCGTCTGCCAAACGTGTCAACAACGGCTAATATCCAATTTATTTCGTAATCTATGGAGGGAATCGAAATGATGAACGGAAGTTGAATGGAGAAATATGTTAGCAATGTAGAGGCATCGAAATAGAATCCAATACCTCATTTCGTCTTGTGGGTGTCGAAAGAGGCGACAGAAGGGAAAGTAAAACAGGAGATGGATGGCAAAATCTTCCTGATAACAGTGCAGAGTAATAAAAAGCTGCGGTTGCCAACCCACACGCCAAGCGTGGCTACTACTGCAAATATCCGGCTTATTTGACAAACGATGGGATATTTGAACATATGGATAGGCCTATTAAAAATAAAAAAATAGCAACCATACATTCCACTGTTAATATAATCATGCCAGCTATGAAACCGGGACTGTCATAAAAAATCTCAATAGGTATGTCAGAAAACATGAAAGCTATCTTAATATATGACAAACTGTTTTAAGTCTCATTAAAAGTAAACCAAAAAAGTAAAGAAGCAGCTTACATGTGTCTTAGGACTGTGCACAGGACTGCTAATTACCCATGTGCAAAATAGAGATTTTAGATGTCCGCGATTTCTTTAAAAACTATTTGGACATCAAGGTTTCGCCACCAAGTTATTCTTTACCACTTTACTGAGCACGTGGAAAATAAGCAAATAAAATTTCCTTACCAGTTTCATTGGACCTCGCGGGAATCGAACTCTCTTATTCCCGTGCTTTGAAATCTTACGGCGAGCTACACAGCTCTCGTATCTGCTTAAATAAAACTCATATATCTGAAAAGAAGATTTTGCACTATTGTGGACCCCATATACCTTGTAATTAGTCAATCAAACTATTCCATCATTTGTATATGGCTCTCCAGCACCTTAACGGCAAGGCCCCAGGCGAGGATTGAATTACAGCGGAGCTTCTGAAAGCGGGTGGAAAACCGGTACTTGAAGTCCTTCAGAAACTCTTTAATTCCGTCCTTCATGGTGGCATTACACTGGCGGCGTGGAGCATAAGTGAGGTGGTCTTGTTCTTCAAGAAAGGTGGTAACGCTCTTTTGAAGAATATAGATCAATTTCCCTTCTGAGCCGCGTCTACGTGCTGTTTTCAAGAGTCATTACGAATCATCTCGCGCGCAGATTTGACGACTTCCAGCCTCCTGAACAAACCGGTTTCTGAAAAGGCTTTAGCACCATAGACCATATACATACCCTTCGGCAAATTGTACAGAAGTCCGAGGAGTACAATTTGCCACTATGTCTGGCCTATGTGGACTATGAGAAAGCCTTTGATTCCGTCGAAATTTGGGCGGTGCTGCAGTCCCTTCAGCGGTGCCAAGTTGACTGTCGGTATATCGAAGTGCTGAAGTGTTTGTACAGTAGGGCTACGATGGCTATCCGAGTACAGAACCAGTGTACAAAACCAATCTATTTGCAGAGAGGTGTAAGACAGGGTGACGTCATATCCCCAAAACTCTTCAACGCTGCATTGGAAGACGTTTTAAAGTTTCTGGACTGGAAAGGATACGGTATCAACATCAATGGCGAGTACATCACTCACCTTCGATTTGCCGACGATATAGTCCTTATGGCAGAATCGCTGAAGGACCTAAGCACTATGCTCAATGACCTCAATAGTGTTTCCCAACGGATAGGTCTTAAGATGAACATGGACAAAACAAAGATAATGATTAATGTCCATGTCACACCTATGCCGGTAGTTGTTGGGAACACTAAGCTCGAAGTTGTTGACGAGTATGTTTACCTGGGACAAATAGTCCGACTAGGTAAGTCCAACTTCGACCGAGAGGTCAATCGATGGATTCAACTCGGCTGGGCAGCGTTCGGGAAGCTACGACACATTTTCTCGTCAGACATAACTCAAAACCTTAAAACGAAATTGTACAACCAGTGCGTGTTGCCAGTGATGACTTACGGAACTGAAACGTGGTCCTTCACAGCTGGCCGTATGAGGAAGCTCAAGGTCGCTCAGCGAGTTATGGAGAGGGCTATGCTCGGAGTTTCTCTGCGTGATAAACTTAGAAATGAGGATATCCGCAGTAGAACTAGAATAACCGACATAGCCCAACGGATTAGTAAGCTGAAATGGCAGTGGGCCGGCCATATAGCTCGAAGAACCGACAACCGATGGGGAAAAAAATTTCTCGAGTGGCAGCCTCGTACTGGCAGGCGAAGTGTTGGGCGTCCCCCCACGAGATGGAGTGATGACCTGGCAAGGCATGCAAGAAGTCGATGGATGCAGGTGGCTCAGAACCGTGCTTTGTGGCATTCCTTGGGGGAGGCCTATGTTCAGCAGTGGACTTATGAAAGGCTGTAATGATGATAAACCTTTATTTAATCCCCTGGAATTATTTTTTCCAGAAAATATTACAATTACAGACACGACTTTTCTACAGATTTATTGTATGTATAGATATACGTATCATATAATTAATTAACAAATTCAGATAAATGAATTAATAGCGTCTATTTTATTATTATATTAAAATGAAGCGTCATTTAAAATAATATAATATTTCTTTAATGGTAATTAATTATGTATGATGGAGATGGATATTATTCCACCTCGCTCCCTTACAGCCGCCAAGGCAATCTACACTACGTCAAGAAGGGGTCGTGATGGAAAAATCTTACACTAAACGTAGGTAGTGATTATATTCTCTTTGTTTTACACTTTTTCTCACCTAGCCCTCATCCACTAAATTCCTACCGTCCGATAAGGAACTTCGTTCCAACAAGATTTGAAATTAGAAAATAGTTACGTCAAAATAAGGACTTTCCGTGAATCAAAATAAAAATACAATTTATGTGCATCTTACAGAAAACATATTGCAATTTTACTCACCTTCAACTGAGAAGTAATCTCCTTTAGATATGGTTGAATGTACACCGGTAAAGACATCAATTGAAAGATTGTTCATAGCAGTTAAAAGTTTTGTATTTAAAGGTGAAGCTAACACCGCTCCTGATTAGGAAATAAAATAATATATTTTTATATATATATATATATATATATATATATATATATATATATATATATATATATATATATGTTTGTATAGTTACTCCCAACAATTAAAGTAACTATACAAATCGTTTTATTTGCGTTTGGTCAGTTTGGTTCCATTCTTAGTCAATACTCTTGTTTATATTTATTTTGTAAACTTTACAAGTGTGAATCGAAGTTGCATCAAAAAGTATTATAATTATTTAATAAACTAATGGTAAAAAAAAACACTTAAAAACAAGCTTTTAGAAATTTATATACTGAAGAAAATAAACTTTAAACTAAATCAATCCCATCAATTTATTACATTACACCATTTATAGGATATAAAGATTGTCTCGAGATTTACTTTTTTTTTTCTTTTTTTTTTTCTTAGAATTACCTACTTATGCCAATATCAAATTACATATTGTATTATTGTTTATGTACACAAGTAAAGCTTTTATATTATATAAATTGTGTAATGTAATAAATAGATGTGTTTGATGTAACTTAAAGTTTATTTTCTTCTTTTAAAGAGCATATAAATAAAAGTTTGTTTGTAATAGTTTGTTTCCCAAGAAGACCTTCTAGCTGTAGAATACAAGCCAAAAGTGCTTTGCAAGGACTCCCTCTTTCTGCAGCCAACGGACCTTTATGAAGTTTGTACTCTTATTGCCCAGCTAAAAAACGATACTGCAGCGGGTATCGACGGCTGCACCCCAGTGTTGATTAAACACATAAAACACACAGTTCTGCAACCACTTACCCACATATCTGATCTTAGTTTGTCATGTGGAATTTTTTCTAATTGTTGAAAACTAGCAGTTGTTACTTCAATACACAAAGATGGGGCTAAAAACTGTCCTAGCAAATACAGGCCTATATCTTTGCTAAGTATATTTTCCAAGTTACTGGAAAAAATTGTAAGGAAGTGCCTCACCAACTTTATAGAAAGTAATAATCTGCTCTCTGTAAATCAATTTGGCTTCAGGAGGGGTAAGTCCACGGAGGATGCGGTAGTTCTACTGACAGATGCTGTGTCTAGGTATTTGGACAGTAAACGCAGCTATGTAGGTATCTTCCTGGATCTTGCTAAGGCCTTTGACACCGTGTCGGTCCCTTATATTAATGACGTCCTAGAATTACCCATACACTGCATTAAGATCAGACATCTTCTGCTATGCGGATGATACAGCCATTATATTTAATGATTTAACTTGGGATAGCGTACTCGAGACGGCTCAAAAAGGCATGGTAGTGTTGAATAAGTGGTTAAGTTCTAATTTACTAACTCTAAACTACAAAAAAAACTAAGTTCATAGCCTTTCACAAAACTCTTGCATCATAACCATTTTCGCTAGTAAACTTAGTAATTCACACTTGCGAATCCGCAATAGTACAGCTGCATGAGAGTGTTTCCTCTTGCAGCTGTAATACAATCAGCAACATAGATAACATCAGGTATCTAGAAGTGATTATTGATGACAAGCTGTCATTTAAAAACCACCTAAGCCGCTTGTCGGGTAGTGTTAGGAAAACCATTTACATAATGAAAGCTTTGCGACGCTGTACTACTAAAGAAATAATTAAAATGGTTTACAAAGCACTAACAAAATCCCTACTATACTACTGCACGCTGGTTTGGGGTGGAGCTATCAAAACAAAAATGCTCGAAGTCGAGCGGGCCCAGCGAGCAGTACTAAATGTAATGCTGTCTAAAACATTTAGATTTCCTACTGACGAACTGTACAAGGAATGTAAGGTGCTACGGGTTCGCCAAATCTACATTATAAAAGCAGTAATTCTAACCCACAGAAAAATAATAAATTCCCTGGATTATCTTAGCCTGTGCTATCTATCGAGTGCGATAAAAAAACATAGTCCGCCATCTTTGTGTGTCCGCCATATTGGATCTAAAATAACATCACTTTACTTATTGCGTTTAGTTTATCGAGATTTTTCATTTGATACCCATATTATATAAAGGTTGCTGTGGAAATAATAAATCGTCATTTAGTAACGTCATTGATACTGCCATTTTAGATTGAAAATGGCGGCATTTAAGTAATCGTGCATTATCCCGAGAATCAAACTTGTGTGCCCAATTTTAGCCCGATAACTTCAGTTTAAGTGGGTTAAATATTGATTTCAAAGTTCCAGGACATACATACAAGTGCAGTTAAATAAAAGCTTTTAAATAAAATTATGATACAAGTGGAAAAAGCTGATCTAACAAACTCTTGTAAAAATATCAATAAGCGCATGAAAACTACCTTAATAAATATAAAATTATCTACGAGTATCCAAAAAAAAGAATGTGCGTAATATTTTGTGACTATATTGAATATGTGGGCAAACGAGCATGCGGCTCACCTTATGGGACGTGACTACCGCCGCCCATGAACAACTGCAACACCAGGGAAATTGCAAATGCATTGCCAGCCTTTTAAAAAGGATTAGGCTCTTTTCTTAAAAGTCCCTAAATCGTATCGGTCCGGAAACATCGCTGGTTGTAATTTATTCCACAAGGAAGTTGTGTGAGGAAGAAACCATCTTCTAAATCGCACAGTGGTGGACCGCCAATCATCCACATGGTACGGATGGTATCGCGAGCTTGCGATACCATCCGTACCATGTTACCATTGTGCAATGTTGAAATTTTCAATTTCAGCCAATTTAACCAAAACTTTTGTGGTCAAAGAAAAAAGTCAGAAGTTAAATATCACTAAATATAACATATTTAAGCAGCTCAACACTTGCATCAAATTGTCATTTGCACCACAAACCCAATCAAATCAGTCCTCACAACCAGCACCTGTTCACGAATATAACGCAGGTATAACCTTACTCAGAACAATTAAATGATCTTTCATTGGACATATCAAATTTATTTCTATGGGTTTCTACTATTTTCCAATCATTTCCTTTGTAACTCTTTATGGAAAATATTTTAAAAGTACATACTATATACTAAGTAATTTTTTGCTTGTCAGCAACCCTCTGACAAAATCAAATTGGTTTTTATTCGGAGACTGGAGTAAGATGCTGCAATTTATATAATGAGTGTAGCGAACCGGAAATCCTTTTTACTGGTAACTGAGGTATTCCCTCTTAGTCTTAGAGGAAGCAACGCATCTGCATTTTGATTCTTTTAATTGATGCTAGATGTAGATGATATCAATGGGCCAAAGCAATCCCTTAGGTATTTTTTTATAGGATAGGGTGACAAACGAGCACACAGTCCACCTGATGGTAAGGGGTTTATGTGACCCATAGACATCTATATCTATCCTCAATAAAGACTTAAGATGCAGATGCGTTGTCACCCATGAGGACTAAGATGGAATGCCTCTTTGCCAGTAAAAAGGGTCTCCGGTTCTCTACACTCACCATACGAAACACAGCAGCGTTAAGCTGCTATTTTACGCTGGTTTTCTGTGAGAGCGTAGTCCTTCCCCGGTCGAGCCGACCCATTCGTGCTACAACCATAATATAGCTGCAGCATGGCTCTACCACGTATAATAGTGCTGTGTGCTCGTTTCTCATACTTATTCAATAAAAATAACTAAATTTAGCAGTCTAATTTACCGCTAGAATTAAATACGAGCTAGATAATGACTTATAATCTGTTCAACAAACAAATCCGACTACATGATGTGTAGTTGTAGAAATTCTCTATAGAATGATATTAAAAATAAAATTTCTTTTTGTCTACATACCGTTTCATAAAGAGTTTCATCTGTCCGGAAAAAACCGACAAAATAACTCACCTGGTATCATTTTACAATAATTTTTAAAATCAAATAATACAATACAAAATAAAAAGACCCTTACCTATCATGTTCTATAATAAAAATATAGAACAAAAAATTGCAAAATAAGTAAATCTAATAAATGTATAGCAAACCCATGCAAATCAGTCCTCACAACCAGCACCTGTTGACAAGTATAACGCAGGTATAACTTTACTCAGAACAATTAAATGATCTTTAATTGGACATATCACATTTATTTCTATGGATTTCGACTATCGTCAATTCATTTCATTTGTAACTGTTCATGGAAAATATTTTAAAAGTATAATATACTGTACGCTAAGTAATATTCAGATTAGAAGTTAAAATAATGTTTTATATTAATAGTTAGCAATATTCGCGTGTGGAATTATTAGAAGCCATTTTACTTTATCTGTTGTTGTATAATAACAATAATGTCCTCTAAACTGAATATCAGTCACGGCGGCCAGCCTCAACGGACTAGCCATCTACACAGACGTGGTAGAACCATGCTGTAGTTATATTAGTAGTATAGTTGTAGCACGAATGGATCAGCTCGACCGGGGAAGGACCACAAAATACCAGCGTCAAATAGCAGCTCAAAACCGCTGTGTTTCGTATGATGAGTATAGAGAACCGGAGACCCTTTTTACTGGAAAAGAGGCATTCCATCTTAAAGCTAATGGGTGAAAACATTTTGATTCGCGAACGAGGATACATGTAGATGTTTATGGGTCACAGCAACCGCTTACCATCAGGTGGACTGTGTGCTCGTTTGTCACCCTTACCTATAAAAAAAAACAAATGTTGCCCACCGACCCTCGGTGTAGAAGCCTAGAATATTGAACAATAGGCCACATGATCAGACCAACAATACTATGTGGTAAGTCACCAAATTATAATGTTACCTTCTAAAGAGCATCTAAGTCGTGCGTCGTGCCAGGTAGCAGGTATGCGGTGCAGTTTCAGCCATCCATCTATCTCAGGGTGAAATGTGTAGTCAAAGCGAAAGAATCGGTCATCTGAAACTAAAACGTTTTCTAATAATTGCGCTACTTCGTTGCATTTAAATTTTTAAAGAAAAGCTATATAAATTTAATATTTTTACAGAAAACAATACAGGAGAGTTCCTGAGAGCTATTTTTGTGTCTACAAAAGTAAAATGCCGATAAAAAAGAAAATATTATTGGTAACGTAGTAATGTCCAGACGATTTTAAAGAGGAAAAAAAAAACAAGAAAAGAGGAAATAAAGATAATGAAAGAAATGTTTAATATAAATAAATCAGTTCACTAGATGGTGTGACTACCTGGTAAGATATGCAAGAATTCGATTCGATGCGGCTGCGGAAAGCCAACTGCAATCATCATTTTATGGCATTCCATGTGGTTGGCCTATGTCCACAGTGGACTATTGAAGGGCCGTAACGATGATGATGATAAAATAAGTACATGAAAAAACTTACCACCACTTAGAACTCCATTTAATGGAAATAATAAGAGAACCAGCAACTGCAATAAATATAAAAAAATAACATTATGCACTTAAATCCTGCAACGTTTGTATAACACGAAAAGTAATAATACAATATCACCTTTAATATACTAGTGCTAGAAATAATAATAAACATTATTGATTAATCAACAAACGCCAAATAAATTTAAGATCGATTAGTTTGTAACCAGACAGGAGCGTCCAGACATATGTTTCCTATTAAATGCTCCAACGGCGCAATGTTTGCACACCTCGAACGCGAAGCTAAGTGGTTGTTTTTTTTTTTATATTATCGACCTTTCAAGATCACGTAGCTTGTTTTCATTAAATCGGTTTTAATATTTATATACCGCACTAATACGTGATATTAATATTCAGAGTAAACTACTGAATATACATGATTCTATTGTTAAGTTTTAAAATATTTACGTATTTATAATAAGAAAACAATTGTGCTTGAGAGCTCCGTGGCGTAGTGGCTTAGCAATGAGTTGTAGCGCTAAAGGTCGCGGATTTTAATCCGGTACGAGACAAGTATTTGTTTTTTTTTTATAGGATAAGGGTGAAAAACGAGCACACAGTCCACCTGATGGTAAGTGGTTGCTGCGGCCCATAGACATCTACATCTATCCTCGTTTGCGAATCAAAATGCAGATGCGTTGTCACCCGTGAGGACTAATATGGAATGCCTCATTCCCAGTAAAAAGGGCCTCCGGCCACCTGCACTCACCAAACGAAACGCAGAGGTAAACCTCTACTTCACGCTGGTATTCTGTGAGGTCGTGTTACCACCCCGGTTCGAGCCGGCTCATCCGTGCGACAGCAAAAGCTGCCGCGTGGCTGTACCACTGTTTGGCCTACAAATAATTGTCCCGGATCTGGATGTTTGTCCTTGTGAAATTTATGTATGTAAACTGACCCCACGATACGGGAGATAATCCTATTGTGGAGGTAACTTTTTTTAGAAAATAAGATATGATAAATAATCCATAGGTATCATCCATTTCTCCTAGGTAAACATACTCCTCAACTACTTCCAGTGTAGTGTCTCCAACTACCAAACTAACAGCTTAGGTGTGACATGGACGTTACGCATGACCTTTGTATTGTACATATTATATAAAGATATCGCTATGATTGAAATAATATTTTTGTCATACGAATTAAATTAAAATTAAACTATGTTTGTCTAAATTTAGGTAAATTGCCAATTATCTGGTTACTAATTGAGTCTAGGGCTAATGAAGTATAAGCTCGGTGCTGACACCTACCGTAGCTAATGTGAATTAATATCGCCAGAATAATTAAGTTCCATTCATTATTAAATTCCAGGGCCGTGGTAGCTCACGGGGTACACGAGCGTTTACTTTAAATTTATAGTACGCAAGCAATTTAAGTGATATCCCTTCCAGCACTACTGATTAATTAAGCGATAGTTAGTGTAATGCACCACTTGTGCGACAATAAAAAAATTAGGAATCTTCAAAATATATTGGGGCAGTACGGTGGGCTTTTTACCTCAGATTCAAAACTAACTACAAAACATTTCACCTAGTAAGTGAATGCTGTAGCGTAATATATACTATCTACATTTATCCTCAATTAATAATCAAAATGCAGATTCGTTGTCATCCCTCATTTGCAGTAAAAGTGTCTCCGGTTCTCTACAAGTTCTCCCTGTTCTGGTACTGGTTTTGGTTAATAGCCATTCGGCGACAATAGGAGATGAATTTAAAGATCTTTATGTTAAAAAAGGAACATCAAATGTTTTTTCCTAAAAGCCTAAATAATTTAACTCAATCTGATCAAGAAGTAGCAACTATTTTTTGATCAGATTGAGTTAAATTATTGTTAATATCCAATTGAAATCCGAGTTACGTGGTTTAACCTTGCTTGTAAAGCTTTAGCATTTTCAAATACTCTGTAACTGTACGATTATATGATCTTTCATTATAAAGCTCCTATAATCTTCGCCTACTTTTATTTTCTACTGTCGTCCATTCATTGAGCGATTTGCGACAGTTTCAATGGTTTCGAATAAAATTCGGTTGATTCAGAACTCGATACTGACGCGAGTAGGCCGGCAGAACGAATTTTAATAATTAATTATAACCTTATAGTAATTCAAATGTAAACACAAAAGTAGAAATGTTTGATGCGATTGATATAAAATATTACCCGTTCATTATTAGGATAATACAGCATGAAGATTAATAATGGAAGTAGCGAGAAACCAAAGCTCGATCTCCATGGAAACCAACGAAATAAAAGGTGAAGGAAACATTGTGAGAAGACCGTACATACTTAAAAATTAAAGTAAATAATATAAAATGCGTCCATCAACACGCAGTAGGGCAGAAATATGTCTTTATGCCCAGCTATGGCCATAATACGCCTATTTTTTTTTCTTTCTTTTTTACTTTTTACAAAACGTACAACTTCGGCATGCATCCATCTCTACACAGTAACATTTTTACGGCTGATATATTTTAAGAAATACTAAGTTTAAGTTGTGACTTCTTGTCAAAGTAATTCCATCTGTAAGTTATTTAAAGATCACAGCAGCGATTACAAAGACAGCTAAATAAAATAAAAGACGCAGTCCACCGTCTTATCCAAACATACTGTTATATAATTATCTATATCTATATATTAAAAAAAAAAGATTGTGTTAAGATTGCATGTCAATTAGGGTAAGGACTGACTGAAACAAAAGAGAAAATAAAATAAAAAACGTGACTAAATTTTGTAAACTGACATTGTATTGTTATTATTATAAGTTGCAAAGGAAATTGTGATATGGGATTTTAAAAAAAAGACCCCAGTTTCTCGTCGGTTCTTCACTGAGTAATTCTCATTTTTGCAAACCATAGTAGATATTGACATTCATAAGTTAACAAGTCTTTTAATAAATAGTTTAAACTTTGACTTTGAGAGAGCGAACGACGATTTTCCGGTACATAATTTATTTAAGCAATTTAATGTAGGTTATGCAGATATGGAATACCCTACTTATCGTTTACGTGGCTTAGATAACAGATTTAGTATAAATACATGCGATTTACTCAATTTGAATGATAAGATATCGTACAGATTAAACATTATCGAGGAAATATTGAGTTACATATTGTGCTGGATACGAGGTTTGAAGTTGGCGTTTATTTAAATACGCCATTAGAGATTCTGAGATCTTATTGGATCAAACGGTGCTTTACAACCATATCACGTTTTACAACGTGATATGGTTGTAAAGCACCCCATTTCTGACACCAGCATATATTTTATCGTACGTTAAATGTGCATATATTTTACCTACATTTTTATAGAATTAAAGGAGACATCCACTTACCATCAAGTGGACTGTGTGCCTGTTTGTCAATCTTATTCTATAAAAAAATATATATTGACAATAAAAAAATGAGACCATATAACCATTTCTTATACAATTTGGCCGTAGTCCTTACGGGAGAGTATTAAAATGATAAGCTGGTCAAGGAAACAACACGTCACCAGCTGCGAAGACCATTCATTTTTTTACGTGGTAGAGCCATGCTGCAGCTATATTAATAGTATAGTTGTAGCACGGATGGGTCGGCTCACTCTCACAGAATATCAGCGTAAAATAGCAGCTTAATGCGGCTGTGTTTCGTATGGTGAGTGTAGAGAACCGGCGACCCATTTTACTGGAAAAGAGGCATACGATCTTAGTCCTCACGGCTGACAACGCATCTGCATTTTAACGAAATATTGATGTCGATGTCTATGGGCCACAGCAACCACTTACCATCAAGTGGACTGTGTGCTCGTTTGTCACCCTTATTCTATAAAAAAAAATTCACGGATACATTACCTATAGAAACTTCACTCAGAGCACGATAATGGATCGGATCGGGAATGTTTGGAAAGTTATTAAACACTAGGATTTCTCGTATAACTTAAAAGAGTTTTACATAATATAATGTCCTCCAGACCGAATCTCAGTCACGGTGGTCAGTCTTAGTGGAGACTAGCCATCTGAGCAGGACAGGATAGTGTCCGAGTGTATGCACAAGCACAAATGCACGCTGTATTCCTCACTCTCGCAGTCCGATGGGACGGCAAACCAACTCGACTGGGGAGACATCAGGCGCAGAATCAACGGCTTTACAAGCTTGTCGAGGCACGAGCGTGAACCACTGCAAATTTCCTAACTCTTGGCTGCTACTGAGAATTTCTTAACAGGAAAACCCTATAATCAAATTTCTCCCGACCCGGGATTCGAACCCGGGACCTCATGATTAAAATTTGCGTTTATGACCACAAACCAACGAGACAGTTAACTTGGTGTTTTACACACATTGCAATTCACATACATTCACACCTATAGCACTTATTAGTGACCTACAAGTACTTGTAATGGTGGATGTAGTTCACAGGAAAAGTGCTCGCTGTAAATTTTGCAGTACGCGAACCACGCGGGGTTCGATTTCCGCCGGCGCCATTAAATTGTTAATTGTAACCTTATTTACGGAGTTACCACGAGATTTTGCGATCCACGCTGTAGCTTTTTTATGGTTGTAGCATGAATGGATCGGTGTTTCGTATTGTGAGTGTAGAGCCTGAGACTCTTTTTATTGGAAACAAGGCGTTCTATCTGATTCCTAAGGTTTAACAACGCATCTGTCTGCTTTTTTATTCTTAGTTGAGGATAAATGTACATGTCTATGGGTCACACGATCCACTTACCATCAGGTGGACTGTGTGCTCGTTTGTCATCCTCATTCTATAAAAAACCTATACTTATGGGTAAAAATGACTCAGTTACACAATAAACACGTGTTTGTTTTAGTGCCTAAAAGAAAATAACAAATGTGGATCCGATTGGTGGATTTGTGATACTGATATTATATTAACACTTTAAGAAGTCCGTGGTGAATTCGGGGTAAAACTTATTTTTAACGACGTTTACGGAAAAAGGTAGAACAACGCCTGCCGGGCCAGCTAGTAACATTTATTAAAACATGTTCTCGCTGCGCCAATAAAATTATTAATACGATATTTTAATCCACTATCTCTGGTCAATTATATTTATCACTGAACCTTACAGCATAATACATTTGATAAATAAATGATTAATGGCGAAATGTTGATCAGTCTCGTTCGCGAAAGAGCAAGGGAAACATTACAATTAAAAGTTAGTTTATCGAGTTAGTTATTTGGTTATTTAAAAAATAATACATTTCTTATATTAAATATGATCTATTTAATAGCGTAGTGAAAGTTACAAATTATTACTGTGTGAAAGTTTGTGTCAAGAGCGTTCTTTTTTAGAGATTATAAGGTAACTTTTGTGTTCCATGAGTGATTTTTTTTAATCAAATTTGTAGTGTTGATATTTTTCCTTGAGAAATTTATGTATGTAAACTGCCCCCACGATACAAGAGAAAATCCTTTTAGGTAGGTAATATTTTATAAACAAGAAAAACAAAAAAAGGAAAAATGTGGTGGTAACGCAAAATGATCCATTATTCCATTAAATGTCGTAGGTATTGTAAGAGGTGACTATAGTCATAGGATATGCCAACAAGATCTTATGGCTTCCGAGAGAGCGCGGTATAACAACTCGTGAACCTCAATCGTAATAATCCCTTTTTACTGGATAAGAGGCATTCCATCTTAGTCCTCACGAGTCAACAAACCACGCATCTGCATTTTGATTGGCAAACGAGGATAGATGTAGATGTCTATGGGCCACAGCAACCACTTACCATCAGGTGGACTGTGAGCTCGTTTGTCACTCGATCCTATAAAAAAATCCGGATACGCCATGGGAAACAACGTCAGTGTAAAAGTCCGAGTCGTCTGGTACTTACTGCGATCGTCAATCCAGGCAAACTTTTTTTTATAGAATTAAGGTGACAAAAGAACATACAGTCCACCTGATGGTAAGTATATGCTGCGGTCTATAGACGTCTACATCTATCCTCGGTAAATAATCAAAATGCAGACGTGTTGTCACCCCTGAAAACTAAGATGAAATGCCTCATTTCCAGTAAAAAGGATCTCCGGTTCTGAACACTAACCATGTAAGAGCGTGGTTTTGGCCGTGGAAAAAAAAGCCGAGTTCTCCCTTCGGCCAATGTGATCAGCCCCGCGATCGGCTAACGTTGCGTGTGTTAGTACAGAGCTGTTCTATACATACCGCTGCACTTTGGTGTGTTTCGCTTGTGGCGCGACGACAGCGCCGCCACTGTGGTCTTTTCCCGATCGAACCGACCTATTCGTGCTACAACCACAATATAGCTGTAGCATCGCTCTACGTGGGGTTGCAATGATATTTTGTTGGAAGTATCAACAGCACTTTCTATTTCAGAATGTCGTGCCTTAATGTTTCTTGTCCGGCCTATACAAATGGACCAGCCGGTGCTGCTTTTGCTGGTCTGATGACACAACTATTAGCAGCGCAATGTTTGATCACTGAGAACTGGCCTGAGGATGCCTTTGACAGAATTACATGTAAGATTTTTTTTCACTTTGCAGTAGCCGCAGATTCAAATCGCAATTTACTTTTAAAAAAATATTTTTAATGAACTATTAAAATAAAAAATTAAAATGTTGTGTGTTTGAATACATTATTAAACTGTTTCTTATATTTACGCGATACTACACATGAAACTAATTTTAGGGGTTTTCGGCTACTTTACAGCACCTATGGTCACGGTGGAGGCTGAGGTGTTTGACGTCCCGATGTCTTTCAATTTTCTAATATAAATTTTTGCTCCGGTCTTCGCAAAATTTTTGAACAATAGACATTGAACTTCTTTGTTGGGTCACAAAAAGGTTATACCGGTGGACTTCTTCTGGCTTAAACTCTTCTGTTTTGCACCCGTTCGATTTTTTGTTGGGATTTAAGGAATGTTTTTATATGCTATTATAACTTCGATGGTCTTCTCATTGAGAAGTGGAGATGAAAACCTAACTCCTGCTTCATGTTAAAGCACGCTGCAGTGCCGTGCGACACTTCTAGGCCTGAATGATGGCTGATGATGGTTCGGGGTCCGCAGGTGTAGGTCACACTGGGTTGAACCATACCGATATTCTCTCCTTTGATATCCGACTCTCTGGCTGCGCAAGCACTGCTGCTTTACAGCAGAAATAGGTAAGAGGAAGAGGGCGGTCCACATATAAAGGAGTTCTGTCACCTAGTACCATAGTAGTAGATTTACTGTTTAATCTCTAAAAGTAATGTACTAATAGTAACTATTATTTATTTTCTTATAGATGGTGAATTTTTTGACTTTATCATCGTTGGTTCAGGAACAGCTGGTTCTATCCTTGCTAATAGATTAACAGAAGTAGAAGACTGGAAGGTGCTGCTGGTAGAAGCAGGTGAAGATCCCCCTTTAGAAAGCATTGTAAGTACACATATTTTATATACGCACGTAAAGTCATTGGTACTGCGTGTGATCTCTTTCCGGTCGTGTCGCATTGCCGTCTCATCGGACTATTAGAATGGAATAATAGAGAATGCACCTATGTACAGTGCAATTGCACACACACTCAAATACTATAATCCTACTCTGCGCAGATGCCCAGTCTTCATTTAGACATGCCACCGAGACCAAAATTCGGTCTAGAGAACATTACAATGTAGGCCTTTTCAAGAATACGCCAAATGCACATTTGTTAAATGTTATACCCATTTCACGAGGTTGATGAGACATGATATCCTCAAATTGATAATTCTTACCTAATACCAGTCAAATTGATGGTCAAATTTAGTCTGAACGTTTGAATGAATTTAGCAACACCAGCAGTACGCAAGAACCCTCATCATTCAGGTGTAGTGTTGGGTGGTTCGGGGAATAAATAAAACGTCCAATAGTCTAGACTGTAGGTTTAATACTAACTCTCTCTTATTCTATCCTACATATATATATTTTATTGGAATGAATAAAACTATGAAATTTTAATAATGAATTAAATAGTTTAAATAATATCAATTCTAATGTTTTATCTTAATTTCATTAATATTTATTTAGACAGACGAACAGAAGAAGCATAAAAGCAAGTTGAATGCAGTGGAGATGCGATCTCTTCGTAAAATGTGCGGCGTTACCTTGACTGACCGAAAGCGAAACGAAGATATTCGCAATATGGCAGGTTTGAAAGATGACCTTATCACAAAAATTGATAAGGGCGTGCTTCGGTGGTTTGGGCACGTTGAGCGAATGAGTGAAGACCGAATGGTGAAGAAAATATATAGCGCGAAAGTTAACATTAAAAGGTGTCGAGGTAGACCGAGACTAACTTTCGAAGACCATGTGAGCAAATTGCTCGAAGAGGGTAGGGTCAAGAGTACTCGGATACCTAGACGTGCATGTATGAAGAAGATAATGAATCTGAAAGAAGCGAAAGAGGTATGTAAGGATCGTGACACTTGGCGATCTGTTCTCTCTGGCTACCCCGTCAGGGATTGTGCGTGAAGATAAGTATTAATTTAGCCATAAAATTACTTAAGAATTTAGGATTATTTATTATTGTTGTATTTCTTTTAATTAACCAATCAAAAGCCAGAGGTTCATGGCTTGATTAATACGGTGATCACAACAACCAATCAGAGCGAGGTTCGCTGGTAAAACGCCTCGAGCGGAGTCGTGGTGCGACTGGATGAAAACAAAGACAAAAGAGGAGCGGATAGAATCGGCGTGGGGTACAGTTTTGTTTTTCTGTTTGGTGTGTGATGGTGTATGTCTGTGTATGTATATATATATATATATATATATATATATATATATATATATATATATAAACACACACTACACGCCCATCGGCGAAAAGAAAAAAAAATCATTTACAAAAATTTTTTTTAAGTAACATAACTTGGTTTATAAAAAAAATTAAAAAAGGTGTACATTATTTTAAAATATTAAAATTCTTATACTATAACATACTTATATTATAATAAAAAAAATCGTAAACACAGTAATTTTTAAATAATTTTATTTGTATTTATAGTAATAATAACAATTTTATTGTTTTATGCATATGGTCTAGTGCGATTTTTATGTATTGACTTATGTTTACCTTTGTAATCTATTGTTACATTTGGTTCACAATCTTCGATAACCTTATGTGGTCCTATATAAAGAGGATAAATTTGTTTACACATTGTTCTTTCTTAAGGAGTATCATATCATCGACATTATATTTAATTGGATTGGTATAGTAATCATACTTTGTTTTCCTACTTTGTTTGCTTAAAATTAAATTATTTCTTGCATCATATTGCAATTTTTGAAGTCTATATCTAAGTTGTTGTGGATAATCGTATGGGTTATATAAGGGGTCTATATCTAAAGTTAAATTTTAGTTGGCAAACGGCAAAGCTTCCCAAAAACAAACTCATATGGAGTATACTTGGTTTCCGTGTATACAGTGTTATTATAATCAAAACACCAATACGGTAACCAAGTGCTTCAGTTATGTGGTTCATTACCTGTTTGAATTCTGAGAAATGACATCAGATTTTTTGGGCTGTTTTCTAAGAAACCTATAGATTGGTGATGATATGCTGTTGACGTTACCTGTTGCATTTTGAGAATACGGCACACCTCTTTCATGACGGTTGAAACAAATTCGGTCCCTTGGTCAGATATTATTTTTCGAGGAATACCATATCTCAAAATAAAATTATTTATAAAAGACGATGCAACTGAAATAGTATCCTTATGTTTAAGCGGATAGGCTTCAACATACTTACTTAAATCACACTGTAGTGTGAGTATATAAACATTACTATCGCTATCTTTACATTAGGGCCCTACTAAATCTAAATAAACTCTATCAAAAGCAGAATATCCCGTATCGGTTATAACCATTGATTCTTTTATATGCTTATTTAAGCGCTTATATCGCAAACACTTGTCACATTGGCTTACATAATTAGTCACATCCTTCTCTAACCCGGGCCAAAAGAATATTTTCTTTATATTGTTTATCATTCGCCTTATACCGGCGTGACCGCTAATTGGCAATAAATGATAGTCGTTTAATATTATACGTTTTGTCTCATGATCGTCGACTTTATGGACACCATTTAAAATTAATATTCGCGGTCCGGACCTATTTGGTGTCTCATTTATAATACGAGTTAACTCCTTAATTAATATAATGTTATTATTATTTTGTATAATATACAGACGATCTATCTTTCGCTTATTACAAAAGCAATCCAACTCCCTCACAAAGGCATCTCGTGCACAATATGATCGGAAAGAAGGATTTACATAAATTGTTGACTTTCCTGAGACAAAACAAAATAACTTAGATTTAGAATAGAACTTTTCTTCCATTCTGTCTATCTTTTTCCATTCTTTTTCGTCTACAAAGATAAAGATAAAGATATTTATTTTGTAAAACATGAGTAAATACGAGAGAATATAAAGGTGTTAAAAAAACTTAAAACGAGCTACATGTTTTGCCATTTATGGCGTACAAAAATAAAACTTCGTATTTTATTAATTATACAAGATAAAAACTAACCCTGCGGACCTAGTTCTAGATGTGCAACAATTTCAATGGCATCTCCTAAGATTACATGAGAGAAATGTCACAATTTAATATTTAGCTTTAAATAAACAATCATTTAAGAAATCAGGCAAACTGTAATAACATTTGGCTATCAGATATTTTTTAAGATGTGGCTTAAAAAGTGTAGTAGGCAATTGTCTGATGGTTTTGGGGATTTTATTATATATTATTATTGGTGCCAGACAGAAAATACTTTTATGCATCAATGCTGTTCTTGATCTAATTGCGCATAACCTGTTATTATCCCGGTGATTGCGAATTGTAACGTCTGATAGTTTGTTAAACAATTTAGGGTTACTGTGAACGAAGTTTGCAGTTGTATTTCATATATAAATAAGGAGGGTAAGCTTAAAATTCTGTACTTAATAAAATATGGTCTGCAGCTATCAGTAATTTTAAGATCAAACATAGCCCTGATGCACCTTTTTTGGGACTTAAATATAATTTCCTTATTAGTAGAATTTCCCCAGAATATGATGCCAAACCTCAAGATGGAATCAACAATACCGTGGTAAACCGTGAGTAGCGCATCGGTATTTACGACGGATGCGAGCTTATAGAGCGCATAAGCAGAAGAACTAATTTTCTTGTTTAGTTCTTCTGTGTGCGCTTTCCAGTTCAGACTTTTATCAATAGTTACACCTAGAAATTTTGTTGTGTCTACTTGATTGATTTCTGTCCCTTGGTAATTAACGTTAATATTTGGTGATGCTAAGCGTTGACGGAAGTACATAATTTTTGTTTTTTGGAGATTTATTTTTAAATTATTATTATTTAACCAGTTGATTATTAAATTGATTGTATTATTTATGTTAGTTTCAAATGTATCCTTATTGATAGAACTTATTGTGACCGTACTGTCATCGGCAAAGAGCGATATTGGATGTTTTGTTATTCTTGGTAAATCATTTATGTAGATGATAAACAACAAGGGGCCCAACACACTCCCTTGTGGGACACCATATTTAAGTATTTGTTTGTTTGATTTGAATGTTTCTTCTTTTTTTGTGTTAATGTTTATTCTAGAAATTTCGGTATATTGTGTTCGATTTTTTTAGTATAGGATTCCATGGGATTTAATACGTTTCCTCTGATGCCGTAGGCTTCTAATTTACTGAGTAGGATGTCATGGTCAACATAATCGAAGGCCTGAGTCATGTCGCAGTAGATCGCGCATACCGGTGTCCTTTTGTCAACATTCATCATTACTCTATTTAAAAAATTAAAAAATGGCCATATTTATGGTTTTATTTTTGCGGAATCCTTTTTGGTCTTCTGTAAGAATGTTTAGTTTTTCTAAAAAGTTATAAATTTCTAAATATATATATTTTTCAAAAACTTTTGATAGTATAGGAACAAGAGCAATGGGTCTGTAGCAGTTCATACTTTGTTTGTCATCTTTTTTAAACAATGGCTTAACAATTGAAATTTTTAAACTTTCCGGATAAGTTCCTGTGCTTATACAAATATTCAAAATGTGGCTAAGATGATCACAAATATAATAAGCCACATACTTTATAATTTTTGTTGAGATCCCATCATGTCCTACACTTGTGGTATTTCTTAGTGATCTTATGATTTTAAGTATATCATATGGTATACTCGGTGCCATAAACATTGACTGAGTTGATTTGACAATATTTGAAGTTACTTGCTTTCCAGTTCCTGACATTGGTTTTATTTTATCTATGAAAAAATTGTTAAAGGCATTCGTGATCTCCTGTAGACTAGTTAAAGTTTTATTACATACTTTTATGGATGTGATCATATGCTTTGGCATATTCATTTTTGATCTATTTATTATTGCCCAAGTAGCTTTAGATTTATTAACCGCTGTTTTTATTTTATGGTTGTTTTGAACTCGTTGTGTTAGTTGAATAATTTTTTTATAAATCTTGGCATATTTTTTAAATTTTATTTTGTTTATTTCATTTCGGTTTAACCTATAGTTCCACATTAGCTCTCTTTTTTTTTTGCTACAAATTTTTATTCCACGTGTTAGCCATTGCAATTTTTCTTTGGTTCTAATAGTATTTTTTTTTAAAGCAAAACATAAATTATAAAGGAGTGTAAAAGTATCAATAAACGCATTGAAGGCTATGTTTGGATTATCTGTATTATAGATTTCAGAGAAAAATATACACTGTAAATATGCTTTAAATTTTTGCATGTTTTCTTGACTATAGTCACGTCTATTTATTTGCCACTGGTTAATTATGAAAGTTTTATGAACCGGTAATTTCAATATTTGTGCTGTATGGTCTGATAAGCTTAAGTCTATTATATCAGATTTACACATCTTCAGATTATGTGCAAAGTTATCAATGCATGTCATGCTTGTAAGTCGCGTTGGCTGTTTTATTTCCAGTTTCAGATTAAAGTTTAAGAGCAAACATTCCAATTCCATTAAAGTATTATTACGCTTAAGGCAGTCAATGTTAAAATCACCTGCAATTATGACATTTCTCTATGTTTTTTTTTCTATATAAAATGTATAGTAATAGTTTTTCCAATTGTTCAAAAAATACAGTTAATTTATTAGACTTTGGTATTCTATATATACAGACAATAATAGATTTGTAATTAATTAAATCAATAGCGCAACATTCGAATACCCCATTTATGGAGAGTTTTGCTATATCTGGTATTTCCTTATACTGGTGACCTTTCTTCACAAGGATACATGTTCCACCTCTTTTACAATCTTTTCTTGAGTAGCATGCTGCCAAAGTGTAATTGGGGATTAACAATAGCTTTTCATGACCCGCCATCATGAAATGTTTTGATAAACAGATTATATCAATTTCAATGTCTTTATCTGACATTTCTTCAAGACACACAGTAAGCTCATTACTTTTATTCAGTAAGCCAGCAATGTTTTGATGTATTACATTCAAGTGATTATAATAGAAAAAACTGCTCTGTTGTCTGTTGGTTTTTTATATCTTCAATTTGCTCACAATATGTATTCTTACAGTGAATATTATTCACATAGTTTATGAGCTCACTGATTTCTTCGAAAATTATTCGCATGCCAAAATTATTTACTGTTCCCGTATTTTTTCTGTACATTTTGGAATCCCATGTAAGGTGTTTGTTTGTATCAACAAAAAAAGCATGTTCGTGTGCTAATATGTCTTGGTAAAGAAGATTATTAAAATTTTCTACTCTCCAATTATACATTGTTACATTACTTGCACATATTTTATACGTGGGCATGCAAAGTATAACATTTGTAAGTTGAATATTACTCAGCACATTTCTTATGTTTGTAATTATACTCGAATATTCCTTGGTCGTTTTGAAGTCTGTTTCTCCAATAAAAATTATACAGTAGTCCTCTAAAGTAAATTTTCTTAGCTTGGGTTCTAAGTCCCGTATCATATTATTTATTCCAGCGTATGGCATTAAATAGTGACATATTTCTGAATTTTGAATCTTACCTTCTGCAATCGTGCGTATTTTATTATATTTATTTTCACTGATAATACATATCTTACTATTTTTTCTTCTCAGGTGCTCATTTTCAGAGTGAGGTATTACTGTTTTCACCTCAGGTTCTTTCTTTTCCGCTGTCTCAGGAACCAAAATAGTTGTTTGCGTGCCCTTATTTTTGAATGTCTTTTTTTCAGTAATCTTTAGTTGCTCTATTTGTGTTTGCTTGCTTTGTGACATTTCGTCTATTTTTTTTGGGGTAGATATTTTTTTCTTAGATTTCTTTGCAGGGCTGTTGGTAATTTTTTTGTAAAGTATATTAATCTTTTGAAGCTCCTCGTTTGACTGTTTTAGATTGTTGTTTTCTAATGTAAGATTATAAATTTCTTCCTCTGCACTACTTAATTGAAGTGTCAATTTCTCTACTTGTTTCTTTAAATTTGTTATTAATTCTTGATCATACGAATCATCCTTACTCATATCAGGGACACTAGTAGCCGTGTCGTCCATTATTTGTGTTAGTAATTCGTTATCGTGTTGACTTAAATCGCTTTGCGTGTCTGATTTTGTGCGAGTACGACCAGCACGTCGGAGTGTAATATTTTCTAGGAAGTTCATTGTAAGAAGTTATTAACAGTGTGCTGCTACAATTTAATTACTTATTATTCTTAATTACTACAATTTTACAAATAATAATTCAGTGCAATCCTTCGGTTAAGTGTTCCCACGACTTTTGGGTGATCAGTCCAATCGTTGGTGGGTAACCTTATCCTCCGTAGGGTTGTCACGCTTATCTTGCGCAATTTTTTTTATTCGCTATCTTTGCGCTCTTGTTAGAACAGATACGACCTTTTCATTCATTTCTTTCAAATCTTCACTCGAAATTTGGATGCGTGACAAAGCATCTGCAGCTGCATAGTCAGCTCCCCTTATATACTTGATAACAAACTTATACTCCTCAAGCAATAACCTTAACTTCGTAAGTCTACTTGACGGATTTGTCATGTTGAATAAATATACGAGAGGCTTATGATCCGTTTCAATAATGAATTCGCGTCCATATAAATAAGGTCGAAAGTATTTTACTACCCATACTATCGATTATAATTCCTTTTCTATAGTAGGATAGTTTTTCTCGGATTTGTTTAAAGTGCGGCTAGCATATGCAACCGGTCGTCCGTCATGATTACATAAAGCGGAGCCTATAGCAAAACCAGACGCGTCAGTTTTTAAAATAAAAGTTTCGTCAAAATTTGGATACTGAAGTATGGGAGGAGTCGTTAAAGCATTTTTAAGCGTTGAAAAAGATAGTTTACGGTTTTTATTTCGATGAAATTTAACATTTTTGCGACATAAATTGTTTAGAGGTAAAACGATTTCAGAAAATTTTGGTATATATATTTGCAAAAGCTACTAGTCTTTTTACATCGTTGGTATTTTGAGGAAATGGGTAATTTTGACTGAATACTGATATATTTTTGGGTCAGGCGAAGGTATTAACCTTCGGAAGAAACAATGTGGCCAAGATAAAGAAGTTCTTTTTTTAGAAAAATACATCTTTTCGGGTTTAACTTTAAGTTTACTTTTCTTAAGCGCAATAATATTTCTATAAATTTTTTATTATGATTATCTAAGTTTCTGCCAAAACAAATGAGGTCGTCTAAATAAGTGAGCGCTTTTTCGTAATTTAAACCAGCCGTGGATATTGTAATAGCACAAGAAAAGGAACTTGCGCTTGTCTTTAAGCCCATTGGCATTCTGGTCCTCTGATATTGACCAGAGGGTGTAGTGAAAGCCGTATACCTTCTACTAGATAAATTAAGGCTTAATGGTAAAAATCTTGATTAAGATCAAGGTGGGTAAAATACATTGCTCCTGATAAAGAATCTATTATGTCTGTAATATTGGGTAACGGAAATTTGTCATGTACAATACAGTTGTTTAATTTTCGAAAATCGATAACCAAGCGCCAGCTCCTGTCCTCACCATTTTCTGGATTTTTGGGTACAAGAAGTACAGGACTTGACCACTCACTACAAGCTGGTTCAATAATTCCGTCTTGTGACATATTTTGACTTGTGTTTCTATTTCGTTCCTCTGAGAATAGGGTAATCGATACTGTTTTTCATACACTGGGTCAATATTAGGTTTTAACTGAATATTATGTTCATATAAGTTACAAGTTGTTAATTGATCTCCTGGCAATGAAAATACGTCGGAAAATTTTGCACAAGTATGTATAATAGAAGATTTTTCCTCTTTATTTAAATGATCCAAATTTAGTAAATTTAACATTTTATGAACGCGTTCGGGATTAATGAGACTTTTATCAAACTTACAAATTGAATAATTTTGTAAACTATCGGTTTCAGGCCTAAAATATTTTCTCCTCAGGTTCTTTCTTTTCCGCTGTCTCAGGAACCAAAATAGTTGTTTGCGTGCCCTTATTTTTGAATGTCTTTTTTTCAGTAATCTTTAGTTGCTCTATTTGTGTTTGCTTGCTTTGTGACATTTCGTCTATTTTTTTTTTGGGGTAGATATTTTTTTCTTAGATTTCTTTGCAGGGCTGTTGGTAATTTTTTTGTAAAGTATATTAATCTTTTGAAGCTCCTCGTTTGACTGTTTTAGATTGTTGTTTTCTAATGTAAGATTATAAATTTCTTCCTCTGCACTACTTAATTGAAGAGTCAATTTCTCTACTTGTTTCTTTAAATTTGTTATTAATTCTTGATCATACGAATCATCCTTACTCATATCAGGGACACTAGTAGCCGTGTCGTCCATTATTTGTGTTAGTAATTCGTTATCGTGTTGACTTAAATCGCTTTGCGTGTCTGATTTTGTGCGAGTACGACCAGCACGTCGGAGTGTAATATTTTCTAGGAAGTTCATTGTAAGAAGTTATTAACAGTGTGCTGCTACAATTTAATTACTTATTATTCTTAATTACTACAATTTTACAAATAATAATTCAGTGCAATCCTTCGGTTAAGTGTTCCCACGACTTTTGGGTGATCAGTCCAATCGTTGGTGGGTAACCTTATCCTCCGTAGGGTTGTCACGCTTATCTTGCGCAATTTTTTTTATTCGCTATCTTTGCGCTCTTGTTAGAACAGATACGACCTTTTCATTCATTTCTTTCAAATCTTCACTCGAAATTTGGATGCGTGACAAAGCATCTGCAGCTGCATAGTCAGCTCCCCTTATATACTTGATAACAAACTTATACTCCTCAAGCAATAACCTTAACTTCGTAAGTCTACTTGACGGATTTGTCATGTTGAATAAATATACGAGAGGCTTATGATCCGTTTCAATAATGAATTCGCGTCCATATAAATAAGGTCGAAAGTATTTTACTACCCATACTATCGATTATAATTCCTTTTCTATAGTAGGATAGTTTTTCTCGGATTTGTTTAAAGTGCGGCTAGCATATGCAACCGGTCGTCCGTCATGATTACATAAAGCGGAGCCTATAGCAAAACCAGACGCGTCAGTTTTTAAAATAAAAGTTTCGTCAAAATTTGGATACTGAAGTATGGGAGGAGTCGTTAAAGCATTTTTAAGCGTTGAAAAAGATAGTTTACGGTTTTTATTTCGATGAAATTTAACATTTTTGCGACATAAATTGTTTAGAGGTAAAACGATTTCAGAAAATTTTGGTATATATATTTGCAAAAGCTACTAGTCTTTTTACATCGTTGGTATTTTGAGGAAATGGGTAATTTTGACTGAATACTGATATATTTTTGGGTCAGGCGAAGGTATTAACCTTCGGAAGAAACAATGTGGCCAAGATAAAGAAGTTCTTTTTTTAGAAAAATACATCTTTTCGGGTTTAACTTTAAGTTTACTTTTCTTAAGCGCAATAATATTTCTATAATTTTTTTATTATGATTATCTAAGTTTCTGCCAAAACAAATGAGGTCGTCTAAATAAGTGAGCGCTTTTTCGTAATTTAAACCAGCCGTGGATATTGTAATAGCACAAGAAAAGGAACTTGCGCTTGTCTTTAAGCCCATTGGCATTCTGGTCCTCTGATATTGACCAGAGGGTGTAGTGAAAGCCGTATACCTTCTACTAGATAAATTAAGGCTTAATTGGTAAAAATCTTGATTAAGATCAAGGTGGGTAAAATACATTGCTCCTGATAAAGAATCTATTATGTCTGTAATATTGGGTAACGGAAATTTGTCATCTACAATACAGTTGTTTAATTTTCGAAAATCGATAACCAAGCGCCAGCTCCTGTCCTCACCATTTTCTGGATTTTTGGGTACAAGAAGTACAGGACTTGACCACTCACTACAAGCTGGTTCAATAATTCCGTCTTGTGACATATTTTGACTTGTGTTTCTATTTCGTTCCTCTGAGAATAGGGTAATCGATACTGTTTTTCATACACTGGGTCAATATTAGGTTTTAACTGAATATTATGTTCATATAAGTTACAAGTTGTTAATTGATCTCCTGGCAATGAAAATACGTCGGAAAATTTTGCACAAGTATGTATAATAGAAGATTTTTCCTCTTTATTTAAATGATCCAAATTTAGTAAATTTAACATTTTATGAACGCGTTCGGGATTAATGAGACTTTTATCAAACTTACAAATTGAATAATTTTGTAAACTATCGGTTTCAGGCCTAAAATAACTAAGATTGACCTGATCCTCTCGTGTAATTAATATTTTTATTAGTATTTTCCCGTTATTCGCTTTGACAATTCCACCAGACACAAAAACTCCCTCGCATAACTCTTTCGGAAAGACAACACAATCTTCTTTCATACTCGCATTGATATAAAATAAATTCTCGCATCTCGGAGGTATACTAAAATAATTATTATTTCCCATAATACCCATATGCAAGGGTAAAGTTACTAATTCATTCATATTATGCAGTGTAATATTATTCAATTCAAAATTTATGCTACAATTAAACTTACGTAAAAATCTATACCTAAAATTCCAGAAGTTTCACACGGCAACTGCTTTATAATCTAATAGGCGTAACTTAGCGCCTTCATTCAAACGAGTCTCTAACACAAATTTTATTAACAAAGACTTACCTTCTTCTTTAAGCGAAGAGCCATATAACTCTATCGAGTCCATCAAGTTTTTGGTGACCGATTCCTCGTCCGTCATCACTGGCAGGAGTGACACAGCAGTTTCAAAGTCGCAACTGTCCATGGTGAATATTTCGCTTTGAATAGTGCGCTTGGAAGTTGATTGAGAGCTGTAATCCTTACTACAAATGTTTTCTATTTGTCCATATAAACCCTTAATTAAATCGCAATATGATTGTATTTCAATTAATGCCTTACTTTTAATTTGTTTACTTTCTATCTCTTTATTTAAAATTATCTTTAGTTTCTTAAGTTCTTAAGTTTTTCTTGCAAAATGCTTTTAGTTCGCTTATCATAACTTAATTTATCTAAATTAATTTTAATATTTTTAAATTTTTCATATATAATTATTAATTCACTAGACATGAAAGTACAGTTAAAAAAATATCGTTATCAAAATATTTTAATGTTTATACATATAAGGCTATTTTTATTATTTTCTTAAACGTAAACTATAACATATTTTTAAATTTAAACCTCATATTTTCAACTTGACGCATTCGTTGTCTCACGGAGGTCCTCGTGGCGGCACTCACAGCATACACGGGGTACACGAGGTCCTGGGTCTGGTGACCGCGCAAATGAACGATGCAAATTGTGCTATGCTATGAGATGCTAATATCCCATTCCGCATCCAGCTTGTATGGCATCTTTTATATATTTTGTATACACCATAGAGAAGAGGCAAGCCCAAAACTGTGCATATTATAATCAGCACGACGGATATCCCAGACAGGTGGCTTTTAATTTCTTCTACATATGCATAATTTGAGCCTCCTGAAGAAATAATAATAATAAATACTTTTATTTCTCAAAAATTTATCATACATATTTTTGAGACGCCCCAGAGAGTAATTTACATACTCGTATTGGGGATGCCTCGCTCTTCAACCCATTTTACAGTTTTTAAGACTTAAAAGTTACAAGTTTAAAAGTAAAACTTACATAATTAATAAAGAAAAAGTTTATTACAAAAAAGAAAGTTAAGCTAAGCTAAATAAACTTTACTAGTGTGTGTGTGTGTGTGTGTATGTGTGTGTGCGCGCGCGCGCGCGTGTGTGTGTGTGTGTGTGTGTGAGAGAGTGAGAGTATGTAAGTGGACGTGTGTGTGTGTGTGTGTGTGTGTGTGTATTCCTCTACTAACCCTTAAGACTCCAATCTTGGAATCAGGGTAAGCCATTGTGCAGAGAGGTTGTGTAAGTGTGGGTAAGTGTGTAAACCTAATTTATGATGTATGGAACTTACACAATTTTATCTATGAGTTTCTCTGTTTCATCATAACTTAAATCTGATAAGAAATTTGTTAATATCCTTTTACATTCATATAACTTTTCAGGGTATATATTTAGTTTTCGATTTAAAGTATTATATAAGTAAGCAGACCGTGATGTCAGTTGACGACGAGCAAAGGCAGTACGTACTGCGCGAGATGGTGCAACTTTTTCCATACGTCTTTTATTGACGTTAACTTTATTGGGGTCAAAAGGTAGTTTTTGGTGAAGGTGAAGAAGAAGTTTCAAAATATATAATTTCCTAATCGATAAGAGTCCACACATTTTATATAGTTCATGTGTTGAATATCTATATGGTTTAAAGTACATAACCTTCAAGAGTGACCTTTGACTTCTCTCTAAGTGAAGAAATTTGGTTTTAGTTGCACCACCCCACACAGGAATACAGTATGTAAGTATGGACTGTGCAAGGACAATGTAAATTTTGCTTAATAAAGTACTAGACATAACATACCTTAGATTTTTAAAGATCCAGATAAGCTTACGTATCCTGCCAATAATCGCTTCAAGTTGAGTATGCGAGGAGAGCCTTTGATCGACCATAATACCTAGGTATTTAATGCAGCTAACATTTTCAATACTCGGGCATAAACAACTATGGTTACTGAGACTCGCACAGGTATGAACCTTGAGCCGAAACTTATCATCCGGTTGAGTTCTCTGATCGAGAGAAAAGCACATGTATTTAGTTTTTATGGTGTTTAAGGTTAGTAGATTAATGCTCAGCCAGTTAGCAATAACTGCTAAGCCCTTTTCGGAGACATTTTGCACTATTTCCCAAGAACTACCGGAGAAAACAACCGCAGTGTCGTCGGCGTATGAGAAGATCTGTCCTCCACAGTTTCTTAAGTTACACAATTGATTAATATATATTAAGAAAAGAGTTGGGCTGAGGACAGATCCTTGTGGGACACCATAGGATATACATTCTTCTTGACTTACACTAGTGCCAATTTTAACCATTTGTTTTCTCTCAAGCAGGTAGTCTTTAAAGAGAGCAAGAGCCGTGCTTCTTATTCCAATGCTCTCTAGCTTAAGAACAAGTCTGGGGACAGAGACGGTGTCAAAAGCTTTTTTTAAGTCGAGAAAGATGGAAAGACATTTTTCTCCACGATCGACCTTTTCTATAATCATCTTTGTTAAATCAGATATTGCGTCTTGTGTAGATAAACCTTGTCTAAAGCCATATTGTGAATTTGAAAGAATTTTGTTATGGTGCAAGTAACTGAGGAGTCTTTTATTCAAAAGTTTTTCTAAGATTTTGGAGATACATGGCAAGACAGATATAGGACGGTAATTGTTGACATCGCCTCTCTCTCCATTCTTGAATACCGGTGTGACCAGTGAACGTTTCAGAGCCCTTGGAAATTTCCCTGTTTTAAAACACAGGTTGGCTAGTTGGCTAATTAGTGGAGCCACAAAATCTTTACACCTTTGCAGAAACAATGTTGGTATACCATCCCAACCAGGAGCACTTCTGGAATCAAGACTCATGAGTATAT
The DNA here is from genome assembly GCA_963668995.1 of Parnassius mnemosyne. Classification (NCBI taxonomy): domain Eukaryota; kingdom Metazoa; phylum Arthropoda; class Insecta; order Lepidoptera; family Papilionidae; genus Parnassius; species Parnassius mnemosyne. Next base: position 5,529,696 of record CAVLGL010000093.1, on the reverse strand, counting down.
CAGAAACTTCGTGTGGGTCAGAGTCCAATAAAACAAATGAGTTTAGACTTGATTTAATCTCTAGGGAATTGTCATGTTGCAATAATGGATTATTAGTTATATCTTCAGCCAGAGATTTACCAATGTTGACGAAAAATTTATTAACTATATTTACTGACTCAAGAGGGTCTGGTGACAGGTCGAGGAGACTAACATTAGAAGTTTTAGTGCTTTTGAATTGGGTTATTTCATTAATTTTGGACCATAGTAATTTGGGATTTTTACAAGGTAATTCTATTTCATTTTTATAATACTGTCTTTTTAATTTCCTAATTAAATTTGTGCAAAAGTTTCTAAAACGTTTAAAAGTTATTTTTAAAACTTCATTTGCGGGTTCCTGTTTCGCTTTTAGTTGCATGCTATTCCTAAGCCTAATACACCGCAAAGCACCTGTGGTAATCCACGGTTTTAAAATCCTTTTGCTATTTTTAACCAGTTTAACTTTAGTATTTGCATCAATTGCTGCTTTTATTGTATCAATTAAGATGTCAGCCAAAATGTTTGAGTCATAACAAGTCTTAAAATGAGAGATATCTGTGTTTACAAGTGTTAAATGAGCTGACTTGTAATCGATAGTACATTCAGTCTTAGGAAACTTATTAATTAGCTTGTACGATTTATTAATGCTGATTAAAACCATAGCATGGTCAGTAATTGATGTATTAAGTACTGCTACAAGTGCTGAGTTCGTATGTTTATCAAATTTTAGGAACACATGATCAAGGCAGTTGTCCTGTCTAGTGGGTAAACAATGACCGGACAAGAGTCCATGTGAAGATAAAATGTCTAGGTACTTCTGCCTGTTACTGTGTTGATACGCTGGCTCTGTCGGCTTAGTAATTAGGTTAAGATTAATGTCGCCAGTTAAAACAATATTCTTATGGGAGGCTATAGTTTCCAAGTGCGTATTTATGGAATCAATAAACAAATCAGCGTTTGCGACTGACGGGGATCTATAGATACCCAATATAATGAAGTCAGAAGTAACGATTTGTAAACCTGATGCATGTGTTAGCTTTAATTCGGATACTTTTTGCACTTTTAAGTCTTTTTTAATATATGCTACAACCCCGTCATTCTGATTTAGCTGACGATTAATTTTATATGGTTTATAATTATCCAATGTTGGTATTTCTTTATTAACATTTAACCTGCATTCTGTCAATATTATGACATCAGTTTCAAATGGCAATTGTGACATATTAATCAGTAAATCATTGATGTTGTGATATATACTCCTAATATTTTGGGTTAGTATTGTAAAATTGGAATTAGGTATAGGCTGCATTACTTTAGGTAAGTCCTCTATATTACATACTACAGATTTAGCGATTTCAGTTTCGTCCAAATCTTCAATTGTTTTCATAAAGCTATCCATAATTGTTTGCAATAATAACTGAATCGTTGTAGCTACAGAAGGTAGTAATGACATTATCTATATGGCATTTTGGCGTAATTTTTAATTCATTTGTTTTTGTAAGAGATTTGTAGATAATACCCAAAAATTTAAATGTGTAATGGTTTTTAAGATGATGCCTAAGTGAGTGTGTGTAAGGTTTTGTATTGTGTATGAGTTTAATGTGTAATTTGGTTTCTATAAATAATAAAGGGTGTGCAAATGTGTAGCTTTTTGGTTTAGTATAGTTATTTATATATTTAACAATCATAAAAGAATCGTAATTACATGAGAATAATACTACATGTGTGAATTTTAGCACTAGAAGAGATAATATAATTTTGAAAGTAATTATAGAAAATAGTCATGCATCTTGCATTAATTGATGTACCTGAGATTCGCTGATGATTTTAATAATTCGGGTGTTATCATCTTGTCGCACAAATACCCTGCCAAAAGACGTCCAGCAATATTTAAATTTCTTGGATCTCACTAGATCACGAGATAGAAAGAATAGACGAGCCCCTTTAGGAGTCAACTGTTCAGATATAAAAACAGGGGCGTCTTCATTAATTTTGAGTCCGAGATGCTTCGCCTGCAGTTTGTATTTATTTTTAATATTGAAAGATTTTGTCTTTTGTAATAAATCAATTTTTTGAAGAGTGGATCCAAGTTCAACGATGATGGGAGTATTTATAACATTTCTGTCTTTACCTTGCAGCCTAAAAACGTCTTTTATGTCATCAGATTTCATGTCCAAGTTGATGGTATTTGATAAGTTGAGAACCATTTTTATGAGATCTTCTCTTTTTTCTTCCTTAACTTTAGGTACGTTTTTAATCTCGATACTTGTTTCTTGTAATGTCCTCTGTAGATCTTCCACCTGTTGCTCAAGGATCTTGACATATTCTCGATCAGCTTTAGCTTTTGTTTCCAGGGTTTCTACTTTCTTGCAGAGTTCCTTGTTCTGAGCGGTAAGTAATAATATTGACGAGTCAATATTAGCATTTGTATCCTTGATCGATTGCAATTCCCCTTTAATTTCTCTTAATTGAGCAGTCTGAGGAGCCATTAAGGTTGTAATTAGATCCCTCATCTCTTCCTTAAATTTGACGAATTCCGTTGGTAAGTCCTCCTCTCTCAGTCTCTTATTACGCTGCGTAACTAATTTCGATAGCGTATCCTCGTGACTCAATCTTTCCACATCCGTAGTAGAGAAAGATCTATTCATGGCCATGTTCAAATAATAAAATCGAGTTAAAAATTAATTCTGTACTATTTAATTTGAAGTTATTTCGTTCCAAAAATGATCCAATCAGTACCAGAATAAGGATCTAATTAGTATCAGAATAAGGATCTTACAGAATAAGAATTCAATCCACCAGAATAGGGATTCCAAATTATATTTTATCAGAATAAGGATGTCAGCTACCAGGAGCACATGAAGCGGGCGAAGCTAACGCAAACAGTGTAGTAGCAATTGCTTGCACGCACACAGCAGTTGCGGATGTGTATGTGAATTACTCACCCTGCCACAGACTGTGTGTTGATATGGACTTCGTGCGGCTGTGTGCGATGTGTTGTTTCGCCAACGCGACGTACAGCGTCTAGATTACAACTCCTCTTATGCACTCCTATTATTTCAACTTAATTTATTGCTTGAATTTTGTATTTTATATTTTTTTTTAAACGACAAAAACGGGGTTACGTATACGTCTACTCGCTAACGAGGTCCGGGGGAAGAGGGAATGAATGAAGTGTCATGCGTAATGAATACTTGGTCTTTCTTGAATTCAGAATGACACATTTTTTTTATATAAGTCCAATATTATTAATTATTCATTTTCGTATTTAATTTAGATTCCACATATTTTTGAACGCGGCCCGCGACCGAACCCAAGCAGACCGCTGATGAACTGGCAGGGTCGCCATGTAGTGTTGGGTGGTTCGGGGAATAAATATAACGTCCAATAGTCTAGACTGTAGGTTTAATACTAACTCTCTCTTATTCTATCGTACATATATATAAGCACACACTACACAGGAGTGGATGAAATGTAAGCATTTGGAAAATAATATGGTTTATATTTTCCCTTTACGTAGCATAAGTTCATGTAAAGTAAAGTAAGTAAAGTTACAGCCACGTCCCACTGTCGAGCACAAGCCTCCTCTCAATTTTGAGAGGATCTACAATATGAGTAACACAGAAAACCTGCGTGAAGTAGAGGTTTACCTCTGCGTTTCGCTTGGTGAGTGCAGGTGGCCGGACGCTTTTTACTCGAAATGAGGTATTCCATCTTAGTCCTCACGGGTGACAACGCATCTACATTTTGATTTGTAAAAGAGAAAAGATGTAGATGTCTATGAGCCGCAGCACCCACTTACCATAAGGTGGACTGTGTGCTCGTTTTTTTTTATAGGAGAGGGGGCAAACTAGCATGCGGCTCACCTGATGGTAAGTGACTACTGCCGCCCATTAACAACCGCAAGGGGAATTGCAGATGCGTTGCCGGCCTTTTAAAAAGGAGTAGGCTCTTTTCTTGAACGTTCCTAAGTCATATCGGTCCGGAAAAATCGCTGGTGGTAATCTATTCCAAAAGGAAGTTGTGCGAGGAACAAAACATCTTCTAAATCGCACAGTGGTGGACCGCCAATCATCCAGATGGTGTGGATGGTATCGGAAGTTCTGCCGCGATGTGCGTTCGTGAAATTTGGCAGCTGGGATTAATCCGAACAATTCCTCAGAACACTCCCCGTGGCAAATGCGAAAGAAAATGCAAAGAGATGCAACATCTCTTCGCAGCGCCAATGAGTCGAGCCGATCGTAAAGGACTCAGCCGTCGACAATTCGAGCCGCTCTGCGCTGGATGCGGTCAAGTGGAAGGAGCTGGCACTGGGGAGCCCCAGCCCAGAGAAGGGAACAGTATTTCATGTGAGACCGAACCTGAGCCTTGTAAAGTTGCAGGCGTTGAGCCGGCACGAAATACTGTCCCGCTCTGCTGAGCACGCTAAGCTTTTTAGAGGCCAATTTGGCCTTCTCTTCCAAGTCCCAATCACGATCTCTGCGGATGGGACCTGTTGTAGCAAGGAATCTGTAGCCATTTGGACATGGTCGATGAGTCGGTTTGTTTCGGCATTACCGCTATGGGACCTATAGAGGCACACGTAGACGCGTGGATGGTCGTCGCTGTCTACGCGTAGCCAAAGGATGGACAGGTCCGAACCTTCAAGACGTTATTGTATTGAGCGGAAATTTGCCCCCCCCCCCCCCCAGAATACGCGGGGCAGCCTGAGCACCCACGCTCAGGTGTGGAATAGCATGGTCGTGGATGCTCAGCGAGGGATTCTCCAGGGGTACTGGTACCCTCCTGGGGTAGTTTATGATGTAATTCCGCTACCATGTTGATGGGGGAGGGGAATTGGGTCTCCGGTCACCTGCACTCACCAGACGAAACGCGTAAGCAGAGCTTCCACTTCACGCCGCTATTCTGTGAGGTCGTGTTACTAACCCGGCTCGAGCCGGCCCATACGTGCAACAGCAAAAGCTGCTGCGTGACTCTACCACCGTTAAACTATAAACGTTGTCACCCTTATCCTATAAAAAAAAAACTCTTAATTAAGTTGATATCAATTAAAAAGCTTAGGTACATTATTTTAACTCTATTAACGCCAATCGAAAATTCACTGTTAAACATAGAGCTCCCTTATGCCTCATAGGGAGGGTATTTGAGATTGTCGCAACGCTAGGCCGGCGGGTTGGCAACAGCAGTTTTTTTTTTAAAATGTTATTAGGAACACACTACTGCCAATCTTCTAGTTTGTTTACTTCTGTCGCCATTAGGCCACCCACGGGAGGATATGAAGTCTTACACCGCCACTACATGGTAGTAAATATTTTTCAATCAGGCATTAATTATTATAAAAGAACATGAAATCATTATATACATTTATATCAAAAACTTAAATTTATGGAATTTAATTTTCTTCCGCTTTCAGAGGGACAATCGATCACACTTACAAAATTAAAGTCATTATTTAGAAACATAAATTTATCACCAGGAAATTACAGTGTAACAGACATTTGACATATTTAACTTCTTATTAATAATTAAATATATTACCTTCTTATTATTAATTATCTATTAAGAATTTCAATCTGAATAAATACATTTGAAGATTTTTTTTACATTTTGAGGTAGTAAAAATTTCTTATTTTATCCCTAATTTCCAGATTCCAAATTTTGCAACAGCAACTCACAGAAGCCGTCATGCGTTCCAATACTATACCGAACAAGACGAAACTATCAACAAAGGCTGCGTAGATCGTAGATCATTCTGGCCTCGAGGCAGAGTTATTGGAGGCACCGGAAGTATTAATGGCCTATTACATATGAAAGGAAGTGTTGGTGATTACGAACCTTGGCATGTTGAAGAAAATAGTGGATGGGATTGGCCTACGATAAAATCATATTTCATGAAAAGCGAAAAAATTGTGGACCCCTCCATATTAAGCAATCCGGAACTTAGAAATAATTACGGTACTGAAGGTAATTACATCATTGATAAATTAAATTTTACCCATACTCATATTGTAGACAAACTAACTCAAGGGTATTTGGAAATAGGCTTAAATTACTTAGAAGATCTTAATGGACCTACTCAAATGGGAGTTGGAAAAATCAGGGGAGGCAATCATAAAGGAAAACGAGTCAGTACCGCAACTGCCTTCCTAAATGAAGCAAGAGATCGTAAAAATTTGTATGTGTTAAAAAATACCATAGCAACTAAAATCAAGTTTGATAAAAATAAAAGAGCTGAAGGCGTGAGAGTGATTTTATCAAATGGCGATGGGACAACTTTCTACGCCAAAAAAGAAATAATCTTAAGTGCTGGGGCAATTAATACTCCCATACTACTCATGCTGTCTGGTATTGGTCCAAGATCTCATCTTGAAGAACTAAATTTTAAAGTAATTGCTAATCTACCCGTTGGAGAAAACCTTCAAGATCACGTAAGAATTCCTGTTTTAGTAACCATAAACACAAATACCACACAAAAAGATGATACTTATTGGCTTAAAGCTGCAGCTCAGTATCTTGTGGATCAAACAGGACCACATGCAACAAACTATGATCAACCTAATATTAACGCTTTTCTATCAATACAGGATGGCAAAAGTTTACCTGATGTTCAAATAGATCATAATTACTTTGTACCTAATACATCATATCTATTTTCTATGTGCACAGATGTGTTATCTTATGAAGATGGAATATGTAAGCAATTTTCAGACATAAACAATAAACATGAAATGCTTCTTTTTTATATATCCTTATGTCGGCCTTATTCAAGAGGGAAAATACTATTACGATCTGTTAATGCGCTAGATTTTCCAAAAATTTACCCAAATTATTTCAACGATAAAAAGGACATTGATATATTCATAAAAGCTATTAAAAAGGTAATGCAAATCGTGGATACACCAAGCCTTAAAAGCATTAACTCTAAGATCCAAAGGATCTATTTCAAGGATTGTGATGATTTTGAAATGGCCAGTGATGAGTATTGGGAATGCATGGCTAGGACAATTACATATAATGTCTATCATCCTGTTGGAACAGCCAAAATGGGAAAAAAGGGTGATCCCACAGCCGTCGTAAATAATAAATTAAAGGTACGTGGAGTAAAAAATCTAAGAGTCGTTGACGCTAGTATAATGCCAACTATACCAAGTGTGAACACTAATGCTGCTACAATGATGATAGCAGAACGAGCATCAGATTTCATCAAAAATGATCACATGCTCAAAGATGAGAAAAAAGATGAATTGTAAAGTGATAATTTTGTTTTAACATAAGCAAACCATAAAAAATACTAACTTGTAATATAAGATCCTTTTTACTGCATTGTGGATTCCAATAAAAAATATTCCTTGAATGTCACTCACTTTGTGACAAATATTGCATTGTCAATCTATCATAATTTAATAATGCTATGTTTAGCAAAGATATTACTTTCTGTGTTGTGTTTCTGGTTTCTTTTTTCACCTCAATGCTAGGAAGAATAACTTTTCTTGATAAGGGCCTGTTACCACTAGTGAAAAATTCCGTGGGAATGCAATTTTTTGTAGATGTTGAAAATAAAAACCGTGCCAATGTTTGTAAAATAAAATCCAGAACTAAAACGTGTTTAGTAGATGAAAATAAAATAGACGATTGTAATATCTTGGAAACAAGCGGTGCATATTACGATTTTGTTAAACCAAGTAACCGCAAGACTTTAATTTTCGTACTTCCGACATTATTCCAACACGACTTAATAGGCTACTGCAATTTAATTTTTGAATGGCAATGCCGTAATGATACAAATGTAACAAGATTAAATATACCATTTAATACACAAGTTTCAAGTAAGACGATTGCGACAAAAATATTAAAGGATTATATTGGTACTGAAAAAGGAAAAACCTGTTTATCATTAGACCAAAATTCTTTAAATAGTTGTCTTCCAGTTAATTGTGACATTAAATATTTGGGAAAGAGATCATTTTACAATTACAATTTAAGCAAATGTTTCCCAGTAACTAAATGTATTGGTAATCCTAACAATGAACTTGCTGACAAAGCGTATATGGCTGTAAGCAACACATGTAGGGACTTGGAGACACCGCTATCTATTCAAGACATTTACGCCATTGGTTCTGGCTTAGGTACGACTACACAATCATCCCAGGTATTCCAAAGCAATGTTAAAATTGAAATAAAGTCAAATTGTTCAACGATATCTCAAAATATAAACTTTTTACGAGATCTTGCCTTTGGAAAATTGTACCCTTCTTTGTGTGGTCAAACAATAGATTATAGCATTTATTGCAAAACCGCATTTTTGTCAATAGGAATAAGCATTATTGTTTTATGTATAACTATTTTATTTCTTACATTCTGCATTAATGCAGTTATTTGTTTATTTCGTCAAGAACCAGTAAAAAAATCGAAATGCTGGGAAAAATTTAAAAAGATTTTAAATTGTTGTAAAAAGAAACAGAATAGAAATGAGTACGCTGAGAGCAAGGAAATAAGAAATGCTTTGTTAAGAGAAGTTCTAGTCAAAAATTTACCTCTAGAAATGAGAAATAGTGCTATAGACATTTGTGAAAGAATGGGTGAAGAGGTAAAAAAGAAAAAAAGGTATAGAATTTCAGACATTGGAAGCCAGTTTAGCTTAAGAATGGATAATGAAGATCAAACCTCGACGGCCTCAATTTCTAGTACATCTTTTGAAGTGAATGATGACAAAAAGTCGTTACTAAAATAAAAATTCATATGTAGGTATACAATCAATTTGTTTTATTTCCCGCCGAGCGTATATGTATTTTATTTTCACCGTGTTTTAACAATTGGGTAATATCTTGTATTGAGAACACCAACCTCTCTGCTAAGCGTGGCGATAAAGAAAAATCTTCCCTACAATGTTAAATCGCCATATCCATCAAATAATCTGCTGTTTTAACATTTTCACTGTCCGGTTTTGAGACACAATAGTAAAACAATAGCAACGACCTATATGTAGTGCACGGGACAGTGAAAGGGTTAAGTTTATGCATTTTACAAATCTAAAGGATAAACGGTAAATCGTCGTTGTGATCGAAGACGGACCCCCGTTTTCTCCGCTACTCTCCTCCTACTGCTTATTATTGATCTGCTTATTTCCGACATCTAATGGTATGCTAACTATAGCACATTCGGGACCAAATCCAGTCCGAAAGTGAAACTATGGTTGAGCATGTGAATCTCTCACTATAGGCAATCTCCGAGTGGGTTAATGCAAATTTTGTGAGATTCAACGCCTCTAAAACTCGTTGGCTTGTACTTTTAGGTATGAATAGTTTGAATACTTGGACGGTTCATAGAGTTACAGGCCAAAGCAACAAGGAAGCGCGGTGTTGCACCTGTACGGTGTGAAGTATCACTGTACGGTGATACTTCACACCGTACAGGTGCAACATCCCGCTTCCTTGTTACAGTCCATGGAGTGTTACTGTAACTTTTTAACTCTTGCCGCGAAACGCCACCTAGCAGTTTTGGACTTAGAGGCGAGGCGTATTAAGAGGCATATTTGTAACCTTGATTTGTTTGCCACCAATCTTATCAGTTTCGAACACAGATAAAGTAGAGTAACAATCCTCCCGGTTAACACGCTGCAGCTATATTATGGTTGTAGCACGAATGGGATGACTCGACGGCTCTGACAGAATACCACCGTAAAATTGTAGCTCAACGCTGCTATGTTTCGTATGGTGTGTGCAAAGAACCGAAGACCCTTTTTACTGAAAACGAGGCTTTACATCGTAGTCCTCAGGGGTGACAACACATCTGCATTTTGATTTTTAATCGAGGATAGAATTAGATATCTATGGACCACATCATCCACTTACCATCAGGTGGACTGTGTGGTCGTTTGTCAACCTTATTTTATAAAGAAGAATCTATAGGATATATTCCAGACACTTGGATTTTCCAAATACATTCCGCTTTTATTTAAAAATTAAAAATAAGATGTTAAAGTTGTCATATCAGTTACATACGTCCGTCCATACATCATATTATGTGGTATGAAATAAAATAAATAAAAAAAGTATTTATACTAGCTACTAGCCCTGGATATGGCTATTAGCTAGTATGAAGCCTTTTTTTTATTATACAGGGTAAGCATAAAATTTATAAACAATTCTACCATTGCGCAGCCCCGTAACGAATCCACAACGAATTTATTGGCCCAAACTATGATATTAAATTTCGAACTTGAGTAATTTTGGTCCATAAATATAGAATCTGTAAATATCTTGACTTCAACGTCATCCTTTGGATCTTATCATAGCTATAATACATCGTCTAGGGAAAACAATTTATAGAGTGGATATGATCCAAATTTTGGCCTAGTCGTTCAGCAGTTACACAATCACTAACAGAATCAAGATGATATGAAATTTCGAAGAAAATCCATACGAATCTTGACGACCTGGCAACCATATGTTAAATATATTCATAAAACATTTTAGAAAAAGTGAAAGAGAATGAATGAAGCGTTTATTTGAAAGGTCTAATCAAAAACACGTGGATGTTACAACAAGCGTTTAAAATAGGTTTACGAGAAAAACTTAAAAGAAAAAAAAAATTGTTATAAGTTCAAGGCTTAGGCCTTCACTGCTGGCCGGATGAGGAAGCTCAAAGTTGCTTAGCGAGCTATGGAGAGGGCTATGCTCGGAGTTTTTGTGCGTGATAAACTTAGAAATGAGGATATCTGCAGTAGAACCAGAGTGACCGACATAGCCCAACGGATTAGTTAGCTGAAGTGGCAATGGGCCGGCCATATAGCTCGAAGAACCGACAACCGATAGGGAAAAAAGGTTCTCGAGTGGCGGCCTCGTACCGGCGGACGAAGTGTAGGGCGTCCCCCCACAAGATGGAGTGACGGTAAGATATGCAGGAAGTCGATGGATGCAAGTGGCTCAGGACCGTGCTTTGTGGCATTCCTTGGGGGAGGCCTATGTTCAGCAGTGGACTTGTGAAGGTCTGTAATGATGAAGTTCAAGACCTTCATAGCGCCGTGTAGTGGTGGTGTAAGAATATCCACTACCCCATATCGTGCTGTGAGTGTCGTAAGAGGCGACAGAGGGAAATTAAAATAGGTGATGGGCAGCTGCATCTATCTGATAACAACTTAAAATAATAGAAAACTGCGGTAGACAACCCGCTTACCAAGTGTATTAACAATGGCAAAATCCTTCCTGTGAGGCAATCTATGGGGGAGGCCTATGTTCAGCAGTGGACTTTTATAAGCTGTAATAGATAAATAGATAGATAGATATATAGTTCAAAGCGTGTCCTACGAATACAAAATACATTGTATTTAATTCTTTACTTAACAAGTATGACTGTGGTTGAAACCTCCTTTACAGATTATACCTAATACTTGTGTTAGGATAACTTACTATTCCATATTAAAGTTACATAGATTAAGTTTAAACAAATATTTAATAAGGGTTTAACGTGGTTGAGCCGAGTTGCAGCTATATTGTGGTAGCATGAATGGGTCGGCTCGACCGGGGAAGGATCAAGATCTCACAGAATATCAACGTAAAATAGCAACTTGAAGTGATGAATGGAGGGATCTTCAATAAACAACTCACCAAGCACTTTCTATACAAGTTTATTGTAAGCAGAGCAGTTCACACAATTAAATAGTTCAAATAAACAATGATCTTTATTATTATTTAGTACAAAGCGTAGCATGTGACGGTTGCGTCGCTCCAATGTCTTCAATCTTTTGTTCGATGCAGTTTTCACGATTTCTGCGATGATACGATACGACTCACAGGTAAGTTTTATATGACTTATTCATTTAGTATTTAAAATTGTTTGTATTTAATTTTAAACTTAATTGTGTAATGTAAATTGTTTAGTTGTAAATTGTTTATTTTTATTTTTCAGATACTTGACGTCATTTATGATGAACGATAATAATCAGGTAATTTAAATCTGCGACCTGGGCGTATACAATTTCTTTCATATTCTTCTTTTGTGTTTTCAGGTGGTGTTCGACATGCAGAAGCGTCAGAGGGTGTATATGCAGGTTTTATTCTATCTATTGAAACCACTGACCTCTATATATATGGACTGGCGGTACACCATGATATAATGAAGCGATTTGATTTTCGCCATTTTGGCGCTGACAGCAGAAGTGAACGTCCACGGAACTAATAATAGAGATAAAACAGTTTTTTTTTTAAATACTAGTAATGCTATTAAACATTACTAACATTCCCTTTATACACTTCTGGTAAGCTTAAATTGTTGCGGGTATCAACATTGGGTATGTTGGTACAATCGCGAGGATAGTCAATTAGTACTGGAAAATGTTCAACTGGATTAAGTAACTAGATTTACAAAATAAATATAAAAACATAAGTTCGCAAAGAATTTATTGTCAACCGTTAATTCAGTTCTACTCGTAGTATTATAGAAAACAAATTATCTGCTAAAATAACGCCTATTTTAACTATCCACAGATCTGTCTATAGACAGAATAAATAAAATAGACTTAGAACATATTGGCAGAATAAACGATATCTTCCCTGCCATACAGTTCATCACATTGCGGTAAAACTTTGACAATTTATTGCTTGCACTTGCGTGAAGTTATAGGCATAGTACAATTAACTTCGCTAGGTAGCGCGCGAATCTTACTGACAATTTATTTGAAAATTTCAAATCATTCTATTTCAGTATTGTATTATCATACCTAATTAAACAATATAACTCTTCCGATATTTCTACAATTATTTCTTCTGCAGCAACAATGCGCCGGGTACAATGGTACGTTTATATCTTGCTAGATTTAACAAGATATAAAAAGATATAAACTATAAATTGCATAGTTATCACTTATTTTCAACTTCATTTTGGAAATTTAAATTACAATATTAAAAAAATATATAATAAAAAAAAACTAAAAACTGAAATTATCACACAGTCTTACTGCCCGCAATATGGTGTCATAGTCAGAGAAAAGCGTATGTGTTATAAATGCTTAAGACGACGTATAACAATGATTTAGCGTTAAACACAAACAATGTCAGATACGTAATAAGGCACATAATACACTATTGCTTAAAAAGTATAACTACAGTCAAAAGAAAAATGTTTAAACATAGAGCAATTAGGCTTAGAGTGATAGTGTCGTGTCATTCAAAATTTCGTTTAAAGTTGAAGCAAAAACACAACAAAAACACATATGTGCATAAGTGGCCTGCATTTACGTTTGCCCACACACACACACACACAAGCAAATGAGTAATGTTTGTAACTAAATGACACTTTCCCCAAAAAGTGGGGAAAGTGTAATAGTAGACATAGTCATAAAATTACTATTTACGTTGCGTTTAGAATTATTTATTAATTGTTTGCAAAGAGAGGAATGTAACATTATTTATATTTGTTGATCTTGTGTTGTAATGTATATTCACAAATCTATTATGTAATTATATTATTTACTAGCTCGCCAGGCAGACTTTGTTCTGCCCTTTCCAACGACCCTTCCTATAAAAATCGTTAAATTCGCAATAAAAAATTTTGAGGGTCATTTATCGGGATAAAAACTATCCTATCTCTCAAGTTGGACCAAAATGCACACAGTGTGCAAAATTTCATTGAAATCAGTTCAGTAGTTTAGGAGTCCATCGCAGACAAACAACGTGACACGTTATTTTTATATATAAAGATTTACGTAAATATCTACTATTTATGTTCCACAAAATCTTTTATAGTACATTAGCTAATATATTTAACATATTCATCTGAATATTCTTATTATTTGTGAATATTTATTCTATATATTATACTCCTTAGCTCAAGGGAATCATACATATATAGAAGTGCAAAAATGGAGGAGGCAAATGCCTACGTTTTGTTTCCGCTTTTGTTAAGCTGCTAGGTGGCATTTTGCAGCACCAGCCCATATATGGCAGCAATACTCCATGCACGACCGGACTTGCGCTTTATATAAAGTAAGCAGCTGTCCCGGCGTAAAGTATCGCCGCACCTTTGCAAGGACTCCCAGCTTCCTTGCAGCTTCATTGGCCTTGGACTCAATGAACCGCCCGGAGTTCAAATTTGAGGATATTTCAAGCCCTAACAACTGAATGCAGTCGGTATATTTCAGTGATACATTTCGGAAAGAAGGAGCCAAGGTGAGCTGGCTCCTTTTTGCAGTGAAAAGACACGCCTGTGTTTTAGAGGCGTTGAACTACACAAGATTGGCATCGCCCCATTCGGAGACTGCCTGTAGTGTGAGATTCACACGCTCTACCATAGCTTCTCTTTCGGACTGGATTTGATCCCGACTGGCCCGAGGACTTGGTTGGTATCTCTCAACAACTGTGCTATCGTCTGCATGCCCATAGATACCGGGCATAAGCAGATCATTAATATGCAGCAGGAAGAGATTTGCGGAGAGAATTCAATCCATTTCCTTCAGTTTTTCCGATCTAACACAACTTACACTTAACAAGCGAATCGTTGTCAGATAATCATTTTAGCTATCAGATTTTTTTCATTAGTTATTCATTACTTGCTGTGGCTGTGGCCCGCGGCTTCACTCGCATTAATCAAGATAAAAGCATACAAATTGGCAATAACATTCATGTTATTATTAACTTTACTTCAATAAAACAAAAGAAATATTTTTATGCTATTCTGGCTAAACATTAACTATTATCTTTAACTTAATTTAGCCACCACTGTTGGATAGCGGCAAAACTTTTTAGAAAGTGTTAAAGATATGTAAATCAGAATAAGAATTTAAAAAAACAATCTAATTGTGTGTTATTTATCCTAGAACATATAGTATAAACAATGTAAAAAGAACTGTGCATCATGTAAACAAAATAAAGTCAATACATTTTTTTCGTGGCAAGTGGGAACCCCAATAATATTTGGCAAATAAAAATACCTACTTATATGTGAATATTCTAGGTATTTTTATTTGACAAATAAAAATACAACAATAATTATCCCATATTGGCAACATATAATTATAATCACAAGAAAAAATGGGGTAAAATATTTTACAATGCCTAGCAACATTTTCATTATATTGGCGTCTGTCAAATTTACGATTTATTATTTTGTTTTGATGACGGCAGTCTTGGCTAAACGTAGTGATTATATTCTCTTTGGTCTTGGCTCTGGCGTGGAACGGTACACTTGTCGTATTCCGTTACTAGCCCACCCTTGACTCGTTGGATAATTAATTCGTGCAAAGGAATTAATTATTATTTTTAAAGACAAAATTAATCTCTGTACTATTTATAGTTTGTATTAAAGAATAATATTCTTAATTATCCTTTCTACAAATACTACACAAAGTACATCAAAATACACAGGCAAACAAAAATAACCCTTTCAATAAACCTACTCAAGAAAAAAGTTCTCACGTTTCCTCGACAATAAGTAGCGAAAATAAAAGCGTACTTCTAGCCACGGCTTTAGTACGTAACTTCACTATAGACAGCAGCCCAGAAATATTACAATATTTATGTGGCCATGGCTCCGAAGCGTCGTTTTGTACCGATGATATAGCACAGCTATTAAACTATCGTAGGAAGAAAACGAATGCCAAAATATCGTTAATATCGGGCATCGCTAACGAAAAACCCAAGACCTCACCTATTCACCAGAGTAAACTTCAAAATCTCGATTCCCAAGCAAATACGAAATAAAAACATCAGTAATAATTTTTTTTTTTTATAATTTTACCTAAGCTGACGAGTTCATTGCCCAAAAATAAACTACAAATTATCAAAAGTAAGACATTTGACAACAAAATAATCGTTGACGCGTCTTATCACAAGAAAGGCCCAATTGATGTTATATTAGGTGCAAAATAATACAGCAAAATATTACTAAATAGGCTCGAAAAATTATGACTAATGGACTTAAAGTTTTAAGTATGGTGACAAACACAGACGAGGTAAAAGAATTGACTAAATTCTGAGAGTTAGAAGAGCTCTCAGAAAATAAAATATTAAATAGTGATGACTAAAAATATAAAGAATTCTATAGAAAGACCACAAAAAGAAACACTGGTGGTACCTATACTGTTAGGTTACCATTTATAGACTCCTCCATAGAATATGGGCACTCAAGGGAAATAGCTGCCGCTATACATGTACAATTAGAATGAAAGTTAAACAAAAACTATGACTTAAGAATCCAATATAATGAATTTATGCATGAATATGAACCACATGAAAAAAAATTACAGTCAAGACTATGGGGAAGGAAAATTTTATATTCCTCATCAACCCGTAATAAGACAAGACTCGCTAACTTGTTTTATTACGCGTTGATAAAGGCTTTTTTGTGAGTCATAGACTAAAAATAGCCTTAATGAAAATATATATAAAGCACTCAGACTGCAACAAGACTTAGCGACCATAATACCAAGGTGGCGCAAACACAAAATAGCTTTTATGGCGGATATTGAAAAAATGTACCGTTTCAAAAGGGTTAATTATTTAGACCTTAGTTAACTACGGTTACTTATGTAACCACGGTAGCTCCTCACTTAGCTGTAAAGACCTTACAGCAGATAGCAATGGACGATAAGGACTTTTGTATTGAGGATATATTATTACGAACAGGAAGAATAGGGGGAAACGCAAGATAAATGTTGGGGGTCGGTTGCAACATTCTAAACTAATATAATATATAATATTATGTATAAAAACGAATATAATATAAACTAATGCAATAAAAATATGCGATACTGTTACCAAACAATCTTCACGTACTATTACTATAATAATAAATGACGCACACTTAAAAACGCTACACGGTGGCAACATACTCACAATAGCATACTTACGATACATCAATTTTGGGTTCTAGGTGGCAAACCCAAAGTAAAACAATGTATTAATAAATGCGTTGAATGCATAATATATAAAGTGAAGACCGCAGAACAAAAACTGAGGGCGCTACCTAATCCGGCACGAGGCAGTCGGAGTGCCAGATCCAATAGACAACATAAGCACAGACATTTTGAATAGGTGGAAACATATCCAAAAATTAAGAAAGTATCTGTAATAGTAATTGGCCTAGTGATTATTCAAATCAGTTACAACAATGGTACAAATGAAAATTAAACAATGATAACTTAAAAATGGGTACAGTTGTAGTTGGAAATTTAAATCCTAGTAGGTGGCCCATAGCAAAAATTAAAGAGCTACATTCAGGATTTCTATAAAGATAGCAATGAAAAGTCAGCAGAAACATAAAAATTGTATCCAGGAATTTGAAGCTAATTTGTTGCTAATTAGTTACCAAAATCGCGATTTTGTTGCTCCAACCGGTTTTGAGTAAATTGAATTACTGCTATCTTTACATTAAGATAGCAGTAAAAACTTTCAATCAACCCCGCCGTAGCGGATAAAACGGGATGATTTGTTGCTAATTAGTCGCTCACATATAATGCAAAAAATATAAAAAAATAAATAAAAAAAACATAAATTTAAAAAAAAACATCAAAAATTATTAAAAATCAATTTCTATTTTGATACTGATTCGGAAGTATTACAGATACTTTCTCAATCCTTAATTCCGCTGCCGATAAGCGAAGATTTAGAAATGCAAAAAAAACTATAGTAACGCCTGTGCATTGTACACGGCAATTATTAAAGACTGCACAAAAAATAAAAGAAACAAAACAAGCAGGGTTAGTCACTGGTTGTTGCTTTTCTTGACTATCTTATTGCAATCAATTTTATCATCAACCGTGACCTTCACCATAAAGCAACTTGACTCTGGAATGTTTGTTGAGCAAATGGGAATAGCTAAAGTAGACAGGGGAACATTTAGAACAGAAAATTAATAATAATTTTGACAGAGGAAAATTAGACAACTATATTGAAAACATAAAAAACGTAACGATTCAATTTAAGCAGCTCTGCGATAACGCTCTGCCTGTGGAAACCGAGACGCACTGTACTCAATTTTATAACCACTCAGAAGAAGAGGTAGAAAAAGTTAAGAAAGACCAAGAATTTTTATAGAGGGAGAGGGACGTGGACAATTATTGACATCAATTTTTGGAATAAATGACGAGGCATAACGAGACATAAATATGTTGTAAAAATCAACAAAATTTAATAGAAGCTGCTAATCATTAGGCAAAAGGAGACAATTTCTTTTTGTATGTAGAATAGACCCACCATAAATTGTGACGTAACTTAATGAAATACATGTCAATTTAATTCCTTATAACCTATAGATTACAAAAGTAACATTAGTTTAACCGTGTCTAAGGGGAATACTAAAAAATTAATAATTAATATAAATAGGCTTCGGTGAAAATAATAAATTCCAGCAGTGACGCCATCTTTTTAATAAAATGTATAAAAATATTAAATGAAACTAATTTAACGAATTTTATTAACTTTTTTATTCCCGACGTTTCGAGTGCTTTTCAGCACCCATGGTCACGGGGGGGACTGAGGTGTTTGACGTCCCGATGTCATAGTTAGCCCGGCTACCTTCAGTTTTTGAATATTAATTTTTTTTAGTAGTTTTTTAGTGGAAACAACTTCAAATTTATTAATAAAATCCTCTTTCATCGACTACTAGACGACGTCTACGTTATAACTGTCGTGACTGCTGGTAAGACCCCCCTCTCACTGCGGCTTATTCGTTGCAAGTATAATTTAAGATAATAATAATGTTAAAAAAAATAAAAAAATCCTCAAGGGAATCGATGACTTAGTACCGTACATATGACAGAGCTTGGCGGAGGATTAAGTGTTATGTCAGTTTATGTTAGTAGTGTGCTTGTCTTGGATTGTAATAGCAATTATCCTGATGATAAAGTTGACTGCCTTGTTCTAGTTCTAGTGGTCCTAAGTGCGAGATGCCTTTCTTTCCCATGGGTTTTCGATTCTTTGAGCTATACGACCGAACCATTGCTACTTCAGCTGACTAATCCGATGGGCCATGTTGGTTATTCTCGGACTTATTCCGAAGCCTATGATGCAAAAAAACTTCAAGCGTATCTCTTTCCATAGCTCACTGGTGAGCAACCTAATCAACTGTTTTATTTTTGCTTTTATACATTACACTTATTATAAAATTTAAATCTACGTAGCTAGCATAAGGTATTCGCATATGAAATTGATACTGTTTATTTAATGTTGATCCCTTACGTAATTTTAATCAGAAACAGAAACAGGCACTTTTTTATTCAATATAGATTATAAATAATACTTATTTAAAGTCACTTTTTGTTTGATTACCACTGGTTCGAAAAAAACCTCTGTCCTGGGAAGAACCAGCAAGAAACTAAGCGTTATTTTTTTTTTCAAATAACAGCTTACAATTATGCAATCACAATTAATCACACAAAACAAATTAGAAATAGCTTGGTAGCGATCACCTCATCGCTACCAATATATTGTTTTGTAATTGTTTCCAACAAATATATTGTTTTCTAAATATTTTCTTTATTTTTACCGTGTAGTGGCAGTGTAAGAATATCCACTACCCCTTATTATTCCGTAGGTCGTAAGATTTTTTTTTTATAGGATCGGGTGACAAACGAGCACACAGTCCACCTGATGGTAAGTGGTTACTGTGACCCATAGACATCTACATCTATCCTCAATAAAGACTCAAGGTGCAGATGCGTTGTCACCCGTGAGGACTAAGATGGAATGCCTCTTTGCCAGTAAAAAGGGTCAAATTCAAATTCAAATTCATTTATTCGCCAAAGGTCTCCGGTTCTCTACACTCACCATACGAAACACAGCAGCGTTAAGCTGACAGAGGGAAACAAACCAGGAGATAGGCAACTGCGTTTCCTAATAACGACTAAAAATAAAAATAAAACTTTGGTTGCCAACCCGCTTGCCAAGCGTGGCAACTATGACAACCCCCCCCCCCCCCCCCCCCAATGAGGCAATATAAGGGAGAAGCCTGTGTACAGCAGTGAACTTCAATAGGCTATATCGGTAATGGCATATGAAATTCATACAGTTTATTTAATGTTAATCCCTTAAGGTAATTATTACTTTGTAGCTACGAATAAAGAATTCTTTCATTTGAAACTCAATTAAGTTTGAAATAATTCGTAACATCTGAAACTTACTGAAAGCTTTTATTCGAAGTTGTTCCATTATGTAATTAGCATTCTCCTCGGAATCCACCAACGCTCCGAGTTTCTACATTCAAGTAACGCATTGTTTGAGCTCAATGTACAATTGTTTCTGCCGCGGCATCACGTTCAAAATAACCGATTAGTCAAACATTTTTAGCAAAACGACGTCACGCAGAAAATTAGGAATTATGTAAGTTCGTCTTTATAAATTAATTATTCTCATTTAATATTTTGATAAGCAATGTTTTGCGGAATGATTTCTTATATTTACACAATTACTAAATGTTTTACAGAACGAATTTACGGATTTCATCTCATTTAGTTGCATTTTTTTAGGCTTGGTTGTGACTGTGGTCTCTTTTACACAGGACAAAAATGATTTCCATAAAATCCCACGTAAAAGAACAATGATGCATAGCTGATATGATGATAAGTTCGGGAAGTCTGCAGTATGTCAACATGTTTAGGATCGTCCCAACCGTTACATCAGATTTGAAAGACCACAAAGAAGATGAAAAGAGAAGATGGCTGGGTGCTACCATCTGCTTGGGATCCCTTTTCCATCCACGGTCACACTATAAATATTAATTAAAATGATATCCCAAATCCAAACCCAAGCATACTACTACAAGATTTCAAGATACTGTAAGCTCATTCTGCGTAGATGGGACCAAAATTATTATGTAAAAGTTGAAGGTCAAAACTTAAACCCTTCAGAAATAGGTTATAGGGTGGTATCTACCCAAAGGAACACCTCAGCAGAAAGGGAGTTTTATCACCGATTAAAATATTAATGTCTCTCAAAACTTGAAAACAAGATTGTAAAACCAGTGCGTGTTGCCAGTGACTCGTGGATCTGAAACGTGATACTTCACTGCTGGCCGTGTGAGGAAGCTCAAGGTCACTCAGCGAGTTATGGAGTGCTCGCTGCTCGAAGTTTTCTGCGTGGTAAACCTAGAAATCAGAATATCCGCAGTACAACAAGAGTAACCGACATGGCCCAACGGATTAGTAAGCTGAAGTGAATTGCTAATGGGCCAGTCATATAGCTCGTAGAATCTTAAACCGATGTGAAAGAAAGGTCATCAAGGTAACATCGTCTCTCTTTAAAATTTTATTGTAAAAATAGTTTTAAAGTTCAGTTGCTTTAACCACTATGTAACAGTGATATAGTGCTATACCTATAGAAGTGTTATTCAAGCTTCAAAACAGTATATGACGAAGATATTAAGTAAATAATAATATACTCATAATAGCAAAATCAAAATCTGGATCGTAACCTTTTTATATTTTAAAGTACCTAAAAACAAACAATCTACCTGTGAAAACCAAATACTAGCATAATTCAAAAACAGAATTACGAATTAGGAAGAATTACGCTGGTATTCCGTGAGAGTGTAGTCCGGTCTAGCCAACCCATTCATGCTACCAACCATAAAATAGCTGCAGCGTATAAAACTTTTAAAATAATTTTTCGAACATTTGCCTGTATGCTTGCTTGTTAAATATAAATACGCATATGAGACTTCAGTTGGCTGACGCGTTGATTGCTAACCGAGAATCTTTAAAAAATGAAAATTTATGCAAATAAAATAGACTAATATTTATTATCAATTTTTCGCTACAATTTCAGCGTCGGATTATATTCGTTATAATCCACCAGTAGCGCTTTCTGTCACGTTACAGGTGGCCATTGTTACTTTTTATCTTGCGCGATGGTTAACGATCCGCCCTTGCGTCACACGGGTGATTTCTGAATTTTGGAAACCGGGTCTGTAAATCTTTTTTTTATGGAATAAGGATGACAAAAGAGCCGTTGTGACCCATAGAAATCTGCATTTATCGACGATTAAGATAATTAATAGAATCAGGCGTTACGTTGCGGAAATCCATTATATTAAAGTTGGTAAAAATTAATTTGCCTACATTCGCTCAATGATATAAAATGATGTTTCTTACGTAGTTTGAAGAGAACCTCCCTCCCTCCCTCTATTGCGTGCACTATCCCCGTTACCACTAATCCCAGCATCACTACTCCTCAACATCACTTCACTAGGAAAGACACATCACCGACGATAATACGACAAGTATCTCGCCTCTACACGAGGCACCCTCAAATGAAGTGGACTCTGCGGTGGCTGACCTGGGTGGCTGGATTGGATGAAATTAAAAAATGAAAAATACTTTATTTGACAGTTAGCACCTTTACAAATAATTTAACAATAGTTCTCACACTAGGCTCGCAGACCTGTATCGTGAGAGCCATATACACATAATAACAAAAACAGAATTAGTGCACGGCTGACTTTATAAAGCTTTCCTTACTTTAAATGTCTTCCTCACTTTATTTATAGTCTGTAAACATAAATATATACTTAAACACATATACACACTTATACACATATATATATATATATATATATGTATGTATGTATATATATATATATATATATATATATATATATATATATATATATATATATCTTATTATATATATATATATATATATATATATATATATATATATATATCTTATTATATATGCAATAAATGAAAGCACATACTTGTTATCGCCTTTGCTGACGATATACAAAAAATGAACATAATCGGCCCAGTAATTAGGTCAAAAAGTAGAGTTTTACTTTTAAGCAAATTTGAACCCTCTATAGAATTGGGTCACTAAGTCAATGATTCAATGAACTTGAATCCTTGAACATTAAAAAGCGACGTTGCCACGCAGTGCAAACTATTGGTATTGCGACGTATCGACAGCGGTGTCTTTTGTCGGCGTGAATAAACAAGCGGCACGAGGCACGCGGCGTACTTTAAAGGCGACGGCGCAACTGCGCGCGCGCCTTTGTCGTAGAGTAGGACACCTGTTATTGACGATTAGCTTCTTTCAAAGGGAGTAAGTAAAATCGGTAAACAAAAAAAAATGTTTAGCTTTAAACACTTAGGGTATGGTTTCTTTAGAATTATCGTGTTGTAATGATAATCCTAAAAACACTACGACCTATTTAAAGCTATACTTTAAAGCTTTTTTTTTTTAAGTGTGTTCTTGTAGATTTAGAGATAATAAATTATTTTAACATGATAAAAAACCCATAAAAACAACCAATTAAAAAGTCATACATACTTACCCGTTTCCCAGGAAGTCACAAATCGGTAGTTTCGTAAGTTCAATTATACAAAAATAAACTTTTTTTTAACAATCAATAACTTGTTGATTGTTATCAAATCAAAAATCAAAATTACTTGTATTCAAATATAGTAGGTAAGTAAGCGTAAAAAAAAGTATCGATAAACGATTATTTTCACCATTTTGGAATTTGGAAGTTTGGCTTCCACCTTCCAGTTCACGCGCAATTGTTCCAGGATACAGGTGCGTTTCGCTGCCTACGCGCATCTTAATTATTTATCGTAAGATAATTATCGTATTATCGTAAGATAAATATTATTTGAAACACACAGTTTTTTCTTTAGCTCATTGTATTTATGTGAGCTTAATATTGTTCTATGAGCACTGGTAGCCATACATAAGACAAATAGCTGCCGAACTGTAAGTACTTTATTATCTCTATATAATTTAACTATTGGATACCTGTATTTCTTATTAAGTATAACTTTCAGGACCGAACGTTGAGCTCTCTCAATCCTCATTATGACTGTTTTGGAAGCGCTTCCCCAGCAAGAAATACAATACGTTAGCAGCGACTGACATAAGGCATAATAGACGGTCATTAATGTATTTAGTGGTGCAACGTTTCTCAGTTTTCTCATGATATAAACTATATTACGAATTCTTCCTGCCAATGCCGGGATATGCGTCTTGAAGGTACGGTTGTGATCAATGAATATACCGAGGTGTTTTATAGATTCCACTCTCCGAATTTTTTCACAACTACACAAATGCTTCTTAGTTGTGCAATGATGCAATTTTATGTGTTTGTCAGTAGGTAGTGCTGACGAACGGGTCTTATGAAAGCACATATAATTAGCTTTTTCGACGTTGAGAGTTAACAGGTTTGAGTTTAACCAATGAGCAACCTGTGAAATACCGCGTTCCGCCACAGAAATGGCGTCATCCCATGTTTTCCCAGTGTATAAAATGACTGTATCATCAGCATAACATATTATTTCTGAATGTTTTGAGTTGAACTGATGTATGTCGTTCATGTATATGATAAAGAGAGTGAGACCGAGAATACTTCCCTGAGGTACACCATAATTAACATTCTGCATTTCACTTATATAAGTGCCCACTCTCACGCACTGTTTCCGTTCCTGCAAATAGCTTTTGAACCAATCTAAAGGTAATCCTCTGATTCCTACGTTTTCAAGCTTTTTAGATAATAAAGGTATGGAAACAGTGTCGAAGGCCTTGGCTAAGTCTAGGAATACGCCAATACAGCATTCGGTTTTGTCAAGGCAAAAAGATATATGTGAAATTAAGGTGGTTACAGCGTCCTCGGTACATTTTCTTTTCCTATATCCAAACTGTCTTGAAGAAAGCAGATTATGTGCTTCTAAGTAACTCATTAGTCTTTTATTAACCAATTTCTCAAGCAGTTTGGAAAAAGCACGTAGCAGAGAAATGGGTCGATAATTATCTAGAGAGTTTTAAAGGCCCTTTTTATATATAGGATAAACCATTGCAGTCTTCCAAACTTCTGGAAATACGCCGGTATAAATACTCAAGTTGCATATTACTGTAAGTGGCTCAGTGATAAATTTCTTAATATGCTTAATCAGCGTATTACTTATTCCATCAATTCTTGGCGCTTTATCATTTTGAGATTCGTTATTAGGTGTTCTATTTCGTAAGCGTCCGTAGGTTGCATAAAAAATGAGTTTGTTGTATTTATACTTTTACTATTTCGCACTAGGCTTTCTTCAGTGTTATTGCTTTTAATAAGAATTGTGTGTGCTAAATTTGGCCAACTGTGGAAAAATAGGTATTACAAATATCCAATGATTCTTTGTTGCTTATAGATCCTTGAATATTTAATAGCTCTGTTGGTTCTTTCTTTGATGTAGTGATGTTGCATATATCCTTGATTGCTTTCCATAATTTCTTTGGCTGTCCTTGGTTTTCTTGCAATTGACACTTTTCGTGTTCCCTTTTTAAGTTAAATAGAAGCTCATTACAGAAATTGCGGTATCTCTTATATGTGAGGAGTATAATTTCGTCATTTGGATTCTTCCTTGATTGCATATGTAGTTTATCTTTATGTTTTATACACCGTATTAAACCTGGAGCAATCCAAGGTTTTATATTGTATTTAGAACGAATCACAATTACACGTTTGGTGTGTTTAGCTATTGTTTTTGATAGATTATCAGTAAATATAGCAACTGCCTGATTTACGTCTGTTTGATTTTGTAATTCCGACCAACCTATTACTGCTAATTCATTACTTATAGTATCAAAATCAATCTTAACTTTTTCCCTTAATCGGGGTTTAGGTATGTTTCCATTCAATGATAGATCAGCTATTGTCATACTGTGATCTGTAAAATGCATACAGTACTAATTGTTTCTCCAACCGCTTTAACAAATATATGATCAATACAGGAATCATATCTTGTCAGTTTAGAAATAGCAGGCAGTAGTCCGTATTCTGCCGCAAGACAGACATAACTTATAGTATCATTGTCCCCTTTTAAAATATTAATATTAATATCTCCTGTCAATACTAATTGAGGTTTATTTTTGTAGTAATCAAAATGTAATTCCAGATCTATTATTAAACTGTCCGTGCTCTAAACGAAAGTGAGCGATATATATAGAAAATGGTTACTGTATCAGGTATTTCTATTATTAAACAGTCTCCTTCGTTAAAAACTGGCTCTATAACATTTGCGTCTTTGACGAACACCACTACAATACTATTTTGATTGATTATTTTATGAGTTCTGTACTGTGTATCCTGGAAGTACCGGGATAATAGAGGATTCTGCAATACGACATTCCGTTAAAACAATTACATCCAAGTCAAATGCCATACGTTTTAATGCTATCGTAAAGTGCGTAAAGTTTTTTGATATGCTCCTGATATCAAAATTCAATATTTTAAATGTGTACTTATTAGTTATTATTGAAGCACATTGTTCGAGTTGGCTTATGTTATGACATGTTATATTTATTGTGTCTAAATTATCTTGTTAATTATCTTGCATTAAATACAGTTCAACTTAATTATAAATATATAAAATAGTTATATAATAGTAGATTATTAATGTCATGACAAAATATTTAGTCAAACGAAAAATTTTAAAATGTGCGAAGAGAAAATTTGAAGTATTGCGTGTTTGATAGTGTACGCAACAGAAAAAGGTCAGGAGGTGCTCTTTAATCCAGGTAAAACACATTTTATTTCATTGAGCGGTTGTAGACAAATTATTTTTTATCAACTTTAATCTCGATTTAGAATCAAAATGAAGATGCGTTGTCACTCCTGAGGACTAAAATGGAACCTCTCGCTGCCAGTAAAAGGGGTCTCTGATTCTCTACACTCATAATACGAAACACAGCAGCATTAAGCATCTATTTCTCGCTGGTATTCTGTGAAAAGTTGTCCTTAAACGGTCATGCCAACGCATTCGTGCTATAACCATAATAAATATACAGCGTGTAAAATCCGTTAAATTTGTTTTAATTGTGTTGTATTCGCTTTTGAATCATTGAACAGCTTTCAGTTTTAACTAAAAATACCATCGTCATTAAAATATGTTTGCAGCTGAAGAGTTTTTGTTGAAGTTGGGCAAAACTAGGTCAATGTAGCTCTATGTGATAAGAGAAGTTATCCGCTGCCTCGTCTCGTTTATCCCCTTTCCGTTTTCCCAGATCCAAGCCGCTTGAGCGTCTTGACCTATTTAGGTCAAGTGAAACTTTCACAGATTTTGTTGCTCGTTTTTCAATTGCCTTTTACATTTATTTCCTGCATACAGAACACAGTACGTCTCGCAGTAAGTGGTTACTGTGGCACACAAACACCTATGTAGATATATCCTTGATTAAGAATCTAATAATTGATGCGTTGTCACACCTCACAACCAAGATAAATGCCTTGTTACCAATAAAAAATGTCTACGATTCTCTACATTCACTATACGAAGCACAGAAGCATTCAGCTGTTATTTTATGCTGCTATTCTGTGTGAGCGTGGTCTTTCCCCGGCCAACGGAACGCACTCATGTTGTAGCATGTAGGGCATGACTCTATCACATTAAACCTGGTTACCTTTTGTGAAGGGCTTGATGATAAATAGCATTGTTTTGGCGCAACAACACCCTATTCACTCTAGGCATTGCCTAAGATGCTTATATTGTAATTGGACGGAAGGACTGATACTGGCAAATTATTCTACTCCTTTGCAATACGCATCACAAAATACTAATTCTTATAATTTGATTACATTTGCTTGACTTATCTATAATTTAACAATGCGTTAATTGTTTAGGAATGTGAAAATAAACAAAAATAAATAAATAACCATATCAAAACTACGTAAAGATCTTTCAATGATTTCTGCAAATCAATTCGTGCTAATTAGTGAAAGTTTGATGGCAGAGGTACGAAACATTTTCATTAAATATACTATGTTTATATACTTTTTTAAAAATTTACGTAACTAACGATCATACAGTCCACCGGATGTTATAAGTGAATACTGCAGCTCGTGAACATCTACAATCATCTTGAAATAAAGAAGGCTATAGATGCGTTGTCACTTCTGAGGACTAAGACACAATGCCGTCTACGGTTCTCTAAACTCACTATACGAAACACAGCAGCATTAAGTTTCTATTTTACGTTGGTGTTCTCTGAGATAGTGTTCCTATCGCGGTCGGGCCGACTAAATCGTGCTGTAATCATAGCATAGCTGCATCGAGTCTTTACCATGTTGAAAACGTGTATGACGTTTTTAAGTCGAATTCAAAAAGGAGAAGTTTCTCAATTCGACTGTATGTTTTTGTATATAAGTTACGCGATGTAGTGTAGCCCCCACAACAGTATACGTTAGGGTTAAGGTATAATAAGATTAAGCAGTATAATTAAAGATTTAGCACCAACAAGACATCTTTTCTCAATTAACACCTTTTCTACATTACCCTGCCAGGCGGTGTGCTGCGACAATGCACGCGCACCGCCGGGCCTAGATAAAAGGTAGGAAGTAAAATATAAATATTAATAAATTAAATAATGAATCCATTAGTGAAACGATTGACAAAAAATATTGTAATGGAATGGACACAATACCGTATGTGACGAAAAATAAATAAATATGAATACAAAACAGGCCACAATAATTATTTTATAGAAGCTGACTGAAAATTTTAAAACATATGTATATTACTATGAAGACAACTAACAGAGAATGAGAAAAATAAAATGTGGATTTTTTTATACAATGACCAAAGACCAAAATCCAAGAAACGGCAGACTTATTTAAAAAGGAAAGAAGCAGTTGTACTCTTGTAAGCTTCGTCCAGAAGAATGTGAAAATTGAGCCAAAAAGAAAAAAGAAAAAATACTTAAGAGGTAACTTCGCACCTGTGTGATTTTAGTTCCATTAAAAACTTTATTTATCAATTTGAGATTTAAAAACAATTTCTTTGTGTTATCATATTTGTTGAACTTAAGTATTAAATATTCTGTATTTAATATACCTATGTGTAAATCGAAAATATTTATCAGATAATTCACGATTCAATTGACTTTTTAATAATTTTATTACCATATCTGAAAAACAATCATAATGCAATAATAATGTTTAATTGATAAATGGCGTTCGTTGAGTTACAAAGCGCTTTGCAATCTTCCTACTTTAAATAATGGTGACTTCGTAAACTTTTTGTACACTAATCTATATGAAAGTTTTTCGCGTTTATTAGTACCTCAGTGCTCCCATCAAATGTTATCTCGGTGAACAGTGTGGTTTTGAGTGCTTATTTCTTTGTGTAAAAACCCAGAACTCGCGCAGTGTCAAAATACATAATAATTTATGTACCCACATATTAGCGGATATACATAGTGTCAATTCGTTCGCTAATCTTGTACTCATCTACCTACTTGCTACTCGTAGCGACTGTTACGGCGCCATCTATAGCGATTGGTGCGCATTATCATTATCCAACAACGCCGGCGCATCTCCACATCGTCTAGCAACTACATCCCTACTAGTCACCCGCAGGCATGATCTCATTTCTATATATATCGATAGAGGTCGCTACATAAACCATTACTATGAATTGTAATGCCTGTAATCAACATCTTCAAGCTGATAGCTGCTTACACTATCGATTGTGCAAACACGATTATCATTATAAATGCTTGAACATTAGTAGTAGCCAATTTGCAGCTCTGCCCGAGGATTTCCTTTCATCTTGGGCATGCCCTGCCTGCACTAACATAACGAAACGTAAGAATAGGGTTACTTGTAACACCCCAGTTCGCCTCAATCAGGTGCCGACAGCGGATGATGCAATGAATATGTCATTTGATCAAGACACAATCGGCGCAAATAAATCGGATTGTGCTTATGATTTGAAAAATCCCACAACTACGTCTAGAGGCGCATCTCAGTCGACTGCCGAGCCAATAACTATAGAAAAAATTTCGCAACTTATCGATGATAAACTGAACTCTTTTCTTTCATATTACTTGAATAACCTGCGCTCCTCCTTGAAAACAGACATAGACAATATGATTCGTGACCGTATTGATGGGTTAAAGCAGGAATTTACAGCTACTACTGATTTTCTGCACAATGAGCAGCTAGATATTAAAAAACAAATAGAAGATCAAAATTCTGTAGTTAAGAGCTTGGAAGAAGAGAACTGCGCCCTGAAGCAGGAAATTAGCAAAATGAATACTAAGCTATCGAGTATGGACAACATGACTCGTAGTCTGAACTTAGAAATTCATGCCGTCCCAGAAAATAAAAATGAAAATTTATTAGTACTGTTTCGTAAACTATGCGAAGTCGTCGGTGCTAACATAGAGGAATCATCGATCAGGGCATGTCGCAGAGTATCCAAAATGGACCCCAAGTCCTCCCGGCCCCGTAACATCTTAGTCACCCTAGCATCGTCCCGACAGCGTGACCTTGTCATCTCGGCTGTCACTCGCTACAATAAAAGCCACTCGGATGCCATGCTGAACTCGAGACATCTTGAGGTGCCTGGTACTTCTAACAGAATTTATGTCGCTGAACATTTGTCTCCGGAGATGAAGATGCTATACGCCGAAACTCGTCGATGTGCCGCAGATAACAATTATAAATACACTTGGGTGCGATATGGCAAGATTTACACTCGTCAAGACGACTCTTCCAGCGCAATTCTGATTAAAAATTCTAACTGCTTAATTAAGCTAACAAAACCCCCGCGGAAATAAAAATATATTACATAATTATATATTGACTTACTTAAAACCACAACATTATATTTACTCAACATTTTGTACTTTTTCGTTTTGTTTTAAATGGAAATATTTTATCAAAATGTCAATAGAATAAGGTCGAAATTGCATCAAATTCACATTAATATATTAAATAGCAACTATGACGTCATCTGTCTTGTTGAAACTAACCTAACTGATGATATTTGTAACAGCGAAATCTTTGATTCTAGATATCACGTTTTCCGTAGGGATAGACTAACCACAAGTAATATAAAAAAGGACGGCGGCGGAGTTGCAATTGCTATTAAAAAAAATATAATGTTATTCGTCAACAATTATGGAAAACTCACCTGGAAGACATCTGGATTACTATTCGGTCGAATTCTTCTAATCACTTTAATTTGAATGTTTGCGTTAATTACTTACCTTCTTATGTCACCGTGGAAGATCTTATTATATTTTACAATAACTACCAAAATATTATTTTAGAGGCGAACGAAAAAATAAATTTATTTGTGTCGGAGACTACAATAACCCTGGTATACAGTGGATAAATATCTCGGGTGTGTCCTACTTGGTACCCTCCCCCTCTACTGACCGCAAATCGAGTCTCATGCTAGAAACTGCTTCATTATGTGGTCTATACCAGTTTAATGGAGTGCCCAACAGGAATGGTCGGTTCTTAGACTTGGTGTATTGTACCTTTGAGGATGTCATTGTTAATGAGTGCTCTCCTTTAAGTCGTTTGGATACACATCATCCAGCTCTTACTATTGAAATACCTCGCCTGACTGCCAACAGAGTTACACTTAATCCTCCCAAACGGTTAAATTATAAAAAATGTAATTTTGATAGAGTAAAAACTGAACTCTCTGAAATACATTGGTCATCCCTGTTGTCTTCTTCCGACATAAATGAAAATGTTGATGTATTTTATGACACTTTACTTAACATTATCAGGAAACACACCCCTCATTCACATAAAATGAAGGATAATTACCCCGTCTGGTTTAACTACAGCTTAAAAAAATGTATTGCCGAGAAACAAAAATTCCACAAATTATATAAAAAAACTAAAAATCCTCGAGATTATGATGTTTTCTGTCTACTTCGTGCACGTAGCAAAAAGTTAATGTCTCAATGTTATAAAAATTATATTGCCTCTACTGAGACTGAGTTACGTAACAATACAAAGCCTTTTTGGTCTTTTGTTAATAGCAAACGTAAAGAAAGTAACTCGATACCACATTCGATGAAATACAATAGCCTTGAAGCTTCTGACCATAAGGGGATATGTGACCTATTTTCAATTTACTTTGGTTCAGTTTTTGAGACTAATAATTTTCATGACTCCTCCACTAACTCTATTGATGTCCCTGTCAGCAGTACCCTAGCCTCTGTCTCAGTTACGGTTGAGGAAATCATAAATGTAATTAAAAGCATTGATTCTTCTAAGGGAGCTGGGCCGGATACAATACCTCCTTTTTTCATCAAGAACTGCGTAAATGAAATCAGTTTTCCACTCTGCATACTTTTTAACCAATCACTCAGTTCAGGAATTTTCCCTGACCGATGGAAGACGGCTCACATAATCCCTATTTTCAAAAGTGGAAATAGAGCTATTTGCGAAAACTACAGACTTATCAGTATACTGTCTTGCTGCGCGAAAATTTTCGAATCTATTGTGTCTGACCTCATTTATAATCACATAAAACCTCTTTTGTCGACCAATCAACATGGTTTTGTTAAAAATAAATCTACAATCACCAACTTACTAGAATATAAAAACTATTTATGTTGTGCTTTTGCTAAAAATGTGCAAGTAGATTCTGTCTATACCGACTTCTCTAAGGCTTTCGACAAGGTTGACCATCTTCTCCTTTGTCGAAAGCTTTGTCAAATGGGTATACATGGCTCGCTGCTTCGGTGGGTCGAATCGTATTTGTCTCGAAGGAGTCAGCTGGTGGCTTTTAAGGGTGAACTATCCAACCCAGTTCTTATTACCTCAGGTGTCCCACAAGGCTCGATTCTCGGCCCTTTACTGTTCATTGCCTTTATAAACGACCTTGATGCGCAATTGAAATGTCCTAGCTTACTATATGTGGACGACTTAAAAATTTTCTCCGAAGTAGCTACCCCTGAAGACGCTGAAGCACTACAAATGGACATCGAAACCGTGGCAAGATGGTGTACTCATAATCACATGTATTTAAATATTAATAAATGTTTTGTATTGTCCTTTACTAGAAAAATAAATAACATTAACTTTAAATACACTCTATATGGACAAAAACTTAACAGGCAGAGTCAAGCTAAGGATTTGGGTATAATTTTCGATGATAAATTGAGTTTTCGTGAGCATTACGATTACATTCTTATGAGGAGTGGTAAAATGCTGGGTTATGTCCTGCGAAACACTAAACAGCTTAAAAAGCCAAACAGTATGGTATATCTGTATAATTCACTTGTCCGGAGTGTTCTGGAATATGGTGCAGTCATTTGGTCTCCGTTTTACACCGTACATACTGAACGCATCGAGAACATTCAAAAAAGATTCTTGAGATGTCTCTCTTTTCGTCATGGTTACCATCGCAAGTTGGCCTCATACACAGATAGGCTGCAGAAATTTAACATGGTTACGCTAGAAACGAGACGCATAAGGTTCGGGCTTATATATCTACACAAAATAGTACACTCTACGATTGATTCTCCGTCCTTGCTTGCGTCAATTAACATAAACACTCACTACAGGGCCCGTGACCGCAAGCCTAAACTGTTTTCACTCCAAGTGTACCGTAACAACACATCTTATTACAACCCAGTGGTTAGGATGTGTCGCCTCTACAATGATATATCCCAGGACCATCCAAATATTGATATTCTAGGTTCAACTCCAAATGTCTTCAATAGATCTATCCGGGATATTTTGAAATAACTGAAATAATTGCTCTCATCTATACACTTTTGTTCTAGCTTGTAACAGGCCTCTCTTGTTGATTGCAAAGCCACTGTTTTATTTTTTTATTTGTTTTTTTAAATGTTTTTTAACTTTAGCAAATGTAACTCTTAATAACTTACTTCATAAACACATGTTTTTGGCTTACAGTTTAGTACTTAATCATTTAATTTTAAGAAACTTTTATCTCCACAACTGTAAACTGTATTGTGATAATAAATAAAATAAAAAAAAATAATAAATTAAGTTACGTAAGAATTTCTGTGGCATGTTTGCATTAAGGCAGTGGACAATTTTATATTTACTTTTATTCAGTTATTTTATTTTTATTACTATGTCCTGCCAAACTGAATGAAGTGGATTACATTTTTACGTAATTAAATTTACCATGTCAATAAATTTTTCAAATTTTGTAGTTGTAACACCTCAGTAATAGATTCCATTTTTTTCGGTAGCAAATTTCATTTAAATGTATACAATTATGACAAAGGTTATAAAAAATTCGCTATTGTTATAAGTTTATAAACTTGATAGTAGTTATAGTGATTTTTCAATAAAGTAGTGATACGATAAAATAAACATCATATTTATAGCAATTGTATTTTTTTTTAAAAAAAAGCTTATGCATTTTTTCGATGTATGTAAAACTAATAAAACTATTCACGATGTAACTATATTAACTTCTGTATAAATTTAAAAATATTTAAAACTATCACTTTAAGATACATTTTACTTTACTTACATTCATATTATAACATATTGTACAAGTTATCTTAAAATTAGGTTTGAATTATAATACCATGTGGTCATAGTTTGATGTAATCGCAAACGTTTCCATAAACGTACTTTGGAATTTAAAACAATTGTGTCTCAAATTGCTTGCGCTGCTAGGATTACAATTTGTCCCCCCCCCCCCGAACGGGCTCCCGCCTTTTCGTGGCGGGGGGGCTTAGTAGCCGTGGCTTGGTCACCCAAGGTGAACAAAGGGGAACCCCTTAGCTGGCCCGTGGTGTAGGGCCGGCCCGAAGCGGCCACTCCGAGTGGGCTTGGCGAGCTCACTTCGGATGTGTGACGGTGGGTTGCGGTGAGAGGGGTGTCCTCACCCCTAGAGGAGTGTCGGTATTGCAAGGCACCGCTCTCCCTACCCTCCGCGGCCGGAACTTTGTTGGCGGCGGAGCCAGAGACCAGATCCGCCGCTGGGGTCGGGAAAGCAGGTGCTACTAAGCGCTCGATTTTCCTGGCCCCATGGCCTCCGCGTATCGGACTCGGGGAATACGATACGCAGGTGGAGTTGGAGGCCGTGGAGGGGGTGTGCCTTGTGTTCCTAATGCGCCTTGCCTGAGAAGGAGAATTGGGAGGAGAGGTCCTCCCCCGAGAAGAGGCTACCATGGGGCTGCCTGCGCTGGTGGGGCCGCGAATGTGTTTGAAAGTTTCCCGTGGCCCTGCCAATGTGCGGCGAAGGTAGAACACCATGGGGTTTTAGTCAGTGCGAGTCCGACACAACCAGTCATTGCCACCGCGATGCGGGTATGCGGAGGCATTTCCCCATATAAAAAAAAGGATTACAATTTGTATTTTGATCTGTGTGTTGCTATGTTAATGATAATGATTACGTTGCTTCACATTGACTTCTTTGTTCTGTTTATCATAATATGAAATGTAATAATTTATTTTCACTTTTATGTTGTTTCAACTTTGGAATCATAAGCTTTTAACTACTATAATTTATTATTTTCTCGGAAATAGTACTTGTGTGAATTATGAAAATATTTACTTCGCTTAATACGATTTTGAAACTCATTTTATGTATATAATTAATTAATTTAAATTTTGTGCGCATATTGTGAACCTCAATCCTTGATTGACAATAATATACCTTAATATTATATGATATAATATGAATTTGTAAAAGATGTAAGTATATTAATGTGTAATTAACGGAATACATAATTGTAAACGAAAATATTGATAGTGTGTAGTTGTGAGAGTAAGGTAAAGAAAATTATCGGAGCTTAGCATAACCACATAACAATCAGCCTGATCAGCTTAGAGTTTGGAAAACCTAATAACCGATTAGTTTTCAAGGTTGTTTGGACACGATTAAATGCGGAATAAGTTTTAATGTATTTTTAATCAGGGAAATGAGAATTTATTATGTTTGCAGCACCAGTAGCCTAATGGCAGGGCGCGGGCCGCGAACTCGAAAGGTCGTGGGTTCGAATCCGCCATTCGACTACTGTCGTGAACCACTTTTAACACAAGCATTTTAAGCGTACCAGAAGTGGTTAAAGGGAATATTAGTAAAGTTTAATAGCATTACTAGTATTTTTTTCTTAAATTATAAATTTTATAAGAATATTTCGAGCCGTATACGTGGACTAGTACGTACGTATTGGTACAATTAACATTTTTATTTTTTTGTAGGTAGGAGGTGTAGTGTAGCCCTCACGATAGTACCTAATATATTAGTGTTACGGTAGAAAAAGTTTAAGCAGTATAATTAAAGATTCTGTTCTCATTTAACGTACTACCAACATAGCAGAGATATGTTTGTCAATTTTAAACCAATTTCAATGATTCTTTTTTATTAAAAAGGTTATATACTTCTGCCGTGGTTTCATGTTTTAATAAACTATTCCATGCCTAAGGTCGAACATATGGGGGAACAAAGTCTTTAATGTTCATTTCAGACTAATGGTGATTTCAGACTACTTTCGAGCTTGTGATATTTGTTAGTCCACTCAAAAGGATCAACTAATTAATCTTTTAACATAAAGAAAAGAAGTAAAAATAAAAGTTAAAAAACTAAAAATAATAAAATATTTATCATTGAATAGTTTCTAAGTCAAGAATTTAATACTTTTATACACTGTGTCTTCACACCGACATCTGAAGCTATTATGTGGATATAATTTCATTCTTTTTTTTAGATCGGCTTTTCTTTTTTTTTTTTTCAAAGTCAATTATTTTGCATAATTCCGCAAATACTGTTTATATATACAATGTTTAAAAAACCATAAAAAAAACTAAAACTAATAACTTAACACTTTCACTGGTTGGTTTTCAGACACAATAGTAAGACAATAGCAATGACTTATAATTATGTAGTGCACGGGACAGCGAAAGAGATAATTATCTTACAGTCCAACTCCCCGTCGTATCGTGCCAAGAACGCTGGCTGCGTTTTCTCGCTGAATAACTATACTTAGCTTTCGAGCGAGAAAAGAACTTGCTCTCTTGTCACCAGCGGCAACGATCAGTCTCGGATGCAGCTCCTTTAGGAACTTCATCGCACGTGGATCACAAGGACCGCAAACAGCAAATGGCACAAATATGTAATCACTTCTCAGAGACACATATTTGCGCCACTTACTCAGTTCAGCTGCCTCTGATGCCGCCCCGGCTCTAAACGAGGTAACCCTGAGATAAGAGGCCGCCAAAGTGTCTATGCAAGTAGCATCCCATACTAGGGCTTTAGCTCTCTCGCAAGTGACCAATGCCATATCGTCGGATCTCTTGCCATCGTCTCTAAATATTCCACAAGGCTTTAAAACTGAGGGAACATTTATGCCTTCGGATCACATAGTTCAAAGAACCGTGCCATGAAAACCTACCAACACTTTTCCTCAAAATTGGTCCAATGTTTTAAATTGGTACTCTCCTTTCTCTTTACTATGAGAGATATCTATTCGTAGGACGATCATTTTGTCGCGTGCAGGCTACCTTTTTTATATAATATGAGTAAGGGTGACAAACGAGCACATAGTCCACCTGATGGTAAGTAAATATTATGGCCTATAAACATCTACATTAAGAATAATTATTCCAAATGCGTTGCCACCCTTGAAGACTAAGATAGAATGCTTCGTCACTAGTAATGGAATCTTCGGTTCTCTACACTCAATATACGAAATACAGCAGTATTAAGCTGTTATCAGACCATGTTACCTGAGCCATAGCTCTACCATGTCTAAAAAAGTATCACATAGCCTCATTTCTTCTCAAAGCACAGTTACAGATCCCCTGACCTTAGCATCATAAAGAATAGAATTGAATGTTATTTTGAAAGTAAACTGAATCAACATTTAAGTTACAGACTTAACAGATAAAACCAATTAGTTTCCGCCAGTATCTGTTAATAATTTCATAGGAGCCGTCGAAATAAGTTCCTGTGAACTTCCGCCAACACCCCCGCTGTTCTAATCTCGTTATCGCTTCAAAACTTGTCGGCTTTGATATTATTGAGGCTGATATCTCGCATGATAGATTTTTACCACAAATATGCAATATATACAATTACGAGGTTGAAGGAGGATTCTCCTATTTTTAAAAGCCTTTCTTTCACTTGCAATGTTTGTTTGTTTTTGTTTTTTTATAGGATAATGGTGACATACGAGCACACAGTCCATCTGATGGTAAGTGGTTGCTGCGGCCCATAGACATCTACATCTATCCTCTGTTACAAATCAAAATGTAGATGCGTTGTCACCCGTGAGGACTAAGATGGAATGCCTCATTTCCAGTAAAAAGGGCCTCCGGCCACCTGCACTCACCAAGCGAAACGCAGAGGTAAACCTCTACTTCACGCTGGTTTTCTGTGAGGTCGTGGTACCACCCCGGTTCGAGCCGGCCCATCCGTGCGACAGCAAAACCTGCCGCGTGGCTCTACCACTGTTAAACTGTTGTTTGGGTCAAATCTTTGCAATTGATGTCTTATTGCATGCCGTAAGCGAAAAAGCGCGTCGGTATGTTCTACTAGGCCTAAAAATTAGGATTCCAACGATTTACCAATTTTTATTTTGCTATGAAACTTCCTTCACAGTGCAGTTTCCATACATTTTACCAAGGACAAACATCCAGTCCCGGAATTATTTGTAAGCCATACTAATATTTTCCTCTGCGGGATTCGAAGTGTTGCAACTCATATCTTAGTCACAGCGCCACGAAGCTGTCAGAATGGGATGTATATAATTCGAGACTTATCCGGCCTAATGCCACTTCAGCTTAAAAGTGTAAAGGCTGATGTATGCTGTAAAATAATAATTTATATAAATGTAATCATGTTTGAAATTAATTGTTTATTTTGTTTTATTGTAACGAATGCAGGTGGCTCAGGACCGTGCTTTGTGGCATTCCTTGGGGAAGGCCTATGTTCAGCAGTGGACTTATGAAGGGCTGTTATGATGATGATGATGATGTATGTAAGGAATAATTTTTATGATTATTAAAAAATCTACCCGTAGTCGATGGCTTTATCAATATTCGAAGTATGTCGCCGTGGTACTCTTAAGGGAACTCGTCTTAATATAGAGCACTTTTGGCGGCGCCTCTTTAGAATGAAGTGATATATTTGATAGATTTCTTAGCACGAATGTCACAATTGTTAAAAGTGGAAGAAATATTGCTTTTTTCTGAAATATTTGTTATATTTTGTTTACATCATATTAGCAATGGATAACAAAAACTACGGGTAATCCTAAAAGGAGAAGAATTTAAAATAGTTGAAAATGTATAAAAATATATATATTGAGGGTGACGAACAAGCACACAATTCACCTAATGGTAAGCGGACATTTTGGCCTATAGATATCTACATCTATCCGCGACTAAAAATCAAAATACCCGATCGACCCGACACATTCGTGCTACAACCATGATATAGCTACAGCCTGCTTCTACCACGTCCAATAGAGTTGTAACTTGTTACCAAAAGTAAAAATACTAAGACCGGTCAAAGTTGCGAAACGTCTGCTGCATTTGTTAATTCGCCTGCCGTGACGATTAAGGAACATATATGTAGTGTATGCGTGTATATGTGTATGTATGTATTTATATATGTATATATTGTGTGTTTTTAAGTATATATGTCTATGTATGTGTGTGTATATGTATATTTATATGTATATATGTATATACAATTATTTTTTCTTTTAGCGCTTTCTATTTTGATTACTGTTGCACCGCCTCTTGTTTGTATATCTCTGTTTAGCCTAATGGTTGACTGGGAGAGAATGCCCTATGGCATTAAGTCCGCCATATGTACAACTTTGTCCATGAAAACTTAAATAAATAAAAAAATAAAAAACATCCTCCATAAAACTCGAGAGACCCAAGTCCAGTAGTAGACTTGAAGAAAGAATAAGAATTATAGTACTAGATACTTGACAACCGCTTTGTCTAGTGTCTAGGACACCTAATATTTCTCAGTTGTTATGGCAATATTAGTGTAAAGTGTGCGTGGTACTGCTCCGGTCTAGCTGACCTACTCTCCAGCTGCAGCATGGGTCTAATATGTGCTATTTAGCTTTTAACGTGAGTAATGAAACTGGTT
This sequence comes from Parnassius mnemosyne, assembly GCA_963668995.1. Lineage (NCBI taxonomy): Eukaryota > Metazoa > Arthropoda > Insecta > Lepidoptera > Papilionidae > Parnassius > Parnassius mnemosyne. The sequence continues at coordinate 5,489,861 of CAVLGL010000093.1, read as the reverse complement.
AAGTATCTTTTTAGACATCTTTTTCTTTCGACAGCATTGTGCGAAGCGGATGAGAGTACACCGTGCTGCCAAGGAATTGCTGTACATTCAATCCTCGATATATTTTTAATTAAACTTACTATAATACGAGATAATATACGAGGAATACGTATATTTCCGGAAGGAATACGAGTAGAGATACGAGGAAGCGGAGAAAGAGAAGGAATAGAAGGAAGGAGGAGAAGGAGATAGTGGTAAAATGTAGTTCTACTTTAATATTTTAAAAGTCTGTTGGCTGTTGTACTATTATATTCAATCTTCACTTTGTTGAGACAAAATTATTGGTTAATATTCGCCTTAAATCACTACACTTCGATTATAACTTTTTGTGTTTATTTAGAAGTTTACTAATACTATTTTAATATGTTATAATTTTTTATATATTGTACGTGGTAGAGCCATGCTGCAGCTATATTTCTGGTATAGTCGTAACACGAATGGGTCGGCTCGATCGGGAGAGGACCACGCTCTCACAGAATACCAGCGTAAAACAGCAGCTTAATGCTGCTGTTTCGTATGGTGAGTGTAGAGAACCGGAGACCCTTTTTACTGGAAACGAGGCATTCCATCTTAGTCCTCACAGGTGACAACGCATCTGCATTTTAATTCGTAATCGAGGATAAATGTAGATGTTCATGTGCCACAGCAACCACTTACCATCACGTGGACTGTGTGCTCGTTTGTCACCCTTATCCTATAAAAAAATAGGCACTTTATATATCGTTCCGTGGGTGTCGTTAGAGGTGACAGAGGGAAATTTGAACAGGAGATGGGCAACAACCTCTTCTTGAAAACTACTAAAATTATAAAAAAACTGCCAAGCGTGGCAACTTTTCATACATGGTAGAGCCATGCTGCAGCTATATTAATTATATAGTTGAAGCACGAGTGGCTCGGCTCGACCGGGTAAGGACCAAGCTCTCACTTCTGTCAGCTTACCAGCGTAAAATAGCAGCTAAATGCTCCTGTATTTCGTATAGTGAGTGTTGGAAAACAGAAAGAGGTATTCCATCTTAGTCCTCACGGCTGACAGCGCATCTGCACTTTTATTATTAACTAGCTCTTCCTCGCTACTTCACCCGCATGGAATTTACTAGGATTTCATGGGTTTTAATTTTTTTGCGCGGAACCCTAAAAATTTTTCTAAAATAAAAGTATTCAAATTACTCCTTATAATATTAGCTATCTGCCAGTGAAAGTCCCGTCAAAATCGGTCCAGCCGTGTCGGAGATTAGCCGGAACAAACAGACAGACAGACAAAAATTTTAAAAATTGTTTTTTTGTTATTTGTGCCGTATATACTTTCGTATGCGTTTAGTAAAAAGCTGTTATTTTAACATACAAACAGACATTTAAATAAAACTAATTTTACGGATTTTATCGCGTAAGTTTATACTGCGTAGATCGGAACAAAAATTAATAATTTTTAATCTGGAGGTAGCCGTAGTTAACTATGACATCGGGACGTCATACACCTCAGTCCCCCCCGTGACCATGGGTGCTGTAAAGTGCTTGAAACGTCGGGAACGCGATAAAATCCGTAAAATTAGTTTTATTTAAATGTGTAGTGTTCGCGTAAATATAAGAAATCATTATACAAACAGACACTTCAATTTTATTTATTTGTATAGATTGAGATTAAATGGAGATGTATATGTGTCACAGCATCCACATATCATCAGGTGGACTGTGTACACGCTTGTCACCCTTATCCTATAAAAAAAAACTGTGACGAAATCTCTCATATGAGGAAATCTATGAGGAAGGACTAAGTTCTGCAGTGAACATTTAAAGGCTGTAATCATTATCATCATTACAGCCTTTCACAAGTCTAAGGAATGCCACAAAGCATGGTCCTGAGCCACCTACATCCATCGACTTCCTGCATGTCTTACCAGATCGTCACTCCATCTAGTGAGGGGTCGCCCTACACTTCGCCTACCGGTACGAGGCTGCCACTCGAGAACCTTTCTTCCCCATCGGTTGTCGGTTCTTCGAGCTATATGGCCTGCCCACTGCCACTCCAGCTTACTAATCAGTTGGGCTATCTCGGTTACTCTGGTTCTACTGCGGATATCCTCATTTCTAAGTTTATCACGCAGAGAAACCCCGAACATAGCCCTCTCCATATCTCGCTGAGCGACCTTGAGCTTCCTCATACGGCCAGCAGTGAACGACCACGTCTCAGATCCGTAAGTCATCACTGGCAACACGCACTGGTTGTACAATTTCCTTTTCAGGTTTTGAGGTATGTCTAACGAGAAGATGTGTCGTAGTTTCCCGAACGCTGCCCAGCCAAGATGAATCCGTCGATTGACCTCTCGGTCGAAGTTGGACTTACCTAGTCGGACTATTTGTCCCAAGTAAACATACTCGTCAACAACTTCGAGCTTAGTGCTCCCAAAAACTACTGGCATAGGTGTGATATAGACGTGAAACATGATTTTTGTTTTGTCCATTTGTTCTAGCAGCAGTCCCTTCAAGGCTGTAATGAATGGATTAAAAGAGCGACATAATCACATTATGATTAAGCTCTTAAAAATTTTCCTTGACTATTATTTACAAAAACAATCCAAGCAAATTTATAACAAAGGATTCATCTTTCTACTGCGTTAATGATATCTAATCTTTTATCATCCCACAAAGAACTCCATTCCTTTGTCGTAAAAAGCTTAAGAGCACCTGAAGTTGAGCCGTAACGGAGAGCGTTCGCTGAAGATAATTTTTTAATCGGATCTGAGGCGGTTGAGCTTGAGCTACTCAACGCCTGGCTGGACAAACACGATACTGTTCAAGATATTAGAGTTCACAGTACCGCGATTTAATAAAATATCGAGTCATATTTGTATTTATAAACATAACTAGTTTGTACGTGTGCTTGTCGCTGAACTCCTCCACAAAGGCCGAACCGATTTTGATGATTTTTTTGTGTGCGTTTAAGTGGATATTTTAAATTCACAACTGTATTCGATAGGCGTCGCTGTTGTCGAGATCAGGAAATCAACACTGAGAAGTCGGGGCGTATCACTAGCACAGTTAAATATAGGTATTTATATGAGTAAAAGTCTGGGCAGGTACTGGCCGCGTATGTATAGTATTAGAATAATTTTTATTCAATACTAGCTAGTAACTGGCACCTTGCTGCCAGAGAAAAAATAAAAGTTGAAATATCGTTTTAAATTTGGAAGAGTAATATTGTTTAATTAGGAATGATACTTACTTAATTACTTCATTGAAGTTGAGTGATGTATAACTTTGAAATAAATTTATCGGTACGATACGCGCGCCACCTATTTTAAGTTAGTTATAATATAGCCTTCGCACAAATGCAAGCAATAAGTTGATAAAGGTTTAGCGCAATCTGATGGAAACACGAACATACAAAATACATTAGATAGATGACAAGAATATTATTAAAGGTCATTTATATTTTATTCAATAATGTCCTCCAAACCGAATTTCGGTCACGTTGGCCTGTCTCAACGGATACCAGCCTACACAGTACAGGATTGTAGTGCCCGAACACAGGTGCATTCTCTATTCCCTCACTCTCATAGCTGATGGTTCCGGAAATACGACACGACCGGAGAGACATCAAGCGCAAGACCAACGGCTTTAAGTACTTTCCGACCCACGGTGGTGAAAAACTGCCAATTTCCTGACGGCATGTGCTACTGAGAATTTCTTAACTGAAAAACTCAATAATTAATTTTGACCCGACCTCGGATTCGAACCCGGGACCTCAAGATCAACAATCGCTCTTACGACCACTAGACCAACGAGGCAGTCAATATATATTTTAATAATAGAGGTTTTTGAATAAATAAATTAAATCTACTTCTTCTTTATCAGCCCATAATAGGCCACAGACCTGAACCTCTCCCGTTGTAGGCACGTTTGCCTTAACTGTCACGCTTGGCTAGCGTATTGGCAATCGTGGTAGAGCCATACTACAGCTATATTACTGGTATAGTTGTAGCACGAATGGGTCGGCTCGACCGGGGAAGGACCACGCTCTCACAGAATACCATAAAATAGCAGCTCAATGCTGCAGTGTTTCGTATGGTGAGTGTAGAGAACCAGAGACCCTTTTTACTGGAAAAGAGGCATTCCATCTTAGTCCTCACGGGTGACAATGCATCTGTATTTTGATTCGTAATCGAGGATATGGGTCACAGCAACTTACCATCAAGTGGACTGTGTGCTCGTTTGTCACCCTAATTCTATAAAGAAAATCGGTTAGGTCGGGGTTTTAAAAACGCTTTTTACAAAAGAACATGAGGAATGGAACCCCGTTTATTATATTATAAATTACAATAATATTTACTAAAACGAGGGATGAACGCGACGGATGTTAGATCTCGACTGACTGTGCCCCGATGATGGGAACCTCTACAGTGTTCACAAACAATGACTATAAAAACATATCAGTATTCTAGGTTCTAGGCCACTCAAGTGGTATTTACTACTAAACAATGCTTTTAGGTAGGCTGCAATATTATATACCAGGTAGAGGTATAATACATCGCAGTACCAATATAAACAAATAAATAGTAAATTAAACTTATTTCCCGTTCATAGTTATAGGGTGAATTTGACTTTACATTATCTAAACTAGTCTAGTAGGAAAATTATAGCGTTAATGAAATTTGTTCTCACAAACTAGGAAGGCAACTGACGTTGAGTTGCTGTAGATTTCCTATAATTATTGGACGTTCGGACGGAGTTGTACTTATATTATTTACTTAAAATTTTATATAATAACCGGAATTAATTATCGTTGTTGAATTAATTTAAACATAAAAATTTACCGGGCTAGAAGGAATTTTACTACACACTTGCGTCACACAGCACTTGCTTCAATTAAAAAAAGTTAGTGAAAGATTGTTCGCGCCGCTTTCGTCTTAGCGTTTTAAGTATTTATTATTTAAGTAAGATGTAATGTAACTCTTATAGCAATTATTATGTCTTACGTGTAGGTACGTTTGATTTGTTAGGCTAAGTAATAGTACCGTAATTGTTTACGTTTAAGGTCCATATTTCTTTCTAATAAATCCATTTGTACTTCTACCAATGGCATATCGTTACGTTTGCATACGTAATACTGGCAATAGCCAACGACTGTTCAATTGAATTATTCAATGTACCTTTACCTTCTGGCCTCTTAATCTGTTAGCACGTCCTATTTAATATTTTTAAGATAATTGTGTACAAGTTAAATAGTACATTAAAATAGATTACTGAGACTCCTTCGAAGTTTCATTTCTTTGTACCATATTGTACAACGATTGCATACTGTATGGAACACTGATTTTGAAATACCAAATTTCAACATTTAACTTTCAGTAAATAATTTAAATGACTTTTTTCACATTGAATGTGTTATATATGCTTGTTTTCATTTAGAACTTGTTTATTGACTAATCAGTCCCGTTTGAAGATTTGTTTAGAAGAGTGGATGAGTTTATGTATTTAGGATGTGTGTTTGACAAGGATGGTAGAATGACAAGAATATAGAACGAAAAAGGAACGCATGTCACAGAGTAAATAGGGCTCATCTCTCTGTCGTGAGAAATAACTATGTGTCGGAAAAGGGCACATATTATATTCAATATGCTCTTTTAGTCCCTACCTTAATGTACAGGAGTAAAAGTTAAGAAATTATATAATAAGAGATAAGCGTGGTTTGCAAAACTGCGTTTTGACTAGGATTAAGAAAGGAATGCTTTGGTGGATTTTTTGGATTGTAAAAATAATGAATGAGAAATGAGTAAGAAAGCAAAACTTTGCTGCAAAAGTAAGAGTATATAGTATATAGTAGTAAGTAAGAGTACATAGTCAACAAGTAATGCTCTAGTCAAAAGTTTTTTAGCCAAATTGGTGATATATTGAACATGGTCAAATTAAGAGTACCCTTAACCGACAAGTTTCTGTGTGTAGATAAACTCGTATAAATAAGATTATACATTATCTTGTAAAAATTCATAAAAGGGCAGTTTCGCTAACGTGGTTTGACAACGCCTCGTTAGCTTTCAGTTGAAAAGAGTGCATATTCTTAAGCTGAAAAAGTTTTCATTTCTAAGAGGGTTATAGGGCAAGGAAATACGAGTAAGTGCCGCGCTGCTCCAATGCGTGTTGTCAAACTTCACATGTCTTCGAAATTTTTAAAGATATTATTATTGATTAATATTTAATGGCGCAGTGGCATTAAGTTATTGTATATTAGGTTTGATTTTAAGAGCTTTTATGTGATTAAGAAAAATTGTTATCAACCTGTGTTACACTCCTGACGTAAACGTGAAGGTTATACCGCCATTTAAGTAAGTTTTACAATATTATATAACATTGCTAAGAACTAAAATAATTTTAAACATTCATTTCCTTTCCATACTATTGTCTGCTATTGTCTTTCAATAAAAATCAAATAAAAATTGATTATCGTAATCGTAGGGTAAAAGATTCTCGGGTTTCTTCTCAGAGATGAACGGTGCAATAAGTTGACACCAAATATCATTCAATAACGCATCCCTGAATATAGTCCCGCAATATTCTTCGGTTGAATTATCTGGCTGCCTTTTACTCCACAATTCATATCCCGCTTCTCTGAGACCTTGACTTAAAATGTAACAATAAAAAAAACAGAATTAGCCGAAGCTAAAGCGTTCTAAAAGCTTTAAGTTTTTAGTCTTTATTCCCTGATACAAAGAATACAAAGGACGCACATAATGCATTTAGGCATTCTCTACTAGTCAATCCAAAGACTTAACATAATTTAGGTATAGCAATGTACAAAATAAAAATATTAACAATCATTCTATTTGATTATAATTACACAAAATAATTTGTGAGGGTGCAAGAATATCCATTATACCATATCGTCCCGTGGGAGTCGTAAAAGACGACAGAGGTGCACTGAAACATGGAACGGGCAGCAGCATTTTCCTGATAAAAACTATTTAAATAATAAGCAATGTCGCGGATTTTGACTGTCCCGTTGGTATAGTGGTCGTAAGCCTGTGGCTACGGATCATGTTTTTACGGGTTCGAATCTTCAGATCGAACCAATAAAGCAGTTACTGTATATATTATCTGTATATATCTGTACATATTATCCCTGTGTCAGGATCGTGCCAAATAGGAGTCCATAGTCTCTGCCTACCCCTCTCGGTGACATGCGTGAGTGTTTTTGTATGTATGTATTATCTCTATTACATTCCATTCATTTTTGCATAGGCCTCCCTCTAATCTCATATTTTTAACCACTTTCATAGCCTACATTGTTCTTGTCACGCGTTCTACTTCCTCTCGCATAATATGCCCATACCACGCTAGTGTCCCACTTCTCAACTTTTCCGTGACTGGGGCCACTTTCAAACTACCTCTGATATAATATAAAATTTTAATATAAGTAGCATACTCTTTGTTAAACTGTTCTAGCTTTTTAATCTGCATAATGTATAAAATAAGTGCATATTATATTCTTTAAAAGGACGACCAGAAATTTTCTTTTAATAAAACTTTATCAACTAAAAGCATTTTATGCACTGTTTTGAACTCAAAGCTAACGAGGCGTTGTCCAACCACGTTAGCGACACTGCTCTTTTATATGATTTTTTATGAGTCGTTGATAATGTATAAACTATAACAATATTTTTATAGACATAACCACAAAATAAAAACCTCTTTAAAGATGTTAAAAAAACCTAATATCTGTGTAATAACATAAATTGATTGGACTTACCTAGTAGGAAGAACAACTCCAGTTTCACTACGGGTATTATAGTATATTTATTATATATTCATAATCCATAAAATTCAAAATCCACCAAAGTATTCCTTTCGTAATATTAGTCACAATATAGTCTTGTAAATCACACTTGTCTATTATCACAGAATTTCTTAACTTTTATACATTTAGGTAGGGACTAAAAGGGAATTTTGAATATATGTGACTTTTTCCGACACATTCTCACTTCCCACAATAGAGAGATGATTCCTATTTACTCTGTGTCCTGCATTAATTTTTTATTCTACATTTGTGTCGTTTCAATAAGATACCCAAAGAGAATATAAACTTATCTTATAAAAATACGTTAAAAAGTCGCTCATAAAGAAAGCATATTATACAGTCGATAGCTACCTTGTAGATAAAAATCCTTGATCTTAATGTCTTTCAGCTGAAAACATATATAATCTCATTTTCAAAGTTGGAAGATTCAATAAGTTATACTTAACATAAATTCGTTATACTTAACATAAATCAGTATTTCGTCGTAGCTATTTTCTCTGTACCTAGTCAGGTCATAAGTATTGTCACACAGTAAAAACTTTTCTTTTAGAACGCTAGCCACAAAAAAGTTTATTGAATTCGAATTTTGAATTGTTCATAAAAATAAAACTGTTTACTTTTTAGAATTTTACTCATTTTTAAATATGGATTGGACGCTTAAAGAAGACCGTGTTGCAGGTATTGCGTTGCATCGTTGCGGTTACGCGCCAATTCAAATTTTTGACATACTGAAAAATTTGAATATAACCAAAAGATTCGTTTATCGTACCATCAAACGATACAATGAAGACTCTAGTGTAGATGACAGGTCAAGAAGTGGTCGCCCTCGGTCTGTTAGGACTCCAGCAGTGATAAAAGCTGTGAAGTCGCGAATTCAAAGAAATCCCAAACCAAGCAGAAACTGTTGGCCCTTCAGATGGGGTTAAGCAGAACCACGGTGAAAAGGGTGTTAAATGAAGACTTAGAGCTTCGGGCATATCGAAGAAAAACAGGACATCGTTTGAATGCTCGTCTAATGGACCTGAGACTGAAGAGATGCCGTACTTTGTTGAAGCGGTACGCGGGAAAAAAATATCGGGAATTTTTTTTTTCTGATGAAAAAAATTTTACCGTAGAACAGAACTACACAAACAAACTGATAAAGTGTACGCACACAGTAGTGAAGAAGCGAGCAACCGTATTCCGCGTGTCCAACGAGGTCATTTTCCATCCTCGCTCATGGTATGGTTGGGAGTTTCTTATTGGGGCTTAACAGAGGTACATTTTTGTGAAAAAGGTGTAAAAACGAAGGCAGTTGTGTATCAAAATACAGTCCTGACGAACCTTGTGGAACCTTTTTCTCATACCATGTTCAATAACAGGCACTGGGTATTCCAACAAGATTCGGCGCCAGCTCATAGAGCGAAGAGCACACAAGACTGGCTGGCGGCGCGTGAAATCGACTTCATCCGGCACGAAGACTGGCCCTCCTCCAGTCCAGATTTGAATCCGTTAGATTACAAGATATGGCAACACTTGGAGGAAAAGGCGTGCTCAAAGCATCATCCCGATTTGGAGTCACTCAAGACATCCTTGATTAAGGTAGCCGCCGATATTGACATGGACCTCGTTCGTGCTGCGATAGACGACTGGCCGCGCAAATTGAAGGCCTGTATTCAAAATCACGGAGGTCATTTTGAATAAACTTTAGTGTCATAAGAATCTATGTTTTGTTAAGTTAATTTTGGTATATAAATGGTTACATAATGAATAAACTTGTTTCAATTATTTTATATTAAACATGTGACAGAATTTATGACCTGACTAGGTATAAGTATAGTGTGAACACCAAGTAACAATTATTATATATTATATAAAGTTTTCTCATCTGGTTTGGCTTGATAAATATATAACTATAAATGAAGATGATAAACATACATATATATCAATAAAATTAAATAAATACATAAAAAATATATAAATAAATAAAAACCCAACCAAATGGAAGCCCTCGGCAGGGGAGACCAAACAGCCGAGGGTTAGGGGGAAAGGGAAAGAAACCGGCGCACGATGCAGGCGGTATCGAGGAGCACCGCCTTCTACATTTGAGCTTGGAGCGGTCCGTCGCGGAGTACAAGTCGCCTCAGATGATATGATATTTTGACGTTTATAAGTGCTTTTCTTAAAGTCTACATGAATTAAGATAAATTTTATTTGTCATTCTAACATCCCTGTTTAACACACATCCTAAACTCACTACAAACTCCTTCACTCTTCGATGCGAGTCTCCAAACGGGATTGATTAGTCAATAAATTAGTTCTAAATGAAAACAGGCTATATTACATTCAATGTGACGTAAATTCAAAAAAGGCATTAAATTATTCACTAAAAGTTAAATATTATTTGGTATTTCAAAATCAGTGTTCATTAAAGTCTGAAATTGTTCGCCAACTTTTGTAATTGACGCAAGTGCTATGATACTCAGGGCGTAGAGCAATTAAATTTCGACAGTGAAATTCCTTGTAGCTCGATAACTTTTTTTGTTTTTAAAATTGTTTTATGTTTAAATTAATTTTACATCGATTATTAACTCCTGTTATTATACAAAATATTAAGTAAATATAATAAGTATAAGACTAAGAAAATTTCAATACTGTCTTATCAAATTAAAATAGCAATGCAGACGACACGTTTGCCCAACTGGGAGTTTCATGCACGAAATATTAGCTTATCTATGTGGACAAATGAGATTGTCGCGACGGTGACGCTTGCGGAGATGCAAGAAAACCTAATTTGCTTCTCTCCCTCCAATAATTATAGGAAATTGACGGGAACTCAATGTCAGTCGCCTTTCCAGTTTGTGAGAACAAATTTCATTAACGCTATAATTTTCCTTGTAGACCAAATTCAGATAATTTAAAGTCAATTTTACTCTATGTCTATATACGGGAAATAATTTTAATTTTCTATTTATTTATTTATATTTGAACTGCGATCGTCGATCCCCCAGCCAAGCTTGACGATTAAGGCAAATCCTGCCTACAACCACATGAGTAAATAAACGGAACAGAGACAAAGCTTCATACAACCGTGCGAATCGGTTGCACTACTACAAGCACGCGGGGCATGTGTGCGTGACCACTGACCGCTTATCGCGTACGAGGCGGGACTGGAAAAAACCAGTTACGCTGGTACAGCCAGTGGACAACAATATCAGCGTCAGTGCGACGTAAGTTGTTTGTTTTGTTAATTGCAAGTATGAATATGTTAATGTAAAAACGGGGTTTTATTAATAATGGTTATTTATTTTACTGTGTGTATGAATAATACTAGAAAAAATAAAAATGTATCATACTTTAACTATCCCAAGGAGTAAGTACTTTTATTTTATTGTATGATCCTTTTTTTAATAAGAAGAGGGTATAACATGCTGTGTTTTACCTTTTTATTATTATTACAAGCCTTTACTAAACATTTGTAGGTATGTACACCAACCCACCCGGTGTGTATTAGGTTTGTGTTAAGTTTACATATTGAATAAAAATTTGAACCACTTCCCGATCTCTGATTGAGTTGAAATTTTGTATACCGTAACTTCAGTGACAATGCAATAATATGATGGATTTAATCAGATGCTGCAGTTATGATTGTCTCCTTACTAGGGAACTCTTCAATGGGTAGTAGCAGGGTCACGAAATTTTGTATGTTAGTTTAAGTTTGATAGTTTAACACGATTTTTATCAAGAACTGCTGGTGTAGCCAACACTGTCTCTTTAAGAGGGAACTCTTTATCGGTTAATAACATGGACTCGAAACTTTGTATTTAAATTTAATTTTGTTTACTAAACATGATCTTCACCATAAACTGCTGCTGCAGAGAGGACAATAATATAAAATAAAAAAAGATAATATAAAATTTTCACGAATATTTAGATCTTCAAATAAATATTGTCAATGTTGGAAACGAAATACCTACTTAAACGTATTAAGGATTGTAAATTTGATAAGCCATGTGAGTGTTTAGATTACTTCAAAAAACTTTATCTTAGATTCAGAATTTACCACACTATTAAAAGAAACAATAAATTATTGAAAAAACAAAAATTATAAAAGTAAATTATTAGAGTAAGTAATTTGTAAAGTATTTTATCATACTGAATAATAAAACTATGTAACAAATGTTTTGCTTAATTTGTCTTCACCTATTGTGACAACCCTACCAAAATAGGTAACAATTTTGCACCTTCTAAAGAAGCTTTGTCTCTGTTCCGTTTATCTAATCATGTGCTACAACGGGAGAGGTCGAGGTCTGTGGACTTTACGGGCCGATAAAGAAGTTTATAAACAAACAAAACCTCTATTAAATAAAATGTATATTGAGTGCCCCGTTGGTCTAGTGGTCGTAAACGCGATTGTTGATCTTGAGGTCCCGGGCTTGAATCCAGGGCCGGGTCAAAATTATTTATTGAGTTTTTCAGTTAATAAATACTCAGTAGCAGCCCGGAGTTAGGAAATTGGCGGTGTTTCACCCCCGTGCATCGGAAAGTACTTAAAGCTTCTTCGTGTCGGATTACCGGACCCATCGGACTATGAGAGTGAGGGAATAGAGAGTGCACCTGTGTTTAGCACTTAAATCCTGTCCTACGCAAATGGCTAGTCTCTAGTCTAGTCTAGTCCGTTAAGACAGGTCGCCGTGACTGAATATCGGTCTGGACATTTATATCCATATACATATAATGAATCTGTTGAAAAGTCGTTTTTGTACATCGAAAATATTTCCAAAAAATAGCCAGGGTGTTAAAAGACAACCATCAGAACCCATATCCAGCATTTTTCGAAATTTTGTATGTTTGTAGTGTCTTTAAAACGGTCGTGATAGTATCGTTCGTTTTACGAAAAAGTTTTGGTTTTCGGTCTTAATTTTGGAGTACGAAGGAAATAATATTACTTGCATTTGAGTCAAGTAGTTTTATTTACTTCATAGTTTGAAGTTAGTCTCATCCATTTGAAAGTTTGTGTTGTTGAGTCATTTGAACAGACGATTCGAATTTGAGGCTAAATAAAATTATTCTTAAGTGTTGGATAATCACTAACATTTTTATATTTAATTGATTTATTGGTTCAATATTTTTCTTGAAAATGCCTTCTAGAAAAAGAACCTTCCACAACGTAGCCGAGATGCGAAAAGGGTGAGACGAAGTATGTCTCAGGAATCAGAAGACGATCATGAAGTGACGGTAATAGCAATCCGAGCAATGCAAGTCAGAACTTTTGCGTCAAAAACGTCTACCCAGCGTGAGTCTTGACTTAGTATACAGCGTTCTCTTACGGCAACTTCTCGTTCACAGGAGAGTTAGGAGGGACGTGAAGCGAGGTTGTTGGCTGATCGAGAGCATCACGCCCTCTGGCGTGCGTCTGAAAGTTTTACCGAAAGGGACTCGCGCTTAAGTTCGCAAAGAATTCTGACCACGACTTTGAGCTCCCAAGAAAGCAACGAGGAGCGCGATGTGCGGTTATCTGCTGACCAAGAGCGTCACACTCTCTCACGCGAGTACGAGTCTCTCTCAGAGAGAGAACGACGATTAGCAACAACCAGAGATAATCATGTACGCGAGCGGTTGAACGACGAAAGTTATTTAGCATGTGAAGAGCCGTGGTAGCTCAGATGGTTCGCGCTCGCTGTAAGCTTCATAGTATGCGAGCAACCCGGGTTCGATCACCGCCGGCACCAATGAAATTGTAAATTGCAATTTTAAGTGCTGATTTACCACGTGCTCGGCGGTGAAGGAAAACATCGTGAGGAAACCTGCATGTCTAAGAAATAAGAAAAAAATATTTCAAAGACATGTGAAGTTCGCCAACATGCACTAGGGCAGCGCGGCGGACATTTCCTTGCCCCAAAACCCTCTCAGAAATAAAAGGAGACCTGTGCCCAGCAGTGGGACGTAAATAGGCTGCAACTTTACTTTACTTTTATGTGAAAGGGAATGAATAGGTGAAATGAGCCTGGCAAAAACACCAGAACAGAACAAATCTCACAGAAATTCCTGATCGGGTACGTGAAATTTGTCACAACAGGTCCTTATTGACTATCCAAGAATAGTTATAAGTAGGAGGAGGGAACCCAATTAGTCAATATGGTTTGCCTACACCGAGATTCGATGGGGAACGTATAAACAGTACGCATCAGAAATTAGTTATAATCCCGTGGAACCCGCAGAAATTTTACAAAATATCTGCGCAAATTTGACAAAAGAACAGCGCCAGACGTTTAATAGGGTTTTTTATGGAATAGGGTGACAAACGAGTGCACAGTCCACCTGATGGTAAGTGGTTGCTGTAACCCATAGTCATCTACATCTATCCTCAATAAAGTATCAAAATGCAGATGCGTTGTCACCCCGTGAGGGCTAAGATGGAATATCTTTTTTCCAGTAAAAATATATATACGGTTCTCTATACTCACCATACGAAACACGGCAGTGTTAAGCTGCTATTTTACGCTGGTATTCCGTGAGAGCGTGGTCCTTCCCTGATCGAGCCGACCCATTCGTGCTACAACTATACTACCAATATAGCTGCAGCATGGCTCTACCATGTATAAATGAATGATATGCTGCAGTGTACGAGTAGATAACACTTCGCGTGAAATCCTGTTTTTAGACGCACCGGGCGGAATAGGTAAAACTTTCCTTACCAAAGATATTTTAGCTCGAATAAGGAACCAAAATAAAACTGCCCTTGCTGTCGCTTCGTCAGGGATAGCAGGCAGGATAGCATTATTGTTTGGAGGAAAAAAGATAAATAAAAATTTAAAATTCTTATCGACTTAGATCGTCGCGAAATAGCGATAAAGCAAGGATTTTACGCGACCGTGTTTTAATTATTTGGGACGTGTACACAATGGCGAACCGCAAAGCTGTAGAAGAGGTGAATAGAACTTTGCAGGGCATAAGGCAAAATTACCGGCCGATGGGAGGCATTGCGGTTCTGTTCTGTGGTGTTTTTCGGCTGACACTCCCGTTAATACCCCGAGGAACGCGAGCCGATGAAATTTCTGCCTGTCTGAAGAGCTCTATTTTATGACGCAATATATATTTTACACATCTTAGTGTAAATATGCGTGCACAGTTAGGAGGCTGCGAAAATGCACAGGAGTTTTCCATTTTATTATTACAAATAGGCGATGGCACATACCCCGTACAATAAAATGGAAAAGTTATTTTGGTTGATAATCTCTGTTATAGCGTTACATCTCAACAGGATCTAATTTCTTCTGTATACGGAGATTCCACAGACATGGGAAATCAAGCCGATTCTTGGCTATGTCAGCGAACTATTTTGACTCCCCGTAATGACCAAGCTGCAGCAATTAATTTAAAAATATTGATCCATGTGTTCGGGCATAGTATATAATATATCTCTATAAATATAGTTATGAAAGAAGATGAACTCGAAGAACTCAAAGAAGTGTAGTGTGTGCATATATATATGTAGGATAGAATAAGAGAGAGTTAGTATTAAACCTACCGTCTAGACTATTGGACGTTTTATTTATTCCCCGAACCACCCAACACTACATGGCGACCCTGCCAGTTCATCGGCGGTCTGCCTGGGTTCGGTCGCGGGCAGCGTTTAAAAAAAAAAATGTGTCGTTCTGAAGTCAAGAAAGACCAAGTATTTATTACGCAAGACACTTCAGGAGGCTCAAATTCTGCACATGTAGAAGAAATTAAAAGCCACCTGTCTGGGATATCCGTCGTGCTGATTATAATATGCACAGTTTTGGGCTTGGCTCTTCTCTATGGTGTATACAAAATATACAAAAGTTGCCATACAAGCTGGATGCGGAATGAGATGGTTATGCACAATTTGCGTCGTTCTTTTGTGCGATCACCGGACCCAGGACCTCGTGTACCCCGTGTATGCTGTGAGTGCCGCCATGAGGACCGCCGGGAGACAACGAAAGCGTCAAGTTGAAAAAAATGAGGTTTAAATTGAAAAATATGTTATAGTTTAAGTTTAAAAAAAAAAAGGGAAAAAAAAAATAATAAAAATAGCCTTATATGTATGCCTTAAACCTTAAAATATTTTGACAACGATATTTCTTTTTAACTGTACTTCCATGTCTAGTGAATTAATAATAATATATGAAAAATTTAAAAATATTAAAAATAATTTAGTTAAATTAAGTTATGATAAGCGAACTAAAAGCATTTTGCAACAAAAACTTAAGGAATCAGTACAATTACGTAAAGAATTTGATGATTGTTTGATAATTTTAAATAAAGAGATAGAAAGTAAACAAATTAAAAGTAATGCATTAATTGAAATACAATCATATTGCGATTTAATTAAGAGTTTATATGGACAAATAGAAAACTTTTGTAGTAAGGATTACAGCTCTCAATCAACTTCCAAGGGCACTATTCAAAGCGAAATATTCACCATGGAAAGTTTCGACTTTAAAACTGCTGTGTCACTCCTGCCAGTGATGACGGGCGAGGAATCGGTCACCAAAACCTTGATGGACTCGATAGAGTTATATAGCTCTTCGCTTAAAGAAGAAGGTAAGTCTATGTTAATAAAATTTGTGTTAAAGACTCGTTTGAATGAAGGTGCTAAGTTACGCCTATTAGATTCCTATGACTCATGCGAGGCGCTTATAAGTGATATGCGGAACCACCTTTTAACAAAGAAATCTTACACTTCCATTCATAACGAACTAATGCAAATAAGACAAAATAGTAGTTCCCTAGATAATTATGGCAATAAAATCGAACAATTATTCGTAGATTTGACGATTTCCCAAGCCGATGGTGACCAAAACGCGCATAAAATTTTACGTCCTATAAATGAAAAGATCGCTATTAAAAGTTTCACAAATGGCTTGCGAAACCGACAACTCAGTATTATTTTGCCAGCACGCAATTATAGTACGTTAAAAGAAACAATTAGAGCTGCAAAGGATGAGGAGACATCTAGTGTTCGACCTAGCGAGTACACCGAACCATCGATTTATTTCGGAAATCGAGGTGGTTCAGGAACGCGTAAAAATTTTCGTGGTAGGTATACATCCAATAATGTACCACGACAAACATATCCTTGGCATACCCAAGCAAAAAATAATGTGAATTGGAGGAAACCGGTACCCCAAAAGTTTTCGTGTGGAAATCAACAACACCGCGGGAAAAAAGGTAATTATGGTGAGTACTCATACCAGAATCGCGGATCTTTTCGTGGTCAAAATGCCCAGCGAGTTCATTTTATAACACCAGAATATCGCGTATCGCAAAGTTCTCAAAATATTGAAATTAACCCTAATAACGATAATAGTGAAAATAACCTAGAATTTTTTCGAGACCAATAATATATTTAGTTGCGAATATAGTAATTGTGTTGAGTTAGCAATAGATGGTATCAAATGTAGATGGCTCGTAGATACCGGCGCTTCTTTATGTGTGATTAAATATGACACGCTTAGTAAACTAAACATTTCATTACAAAAGAAACCGATTACAATAAACGGAATTGGAGGCAAATTACGAACCGTGGGATTTGTTGATTTAACATTGTCTGTTGACGGGCTGAAATTTAATAATAAGTTTCATGTTATAAAGCAGTTGCCGTGTGAAACTTCTGGAATTTTAGGTATAGATTTTTTACGTAAATTTAATTGTAACATAAATTTTGAATTGAATACTATTACACTGCATAATATGAATGAATTAGTAACTTTGCCATTGCATATGGGTATTTTGGGAAATAATTATTATTTGAGTATACCTCCGAGATGCGAGAATTTATTTTATATCAATGCGAGTATGATAGAAGATTGTGTTGTCTTTCCGAAAGAGTTATGCGAGGGAGTATTTCTGTCTGGTGGAATTGTCAAAGCGAATAACGGGAAAATACCAATAAAAATATTAAATACACGAGAGGATCCGGTCAATCTTAGTTATTTTAGACCTGAAACCGATAGTTTACATAATTATTCAATTTGTAAGTTTGATAAAAGTCTCATTGATCCCGAACGCGTTCATAAAATGTTAAATTTATTAAATTTGGATCATTTAAATAAAGAGGAAAAATCTTCTATTATACATATTTGTGCAAAATTTTCCGACATATTTTTATTGCCAGGAGATCAATTAACAACTTGTAACTTATATGAACATAATATTCAGTTAAAACCTAATATTGACCCAGTGTATGTAAAACAGTATCGATTACCCTATTCTCAGAGGAACGAAATAGAAACACAAGTCAAAAATATGTTACAAGACGGAATTATTGAACCAGCTTGCAGTGAGTGGTCAAGTCCTGTGCTTCTTGTACCCAAAAAGCCAGAAAATGGTGAGGACAGGAGCTGGCGCTTGGTTATCGATTTTCGAAAATTAAACAACTGTATTGTAGATGACAAATTTCCGTTACCCAATATTACAGACATATTAGATTCCTTATCAGGAGCAATGTATTTTACCCACCTTGATCTCAATCAAGCTTTTTACCAATTAAGCCTTAATCCATCTAGTAGAAGGTATACGGCTTTCACTACACCCTCTGGTCAATATCAGATGACCAGAATGCCAATGGGCTTAAAGACAAGCCCAAGTTCCTTTTCTCGTGCTATTACAATATCCATGGCTGGTTTAAATTACGAAAAAGCGCTCACTTATTTAGACGACCTCATTTGTTTTGGCAGAAACTTAGATAATCATAATAAAAATTTAATAGAAATATTATCACGCTTAAGAAAAGTAAACTTAAAGTTAAACCCGAAAAAATGTGTTTTTCTAAAAAAAGAACTTCTTTATCTTGGCCACATTGTTTCTTCCGAAGGTATTAAGCCTGACCCAAAAAAGATATCAGTATTACAAAATTACCCAATTCCTCAAAATACCAACGATGTAAAAAGACTAGTAGCGTTTGCGAATTACTATCGAAGATTTATACCAAAATTTTCTGAAATCGTTTTACCTCTAAACAATTTATGTCGCAAAAATGTTAAATTTCATTGGAATAAAAACTGTAAACTATCTTTTTCAACGCTTAAAAATGCTTTAACGACTCCTCCCATACTTCAGTACCCAAATTTTGACCAAAATTTTATTTTAAAAACTGACGCGTCTGGTTTTGCTATAGGCTCCGTTTTATGTAATCATGACGGACGACCGGTTGCATATGCTAGCCGCACTTTAAACAAAGCCGAGAAAAACTATCCTACTATCGAAAAGGAATTATTATCGATAGTATGGGCAGTAAAATACTTTCGACCTTATTTATATGAACGCGAATTCATTATTGAAACGGATCATAAGCCTCTCGTATATTTATTCAACATGACAAATCCGTCAAGTAGACTTACGAAGTTTAGGTTATTGCTTGAGGAGTATAAGTTTGTTATCAAGTATGTAAGGGGAGCTGACAATGCAGCTGCAGATGCTTTGTCACGCATCCAAATTTCGAGTGAAGATTTGAAAGAAATGAATGAAAAGGTCATATCTGTTCTAACAAGAGCGCAAAGAAAGCGAATAAAAAACAAAATTGCGCAAGATAAGAGTGACAACCCTACGGAGGATAAGGTTACCACCAACGATTGGACTGATCACCCAAAAGTCGTGGGAACACTTAAACAACCGAAGGATTGCACTGAATTATTATTTGTAGACGAAAAAGAATGGAAAAAGATAGACAGAATGAAAGAAAAGTTCTATTCTAACTCTAAGTTATTTTGTTTTGTCTCAGCAAAGTCAACAATTTATGTAAATCCTTCTTTCCGATCATATTGTGCACGAGATGCCTTTGTGAGGGAGTTGGATTGCTTTTGTAATAAGCGAAAGATAGATCGTCTGTATATTATACAAAATAATAATAACAATATATTAATTAGGGAGTTAACTCGTATTATAAATGAGACACCAAATAGGTCCGGACCGCGAATATTAATTTTAAATGGTGTCCATAAAATCGACGATCATGAGACAAAACGTATAATATTAAACGACTATCATCTATTGCCAACTAGCGGTCACGCCGGTATAAGGCGAATGATAAACAATATAAAGAAAAGATTCTTTTGGCCCGGGTTAGAGAAGGATGTGACTAATTATGTAAACCAATGTGACAAGTGTTTGCGATATAAGCACTTAAATAAGCATATAAAAGAACCAATGGTAATAACCGATACGGGATATTCTGCTTTTGATAGAGTTTATTTAGATTTAGTAGGGCCCTTATGTAAAGATAGCGATAGTAATTTTTATATACTCACACTACAGTGTGATTTAAGTAAGTATGTTGAAGCCTATCCGCTTAAACATAAGGATACTATTTCAGTGGCATCGTCTTTTATCAATAATTTTATTTTGAGATATGGTATTCCTCGACAAATAATATCTGACCAAGGGACCGAATTTGTTTCAACCGTCATGAAAGACGTGTGCCGTATTCTCAAAACGCAACAGGTAACGTCAACAGCATATCATCACCAATCTATAGGTTCCTTAGAAAACAGCCACAAAAATCTAATGTCATTTCTCAGAATTCAAACAGGTAATGAACCACATAACTGGAGCACTTGGTTACCGTATTGGTGTTTTGGTTATAATAACACTGTACACACGGAAACCAAGTATACTCCATATGAGCTTGTTTTTGGGAAGCTTTGCCGTTTGCCAACTAATTTAACTTTAGATATAGAGCCCTTATATAACCCATATGATTATCCACAACAACTTAGATATAGACTTCAAAAATCGCAATACGATGCAAGAAATAATTTAATTTTAAGCAAACAAAGTAGGAAAACAAAGTATGATTACTATACCAATCCAATTAAATATAATGTCGGTGATATGATACTCCTTAAGAATGAACAATGTGTAAACAAATTTGATCCTCTTTATATAGGACCATTTAAGGTTATCGAAGATTGTGAACCAAATGTAACAATAGATTACAAAGGTAAACATAAGTCAATACATAAAAATCGCACTAGACCATATACATAAAACAATAAAATTGTTATTATTACTATAAATACAAATAAAATTAATTAAAAATTACTGTGTTTACGATTTTTTTTTATTATGATATAAGTATGTTATAGTATAAGAATTTTAATACTTTGTAATGTACACCTTTTATATAATTTTTTTTTATAAACCAAGTTATGTTACATTTAAGAAAAAAAAAAAATATTTTTGTAAATGATTTTTTTTTTCTTTTTGCCGATGGGCGTGTAGTGTGTGCATATATATATGTAGGATAGAATAAGAGAGAGTTAGTATTAAACCTACCGTCTAGACTATTGGACGTTTTATTTATTCCCCGAACCACCCAACACTACAGAAGATCTAACCGGTAGAATTTTTGGATTCCCTCAACACACCCGAACTTTCAGCCCAAAAAATAGTTTTATAAATCGGTGTACCAATAATTCTCCTCAGAAATTTATGTCCTCCCAAACTTTGTTACGGCACCCAGTTCAAAATCACAAATCTGCAGCAAAACATAATCGAAGCTGAAATCTTAACCGGTTGCGGCACCGATGATATTGTTTTTATTTCAAGAATACCAACAATTCCTAATAACTTTCCATTCTCTTTCAAACGAGTACAATTCCCAGTCAGTCTCTGTTATGCCATGGAAACTAACAAAGTTCAGGGCCAAACATTATCCATTACGGGGGTGGATGTTATTCTCTTTTATTTCTCCTGTATCATGGAGGCAGTTTACAAACATAAATTGCACGAGGACACACATCCAGACCCGGAACAATTATTTGTAGGCCACACAAATACATGTTCCGTGCGGGATTCGAACCCGAGGCTCTCAGCGCTGCGACTCATTGCTAAGCCACTACGCCACAGAGCCGTCAATATATATATACTACTTTGAACAGTTTCGTGTTTGTCTAGCCAGGCGTTGAGCAGTTTAAGCTCAACCGCCTTAGATCCGATTTAAAAATTATCTTCAGGGAACGCTCTCCGTCACGACTCAGCTTCAGGTGTTCTTAAGGTATTTTAAAACGAAGTAATGGAGTTCTTTGTGGAATTATAAAGATAAGTTATTATTAATTCGGCAGAAATATGAATCCTTTGTGTTATAAATTTGTTTGAATTGTTTTTGTAATAATAATCAACTAGTATTTTAAAGAGCTTATTCATAATTAGATTATGTCGCACTTTTAATCTATTCATCACAGCCTATAAAAGTCTACTGCTGAACATAGTCCTTCCCCGTAGATGGCATCATACGGGTGATTTCACTATAGTTGCCACTCTTGGCAGGCGGTTTGGCAACCGCAGTTTTTTATAACTTTTAGTAGTTTGCTGCCCATCTTTTGTTCAAGTTTCCCTCTGTCACTTCGTACGACACCCACACGACGATATATAAAGTACCTATTAGTAATCTGAACTAAATAAACACAAAAAACCATTCGAAATGTAGTGATTTGAGAATATTATATTGTATAACTTAATCAATAATTTTATCTCATCAGAGTGAGTATTGGATATAATAATATCACAATCAACAGATTTTTAAAATATTAAAGTGGAACTACTTTTTACCACCCTCTTCTCCTCTTCTATCTCTTGCTTCGCTCGCTCGAAAATCTAAGTAATTAAAAATATATCGAGGCTTGAATGTCCACCAAGTCAGAGGCAGCACGGTATACTCTCTTCCGCTTCGCAAAATGATGTCTAAACAAAAAGAAGTCTGTTTCTAAATGTAGCACATACTTAACCAGTTTCTTTACTCACATAAAAGTTAAATAGCACATATTTGACCCATGCCGCTGGAAAGCTGAAATAATTCGACTAGACTGGAGTAATATCACCCACATTTTACACTAATATTGCCATAATAACTGAGTAATATTAGGTATCCTAGACACTAGACAAAGCGGTTATCAAGTACTATAACAGACTAGTATTATTTATTTTTCTTTTTCCTTCTCAGAGTACACTACTGGACGTAGGTCTCTCGCGTTTTAGGGAGGGTTTTCCTTAACCGTCATGTTTGGCAGGCGAATTAACAATTGCAGCAGACGTTACGCACCCGCTGCTTCGACTTTCCGCACTCGCTGCAGATGGACTGTGTGCTTGTTCGTCACCCTCATTATATATATTTTTTATACATTTTCAACTATTTTAAATTCTTCTCCTTTTAGCCCGCAGTTAGGGTTATCCGTTGCTAATCTAATGTAAACAAAATATAACTAATATTTCAGAAATAAAGCAACACTTTTTCCACTTTTCTAACAATTGTGACATCCGTGGTAAGAAATCTATCAAATATTTCACCTCACTCTAAAGAGGTGCCGCCAAAAGTGCTCTATATTAAGACGAGTTCCCTTAAGAGTACCACGGCGACATACTTCGAATATTGACAAAAGCCATCGACTACGGGTAGATTTTTTATTTAATCATAAAAATTATTCATTACAATCATCATCATCATCATCATAACAGCCATTCATAAGTCCACTGCTGAACATAGGCCTTCTACAAGAAATACCACAAAGCGCGGTCCTGAGCCACCTGCATTCGTTACAATAATACAAAATAAACAATGAATTTAATACATGATTACATTTATTTAAATTATTATTTTACGGCATAAAACAGCCTTTACAGGTTAAGCTGAAGTGGCAATAGGCCGGATATACCTCGATGTATTTACAACCGATAGAGAAGGAAGGTTCTTGATTGGCAGCGTCGTACCGATTAACGAAGTGTTAGGTAATCCCTGACATGGTAGTAGATACAGGAAGCCGATGGATGTAGTGTTCTGTGGCGTTTCTAAGGAGAGACCTACGTTTAGCAGTATGAAATCTATCAAATATTTCACCTCACTACAAAAAGGCATCGCCAACAGAGCTCTATAATAAGACGAGTTTGTAGACAATTTCCACCACGGCGACATACTTGGAATATTGTCAAAAGCCATCGACTACTGGTAGGTTTCAATAATCATAAAAATTATTCGTTACAATAAAATAAAATAAATAAATAATTTGATAAAAATATAACATGCATTTAAATTAATATTTTACGGCATAAAACACCCTTTACAGGCTTACTATATACTAGTACCGTTATAGTAGGGAAGCATTGTTTGCGATGTGTCATTGTGTGTCGTGTGTGTGTGTGTGTGTGTGTGTGTGTGTGTGTGTGTGTGTGTGTGTGTGAGTGTGTGAGTGTGTGAGTGTGTGAGTGTGTGTGTGTGTGTGTGTGTGTGTGTGTGTGTGTGCGTGCGTGCGTGCGGGCGTGCGGGCGTGCTAGCGTGCGTGCCTATGTGTGTACATGCGTGTGTGCGTACGCGCGCGTGCGTGCGTGCGTGCGTGCGTGCGTGCGTGCGTGCGTGCGTGCGTGCGTGCGTGCGTGCGTGCGTGCGTGCGTGCATACGTGCGTGTGTGCGTGTGTGCTTGTGAGCGTGCGTGCGTGCGTGCGTGCGTGCGAGAGTTCATGCCTGCGTGCGTGCGTGCGTGCGTGCATGCGTGCGTGCGTGCGTGCGTGCGTGTGTGCGTGCGTGCGTGAGTGCGTGCGAGCGAGCGTACGTGCGTGCGTGCGTGCGTGGGTGCATGCGTGCGTTCGTGCGTGCTTGCGTGCGTGCTTGCGTGCGTGCGTGAGTGCGTGCGTGCGTGTGTGCGTGCGTGTGTGCGTGCGTGCGTGCGTTCGAATGTGCGAGCGTTCGAGCGTGCGAGCGTGTGAGCGTGCGTGCGTGCGTGCGTACGTGCGTGCGTGCGGGCGTCCGTGCCTGTGTGCGTGCGTGCGTGCGTGCGTGCGCGTGCTTGTGTGCGTGTGCGTGTGTGCGTGTGCGTGTGCGTGTGCGTGTGCGTGTGCGTGTGCGTGTGCGTGTGCGTGTGCGTGTGCGTGTGCGTGTGTGTGTGTGTGTGTGTGTGTGTGTGTGTGTGTGTGTGTAAGTGGGAAGACAGTTGGTTTATTTGAGATTTTTTATTATCAGGTGATGATCAGTCAAACATTTAAAGAAAACATAAACCAACGAATGTATTTGTACAGCACTTAGGAAACCCGTGATTATAATTTTTATACTCATAATAAGTCATAGTTAAATTTAGAAATTCCTTCAAGAAATATAATTTGATATTGTGTTATAAAATAATATTGATAAGTGGTAGAGCCATGCTACAGCTATAGTGTACTTGTAACACAAGTATACTATAGCTGCAGGCTGTCGAAACAACCGGGGAAGGATCGCCCTCTCACAGAATACCAGCATTAAATAGCATTTTAATGCTGCTGTGTTTCTGGTGAATGCAGAGAACCAGATACCCTTTTTACTGGAAACAAGGCATTCCATTATAATCGTTAGGAGTGACACCGCGTCCGCATTTTTATTATTAATCGTCGGTAGATGCAGACGTCTTTGAGCCAAAACATCCAATTAGTTTCGAATGCGTGCTCATTTATTACCCTTATTTTATAAAAACAAAAAACAAAATTACTACAACGAATACAATGTAAAATCCCATTTTTAACAAAATATGTCACTAACTTTAATAAGCTTTTTTAATGTAAGCTGAAGTTTATGACTCAAACTACCTTAGTTTCACATCCATTATGGAAAATGCACTCTTTCAACGTCGGAGATTTGCCAGAACCCATTAGCGGCAAAGACGTGTTCTTATGAAGTGACACGACCTATTTCATTATTGTATATCCCTTATCGACAAAATGTTACTGCGGTCGCTTATTATTACTACACTAGCATATTATTGTCAAAGTGCTTCAAATATGTTGTGTTATGGTATTACATAGGATGTAAAATATCGTTAATAATGAGTTGGAACAGGAGATATAAATTTCGATAGTTTTTTTCTCTTTTTTATAGCACAGACAGTCATTAACAAAACATTTTCTTTAACTAAACTAAAATTAAAAAAACGACAAATAGTGCCTAAACATTTTATATTTATCTTACATTATTAGACGCTTAAGTCTAACACTTCTTTGCGATGCGATGTTATAGATGTTAAACACCACAAAGCATGCATACTTTATTTGCCGTATCATGGCTACATAAGAAAAGTTATTAGCACCCTCTCTCGTCGCAAGACCAAAAGTGGTATAACCTCGCATTTATACTAAAATCCCTAGACTGCCGACGGGAAGCAGAATCTAATTTGCGAGATGTTCGTATCCGCGATCACCTTTTTAATGGATTTAACGAAAATTCATACAACGAGTTTGATTTTCCTCAACAAATTTATTAGCTCTTCCGCTTACACTTTATTATCGAACAATCCAACAGTATAATTGTTGATCAAATTCGGCGTAACGTCCTACTTAACCTTCCTTCACTGTTGAAATGCCGACGAGCGAATGAATCCCCCGGTATCGCTTTACAAGTCATGTCTTTACCTTTCCGCATAGTCGGAAACGGTAAATACACGGACCGGATGTAGTCTTACGATGTTTTTCTTATTTTACGAAAGTTGTATTAAATTTCACAAATGTTATATTAGCTTAATTATACATGGATTTTAATTAATTATATTTATAGTGATTAGAAGTTTTGAATAAAATCGATAGCTTGAGATTAATTAACCACCGGAAATGGCAATTTATATTATTTAGAATAAGGTAATCCCTAACAGCTCGGCCATCCTGTAGAGCGCGAGACCCTTCGCGGTGTAATCTCGAACTACACACCAAGGTTTTTTTTTACAATTTTAAATCTAAATTGAAGTACATAGTACATTTTTATTTACGGGAAACTTAATTACAATTCAGATTTATTCATAAAAGCTTACTATACTAATATAAAGCTAATATAGATATGTATTTGGTTTATTAAAAAAAACTTAATAATTATACCTTATAATTATACATAATTTAAATAACTGAACATAATCACAAGCATTTAAAGTAAATAGAAAACAATAGTAACTTAATTACTTATATTATTAGTACAAACTCATATTTCATGGGTTCCTTTACATTTGTAGTATTATTCTGGTTCATTATTATACTTCATTAGTCCATTGTCGCCAGTATCATCATCAGCATCACTTGTACTATTTGAACTATTATCAAAGTCCCTATCAAAGCTCATCCATGGTTGAATTTTGTCCAAAGCCACTGTTTCTTCGTACCTACGTCCATTTTTACGTGACAACGGCCTGTCTTCAACTATAAACCTATCATGAGGGAGCACTTTAATGATACGATACGGGCCTTGGTATTTAATTACTAATTTTTGCGATTTACCATCATGCGGGACTTGTCTTGCTATCCGAACTAAGTCTCCTACCTTGTACTTTCTACCTGCTTTTCTATGCCTGTTATTTCGATCAACATCTTTGCTGTTGCGCCTGAATACGTTTCTTAGCCTCCTCCCTGACAGATTCTAATTCATCAGACGATATTACATTTGATGTATCATTGATTATTGTACTTAGGATTCCCTGACTTCTGTTATTTACATTAAAGCCAAATAAGTGTTCTGATGGTGATTTTTGAGTAGTTTTGTGAACCGTAGTATTAAGACCAATTTGTATGTCTTGAATGTGTTCGTCCCAAGTCTTTTCGTCCTTCCCATGATTTGATGTAGCTAGTGCCTCTGTAATGGTTCTGTTGAACCGTTCCACTTGACCATTGGCTCTTGGAGTCGCAACTGCGTTCATGACATGCTTTATTCCATACTCGGCAATAAAATCTTTAAATGATTTACTTGTTAAGCTGGACCCTCTATCTGTAATAAGGCGCGTTGGTACTCCAAAGAAACTTATGTGGTCTTTTAGAACTTTAATAGTTGTCAGTGATTTAGTGTTTTTAACGGGTGTAATATTAATAAATTTTGTAAAACTGTCTATTATAACTAATATATAACAATTTCCTACTTTACCTTTTATAAAAGGACCCAGGTGATCAGCGTGAATAGTATGAAATGGTATGCTATATTTTTCTATTGGGTGCAACTCACCGTCTCGCCTCCCACCTGGTAGCTTATGGTGAGCACATTCTAAACAGGCTAAAACATACTTCTTTATGAACCGCCTCATGCGTGCAAACCAGTAGTGCTTTTTAATGCGTGCAAACTTTTTTTATAACCGTAATTGCCAACATCGTCATGATTCCTCTTAACAATCTGCCACCGAGCTCCACTTGGCACAACCCATTTTAATTCATCACCTATAATGCGGTATACGCATTGAGTTATAGTACGTAACTAGAGAAGCCATTCCGAACATAGACTATGTTCAACTGAACTGTAGTGCAATCCCTACAAACTAAATATTGCGTAAATTTAAGATTTGTGAATTCCATAAAATAATAATTATTATATTTTATTTAGAAATAAAACCTATTTGTTTAGATGAAATTAAGATATTTTATATTAAATTCTTATATTAATTTTATATTAATATCTTATTTTATATCAAATTAAAGTCTTCGCGCATGCGCGACTACTACTCCCGCGCATGCGCGAAGACATAGAGTAGGACACAGTTTTTGTTTGAAATGGCTTTTCTAGTACGTAGTACGTATAACTCAATGGGTATACGCGTCCATTTTTAAGTTTAAAGTTTTTGCGGATGTCAAGTACATTCTCATAATTTTTAATAATACTCCTGAAAAACCCAGCGAGGCCTAAAAATTGGCGCAATTCGTGCCGATTTCTTGGCTTGGGAAATTTTGATACTGCTTCGCATTTTGTCGAGCCCGGCCGTATACCATGTGCACTCACCTCAAAACCAATGAAATCAATATTTTCGAAAAAGAAGTTACCCAGCAAGTCCAGTTGGTCTTCAATACGAGGAAGCGGATAGTGATCCTTTTTTGTCTTACGGTTTAAAGCACGGTAATCCACGCACAACTTCTTTTCACCAGTTTTTTTTTGTACCAGCACAATTGGACTAGCATATGGGGATGACGATTCCCTGATAATACCACTATCGACCATTTCTTGAACCATTTCTCTAACTAGACACCTCTCTTAGTAAGCCATGCGGTACGGTCTGTATACGATTGGTTCCGAGTCTTCGAGCTCAATAACCATTTCGGTTACACATTAGTGAGTCCTAAGTCCTTCAGACTACTCGAGAATCAGTCTTGAAATTCGGTCAATGTATTTTGAAGTAACAGTCGTTGCTCGGTCGTCAAATTAGGATTACAGATTACGAAGTCATCTATTTCAGTTTTACTTATAGTAATTTCGCAAATGTCTGCAGTTTGATGTATTTGGATAGCCCTTGTCAAGAGTAAATTCTTTTCTACGATAATATCCTCGTTGGACACGTTATAAATCAGCAACGCACATTTATTATTTCTTACGGCGTATTCTCCCGTAAGAAGATAGTATTCTTTGCCAGAGGACCCTTGAGTCGACCCACTTACATAGACGTATCCGTTGTTCAATGATTCGCAGTGAACGGGTACGGCGCGTAAGCTATTAATGGGAATTATTACTCTGTTCTGCGAAATCAAGTGAACCTTATGATGTTGGATTTTTTTTAAATATAATCTCATCTGGAGTTTTGGTAATCACTATATCCGGTTTCTCAGAGAACGAATGACCCAGTAACAATGGATAGCTCAAATCGTAATCTTGTACCACATATATGTCGATGACTTCTTTGATATCCTGCACTTATACGGCCGCTATTATCAATCCCAGTGATCGAACAAGATTTGCACCAATACCCCTTAAGGTAGGCAACTCCGCGTTTTTAATCATACTCACATCTAGTAACTTAGCATCAGTTTCTCTCATAAGAGAACATTGGCTACCCAAATCCAAATGAAATTGAAATGTTTTATTGTTAACTTTCACATCCATTACATATTTATCATTAGTTTTACCGGTTACACTAAGTTTAGAAACCTGTTTTTTGTTTATGTTGGCGGAGGTGTTACTAGAAACTTCCTTGTTTTTGTTTCTATAACAGTTTGACAACTGGTGACCAATCCTATCGCAATTCGTACATTTAATCAATGGTTTCTCGCATTTAAAACTTGGGTGGCCTATCATGTTGCAATTAAAACACCGTATGTAAGAGTTATTTCCAGCAAACTTCGAAAAAGAAGACTTGTTAACGTTAACATTTTTATCTAATCTATTCTTCCTTAAATAATCGCTACTGTCCCTAGAGTTCCCGGCCCTAACAGACCTAAAATACTTAAAGACTTGTTCTGGTTCAGAAAATTATACCGCCTGTGCTTCAACTTTTACAGCACGGTCATCAACGCCATGAAGTAGACAATCTACTGCTTGCCTACCGCTTATTTTGCAACGATTTAACAGATTAATTTTCGAGTAATAATAATGTTCTAACGACTCGCCATACCTAACCCGCTTGTTCAGCATTTCTGTAAGGAGTTCGGCATAATCTTCGCGACACGGAAACGATTCGATAAGCTTTTTCTTCCATTCCGTCCAATTATACAACAAAGTTGGAAGACCTTGATACCATGACCTAGCAATACGGCATAATTTCGGAAGTGAATAGTGAATTATTTCCTTTTCGTCCCAACCATAGATCTCTGCACATTCTTCTACTTTATTAATCCACGTGAGTATGGTCTGTTCCTTTGTCATGGGATCAAAGTCTGGAACGACGTTATTATTGTAAGATAGTCTGGATTTATCCGATCTCCTTACGTCTTTAATTATGGAAAGGAACCTGTCCAGTATGACGTCTGTACTATTTTTACGGTTTTTACCACGATTAGATTTTGAATGAGCCTTGACGGACTTACCCGAAGATTCTGATGATCTACTGGGACACCTACGTCTACGCCTTGATATCCGCTCATTAGATAGTCTTCTCCGCTCCTCTGAATCGCCTCTTCTAAAACTTTCATTGTCATCAGACTCTTCCAAAGAACACGTTCTATCGCTGGTACCTTTCCGTAAACTTAAATTATCTCGCGACTGTCCCGGTATATCTTCCATATAATCCAAAGTTCTATACTGGTGCCCTTGACCTCGGGCGTTACCTTCTATAAGCCCTTGACCCCGGGCATCATAGTTTCTCGACCCGTGACCATGGGTGTTTTCACTATCTAGGCCTTGTCCTCGACCATTATCTACGATAAACCCTTGACCTCGGGAATCATCATTAGGCTCTTGACCTCGGGCATCAATATTAGGCCCTTGACCTCGGATATCAACATTAGGCCCTTGACCTCGGGCATCATTGATTAGAGACTATCACTGATTAGGGTTTTATCAATAAGCCCTTGACCCCGGGCAACATTTTCATCCATGTCTCTGAAACTTAGAAAAATCAAAGTGAAAGCTTAGAGTGATAACCATGAGTGTAATTCCTTACTACCCTTCTTTTCATTGATTAAGTGGATAAAAGGAAAGATTATTTGATATAGATAGAAACAGAAAATAAAAATATTTAATTGTGATCTCTTCATGTGAAATCCTAATATAATATATGTCTCGCTCTTTCCATTCTTTAATTTGTCGTTGGGACATGGCATTCCCCTTTCATCCTCCCATATAATCTTTTTTTTTTTCAATTAAAGAACAATAAAAGAAAATATACAAAAAAGGCTAATGGCAAAGGCAGAGAAACTAATAAAAACCAATGTTTTATAATAAGTCCAAAAAGAAAAACATTAATTGCAGGAAACAATGCACCAAATTTAAATGCGTTCGATATGGCTCATCATCGTCGTCAGAAGCACTTAAAAGTTTATTGTATAATAAGAGCCTCTCCGCTACAGGAAAGGCATGCTTCAATCGTCACGCTTGAAAATCAATGGTAATAAGAGGATTTCTTACGTTACATACCAGCACATTCTATAAACTAAGTAATATATTTCTCGAGTAATACAAAAATAATCACAAAGTAGGCATTTAAATGTATGTAGTAATGCGGGTAATATAAAAACAAAGAAAACACACAAAAAAAATCATTCACTCCCTACACAGTTTAAAAATTTTCACAATTTAAGGGTTACATCATTTAACAGAAAATTATTCACTTTACTTACGTTTTTATAGGCGTGAAAGGAAGTTTTATATATCCTTTTCGTGATCCCACTTCTGAACTATTGGAGTTAACAAAAATTCATACAACGAGTTTGATTTTCCTCAACAAATTTATTAGCTCTTCCGCTTACACTTTATTATCGAACAATCCAACAGTATAATTATTGATCAAATTCGGCGTAACGTCCTACTTAACCTTCCTTCACTGTTGAAATGCCGACGAGCGAATGAATTCCCCGGTATCGTTTTACAAGTCATGTCTTTACCTTTCCGCATAGCCGGAAAAGGTAAATACACGGACCGGATGTAGTCTTACGATGTTTTTCTTATTTTACGAAAGTTGTATTAAATTTCACAAAAATTATATTAGCTTAATTATACATGGATTTTAATTAATTATATTTATAGTGATTCGAAGTTTTTTATAAAATCAATACTTATCTTCACGCACAATCCCTGACGGGGTAGCCAGAGAGAACAGATCGCCAAGTGTCACGATCCTTACATACCTCTTTCGCTTCTTTCAGATTCATTATCTTCTTCATACATGCACGTCTAGGTATCCGAGTACTCTTGACCCTACCCTCTTCGAGCAATTTGCTCACATGGTCTTCGAAAGTTAGTCTCGGTCTACCTCGACACCTTTTAATATTAACTTTCGCGCTATATATTTTCTTCACCATTCGGTCTTCACTCATTCGCTCAACGTGCCCAAACCACCGAAGCACACCCTTATCAATTTTTGTGATAAGGTCATCTTTCAAACCTGCCATATTGCGAATCTCTTCGTTTCGCTTTCGGTCGGCCATGGTAACGCCGCACATTTTACGAAGAGATCGCATCTCCACTGCATTCAACTTGCTTTTATGCTTCTTCTGGCATACCCAGGTTTCGCTGCCATATAACAAAGTCGGTACCAACACTGCGTTATGTATTGCAAGGCGTGCACTCTTCACTACGCCTTGCCTTTTGACTAACGCAGTCAGGGCACCATTGACTTTGTTCCCGGCAGCGACACGCCTGTCCACATCTAAATCACATCTTCTATCCCGGCTAAAAGCACTCCCCAAGTATACAATTTCATTTACTTGTTCTATACATTCCTGATTTACCCATATTTCACACTTCGTTCTCTCTTCGTCCCTTTCAAATACAAAAAAATCAATAGCTTGAGATTAATTAACCACCGGAAATGGCAATTTATATTATTTAGAATAAGGTAATCCCTAACATTTTTCCACTGCCAAGAGTGGCGATCACGGTGAATCGTCTCTTCCATGAAAAAAGCACATGTCCTGCAATGGACCGTTTCTATGCTCTTTATTTTTTTTAAGAGCATGCGGCTCACTTGATGATAAGTTTTTTTTTCAATTTCACCATCGCACATCGCGACAAAACTGAATACCACCTGGATGATTGACGGTCCACCACGGTGTGATTTAGATGTTTTATTCCTTGTAAAACTTCCTTTTGGAATCGATTACCACCAGCGATTTTTCCGGACTGATACGACTTAGAGACCTTCAAGAAAAGAGCCTACTCCTTTTTAAAAGGCCGGCAACGCATCTGCAATTCCCCTGGTGTAGGGGTTGTTCACGGGCGGTGGTAGTTACTTACCATCAGGTGAGCTGCATGCTCGTTTGCCCCCTCCCCTATAAAAAAAGTGACAACCTATGAACAACTGCGACACCAGGGGAGTTGTAGATACGTTGCCGGCCTTAAAATAGAGTTGGCTCTCTTCTTGAAGGACCCTAAATCGTGTCCTTTCGGAAGAAATCGCTGGTGGTGTTCGATTCCGCTGGTAGTAGTAGATATTCTTACACCGCCACTACCGTAACCGTGTAGTGGCGGTGTAAGAATATCCACTACTTTATATCATCCCGTAGGTGTCGTAAGATCCGACAGAGGGAAATAAATAAGAAGATGAGCAACAGCAATGAAGAAGATAGCAAATGTCTATCCTATGAGTCAATTTATGCGGGAAGCCTATGTTCAGTAGTGGACTTTTATAGACTGTAACGGTAACGGTAACGGTAGTCTATTCCACAAGGAAGTTGTGCGAGGAAGAAAACTTCTTGTCATTCGTACAGTGCTGGACCACCAATCGTCCAGATGGTATGGATGTATTGTATCCCTCTATCTAAAACTATGATCATATACTATAATTCGATTTTCAAATAGCGTTACCTTTTGTCGCGCATGAACTCGACTTCCGTACTGTGTCGCTGTAATGTTGAGTTAATTAATTTGGTTTATAGAAACGTTGCGCCAGGGAACACACAACAATACCGAATTTCTGTAGATTACTGGATTCAATGCGCCGGGATTTGCATAAACAGAAATTTCGATGTCGGCACTCAAACAAAGACATTATTTAAAGATTAAAGCATCCCTTGAAATAAATTTAATTAATAAGACATCGGCATTTTCATTATTACAGCCCTTAAAGTCTAGTGCAGAACGAAGAACGTAGATAGAAAGGTCGCCTGATAATTACTTTGTATTTACAAGACGTACATTTATTAAATCTGTTTAAATATGACCAATTTATTATATCAAGGGATTAAATTTATATTCCAAAATTATTAGCCAAAGCAGCTGCAAGGAAGCTGGGAGTTCTTGCAAAGGTGCGGCGACACTTCACGCCGGGACAGCTGCTTACTTTATATAAAGCGCAAGTCCGGTAGTGCATGGAATATTGCTGCCATATATGGGCTGATGCTGCAAAATGCCACCTAGCAGCTTTGGACTCAATGGAAAGGCGTTCTAAGAGTCTTATTGGTGACCCGAATTTGGTTAAAACCAATCTTACCAGCCTCGAACACAGACGCAAAGCAGCCAGTCTTTCGGTTTTCTACAGGATGCATTTCCGAGAGTGTGCGCTGGAATTGCATAATTTAATTCCTCTCTTTCCCTTCCACCATCGGACAATCAGACGTTCGGCCAGTCTCCATCATTTTGTTGTCGGAGTCGGAAGGGAAGAGGATTGTTGGTATGGCGATGCGCCACTCGACTATCCTCCGCGAATTTTTCGGGTCTGTACCACGTCCTGCTTCCGAGTGCTCGTTTTATCCTGGCTCCATGACTTCCACATATCGGGCTTGGGGAGTTTCTTGTGCAGATGGAGTAAGAGACCCTGAAGGGCAGTGCGTTTTGTGTTCCTGATGCGCTTTATCTGAGACGGAAAAGGGGGAGGAGAAGTCCACAACTAAGGTGGAGTCCCCGTTGGTGTGGCTGGGGATATGTTTGAAAGCATATCCATGGGGCTGCCAATGTGTGGCGAATGTGGAAGAACACCATCGGGTTTTAGTAGATGGGAGTCCGACATAATCCGTTCGTGCCCCCGCGAAATGGGTATGCGTAGGCACTTCCTCATTTGAAACCCGGAATAAAATCCGTCCTGTAGTTACAAATAAGAACGTAGGTAAACCAACGCAGCGTCGATTTCAGTTTTATATGAGGTTACGGCTAAGGACTAGGTATTAACTCAGACATTTATTTATTTTATGTCATTATATTAATATGATACATAAATAGAATGGACGATACGGGTAAGCCTGGGTATAGAATTTTTATCGATATATTTTGTCACACTGTCTTATCTCTATTATTAGTTCCGTGTACGTTCACTTCTGCTATAATATTATATGTTTTTTGAGGATTATCTTAAATCGAAATAACACTACATTAATCTCTCTCTCTCTCTCACTCACTCAGATGATGCCATGGCGTATCGCTAGTTATGCAACGTCGAATATTCTATGTATATACTATGTAGAGTTGTCAACGATCGACATGTATGTTTGAACGCGCATATTTGAAAGGAAGTAATGACTAAGTAATGAGTGAGTGGAACGAAGAACGATGTACAGAGAAATTGAGGTTAGATTAGCGCATGCGACAAAAGGTCTGCGGTGGGAGTCGGGGTGTTGAGAATTTGTGGCAATTTAAATTAATCGAAGAGCTTTTTGGTTTTTTTTTTAAATTTCGAATTCCACACATATTTATGATGTGTAAAACACACATCACTAATATTGTATAATCATTTTATGGTTCAGTTCAATCGGTTAATCTATTATAACTACTGGCAATTATTTATCTCTTTACAGGCTCTATGTTTTTATTGTGCACATAAATTCTGGGATATGCTCTTTCAATTGTGTCCCTCCAACAGTGAGATGTGCCTACAATGAAAACAATGAAGGAGAATTTATCAAAATTCTCTCCATTATGTTCGTTTTAGGCTCGTGCGTCTGTTGCAAATGACGTTAAATAATTTGCGCGGGTAAAATTCAACAGCCGTTGTTTAAGAAAATGCCATTCAACAATTAACAAATAAAAAGTTCAGTTGATAACGTCAACAAAAGAAAATTCTACATCAGCCGTTTATGTATTTAAAAATTAGTCTTCCTATAGAATCATCAATATTTATTATACGTGGTGGAGCCATGCTGCAGCTATACTAGTATTATGGTTGTTGACGGTCGGTACGATCGGTAAAGGACCACGCTCCAATTGAATACAATACTGCTGTATTACGTATGTAAGTATGGAGAACCAGATACCATTTTTACTGGGAACGAGGCATTCCATTTTAGCCCTCAGGGGTGACAACGCACACATTTTTAGCATGTATGCGAGAAAATAATACAAATTTAATAAAAAAAATTCTTAAGATAGAACCTTGCAATGTTGTAAAAGCAAATATGGTGAATAAAATACAACTTATTATTACATACATTGCTATGCAGATGGCAACACTGGTAATGCTCTTTACACCGGCCGTGTCAGTATTTCTCGGGAAAACGTCGCCGAGTACCGGAACAAACTTTTGTCTGAACTCGAGACTTTGTTGATTGGAATCGTCAGATAGAACCTTGTGATTATATCGCAAAAGGTAATTTTGAATATAGAACTACGAGTACGTTGCCTTCTAATTATCTCTGGCATTAGTTATTTTTAAAAGAGTTTTTATACATATAGAACCAACATCATAAGTATTTTCTAGTTAAATAAAAAAAATTATTTCGCAATAAAACCATGTGATTATATCGCAAAAGGTAATTTTGAATATAGAACTACGAGTACTGTAATTATAATGGCTCTCTATACGCTTTAGAACGGAATACAACAGTGCACTACTGTTTGGCGGCAGAAATACGTAAGAGGGTGATACCTGTCCAGACGGACTCCTTACACCGCTGTTGGACGTGGTAGAGCCATACTGCAGCTATATTATGATTGTAGCATGAATGGGTCGGCTCGATCGGGGCATTTGATTCTTAATCGAGGATAGATGCAGATGTCTTTGAGCTACAACATCCACGTAGTGTCGAGTGCGTGCTCATTCATTACCCTTATTTTATAAAAACAAAACATAAAATTACTCCAACGAATACAATGTAAATCCCATTTTTAACTAAATATGTCACTAACTTTAATAAGCATATTTAATGTAAGCTGAAGTTTATGACTCAAACTAGCTTCGTTTCACATCCATTATAGAAAATGCACTCTTTCAACGTCGCAGATTTGCCAGAAGCCATTAGCGACAAAGACGTGTTCTTATGAAGTGACACGACCAATTTTATTATTGTATATCCCTTATCGACAAAATGTTACTGCGGTCGCTTTTCATTACTACCCTAGTATATTATTGTCAAAATGCTTCAAATATGTTGTGTTATGGTATTAGATAGGATGTAAAATATCGTTAATAATGAGTTGGAACAGGAGATATAAATTTCGATACTTTTTTTCTCTTTTTTATAGCACAGAAAGTCATTAAAAAACATTTTCTTTAACTTAACTATAATTAAAAAAAGACAAATAGTGCCTAAACATTTTATATTTATCTTACATTATTAGACTCTTAAACCTAATACTTACTTGCGATGCGATGTTATAGATGTTAAACACCGCAAAGCATGCATACATTATTTGCCGTATCATGGCTACATAAGAAAATTAATTAGCACTCTCTCTCGTCTCGTGCGTGTCGTAAGACCAAAAGTGGTATAACCTTCTCGCAATTATACTAAAAATAACTAGACTGGTGACGGTAAGCAGCATCTAGTATGCGAGATGTTCGTAACAGCGATCACCTATTCCCCTACCAAGAGTGGCGATAACTGTGAATCGTCTCTTCCATGTGAGAAGCACATGTCCTGCAAGGGACCGTTTTCATGTTGTTGTTGTTTTAAGAGCATGCAATTTACTTGATGATAAGTGACTACCTATGAACAACTGGAACACCAGGAGAATTGTAGATACGTTGCCAGCCTTTTTTTATAGGATAGGGTGACAAACGAGCACACAGTCCACCTGATAGTAAGTGGTTGCTGTGGCCCATTGACATTTACATTTATCATCGTTTGCGAATCAAAATGCAGGTGCGTTGTCAGCCGTGAGGACTAAGATAGAATGCCTCTTTTATAGTAAAAAGAGACTCTGGTTCTCTACACTCACCATACAAAACACAGCAGTGTAAAGCTGCTATTTTACGCTGGTATTCTCAAAAAAAATCAAAATCAAAAAAACTTTATTTTCAGACCAATTATACTTAAATTCTGTGAGAGCATGGTCCTTACCCGGTCGAGCCGACCCATTCGTGCTACAACTATACTACTAAATATAGCTGCAGCATGGCTCTACCACGTATACATGGCCTTAAAAAAGAGTTGGCTCTCTTCTTGAAGGCCCCTAAATCGTATCCTTTCGGAAGAAATCGCTGGTGGTGTTCGATTCCGCTGGTAGTAGTAGATATTCTTACACCGCCACTACCGTAACCGTGTAGTGGCGGTGTAAGAATATCCACTACTTTATATCATCCCGTAGGTGTCGTAAGATCCGACAGAGGGAAATAAATTAGAAGATGAGCAACAGCAGTGAAGAAGATGGCAAATATCTATCCTATGAGTCAATTTATGGGGGAAGCCTATATTCAGTAGTGGACTTTTATAGGCTGTAACGGTAACGGTAACGTAGTCTATTCCACAAGGAAGTTGTGCGAGGAAGAAAACTTCTTGTCAATTGTACAGTGCTGGACCACCAATCGTCCAGACGGTATGGATGTATTGTATCCCTCTATCTAAAACTATGACCTTATACTATAATTTGATTTTCAAATAGCTTTACCTTTTGTCGCGCATGAACTCTACTTCCGTACTGCGTCGGTGTAATGGGGAGTTAATTAATTTGGTTTATAGAAACGTTGCGCCAGGGAACACACAACTATACCGAATTTCTGTACATTACTGGATTCAATGCACCGGGATTTGTATGAACAGAAATTTCGATGTCGGCACCCAAATGCATTATTTAAAGATTAAAGCATCCCTTGAAATAAATTTAATTAATAATACATTAGCATAATCATTATTACAGCCCTTAAAGTCTAGTGCAGAACGAAGAACGAAGGTAGAAAGGTCGCCTGATTACTTTGTGTTTACAAGACGTAAATTTATTAAATCTGTTTAAATATGACCAATTTATTATATCAAGGGAATAAATTTATATTCCAAAATTATTAGCCAAAGCAGCTGCAAGGAAGCTGGGAGTTCATACAAAGGTGCGGCGACACTTCACGCCGGGACAGCTGCTTACTTTATATAAAGCGCAAGTCCGGTCGTGCATGGAATATTGCTGCCATATATGGGCTGGTGCTGCAAAATGCCACCTAGCAGCTTTGGACTCAATGGAAAGGCGTTCTAAGAGGCTTATTGGTGACCCGAATTTGGTTAAAACCAATCTTACCAGCCTCGAACACAGACGCAAAGTAGCCAGTCTTTCGGTTTTCTACAGGATGCATTTCGGAGAGTGTGCGCAGGAATTGCATAATTTAATTCCTCTCTCTCCCTTCCACCATCGGACAATCAGACGTTCGGCCAGTCTCCATCATTTTGTTGTTGACTTACCACGCATTCGAACCAAACGGTTCGCCACGTCGTTCATCATGCGTACAGCAAAGGAATGGAATAAGTTTCCAGCATCTGTCTTTCCATCCAATTACAGTGTTAGTAGCCGTGACTTGGTGACCCATGGTAAACGTAGGGTGAAAACGTAACTGATCCAAGGTGGCTATCGCTGCAGCCGA
The DNA here is from genome assembly GCA_963668995.1 of Parnassius mnemosyne. Taxonomy (NCBI): domain Eukaryota; kingdom Metazoa; phylum Arthropoda; class Insecta; order Lepidoptera; family Papilionidae; genus Parnassius; species Parnassius mnemosyne. The sequence continues at coordinate 5,449,976 of CAVLGL010000093.1, read as the reverse complement.
TGCGGAGTTGCAAGGGAAGAGGATTTTTGGTATGGCTATCGACTATCCTCCGCGAATTTTTCGAGTCTGTACCACTTCCTGCTTCCGAGTGCTCGTTTTATCCTGGCTCCATGACTTCCACATATTGGACTCAGGGAGTTTCTTGTGCAGATGGAGTAAGAGACCCTGAAGGGCAGTGCGTTTTGTGTTCCTGATGTGCTTTATCTGAGAAGGAAAAGGGGGAGGAGAAGTCCACAACTGAGGTGGGGTCCCCATTGGTGTGGCTGGGGATATGTTTGAAAGCGTATCCATGGGGCTGCCAATGTGTGTCGAATGTGGAAGAACACCATCGGGTTTTAGTAGATGAGAGTCCGACATAATCCGTTCTTGCCCCCGCGAAGCGGGTATGCGTAGGCACTTCCTCATCTGAAACCCGGAATAAAATCCGTTCTGTAGTTACAAATAAGAACGTAGGTAAACCAACGCAGCGTCGATCTCAGTTTTATATGAGGTAGCTTACGGCTAAGTATACATTTATTTATTTTATGTCATAATATTTTTCATACGTGGTAGAGCCATGCTGCAGCTATATTTCTGGTATAGTTGTTACACGAATGGGTTGGTTCGACCGGGGAAGGACCACGCTCTCACAGAATACCAGCGTAAAATAATAGTTTAATGCTGCTGTGTTTCGTATTGTGAGTGTAGAGAACCGGAGACCCTATTTACTGGAAACGAGGCATTCCATCTTAGTCCTCACGGGTGACAACGCATTTGCATTTTGATTCGTAAACGAAGATAAATGTAGATGTCTATGGGCCACAGCAACCACGTACCATCAAGTGGACTGTGTGCTCGTTTGTCACCCCTATCCTATAAAAAAAAAATTATATTAATATGATACATAAATAGAATGGACGATACAGGTGGGCCTGGGTATAGAATTTTATCGATATATCTGTCTTATCTCTATCATTAGTTCCGTGTACGTTCACTTCTGCTATAATATTATATGTTTTTTGAATATTATCTTAAATCGAAATAACACTACATTAATAGATACTCAGACGATGCCATGGAGGATCGCTAGTTATGCGACGTAGAATATTCTATGTATATACTATGTAGAGTTGTGAACGATCGACAAGTATGTTTGAACGCGCATATTTGAAAGGAAGTAATGACTAAGTAATGAGTGAGCGGAACGAAGAACGATGTACTGAGAAATTGAGGTTAGATTAGCGCATGCGACAAAAGGTCTGCGGTGGGAGTCGGGGTGTTGAGAATTTGTGGCAATTTAAATTAATCGAATAGCTTTTTGGTTTTTTTTTTTTAAATTTCAAATTCCACACATATTTATGATGTGTAAAACACACATCACTAATATTGTATAATCAGTTTATGGTTCAGTTCAATCGGTTAATCTATTATAACTACTGACAAATATTTATCTCTTTACAGGCTCTATGTTTTTATTGTGCACATTAATTCTGGGATATGCTCTTTCAATTGTGTCCCTCCAACAGTGCGATGTGCCTACAATGAAAACAATGAAGGAGAATTTATCAAAATTCTCTCCATTATGTTCGTTTTAGGCTCGTACGAGTACGTCTGTTGCAAATGACGTTAAATAATTTGCGGGGGATAAAATTCAATAGCCGTTGTTTAAGAAAATGCCATTCAACAATTAACAAATAAAAAGTTCAGTTGATAACGTCAACAAAAGAAAATTCTACATCAGCCGTTTATGTATTTAAAAATTAGTCTTACTAAAGAATCATCAATATTTATTATACGTGGTGGAGCCATGCTGCAGCTATACTCGTATTATGGTTGTTGACGGTCGGTACAATCGGTAAAGGACCACGCTCTCATTGAATACCATACTATCATACGCTCCAATTGAATACAATACTGCTGTATTACGTATGTAAGTATGGAGAACCAGATACCATTTTTACTGGGAACGAGGCATTCAATTTTAGCCCTCAGGGGTGACAACGCACAGTAGCATGTATGCGAGAAAATAACATAAATTCAATAAAACATTTTCTTAAGATAGAACCTTGCAATGTTGTAAAAAAATATGGATGAATAAAATACAACTTATTATTACATACATTGCTATGCAGATGACAACACTGGTAATGCTCTATACACCGGCCGTGCCAGTGTTTCTCGGGAAAACGTCGCCGAGTACCGGAACAAACTTGTGTCTGAAGTCGAGACTTTGTTGATTGGAATCGTCGGATAGAACCTTATGATTATATCGCAAAAGGTAATTTTGAATATAGAACTACGAGTACGTTGCCTTCTAATTATCTCTGCCATTAGTTATTTTTAAAAGAGTTTTTATACATATAGAACCAACATCATAAGTATTTTCTAGTTAGATAAAAAAAAATATTTCGCAATATGTGCAGACCTTGTTTACCTAACGCGACGTTAATATTAGTTCACTCAACTTATTGTAAGAACACGCACCACTGTATATATCATTAGTGTTATAATATCTTTTTCAGCAAAATAAACAAGCGCAAAACAAAATAATTTACAATTAAAAACTTTGTACAACCGACTTCAATATAAATTATTAAGAATAACTCAATAACTATTCGTCAGATCTTGATCAAATTTATACGAGACCAGTTGTGAAGTACCAGCTTTCAAATAAGAATCATCGAAATCGGTTCACCCAGTAAAAAGTTATGAGGTAACACACATAAAAAAGCATACAGTTGAATTGAGTACCGTATCCTTTTTGAAGTCGGTAGTAAAGAGTAAATTATTATTCATGAAAATAATATTAACGCATTGCGCAAATATGCAAAATGTAGAAGCAGCTCGAATCGGTCGTAATTTAGGGTCATCTAACTTAAATGTTTGAAAATTAATTAATTTAAAAACTGTTTAAAATGTAATACTTTATGATTTTATTTTAAAATTACGAATTGTATTAAATTTTTCTATAGCTAACAACCGAGAATAAACATCAATGTTGAGAGATTTAAGTATAGGCATGGAGTACAAATAATTTCCATAAACATCAACTTTATTGTTAAGAGCATTGAAATACTTTGAGATGGAGACAGGTAAGCAACTAAAAGTTATCAGAGTCTGCTCGCTGCGGATGACAACTTTATAAGCACATTTCGTGAGTTATAACACTCGGTGAGGCATGATAAAATATTGAATAAAGATTCAACTGAGATAAAGTGATCTCAGTTGAATCTTTATTCAATAATCTTACTTAGCGATTTACTTTTTAGAATTAATGAACTTTTCCATAAAAAGGGTCTCCGGTTCTTTACACTCACCATACGAAAAACATCAGCATTAAACTGCTATTTTACGAAGATATTCTGTGAGGGCGTGGTCTTACCCCGTTCGAGTTAGTTATTGCCTTAGTACCTAATAGGCAATGCACCTCCGTATCCAATCAATTTTAGCAAAACTTAATTACCCGTCCCCAGTTTAGAACGTAACAAGGTTAATGGTTGAAACAGAAACAAAAAAAATTTACCTAAAAAATATCTGGCCCTCCCTTTTCATATATTAAGACATTATATAATCTGTGTTACTCTTTCAATCAAGACGAATCTAATCTAAAATCTAAATCCACTAAGCCATTTAGGCTACAAAGCGTGCCAAAGAAATAGACATACATACATACTCTCAAAAAAATTACCCTGCTTCTAAGGCAGTCGGGTAAAAGAGCTGGTAACGTGCCAATATAGTAAAAGGGATAGTGATAGTTACAGCATGTAGACGTCTTACTGCTGGGCACAAACGTTAAATTTTGGAGAGTGTTATAAAGCAATTAGTGACATGTAGAATTTATTACGACCTATCCTTTCTATTATAGCTTCGATTTTGGAATGTCCAATTTTCCACATATCTCCACGTTTTTTAAGTACATACTTTTTGATTTTTAATTATTTTCTGTTTAGTAGCAACCCGCTCCGGCATCGCCTGGAATGGATGTATTAACGTGGCGTTATTTCGAATTAAGATAATCAAGTACCATTTATTTTATAAATTTTTCGTTTTATCAAAAAAAATCTCAGAAAGGATTTTCGGATAAAATGTAGCCTACATCACACCTGGTATTGCTTTCTATATGTTTATGAAGTTCCATTACAATCGGTTAAGTCATTCCAAAGATTAGCCCAGACAGACAGACAGAGATAAAAATGTTTTAAAATAGTTGTTATTATCTACCGTTACCGTTACAGCCTATTAAAGATTTGGGAAAGACCTACGTTCAACATTAGACTTTTGTTAGGTAGAATCTTCCGATCAAGAGAATTCATGAATGAATAAAAGTATAAACAGCCTGTATTATTTTAATCAATGTTAACCACGCGTACACTAGTTTAAGGTCAGCAATGAAGAAGACTATGCTTGGAGTATGTCTAAGGCGGGCCACAATCATACGGAATTCCGTAGTTAGTTGTTAGTAATTTCCGTAGTTTCTGGATTCCGTTTCTATATTCCGATTCGGAATTCCGAACGCAGCAAGTCCATATAAAATATATATACACACGTACGGTAGTTTTCTGTTCGAAATTTTGCAGGCATAACGGGATTCCGTATGTGTGTGTGTCCGACCCGTTCGGAATTCCGAAACGGAATCTCAAAACGGAATTCCGTATGCATGTGGCTGGCCTTAGTCACTGCGTAATAAGGATATCCGCAGTAGACCCACGGTAACAACCATAGCCCAACGGCTCAATAAGCTGAAGTGGCAATAGGCCGGATATGCCTCAAAGTATTTACAACCGATGGAGAAGAAAGGTCCTTGAGTCGCAGCCTCGTACCGATTAACGAAGTGTTAGGTAATCCCTGACATGATAGGAGATACAGGAAGATGGATACAGAGTGTTCAGGAACATACTTTGTGGCGTTTCTAAGGAGAGACCTACGTTTAGGAGTAGACTTGTAAGTGGCTGTAATGACGGTGATGATAATTACTATTATATAATATCAATCAGTGCAAACGCTATCTATGCAAATGCAGCTATATTATGAAAGTAGTTAAGCCAATTGAACATAAAAAGTAAAACAAGGAATGGAAGCTCATCCCATTCTGACAGCTTCGTGGCGCTGTGACTTAGCTTTGAGTTGCAACACTTCGAATCCCGCACAGTAAAATATTAGTATGGTTAAAAATAATTGTTCCGGGTCTGCATGTTTGTCCTTGGTAAATTTGTGTATGTAAACTGCACTGTGGAGGTAACGTTTCATAGCAATATAAAAAATAAAACTTTAGTTTCAAAATTTGACCCTAACAAACAATAATTGCAAGTTAAATAAAAGCTTTTAAAAATAGATTAATCCTCTTTTTACCTCTTAACTTTACATATTGCGTGTTTGTGGCAAAAATCTACAATGCGATATATCAGACTCAATAATATCATTGCTCGCCGACAAGTTTTGAAGCGATAACGAGACTACAACAGCGGGGGTGTTGGCGGAAGTTCACAGGAAGTTATTCCGACGGGTCCTATGAAATTATTAACAGATACTGGCGGAAAGTGATTGATTTTACCTGTAGAGTTAAGTATGTAACTTAAATGTAAATCCAGTTTACTTTCAAAAAACATTCAATTCTATTCTCTATGATGCTTGGGTTATCTGTAACTGTGCTTTGAGAAGAAATTGGGCGATGTGACACTTTTTAGTCTTGATAGAGCCATGCCGTAAACATATGTACGTGGTAGAGCCATGCTGCAGCTATATTAATAGTATAGTTGTAGCACGAATGGGTCGGCTCAACCGGGGAAGGACCACGCTCTCACAGAATACCAGCGTCAAATAGCAGCATAACACTGCTGTGTTTCGTATGGTGAGTGTAGAGAACCGGAGACCCTTTTTACTGGAAACGAGGCATTCCATCTTAGTCCTCACGGGTGGCAACGCATCTGCATTTTGATCCGCAAACGAGGATAAATGTAGATGTCTATGGGCCACAACAGCCACTTACTATCACATGGACTGTGTGCTCGTTTGTCACCCTATACTATATAAAAAAAATGCTGTAGCTTTATTATGGTTATTACACGAATGGTCGACCGGGGAAGCGCAACTCTCTTACAGAATACCGGCGTAAAATAACTACTTAATGCTACTGTCTTTCGTATATTGAGTGTAGAGAACCGAAGACTCTATTACTGGTAACGAGGCAATCTATCTTAGTCTTCAGGGGTGGCAACGCATCTGGATTATTATTCTTAATGTAGATGTCTATAGGCCACAGCATCCACTTACTATCAGGTGGACTATGTGCTCCTTTGTCACCCTTATAATATAAAAGAACGTAGGCTGCACGCCACGAAATGAGCGTCCCACTTATACATAGCTCTCATACTAAAAAGAAAGGAGAGTAGCAATTTTAAAACATCGGACCAAATTTAAGGAAAAGTGCGGGTAGGTTTTTACGGCACGGTTCTTTGAACTATGTTATCCGAAAGGCTCTTATCTCTATAAATGTTCCCTCGGTTTAGAGTCTTGTGGAATATTTAGAGACGATGGCAAGAGACTCGACGGTATGACATTGGTCCCTTGGGAGAGAGGTAAAGCCCTAGTGTGGGATGCTACTTGCGTAAAAACTTTGGCGACCTCTCATTTCAGGGGTACCTCGTTTAGAGCCAGGGTGACATCAGAGACAGCTGCACTGAGTAAGTGGCGCAAATATGTGTCACTGAGCGGTGACTACATGTTTGTGCCATTTGCTGTTTGCGCTCCCTGGGGTCCACGTTCGGTGGAGTTCTTAAAGGGACTGCATCCGCGACTAGTCGTTGCTGCTGGTGATAAGAGGTTCTTTTTTCGCTCAAAGGCTAAGCATAGCTATTCAGCGAGGAAACGCAATCAGCGTTCTTGACACCATACCACGGGGAGTAGGACTGTTTGACAATTAAGTTCTTAGTTTTAGTTTTTAATACTAATAATCTAGTTTTAGTTTTTTTATTGTAGATTCTTAATATTGTATATATAAACAGTATTAGAGTATTTATGCAAAAAATTGACTTAGGAATAAAAAAGCAAAGCCGACTTCAAGAAAATAAAAAGAATAAAATAATATTCACATAATAGTTTCTCAAGTCGGTGTGAAGACACGGTGTATAAAAGTATCAAAGCTCCAACTTCAGACGCTATTAAATGATAATTATTTTATTATTTTTAGTTTTTTGTAGTAGGCTTATCTATATAATACGAGTAGAATATTTATTAGTTGACCCTATTGAGTGGACTAACAAATACCACAAGCTCGAATGTCGTCAGAGTAGTTACATTAAAAACTTTTTTCCTCATATTTTCAATCTTAAAGATGGAATTGTTATTTCAAACATATATGAGACCACGGCTAAAGTATAAATTTTAATAAAAAAAGAATCATTAAATCGGTTTACAACTGACGAACATATTGCGTAACATAAAAAACATACAGTCGAATTGAGAACCTTCTCCTTTTTGAATTTGACTTAAAAATGTCATAAACGTTTTCAACATGGTAAAGACTCGATGCAGCTATGCTATGATTACAGCACGATTTAGTCGGCCCGACCGCGATAGGAACACTATCTCAGAGAACACCAGTGTAAAATAGAAACTGTGTTTTGTATAGTTGAGTGTAGAGAACCGTAGACGGCATTGTGTCTTAGACCACAGAAGTGACAACGCATCTATAGCCTTCTTTATTTCAAGATGGTTGTAGGTATTCACGAGCTGCAGTATTCACTTATAACATCCGGTGGACTGTATGATCGTTAGTTACTTCAATTTTATAAAAAAAAAGGATAATATAAAGATAGTATATTTAATGAAAATGTTTCGTACCTCTGCCGTCAAACTTTCACTAATTAGCACGAATTGATTTGCAACATAATTTTTGCTAGTAGCTTAGTACTGCTGTTTCATATAGTGTAGAGAACCGGAGAATTTTTTTTTTTTACTAGTAAGTCAAGTAGTCAAGACGCTCAAGCACCTCGGATCTGGGAAATGGGAAAGGGGATAAACGACACGAGGCAGTGCACAACTTCTCTTATCACATAGAGCTACATTGACCTAGTTGTGCACAACTTGGACAAGGACTCTTCATTTGCAACAATATTTAAATAACGATGGTATTTTTTGCTAAAAAAACTGACTAAAAGTTGTTCAATGATTCAAAAGTAAATATGACACAATTAAAACAATTTTAACGGATTTTACACGCTACAGCTCTATTATGGATTTACGTAGTAGGGCCACAATGCAGCTATATTATGTCTATAAAACTATTGCTTCGGCAGGACCAGGAAAGGACAATGTTTTCAAAGAATACCAAGCTGAAATAGCAGCTTAATGTTGCTATGTTCCGTATAATGAGTGTAGAGAACCTGAAAACCTTTTACTGGAGTGATCAGGGGCTTCATTCTTAGTCGAGGTTAAAGTTGGAAAAAATAATTTGTATACAACCGCTAAATAAAATAAAATGATGTGTCTTACTTAGATTTAAGAGCACCTCCCGCCCTCCCTCAAATACATGCACTATCCCCGTCACCACCAATTCCAGCACCATTACTCTAAACACCATTACACTAGGAAAGACACACCACTGGCGAAAATACAATACGTGTTTCTAATTTACACGAGGCACCATCAGGTGAAGTAGACTGCGGTGACTGACCACTAAATGAGTCATGATCCAAAATAGCTGCTATCTATCTATACAACTCGCTGACGCAACTGCTCTGCACTTATGTAGCGAGCGACTATGTGATAAAATATGCGACCGCTTGTAAAATTAATAACAAACCGCTGCAAAACGTCTACCCAAAATCACACACTAGTGTACACATTGACTGTGACTACGTGTGCTGGAACAGTTAGAGATATTAAAGAATAATAATAGTAATGTTGCACTGCTGAATGAGCAAACAAATGTTTCGAATTCACCTCTCTAAATCATTTTAAGCCTGCTCTCTAATAACCGACAGCCTCGCAATATGGTCGTTCATCACCCTCACGGTGATCGGCGATTGGTTGCGTGGTTGGAGGATAGGCGAGCGATTTGCAGCGGCTTTTAATAATTTTACAAGAGCCTGCGTACCGCAGGTGGTGATTGATCGCATTTTTAATCGCATGACGCAGTCGGTCGCTACTTAAGTGGGGAGCAGTTGCGTCAGCGAGTGGTATAAATAGCTACTTTGTCTCGCTGCTCACTTAGTGGTCAGCCACCGCAGAGTCCCTTCACTTGAGGATGCCTCATGTAGAGACGAATCACTTCGTCTCTACATTATCGTCGGTGGTATGTCTTGCCTAGAGAAGTGCTGTTGGGTAGTAGTGGATCCGGGATTAGTGGTAACGGGGATAGTGCACGCAATTGAGGGAGGGCGGGAGGTGCTCTTCAAACTAGGTAAGACACATCATTTTATTACATTCAGCGGATATAGGAAAATTAATTTTTAATATAATGGATTTACGCAAAGTAACGCCTGATTCTATTAATTATCTTAATCGTGGATAAATGCAGATGACTATGGGTCACAGCAGCTCGTTTGTCACCCTTATAAAAAAAGATTTACAGTTAAACCAGATAAAAAGTAACAATGACCACCTGTAACGTGACAGAAAGCCCAACTGGAGGATTATAACGAACATAATCCGACGCTGAAATTGTAGTAAAATATTGATAATAAAAATTAGTCTAACTAGTGATTTTTAATTGCATTAATTTTCATTTTTTAAAATTTTTGGTAAGCGATCATCGCATCAGCCGACTGAAGTCTTATATGCGTATTTATATTTAACATGCAAACGTACAAGCAAATGTTCCAAGAGTTATTTTAAAAGGTATATTGCAAGAAATTCTCTATTTACTTTCTCTTGCACTAAGTAAGTGTAAAGTTAAAAAAAAATTCACTAGCTACACTTATATTCTGACGACCTTCCTTGTATCGTTTTTATAGTTTTAATTTTCGTAAAATGAATTTCTTTCTTCATATGTGAGATAAGCATCTTTTATGCATATTAATAAAAGTGAAGTGTCTGTCTGTATTATTGAAGTAACTCATGCCTGCTGTTACAGTACATACGTTGGCTCGTCAGAGGGGACCACGCTCATACAGAACACCAACGTAAATGTGTTATCCTTGTAGCATAATGCTGTTGTGTTCCGTAAATTGTCTAACAGAACCTAAGATCCTCTTCAATGATAACGAAGAATTCCATTTTAATCCTTTGGAGTGAGTCCGTATCTACATTTTGATTCTTAATCGAGAAAAGATTTATGTGTTTATGGGCATCTGCATCCGTTTACCATTTTAATTCTCTGTTAAATATAAATGTCTATGTCTATGAGCAACAGCATTTACTAACCATCAAGTGGACTGTGTGCTCGTTTGTTATTTTTAATCTATAATAAAGGGGAACCATGCCGGGAAATCGCGAAATGAATAGCTAAGAATTTAATTGTAGGCTTAAAATAATTTTAAAACGAATTTGTAAAAGTATATATTCCTTAAAGTGTTATCCACCAGTTCTTACGCCTTGGATCAGCCAATTTTCAGCCAGTTGTATCAGCCAGATTTTTTTATAGGAGAGGGGTCAAACGAGCTTGCGGCTCACTTGATGGTAAATAACTACCGCCGTCCATAAACAACTGCAACACCAGGGGAACCAGGAGAATTGCAGATGCGTTACCGGCCTTTTAAAAAGGACTAGGCTCTTTTCTTAAAAGTTTCTAAGTCGTATCGCTCCGGAAAAATCGCTGTTGGTAGTCGATTCCACAAGAAAGTAGTGTGAGCAAGAAAACTTCTTCTAAATCGCTTAGTGGTGGACCGCTAATCATCCAGATGGTATGAATGGTATCCCGAGTTTTGTAGCGATGTGCGATGGTAAAATTGAGCGGCTGGAATTGGTCCGAACAATTCCTTCTAGACTCCCCGTGGTAGATGCGATAAAATACGCAAAAAGATAAAACATCTCTTCGCAGTGCCAGTGAGTCAAGCCGATCGGAAAGAACTCGGTCGTCGATGATTCGAACCGCTCTGCCCTGGATGCGGTCAAGTGGAAGAAGATGGCACTGGGGAGCCCCTGCCTAGATGTGGGAACAGTATTCCGTGTGGGTCCGAACCTGCAGCTCGTAAAGTTGCAAGCGGTTACCCGGTATGAAAATCAGCGTTACGAATTTATGTATGTGTATCTTCAATTCGTGACTTAAGTTGAGTGGAGACCATTTTGGTGCATATTACGTTATTACTTTTTTTTATTTTTGTTAAGTTAAGAAAACTGTTTAATTTGATTTATTTTTCTTTGTACGTAATTTATGAGCGAAATAAACCTATTTCTTTCTTTCTTTTAAATACGTCCCGCTCTGCTGAGCATTTTTGATTTTTGAGATGCCAATTTGGCGTTTTCTTCCAAGTGACCACGAAACTGCACATCACTCGATATGTCGACAATGAGGATTCCGATACTGGCTGAGGCAACAAGGAGAGTGCCTTGAAACTGAGGAGATACGACAAACGGGTTCGTTTTGACGGTAAGCGCGCAAACTTATGTCTTCTGGGGATTGAACTGGACTACATCACCAGTGCTGTCGTCCGCATTGCGATAAATGTTACCAGTTTGCAGCATATCATTGATATGCAGAAGAAAGGCTGCGTGTTATTACTAACGCTAGTAATAACACCCAGCCTTGTGTAACACCAGTCTAAATGAGATTGTAATCGGAGCATGCACCTACTACGACCTTGATGCACCGATCTGCAAGAAAACTGGTAATCCTATTGCATAATTTCTTGGGAAGCCTATAGAAAGAAAGCTTCGAAAGAAGCGCTTTGTACCAAACCCGATCGATGGCCTTCTCTATGTCCAAACTAACGGCCAACACCTCCCCTTTACGCTCTACCTCCACCAGATGGGTGAGTTAGGTAATGAGCGACCCCTTTGGAAACCGTACTGGCGGTCACGAATCAGCTGGTGATCCTCAAGGTACCGCATGAGCTGGTAGTTAATAACAGTTTCCATTATTTTGAAAAAGAAGGAGGTGATAGTGATAGGCCGGTAGTTGAACGGATCAGAGCGGTCACCTTTTTTAGGGATCGGATTAACGAAAGCCGTCTTTCATCATTTCGGGACTACGCCTAGGGAGTGGGAATACCGGAAAAGACGCGTTAAAACCGGTGCCAACACTGGAGCATACGTCCTGGGCACAATTGGGGGATTCCGTCAGGCCCACTCGACTTTTGGATTCCAGATGAAGTGTTTTGCGAACCGAGCGCTGTTTAAACAGCACACTCTGCATGGAGCACTCACACCGCGGGATGATCGGCGATGTGTTCTGCTCGTTATCGAGAGTCGAGTTGGCTGCAAAGAAAGAGCCTAGCAGATCGGCTTTCTTGTTTGCGGCGTGCGTTAGTGAGACGATCTTCCTGTGCAGAGATGGAAGAGATTGCTGACAGAAGTCCCTTGCACAGCCTTGGCGAGAGACCAGAATGCACGGATTCCCGAAGGAAGGCCAAATAGTTTCTCGCCAATTCTGCCTATGTGCTCTGACTTTGCCTTAGCAATGACTTTTTTGAAGGACCTAGCGGCGGAATTATACTTCCTTTTATAGCGCTGGTTTTTACATCCCGGGACTTTGATGCGTCCGCCCAGGCCTGGTAGCACTCCTGCTTAAAGCGTGATGCAATTTTACAGGAGTGACCAAAACATGGCTGAGTTCTGCATCCGATAAGCACCACAGATGATGGAATAAATGGTTCCATTCCTTGAAGTACCACATCAGCGACAGAATTGGTAACAACGTTGGGATCATCCACCGAGAAGCAAACCCGCCCCCAAAAGTAGAATGCAAAAAAAAAAGACCGCATCCCGTCGCAATCGGCCGACTTATAGTGCCGAACACGGCGGCAACCTGCAGATCGCAACCGCGATGAAAGCGTGAGTGGCACCTTACTCCGGATCAAACAATGGTCTGAAGAGTCAAGAGGGACATCGACGGAGACCTGATATCCGTCCGGATGAGAGGTCAGCAGAAGGTACAACAGGGAAGGTACATGATCCTCCACATCTGTGATCCGCGTAGGCGAAGTAACCAGTTGTGTCAATTCCATGCCATACATATGCCAAGGCAAAATCATAAACAAATCTACCCGCATGATCGGTTACCAAGCCATTAAGCGTGGTAGGCGTTAAAATCACCGAGCATTACGATCCCTTTGGAAGTGCATGGAGTCTGCAGTTATTTGGACAAGTTGATGAGTCGGTCTGTGTCGACATTATCGCTATAGGACCTATAAAAGCACTCGTAGATGCGGGGATGGTCGTCGCTGTCTACGCGCAGCTATAGTATGGTCAGTCCGTACCTTCAAGACTGCGGGGGCGTCGAAAAAAGAGTTCTCTTGTGGTTCTCAGATGTAGAGGATTATACAACTTCCCTGTTGGACCTTCTGCTGACCTCTCATCCGGACGGATATCAGGTTTCCGTCGATGCCCCTCTCGGCTATTCGGACCATTGTCTGATCCGGAGTATAGTGCCACTCACGCTCCCTTCGTGGTTGCGTTCTGCAGGTTGTCGCTGTGTTTGAATGAAACGCAGTAGTAAACTTCTACTTCACGCTGGTATTCTGTGACGTCATGGTACCACCCTGGTTTGAGCCGGCCCATGCGACAGCAAAACCTGCTATTCTATTATGGCCTTTAATAATCTTAAAATCTCCTACTCCTAAATTTCAAATATGATAATGAAAGTACATAGTTATTCTTTTTGATACCTGCGTGTATAAAGACATATCCACCTAGCATGCCTAAATACATACATACCAGAACCATAATATAGCTGCGGCATGGCTCTACAATGTAAACTCTTAATTTCGCCCATCTTCAATATATGGCCAATTTGTTCGATAAACGTTCATCTACTTTTTTCATACTTTTGTTAACTTTTCTTTGACTTTGTAAATAAATCAATCTTTAATTTAGCCAATTATCTGACTACAATAACAATATGTTGGATATTCGACTTAATAGGATAATAATAAACGAATAGGTCGAATACCAAAAAGCTGTCGAATATTCGTTGCAAGATCAAATTGGAATTTATATTCCATTTTAGTTATTGAATCAAACATCACAATTGAAATCAAATATACGGAAGCCAGTGCGGTAGTTAATCATTTAGTAAGGAAGTTGAAATCGTATTTATGTTGGAAGTTTGAACTAGTATATCATTCCACACGCTGCAACTTATGAAATAGTTCTCTCATTATATAAAAGTAAATTAAAACAATACAAAATTCACTTTCCACAGCTAGGCACAGTTTTGTAGCGGACAAAATCTGCTATAATAGCTTCGAGCTTGTTAGCTAATATAACAGGTCTTCAAAGAAAACTCATACAGTACGTAGAAATTCCAATTATTTTATTGGTGTCAGCAGACAACGAACATGGTTTACTCGGGTAAAAATTCTACGCAGAGTGCTAATCCTTTGAGCAACCACGGCTTTTATTTGCAATAACTGAAGTATTGCCAAGGTCAAAATAGATTTTTTTTTTTATTTTAAATTGGACATTACAACCGACTTCAATATAAATTATTAAGAATAACTCAAAAACTGTTGGTCACACCTTGATCAAATTGGTATGGGACCACATGAGATGCACCAGCTTTCAATTAAAAAAAGAATCATCGAAATCGGTGCACCCAGAAAAAAGTTATGAGGTAACACACATAAAAAAAAGAAAAAAGAAAAAAACATACAGTCGATTTCAGTACAGTCTCCTTTTTGAAATCGGTAGATATATAATTTAAAATTAAAAATTTTGTACAGCCGACTTCAATATAAGTTATTAAGAATAACTCAAATAACTCAAAAACTATTGGTCTGACCTTGATCAAATTATATCAGCTTTCATACAAAGTCGAGTCTTTGCTGGACAAAGTCTCGGATTGGGGGAAACTAAATCTAGTCCAGTTTAATCCTCAGAAGACACAAGTTTGTGCGTTTACCGCTAAAAAGAACCTCTTTGTCGTATCTCCTCAGTTTCAAGGTACTCCCCTTGTTGCCTCAGCCTATATCGGAATCCTCGGCGTCGACATATCGAGTAACGTGCAGTTTTGTGGTCACTTGGAAGAGAAGGCCAAATTGGCCTCTAAAAAGCTTGGTGTGCTCAGTAGAGCGGGACAGTATTTCATGCCGGCTCAACGCCTGCAACTTTACAAGGCGCAGGTTCGGCCTCACATGGAATACTGTTCCCATCTCTGGGCTGGGGCTCCCCAGTGCCAGCTCCTTCCACTTGACCGCATCCAGCGCAGAGCGGCTCGAATCGTCGACGACCGAGTCCTTTCCGATCGGCTCGACTCATTGGCACTGCGAAGAGATGTTGCATCTCTTAGCATTTTCTTTCGCATTTACCATGGGGAGTGCTCTGAGGAATTGTTCGGATTAATCCCAGCCGCCAAATTTCACGAACGCACATCGCGGCAGAACTCCCGATACCATCCACACCATCTGGATGATTGGCGGTCCACCACTGTGCGATTTAGAAGATGTTTTCTTCCTCGCACAACTTCCTTGTGGAATAGTTTACCACCAGCGATTTTTCCGGACCGATACGACTTAGGGACCTTCAAGAAAAGAGCCTACTCCTTTTTAAAAGGCCGGCAACGCATCTGCAATTCCCCTGGTGTTGCGGTTGTTCATGGGCGGCGGTAATCACTTACCATCAGGTGAGCCGCATGCTCATTTGCCCCCTCTCCTATAAAAAAAAAAAGAATCATCGAAATCGGTCCACCCAGTAAAAAGTTATGAGGTAACACACATAAAAAAAACATACGCATCGAATTGAGTACCGCCCCCTTTTTGGAAGTCGGCAGAAAAGCGATGGCGTAGCTGCAATAAGTCTCTACTCCGGGAGGTTTTGTGAGAAGTGCGAAGAAACTTACAAATAGACTTTTCTGTTACTGTTGTTACTATTTGCTCCTATCAATTACAAATTAGCCTTGTAAACATTTCCCGTGATCTTGAATGTCAGTTATTTGTGTTGAATTCAATAGTGAACTGTCAAGGAAGTCAGTTCACGTTATTATTTATAATAATAATAAATTTTATTTGCTTAAGTGCAACTACTCTATCGACGAAGTGAACATTTAGTACTGCATTTAAAATCAAAAACTACGTCTCCTGTATAGTTTTACCGCCGGGGCTGCATGAGTATACTATTATTTAACCTACATATGTAAAACATAAAATCTCTTATATATTTATATAGCTTAACCAAATGGGAATAGTGTATTAATACCCCAACATAATAATTATTTATTCGCTTAAACCTGGTAGGTGACAAATAATTGCCTGTACTTATATAGTTCAAATTTTTGCCATAGCATGCGAAAATTATTTTACATATAGTTATTAAGGGTGATGTATGATATTGGGTTGTTGACATCGTTCGTAAGTTATAAAAAATATGTGGGTAATATAACGATAAATTATAAGCATAATTAAATGGTTTTTATTTCTGTAATGTATGGGGCAAACATAAAAACTTTTTTTTAAACTGAAAATCGAAAGCTAATGCTTTTAACATAGCAAAAACAAAACGATTTTAAATATTTTTATGTATTTTGTCTATGATATTAGATAATGAAGGCTATATATACATATATAACTCAAAATACATACATATATAAACACTCACGCCTGTCACCCAGAGGAATAGGCTGAGACTACGGTCTTCCATTTGGCGCGATCCTGACACACCTCTCTCGCCTCCTTTACATCCATATATCTACGCATACACGCTCCTCGGTTAAGAGTACTCCTAATCTGGCCCATTTTTAATGTATCGCCGATTTGGTCGATAAACCTTTGTTTAGGGTGTCCCTTCCCGACTCTGCCGTTCACTTCTGCAACATAAATTTGCTTTGTCACTCTTTCCTCATTCATTCTTTCTACATGACCAAACCATCGAATCATTCCTTTCTTAATCCTTGTCACAACGTCATCTTGCAAACCACACTTTTCTCTTATCACACTATTTCTCACCGTGGCATTCAGATTCAGCCTCATTATATTGAAATCTTTGAGGCGAATCTGTAGAGATTAATACTGAATAAAAGAAATCTATTTATAAAAACGATTGAATAGGCTACATTATTAAACTAAACAAAATATTTGAATAATATCGGACACGATTGAATAGGCTGTATGGTCGTTAATCATTGCCTGTTTGAAGGAGACTTAACTTGGTAACTTCGAGTTTAAACTTGTCATGCGGATTTGGCATTGTGGTTGTGTTTGTGGATATATTACGTGTTTTTATTTTCGTTAATTAATTTAACTTGACCCTTGGATTTTCTCTCGATTTACATGACAGTAGGTTGTTGCGCCCACATAATGACAATAATGTGTTACATGGGTTTTGAGAGGAATAGAACAGAAATGTAAAGCCTCCGGCTGATTTTCTAGATGACATAATTCCAGAAAATAATTAAACAATTAGAAAAGTTTAAAATGTATTTTATTTTATTTTATTTAATAATAACTAAAAACGGCATCCTTTTGTGTTGTTTTCAATTTATAGAAACAACTTATCTCAAGAACGAGTGATTTTACTACATAACCTATAAATAATTAAACAAAATAAAAACAAAACCCCAGGCCCTACAAAAATATGATTTAGTATAATTAATAGAATCAGGCGTTACAATAAACAAAAGCAAAAAAATAAATAAAATAAAAAAAGAAAGAAAAGCATGTTATTCGCAACTCTCTGTACGCGGTTCAACCTCAAAGTGTTCATCGATATGTGAGCAGTTTCACCTACTTAGGCCACATATCTGAAAAAGTAGCTAGTACTCTTCGACAAAACGGCGTTTATGTGGCGTTCAAAATAAACAATTCTCTTAGAAATATCTGTAATAATAAAGATAAGTTGGATATTCGTCAAAAGTCAGGTGTTTACAAACTTGTTTGTGACGAATGCCACGACGTTTACGTGGGTTAGACTGGTCGCAATTTCGAGACACGTTATAAAGAGCATTTAGCCGCGTACAGGAATTGCAATCCCGATAAATCCCATTTTGCCAAACATCTTCTGGACAGTGGACACAACCTAGCCAACGATCACTCCTTTAAAGTCTTACATACGTGTAATAAAGGGCTGCGGCTGTGTGTGCTGGAACAGTTAGAGATATTAAAAAGTAATAATAGTACCGTTGCATTGCTGAATGAACAAACAAATGTTACTAACTCACCTCTCTTAAATATCTTTAAGCCTGCTCTCTTATAATAGAGAGCCTTACAATATGGTCGTTTATCACCCTCACGGTGATTGGCGATTGGTTTCGTGGTTGGAGGGTGGGCGTTGCGCGGCGGTTTGTTTTTAATTTTACAAACGGCTGCGTAAGTCCGGCGGTAATTGGTCACATGTTTTATTGCATGACGCAGTCGCTCGCTCCTTAAGTAGAGAGCGGTTGCGTCATCGGTCTGTATAAAAGGCACTGGCTTTGGCTCGCCGCTCACTTAGCGGTTAGCCACCGTAGAGTCTATATCACCTGAGGATGTCTCGTGTAGAGGCGAAACACGTGTCGTGTTATCGTCAGTGGTGTGTCTTGCCAAGTGTAGTGGTGTTGGGAGTAGCGGTGCTGGGATTAGTGGTGACGGGGATAGTGCACGCAATTGAGGGAGGGCGGGAGGTGCTCTTCATACTAGGTAAGACACATAATTTTATTTTATAACGCGGATATTTGCAAAGTAAAAAATTTTTCTAAAAGCTTTTATATATGATTTAGTGTCGTAAGCATAGATTAATGATAAGTCATCGCGCGCTCTAACTAGATACCGCCGGCGCTCTTGTAAAATGCGGCAACAAATACTACGCCGAAATCGGCGTACCCGAGCCAGTCGCATTGCAGGCAACAAGTGAGGTGAACGTACCAAATATTTTATTAAATTTTGATCATAATCCGAAGTAAAATACCAGTTTACGTATTGAAACTGTGTAAAAATAATACTAAAAGAAATAAGAAAGACCCTGGAATCACATACTATCAGTAAGTATCATACAATTTCGAAATTTTAACATAAAATAACACGAGGCCATATATTAATGATAAGTCATCGCGGGCTCTGACTAGATACCGCCGGCGCTCATGTAAAATGCCGCAACAAATACTACGCCGAAATCGGCGTACCCGAGCCAGTCGCGTTGCAGGCAACATGTGAGGTGAACGTACCAAATATTTTATTAAATTTTGATCATAATCCGAAGTAAAATACCAGTTTACGTATTGAAACTGTGTAAAAATAATACTAAAAGAAATAAGAAAGACCCTGGAATCACATACTATCAGTAAGTATCATACAATTTCGAAATTGTAACATAAAATAACACGAGGCCATATATTAATGATAAGTCATCGCGGGCTCTGACTAGATACCGCCGGCGCTCATGTAAAATGCCGCAACAAATACTACGCCGAAATCGGCGTACCCGAGCCAGTCGCGTTGCAGGCAACATGTGAGGTGAACGTACCGAATGTTTTATTAAATTTTGATCATACTCGTAATCCGAAGTAAAATACCAGTTTACGTAGTGAAACTGTGTAAAAATAATACTACAAGAATTAAGAAAGACACTGGAATCACATACTATCATTAAGTATCATACAATTTCGAAATTTTATCATAAAATAACACGAGCCATAAATAAGTCACAAAATATCAATGACGCTATTCAGTGTTGCCGCGAATGCAAAAATAAAGTTCCCCGTGGCTAAGATTTTTATATGTGAATTTATTGTTACTATATTTTATAATATAATATATTAAACTTATTATCATATAACCTAATTCTATATTATTTAATGTTTATTTCTGCAGTATTGTTAAAATGACATAATTGCCATTTATTAGGGTTCCGTACCCAAAGAGTGTCAAGGAGACCCAAGCCTCCGCTATCGTTCCATCTGTCTGTCAGTAGGCTGTATCTTATGAACCGTAATATGTAGAATTTTCACAGAATGTGTATTTATATTGCTGCTATAACAACATAAAATAAAAAAGAAAACAAGTAAAATATTAAAGGACCCAAAAAAATCACGTTTCTTGTATGAAGAACATACAAGAAACGTGATTTTTTTTCTGTATTGATATGTGTTTTGTTTACAGACTAAAGTGAAACCTGGATTAACACGCAATAAAATGATGCTGTGTGTATGGTGGTATTGAAAGTTTATCATGAGCTTTTACCGCCGGATAAAACCATCGATTCGGATCTCTACTACCAATAAATAATGAGACAAGCAAGAAATAGGAAAAAAAACGGCTGGCATTGATAATCGGAAAAGGAGTGGTCTTTTATCATGATAATGCCACATCACAAGATTAGTTATCTATTTGAGACTTTCAATACACACTAACATTCCTAAAAATCCAGTAGTTGCTTGAGTACTTAAAACTGGTTTAAAAGTTTTAGTCATTATTTTCTTTTGTTGCTTGTGTTCTTTAAAAGAAAGCTTTCTGGAGGTTTTAATATTTAAGTTTATAATATATTGTTTCGCGTGTTCTAAATAATTAAGAATATTATTATTATTTTTTCTTTATAAATGGGATGTCTAAATCCATGTTCCTTCAAATCTCTGGTATTGAATATATCAAATAAAACTACTTGTCGCATTTTTTTTATCAAAAATCCCCAGATTTCTACAGCAACGCGATTATGTCACTACCTACAAGATGGCAACAAGTTATTGAACAGAATGGACCCATATATATTATAATTAAATGTAATAAAACTTTAAAACAAAAATGTCTTGAATTTGTATACAAAATACGAAGGAACTTTTTCCCTGCTCTAATATAAGTATAAGTAAAGGTGTAACAAAATAGTACACGATAACTTAGGGAATGATTCTGCCCGTCAAAATGAATAATTTTTATTATGCGATCATCTTCGAAATTTCAATTTATACGTGGTAGATCCATACTGTAGCTATATTACTGGTATAGTTGAAGCACGAATGGTTCGGCTCGACCGGGGAAGGGCCACTCTCTCACAGAATAGCAGTGTAAAATAGCAGCTTAACGGTGTGTGTTTCGGTATGGTGAGTGTAGAGAACTGGAGACCCTTTTTACTGGAAACGAGGTATTCCATCTTAGTCCTCAGGGGTTGCAACGAATCTGCATTTTGATTCTTAATCGAGGATAGATGTAAATGTCTATCGACCACAACAACTACTTACCATCAGGTGGATTGTGTGCTATTTGTCACCCTGATCCTATAAAGAAAATCTCAAAGTCAGTTATTCCATACAAAATTTTGTACAAACTTGTTCAAAATGTATGGAAGACCTGATTTTTCTTACGATTACGAAGATATATCTATAGTAAAAGTTGTTCATATTGACGCGTAGAATAGAAATAGAAAGCACTATTTTGATTACACCATATATATAACTATTTTTTAAAGTAATTTGTGAATATTAGTTGACATGTAAATAAAAAATTAAACTGATAAAAATGAGGCCTTATCATTTATATGTCATTTATTCATAAGAAAAACCTATACATATTATGTACAAAAATATATTGATACATTCGTTATAAAAATAAATTTTCCCGTTAATCGGGTAATAGTTAAGCTGCTGGTATATGTAAGTTTTCACGCACACTAGCATCCTCGCAAATTGTCTTATACACACTACAATATTGAGTTTTTTTTTTATTTATTTATTAAAAGAAACTTACAGCTTTTATATCACATTTGATTGTAAGATGAATGTTAACAATACATTAGCCAAAACAGTTTCCAACGTTAAGATTTACATTGCGAAATCTTTAAACATAATTAAATGAAGTACATATTTCTGTTTTGCCAAAGAGAAAAATATAATTACTGCACACGTAATACCAATGTTAGTAAAGGTAATTTTATATTCAGATAGAGGACAAGAAGTACAAACACTACCTAAGCGTGATCAACTTGTCTAATAGATGTAACATAACTATTTAATTTGCAGTTAAATATGTCAATATGGTTATAACGCTCATTATGTGTGTTGCAAGCGCGAACCAGAAACCGGTTTTTCGAATACTTAGTTCTGCAAAAAGGAGTAGAGAAAACTGCATTGGAGCGAGCACTCAACCTAGGGCATCTAAATGTAATACGACTTAAAAGGAAGGGGGAATCTATATAGTTATGTAAAAGTTTAAACAGAAACACCTGATCTCTATGTTCACGTCGTAATCTAATGAATGATGTAGCACAGAATGATCCTTAAATTTGTAATTAAGTCTTGTCAGAAACTTATTTTGAATCCTTTCTACTTGTTCCACATAAGTAGCGTAAATAGGGTTCCACACCGTAGATGCGTATTCAAGATGACTTCTTACTAAAGAATTATACAGCATAATATAAGTGTTTATGTTTTTGAAGTCCTTGCATTGTCGGAAGACAAAACCTAACATTCTATAAGCCTTGGCAGTAGCCTTGTCAATATGAGACGCAAAGTCTAGTTTACTATCTAGATATACTCTATATAGTTGCCGCATTCACGGAGCTGTCACTTTCATGAAGCGTGGTATCTAGTCAGAGCGCGCGATAACTTATCAATAATCTATGTTCGTAAGTAACAAATGTTAAAATCTTCAAAATAAGATATATTTGAACTTTTTTCACGCCGGGCCCAAGCTTGTATGGAACGAAGTCCATCTCCTTTAAGAAAAATTATTTTCACATAATATATTAGTTATTTTACGAAGCATATAAATTAAATTTTGGTTTGTCAAACTTCAAGTATAGTCTACTAAGGTTATTCAAAAAACCGGCCAAGTGTGAATCGGACTCGTGCATGGAGGGTTTCGTACTACCACGGGTTTCAGTAGGGATTTAATTTTGAATTTATTTTTATTTTTATTATTGCGTGCCTTAAGCGCAAAGCGCGTAGTTATGTTTTACTAACGCCTAAAATCAAGATTCCAACGTTTTGTCTCATGAAATCGTATCTAACAATTGTAGTGTTATGTTACTTACATATCATTTTACATTATTTTAAATTCATTTTTCCATTCTGTTTCGATTTTCTGCATTCACCTCAAAACTGGATATTTTACATCACCTTTATTTCCATAGGATCCTGTAATGATTTTAAACCATAAGAACACAATAACAAATCATTTCTACTTCGTATTTTCACATTATCAGCACTTTTAAATTGGTGTCAATGGAGTCTACCTTTTTCGATCTTTTATTTAGTTTTCCGTAACTTTGCAATTTCGGGTTTTGTGCGCGCAGTTGCGCTACCTTTTTTCCTATATCAATAATATCTCATTTTTCACTTAAATCTTGCCGTTTTTCTATTACGAGCCTAAAACCAAAATTTGACAGGTTTTGACATCGTTGTTTATTTGGTTGTCATGACAATTATATTCAAATTCGCTACCGGTCTGTTGTTTCTATTTCGATAATTCCACATAAATATTCTTTCCTCTTGGCCATTTACAAAAAAATTGCGTTTAATTTAAATAATTTTTCCGTTCTCTCTAAAAAGGTATAAAAGCCGAACAATCGGTCAAGAAAGTCAGTCTCGCTTCAGTTCTCGAATTCGAAGCATCTCCTAAAGGCCTTATCCCGGGGCCGCACTGCCCCGGGATCCTGCAAGCCTCTGTCCTGCCTGAAGCCGCTGGACCCTGCAAACCTCTGCTCTGCCTGAAGTCGCCAGATCCTACAAGCCTTTGCTCTGCCTGAAGTCGCCGGGATCCTACAAGCCTCTGCTCTGCCTGAAGTCGCCAGATCCTACAAGCCTTCGCTCTGCCTGAAGTCGCCGGGATCCTACAAGCCTCTGCTCTGCCTGAAGTCGCCGGATCCCGCAGGCCTCTGTCCTGTCTGAAGTCGCTGAGGATCCTGCAAGCCCCTGTCTTGCCTGAAGTCGCCGGATCTTGCAAACCACCACATTCACCTGAGGTCGTCACCTAGAGACGCCCACGCCTTCTCACCTACGCTGTGCGTGCTCGTTCCAGGCGCTGAGAGCACTTGCTGTACACCTTGGATCTTCGAGCTCAGCTCCAACACTAATCTTTTTTTTTATTATCTTTTTATTAAATATTTGTAAATTACGACATCCATCCTCATCTTCATACTCCATTTTGTTATATAAAATTGTAAATATCTTTTAAATTTTAAATATATTATTTGTTTTTGTTCTAGTTTTGTTGTTTTGCTGTTACTAGGTTAGGTTCTTTTTTTGTTCTTAATTGTCGCTTCACGACATTTTGGCGCCCAACGTAAAAGTTCTCTTTCTCTTTTCTTCACCTTTACTGCGCCTTGTCCATTCCCTTTTGATTTAATTGCTTTCTCTTTCGTTCTTAACTCTTTATTTATTCATCCTTTTCATATCTTCCAAATTCTAAAACAAAACTTCATCTAGTTTTTCAACTTATCTGGATTATATTTAGACCTACATTTAACACTTCACTTACATTCATCACTTTAATATTTTTATTCTAGATAACTTAAAGAGGTATAATTTTTAATTAAATTTTTATTTCTTAAACTTAACTTTACACTTAATTGTAACAATGAAAAGGGTTATTAAGTACGAATTCCTTAACAAGGCCGAACTCGAATACGAAGTGAAGATTAGATGTGAGGAACCAGCTAATACTGTTTTGCTTTTAAAAAAACAGGTTTTGCGTTTAGTTGCGAATTCTCACCCTGACGATATTCTGACTTCTCCTATTCCGATCGAGGATGACTTGTCTCAAATTGATTCTACTTTAACCTACCTGGACTGTAAAATTAAAAAATGTTTACAAGGTGACACCAAATACTTGCGACTAATAGAAACTTTTATTAATCATGTCTTTTGCAGATTGGAACGAATAGATACTGACTTATATCCAGACTTTAAAGCTATTTTCGATACTTTGAAGATGAAATTTGACGATATTACTAAACAATTTGAATCCTTGACTCCAGCTTCAACTGAAAATGACCCTCCATCACTTGACCCTCCTGTTGACCCGACTGTCACGGAACTCCCTCTTGTTTCTCAAACTTCTATTCAGGTCCATACCCCGTATCCTCCACCACCACCTCAATCTTTTTCTCCAACTAACGTCTTCAAAGATCTGAAAAGACACACCTTCAATGGTAAAAGCTGTCCAAAATCCTTTCTTCAAAAACTTGAAGAATACTGCTTAGCTCGTGGCTTGTCCAAAGACTTGTTGATTTCACAAGTGTTCGAAATTTTCACTGACAACGCTCTTCATTGGTTCAGATTTAAATATAATCAGAATCCAAACTTAACTTGGAACGAACTTTCTTCCTTATTAATCAAAGACTTTGGTGGTTTTGATTATGATCATAAACTTTTAGAAGCGATTAGGAATCGAACTCAAGGTCGAGATGAACCTATCGTCATCTATATTTCCATCATGTCTGGAATGTTTTCTCGTCTTTCGAAGAAACTTTCTGAAACAGAACAATTGGAGATTATTTTGAGGAATATTCGCCCATGTTATTCAGTCTTCGTAGCTCTAAAAGACATTGACTCTATCGACTCTCTTCTGGCTACTTGCCAAAACTATGAAAAATTCCTAGACGGAGACAAACAATTTAAAGAACCAAATGTACAACAAAGTCCTCTTATTTCTGAATTCAACTACAAGCATTCCGCTTCAAGTTCAGTTGACTCTCCAAATTCTTCTAATAACTCACGAACTTCTCCTCCCTTCATGAATAAATTCACTCCATCCTACAAATACCCTTCTAGACAAGTTAATAGTCTCTCTCAAACTAAAGCTCCTCAACAAAGCTCCTTTTGTGTTCGCTGTCGTAAACAAGGTCATTCTTTGAACACTTGTACTCAACCACGATTCGTGATTTGTTTCAAATGTGGTCTTAAGGGTTTTAAAACTGCAGTTTGCCCTACTTGTTCTCCCAAACCTAATACTAGTTCAAAAAAACTAACTGCTGACTTGAAAAGTAACTTAAACTTTGATAATGACGATTGGACTAATTGGATTAAAACAATTCAAAACTTCTTTTCTTGTTACAAAATCTCTTCTACACTCTACTCCAAAGAACAAGATCTTAATCGTCCATTCGTTAATGTCAAAATATATAACTTAACTTTATCTGGTTTACTAGATTCTGGCAGTTCAGTAACTATTCTGGGTAATAATTCTCATTTGGAAATTCTTAAACTGGGCTGCAACCTTTTCAAGTCAGATCTTATTACTGTCTCTACTGCTAATAAGCAAAAAGTTAATTCCTTGGGTTATTTTGACTTACCTATTCATTTCAATAATCAAACTCATTTAATTAAAGCTTACGTTTTCCCTGAAATATTTCCTTCGCTAATATTAGGTATTGACTTTTGGCGAAAATTTAATCTTTTACCTAGTGTTTTATCTTCTCTTAACTTTACAGAATCTAAATGCTCTGCTATCGAAACTAAAGATACTAAAGTTTTACCTTATGAGCATTTAACTCCTAATCAAAAGAACATCGCTAATGACATCATCCAACGCTTCAAGACAATTTCTTTTGAAGAAAAAGGTATCCTGGGAAGCACACACTTAATCACCCACAAGATTGACGCTGGTGATTCTCTTCCAATCAAACAAAGATGTTACAGACTGTCTCCTGAAAAACAAAAGGCGTTAATTAATGAAGTTGACAAGATGCTGCGATGGAACGTCATTGAACAATGCGAAAGTCCTTGGTTATCTCCAGTTCTCATCACTCCGAAGAAGAATGGTGAATGGCGTTTCAGCGTAGACAGCAGGAAGCTTAACTCAGTTACACGTCGTGATGCTTATAGTCTGCCACTAATAAGCGAAATTTTGGACAACTTGAGGAATGCCAAATACTTATTAAGCATCGACATTGCGAAAGCATTTTGGGAGATTCCCTTGAATCCTGCTGATAAAGATAAAACTGCATTTTATGTACCTGGAAGAGGTATGTTTAGATTCAAGGTAATGCCCTTTGGTCTTTCTAACTCACCTGCAACTCTACAAAGATTAATGGATATGCTAATTACTCCTGAATTTGAGAACAAGTTATTTTGCTATCTGGACGACATTGTTATCATTAGCGAGACTTTTGATGAACACATATCACTCCTCATGAAAGTTCATGAAAAACATTCATATGCTAATCTGACTATTAACTTTGAGAAGAGTCAATTCTTCAGGAAAGAACTGAAATAAATTGGTTTTCTAGTGGACGAGTATGGTCTACGTGCTGATCCAGATAAAATAAAAGCTATTTTAGAATATCCTGTACCTACTTGTAGAAAAGAAGTGCGAAGATTCATAGGCACCTGCAGCTGGTTCAGAAGGTTCATTCCAAACTTTAGCACTATTGCCTCTCCACTAAACCAACTAACCTGTTCCGGGAAGAACGCTCCTAAATTTTTATGGAATTCACAAGCTGCAGCTTTTTTTTTTTGCCGATGGAAAATCATCAAATGATGCCTTTCGCTCTGGGTGGAGCGGAAGGGAGTGTCAGACTTTTACTGACTAAAAACCATCCGTGTTCCTTCAGTGCCCTTACGTTCCGGAGCCACGGTATCTCTTTCGAACAGCCCGCAGCCCCGGCAGGCGTCGCCCCTTGCGGGCCCCTTCACGCTGCTGACAGCTCTTTGAGGCGCGCGTGGAACAAAACGCGCCGTCGACACGGCCTGTCGTCGTTAGACGGACGGACGGCGAGCTACCTATTGCTCGCCGTCCACAGGCCCGCGCCTACGGTGGCCGGGGGCCACGACGTAGCCCCCGACGCCCGGGGCGTCTCCCGCGGCGGCCGGGAAGGAAACCTGCTGCTCTCTCCTTCTCCCGCTCCGCCACCTCCTTCGCTAGCATCACTGCTTTGCAGAAGGTGGTGACGGCATCCCATTCCGTCTCGCTCCGGACCATGGCTTCGACCAGGGCCGGACGCGAGAGGTCGCCGCCGCCTATCGCCGCTACGAGGACACGGCGGTGCTCCGCCCAGGCAGGGCACACCTCCACGGTGTGCTCCACCGTGTCCTCCGGTCGATCCTCGCAGTGGGAGCACCCGGGCGTTTCCTCCCGCCCGATTCGGTGCAGGAACCTCCCGAACACACCGTGTCCGGTGAGGACCTGCGTCAGGCGGAAGGTGAGGACGCCGTGGCGTCTCTCAAGCCACTCCTCAAAGAGGGGTCTTATCGCCGCTATAGTGGCGTGCCCAGCACGGGGTTGCGACAGTCGCTCTCTCCATGTCGCCATGAGATCATGCCGGAAGTCTGTCCGCTGCACGAACAGTTGCCGCGGCAGCGGGGTTTCCCCCCGGCATAGTGCCTCCGCGCGCCATTCGTGCAGGCGCGCGAGGACTATCGCCTCCAGATCCCATGGCGGCAAACCGGCAAGGAGGCACGCTGCCTCGCGGGAGATCGTGCGGTAGCCGCGAACCATTCTCACGGCAACCACCTTTTGGGGCGCGTTCAGGTGGTGGACGGCAAGCCGCGCCAAACCACGCGCCCACACCGGGGCGCCGTAAAGGGCCATGGACCGCACAATCCCCGCGTAGAGCCTCCGGCAGGAGGCAATTGACCCCCCCCAGGTTCGGCAGGAGCCGCCAGAAAGCAGCCCTGGTCCGTTCCAGTTTGGGAGCCAAACGTCGGAAGTGCTCAACGAAGTTCCATCGGCCGTCGAGTCCTAGGTACTTCAACGTCGACTCGACGCCGATGGATACCCCTCCTACCATCGCTGAGGATCCCGGTGGTGGCCTGTTCCGAGGACCATGGAAGTGCATGGCCTCGGACTTGTGCAGAGCCACCTCAAGACCCAGCTGCCGGATCCTCTCAACGACTATCGCAACCCCGCGTGTCATAGTTTCTGCCGCCGCCTCGTAGGACCCTCCTGTGCCAGTACCAGCGTGTCGTCAGCGTAGCAAACTACGCTGACGCCGGTAGGGAGGTCGGCGCGCAGCACCCAGTCGTAACCGATGTTCCACAGGGGCGGCCCCAGAACCGAACCTTGTGGGACACCGCACGACATCTCTCGCCGGTTCCACTCACCGTTGCGACCGGGGTAGATGACGGCCCTATCCGTCAGATAGTCCCCGACTATACGACGGAGATAGGTCGGCACCCGGTGATACCGGAGTGCCTCCCTAATGCAGCTCCAGGGCATGGAGTTGAAGGCGTTGGCGATGTCGAGAGACACCGCCAAAACAACCCCCCCTGGCCACTGCATCCCCCGTCGTGAGGGCTCTCACGCGCATGATGGCGTCCACCGTAGAGCGCCTCTTGCGGAAACCAAACTGGTGTTCCGCAAGATCCGGCCCCGTCCCCGCAAGGTGCTCGGCGAGGCGGTTTGCAATGACTCTTTCAAAGAGCTTGCCCACCTCGTCGAGCAGCACCACGGGCCGGTATGCGGACGGAGAGTCCGCAGGGCGCCCCGGCTTCCGAATGAGGACCAGCTTCCCCGTCTTCCAACGAAGCGGGAATTGGCCTCTCTCCAAGCATGCGCTTAGGAGCCCCTCCAGTCGGGGCCCGAGAGCCTCCGAGGCCAGGACCCAGGCTTTGCCAGGCAAGCCATCGGGTCCTGGGGCGGTATTCCTGGCCTTGAGCCTACGTACCGCCACTCTCAGGTCTACCCCGGTCCCTTCCGGGATGCCGTCGTCGTCGTCCTGGTGGTCCGCTTCCGGCACCGCAGCTGGCGGAGCCATAGGCGGGGGCGGATGTTCCCGTCGCGCAGGAAACAGAGCGCTCCCCACGTCCTCCACGAGCTGAGGCCGGAGACTCTGCGTCAGCGGGGGGGCCCAGGTGCGGAGTTTATCCCGCACCATCTTGTAAGGGCGCCCCTACGGATCTCTGTCGAGAGTCTCCAGCATCTCCTCACGGGCCCGATCCCGGGCCCGCATGACAGCCTCCCGGAGGGCGGTCTTCGCTGCTCTATATCCCTCGTACAGCTCCGCCTCAATGGCTGCCGCATTCGGTGGACGAATGCGGAGCCTGCGATGCCTGGCGTACAGGTGCCGCGCGGCGACACACACCTCGCGCAGAGACGTCAGCTCACGCGACCACCAATACACCTGACGCTGGGCGCTTCCTGGCCGGACGCGGAGCATTGCCACGTCACATATCTCGGACATGGCCTCCTGGAACCACCCTGCCTCATCATTGACGTCGGCAGGCCTATCTGGTGATGACACCCAGGCCTGCACGATCGAGGCTTCCAGGAGGAGCTCCCGGTCCAGCTGCTTCAGCGGCCAACGCGCACCACTCGGGGCCTGTTGGACTGGCGCGCTCGAGGGCTGGGTGGAGACGTCAAACCGGATGTACCGGTGGTCGGAGTAGGTCTCCACCCCCTCCATGACTCGCCAGTCAATGGCACGCGGCGACAGAGCGGGGCTAGCGAACGAAATGTCCACCACCGACTCGCCCCGCATCCGCACATACGTGGGGACAGAACCCCGATTTAGGACGACCAGGCCTGTCTCCAGAGCCCAGTCTTCCACCATCCTACCCCGCACATCTGTACGATGAGAACCCCAAGCCAAGTTCTTGGCATTGAAGTCCCCGAGGACAAGCACGGGGAGGGGATAGCTTCCGACGACGACTGCTCTCAGCTCTGCAAGAGAGTTGTGGAGCTCGGCGAGAGATCGGTTCGGGGAGAAGTACACCCCCACAACGACAAACTCCCCGAACCGTGCTGCTACGCACCCCTGACCCCTCCTGACACCTTCAAGGGTCGGGGTACCGGCGGCGGCCGAAGAAATGATGGCCACTGAGCCGTTAAGGTCCGCCACCCAGTCCTTCCTAGGCCAGACAAAATACGGCTCAGCGACCACAGCGATGTTAATCGACCACTGCGCCATGCTCTGGAGCAACAGATCCTGAGCGCAGGCGCAGTGATTGATATTCGCCTGGAGGAAGCTTAATGGGGCCGTTATAAGCATTCCATTTCAGCTTCCTCCACGGGGCGCCCCTCTGCAGGCGTCAGTGTCGCGGCGGCGGCGGTGGCGACAGTGACAGTGGCGGCGGCGGCAGTTGCAGCTGCGGCGGTGGCCATAGGGGCGGTGGCGGCGGAGGAGGGCCCTCCCCTACCCGCGGCCTTGGCCTTGGCGGGTGACACGCAGGCCCTGCTTCCGGCCCAGTGATCAGCTGGCTTGCCGGTCGCCGCACATGCATCACAGTGCGGCGTGGCGCAGCAGGTCGCCGATATGTGTCCGGGCTGACAGCAGCGAAAGCAGAGGCCACTGCGGTCAACCTCCGAGGCGCATTTCACTGATACGTGATGCCCCACGAGACAGCGGTAGCACCTCAGAGGTCTGGGCTCCAGCAGCTTAACCTGCGCTGAGACCCAGCCCACCAGAAGCCTTCGGCCCTCCACTATGGTTTTGGCCGCCGTAACAGGGCAGCACACCGTGGCGGCATGCATACCCTGTTGGTCCGGGCGTATGGCGCCTGACCTGACCTGGTCAGTAGTGCACCCCCCGGACCTGGCGACGGCGGCCACCAACTCCTCCTCCGATACCGAGTCGTCCAGACCCATGATGCGCAGGTCTGCGCATCTGACGGGCCTGGACACTCGGGCCTCATCCGCGTTCAGGGACGCTCTGAGCTTCGCAGCCAGAGCGTCCGCAGTCGCGCCACTGGATTCCACGGGGATCTCCAGCATACGGGCCCCCGTCTGGGTGACTTTGAGCCGGAGGCCCCCAGTGATCCCGAGCTCCTCGAGATCCACCGCCTCTTTCGCCTTCGCGAGCAGATCGCGGTAAGTAACGCCCTTCTTTTCCGCGTCCGGCTGTAGTGTAATCACTACAGCTGCGGTCTTCGGGGCGCGGAGCCTAGCCGCGATCTTGCGCGCCCTGAACTGGCGCTGCCGCTCCTGCTCTTTGGCCTTTTTGGCTGCCTTCTTCCCCTTCTGTTTGTCCCCGACCACCTGCCAACCGGCTTCTGCCGCGGGAGGTGTAGGGAGCTGGGGGGGGCGGTGGCGGTGGCGGCAGCTGGCTTGCCGCTGGCGCTGGCCCATTCGCCGCAGGCACTGGGGCTGGCGCAGCCATCACCTGTGCTGCCGCCTTGCCCTTTTTCGCCTTCGCCTTGCCTCTCTTTCCCGTCGCCGGCTTAGCCGGAGCCGGTTCAGCCGGTATCGGTTTTGCCGGAGCCGGCTTTTCAGGGGGGGGAGGGGCAACTGCAGCCCCACCCGAGGGCTGGCTGGACGGCCCCGACCTGGATGCGGCAGCCGTGGCCGTCGCGTAAGTAACCGTTGCTGGCCTCGCCGCCGTCTTGTTTGCCCCTAGGGGGGGGCACAGGACGATGCCCTCCAGCACGGAGAACCGGTGCTGGAAGGCAGCCAGCTCCTGCCGGACCAGGTTCAGAACCTGGTTCTCCACCGGCACGGGCTGGCTTGGGCGCTGCGTCTGGGGCGCCGCGCGAGAGGCAGGCTCATGTAGACTGGCCAGGTCTGCGCGGAGCTTCTCATTCTCCTTCTGGAGAGTCTCCATGGCGGACGTCAGGCGGGCCACGTCCGCATTAGGCCCGGCCCCAGCAAAGTTGGCCTCCGCAGCCGCCATGATGGAGGCGGAGGCCGCGGGAATGGCCTTGAATTTCGAGGAGGACTTTTGCTTGTTGGCCACGACCTTGATCGCGGACTCCACCTCCTTTACGAATCTAGCCTTACGCTCCACCTCGGAGCCGCCAGTCGCATCTGTTTCTTCGCCTGATCCCCGAGCCGTATCATCCGGGTGGCGCCCCTCCTCGGCAAGCTTTGCTCGTTCGGCCCTCTGATTGGCAGAGAGCTCCCTCCCCTTACCTCTCAGCCCGCCCCGCCTGTTGGTGGGGATTTTCCGGGCCGAAACCTCCTCTTCACCGGATGCCGACCCCTGGTCGCCATCCCGCCTGGACCGCTTGCGGAAGAACTTGCTGGTCTCCGCGGTCCCAGGCTCCACTTGTCGGGAGCTCTCTGAGCCTCCCTCGCTGCTCGATGCGGCGTCGGACTCTGTCCCCGCATCGTTCCTCCTCTCCTCTACGTTGCCGTTGCCGGCGGTTTTGGTTTTTTTTTTTGTTTGTCTTGGTTTTCCATTTTTTGTACCCACGAGTATGGGGGAATTAAAGGTCCACATTGGCAGAGACCCCTTACCAAGGTAAGCAGATTTAGAGGATTTATTACTCGCCAGGGGGTCTGCAGGTACCCTGGCGAGGAGCGCACTAACGACTGATTTGTTCATAGAACCCCGTCAGCCATCCATCCCCTCGCGGTGCGTCGCCGCTTGAGATTCGGGGTAACTTTTTATAGAGGTTTTCTCCCTCGCGGTCCGGGCGGTTAAGCCAAGACCCTCGGTCCCTATTAAAGCCGCGAGACGTGATCCACGACACTTCGATACTGGGATTACGAGACCGGCGGTGACAGCAAAGGATGAATCCTTCACTGTCTGCCCGGAGGCAGGGTAAGTGCACACCGAGCCCGCCCTCACTCCTCTGCTATGCCCTCTGCTGATCAGAGGGTCACGCAGTGGAACGCACCGTTGGTCCGGGACGGACCCCCCCCCCCCCCATGTCAGAATAATTAGCCGCGGCAGTACCATTCCCCAAGGAGTAAGAATTTCTTCTCATTTCTCGAGGAAGATTACTGCCGCGCCCAGGGTGCACCAGCCCAGTATCTGCTCTTCCCTCCAGACGTATCGAGAGGGACCCGCAACTACCAGGCACACGTGGAGGACTTCTGACTTCGCACCCCACAAGCTGCAGCTGCTTTCCAGAAACTTAAAGAAGCTTTGGTAACTGCTCCTGTCCTTGCTTGCCCTAACTTCGAACTACCCTTCTCTGTACATTGTGATGCATCAAACTATGGCATAGGAGCAATGCTTAGTCAACATCAAGATGACAAAGAAGTCGTGATTGCTTACATGAGTAAAGCACTAAACAAAAATCAACAGAACTACTCAACTACTGAAAGAGAAACATTGGTTGTAATAACTGCGTTAGAACATTGGCGATGTTACCTAGACAATGGTAAAGAATTTACAATATATACTGACCATGCTGCACTTAAATGGTTTCAGAACTTATCGAATCCATCAGGAAGACTTGCTCGCTGGACTTTACGCTTATCATGCTTTAACTTTGTCCTGAAACATAAAAAAGGAAAGGATAACGTTGTTCCAGATTTATTATCAAGACATAAGAATCAAGAACGTCCTGATACACGAGAAATTTCACCTCAAGGCGTACATCCTATTACGATTGAAGAACCACCTGATCGTAAACTTGAGCACTACAACAAGATTTTTCTCGGATGCTCCAACAACTCAGACGCATATCCCAACTACACTATCAGGGATAACAAACTTTACCGCTGCATCCATTCTCCCGATCGTCTAAACGATGACTTTATTTGGAAAGAAGTTCCACTACCTCAAGATAGACATGCACTTATTGAAGTTAACCATGGTTCCCCTTCAGAACTCCATCTTGGTATCTTCAAGACATTCAAGAAAATATCTTTAAAATACTATTGACCTGGTATGTTTAAGGACATTGCCAATTTAATCTCGACTTGTGAAACCTGCTTAACCTACAAACACCCTAATCATTCTCCCTATGGTCTTATGGGTAAACCTAAACTTTGCTCCAGACCTTTTCAAACTATATCCCTAGATCTTATGGGTCCATTGCCTATGACTCGAAGAC
The DNA here is from genome assembly GCA_963668995.1 of Parnassius mnemosyne. NCBI lineage: Eukaryota > Metazoa > Arthropoda > Insecta > Lepidoptera > Papilionidae > Parnassius > Parnassius mnemosyne. The sequence goes on along the minus strand of CAVLGL010000093.1, from coordinate 5,415,343 downwards.
GAAATCAGTATATTCTAGTAATTAACTGCAATTTTACTAAATATACTATGACTTTTCCCCTTAAACGTGCTACTTCAGCTAATATTATTAATGTTTTGGAAAATTCAGTTTTTCTAGTTCATGGCATTCCCCAAACTATTATAATGGACAACGCTGTTCAATTTCAGTCGCGAGAATTCCACTCATTCTTAAATTCTTATAACGTTCCTTTTATTTTTCACACAGCTTTATATTGTCCTCAGGTTAATCCTACGGAGAAGTTTAATAGTACAATTATTACAGCTCTAGCATCTCTAGTAGGAGACGATCATAGATCATGGGACAACCATCTTACTAAAATTCAGTACGCAATGAACAGCGCTACAAATGTAGCTACTGGCTTTACTCCAAACTTTTTAGTGTTTGGTAGGGAAACAATACCTTGTGGTTCCTTCTATACTCCAACTCAGAACCTCGAGGAATTGATATTTATGCCTCGTGATATTTACGCGTCTAATGCTGGTCTCCTCTCATCTATCTTTCACAAAGTTCAAACTAAACTTCACATAGCTCACGCTAAAAATAGCGCTATCTATGATCTTCGCCGGTCTTTTAAAGAATTTAATGTGGGAGATACTGTTTGGCGTAAAAATCATGTTTTAAGCAATGCCGGCGCATACTTTAATGCTAAACTTGCCCCTAAGTTTATCAAGTGCAAAGTGATAGCTAAACTGTCACCACTAGTCTATGTGCTTGAAGACCCTAATGGAGTTAGAGGCAAGTGGCACATCAAAGATGTAAAATCATAAATTTTCTTAACTTTTATTAAATGTTAATTTGTATATATGTATAAATATCACCATCATTCTCACCTTATTATTTTTATTTCTTTTAATTTGTTTGTTTGTTTGATGATCCAGTGTTCTTCAACACATCTTGCTTTAGGACCTCGAATTTTCGTTGGTTAATCTTCACTTTTTATTTTTATTTCAGACACATCTCGTTGGTGATGTTGCTGAACTCTGCCCTTGAGCCCTACCGCTCTGGCCGTTCTAAATCTTTACTTAAGTCATAGCGACTAAAGCTTACTTAAGATATTTCTTTATCTTTATCTTCACTTGGGAGCGGCTGACTACTCCCTTAATAATTTTTTTTTCACGCAGGAGCGGATGACTACTCCTTAAATAAGCCTGAATGTCCTTTCGAAAACACACTTTTAGAGTGGTAGTCATTGAATGTGAACTCCACCCTTATCTGAATGCAGATGATGAATGTAAGAGATAGTATATCTGATTTTGCCTGGTGATGTCTGTTTCTGCAAAGCTGTGTTTTTATGGTTTATTTTAGAATGTATATATCAAAATTTTTGCTGAGTCAAAAATTTTCCAGGGTCAGGGGGAAAATGTAGTGTTATGTTACTTACATATCATTTTACATTATTTTAAATTCATTTTTCCATTCTGTTTCGATTTTCTGCATTCACCTCAAAACTGGATATTTTACATCACCTTTATTTCCATAGGATCCTGTAACGATTTTAAACCATAAGAACACAATAACAAATCATTTCTACTTCGTATTTTCACATTATCAGCACTTTTAAATTGGTGTCAATGGAGTCTACCTTTTTCGATCTTTTATTTAGTTTTCCGTAACTCTGCAATTTCGGGCTTTGTGCGCGCAGTTGCGCTACCATTTTTCCTATATCAATAATATCTCATTTTTCACTTAAATCTTGCCGTTTTTCTATTACGAGCCTAAAACCAAAGTTTGACAGGTTTTGACATCGTTGTTTATTTGGTTGTCATGACAATTATATTCAAATTTGCTACCAGTCTGTTGTTTCTACTTCGATAATTCCACATAAATACTCTTTCCTCTTGGCCATTTACAAAAAAATTGCGTTTAATTTAAATAATTTTTCCGTTCTCTCTAAAAAGGTATAAAAGCCGAACAATCGGTCAAGAAAGTCAGTCTCGCTTCAGTTCTCGAATTCGAAGCATCTCCTAAAGGCCTTATCCCGGGGCCGCACTGCCCCGGGATCCTGCAAGCCTCTGTCCTGCCTGAAGCCGCTGGACCCTGCAAACCTCTGCTCTGCCTGAAGTCGCCAGATCCTACAAGCCTTTGCTCTGCCTGAAGTCGCCGGGATCCTACAAGCCTCTGCTCTGCCTGAAGTCGCCAGATCCTACAAGCCTTCGCTCTGCCTGAAGTCGCCGGGATCCTACAAGCCTCTGCTCTGCCTGAAGTCGCCGGATCCTGCAGGCCTCTGTCCTGTCTGAAGTCGCTGAGGATCCTGCAAGCCCCTGTCTTGCCTGAAGTCGCCGGATCTTGCAAACCACCACATTCACCTGAGGTCGTCACCTAGAGACGCCCACGCCTTCTCACCTACGCTGTGCGTGCTCGTTCCAGGCGCTGAGAGCACTTGCTGTACACCTTGGATCTTCGGGCTCAGCTCCAACACTAATCTTTTTTTTTATTATCTTTTTTTTAAATATTTGTAAATCACGACATCCATCCTCATCTTCATACTCCATTTTGTTATATAAAATTGTAAATATCTTTTAAATTTTAAATATATTATTTGTTTTTGTTCTAGTTTTGTTGTTTTGCTGTTACTAGGTTAGGTTCTTTTTTTGTTCTTAATTGTCGCTTCACGACACAATCATATTGAACATATAAATGATATAATAAGCACATTGTGACAAAGATAAATGTTTGTTGGACTTATTTTTTTAAATCAATCAATAGCTATTTTACATAAAAAAGTTGTTTTAGTGGCATAAGGTGTAGATTTATCAATACCGCATGGTGGCTTATACATAATAACTTTTGAAAATATTAATTATTGTTCAACTCAATCTATTTTTAAACTCTTCATCTATTATTTGAGAAGTCATGGAATGTAAATGGCAGTTTAATTTTGTTTTGTTTGGTTATAATAATTTTTTTCGCCTGGAAAATAGCGAAATTTTCGATGTTTTGAGCAGCCTTGTATTACTTTATTTTAGTAAATACACTTAGCCTCACTCCCGGTCACAGAGTACTATTTTACTCCGGGCTTAGTCGCCGTCGTGAAGAAAAGAAAGAAAACACCTTTTTAAGTTCGAAATTACACATAATTGTATGTAAGAACAATAACTCCTGACAGACACTTCTGAAAACTAGGATATTAGCAGTTATCATGGAGATTTTGAGGTTATGTTTTATTTTTATGAAACATTATTATGTTATTGCTAATGTAAGCAGTTCGGTCTTAGTCTAGTATTTATACGGTAAATAAAACTCAGATTTGGATTAGGTATTTATTTTAATCATACCAAATAAATACAACTTATACAGTCTCATTTGGTTAAAGTCCGTGATTCAAGCCAGGTAAGTCGCTAAAGAAAAGTATCGATAATCCGTTGTTCAAGCGGAGTCGTAATTTATAAAAACTTATCGCATAACAAACCAACTGCACAGTGCACTTAGATTCCGAAAACATTTTTGCAGAAATGTATTTTTTGTTTTTTTTTCAAACGAAACCAAAACGATCGCACCTGACGTCTATTTATTTTTAGTTTTGACGCGTTGTCATGAATTTGTCAACGTTATTGTCTTTTTTTGCGTGGCACAATGCTGATTTGCCAAGGAGAATACAATAGTATTGTTATTTTAAATGAAAATAGATGATTTTACTGTACCCCAGTTCCTTGTGGCATATATTAATTTCATTTATATTTTAAAATATAAACGTTTTTATAATATATTTGAGTTTAAGACAACTTTTGAAACATGTGAGTGAAGGTATTGCGCGATTGGCCAAATCACAGGAGGCCATAAACGCAGTACATTAGTATTAAAATCTAGGTACAAAGTTCAAAATCGAAAAAGTCCTTTTTATTTTGATTTCACAATTCAGAAGTTTCCATTAATATCTAATGAATGTTATCTAATGCATAATTAAGGATAAGAATTTTGGTAATTGTCAAATATCTGTTGGTTCTTAGGCGAGTTTAGACATGGTCCTTTGATACATACTTGACCAAGGCAAGATATTATTATTATTTTTATAATCACAGATTTTTATTACAATATTTTGTTTCGCTAAAAGTACGCAGAATTTATATATAAATATACTCATACGAGATAAATATCTTGGACTTTATGGAGACCTAAAGGTGTACTTCGATATCTGCTACTGGAACTCCTCACAGACTCCTTATATCCGAATATTGGTGGATTATCCTTAAGGCAAACTGTGCCTTTAAAGCACAAAGAAGCCAGAGCGTCGTCGTACACATAATAACATGAACGCGTTGTTTTCAGCTGTGATGGCATCATGGCGACGGATAGCAGTGTGGGGATGGCGCAAAAGAGTCACAGATAGGGAAAAAGTGAAAGGGAGCGAGAGGCGCGGAGTGGACTATACACGCTCTCATCTTTATAGAGCATAGACGATTTCTAGTATTTCGGCGTGTAGAAATGGGCACATTGCGTCTTTTTTTTTCTTCTTAATTTTATATTTCCTTCAAAATAAAAAATAATTCAACCACGCTCGAGAATGTCAAAACAACGTTTTTCATTACAATTTTGTATACCTCCCACGCCCTTACGTTACGCTCAAATTATCAGATTTTCTTAATGCACACTTTTTAGCTCGTAATTAACCCACGTTACCTTAATCTGACGCGCTTTAATATTTCTGACGATCGATTTTTCTTTTTACTAATCTTGTTGGCCACTCTAGACGCACGGTGATATATAAAGGACTTATACTCGTATATAGAAGAGTTACTCGACGGAATGCGAGGCATCCTTCCTTATTAAGGAGCCTTATTAAGGCTGTGTGATATATAATCATCGTAGACTTCAGAGGTAACAATACATCTTCAGTCTTCTTTGAAGTTGCAGTATCTACTTACGTGGTAGTGCCACTCGCCAGCATATTATAGTTGCTGCATGAATGGGTCCGGAGAAGGATCTCGCCGTAACATTATTAAATCTGTGACCTCGCTCGCACAGAATGTCTGCGTGAAATAGTAGCATGCGACTGTGTTTTGTATGGTGCTTTTTAACCGCCGACGCAAACAGAGGGGTGTTATATGTTTAACGTGTGTAAATGTGTGTCTGTCTGTGACTTCGTAACTCACAAACGGATGAACTGATTTAAATAAAGTTTTTTTTTATTGTTTGAAATATGACTTGATCGAAAGTATTCTTAGCTATGATCAAAGAAAATCTTTTACGTCGTTTATAGATTATCAGTTCTTTTTGCTTTGGGTTTTTTTAAATTTTCAATTTAAGTTATTATTGGTAAAAAAGCTTTCCATCTTAGTTGTCAGAGGTAATAAAACATCTGCTTTTGATTAAAACTAGTTTTTTTACAGTTTTAATATAATAGTTAAACGGATTTTATGGCAATTTACAGCACCCATTGTCACTACTGAGATTTTTGACGTCCCAATGTCATAGTTAACCAAGGCTACCTCCAGATTAAACATTATTAATTTTTGTTCCGATCTACGCAGTACGAACTTACCGTATCTTGAAATCTTGCAGTTGTATGCTTGGGTTGGGATTTAATTTTATTAATTACAGGATCCCAAGCAGATGACAGCACGCAGCCATCTGTAAAGTGCTGTAAAGTACTCGAAACGTCTGGAATACAAAATAAATTAATATACGCTATAAAATCCGTAAAACCAGTTTTATTTAAATGTGTAGTGTTCGCGTAAACATAAGAAATCATTATCTGCTTTTGAATTATATACCGAGGATAGATGTCCCGTTGGGCATTAGGATCAATCACCAGATACGTTGTATGTTCATTTGTCATTTTTATTTCTTAAAAACGTTATTAACAAGTGGAATGTAAACATGTTTGTATTGTAATAAAAATATTCAAACAATAAAAGTCAAAGTAACTAGAAACTGTTAAAAGCTTTTAGAAATTAAAGTACCTGTACAGTTTACAAATGACTTAAGCTAATACTGGCGAAAGTGCATTAATCGAATCCATTACAACTTCAAACAACTATATTCAAACTCAAAGAGAACTAGAAAGGCTTCGTTAGTTTAAGTGAAAAGCACGACGACTTTTGGACCAAGGCCAAACACTAACATTTGAAGTCATAGTGTAAATTCACTCTGTATTTAAAACTGATCAATGATAGTAACACACAGTCGAGATCAGGGGTTCCCAAAGTTATTCGAGTCAGGCTCCCCTGTTACAAAAATGTTACGCCCCTGCTGAATTTTATTTACCTTAGTCTTTAGCATTAGACGTTTTGTTATGAGAGTATGAGTACATGGCCCAACTGATGTTTAGCGTTATCCTCTAGGTATAACAATAGCAATACGACTTAGCTCTGCGCCTACTTGTGTAAGGTAAAAATCAAATCGCATCGCATTGCAATGAAACGTCTCATGTGCTTGTTATTTCACCGGCACTCACACATCTTTCATGCCGGAACAAATCAATGCGAGCTCACTCCTACTTAGCTAAAGAACTCGGCGTGGATAGTAGTACCTTGTAAGTTGACGTATGATTTTAAATATATTAATCAACTACAAAACGATCAGTTATAAGTATATATAACGTATTTTACTAAATTAAACGAATTTTGCGTCTTTGTATTTGGCCTATGCACCTTTTCACACAGAGGTCATCACCATGCAGGGGCCTTAAGAGATAGAGATTTTTGAGGCCTGTATAAGGTAAAAAGCTTAGCTTTTATGCAAAATGCAATAAAAATGTGATTTGATTGTATTAAATAACTTCTGGTACGAGGCGCGTTGCTGCCGCAGAAGAAATTATTGCGGAAATATCGTTTTCAATTTAGAAGAGTTATATTGTTTAATTAGAAATGATATTACCTTCACAGAAGCTGAATGACACATAACTTTCAAATAAATTTGTCGGTAAGATACGCGCGCCACATACTGTAAGTTAATTATACTATGCCTATAAGAGTCTCACAAACATTAATTTTATATATTATATTATAATATATAATATGAGCATGACCTTTCAACATTTTATAAGATAATAATGCATAATTAAGAAACTAAACAATAATTTAATAACAAATTATAAATACAATGAAGTCATAAAATAACTTTATAATTTACCATTAATATTTATAACCTATTCATAGCACAGCTGCTACGAATAGTTAGAGAATCCTCTAAAGCAGACGCTGCTAGCGTACTGGCGTCGGTTTGATATTATAATTACACAGACCGCTCGCTACATAGAAAGCTGAATAGGAAACTCAGAAGTTGGGAACATGCTCATATATCTATAGATGTCTTAGCACGGATTCTAGTCGTGTGGATAAGAACAAAAAACTACTGGTATATCAAATTGTGCACGCCTTAAGCACATTAAAAAAAATTACGTATAACATGATTATACCTAAATTTTTAAAGTAGTTTAAATACACGCAAGTTTTCACTAATAACTACTAATTTCCCGATTCCATCCAGGGAGCAGTGGCTTAGCAGTGAGTTGCAGCGCTGGGGGCCGCGGGTTCGAATCCCGCACGGAACAGGTATTTGTATGGCCCACAAATAATTGTTCCGGGTCTGGATATTTGTCTTTGTACAATTTATGTTTGAAACTGCCTCCACGATAAAGGGGAAGATCATAGTGTGGGTAACGTTTTTAAAAAAAAATTAACCTTATACTTCCAATTTTGCGATAATTTTATGTCAATTTTAAATTTAAAAAAAGTTTGGAAAATCCTTAATTGCACGACTCACAGTGAAAAATTAAAAAAAAATTAAATTGTAGTTATATTCGTCAAATAGTTCCAGTAGCAGTCACCGAAGTATACCTTCAAGTCACTTCGTCAAATCCGGAGGTAGGGTCTCTTCTTAAGTAACAAAACGAGCCCAAAATTGGCACACCTATTACTACTCGTCGAAAAGTTCCAGTAGCAATCATCGCCTTCAGATCACTCTTTCAAGTCCGGAGGTAAGGTCTCATTATAACTAATAAAACGATGCCAAACTCGACACACCTAGTTCTACTCTTCGAGGAGTTCAAGTAGCATTCATCGAGAGACGGATTAAATGTCTACTGCGCTCTAGACCAGCCTAGCACCTCATCGGTGCCTCTCTAGGGGCCATATTTTATCTATTGTAAATAAAATATACTCATTTTGCAAACAAACTATATTATGATTTAACTATACTTTAATAATTGCAACATAATTAGGACACGAGTACCATTAACAGGGAGCATAAATGAAAAAAGTGATGAGAGAGTAAGAGCGATTTAATAGTAATCAAATACGACGATATGTTTTTTCGTTTAAAATACTTCCGCGCGCGCCTTTTTAACCTTGCACTCCTTTTTAACCTTGCGCCCCTAGGCACGTGCCTAGTTTGCCTTAAGGATAATCCGCCACTGTCGAAGGTAAGGTCTCATCATAACTAACAAAACGAGATCAAACTCAGCACACCTATTAATATTACAACTCTTCGAAGAGTTCCAGAAGTATTCACCGAAGTACACCTTCAAGTCGGGGTAAGGTCACATCATAACTAATATTCCGAGCACAACCTCGGCACACCTACTTCTACTCATCGAGGAGTACCAGTAGCAGATATTAAAGTACACCTTCAGGTCTCCATAAAGTCCAAGACGTATAAGTATATTTATATATAAATTTTGCGTCCATCATCATCATTACAGCCCTTCACAAGTCCACTGCTGAACATAGGCCTCCCCTAAGGAATGCCGCAAAGCACGGTCCTGAGCCACCTGCATCCATCGACTTCCTGCATATTTTACCAGGTCGGCACTCGATCTAGTGGGGGGACGCCCAACACTTCGCCTGCCGGTACGAGGCTACCACTCGAGAACTTTTCTTCCCCATCGGTTGTCGGTTCTTCGGGCTATATGGCCGGCCCATTGCCACTTCAGCTTACTAATCCGTTGGGCTATGTCGGTCACTCTGGTTCTACTGCGGATATCCTCATTTCTGAGTTTATCACGCAGAGAAACTCCGAGCATAGCCCTCTCCATAGCTCGCTGAGCGACCTTGAGCTTCCTCATCCGGCCAGCAGTGAAGGACCACGTCTCAGTTCCGTATGTCATCACTGGCAACACGCACTGAGTGTACAGTCTCGTTTTCAAGTTTTGAGGTATACCTGACGAGAAGATGTGTCGTAATTTCCCGAAAGCTGCCCAACCGAGTTGAATCCGTCGATTGACCTCTCGGTCGAAGTTGGACTTACCTAGTCGGACTATTTGTCCCAGGTAAACATACTCGTCAACAACTTCGAGCTTAGTGTTCCCAACAACTACCGGCATAGGTGTGACATGGACATTAAACATGATCTTTGTTTTGTCCATGTTCATCTTAAGACCTATCCGTTGGGAAACACTATTGAGGTCATTGAGCATAGTGCTTAGGTACTCCAGCGATTCTGCCATAAGGACTATATCGTCGGCAAATCGAAGGTGAGTGATGTACTCACCATTGATGTTGATACCGTATCCTTTCCAGTCCAGAAGCTTGAAAACATCTTCCAATGCAGCGGTGAAGAGTTTCGGGGATATAACATCACCCTGTCTAACACCTCTCTGCAATTGGATAGGTTTCGTACTCTGGTTCTGTACTCGGATAGCCATCGTAGCCCTACTGTACAAGCACTTCAACACTTCGATATACCGACAGTCAACTTGGCATCGCTGAAGGGACTGCAGCACCGCCCAAATTTCGACGGAATCAAAGGCTTTCTCATAGTCCACATACGCCAGACATAGTGGCAAATTGTACTCTTCGGACTTCTGTACAATTTGCCGAAGGGTATGTATGTGGTCTATGGTGCTAAAGCCCTTTCGGAAACCGGCTTGTTCGGGAGGCTGGAAGTCTGCGCGCGGGACGATTCGTAATGACTCTCGAAAACAGCACGTAGACGCGGCTCAGAAGGGAAATCGGTCTGTAGTTCTTCAAGAGAGCGTTGTCGCCTTTCTTGAAGAACAAGACCACCGTACTTCTGCTCCATGCCTCCGGTGTAATGCCACCATGGAGGACGGAATTAAAGAGCTTCTGAAGGACTTCAAGTACCAGTTTTCCACCCGCTTTCAGAAGCTCCGCTGTAATTCCATCCTCGCCTGGGGCTTTGCCGTTTTTAAGGTACTGGAGAGCCATTCTAATCTCGCTCAGACTGACATCCGGGATATCATCGGAATAATGTCGGATAAGACTCGCTCTTGGATCGTTACTCACACTTGCGTGCGGCTCCAACGATGACGTGTACAGCTGCCCATAGAACCTCTCAATCTCACTCAAAATCTCAGGTGCCCCGGAAACGATGCTGCCACATTCTGTCTTCAGCTTTGACAGTTGGCTCTTTCTAGCAGACACATCTCTGGCAAAGACTTTGGAGCCTTGGTTCCGCCCGATCGCTACTTCAATACGAGCTGTATTGAAGTTGCGTAAGTCCCGCCGCATGCATTTGGAGATCTGTCTGTTCAGTTGCCTGTATGCTGTCAAGTCTGTTGAAGAATGTAGCTTCATCTCCCGTCTAACAGCCATGAGATTAAGAGTGTGATCGGAGAGTTTTTGTGTTCCTTGCGGCCGGTCTTGCAGAACTTAGCTCCGACCGCATGGACAGTTTCCACGAGCTTGTCATTCATATCGTCCACTTGATTGCAGTCTTCTAGGCACTGAAAACGGTTTTTTAAGTCGAGCTGAAAGGTTTCGGGACTTTGGATTAGAGCACGAGGGGGACGGAGCGTTGACTTTATTAGACGAGACCTCTCCAACTTAACGTTTAGGTTCAGTGTGCCTCTAACCATTCGGTGATCGCTGCCGGTTTTCACCCTCGCGATCACTGAGACATCACTGAACAGTTGTCGTCTGGTCGTCATAATGAAGTCAATCTCATTTTTTGTCGAACCGTCGGGGCTCGACCAGGTCCACTTCCTGTGGGGCCGCTTCTGGAAGAAAGAGTTCATCATAAAGAGTCCCTCTTTCTCCATGAAGTCGGGCAGCTGATGGCCCCTTGGGTTCCGTTGCCCTATTCCAAATTTCCCTACTTTCAGCTCACCATTCTCTCTTGTACCTAGTTTTGCATTGAAGTCTCCCATTTACACCGTATATTGGGTTTTGGAGGAATGCATGGCTCTAGATATATCCTCATACATTTCCTCCACCTCCTCATCGGGGTGTGCCAACGTTGGTGCGTAAACCTGTATGACCTTCAGCGAATACCTTTTGGTGATTCTGAGTATAAGGTACGCAACCCTCGTCGACACACTCTCAATCTTTACAACATTGTTAACGAGAGACTTGTGGACGATAAATCCGATACCTCCTTGGGACAGATGGTCGCCTTCCCGGTAATAGAGCAAATTGCCGGATTCGAGGATTACCGTTTCCTCCCCTTCTCTTCGGACTTTGGATAATCCTATAATATGCCAGCGTAACTTGTCTATCTCCAGCTCCACAATCTTCTCGTCAGTCCTCAGGGTGCGTGCGTTGTATGTTGCCAGGTCGAGTCGTCGTAGGTGGCAACCGAACCTCCACCGGAGATTCTTAGCACCCCCTGCCCCGCCGTTACCATGGTCGCCACCGTAGCCAGGAATAGCGGGGCCGCAGGGGACTGGGGGCCGTCTCTTTGTAACTTTATCCATTTGGGGGATATTTGCCATAGTTGCCACGCTTGGCGAGCAGGTTGGCAGCCGTAGTTTTTTTTTTGTATTTTTGCTGTTATCAGAAAGATGCTGCTGACCATCTCCTGCCTGTTTCCCTTTGTCGCCTTTTACGACACCTATGGTAAGATATGGGGTATTGGATATTCTTAACCGCCACTACACGGCATACTTTTAAATTTTGCGTACTTTTAGCTAAACAAAATATTGTAATAAAAATCTGTTATTATAAAAATAATAATAATATCTTACTGTTTACGCCCGAACGCTGACTTCGGGATTGACGTCAGTCAGGACCAGTCGCCTTAGATATAGGTAAGTAAACTCGGTTTAATATTCTCCCTGTTGAATGGCAGTAGTATAGAACGCTCCCCCTTATTGTTTATTGTAATTAGAGACTTTCCACCCGGCCCCTTGCTGAGGCCCGACCTGCATCTGCTTGTAAGGTCTTCCGCTATGGGCCTGGAAGATTCTACTCTTATTTAGGCAGCTGTAGGCCGTAACACTTACTTTGGTCAAGTATGTATCAAATTTGGTTTTTGGAATATTTTGTATTTCTAAAGTGATCGATATTTTTCAGCACGAACCGCTGTAAACAAACGACTACTCACGACGGCGGCTGAGCCCAGAGTAAAAAAGTATCTACTCTGTGGCCGCTTCCACTTTACACACGATAGGTTGAACAATTTATATTTTCAAAAGTTGTCGTGTTTTCACCGCCATGCGAACTTGATAAATCCACACCATAAGCCACTAAAACCGCTTTTTTAGGTAATAACAGCAATTGATCGATTTAAAAAAAAAGAATAATAAGTTCAGCAATCATTTATCTTTCTGACAATGTGCTTTTTATGTCATTTATATGTTCAATATGATTTTAGATACGATTTCATGCGACAAAACGTTGGAATCTTGACTTTTAGGCGCTGGTAGAACATACCTACTCGCTTTGCGCTTAAGGCATGCAATAAATTACAAATATTCTGTCTTCATCTATAGATATAAACAAGAGTGTCTTTCTGTAATAAAAATAATTGCCTTTTATTAAGCCGAAGGGGTTTTTGCATGTCATTAAGACACGAATAACCATTTTTAAAAATGTTGTCTGATTTCCTGTCTGTCCGACCGGGCTAATCTTCGGAATGACTAAATTGATTGTAATTAAATTTCATGAACAGATTAAAGGAATGCCAGGAGTGATCTAGGACTAGATCAAAACATGTTGTCTGAAAAACATAAGAGATTATTAAAAAAAAAACGAAATTGCCACATTTTTAGATTCTACCCAGACGAAGCCGGAGACGATCAATACCACAGATCAATACATATAAATAAAATTGAAATGCTGTTATTAAAATAACTGCTTTTTATTGAGCTGAAGGGGTTATTTGTATGCCATTAAGATTTCAATAATTATTTAAATTTTTTTGTCTATGTTTCTGTCCAGGCTAATCTTCGAAATGACTGAACCAATTATAATGAAACTTCACGAACATATAGAGCGCAACAGCAGGAGTGATTTAAATTATATTTTACCAAACAAACTTGGTGATATTTTTTTAGAAATTGGATAATTTATAAAATAAATGGCGTTCGATGATTATCTTAAAACTAAATAACGCCACATTCTAGATTCTACCCAAGCAAAGCCGAGGCGGTTAGCTAGTTAGTAAAAATAAAAAGGACAAACTGGTTAATGTGACAGACCCAAATATACGTCTATTTGTCATCTCCAACGCCAATCTCAGCCAACTTACGTGGTAGAGCCACGCTGCAGCTATATTATGATATAGCTATCTCACAGAATACTAGCGTAAAATAGCAGCTTAACAATAATCTTGACCAAAGTAAGATATTATTATTATTTAATAACAATCTGGCACAAAACTGTTATATTTATATTATATTTTAATGTATTTTAATTGTTATCTGTTTTGTTTTCCATATAATAAATAAATAAATAAATTTTGCTGTGGTTAGTATGTTGAGTGCAGACAACCAGAGATCCTTTATACTGGAAACGAAACATTCCGTCTTAGTCCTCAGGGGTGACAACGCACTGCATCTGCATTTAGATTCTTAATACGGGCCATAGCATCTACTTACCAAAAGGTAGTCTGTGTGCTAGTTTGTCACCCTTTGTCTATGTAAAAAGAGTCTACAAGTGAAATCCTCTTCGTTTCTGAAAACGAACGCAAAAAGGAATTGAGCTCGCTATATTCGCTTTCATAAATTTGTCCATTAAGTTGAGCTTGAGAGCTAGCGTCTGATCCAACAACACGTGTAGTACCTACACAATCGTAATGGAGACTTGTTTTTGTTAAACATGAAAATAATTGCCCAACTCAATAAGTGCAGTATATATGTATACCTGCTTTGAGTTTGCGTATGACCGTAAAAATGATATATCTCGTGAATGTTGGTATACGTCACTACTTCCAAATGAATGTTTCGTCGAGTGCGAGCTGGCAAGGCAAGTAGGGAGTACAACTGTGTAAATCTGGTATGTGAGGGTCTCGATATAGGAAAAAATCCGTCGTGCGTATCGTATATGACATTTTCTATAAATATATACAGATAAGTTAATTTCTACAAGATTATAGTATATGATAATATAAAAATATGGATTAAAATTCAATAAATGGTTTTGTCCCGTTTTGATTGCAACATAAAAGAGTGGGCACAACCGGGGAATTACCACGTTTTCATAGAATACCAGCGTACAACAGCAGTTTACAACTGCTGAACCGAAGACCCTTTTACTGGTAACGAGGCCAATATGCCTTATGGTGCTCCCACATTGCCGTTAAAAAATGTTTGTAAACATTTTCTAACATAAAAACGTTTACTCACAAATGTTGTCAATTGTTACATTTTGTTAGGAACTTTTACATGTTATAAGTGCTCCTACACTAATAGAAAATGTTTACTAATGTTTACTAACATTTTATAACATTTAAAATCTGGTATTGGCTCGCAGTTTGTTTGCGTTCTGAGAGCGTCTACACGAAAATGGAAGAGGATTTGCTCATTGGAATAGCTTTAATTTTTTGTTTAAAAAAGAAGAAAAAGCGCTCTTACTGGATGCGCGAAACGCTAAAAGCTAGAGGAAAATATAGTGCCACAGACTATCTCAAGGATTTGGGCATTGATGGTTGCTTAAAAGATTTTATAAGAATGAACAGTTCCGAATTTGAATATCTACAAAATTTAGTTGGGGTAAAAATAGGCAAACGAGACACTAATTTTAGAAAATCTGTAAGTGTGACGGAAAGATTTGCGGTAACGTTAAGATTTTTGTCAACTGGTAGCAGTTATAAAAGTCTTGGAAATGTGTTCAAGTTGTCAGACCAAGTGATATCTATAATCATGCCAGAAGTGTGCGAGGCTCTCAATGAGGTTTTACAAGAATACATACAGGTAAGTCAAAGAACATTTTTATTTATTTTTATTTTTGATTACTTTTAATATGATCTAACAAAACTTTCTGACAGTTGTGGTGCGAGGGTGGGTAACTACTACGTTGGAAAAAAACACACACATTAACAAAAATAAATTGTGTCTTTACAAACATATATTAACAAAAAATGCAACACGAGCTTATTTTTTTTGCACACAATTGAGACAAATAATACTTTACTGATATTCACCTTGCTGATGAAATTTTTAATAATCAATAAATCCAACATGTATTTTTTAATTTTGGATTGATCCCAACAAATCGTTTAATGATTGGGTCGAATCTTGGCTTGATTCCGATAAATTAGACGGACTCGGTGTTCTTCTCTTCGGTGCCCTGGAGCTATCCGAAGAACAGGTTTCAAATGCAGCTGAGATACTACAGACAGCATTATTTTCCAAAAAAGTGGATAGATTTGGTACAGAGTTGTATCCCCAGGAACTACTAGCAGTTGGGTTTGTAGGGAAATCATATTGTCCTATTGATGCATTGTACAAAATATTGTTAATGTGATGTTGAGCAGTATTCCTAGCATAACTGTTTTTTATTTGTTTCAGTTTCATAGAGACATACTCTCCAAATGCGTCACTTTCATCCCTGCTCTTTCTATTTTCGTACATGATTTGTAAAATCTTTACAGCTTCTTGTTGTGTTGTATCTTTTTCAACTGGTAGTCTTCTTTTGCGAAATGGTTTTGGCGTGGCGAAAAGCGTGCCCGTAGTTTCGTTTACAGTGACAGTATTTTCAGTTTCGATTAAACTGAGAGTGTTTTCTGAATCACTTCTGTTTTTTGTTACCCATTTTTTTCGTTACTCTGAAAGAATAGAAGTAAACGATAACTTCAAGTTACTTGATCTTCTGTTTTTGTTCCAGATACCAACAATACCTCAAGAGTGGCTACACGTGGCAAATACATTTAAAAAAAATGGAATTCTCCAAATTGTTTAGGAAGTATCGATGGAAAGCACGTAGCCATACAAAATCCAATTGATAGCGGCAGTGAATATTACAATTATAAAGGATTTTACAGCGTTGTACTTTTAGCGCTAGTGGACGCAGAATATAACTTTTTATATGTGAATATTGGCTGCCAAGGACGCATAAGTGATGGTGGAGTTTTCGCAAACACAAAATTTCGAAATAAAATTAACGACAATAGTTTAAAAATACCCAATGACAGCTCACTATTAGTCTGAAACAAACCTGTTCCTTATGTGTTCGTAACAGATGGTGCGTTCCCGTTAGAAAAACACTTGTTAAAACCTTTTTCAGGACCACAGGATAGCAATTCTAAAGAAAGAATCTTCAGTTATAGACTGAGTCGTGCGAGGAGAACAGTAGAGAACGCATTTGGTATTTTGTCCGCCAGATTTAGAGTTTTACGAGCTACAATATCATTAGATCCAGAAAAAACTACTACTTTAATTATGACATGCGTGTTACTGCATAATTTTCTAAGAAAAACAGGATCGAGCATGATTTACGCTCCATCTCAATACTATGATAGCGAAGACGAAATAACTGGTACACGTATCGATGGACAATGGAGATTAGAACAGCAGTAATTAACACCACTTGAAGCATGTGAATCCCAGGCAGATGATGGGAGAGAAATAAGAAAAGAATTCGCTGAATATTTTTCAAATGAAGGGTTATTGGACTGGGCATCTAAATACTATTAAAAGACGTTAAAATAAAACTCACCTGCAACCCTTCATTCACATTTGAACTTGGGATAGTTTTTAGGAACCCTTAAGGAACATGAGTTTTTTAAATGCAAACCATTTACTTAATTCATCAGCTCCTGCACCAGATTTAGATTTACATTCTCGGTTAAATTGGCCTACGAGTGATTGAATCTTTTTTTCAATTACTTTTTTATCCAAATTAAATTCACTTGCAATTTCCATCCAAGCATCGTGTTTCTTATTTCGGTTTTTGTAGTCCTCTGATAACGTGTTCCACAGTACTTCTCTTGCTTGAAACATTTCAATCAATTTGTAAACATCTTCGTTATTCCAATTATAACCTGACATATTTTATTTCTTGTACTTTTTTACTGGCCTGTGCCTTTATTTTTCGGTTATTGGCATAAACATCTTTCTATAACACATACAACACAACACAAACACTCACGCCTGTCACCCAGAGGGGTAGACAGAGACTACGGACTTCCATTTGGCGCGATTCTGACACAACTCTCTCGTCTCCTTTACATCCATATATCACAGCGACGCACGCTTAATTAAACAAAGAGAGTGACAAGACACCAGACATAGCGCGCAGCGACCGGCATACTCTAACCCCCCCCCCCCCCCCGCATCCTCGACTCACCGCATACCCCGCCGTCACCTTTCTAAAAGGTTTACAAACAAAAGGTAACACATGTTTTATTTTGTTTTAATTTGTTAACTTAACGTTACTAAACATTTTCTAACATGAAAACATTTTTTAACATTTGTGATTAAATGTTTGCCAACAAATGTTTACTAACGTTACTAAACATTTTCTAACGGCAACATGGGAGCACCAATAGTCGTCAGGGATAACAACGCATCTAAATTTCGATTCATACTTGAGGATAGATAATGGTTTTTATGAATCACAACATCCACTTACCATCGGATACACGGTATAACCGTTTGTTACCTTTATTCTATAAAAATTATATCTTAGTAAACGTACAGTTTGTTTTTGTTAGTTGATATTTAAAAAGTTAATAAAAGAATAAATCATTTATATAAAATCATTGGATATAGTCCTCATCCAACATTGTCTATTCGACGGGAACACATAGTAAGTGTAAGATGGCTGCTGCATATTTTAAAAGTTAGTTAATAGCTTACTTTTCTCTCATACACTTGCAAAGTCGTTCTTTAAGGAAGAAAGCCTAAATCAACGAAGAAGTCTATCTAGTCAGTTTAATATTATTAGAGGTTTTGGAATAAATAAATTTAATATTTTATTTATTCCAAAAGAGTATGTGTAAGAAGACCGCTACTAGATGGAGTGACAACCTGGTAAGACATGCAGGCATGCACAATTGCATTTAACAGTAGCTTTTTCTTTATATTGGTACTGGGATCGTCAGTATGCCAGCTAATCGTAACAATTCATCATCACGATCGTGAAGATTCATCGTCATCATCATTACAGCCCTTCACTAGTCCACTGCTAAACATAGGCCTCCTCCAAGGAATGCCACAAAGCATGGTCACGAGCCACCTGCATTTACTCTCACCATCTTGCCATGTCGTCACTCCATCTAGTGTGGGGACGCCCTACACTTCGCCAGCCGGTACGTATAAGTATATTTATATATAAATCCTAAGTACTTTTAGCGACAAAATCTATACAAATAAATAAAAATGAAGTGTCTCTTTGTAATGTCAAAATAACAGCTTTTTACTAGTTGCATATAAAAGTATATACGGTACCTATAACAAAAACACAATTTTTAAAATTTTTGTCTGTCTGCCTGTCCGTCTGTCTGTTTGTTTTTTTTTCGGCTAATCTCCGAAACGGCTGGACCGATTTTGACGGGATAGACTGGACACTGGTAGATAGCTCATGTTATAAGGAGTAACTTAGGCTACTTATATTTTTGAAAAATAATTAGGGATCCGGGCAACAAAATTAAACCCCTAAACTATTATAATAAAAATCTGTGATTATAAAAAAATAACCTTGGTACATACTTGGTATCAAATTTGGTTTTTGGAATATTTTGTATTTCTACAGCGATATGATATTTTTGCTGTCTATTACCACTGCTGACGCAAACGATATATAGCAATCCACTCACGACGGCGGCCGAGCGCATAGTAAGGCCGAGCAAAGTATATTTAGTAAAATAAATTAATACAAGGCTGCTAAAACACCGAAAATTTCGAGTTTTGCAGCCGAAAATATTAATTACATATAACTAAACAAAACAAAATTAAACTGCCATTTACATTTCATGGCTTCCCACATGATAGAAGAAAAGATTAAAAAATAGATTGAGAAATCTCTAAATGAGAAATCATGCGGACTTGGTAAATCTACACTATAAACCACTAAAACCACTTTTTATGTAAAAATAGCAATAAATCGATTAAAAGAAATATCTATTAATAAATTCAACAATCATTTATCTTTCTGAAAATTTGCTTTTTATATAATTTATATGTTCAATATGATTGTTAGATACGATTTTATGCAACAAAACGTTGGAATCTTGATTTTTAGATGCTAGTAGATCATATCTACGTGCTTCGCGCTTAAAGTATGCAATAAATAGTAAATTAAACTTATTTCGCGTTCATAGTTATAGAGTGAATTTGAATTTATATTATCTGAACTTGGCCCAGAAGGAAAATTATAGCGTTAACGAAATTTGTTCTCACAAACTAGGAAGGCAACTGGCGTTGAGCTCCCATCAATTTCCTATAATTATTGGACGGGGAGCAGCAAATTAGGTTTACTTGCATCTCCGCAAGCGCCACCGTCGCGACAATCTCATTTATGCATGAAACTCCCAGTTGAGCGAACGAGTCTGCCTTGTTACTTTAATTTTATATGACATATTTTTTTACTTTAAATTGTATATAACAATCGGAATTAATAATTTCTTAAAAATTTATTAAAACAAACAAAAAATTTACCTCGTAGTGCTTGTATAAGACAAGTTTATGTTTTCCTAGTGTTTAAAGTATGAACACCTTATCTTATCAAAGCTATTTGCGTTTTTATCTACATTTATTACATTTTCATAATTATAACGTAATGTTTATTTCTTAAATTATTTCTCTTAGGGACTCTTTACAATTTAAGTTATAAATGGCCCGTACGTCTTTTACAAAACTTTTTTTTTAGAACTTTTTTTTTTTTAGTTTAGCACAATATGTGATAGAGGAATAGATGTTCTAAGAGTTAATAAGACATGACAAAGGGAAAACAATGCCACTACACATGGTATGTATACTGCTTACGAGTCGGGTAGATGAGGGTGAGCGGAGCAGGGAGTTGGTACTATCCTTTTAGAAACAATGGGTGTGAATAGATTACGAATGTCTGTCCGAGGCTGGTATGGGTACGAAATAAAGTGAGTTTAAAGAAGTTTTCGGTTCTGGGGTTTACGCTACAGATATATCAATATCCGCTCATAGATATCCAAGATGATTAATAGGAAATACTAATGAGAAATGTAATAAGGAAAAATGTTATGCTAGGAGATAGTGGTGTTGAATTTTAGATTGGTGACTAATGCATGAATGATAATGGCGAAAGTCTTCTTAGAGTATGTTCGGAAAGAGACTGTGTTGTTTCAAACACATCCTTTCCTTGTAAGAAAATTCGTTCGTAATAATTAAAAAGAAATAGAAGTTGAGGAGAAAGGAAATGGTAGAAGTTTGGTGAATGCATCAACCATGGTTTTCAGTATAAGTAAGAGAAAGTATGACCGGAATTAAAACACGTTACGGTAAGATAATTAGGTACGAATAGATATTGCAGTAAAGAAAAAAGTACATCTAGTCGTACTAGCGGTTCTTTTAAAGACAGTGATGCAACACGCGTTATAGGCCATGGGCTCAAACTTGCTGCAAAGTCTGTGATATATAAAAAAGTACTCTGTGCCCCCGATCACGCTCTACATATTACTTTAATACATATTATACACACAATGTACATACTACTTTAATGCCTATCCCCTGGTTTGTTTCCCTCTATCGCATTTTACGATACCCATTGCATGGTCATATAGAATAATTAATATTCTTTCACTGCCACCACATGGTCAGATATTAAATATGATGTAAAGTTATAGTGAAAAATTAATACATCCATCCATTTCAGCCTATAAAAGCCCGCTGCTGAACATGGAAGAGCCCATAGATCTCATAGGGAAGATTTTTCCATAATTGCTACACCTGGCAGGCGGGTTGGCAACCACAGCTCTTTATTACTTCCAGTTGTTATCAGGAAGATGCTGCTGCCTATTTCATGTTTCAGTTTCACTCTGTTGCCTGTTACAACACCCACGGGACGATATGGGGTAGTGGATATTCTTACACCGCCGCTAAACGGTGAATTAATTAATGAAAAATCGATAACATTGTAAATTGTTCTCATTCTGATTCTCCGATTTTCAGATCTTATTACTTTTAATAATTAAAGTTAATTTTTCAATTTAATTTTTTAAACTACTATACTTTATTTTCATTTAGGTTTTTTTAATAGTGTTGTCTATACAGTAACACGATTTATAAATCGTACTAGTTCACTCTATATAGAAACGCCACAATCGATTGCAGTTCATGTAGGGCCAAAATGATGAGCGATTATCATTAGTTCCTACCAGCTAAGTGATTATATACTCTTTGTCTATCAGTTCACTTGGTACGCAGCACTGACCTCTATATATACAAGGTACGCATCAAAATTGGATATAAGGCTGTAGAATCTACTAGTTAGTCTGTGTATAAGACTGGCAGCTGTGATGTTATACTACCTTCGTTCATTAAAAAAAAAACTAGATGACATAAATGATATAACTATAACTATCTATAAAATAATTACGACTTGTCAGATTGCTACTTACCTATTTCGCTGCATTTAAATTATAATTATATAAATTATCATTAAACCAAAATTACCTACTTAATTTTAATAATCAACAAGTACGTAGGTAAGTCTGTTTCTTCATGAAATGGTTAAAAATCAAGACAAATGTTAGCCTTTTTAAGCCAAGTAGGTAATGTATATTATTAGAACATTATACTAATAACTTAAATATCAATCTTTTAACAGTAGAAAAATGAGTTCATCAACGGACGATAGATATAGCTCCTTCGGTGATAGTACATGTGGAGAACCTATGCAAGGCCAGCGCATTGTTATAGACTTTACTCCAGTAGAAGATTTGGACAACGACCTTGTTCAAAGGAAATGCTGCGCTGTTTGGGAGTACATTAATACCCATTTTGAACTTCAGGTATTAAATATTATAAACTAGTTATTTTTTTTTCATTTTTCTGCCTCAACAACCAGACGCCCAGTGGATTCTGAATTTGGTTCCTATATGAACACTGATGAATATTAAACTGTAGATTTTTGTTGTAAAACTTATTAAATATTTGATACTGGACACAAAGTTCAGAAGCCACCGGCCTTGGACCGAAAAAAACCGGATAAAAAGCACTAGAAAAACGTGCTTGCAACAAAAATGAAAACGTATTTTCTTTTTATATAATAGTTTGTTCGCGGTATTATCTTGAATACATTGTTTTAACATCGAATCTTGAAGCTACTACGTGAAAATTATTGTCAGAAGTATTCACGGGCGCGCGCAAATTATCTCACCAAAGTTTCGTCGTAAGCAGATGAATGTAACGATGATGATGTTGTATTAAAGTAGATATTATAAGCATTTGTGAAATAACTTGACGTAATTATATATACATATACAAAATTTAACAAAATCATGTGGTTCCCGTCAAGTGCGTTATCAGAATTGGTATTTAAACGTATAAAAATAAATTCAGAAAACTCAACTATAAAAAAAAAAACTAAGTAAAGTTTTATTTGCAAATTCTATGTGGTTTTATGACCTCTGCATTAGCCGGAGACTAAGGGTATCAAGCAAATAAAAATTTAATTGATTTAATTTAATTTTTTTTTGGTAAAGTTTTCTGAAGAATACTGATTCTGATAAAGTACTTAACGGGAATCACAGTTTCTTTCGTCACATGTTTTATAATATTATTTATATAATTATGTCAATATATCGCCTACAAATAACAACAGCAGCAAAATTAAAAAAAGAAAAAAAATTTATACAACGACATATCCTTTCCTTTTTTGATTTTTGCTACACTGCCTCTTATATGTTTATCTTTACTTTGCCTAATGGTTGACTGGTAGATAATGACATTTGGATTTAAAATCCTTCATATGTACTACTTTTTATATAAAAATATGTATGAATAAATAACTAAATCTAATGAAAAACTCTTTACAGGTCAAAAGTTTAAAAGAAAACGTAGCAACATTTCCAAATAAAGGAACCGAGCCGAGTGATTAGTCTATACTGTTGAAAAATAACCGGTTTAAAATTTCCTTTACAAATGGCAAGTTTGTAGAAGGCGTATATTGATTATTTATCAATATTTAATAAATTTATATTGTCAATGTTTTATTACATATCGTACCATCCCAATTCCCATACCGTACCATATCGTCCCGTGGGTGTAGTAAGAGGGACAGAGGGCCGACAGAGGGAAACTGAAACAAAAGATCTTCCTCATAACAGCTAAAAATCGATTATTCCGTTTGTCCAGCCTAAAATATCCACCATTGGGTGAACACACGAAAAAGCGTGTTCATCTATCGTGTATTATTTTTCTTCCGATTCTCTCCCTTTGGCTGCGTACAGTCATTTATAGAAACATGATAAAAACTGACCCAAGTTACTTAGTAGACATTAGCATACCTATAAAAATGAAATGAAAAGATTGCCTCTCATAGGATTACAAACTCATTGGAATCTTGGCAAAAAAAAACAATTTCAAATGAAGTTAAAGACAAATAAAGTTTTTGGAACGCTTGCAATAAAACGCTCACTTTTTCGATGACACAAAGAAATTTAGAAAACTATTGCAAATGTACATTAAAAGATACAAATTTAAACTGGATATAAGAGTACTCCTACTCAATAATGAAATTAGTGTTGGTAATTTCCTGAACGTATTGCAAATTTTATAAACAATAACATTATTTAAAACGAAGAGGTTTCATTTGATTTAAATGCAATACGTAAAATATGATGCCTTCAAAAACATAACTTGTAAAAAAAGCCAAGTCTCGCAACTCAGTTCTTCTACCGTAAAAAGTTGTGAGATTAGTGTCTCTCTTCCTAATTGGTAGTGAAAATTCAGGCTTCTAGTTTTATCCACAATGAAGTTATAGGGTTTCGAAAATGGCCTGAACTGCTTCGAGAAAAGGATGGTACGGCCGTGCCGCTTTTTTGCTCGACTTGGCGGGGGCACTGCTGTGCCCCCAGATTAAATTTGTGTTTATTAAAAATTTATTAATAATCAAAGTGTATGGATATATTTATTGTTAAACTGTACTTGGAGTATGTCGGAAGATCAATCAAAAGTGAATTTCGATTAGAATTTCGATAGAAAAACACGTGTTTTCTAGTATCCACGCTAGGGTGGATTTATTAGGGTGGATAAACGGAATGACTGCTCAAAATAATAAAAAATGCGATTGTTTGTTGAATGGGAATTAATAATTCTCATCCAACTACACAGGGGTATCGACACCCTTCTTCCTCATCTGGTGAAAATCTTGAAAGTAAGTTTTGCATGGGGATATATTCTAGTTCCATGGACAATTGTCAAAGTTCTATTTATACCTAAGGCTGGTAGAATGAACTACGCTTTACCAAAGTCCTTTAGACGTATAACACTATCTTTCTTTCTTCTCAAGACCTCGGAAAAGGTTATAGAGAGCGTAAACACAGACGCATAGGTGCTCCATGCCATTCCTTCATTCTATCTATCAGACGATGCTGATGGGACGGTCCGACACGACCTGATTCGACACGACCGGAGGGAGATCAGGCGCAGAACCTACGGTTTTACGTGCTTTCCGAAAGCACGGGGGGTAAAACACCGCCAACTTCTCCAGGCTGCTACTGAGGATTCCTTGTGAGCAAAACCCAATAACTGATTCTGACCCGACCCGGGATTCGAACACAGTATCTACTGATTAGCAACCGCGTTTACGACCACTAAACTAACGAGGCAGCCAAGGATAGATGTATGCGTTTGGTATTGACCACAGGTGGACTATGTGATATGTTCTTGATTGTCACTCATAAAAAATGTAAACATTATTTTAACTTGATTCTCTTATGAAATACTGTATTATCCTTTTTAAATTTCAAATAAATAAAGCATCTAAAAAGTAAAATGTGTATTTATTATTTATTAAGATTACTCACATAAAATCTACCGGCATACATTTATATACTGGCAACACAATCGATTTTACATAACAAATGGGCATTTACATTCTACACTTTATTTTCGCAGAGTAAACTGTCTGGGCTCTTCTCGCAAATGAAGTTGCATTTGTTTTCACACCAGATGTCATCAAGGAGCGACGATCGGTACACGCCACCGCAAAACTCTCCAGTTGTTGCGTTGTCAGGCCCTGAGAACTTGGCGTATCCAGCTTTATTGAGCGTTTCACCTAATAAAAAGATTAGGGTTTTCTTAGAAATTGAAATTTTATTAACACAGATCTTCATACATTGTGAATGCTGAGTCAACGGAGTTCACCTGATAGTAAGCGGTGATTCAGCTGAAGAAGATTCAGCGCACTGAGTTAGCCTAACAAAAGCCTGTCCACTTGCCTTGAAGACACCCACATTGTAATCGGATGAAAAGACACATACCGACAAATAAATATGTTTAGTTTGTATACGTTGTACGACGACAACAAAGAGGTAAAGACCAGCCGAGCGTCTTGTGGCCCAATGATGGAAAGGAGAGGAAGGAATTAAGTTATGCAGTTTCTGCGCACTCTTTCCGACATGTATCCTGTAAAACACCGAACGGCTAGCTACGTTGCGCCTGTGCTCGAGACTAGTAACATTGTTTCTAACTATACTTGTATCACCAATAAGCCTCATAGAACGTCTTTCCATTTAGTCCAAAGGCACTAGGTGGCATTAGTGATAGTACTCTTCGGGTCTTCGGCTCTCACTTAAGGCCTGTTTTCACTTTGATTAGTGCGAGTGCAGGTGATTAGTAATTGCGGTTGATTAGTGCAGGTGTATAGTGTAAGTAGTGTCCAATTATGTTTAGTTTTTTTTTTTATAGAAGAGGGGGCAAACGAGCATGCGGCTCACCTGATGGTAAGTGACTACCGCCGCCCATGAACAACTGCAACACCAGGGGAATTGCAGATGCGTTGCCGGCCTTTTAGAAAGGTGTAAGCTCTTTTCTTGAAGGTACTTAAGTCGTATCGGTCCGGAAAATTCGCTGGTGGTAATTGAATCCACAAAGAAGTTGTGCGAGGGAGAAAACTTCTTCTAAATCGCACAGTGGTGGACCGCCAATCATCCAGATGGTATGGATGGTAACGCGAGTTTTGTCGCGATGTGCGATGGTGAAATTGAGCGGCTGGAATTAGTCCAAACAATTCCTCAGAGCGCTCCCCGTGATAGGTGCGATAAAATACGCAAAGAGATGCCACATCTCTACGCAGTGCCAGTGTATCGAGCCGATCAGAAAGAACTCGGTCGTCGACGATTCGAACCGCTCTGCGCTGGATGCGGTCAAGTGGAAGGAGCTGGCACTGGGGTGCACCGGCCCAGAGATGAGAACAGTATTCCATGTGGGGCCGAACTTGCGCTTTGTAAAGTTGCAAGCGATGTGCCGGCATGTAATACTGTCTCGCTCTGCTGAGCACGCCAAGCTTTTTAGAGGCCAATTTGGCCTTCCCTTCCAAGTGACCACGAAACTGCACACTATTCGATATGTCGACGCCAAGGATTCCGATACTAGCTGAGGCAGCAAAGGGAGTGCCTTGAAACTGAGGAGATACGACAAAGGGGTTCTTTTTAGCTGTAAACGCGCAAACTTGTGTCTTCTGGGGATTGAACTGGACTAGATTTAGTCGGCCCCAATCCGAGACTTTGTTAAGCAAAGACTCGACTTCAGACACAAGTTTGTCCCGGTACTCAGCGACGTTTTCCCGAGAAATATTGGCACGGCCGGTATATAAGGCATCACCAGTGCTGTCGTCCGCATAGCAATGAATGCTACCAGTTAGCAACATATCATTGATATGCAGGAGAAACAGCGTTGGTGATGCACGGTGAAGCACGCAGCCTTGTGGAACACCAGCGTTGATAGGCTTGAAATCAGAGCATGCACCGTCTACTACGACCTTGATACTCCGATCAGCAAGGAAACTGGTGATCCATTTGCACAATTTCTCGGGAAGCCCATAGGAAGGAAGCTTCGAAAGAAGCGCTTTGTGCCAGACCTGATCGAAGGCCTTCGCTATGTCCAAACTAACGGCCAATGCCTCCCCCTTGGACTCTACTGCCTCCGCCCATCTATGAGTCAAATAGACTAGAAGATCACCAGCTGATCGACCTCGACGAAAACCGTACTGGCGGTCACTAATCAGCTGGTGATCCTCAAGGTACCTCATGAGCTGGCAGTTTATAATGGATTCCATTATCTTGGAGAACAAGGAGGTGATGGCAATAGGCCTGTAGTTGGACGGGTCTGAGCGGTCGCCTTTTTTAGGGATCGGGTGGACCAAAGCTGTCTTCCATGAATTCGGGACTACGCCTTGGGAGTAGGAGTACCGGAAAAGACGCGTTAAAACCGGTGCCAACTCCGGAGCACGTCTTCAGCACAATGGGAGGGACTCCATCGGGCCCACTCGACTTGCTGACGTCCAGGGAGAAGAGTGCTTTGCGAACCGAGCGCTGTGTAAATTGCACATCCGGCATGGAGCACTCACATCGCGGGATGGTCGGCGGTGTATTCCCTCCGTCATCTAGAGTTGAGTTGGACGCAAAAAGAGAGCTCAACAGATCGGCTTTCTCCTTTGCGGCATGGGCCAGCGAGTCGTACTCCCTGTGCAGAGATGGAAGAGATGGCTGACAGAAATTCCATTGGACAGCCTTGGCGAGAGACCAGAATGCACGGGTTCCCGAAGGAAGGCGAACTAGCTTCTCGCCAATTCTGCCGATGTGCTCAGACCTTGCCTTGGCAATGACGCTTTTGAAGGACCTGGAGGCGGAATTATACTTCTTTTTAAGTGCGCTGGTGTTTACATCCCGAGACGTAGATGCGTCAGCCCAGGCCCGGTAGCACTCCTGCTTATAGCGTGATGCTATTTTATAGGAGCGACCAAACCATGGCTGGGATCTGCCTCCCATCGGCACCACAGAGGATGGAATAAAAAGTTCCATACCCTGAAGTACCACATCAGCAACAGAATCGGCAACAACGCTGGGATCTTCCGGCGAGAAGCAAACCCGCCCCCAAGGGTAGTATGCAAAAAAAGACTGCATCCCGTCCCAATCAGCTGACCTATAGTGCCAAACACGGCGGCAAGCTGCAGATCGCGACTGCGATTGGAGCGTGAGTGGCACCGTACTCCGGATCAGACAATGGTCCGAAGAGCCCAGAGGGGCTCGACGGAGACCTGATATCCGTCCGGATGAGAGGTCAGCAGAAGGTCCAACAGGGAAGGTACATGGTCTTCCACATCTGGGATCCGCGTAGGCGAAGTAACCAGTTGTGTTAGACCATATGCCAAAGCAAAGTCATAGACAGATCTACCTGCATGATCGGTTAAACGTGAAGCCATTCAGCGTGGTGGGCGTTAAAATCACCGAGTATCACGATCTCTGCGGATGGGACCTGTTGTAGCACGGAGTCTGCAGCTATTTGGACGTGGTCGATGAGTCGGTCTGTGTCGGCATTACCGCTATGGGACCTATAGAGGCACCCGTAGACGCGGGGATGGTCGTCGCTGTCTACGCGCAGCCATAGGATGGACAGGTCCGTACCTTCAAGACTGCCCAGGCGTCGAAAACAGATGTCCTCTCTGACGTATACGCAAACTCCAGCCCGGGGCACAAAGGAGTGTTCCAATTTGTACCCCGGGTAGGAGAGATATGAAGTATCAGCCGGAGAGGACACCTGAGGCTCGGTTAAAAAGAGCAAGGCCGGCTTCGCCGTCTCTAGATGGTAATGGACAGCGTTAAGGTTGGAATGAAGTCCCCTGATGTTGCAAAAATTCACGGATAGCGTGACAGGGGTCGCCTTGGTTGTCGTGGATGCTCAGCGAGGGATTCTCCAGGGGTACTGGTACCCTTCTGGGGTAGTCTCTTATTTAATTCCACTACCATGTTGACGGGGGGGGGGGGGATTGGGCCTCCGGCCACCTGCACTCACCAAGCGCAACGCAGAGGTAAACCTCTACTTCACGCTGGTATTCTGTGAGGTCGTGGTACCACCCCGGTTCGAGCTGGCCCATCCGTGCGACAGCAAAAGCTACCGCTTAGCTCTACCACTGGCTGTGTTTAGTAAATTCAGTTGTTAGCAGTCGACCAGGAAGTATGGACATTTTTTTAACAGAACCGAGCGTCTGACGCTAAACGCTAAACACTTAGCACTGCTGTTCAAACGTGTTTAGTGGCAGGCATGCTGCGAGTGAGGGGAAAGGAAGGCCGCGCGGGGCGTGACACTCGCAGTCCACTCGCAAAAAAATAGAACACGCTTCTAATCACTTGACTACACAGGTTATTAATTACTTGCACTAATCAATCGCTGGGTACGACTTTCCATTGACGTCCGTCCGATTTAAAAATCAACAAGCCGAGGCTGCGGAGGCGAGGAGGGATGGCTGCGATTTGTTACGCTAAGGCGTAGAGGCTGCTCTTCCCGCAGCGCCGGAGACGTAGCAGCCTCAAAATAGATACAGAAATCCTTCTCAATCAGCCCTCTTATTTTTTTATGATGAAAGGATTTATTTTCTCTTAAAATGGATTTATATTTACATTATAAATGCAAACATGAAAAAAATATAGATATTTTAAAAATCGATTTTTTGGGAATCGATTCATCAGCTTACAGTTCGAATCTATTTAAAAAATCGATCATTTTCAGAACATTTATGTGTTCTGAAAATGATCGATTTTTTACGTTTCATACGTGTTTACTCCTAAACACTAAGTACCTGCACTAATCACCTGCACTAATCACTAATCAAAGTAAAAACAGGCTATTAGGCAAAGTGGCTAGACTGTGCATAAGCAGCCACATAGATAGTTTTTTTCTCACAGAATTCGTATTTACAACCATTTATTTTATAAATACCTTCTTCAAATACATTATATTAACTATAGAAATATTAAAATTATTTGGCCTCATCTCTTTTTAAATTTTTAAATATGCATATAGTTTGCTAATGAGGAGTGTACCTTGGTCTGATAATCGCCAGACGTAACTTTATTCTGTGCTCTAACGTTGAAACCAGTCATTCAATCTATCCAAAAGAAATGTCCGTCATTAGCCCGTATATTCCACTGCAGCACAAAGATCTCTCGCTTTGTACTGAGTATTTGTTTGAAACGAAAACAATATTTTTCTTCAATATAATATATCTACACAAATAAATAAAATTGAAGTGTCTGTTTGTAATGTCAAAATAACAACTTTTAACTAAATGCATATGAAAGGACATACGGTACTTATAACAAAAACACAATTTTGTAATTTTTGTCTATCTGTCTGTCATTTCGTTCCGGCTAATCTCCGAAACGGCTAGACCGATTTTGACGGGACTTACACTGGCAGATAGCTGGTATTATATGGAGTAACTTAGGCTACTTTTATTTTAGAAAAGGAGATAGGGTTCCGCGCAAAAAAATATTAAAACCTATAAAATTCAAGTAACGAATTCCACGCGGGCGAAGTCGCGGGGAGCAGCTAGTTATAAATAATACTTATTGAGTCACTCTTTTGTTTAATTTATACTGGTTCAGAAAACAACCTCTGTACTGGAAAGAACCAGTGAAAGACACCCAACGGAACTTTTTTAAAGAAAAAAAATAACTTACAATCATATATTATGTAACATAATTAACAACCCTAGACAAATTAGAAACAGCTTGGTAATGATCACCTCACCTTATTTTCATTAGGTTTATTATTATTCATAAACTCCTTAATATTATAATAACCTTTTATATACAAACTTTGTTTAGTAAAGTTTGTAAGCAACGATTTCTTATATTTACGCGAACACTACACATTTAAATAAAAGTAGTTTTACGGATTTTATCGCGCTTTTTAATGTATTTTATATTCCCGACGTTTCGAGTACTTTACATCACCCGTGGTCACGGAGGTGGACTGATGTGTTTGACGTCCCAATGTCATAGTTGAAAAAAGCAACCAAAGCAACCTAACCCAAGCATACAACTCCAAGACTTCAAGATACTGTAAGTTCATACTGCGTAGACCGGAACAAAAATTAATAATGTTTAATTTGTAGGTAACCGTGGTTAACTGTGACATTGGGATTTCAAAAATCTCAGTCAAATCTCAGTCGTCGTCCCCCCACCCGTGACCATGAGTACTGTAAAGTACTCGAAACGTCGGGAATATAAAATAAGTTACTATACGCGATAAAATCCGTAAAACTAGTTTTATTTAAAAGTTTTTAGACTTTGAGGTAGTCAAATTTTGTATATTTTCTGGGATTTTGCTATAAAGGGAGTCGAGTAACTGGTACTACTAGCTTATGTCTGTTCTTAGTATTTATAGAGTGAATATCACTTACTTTTTTAAATCTACATTTATTTTTGTATACTTACATTACATTTTTGTAAATCAATTGAGAGGAAGGAAGAGGTTGACTGCGCCCTAGGCCATATTATATCTATTATAAATTAAATATACTCATTTTGCAAATGAACTATTATAATTTATAATATAGTTTAATAATTGCAAAATAATTGGGATACGAGTACCATTAACAGGGGGACATAAGTGAAAAATTGTGATGAGAGAGAAAGAGCGATTTAGAAGTAATCAAATAAGATGTTTTTTTTTTCCTTTAAAAACTGACACGCGCGCCTTTTTAACATTGCGCCCCGAGGCACGTGCCTAGTTTGCCTTAAGGATAATCCGCCACTGTCCGGAGGTAAAGTCTCATCATAACTAACAAAACGAGCCCAAACTCAGCACACCTATTACTATTACCACTCTTCGAGGAGTTCCAGTAGCATTCAGCGAAGTACACCTTCAAGTCGTGGTAAAGTCTCATGATAACTAACATAACGAGCACAGTCTCGGTACACCTAGTTCCACTCGTCGAGGAGTTGCAGTAGCAGATATCGAAGGATATTTATATATATAAGTATATTTATACATAAATCCTGCGTACATTTAGCGAAACAAAATATTTTAATAAAAATCTGTGATTGTAAAATAATAATAATATCATACTTTGTTCAAGTATGTATCAAATTTGGTTTTTGGAATATTTTGTATTTCTGAAGCGATCGATATTTTTCAGCACGAACCACTGTAAACAAACGACCACTTACGACGGCGACTGAGCCCGGAGTAAAAAGTATTCTGTGACCGGAAGTGAAGCAAAGTGTATTTAGTAAAATAAATTAATACAAGACTGCTCAAAACTTTCTCAACTCGAAAATAAAAAAAAACTCGAAAACAAACTCGAAAATTTCGCTATTTCTCAGCCGAAAAATATTAATTATAACTAAAAAAAAAACAAAATAAAACTGCCATTTACATTCCATGACTTCCCACATGATAGATGAAGAGTTTAAAAATAGATTGAGTTGAACATTTGATATTTTCAAAAGTTATCGTGTTTACGCCACCATACCACCAAGCAGACTTAATTCTGCAGCATATGCTGTAAAAAAGATTAGAAGTCTAACCAGTGTTGAAACAGCTCGACTAGTTTACTTTAGCTATTTCCATAGCATAATGTCGTATGGTATTTTGCTATCTGGACACGCAGCTGACACTGAAATTATATTTGTTTTACAGAAGAGAGCCATAAGAGCAATTTATGATTTAAAGCCTAAAGAGTCGCTACGACAAAAATTTAAGGAAATTAATATATTAACTTTGGTCTCTCAATACATTTATGAAAATGTAATGTACGTACACAAAAATAAAAGTAGTTTTACAAAAACAAGTGATATTCATTCTGTAAATACTAGGAACAGACACAAGCTAGTAGTACCAGTTACTCGACTCCATCGATTCAGTAATTCATTCTTGGGGCGATGTATACGCTTTTACAACAAAATTCCAGAAAATATACAAAGTTTGACCTGCTCAAAGTTCAAAAACTTTATTAAACTAAGTTTGTATATAAAGCGTTATTATAATGTTAAGGAATTTATGGATGATAATAACCCCTGGAAATGAGGTGATCGCTACCAAGCTATTTCTAATTTGTTGTGTTGTTAATTTGTGTAACATACATGATTGTAAGCTGTTATTTTTAAAAAAAAGTCCCGCTGGGTTTCTTGCTGGTTCTTCCCAGGACAGAGGTTTTTTCCGAACCAGTGGTAATCAAACAAAAGAGTGACTTTCAATAAGTATTATTTATAATCTATATTGAATAAAAAAGTTTCTGTTTCTGTTTCTATACGAACTTGATAAATCTACACCTCATGCCACTAAAGCCGCTTTTTTGTAAAAATAGCAATTTATCGATTTAAAAAAAATAAGTTCAACAATCATTTATCTTTCCGACAATGTGCTTTTATAATATGATTGTTATTTTAGACGCTAGTAGAACATACCTACGCGCTTTACGCTTAAGGCATGCAATAAATAGCTAGTTGAGGTGAGAATGTGTGCAGGAATGAATTTTTCTGGTATTTCCCATGGTCTCATCTCCCTACACAGGACAAACCTGTTGATATAATATAGATACATTAGAAAATATTGAACAATCTTTGCTATTGCAAGTGCCTTCACACCATGATCATTATGGGTCCATTATGTTATTATTTCCAGTTCAAACTTTTTACTAAACAACTATATTCAACTTTGAATTAAAAAGAGAGGTATATAAAATGAAAGAAAGTTACCATTAATGGTCAACCATTCGCCGTGTTCGTTCCAATCGTGGAAACCGATGAAGGCTACCGTCTTCAAGAAGTTTCCAAGTATTGAGCCGGGCGGGTGCTTTGCGAATATCTCCTTGATCAGTCGTGCCTCTGTATCGCTGTTGATGATGGCTAGGTAGCCACCTTCGGCCGAACAGGTCATGTACGCACGGGACCAAGTGCGCGGCACGGTGTGGAATTTGTAGCAGCTGCCTGTACGCGAGTCGAACACGTATTCTGAAAGACGAAGGCGGTTGAGGCTTAAAACTGTTGGTTATACGACAAAGCCAAGCGCTGCACCTGTATTATGTTTGTAGCAAGACTAGATCGTCTCGACCGGAAAGTAGGGATGGGCAGTGAAAAATATATTGATATAATATATCGTATCGACATTTTTAAACAATATATATATAAAAACAAGTGATATTTATATATATATATATATATATATATATATATATATATATATATATATATATATATATATATATATATATATATATATATATATATAACGCGTGATAAATATCGATATATCATCACGTTTTGCATGATGTACTAGGATAAATTTTATTACTCAAGGTTAGACGACGAAAAAAGCGATAACGGCTGTAAATGAATACTTTTGTAGCTGCTTTGGTTGCTTAAAATTTTTATCGATTAATACAATATTTTACAATATATCGAAATTGATACGAATTTGATACTCTTATATATATATATATATATATATATATATTACGGTTGTAGCACGAATGGGTCGGCTCGACCAGGGAAGGACCACGCTCTCACAGAATAGCAGCGTAAAATAGCAGCCTAATGCTGCTGTGCTTCGTAATGAGTGAACAGAACCGGAGACCCCCTTTACTGGAAACGAGGCATTCCATCTTAGTCCTCACGGGTGACAACGCATCTGCATTGTGATTCTCAATCGAAGATAGATGTAGATGTCTATGGGCCACAGCAACCACTTACCATCAGTTGGACTGTGTGCTCGTTTGTCACCCTTATCCTATTAAAAAAAAACATAAAATAGCTGCAGCGAAGCTCTACCACGTAGGGATTCCTATACGCAGCCTCCACACGGCATAAGGGATTCGCTAAAAGAAATTTCTTACCATAGTCCGTAGTGCCACAGTTAGACATGGACATGGTTTTAGTATTTTCCTTGTAACAGATGTAGGGAAGAGGCTCGCGACAGTTCACGTCAGCCACGTTGCCGTCCGGGAGCATAGCTATGCAGCTCTCTTCGTCCTTGAAATTATCAGGCTCACCCGCGGCCCAAGTGTGGGGAAACTTCGAAAGAGGGACACCTGAAAATAAAGATCGATGGATAACTATTTCGGGGGTAAAAAATTTGTATCCTATCAGGCCTATCAAAAGTCCACTGCTAAACACAGACCTCCCCTATAGATTGCCTCATAAGAGCAATATTTTCCATAGTCGCTTGGCAACCACATTTTCATCGCTTTGAGTTGTTATCTCTGTTGTCACCTCTTACGATACCCACGGGATAATAGGAGGTAATGGATGTTCTTACTCCCCCACTACACAGTAACTGGAGAAACGTATTGTATTAATCCCCTTATAATCCTCACAGAAATGAAAAGAGGCCTATGCCCAGCTATGGAACTTAAATAACTCTAATACATTTTATTGATATTATTTTGACTATTTCACTGCCCAATTGGACTGTTAATATTGTGATTTGTTTCTGTTCATGTTGGGATTGGAATTTATATTGGATTTTTAGCATGGAAGCCCCAGCAAAGCTTTTCTTTCTTCTAATTCAAGGAATAGGATAGCCTGTATGAAAATTGGGAAGATTTGACTTAAGGTAAAGGCACCTAACTCCGAGGAGTTCTAAAATTGGCGCCATATTCCGAAGTATTTAGAAAAACTGCGTTTACGAGCGATTAACAAGCTCTGTTTAACTGCAAGATCTCATATTGAATTAATAACACAAGTTTGCGTAGATATATTATCAAAGCTCTGAAGTAATGTGTATACATTTTAAAGTAATTGGTTAGTTTTGCGTCAGCAGTTGGTCTGAACCCTTGCTTTATATATTTTGGACCACAAGGTCTACGTGAGTACCATGTTTTTTTTAAAGAGGGATTTTTTGGCTATTTTTGTACCATGTGTTTAATTCTTTAAATTTAATCGAAAATACTAAACTTTGTATGTTTTCCTGAATAAGTCAAGATGAAAATATATCTTGAAAATACCGCTGCATTAGGTGTCAAATATTTCAGCCGGTTCCTCGTTCCGATGTATACCGCGGAATAGCGATTTCAGAAAAATCATTTCCTTTTTAATTTTTAGAGTTGTTTCTATGACTAGGTTTTTCCGACCTTGGGTGTGATAATTTGACAAGGAATACTAAAATCTATTTCCGAGGTGATCTACTATTTAGGTATTTTGTTAACTCATTGTATGAGAAAGCTAAAAGGAAAATTGTAGTTCATATAAAATTCGATGTAATTTTTAGCAAATGTTATATTATATTTAAAACTATTTTGCAATTAAGTATATATCTTTATATAAATTATGCAAAAATCTTACATTTTTTAATACTCGACTTAGGAAACGAGATTTTTGGTATGAAACGCTATTCCGATGTACATTAGATCGGGATAAGGTTCTATAAGCACTTTATTTCGCGGCATATACACATACAAAATACAGAGCCTCCACAATTTTACGCAGCGTAATATGTACTTTTCCTTAATTTCAATAACGCGTAGGTTCCTATTACCTTTGTAATAATTTTCACGTACGTATTTGTAAACATTTATGGATAATAAATCACAACTACATTATGTCATTTTACACAATATCCTGCTTAAGAGACACATATTGTTTATACTATAAAATTAATTAGCTAAGTATATTATATATATATATATATATATATATATATATATATATATATATATATATATATATATATATATATATATATATAATAATAGTATTTTATTTCATAAGTATGAAATGTTTATATTGATAATGAGGATAGATGCTTATTATGCAATCAATCCGTATATCCCCACAAATTTTCATATACCTACATAATAGTGCAAAGATAATACTTCTGGAAAATTCGCTCTCGCTGTATGTTTTGTGAAAGATAATCAAAATTGGTCAACAACACCAATTAATTGGAGGTATTCAACAATCTTCTTAGTTATAGCTTACAGTCTCTTAGAAATGTTCACTGTTTCGATTCAAATTTAAAATTGTCTTTAAATATGTTTTCTAAGATGACGGGAAAAATTAATAATATGGGAATCATAAACATCTTTGAAAATTTGAATAAAAACTTTTTTCGTTTCAAAGCAACATAAACCTATTAGTATTTTGTCTTGTAGAGAAAATACCTTGTTTAGAGATAATCAGTATACTCATGTAGACCAGCTAGAAAATATTGATTCAAATTGTAGTTTAATGGATAGGGACGAAAAAGAAGGAGCCATGTAATATCTCTATATATCATCAAAATGTGTGTGGTTTAAGAACAAAAAAGGATGAATTGGATTTATATTTAGAAACCTTGAATACTTCAAAATCACAAGGGTAGTGCACAATCTTGTTTAGACAACTTCATTACGAATCTCCCCGATGTTTGTATTAATGATACAAAAGTGGATCACAATGGTATTTCAGACGGGCATGCAGCAATTGTTTGCAATGTTTCTCTTCAATCCCGAAGTCAGAAAAATAAAGATCACACAGTCATATTGAAGGAAATAAGAGTGTTTAACGAGACGAACAATACCATTTTTAGAGAACACGTTCTAAAGCATGATTGGAATCGGTATGGTATAAATAGCTTTCTGAGACATCTAAATGGAATTTATGCACAAAGTTACAGAAAAACGACCAAAAAAGTTAAAACCAGTAGTAAACAGTCTCTTAAGTGGGTTACAAGGGGAATTAAGACATCCAGCAAAATGAAACGCTTTCTTAACTCGGCACATCGTTCTGTTACCGATAGTACTATTGTAAACTACAAAAATAATTACGTTCGAATTTTTAGAAAGGTAATACGAGCCGCCAAAAAACACGCAGTTCAGTCTACAATAGAGCTATCGAAGAACTCGGCTAAAGCAATATGGAGAGCAGTAAACAAACATAGAAAGCAAGTCTCTGGTATGAATAAAGATAAAATAACATTAAAGGAAAACGGCTTATACATTGACAATCCTCAATTAATAGTAGATATTTTTTCAGAAAAATTCAATCATGGCAATTCTCCCTCCACAGGTAGTTTGAGCGCCTCGATGAAATTTCTTGAACAGAATATTCATACTTGTTCAAAGATCATGATTTGGGAACAAATCACATCCACAGAAATTACTAAAATAGTAAGAAAAATGGAAGACAAAAAATCGTGTGGCTGGGACGATATCCCAATATCGATTTTTAAAAGAAATATTGACTTATGGGCTAGTGCTCTTGCTATGTTCTACAATGAGTGTTATGAGCAGAGTGTCTTCCCTGACCAATTTAAAATTGCAAAAATTTTGCCTGTATATAAAAAAGGGACCAGAACAGACTCGAATAACTATAGACCTATTTCCTTACTGCCAATTCTTTCAAAAATTTTTGAAAAATTAATAAAGACAAGACTAATTAAACATCTATATGAAAACAACATACTAAATAAACGGCAATTTGCATATCAGACTAATATTGGAACAAATAACGCAATAGAAGTATTAATTGACGATGTTGTGACAAATTTAAATAAGAAGAAAAAGGTTGCAGGCCTCTTTCTAGATTTGAGTTTAACTTTTGACATGGTGGATCACCAAATTTTAATTAAAAAGTTACAGCATTATGGTGTACAAGGAAAGGTTTGGGAGCTTTTCAAGTCATACTTACGTAACAGATATCAATACGTTGAGATCAAGTATACAAATTATGAAAAAGAGAAAATATTTAAATCAAAACTAAATAAAATTAAAAGAGGTGTTCCCCAAGGTTCAATCTTAGGACCCGTTCTGTTCATAATATTTACAAATGATTTAATTCCATTTATGTACAACTCTATACCAAACACTGAACTTGTAGTATTTGCTGATGATACGAATGCGGTGATAAGTGCACAAAATATTTTGATCTCAATAACAAAGTTAACTGCGTTTTAGAAGCTTTTGCTCAGTGGTTTAATGCAAATAACCTTAAACTAAACCCCGTAAAAACCAAAGCTATCCTTTTTAAATCTACTACAAGAGCAAGAGACACCTTAGTTATTAAATTAAATGATGAATGTATATCCACTGTAGATTCCGTAAAATTTTTGGGTATCCATATAGATTCTCTTCTTAATTGGAAACAAGAAGTAAATTTTATAGAAAAAAATATATCATTTTCATGTTATGCATTACGAAGCTTAAGAGAGGAGCTAACAATAAAGCAATTAAAAATGGTATATTATGCTCTAGTAGAATCTCGTCTAAGATATAGTATTAAATTTTGAGGAAATAGTTATGATTACAATCTTAAAAAGGCATTTATTATACAAAAGAGAGCAATAAGAATAATGGTGCGCATACCCCAAAGACAGTCGTGCCGAGAATACATGCGAAACCTAAAAATACTTACTGCACCATGTCTGTACATTCTAGTTCTTCTTACAGACCTTGTTAAAAATTTAGATAGATATGAAAGCGCAGAAGAAAGGGTAAAGCGTCATGACACTAGGCGAAAAGATATTGTGAACCTCATACAGCCTAACCTACAAATAATTAAACATTGTGCCAGATATCAAGCGGTCAGAGTATTTAATAAATTGCCAAATTATTTAAAATGCATATCAACTGTGATCCAATTTAAAAGCAGATTGAGGTCGTATCTTCTGGAAAATAATTTTTATAGTGTGGAAGAATATGTAAATTCTAATTGACTGATGATAAAATATAGTTGAAAAACTGACATATTTCTTTTTATAGTCTTATTAATTTGACATATTTCTGTATTGTAATTTTATATTTTGACATATTTCTTTATTGTAATTATATTATGTCCTATTATTGTATTCTATTATTTTGATGTGGATAATTGATTGAGTATTGCATAAATGATAATGTTATTTTTTAAACCTTATTGAATTAACTTGTAATTTCCAACACAATGTATTTTGTTATTAATGGAAAATATATAATAATAATAAATTAATTAATTGGGTTATAAAAAGTAAAAGTAACTTGTCAGGTCTATACCCAAGAGGATAATTATTCCAATTTTTTAAATTTTAATAATTTTGGTTGTAGGATAATGAACACCATGTTTATTCTTTTTGCCTTTTTCCTTTGCATTTTGTATGCTCGGAATTCGAAACCAAATACATCAGATTAAGGATTTTTACATCGGAATAAAGTGCTTCCGACTTCCTTTAATATTCAATTAATTTAGAATACAAATCAAGATCTAATAGCCAAACCTATCATCTATTTCAAGTATTGAAACAATTATGGTTCTGATAAAAATAGTCAAAACTTTAAATGGGTACAATAGATGCTTAATTTTCGATCTCCTTTCGAGTTTTAATAAAAATACAGCGGAAATATGTGATATTACCCTAATTATTGCATGGAGATGGTAGACCTTAGATTTATTAAACATTATTTCCACAAAAAACTTGAATACTTTCTTGTAAAAGCCGATATCTATCCTTCATTTACCTCTCATTGAGGTGTAACAACGGATTGAAATATGCACGAGCTCTTGCTTGAACACTGTCGTTATAACAGCAGTCATCTTTTATTATTAATTATAAATGCTTTGGACGCTACAAACATATGTCATACGTACATATGGAATACGTCAGGTGGTGATTGGTCGCACGTTTTATCGAATGACGCAGTCGCTCGCTACTTAAGTAGAGAGCGGTTGCGTCAGCGAGCTGTATAAATAGCCGTTGTTTTGGCTCGCCACTCACTTAGCTGTTAGCTACCTCAGAGTCTACATCACCTGAAGATGCCTCGTGCAGAGGCGAAACACGTGTCGTATTATCGACGGTGGTGGGTCTTTCCTAGTGTAGTGGTGTTGGGATTAGTGGTGCTGGGATTAGTATCGACGGGGATAGAGCAAGCAATTGAGGGAGGGCGGAAGGTGCTCTTTAAACTATACTCTATTCCAATTACGAAGTCCCTTTTGACACTTCTTAGAACGTAACTCTTCACGTTTCGCATAATTTGAAATAATAATCATTTTTGTTCATGGTCGTAAATCATCATTTAAAAATACACAATCAATGTAAATCATTATACAATTAATTCACACACACAATCAACATATTGTTTTTAGACATCTTGCTCAAAATAATTAAAACTTTAAAAGATAATAATATTTTACTGCCGTTTTGCGTTTACGTTCTATAGTTTTATTTATACTTTTTTACATAGTGACGTAACTAAAAGAATCGTTTAAAATCGATTATAGACAGATTCTTTTCGCGAGTGAAAATCTGTCAACACTGCGTCCACCTCGTGATCACGACCGCCATTTTGTTTGTCTCTTCAGTACGAGTGCAGAAGCCTTGTATACGATACGCGTGTTCAGTTTAGTTGATTTTGTGTTATGTTTTTATTTCGTTCTTGTTATTGTAGTTATAACTGTTTGATAATTCTTTCGTTGTTATTAAGTTTTGACTGTTATTTGATTTGTTTTTTTTTTTGTATTTATAAACACTATGGCCGAAACTGAGACCACTAAAAGAACAGTGATTCGCAGTCAAGTGCGAGAGATTGTAGTACGCCTACAAGATTACTTTGAAAGAGAGTATCAGAATGGTGGTCCATTGTTGCCACTTTCACAAGTGACTAACCGAGTAAGTGCAGCTCTTGGTATTAGTCGAAAAACTGTTTCCCGAATAAGTAAGGAAAAACATGGTAAAGATTTAATGGAAGATAACAAATTAAAATCGCCATTTAAGAAAAAATTAGAAGATCGATAGTTACACATATCGACAATTTTGATAACGACGCCATTAGAAACCATATCTATGCCTACTATAGTAGGAACGAATTGCCGACTCTCGATAAAGTGTCAAATACTTTACGAGAATCTGGACTGTTTTACGGCAGTAGAACTTCTTTCTGGAGGGTTTTAAAAAATGTTGGCTTTCCTTATAAAAAATGTGATAAAAGGCGGATTTTGATGGAACGTAGAGATATAGCTTTAGCCAGATTTAATTTTCTAAGATCAGCAAAGTTCATTGCCGTTTGAAATAATGTTATATTTCTAGATGAGACGTGGCTAAACGCTAATCATACAGTTGGCAAGATATGGACAGACAACACTCCTCACTCCTCCACAAAAGTACCTAGTGGCAAAGGCGAACGCTTAATTATTTGTCATGCGGGTTCCATGAAGGGATTTGTTCCGAGCTGCCTCTTGGCGTTTAAATCTAAGAAAACTGTGGAATACCACGAAAAGATGAATTTTGTTAAATTTAAGGAATGGTTTTGTACCTTATTGACCAACTTGAATAAGCAATCGACGATCATTAGGGATAATAGAATAGAATAGAATAGAATATTTTTTATTCAATATACATTACATGTGTAATTCTTATTGAAAGTCATTTTTTACTTTACCACTGGTTCGAAAAAAACCCTCTGTCCTGGGAAGAACCAGCAAGAAACCCAGCGGGACTTTTTTTTAAAATAAATTTTACAATATAAATGATTACGAACTATTTACAAAATTTATTTTAGAAACTGCTTGGAAGCGATCACTTCATTCCCAGGGGTTATTATCAACCATGTATTCATTTATACTATAATAACCCTTTTTATACAGTTTCAGCTTAATAAAACATTTAAACTTGGTAATAGAGAGAACCTGTACACTTTCCGGGACCTAGTTGTAATAGCGTATACATTGCCCCAAGAATGAATAACTGACTCTGTGGAGTCGAGAAACTGGTATCACTAGCTTGTGTTTGTTCCTAGTGTTTACAGAATGTATATCACTTCTTTTACTAAAACTATCTTTGTTTTTGTGAACATACATTAAATTTTCGTAAATATACTGAGAGGCCAAAGTTAATATATTAATTTCTTTAAATTTATCTCTAAGAGACTCTCTCGGTTTTAGATTGTAAATAGCTCTAATGGCCCTCTTCTGTAAAACAAAAATAGTTTCTGAATCAGCCGCATTTCCCCATAGCAAAATCCCATAAGACATTATGCTATGAAAATAACTAAAATAAACTAATCTAGCTGTCTCGACACTAGTGAGACCTCTAATCTTTTTTACAGCATAGGCTGCAGAACTTAGTCTGCTTGCTAATTTGGATATATGGGGGCCCCACTGGAGCTTTGCGTCAAGAGTGATGCCAAGAAAAACAGTGGATACAACAGGGCTCAATTCCTCCCCATTTAAAAACACATTGGTATTCAGATTTTGAACATTCGTTGTTGTAAATTTAACACAATTAGTTTTATTTCCGTTCAAATGCAGATTATTAACGTTAAACCAATGCACTAATTTTGATATAGCATTATTCACTTCGTCACATTTAAATGATTGACGTTTAAGTTTAAAAATCAAGGAAGTATCATCAGCAAATAATACTATATCATGACTATCCCCGTACCAATAATGCTCCGTATCATTCAGAACAAATAAGTAAGCCTCCAACTTCTAGCAGCAAAAAAGCCGATATTGTGAAATGGCTGAATGACAATAATATTGTTGCTGACATGTCCATGTTAAAAGTTGAGCTGCTGCATTTGGTTGCTATAAATAAGCCAGCTAGACCAAAATACGTATTGGACGAAATGGCTAAGGAAGCCGGACACAATGTAATGCGCCTTCCACCCTACCATTGTCAATACAATGCCATAGAATTGATTTGGGCGCAAATTAAAGGCAAGAATTTAAACAAACCTTTTTTATAATTTATATTTACATATTTTAACATTTTATCTGTTGTTATATTAACACGCAAACCTTTATTTTAGGTTATGCGGCTCGTAAAAATACCAGCCCACCGTTTACTGCAAACAAATGCTGTCATTGTTGCAAGAAGCTTGTGATAGTGTTACTGCCGCGTATTGGGAAAGTGTGGTTTTACGAACAAAAAATTTGATTTTTGCTGATTGGGACAGAGACATACATATCGATGCCGTCATAGATAACCAAATTATAATAAATACAGGGGATTCTACAGACGATGATGAGGGTGATGACGACGATGCCGACCATGAAATATCGATTTCGGCTAGTGATGATGAATGTGTTCCATCTTGATAAAAATATCATGTAATATTATCTAATTAAAATTAAAAAACTGTTTTATAAATTTTAATTTGATGCTAATCCTTTTTCTGTCAATACGATTTTAATTTGTTCGTTATTGTAATCGAAGATCAATATCGTCAAGTATCGACTATAGCGGTACTTTACTAGTACTTGATTATTGACATCTGTCAAATGGGACTTCGTAATTGGAATAGAGTATAGTTGAGACACATAATTTTATTTTATCGAGCGGATGTACGCAAGATAATTTTTACCAACTTTAACATTTGCATTACCTTCTATAGTATGGAAATCTCCTCTTGAAAAAGTAGCATGTACCCCGGTGAAAACTCCGCAACTCATGTCACCAGTTGCTTCGCCGATGAGGAGTTTCATTGCATTTATGAGGCCCTGTGTCGATGGTGACGCTAACTGACCTCCTGAAGTTGGTGACCAAGTTGTATTAATATGATGACAATGATAATTTAACGAATGTACATTGAAGAAATCATACATATCGTTTATCATACAATCGTACATTTAAAATAATATTTATCTGGCTCGGAGGACCAACATCTACACACTGAAAGACTATTTAAGTTAAAAAAAAAGTCGTCACAATTTTAATTCTGGTTAGAACAATATTACATTCTAATAATTAAAAATAAACTATCATCGTCAAACAATATTGTACAGTTACAGTCAAAGCGTTTAAGTTTTAGAATTGATTTATGATCTACATTTTATACATTCAGCCTATCAAATCTTCGCTGCTGAACATAGGACTCCCCCATAGATGGCCTCAAAGGGA
Organism: Parnassius mnemosyne; assembly: GCA_963668995.1. NCBI lineage: Eukaryota > Metazoa > Arthropoda > Insecta > Lepidoptera > Papilionidae > Parnassius > Parnassius mnemosyne. The sequence continues at coordinate 5,370,489 of CAVLGL010000093.1, read as the reverse complement.
TATCTGTCATAATAGTCACACTTGGTAGGTGAGTTGACAACCGCAGACTGTTTATTGTTTTGTGTTGATATCAGGTTGATGCTACTGCCCATCTTCTGTTTCATTTCCGTTTTACGACACCCAAGGGATGATACGAGGTAGTAGATTAGATTCTCTAACGTCACGACTACAATTAGATATTCTTGCATGTAATATATGTATAATTTTGATACCATCTTGTTAACTTATTTCTACTTTAATTATGTAATCTCTAACGTGTAGTGACGGTTACTTATGAGACAATCTATGGATGAGACCTATGTTCAGCATTGAAATTTTATAAGGCTGTGGTGATGATGATGAACATTTTAATCTTATAAAGTTTTGTTTGATTAATTTCAAGCGCACTTAGCTTAAAATATTTGTGTATTAGTTTTTATTGTAGGATTGTAGAATTCCGCACTCATGAATGTACCAAATTATGTAAGTTGTGGATAACTGTAATTTTCTAAATTCCTTTCTGCACAAAAATATTTAATATTTGTTTTTGGAACGAAGTTCCTTATCGGACGGTACGGGTTTGACGGATGGGAGCTAGGCTACAAAAAGTGTAAGATTTTTTCGTCACTACCCCCTGTGTCATAGTGTAGACGGCCTTGGCGGCGAAATAAGGAAGTGAGATGGAATAATATTCATCACCCTCGCACTTTTTCTTATCTTGCCGTAAAAGAAATATTATTTTATTTCAAATGACGTTTCATTTTAATAGACGCTAGTAATTCATTTATTTGTATTTGTTAATCAATAATATAATACCTACGTTTATCAATAACAATATACTATGCAAGGAACTTCGTTCCAACCGAGTGTTCCACGACAATCATGCATTTTTTTATTTCATTATATTCCTTATGATAAAATAATAATATAGACACAAGGAACGAACACAAGTTAATAATACTAGTTACTCGACCACAAAGTCGGTATTAATAAGGCATTTTTTTAGTATAAAGGTGACAAACGAGCACACAATCCATCTGATGGTATGTGGACGGTATGACCAATAGACTGTCTACATCTATCCTCTAATAAAAATCAAAATTCAGATGCGTTGTCACCCCTGAGCACTAAGATGGAATGCCTGGTTTTCAGTAAAAAGTATCCAGTTCTCTACACTTACATACGAAACAAGGCAGCATTAGACTGCTATTGTAGGCTGGTATTCTGTGAGAACGCGGTCCTTCCTCAATCGAGCCGACCCATTTGTACTACCATTATATAGCTGCAGCATGGCTCTACCAAGTAAGGTGTAAGCCTTTACAACTAGTGCCGGCGAAAAAGTAAAATCTATACCAAATATTCTATGAGGTGTCGTAAGACACGACAGAAGGAAACTAAAACAGAAGAAGGGCAGCAGAGTCGCCCCGTTGTAAGATGAAAATAATAATTTAAAATTAAAAATTTTGTACTGCCAACTTCAATATAAGTTATTAACAATAATTCAAAAACTATTAATCTGACCTAATTCATATGGAACCACACGAGTAGTACCAGCTTCCAAATAAAAAAAGAATCATCGAAATCGGTTCACCCAGTAAAAAGTTATGAGGTAACACACATAAAAAAACGATACAGTCGAATTGAGTGCCGTCTCCTTTTTGGAAGTCGGCAGATAACAAAAAGCTGCGTTCGCCAACACGCCTGAAACGACCCAGCCTGCAGCAATACAAGACATTTTCGGGCTAGTAAAGAAATAAATGAGAAAGATGTGTGCGTGAGTATGTGTCAAGAAGTTGAGCATTAATGTACGCAGGAACAGACGGAATTCTGCGTACATTCATGCTAAACTTCTTCGCCAAAATAGGAAATCATATTTTATCTGGCCCTACTTGAGGTTTGTCATGTCATTAAAAACTGTTGTTAATATTAATATGGTGTACCTGTAGAGCCATGCTACAGCTACATTGTGGTTGTAGCACGAATGGGTCGACTCGGGGAAGGTGTTTTTAAAATAAAGAAAGTTCAAAATTAATTTTGAGTTTGACTGGTTTGATATTTTTTCATAAGTAGATATTATAGTGCCGGAGTTTATAGGAACTGACTATACCTTCGAGGTGACATCTCAGCCGTGCGTCGAACCAGTTTGCTGGCATACGATGAAACTTTAGCCATCCTCCTGCTTCCGAAAATAATCTGTAGTCACAGCGGAATTGAGTGCCATCTAAAATCGACACAAAAGTTATTGTTTTGTAAAATTGCCCACTCCTGGTTATAAGGCTACATGAAGTTGAGACGCCTGGCTCATTCGCTGCGTTTGGGAGAAAGCATGTTATTTTATCATTATACTACTATCTAGACGAGTCGTCCGAGGCATTGCCAGAATTTTAACAAGTTTTACTCGTATTTAACTAACACTCTTTATATGTCGTTCCGGTTCAAAATATTTAATTAATTTTGAAGCACTTCCTGACATCTGATTGAACTGAAATTTAGCATCCTTATGTAACTTCGATGACGCTGCAATAATATGAAGCCAATTTGATGATGGACTCGGATGTTGGCCCTAGTCACGTCTATAACAGCATGTTTTTAAATATATTTTATACAATTATGTTTATTTCTCTAGAGTTTTGGGGTTTGTCACTCTTTTATTATTATTTTATTTTACGCACATTAAATAATACAGTCCACCTGATGGTAGGTGGATGCTGTGGTCCATTTACAATCACATATACTCCCGAATTAATGAGAGAATCAAAACGCAGATTTAATTTCAAGCTTATGACAACGTTTAATGCCCCGTTATTAGTGAAAAGATCTTCGGTTTTGTTGAGTAAACAATCTTTTTCCAAAGGCAATGGATTTAGAAGAGACCGTCGTGCTACATCAGTTGTATTGGCAGACTACTGGTTCTCATAATATGCTTCTATTTGTATGTACATCGTCTTCACCTGCATCCAACGACCCCTTGCATGTTTTATCAACTTATCATTCTATCTATCATATATTTTTTTTGCAATTTTTAACTGCTGAGAACTTGTTTAATCGACTTAAAAAAATTGAAGTGTTGCCGGCAATAGAGATTAGATAGTTAATAAAATTAAACATAATAAATAAATAACAAGTAAAAAACTCACCTAATACAGCCACGAAACTTAGTATAATGAAATAAGTCAGACTCAATCTCATTGCTGTGATGCTGGGATAAAACTGAACTGTTCGAATTTTCTACGTTAACTAATAAAATAATTAGCAAAATTATATAAAGGAAGAGAGGGATAAAGCGTCTAATTTATATTGACCGTCAAAATTAGATATGCAGTCAAATGAAGAATGGACGTAACTTTTATATTCATAAAAATATTTTTAAACTAATTAAAAACAGACACACTAGGTAGACGACACAGATTAGGCAGGTAGTGTACGTCATACATAAATATTACATACCGTTTCGATAGTAAATATAATGTCCTCCAGACCGAAGTTCGGTCACGGCGGCGATCCTTAACGGAGACTAGCTATCGGTGCAGGACAGGATTATAGTAAAAGCTTTTAGAAAAATTTACTTCGCAAATATCCGCGTTATAAAATAAAATGATGTGTCTTACCTAGTATGAAAAGCACCTCCCGCCCTCCCTCAATTGCGTGCACTATCCCCGTCACCACTAATCCCAGCACCGCTACTCCCGTAAGACCTTAGCGGTTAGCCACCGTAGAGTCTATATCACCTGAGGATGCCTTGTGTAGAGGCGAAACACGTGTCGTATTATCGTCAGTGGTGTGTCTTGCCTAGTGTAGTGGTGTTGGGAGTAGCGGTGCTGGGATTAGTGGTGACGGGGATAGTTCACGCAATTGAGGGAGGGCGGGAGGTGCTCTTCATACTAGGTAAGACACATCATAAATTTTTCTAAAAGCTTTTACATAATGGATTTCCGCAAAGTAACGCCTGATTCTATTAATTATAGGATTATAGTACCCAACCATAAGCGCACTCACTATTCCCTCACTCTCATAGTCCGATGGTACGGTAAGCCGACACGACCGGAGAGAGATCAGGCAGAGGACCAACGGCTTTACGTACTTCCGAGGCACGGAGGTGAGACATCGTCAACTTCAAGTCAACAACTGTTTTTTTAGCCCGACCCGGGATTTGAACCCAGTATCTCATGACTAGCAGTCACGTTTACAACCACTAGACCAACGAAGCTTTGGATAGTATATATTTAAAGACGGTTGCATTATGAAACGCTTAGAATTGTTCCGGGTCTGGATGTTTATCCTTGTGAAATTTACGTATATAAACTGCCCCCCATGGTACAGGAGAAAATCCCAGTGAGGAGGTAACGTTTTTTTTGTTGGGAACTTTGTTGTGTATCTACGGCGACAAAGTTGTCTAAAAATAGGTATTTACACTACCAAACTAATAACCATACTAACTCTTTAATATATTAGGTCCTTACATGAAATTTGCGTTTTGTCGTACTGACGTTTTGATCTGAAATATCTCCTCTTTGCTTAAGAATTCCAAATTCAAATTTATAAATTAATTTAGCTGGTACGAGTACATTTGAGTTTTGAAAACAGTCATTCATTTGTTTATTCCTGGTTATTTTTTTCTTTGGCGTCACTTATTACCGCACAATGGAAAACATGAAATAACGGTATATTTACGAGTACGAGTTCTACCGTGGCACCAGTGCTGCAGAAACAGCTCGAAGGATTAATGATGTGTACGGCGCTGGTGTCGCAAAAGAAAGCATGGTGCGTTTTTGGTTTCAACGTTTTCGTTCTGGATATTTCGACCTTCAGAACCAACCCCGTGGACGGCCAGAGACCAAAGTGGAAAATGAAGAATTAAAGGCATTGTGGAAGCGGATCCATCACAAAACACTTCAGCGATAGTTGCACGCTTCGGGGTAAGTGATAAAACTGTATTAATCCACTTGAAGCAGATCGGGAAAGTAAAAAAAACTTGAACGATGGGTACCTCATGAATTGAGTGAATCGCACTTGCAACTTTGCTCAACCGACACAATAATGAAGGGAATTTAAATCGAATCATTACTTGTGATGAAAAGCGGATACTGTACGATAATCGGAAGCGCTCGTCGCAATGGCTGAACCCTGGAGACCCAGCCGAATCCTGCCCTAAACGAAAATTTACTCAGAAAAAGTTACTTGTGAGTGTTTGGTGGACTAGCAGCGGAGTCGTTCACTACAGCTTTCTAAAATCTGGCCAAACGATTACGGCAGATATCTATTATTGTCAGCAACTGCAAACCATGAAGGAAGAAGTAGCTGCTAAACAACCGATATTGGTCAATCTCTCTAGGCCACTGCTGCTTCACGACAACACAAGACCACACACTGCACAACAAACAACTACTAAGTTAGATGAGCTACGATTGGAATGTCTGCGACATCCACCGTACTCCCAGGACCTTGCTCCAACAGATTACCATTTTTTCCGGAATTTGGACAACTTCTTACAAGGAAAAAAATTCAACTCCGATGCGGCAGCCCAAACCGCCTTCAAAGAGTTTATTGATTCTCGCCCCCATGGTTTCTTTTAGTAAAGTGATCAATGAACTACCTATGAGATGGCAAAAGTGCATAAATAACAACGGTGCATACTTTGATTAATTAAATATATTTTACAAAAAAGTTTGACTTTATATTCCTCCCGTACAAAACGCCAATTTCATATGTAAGGACCAAATATTAAGGTATGTAGAGCATGAGCTTCTAAGTAGAAACAACAGTTATACTATAAATATAATTTAAATAATAATTAAGTTATACAAATAAATAAAATTGAAGTGTTTGTTTGTAATGACAAAATAACAGTTTTTTACTAAATGCATATGAGATTAGAAACGGTAAATATACAAAAACACAATTTTTAATATTTTTGTCTGTCTCTTTCTGTCTGTCTTTCTGTCTGTCTCTCTGTCTGTCTGTTTGTTCTGGCTAATCTCCGAAATGGCTGCGCCGATTTTAACGGAACTTTCACTTGCAGATAGCAGATGTCATAAGGAGTAACTTGGGCTACTTTTATTTTAGAAAAATAATTAGGGTTCCTCGCAATAACATTAAAACCCATGAAATCGTAGAAAATTCCATGCGGGTGAAGTTGCGAGGGACAGATAGTTTAATATAAAGTTATTAAAGTTTTAAGTAACAACGATTTTTATAGGCACTACGTGTTCAGTGATATATGTTTCATTGATATATCAAGCAACGCGGACGAAGTCGCTAGTCATAAATATAATAAACTAGCTGATAAATATAATAAACAGGCTATTCCTTGCGGACTCTACCACTCACTCCTGCAACATAAATTTGCTTTGCCACTCTTTCCTCATTCATTCTTTCCACGTGTCCAAACCACCAAAGCATTTCTTTCTTAATCCTGCTCACAACACCAAACCACACTTTTCACTTTTTTTTATAGGATAGGGTGACAAACGATCACACAGTCCACCTGATGGTAAGTGGTTACTGTGACCCATAGACATCTACATCTATCCTCAATAAAGACTCAAGATGCAGATGCGTTGTCACCCGTGAGGACTAAGATGGAATGCCTCTTTGCCAGTAAAAGGGGTCTCCGGTTTTCTACACTCACCATACGAAACACAGCAGCGTTTAGCTGCTATATTACGCTGGTTTTCTGTGAGAGCGTGGTCCTTCCCCGGTCAAGCCGAACCATTCGTGCTACAACTATATTCCTAATATAGCCGCAGCATGGCTCTACCACGTAAAAAAACGTGGTAGAGCCATGCTGCAGCTACATTCATTACATTCATTCGTTTTAAATACAGGACTAGTGAATAAAAACCTATTTTTTATAGGATAAGGGTGACAAACGAGCACACAGTCCACCTGAGGGTATGTGGTTGCTGTGGCCCATAGACATCAACATCTATCTTCGATTATGAATCGAAATGCAGATGCGTTGTCACCCGTGAGGACTAAGATGGAATGCCTCGTTTCCAGTAAAAAGGGTCTCCGGTTCTCTACACTTACTATACGAAACACAGCAGTGTTCCTTCCCCGTGGTCCTTCCCCGGTCGAGCCGACCCATTCGTGCTACAACCATAATATAGTTACAGCATGGCTCTACCACGTATAAGAGCCATACGTACAAGAGCCATAACTTAAAAATGTTAATTTTTAAGTTATGGCCCTTGTACGTATGGCTTTTTCAGTTTACATCGTTTTATAATAAAACGGATATTATTATCAAACGCAGTGATTATATTCAGTGATAAGTCGTTCAGATGTCGACGAATACAATTAAAATAAACCAACGGAAAGAACAATTGTTTACATGTTTGATAAAATTTATAACACAGCACGAGGAAATTACTAATTTAATTAAACATTTAACGATGGAGAGAGTTTTATTTCGCTACTTGTTACCATACTTGGAGCTTTAATATATTTAGTGATTTAAATTACTAAACACGATTTCATCTCGAAGATTTGTGAAAATTTCTTGATTATATCTCTTGCGATTTGTTTTAGACTTTTATTGTACATGTTTATAATATTTAGTGCTAGACCTGATGATAAGCTGTAATGCAGTCTAATCCAAAAAGCACTACTTTATTAAAGTCTATTCACTCTTCTTTTACTTTTCCCTCCTTCTCATTTTTCTTACACCGTGTTGTGGCAGACATTTAAAACGTTCCATCCAAATACTAAATATAGTCACAACGAAAGGATGAAAACTCGCCGCGAGTCTTTGCCCATGCTGCAGTGATATAGACGAATATTACGCTAAACAGATGTCTCTAGTTGGGACTGAAACTTGGTTGCGTTTTAAAAAATCTTTTCGGTTTCTAGTGTATGTATTTTTATATAAAACTATTTGCAATAGTGTGTTTGTTACGGCCTACGGCTGCTCCCTTAAAGAGTCAAATCCTCAGGGGCCCATGAGCTGAAGACTTCCCGAGCAGACGTAAGTCGGGCCCCAATGTGGCCACGTGGAATCCCTCGAATTACACTAAAATATATGGGGGAGCGTTCTATACTACGGCCAGTCGACCGGCAGAGGAATTAGGCGGAGTTTACTTACCTATATCCAAGGCGACTGGTCCCTCCGGAGTCGGTCAGGTCACATGTGGTTGTGTAGTGAAAGGGAAATAAGTGATGTGATGTGTATCTGGGTGTGACTGATGGTGATTGAACCTAGACCTTGGCCGTCGGCAGCAGCCCGAGCGTCGACACCGCTCTAACTTGAGGGGGCTTCCGAGGTTGTCCACAGTCACTTTCCTCGTTCTTCACGATGACAGTCAATTAACTCTATCGTACGATTTACTAACTTACAGAAGCCACTAACTATCGCGGGTTATAAGGTTAACGCACAAACGCACACGGAGTTTACAGTTTATTAAAGGTCACTACCGTTTCGCGTTGCAACAGTTAGTTCTAGAATACAGAGGCCGCACTAACTTATATTGTCGAATGCACTTATACAGATTCTGAGTCGGACCCAATAAGTCCCGGGGAAGCTCTCCAGTAGAGATACGCGCCACAAAATTCCTAGACCGTATTTTTACTGTCCGCGCTTAATTATTCCGAGTTCCCGCGCTTAATTGGCAGCGTGCCAATCGTGAGCACTGCCTAAGGACGACTGACTGCCCTTGGGCGTTTTTCGCACGATCGAAAGTCAAACCGGTATGAATGCACCACGCCGAGCGCCCTCTCGCGTCAATCCTTGTAAGTGTTTTGCGCGAACAAACCCCCGTCCCGGACATAAGGATTTAGGTCCGCGAGCAAACCGGTCAGCGGGACAAGGTCGCGAAGGCAAGTTGCAAGACCGAATCTACAACCAAACTAGGCCACCTTAGGCACCCCATCAGATCTTGCAACCCTAACCAGCGCCTCAAAAAATAGCCCTAATGTAGCAAACCGGAGGGTCAGCCTCCACTAGATGCCCCTCCTGGGCATCGCAGCACTTTAACAAGTCCTGTACTGGACAGAAGTCCGACGACCTCTTTCAAACACCTATCTGTGCCCCTATGATTAGTTCCGCAATCCGACCGGATCAGCTCTGCAAACAGCGACGCGACACGAAGCGGCCCCGAGCGGCCTCCTAAGCTTCAGTTCAGAGAGCAGCCACAAATTCCACATGAACGTCGTCTGTGGAGAGCCGAACGAAACGCACAGATAGTCCCTAGTATGAATTTTCAACAAGTAGGCCTAGCCAGGCCACCCACCATATTATCATTTACTAAAATAGTGCGGCAGCTGATTTCAATCTGATAATCTCCAAAACTAGCTAGCCTGTTAGGCAAGTAGTCCTATGCTCATATTTCAACTAATTTTTCAAAAGCATCAATGTTCAACTACAGAATTAATTCAACCAAATTAATCACCGATGCGCATAGGTCAACTTGCAAATTAAACAAAACAATAACGTAAGGGACAGCCCTACTTCTTCGCAAAGCAAAACGATTAAACACTATCTATCTACCTTTCAGCAAACAGACGCAACAATCAAATACAGTGATTAAATATATGTACAAAACACATGCAGTAGCATTTAAAGGAGTAGATTAAATTCTATTGGTCCGAGAGCTCATGACGCATTTTTCATGAAGTGTTTGATGCATCATGAAACTTTGTTTAAAGGTATCAGTCGACTCAATAAGCAGGTATATGACTGTCTGCCTGGCCTACCTGGGTACACCTGGTACTGCGCATACAGTTAAGTCGAAAAAAAATTTGCCCAAAAAAAAGTGTTTGATTCAAATAATAATAATGACTATCCGTTAGCTAAGTTTATAAACAATTAAGAAAAAAAATGGCAGACACTTCTGAAGGGGTTTACATAGGGGCAGACGACCACAAAGTTGTATTTTCGAAAATTCCAAAAAAAGTGTTTGATTCAGTCTGCCATTTTTACAGCGTGTTTATTATGTATAATAAAATATTCTCACAAAAAGGCAGACAGTTTCTCCGGGGGTTACTAATTTAAAAATCTATACAAATAAATAATCACTTTTTAAATGGTCCATATTTCCTATCATAATAATTAATACATCTGTATCACATGATTTGATAAGTACATTGACAGCAGAATCCGATTCCAATTGACAAACATGAAAATAATTATACTTTTTTAAGATTATTTAAATAGCTGCTGATAAAATAAAAAGCTGTTCCCCGCGACTTCGCCCGCATGTAATTTAGGGTTTTATTTTTTTTGCGCGGTACCCTAATAATTTTTTTTTAAATTTAAAAGCAGCCTAAAATACTCGTTATAACATCAATTATCTGCCACTGAAAGTCCCGTCAAAATCGGTCCAGCCATTTCGGAGATTAGTCGGAACAAACAGACAGACAAAAATTTTAAAAATTGTGTTTTTGTTATAAATATCGTATATAATGTCTTATGCGTTTAGTAAAAAATTGTTATTTTGAAATTAAAAACAGACATTTAAATTTTATTTATTTGTATAGATTTTTAAATTAGTAACCCCCGGAGAAACTGTCTGCCTTTTTGTGAGAATATTTTATTATACAAAATAAACACGCTGTAAAAATGGCAGACTGAATCAAACACTTTTTTTGGAATTTTTGAAAATACAACTTTGTGGTCGTCTGCCCCTATGTAAACCCCTTCAGAAGTGTCTGCCATTTTTTTTCTTAATTGTTTATAAACTTAGCTAACGGATAGTCATTATTATTATTTGAATCAAACACTTTTTTTTGGGCAAATTTTTTTTCGACTTAACTGTATGCGCAGTACCAGGTGTACCCAGGTAGGCCAGGCAGACAGTCATATACCTGCTTATTGAGTCGACTGATACCTTTAAACAAAGTTTCATGATGCATCAAACACTTCATGAAAAATGCGTCATGAGCTCTCGGACCATATTCTTTTAATCTAAACCGCTACAAATAGGAAAATTTCACGGAAAGCCCAAAGCAATTTTTAATTTTAATTCAAGTATTTTTTGACTAAGTGCTCGACCAAACCAAATCTAATACCCCTTGACAGCGTGATTCAACGCTCCAGAGGGGCCCTAATCTTCCCACCACCAAGTGGAGGCCACATGGCGTGAATACGAGATCGCTAACAGTCGCCACTCGGGTTGTACGCCTTCACTGAGGCCGTCGGCAACAGAACATTTTGACAAGTGGACTGTTGACGGCTTAAGGCTCAGTGGAGGTGGCCGTGGTGGGAGCTAATGCGGCAGCTAGCCAGGGCCGCCTCCATCAAATGAGGAACAGTGGTACACCAGTCGCGGCCACTCAGCTAACGGGAGTGAGAAGGGTCCAGCGGACCGAGGAGTGGCCGTGAAGTTCCTCTCCACACGCTCAGGGGGGGTGATGACACCCCCGCCCCTGGGGGAATTACCCCCCGACTGGTCGGGGGAGGGACCCCTTTCAAACTTAGGGGCCTGATGGCTGGCCGGCGGGCGCCGAGAGTCGCCCGGCAGAGGGCGTGGCTGAGCGCCCCCGCCCGTGGGGGGCCTGGCAGAGCCCCGAGAGGAGACGCCGTTCGCACTCAGGCACAAAACGGCATGATGATTGCCCTGGCAATGCAGACAGGGCCGCCGATGCGGACAGTCTCGCTGGAGGTGTCCTCCCAAACATGAGCAGCACCAGCGGCGCTCCTTGGCGATAGTTCGCCTCGCTGGAACCGGCTTACCTAATAATTTCGGGCACGACGTTACCCGATGATCAGATGCTCGACAATAGGAGCAGGAGGGGGTTGACGACGACTTGCCTGGAGGATTCAGCCTCTCACTGGGCACGGCTCGTAAGTCGTCAACGGTGCCCGCCGCGCTCTCTATCTGCCGGCACTGCTCCTCCAAAAACCGCAGCAGGTCATAGAAGGGCGGAATATAGGAGGCCTCGTCCCCGCCGTACCTCTCCTCAAAATGGATTTGAAGGTCGAGAGGTAGACGGGAGAGCACGATGTGGAGCAACAAAAAAGCCCATTCGCCCACTGGTAAACCCAGCCGCCTCAACGTATTACAGGCCACCAAGACTGGATCCAACAGGTCCGGACGCAGTCTGGCCCGGTCACTAAGCAGCGGGAGGCTTAGAAGCTGCTTAACATGTTCGTCCGCAATTCGCCGGACGTTGGCGTATCTTCTGGCTAGGAGGTCACGAGCAGTCTGGTAGGCGTCGTCCGACAATCTCAAGTGGCCGACGACGCCCAGGGCCTCCCCCTCCAGTGAGGCCAGGAGGTACACCATCTTTTGGCTCGGGGTCAAGTTACTCCGGGCGTCCACTAGGCTGTCGAAAAGACCAACGAAGGTCAGCCATTCGGAAAGGACCCCGGAGAACTTTGGCAGGTCCAAAGTCGTCCCAACAGCTCCGGCTGAAGCTGCTTCAGAGAGGACTCGGACAGGTCACTCATCCGAGCTTCACGCGCCTCCTCGGCATACCTGCCTTCAGCCTCGATCAACTCGTCCGTGAGCCACAAGAACTGCTCATAGTCCGCGAAGCAGGAGTCCAGGACTCCCTTCTCCACATCCGAATCCTCAAGCTCAGCGTAAGCCTCCTCCACTGCGGCCCTTCGAGCATCCACCTGCTCGAACCGCTTCATCAAGTTATGGACCCTATCCGGTCGACCTATCAAAGCATGGGCGCTTGTGGCCCAGCGTAGCTCAGTCCGCAAACAACGGATCAGTAGCTTGGGCGATGTCATCACTATTAAATGCAAATTATGACGCGGCTTGAGCACAGATTACAAAGATAACAAACAAAAAATACAACAAAAATTAACAGTTAATAAATGCAGTTCCTATCAAATCGCGTTGAATAGAAATTACACAAATACGAATTACTACGTATCAACCAAATACAAGTTAGCACAAAAGAAAAGACACAAATCAAATTAACAAATAACAAATACTAGTGCGATCAAATCAAGTTAAATTCAAATTGCGCAAATACAATTACTACTCTTTAGTTCAAATACAAATTACAATATAAACGAAGATACACATCACGGTCGATCAACAAAAAATGCCTAGCTCGGAAATCGACCCTTCGATAAGTAATCCACTACAACTATCTGACAACGATAATTAACCGATTACGTAAAAATCACCATCTACCTACATGACGTATATCTCTAGAAAAACTCCCGCTTGCGCAACCTAGGGCGCGGCTTTTCAAACTACCTACTAACCAAAAAAAAAAGGCAAGCAACAAACAACAAAGGGAAATAATTCTATTATTACGTACAAAAAATATTTTTACGTATTACGGACGGGCGTGATTGTAGATACAAATTAAACCAATCAAACCAACGCTCCCTGCCACCAGAATTGTTTAATGTTTATCAAACACTATGGTCGGGATCGACCGGGAATCGAACCCGGAACCACGCTTTGCTACCAGTTTGTTACGGCCTACGGCTGCTCCCTTAAAGAGTCAAATCCTCAGGGGCCCATGAGCTGAAGACTTCCCAAGCAGACGTAGGTCGGGCCCCAATGTGGCCACGTGGAATCCCTCGAATTATATATACATAACATATACATAAACACTCACGCCTGTCACCCAGAGGGGTAGGCAGAGACTACGGACTTCCATTTGGCGCGATCCTGACACACCTCTCTCGCCTCTTTTACATCCATATATCTACGCATACACGCTCGTCGGTTAAGGGTACTCCTAATCTGGCCCATTTTTAATGTATCGCCGATTTGGTCGATAAACCTTCGTCTAGGGCGTCCCTTCTCGACCCTGCCGTTCACTTCCGCAACATAAATTTGCTTTGTCACTCTTTCCTCGTTCATTCTTTCTACATGACCAAACCACCGAAGCATTCCTTTCTTAATCCTTGTCACAATGTCATCTTGCAAACCACACTTTTCTCTTATCACACTATTTCTCACCCTGTCATTCAGATTCAGCCCTAGCATACTCCTTAAGGAACGCATTTCTACAGCATTTATTCTACTCTCATGCTTCTTCTGCCAGACCCAACTTTCACTACCATACATTATAGTAGGGACTAACACAGCATTATGAATTGCCATACGTGCCTTAGTTGACACATTCTGACTCCTCATAATAGCGTGTAGAGCCCCATTCACTCTATTTCCTGCGTTCACTCGTCGTTCTATATCCTTATCATATCTACCATCCCTGCTAAATAAACATCCCAAATATACAAACTCATCCACTTGCTCAATCAACTCCCCTTCTATTCTTATTTCACATAAAGTTTTACTTTCTTCTCTTTCAAAAACCATCACTTTCGTCTTACTTGCGTTCACTTTCATACCCCTTTCTTTCAATGACCAATTCATTAAAGTAACCATCATTTGCAACTCGGCCGCCGACGATGCAAATATGACTTGATCATCGGCGTACAAAAGGCATTTGACGGTTGACTCACCCATTCTCAACCCACATTCTTCAACTTTCAAAGTTTGCAAACAACTGTCCATAAATAAGTTAAACAGCCACGGGGAAGCCACACATCCCTGTCTGACACCTTTATGAATGCCAAACCAGTCCGAGTAGACCCCGTTGATCCTGACACAAGCACTAGAGTCCCTATAAAGAGATCTTAATGCCTGTATCAAGCCAGCGCTCAACCCAAATGAGTTCAGTGTTTGCCATAACACATTCCTGTCCACTCTGTCATAAGCCTTTTCCAAGTCCATGAACGCACAAAAAACTTTCTGGTTTTTAGCCAAAAACTTCTCCGCTATCATGCGCATGGAAAAGACTTGATCCGTACACCCCATCCCCTTTCTAAATCCAGCTTGCACATCCCAAATTTTTCCATCAGTTTCTTCCATAACTCTTTCAATTAACACCTTAGCATACAGTTTACCCACAATGCTAAGCAAGCTGATACCACGGTAGTTTTTACAGTCCTGCTGCGACCCCTTTCCCTTATATATTGGGACTATAACGGCTTTGCACCAGTCTTCCGGTACCCGTTTCAGTTCCCAACACAAATTAAACAAGGTGTGCAGCAGGCCTGTAACCACACCCTCACCAGCCCTCAGCATTTCGAGTGATACTCTATCATATCCGGCTGCCTTACCTGCTTTCATGCTTTTCATTGCTTTCATTATTTCATCTACACTTATCTCCCTACCTCTCTCCACTTCTTCCGGAATTTCTATTTCACTTATTCCAGACGACTCTTCACTCTTAAACACGCTTTCAAAGTATTCCTTCCATCTCTTTAAATTCGAAACTTCATCATTCAGCATGCAGCCATTCTCGTCTCGTATAGCATTTATTCTAGGCTGTTTTGAATTTCCCCTGGCAGTTCTTACGAGCTTCCAGAACATTTTAATATTTGCCTGGAAGTTATCAGATATCCTTCTATCATTCTTATCTATCCTTTCTTGCTTTTTCCTTTCAACAACTTCTTTTACTCTCTTATTTATACGTCTAGTCTGCCTTTTTTCTTTCAATCTCATCATTCATACCGCCAGAATTACCAGCTTTAGTTGCTAGTAAATCTAGCCATGCTCTCTTCTTTGCTTCAACTTCCATCCGTACCTCATCATCCCACCACAACGTATTACTTTTCCTTTCATTCGTTCTCTTACTTACACCGCATACTTCGGTGGCTGCATCCACCAAAACTTTCTTAATATTATTCCATACATTCTTCAATTCTAAATCATTCATACATAATTCATTCAACCCACTTATATTTTCCCTCAATCTGCATTTATACTTCTCTTTCACACCTTCATCTTGTAACCTCTCTATTCTTATACGCTGTAACGCAGTGGTAGACACCGATGTCCGATGCCGCCAACGTCTGAATAGACCATTAATTCGACATAAGACCAAGTAATGATCCGTCCCTACGTTGGACCCTCGGTAAACCCTTGTATCTACCACTGCGCTCCTCATTCTTTCATCCACAATTATAAAATCTATCATGCTTCTATCATCCCCTCTTTCCCATGTATACATGTGAATCCTCTTATGGCGAAAGAAAGTGTTCGCCACACAAAGATTCTTTTCCACACATACGGTGAGGAGGTCTTCACCATTCTCATTTATTCTTTCATCGCCAAACGTTCCTAATATCCTTTCATAACCAGACCTCTTCACCCCAACCCTTCCATTAAAATCTCCTAACATAATAATATTTTCATTTTTCTTACATTTCATCAACACCAGCCTTACCATGTCCCAAAACTGCTCTCGGATATAAGTGGGCTTAGACATATCTGGGGCGTACACCCCTAGCACAAACAACTTCTTTAAGCCCACTTTCATTCGCATCCACAGCAGCCTTGGGCTAACACATTCATACTCTTTCACACATTGACCCATTCTTTCTGAAAGGATGACACCTCCCTGATGATGATCCCTCGAATTACACTAAAATATATGGGGGAGCGTTCTATACTACGGCCAGTCGACCGGCAGAGGAATTAGGCGGAGTTTACTTACCTATATCCAAGGCGACTGGTCCCTCCGGAGTCGGTCAGGTCACATGTGGTTGTGTAGTGAAAGGGAAATAAGTGATGTGATGTGTATCTGGGTGTGACTGATGGTGATTGAACCTAGACCTTGGCCGTCGGCAGCAGCCCGAGCGTCGACACCGCTCTAACTTGAGGGGGCTTCCGAGGTTGTCCACAGTCACTTTCCTCGTTCTTCACGATGACAGTTAATTAACTCTATCGTACGATTTACTAACTTACAGAAGCCACTAACTATCGCGGGTTATAAGGTTAACGCACAAACGCACACGGAGTTTACAGTTTATTAAAGGTCACTACCGTTTCGCGTTGCAACAGTTAGTTCTAGAATACAGAGGCCGCACTAACTTATATTGTCGAATGCACTTATACAGATTCTGAGTCGGACCCAATAAGTCCCGGGGAAGCTCTCCAGTAGGGATACGCGCCACAAAATTCCTAGACCGTATTTTTACTGTCCGCGCTTAATTATTCCGAGTTCCCGCGCTTAATTGGCAGCGTGCCAATCGTGAGCACTGCCTAAGGACAACTGACTGCCCTTGCGCGTTTTTCGCACGACCGAAAGTCAAACCGGTATGAATGCACCGCGCCGAGCGCCCTCTCGCGTCAATCCTTGAAAGTGTTTTGCGCGAATTAATTTATGTTTTTATACATTGTAATCTTTTTTTTAATCCTTCTTCTCAATATTATCTGTAATTCGGTTAATCCATTTCTAATGTAATTAATACAAAATGTATGAAATCTGTCAAAAATTTCATCTCATTTCAAAGTGGCACCGTCCTGATGACAGAAAAAGTCGTGGATTCGTGTAATTTCTACGCACATTCTCTAAACGGTATGTCCCATTTGAAGTTAAATGTAACATCGTTATTTCTTTGGCTTATGAGATTAATACTGAAAAAGATATAAAACTGAAGTGACAAATCAGGTTACTATCCATCTAATGGTACTTTATGGCTTCTGTAGTCCGTGGACCCCAACAGACAACTTTAAAAGTAGGTTACAGATGCGTAGAATTTTTGAGGACTAAGGTGGAATGACTCCCAGTCTGTAATTACAATGACTCTCCATACCCTTGAGATCGGAGCTCATCCGACCGTTTGGCGGCAGAAATAGGTAAGAGGGTGGTACATAACCAGATGGACTCTTAGGTAGAAAAGAAGTTAGTACCGCTTACAATTCAATATCAAATATAAAAAAATGCGTGAGTGTCGTGGAACACTCGGTCGGAACGAAGTTCCTTGCGTAATATATTATTATTAATAAACGTAGGTATTATATTATTGATTAACAAATACAAATAAATGAATTACTAGCGTCTATTAAAAGCGTCATTTGAAATAAAATAATATTTCTTTCATGGCAAGATAAGAAAAAGTGCGAGGGAGATGGATATTATTCCATCTCACTTCCTTATTTCGCCGCCAAGGCCGTCTACACTATGACAAGGGGTAGTGACGAAAAAATCTTACACGTTTTGTCGCCTAGCTCCCATCCGCCAAACCCGTACTCTTCGATAAAGAACTTCGTTCCAAAAATTGGCCAGCTGGCACTTGTGTTTTCAGTTTGTTACATTAGTTCCAAATCAAGCTCAAGGCTATGGAGTTTATTACATAACAAATCAAAGTCAACAATAAATACCTACCGGGTGGTAGCGGGGTAAGATAATCAATCACCCTATTTTGTTCCGTGGGTGTCGTAATATGCATTACGATTATGAAATGACACAAAAATCTTATGGCTTCCGATAGATGGCGCTATAATAATTTCGCTTATTCTACACGTGATACCAAACTAAGGAAAATACTAAGAGATAAGCGCCGGGCAATAGCATCAAACGTGCAAAGCTTCTTGAACTACGATCGCAATTTACATGCCAATTTTGCCAATCATGCCAAAAGTAAGGCCAAGACAAATCCTCCCTATTGAAGAGACTTAGCTTTGGAACTGGACTTATATGGGCTTAGCCGTTACACCGCTAGGTACCTACGTCCACCGGGCCGGCCAACAGCTGACAGTTTTTACCTTGACCTCATTACGTACAAGCGTGCTACTGCTATTTTTAATTTTTTGTAAGTAGTAGTGTCGATTCGTTACCAATAACGGGACGAAAATGTTCAAACCACGAATACTATAAAAGTATGAAATGGTGCGCTATTACATTTTATGCAATGAAAGTTTACGTAGTGCGCAAACATTATTGGAATGTGTGTCTTTACCATGGCAAGAAATTAACGTACGTGTACCTTACCAATCAATCAAACTATTTAATTGCAGTGACCGATAATTTAAATGGTGAATATCAAGATAGGTGGATTGCGCACGGACGGCCTATACTATAGCCTGCAAACTTGCCGGAACTTTCACTGTTAGACTTTTATCTGTGGGGTGGAATAAAGCGTCGTGTTTACGTCAAAGAAGCCCAAAGGTATGAAGACCGCCAAAGTAAAATTATTGCTGCGTTGACGGAAGTTAAAAGTGATCAAGCACAAGTAATAAGCGTAAAAAATAATTTAAGAAAACGTACTCGTCTACGCATAGAGAAACGGATTCCATGTTAAGGCACCAATATTAGATATTGGGACTAGTTATTGTTTTATTTTGGTTGTAAATAGTTTATTCTTAAATACGCCACAATAATAATAGTCGTCGGTTAAATCGTTTATAAGCAAAAATATTTTTTTTTAATTTTGTGTAAAGGGAAATTGGAATCATAATTCGCGTCGTGTAGTTATGTAGTAAGCTTGTCACTAAGAAAGTAAACAGTAGATAAAAACTTGAGAAATGAAAACGTGAATTGAATCACATACACAGGAGTGTGCGTACGCGTAGTTGCTGCCAATAAATCATATTCAATTTGGGATAATTTAAAATTAAAGTAAGAAGTCTTATTTACTCGTATTTTTAAAAACTATAATATCGGTATATCACTGTTTATAAATTTGTACTCACGGGTGACAACGCATCTGCATTTTGATTCGTAATCGAGGATAAATGTAGATGTCTATGAGCCACAGCAACCACTTACCATTAGGTGAACTGTGTGCTCGTTTTTCACCCTTAACCTATAAAAAAAACCAAGCTGTCACAGTAGTGTGTGTGGAAAATCGGAGACACTTTTAGTGGAAACGAGGCATTCCATCTTAGTCCTCAGGGGTAACAACGCATCTTTATTTTCATTCTTAATTGAGGATTAATGTCTATGAGCCATCCACTTACCATCACGTGAACTCTGTGCTCGTTTGTCACTCTTAATCTATAAAAAAAATGCGTGTGATCGTCAAGTGCGATGCAAATGCAAATGATTATATTCGATTTGCCGAATTCACTTTCTGGCGAAGTATTTTAAAAATGACGAAGTGTGCAAAGCATAGATACCGCTACTTTAAAACACTTCTACTTCATTCCGTATGAATGTACATAAAGAACACAAACCAGTGGGTGTCCTACAAGACAGAATCCTTCCAAACGGTATTTTTAATATTATTATGTCCCTTTGCCTTTTCGACTTAATTATCCGTTGGACTACGTCAATTACTTTGGTTCTACTGCGAATATTTTCTTTACGATCTTACTATCAGCTATTTAATGCGCTTTTTTATATTACAATAACCAACTTTGCCGTGTAGTGGTGGCTTAAGAGTATTCACTACGCCATATCACTAATTGTCACCAATTCCTCACTAAATCTAGAATCTAAAATTCAGAATTCTGGTATCAGAGGCAACTCGATAGGTTATGATATTTTAAAATTTATTAATATTTTTAACACGTTTGTTGTTGAATGTTCCGTTAATATTACAATGGGTCCCGGGTCATATAGGCCTTAAGGGCAATGAAGAGGCTGATCACTTATCTAAGCTAGCTACAGTAGAGGGTGACATCATTAATTTTATACCAGATTCGACGGAATATGTTTCAAAATTTAATAGCGTATGTTATCAAAATTGGATAAGCTATTTTGAAGAGAAATCTAAAACGAAAGGCATCTGGTATAGAACTATACAAAGCGAGCCTTATCGCGTACCTTGGTTTAATGATTGTGATCTCAGCAGAAATTTTGTTAAGTTAGCCTTAAGGCTTCGTTCTGGTTATATTCCATCAGCAAAGTTCGCTTTTTTAATAGGAAAAAAACTTTCACTGAATTGTGATGTATGTAACAAAATTGAAGATGTTTACCATTTGTTGATGGAGTGTGTCAAGAATGGAAAAGATAGACAGGCTGTGTTGAAAGAATTTAACGCAAATGTTTTGGTTGTCGATCTAGTGCAAATGGTTTTATAAAACCCCAAATCAAAGATGTCAAGAGGGTTATTATGACTTGCTTCTAGGACGGAATAATTATCTCCTCTTCTTCAGTATAAGTTTCTTTTTAGGTTAGTAATTTAACTAGTACTCACAATTATACATTTTTATTTTGTTCTAATGTTAGAAGTAATTAGTATAAGGTATGATGGGATTGGTATGTCATTTTGACATAAATCCCAAAAAAATTAAAGAAAAAAAATCAGAATATCTTTTGGGAGGATTCTAGCTTGAAAGACGCAGGTAAAAAAAAACAGTATCAATAAATTTTTATTCTATTAGTTATCAAAAATAACAAATTAAAGACCTAAAAATAAAAATCTAAAAACAAAAGCTTAGAAACAACATCATATCCAAAATTAATGTAAAAGTTATAGCTATATATAATTCATTATAAATCACTCAAGAAACAAAAAGTATTCGGTTACTGTCAAAAGGTCAGTGTATAGCAGTTTTCATGACGTTCGTTTCAAGAGCCGCCTTTACGGCACCTGCAATTGAAAACAACCGTTATAAATATATACATATTAATAAAACTAAAGTGTCTGCTTTTAATATTGAATTAACAGAAAAAATCTAGTTTTTACGGATTTTATCGCGTATATTAACTTATTTTATATTCCCGACGTTTCGAGCACTTTACAGCCCTTACAGGGGGGGCACTAAGGAGTTTGACGTCCCGATGTCATAGTTCACCACGGCTACCTCCAGATTAAAATTATAAATTTTTGTTCCGATCTGCGCAGTGTGAACTTATAGTATCTTGAAGTCTTGCAGTTGTATACTTAGGTTTGGATTTAATTTTATTAATTATAGGATCCGAAGCTGATGGTAGCCACCCAGCCATCTTCTCTATATTGAAATTAGGATGTTTTTTGATTTCAATAGCCTCGCGAATCATCCTCGATAGGCTGTAATGAATGAATGAATGAATGTCGAAAATATTTATTTGTAAATTATACCTTTTGCTTGTAATTGTTTAACTGCATGAATGGCTGGAAACTCTTCACTATTTTCATTTATAACGAATTCTTCTTTACTTTTCGTAGAACCGTTGGGGACCTCTTCAGGTATGACCTCGTCAATTCTCTAAACAGGAAATTATTTTAATGTGTGGATTTTTAAAGGACATCTACCTTAAAACGAGTGAGGCTCGAGGCCCATATCCAGCAGTGACCTATATCTCAAGAAGTTGAGGATGGGACTTGGGAACATTTTTGATAGTTTGGTTTGACTGTGATGAGAATAGTGATAATGGTGATAGTTTTTTAAATTACAGTATCCACCCTAAGAAATCCACCCTAGGGTGTATACTCGGAAACGCGTGTTCGTTTATCCACCGTAGACGTGGTCGATGGTTGGAGTTCACTTTTAGAATGTTGTTCCGCCTTTCCACCCTGAGTACACATCAAAAGAAAATATAATCACACTTTAATATTGTTACGAACTCGGGGTTCGAGATAATTAAAAACTGCCGAGTGAATTACCAAAATTGACACTTTAATTACACAACACTAATTACAACTTAAAATCACACTAATAATAAAACACAGTTGTACCACTGATCACTTTAGTTCGCCGTTATTTCGCTTCGAAGTATTCTCTTGTATCGTCAATTCAATACTGCCTTGGTCGTGGTCTATACCGGCTTTATATAGGGCCTCAGATAGTTTCCAGAAACTTCTACTGTAGCGACATCTAGAATGTTCGAGTACATATCGGACCCGAAGTTTCTAGAAGCTCTGCTACTTGACACTAGAGGGCGCAAGTGTAACTAGTGTTGCCATGTACAAGACATTAATAGTGGCGCGCAACAATATATTATTAATTGCTTGCCCTAAGCGAAGCAAGGTATGTTCTACTAGCGCCTAAAAATTAAGATTCCAACGTTTTATTTTCGAATGAAATCGTATCTAGCAATCATATTATACATATAAATGATATAAAAAGCACATTGTTAGAAAGATAAATGATTGTTGAACTTATTAATATTTTTTAAAAATTGATTTATTGCTATTTTTAAATAAAAAAACGGGTTTTAGTGGCTTATGGTGTGGATTTATCAAGTCCCCAAGGCTTGTAAACACGATAACTTTTGAAAATATCAATTGTTTAACTCAATCTATTTTTTAATCTCTTCTTCTATCATGTGGGAAGCCACTGAATGTAAATGGCAGTGTAATTTTGTTTTGTTTAGCTATAATTAATTATTTTCGGCTCCTAAATGGTGAAATTTTCGTTGATTTGGTAGCCTTGTATGTAAATTATTTCTGTAAATAGGCGGAAGCCGCCGTCGTGAGTGGACTTTGTTTCGGTTGTTTGCAGCGACTCAAAAAGATCGCTGTACAAATACACAATATTCGAATAACCAAATTTCTTAAATACTTGATTAAAATAATAATGAGAGATTTTTTTATTACAATATTTTAAAAGCACAGAATAAATAATAGTAGTACGTACTAAAAGTAAGTAGTATTAATTTTTTTTGTCATGGGTGACATTTTCATGGTTTTCGAGGGTGTTGAAACCGATAGGGTTGTCGAAATGTAAATCCAAGATGGCGGCCGCAATAGGTATCAATTTTTTCATCATGGGTGTCACTTTCATGGTTTTCGAGGGTGCTGAAGCTGAGAGTGCTGTCGAAATGTAAATCCAAGGTGGCGGCTGCAATAGGTATAAATTTTTTATCATGGGTGTCATTTTCATGGTTTTCGAGGGTGCTGAAGCCGAGAGTGCTGTCGAAATGTAAATTCAAGGTGGCGGCTGCAATAGGTATAAATTTTTTCATCATGGGTGTCATTTTCATGGTTTTCGAGGGTGTTGAAGCCGATAGTGCTGTCGAAATGTAAATCCAAGATGGCGGCTGAATTATGTACCAATTTTTTTTGTCATGGGTGACATTTTCATGGTTTTCGAGGGTGTTGAAGCCGATAGTGCTGTCGAAATGTAAACCCAAGATGGCGGCTGCAATAAATATCAATTTTTTCATCTTGGATGTTATTTTCATTGTTTTCGAGGGTGTTGAAGCCGATAGGGTTGTCGAAATGTAAATCCAAGATGGCGGCTGCAATAGATATCAATTTTTTCATCATGGGTGTCATTCTCATGGTTTTCGCGGGTGTTGAAGCCGATATTGCTGTCGAAATGTAAATCCAAGGTGGCGACTGCAATAGGTATCAATTTTTTCATCATGGGTGTCATTTTCATGGTTTTCGAGGGTGTTGAAGCCGATAGTGCTGTCGAAATGTATTTAAACTACTTTAAAAAATTCCGTATAATCATGTTATACGTAATTTTTTTAAGACGACACCGCGAAAAAATGCACCTCCTTTCATCGCATAGTATAGGAGTATGGCACGACTAACGAAACTGGAATTTTGATATAGGTAAATTCATGTCTTTATCCTTAATTTGCTTGCTCAAAAACATGATTGTAAAATTTTGACTCGATCATAATTATTTGCGAAAACACCTCTAAAAAATCACTATAGTTTAAATTACAACGAAATTACTTAATCTATATGCTTGGGAACCACTCAAATTCATTCATAACATCCATATTCGTAATTTACTTACTCATTATTTTGATTACTGAAATCAATAATTTTTTTAAATATTTTATGATTCTAAGCGATTTCTAAGCGCTCTTAGTCGTCGTGGGTGCTACGCAATTTTAGACCTTATGACGGCGTTTTTGAAGTTTTTATAGAAATTATGTTTCACTCTGGTTAGTCCGGCGATAGCCCGCTTCAACGGTTTTCGATGTGTCGCCTTAATGTGCTTAAGGCATGCCCAATTGGATTTACCATTTTTTTTAATAAATTATATATTAATATATATTAATTTTTAATAATAGCGTGTTGCCAGACTTCACGTTAAAGTTACTGTTAGTGCCTATCAAAGTCCACTGCTGAACATAAGCCCCCCACTATAGATTATGTACATACTATAGATAGACAATCTTCATATGGCGGATTTTGCCATAGTTGCCACGCTTGTCAAGCGCGTTGGAGACCGCAGTTTTCTTTTTAGGGGTTATTAGGAAAACACTGGTATCAAACAACACTGCTGTCGTAAGAGGCGACAGAGGGAACCGAATCAAGAGGTAGATTTGATTCCCTCTGTCGCCTCTTACTACACTTACGGGATGATAATTTGGGGTGGTTGATATTCTTACACTGCCACTACGCGGTAAAACCACACGTATTTTTTTTTCATAGGATAATGTGACAAACGAGCACACAGTCCACCTGATGGTAAGTGGTTTGCCTGTGGCCCATAAACATCTACATCTATCCTCGTTTGCGAATCAAAATACAGATGCGTTGTCACCTGTGAGGACTAAGATGGTATGCCTCATTTCCAGTAAAAAGGGTCTCCGGTTCTCTACAATCACCATACGAAACACAGCAGTTTTAAGCTGTACGTATCTTCGATTATTTTTCTCCGATATGTAAGTTTTCAAGAGATAAATAGATCAATATAAATTTATGAAAGATAATACTACATAATAAAGGTATATAAAACATTAGTTACATAAATATTATTATTCAGGTACATATACTTTAGATACAGATAAACCTATATTAAGCAAGTAATAAATAAATAACATAGAATAAACCAAAGTAACACATGCCTAGATTATAAAAAATGTAAATTTAAAAGATTTAAAAATTTTTTTTTAATTTATTTATGTAAGTTTCCTCACGATGCCTTCCTTTAACCCCGATCCCATGTTGAAAAGGTGTTTAAAATTGCAACATTGCAATGAACAATGTCATTGGTGTCTTTTTTCTCTTTATGTTTATATATACAATGGCTTGAGTATTTTTTTATAGAAAATGGTAATAAACGAGAATGTGGCTCATATGATGGTAAGTGTCGACCGTCGCCCATAAACAACTACATACCGGGGGAATTGCAAGTGCGTTGTCGGTCTTTTAAAAAGGAATAAGCTCGATTCTTGAAGGTATTGTGCGCGAAGCAGCAGAATAATGCTGTTTTGTTTAGTATGGTGTGTACGCATTCCATCTTAGTTCTCAGGGTGACCAATGTATCTGCATTTTTATTCTTAATCGAAAATGGCTGGTATGTTATGAGCCATAGCATCTATTTACCATCTGGTGAATTGTGTACCCACTTGTCACCCTTATTCTACAAATATAATTTAAAAAATAATTTATACAACCGACTTCAATATAAATGATTAAGAATAACTCAAAAAGTATTGGTCAGTCATTGATCAAATTTATATGAGACCATATGAGAAGCACCGGCTTTCAAATAAAAAAAGAATCATCGAAATCAGTTCACCCAGAACACATAAAAAAACATACAGTCGAATTGAGTACCTCCACATTTTTGAAGTTGGTAGAAAAAGAATTATGAATGTGTTTTTCAATATTTTATTTCTTACCGAACGATACACTTCTTTCAAATGAGTTGTAGGAATAAGATTCCATAGCTCTGCGCATCTTTCTTGTAATTCGTCTGTGTCTTCTGGGCGAGGGCTGAAGTCTATCATAACATGCTGAGCCTGTAGTGGTTCTCCACAAGCTTTACCAGGGTCTACAACTGGGGATGGAGGAAACTGCAAAGGAAATCAATGAAGAAATAATTTAAAAGAAAGAAAAAAATACTTACTCGTTATTCCAAACGCCTCAATTAAGGATCATTGAGTCTTATTGATAATAACAAGAGCTCGGCGGTAAAGGAAAACATTGTAGGAAACCTAACAGTGACGTGAGGAAGTCAACATGAATTGGGGTTACGAGGCGAACGTTTTTCTTGTCCCAACATTCTCTCAGAAATGAGAAGAGGCCTGAACCCCGCAATGAGATAATTAACTAGGTCGTAATTTTACTTGATATTTTTTTTCCTTAGACTGACAAAGGAGCACGCAGTCCACCCGATGGTCAGTGTATCTTGTGACTTGATAATAATTTGAAATTATAAAAAACTGCGTTTGTCAACCCGCTTGCATTGAAAAATCACCCCTATGAGGCAACTATGGGGGAGGCCTATGTTCAGCAGCGGGCTTTTATAGGCTGTAATGGATAGATATGCAGTATGTTTATACATTCCATGCATCAGATTTATCCCCGCGACTTCGCCCGCGCGAGTGTATTACATGGGTTTTAATTTTTTGCACGGAACCATAATTCTTTATCTAAAATAAAAGTAGCCTAAGTTACTCCTTATAACATCAGCTATCTGCCAGTGAAAGTACAGTCAAAATCGGTCCAGCCATTCAAAAAGAAGAAACAGAGAGACAGACAAAAATTTTAAAAATTGTAGTTTTGTTATAAGTACCGTATATACTTTCATATGCATTTAATAAAAAGCTGTTATTTTGACATCAAAAACAAACACATCAATTTTATTATTTGAATTAATTAAGAATTAAAATGCAAAAGCGCTGTCACCTCTGAAGACTAAAATGGAATGTCGCATAGCCTGTAGCCATTAAAATGGCTCTGTGTACTCTATAGTCTGGAACACAGCAGTGCAGGCAGTGCTGTTTTGCTTATCCTATAAAAAAATTAAGTATTACTCCCATATACAAGACTCTTATTGGTGACCTGGTTCCAAAAGTTAATCTCACCAGTCTCAAGCACAGGCATAAAATAGCCAGCTTCATGTAGCTATGCAGGATACATATTGAGTGCTTAGGACTAGCATGACTTAATTCCTCCCTCTCCCTACTACCATCGGAGATTTGGACGCTCGGCCAAACACCTGCCTATTTGTTGTCGATATACCTACCACTCATTTGATTAGTAATTCCGTACAGCAATTGAGTGGAATAATTTATCAGTATCTGTCTGTATATCCGATTAGAATGTGAGTGGTTTAAGGCAAGAGTATATAGGCTTTAGTTAGGGCGTCTTACTATTTATCACTTTTTTTACGTGGTAGAGCCATGCTGCAGCTATATTAATAGTATAGTTGTAGCACGAATGGGTCGGCTCGACCGGGGAAGGACCACGCTAAATACCAGCGTAAAATAGTAGTTTAATGCTGCTGTGTTTCGTATGGTGAGTGTAGAGAACCGGAGACCTATTTTACTGGAAAAGAGGCATCCTATCTTAGTCCTCACGGCTGACAACGCATCAATAAAATCGCATCGTAAAATAGCATTAAAAAAAACTTCTTGATGTAACCGACATCACGGAAGGACAGTGTGATAATAGTCAAGTACATTATATAATAGGTTTATAATAGTCAAAAAAACATTAAGTATATTTGTTTAGTTCTTACTTCAAATATTTTATCGGCAGATTTATCAGAAAAATCGGTGCACGTGGAATCCGACGAAGACATTGTGTTACAACAGGAACAGCAATAGCTGGAAACCGTAAATGTTAACCAATCCGACACTGCTCGAGCATTCTTCCAAAGGCCTACGAGTCTACAAGTAACCGCTTGAAATGTGTACGGAGTGAGAGATATCATTAAACTTTAGTAATATGCAAAATTGACATGATTTGTAAAGGTGAAGGAAAGTGACATTTAAAAATGACACGAAATGATATCCATAGATAATAATTATAAATGTCAGTGGTGTTAAAACATACCTACTTTGTCCAAGGTCAAATCCTAACATAGAACGTGATTATGCCACTATCTGTATGAACATGTGGTAGAGCCACGCTGCAGCTACATTATGGTTGTAGTACGAATGGGTTTGTCGCGACCAGGGAAGTACATAGCCCTCACAGAGTTCCAGCGTAAAATGGCAGCTTAACGCTGCTGTGTTTCGTATTGTGAGTGCATAATTATCTACACCCACCCGTTTTAAAGATCCTTTAAAAAGAAAACGAGGCATTCCATTTTCGTCAGAGGTGACTACGCATCTGCATTTTGATTCCTATTTGATGTAGACGAAGATGTATATAGGCCACAGCATTCAGTGGCCACCAGCACCATCAAGTGGGTTTTGTCCCGTTTTTCACCCTTATTCTTATAAATAAGACTATCGCGTGATTAAAGAGAAACAAAAAATGTGAATACGCGACGTGATACGGTTTGAGATTTTCAAGACCCCTATTGTTATAATATTGTAATAAATTTCTATAGGTGCATATGTGTTAACCAAAAATATTCAGTAATAATTTTTAGATTTATTGTGGTTTTTCCGGATCATTTAAAAAGTTGAGATGGATAGCTGAATTTCCTTTTTCAAAATGTCACCCTCTAAAATAGCAACGCGGTCATGACCTTATTGTGCCGCTGCGACATTTGATGTATAATGGTCCTCACACACGGTCAGTTAAACTGACATCAATTCAACTGATCATTTCAAACGGATTTAATCCAAAACAAATTCGACACACACGATCACTTCTACTGATCAGTTCAAACTAGGCCTGTTGATATATTTAAAATATCGGATTTTAATATATCGATAATTATAAATATATCAATATCGGAGTTTTATACATCGAAAACATAAGTGATATATCGATGCTTATTGTTTAAACTGATTTACACAGTTTATAATTTAGTATATTTATTAAACAAATTAAATTATAAATGTGTGAAAATGTTAGGTTATAACTCTTAGTAACCGTGGTAGTTCAGATGGCTCGCTGAAAATTTCACAGTACGCGAGCAACCCGGGTTCGATCCCCGGCGGCACCAATGATATTGTTAATTGCAATTTTAAGTACTGATTTACCACGTGCTCGACGATGAAGGAAAACATCGTGAGGAAACCTGCATGTCTGAGAAATAAAATAAAAATTTTAAAAAACGTGAAGTTCGCCAACACGCATTGGGGCAGCGCAGCGGACGTTGCCCTAAAACGCTCTCAGAAATTAGGAGAGGCCTGCCCAGCTGAGGAGTGCCCAGCATTGGGACGTATAAGGCTGTAACTTTAACTTTAATTATTGTATAATTTAAATAAGACAATTATGTTTACCAATATTTTTCTAGAAATTAAATCCGTTCCGTATATATGTATATATATAAATAACGTTTCCTATATATTAACACTTCAAAAGATTTTTATTCATGATAAGGTCAGTATTAAGTAAGACACTTTTAAGAAATGGGTCAGATATTATGATAATTTTATTCATTATGGTAAATTTTATTTATTTAATAAAAGTGTTATTATTTTTATCTGTTTATTAAATTACCTATCTGTAGAGCGGGCGACATCCACTGATACTAACTTGCACTCCGGTTACGGTGAGCCCAAAAAATCCGTGGGCATGGGCACATTCTGAAGGTCTTATGATGACCAGATAATGCTTATCGGTTTTCAGTAACGGGAATAGTTAGGATGGCCTAGCTTTCTATGTTTATCTAATTGAGCTCTCGACGTGTTACATACTAAAATAAAGTTGAAGCACCCAAACGTCACGAATTAAAATAAGTTAAACAAAATAAAATCCGTAGAGATTGTTTTATTAAATGTGTAGTATTCGTATAATAAATCAGCCAAAAATCATTGAATTCTAAATACTGAGTACAGGTAACTTGGTCATTTATAGGAATTGGTGTTAATGGTGCTTGTAGGTTTCCTTGAAGTACGCAGATATTTTCGTCTTCTGGTTGTAATTGGTTATGCTTTTTTCGTTCTGCCTTGTTTTTTATTGCCTGTAAAATATATGGTCGATTTCTAATTTTGTATCTACTTGGGAGTTTTGCTGCTTTTTTAATTGACTGAAAACATTATAAAGTGAGTAATAATATATACTGTTTGTACTATTTATTATATTTATATTTTTTGTGTAGTTACTTCTTGAGCCCTTCCAAATGAGCCTAAACACGATGGTGTTTCGTAATGGCATAACTGAGATCTTTTACCCCACCTTCTTTGTCCACCATCATGAAGGTAATATATTCACATTGAACTAGGTCTTTATAAACCCTTTCAAATGAGTTCAAACACGACCGTTCTATCTAGTGCCGCCACTGAGATCCTATATCCACCTTCGGATTGCACCATCAGAAAGGTGAGGTCATAACAGTCACCTAGGTCTTTATGAGCCCTTTCAAATGAGCTCAAACACGATCGCTGTATCTAGTGCCGTCACTGAGAACCTATATCCACCTTCGGATTTCACCATCAAAAAGGTGAGGTCATAACAGTCACCTAGGTCTTTATGAGACCTTTCAAATGAGTTCTAACATGATCCTTCTATCTAGTGCCGCCCCTGAGATCCTATACCCACCTTCGGATTGCACCATCAAAAAGGTGGGGTCATAACAGTCACCTTGGTCTTTATGAACCCATTCAAATGAGTTCAAACGCGGTTATTCTATCTAGTCTCGTCACTGAGATCCTATACCCACCTTCGGATTGCACCAACATAAAGGTGATATCATCACAGTCATCTAGGTTTCCATTCCATTCCACCTATTTGAAAATGGTCCAAACACGATGTTTCTGCGTAGTAGCATCACTGAGATCCTTTACCCACCTTCTGAGTCCACCATAAAGAAGGTGACATCATTACAATCACCTTGGTCTCCACCCATTATACGAGTATATACGTCACGGAGCCGTCATATCATGACGGCTTCGTGACGCAGTGTCTTAGCAATGAGTTGCTGCGCTGGGGGCCACGGGTTCGAATCCCGCACGGAACAAGTATTTGTATGGCCTACAAATAATTGTTCCGGGTCTGAATGTTTGTCCTTGTGCAATTTGTGTTTGTAAACTGCCTCCACGATACAGGAGAAAATCCTAGTGTTGGGGTAACTTTTTTTAATAACAAAAATGTATAAAAAAATATAAAATCTAAGCAACATACAAATAATGTTATAAAAAATTTTAAAATATATATAAAAGCTACTAAGAAAGAATGTACTTACCAATAATGGAAACGAACTGAAGCCAGCGGGTTACGGTGCGCCCAGAAAAATACGTGGGTTGCCGTCAGTTAAAAATTTTAACGTAAGATTTCACATTCACGATCAGTTTTTGGATGTACGTCAGTTCAACGGAGCGTTTACCTGACAGCACGCCCGAATAAAATCCGTGTGTTGCCGTCAGTTAAAATTTTCAAATTAAGATTTCACATTCACGGTCAGTTTTTGGATGTACGTCAGTTAAAATGATCAGTTTAACTGACCGTGTGTGGCCACCATAATCATTCAAAATAGCTTCGTAACGTTGTCAATAGCGCCTGTGTAGTTTAGTTCCATTCATACGTTTTCAATTGTAGAAGATTGTCCTACTGAATGAAGTCTTTCCCTTCGCATTTCTCTCAAAAAGTTTTTGTTATTGTCTAAAATTGTTGAATTTAATATTGTATAAAATTAATGCACTTTTTTATAAAATAAATATCTCTTCCGTATGGAATTTTTAAACAAAATTAAAAACAACATGTGGAATACAATAAAACAAATGCTAAATATGCAGGTTCATGAATATTCACGAAGGAACCCTATGTCCATATTTCTGATTATATTTTTTATAGAAGTAAAGGTGGTGTTGTCCCTAGATACTATTATCATACGCATACTATATCGATTTAGAAGAAAAATAAAAATACGTTGTCACTCCTGAGAAATAAGACTTTTTTATGAACCATGATGCAGCTATATTATGGTTACAGCACGAACGTGTCGGCTCGACCGGGGAAGAACCACGTTCTCTTAGAATACCAGCGTTTACCGATGACCGGGGGCGTAGCTACCGCCGTATCAGCCGTATCAATGATACGGGGCCCCCGGGCTACAGGGGCCCCGAATGTATCTAAGCAAAAATTCTAAGGATTTCTATGGGACAGGATGTTGGTTTGAATTGTTTGGCTAGCTTAGTTTCTAGGAGTATTAATTGTAAGTAATAACTTATAATCAATATATAATTATTTTAATTGCGAGAGTTTTTGTTCCTTTTGCCAAAAATCTTTACCCTTCATTTGGGCCCCCCGACAAATTTTGATACAGGGCTCCTCTAAGGCACGCTTCTCCACTGCCGATGACCCTTTGACTGAAAGCGCATTCCATCATAGTCCAGTTACCTGAGAACTACGATGGCATGGAGTGCATCTGCATTTTGATTCTTAATCGAGGATAGATACCTATCTATTGGCCACTCTACCACATGAAGACAATGCACCGGTTTACAAAAACAAGAACTTTCAAGAAGAAAACAAGAAGAATCTGCATAAAACTCTGGAGTCTTGTTTTTAAGTTATGTTACAAATTACATAATATGCTATGTTAAAGGTCTATAAATATTATCAACACTAGCCAACTGACGTGTTAGGTACTCAAACATGCACTGGATCAGTACGACGGAATAATTACCCTATAACCTGTTCGCGCCAACCGCTAATTTCAAGAATCGACGCCAGGGGGCGCACAGAGCGGTGATTTCCTACCGTTTGACGTTCGCACGAAATCGGATTGGTTGATTGTGGGTCGGGCCGGAAGTGATTGAATGCAGTGCAGTCACTAGCACGGCGTGTTCTCCCCCGGTATAACCTCTATATCGTGTCGGGTTTTGCTAGCAAGTTTTTATGCACCGACGAGGATTTTTGTTGAGCTTAGAAAAATAGATTGACGGCGCGGATCAGTTAAATGTTTAGGAAGTTAACATTGATTGCGATTAACGTCTGAATTTGTGTGTTGTGCGCGCCTAATTTACTATTAAATATTTGGTTTTCGTGTAGAACGCCGCGAATTTGGTTATTCTAATTTGATTGCATATATAAGTGCATTTGACAATATTAATTTGCTCGTGTGGCATTTGATATAGGTCGGAGACATTTTCCGTTGTCGGTTAAACGCTGAACTTTGTGACTCTAGAGAAGGTCGTGTTCGGTTCTAGAAATAATTTGTTGCTGAGTGAAAACGGAAGTGAACTTTGATCCCTGTTCATTGGTCGTGCCGTGTGTTACCTTTTTGATTACGATTGACGGGGATTTAGTTGAGTTTGAAGTTAATTAAATGTTCAATAAAGTTGATGGATTGAAATAGTGTACAATAAAGTTGATAAACTGAATTAATGAAATTTTTGAGAGATCTCACCTTCGGAGTAGAAGCAGCGCCGGTGGATCTGCGGTCAGACTTCAACGGTCCAGTCAGGTCAAACCATAATACACACCACTAAACACCACTTTACATGCACCGACACCTACCTACGGCCTGACCGAGCCTTGGGACAGTCTTCGCCTCAGAACCAGGTACGTCCTATTTATTTATCTAGCCTATCTCTGTTGTGTAGGTCAATATCCATAGGCATTTGGAGCCCCGTCCTCTGCTGCCCGTCGATTGGGCTACTCATGGGCCTTAGTCCAGTCTACCTTGGTTGGGGCAGCTCAGAGCGTGTACATAACCCTCTCAGAAATGTTAGACCTGTGGCCAGTATTACGACATGTATTTAGGCAATGACTTTACTGAGGGCGGCCGGTGTACGAGACTCTGCTACTGTAGCCATAATTAACATAAAATCCATAGTTTTGTGACAACGTTACACTTTTAAACGTTATATTATGGTTGTAGCATGAATGGGTCGGCTCGAGCGGGGTAGGACTACGCTCTTACAGAATACCAGCATAAAATACCAGCTTAATGCTGTTGTGTTTCGTATGGTAAGCGTAGAGAACCGAAGACCCTTTTTACTGGAAACGAGGTATTCCATCTTTTTTCTCAGGCGTGACAACGCATCTGCAATTTGATATTTAAACGAAGATAGATTTAGATGTATATGGGCAACAGCATCCACTTACAATCAGGTGGACTAGTGCTCGTTTGTCACCCTTATTCTATAAAAAAAAAAACGCTAAGCAGGCTTATTCCGCGGTAGAAGTAGACATTCCTCGTGACCGTTTTCCCTTAAATAGAGGGATTATAACATATTTGCACCAAAGTCCCCGTACCCGATTAAATCCCCAGCAAATGAAAGAAAGTGTACAGCAGTATTAGCACCACTCCTCTAGCCCTCAGCATTTCTAATGATACTGTTGCGCACCACAATTAATACCACTAGCGCCCTCTAGTATCGAGTAGCGGAACTAGGCGAGTCAAGAACCTTCTAGAAATTTCCATGGAGGAACTATCGACACCTAGTCAATCGGAATCGATATGTACTCTAACATTCTAGATGTTTCTACAGTAGAAGGTTCTGGAAACTATCTGAGGCCCTATATAAGGCCGGTTTAGACCGCGACCGAGGCAGTATTGAATTTTTTTTATAGGAGAGGGGGCAAACGAGCATGCGGCTCACCTGATGGTAACTGACTACCGCCACCCATGAACAACTGCAACACCAGGGAGGGAATTGCAGATGCGTTGCCGGCCTTTTAAAAAGGAGTACGCTCTTTTCTTGAAAGTCCCTAAGTCGTATCGGTCCGGAAAAATCGCTGATGGTAATCGATTCCACAAGGAAGTCGTGCGAGGAAGAAAACATCTAAATCGCACAGTGGTGGACCGCCAATCATCCAGATGGTGTGGATGGTATCGGGAGTAGGGTAATATTGGGGCTGCTGCATCACTCACATCCGTTCACGATGCAGTTCGCCCCAATATTACACTAAACAGCTCTACATTTCCATTTTTTTAACTAAGCAGATGTCTTCTCAATTCTGTATCACTTTAACTCACAGCAATTTTCTTCTTTTCCATTCTTTTTAACTAAGCAGATGTCTTCTCAATTCTGTGTCGCTCTTTTTAACTCACAGCGATTTACCATACTCTTTAAAACATTTATTTATATAATCTAACCCTTTCACGGCGTTCACATAAAAACATTGAGGATAATGTAATGTGTGTTGCATCCACTGATCATCGTAAATCTCCCAATCTCTAATAACTCCTCCACAGGAAAAACAAGCAGCTGTATCATTTATGCTATTGCCAAAATAAAAAAATCCCGCATCAGCCATTTCATTCACCACTGCTTCTCTTAAATCGCTCGTTGCCTAATAATGGCTAAATGAAAATAAGCGTATTTTATATGAATCATATAAACTATATCGGGGTCTGTATTCGTTTTGAGACATGTCCCTCATGCTTTGTGGAGGTTTGATCTTGCTGGTTGCAAGAGTATAATGAAGCTGCAAAGCTGCGCTGATTCCTTATAAACATTTTAAAAAAGTTGCTGGTGGAGAGCTTTTTTATGAAATAAAATAAAGAATATTTCAAATGTTATTATCAGAGCACCATTTATTTAAACAAAAAACATTTTTCAAAGCACATACTGAGTCGTGATTAATACAACTATACAAATCTTTACAATCTTTATATCGATCATTCAGATTTAACAAACTAGGACAACCTTTATCTTCTAAATTAATTATATTATCATTTTGTAAGATGGATTTTAACCATAAAACTTTTTCTAAACCTTTGACGTATACACATTTATCCTTTATATTATCTGCAATCAAATTCTGATAATTTAAATAAGGTGTTACTCCCTCACACCAATATATCTTTCTATTACGTAGAATCCAATTTACATGTTTCTTTTCTTTTACAGTCAATTTGTAAAAAGGAAATGGTGGTTTAATTAAAAGTCGTTGTATTTTATTGTTACACAATATTGCAATTTCTTTCACTATGAATTCATTTCTTTCTGTTTTGAAACCTTGGACATCCACGATAGCAGTCATGTCAACTTGCGCACTATGTTACATAAAGGCTTATATTCCACAAGTTGATCGTTAATGATTAAACAATATCCAGTTTTCTTCTCTGGTATTGCCGTTGTACATTCAATCTCCAAACGAACATCTACGGGTCCCGTTTTTAGAACTTTCGTTTTCGTTTTGTCTTGAACAATCTATCACAAATAGAGGAGCCTTCTCCTTAAAGCTACTTAAATCAAGCAATAGGTCTGCGGGACAGTTCTAGTACGACTGGCGAAATTTCACATACATTTCGTATAATATATTAAATTTATTTTCGGAAAACTTTAAACATAAGGGCTCGTATGGGTAATGTTGTGAATTCAAAAACAATGTCACATTTCTCACTCCACAGTGATCAAATACTGAACAGTCTTTTCTTTTTTGATTTTTTCTGTTTGTTTGTAAACAAGAAATTACATATCGAGGTTTCTCTAACTGTGACTCAGTCTTAATATACCAGGAATGCTTAGTTGCTGTAGGAAGTAAAGGGTATTGATATAAATCCCAATGCCATCTGTATAGGTTTATCTCTTTCTAAATGTTTAAGAAGTTTCAGTCGTTCACGATCTGATACTTTCACATGTGGCACTCGCCATTGTATTCTTTGTATGTCTATTTGAAAATGTGCAACATTACTATTGTTGTTATTACTTCTGTTCAGTATAAGTTCATGTTTACAATTTATTACAATTTCAGCATAATCTTCTGCAAACCCTAAAATCTTATTTAAAGGTACAGTAGCACTAAAATCATCGTTTTCACTTTTAAATCCACAGAAATCGTAATAATAAGACATTACGATTTCTGTGTTTAAATCCATCCATATCCAAACCCCACAAAGCTGCTACTTTATTTTCTGTTTCATTCATTGAAATGTATGATTTAATTGTTGACGTTATACCAGTATTTTTAATACGATCTATTTCGATTCCATTTATCTCATACCTTATGTCTTGAAACAAGAACATAATAGGATTATTACTGAACGTAACAGGTTTTTTAATCTGGTTTCCATCTTTGCTGAAGAGCTTTGCACGACCTTCGATGTAAATTGAACTGGCCGATGGTAATACATATATGTCTTGCTGATGTATGGGAATTCTTATTTCATCGTTTTCTCTAAAGCTATTATTATATGGATTATAAGAATGGACTTTATAACTTTCAATAGAAGTATCGAAGTTTAGTAAGTCTTTAATCTGTAGTATATCCATACTTTAAATCCTAAGGACTTTAGAAAATCTTTATTATTTTTACTCAAGGTCTTAAATTTTTTCTCACGTCTTCGCACCTTAGTGAGTGTAGAAGTAATAGGGCGCTTTAAGTAGGCTGTAGGATTTTTATAGTGCAATATCATTTTACTTTCCTCAAATGGAGGCGAATTTCAATATATTGTTCTTTGAAATTAATTCTGTAGCCAAATTGATCTAAAACTTTAATAGTTATAGATGTATATTATTTTTATTCACTGGGAAGTAAATAACGTTCTGAGGTATTTCTATGTATTAATTATCTGCAGCAGTTTTAGATACAAATTCATGAATAATATGAGTAGGTAACCCATTGCAATATGAGCCGTATATGAGATCACATTCGATTCTGATCACAGATGGGAACTTGCTATCAACATAAGAATATTTTGTAGTTGAGTCTATTACTGAAAAATATAGTAAACCGCACTCGTATTGACCTGATAAACTCAGAGCCGGTTGATAGTAGGAATCCAATTCTGATTTATTTCCTGAGATAGTAACTGTTATAGACATGCTTGTATTTATGAAAGCAAAGCAATTTATGAAGTTCTTGTTTATTTTATGTCTTGATTGCGCCAAAAATTCTCCAAAAAAGTCAAACAAAGATGTCCACAATTAAAAGGATGATCACGCTGTATGTATGTTATCATAATTATAGTGGACTTCAGAACCTAAATATTTTATCAATTCCATTGGAGGTTTAAGATTTCCATAACTGTCGAAATATTCAACATAATTATTAAATTTTACATAGGCTACCCAATGAGATGCCGGATTTGAGTAAATATCTAAATTTATAACTCCACGTTCTTTTTTCAAAGGGTGTGTTGGGAGCTCATCTCTCATAAAGACACCTCGAAAATAGGGAATATTTTTTCCATACTTTAAAATGTCAATGTTAGTTAAGGCGCGTTTGGGTAGCCTACATTCTAGTTTTTTATTTCTTTAGATACAAAAATGCCAAAACCATTTTTATGAGGCTTAAACTGTAACCACTTTCCGATACAAAGAGCTTCCATTTTTTCATTGTGTCTCTCCAATTCAGCAAATTGTTTTTTAGCCATTTTGATTTCATTTATAGTTTTAAGTATACCAGCTGCACCACCTGCTAAGGCTCCCGTAGCCGATAATCAAGCAAAAATCGGAATCAAAGGTAGTACCCCACCAGTTTTTGGTATAGGAATAATGCGAGGAAGTTTTATAACAGAATTATCAACTAGTTCTCTAGCAGCAGCTATAGCTAGCTCAATTGCTGCTTTCTTGCATTTTGGTTTTAATTTTTGCATACGTCTTTTCGTTTTTGTAATGATATTCTTAAACTTATTTTTAAATTCATTCCCCAACTTTCTCGAAGACATTTTATTACTATTGCCATTATTTAGGCCAGCCCCAGTTTTAATTTTTGATTGCATAGCTTTGCTTACTGTCTTTGCTGCTAACTTTTCTCCCAAATTTGCATCGGGAGCAATCTCACGTGTTTTTGCCATTGTTAACAAAACTAAATCCGCCTTATGTCGATCCTTTATGTTTGAATATTTATGATACGCAATGTCGTGTTCTTTACAATATTCGTCTTTTGACATAAGTTAAGCTCAGATATATATAAAATGTGTCAAATATCCATCTCTAGTATGCAAGTCCAAGAATAGATAGGATATTAAAAACGACTGCAAGTAGCGATCGCTTCTAGACAGCCAGTTGACCAATATAAAATAAATCCCTATCGTCCTATAATTAATAATATGTAATACCTAAATGCTAGCACACTAAATACTATAATAGTTACCCCATATAGATAAGGTAAGTTTAAATAATTATATTAATAGCATGCATAAATACTTGCTTTAAAAAAAACCCTCGGAAAGGTTCTTATTCATTCCTAATTAATTCAAAAATCATGAAGACTGAACACAATGCTGTTTTCATATGGGAAAAAAAATATGTTATTTGCTAGGTATCTTTTTATATCTGCGCAAGCGAGCCCTAGGGCTGGAGTCTCAATTGATCTACCATGGTAAAGTCTCCCTGAATCATATAAAAAAATCCAACATCGTTATGTTAGTCTACCTATTAAATTATTGGTCCACTAAAAACTTATCAATCAAACATTCATGACAATTGCAATCATCAATAATATCGATCGAGATCAAATACAATAACATGGGCGCCGCGTCCATACGTGTTTCAGAGTAACCAGCTATCTCAGCGAGAATCAGATTATTGAATCCCACACCGTCGCGCAGAAACCCCAATAATATTGGGGCGAACTGCATCGCGAACGGACGTGAGTGTTGCAGCAGCCCTAATATTACCCTACTATCGGGAGTTCTGCCGCGAAGTGCGTTCGTGAAATTTGGCGGCTGGGATTAATCCGAACAATTCCTCAGAGCACTCCCCATGGTAGACGCAAAAGAAAATGCAAAGGGATGCAACATCTCTTCGCAGTGCCAATGAATCGCGCCGATCGGAAAGGGCTCGGTCGTCAACGATTCGAGCCGCTCTGCGCTGGATGCGGTCAAGTGGAAGGAGCTGGCACGGGGGAGCGCCTGCCCAGAGATGGGAACAACCCACCACCTCCCATGGCCCCACCGACCCGCAGGTCATACGGGCCGAATCTCGGGAGATGCGGGCGGTACTTGCACGTGGCTCTTTCCCGCGCACACTTTCTTGACTCCCTACAAATATTTAATCTATTGCTTGTTCCAGTTTAGCGTCATTCTCCCCCTTCTGGGGCTGACGACACATTGACGCCTACGTCGTCGGGCCCTCCTACCAGCCTTCCATCCTGCCTTGTCCTGCGATCGTGCCACCTATGCGCAAACTTGCGCAACAGTCCGTAGTTTACCACATCGCTGATGAGATCCGAGTAGTAAACTGGTCCCTGAACCGGACGAACTAGTCCATCCATCATTTTCACTCTTAGGTCATCATACAGAGGATATTCCCATAGAACATGGTGAACATACTCCTCTGACATACCGCACTCACACATACTAATTTCACACAGTTTCATGTCGCTCAGTCTCTTCCGAAAGCATCCATGTCCGGTGAGAATCTGAGAGGTTTGGTCGTCCGGTGAGACCCAGGTATAACTGAGTCTCAACGCCACGTCAGGGAAAATTCGATGTAGCTCACGTCCTTTTGTATCACACGTCCATCTATCCTGCCAGGCGCCGATCACCTCAGTTCAGATATCGCGATTCCGTCTGCTCAACTCCTCTTTGGGCACGGTCAAAAGTGCTATACCCATCCTACCAGCACGGATGACCTCTAGGTCAGCAGGGAGAACGCCAGCCAGCACAGGTAAGGTTGCCGTGCTAGTG
Organism: Parnassius mnemosyne; assembly: GCA_963668995.1. Taxonomy (NCBI): domain Eukaryota; kingdom Metazoa; phylum Arthropoda; class Insecta; order Lepidoptera; family Papilionidae; genus Parnassius; species Parnassius mnemosyne. The sequence continues at coordinate 5,329,588 of CAVLGL010000093.1, read as the reverse complement.
GATCGGTACGCCTTGGTTAACAATACAAGAGCGGATCGCTGCGATCTCAGTAGTACCCTACGAACTGTGTACATGTTTGCACGCTCGTACCAGCACTCTGCCGCATACGTAAGCGTGGATACAAACACTCTATAAATTAATTTTAAACTCGGATATCGTACACCCCATGATGATGTAGATACTAGAGACATCTTGCCGAATCCCTTGGTCGCTCTTTCAGAGATCGGATGCATGTTGCATAAACGATAGTCCCGAGTCTAAAACCACGCCTAATACCTTAACGTTAGTCACAGTCTTAATAGATTCCCCACCAAGTTTAATAACGGGGGGGCGCTGAAGTTTCCCTCTAACAGTCATGGTGGTTGACTTTGAGGAGGAAAACTCCAGTTGATTCCTTAGCGCCCACTCCCGTACAAAGTCCAGAGTGACTCTGGCCCTGGATTCGATACCCGCTCTCGTTCCCGATTCAATCAAGATTGTAACATCATCGGCATAGGCAGTCATGGCTACTCCCTCGGGCAGAGGGAGTCGGAGCAGGTCGTCCATCAGCACATTCCACAGTGTTGGGCCCAGCACGGAGCCTTGAGGACATCCCATGGTCGACGTCTTCCACTCTACCCGGTCTCCGAGATATGGGAACAACCCTCCACCTTCCATGGCCCCACCGACCCTCAGGTCATACGGGCCGAATCTCGAGAGATGCACGCGGTACTTGCTCTGGGCTCTTTCCCGCGTGCACTTTCTTGACTCTCTACAAGTTATTTAATCTGATCCTTGTCCCAGTTTAACGTCATTCTCCCCCTTCTGGGGCTGACGACACACTTATGCCTACGTCGTCGGGCCTTCCTACCAGCCCTCTGTCATGCCATTTTCTGCGATCGTACCACCTATGCGCAAACTCGCGCAACAGCCTGTAGTTAACCACATCGCTGACGAGTTCCGAGTAGTAGATCGGTCCCTGAACCGGACGAACTAGTCCATCCATCATTTTCACTCTTAGGTCGTCATACAGAGGACATTCCCATAACACATGGTGAACATCCTCCTCAGTCATACCGCACTCACACATACTAATTTCACACAGTCTCATGTCGCTCAGTCTCTTTCGAAAGCATCCATGCCCGGTGAGAATCTGGGAAGTTTGGTAGTCCGGTGAGACCCAGGTATACCTGAGTCTCAACGCCACGTCCGGGAAAAACCGATGTAGCTCACGTCCTTTTGTATCATTCGTCCATCGTTCCTGCCAGGCGCCGATCACCTCAGTCCAGATTTCGCGCTTCCGTCTGCTCAACTCCTCTTTGGGCGCGGTCAAACGTGCTGTACCCATCCTACCAGCACGGATGACCTCCAGGTCAGCAGGGAGAACACCAGCCAGCACTGGTAAGGCCGCCGTGCTGGCTGACCGATACGCTTTTGTCAACAGTATGAGAGCTGATCGCTGCGATCTCAGTAACACGCTACGGACTGTGTACATGTTCGCACGCTCGTACCAGCATTCCGCCGCGTACGTGAGCGTGGATACAAATACTCCTCTGTATATTATTTTTAGGCTCGGATATCGGACACCCCATGAGGATGTCGATACGCGAGTCATCTTGCCAAATCCCTTGGTCGCTCTTTCAGAGATATCGGACGCATGTTGCACAAATGACAGTCCCGAGTCCAAAACCACGCCTAGTACCTTAACATTAGTTACAGTCTTAATGGATTCTCCACCAAGTTTAATAACAGGAGGGCGCTGAAGTTTCCCTCTAACCGTCATGGTGGTCGACTTTGATGAGGAAAACTCCAGTCGATTCCTTAGCCCCCACTCCCGTACAAGGTCCAGGGACACTCTGGCCCTGGATTCGATACCCGCTCTGGTTTCAGATTCAATCAGAATTGTAACGTCGTCAGCGTAGGCAGTCATGGATACTCCCTCAGGCAGAGGGAGTCGGAGGAGATCGTCCATCAATACATTCCACAGTGTTGGGCCCAGCACAGAGCCTTGAGGACATCCCATGGTCGACGTCTTCCACTCAACCCGGTCACCGATGTAGAGGCCCACACGTCTGGAGGTGAAGTAGTCCACCAGCATTTTGTAAATGTTAGGTGGACAACCACCTCGTTTCGCTTTGACCATCATCATCGGCCATCAGGCGTTGTCGAAGGCGCCGGAGATATCTAAAAAGATTGCTTGTACGTAGCATGCCCGAGAATACCTTGCTGTGCTGAGCAAGACACGCAGCGCTGTTACTGTAGATCGCCCCGGAGAGAAACCGTGCTGGTGCTCAGATATCCCGCGACTAATCGCAGGAGCACATCTCAGCATTACTCGTTCCAGTACTTTTCCCAAGACAGGGAGGAGCGTTATCGGACGGTATGCCTTGGCGTCAGTGAGCGGCTTGTCATTACCCTTGGGAATGACAATCAATCTTCCGTCCTTCCATACATAAGGGAAAACCCCCTCTACCACACACTTGGCGTACACCGACTGGAATTCCCTCGGTGCAGCCATCCAAACATTCCTCACAATTCGCGCACTCACTCCATCAAGTCCCGGAGCCGTGTTAGGCAAAGCCTTGACTATACCTCCCAGCTCCCCAACCGCAAGCGGAGACGCAGCCCCACCAGACGGCATGAATGCCGCCAGTAGGCGAACCTGCTGGTGATAAGGCATGTCACGTTCAGGCCTGTCATCAGGACAGAGCGCCGACATAAGGTCAACCATCGCTGTTGCGATGTTATCCGGGTGCCCACCTGCAAAGGCGATCCCATTGACCACGTTTGCAGGGGGACGCACCCTCCCGCTGGCCAACCTGTACGCCATGCCCCATGGATCCTCATTGCCAGAGTTGGCAACCTTCACGTGATGCGACTGCTACGCCTCCACCATCATCCTCCTGTATCTCGCACGCACGTTATGAAAAGCCATTCTGGCCATCTCCTCCGACCCACCTCCTAAACGCCTTTTACTCTGCCATACACGCCTGAGTTTACACTGCAACTTTCTAATTTTATCTAGTTCAGAGGTCCACCATTCATACCCCGCCGACCCCCTGGGGCGTCGCTCCCCTAGGCCCTCCTCCGCGGAGCGGATGATGACCCCTGAGAACTCCTCCGCCAGGAGAGCCGCGGGTTTTTCCACATGCAACCATCCCATTCGCAATTTGACAATCGCCCGGAACCTGTCCCAATCCACCCCTCGGTCACGAAAACGAGGAGGATCCCTAACAGGTGCTGCGCGCGTGGTCGGCCTGCTGGTAGTGGCCGTGTATGTAATTAAGTTATGGTCGCTGGCGCAGACCCCCTCGTGCACTCGCCACTCAGTGACGTGGACATCTCCACTTGTCAGAGTAAGGTCCACATTTGACTCTCCTCCAGGTCCACAGTATGTGTACGGCTGGTCGTGCTGATTTGCGAGTGTGAGTGTCTGTGAAAGTATAAAGTCCTCCATCATCTGTCTTCGGTATAAAACGTTTTGGCCTCTTCCCACGTAGTGCCGTCGATCGCTATGCCAGAGTGGCGAGTGCGCATTGGCGTCGAGGCCGATGATTACCCTTCTGCCCTTTAGGCAACTCAGGGTGACCTCTAGGTGGTGCAGGTGGTCGTCGATGGCGTCGCTAAATTTGAAGTACGCTGACACCACGTAGAGGTCCCATCGATTTACATGACACACCACACAAAACTCATTACTTAGGTGACTAAGCACAGCTGCTCCAAGTGTTGGGTCGGCAAGATAGACACCCGCCCACGGATGACCGCCCACCTGGACGATCCCCGCAGCCTGGGAGTACTGTTCTTGTACAAGAACAATGTCCAGGTGCAGTTCACGCGCCAGGATGGACAACTCAGCCGTGGCGAGCTCCCCCCGACCCAGGTTTATTTGTCCTATATTAACAGAAGGGACGCCCTTATCGACAGTATTGTGTGGTGGCCACGGAGCGTTGCTCTGCGTACAGCCTTGCTGGACAGTTCCTTGCCATGGTCACGTGCGAGCCAGAGTCGGGACGGCCAAAACGCTTGCATGTGGCACACTTCTCCTCTGTTGCTTTACAAGCCCCACGCTCGTGTCCCGTCTCCCCACATTTCCCACACACAGTCTCCTTAGAACGGCAGTATTTAGCCGGATGCCCGTACTGCTGGCATTTCTGGCAGCACGTGATATCCACATAATCGCACGGCTCCACCACGTCCCAGCCGATGTATAATCGGTTATGCCCAATCAGGACGTCCCTCAAGGCGGGCGAACACTGTAGAATGACTGTCGTCCTCCTGCTACCTCTCCACGATTTTTTGAATGCAATTTTGCAGCTATCTTTTAATTTTTGTTCGCTCCAGCCACTAGCACCCAAGTTCTGCTCATAGAGGCCGCTTAGTACGTCCTCATTCCTTGGGTCCTCTTCAAAACCTCTAAGAGCAACCAGGGGTTGGCGCTGCCTGGGCTCTGACACTCTAAGTGATGGAGGCGCCGCTGTTTTCAGCCTCTCAGCTGCCTCCTGGGACGTGGTCTGGACCACGACACCTGCATTTCCCACTTTCCTTAATTTGTCAATTTGCAGTCCGCTCGTCTTAGGGTTGACTGCCTTCTTCAACTCCAGTTTGGTGTCCTCTGCTGTCTTAATGGGTCCTTCCGCTTCTGCTGGGTAAAAAGCAACAACCGGTCCTTTGCTGACAGGCATCAGAACCTGGTCTGATCCCTTAGGCAACCTCAGTGTCGCAGAGTAGGAGCGTTGCGGTGCCGGGTCCGTCACGTGGCAAGGAACCACTCCTGCCTCGACCTGCGCCAGTTTTCCTTCAGCTCCAAGTTTGTCCTTCTCAGCCCTTAGCCTTGCCAGTTCCAGCTCCGACATATGCACCTGCATAGTCGCCACCATGGCAATAAGGTCATGGCCATAGGCAGCTATCTTATTTACCTCCGTCTTATTCAGTTTGGATCCGGGTCCTGTGACAACGCCCAAAATGCCCCGCACTGCTTCCCGAACCTGGTCGATCACCTCCAGCTTGGACGCAGTGGAAGCTTTAAAGCTACCCTTTGCGCCACGGGGTTCCTCCCTTAGGCAGTCCTCCTCTTCCAGTTCTGGGGCAGATCCTTCCACGTCCCTGGTTGGTAGACCTGCCGCCGGGGCCACACTCCGGCGAGGCTCAGTTCGCTTGCCCACCCTTGCACGCTGCGAAGATGGCTGCACCTCTTCCGGTGACGGCAGAGGACGCTTCTCCGGCACCGCTGGTGGTGGGGGTGGCAACGCAACCGGCCGACTAGATGGGCCCGGCGGGGTCCTCACCAACGATCTACGAGGAGTGAATAACTCCTCGTCGTCAGCCATTATTATATTAGAAACTAACAAGTAATATTTAAAAAGTCAATAACAGTATAATGCAGAGTCAAATATAAAAACGGAACGCAACCGAGACGTCAGTCACAGTGACAGATGACAGCTGTCAACGTCACTGTCATCAACGTCACGTTAGATGACGGCTGTCAATGTCAAACTATTACAACCACGTGCCAAAACACTAAAACCTAATGATAAATCTAAAATGTCTTCTTTTTAATAACTAATTCTATATAATTATCACTATAACTAATAATAAAGTACTCACAGTTTAATATCCAATTAGTACAGTGACACAACACACAAATATACCACGCGGTAACCGCGTGGTCTTAACCTTAAAACACGTGCTTATTCCTATAAATGATATGGGAACAGTATTCCATGTGAGGCCGAACCTGCGCCTTGTAAAGTTGCAGGCGGTGTGCCGGGATGAAATACTGTCCCGCTCTGCTGAGCACGCCAAGCTTTTTAGAGGCCAATTTGGCCTTCTCTTCCAAATGACCACGAAACTGCACGTCACTCGATATGTCGACTCCGAGGATACCGATACTGGCTGAGGCAAGAAGGGGAGTGCCTTGAAACTGAGGAGATACGACAAAGGGGTTCTTTTTAGCGGTAAACGCGCAAACATTTGTCTTCTGAGGATTAAACTGGACTAGATTTAGTCGCCGCCAATCAGAGACTGTTCAGTAAAGACTCGACTTCAGACACAAGTTTGTTCCGGTACTCGGCGACGTTTTCCCGAGAAATATTGGCACGGCCGGTGTATAGAGCATCACCAGTGCTGTCATCCGCATAGCAATGAATGTCACCAGTTATTTATTTATTTATTTAGACTTACCAACTAAGTACATATGAAAACATTTCGGCTACATTTTGTATAACATTATATATATGTACTTAAATTATAGGTGAGTACAACACTTTAACATTAACGCAATTACTTTATTTAAAACAATACTAAAAATTATGTGTGAGATTTAAGTTAAGATTTAAGAAAAGGTATATTTTTTAAGTAAAATATAGAATAAAGTTACATTAAGTATGGCTATTTAATTTTATTATCATTTAGGATGAATGTTTATATCGAGTTACTCGATGTGCTTTTCAACACTTCATTACTTTGACTTTACTTGACTTAGCAACATATCATTGATATGCAGAAGAAACAGCGTTGGTGATAGCACACAGCCTTGTGGAACACCAGCGTTAATAGGCTTGTAGTCGGAGCATGCACCGTCTACAACGACCTTGATGTTCCGATCTGCAAGGAAGCTGATGATCCAATTGCACAATTTCTCGGGAAGCCCATAGGAAGGGAGCTTCGAAAGAAGCGCTTTGTGCCAAACCCGATCGAAGGCCTTTGCAATGTCCAGACTAACGGCCAACGCCTCCCCCTTGGACTCTACTGCCTCCGCCCATCTATGGGTCAGGTAGACCAGAAGATCACCAGCTCATCGACCCCGACGAAAACGGTATTGGCGGTCACTAAACAGCTGGTGATCCTCAAGGTACCGGATGAGCTGGCAGTTAATAATAATAATAATAATAATAATAATAATAATAATAATAAGCATTTATTCATTACCACCAATAAAGTTAAAATGAGTACATACAGAAATGACAAGAATTACATAATGTAGTAATGAATGGGCTCTAGCTCAGCATAAATGTTGCAGTTGCCTACAACGCTGTTATTCTGCCAGCGCCCAACATATGAACAGTACAGTACGCGCGCATCCCTTTAATCACAACTATTCACATTAGGGTACATACCGTGGATCCCCGACTATTAGCCAGTTCAAATTAATAATCAAATATATATATTTTTATTACCATTTTTTTTAAATAAATAAATAATTATTACAACAATATAACTAATAATAAGTAATATAAATTATAAAATAATATTGATATTAACAAGCCTATCTTCTTTAATCTCATATAAGTTGTTTCCCCACCTACTACATAGCAATGTTTATTATTTGTTTTAAGTATTTACAGGGCGGTCCTGCAATTAGGTAAAAATAAACCGCTTATGACAGTATTTGTTCTCTTAGTAAGTGACGTCTATATTTCTTTTTAAAACTCGATTTACTTTTCGTAGTGCGTAGTGGTGGTGGGAGATCATTCCAACACTTAGTTGCCATAAACTTAAAACTGCCTCGGAAAGCCGATGTTTTGTGTTTAGGGACGCAAAAAACCTTTGAGCATATTCGGGTTTTATATACATGTTGGTCATTTCTCCAATTAAGTTTTTTGTATATGTAAATATTCTGGATTCTTTGTATTTATTATGCCGAATAGCAAAGAAGCATAAAAAAGTTTGAGACGCCCCTGCATTTTTAATATATTCGAGGCATTAAGATATGATGTAACATGAGTTCGTCTCGGTATGTAAAAACAATAGCGAGCACAAGCATTCTGTACCCTCTGGATTAATTTTTGTGATTTTTTAAGCAAACAAGGTCCATAAACACTTATACAATAACTTAATTTAGCTAAAACTAGGGTTTCACAAAGCTTTACACGTAAATTAACTGTGATAAATGGTCTAAATCTATATAGAACTTTTAACCTGTAAAAGCAGTTTTGTACCAAATTAATCACATGATTTTCAAACCTCAAATTGCTGTCAAAAAGAATGCCTAAATTTCGTGCATCATGAACTTGTGCAATTTTCTCTCCATTAACATGTATATCATGTTCAGTTATAGCTATATCATGTACCTGCTTTTTAGTGCCAATTATAAGGAATTTTGACTTTGAAGGATTAAGAACCATGGAGTTATTTTTTTATTTTTTTATTTTGTTAATAATGGATTCCATTATTTTGGAGAACAAGGAGGTGATCGCGATAGGCCTATAGTTGGACGGGTCTGAGCGGTTGCCTTTTTTAGGGATCGGGTGGACAAAAACTGTGTTCCATGAATTCGGGACTACGCCTTGGGAGTAGGAGTACCGGAAAAGACGCGTTAGGACCGGTGCCAACTCCAGAGCACACGTCCTCAGCACAATTGGGGGGATTCCGTCAGGCCCACTCGACTTCTGGATGTCCAGGGAGATAAGTGTTTTGCGAAGCGAGCGCTGTGAGAACAGCACATCCGACATGGAGCACTCACACCGCGGGATGGTCGGCGGTGTTTTCCCCCCGTCATCAAGAGTCGAGTTGGACGCAAAAAGGGAGCCTAAAAGGTCGGCTTTGTCTTTTGCGTCTTTGGCCAGTGAGTCGTCCTCCCTGTGCAGAGATGGTAGTGATGGCTTACAGAAATTCCCTTGGACAGCCTTGGCGATAGACCAGAATGCACGGGTTTCCGAAGGAAGGCGAACTAGTTTCTCGCCAATTCTGCCTATTTGCTCTGACTTTGCCTTGGCAATAACTCTTTTGAAGGACCTGGAGGCGTAGTTATACTTCTTTTTAAGTGTGCTGGTGTTTACATCCCGAGTCGCCGAAGCCGCAGCCCAGGCTTGGATAACACTCCTGCTTACTGCGTAATGCAGTCTTACAGGAGCGACCAAACCAAGGCTGAGATCTGCCTCCGATGGGTACCACAGATGATGGAATAAATAGTTCTATTCCCTGTAGCACCACATCAGTGACAGAGTCAGCAGCAGCGCTAGGATCATCCGGCGAGAAGCAAACCCGCCCCCGTGGGTAGAATGCAAAGAAAGACCGCATTCCGTCCCAATCCGCCGACCTGTAATGCCAAACACGGCGGCAAATTGCAGAATGCAACCGCGAAGGGAGCGTGAGTGGCACCATACTCCGGATCAGACTATGGTCCGAAGAGCCGAGAGGGGCATCGACGGAAACCTGATATCCGTCCGGATGAGAGGTCAGCAGAAGGTCCAACAGGGAAGGTGTATGATCCTCCACATCTGGAATCCGTGTAGGCGAAGTAACCAGTTGTGTCAGACCATATGCCAAGGCAAAGTCATAAACAGATCTCCCCGCAAGATCGGTTAAACGTGAACCGAGCCATTCGGCATGGTGGGCGTTAAAATCGCCAAGGATCACGATCTCTGCGGATGGGACCTGTTGTAGTAAGGAATCTGAAGCCATTTGGACGTGGTCGATGAGTCGGTCTGTTTCGGCATTACCGCTATGGGACCTATAGAGGCCTCGGTCAGAAAGAGCAAGACCGGCTTCGCTGTCTCGAGAAGGTTCGAGTGAAGGCCCCTGATGTTGCAGGAATTCACGGATAGCGTGGCAGGGGTCGCCTTGGTATTGTTGCTCAGTTGACCCCGAGCAGTTATGTTTTGAGCGGAATTTTGTTCCCCCCCCCCGGAATACGCGGGGCAGCCTGAGCACCCACGCTCAGGATTCGAATAACATGGTCGTGGATGCTCAGCGAGGGATTCTCCAGAGGTACTGGTACCCTCCTGAGATAGTCTATCGTGTAATTCCGCTACCATGTTGATGGGGGGGGGGGGGATTGGGCCTCCGGCCACCTGCACTCACCAGACGAAACGCAGAAACAGAGCCTCTACTTCACGCCGATATTCTGTGAGGTCGTGGTACCGACCCGGCTCGTGCCGGCCCATACGTGCAACAGCAAAAACTGCTGCGTGGCTCTACCACCGTTTGAATTGGCGATATAAGCGAATGCTTCGAAGCGATACAACTGCGAACTAAAGTGATCAGTAGTACAATTGTGTTTTATTATTAGTGTGGTTTAAGTTGTAATTAGTGCTCTGTAATTAAAGTGTTAATTTTCGTAATTCACTCGGCAGTTTTTAATTGTCTCGAACCGCAAGCTCGTAACAATACTCTATCATACCCTTACATACTTTTATTTATTTAATTCATACTTATTTCACTACCTCTAAAGGCAGGCTCAGCCTATGCAGTGCAAGAATTCTCGTACCTTTCATCGCGTCTGCGTGCCGCATAAACGGCAATAATTATAGCGTCATCTATCTGACAATGTGACCTTTCTGGCCTTTCCCACAGACACCTCGTATGACACTAATACACTGGGATAATGCCGCAGATACTCTTATGCCATGAAAAGGCAAATTATTAGAACATTATTCATTATTGTTACAGCTTATCAAAAGTCCACTGGTGAACATACACTTCTCACATAGATTGTCTCATAATAGTATTTCAATTTATTTCCGTAATTGGTAGGCAGGTTGGTGACTATAGACTTTTAATATTTTGAGTTGTCACCAGGAAGATGCTTTTGTCCATTTGTTTTGATTCCCTCTATTGCCGCTTACAGCAGCCACAGGATCATATGGAGTAGTGTTTACTCTTTCTTTGTTTTTAAACTACATACTTAATTATAATTAAAAAAAAATTACTTTACAACTCTTTCCTAGTCCCATGAATCATATATGAATATTTTAATTGTTTAACTATGTGACGGACAGAGAAACTGTCAACACAAGGTACATATATATGTGTTTAAAGCAAACACTGATTTATGTAGGGTGAAAGAATTAGAGATACAAATGTAATATTTCAAATAATTATACTTATCAAAAGTAACATAAAAACAATCATAATTAACACTATAGTTCCAAGTGTTCACTAAAAATAAAATCAGAAAAGATGGTTGTGAAAAATCAGAAATAATTGAACATGGCTTTAAAACAAGTGAAATTTTTGAAAATTGTGGTTTTTTTTTTAAATTAATATACCTCTTTTTTTTCTTCATATTCTTACATTGGCATCTGATTCTGAGCTATTTTCAAAATTTCTAGTCTCGTATCAAGTAAGTTAGTTTAAAATCAATTATTAAATTCGAACTGAACAGACATACACAAAAATGGTAGAAAATTACACTAATTAAAAAGAAGTAAAAACTTACATTTCTTATTCATTATCTATATTTGCATAAATATATATGGTGGTTAATGTGTGGCATTTAGAAGAAACTTTATTAAATAAAAAAATATCTTCTATAAATTATTACAGACTTAATGTAAGACTGATATTAAGTTTAACATTCTATTTGCCAATGCTTACAGCATCTATCTTAAAAGTAAAGTTAATCTTATTATTATAACATTTCTAAACAACTACAAGTATCTTACTTTAAACACAGCCAAATTAACATACACAGTCCCTTAATATAAGTCAATGAAAAATGATCTCTTGTTCCAAATGATTGAGAATAATTGAGAATCTATACAATTGCAAACAAAAGATATTTAAATCAAAAATTTGGTATGGGCCTCAGATTATTTACAGGTTACAAATAATATTGTGTATGATTAACACCAGATGGGTTGACAATCTGGTAAGACATGCAAAAGTCGATGGATGCAGGTGGCTTAGGACCATGCTTTGTGACATTTTTTGGGGAGACCTATGTTCAGCAGTGGACTTGTGTTTCACTGTAATAAAGATAATGATTAGCAATATAGAAATTAATTTACAATTCTTTATAATAAACATTACTAGATATGGTTGTAAGGCACTCGTAATTACCTCTAAACAGTCACAGTCTGACATGACGTTTATTATTACATGGATTGTCTAAGATTTTATTTATATATTTGTGATAAATTGTTTGCCTAAGAAATTAGTGTGTTAAATTGAAATTGAAAATAAAACTAAGTGATTTATTACTATTATATTTGTGACATGAAATCACAAAATTCTTCTATAGTTTTTTTAATCTGGACATATTCATATTTAAAGTAATATTCTAAATGTAGCTAAATAAATAGTGAGTGTGTTATTTCAGCTGAACAATAATTTATTCAAAGGTAATTATTACAAAATGTAAAAAAAACTCTTCAATAATTTCGTAAGGCAGCTACAAAGTAGCAAAAGGTAATAAAGCTACTGTATCAGTCTCCATTGCTGTAATGGATTTACTACTACTAATCCCTCCTTCCTTCCTTTAAAACAACATCATGATTATTCATGTATTTATTAAACTGGGATTCTGTCATAAACAACTTATTATCTACAAAAGTATGTAAAATTAACACATCAATTTTTCATATATTATATCATGGCTACATGCTAAAGTAGGGTGGCACCTAGGTTTAGCTGGCTACTACTAGATGCAGCCAATTGTGGTTGGATACAAAACTTGCAAATATCAATTTATTTGCAAGTTTTGAGTTAAAAATAGCTATAAACTGCAAAATAAATAATATGACTAATAGATTCACAAATCAATGAACTTACTTAAAGCTTTTAATGTGAACTAGTGAATGTTTACTTGCTTTTGTTATAAAATGTCTCCATAGATTCCAATTCCTCAATAGTGTAATTCAAAATTTTATCAAAACCTTGATAATGGAAACGTCCATAAAACAGTTTACCCTGCAGCATGTATGGAAACCACAAACTATCATCTGGCCACATGGCATGAAACGGTATCTTATCACAGTCAAACCACTTTGGAATCATTTCTTCAGTTTCTGTCGGTGTTCCTTCAAAAATACTGGACGAGAAGACTCTTACATCCATCATCGTAGAATCACCTTCGAATGTAAATTCTAAATGACCAATGTTCTTTAAATCGGTTGTTTTGCACATCAAACAAGATTCCTCTCTCAATTCGCGAACCGCTGCTTCCATAACGGATTCATTGAGCTCTACTTTACCACCAAACCCGTTCCATTTGTTTTGACCGAAACCTCGCTTTTTTAAACCTAAAAGTATTTGATTATCTTGTCGTATAAAAATCAGGGTAAATATTTTTTTTAAAAACATTTCAGAAGTGTAATAATAAACCGTTAGGCTTTTTTCAATTTCAGTTTTGAATTTAATTTATGTTTACGATGATATTGATGCAAATTACTAGTTTTTTAATAGACGAAAACTTAGTTTCATAAATATTTGTTGTATTTGTATTTGTATGTTACATAGTCAACTCAATTGTCAAAGTCACAGATTACTGTATACCAGGTCAAAGTCAAATAATGCGCTATTTTGCGATGCGTTCGAAAATTTGTAATCGCATGCAAATGTTGATATTATAATTATTCTTTACAACAGGCTTTACGGCTCTGGGTTCTAGCCATTCTGAGCCTGTAGTAACAATGTATAATTATTATCCTTAAGTCCACTGCTTCACAATATTATGTTGATGCGTCAAATTGTGCAGCAATTGAGAGATTTTGACGGCGACTTGAGTCAGCAGATAGTTGGCGATGTTATTTCAAGGCGCATTAGCAGATAGACACCTTATCTTAAGAAATATATCACCATCAGAGCAGTTCTTTCACCGTTTCCACTAATAGTTCACATGCGCAGACATTTAGTACACAAAATCGTACCATTTTTACATATCAAAATCCACTTCAAACCATTATTTAAACAATAATACAGGAGCAGCAAACCGCCACCGGTCAAGTTTCCGCCAAAACTCGTTTGTATTATTATAAAATCACTTAGCAAAGAGTATATAATCACCACAAATTATAAAGTTGTAATAATCAGTACGTTTTAATGGATGGATGAAATAAGCATTGCTTTAAATAAATTCTTGATTTTAGTCCTAAATCACTATAAAAATTTTCCTTTTTTTAAACTTCATTTTTTTTTCACCATAAATTTTTTCTAACACAAATTTTAACCAAAAATAAACACATCATGACATGGACGACGTCTTGAAAATATACTTGTGAAATGTGCAATTATCTGAATTATTTCTATTATTAACACCACAGTCGCTAATAAAACAAGTAACCATTTTGTAAAAAAAGTTAGTTACTAAAAATAACCACTATTACACTAAAAAATTACAAAATATCTAGGAGCTATTTCTTGCGTGCCGACTTTTGCCGACCTGTCATTCAAAATCGGTTACAGAGTCATGAAATTTGGTACCTATCCTTTTCTAACTTGCATTTTTGCCATAAGGAATTTTCTTTTCCCTTGCACACTATGTCGGTCTATACACCAGTATAATCTAAGTACTTACTTTTACTTTACTTACTTATCTTCACGCACAATCCCTGACGGGGTAGCCAGAGAGAACAGATCGCCAAGTGTCACGATCCTTACATACCTCTTTCGCTTCTTTCAGATTCATTATCTTCTTCATACATGCACGTCTTCATACATCCAAGTACTCTTGACCCTCCCCTCTTCGAACAATTTGCTCACATGGTCTTCGAAAGTTAGTCTCGGTCTACCTCGACACTTTTTAATATTTACTTCCACGCTATATATTTTCTTCACCATTCGGCCTTCACTTACTTACTTTAATGTCACCCAATTTCACACCCAGACATCTTTCAGCTTCTGTAAACAGCTGTCGAGATACAGTATGAACAGCCAGGAAGACACGACACAACCCTGTTTTACGCCCGTTTGGACGCTAAACATGGGTGACAGGTCATGCCCTACCCGCACACAGGCTTTACAGTCATAGTAAAGTGACTGCACAGCTCTTAGCAATCGACCATCTACACCATACCCCGGCAACAGTTCCCACATTTTCTTCCTTACAACTTTATCAAATGCTTTCTCAAGATCCACAAAAGCACAGAAAATCTTCTGGTTAGCAGCCAGAAGCTTCTCCGTGATCATGCGGAGAGAAAACATTTGATCCGTGCATCCTCTTCCAGGTCTAAATCCGCATTGTGCCTCCTATAGAAATCTTTCCGATTTCTCTTGCATCCTACGTATCAAAACCTTCGAGTAAACTTAACTTGCTAAACTGGTCAAGCTGATCGCCCGATAGCACCCGCAGTCAAAATGTGAACCTTTACCTTTATATGAAGGCACAATGACTGCGGATCGCCAATCATCCGGGACATCCCCCGTCCGCCAGCACAAATTGCACAGCAGATGAAAGCTGTCCCAGACGCGAGGCCCACCATACTTAACCATTTCAGCAGTAACTCTGTCTAGTCCCGCAGCCTTACCACATTTCAAACTTCGAATCGCACGTTAAATCTCTTTCATACTGATGACCTCAGTGTCATCGAGGTCCGGGTCTGGCGTACCAGTCACGGCGTCACCCCCGGATCCCTCACTAAGATTATCACATGCATACATTTCTCTATAAAATTCGCTCCATCGCTGCATGACGTCCGATTTTTCTGAGAGGACGTCATTGGTTCTCGAAAGCACTTTGTTCATTCTTAAGGCCGTCGCACCACTTCGGGTCCTTCCAACCTCTTTCCAGAAGAGTTTGGAGTTCTCCTTAAAGTTATGCGACAACCTCTCCTCCGCTTTTATTCTACACCTTTCACGCACTTCCTCAATCAATGTTTTCGTTCATTCTTTCTTTCATCTTCTCTCTCATATCCTTATCATTACTAGAGGCCAAGTAGTTTAACCATGCTTTCTTCTTCTTCTTTACAGGTTATTTCACTTCATCATTCCACCATGCATCTCTTCTTTTACTACTACCTCTTTTTCTCGTTCCACACACTTCTTCCGCTGCACTTACCATTCCATCCCTAAGGTTCTGCCATTTTCTTTCCACACATTCCTTTCTGCCATTTTACACAAAAAAATGTATGACGTGTACCAGAATAACCCGAGTAGATTTTGGCTAGTTCATTGCGCAGATCGCTTACTTTGAGTAGGCATTCAGTTGGCTGTTTAATACAAGTTAATAAACCTCAGAGATCAAAACTCACGCAGGTTATAGACATTATACTTCTATTCTATTTTTTATGTCTACAGTATATTTTTTCTTTTATGGTGGACGCGTTTCACATACACGTACTTATATAATAACCATGCAAAAACATCCAGACTCAATACAAAATTTAACGTTTTTATTTGCAAGAGATTGTGCATTCTCATATTAATTGTCCAGAGTAAATAAGACAAATTTTCTTTAATATAATTTTTCACCATAAAAATATGAAACCAGCCCTTAAAATAATTTAAAATTAAAAATTTTGTACAGCCGACTTCTATATAAATTATTAAGAATAACTCAAAAACTATTAGTCTGACCTTGATCAAATTCATATGGGACCACACGAGAAGTATCAGCTTTCATATAAAAAAATAATCATCGGAATAGGTTCACCCAGTAAAAAGTTATCAAGTAACACACATTAAAAAAAAAAACAAAAAAAACATGCAGTCGAATTGAGTACCGTCTCCTTTTTGGAAGTCGGCAGATAAAACGTGTTGTACAAACTGTAACACCTTATTTAATCCTCTGAGGGTTTGAACATTTCAAAATCCTATCTTAGTTAAGTACGTTATGTAGTCAGTAATAAAAGGGAGCTATATTGTCACAATTTCATGCTTCTAAATCCGGCGCAGCAGTTTGAGCTGTGCTTCATACCAATATTTTTCATATATAACTTGCAACTTCGTTTTAAAAGTGGTTAAATTTTGGAAAACAAAAAAAAATATTTTATTATTTTAATTCAATACATTTAATCCGCCTTGTACATGTTCCTCTTAATTCATACATCTCCTATATTATATAAATAAATAAAATTGTAGTGTCTGTTTGTAATGTCAGACAGCCTTTTACTAAATTCATATGAAAGTATATATGGTACTTATAACAAGAATACAATTTTTAAAATTTTTGTCTGTCTGTCTGTCTGCTTGTTTCGGCTAATCTCCGAACGGTCGGAACGGAACGATTTTAACTGGCAGATAGCTGATGTTATAAGGACTAACTTAAGCTACTTATAGATATTTTAGAAAAAGAATTAACAAACTCGCGGGCGAATTCGCTAGTAACAGTTAACAGCTAGTATTTCATGTAATTTTAAGACTAAAGAGGAATGCCTAGTTTCCAGTCAAACTGTTTACAACATACTTTTAATTTTAGAACATTGTATAACTACTGTCTGTTTGTGTACCTTATCCAATAAAATAAATTTAAAAAAAATATTTGTGCAGTTCACACGCGGTAGAAGTGAACCCAATTGAAATTAAATATAATAAAAAAATATTTCACTTCAAATTATTTGTTTAATATGATCATTTTTAACCGACAACCAACAAGTGCGACATTAAATATAAGATAAATGTTTAATTTTATAGCAAATAAAAGTTACAATCCTAACTTTTAGACTTAATTTTAGTGTAATGAATCAAAAGAATATTTTCTTTCTGGTAATTGCTTTGTTATAACACTAACGCCATCTACTTCATTCTATAGATAAAATAATTTTATCGAACAAAAATTGATTGACTCTCAAAGTGGTACATAATGCCTCATCCACACGCTTGGCAAACAACGGCAAACAGCATACACCAAACAGCAATCACGAACGTGTGGATGGTTGTTCGCCTGTTTGTTTGTTTCTTTGTATGTGATTGCCAGTGATCGGCGTTGGTGTCGGTTTTTATGCACCGATCAAAGGCTGTTCGACAAACGTGTTTGCGATGTATCCACATGTTAGCGATCAGTTAGTAGCACGCGCGAGCTTGCGGCTTGCGGGCGGCGGAAGGAGTTACTAGTGGCTATTATTATTATACTCTACGCCAATTTTACCAATCTGAAATTTGTCTCGGAGGTAAATATGATTTCAGAAGTTGAGTTTCGTACCAATTCTAGTTCGATAAGTTAGTAGATCTACCACCTATATTTTTTTAAGTTTTCTAGAGACCTCCCAATAATAATGTGATTTACTCCTAATTAATGTTTCTGTTGGGTAACAAATATTTCACTTCTCATTTCTTTTTTTATAAAGAGCCACGTGTGAAAGCAGGATCATTGATCATCAATTCCCAAAATAAAATCCGAAAAAATTATATAAGATCAGTATATCCTATATATCGATAAGTTTAGCATATCCTGATTTAATAGTTTTTAGACGTTTTAGTTACACAACAAGGAACCCTTATGGTGTCGCTATGTCCGTACGCGGTTTTGCTCAGACTCTAGGTGGTACAAATCTGTAATTTGGCACAGTTATAAATATTAATCACGTCTAGAAATCTGTGAAATAAAATTTTAAAAATATTTTTATTTTGGGTATTTCCCATACAAGTAAATAGAGGATAATTTTTTACGGGTCTATTCTATCATGTGGGGTATCGTTGGTTAGGTCTTTCAAAAACATTGGGGGTGTTGAACAACATCTTTTCGATTCAGGGGTCCGTTTGTGAAATATTTAGCTTTAAAGTGGTATTTTTCATTAGAATCATGTGTCACCCCCCCCCCCCCTCCCCTACCAACTTAACCGATGTTTATCGAAATGTGAAAAGTTTACTCAATAGTAGTTCAAATAATGCAGTTAAATGGAAAACTATCACAGCTAAGTAGAATCAAGATGTTAACGAGTAATAGTTTCTGTTTCTGTTTCAGTTGACCAACTTATAAAATATACTTGGATTAGTAAAAATTTCGTTACATTTTCATAGAAAAGACCTACGACTATTTTAGAAGGCGCTTCGAATAAAGAGATAATCTATGTTAAAAGTAAATAGATTCAATATAATGTCGAACGAAAGTTCGGGGTTCGATTGACTGGGGGTCAAGCATTAATTTCATAAAAGTTTGTGTTTAGATTAATTTAGAGTCACGTGTTACATGATAATCCGTTATGCAATACGAATAAAAGCGTTCAAACCAAACTTATTTGAACCTGAAGACAATTATGTGATAATTGAGAATTCATTTGGGATTCTATGGTGTGTACAATCTTCAATACAATAACCTTGAGAGTAATTCATATTGCCTTATTTTTAAATAAAAATAGGTCAAAGCGAAAGTAATCGCTGCCACAAGCTGGTAGTCCGTCATGTTTGCTTATCCGGAATATACTAGCACGTTCGCCGAGCGTGTGGATGCCGTGTTTATGTTGGGTGAATGTGGTCGGTGTTTGTTCGTGTATGGCGTATGTGGCAAACACCAAGCGTGAGGAGGCGGCATAAGAGAGGCGCTAGATGACATAAACACGAATAATCTTCTTCTTCTTCTTCTTTTAAATTATGGCTTCTCTTGATAGCACGAATAATCGATACAAATAAATAAAATTGAAGTGTCTGTTTGTAATGTCAAAATACCAGCTTTTTACTAAATGCTGAAAATATATACGGTACTTATCACAAAAACAAAATTTTGTCTGTCTTTCTGTCTGTCTGTTTGTTCCGGCTAATCTCCGAAACGGTTGGACCGATTTTGACGCGACTTTCACTGACAGATAGCTGATGTTATAATGAGTAACTTAGGCTACTTACATTTTAGAAAAAGTATTAGAGTTCCGCGCAACATAATTAAAACCCTAAATTTCACGCGGGCGAAGTCGCGGGGAACAGCTAGTTTAATATAAATCGCTAAACTGTGAAATCGTGGATTATTATGAATGAATTGGATATGATAATATTATTCAACATGGTTAATTTTATTTATTTAATAAGTTTGTTAATTTGAATTTTTTTTTGCGCCCAGAAGAAATTGGAAAATGGGCTACCCTTTACGTAGGGAGGCGGTAAATGCTTTATGCCTACCACGACAGCCGATCTGTCGTGGTTATGTGGGACTCAGTGTGTCAAACCTATAGTGGAGCCTAGGTGCTACCCACTAAAAACCGCCTGTGGGACTGGCAATTGGCTGATTAAGCTTTTATGCCGGATCGGAAGCGACCCTCTTTTGGGAGAAGATGGCGCAAGCGGCTACGAGCCGCTGAGGGAGAGGCTACTAAGGCAAATTTATTATGAGTTGGCCTGAGCCGCCAGGAGGCAGTTCAGGTCGGTTGAATGTTTATTAGGCGGGTCCGAGAGGAAGTTTCTCGGCCTGCGGACTCGATAGCGATTTGTTAATTTTCTTTTTCAGGTCAAATTTATATTAACCATCTTCAAAGCATCGCACAAAGAGGAGACCGAAATTTTTAAACACTAGCAATGCTATTAATAGTACACCACCTTTTGAGTTCGTGATCCGAATCTTGTCATTAGGCTACTGTCGCTTATTACATTGTATTCTATCTCATTCTCTCGCAGGTTAAATCCTATACATGTATAATTTTCATCTAGTGGCATATCAGAACGATGCTAAAGAAGTTTTTACTTCAATAAATTGTTTGTACACCACACAAGCACTTGTTCCGTGTGCCGCAATCGCAACAAAACTTAACCGTGAACCATATTTCCAGAACACTACACATCGTGTTTTGGGGCTTGAAAGTTAACACCAATGATTATTAATTAAGGAGTCTGTTTAATCTACTTGCTATTGATTAAACAGACTCCTTAATTAATTAGAATATTTACGTTGTTTCATACAATAAAAGCACGTGAATTTTCTATGTTAATTAAACTGAAAGCCGATACGAAGTTAAATTTGATACAACAAACAATTAATAAAGCTATGACTTTCAACTCCCCGTTATATTAGCGAACAAAAGCTAAATCTGTTTTGCTACGTGATTTAATTATCGTCTTTCTAACAACAAAATAAAAATAATTCTTTTTAATAATTCAACAAAAACAATTTACACAAATTACAAATTCATGAGTTAAAATGAAACATTTAATATTCAAAAAATTTCTTTTTATAGAATAACGGTGACAAACGAGCACACTGTCCACCTGATGGTAAATGGATGCCGTGGCCCATAGATATCTACATTTGCAGACACGTTATCACCCTTGAGGATTTAGATGGAACGCCCCGTTTCAGTAAAAAAGGTCTCCGGTTCTCTACATGCACTATACGAAACAAAGCAGCATTTAGCTACTATTTTACGTTAGTATTCTGTGAGAGCGTGGTCCTGCCCCGGTTGAGCCGACCCATTCTTGCTACAACCATAATATAGCTGCAGTGTGGTTTTACCAAATGCAGATATCCCAAAAATATCAAACAACAACTTATGCCGTTACATTATTACGCTATGCGCATAGGAGCTGAAGCATGAAGCTGGCGGCCGTAAAGGAAGGCACGCTTTGTGTTTTAATGCGCCTTACCTGAGAAGGAAAAGGAGGAAGAGCGGTCCTCCTCGGAGGAAGGGCTGCGCTTGGGCGGCTAGCGCTGGTGGGGCCGCGGATGTGTGCAAAAGCTTTCCTCTGGTCCTACCAATATACAGCGAAGATGGAACACCATGTTAAGGTTTTAGTCGATACGAGTTTGAGATAAGCCGTCCTTGCGCCCGTGAGGCGGGTATGAGTAGGCATTTCCCCATGTAAAAAAGGCGCACAATTACGTACAATTTTGAACCAAACAATTGTTGTATGTCGAAAGTATAATAGGAATTTATGAAAGTCTGCATATCGTCAACAGTGGTAGAGCCACGCGGCAGCTTTTGCTGCCGCACGGATGGGCCGGCTCGAACCGGGGTGGTACCACGACCTCACAGAATACCAGCCTGAAGTAGAGGTTAACCTCTGCGTTTCGCTTGGTGAGTGCAGGTGGCCGGAGGCCCTTTTTACTGGAAATGAGGCATTCCATCTTAGTCCTCACGGGTGACAACGCATCTGCATTTTGATTCGCAAACGAGGATAGATGTAGATGTCTATGGGCCGCAGCAACCACTTACCATCAGGTGGACTGTGTGATCGTTTGTCACCATTATCCTATAAAAAAAATTTAGAAAAATCGCTATAAAAATGTTACTTTACGTTCAGCTCTCATTTTTTTTGACACAATGCGCTCATGGTCCTATTATAGTCTATTGTTGACCTTAGTTATTCCCCATAAATAGCCTCACACAGTACTTTGTAGCACCCATGGTCAAGAGGTGTTTGATATTCTAATGTCATCATTAGCGTGAACTACGTGCAGCTTTCAATTATTATTTTTGACACAATTTGCTTACTGTATAATGATTCAGGAAGTCTAGAAAACTTGGTATGTTTGATTTTGGATTTAATTTTATTAATCAGACGATGATTTAAGTGACTGGATGCTAGCAGCTGCTTGGGATAAACAAACCTTATACGCCCTTAGATAAGGGGGGGGGGGGGTGAATCTATCACCCCATTTCGTCCTTGGTTTGTATTGTTAGAGATAGATTAGATTAGTTATTGTAGATGGCGATATAACCATCTAGTTTACATCAGACCTAAAATATTTAGATGTCAGACCGGCAGGGATCTGAAGGGACTTCCAAGACGAAAGGTTATCGACCAAATTGGCGATATATTGAAGATGGGCCAAATTAAGTGTACCCTTAACCGACGACCATGTATGCGTTGGTATATAGATGTAAACGAGGCGAAAGAGGTGTGTCAGGATCGTGCCAAATAAAAGTCCGTAGTCTCTGTCTACCCCTTTGGGTGACAGGCGTGAGTGTTTAGGATTATGATTATGAGACCGACAACGGCCAAATGCTTATTATAAAGGATTATTTTTCAAACAAATTTTTATAACAAATATATAAATAATAATATACCGTTATTTGCAGTTTTTTAATATATGAGTAAATAAGGCGTCTAATTTAATTTGAAATTCTCCCAAATTGAATATTATTTATGGGCAACAACTATGTACGCTTACGCGCACTCCTCTGTGTGCCGACCGAGCGACCCTTACGAATGTGTGCGTGTGTAGTAAAGTAGTAGGCGTTAAATATTTATTGAATGACAATCGGTTAAAATAATGCATTACAATGCATGCTGAATTTAAAAGATAAAAAAAGACAGAATGTTTGAGATATTTTAATCAATTTTTCTTTTCCATTGGCCTATATAACTTATTTTGAACCTTCTCTGCAGAATTGCCAGACTGGTACCTAACTTGTGAGAGACTGGTGCCTGATGTTTTTTTTATAGGATAAGGGTGACAAACGAGCACACAGTCCACCTGATGGTAAGTGGTTGCTGTGGCCCATAAACATCTACATCTATACTCGTTTGCGAATCAAAATGCAGATGCGTTGTCACCCGTGAGGACTAAGATGGAATGCCTCATTTCCAGCAAAAAGGGCCTCCGGCCACCTGCACTCACCAAGCGAAACGCAGAGGTGAACCTCTACTTCACGCTGGTATTCTGTGAGGTCGTGGTATAAAAACTTGTATTACAGGTCACCAAGGCTCCCCCGTGGCTAGAGGAACAATCTGAGTAACACAAAACAAAAAAGGAGATTATAATTATGTAAATAAACAATATTAACTACAGTAATTGCAGATTTCACATCAACGGGTGTATGTATTATGTATAGAGTTTGTTGAACATGAGTGCGAGTTCTATATTTTTGTAGATTATTGTATTTACGTATCACTATCTATTACGCCGGCTCGCGCGAATAAATTATTTCGGGAGCGCTTTTTCTTCTGAATTGCTTAACAAAATCAGTATTCAAGACTAGCTGAGAGGTAGTATAGGCTAGATAGCCTATATTATTCATCATGATTCTGGCTATAACATACGAAATGAATTATTCAAATCGGACTGGTAGTTCCAGATATTAGCGTGTGTAAACAAACAAACAAAAAACAAATACCTCTTCCACTTTATTAAGTGGCGAAACTTGCGAAGTCACTTATTGATTTCACGATATCTGTTCATCTGTCCGTCTGTCCGTCTGTCCCACGATTATCTCGAGAACGGTTTCGAATTTTCAAATTCTGTTTTCAGCAATCGATTACTGATCACCCAGGCATCTGAACCTCCTATTTTGAAACTGATTGCTCAACGGCAACCGTTAAAAACCGCTACAAAGCTGATTGCTTCGCCTCTTTGCTATGCTGTTAGCTTGCTAGGTTTATTATATTATTAGTATAGAAACCCAGATTAGAACACATATTTGTCATTTCGTAAGAGGAAGACAAACAAGCACACAGTCCACCTGATGGTAGGTGGTTCTGTAGCCAATAGACATCATGAGCTATCAAAACATTTGTGAATGCAGACTTTTGAGGAATAAGCACAGGATTCTTCATGTCCTCTGGGATTTTTGCATGACGTAGATGACCACCTACTCTTAAGATCTCATTTTCAGGATTTAATGAGGTAAGTGTACTCTATCTTCGTTGAAACACTGACTTTAACACATTTTTATACAGATAAGTAATGCTTAATTTATTTCCGATGAACTTAACCAACTAGTTTTAAGTTTTCCTTTAGATTTTAAATGCAAAACCTTCTACAATATACAATGACTCTGGTAAGTTTATTCAATGATGAAAATTTTGAAAGCACATTTTCAGAACTACAGATAAGTGAATGAACCACAACTCTTTCCTTTTTCTCTTCTAAACATGTGTCCTTTGATTTCCCTTTATTACATTGCATTTCTTGGTTTTTCAGCCATTTAGGACCGGAGCTTCAGATCTTCCATCTAGATCAATAATGCTGGCGTATACGACAGCTGCAAATGCATCATGAGATGCGTCACAAAATCCTTGGAGCTCTAGATATGCTTCACCGTGAAGACCTAACTGACTAAGGCTGACTAAGGCTACTACGATAGACTATCCACTCATGCAGTAAATGGAAGCTCATCGTCCCATCCGATACTTGACATCCAAATTTTCTGTATGAGTATTTTAGTGATCCATCCCAAGGCATCGTATAGCTTGGTGAAGTCAGATATGACCTTTCGCTTAGTCAAAGATGGAAGGAAGGAAGATAAGGTAGGAAGCTGAACAGTGTACTGAAATTCATCAGTTGATCTATTCCACGTTAAGCCTACAATGTTTAACACCTCATCAGTTTAAAATTCCAAGCTGTCTTTTATTTCGGTTCTTCCTTCATTTATTTCGTGCATTAGCTCATTACTATTTCTGAACCACTTCTGAAGTTGGAAGTCTCCGCAACTCAGCAATTCAATCATATTCCTATATATTAATTTCACGCCTTCGGCTATAGATTCGTAATCCGTCGTAAGGTCGTCAACATAAAAATCTGTCAGCACACGCTCATTAACTGAAGAAAAGGCATTTC
Source organism: Parnassius mnemosyne (assembly GCA_963668995.1). Lineage (NCBI taxonomy): Eukaryota > Metazoa > Arthropoda > Insecta > Lepidoptera > Papilionidae > Parnassius > Parnassius mnemosyne. The sequence continues at coordinate 5,304,534 of CAVLGL010000093.1, read as the reverse complement.
CCTCATCATACGCAAGCTGTTGCAACGATGTTACAGCTAGATATGGTGCTGAAGATGTACTGAAGTTCACACGCAATAAACGTAAGTGTTGCAAATCCTCCTTTGGATTTTCTCGCCAATAAACTCTGATAGTCGGTGTTATCTCGAAACACTTTAACCTATCTGTACATTTTCACAATATCAGTGACCAAATAAATACGATACCGACGCCATCGCATGATGATATGTCGCAGATCAGGTTGAAGTGTTGAGCCTCAGACATTGCCTTACATCTGGCTATCTATTGTGGAAGGAAGAGTTTTACAAGCAAGTAGATGGTGTTGCGATGGGCTCACCAGTATCTCCCATTGTCGCCGATATTTTCATGGAGGACTTTAAGGAGAAAGCCCTGCTTACTGCACCAGTAACTCCAAGGTTCTACAAGCGGTACGTAGACGATAATTTCACAATTTTACCATCAGACTAAGTAACTGCATTTTTAGAACATCTTAATTCCATAAACTCTAAAATTCACTCACACTGTGTTTAGAAAGAAGACCCATACAAACCGATATTTAAACGGTGATTCACATCACTATCCTTCACAGTTAGCTACCGTGGGTAAATCTTTGTTTCAGAGAGCACGAGGGATCTGTGACAGTAAATACCTGGCCGCCTAGCTTCAGCACGTCAAGCAGGCTCTGCACGACAACATTGAAGCGAGCTTCTATTAGAACATTCTTCAAGCCGCCGAAGAAGATTAGTCAGTTCTTACCATCCGTCAAGTGAAATATTCCTCTACAAGATGCAGGAGTGTACAAGCTTGATTGTGATTGTGGTCTCTGATATATAGGGGCAACAAAACGATCAATAAAAACCCGCGTAAAAGAACACATAGCTGACGTAAAGCACAAACGTTCCGGGAAGTGTGTAGTTTGTGATCATATCCTAGACGGCCTCCGCCACTACATTAGATTTGATAAACCACAAATCCTCTTGAAAGAACATCGATTCCTGCCAAGGATGATACGTGAGGCTATTGAAATTAAAAAAACATCCTAATTTCAATAGAGAGGGAGGCTGGGTACTATCTCCTGCTTGGGATCCTGTAATTAATAAAATTAAAACTAAACCCAAGCATACCACTGCAAGACTTCAAGACACAGTAAGTTCAATCTGCGTAGATCGGACCAAAATTAATAATTAAGAAAGCTGAAGGTACTCCGGGTTAACTCGGACATCGGGACGTCAATCACCTCAGTCCCCCGTGACCGTGGGTGCTGGAAAGCACCCGAAACGTGTAATTAATAAAAATAGGAAAAATAAGTTAATTAAACGCGATAAAATCCGTAAAAATACTTTTATTCAATGTGTAGTATTCGCGTAAATATAAGAAATCATAATGTCCCATGCAAGCATAAATTAGTTAAAGCGTGTAAACACTCATTAGTGCCATCTAAAAGTGCTTTTAATGTCGAAGCTGATTTGTTTTTACACATATTTTGATTAAATGTACGCTTTCAAATACAATTACACAGGTATCTTTTGTAATTAAATATTTTTTCTATTTGTTCCCAACATTGTATAATAATTAGCTGCAGTATTGGGTACCTGAGGAATCAATTTTGGACGTCGTCTAAGGACTCGTTTGAGTGTATCAACGAAACAAACAGTGTGCCTAGTGCGAGTTTTTGTTTTTACGCGTTCGATATCGAGAACGTTAACTACGATTTGTATAGAATAAAATCAGCGCCAACTAGTGGCAATAATCGGAATCACAATTCATTATTAGCTATTTGTTTATGTTTCGGAATTTGATCAAGGTTTCGACAGTTTGTGTTAGTTTTATGAGATTGAGAATTAGCCATTTTATTTTAATGTTAATTATTGAAAGTATTAAATTGAAAGCAAAAAACATGAAGATGTTTTCATTCTAAATGATTTTATGGTGATATTTATGGAGCAGTAAATAGAATTTAGTTACTTAGTGTTAAGTGAACTTATGATACTTACTTATTACTGACTTAACTATTAAATAGTGATGGTAGGAACTTGGATTTATCAAACGCTATTTACACAAAAACTTGAATACTTTCTTAGAAAAAGCGATATCTATCCTTAAATTACCTGTCATTGGGGTGTAACAACGGACTAAAATATGCACAAGCTCTTGCTTCAACACTGGCTTTATAATAGTAGTCATCTATTATTATTAGTTATTAATGCCTTTGTGGCTGCAAACATCCTCCTAACGAAAAAATAACGTCCTGCCTAAATTATATATCGTTCTCACAAAACGAAATAAAATTAACTCTTCATCAATTATTCTCACTCTTCTATCTCACTGTAAAAATTTAGGTGAATACTTTTTCGATAACGACCGCGTAAAGTTTTACGTCTCGAATGATCGAAGTTGCCGCTCCAACCAATCACGTGCGTTAACGTTCTCACTGGCGAATGAGAGTCAATGCTCGATGGTGATTCCAATTATTGCCACTAGTTGGCGCTGATTTTATTCCATACAAATTGTAGTTAACTTTCTCGGTATCGAGTGCGTAAAAACAACAACTCGCACTAGGCACACAGGTCCCTAATCGTTGTCCATTCGCTATATTTGATCGAAATGGTAGGTATAGTACACAGAGTACATTATATATAGGGAAATAGTACACAGAGTACATTATATATAGGGAAGTATAGTAATTTTTGGTAGTTTAACTGATGTGGACGTAAACGAACTATCACTCTTGCAACACAATGTTTTATATTATATTCATATTCACTTAACATGGATGATTTATTTTTAAGATCTAATTTATAATATATATAAGTCTTCGTCCAAAGATGTTTTATAGGTCATAAAACATCTTTGTCTTCGACATAAAATTCTTCTTTTATGTATACAGATGCCTCAAATTTATTCCAGTTCGAATCCTGGAAATTTTTTGATGTGTAATTTTAAAATCATTTGTAAAAGTTAAGGTGAGTTCTTGAAATTCTTTTGTACATGTCACTTTGTAGTTAGGATAAATTACTGAAGTGCCCAATTAAAGACAATACATGAAGTAAGATGCAGTCAATGATTTTCAAGTTTCGTAAAAATATTTTAAATTTTTTTTCTAGGTCGTTAGATCATCAAAATTAATCGCACATAAATTCTTAACATTGGCTACAAAAATCCCTTGTCTTATACGTGGTAGAGCCATGCTGCACCATTTTTAAAACGCTTGGTTACATAAATTCTAAATATTAGTTCTATCTATATATCTTTATCGACAATTTTACAAGTCCAGGGAAATAACGAAATTTTCTAAGTGTTTGCAACTTGTTAGGTTGTTATGAAATCGGGCATAGATTCCTCGTCTGAACACTTTTTGGATGATTATTCTAAATCTAATATTATCTAGTAAAAGAAATTTTATAAGTTCAAAGCAATTGTAAAATTTTCTAAGATTTTGACACTTGAACACTCTTTATTTTACTGTTAAATTAATATTAAAGTACTCACAGTTCTATCCGTTTTTCGCCAGCGCTGGTATCGATGATGCAGCCATACAGTAAAAAAGACCCCTCCACACGGGATCCTCATTGCCAACTTCCGTCCGCTATGACTTCCACTATGACAGACTATGCTACTCACCGGAATTAACAGCACTATCGGCAACCAATCAGCTACCGTGTCACTAATGCTACATATTGCTTTATGAGTGAGGATTGAACAATAGTTTTTATTTTTTTTTATCTGAATTTATTTTGTCTAAATTAAGTGAGAATATGCGACATAAGACATCAGATTAGTGACTTAATATTCTAGTAGATAGAAGTACCCTTTTTTAGGAGAATGCTAGCTTGATTACGAAAACACTAGTATTTTTTGCGTCTGCGATGTACTGATGATGCCTGTTTAAAGATTTAGTGACTAATATTGAAAAAGGCTTGAAAGTCTCGTTTAATGCCTTTCATACGCCAATCGACATTTTTTTTAATAGGATAAGATGACAAACGAGCACACAGTCCATCTGATTGTAAGTGGTTGCTGTGACACATAGACATCTACATTTATCCTCAATAAAGAATCAAAATGCAGATGCGTCGCCACCCGTGAGGACTAAATGCCTCTTTGCCAGTAAAATGGGTCTCCGGTCCTATACACTTACCATACGAAACACAGCAGTGTCAAGCTGCCATTTTACGCTGGTATTATGTGAGAGCATGGTCCTTCCCCGGTCGAGCCGAACCATTCGTGCTACAACTATACTACTATTATAGGTGCAGCATGGCTCTACCACGATTAAGACATATCAAAACATATCAACCAACGGAACGGGTATATGAATATATACCTTAGGGATGATTCTGGCTTGAAGATATATATAAGTTCATAGAATAACTCTAGAACGTCTTAAAGTCTTTCGCTGTGAAATATGTGGAAAGATTAATTTACTAATTAGTGAGTGTTATTATAAAAAACAGACTAAATTTAAACGGCTGAAGTCTGTCGCATAATTGTGACATAATTCATTCATCAAAAGTTGGAAGTATTCTGTCTTGAAGGACGCCCATAACTTTGTGTTCTTTATATACATTCATACGGAATGAACTAGGAGCGTCTTAAAGCGGTACCTATGCTTGGACAAACTTCGTCATTTAAGAAGTCCTTCGCTAGAGCGAATCTAGCAAATCGAATAAAATCACTAGCACTTTTTTATAGAAGACGGTGCAAACAAGTGCAACACCAGGGGAATTGTAGGTACGTCGTCAGCCTTTTAAAAAGGATTAAGCTCATTTCTTGAAGGACCCTAAGTCGTATCATTCCGGAAAACTACTCCACAAAGAAGCCTTGCGAGGAAGAAATCACCAAGTTTATCGCACAGTCGTGTATCGCCAAGCATCCAATTGATGTGGATGATATCGTGAGTTTTGTCGTGATTTACTTTAGTGGAATTTGGTGGCTGGGATTAATCCTAACAATTCCTCAGAGCACTCCCGGTCGTAAATGCGATATAAAATGCAAAGGGATGCAACATGTCTTCGAAGCGGCAGTGGATCGCGCTGACCAGAAAGAGTTCGTTTGTCGATAATTCAAGCCACTTTTCGCTGGATGTGGTCAAGTGGAATAAGCTGTCAGTGCAGAAGCCTACCATCAGGTAGGTTGTAAGTTTGTTGATCACTTCATTTTTATATTTTCTTTTTATTATTAATTTCCTACGTCGAATAATTAATGTTAATTCATTTAAATTAATAATAAATTAAATTAATAATGCTCTATCGAAATTTATTCATTGGTTTAACGCCAACAATATGCTCTTAAACGGCAATTAGACAAATTGTATTAAATTTACAATACCTACTGTAAAACATTCGAATACCAATGTGCTGTTAAATGGGGAGGAGTTGAATCTTGTGGATACCACTGTTTTTCTTGGTATTACTGTTAATGCGAAACTTCAATGGGGCCTCCATATTAGCAAGCAGACTTAGTTCTGCAGCTTATGCTGTAAGAAAGATTAGAAGTCTCACAGATGTTGAGACAGCTAGATTAGTGTATTTTAGTTACTTTCATAGCGTAATTTCTTATGAAATTTTGCTATGGGGTAATGCGACCGATATTGAAGCTATCTAACAAGTTTAAAAGTTTTGCAAAAGAGAGCCGTTCGGGCGATTTATAACCTAAATTATAAAGAGTCCCTCAGACAAAAAATTAAAGAAATAAACATATTAACTTTGGCATCGCAATATATTTATGAAAATGTAAAGTATGTACATAAACACATAAATAGCTTTAATAAGAATAAGGACGTTCATACCTTAAACACTAGGAACAAACATAAGCTTGTAATGCCAGTTACTAGACTCCACAGAATCAGTATGTTCATTTATGGGGCAATGTATATGCTTTTACAAAAAAATCCCAGAACATATTCAAAGTTTATCAATAAACAAGTTTAAAAGTTTTATTAAAGAAAAACTGTACAAAAAGGGTTATTATAATATCAAGGAATCCATGAATGAAAATAAACCCTGGGAATAAGGTGATCGCCACCATGCTGGTTCTATGATAAATCATTTAAAAATTGTATAAACTAAATTATTGTTAAATAAAATATGTTTGAAAAAAAAAGTCCCGCTGGGTTTCTTGCTGGTTCTTCCCAGGACAGAGGTATTTTCCGAACCAGTGGTAAATAAAAAATGACTTTCAATAAGTATTATATAATAATCAATATTGAATAAAAAATTATTCTATTCTATTCTAATATAGGATACTGTTTAAAGATCTTGCGTAAAGAATTAAGAAATTTCACAATTCAAGTCTTCCACATCCCTGCGGAATGAGCGAAGACTCGCCGCGTTTTCCATCCTATTATAGTAAATATACATGGAAATTAAATGAATGTAATGAAATTAAAACACTTTTTTTTACTTAAGGTTTTAACTAGCCTGAATGACCTTGACGAAGCGGCGATCGCAGAGATTTTAGCCGATGTCAACACCGTCTAGCAACTACGTTTTGTATTACTTATAAAAGTGCAAAGATTAATAGACTGCAGAGATGACAATTATATAAGTGACATACTGCCTGTTATGCTTGCGCATCTCTGAGAATTATGGCGCGGTTACGCATCGTCAATTACAATGTGCTGTAGCTTTGTCCGGTAGGCGTCACGAGCTATCAAGTGTTCAAGTTTCAAGTACTGTAAATTTTCCCGGGTTTGATCCCCGACAGCACGAATGAAATTTGTAATTGCAATTTTCGTCAACACGCATTGGGGAAGCACGGCAGGCATTTCCTTGCCCTAAAACCCTCTCAGAAATAAAAAAGAGTCCTGTGCCAAGTAGAGGGCCTTGTTAGCCTATTACTTTACTTTGTAGCAATATTTATATTCGGTTCAGATATAGAAGGGTACCTTATGCTGACAAAAATATCATGTGGAGGCGACGAAAACGTAAAACATCTTTGTACCTATTATCTAAAACGTTCGAAAGATTGTCAGTCATGTCATACGCCACATTTTCTATAGAGCGTAGAACATTGCAGATAGGGCAAATTAAAAAATAATCCAAAATATTATGGGAACTATTTATTAATAATATATACATTTATAGGTATTTATAATAAAAACAATGAACAAGCTGCAAAGTTCAACTAATAATGTTTTTTGTAAACATAATCGTAAAATTCCTGTTTTAATTTTTACCAATGGTTAATTGATGAAACGTAGATAAGATCACTTCATATAAAATATATTTAATTAAAATTGACACGTGACCTATTTGGCCTTCTACTTACAAATCGGCGGAAATTTGAAAAGAAGATTTTGTCTTTTCACACAAGTATTGTTTACAACTGGCGTGGTTTCGAAAAGTGTGATTAAGTGTCAGCGGTATATAATCAATTAAATACTGAACGTTTTTGAAATTTACTTTTTTGTTTATTTTTGTTATATCTTCTTAAAAACTGACGCCATCTCCCTATTTTATTATTTGTTTTTTTTTGGAACGCATAAGGATAAGTTAGACTATATTAGATTAACTTGGATAAGTTTATAATTTTTTTAACTTTATCACAAAATTTCCGCAATAAATTATTACCTTTTCTACAGTGATTCTCTCCTCTTAGTTTCGGCGTGACTGTAGGATGTTATAGTGAGTCACCGTCAGTTACTAAGCGGCCATAAATCATTGTATGTATGTATAGACAAACATATATACATTTTGAGATTTTAATATTTATGTTTTTTTGAATTTTGATTGATTTTTTGAAACCTGGTAAAATTATTTTTTTCCATACCAATTGATGGGCCTGAGTATAATGCCAGTTATGCTCTTTGACTGAAGTTATTTTTTATTTTATGCTCAATTGCAGACAAAACAATATTGATTGCGCATTTCTAAAACAAAATTTTACCTCTTATCCATCTAATAATAGCTTCTGCACCTAACACGGCGGAATAGTTATTATTATCTATAAGAACATTTGCGGAAACAGTTTTTGTTAACAGTTATGAGTGTAACATTTTATCAGCTGCTTTGTTTATAGAGCCTTGAGCAATACTTTGCCGGTTTCTGTACAGAAAATGATGCTAGCTTTGCAAATATGAATGGCCGCTACCATTGAATATAATACCCGCTATGTTACACTTATTTACATGGAAACTTTAATTATCATTTGCATAAAATTCTAAATAGCACTTTTTACACAAGAAAGTAAACTTTTAGATCAGTCCATCTTGTTTTTCACTAATTAAGTAAAAAGAAAACAAACCAATAGGGCCGTGATTTAAAATTTCTTGCAACTTTTTATAGAAAAGCATGACCTTATCATAATATAAAAGTCAATCATTTAGCCATGGGATAAAACTTTTAAGTGTGCCAGTCAAACATTAATAATGATATTCGGGTCATTATACTGGAAATAGTCTTTTAAATATTTTATAGTACAATTGATAATCTTCAGTATGATTGACCGTGTATATGACCTTTATAAGTCTATGTTATTTTTGATGAAAATTATTATTGCAGATAAAAGCCCTTTCACATTTATTTTAATCTCGAATTAAATTAATCAAAATGAAAATAAGAACTTTGGCTCTTTATAACTGATCTTTAAATATAAAACACTGACTTGAAATTATATAATTATTGGCATTTTTTTAATTAATTGAACTTTTTTAAGATTATGTTGAAACTATACTGGTAAAAAAAAACAAATATATATATATATATATATATATATATATATATATATATATATATACATATATATATATATTATAGTTCTTGATGAAAATAATGTATGCGCGTTACATCACATCCCATCAAGAATTTCTAATGTAATTCTTGGTGTAAAGCTAAGACGTGATAATAACTGTAAACAATAGAATAACAAAATAATGAAAACATACAAAACATTTACAAAAATACTTGCTTTATAACCTAATAAATATTATTTGACCGTAATAAAATAAAACAAGGTAGTCTTCGGCATGAAATTAAAAATAAATATTTTCGATTATTTTTGCAATATCTAACAGCCGGATCAGCGCGCGATTCTGATCCATCTAAAGATGCTAAATTTCAGCAAGCACTGTTAAATTCAATAGGAGTGACAGAAAAACGGTTCTTGATATAGAAAGGTAAATAAATTATTTAACCTATAAAGTAAAATCACTTTATTACAAATCAAAATAGCCCAATAACTTTATTAACATGAGACATAATTGTACGAGTGCTTACAATACATTATTTTACTGAAATCTCAGAATTTTTTTTTTTAGAATAAGGGTGACAAACGAGCACACAGTCCATCTGATGGTAAGTGGTTGCTACGGCCCATACACATCTACATCTATTCTCGATTACGTATCAAAATGTAGATACGTTGTCACCCATGAGGACTAAGATGCAATGCCTCGTTTCCAGTAAAAAGATTCTCCGGTTCTCTACACTCGCCATACGAAACACAGCAGGGTTAAACTGCTATTTTACATGTTATTCCGTGAGAGCGTGGCCCTTCCCCGGTCGAGCCGACCCATTCGTGCTACAACTATACCTACTACTAATATAGCTGCAGCGTGGCTCTACCACGTAACAAAAAAATTGACGTTGAAAATTTAAGTATTTTTAGAAGCAACATTGCAATTATTTTCTATTGAGATAATTTTTGTGGAATTGTGTTTTGCAAACCGCCACCTGAAATACGTACAATTTTTTTTCGATAATGACGTGAAATTACAAAACGATCCCCATGCATTTCAATGTGGCTCTATTCAGCCTCTTAATATGAACATACCTCGGAATTCAGAGATTTTAAAAGTTTTCATGTGTAGATAATGGATGATATAATATTATATTATTACTGTCCCGTGTGAGGTAGCCTTTATACTTATATACATATTGTCATCATATTTTTATGGTTGGTTAGAAAAATTGCAACTAAATGCAAACTTTCACAGGGTAAGTTTTTTTTACTATTTTTACCCAGCAAGTAGTAAAGCAACTACAATCCCATCGGGAAGTGGTTATGTAGTCTAAGATGGTGAATTGCACTGACTTAACAAAAACCTATTCACTCTTGCCTAATAGTACTAGGTAAGTATTATTTGCGACCTATTTGTGTGTGCGTGCGTGCGTGCGTGTGTGTGTGTATGTGTGTGTGTTTGTGTGTGTGTGTGTGTGTGTGTGTGTGTGTGTTTGTGTGTGTGTGTGTGTGTGTGTGTGTGTGTGTGTGTGTGTGTGTGTGTGTGTGTGTGTGTTTGTGTGTGTGTGTGTGTGTGTTTGTGTGTGTATGTGTGTGAAGAAAAGCGTGTGAGAATACGTGAAGAGGAATAAAGGTTGAGTACTAATTCGCTTACCTGTACGAGGTTGCCACTCGAGGACCTTTCTTCCTATTTTTTATCTGTTTTCCAAGTTATATAGCTAGCCCATTGCCATTTCACTGTAATATTCCGTTGGGCTATGTCAGTTACTCTGGTTCTAATGCAAATATCTTCATTTCTAACTTTATCACGTAGAGAAACCCCTCTCCAATTAAAAATTTTTACATTTTTTAGATGATAGTTTGTCTAACATAAAAGAAACCATAAACCCAAGAATGTCTTTATATAGTTATTTATACTTAGGTAAGCACCATTCTTTTATTTATTTAAATTGTTTGATTTAATTTGATAACAGTGTACCTAAATGTAAGTATCTGTATCTTTATTTTCCTCCCCAATAATATTTTATAAAGTCATACTCATAAAAAAGGCGTTTTATTGTAATACATAATTATAAAATTCAGTATCAACTAATTAATAAAAATATGCAACAGTAAAATTATATAGGTATAGTTTTTACTATCGAAATCTAAGAAACGAGAGCATGTTCGTCATTCCACATCTAAATTATATAAAAATGCATTTTTCAATTTCACTAATCAACGTCGCCGCCAAAATTTCTTCTTCTTTGGGCACTTTAAAAATTAATTTATTTAGAAAATAATATTTACAGTTACCAGTGTACAGATATTAACTAAATTAAATATTTCTAGTCATAAAAATATTTATAATTGAGTACAAACTTTTACAAAACTAATATATATTTGAACGAAGTCGCTCCAACACCGACGTGCGGTCCACTCTCGACGATGTCCGAAAACGGACTGTGACAGCGCTTACATGGCGACGGAGCATGCGCGCTCGCGTGAATATATTCAATTTCAGGGAAAAACGATATACTCTTATAAAACGGGTAATAAAAATAAAACTCTCAATTAAAAATATTAATATTTTTAAGACCTTTTTTTTAGTGTAAGAACTATTTAAAAAGCTTGTGCCGGTTTGGAGAAATTTTGCAAAATATGACAAAGATAGGTACTCTTTGGAGATTTTTTTTCTAATAAGGGGTTGACAAAAATACAATTTTGTTAAATTAAAAACATTTACCAAATCTTCTTCTGTTACCCTGTATTTTTTCTTTGTGAATTAAATGAACAGTTATTGAGATTTTTTTACTTAAATATCCTAGATTTAGGCATTTCAACCACTGTTAAGGCCTTAAGTACGTCTGTTCATAAGTATGACGCATGAGACAGCCATCGCCTTCCTCGACCAATTCAAAGATGTTTTTAGATGAAACGTTTTAAATGCCGAACATTTATAATGAGCGTACTCCAAAGCATTGGATTAATTTAATTAATTTACTTGACTTAGTGGATATTTTTACACCGCCACTACAGGGTGTAAAAAAATAAAAGAGAAGAGGGGGGAGAAACGGGGTAAAGAAGTTTAATAATTTTTCTTTCTTAATTTTCGACACTTATTACACACTTATTACACGCTACAGTTGTACAAAGTTGCAACACGAATTGGTTGGCTCGCCGAGGAAAGACCGTTAAAATAGCAAGTAAATACAGCAGTTTAATGCTTCTGTGATTCATTACATTATTTAGTCCTCAGGGGTGACAACGCATTACGCGTTTCAAATCCGCAGACTGAATTTCGGTCGCAGCGGCCAGTCTCGACGGAGACTAGCCATATGCGCAGAACAAGATTATAGTGCGTGAATGTGTGCGCTAGCACAGGTGCACAGGTGCCGAATAGAGATGAAATAAAGAAGTGATTTAGAATTAGAATTTAGAAGAAGAAGAAATTGAATAGCCTTTACTAACTTAAATCATAAAACTGATTATAAATCCAAGTATGCTTCCAAGTAGCTATATAAAAATCTCTCTATCGTTTTATGTTTATTAAATTGGTAATCTCCTTTCGCTATGTCTTAAATATTATCGGACATGTAAACAATTGTATTTCCCTGGGTTTATTTTAATAATGTATGTCGACACCTGAACGACTTATCACCGAATATAATTACTACGTTTCACACTAATATCCGTTTTATTGTAAAATGAAGCACACTGCAGAGGCCATACGTAAAAGAGCCATAACTTAAAACCTAACAGGTTTTTATTAACTTGTATATCCAGGATATAGAGTGAATGAATGTAAGTGAATAGTGTGGTTTACTAGAAGATGTTATGACCAGGATTAAGTAAAAATGCTTCGGTTATTTGGACTCGTAAAAAGTGAAAATGAATAAGGCAAGAATGACAAAGCAAATTTATGCTGCAGAAGTGAGTGACAGAGTCGGCAATAGACGCCCTACGTGGGGTACACTGAAAGTTTTGCATAACTCTAAACAACTAAACTAAATAAAACAATTTTTATATAAACTAATATATTTACTACTTTTTAAAGTTTTCTCCACTACATTTTAAACACTTCTTAATTAATTCAAACCATTTTTTAAAACAGAAAGACCATTGGTCTTATTGCATATTTTTCAAGTGCTAGTTGAAAACTATCTTGGCCTCTTCTAGCTCCATAAATGTCGAACCACTCATTAAATAATTGATTTTTAGAAAAATATAGAAATCACATAGTGTAATGTCTAAACCATATGCGGGATACAGCTTTACCTATTTTCTGAAGCCAAAAAAGACTTACATTGTTTACGGTGTGCGCGAAAGCATTGTCATGGTGCACTAAGATTTGACTTCTTGGACTCCCCTAACTTTTTAAAAACACTGGGCAAACAAATGAACAGCATATGAAACGTTTATGTTCTGGACTGAGTTCACGAGTAATCCAGCGAGTTCAAGATAAATGTAAGAAATCTTTCAATATAAATTTTTCCCTCTTCTAAAGTTCTGCTTAACTTATAGTAAAATAATTTTATAATTATGTAACTTAATTGTTGGTAATATTATCAACTGACTGCATCTTCTACCTATGCGATCTAGAGGTCGCAAACGCGACTGCTTATCATGTGATCCCGGATTACCTGGACCAGGAATCCCGAGTCGGACCAAAATCTGTTATTTTGTTTTTCTGCCAAGAATTTTCCATTAGCCGCTCGGAATCAGGATGTTGGCGGTGCTTCACCCCTGTGCCTTGGAAAGTACGTAAAGCCGTTGGTCTTGTGCCTGATCTCTTTCTGGTCATGTCGGATTTCCACCCCATCGGACTATGAGAGTGAAAGAGTGAGAGTGCACCTGTGCTTGTGCATACACTCGGGCTCTATAGTTCTGTCCTGCGCAGATATCTAGTCTCCTTTGAGACTGCAATTTGGTCTGGAGGACGTTATCAACAGCTCCGGACAAAAATACTTTATTTTATTTTATTCGGAAAACTTACAAATATGTGTTATATTTTTGTAAATTATTATAATATGAAGTAATGAAGTCATTTATTTCTTTTAAATTTTTAAATAATAAGTGTGTAAAATGAGCAAACAGTTCTTCTGATGATAGGCGAATGCTGCGGTCCATAGACATCTACATCTATCCTCAGTTAGGATTAAAAATGCGGAATGCATTGTCACCCATTAGTACTAAGATATAATGTCTCGTCATGCATCCCAACAGCATTAACCTGCCATTTTACACAGGTATTCTGTAAAAGCGTGGAAAATTAAGTGAATTTAAAAAAAATGCGGTCCTGATCGCGAAATAAAATTATGTCTATAGTTCATATTGAACATTTTACTAATATATATAATACTTCCGGGATATTGAATCATTACAATTTTTTGATAAAACATACGTCGTAACCGTCAGAGCGTTTTAAATGGCAACGAAGCATTCTTTCTTAATTCTCAATAGTGACAATACATCTACGTTTTGATTCTTAATCGTAGATAGATGTAGGTGTCTATCGGCCACAGCATCCACTTGCTGTCAGGTACACTGTATGCTCGTTCGTCACCCTTATTTTGTAAATAGTCAATAATATTACGTCATACATGTGTATAAAGTACTGACGCCGTAAAATACTCAATTTATTTAAAAGAATATCTAACAACAATAAAGATAGACTGATAGACTAAACAGTACAAAGTTACATTTCTTTACGCAAAAGTATCTTCACCAATTGTTACCCGATCAAGTCAGAGGTCAGACAGGTCAGGTATAGTCTACCTCAAAGTTATTTTATCTAGCATTTAAATTTGACTATCCTCGAGAGAAAAGTGGACGAAGTTTTAATGTAACTATTATAACAGCATTGAATAGAACGGTTCACGGATTTATTGCGTTTAATTTTACTTTTTTTATTCCCGACGTTTTCCATTTTGGAAGCGTTCTAATTGTTACCTCTTAGTCCAAGCAAAAGGGTCAAGATAATTAAACTTTTTCTTACGGCCCTCAGTTGCCACAAAAAAAGTCGACTGGGCTAGGGCCCATAAGTAGCTCACTCGACGAGCAACCAGAGGGTTCAGGCCCAAATGGCCTGTGGATAATTATTATTTAATGGCTGACTAAGCAACACAACTTACCGAGTAGGGTCGACCACAAGGCGCAGTCAGGTGGTAAGTAGTGGATAAAAAGTGGTGTGTGAAAATGTAACCTGACGTCACCGATGCCGCGGACAGCAGACCCACATGTGCGGCTTTGTTCCACAATGTGCTATCACTCCAGTGGGCGTTCACCAATTGAAACTTCACTTCTGCTTTTATTTCACTATATTAGTTTATCAATTTCATTATACATTTAATTAACTTCAAATTGACGGCTCCGTGGCGCAGTGGTTTAGCAATCAGTTGTTGCGCTGGGAGCCGCGGGTTCGAATCCCGCACGGAACAAGTATTTGTATGGCCTACAAATAATTGTTCCGGGTCTGGATGTTTGTCCTTGTGCAATTTATGTTTGTAAACTGCCTCTACGATACAGGAGAAAATCCTAGTGTGGGTGTAACGTTTTTTAAAAAAAAAATTTAACTAAATCAACATTAATCGAACTTAAAACAAGTGACGCACGGCACAACTCAAGAACGGTCGGTCAAAGTTCAATGTTCCATGTTCACTTAGGATAAAGTTTTAGCGTTCGTTTGCCCTGTAGTGGCGGTCAAGAATATCCACTACCCCATATCCTCCCGTGGGTGTCGTAAAAGGCGACAAAGGGAAACAGGCAGGAGATGGGCAGCGGCATCTTCCTGATAATAGCCAAAATTACAATAAAAAACTGTGAATGCCAACCCGCTCGCCAAGCGTGGCAACTATGGCAAATACCCCCCAATGATCAAAGCAACAAACAGACGGCCCCCAGTCCCCGGTGGCCCCGCTATTCCTGGCTACGGTGGCAACCATGGTAACGGCGGGGTAGGGGGTGCTAAGAATCTCCGGTGGAGGTTCGGTTGCCACCTACGACCACTCGACCTGGCAACATACAACGCACGCACCCTGAGGACTGACGAGAAGATTGTGGAGCTGGAAGAAGAGATAGACAAGTTGCGCTGGCATATTATAGGATTATCACATATTATAGGGGAGGACACGGTAATCCTCGAATCCGGCAACTTGCTCTATTACCGGGAGGGCGACCATCTGTCCCAAGGAGGTGTCGGATTTATCGTCCACAAGTCTCTCGTTAACAACGTTGTAAAGATCGGGAGTGTGTCGACGAGGGTTGCGTACCTTATACTCAGAATCACCAAACGGTATTCGCTGAAGGTCATACAGGTTTACGCACCAACCTCGGCACACCCCGATGAGGAGGTGGAGGAAATGTATGAGGATATCTCTAGAGCCATGCATTCCTTCAAAACCCAATATACGGTGTTAATGGGAGACTTCAATGCAAAACTAGGCACAAGAGAGAACGGTGAGCTGAAAGTAGGGAAATTTGGAATAGGGCAACGGAACCCAAGGGGCCAGCAGCTGGCCGACTTCATGGAGAAAGAGGGACTCTTTATGATGAACTCTTTCTTCCAGAAGCGGCCCCACAGGAAGTGGACCTGGTCGAGCCCCGACGGTTCGACAAAAAATGAGATTTACTTCATTATGACGACCAGACGACAACTGTTCAGTGATGTCTCCGTGATCGCGAGGGTGAAAACTGGTAGCGATCACCGAATGATTAGAGGCACACTGAACCTAAACGTTAAGTTGGAGAGGTCGCGTCTAATGAAGTCAACGCTCCGTCCCCCTCGTGCTCTGTTCCAAAGTCCCGAAACCTTTCAGCTCGAGTTACAAAACCGTTTTCAGTGCCTAGAAGACTGCAATGAAGTGGACGATATGAATGACAAGCTCGTGGAAACTGTCCATGCGGTCAGAGCTAAGTTCTACAAGACCCGCCGCAGAAGAACACAAAAACTCTCCGATCACACTCTTAATCTCATGGCTGTTAGACGGGAGATGAAGCTACATTCTTCAACAGATTTGACAGCATACAGGCAACTGAACAGACAGAGCTCCAAATGCATGCGGCGGGACTTACGCAACTTCAATACAACTTGTATTGAAGAAGTGATCGAGCGGAACCAAGGCTCCAAAGTCTTTGCCAGAGATCTGTGTATCAGAAAGAGCCAACTGTCAAAGCTGAAGACCGAATGTGGCAGCATCGTTTCCGGGACACCTGAGATTTTGAGTGAGATTGAGAGGTTCTATGGGCAGCTGTACACGTCATCGTTGGAGCCACACGCAAGTGTGAGTAACGATCCAAGAGCGAGTCTCATCCGACACTATTCCGAAGATATCCCGGACGTCAGTCTGAGCGAGATTAGAATGGCTCTCCAGCACCTTAAAAACGGCAAGGCCCCAGGCGAGGATGGAATTACAGCGGAGCTTCTGAAAGCGGGCGGGAAGACCGGTACTTGAAGTCCTTCAGAAGCTCTTTAATTCCGTCCTCCATGGTGGCATTACACCGGAGGCGTGGAGCAGAAGTGTGGTGGTCTTGTTCTTCAAGAAAGGTGACAACGCTCTCTTGAAGAACTACAGACCGATTTCCCTTCTGAGCCGCGTCTACGTGCTGTTTTCGAGAGTCATTACGAATCGTCTCGCGCGCAGACTTGACGACTTCCAGCCTCCCGAACAAGCCGGTTTCCGAAAGGGCTTTAGCACCATAGACCACATACATACCCTTCAGCAAATTGTACAGAAGTCTGAAGAGTACAATTTGCCACTATGTCTGGCGTATGTGGACTATGAGAAAGCCTTTGATTCCGTCGAAATTTGGGCGGTGCTGCAGTCCCTTCAGCGGTGCCAAGTTGACTGTCGGTATATCGAAGTGCTGAAGTGTTTGTACAGTAGAGCTACGATGGCTATCCGAGTACAGAACCAGAGTACGAAACCTATCCAATTGCAGAGAGGTGTAAGAAAGGGTGATGTTATATCCCCGAAACTCTTCACCGCTGCATTGGAAGACGTTTTCAAACTTCTGGACTGGAAAGGATACGGTATTAACATCAATGGCGAGTACATCACTCACCTTCGATTTGCCGACGATATAGTCCTTATGGCAGAATCGCTGGAGGACCTAAGCACTATGCTCAATGACCTCAATAGTGTCTCCCAACGGATAGGTCTTAAGATGAACATGGACAAAACAAAGATTATGTTTAATGTGGACATGGATGTCACACCTATGCCGGTAGTTGTTGGGGGCACTAATCTCGAAGTTGTTGACGATTATGTTTAACTGGGACAAATAGTCCGACTAGGTAAGTCCAACTTCGACCGAGAGGTCAATCGACGGATTCAACTCGGCTGGGCAGCGTTCGGGAAGCTACGACACATCTTCTCGTCAGACATACCTCAAAACCTTAAAACGAAATTGTACAACCAGTGCGTGTTGCCAGTGATGACTTACGGAACTGAGACGTGGTCCTTCACTGCTGGCCGTATGAGGAAGCTCAAGGTCGCTCAGCGAGCTATGGAGAGGGCTATGCTCGGAGTTTCTCTGCGTGATAAACTTAGAAATTAGTATATCCGCAGTAGAACCAGAGTAACCGACATAGCCCAACGGATTAGTAAGCTGAAGTGGCAGTGGGCCGGCCATATAGCTCGAAGAACCGACAACCGATGGGGAAGAAAGGTTCTCGAGTGGCAGCCTCGTACCGGTAGGCGAAGTGTAGGGCGACCCCCCACGAGATGGAGTGACGACCTGGTAAGACATGCAGGAAGTCGATGGATGTAGGTGGCTCAGGACCGTGCTTTGTGGCATTCCTTGGGGGAGGCCTATGTTCAGCAGTGGACTTATGAAAGGCTGTAATGATGATGATGATGATTATTTAAATTAAATATGTATAGTATAGGTAATTGTTGTTGCAACTTAGAAAGTTATACTCTACATACATCCCTAAATCAGAAGAGTTAGTAGTCGCTGTTTAGATTTACAACAAAGTTATAAATCCCAGCGATACTTACGAAACCCACGGGATGAAACGGAGTGATGGAGTATCTTACGCCGCCAGAACATGACAATTGCATGGTTTCTTTCCTTTTGAACACGCTTTTATTAGCTTGCTATTTATCTATATGTCTATGTAACGGAATTTTTGAATGTGATTTTCATCCCCTTCAATACGTCGGATTGATTTGATACTTCGATAATTATCAAGGACCGATGACAAAATAATTTACAATAAGTTTAAAATAAGAAAATTATTTTAAAATTAATATAAAAAAAAATTTATTGTAAAAAAGCGTAGGGTTCTTGATGTCATTTTTTTGTAAATATTTTTGTGGATATTTGTAAAATTAGTATCATCATATAAATATCTGAAAAAGCACCCCACGCTTTTTTAAAATAAAATGTTTCCTTTATGTTAATCTCTATTTTCTTATTTTAAAGTTATTTAAAATTATTTTCTACTTTTTATTTCGGTTAAACTTAAAATCTTTATATATAAAAATTACGTGTCACATTGTTTGTCCGCGATGTATCCCTAAACTACTAAATTGATTTCAATGAAATTTGCACACTGTGTGTAGTTTAGCTCAACTTGAGAGATAGGATAGTTTTTATCCCGATAAGTGACCCTGAATATATTTTTCGGAAATTTAATAATTTTTATAGGGCAGAGGGTCGCCATAAAGGGCAGAACAACGTCTGCCTGGCCAGCTAGTTTATTCATAAAAACTTTACCTTCACACTAGGAGTTTCTTCTGTACCGTAGGAGCAGTTTGCATACATAAAATTGCGCAATGACAAACATCAAAATCCGGAACAATTATTAGGCTATACAAATACTTGTTCCGTGCAAAATTTGAAAACGCGGCTCTTAGCGCTCAACTCATTGCTAAGCCACTTCGCCACGAAGCCAAACTACATATATTACTATCCAAAGGGAATGTTATGTTTATATATAACGTACACTACCTACATAACCGGTGACCCTGTCGCGTTTTTAAGTAGTTAAAAAATATTTTTTATGGATATAAAAGTTATGTCCTTTCTTCATTTGACTGCATATCTAATTTGGACGGTGAATACGATTAGGTATAAGCTATACTCTATATCCCTCTCTTTCTTAATATAATTTTGCTAATTATTTTATTAGTTATTTCGTAGGATATTAGAACATTTCAGTTTTATCCCAGCATCACAACAATGAGATTGAGTCTGACTTATTTCATTATACTTAGTTTCTTGGCTGTATTAGGTGAGTTCTTACTTGTTATTTACTTATTATGTTTTAGTTTACTAACTATCTAATCTCTATTGCCGGCAACACTTTAATTTTTCGTGTCGATTTAACAAGTACTGGGCAGTTAAAAGTTTAAAAAAATGTATGGTACCGTACAACTAAATAGAATGACAAGTTGATAACACATGCAGTGGAAAGGGGTCATTGGATGCAGATGAAGATGATGTGCATACTGATAAAACAATATTACGAGATCCAGTATTCTGCCAATACAACTGCCTCTTCTAAATCCATTGTCTTTGGAAGGAGGTTTACTAAACAAAACAGAACACCTTTTCACTAATAACGGGGCATTAAAGATTGTAATAAGATGTGATATTTAATCTGAATTTTGATTCTCTCATTTATTTGAAAATAGGTGTAGTGTAAATGGGCCACAACATCCCTTTATCTTCAGATGGACTCTAACCTATGTGTGTAAATAAAATTATAATACTGAGGTAAGGAATCCCAAACTACTTTTACGTTAGACGTTTAGTTGGCCCTAGACGTTCCTAGGGCCAACATCGAAGTCCATCATCAAATCAACTCCATGGTCACTGGCCATATCATTGCAGCTTCATCGAAGTTACACTAGGATGCCAAATTTCAGCTCAATCGGATATCGGGAAGTATTTCAAAAATTGTTTACAAATTTTGAACCGGAATGACAGTTGAAAAATGTTAGTTATATAAACTCGTCTAGACAAAAGTAGTATAATGATAAAATCATGCCTTCTCCTAAATGCAGCGAATAAGCCAGACGTCTAAATTTGATCTAGTCCTATAACCAGGAGTAAGCAACTTTACAAAACAATAACTTTTGTCTCGGTTTTTAGATGGCACTCTATTCCGCTGTGACTACAGATTCTTTTCGGGAGCAGAGGGTTGGCTGAAGTTGCATCGCGTGCCAGCAAACTGGTTCGACGCACGGCTAAGATGTCATCTTGAAGGTATAGTAAATTCCTATAAACTCCGGCACTAAATCTACTTATGAAAAAGTACCAAACGAATCAAACCCAAACTTAATTATTAACTTAAAAATTATTAACTTAATTACAAAAAAAACGTTACCCCCACACTAGGATTGTCTCCTGTATCGTGAAAGTAGTTTACATACATGAATTGCAGAAGAACAAACATCCAGATCCGGTACAATTATATTATATCCCATACAAATGATTTCAATTGGGATTTAAACCCGCGACCCTCAGTGTCACAACTCAATGCTAAGTCACTACACTACAGATCCATCAAATTAACTTATCAAAATAAATTATGTTTAATGAAAATAAGATTATAATTTGGCTGTTTAACCTATTTATGGACAGTTGTTTGCAAACTTTGCAAGTTGAAGAATATGGGTTGAGAATGGGTGAGTTAACCGTCAAATGCCTTTTGTACGCCGATGATCAAGTAATATTTGCATCGTCCGCGGCCGAGTTGCAAAAGATGGTTACTTTAATGAACTGGTCATTAAAATAAAGGGGTATGAAAGT
This sequence comes from Parnassius mnemosyne, assembly GCA_963668995.1. Lineage (NCBI taxonomy): Eukaryota > Metazoa > Arthropoda > Insecta > Lepidoptera > Papilionidae > Parnassius > Parnassius mnemosyne. The sequence goes on along the minus strand of CAVLGL010000093.1, from coordinate 5,283,116 downwards.
GAACGCAAGTAAGACGAAAGTGATGGTTTTTGAAAGAGAAGAAAGTAAAACGTTATGTGAAATAAGAATAGAAGGGGAGTTGATTGAGTAAGTGGATGAGTTTGTATATTTGGGATGTTTATTTAGCAAGGATGGTAGATATGATAAAGATATAGAACGACGAGTGAACGCAGGAAATAGAGTTAATGGGGCTCTACATGCTATTATGAAGAGTCAGAATGTGTCAAAGAAGGCACGTATGCCAATTCATAATACTGTGTTAGTCCCTACTTTAATGTATGGTAGTGAAAGTTGAGTCTGGCAGAAGAAGCATGAGAGTAGAATAAAGGCTGTAGAAATGCGGTCATTAAGGAGTATGCCAGGGCTGAATCTGAATGACAGGGTGAGAAATAGTGTGATAAGAGAAAAGTGTGGTTTGCAACATGACGTTGTGACTAGGATTAAAAAAGGAATGCTTCAGTGGTTTGGTCACGTAGAAAGAATGAACGAGGAAAGAGTGACAAAGCAAATTTATGTTTCAGAAGTGAACGACAAAGTCGGGAAGAGACGTCCTAGACGAAGATTTATCGACCAAATCGGCGATACATTGAAAATGGGCCAGATTAGGAATACCCTTAACCGACGAGCGTGTATGCGTAGATATATGGATGTAAAGGAGGCGAGAGAGGTGTGTCAGGATCGCGCCAAATGGAAGTCCGTAGTCTCTGCCTACCCCTCTGGGTGAGAGGCGTGAGTGTTTTTGTGCTTTTTGTGTTTGTGTTGTTTTATTTTGGCCTATAAGCTAATAAAGTCATAAGTTAAACTTGGCTTAGAATTAACCAATTAGACATTTTCGTTATAAAATGCACCTCAACCAATTTAGTTTTTTTTTTAATAAGGTGACCAACGAGCACACAGTCCACCTGATAGTAAAGGTATGCTGTAGCCTGTAGACATCGACATTTATCCTCAATTAAGAATCAAAATACATATGCGGTTGTCACACGTGAGGACTAAGTTGGAATGCCCGTTTCCAAAAAAGGTTTCATAAAAAGGATCTCCATTTCTCTACACTCACCATATAAAACACAGCAGGATTAAGCTGCTATTTTACGCTGGTAGTCTGTGAGAACATGGTCCTACCCCGGTTGAGCCAACCCATTCGTGCTATAACCACAATGTAGCTGTGGCTCTACCACGTACATATTAACATAACAAAAATATTTTAATGACTTTACAGACTTTACGACGGACAAGAAAAAATATAATTTTTTTTTTTTTAGAGAAGTTGTAGATAAATGTACGCAGGAATCCGTCTAGTCCTGCCTAAAATTAATGCTCACACACATCTTTCTCCTTTCTTTCTTCATTAGCCCGAAAATTTCTCCCGCTCGACACACACATATACAATTAAGTCCATGTTGTTGGTTTTAAATGACTTAAGTATGTGTGCATAAATACGTGTTCTTACAATAATTTGAGCATAGATTTGGCTTGGTTACAGCGTCACTTGAAGTGCACACAGCGCTCCGTCTATCCTTTTGAATCTTTTTGATATGGGCTCCAAAAACATTTTTTTAGTGTTTGGACAACTCTAATACTTATTTAATCTTTAAAAAACTACAATCATCTACGTAAAAAATTGTGTGTGTGTGTGTAGTTTTGTTCACGTAAATTGTTATCAATAGTACTTATTGAAAGTAATTTTTTTCTGTTAATCATTTTTACGGAAAAACCTCTGTACCGCGAATAACCAACAAATAACCCCGCAGCACTTATATGTATTTGAAAGTAACTATTAACTTCGAAGTAACTTGTATTAATAATTAATTCATAATTATTTATTACATCCTATCATAAGTCTACAAGTCCACTGCTGAACATACTCCTTCCATATAAATTGCCTCACAGAGGGGATATAATCCATGGTCGCTACGTTTGACAGGCGTGTTGGCAGCCGCAGCTTTTTATTTTATATTATTTTATCTTATTTATAAAAGATATACAAACAGAATGTACAAAAATATTTATAAAAGTGTTATCAAAAAAAGAATATAGTATATGTACATTCAACACCTTAAACAACATATTAGTTTTTTTATAGGAGAAGGGGCAAACGAGCATGCGGCTCGCCTGATGGTAATGACTACCGCCGCCCGTGAACAACTGCAACACGAGGGGAACCACAAGGGGAATTGCAGATGCGTTGCCGGACTTTTAAAAAGGAGTATAAACTATTAGTAACGAGTTGAAGAAAAAAAAGTTACTATCACAAAAAACCTAACTATTAAACAGTACAAAGGAATCTTGCACAAATAAAATATTACATTTGTAATACTGGTAATTTACTCTTAACATATTTATGAAAACACAAATATGAGGCAGTAAAAATATCAATATCGCTAAAATAATCAATATATGATTGCACTATGCGTCGTAATGGTGAACGAAGGCCAGCGTTACGTGTAGTACGACAGATTTTTGTCATAAAAAGTTTATGCGAGTATTTCTCACGAATACGTTGTGAACCAATCGAGACGCGATAGAATATTTGATAAATAAGTTGAATACATACAGCAGATATAAAGCATTTATGAGTACCCATCCTTCTTTTGTAAAGAGGTAGAAGTAAAAATTTGTCTAATAAATGAATATATCTTGAATACGAGCTGTGATACCATCTATAGTTAATGGTTTTTAAGAATTTGCGTTGAATACGCACTAACTCTTGATTATATTTCTCATCGAATGGGTTCCAAATGATAGGGACGTACTCCAATATCGGTCTGATAAAAGAGGTGATGACAGAGGAAATAAAACGTCACACTTTCACTTATTCCGAAACTCATCACACAACAAAATCGAATCAAAATGATAGGAATATTAACATGCAGAATGTCGCCTTGTAGTCGTAACGTGAGACAATCCTACTCCGTATTATCCCTTGGGTGTCGTAACGCGAAAATAAAACAGATGATAGGCAGCAGATTCAGCCATATATCAACTCAAAATAATAAAGGAACTGCGGTTGCCAACCCGCCTGCAAAGTGTAACAGCTATAGTAGATATTTTTGAAGCAACCTATGTGGGAGGTCTTTATTCAGCAGTAGACGTTTAATAGGCTGAACCAATGAAATGTATATTATACATCATTTCTTAAACTTTTTAGTCCTTTGAACTGAATAAAAATTTGATTACATGTACGATTATATGGTAATCCATACGTATGGTTTCTTCAATGTACATTCGGTCAATTATAAAGACAAAGACATTTATTCTAACGCTTACATCTACAGACATGACAAATTCCAATTAAATTTAAAACAAGTGACTTATTAACAAACAAAGAAAAAAGGAAATTAGAATAAAGAAAAGAAGTGCGTCCATTATATGTGTATGCAAACGCATATTAAAATTTAAAAAAAAAAACGTTAAAAAATCATGTGCTATATTGAAGTGGTGGAAGGGACCGTCGCAGCATAAGCCGCGAGCTTGCAGCGCTGATTTTCAGCCGGCCCCGAATTATCATCACCCTTATTTTAATACAACTTGTTCATCCTTCCCAGGAGGTCAGTTAGCGTCACCATCGACACAGGGACTCAAAATTGCAATGAAACTACTCATCGGCGTAGCAACTGGCAACATGAGTTGCGGAGTCTTCACCGGGATACACGCTACTTTTTCAAGAGGAGATTTCTATAGTATAGAAGGTAATGCATATGTTTTGTTTTAAAGGGAGTATTAGTAACACTATTAACATTCCTAGTGTTCTGTCATCCTGTCCGACATGAAAGGTTTCCTCACTACGGTGTGCAGAGGAGTTGGTGAATGCAGGACCGATATAATCCTTTGTTATTTATATAAATTTCATAAATGCTGAACGGTAAATACAGGCGGACATGAGGCCTCTAGGTGTTCAATACTAGGTTAAATAGACTTCAGTCACGCTAAGACAGTGCAATTTACCTTTTAGGAAGGTTCTAGAACTTCATTCCCCTTACCATCAGGTGGAATTGTAGTCAAGCATTGACACATAATCTTTAAACGTATAAATAAAATAATCATTAAGACATGAGTAAACACTTTTTGAATGTTTGTCTGTCTGTCTGTACGGGATAATCTTCGGAAGAGCTGAATCGATTGTATTGAAACTTCACAAATAGATACAAACTTATTTCATCTGAAAAATTAAATATAAATAACGCCTCATTAATAGATTCCACCCAGGCGGAGCCGGGGCGGACCGCGAGTAACTAATAAATCTCTACCGTAGGACGTGCAAAAATATAAAATTAGGAGCAAGTCCAATCACGCAAGTAAAACTTGAGTGATTGTATAACTTTTGAACGACTTTGCAGATTGGGGCCTTATCCACATAATATATTTGTTTTATCGAGGCGATAGTTCTTACTTATGGACAAAAATATGACTCGATGAATTATTTGTCCCGTTCGATTAAACCTGTTAGAATATGTATTTATTTTAAGTAGTTTTATTCAATGTAGTATTCGCGTAAATATAAAAAATCATTGACATATTCACAATTTAATTTGATTTATTGCCAAAAATTAAAATCACGAAATGTGAACCCGACAGCTGGCGCTGAGGTCGAATATTGTTATTTTTAGGGTTCCGTACCTCAAAAGGAAAAAACGGAACCCTTATAGGATCACTTTGTTGTCTGTCTGTCTGTCTGTCAAGACCCTTTTTCTCAGGAACGCGTGGAGGTATCAAGCTGAAATTCATATCAAATACTCAAGTCTACTGTCCCTTGGAGTTGTGAAAAAATCAAACTTCTAAGCCAACGCAATCAAAAGATACAGCCGTTTATGCCGCAAATTTTCGACTTCCGCAAGGGAATCAAAACTTACAGGGTACTTCCCGTGAACTTAGAATCTTGAAATTTGGTACGAAGCAATGTTTTATAGCACAGATAAAGGAAAAATTGCGAAAAGCATAAATTTTTAGTTACATCATATAATAAAAATATTTTTAATAATTTTAAACTTATATACCTACAGATTTGTTCGGAACTGTCGGTGCGCGAGTCCGACTCGCACTTGGCCGGTTTTTTTATTTACACCGTAATAATAAAAAATACGGAGTGAACTCCAATTGAAACCGAATTAATCATCTCAACCAAGACACTAAAATTTAAATGAAAAATCGAACTCATCGCGCCACTTGCTGGAAATGGCAGGACAAATTAGGTCGGGCCAGATAGTAAATGTGTATATATGTATACACATAGTTTATTAATGTTATTTTGTTTATACAATAATACTATAAACGTGATAGTAAGTCCTGGATGTTTGTCATTCAATCACACAAAAACGGCTTATGGAACTTTAATGAAATAACTTTACAGTAACCATTTAAAGTAACTTTTTATAAAGGAGATAAAATTATTGAAACGAAGTTCCTTATCGGACGGTACTGATTTGGCGGATGGGGGATAGGCGACAAAAAGTTTAAGATTTTCCCGTCACGACCTCTTCTGACGTAGTGTAGACGGCCTTGGCGGCTATAAGGAAGCGAGATGGAATAATTCCATCTCCCTCTCACTTTTTGTTATCTTGCCATGAAAGAAATTTTATTTTAAATGACGCTTCATTTTAATAGACGCTAGTAATTCATTTATTTGTATTTGTTAATCAATAATATAATACGTTTATCAATAATAATATACTACAAAAGGAACTTCGTTCCAACCGAGTGTTCCACGACACTTGCGAATGTTTTTTTTTTTTTTATAGCGCTATGAAGTTTGAGGTGGGAGGGAGGGTAGGGAATATTAATTCTTATATTTTGGTCCATCATTAGAGTAAACATAAGCAAGGCATACTCTTAGGAAACTTAGCCATCGATATATATGTACTACGCACTAGATTTCGCATACCGAACACTCGCTATGCTCAGCTGAACTGTACTGCAATCCGTATACCGTGCTTTAGTGTCATTTAGTGTTTTTTTATAGGATAGGGTGACAAACGAGCACACACTCCAACTAATGGTAAGTGGTTGCAGTGACCCATAGATATCCACATCTATCCTCAATAAAGGATCAAAATGCAGATGCGTTATCACCCGTGAGGACTAAGTTGGAATACCTCTTTTCCAATAAAAAGGGTCTCCGGTACTCTACACTCACCATACGATACACAGCATTTTAGCTGCTATTTTACGCTGGTATTCTGTGAGAGCGTAGTCCTTCGTAGTATAGTTGTAGCACGATTGGGTCGCCAGCTGCAGCATGGCTCTACCACGTAAAAACTGTGACTTCGATATTCATGCAGTGCGGAGCGTCGCTAATAAATACGATAATTCAAATCAAAGTTTGAATCTGGACGTAAATGACAATTCAATAGTGAAATAAGTAAAATTATTTGTAGTTCAAGGGAATAAATAGGTAGTAATTATCGTAATATTATCTACAGTCATAGACTAAAACATGCAGATGTTCCATTACAAAACCGAATTTAGGTAAAATATGTTACTGAAGACAGACTTGACGTGATGTTTTAGAAAGTGTTTTGATTTTTTTAATTGTTTTTAACCAGTTTGATATTTTTATTCTATATTCATTTTTTTTTTTGAAAAAAAAATTACTAGTAATGCTATTAAACTTTACTAATATTCCCTTTAACCACTTCTAACACAAGCTTAAAATGCTTGTGTTAGAAGTGGTTCACGACAGTAGTCGAATGGCGGATTCAAACCCACGATAAGCTTTTCTTCATTTCCCATCTTACAGCCATGAGGTTAAGAATGTGATCGATCGGAGAGTTATTGTGTTCTTTTGCGGTGGGTCTTGCAGAACTTAGCTCCGAGCGCATGGACAGTTTTCACGAGATCGTCATTCATATCATCCACTGTATTGCAATCTTCTAGGCACTGAAAACAGTTTTGTAACTCGGGCTGAAAGGTTTCGGGACTTTGAATTAGAGCACGAGGGGGACGGAGCGTAGACGTAACTTCTCCAACTTCACGTTTAGGTTCAGTGTGGCTCTAACCATTCGGTGATCGCTGCCGGTTTTCACCCTCGCGATCACTGAGACGAATCACGATACTCAAATACTCGTAATATAAACAATATAAACTGATGTAATAAAAAATCGCAGTCGCCAGGCGTGGCAACTATGGCAAATATTCCCCTTTATGAGGCAATCTATGGGGGAGGTCTGTGTTCAGTAGTCGATTTTTGATTATCTGTAAGGTATGCCTAGCAGTCTGATAGCTAAGCGATAAGAGAGCCCATAGTTACAATGACAAATGTTTTACTTCCTAAAGAGTAATCTATCGAGCCACGTTTTCAGGAGTCCCTCTTTCAAAGATTCACCACACTTGGGCCGTGGGTGAGCCAGACAATTTTAAGGACGAACAGAGCTGCATAGCTATGCTTCCGAATGGCAACGTGGCCGACGTGAACTGTCGCGAGCCTCGTCCCTACATCTGTTACAAGAAAAATACTAAAACCGTGGTTATGTCTAACTGCGGCACTACAGACAATGGTAAGAAATTTCTCTTAGCTAACCCCTTATGCCATTTGGGGCCCGCGTATAAGAACGCATCAACCAATTTCATCACATGGGTATCTAAAAAGGCGGACTGTGAAAACCCAAAATGATCTCATGGTTTTCAATGGATGGTGCGTAAACCATCGTGGTGCTGACATCGCACCACCAACCTAAACGAACCGAAGCCTAAATCACGCTATCAAAGTTTCCAAACTACACCGATATGTAGCACACGAGCTCCGTACGGGGAGCGTCAGCCGCTCCCCGGGGTGAAAATACCTTGCCCGGCCGTAGAGATCTAACTTTTTCCTTCACGGCCAAAGATGGAAGGGGAGAAACAGAAACAGAAACAGAAACAGAAACAGAAACTTTTTTATTCAATATAGATTATAAATAATACTTATTGAAAGTCACTCTTTTGTTTGATTACCACTGGTTCGGAAAAAACCTCTGTCCTGGGAAGAACCAACAAGAAACCCAGCGGGACTTTTTTTTTTTAAATAACAGCTTACAATCATGATGTTACACAAATTAACAACACAACAAATTAGAAATAGCTTGGTAGCGTAGGAGGAATGAATTAATTCATCATTAGCTTGTAGTTCAGAAGATGGGCGCTTAAATTTTGACACACTTACATACATGGATACAGTGGTACTATCAGATGCCATGTAAAGAAAAACATATTGTAAAATAATGGAATTCTATGAAACTTAAACATTTTGAGGGCATATGAAATCAGCTACTTCTTCCTTACACTAGCAAACCTCACGAAAATAAGAGGTTTCTCAAGTAATAGCATGCAGAATTTTGTTTTGTTTCACATGAATGTCACATTTAGGTACTATATTACGACCAATCAACAGTTTCTACCCATCCAGTCTTATCTTATTAAAAATTTCTTATAAAGTTAAATATTTCCTTTTTTTAAGTATATTTAAATGTGACGAATTAGAACACAGTCCACCTCATGGTTCGTGATTGCTGTGGATAAGAGTGAGAAACGAGTACTCAGTCCACCTGATAGTAAATAGTTTTTGACCCATCGAACGGGTTCCCGTCTTGTTGTGGCGAAGGGGCTTATTAGCCGTGGCTTGGTCACCCGCGATGAACACAAAGGAACCCACTCGGCTGTATGGCCACTCCGAGTAGGCTTGGCGAGCCCACTTCGGATGTATATTGGTAGGGTGCCCCTACCGCTGCAGCTGAGGTGGAGTTGCGGGGGAAGAGGAGCGTCGGTATTGCAAGATCCCGTTCTCCCTACCCTCCGCAGCCGAAACTTGGTTGGCAGTGAAGCCAGAGACCAGATGCACCGCTGGGGTCGGGGAGTGGGGAAAGCTAGCTAAAGCTTCCGAGTGTTGGCTGCGTTGGCTTCCTGCCCCATGGCCTGCATGTGTCGGACTCAGGGGGTTCTTCCGTCCTTGCCCCCACGAGGCGGGTAAGCGTAGGCATTTCCCCATGTTAAAAAAGTAGTTGCTATGGCCCATAGACTTCTATCCTCGATTACGAATCAAAATGTAGATGCGTTGTCACCCGTGAGAACTAAGATGGAATACCTCATTTCCAGTAAAAAGGGTCTCCGGTTCTCTACACTCACCATATGAAAAACAGCAGCGTTAAGATACTATTTTACGCTGGTATTCTGTGATGCGTGGTCTTTCTCCGGTCGAGCCGATCCGTTAGTGCTACAACTACTACGTAAACTCTACTACGTAAACACAGCTTTCATCAACGAGGAATCATCCTATAAAAAAAAATCGGTTCTCGTCACCCACCATACGAAACGCAGCATTGTACTGCTATTTTGTGCTGGTGTTTTGTGACAGCGTGATCCTCTCTAGTCAAGTCGATTCAGTCTTGCTACAAACATAATATAGGCGCCGCTTCGCTTTGCTGCATAATCAACTGTTTCAAACGTCAACCGTCTTCGTCTTTCAGAATACGTGTTCGACTCGCATACCGGCAGCTGCTACAAATTCCACACAGTGCCGCGCACTTGGTCCCGTGCGTACATGACCTGTTCGGCCGAAGGTGGTTACTTAGCAATCATCAACAACGAGGAAGAGGCACGGCTGATCAGGGAGATATTCGCAAAGCATCCGCCCGGCTCAATGCGTGGAAACTTCTGGAAGGACGTCGCCTTCGTCGGTTTCCACGATTGGAACGAACACGGCGATTGGTTGACTATTCATGGTAATTTTCTTTCGTTTTCTAGTTTGAATTAAAAAACGAAGTAGTAATTATCTCTCTTTTGCAATTCATACTTAAATAGTATAAGTTATTTTGGGAAAAGTGAGAACTGGCAGGCATTACTCGAAAGATTTGCCTAAAATGACTACGCATGATAGCCACTTGCACCAGCAAAGGTATATCTACATATTTGCCGTTTGATGGTGTAACGGCATCGCCACAGTTTACCCCGTGAGTGGTAGAAGAGGCGAATATGGTAAAAACCAGAAAATTCTAATGGCTTCCTTTAGACATTGGTATAACCACCTTGTTTGCGCCAGTTGTAACTTACCCGGACCGTCCACGGGAAGGGGTATTAAGGGTGCTCGCGCCTGGTATTGTGATCCACAGCCAAGCCAAGCGTGGTGAATAAAGCAAACTCTCAGTACAATGGGAGAGACCTTTATCCAGCAGTGGATTGTACGGACTGATGACGAACATTTGAAATGGTTCGTTTTGGATAGATTGAATGACTGATTCCAACGTTCTTGCCGCGTCTGGCGATCATCAGAGAAGGGTACATTCTTCCTTACCACACTCGCACACTCGAAGCATATTATATGACTTTGCTTTGACTGTGATAATAAGTGTGTGTAATGGAGTATGCAAACTAAACTTTAACGTTTCTATAGTTAATATAATGTATTAGTAGAAGGTATTTATAAAATAATTGGTTATGAAAACGAATACTGTGAAAAAAATTGTCTATGTGGCCACTTATGCACAGTCTAGCCACGTTGCCTAAGTCACGAGAGCCGAAGACTCGAAGAGTACTATCACTAATGCCACATAGCGTCTTTGGCCTTTAGAAAGGCGTGCTAAGAGACTTATTGGTAACACCAGTTAGTTAGAACCAATCTTACTAGTATCGAGCACAGGAGCAAAATAGCTAGCCTCTCGATGTTTTACAGGAAATATTTTGGATAGTGTGCACAGAAACTGCATGTATTAATTCCTCCCTCTCCGTTCCATCATCGGACCACAAGACGCTCGGCTGGTCTTTATCTCTTTCTTGTCGACGTACCACGTATCCAAACTTTTTTTTTTATCTTCACGCACAATCCCTGACGGGGTAGCCAGAGAGAACAGATCGCCAAGTGTCACGATCCTTACATATCTCTTTCGCTTCTTTCAGATTCATTATCTTCTTCATACATGCACGTCTAGGTATCCGAGTACTCTTGACCCTACCCTCTTCGAGCAATTTGCTCACATGGTCTTCGAAAGTTAGTCTCGGTCTACCTCGACACCTTTTAATATTAACTTTCGCGCTATATATTTTCTTCACCGTTCGGTCTTCACTCATTCGCTCAACGTGCCTAAACCACCGAAGCACGCCCTTATCAATTTTTGTGATAAGGTCATCTTTCAAACCTGCCATATTGCGAATCTCTTCGTTTCGCTTTCGGTCGGCCATAGTAACGCCGCACATTTTACGAAGAGATCGCATCTCCACTGCATTCAACTTACTTTTATGCTTCTTCTGGCATACCCAGGTTTCGCTGCCATATAACAAAGTCGGTACCAACACTGCGTTATGTATTGCAAGGCGTGCACTCTTCGCTATGCCTTGCCTTTTGACTAACGCAGTCAGGGCACCATTGACTTTGTTCCCGGCAGCGACACGCCTGTCCACATCTAAATCACATCTTCCATCCCGGCTAAAAGCACTCCCCAAGTATACAATTTCATTTACCTGTTCTAGACATTCCTGATTTACCCATATTTCACACTTCGTTCTCTCTTCGTCCCTTTCAAATACCAGAACCTTAGTTTTATTAGCATTCAAACGGAGACCTTTAATTTCACATTCCTCGTTTTCATACACGTGACTAATGCCTGCAGTTCTGCCTCTGATGGTGCAATAAGCACTGCATCATCAGCATACAGCAGACAATTTACTTTTATGTCACCCAATTTCACACCCAAACAGCTATCTTTCAGCTTTTGTAAACAGCTGTCGAGATACAGTATGAACAGCCAGGAAGACATGACACAACCCCGTTTTACGCCCGTTTGGACGCTAAACATGGGTGACAGGTCATGCCCTACCCGCACACAGGCTTTACAGTCACAGTAAAGAGACTGCACAGCCCTCAGCAATCGGCCATCCACACCATACCCCGGCAACAGTTCCCACATTTTCTTCCTTACAACCTTATCAAATGCTTTCTCAAGATCCACAAAAGCACAGAAAATCTTCTGGTTAACAGCCAGAAGCTTTTCCGTGATCATACGGAGAGAAAACATTTGATCCGTGCATCCTCTTCCAGGTCTAAATCCGCATTGTGCCTCCCATAGAAATTCTTCCGATTTCTCTTGCATCCTACGTGTCAAAACCTTCGAGTAAACTTTACTTGCTAAACTGGTCAAGCTGATCGCCCGATAGCACCCGCAGTCAAAATGTGAACCTTTACCTTTATATAAAGGCACAATGACTGCGGATCGTACTTGACCATTTCAGCAGTAACTCTGTCTAGTCCCGCAGCCTTACCACATTTCAAACTTCGAATCGCACGTTCAATCTCTTTCATACTGATGACCTCAGTGTCATCGAGGTCCGGGTCTGACGTGCCAGTCACGGCGTCATCCCCGGATCCCTCACTAAGATCATCACACGCATACATTTCTCTATAAAATTCGCTCCATCGCTGCATGACGTCCGATTTTTCTGAGAGGACGTCATTAGTTCTCGAAAGCACTTTGTTCATTCTTAAGGCCGTCGCACCACTTCGGGTCCTTCCAACCTCTTTCCAGAAGAGTTTGGAGTTCTCCTTAAAGTTGTGCGACAACCTTTCATCCGCTTCCATTCTACACCTTTCACGCACTTCCTCAATCAATGCTTTCGTGTGAACTTTCTGCAGCTTATATCTTTCTTTCATCTTCTCTCTCATATCCTTATCATTACTAGAGGCCAAGTAGTCTAACCATGCTTTCTTCTTCTTCTTTACAGCTTCTTTCACTTCATCATTCCACCATGCATCTCTTCTTTTACTACTGCCTCTTTTTATTGTTCCACACACTTCTTCCGCTGCACTTACCATTCCATCCCTAAGGTTCTGCCATGTTCTTTCTACACATTCGTTTCTGCCATCGATGGTGTCAAGCTTTTCGGCTACCCTCGCATGATATTTGTCCCTAGTATCCGCTTCCTGAAGCTTCCAGCTTCGGATGCGACAGACCGACTGTGGTTCTGTCACTGTCGTCCGGTAGCGCCAACCCGCGAACAGACCCCTAAATCTAGTAATCACTAGATAGTGATCCGTTCCCAGGTCAGCACCCCTGAACACTCGCGTATCCATAACCTGTTTTCGCAGTCGGTCATCCACCAGGAACAAATCGATCATACTTCTCTCATTCTTTCTTTCTCTAGTATACATATGGATTTTCTTGTGATTAAACATAGTGTTTGTCACAAGAAGACCCTTTTCCTTGCATACCGCCAGTATAAGCTTGCCAGCATCATTAACCCTTTTATCGCCAAACTTTCCAAGTACCGACTCGTACCCTGGTCGAGCGGTACCAACCCATCCATTCAAATCACCACATACAACAATCCTTTCGTTTCCCCTAGCCAAATCTAGAACTTCTCTTACATTCTCCCAAATCTCCTCCAGCTCAGCCCTGGACGACGAAGCCACCGGCGCATAAACAGCCAAAAGGAATAACTTCGTCAGTCCCAATTTAAAGCGTACCCAGAGAAGTCTTGAGTTCACAAACTTATATTCAGTCATAACATCGACCAACCGAGAAGACAGCAGCACCCCCACTCCCTGGCAGGCGTTCTCGCACTCCGGGACTCCGGACCATAGAGCTAACGCTCCGCCAGGGAGCTCTTCAGTACCACTGCCCTTCCGTTTGGTCTCCGACATACACACGACATCTAATTCTCTTTCTTTCATTATTTCGATCAACTCATTCGTCTTATCTCTCATGCCTCCTCTAACATTCCACGTGCCAACTCTGCACTCCGTCCTCCACCTTCCGCCGTGTCGGGCTGTGCGTGACGGGTGGCGGTTCCCATCGCCGCTTTGCGCGCTGCATTCCACACCAACGGGGACGAGCTGGTGTGCGTCGCCTTGGGGGGACGCCCTAACCCTCGTTGACATGGGTGCGCAGCTGAGTAGAATTGCAGCCCTGAAAAGGGCTGGCAGGGGTCGCGACGAGCACGCTTCTACAATGACCCCAAATCCAAACCAAATTAAATAATGATATCTTATATTTACGCGAACACTACATACTAAATGAAACTAATTTAACGGATTTTTAATCCGTATAATTAGTTTGTTTTTATAAGACAGATGCCGGCAAGCTTCTGTCTTTCCATCCGATTTCAATGTGGGTGTCTTCAAGGCAAGTGTGAATTGGTTTTTGTTAATCCAACTCAGTGCACTGAATCATCTTCGGCTGCATCAGCACTTACCATCACACCAGTGGACACCGTTAACTCGGCATTCAATCTGCGAATAAAATTAATCTCTGCGTGAATAAAATTTCAAATTTAAGAAAATTCTAATCTTTTTCATCAGGTGAAACGCTCAAAGAAGCTGGATACGACAAATTCTCAGGCGGTGAGCCCAACAACGCAACAACTGGAGAGTTTTGTGGTGGCGTGTACCGGTCGGGGCTCCTTGATGACATATGGTGTGAAAACAAATACGCCTTCATTTGCGAGAAGAGCCCAGACAGCTTAGTCTGCGAAAATGATGTGTTGAATGTAAACCTTCATTAATTATGTAAATCTATTGTGTTGCCAATATTTTAAAAAATTTCCATAGATTTGGGTTTGCAATCTTAATAAATAATAACTTATTTTGTTTTTATTGGTATGAATTATTTGAAATTAAAAAAGAATAATGCAGTGATAAAAAATAAAATCAATTAAGTTAAAATAAAGTTTACATTTTTATGTGTGACAAACGAGCATACATCACACAGCCCACCTGTGGTTAATAGACACATGCCTCGGGAATCACGTAAAACCGTCAATCCTGCACCCTATCTCTCTCCGTTCGTTTTTGAACCATCCGGACGGTTTGAAAAGTCTAATGGATAGAGATAAGCATAGAACATAGAGAGTGCACTTGTGTCTGTATATACACTCGGGTACTATAATCCTGTCCTGTTCAAATAACTCAGACTCCGTTGAGACTGTCCGCCGCGCCGTGTTCGAATCGAAATTCGGTCCGGACGACATTATTGTTATAACATGTATCCTCGATTATTAGGTATCAAAATTTGATGATAGATTGCCCCATGGACTAAAATTTCTCGTTACTACTGAAAAGGATTTTTCAATTTCGATTCTATACACTCACCATACGAAACACAGCAGCATTAAGCTACTATTTTACGCTCGTATTCTGTGATCATTAAATGATAAATACTTCAAATGAAGTAAGACATAGATTGTGAAAGGGCTTAGAAGAGAGAATCAATGAGCGGAATATGACGGAGATCTATATACCAAGTCGTCACTCTATCCAGTGGGGTTTCTCCCTATGCTCTGAACACACGTACAGAGCTGTCATCAAAAAACATTGCTTGCCAAACGGTTGTAGGTTCTTTGGGCTACAAGCCCGGCTAACACCGGCTACTTCAGCGGTACTGAAACACCCAGACACGGACTAGTTTATTGAGCCATAATATATGTCTTTAGCAGTGATAGAGCCACACTTTTGTTGTCGTAAAAATAGGCCGGCTCGAACCGGGTAGGTACCACGACCTTATAGAATACCCGCGTGAAGTAAAAGCTTTATAACTACACTAAATAATATAAAACTGATGTTGACCACCATACTGCCATGAGAGATAATTATGGCAAGTATCCCTATGAGGGAATTTATTTTGTTTTTAATAAAAACGTTGCCCCTAGTTAGAAATTTTCGCTGTGTCGTGAAAGCAATTTATTAAAGCTTAAAATCATACATAAATTGCACAAGGATAAACATCTCTTCGCAGCGCCAGTGACTCGGTCGTCGAATGTTTAAGCCGCTCTGCGATCAACTATAAGGAGCTGGCACAGGAAAACTCCAACCCAGAGATGGGAACTGTATTCCATGTGAGGCCGAACCTGCGACTTGTAAAGTTGCAAGCGGTGTGGCGGCATGAAATACTGTCTCACTCTGCTGACCACGCCAAGCTTTTTAAAGGACAATTTGACCTTTTCTTCCAAGTGACCACAAAACTGCACTTTTCTCGATATGTTGATGCTAAGGATTTCGATACAAGCTGAGGCAACAAGGATAGTGCCTTAGAACTGAGAAGATACGATAAAGGGGTTCTTTTTAGCGGTATACACGCAAACTTGTGTCTTTTGGGATTTGAACTGGACTAGATTTAGTCGCCCCCAATCTGGGACTTTGTTCAGCAAATACTTACAGAGTTTTGTTGTTTGTTCCAGTACTCGGCGACGTTTTCCCGAAAAATATTGGCTCGGCCGGTGTATAGACCATCACCAGTGCTGTCATCCGCATAGCAATGAATGTTACCGGTTTGCAACATTTCATTAATATGCAGAAGACACAGCGTTGGTGATAGCACACAGCCTTGTGGAACACCAGCGTTAATACGCTTGTAGTCAGAACATGCACCGTCTACAACGACCTTGATGCTCCGATCTGCAAGGAAGCTGGTGATCCAATTGCACAATTTCTCGGCAAGCCCATAAGAAGGCAGCGTTGAAAGAACCACTTTGTGTCAAACCTGATCGAAGGCCTTTGTAAAATCCAAACTAACGGCCAATGCCTCCCCCTTGGACTCTACTGCCTCCGCCATCTATAAATCAGGTAGACTAGAAGATCACCAGCTTATCGACCTCGATGAAAACCGTATTGACGGTAATCAGTCTAAATAATCAGCCTTTATCAATGTTTGATTTTTTTAAACAAGTTTTCAATTTATTAATTCTAGTTTACCACGTGCTAAGCGGCGAAGAAAACATCGTGAAGAGACCTGCATGTCTGTGAAATTCAATAAATAAAAAAAATATTTCGAAGACATGTGAAGTCCGCCAACACGCATTGGGGCAACGCGGCGGACAATTCCTTGCCCTAAAACCCTCTCAGAAATGCGAGGAGGCCTGCGCTCAATAGTGGGATGTATGAAGGCTGTAACTTTTTAACTTTTGTTTTCAACTGCAGGCGGCTTTCGAAACGAACGTCATAAAAACTGCTACACCACTTTCTATTGTACAAGTACGCTGAACTGGCCCTACAAAATGCTTGTGCCGATTTTAAGCACCGCCATTGAACGTACCGGGAACCAAAATTAACATAATATGCCAAAGTCTGTTGTGTTGTTCAAATCGCCTCTATGTATTTTAAACTTTTAAATGAAAGTATTTTGTGTAGTTCGGTTATAATAATAATTTTAATTATATTATAAGATTTTTTTGTAATCATGAGGTGTGCGTAATTTATAAAACTCATTACCAAAAGGAAAGTGGGATAACATTCCACAAGTAACTGAATTTACAGCTACAATGAAAAAATTAAAACAATTTATATCTGGTAGAGCCATGCTGCAGCTATATTATGGTTGTAGCACGAATGGGCCGGCTCGACCGGGGAAGGACCACGCTCTCACAGAATACCAGTGTCAAATAGCAGCTTAACGCTGCTGTGTTTCGTATGGTGAGTGTAGAGAACCGGAGACCCTTTTTACTAGAAACGAGTCATTCCATCTTAGTCCTCACGGGTGACAACCCATCTGCATTTCCATTCGTAATCGAAAATAGATGTAGACGTCTATGGGCCACAGCAACCACTTACCATCAGGTGGACTGTGTGCTCGTTTGACACTCTTATCCAATAAAAATTTTTTTGATAATATAGATACTTAAAAATTTGATACAAAATTAATATCGTAATTATCAACATATTTGGCTTTACACTGAGTTTTGATGAACAATAAAATTTGTGTCGTGGGTTGTGGAGATCCTTGTCTATAATACTTATCGATGTTGTTTTACACATATCTGTTAACAACCAAACTCACCGAAAACAAATAATCATCAAATGCTTATTAATTAACAGGTTTCCAACTGACACTAATCTACACTATAGCTAAAAAGCATAAAACTTGTGAATTGGCGTCCGAAACAAAATTATTATCTTTATTCAAAACACTTCACAGACGACTGTTTTATTAAACGTGAAACACGCACCACTTTGTAAAATGCAGTATACCTACAATATCTTGTGGTAGTACCAGTAAGTACAAAAATATTAGGTCATTATTTCGAATGTAGGGCCATATCCAACTGTAGAAAGTTCACCTGATGATGACTTTGTGTTTATAAACCGTTGTAAATTTATTAAATCTGTTTAAATATGACCAGTTTATTATGTCAAGAGAATAAATTTATATTGGAACTGCAAAATTATTAATGCCCTTAGTTAATTTTAACCCCCCCCCCCTCCGTATGAGTTTCCGTCTTTTAGTGGCGAAGTGAGTGGGGGAAGTAACCGTGGCTTGGTAACCCATGGTAAAAATAGGGAAACCCACGTCGCTGGCCCGAAGTAATGGGGCAGCCTGAGGTGGCCACTCGGAGTGGGTCAAGCTCATTTAGAAAGTGTGTAAGGGCTGTGACTAGAGGAGAGTCTACTCCCTATACCGCTGTGGTCGAGGTGGAGTCGAGTGACTTATGTTTATATAAGTAAGCTTATATCTTTCTAGCCGGTACCCGGTGCATTACTACCGCAGATGAAGCTATTGAAATTAAAAACATCCTAACCTCAATAGAGAAGCTGGCTGGGTGCTAGCATCTACTAGGGATCCCATAATTAATAAAATTAAATCAAAACCCAAGCACACTACGGCACGACTTCAAGGTACTGTAAGCTCGTCCTGCGATCGGACCAAGCATTATACACGGAGATTTTTATTTTTAGGTTATTTAATTTGTTAATTTTGATAAACGATGTAATAAAAATGATATACTAATGGTATTTTTGTTTAATCTCTAACTGCGTCTTTCAAGCTTGAATCTTACCCAAAGATATCCTGTATTTACTATGTAGTGAGAAATCGGTGACAATTAACGACATAAGAAAAAAAAATATTGACTTAACACTTTAGGAGATAGAGCCCTTTTCATATAATAATATTATGTAATCATTTTCTCAGACGCAGAAAATACTGGTGGTAATCCTGTTAAAAGATTTTGTAACTAATTGGTGATTTTCATAAACTAAGATTGGAACATCAACCAACGGAACGGGAGTTATTCTGGCTTGAATATTATATCTTAGAATAACTCTAGAACTGCCCCATGGCGACCCCTCCTCAGGAGAGGACTACTCATCCCCCATCTCCTTCTCAGGTAAGACGCACTAGAGCACATGGTGCTCCTTCCTCTGCGGCCTCCAACTTCACCTACACAACGGACGGAATCAGACGCAGGAGCCATGTCCGATGCGCGAAGGACATGGGGCCAGGGAAAGTAGGCAAACGAACATGTGGCTCATCTGATAGTAAGTTTCGACCGCTGCCAATGAACAAATACAACACCAGGGGAATCGTAGGTGTGTCGCCGGCTTTTTAAAAGGAGTAATCTCGTTTTTTGAAGGTCCCTAAGACGTATCATTCCGGAAAAAGTTCCGGTGGTGAACGACTCCGCAAAGGAGTAGTGTGAGTAAGAAATCACCTAGTTTATCGCACAGTCGTGTACCCCCAAGCATCCAGATAGCGTGGGTGGTACCGTGAATTTTGTCGCGATGTGCGTTGGTGGAATTTGGCGGTTAACATTAATCCGAACAATTTCTCAGAGCACACCCCGTCGTAAATGCGATAGAAAATACAAAGGAATGCAGCGCCAGTGAATCGAGCCGATCAGAAAGAACTCGGTCGTCGATGATTAAAGCCACTTTTCGCTGGATGCGATCAAGTAGAAGGAGCTAGCACTGCAGAAGCCTACCATCAGGTGGACTGTTTGTTTATTGCTCACTTAATTGTTATATTTTATTTTCAATATTAATTTCGTACGTTGAACAAATAATGTTGTTTCATTTAATTTAATATAGGACACTGTTTAAAGAATGTGCGCAGAAATTTCACAATTTAATTCTTCCATATCCCTGCGGAATGAGCGAAGACTCGTCGCGTTTATCACGATTTTATAGAGACTATACCTAGAAATTAAATGAATGTAATGAAATGAACTCTTTATTATTATTATTTTTTTACTTAGGTACGTCTGTTTATAAGTATGACGCATGAAGCAGCCATCGCCCTCCTCGATCATTTCAAAGAGAAGTTTAGTTTAGATGGACGTTTTAAATGTTGAACATTTATAATGCGCCTTCGCTTAGATTAATGATAGGTCATCGCGCGCTCTGACTAGATACCGCGCTACTTGAAAGAAACAGCTCCGTGAGTGCGGCAACTCAATATTCTAGTGTGTATAAGACAATTGCAAGGATGCTAGTGTGCGTGAAAAATTGTATATGCCAGCAGCTTAACTATTACCCGATTAACGGGAAAAAATATTTTATGCTATGGCTTAGTAGTTAAGTTCATAGTTATGAATGTAGACCAGAAATACTTAAAAATAGTATCAATATATTTATGTATATTATGTATAAGTTTTTCTTCTGAATAAATGGCATATAAATGATAAGGCCTCATTTTTATCAGTTTAATTTTTATATTTAAATTTCTGACTAATATTCACAAATTATTTAAAAAATAGTTATATATTATATGGTGTAACGAAAATTTTATGTTTATTATATGTTCTTATAGCAATAATAGCCAATACACGTACTGTGAAAATTTCAAGTATCTACATATTACGGTTCATAAAATACAGCCTGCTGACAGACAGATGGAACGATAGTGGAAACTTAAGTCCCGTTGACACTCTTTGGGCACGGAACCCTAATAAACGGAAATAATGTTTTAAAAATAAAAATAACAATCAATAAAACAACATATAAATATAGGGTCATTTCAGAAATACTACAAAAATAAACATTAAATAATATAGAATTAGGTTATATTATAATAAGTTAAATATATTATATTATAAAATATAGTAACAATAAATTCACATATAAAAATCTCAGCCACGGGGAACTTTATTTTTGTATACGCAGCAACACTGAATGGCGTCTTTCATATTTTGTAACTTATTTATGGCTCGTGTTATTTTATGTTGAAATTTCGTAATTGTATGATACTTACTGATAGTATGTGATCCCAGTGTCTTTCTTATTTCTTATAGTATTATTTTTACACAGTTTCACTACGTAAACTGGTATTATCCGAAGGATTATGATCAAAATTTAATAAAATATTCGGTACGTCCACATCACATATCGCCTGCAATGTGACTGGCTCGGGTACGCCGATTTCGGCGTAGTATTTGTTGCCGCATTTTACAAGAGCGCCGGCGGTATCTAGTTAGAGCGCGCGATGACTTATCATTAATCTATGGCGCATTGGATTAATTTACTTGACTTAGTGGATATTCTTACACCGCCACTACACGGTGTAAAAAAATAAAAGAGAAGAGGGGGGAAAGGATAAACAGAAGTGTAAATAGAATTTCTTTCTTAATTTTCGGCACTTATCTGTTTTGTATATTAACTAGCTGACCAGGTAGACGTTGTTCTGCCCTTTCCGACGACCCATCCTATAAAAACTCCTTAAATTCGCAATAAAAAATATTAAGGGTCACTTATAGGGATAAAAACTATCCTATCTCTAAAACTGGACCAAACTGCACACATTGTGCGAAATTGCATTGAAATCAGTTCAGTAGTTTAGGAGTTCATCGCGAACAAACAACGTGACACGTAATTTTTATATATAAACATTTGATAAAACATGAAAATATTTTACGTGATAGAGCCACACTACAGTTGTACATATGTAGTTGCAACACGAATTGGTCAGCTCGACCGAGGAAGGGCCATTAAAATAGCAAGTAAATAGAACAGTTTAATGCTTCTGTGTCGCATAGTAAGTCTTAGTCTTAGTTCTCAGGGGTGACAACGCATGACTGTGGCCAGTCTCAACGGAGACTAGCCATATGCGCAGGACAGGATTATAGTGCGTGAACAGGTGCACAGGTGCCGTATATAAATTAAATGAGTTATATAACTAAAAATTTATGCTTTTCTCAATTTTTCCTTTTTCTGTGCTATAAAATGTTGCTTTGTACCAAATTTCAAGATTCTGAGTTCACGGGAAGTACCCTGTAGGTATTCCCTTGCGAATGTCGAAAATTTGTGGCATAAACGGCTGTATCTTTTGATTGCGTTGGCCTAGAAGTTTTATTTTTTCACAGCGCCAAGGGACAGTCGACTTGAGTATTTGATATGAATTTCAGCTTGATACCTCCACGCCTTCCTGAGAAAAAGGGTCTTGACAGACAGACAGACAGACGGACAACAAAGTGATCCTATAAGGGTTCCGTTTTTTTTTTCCTTTTGAGACACGGAACATTAAAATATACAATAAAAGTCTACAACAAATCGCAAGAGTTAATATATATATATATATATATATATCAAGGAACCTCACGAATCTTACGGCTAATAATTTAAAATTAAAAAATTTGTACAGACGACTTCTATATAAGTTATTAAGAATAACTCAAAAACTATTAGTCTGACCTTGATCAAATTCATTTGGGACCACACGAGATGTACCAGCTTTCAAATAAAAAAAGGATCGTCGAAATCGGTTAACTCAGTAAAAAGTTATGAGGTAACACACATAAAAAAAACATACAGTCGAATGAGTACCATCTCCTTTTTGGAAGTCGGCAGAAAAAGTTTTTACCTACTTAAATCACCAAGCAGCTATATAAAAATCTCTATGGTTTTATGTTTATTAAATTGTCAATCTCCTTTCGCTACGTCATGAATATTATCAGACATGTAAACAATTGTATTTCCCTGGGTTTATTTTAATGATATACGTCGACAACTGAATGATTTATCACCAAATATAAGCACTGCTTCAGATAATAATATCCGTTTTATTGTAAAATGATGCAAACTGTAGAGGCCATACGTAAAAGAACCATAACTTAAAACTTAACAGGTTTTTTATTCATTTGTTCTGTATGTAGAATGAATGAATGCTATACATTATTACACAGCCATTGCAAGGTAGCTCTATCATGTAAAAATATTTTATTGTTTTATAGAATTTTATGTTATAAATGCCTGATAAAAAACAATTTCCTTTTTTTTACAGGAGAGGGGGCAAACGAGCATGCGGCTCACCTGATGGCAAGTAACTACCCCCGCCCATGAACGAAAGTTATAAGTTATCTAAAGTTATAAAGTTATCTAAAACTTTAGGGTAAACAATATTTTGAATAGAATATTTTTAGCAGCAATTTTCACTGGTTACGGTACTGCCGTGTATTGGCGACATAAGAGTGTTCACCATCCCATTTCGTTCCGCGGATGTCCTTCGAGGGGACTAAGGGAAGAACCGAAAAATGTTATGGCCACCGATAGATGGCGCTATCACCAGATAGAAGCGTCAAATGTGCGAGACATTTGGTACTGCGATCGTGAATCCACCTGTCAAGCGTGTGGATTGTGAGAAATCATCGATACAATGGGAGAGGGTCATATCCAGCAGTGGACAGTTAGGTATTGATTAAAAAGATAAAGAAGGTACTGTTATCGAGAAAGTACAGAATGAATTAACATCAAAGTTAAGCGAATTTATATAATTCGGCGGTCCTGGTCATGACATTTTTTTGTCTATGGTTCAGATAATACTACAATTTTCTTGATAAAAACTTACGTCATACCCGTCAGACCCTTTTGATGGCAACAGAGCATTCTCGCTTATTGCTCAAGAATGACAATATATCTACGTTTTGTTCTTAATCAGGGATAGATGTAGGTGCCAATGGGCATTCACTTACCGTCAGGTGGACTGTACGCTCGTTTGCCAACCTTATTCTCTATATAAAGTTAATAATGTTACGTCATACAGTTATAGAAAGAAAGTGGCATCATAGTGTACCATCTTTAATATACAAGGACATCTCAGAACAACAAAGCTATATTTCAGGTGATCGAAACGATTCTCAACTTATTTTATGAACACGCACTCACACACACTTATGCATTTAAGCCACCTTGAGTGTGTGCAGAAGTGCATCTTCTTAAAATAAGTCAAAGAAACTTGAAATGTACACAGTTACATAGTGTTTTGTCCATATGGTCTAAGAGGTATAATATATAAGACAGCTAGAATAAAACTATTTTTACGAATTTTATCGCATTTAATTTTACTTAATTGTAATTCCCGACGTTTCTCATGGTGGGATTGTTACCTACTATAAGTTAGTGTTCGTCGTATTCGTCTTTGGAATAGTGTCTTATTCGAGACTATTATCCTGGACGTCAGTCTAAGGGAGATTAGAATGGCTCCCCAGGCGAGGATGGAATTACAGCGGAGCTTCTGAAAGCGGGTGGAAAACCGATACTCGAAGTCCTTCAGAAGCTCTTTAATTTCTTCTTCCATGGTAGGAGGTGTGGAGCAGAAGTGCGGTGGTCTTGCTCTTCAAGAAAGGTGACAACGGTCTCTTGAAAAACTACAGACCGAGTTCACTTCTGAAGCGCGTCTGCGTGCTGTTTTTGAGAATCAGTACGAATCTTTTCGAACACAGACTCGACGACTTCCAGGCTTTAGTACACAAATTATAAAGTTTTATGTTCAGGACCGATATTAATAAAGTATTACGTCCTGCGTCACCATAGCTAGTTTGTAGGGCAAGCTTTTCCCGCTAGATGGCTAACTTGTTAGTGTTGGGGTTTGCGATACATTATCCATGATATCGATGTCGATAGATTCTGCAGGGATAGGGATGTGCATTCAAATTGTCGATTACTTTTGTATTCTTATTATTCTTCATTGAATTATATAATATGTTTTTTATTCCTTTCAATTAATAATAATTAATAGAAAGGAATGAAAAAAAACACATTTACAAATTTATTTTTAATAATTTATTAATATGTACTATTTTTTGACCAGTGAAACATTTGTATTTTAGCCCCAAGAAATAAAAATTTGCTCTTGGCAGCCTATCCAGTCCAAATTATTTTGAATAATAAATTTTTCAGATATATTTTAACAATATTTCCTTTGCGATAAGCATTGTTTAGTACCATAGACCACATACATACCCTTCGGCAAATTGTACAGAAGGCCGAACAGTACAATCTGCCACTTTGCCTTGCTACTACTTCTATGAGAAAGCCATTGATTCCGTCGAAATTTGGGCGTTGCTACAGTTGACTGTCGGTATATCGAAGTACTGAAGTGTTTGTACAGAAAGGCTGCGATGACTATCCGAGTACAGAATCAGAGTACGAAACCTATCCAACTGCATAGAGGTATACGACAGGGTAACGTTATACTTCGAAACTCTTCAACGCTGCATGGGAAGACGTTTTCAAGTTACTGGACTAGAAAGGATACGGTATTAACATCAATAGCGAGTACATCACTCACCTCTGAATTGCCGTCGATATAGTCCTTATGGCAAAATCGCTGGGTGACCTAAACCCTATCCTCAATGACCTCAATAGTGTCTACCAACGGATAGGTAATAAGATAAACATGGACAAAACAAAGATCATGTTTAAAGTTCATGTCACACTTATGCCGGTAGTTGTTCGGAGCACTAAGCTCGAAGTTGTTGACGAGTATGTTTATCTGGGACAAATAGTCTGACTACGAAAGTCCAACTTTGACCGAGATGTCAATAAACGGATTCGGCTCGGCTGTTCGGGTAATTACGACACATCTTTTCATCAGATATACCTCGAAATCTGAAAACAAGATTGTACAACCAGTGCGTGTTGCCAGTGATGACTTATGGATCTGAGACAGAGTCCTTCACTGCTGGCTATATGACGACGCTCAAGGTCGCTCAGCGGGCTATGGAGAGGGCTATGCTCGTGGTTTCTCTGCGTGATAAACTTAGAAATGAGGACATCCGCAGTAGGACCAAAGTGACCGACATAGCCCAACAAATTAGTAAGCTCAAGTGGCAATAGGCCGGCCATATGGCTCTAAGAACCGACAATCAATGGGGGAAAAAGGTTCTCCAGTGGCAGCCTCGTATCAGTAGGTGAAGTGTAGGGCAACCCTCCACTAGATGGAGTGACGACCTGGTAAGACATGCAGGAAGTCGATGGATGCAGGTGGCTCAGGACCGTGCTTTATGGGGAATTTTCTTGTGGGAGGCCTATGTTCAGCAGGGGACTTGTGAAAGGCTGTAATGATGATAAGTTTGTGTTATTTTCTAGTTCACAAAAGTAAACAAAATAATTAAAGTTTTGTAATTTTCTCTTATTATCAAAGACTTCATAAGCTATTAAATTATGTGGAAATTATTTTCTTCTTTTTACCTATTTGAAGACGATTTTTAATTTTTTAACAAGTTTAACTATTAATTAAATTTTATTAAAGTATAATCCCTAAATCAGAAGAGTTAGTGCCTTTGTTTGTGAGTAGAGCTTTGTTGCTGTTTAGATTTCAAACAAAGTTATAAATCACAACGATACTTACGAAATCCACGGGACGAAAGGACGTAATGGAGTTTCTTACGCGCAATATATTATTATGACTAGAACTTTCTTCTGTACCTACCGTAGGGGCATTTTACATGCATAAATTTCACAAGGACCATTGAGTTATATGTACTACGTACTAGAGAAGCCATTCCAAACAAAAATTGTGTCCTACTCTATGTCTTCGCGCATGCGCAGGAGTAGTAGTCGCGCATGCGTGAAGACTTTAATTTAATATAAAATAAGATTTTAATATAAAATATAAGAATTTAATATAAAATATCTTAATTTGATCTAAAAAAACATATTTCTAAAGAAAATGTAATAATAATTATCTTATGGAATTCACAAATCTTCAATTTACGCAATATTTAGTTTGTATAGATTGCACTACAGTTCAGTTGAACATAGTCAATGTTCGGAATGGCTTCTCTAGTACGTAATACATATAACTCAATGACAAGGACAAACATCCAGACACGGAACAACTATTTGTAATCCATAAAAATACTTGTACCGTGCGGGATTCGAACCCGTGGCTCTTAGCGCTGCAACTCATTGCTAGGCTACTGCGTCATGAAGGCGTCAATACATATACACGGATCCGTCAATACATATAAGAGAATGTAATATTTATGTTTAACATACGCTATCTAACTAATCTCTCTGACCCCGTCGCATTTTTAAGTAATTTAAAAATATTTTTTGTGATATAAAAGTTACGTCCTTTCTACACTTGACTGCATATATAATTCGGATGGTTAATACGATTCAGTATCAAATAGACGCTCTATATCTCTCTCTCTCTCTCTTTCTTTATATGTTGTTGTTAATACATACGAAGAGAACATTTAAACCAATAAGTTAAATATTAACGTAGAAGATTCGACAGTTCAGTTTTATACCAGCATCACAACAATGAGATCGAGTCTTACTTATTTCGTTATACTTAGTTTCGTGGCTGTATTAGGTGAGATTTTTTTTTTACTTGTTATTTACTTATTATGTTTTAGTTTACTAATTATCTAATCTCTATTACCGGCAACACTTCAATTATTTGTGACAATTTTTCGTGTGTAATCAACTAGTACTCAGTGGTTAAAAGTAAAAAAAAATATATGGTAACCTGCAACTAGATGTAACAAAACTGCGACTGTGTGACAATTTGAAAAAACATGCAGGGGGAGGTCGTTGGATGCAGGTGAAGATGATGTGCATACAGATAAGAAAATATTACGAGATCCAGTAGTCTGCCAACACAACTGAAACACGACGGTCTCTTCTGAATCCATTGAATTTGGAACAATAATGTTTATTCGACGAAACCGATCTTTGATTCTCTCATTAATTCGTGAGTAGATGTAATTGTAAATGGACCACAGCATCCACCTACCATCAGTTGGACTGTGTTAATCAATATGTGTAAAATAAAATAATGAAAAGGGGTGACAAATCCCAATCCCCTATATAAATAAACTTAGTTATATGTCATTCGGGTCAAGTGTGCGCACTTTGTTAAATATTAGTTCACTACGCATAAAATAAAAGAGTTAGGAATATAAAAGACGGCTCTGAGTTAAAACATATAGTAGCCTCTAAATTGAAATAAAACAAGAATAGAAAACTTGGTGGTTTCTTTTTCTGTGAGCATTTATTTACATAAAATCGAAATGCGCTCACTTGACCCACGATGCGGGTAACTGTGCGCACCCGTATGGGGTAAGTATACGCATATGGGGTAAGTAAGCGCATTCCTTGGATTAATCAAAATATACACAATATTCAAGAATAAAGGTTCTTTATTGTAATGCTACTTAGAAAATATTTTTATTAGTTGTCAGTATTCGCATAAAAATAACAATTTTCTGATAAAATAAAATAAAATAAACATTTGGATTACAATTAAAATTAAATTATAGAAATTTTTAATTATTTAGAAACAATATTAATTTATAAATCATCAATACAATTACCACAAACAAAAAGACCTCTCTCATATGCAGTGCATCATCATCACATGACATCCTCATGTCACCAGTCTTTGCAATACATGCACTATCTCCATTCTTCAGTAGTTGGCTCTGTATAATATTTTTGCTTACATAGAGGACAAACGTATTGTACTGTTGTAGAGATCGAGGCCATAGAAAACTTTGTTCTTCCTCTACAAGACGATAATGTCGATTTCGAATACAAGACTCACTAATACCAATAGCACTTGCAGCAGCTCTTGTGATCTTTCTTTTGCTCATGCTCAATGAGTGCTTTAGATCTTTAGCTTTAGCTTTGTTCTTCAGTTACCGATGCAAGTTCGGATCTTTTTCTTATAAAATTTCGCGGCATGGTGATAAGACACTGAAATAAAAAATAAAAGAGTGTTAGTAAACCCTATTTTTCTGTTAAATAATGTACGAACAAAAATAACACCGAAGGGGCAAGTGTACGCATGCGCACACTTACCCGCGCACACTTTCCCCAGAACACCAAATTGCAAATTAAAGCTCCTAAAATAAATTGAAAACAAATATATTATCATGATTTTTTTTATATAAATGTAAACTTGCCGTTGTGACATCGATAACTTCGATGATACATTGTTTTCCATTAAACAAAAAAAAACTATGAATTTAAACACGATATATACTGTTTTTTATGAAAAAACTGCCGCCACAGAAACAAGTCGCGACTTGCAGGGCACTCTGGTGTCACTTTTCCCCCTTTCGGGAGATACACACACTGCGCTCACTTGCCCACTGCGCTCAGTTACCCCGAATGAACCTTTCATCCATTTAAAAACAAACTTTTATATACGTTACTAGGGCCAACATCCGAGTCCATCATCAAATCAGCTCCATATTATTGCACTGTTATCGAAGTTGCATAAGGATGAGATTCAGCTCAATCGGATATCAAGAGGTGCTTAAAAAATAATTAAACCATTTGAAAGACATACGAAGATTGCTAGTTACATAAAAGCTTGTAAAAATTAAGGTAACGCCTCGGGCAACTCGTCTAGACAAAAGTAATATAATGATAGAAGCATGCTTCCTCCCAAACGCTACGAATACGCCAGACGTTATACGCGGTACAACCATGTTTTTTTTTATAGGATAAGGGTGGCAAACGAGCACACAGTCCACCTGATAGTAAGTGGTTGCTGCGGCCCATAGACATCTACATCTATCCTCTGTTACAAATCAAAATGTAGATGCGTTGTCACCCGTGAGGACTAAGATGGAATGCCTCATTTCCAGTAAAAAGGGCCTCCGGCCACCTGCACTCACCAAGCGAAACGCAGAGGTAAACTTCTACTTCACGCTGGTTTTCTGTGAGGTCGTGGTACTACCCCGGTTCGAGCCGGCCCATCCGTGCGACAGCAAAAGCTGCCGCGTGGCTCTACCACTGTTATGCTTCAGTTTTAGCATAGTTGCAACACGAATGGATCTGCTGGACTGGGGAAGGACCACGCTCTCACAGAATACCAGCGTAAAACACAACAACACAACATAACAGATCAATACTGTTGTTTCGTATGGTGAGTGTAGAGAACCGGGGACCCTTTTTACTGGATACGAGGCATTCCATCTTAGCCCTCAGGGGTGACAAAACATCTGCATTTTGATTTTTAAACGAGGATAGATGTAGATGTCTATGGGCCACAGCATCCACTTACGATCAAGTAAGTTGTGTGCTCGCTTTTCACCCTTATCCTATAGAAAAGTCTCGAATTAGTCTAGTCTACAAAACTATAACTTTTGTTTTGATTTTTAGATGGCTCTCAATTCCGATGTGACTACAGATTCTTTTCGGAAGCAGTGGGTTGGCTGAAGTTGCATCGCGTGCCAGCAAACTGGTTCGACGCACGGCTGAGATGTCACCTCGAAGGTATAGTCAATTTCTATACCTATACTCCGGCACTATATCTACTAATGAAAATGTACCAAACAAATGAACCACAACATTTTTTTTTAAAAAAACGTTCACCCTATTTTAGGATTTTCTTCTGTATTGTGTAAATTGCACAAGGACAAACATCCTGACCCCAAAAAATTATTTGTAGGATGTACCGTAAGCTCAAGGCCGCTCTGCGAGCAATGGAGAGGGCTATACTCGGAGTTTCTTTGCGTAATAAACTTAAATATGAGGATATCCTCAATAGAACCAGAGTAAACGACATAGCCTCCTCAATAGAACCAGAGTAAACGACATAGCCTACGTTACTATTAATATAGCTGCAAAATGGCTCTACCACGTTTACGTGGTAAGCGAGGCATTCCATCTTAGTCCTCACGGGTGACAACGCATCTGCATTTTGATTTGTAATAGAGGATAGATGTAGATGTCTATGAGTCACAGCAACCACTTACCATCAGGTGGACTGTGTGCTCGTTTGTCACCCTTATCCTATAAAAAACGGATTAGTAAGCTAAATTGGCAATAGGCTGGTCATATAGTTCGAAGAACCGACAACCGATTGGGAAGAATGGTTCTCGAGTGGCAGCGTCGTACCGGTAGGCTAAGTGTAGGGCGGCCCTACACTAGATGTCGTGACGACCTGCTAAGACATGCAGCAAGTCGATAAGTGCAGGTAGAACAGGACCGTGCTTTGTGACATTTCTTGGGGGAGGCCTATGTTCAGCAGTGGACATGTGAAGGGCTGTAATGATGATCATGATGATATAAATATATAATTTACTTTTTAGAGAAGTTGAGAAGTTGCATACATATGCATACATGCATATGTATGCAGGAATCCGTGTATTCCTGCCTAAATTGTACTCCACTTCTTGACACGTAATCACCCACACATCTTTTTAATTTCTTTTATAAAATACATTAGATATTGAATAAAAATGTTTCTGTTTCTGATTAAATATCACTTCTAAAACTTAAACCTTTTGACTGTAACTGTGCAATATACAATATACTCGTATATTCGGCAAATTATCGTTACCCTCATATTAATACAACTTGGTCATCCTACCCAGGAAGTAAGCTAGCTTCACCATCGACACAGGGCCTCATAAATGCAATGAAACTCCTGATCAGCGAAGCAACTGGCGACATGAGTTGCGGAATCTTCACCGGGATACATGCTACTTTTTCAAAAGGAGACTTCCATACGATAGAAGGTAATGCATATAAATTTTAAACAGGTTTATAATTTCATATATTTTGGTCCACCGACCACTCGGTAGCTAGTACAAAAATGTATGCTCAAATGCGGTAATGCGTAATGTTTATATTTAATATATTATAATTTATATAAAAACGGTACAATGAACTCGGATAACCTATGGCAGAAATGATTAAAACAATTGCCTACGTTACACTAATGATATGTGTACTCAATAGAGTTGTATGATTAATAAAATCAGGCATAGCTTTGCGGAAATCCATTATTTTAGTTCTAATTTAAAGTTTTAATCTTATTTAAAAACAATTATATAAATTATACTAAATATACATATATATTATATTACGCAGATTTTGGCTAAATATTTATTTAGCTAAGATCCGCAAATTAAATATAATCCGCGTAAAATATTATATTACGCGGATTATATTATCTATATCAGTCTTTGTATAAAATACTTGTAAAACATTCTCAATACAAAAATATTCTAGTTATAGATGATATAAATATTAATATTGCAAACTTAAACTAAACAACATCCAGCTATCTCGAAACTTTATCTTTTCTTGGTTTGACCGCTGCTTACATCCACTAGCGGTAATAGCTGTTTAGATCACATCATATTAAAAACGAAATTAAATTTATATGCTTTTATTTTTCAATCTGCCATTACAGAGAATGAAGCTGTGTTCTTCTGTTTAAATACAAAAAAGTGTTTGATACAATCGAAAATAAAACTTAAACAAAAAATAAATTAGGTATAAGAATTTACTTGAAGGCTGCAAAAATTTAGATTTCAATATAATATTTAACAATGATGAGAATCCAAGTAAAAATATAAAAATAGCAGGTAATGATAATAAAAAATTTGGAGTCCTAAAAAAAAATCTAGACCATTCTAAAAATTCAGCGCTGGAACTTCTTAAAGCCAAAATAAGTCCCCTTAAATCTGTAAACGCTGTGAATGAATACTTTGCCAAAATAGGTGCTGAATTAGTGAATGAAATTCCACTAAATAGTCCCTCACTAAATAGTACTTCCTCAAATTTATTTTTTAAATTCGAAAGAATAATCCATCGATCTTCGTTTTCAGGAGTTCCTCTTTCGCAGATTTCCCACACTTGGGCCGCGGGTGAGCCAGATAATTTCAAGGACGAAGAGAGCTGCATAGCTATGCTTCCGGATGGCAACGTGGCCGACGTGAACTGTCAAGAGCCTCTTCCCTACATCTGTTACAAGGAAAATACTAAAAGGATGTTTATGTCTAACTGTGGAACTACGGACACTGGTAAGAAATTTCTTTTAGCCAGCCCCATATTAGAATCCCTACGTGGTAGAGCCACGCTGCAGCTATGTTGTGTTGTAGCACGAACGGGTCGACTCGACCGGGGGATCACGCTCTCACAGAATACCAGCATTAAATAGCATCTTATAGCTGTTTTGTTTCTTACGGTGAGTGTAGAGATCCAGAAACCCTTTTTACTTGAAACGAGGCATTTCACCTTAGACCTCAGTGGTGGCAACATAGATGGACTGTGTGATCGTTTGTCACCCTTATGCTATAAAAAAATCCATCACCCAACTTCGTACCATGATTATCGTAAAATGCGGGCTGAAAAAACTTTTTTTTGTTAATGTCTTGCGTAAATTTCTCAGTCCTGAATAGAACTCAGACATAACTGTCAAAGATGTGAGATGTAGAACTGCAATCCACCTGCCAAGCGAGGTGATTAAGACAAATCCTCCCTACGATGGAATAAGCCCATGCCCAGGGGTTGACTTTTAAGAACTGAAAAAAAGAAAGAACAAGAAAGACTAACCTCCTTAAAAGGCGGCGTTACACATTTAGGAAGATTCCTACACTTTGTTTCATCTCATTGTTTTTGTTTTACGTATTATAAACCAAAGTACAACTATTATCCCACCTGATGGTAAGTGGTGATGAAACCTATTCACCTTGAAGACACAGTGTAACCGGATAGAAAGGCAGATGTTGGCAAATTATTTCACTTCTTTGCTACACATTATGAAAAACGAAGCATATCATTTAGTTTAAATGCGTAGTATATCGGCAACGTGTGACCCACCGAGCACCTGGTGGTCCGGTTGTATGTTGTGGCTCTGTTTTTGCACCACCAACCTAAACGAACCGAAGCCTAAATCACGTTATCAAAGTTTCCGGACTACATGAGCGTTGGCCGCTCTCCGGGCTGAATACTTTGTTGTGTCCCATGTTACTGCCGGTCAAAATATTCAGCCCGGGTGCGTGATATCTACATTTCACTTTTGCCTTTACGGCCAAAGGTGGAAGCGTTAAAGAAAAATTAAATAATCATGAGCTTGTAGTACACAAGATGAGCACTGAAATTTCGACACACTTAGACCACCTATAGAAGTTGTTTGTTGACATTTTAAGTGCTGTACTATCAGGTGCCCAGTAAAGAAAAACTTATTGAACAAATAATGTATTTCTTTAAAACTTAAACAAACTAGCAAACTTCTCTGAAATGAGAGATTACTCAAGTAATAGCATACAGACTTTTAATTATGTTTCACATGAATGTCACACTTATGCCCAAATACTCAAAAGCTACTCAATTTTAAGACGCCGTTAAATCTCGTGCTATCTCTATCACTTTAAGTCAAAGTGACTGTGACACCACGAAGTCTAACAACATCTTAAAATTGAGATGCGTTTGAGTATAATATATAGTTTAAGTTATTGGGCATTAGGTACTTATATCACGACAAATTTACAGTTTCGACCCCATCCACTCTCACTTTATTGAAAAAAAAATGCTTAGAAAGCTAAATATTAAATTTTTTATAAGTACAATTAAGGGTAACATATAAGAACACCGTCCATCTCATGGTTCGCAAATGCTATGGCTCACAGACACCTTTTTTATAGGATTAGGCTCACAAACGAGTACACAGTCCCCCTGATGGTAAGTGGTTGCTATGGCCCATAGACATCTACATCTATCTTCGATTACGAATCAAAATGCAGATGGGTTGTCACCCGTGAGGACTAAGATAGAATGCCTTGTTTCCAGTAAAAAGGGTCTCCGGTTCTCGACACTCACCATACGAAACACAGCAACGTTAAGCTGCTATTTTAAGTTTAGCGTGGTCCTTTCCTGGTCGAGCCGACCCAATCGTGCCACAACTATATCATTAATATAGCTACAGCATGGTTCTACCACGTAAAGCTCTACCTATACTTATCAGCGAAGAATCAAAGTATGGATGCGTTGTATAATAGATAGTGATACGTAGAATCAAAATATCTGTAAAAATGTTTCCGGTTCTCGTCAGCCACCATTCAAAACGCAAAATTGTACATATATTTGTGCTTATGTCTTGTGAGAGTGTGATCCTCTCCGGTCGCGTCGATCCAGTCTTTCTACAAACATAATATAGGCACAGCTTAACTTTGTCGTATAACCAACTGTTTCAAACGTCTACCGCTTTCGTCTTTCAGAATACATGTTCGACTCACGTACCGGCAGCTGCTACAAATTCCACACCGTGCCGCGTACATGGTCCCGTGCGTACATGGCCTGTTCGGCCGAAGGTGGCTACTTAGCCATCATCAACAGCGAGGAAGAGGCACGACTGATTAAGGAGATATTCGCAAAGCACCCGCCCGCCTCATTACTTGGAAACATCTGGAAGGCGGTCGCCTTCGTCGGTTTCCACGATTGGAACCAACACGGCGAATGGTTGACTATTCATGGTAATTTTCTTGTGTTTTCTTTACGTCTCTTTTTTATATCAATGTGTGGGTGGAATCAACAAATTTGTTTGGAAGAAAGTGTGAACTGGCAGGCATAACTATGCTGTCTAAGATAAGCCTATCAAATTTTCCCTTCTCAAACTCCGTGAAAAATCATGGGCAGTACATAGAAATTGGATACAAATGTCACTGAAATCAGCCGCAAAGTCTTTGTCACCTTACGGTCTTTCTACCGTCTATAGAATTTTCTACCTATCAACTTTCATTATTGTCATTTTTGATTGATCAGATGTTTGTTACCCACATTTGGACCAATATCTTCATAACAAGCTAGAACGTCTTCTTAGTAATTACATTAGATACGTTTATCGACAGCATGATCATGTTTCTCTTTATTGTATTGGCCTTAAATGGCTCACAATCAAACAGAGGCGCAATTCTAGAATTCATCTTTTTCTTTTTTGTATATTAAATAATCCAACTTCTCCTTTATACCTATGGAAAAATTTCAATTTTTCCAACTCATGATTGAGTTCTACGGTCATCATCGTTTAATTATAAAATTAGTGTTCCAAATCATTGCACTGGGTTCTCCAGAAAATTCTTTACTGTTCAGGCTATTCTACTCCGTACCCGAAAACATACTATTCCTTACCCGAAGACACACTAAAAGCACCAAGTTAATACTCATTCAAGAGATTAATTCGTGAACATCTTTTGAAACAAAATATTGTTTCACGATAAGAATGACTATCATGTTAATGTTATATGCATAATATGGTATGTATGTATATATGTATATTTAATAGGTTTATGTATATGTAAAATTGTTTAGTACGCTGAATCATCTTCGACCGCTTCACTTACCATCAGGGGGACACTATTGACTCGGCATTCAATATGTGAAGCCCTGCGTGAATAAAATTTCGAATTTAAGAAAATCCTAATCTTTTCATCAGGTGAAACGCTCAAAGAAGCTGGATACGACAAGTTCTCAGGCGGTGAGCCCAACAACGCAACAACTGGAGAGTTTTGTGGCGGTGTGTACCGGTCTGGGCTCTTTGATGACATCTGGTGTGAAAACAAATACGTGTTCATTTGCGAGAAGAGCCCAGACAGTTTAGTCTGCAATTAAGTGTAGAATCTAAACCACCATTATTTATGTAAATATATTGTGTTGCCAGTATTTAAAAGTTTTCCCGTATATTTTGTTGTATATTGTTAATAAATATTAAGTAACTTTTTTATTTTATTTAAATGTAACTTTATAGTTGTTTAAATTATTTGAAATTAAAAAACGTAATACAGTGATAAAAAAGAAAATCAATTAAGTTAAAATAATGTAAAAATTTTTGGGGTGACAAACGAGCACACATCACATAGTCCACCTGTGATTAATAGACACATACTCCTACATCTATCCTAGGCTGCCTCGTTGGTCTAGTGGTCGTAAACGCGGTTGCTAATCAATAGGTACTAGGTTCAAATCCTAGGCCGGGCCAAAATCAGTTATTGGGTTTTGCTGACAAGAAATTCTCAAGAGAAGGAAAACATCGTGAGGAAACCTGCATATCAAAGAAATAAGAAAAAAAAATATTTCGAAGACATGTGAAGTTCGTCAACACGCATTAGGGCAGCGCGATGGACAATTTCTTGCCCTAAAACCCTCTCAGAAATGAAAGTACGCCTGTGCCCAGCAGTGGAACGTAAATAGGCTGCAAAAAAAAAGCCCGGATTTAGGAAGTTAGCGGTGCTTCACCCCCTTGCCTCT
Organism: Parnassius mnemosyne; assembly: GCA_963668995.1. Classification (NCBI taxonomy): domain Eukaryota; kingdom Metazoa; phylum Arthropoda; class Insecta; order Lepidoptera; family Papilionidae; genus Parnassius; species Parnassius mnemosyne. Next base: position 5,246,182 of record CAVLGL010000093.1, on the reverse strand, counting down.
GAAAGCACGTCGAGTAACTGGTGCTACTAGCTTGTGTCTGTTCTTTGTATTTATAGAATGAATATCACTTAATTTTGTAAATCTACTTTTATTTTTGTGTACGTAAAGTACATTTTCATAAATGTACTGAGAGGCCAAAGTTAATGTTTTTATTTCCTTAAATTTTTGTCGCAGCGAAAAACCTAAAGACAGTATTTAAATCATAGATTGGTCTTATGGCCCTCTTCTGTTAAACAAATATAATTTCAGTGTCACTCGCGTTTCCCCATAGCAAAATACTATACGACATTTTGCTATGGAAATAGCTAAAGTAAACTAGTCTAACTATTTCAACACTCGCAAGATTTCTAATATTTTTACAGCATATGCTGCAGAACTAAGTCTGCATGCTAGTTTTGATATATGGGGCCCCATTAAAGCTTCGCGTCTAGTGTGATTCCAAGAAAAATGGTAGATCAACAAAACTCAGTTCCTCTCCATTTAAAATTACATGTTTCGTTTTAGTGCCATTTTAATGCAAATTATTAACATTAAACCAACTTGAATAAAACTACTTTTATGGATTTTATCGCGTTCAATTAACTTATTTTATATTCCCGACGTTTCGGTTGCTTTCCAGCAACCATGGTCACGGGGGACTGAGGTGATTTACGTCCCGATGTAAGAGTTGACCCAGAGTACGTTCAGCTTTTTTAATTATTAATTTTGGTCCGATCTACGCAGAATAAACTAATTGTGTCTTGAAATCTTGCAGTGGTATGCTTGGGTTTAGTTTTGATTTTATGAATTACAGGATCCCAAGCAGCTGGTAGTACCCAGTCTCCCTCTCTATTGAAATTAGGATGTTTTTTTTAATTTCAATAGCCTCACGTATCATCCTTGGTAGGAATCGATGTTCTTTCGCGAGAATTTGTGGTTTATCAAACTCAAACTGACCGTGAGTGCGCGTGCTTACTACCTGTGCGGTTAAAGAATGGGATTGAAAATGACGTCGCGTCTGTTTACTTCTCTCTCGCATGTCACTATCTATACTCTCACCTACCGGTACAGACTGCAAAAAAACTAGGTTGCGATGTGTGTTCTATAACTTCAGTCCAACTTGTCAATGGAATTAAGGGGGTTGTTATAAACTAATTTGCTTAATTTCGCGTAAAGAAAGAAAATGATGTGTCCTGCCCAGTTTTAAGGGGACCTCCCACTGGCCAGGACACATCATTTTCTTTCTTTACGCGGAATTAAGCAAATTAGTTTATAACAACCCCATTATAATGGATTTCCGCAAAGTAACGCCTGATTCTATCAATGGAATTAATTTTTAATTTTAATTTTTAATTTACTTTAATTTTATAATAATTTATTTCAAGAAACTGTACAATTAATTAATGATAACAAAATGCCACAAACCATAAAAAATATTCAATCAGTCAGAGAAAACTCCCAAAATTGGACAACAGTTTAGTTTTGGAAGTTTTCTTTATAAGTATAGTTGATTTTATTTGTTAATATTTTTGTATAAAATATTTACATGCTACTGATACATGAGTAACCTTTTTTAAAGTTTCGTTTGTCTGTCTGTCCGAGCTAATGGCGGAATCGATTTTAATAAAACTTTACGAACGAATAGAAAGTAATACCGAAATCCGAATAATATCCGAAAAATTTAGTAATTTTATTAAAATAGATATATTTATGAGATAAAATAAAAGTTAAAAAGTTGCAGCCTATTAACGTACCACTGCTGGGCACAAGCCTCTTCTCATTTCTGAGTGGGTAGGGCAAGAAAAAGACTGTCTGTGACTGTCCGGACTGTCCCAATGCGTGATGGCGAACTTCACATGCCTTCGAAAATTCTTTTCTTATTTCTCAGACATGAAGGTTTCCTCACGATGTTTCTTTTCAACGCCGAGTACGTGGTAAATCAGCACTTAAAATTCCAATTAACAATTTCATTGCTGCCGGCAGAGATCGAACCGGTACTGTTAAATTTACAGCGAATGCTAAGAAGCGTTAGCTCCCAATCCGAATATGATCAGATCAGTTATGATTCGCCACGGCTTAAATGATAAAATAATAATAATAATAATAATGACGAGAACCTCGTGAAAGCCGAAACAGATAAGTTGACAAAATATCTGGACCTGGCTCACGAGGTGACCGACATGTGGGGTGGTCTGCCGGCCGAAATTATTCCTGTGGTCGTCTCTGCGAACGGGTTAATCCCAGTCAGCCTCTCGGGTCATCTGAGGCGACTGTGACTCCGTGACGGATCGCTCCAAGCTCAAATGCAGAAGGCGGTGCTCCTCGATACCGCCCGCATCGTCCGCCGGTTTCTTTCCCTTTCCCCCTAACCCTCGGCCGTTTGGTCTCCCCTGCCGAGGGCTTCCATCTGGTTGGGTTTTTATATATCTATGTAATTTTTATGTATTTATATTATTTTATTGATATTTATATAAGTTTATCATTTTCATTTACAATTATATATTTATACAGCCCAACCACATGAGAAAACTATACAAATACCCCATAATAATAATAAAGATTTTGTTTGTCTCAATTTACATATGGTTGTTAAAAGTGAACGAAAAATTTATAATATATATAAACTATAATACATATGAACTAATACTTGGGTAACATAAAAGTTATGAGGCAAACTGGCCAGTTATGTGGTGATTTGAGGTCACCGCTGGTATTCTGCCACAGCCGACTTTTAAAAAACACAGTATCTTAACCTAGTTTTGGCATTGACGTGAAACAACCTAAAGAAAAGACTGAAATGTATAGTCATATGCGCTATGCAAATCGGCAAATTTATATATGATACTTAATACCTCCAATTTTTGGTGTTCAAGTAACCATACTTTGCATTTCTTTACAAATGATTTTGTATTCACGATCTCCTGCAAAGGAGGAGGTATACTATTTCAAATTTTGAAGGCAGCATATTTGAAACAGCCTTTCGCTTTAACACACTTATAGGTTGGAAGTATATATAATAGTTTACCCGTTCGACTCAAACGTGTTAGTTGACATTTTGTTTCATATAAATAATGAGGAGATTGCGAATTATTTAATGAATGTACGAAACAAGCATATTTTAGTTTTCTGGTGTAACCCATGCTTAAAATATTACTTTTGAAGAGATAAGGAGTTATGTGGTTAGTCTTAGGTATGTCAAAACAATAACGCATACATGCATTTTGAACCCCATGTATTCTTCCTGTAGTTTGCTGTGAGAGGCAAGGACCATATACCAAGTCACACTAATGCAAACGTGACAAGACGAGACTGTTGCAAAGACGGAGTCGGATATTTGGTTTTAGAAAAGAACGAATATTGTAAAGAGATTTTAAAGACCCAATACATTTTCCTAATTTTTTCCTGTACGTGTTGTGCAAACGTTAAACCTTCGTTCCTGTTAAGGTCTAAGTTACGAATGGAATAGTTGTGCTACTGATCGTGATAGTTGGCTCAATTTTTTGATAGATGCAACCTGATGACGTGTAACAATAATTATACAAATGCTTTTTTTAAGATTCATAATAGGCCAGGAAATTTTGACCAATTCTCTATTAATTTTAAATCATCATTGAGGCTGATAACCGCTATTGTAATACTGTTGTTTTTGTCGTTTTTTGGTGACGTATGGACATTTTCATTGGCATAAAGGTGATATTTGGAGTATTGAACCACGTTTTGTATATCTGCTGTGTATATGGCGAAGAGTGTTGGGCCTAGAATGGAGCCTTGTATAACTCCTTTAGAAATTGATAGGGACTCCAAAATATCAGCAGTATCTTCAGTATGTAAGTGTCATATGCATCAATATTTTACTTTTTGACTCCGCCCGCAAAAGTATGACTGAAACCACGAACATGCCATTTCGGAAAAACCTACTTTTTTAATTTTGTCAGTAAAAGTGGTATATTAATGCAGTCGAAAGCCCGAGTAAAATCTAGTTCTATTCTAGAATGTTATCTTGTCCATTATCAGCGGCGGTAAGAATATCGTCCGTTATGTGTAACAATGCTATAGTTGTTCTAAATGTTTGCCGAAAACCCGATTGTAAATCTGGAAGGATGGCATTCTCTTTCAGATAGCTAGTAATTTGTGACACACTTCTCAACCATTTTTGACAAGGCAGGTCGTCAAAGCTGTCTATCTTCTGTTTCTTAGGTAAGGGTATAATCAATGAGCATTTCCAAACATCGGCAAATACTCCTACAATGATTTATTAACGATGGCTTCAATGGCAACCAAAGAGTAGGGTAATGTAAGCTTAATCATATTTATTCATGCTAATTTCGATAGAAGAAAAGGAATTAATAACCTTATGTAGCTCTGTAGCAGTCACTCAATTAAAATTGATCTCTGATAAGTTATTACGATAAATATTTAAAAAAAATTCAAACTGTTTTAAATGAACCGGTAACACAGGAACGCTATTTATAAAATATTTATTTATTTTTGTGACATCCAAAAGACGTATCGGAATTGATTTACTAGAACCGCTTTTAATTGTTTTATTGATATAACGCCACATTAAGGACGGCCTACTAACTTTATTATTTACAAATTGGTTAGAATATGCCTGTTCCTCAACACGAACAGCACAATCATATAGGTTGCGCATGTCCTGGTAGAATTTATAAGCTGATTCGGAATCACCTATTTTAGCTTGTCGATATGCTTTATTACGAATATTTCTACTTTTCTATTTTTAGTATTGTAATATAATTACTATAAAAGAAAAATAAATGGTCCTTAATGATTATCCTAAGTCTAAACGAGTTGAACGTAAATTCAAGAAAAACAACTTCCTTCTGCGTGAATCCCATATCTCTGGTGCCCTTTGACCTACAGGACCCAAATTCAAACTCGACCGAGCTACTACCTCAAGGTATCCACATACCAAATTTAAAGTCAATCGGTCCAGTGGAACAGAAGTTATCGTGTCGGCATACAGACTAACAGACTGCCAGCTAAAATTAACTTCCTTTCAATGCTACGCAGAAGGAAGTTAATAACGCCACATTAATAGAACCCACCCAGGTGAAACCAGAGCAGGTCGCTAGTTATAAATTTTATGTTAAAATTAATGTACCTACTTGCGTATGCAATTATTTTCAAATATTATCCCATTAATAGAAAATTTCCAATTTTCGCTATTGCTACTGTGCATGTTGACAGTACGGGCTCGACGATCTGCCATTTCTAATCCCATACTTTATCCGTACGGACTGCACACCCGTTTGCCGTCAGTCAGAGCTAATAACGATACTGAATATTTGAATTATTATTTTGATCAAGGATGCCTTGAAGAGTCAGAAACTATTACGAATTGTGCTTCATCATTGCAAAGTGTTGCAAAAGGTGATTATAATAATACATCAATTGACTATTTGGTTTTAAGTCTAACTAATAAGTAGGAAACACACAAAAATAAACATATTTTTACGTTAAATAAAGATATTGATATTCTATTATTATACCTATAGTATTATCTACCCTAGTTAAACCTAAAATATATGCGGGTGTTTATTTAGAAATGCCATACAAAACCAGAGGTAAATGTATTCATGAGTATGACAAATTTACTATAGGACTAACTTTCTTAAACAGCTCTTTCATACATTTTAGTTGAGCGAGCACTTACCACTTGCTCAGCGAAAAATAAAGCCAGAAAGCTACATCTGCTTGGATGCTTGGAAAATATTACGAAATCATGAAATGAAGGCAGGGCACTACCTTTTACCTCATACTAAGAAGCTCTTAAGACCCAATACCATCCCGTGAGTATCGTAAAATTCGACAGAAGGAAATAAAATATAGCGGCTCAAAATAATTAAAAATTGTGGCTGCTCACTTGCTAAGATAGGGGCAACTATAGCAAATATTAAACCTATGCAGTCTTATTCCAAAAAAATGTTTTAGTACTGGGTTAAGTTTAGGAGTAAGAAGTCCAGGTTTGTTACAATATTCTAGTTAATACCAGCACTAAAACGTGTGCTTATTACAAAACGCAGACTACCCGAGGACCAGTTAATACCAACGTTAGTATTATATTAAATATCATTCACAGATAAAAAACAAAAAATGACACTCTATCATTCGTTCATACAGGTTTCATTCAATGCAACGTTCGGTTTCATAAAATATTAATATTATTTTCACATTTAATTATGCTTAAATAATTATCCATCAATACAAAAACATATCATACATTGTTATTTGTTTACGTTAAAATCTATTGAACAAGCACGACATATACTTTTGACGCGCTTTTGATTATATCAAGTTGTTTTCAGTTTAACAACTCTAGCGTGAAATGTAGTGAATTACAGAGGTAACGCGAGCGCGGGATTTGAGACGTTCAAAATAGTTTATATTGCAGCCTTATAATAAGTAAATTAAATTATTAATAATTAATTAAGTACTTGCTATTACAGTTATATTTATATAATAATGGAACAAAAGAAAAAACGGGGTGAAAATTGGAGTTCTGAAGAAAAAGTTAGTGAAATATCGAAATTTGTCAGTACGTAGCAATACTCTTATCCTCCTATTATCCTTATTTCAACTAAAAGGAATGTTCTTATTATTATAGGAAATATTACGTACACTTATTTCACAATCAGCACATATAATAGAGAATAAGTCGACAAAAACATCGGTAAATATTCAAAAAATAAAAGAGTGGAAGAATATAACTAATAAGTAAGTACTTATCGCATTTGTTATGTGTACAAATAGGTATGGTATTGTTTACGTGATTTCGTATTTTTTTTTAGATTTAATGAGATAACAGGTAAACGCCGATCAGATGGTGAATTGAAATTATCTTGGAAAAGAACGAAGTTGTGTGCTAAATCAAACTTATACACATATAGGAGGAAACAATCAAAGACCGGGGGTGGCGGAAAACCTCCATCACCTTCTCTTGAGGACTTGGAAATAATGTCCATTGCCCCTCACGACTTTATCGTTGAAGTAAATAATTATGATAGTGATGCAGTGGTAAATAAAATTACTTACATGTCTTACAAATTTAATTAAAATTAAAGAACTTTATTTTCCATTACTTTAGTACCTAAGTAGTGCTCTGAAATCTACTCTTAAAGCATACAATTTACAATCCAAAATTATTTTCCGAATATTCAAAATTTAATATACTTAGTAACAATTTAACATAAATTTCTTTATAATTAATTATATTCAAAATTGAAATGTCACAAATTCATATATAGTGGTCTATATAATATCATAACACACATTTTACTAGATTATCTACACAGTCCGATTATAATTTTCTATTTTTGTCTATTAGGTATTATAATTAATAATTTATTAAATTACCTTTTGTCTTGGATCATAATAATATTTCTACAACATAGAAAATACCTGATTCAATAAAGGGCAAAATAGAGATGACAGGTGACAGGAAAACATGTTAATAAATGTTTTAATGATTTATTTTAGGATCCAGTGACTGTGGCTACAACATCAAAAGAAGTTGCTGACCCTAAGCCTCGCCTTAATTTTGAAAAAACAGACACAGCTATAGTTAAAAATGTAGAAAATCCAGAACCCAATGTTGTATATGTGCAAGGTAAATAATACTGATTGAATATTTATTAAAAAGCAAAATATATTATTATTATAGTTACAATCATATGCATACAAGTTTGTAAATATTATAAATGTTAATTTTCTAAAACTGTTATATTTATATTAATTTTTAGAGATAGATCCAACTACAGATACAGAAGAAAGTGCCAAAATGGTGAAAATAACCAACAATAAAGATATTATTACTAGGGGTATAACAAAAATTAAAAACAGGAAAAATAGCTTGCAAAATAGGTATGTTGAAAAAATTACATAGTCTGATACATTACATACTTTTTAAAATGTGAAAATTAGTATTTAAACACTGAAAATTGTTTCATGTTTTCAAATATTAAAAGCAAAGTTTAATATGAATTGATTTAAAAATAATTAAAAAATATTTCTTTAATTGGTGTACAAGGTTAAGTGCACTTTTATTACTCTAGAATACTTTGTAAATTTCTAAAATAACTACAAAACTTACATTAAGTATTCCATTTCATTTTACAGAAGAGAAGATGTACACCAAACAATTGTAAAAAGTAACACAGATTTTAAAAAAAGACAACTGGAAATGATGGAAGAGGAACATAAATACAATATTAAAATAGCTAACCTAAAAATTAGAAAATTAGAGTTACAAATATTTTTATTAGAAAGTCAGAAAAACACAAGTTAAATAGCAACTTAATGCTGCTGTGTTTATTATGGTGAGTTTATAGAATGAGAATAGAATAGAATGATTTTTATTAAATATAGATTATTACAGAATACTTATTGAAAGACTAAATACTAGTAAGAAACCCAGCGGGACTTTTTTATAAACATATTTCTCTTAACAATAATTTTATTTGTACAATTTTTAAATGAATTTTAATAGAACCACCATGGTGGCGATCACCTCAATTCCAGTATTTCCAATATTCTCATTTATGTATTCTTTGATATTATAATAACCTTTTTATAAAATTTTTCTTTAATAAAACATTTAAACTTGTTTATTGACAAATTTTCGATAAATTTTTGTACAAAGTTTGTATGAGAGAGACCTCTTTTACAGGAAACGAGGCATTCCATCTTACTCCACACGGGTGACAACGCATCTGCATTTTGATTTGTAGTCGAGGATAGATGTGGACGTCTATGCACCACAGCAGTTACTTAACATCAGATGGACTGTGTGTGTGTATGTGTGTGTGTGGTAGACTGTGTTTATCACCATTATCCTATAAAAAAAACTAAATATTTGAGACTATATCAGATACATGTTTGTAAATATCCTCATATATGAAACAATTATTTTCAGGTACTAAATTGCTGCAAATATTTGTACATCTTTTATTAATAATTAAAATAAATAATTATAATTAATATGCATTTTATTTACATAACAATGAAATATAATATACAATAGTAAAAAACTATAATAAAAAAAACTAAACCTAATTACTTAGTCATCATACAGTCCTACTCCCCGTGGACCCTTGCACCTCTGGAAAGGAAATCTGGCTGTGAATGTAGAGGAGGGACGATATTTATTAAAAAATCTAAACATATCTCTAAAGCACTTAAATCTTTATATAATATAGCTTCATATTGATGTGGAATGTGCTGTACCCCGCATCTTTCCCTGAAACACAATCATTTATAGCCTAAATAAAAGCATTTTGCTCAATAAATGAAATATTATCACAATACTCCCCTGAATTTATTTCATATTGGTGAATATGTAGTCGTTATTCTTTGACAGCTGACAACGGCTCTGCAGAAATATTTTCCTTTATAAATGGGTATTATCTCTGAAATCAAAAAGAAATATTATTATAATTGTCTTATACATTTATTGATCCTTAATGTAATTTTATAGCCAAAATTGGCCTCTGAATAACAAAATAAAATAAATTATATATACATAGCTTTAGACAATTGAAAAAAAATTGACAATTTTATAAATATAATTATTAATTTTAATTATAAATAGCTATATAAATATGTAAAAAAAAATGTTTACCTACTGAAAATGAGTTTCAATAAACTGTCTTCTTCTAATATTTCCCCTTATTGATGGTGCAATATATCTTTGTACTATAGGTTCAGATGAATATTGTTCAATGCTATCTCTCTCACCAGAAAACACATCTTCTCTCATGTCGATGGCCATATTGTGTAGTACAGCACATGCAACAATTGTTTTTTTTGCTGTTTCAATATCTCCAAACATACCTCTTAATAGGCAACGAAACCGTTGCTTCCACAAACCAAAACATCTTTCCACTGTGTTCCTGGTACGGATATGGCTCCTATTATATCTTTCTTCTTGTGGTGTTGTGGGGTTCAGCAGCGGTGTAAATAGGTAAGGGGTACAAGGATAGCCACTGTCACCAAGTAATATTCCAGAGAATGCACCAGCCTCAAACCTCTGTTTTAGTCTACATTCTCGGAATATTCTGGAGTCATGTACACTACCACGCCACCTGGTAACAATGTCCATGATTTTCAGGTCAGCGTCACAAACCACCTGTAAAATAAGAGCTCATTAGTACTTTATGTTTTTCTGGTTTATTTTAATATATATTTATTACCATAAGATAGTCAAACAAATTATTTTCTATTATGATAAAGTAAAGTTATTAAGAGACAATCACAGCTATTTAAAATATTTGTATATTACCTGTACATTAATTGAAGAAAATCCTTTTCTATTAATATATAACTGACCCCCATCAGCATTCACTTTCTTTACTCGTATGTGAGTACAGTCAATTGCGCCAATTACTGTAGGAAAATTAGCAATACTGCGAAATTTCCTAATGGTTTCCTGCTGTTCATTTAAAGTAGTAGGCATTTTAATAAATTCTCGGGACTTCCGTGACAAAATTTCCGCTACTTTTTTACATGTCCTACTTACTACTGGTTGAGACACACCATGTAAATCAGCTGTATCGTCTTGAATCTACGAATAAAACAATAATATGTATTATCTGGCTTTTTATCTAGCGTAATGTTAGGTACATTGACCCCACCAAGATTATAAACAGCACTTACTTCATGGCGAGCCCAGTTGCGTAATGCACAAACCACTTGAATTTCAGGACTCAATGGGCATCCTCGAGGGTCGTGCACTAAATCCTCACGTAAGATACCCACTATTTTTTCTCCGAAACGTTTTGAGAACCTATACTTATACCTAAAATCTTCGTCACTCAATTCAAACGGATTCACACGATGTCGATGTCTATCAAGTCGCCGAGTAGTGTCTAGCATGTCCAAATCTTCTAGATCCATCAAGTCAATCATGTTAATATCCATTTTTAACGATTTTAATAACACCAAATGAAAACAACGCTCACCTCAAATTAAGAAGTACCGAAATTGAGGTTAGTATAGAGTAGAGTACCACAAACTATATAGAAAGGTTAGTACCATAGCTAAACTAGGGGTCTCGAAAGATTAACTTTAATACCATAGATAATCCTTGAACCAGAGATAATCTTCGTTTTGTAATAACGTTTTTCTTAGTTTATGGTTTAAATATATTACTAACTCCAGTACTATATTAAGTCCGTGTTTTGGAATAAGGCGGATGAAGTTTAATATTTGCTATAGTGAAAGACCTATGATTACAATGTACTTTTGATAGACTGTTGTAATTAATGAATGAATAATTCATAATATCTTGATGGAGCAGAGAAGAAAACGGGTTGTAATTGATTTATTGGTAGTTGTGGTGGCAGAAGAAAATATGGGAAAGGCCTGTGTTCAGCAGTGGACCCTTGATAGGCTGAATTTCTAATGATAATGATTATGGTGGCACTATTCCGAGAGGCATGGAAAATATGTTCGGTGGTCTTGTTGTTCAAGAAGGGCGACGCTATATTGGGGAACTGCAGACCGATTTCCCGTTCGAGCCGCGTCTACGTGCTATTCTGTTCTGGTCTGACAAAATAACAAAATAACACATAGGCTGTAATTAATAAAGATATTATGTAAATTGGTTAAAATATAACTATAAGTGTTAAGTAAGTTGGAAAAAATCTATCAACTGTGAGCTATTTTGGTGTGCGGTGCAAAAACTGAAAGAGTTACACAAATATAATGTATGTGGAATCTGTTTCTCCTAAATAGTGCTGCAAAAACAGTTCGCGACAGTATATTTCTATCTTTTATGTGTAAGCCATTGTTATTGGAATAGTGAACCATAAATATAATAATATTTGATACTTTATTTCCAATGCACATTTTTCAGTAACAAATGGATATTATCAAAATAAATACTTTAATCGCTTCCGATGTTTAAAATAGATAAACTTTGTTTTCTAAACTACGTAATTTGGTCAAGTATTTTAATAGTAATGATGATATAAAATTGCGCAGTCCAGCGCGCGCAGGGCGGTCTGGCGTACTGCGGGCGAGTTGGGGGAAAAAATCGCTCACTGCCGCGTGAGCAAATGTACCCCTTTGCGCATAAGCGCTGAACCAATTTAGATGAAATTTAGTATCAAGATAATTTAAATCCCAGGGAAGGAAGGAATCTCTAAAGAGGGTGATGGAATTTACTATGAAAGTGCGATTATTGATGGATCCCGTATGATTTAAAGTATAATATCTATGCGGATGAAGTCGTCGGCAAAAGCTAATAAAAACATAAATAGTTATGATAAGAATAAAGGTATTCATACTTTAAACATTAGGAACAAACTTAAGCTTGTAATACCAGTTACTAAACTCCACAGAATTAGTAACTCATTTATAGGGCAATGTATACGCTTTTACAACAAAATCCCAGAAAATGTATAAAATTTGTTAATAAACAGGTATAACTGTTTTATTAAAGAACTAGCTGTTCCTCGCGACTTCGCTCGCGTGTTATTTGGGGTTTTAATTTTTTTGCGCGGAACCCTCTTTTTCTAAAATAAAAGTAGCCTAAGTTACTTCTTGTGACATGAGCTATCTGCCAGGTAAAAATCCCGTCAAAATCGGTTCAACCGTTTCGGAAATTAGCCGGAACAAACAGATAGACAGACAAAAGCTTTAAAAATTGTATTTTTGTTATTAGTACCGCATGTACTTTCATATACAATTAGTAAAAAGCTGTAATTTTGACATTACAAACAGACACTTCAATTTTATTAATTTGTATAGATAATTGAACAAAAACGGTTACAATAATATTAAGGAATACATAAATGAAAATAACCTCTGGGAATGAGGTGATCAACACCGTACTGGTTCTATTAAAATTAATTTAAAAATTGTACAAACAAAGTGATTATAAAGTGAAATATGTTTTTGAAAAAAGGCCCGCTGGGTTTCTTGCTGGTTCTTCCCAGGACAGAGATGTTTCCAAACCAAAGTGGTAAATAAAAAAATTACTTTTAATAAGCATTATGTAATAATCTATATTGAATAAAAATATTCTATTCGGACGAAATTTGTGGCGATAGCCGATTAATCGCCTTTGGCCAGAAATCGATTTTCGGTCGGTCACTAAAAATCTAGTATCCAATACATATTTAATCTATGCATGACGTACAGGTTGACATGATATGTTGACTTTTGTCGTAATTCTCAAAAGCTCTTATGCCTTTTAAACATATTAAATCTACTCTAAAAATCAAAAATAAATGTTAAAATCTTCAAAAAGGAACAGGAATTCAAACGAAACTGTGCATCCTTGCGAGTTAGTTACTTTATATATCCGTTCATAGTTTCTTAAAAATTTTAACTGATTAAATAAATCAACAATTATTTAGATACGTACCTAACCTCAGGCCAAAGATAATATTATTTTAAGGATAATGATTTCTTATATTTACGCGAAGACTACACATTAAATGAAACTAATTTTTACGGATTTTATCGCGTTTAATTTAACTTTTTAATTCCCGACGTGTCGGGTGGTTTACAACACCCGTGGTCACCCCCCCCCCCCCCGTGACACCCGTGGTCACGCCCCTCCCCCGTGACAACCGTGGTCACGGATGTCCCCCGTGTAAGTTAAATTAAACGCGATAAAATCAGTAAAAGTTAGTTTCATTTAATTATTTAAAGGATATTGACATCCGCTGGGAGCCCAGGAATAATAGTGTTCCGTGATATTAACCAACTGACCAACGTCTTAATACATATGTCGTGATACTATTTTTATTATCGGCGTGTACCGTTAGTAAGCGAAACTAAATATCTAGCGAACTATTATACGGGACCGAGGATAGAGCTTTTTAAAAAACGATTTTATTTACACAACAAGATATAATTGATTAGAATTAACAATAAGATTTATTTAAACTTAGGATATAGAATAACTGGAACTTAGAATATAGAAAAGATTTAGTATAGGATATAGTAACGACTTAGTAACCATGTATGAACGAGACTGACTGTAGATTGATTCTTGACTGATTGATTCACTGGGCGTTTGTCGGGAGGTCGGTTATATAGGCTTTATGGTACTGACGCAGCAGCGTGAAAGAGATGCGTTAACCGATCTCCTAACATTGATGGGGTATAACAGAACTACCTTCCACTTTATCAATAGATCTCACATAAATTAAAACCAATAAAGAAATTGGCGGAGCGCTACATACATTTCAAGTGATATCGAAAACATTCTCAATTTCTTCACACGCACACACCTTTTTTCTATTTTTCTCTAGCCCGTATAAGTTCTCTGCTGAATGCACTCATACCTAACACCACGTGGTTGGTACAAATGATTTTAGATTCATTTGTGTACTAAGTAATGTGTAATAAGTTGAGCATGGTTTTGACTTGGTTTTTGCGTCACTTGAAATGTAAGTAGTGCTCCGTCTTCCATTTTGTTAGTCGTTAGACAAGAATTTAGAAAATAAGATAACAAAATAAAAAGTAGAAAAATCAAGACAGTTTCTTCCGCTCAACAGATGTCTCTAGTTGGGACTGAAGTGAAATTTTTTGTTACACATGTCCTTTAATTGTGAAGTTTTTTTGTACGTTGTAGAGCCATGCTGCAGCTATGTTAGTAGTATAGATGTAGCACGAATGGGTCGGTTCGACCAGGGAAGTACCACGCTCTCACAGAATACCAGCGTAAAATAGCAGCTTAACACTGCTGTGTTTCGTATGGTGAGTATAGAGAACCGGAGACCCTTTTTACTGGAAAAGAGGCATTCCATCTTAGTCCTCACAGGTGACAACGCATCTGCATTTTGATTCGCAAAGGAGGATAAATGTAGATGTCTATGGGCCAGGGCCACAGCAACCACTCACAATCAGGTGGACTGTGCTCGTTTGTCACCCTATCATATAAAAAAAACCGTGCTAATATTTCTCGGGAACATGTTATCGAGTATCGGAACAAACTTGTGTCTGAAGTCGAGTCTTTAATAAGGAAACTCTCAGATTGCGGACGACTCTAGTTCAGTTTAAACTTCAGAAGATACAAGTTTGCGCGTTTACCGTTAAAAAGAACCCCTTTGTCGTATCTCTTCAATTTCAGGGCACTTCCCATGCTGCCTCAGCCAGCATAGGGATCATAGGCATCGACATTTCGAATGACGTACAGTTCCGCGGTCACTTATAAAGACGACACTAAAAAGAGCATCAGCAGAGTGGGGTAATACGAGTATTTGATGCCGGCACACCGTTTGCAACTTTACAAGACGCAATTTTGGCCTCACATGGAGTACTGTTCTCATCTCTGGACTGAGGCACCCCAGTGTCAGCCCGTTGGTCGAACTGTATTGCTCTATGCTGAGTGTACAGTGCAGTGCCCTGTTTCCTTACTGATAATAATCGGTTGCGAAAGCGGGAGAGAAAGTTGAACAGACTCTCTTACTTTGTTATTTTTATAAATTTGCCTCCAGAATAGTTTTTGATAGTAAGGAAGGTTTGTTACCGAGTAAAATTCTTTTACTTAAATAATTTTGAGAATAATTTCTAATAATAAAATATTATGATATGTGTATGCGTTTGCCCATAGATTCCTTTGTTTTTATGATCTGAGGATCCTACACTAAGATGGATTGCCCGGCAACAACATGGGTTCTTGACATGAGAGCGTGGTCCCAACCCAGTCTACTCGATCCATTCGTGCTTCGTATATACAGGGTTATTTTGCAATAACTTTGAAATTTTTTGCAAAAAATTTGCAGAGAAGGTTCAGAATGACTATTATAGACAAATGGTGAAGAAACATTAATTTAAAAATCTCAAACATTCAGTCCTTTTTGTATTTTTATTGATAATGCATTATTTTAACTGATTGTCATTCATAAATATCTAACGCCTACTACTTTACTACGCACGCACACATTCGTAAGGGTCGATGGTCGGCAAAAACGTTATGAATTGAATCTCACACAGAAGAGCGCGCGTACGTGTAGTTGTTGCCCATAAGTCACATTCAATTTGGGATAGTTTCAAATAAAAGTAGAAGCCTTATTTACTCGTATTTTCAAAAACAACAATAATGATAAATCGTTTAAAATTTAGCTACTCTTTGAAAAATAACCCTGTGTAGATACAGTGAGGCTCTACCATGTTAAAGGTAAAGTTGGGCAAGATACATGGACATGAAAAAAAGAAGAAAATATTTTAATACATTGTATGATTGTTTTAATTAATTGAATCCAGATGTCGACCAGTCTGCAAGAACCGGAGACGTAAATGGAAGGGCGCAGTCCAGAAAACGTCAGCGGAGTTGATATTGGAAAACGAACCCACGAAAGAATGCCTTGAAAAGTGCCCTAATGTACGTTAGTTTTTCTACTTCTCTTCAGGCTCTAATAGTCGTTCGTTTTCGTTTCATTTTCGTTCGTTCGTCGTAATTATTTCTGAATCAAGGAGAAAAGGAGGAGTTCCACCACGAGAGGGAAACACAACGGAGATGGCAGCAGGGTGTGCCTGATAACAAATCAAATTAATGTATACTCGGAAATTAAACCCTTAGATGTATACTGGGAAACATGTGTCCGTGCATCCGCCCAAAAAGGGTTGATTAACGGAATTTAATTGTGATTAACAATTGGCCTAGCCGTGACGCGCGCCATCGCAACATCGCTGGTTCCGACGCGCGCGCCTAATTCTATGGAACTAGGATTTTAACTGTGTTGCGTCCGCCATTACCAATGAGGCCTAATGATTTTCCGCTCACCAGATGTCGCTAGTTGACAGTGAGGTAAAGTTTTTTGTTACACAATGTAATTTAATTGAGAAGTTAGGTTTTTAATAAAAGTTTACTAGTTTCAAGAGAAAAATATTTACACACAAAACAATGCCTCAGTGGTTTGCTCATGAATTTTTTGCAATTTTAACTTTTTTTAATTTTTCTACATTATATGAATATCTGTGGTTTAGTTTATTTATTTTTAATCGTATTAATATAAATTATAACTAATAGTACAGAAAGAAACAGTAACCTTTACATTTTTCGAACAAATTAACTTCGCCACTATGAAACCTGTCAAATATTATACCTCACTTTTAAGTGGCGCCGCCCTGGTGGCAGAAAAGTCGTGGATTTCGTCCATTGCATAATATTGTAAAACTGTTGTTGAGGACGTTTGTAAATTATAAAAGTACAATATTGCTGATTTGTACTTGTTTTTGACAAGTCTGTGGTGTTTTAATTACACATACTAGCCGAGTATAAGGACTTATAAAATTTTATTATTTTAAAAGCCTTAAGCTAAATTCTTATTATAATTAAAATGACTGAATTCTTCTTCTTCTTTACCACTACCAGCTCGTGAATATCAACCGCTCTATCTGGTTGAACGGAAATGATTATACCGCCATCTATTGGTCACCGTTACATTTTTCTGGTATTTTCCATTGCCACCTTCTACGGCACCCACGCCACGAAATGAGGTTATGGATTATTTGATGTTTTTGAAAATGCCGAATTTTTACGTGGTAGAGCCATGCTGCAGCTATATTAATTATATAATTGTAGCATGAAATGGTGGGCTCGACTGGGGAAGAACCACGCTCTCACAGAATACCAGCGTAAAATAGCTACTTAATGCTACTGTGTTTCGTATGGTGAGTGTAAAGAACCGGAGAACCTTTTTACTGGAAAAGAAGCATTCCATCTTAGTCCTCACGGGTGACAACGCATCTGCATTTTTCATTACAGCAACCACTTACCATCAGGTGGAATGTGTGCTCGTTTGCCACCCTATTCTATATAAAAAAAATATAAATCATTGAGCATCTTTGCCAGTGCAAAGGTTTTATCTTTGCCTTAACCAACCTCTCATTATAACGTTTTCATTATGGGTAAATCCTTCCTTATTCGTTTAGTACTTTAATGGATTCTCTTAAGCCGTCACCACACGGTTGTATTTTGATACGGTGATACACTATTATCATACTTAATATATAATATAATGACTGCCTCGTTGGTCTAGTGGTTGTAATAGTGCGACTGCTGATCATGAGGTCCCGGGTTCAAATCCCGGGTCGGGCCAAAAAAAATCAGTTACTGAGTTTTTCCATCAAGAAATTCTCACCCCCGTGCCTCGGAAATACGTAAAGCCGTTGGCCCTACGCCTGATCTCTCTCCGGTCGTGTCGGTTTACTGTCCCATTGGACTATGAGAGTGAGGGAATAAAGAGAGCACCTGTGCTTGCGCATACACTTGGGCATTATAATCCTGTCCTGCGCCGATGGCTAGTCTCCGTTGAGGCTGGCCGCCGTGACCGAAATTCGGTCTGGAGGACATTATTATTTTTATAATTACTTAATATGCACTCTCTATTCCTTCACTCTCATAGTCCGATGGGACAGTAATCCGGCACGACCGAAGAGAGATCAGGCCGCAGGACCAACGACTTTACGGCGTGCTTACGGCTACGTCCGAGGCACGTGGGAGTAACACTGCCAACTTCCTGACTCCGTCCTGCTACTGAGTATTACTTGTCAGAAAAATCAAATAATTGATTTTGACCCAACTCGAGATTCGAACCCGGGACCACAAGATCATCAGTGGTATTTACGGCCACCAGACCAAAAAGTATACTGCATACTTTTTATAAATTTCAGCTAATACAGCCAAATAAACCATGTCCACTTTCAACGAAGTCTCGATATATTTTGTCAAATTCTGGTAAAAAGCCTACTGTGATCACGATTTGTGAGACTCCCATAGCGGACTCTGTACCGACACCTTGCTTGAAGTACACTGAATTGGCCAAACGCCTCGGTGAGTATTTTTTATTTAATGTGTTTTAGCAATCAAAATGATCTGTCATTTATCAAATTTAAAATAAACATAACATAAGCACTCACGCCTGCCACTCAAGGGGTAGGCAGAGACTATGAACTTCCATTTGGTACGATCCTGGCACACCTCTCTCACTTCCTCCACATCCATATACCTACGCATACACGCTCGTCGGTTAAAGGTACTCTTAATTTGGCCCATTTTCAATACATCGCCAATTTGTTCGATAAACTTTCGCTTAGGGCGTCCCTTCCCGATTCTGCCGTTCAGTTCTGCAACATAAATTTGCTTAATGATTTCTTATATTTATTATTTCTTAAAAGTTTTCTCATCTGGTTGGGCAGTATAAATATATAATTGTAAATGAAAATGGTAAAATAAATACGTAAAAAATACATAAATATATAAAAACCCAACCAGATGGAAGCCCTCGGCAGGGGAGACCAGACGGCCGAGGGTTAGGGGGAAAGGGAAAGAAGCCGGCGGACGATGCGGGCGGTATCGAGGAGCACCGCCTTCTGCATTTGAGCCTGGAGCGGTCCGTCACGGAGTCGCCTCAGATGACCCGGGAGGCTGACTGGGATTAACCCGTTCGCAGAAACGACCACAGGAATAATTTCGGTCGGCAGACCACCCCACATGCCGGTAACCTCGTGAGCCAGGTCCAGATATTTTGTCACCTTATCTGTTTCGGCTTTCACGAGGTTCTCGTCATAAGGAATGGTAATGTCGACCAAAAAGATCCTTGACTGTGCCCGGTCCATCAGCACAATATCAGGCTTATTTGCAAGAATAGTCCTGTCTGTGATGATGGCCCGGTCCCAGTAGAGCCTGGCGCGGTCATTTTCGAGCACGGCTTCCGGCAAGTACTTGTAATACGGCAGTTTCCGATCCACGAGGCCGTATTTCAGAGCGAGCTCCTGGTGTAGAATCCTGGCTACTAGATTGTGTCTGTGCAAATACTCAGAGTTAGAAAGCGCCGAACAACCGGAGATGACATGCCTAAGTGACTCACCGGGATGGCGACAAGCTCGACAGATGTCGACGGCGCCATCCTTTAGGATGTATCTCCGATAATTGTTGATCTTAATAACCTGATCCTGTATCGCACAGACAAAACCCTCGGTTTCCCCAAAGAGGTCACCGAAACGTAGCCAGTGAAGGGAGGCGACTGTGTCTACGAAAGGCTCATGTAGAGCCTTGTAGAACCTCCCGTGGAGCTCCTTCTCCTTCCATACGGCCTCCCGGTCGGAAATGCACTGTACTGCTGGGGCTTGCCATTGCCCGTTGGCTAAGGATAGAGGGGTTAGTCCTTTATCACAAGAAATAACGTCCCTATAGTATGGATCATCCGCTCTCGTCAGAAAGTAATTACGGAGGCTGAAGGCTGCACACTTCGCGATTATGCATGGTAAGCGCGCTTAAAAAGCCGCGCCCGCCATGCTTCCGCGGCAAGTACAGCCTCATTACTGACGATCTCGGATGATGCATCCTGTGGGACGTCATTATTGTGCACACTTATCCGTCCCCAGCTCCATTCTAATAGAATTGCTAAAATCACAAGTGATGTTTAGCAATTTCATAAGATGAGAGCGACTGGAGGCGAATGTACCTCCCCTCCGAAGCTGAAATCCCCTCCCGGAGCCCTCCAGTAAGGTACTGAGAGGGTTCAGAGAGAGGCAGAACCAGACTCAGACAATCGCCCTGGAAGATACCCCTTCTTATCCTTATGTGGTTCTCCGCAGCCGTCATCCGCTCGCCTAGATGACAAAGGATCGCACTCCACTGCCCCATACACTGCCCAAGGAAGTCTCTAACTGTACAGTCAACCTTGTACAGCTCGAGGACCCTCTCCAGCCATGTATGAGGCACAGAGTCGAATGCCTTTTTGTAGTCTATCCAGGCGGCGGATAGGTTCCGACGGTTGCGTTTAACCACTTTGCCAATGACCGCGTCAATGAGGAGTGGTTCCTTGGTTCCACGACCACCGCCCCGACATCCATTTTGAGCGCGCGACATCACCTGATTTGAGTTCAGGTGACGAGTGATTCTCGCGCTCAAAATGGATGTTAGTGTCTTATATATCGTGGGTAGACACGTGATGGGACGGTATTTGCTCGGGTCTATGGTATCCCGGTCTTTAGGAACCAAATGAGTGATCCCAGTAGTGAAGAGGCTCGGGAGCGACTTTTGGTCGAGAGCCTCTTGAAATTGTCGGGCGAGCACAGCGTGACACACCACGAACCCCTTCAGCCAGTAGTGATGCAGCCCGTCGAGCCCCGGACTTTTCCAGTTCGGGGCCCTTCGGACCGCCTCAGCTACATCGTCCGGCGTTATAATGACGGGGTCCATGGGCGTAAGATTCGCACACTGACTCACCACAACTTCCGTCCAAGGGCCCTCGCTGTGGTTTACGGGCTCTGACCACAGGCCGAGCCAGAATGCGACAGTGTCGGCCTGATTCGGTGCTTGGCCCGTTCCACGTACCATTGGTCGCTCCAATGATTTATATAGCCTCTTCTGATCACTCTGGAAGAGACGATTCTGGTTAAACCGTGTCGACCTCTCGGTATATCGCCGAATCCGCTTCCCCCAAGCAGCGATTCTCTGCTTCAGGTCGTCTATGCGCTCCGTCAGTTTTTGCGTTATATCCGGCTGGGACAAACTGATATTTGTCCCAGCAAACGCCATTCTGACGGTGCGCACAATTCGCGGCCTATTATTGCCCGACCTGAAGCTTATCAGCCTGCCGATGAGGGCCCTTGCCTTTACGATACGGTCCTCAATTCTTCTCCAGGCTGGGATGGCGCTACTTTGTCTAGTAGCGCGTCCAGCCGTGGGAAGTTTGGCGCCAACAATACGGCAAACTGCCAGTGCGGCGCCAAAAAGAATTGAGTCCGTCTCGCAAAGGTCCCGGCTGGCTTCCAAATAGGTGACCAGCATTGGGTTGAGAGCCCTCACGACAGCCCGATTCCGCTTGCTTAGGGGTATGCGCGGGAGTCGCGGTCGATTTTCGAGAGGCATACTGCGCGTTTCCACAATCGCCTCCTCCAATTTACTCCTCATCTCTTCTAGTTCTTCGGTGACCATTCCATCATCGCCTGAATCAACCAGAGCAGGGAGATCCATGGCGCCCTCTATATGTGGCTGCTGGTCTGTGGCCTGAAGAGCCGCATCCCCAGCTATAGCTGGTTATTTCTTATATTATTATTATTATTATTCATCTATATTCTCCCTATTACAGAGGTAGCTTAAAACCTAATCACACGGGCCGAAGCCAAGCGTGAGCAGGTGCTAGGTGATGGTGTAAGCGGAGGTGACGGATGAAGTGGTGAGGAATTTGCGTGTGAGTCGGCAAATGTTGAGAATGACAGCTTTCTGCAGTGGGTACAGTGTGTATTGGGGTACTTGCAAAATATCTAAACTGCGTTGTAGGCTTTTAGGTATGACTCCGGTAGATGAGATAACTATTCGGACTATATGGATGGCTTCTGCGTTCCATTGACGCTTCAGTTCTATTGCTAAATCTTGATATTTTGTAAGTTTTTCAGCAATGGTGGATTGTATGTTATGGGTGTTTGGTATGGCAATGTCAATAAGGTAAGTAGTTTTGTTATTTTTGTCATACATTGTGATATCTGGCCTATTGAAGTGGATAGTTTTATCCGTGATAATGGTCCTGTCCCAGTAAATTCTATGATTATTATTTTCTAATATAATGTCCGGTTTATATTTGTAATACGGTGTCATTTTTTGTATAAATTTGAATTTAAGCGCAAGATGTTGGTGTATTATGGAAGCTACCTGGTCATGCCGGTGTTTATAGTCGGTTTGTGCAAGGGCTCTACAGGCGGATGTAATGTGTTGTATGTTTTTGGGACTAGAGTGGCAATGTCTGCAAGTATCGGTGGGAAGGTTAGGTGCGCGTATTATGTGTCTCTGGAAGTTTCGAGTATCGATGACCTGGTCCTGGATCGCTAACATGAAGGCCTCCGTCTCTGGGAAGAGTTCACCGCGCCTCAGCCATGCGTTCGATGCTTTTTTGTCGACATGTGGCTGCTGCAGGTCGTGATAGTGCCTTCCATGTAGGGACTTCTGTTGCCATGAGGCGATCTTCTCTTTTACGTCAGTAATCCGTTCGTTGCGTTGTGTATTTCGGTCTGCAAGGTTAAGTGGTGTGAAGCGTTTGTCGGCTAAGGTTACTATTTCGTGGAGAGGTGAGTGTTCTGAGCGTTGATAGAAATATTGTCGAAGGCATCTGATTTGTTTGTTATGCAAGTTGAGGACATCTATTATACCTCGTCCTCCATCGGATCTTGAAAGAGTCATCCTTTGTACGCAGGATCTAGGGTGGTGTTTGCGGTGAGCCGTTAGAGTGGTATTTATAATACGTTGTAGATTGATAAGGTCACCTTGAGTCCAGTTTATTACACCAAACGAATATGTCAGTATGGGGATTGCGTAACTGTTGATAGCTTTTGACATGTTGCGGGAGTTGAGCTGAGACCGGAATATACTATTGAGCCGATGTTTAAATTTCTTTTTGAGACCTTCTTTTGTTTCCTTTTGATGAATCTGTCGCGCTTGTTGGAAACCTAAGTATTTATATGCGGCCAAGGGTTCTAGGGGTTCAATCGTGTCTCCTGATATTAGACTATAGCTATTACGGTTAATTTTTCCGTTTTTAACCGAGAACGTTTTGCACTTGTTGATCCCAAACTCCATATGAATGTCGTTTGAGAAAGATTGGGTGATGTCAGCAAGGCGATGCAGTGACTGTGTAGTGTTACTGTATAGTTTTATGTCATCCATGTACATCAGGTGTGTAAGAGTGGTGTGTTTGTGTGGAGTGATGATAGAGTAACCATGATTGGTTTTGTTCAGCATTTGCGAGAGAGGGTTTAATGCGAGACAGAACCATAAAGGGCTGAGCGCATCACCTTGGAATATTCCTCGACGTATTGGAATTTCTGGTGTTTCTATACAAGAAGTTCCTATGGTTTTTAAAGTAGTTTTCCAGTGCTGCATTGAGTTTTTAAGAAAATGTATAATTTGTGGGTGAATTTTATAGTGTTGTAATATATATAGGAGCCAGCTGTGCGGTACGGAGTCAAATGCTTTTCGGTAGTCTATATACATTGTGCTGATGTTTTTCCTATTAGACATAGCTTGTTTCATTGCTACGGAGTCTATTATGAGTTGCTCTTTGCACCCCTGACTACTTTTTCGACATCCTTTTTGTTCTTCAGCAAGAATGTTGTTTTTGGCTATATGTTGATGTAAGAGTTCAGCTATACATGCTGTAAGTAGTTTATAAATGGTTTGGAGACATGTGATAGGTCTTTATTTGGCAGGATTTTGATGATCTGCGTCTTTCGGAATCATGTAGGTGAGGCCTTGTGTAATGTATCGGGGCATTATGTCTGGTTTTTGTATAAAGTTATTGATATGGTTATGAAGTAGAGGGTGAATTGCTGTAAGTTTCTTATACCAGTAATTATGTATGCGGTCGCTTCCAGGTGCTTTCCATCTATGGGATTTTTTTAATATATGTACAAATACTTCCAAAGGTATTTGTTCAAATGCCATCGGTGTGATAGTATCAGTTACTTTGAAATCTGTGTTCAGCCATTCCGCCTCTGTGTTGTGGTGAACCGGCACAGACCATATACCAGACCAGAAGCTATGTAACTCAATGGCAGGTGGTAATGGTGTATCTTGCCTATTTCTATGTGTGTCATGTTGCGTGTCTGAAGTCAGGCTCCTGTAAAATTGTTTTTCATTGTTGATAAACTGGCTATTTTGTGACTTCCTAAGTGTACAGTTAAGGTATCTTTTTAATCTGCTAGATGCCGCATTCAGTTTTTGTTTAAGTGTGTCAAGGAATTGTTCATCGCTCAAATTGGGTTCTTCGTGTTGTGAATGTATTCGGTATTTATTTTTTATTGCTTTTACAAAAGTGATGAGTCTATTGCTTCTGTTGCCTTTGATATATTCTGTTAGTCTTCCAATGTCTCTTCTGAAATCCTGTATCTTTTTTGTCAACCTTGTCTGCCAGGCGGGTTCTTTATTTCGAATTTGGGTGGGCAGTGTGTTTGTGTCTCTGATTTTGGTTCCGTTACTTATAGCTGCTGTGTATGCCGTGCAGTAAATTATGGTCTGAGTGGTCTCAAAGTCCTGCTCTCTCGATATGTAATTTGGTAATATTTCAGTGTTTATAAAATCTACAATTTGGGCTAGCCTTTTAGAAGTTTTTTGTTTTGGTATATAAGGTCTAGTTGGGCTAATGTTCCGAAATTTGTCTATTGCCATTCTAAATAGTTCCTGGATATTTTCCGCGTCGTTATTTTTTATTGCTTGGTTTTGTTGAGGATCAAAGGCTTGAGTAGGTACTACTGATTCGTCAGTTTGAGATTGTAACGTTAAACTAGGTGAATGCACGGGAGTGTTACTTTCTATAATGTATGGATGAATGTCAGCTTCTTGTGAGTTTTCTGTTTCGGCTGTAAGGGTCGTGTGTTGTAATGTGATATGTGAATAATTACTTTCTAAATTGTCTCGCTGGGAATTCAGCTTGCTTGATATATTGTCACGTATCTCTTGAAGTCTTTGGTCATTAATCATTTTGTTGTTCAAAATTACTCTGAGCTGATCTGATATGCTCTGTACACTTACACCTGTTAACTCAGGATGTTCATATATGACTGCTTGATGGAGGGGTCGACGATAGGCTGATTTATTTTCTCCAAGTTCGGTGACTTTGTAGTAATTTCTTACAATAGATTCGTTTTGCTCAGCTGTCCATCTTCTTCTTTGTGTTAAGCCTTGCTGGCTGCTAAAATGTGGTTGCGTGATCGAGTCGGTTTGTATGTGGTTGGTATTACTGTGTACTTTGTTGTAAGTATACTGCAACTTCATTCCTTATTTGATCTAATAGTTTTTGTGGGAGTAATTTATTTCTAAGTATAGCTCTGCATTGATCTCCCAATCTTTGTTTTGATGCCTGCATCTGTGGGTACTTATTAGAGAATTCTTTATGTAGATGATTGAGGTATACTTTGCTAGTATTTAATTTAGTGGCTATGAGGTATGTGCGCCAGATGAATGTATTCATTTCTTCTGTCCATCTTTTGCGCGCACGATTTCTGCCTGGGGCGGGTGCAGGTTCAGTGGCGGCAGCCTCCTGCACAACGTCCTCAGACATAAGTGATTCAGAGTTTGATCTGGTTGAAGACTGGTATGAACATGGAGATGATATAGGTGACTCGAATGAATGAAAAGGTGAGGGTGTCGATGAGGTTATATCGCTTAGCATGTCGGAGTCCATGTGTGTCGCTTGGGTCGTTTGACGGGTTGCTTTCGCCGCTCGGGGATTCTTCGCACCCCTAGACCCAGTCTCAGGCTGGCTTCCGTCATGACCAGTGCTTCTACTGGGTCCGCCGAGCACTTGGGGCCGTCTACTTCTTGTTAATAACATATTATTCTCCATTTGGGTTTTGGGTTTGGGACCGTTAGTTGAGGAGGTTTGGCCAAGATGTTGGTGGCTAATAATATGTTCGTCCTGTATCGGTAAGTACAGGGTTTGATCAAGTCTGTAGTGATCGTTGATATGTTTATGCCTCCCCTTAAGCCCCCCCCACCGCGTCAAGGTGGTCCCCCGGGGGGGGATATTATATTATTATTATATTTACGCGAACACTACACATTTAAATAAAACTAATTTTACGGATTTTATCGCGTATATTAACTTATGGGACTGTCCCCCCGTGACCATGGGTGCTGTAAAGTGGTGGAAACGTCGAGAATGTAAAATAAGTTAATATACGCGATAAAATCCGTAAAATTAGTTTTATTTAAAAAAATTTGCTCTGTCTCTCTTTCCTCATTTTTTCTAATTTTATTTTATTATATATTTTATTAAATCGGATTTAATTTGTCTCATGCTCATATTAGTCAGTAAAGGACCCTATACTATTGATCTGGGGCTTACAGGTCCCATCCCATGTGAGACTTATAACAAAAAAAAGCGCATTAATTAACGTGTACACATATTACTTCAATGGCGCCAACTGTGCTACTTTGTCGTTAAAGGCAACCAATGGGATATTGGGTTTGTGATTGCGTAGGCAATAGGCTAGCCTCCTATCACTTTTCAATTCTTTCACAGTTTTAAACCCGAACCCATATTTTGATAGTTAAACTTGGTCCGAGTACATCACTGCTCTTTGGACTATCCGCATGTAATTTTTTTGGATTACCTTACAGGTGTAACACTTATGTTTGTATGTACGTATTTTATCATTTCATCTGATCAATTGTTCCCCGAGCCTTTGTAACTCAGGGGTTAAGCTCTCTAAATTTTACGGTAGTACGCAAGCAAACCAGGTTCCGTGCTCGGCGGTGAAGGAACATTATTTCTACGTGTCTGAGGAAATATGAAAAAGGAGCAAGTCCGGTGCAAACAACGTTCGAGTTATCAGCTTCGCCGATAAAAGGGTTGAGATCTGAACAGGCGCCAAGCTCCATAGCAGTTTCTTAAACCATAGGATCTATAGTAATGTTGTTTTATACGTAGTAGAGCCGCGCTGCAGCTATATTATGATTGTACCACGAATTGGTCGGCCTACGCTCAATGACTACCCTCTCACAGTATACCACCGTAAAATAGGAGCTTAACGCTGCTGTTTCGTACGGTGAGTGTAGAGAACCAGAGACCCTTTTTACTGGAAACGAGGCATTCCATCTTAGTCCTCGCAGGTGACAACGCATCTGCATTTTGATTCGTAATCGAGGATAGATGTAGATGTCTATGGACTACAGCAGCCACTTACCATCAGGTGGACTGTGTGCTCGTTGTCACCCTTATCCTATAAAAAAAAATTAACGCATCACAGAGATAACATTGTAGTGTGCGTCAATACTTCGCCGTTCTAGAGCGATCGGGTAGATTTCGACTTGTACATATTTGAACACACGCTCTTAAGGGTGCGTTTGCAAATCGGGCCAAATTATGCTGTTTTTCGGTACATTTTGTGACAAAACTAAACCAAATCAAATATAACTAATAACTACAACGTATAGAATGGTTATTTTATTATTATTATCGCTAATGCCGGTCGCCGGATAAATACCCAGATATTTTAATACTGTTGTAAATTAAATTGTACACCGCCATCTACCGGAAGCCTCTTACAACAACCAACATCGATTGCACCGTGGCGCACTGCCTTAGCAATGAGTTAATTAATAAAATCAGGCGTTACTTTGCTAAAATCCATTATATTAAAGACTAGCTGTTCCCCGCGACTTCGCCCGCGTCTAATTTGGGGTTTTAATTATATTGCGCGAAACCCTAATTCTTTTTCTCAAATATAAGTAGCCTAAGTTACTCCTTAGAACATTAGCTATCTACCAGTCAAAGTCTCGTCAAAATCGGTCCAGCCGTTTTGAAGATTAGTCGGAACAAACAGACAGACAGACCGACAGACAGACAGACAAAAATTTTAAAAATTATATTTTTGTTATAAGTACCGTATATAAATTCATATGCATTTAGTAAAAAGCTGTTATTTTAACATTACAAACAGACACTTCAATTTTATTTATTTGTATAGATGTTAAAAATTAAGTAGCTATGATCCGAGTAATTGAAACTTCCTAGTGTAGTGGTTTTGGGAGTAGTGGTGTTGGGATTTGTGGTGACGGGAATTATGCATGCAATTGAGAGAGGGCGGATTTCATCACGCAGATCTTAGGTATTAATTTTTAACGTCTTTAATTAGCATTAGTTCCGACACTGAGGGCCGTGAGTTCGAACCACACACGTAACAAGCACTTGAATTGCCTACAAGTAAATGTTCCGGGTCAGGATGTTTGTCCTAGTGCAGTTTATGTAGGTATATAAAGTGCCTCCAAGATACAGCAAAAAATCGTAGTGTAACGTTTATTATAAAAATCAAAAATCATAAAAGTCACAACAAAGGGACGAAATGTGATGATGGGTTGTCTTATGTTACCACCACACAGACCCAGAAGACCTAACCCCTTTTTTACATGGCGAAATGCCTACGCACACTCGGCCCAAAGTAAGGACAGGTTGTGTCGGACTCGCACCGATTAAAACTCCATAGCGTTCCACCTTCGACGCATATTGCCAGGCCAACGTATATGCTTTCGCACACATCCGCGGTCTCACCAGCACCCGCCGCACCATTGAAGCCCTTCCTCATGGGAGGACATCTCCTCCCCGTTTTCCTTCTGAGGTAAGACATAGCCCCCTAACCGCAGAGCTACCGGATTTAATCTTTGATACATTTCAGGTGCGTGGACTTCGGTGAGGGAAAAATGTGCATTCTGCTCTTGCTACGGTTGTTGTCTCTGCCCAACGAACGGCTATGCCCTGCCCGAAGAGAATTCGGATACACGCCGCTGTAGTATGCGCCATTTTGACGAGCGTGTACAGACAGACTGTAATACTATGAGAATTATGTACAATAAACTTTAATAACACTGATTATTTCGTAGGTTTTTATAGTATACCTACTTAAAGTAATATTAAAGCGGTTTGATTGCCTCGTTGGTCTAATAGTCGTAAATATTTTTAAAACTAATTATGTCATAATAAGTCTCAGTTAAATAAATATAAAAGTGGAAAATTAATTTTCTTTGCAAGCCGTACTTTTCAAGTGACAGTTGACAGATCGAAGTAATTGACGTTCCTCTTCTTATTATAAAAATAGCAATGTATTGCAAGCTACTATAAAAAAGAATTAAATATTTTATGTAATCATTTTAATTGAATGGATTTTCTTTAACAATAGGTACGTATTTTTAGATGTCGTGTGTATGTCGGAGACCAAACGGAAGGGCAGTGGTACTGAAGAGCTCCCTGGCGGGGCGTTTGCTCTATGGTCCGGAGTCCCGGAGAGCGAGAACGCCTGCCAGGGAGTGGGGGTGCTGCTGTCTTCTCGGTTGGTCGATGTTATGACTGAATATAAGTTTGTGAACTCAAGACTTCTCTGGGTTCGCTTTAAATTGGGACTGACGAAGTTATTCCTTTTGGCTGTTTATGCGCCGGTGGCTTCGTCGTCCAGGGCTGAGCTGGAGGAGTTTTGGGAGAATGTAAGAGAAGTTCTAGATTTGGCTAGGGGAACCGAAAGGATTGTTGTATCTGGTGATTTGAATGGATAGGTTGGTACCGCTCGACCAGGGTACGAGTCGGTACTTGGAAAGTTTGGCGATAAAAGGGTTAATGATGCTGGCAAGCTTATACTGGCGGTATGCAAGGAAAAGGGTCTTCTTGTGACAAACACTATGTTTATTCACAAAAAAATCCATATGTATACTAGAGAAAGAAAGAATGAGAGAAGTATGATCGATTTGTTCCTGGTGAATGACCGACTGCGAAAACAGGTTATGGATACGCGAGTGTTCAGGGGTGCTGACCTGGGAACGGATCACTATCTAGTGATTACTAGATTTAGGGGTCTGTTCGCGGGTTGGCGCTACCGGACGACAGTGACAGAACCACAATCGGTCTGTCGCATCGGAAGCTGGAAGCTTCAGGAAGCGGATACTAGGGACAAATATCATGCGAGGGTAGCCGAAAAGCTTGACACCATCGATGGCAGAAACGAATGTGTAGAAAGAACATGGCAGAACCTTAGGGATGGAATGGTAAGTGCAGCGGAAGAAGTGTGTGGAACAATAAAAAGAGGCAGTAGTAAAAGAAGAGATGCATGGTGGAATGATGAAGTGAAAGAAGCTGTAAAGAAGAAGAAGAAAGCATGGTTAGACTACTTGGCCTCTAGTAATGATAAGGATATGAGAGAGAAGATGAAAGAAAGATATAAGCTGCAGAAAGTTCACACGAAAGCATTGATTGAGGAAGTGCGTGAAAGGTGTAGAATGGAAGCGGATGAAAGGTTGTCGCACAACTTTAAGGAGAACTCCAAACTCTTCTGGAAAGAGGTTGGAAGGACCCGAAGTGGTGCGACGGCCTTAAGAATGAACAAAGTGCTTTCGAGAACTAATGACGTCCTCTCAGAAAAATCGGACGTCATGCAGCGATGGAGCGAATTTTATAGAGAAATGTATGCGTGTGATGATCTTAGTGAGGGATCCGGGGATGACGCCGTGACTGGCACGCCAGACCCGGAGCTCGATGACACTGAGGTCATCAGTATGAAAGAGATTGAACGTGCGATTCGAAGTTTGAAATGTGGTAAGGCTACGGGACTAGACAGAGTTACTGCTGAAATGGTCAAGTATGGTGGGCCTCGCGTCTGGGACAGCTTTCATCTGCTGTGCAATTTGTGCTGGCGGACGGGGGATGTCCCGGATGATTGGCGATCCGCAGTCATTGTGCCTTTATATAAAGGTAAAGGTTCACATTTTGACTGCGGGTGCTATCGGGCGATCAGCTTGACCAGTTTAGCAAGTAAAGTTTACTCGAAGGTTTTGACACGTAGGATGCAAGAGAAATCGGAAAGATTTCTATGGGAGGCACAATGCGGATTTAGACCTGGAAGAGGATGCACGGATCAAATGTTTTCTCTCCGTATGATCACGGAAAAGCTTCTGGCTGTTAACCAGAAGATTTTCTGTGCTTTTGTGGATCTTGAGAAAGCATTTGATAAGGTTGTAAGGAAGAAAATGTGGGAACTGTTGCCGGGGTATGGTGTGGATGGCCGATTGCTAAGGGCTGTGCAGTCTCTTTACTGTGACTGTAAAGCCTGTGTGCGGGTAGGGCATGACCTGTCACCCATGTTTAGCGTCCAAACGGGTGTAAAACAGGGTTGTGTCATGTCTTCCTGGCTGTTCATACTGTATCTCGACAGCTGTTTACAAAAGCTGAAAGATAGCTGTTTGGGTGTGAAATTGGGTGACATAAAAGTAAATTGTCTGCTGTATGCTGATGATGCAGTGCTTATTGCACCATCAGAGGCAGAACTGCAGGCATTAGTCACGTGTATGAAAGAGGAATGTGAAATTAAAGGTCTCCGTTTGAATGCTAATAAAACTAAGGTTCTGGTATTTGAAAGGGACGAAGAGAGAACGAAGTGTGAAATATGGGTAAATCAGGAATGTCTAGAACATGTAAATGAAATTGTATACTTGGGGAGTGCTTTTAGCCGGGATGGAAGATGTGATTTAGATGTGGACAGGCGTGTCGCTGCCGGGAACAAAGTCAATGGTGCCCTGACTGCGTTAGTCAAAAGGCAAGGCGTAGCGAAGAGTGCACGCCTTGCAATACATAACGCAGTGTTGGTACCGACTTTGTTATATGGCAGCGAAACCTGGGTATGCCAGAAGAAGCATAAAAGTAAGTTGAATGCAGTGGAGATGCGATCTCTTCGTAAAATGTGCGGCGTTACTATGGCCGACCGAAAGCGAAACGAAGAGATTCGTAATATGGCAGGTTTGAAAGATGACCTTATCACAAAAATTGATAAGGGCGTGCTTCGGTGGTTTGGGCACGTTGAGCGAATGAGTGAAGACCGAATGGTGAAGAAAATATATAGCGCGAAAGTTAATATTAAAAGGTGTCGAGGTAGACCGAGACTAACTTTCGAAGACCATGTGAGCAAATTGCTCGAAGAGGGTAGGGTCAAGAGTACTCGGATACCTAGACGTGCATGTATGAAGAAGATAATGAATCTGAAAGAAGCGAAAGAGATATGTAAGGATCGTGACACTTGGCGATCTGTTCTCTCTGGCTACCCCGTCAGGGATTGTGCGTGAAGATAAGTAAGTAAGTAAGTAAGTTAAAACGTTACCCCCGGATTTTGTCCTGTATCATGGAGGCAGTTTACAAACATAAATTGCACAACGACAAACATCCAGACCCGGAACAATTATTTGTAGGTATATAATATATACATATAATAAAGGTACTGCATTTAATATTTTTCCTTATTCGATTTAAAATAAACATGTAACATCTTTCAAATTGTTTATTAAGATTGCACACAAAAATCTACGGGAAAGCTAATCTACTGGAGTGTCTCGAGTCTGCACTTCATCGTCGCAGAGTAGACTGTATGGGCTCTTCTCGCAGATGAAGGCGTAATTTTTTTCACTCCAGATGTCGTCGAAGTGTGCCGACCGGTACACTGCGCTGTAAAATTGACCATTTGTTGCGTTGTTTGGCTCACCGTCATTGAACTTGTCGTATTCAGCTTCCTTGAGTGTTTCACCTGATAGAATAGAATAGTTGTCACCGTTAACCGTTACAGCCTATTAAAGTCCACTGCTAAACATAGATCTCCCCATAGATTGCCTCACAGGGAGGATATTTGCCATAGTTGCCACGCTTGCCAAGCGGATTCCCAGTTTTTAATTTTTAATCGTTATTGGGAAGACGCTACTGCCGTCTGATGTCGGAAGTCATTCAATGAATGGGCGACAGTAGGAGTCCATAAGAGCAGGCATAGGTTATATGATCTTTACCATGAAAGGTCATATAATCATAGCGTCGAATTTAGGGAATATGTAAAAAAATATTCAAAAATATTTAAAAGAGTGTGCTCCATAGCCAAGTCTTTGCATTTGAGCAACAAAATTAAGACGGCTTCCAATAAAATTAAAATGACATGGAGTATAACTAATAGCGAAACTGGTAAGATCAACTCTCGCAATTCAAATTACCAGTTAAGTGTTAACAACAAATTAACTGTATCAGATCAGGATGTAGCAATGGTTTTTGAAAAATATTTTACTGATATTCCGATCTTGACCACTAAGTCACTGAATTCTTCTCCTGCCGTCGCCGAATCATTACTTAAACAAAATGTAAATGCGTGTACAAAGAATTTTACATTTCATAAAGTGTCATCAAAAGATATTGTAAAATATTTTAAAACTATTGATGTTAAGAAAACTGCGGATCTGTGGGGGATTTCCGTTAAAGTTATTGCGTCTATAATAGATACAATCGCGCCTCATTTAGCCATTATTTTTAATACTAGTATCGAATCTGGTGTGACACTTCTCTAATTTTCAAGTTAAGTCGACAATTATTAAAATATGTGAAGTAAATAATGCTATATCTAAATTAGTAAATTGGTTCAATGTTAATAATTTGCATTTAAATGGCACTAAAACGAAATGTATGAAATTCATGACTCCAAATGTCAAACAATTAACTACTAATGTAATTTTAAATGGGGAGAAACTGAGTCTTGTAGATACCACCATTTTTCTTGGAATCACACTAGACGCGAAGCTTCAATGGAGCCCCCATATATCAAAACTAGCAAGCAGACTTAGTTCTGCAGCATATGCTGTAAAAAAGATTAAAAGTCTAAACAGTGTTGAAACAGCTAGACTAGTTTACTTCAGCTATTTCCATAGCATAATGTCGTATGGTATTTTGCTATGGGGACACGCAGCTGACACATTATATTTGTTTTACAGAAGAGGGCCATAAGAGCAATTTATGATTTAAAGCCTAAAGAGTCGCTGCGACAAAAATTTAAGGAAATTAATATATTAACTTTGGCCTCTCAATACATTTATGAAAATGTAATGTATGTACATAAAAATAAAAGTAGTTTTACAAAAATAAGTGATATTCATTCTGTAAAGACTAGGAACAGACACAAGCTAGTAGTACCAGTTACTCGACTCCATCGAGTCAGTAATTCATTCTTGGGGCGATGTATACGCTTTTACAACAAAATTCCAGAAAATATACAAAGTTTGACCTGCTCAAAGTTCAAAAACTTTATTAAACTAAGTTTGTATAAAAAGGGTTATTATAATATTAAGGAATTTATGGATGATAATTACCCCTGGAAATGAGGTGATCGCTACCAAGCTATTTCTAATTTGTTGTGTTGTTAATTTCTGTAACATAATGATTGTAAGCTGTTATTTAAAAAAAAAGCCCCGCTGGGTTTCTTGCTGGTTCTTCCCAGGACAGAGGTTTTTTCCGAACCAGTGGTAATCTAACAAAAGAGTGACTTTCAATAAGTATTATTTATAATCTATATTGAATAAAAAAGTTTCTGTTTCTGTTTCTGCCCATCTCCTGATTTGCTTCCCTCTGTCACCTCTTACGACACCCACGGGATGATATGAGGTAGTGGATATTCTTACACCGCCACTACACGGTAATAATTGTAATTCAAAACAAGTAAACATACTCGTCAACAACTTCGAACTTAATGCTCCCGAAAACTACCAGCATAGGTGTGACATGGACGTTATACATGATCTTTATTTTGTTCATGTTCATCTTAAGACCTATCCGTTGGGAGGCACTTTTGAAGTCATTGAGCATAGTGCTTAGGTCCTCCAGCGATTCTGCCAAAAGGACTATATCGTCAACAAATAGAAGGTGAGTAATGTATTCGCCATTGATGTTAATACCGTATCCTTTCCAGTCCAGTAACTTGAAAACGTCTTCCAATGCTGCAGTGAAGAGTTTCGGGGATATAACGTCACCCTCTCTTACACCTCTGCGATTGGATAATTTTTTTTTAGTTCTGTACTCGGATAGCCATCGTAGCTTTACTGTACAAACACTTCAGCACTTCGATATACCGACATTCAACTTGGCACCGCCGAAGAGACTGCAGCACCACCCAAATGCGACGGAACCAAAGGCTTTCTCAGCCCCAATACATAAGACTTGTACTCTTCGGTCTTCTGTACAATTTGTCGAAGGGTATGTATGTGATCTATGGTGCTAAAGCCTTTTCGGAAACCGGCTTGTTTGGTAGGCTAGAAGTCGTCGAGTCTGCGTGCTAGACGATTCGTAATGACTCTCGAAAACAGCACGTAGATGCGGCCCGGAAGGAAAATCGGTCTGTAGGTCTTCAAAAAAGCATTGTCACCTTTCTTGCTAAATAAGACCACCCACCCTTCTGCTTCACACCTACGGAGTAGTGCCACCATGGAGGACGGAATTAAAGAGCTTCGGAAGGACTTCAAGTACTGGTATCCCATCCACTTTCGGAAGCTCCGCTGTAATTTCATCCCCGCACGGGGCCGGGGAGTCGGATAAAACTAGCTCTTAGATCGTTAAGCTGCCCATAAAACCTCTCAATCTCACTCAAAATCTCAGGTCCCGGAAACTATGCTACCACATTTGGTCTTTAGCTCCGACAGTTGGCTCTTTCTGGCAGAAAGATCTCTGGCAAAGACTTTGGAGCTCTGATTCCGCTCGATCGCTTCTTCAAGCTATATTGAAGTTGCGTAAGTCCCGGCGCATGCATTTGGAGATCCGTCTGTTCAGTTGCCTGTTTGCAGCTTCATTTCCCGTCTAACAGAGTGTGATCGGAGAGTTCTTGTGTTCTTCTGCGACGGGTCTTGCAGAACTTAGCTACGCACACAGACTAACTTCATTATTTTGCTCCGTGCCTAACTTCAGATACACACAGTGTATGTAGGTGCCCCTTGTGTAAATCCTCCTCACTTACCCCTACTAATTCCACGCGAACGAAGTCGCACTCACAGCTAGTTTCTAATATAAGTATTGTAGTGTTATACTACTTACGTATCATTTTACATTATTTTAAATTCATTTTTCCATTCTGTTTCGATTTTCTGCATTCACCTCAAAACTGGATATTTTACATCACCTTTATTTCCATAGGATCCTGTAACGATTTTAAACCATAAGAACACAATAACAAATCATTTCTACTTCGTATTTTCACATTATCAGCACTTTTAAATTGGTGTCAATGGAGTCTACCTTTTTTCGATCTTTTAGCTAGTTTTCCGTAATTCTACAATCTCGAGCTTTGTGTGGGCAGCTGCGCTACCTTTTTTCCTATATCAATAATATCTCATTTTCCACTTAAATCTTACCGTTTTCTTATTATAAACCAAAAACAAAAATTTGACATGTTTTGTCTTTCTTATTTATATCGTTTCTATGGTAATTATATTCAAATTTGCTACCGATCTGTTATTCCTATTTCGATAATTCCACATAAATCCTCTTTTCTCTTGACCATTTACAAAAAAATTTGCGTATAAATTAAATAATTTTTCCGTTCTCTCTAGAAAGGTATAAAAGCCGAACAATCGGTGAAGAAAGGCAGTCTCGCTTCAGTTCGCGAATTAGTAGTATCTCCTAAAGGCCTTATCCCGGGGCCGCACTGCCCCGGGATCCTGCAAGCCTCCATTTACACGTGAAGTCTTCGGCGAAGCCTTCTTCAAACTCGGGCCGCGCCACTCCGGAATCCTACAAGCCTCCATCTACCTCGGAAGTCGCTTCGAGTCTACTACAAGCGCGGGGGCCACACTACTCCGGGCACTGCTACTACTTACTCCAGGCGCCGAGTGCACCTACCGCCGGCGCTACCTTTGGGCGCTGCAACTGCTGGCTCTAAGCGTTGCGCGCCCCTTCTCCAGGCGCTACGTGCGCCGGCTCCGGACGCTGCGTGTACTGGCTCCAGGCGCTGCGCGCCGTCGCTGCTAAGAAACCTACTTCTACAAGCGCAAACGGCGTGTGCTGGCTTCAGGCGCTGCGTGCCGTCGCTGCTAAGAAACCTACTTCTACAAACGCAACGTGTGTCGCTTCGACTTTTAGGCCCCACTACAACACTATATTCCCCTATTCTCTCACCTTTATTTTTTTTATAATCTAATTGTACTCTCACTTCATTCATCATCATCCTCATATCATTTTTTTATAAAATTGTAAATACCTTTTATAAATTTAAATATATTGTTTTCTGGCTCTACCTTTGTTGTTTTGTTGTACTTAGGTTAGGTTCTATTTCATATTTTTTTTAATTGTCGCTTCACGACATTTGGCGCCCAACGTAAAAGTCCTCTTTCTCTCTTAATTCTTCACCTTTACTGCGCCTTGTCCATTCCCTTTTGATTTAATTGCTCTCCCTTTCGTTCTTAACTCATTATTCATCATTCATTTATTCATCCTTTTCATACCTTCCAAATTCTAAAACAACACTTCATCTAGTGTTTCAACTTATCTGGATTATATTTAGACCTACATTTCTCACAACACTTACATTCATCACTTTAATATTTTTATTGTAGATAACCTTCCAAATTCTAAAACAACACTTCATCTAGTGTTTCAACGTATCTGGCTTATATTTAGACCTACATTTAACACTTCACTTACATTCATCACTTTAATATTTTTATTCTAGAACAAAACTTCATCTAGTTTTTCAATTTATCTAGATTATATTTAGACCTACATTCAACACTTCACTTACATTCATCACTCTAATATTTTTATTCTAGGTAACTTAAAGAGGTATAACTTTTCAATTAAATCTTTATTTCTTAAACTTAACTTTGAACTTTACACTTTATATAAAATTGTTTTTCAAAGCTGAAGCGAGACGATTCATAACTTTTCTAAGCATTTACAACTGTTAATTTGTATATATGTATAAATATCTAAACATTTATTAACTGCTAATTTGTATATATGTATAAATATCACATTTCATTTGTATATATGTATAAATATCACCATCATTTTCACCTTGCTATTACTTCTTTTAATTTGTTTGTTTGTTTGGTAGGTTAATCTTCACTTCTTATTATTTCAGACACATCTCGCTAGTGATGTTGCTGATCTCTGGCTTTGAGCCCTACCGCTCTGGCCGTTCTTTATCTTTACTTAAGTCATAGCGACTAAAGCTTGCTTAAGATTGATTTCTTTATCTTTATCTTCACGCAGGAGCGGATGACAACTCCTTAAATAAGCCTGAATGTCCTTTTGAAAACACACTTTTAAGAGTGGTGTTTCTTCGACTAATTTTTTTTTTCCACGCAGGAGCGGATGACTACTCCTTAAATAAGCCTTAATGTCGTTTCGAAAACACACTTTTAGAGTGGTAGTCATTGAATGTGAACTCCACCCTTACCTGAATGGCAGATGATGTATGTAAGAGATGGTATATCTGATTTTGCCTGGTGATGTCTGTTTCTGCAAAGCTGTGTTTTTATGGTTTATTTTAGAATGTATATATCAAAATTTTTGCTGAGTCAAAAATTTTCCAGGGTCGGGGGGAAAATGTAGTGTTATACTACTTACGTATCATTTTACATTATTTTAAATTCATTTTTCCATTCTGTTTCGATTTTCTGCATTCACCTCAAAACTGGATATTTTACATCACCTTTATTTCCATAGGATCCTGTAACGATTTTAAACCATAAGAACACAATAACAAATCATTTCTACTTCGTATTTTCACATTATCAGCACTTTTAAATTGGTGTCAATGGAGTCTACCTTTTTTCGATCTTTTAGCTAGTTTTCCGTAATTCTACAATCTCGAGCTTTGTGTGGGCAGCTGCGCTACCTTTTTTCCTATATCAATAATATCTCATTTTCCACTTAAATCTTACCGTTTTCTTATTATAAACCAAAAACAAAAATTTGACATGTTTTGTCTTTCTTATTTATATCGTTTCTATGGTAATTATATTCAAATTTGCTACCGATCTGTTATTCCTATTTCGATAATTCCACATAAATCCTCTTTTCTCTTGACCATTTACAAAAAAATTTGCGTATAATTTAAATAATTTTTCCGTTCTCTCTAGAAAGGTATAAAAGCCGAACAATCGGTGAAGAAAGGCAGTCTCGCTTCAGTTCGCGAATTAGTAGTATCTCCTAAAGGCCTTATCCCGGGGCCGCACTGCCCCGGGATCCTGCAAGCCTCCATTTACACGTGAAGTCTTCGGCGAAGCCTTCTTCAAACTCGGGCCGCGCCACTCCGGAATCCTACAAGCCTCCATCTACCTCGGAAGTCGCTTCGAGTCTACTACAAGCGCGGGGGCCACACTACTCCGGGCACTGCTACTACTTACTCCAGGCGCCGAGTGCACCTACCGCCGGCGCTACCTTTGGGCGCTGCAACTGCTGGCTCTAAGCGTTGCGCGCCCCTTCTCCAGGCGCTACGTGGGCCGGCTCCGGACGCTGCGTGTACTGACTCCAGGCGCTGCGCGCCGTCGCTGCTAAGAAACCTACTTCTACAAGCGCAAACGGCGTGTGCTGGCTTCAGGCGCTGCGTGCCGTCGCTGCTAAGAAACCTACTTCTACAAACGCAACGTGTGTCGCTTCGACTTTTAGGCCCCACTACAACACTATATTCCCCTATTCTCTCACCTTTATTTTTTTTATAATCTAATTGTACTCTCACTTCATTCATCATCATCCTCATATCATTTTTTTATAAAATTGTAAATACCTTTTATAAATTTAAATATATTGTTTTCTGGCTCTACCTTTGTTGTTTTGTTGTATTTAGGTTAGGTTCTATTTTTTTTTAATTGTCGCTTCACGACAGTATATATCTGCACTAATTGCACTTTTTATTTTCCAGCACAACTGTTTTGCAGATCTTCACTTTTGGTGATAAATTCTCAAAAAGAAACAGCCACTGTGCAGATCAATATTTAGATCATACAACTATACAGCATGTCCGGTAAAAATAAATAACCCGAAGTAATTTATTTTTTATTTATTTATTTAACACAATTGAAATTTACATCATTAAAGTTTTACAGTCTCAGCAGCAGTTTGATGGCAGAAAAAACGCTGTCTTAACCAACTTCCTGACTCTGGGCAGATACTGCGAATTTCTTAATGGCTCAAAAACCTGTTTTTTTGGCCCGAACTCGAGTTTGGTCTCGAACTCCCGGGTTCGAGACTTCATGATCAGCAGTAGACTACAACCACTAGATCAACGAGGCAGTCAAATTTTTTTCAGTCAGATTTTGTTAATAATGTGACTACGAAAACGTTATCGTTATTTATGTACGCACTTTGACGACTTTAAGTTTATTTGAAACCTGTAACTTTATTTCGTATTTGCCTAAAGACAGTAAGTATCGTAAATGAAAATACAACACAAGGCATATTTACCGTGCCAGCCTATGGCTTACTACACCTGCCGGCACCCGCGTGATCCACAGCTGTGTGGAAGGTTCCAGTGCTTCAACGACTTTACATTGTGCGCATTTGTTTTAGCGGATTGATTAATAATTTTAGTTTTTGAGACAGTTCCGTGTTGACTATCACAAGGGACAGTTCAATTGTTTTCTTTATTAAATTATTGTTATTTATTACTAGAAGCACATTGGCAAAATAGT
Source organism: Parnassius mnemosyne (assembly GCA_963668995.1). Lineage (NCBI taxonomy): Eukaryota > Metazoa > Arthropoda > Insecta > Lepidoptera > Papilionidae > Parnassius > Parnassius mnemosyne. The sequence goes on along the minus strand of CAVLGL010000093.1, from coordinate 5,205,267 downwards.
AGGTTACGTAGATAAGTTAGGTATTTAGACAAGTGTTGTAAATTATTAGGTATTGTGGTATGGCCCGCTAGCTGCGCGCCGCGCGATTCGGCGTTCGCGCGTACAGTGACCCCTAGTCAGCTGATTGTAATTTAGTAATTCCACTGCTGGTTTTATGTTTAAGTATTTTCATGATTTTTTTAATGAAATTATCGTTTCATTTAGCTGTACTAACATGATAGAGAATGAATAAAGCTAATAAAACGTTATATAATTTATGAATTATCCACTAAAGACGTCCGCAGCCTTGCTTATCAAATGGCAAATATAGTTAATATAAAAACTCCTGATAGTTGGAATCGTGAGAAAATGGCAGCCCTTGAATGGCTTCGGTCATTAATTTTCAAGTAATCTTGATATGTCTGTGCCACCGCTTTTTACATAGAGTGGATAGTGGTGGAGATGTGACGACTTGGTAAGACATGAGAGTGACGACCTGGTAAGACATGAGAGTGACGATCTGGCAAGACATGAGAGTGACCACCTGCTAAGACATGAGAGGGACGACCTCGTAAGACATGAGAGTGACGACCTGGTAAGACACGAGAGTGACGACCTGGTAAGACATGAGAGTGACGACCTGGTAAGACATGAGAGTGACAACCTGGTAAGACATGAGAGTGACGACCTGGTAATACATGAGAGTGACGACCTGGTAAGACATGAGAGTGACGACCTGGTAAGACATGAGAGTGACGACCTGGTAAGACATGAGAGTATCGACTTGGTAAGACATGTAGGAATTCGATGGATGCAGGTGGCTCAGGACTGTGCTTTGTGGCATTCCCCCAGGGAATGCCACAAAGCACAGTCCTTTAATAAGAGTGGACTTGTGAAGGGCTGTAATGAAAATGACCATGATTATGAGACTGATTGCTATTAATAAAGTTACAGATAATAAAATAAGTTGACTAAGCTGGTTTTTTAGTGTTTGATAATAATTTTGTTGATTTTATAACTATTCAAAACCTTAATTTTTGTTTAAGTTTCTTTTACTTTAATAAAATTAAGTCGAAATAAAATGGTGTGTACTGTTTACTATGATTAAAATAAACTAATAAGACGAAGGTTATAAGCAAGAAGCACTGTTTTATCAATGTAATTACCAAATTCATTGCCAAAAGTACAAAATAGTAAGTACAGCGGATTTTGGCTCATTGTTAAATATAGCTAGGCTCATTGTGTACACAATTGTGTACACAATGGATTCATTTCCCATTTTTTTAAATAACCTTAGTCATAAAATATATATAAATATTTTGAGAAAAGTAATAATGCCAGTCTATAGCCGATTAAATTTGCTATCTTCGCCTAAAAAATTATATCTAATATCTTAAGAAAAAGCGATGTTATTAAGTCCTAAAATTTAAGTGGCTCATGGTATGACAGACTAGATTTACCCTAGATTAAATTTGTGTACAAAATAAAAATTCCATTGAAAAATCATCATTTAATTATTTTACTGAAGTGTTTTGATATTTTACATTTTTACTTTATTAGAAACGTACAAAACATTAGCTTTTTTTGTATTATATACAATCAGAAATTCATTATGAATAAATGCTTACAATTTTTTTTATATACATTTACTATTACATAAACTTGGCTTATAATGGATACAGGATACAGTTAAACCAAACGTCAAATGATAAAACCAACCAATCACAATGAGGGCTAATAATTTTCTGCCCGCCAGACGTCGCTAGTTGGGATTGAGGTGAAATTATTTGTTACACAGTGACACCTTAAGTAAAAGTCGGGTTTCAAATAAAAGTTTTTCAGTTTCTAGTGGCATATATATCTTTAGTATCTAGTGGAATAGTACCTAATATACACAAAAAAATGGCTGTGGTTACTTTTAAATTTTTGGCACATTTTTTTGAAATTCTTTAAGGGAATATTTGTGATTTGGTTTATTTATTTTGATGTAATTAATAAAATAACATAACTAATATTTCAGAGAGAAACATAAACTTAAAACAACAAATTAACTTCGGCTCTATGCAATCTGTCAAATATTTCACCTCATTTCAAAGTGGCGCTATCCTGTTGGCGGAAAATTTTGTGGATGTCATTTCCCAACAGCTACATAATGGCACTGCAGAATCGCATTACCAAATGACAATTACACATAGATCAACGATAATTATATTATGTGATGCTATTCAATAGTTTGGTTAAATTATTCCTTATCTCGTTTAGGCTGTGAAAATTTTCTTTTTTGTTCACCGACATTACACAGAATAATGTGGCTCACAGGGTATTGACCCAAATCGCAATATGAATGATCAACTGAAATGATCCAGTTTATGTAACAAATTAATATCCAAACTCTAAAAATGACTGACTACACTGGTTGGCCTAGTGTTCAATGTACTTTGCTACAACATGGTTGGCTAAATCGAATCCAAACAGGAAACAAAATTTGTGGATAAACATAAATTGTTGATTTTGGATCTAATTTTGTTGTCCTTATAACATATCTCGGACACAGCACTGTAACCGGCCACTGATAGACCGCCACACTGAAGCGTATTATTGCTGTAGCATGAATGGCTTGACTCAATCAGGGAAGGACTACAATCTCACATAATGCCAATGTGACTTAGTGGAATAATACTGCTGTTTGGTACGATGAGTGAACTCTATGAACTCTATGAGGTGTTTATAGGCTACAGCATCCACTTATCATCAGGTGGACTGTGTGTTTATCATCCTAAATTTCATATAAAAATATATATGATTCATCTTAATTGAAATCATTTACTTTTTAAAGTGTAGTGACGGTGTAAGAATATCCACTGCCCCATATCGTCCCATGAGTGTTGTAAGAGGTAACAGAGGAAAACAATCCAGAAGATGGACAGCAGCGTCCGTCTTTTACAAATAGAAAATAAAAAAGTACAATTGCCAATCTGACTGCTGCTAGGCGTATCAAATACGGCAAATATTATCTCCCTTATGAGGCAATCTATGGGCAGGCCTACATTTAGCAGTGAACTTGATAAGCTGTAATAAATGAATAAATATTGTAATTAGTATGCAACCTGAGTAGAAACACATTAATAATATTTAGAAATGCCTTTTACAAACTTCATACAAAAATGATATCCAGTATTAATTAGTACAATTAGATATGCCTTTAATTAATATTACTTTACTAATTCGTCAACAAAGGAGACAATCGTTTTTGGGCCCACTAGATATTGTAACGTAACTTAATTTTATTACACATAAAAAAGATACCAATTTGTTATATTAAACGGCCTAAAGATTTTATGAAAATCTAACCGGAATCATGAAATCTGAAAAAAAGACTTGTTTTGATATTCGTCTTCTAACTAATGCAGAGAAAAAAAACGCGTGTAACGAACAGGGGTATGAAAGTCCTCAATAGCTTGCTTTTACGTTGATACTAGTGCCATGTCATACGCAACAAGAGCACTTCACAATTTTTACACATTTTAATCAAGAAATGACGCCACTGCTAGCATTATTATAATTTATTGTTTATTTCAAAAATCAGTTATTATTTTATTGTAAATACTATAATATTTTGGAAATTAGGTATAGCCAGGGGTATAAAAGTCCTCAGTAGCTTGCTTTTACGTTGATACTAGCGCCATCTCACAATCATTCAAAGCACTATTTTCCAGAATATTTTAACACATTTTATTAAAAAGATGGCGTCACTGCTTGAAGCCTATTTACATAAATTGTTAATTTCTCAGTATTCCCGTTAGATATGGTAAAACTAATATTACTTTTGTAATCTATAGGTTATAAGGAATAAATCGACATGTATTTCAGTAAGTTATGCCACAATTTGTGGTGGGCCCATTCTCCATACAAAAAGAAATTGTCTCCTTTCACAATTTAATATTCATTGCTTATATTGACACATGGCAACATACAGATTATTTGAATTTCTTCACTGTTAACAAGGTATATTAAACAAGTGTTTCTTCAACTAAAGCCCATCATACATAATGCCTGTAGTTGGTATAATAATGTCTTCCAGATCGAATTTCAGTCATGGTGGCAGGCCTCAATTAAGATCAGCCATCTGCACAGGACAACATTATAGTGCCCGAGAGTATGTGCAAGCACAGCATGACACTAAAGAAATGGAAAAATATAGACGAGACATTGGATCAGTAGACCAGACGGGCACTGCACTATGATCCAGGTTACAAAAATTACCTTCAACTTTGTTGCTAGCAGACTAGAGGAAATGGGGATGAACCACCCACAATAAGAAAAATTTTCGTCTTGTACTGGCTATCTTGATACACACGCCAGGAGCTTGTTTTTATTTGTATTGCATGCCTTAAGCGGGAAGGGTGCAGGTATTTTCTGCTAGGGCCTAAAATTTCAATGTTTTTATGCGGGCAACAACAACAGGCATTTGTATCATGGGCTTCATTGACTAACCATTAAAGATGTTCTTTGGAAGTCAATTCCGAAGTATCATAACTTGCACCAATGTTATTCCTCCTCCCCGTCCAGTAGAGCCGTCCTTGCTAAATTCCTGACTAAAGCCAGTCGCAGTAACTCTGCCTTCTCACCCTCCAAGCATTTAGCACGTAGCTCCAAACATAACATGATCTCGTAGGTGTCTGTTGACGAGAACACTGGTTCCTCCGACTCTAACAGAGGTAATGTGTCCAATAGGAGTGTCTCCCAAAAGCTGAAATGAAATGACATAATATGTTTATTTTTTCGAGAAAGTATGACAGATAGGGTTCATGTTTTTCTTTATTTGATTTTTTTATTAAAATTTATTTATATAGTATAGTCGTTACTCTATACTCGTACAAGGTTGACAATTGAGCACACAACCCACCTGAAGGTAAGTGGAAGCTGTGGCCCATAGACATTTACATCTATCCTCGACTAAGAATCAAAATGTAGGTGCGTTGTCACCCCTAGGGGCTAAGATGGAATGCCTCGTTTCCAATTAAAAGGCTCTTAGGTTGCCTACACTCACCATACAAAACACAGCAGCATTAAGTTGCTATTTTACTGTGGTATTCTGTAAGAGCGTAGTCCTACCCCAGTCAAGCTGACCCATACGTGCTTACAACCATACTATAACTGCAGCGTGGGTCAACATAGAAAATTAACTATTCTTTTCCTTTTCATCATCAGCCTATAAGAGTCCACTTCTGGACATGAACCTCGATCTAGAGAGGGTTTGCGTTAATCGTCACGTTTGGGAGGCGAATTTGTGATAGCAGTACTAAACGCTTCTCACCCTTAACACTCCTTTCCGTCGCCGTACTGGGTATTTTACGCCTGATGTAAACAAGATGATCCTACGATGATCTATCGGGTGCCATAAGAACCGTCATGTTGACCGCTGGCAGAAAAATTCTGCTTTTGACGACGTCAAAAAAAACTCGCCCCGCGTTTACAATTGGACTGTATGTTTATTTATTACGCGATATCTTCATCAATTGTGATTGGATTTGATTTTTTTTTTTATTAAATAGATAAACTTCAGTTGTGGTCCCATATAAATGTATTAAAAAAATTCCACTCCAAGGAGTGACAAACAAGGGGATGAAGTTAGAAATGTAACAATTTAGAGAACATTGATATTGTGTTATTTCTTAGTCCAATCTTAGCACTGACTTCAGAGTGTGAAATTATCGCTGATTCATAACCCAGTGATTTAGAACTTATGCTGGACTAATTAGAAGTATTTTGTATGCTAAAATATAATATAAATATGTATGAGAACTTACTATTCTGGAGCTATTTTGGATGTTATCAAAGATATAAGTAGCTTTGCCGCCTTTTTGAATTCTTTACTCTTGTATAATCTGTGGAAATCGCAGTATTTGCCTGTAACAAACATTTATTTTATATAAAATATTATATACATTTATAGAATAATTTTTATTCAATACAGATTATAAATATATTTAATTTAAAGTAATTTTAACTTTGACCACTGGTTCGGAAAAACACTTCTATCCTGGGAAAAACCAGAAAACTGGACTTTTTACACAGTAACATTACACAATATAAGATAGGTCGGACCATTATTTACAACACTCATAAGATACAGCTTGGAAGCGATCACCTCATTTCCAGGGGTTATTAGGTTATCTACCATGTAATCATTTATATTATAATAACCCTTTTTATCAGGGGGATGAAACTGCCATACAAATTTACAATAAAAAATGTGTCGAAAATTCTGCCCTCTAGTGAACTAGGTACACAAACATGTAGGCTAGTTTTCTTCAGCGTTGTATAGATAGCGTTAATTAGGCCAAAACCCCAGAATCCAAAACCCAAAAACCTAAATCTATGGCAGTTTTGGTCTATGGTTATAGTTGACACATAGATATGAAGTGTAGAGTACAAGGAGAACCATCTTATAAGGGGGCGAAAGTTGAAAAAGTGCCCTACTAAATATTTACTGAAAATCATAGATTACCTCCTAATAGATTCCGCATACAGGGCCACAAACGCGCGCAACACATACTTGCTGTAGCTAGCATACGAAGCGAAGCTAAGAATCACGATATCAGTATCGACCAAGTTTGTGATCCGTAGGCACGTCCGAGTTCTTGACAATTTAAAAATAGTTTTCTATCCAAAATACATTACAAATGGCTTCCTGTGCAGTAAAATGGTGTGACAAGTCAGCTAAGACATCCAGTTATCAAAAAGATGGCATAAATTCTAATTGGTAAGTAAATTCTATTCTTATCACGTTAACCTATTTCAAATGCACCGGAGATCAACTTATACTGGTATATTAATGGTGCAAAGTGATAACAATTAAGCACCCGTTGATGTCTTTTTGAAATGTCCCTTTCACTCGTTACGTAAATTACAATAGTTGTCTTTGTCTAACAACAGCACGTGTATCGATAGTGTTGTGATTTTCAAGTCGATATTTGTTTGGTCATCGTTTAATTATTTTTTTCGAAGTCATATTATTTTATAAAAATAGTGACGTATCATTGTGGTACCTATATGTTATAGGTTTCCTAAATGCCCCGAAAGGAAAAAAGATGTGGATCGACGCAAATTGTCGAGGGGACGAATGGTTTCCCACCAAAAATAGTGTACTATGCTCAAAACACTTCACAGAAGACAATCTTCATAATATTATGAAAAATCGTATAAAGCTGTTGGATTTTTGCCAGTTTTGGTATGGACTTTTGCATTTTTTTAAAGATTAGTACTAACGTAGATTACACAATAATATCATTAAGTGGTTGAGTGAAACATGGTATTCTTATATTTAGGTAAATGTTACACGTCGAAATCAAGCTATTTTAAACGGATTTATAAATCATAAAACTTGTAAAAGTTATAATGTGATTATTGTTTTGACTTGGTATTTAGTGTTACATGAACTTCAGTATTATCTTATTATAATTATTAAGTACATCTAAATTTGGAAGACATGCCGTATGGTATATTAATTAATAATACTATATCGGTAATGTAGTAAAAGAAACGAATATGTATTTCTGATTTAGATTACTGGTTCACCGCTGAAAGACGCGAAAAACCCGCCAACACACAAAAATCAGAGTCATTGCTTAGAAACGCCTACAAAACAAAAAATAAAATTTTCTCCTATACCTGATACGCCATCTGCATTTGATACTCCAGTTAAAAACGTCTTTGTAGAAGAATCATCGAATTAACCAACGTAATGAACAAAAAACATAAAAGAGTTAAAAAGTTAGTTAGTAGTTAGTTTCTTTGAAGTCATTATTGGTAGAATTAGAAAACAAAAATTCATTAGCAGCGGAAAACAATGACGCATTAAGTTCCTTAGAAAAATCAAAATCTAGAAAATCAGGCAAAATTGTTAGAAAAAAATATTCACCACAATTAAGAGCTTTTGCACTCACCATAAAGTACTCAGCTAGGCTTATAATTATGTACGCAAAACATTTAATACTTCTTTACCTTCTGTAAAAACACTAGGAAAATTTGTAGTTTTAACACAATCAATTAAGCTTAATTATAAATAATAATTATAATAAAATAATATATATATATAATAATAAAAATAATAAATATAAATAAATAAGCAGTTTTGTTAATGATGATATTTTTCATGAAATAAAAAAATCACCAATTCGATCACGAAAGTTGTAATCATGTCATTGATTTAGCTAAAGGTGTTATGGAAAAATACATAGACATACTCGTAAGATTACTCTACTCATCCAGGAAGACAGATCCTAAGAACTCTGTGAGACAATTATATACTAAGATTATCCATTTTAATAATCAGTCAAATATATATTTATAAATTAAATGTACAAATATATGTATACAATGTTTAATTTTTTTAATAAACATCAAATAAAAATTGATCAATATATTTATTTATCATTATCAATAATCAATAAATCCCAAATTTATCGATCAACGTCCCAACCCTGTTCCATCACTATGGTTTGGTACATTCTAAGTTTGACCTTTAAATATCCAATCACAGCATTTGCCACGTCCCCCGCAACCCTTGCATAGGGCCAAATTTGGTGAACTCGAAACAGAACAAATATTCAATGATGCGGTATCTATTAGGAGGTAATCTATGCTGAAAATAGAGGTTCCAAAACCTACCACAATAGCGCTGGCGTCTGAAAAACTACGATATGAAGACTGAACGATACAATACGAAGTTGTGAACGGAGTGAAGTCAGCTGAATTCAAATATTTAAAATATTTCATGACTAGAGTAGTTAGTAAAATGTCAGTATACAAAATCTCAACTATTTACGTAGTACAAAACCAAGCGGATTGGTCGGTCCTTGTTTATTTTTCCATCTTATTCTTATTACTTTTGGCGCTTTTTTTTTATTTATCCTATGCTACTGCAGCACCACCCTTATTGGACGCGTTTTTAGGGACATTTTTCTTATATAGAGATGGTCCTCCTTGTACTCTACACTCCATACACATAGATAACACAAACAACACACTCGGTTGACAGTTCTTTCAAATAAATACGAATATTATTGATACAATAATTCAGAAAACGAAAATATTTTGCTACTTTTCGTTCCTCTCCTGTGAAAATCATAATTTAGGCTTTATGATTATTTACTAAATTTAACAATAAATGTTCACAGTTTGTGTACTAATGTTAATAGGCTGCTAGATGGACAATTAATAACTACTGATTGGTGATTGTGAAAATGATAATGTCAAAACTCAAGCTATTAAATATTGTAACATTCATAAAAGAAAATAAATACATAAGTAAAATTATATTCAGTCTTTGATATTAATATTAAAAAAATCTTATGTGAAATAGGCTAAGTTTTATTATTGTTAATGTTATCCATAAAATTACTACTACCACCACTTACTACCATTTAGAGATTTAAGATAATCATTGGAGATATCCAATAATTATCTGGTAGAATGCATAGATAGAAACATTGCTAATAAAACTGCATAGTTCATAAATATTGTTACGAGCTTGGGGTTCGAGACAATTAAAAACTGCCGATTGAATTACCAAAATTGACACTTTAATTACACAACACTAATTACAATCTAAAATCACACTAATAATAAAACACAGTTCGCCGTTATTTCGCTTCGAAGTATTCTCTTGTATCGCCAATTCAATACTGCCCCGGTCGTAGTCTATACCGGCCTTATATAGGGCCTCAGATAGTTTCCAGAACCTTCTACTGTAGCGACATCTAGAATGTTCGAGTACATATCGGTCCCGAAATTTCTGGAAGGATCTCGACTCTCCTAGTTCTGCTACTCGACACTAGAGGGCGCTAGTGTAACTAGTGTTGCCATGTACAAGACATTAATAGTGGCGCGCTACACTTTCTTCTACTCGACACTAGAGGGTGCTAGTGTAACTAGGGTTGCCATGTACAAGACATTAATATTGGCGCGCAACAATATCAATATAGTCATTGACAAAATACGCCATCTAGTGGTAACCATGCGGTAATTATCGCAAGCCGCGTTGTACTAAAGAATACAGCGGCATCTAGCGTACACGGTACACTCATTCGAAAACTGAAATGTGAGTGGCGCATCTATCCCTGGTATATAGTGTATTATCTATGCTTTTTATAGTCTTTGTTTAATAAAAAATTAAAACTTAGTTATCGAGAGTCCTTGTATGTTTTCTGGGACTATGTTGCAATAATCATTGCTCCACGAATTATTGTTAATATTATTAATTAATATTGTTATTCAAATACACACTGACACTAATTTTAAAAGCCACAACATTCAAATAATAATGTTTCTTGTTGAACAAAAAATGTGTACATGATCAATATTTTCATTTGAAAACAATGTTGAGAAATGGGGATAACAATATACTAGGCTGCTTTCCATTTTAAACAGTACCCGGTATAGCAAACTAAAAAGGAAAGGCTTCACATTATACTGAATTGATGTCACACCTTACAGTGATCACAATGTATATCAGAACACACCCTTTTTGATTTTCATACATAACATACATTAAATTTTCGTAAATATACACTGAGAGACAAAGTAACTATTTATTAAGTAATATATTTATTTCTTTAAATTGTCTATGAAACCCTCTGTTTTACGTTGTAAATAGTTCTTATGGTCCTCTTCTGCAAAACACAAATAGTTTATAAATTAGCTGCATTTCCTCATAGCAAAATCCCAATTGCAGTTTCAATTTAAAAATCTGTGAAGTCTCATAATTATCCCCTACAAGGGAAGGTAAGTCATTAATATAGACTAGAAATAGGAATGGGCCGAGAATTAAGCCTTGAGGAACACTCATTAGTACAGATGACCCGGAGGAACTTTTTTCATTAATCATAACTTTCTGCGTTCTATTACTAGAGTATGAAAAAATAAATTAAAGTGCTATGTTCTTGATACCATATTGCTGTAGCTTCTTTATTAATGTCTCATGGTGAACACAGTCGAAGGCCTTAGAAAAGTCATAATTATTTTTTTGGGTATCAAAGCATCCTCTGAATTCTCCCATGCACAAAAAATATGTTTATTAAGCTCAACATCGGCGTTTGAGTGCAACACAGTTGTTGAGAGACGACTTGTGTAAGAAAATATATATTTCAATTAATTGGAATGGTAACAGAGAAAACGTAAGTAATTTTCGTCCAATTTCGTTTCCATCTACTTTGTCGCTTCGAGAGTTTAGTTCACAACTCAATTTTTCTAGGTATGGTATGGTTTTGTTGAAAAATGATTAACCGTCACCAATCTTCTTACTCTTGCAAATTTTCTTTTTCACAATTGTATACACTGACTTCTGTAAGGTTTTCAACAAAATAGATCTTACTTTGCTTCTTCAGAAGATATCGTTAAACGGAATTCGGGGCAATCTTTTGCGATCGTTTTCGTTAATCATTATGAACAGGATACAGAAGGTAGTAATTAATAATAAATAAATAAATATAGTAAGTATGGGTATTACGTGTACAAGAAGGGTTACCTAAGAAGAACAGCGTGTCTTTGAGCAGTTGGTGCTTTTATTTTGTTAGTTTAGTTAAAAGCAGTGCGATTTTGTGTATTAAGTGTGGGAACGATGACACAGGTGTGCTCCGATGGTGATATGAATCTCAAGATAATGTGCCTGCTAAGGTCCCTTGAGATATTCATCAACTATCTGATGAGGCAAGCTGTTGCCGAATCTCTCAAAAACTTCAAAATGTTACGCATTAACATATTGTGAAGTTTTTAAATAAATTATTATAAATGAAATTTTCTTATTACTTGATACTGGCAAAAATACATACGTGCGAGTCCATAACTAAAAACAAAAGTGGTTACCTAGAAACAGCAGCGTGTCGTCGAGCAGCAGCGCGGGCCCCGCGGTGAGCAGCAGGTCGGCGGCGGGCAGCGGCGCGCCCGCGCAGTACGCGCGCAGCACGCGGTGCGCGGCGCGCGCGCACAGCGGGCCCGAGCGCGCGCGCGCCGCCCAGCACACCGCGCCGCCCGCGCGCCCGCCGCGCAGCCGCCGCGCGCACACGCACCCGCACACCGTGCGCACTGCACACACACCACTACGTCACACGTGTCACTACGCCGCCCACACCGCGACCGCGAATACTCGCACGCTTCCGCTCACCATGCACTCTACACGCAGGAAGTGCACCGTCATTTAAAAACAAATTTATACGCGAACACGCACACCGTGCACACTGCAACATTGTAACGTCACACATCATGTCTACGAACCGTATAGTAGCGGTATAACAAAATACACTACCAGCCGCCGCTTGCCGCTGGCACCCGTACATCGTACGCGCAACACGTAGTAAGTACTACGTCACAAGTGTCACTACACCGCCTACACTATTCTTACACCGCCTACACTATTCTTACACCGCCTACACTATTCTTACACCGCCACTGCACTAACACTTCTGGCGGTAAGAGAATATCCACTACCCCACACAACCGCTGCACACACCCGTACCCCGTACGCACTACATGCAATAAATATGTCATTAAAGAACATTGTAGTAATATGTACTAAATATTAAAACAGACACAGTGAACAAAATCTCTAAGGGAATGCAGTGCGTGTCGTAAGAAGCACAGAGTACATTTAAAAGGTGCAGACTAAGTAAATTTGAGCCCATGGGCTCTTACGCGTGTTGCACCCAATCAAGTCTCGGCGTCTCTTCTAGTACGTAGTTCATATTAATTAAATGTTTGTCATATACCGTGCACACTGCATGTAGTTAATGCAAAGTCATTGCCATGGTTTTATTAATTTAGTTAATGGAAAGTCATTACCATGTTTTTATTAATTCGCTTTCGTGTATGTCTGTTCAGGTGGAATTTAGTAATTTATTTAAAACTAATTTCCCAATGCGTTCGATAATTTTAAAATTGCTTGGAATCGGATGACAATATACGAATATGAAAAAAAAAACATAATCGTAAAATTTTAAAACATAACTTTTAAAAATTTTACTTATTGTTCCACACACAAAGAGGACGGCGACGGGCAGCGGAGGCTGCGGGGAAGCGGCGGCGGCGATGGCACAGGCCGTGCGCTCGTGGCCATCCCCACATCATTGACTCTTCGATCTCAAGCACAATCGCGAATGCTCATGTCAAACTTTATTGTAATTACAGTGTGAATAAGCCTATTCGATTATAGAATTCAAATTTACTTATCTGCTCGAACATAAATGTTCCTTCGAGCCGGATGAATTATGTTGGAGCAGATAAATAAATGTGAACTGTATAATCGAATAGGCTTATTCGCTGTGTAATGAGAATAAAGTTACAGTTAAGTTACCCCCGCTACCCGCCGTCATCTTCTTTGTGCGTGAACACTTATTTAAAAACAGATTAGATACGCGCAAACGCACTCACCGTGCGTACAGTTACGTTGTTTTTTTATAGAATTACGGTGATAAACAAGCACACAGTCCACCTGATGGTAAGTGGTTGCTGTGACCCATAGACATAGACATCTACACTCACCATACGAAACACAGCAGTGTTTAGCTGCTATTTTACGCTGGTATTCTGTGAGAACGTGGGCCTTTCCCGGTCGAGCCGACCCATTCGTGCTACAACTCTTTGACTCGATCACTATACCAGTAATATAGCTGCAGCATGGCTGTACCACGTATATTGATATAATATTTATAAAGGCTTATTTTTCAAAGACTAGCCAAATTTAATAATTAAGTTCAAAATGTAAATATTGATAACACTTTTTGAGGTTTTTAAAAATACGCGTAAATCAAGTTTCTACATTTATTTCAAAATATCCGTAATTGAAGTGATTTATGGGCAACAAGAGCGCACGCTCGTATGTGCACGAGTCAATGCACAGAGCTTTTGCCAACTATTTACAAAAATAGTTAAAATAGACTTAGTAGTCGTGGCTTGGTCACCCGTGGTGAACAAAGAGGAACCCCTTGGCTGGCTCGTGGTGTAGGGCCGGCCCAAGGTGGCCACTCCGAGTAGGCTTGTCCTCTCCCCCTACCGCTGCAGCCGAGATGGAGTCGTGGAGGAAAAGAAGTGTTGGTATGCAAATACGCCACTCGCCCTATCCTACGCGACTCTGACGGGGCCGCACTGTTAATTGATGCGGTGGTGGTGGGGCTGCGGGTGGAGAGTATTGTTGGTATTGCGAGGCGCCGCTCTCCCTACCCTCCGCAGCCGAATCTTGGTTGGCGGCGGAGCCAAAGACCAGATCCGCCGCTGGGGTCAGGAAGGCTGGTGCTTCTGAGTGCTAGTTTTTCCTGGCTCCATGGCCTTCGCGCATCGACAACGGGGGCGTCCGTTGCGCATGTGAAATTGGAGGCCGCGCCATGTGTTCTAGTGCGCCTTACCTGAGAGAGTAGATTTTTTTTATAGAATAGGGGGCAAACGAGCATGCGGCTCACCTGATGGTAAGTGACTACCCTCGCCCATGAATGTTCCTAAGTCGTATCGGTCCGGAAAATTCGCTGGTGGTAATTGATTCCACAAGGAAGTTGTGCGAGGGAGAAAACTTCTTCTAAATTGCACAGTGGTGGACCGCCAATCATCCAGATGGTATGGATGGTAACGCGAGTTTTGTCGCGATGTGCGATGGTGAAATTGAGCGGCTGGAATTAGTCCGAACAATTCCTCAGAGCAATCCCCGTGATAGATGCGATAAAATACGCAAAGAGATGCAACATCTCTACGCAGTGCCAGTGTATCGAGCCGATCAGAAAGAACTCGGTCATCGACGATTCGAATCGCTCTGCGCTAGATGCGGTCAAGTGGAAGGAGCTGGCACTGGGGTGCCCCGGCCCAGAGATGAGAACAGTATTCCATGTGAGGCCGAACTTGCGCTTTGTAGAGTTGCAAGCGATGTGCCGGCATGAAATACCGTCTCGCTCTGCTGAGCACGCCAAGCTTTTTAGAGACCTGGCCTTACCTTCCAAGTGACCACGAAACTGCACGCTATTCGATATGTCGACGCCAAGGATTCCGATACTGGCTGAGGCAGCAAGGGGAGTGCCTTGAAACTGAGGAGATACGACAAAGGGGTTCTTTTTAGCGGTAAACGCGCAAACTTGTGTCTTCTGGGGATTGAACTGGACTAGATTTAGTCGGCCCCAATCCGAGACTTTGTTAAGCAAAGACTCGATTTCAGACACAAGTTTGTCCCGGTACTCGGCGACGTTTTCCCGAGAAATATTGGCACGGCCGGTATATAAGGCATCATCAGTGCTGTCGTCTGCATAGCAATGAATGCTACCAGTTAGCAACATATCATTGATATGCAGGAGAAACAGCGTTGTGATAGCAAGCAGCCTTGTGGAACACCAGCGTTTATAGGCTTGAAATCAGAGCATGCACCGTCTACTACGACCTTGATGCTCCGATCAGCAAGGAAACTGGTGATCCATTTGCACAATTTCTCGGGAAGCCCATAGGAAGGAAGCTTCGAAAGAAGCGCTTTGTGCCAGACCCGATCGAAGGCCTTCGCTATGTCTAAACTAACGGCCAATGCCTCCCCCTTGGACTCTACTGCCTCCGCCCATCTATGAGTTAAGTAGACTAGAAGATCACCCCCGACGAAAACCGTACTGGCGGTCACTAATCAGCTGGTGATCCACAAGGTACCTCATGAGCTGGCAGTTTATAATGGATTCCATTATTTTGGAGAACAAGGAGGTGATGGCGATAGGCCTGTAGTTGGACGGGTCTGAGCCATCGCCTTTTTTAGGGATCGGGTGGACCAAAGCTGTCTTCCATGAATTCGGGACTACGCCTTGAGAGTAGGAGTACCGGAAAAGACGCGTTAAAACCGGTGCCAACTCCGGAGCACACGTCTTCAGCACAATGGGAGGGACTCCATCGGGCCCACTCGACTTGCTGACGTACAGGGAGAAGAGTGCTTTGCGAACCGAGCGCTGTGTAAATCGCACATCCGGCATGGAGCTCTCACATCGCGGGATGGTCGGCGGTGTGTTCCCCCGTCATCTAGAGTCGAGTTGGACGCAAAAAGAGAGCTCAACAGATCGGCTTTCTCCTTTGCGGCATGGGCCATTGAGTCGTCCTCTCTGTGCAGAGATGGAAGAGATAGTTGACAGAAGTTCCCTTGGACAACCTTGGCGAGAGACCAGAATGCACGGATTCCCGAAGGAAGGCGAACTAGCCTCTCGCCAATTCTGCCGATGTGCTCAGATCTTGCCTTGGCAATGACGCTTTTTAAGTGCGCTGGTGTTTACATCCCGAGACGTTGATGCGTCAGCCCAGGCTCGGTAGCACTCCTGCTTATAGCGTGATGCTATTTTACAGGAGCGACCAAACCATGGCTGGGATCTGCCTCCGATGGGCACCACAGAGGGTGGAATAAAAAGTTTCATACCCTGAAGTACCACATCAGCAACAGAATCAGCAACAACGCTGGGATCTTCCGGCGAGAAGCAAACCCGCCACCAAGGGTAGGATGCAAAAAAAGACCGCATCCCGTCCCAATCAGCTGACCTATAGTGGCAAACACGGCGGCAAGTTGCAGATCGCAACTGCGATTGGAGCGTGAGTGGCACCGTACTCCGGATTAGACAATGGTCCTAAGAGCCCAGAGGGGCATCGACGGAGACCTGATATCCGTCCGGATGAGAGGTCAGCAGAAGGTCCAACAGGGAAGTTACATGGTCTTCCACATCTGGAATCCGCGTAGGCGAAGTAACCAGTTGTGTTAGACCATATGCCAAAGCAAAGTCATAGATGTACCCGCATGATCGGAGTAGATGGGGGAGTAGTCCTCTCCCGAGGAGAGGCAACTATGGGGCGGCCAGCGCTGGTGGGCCCGCAGATGTGTGCGAAAGCGTTCCCGTGGCCCTGCCAATATGCGACGAAGGTGGAACACCATGGGGTTTTAGCCGTTGCGAGTCAGACTTAACCCGTCCTTGCCCCCGCGAGGCAGGTATGCGTAGGCATTTCCCCATGCAATAAAAAAAAAGGTACGTCATAATAATTTTTAAATAGTTGCTCAAAAAGTGGCGTATTGCAGGGACGTATAGCGTTCGGGATGTGGGCTATACATACTCGTGCTTTTTGTTTTCCTTTTCAGAAAAAAAAGTTCGTGTGTTCTCGCGTTCGTGCGTTCTCTTTCCCAAATGTCAAAATAATGTCCATTAAAAAGAAAAAACCAACCACGAAGTTTTTACTAAAAAAAAATTATAGAAGTTTTTATGATTCATGCAAATATTTCTAAAAAGAAACTACTAATTTGTTTCAATATCAGATTTAATGATTTGATTCAATGAGTTAGGTTAGGTTTTATTTCATCTCATTAAATTTTATTTTCATTTCATATCAATAAAAAAATTCTACTGAAGACTTGGCTGTATGGGCATAGTTCCCTTTGCCTACCCAGAATGGGTGAAGAAAACAAAAAAATCTCTGCTTATATTCTTTTACGATTGGCGCCATATACTATTTTTTACATTTTACGACGTGTGGGATGGATGCTATGCAAATAAAACTTCTACACTCCACGTTTTAAATATTTTTTTTAGTCCCACACAAAAAACAGTTCGAAATACAAGTTTAGACTCCAGAGCGATGGAAAGAGGTGGAGAATAAATGTAAATAATTAGTTGCAGAAAAGATAGCTGAGCTAGGAAGCCGATGATAGGATGACGCGATTTAAATAACGCTTACGGCCTGGCGACGGGGATCGGCGGCACAATGGCGAAGCGGCAGGCGGGGCGACAATTCGCGCGGCGTGGTTTGAGGACCACGGGCAGTCACGTTCGCCGCCACGACCAGATAGGCCGGGAGTGAAATGTCTTTATCAAAGTATCTCGATATTGCTTAGAAAGTAATCGATTTTTGGTTCAAGACATAATATTTTGAAGAGATTGTAGAGTACATGATTTGAATAGGCTGAAGAATTCCACAAGAAGTACGAGAAGTACAGAATTTATCCAGAAAAATTTTTCGAATATACCAGAATGAGTGTCGAAATTTTCGATTATATTCTTGTTAAAACTAACTATTAATTAAAAAGCTGCTAGCAGGCCTAGCAAGTATCTCAGCAATAAAAGTTTCAGTATTAATTATTTCGCGGCGAAAACAACTAAACTATTTTGTATCCTATACTATTTGCCGCGTAAATTTCGCCGGTCGCTTCGCCACTCGCCGCTGCGCGTGGCTTGATCCGTACATTTCTATACATTTATTCTAGTCGTTAGACGCCTCGTCTAGCGACTAGAATAAATCGCTATGGCGAATGTCCCGTGGCCAGGCTGTTACTCAGGCGGCGTGAGCGTAGCGTTTAGCATTGAGAGCGTGTAAAACCGGACTGGTCGGTAAATATGCAGGATAATAGGCAGTGCTAGTATTGCCGAGTATTGTTGACCTCAGCCGACTCGAACACCGCGTACGCCGTTCGGCGAAGAACGACTTAATATGTTTATTATCATAATTTTACTACTTAAATATGCAATCATTTAAAATGACACTAACCAATCACAAAAATGTTTTCGAGGTGGACTATCGTTATTATTCCGTGCTAGTACACGTTGGTAATGAAATGGGCGATATCCAGAAGAATTCAGTAGTATCCACACGTACTGGCTAACTCTGAACTCGATCTTCCCTATTATATTGTAGTCTTGGACTCGATCACTGTGTTTTCGACAGCCGAGCTTATTACTCAATGACCACCTCGAGCACTTCCATGTGACGGAGTGGTGAACTGTCCAAAGTCTAACAGCCTTTTAATTCCTTTTCTTTGCAAACACGGTAAACACTGTGATATTGCACCATTTCATAGTACCCGCGGTTCCAATATTTTTGTCACGTCATTGGTAACAAAGCGTACATAATGAGGTCACTTTCAGCTGTTGGCTTGGCTGGGCAAGCGGACACTGGTATTTAGCGATGTTAAGCGAAGTAACGGTAAATAGAAAAGAGAGGGGGAGATGCGCTACAAGACACCCTTACGAATGTGTGCGTGCATAAAATAGTAAACATTAGATATTTATAAATGAAAGTCAGTTAAAATATTGCATTACCACATATTTTGAATTTAAGAGATAATAATGACAGAATGTTCGATACAATAACCAATTTCTAAATGTCTATATCAGGCGAGAGACTAACTATTGAATAAAACTAATTTTACGTATTCTATTGCGTTTAATTTAGCTTATTTTTAACTTCCAATGTTTCTTGTGCTGAGGTGGTGACTGATGTTATAGTTAGCCCGGGCTACCTATAGTTTTTGAATATTAATTGTTCTAATAGACGGTGCTAGTTTTTTTTTTAATACGGAAAACGCATCAGGCAAATGTTCGAACAATCCTAACAAAATATTATACAACATTATGCTATGAAAATAACTTAAAAAGCTAGTCTAAAATAAAAGTTACTGACACTAATATTTTTTATAAAATAGGGATGACAACAAAGGACACAATCCACCTGATGATTACATCTATACTTAATTATGAATCAAAATGCTAACACATTATCATCCCCGAAAATTTAGATGGAATGCCTCATTACAGCAACTCACTACATTCACCATATGAAACACAGCAGCATCAAATTGCTATTTCACGCTGGTAATCTGTGAGAGCGTGTCGGCCAGGGAAGGACATTCCCCGTTTGATATTATAGAGTATTTTTTACATAGTAGCGCCACACTGGGGATGTATTATGGATGAATAAAGAATAGGTCGGCCCAACCGAAGAGGGACCACTCTCTCACAGAACACCAGCGTCAAATGGCAGCACAGTGCTGCTTGTGTTTCGTATGTCGAGCATAGAAAACCGGAGATCGTTTTTACTGCTAAAGAGGTATTCTATCTCAGTTTTCCGGTGGTAACACATCTGCATTTTGATTCCTAATTGTGTATATAGACCATAACATTCACACATTATAGGTGTCTATGGACCATAACATTCACTTGCCACCAGGTGGACTGAGTGCTCTTTTGTCACCCTTATGTCTTCGAAATTAAATATTAACTATGAGTATTATCAACTCACCAACACCCAACAATTCATATTTCTTAGCTTCAGCGATTATCCGCATTGCTTTCGCTTCAGTCTCTATTGGAATCTTCTCCAGCAGGAGTTCGGCGCGCCTAAGACCTTCGGGGGGACATGAAGCCAAGTACGATAGGCCGACTGACCAAAGGGACTTGTGTTCCATGAGTAAGGAACCGTATTCCAGGATGAGGCTGTCTCGAAGACGTTTTGTGACACTGGAAGTAATATGAAAGAGATAAATCAACAATAGGGACAAGAACATTACGTATAGAGGAGGCGTAAGAGAATCTATCATCCCATTTCATCCTGTGGGTGTCGAAGTGGCAATTATGGAAAACCCGTGGAATATCTCTTTTCCAATAAATGACATTATAACTGTCTTGCTTAAGCCAGTCCTACAATACTCAGAGAGTCAAACACGCGTTAGATGAGGACTCCCACCAACCATATATTCGATCCTCTTCTATCCCAGATTGTCTTGTTCACTCTTCGATCATCTCCCTCCTAACATCTCTCATTCCATAAATTTTACTCTCTTTTAACATACTTAAGCCCTCCTTTTGTAGATACTATGTGTGATTTCATCAACACTAACAGTTTAAAACTTTAATTTTGGTTAACACTAACATGTTAGTGTAGTTTTAACAATTGTTTTTGTCACTTATTCTACGTAATTAAACAGCCATGCTATACGTGGTAAAGCCATGCTGCACCTATATTACTGGTATAGTTGTAGCATGAATGGTTCGGCTCGACCGGGGAAGGACCACGCTCTCACAGAATACCAGCGTAAAATAGCAGCTAAACACTGCTGTGTTTCGTATGGTAAGTGTAGAGAACTGGAGACCTCTTTTACTGGATAAGAGCCATCCCATCTTAGTTCTCATGGGTGATAACACATCTGCATTTTGATTCTTTATTGAGGATATATGTAGATGTCTATGGGTCACAGCAACCACTTACCATCAGGTGGACTGTGTGCTCGTTTATCACCCTAATAATATAAAAAAAACAGATCATTCTTTTTTTCTTTCTTTTTTTGGGGGCTTTTATCTTTATAGATTTGCCAACCTCATTGTTCCTTACGTAAGATTCGTATTATTTGATTGTACACAGACATTGTTTTTGTGTCTGCTGAACTACTTATTAAACACTTCCATGCTGCATCCAAGACGTCATAAAGAAAAAGAAGGCAAAGTGAAGGTCATTATAGTTGATGGAAGGTATCTACAGAGAAATCAAGCCAGCAGAACATTGTTGCTATGTAATTGAAAGTACTTACTCTGTTTGATGCTTATCCAGTATTTGCAGCTTTCCACAGTGATACAGAATGTCTGTGAGATGTGTAGCGAACCAGCCATTGTCCGACATTTGTTGTATTTCATGGATCACCTGGAAATGAAAACGAAACTTTGAATAAGAGAATTATTGTTATGAAATTTACTCATTTTGAGATCCATATATCATCACTGGCAACATGGCATATGCCTATGGCCTATGCCTATGTTCAGCCTTCCTTGTAGCAGCAGATCTATGAATACCACAGATTAAAAAGACATTTCTCAACAAAAGTGAAAGGTCTCAGGTTTTCATAGTGGCGTAGCAAGGCCAGCGGGACCATGGCCCCGGGTCAGATATCAAGAGGCATTACGAGAAAGAAAATAAGCTGTGTGCCTTGACTTATTAAATGATATCGATAAATATTTCAAAAAAATCTCACTTTCTGAAAAATTTTTTTGTTTAAGACCACAATGTCTATAGAATTGAAGTTCTGAAAAAGGAGGTAATCTGTACACACGGACACTTTCCCAGGACACCGTGGCGGCGTAAGGTAATCAACTACACCTATATCATCACATGTGTCGTAGGACTTAACATAAGGAAACATACAGTAGATGGGCAGCAGTATATTCCTGACAAAAATTAAAAATAATAATAAGTCAAGCCAAATGTAGCAACTAGGCAAATATCCCACCTATATATGGGTAAGCCTCTGTTCAGCAGTAGACTTTGTTAGATTGTAATGGTGATACATTTTCCACACTACAACACCGTTTCATATGTTAACACACAGCTTAAATATGTATTTGTGTATATTGTTATTTTTACTAGTTTTCTGTTTAGTTTTAATTTTTAATTAAATGTGTATTGTGTGAAGAATAAGTCATTCTTCATTCATTCCAAAAAACTGTGTTTCTTATGGTGAGTTTAGAAGACCAGAGACCCTTTTCACTGATAACAATGCACCCTCTTAGCACGCAATAATGCATAATTTTACACTCTGATTCTTAATCAAGAATAGATGTAGGTGTCTAAGGGCGACAGCATCCACTTACAATGTGCCCGTTCGTCAGCTGTATGCTATAATAAAGAGAAACATACCTGATGCAAATCCCCCTCCAGCAAGGCTCTTATGATAACATCGAGATGCGATTGCGGGTGGGGCCCGTCTAGCGCTGCACAAGCGTCCGCAGCGGCTGCCAGTTCACGGCTTCGTGTCCACGGCCGCGTGAACAGCACGTACCCGCCCAGAAGGTCGAACCACGACGCGTACTTGCGACGCACCGACTCGAACGCGGTATACTCGCCCACCATCAACTGTTGAGTGGAAAGCTCGGTTGAGTTATACAGATCGCGAAACATCACGTGGAGTTTGTAAGAGTTCAAAGAGTATATGTTACGGCCTACAGCTGCTCCAGCAAGGGTCGAATCTTCTGGGGCCCATGAGCAGAAAATTCCACGAGCAGCCGCAGGTCGGGCCCAAAATGACCACATGGAAGAATTTCCTATAACACTAAGCTATATGGGAGAATGCTAGAAACACATATTACGTACCTGTTTGCGACTCTTATATCGCCCCAAGGTAAGTGGGTGGGAGGTGCATGGCAAGTAGTGTTTAGTGATGTGTAAATGTGTGAGACCTTGACCTCCTTAAGCGAACAGCAGCGGCCGAGTTCCAGGCTGCCCCAAAATGCTGCATCGCACCAGCAGGCTACACCGCTGGACCATTTCTTTCTTCCTTGTCACTATTTCAGTCTATTAGCTTCATTGCACATTTAACTAACTTAAACTCGCCTAATTCCACATTAATCGTAGAATCGAACACGTGATACCCGACACAGTAAGGACAGCAGTTCTAATTCGACATACAATGTCCCGGATTCACTTATCACAAAATTATAAAGAGGGAATTAAAGCGATCTCTTAATGAGTCATACTATTCAGCGTTAAACACAACTAAGTTCCTTCATTCGACACCAAAACACCACGTCGCGAAAAGATTCAAAGTACGCCTCGTTGACGCGTAAACTAACAAGCCAACACACACAAAAAAGGGCACTTAACGCGACGGCACGATTATAATGATTTCCTGATGATCAACTGGGAGAAGCTCTCGAACAAGGAATGCGCGGTTCGAATCCTAGACCGTATATACACGACGCGCGCGTGCACAATTCCGCATCCCCGAACAAGCTAAATATTGCAAAATTCACATATCCACGTAAGGAAGTAACACGCCCTTAATCTAACCATCTGGACCCGACAGCGGTCGCGTGAACTTCCGCCGCAATCACGAGCTACGCGGGTTCCCCCCATCGCGGCTAGTGGGCAACTCTGAAAACGCGCCCACGCGTCGAGCTACTGCCAGCCGCACACGGCCGCCGCACCTCGACGCTTATCTCACCTACATACTATCGGGTGACGCGCCATCTCGAACGCAATTGGGTGGCGTTCAAACATAACCAAAGAGCAATGGCAGAAAAATAGTTGACAAAAATTATAGCGTCTAGAAATAAGTTATATATAAAATGAGTTTTATTATTTTTCTATGATTTTTCAAATAAAAATGTATTTTTATTAAAGCCACAGAAAAAAACGAACATTTTTGGAAATATCAAATGACTGAAATCATTTTACTCTATTCAAATGTTGCCATTTAGTATATTCATACTATATTCGTATACACTTTGTAACACTACCAACATAACACACAAAATATTCTTATATTAAGTTATTATTAGTAATAACTGTACTATCAGTAATAACAAAAATAAAAGTAATATGGCTGAGAATAAGTCTCTTACAAAGAATTTCCTACAATAATACATTATCTCAATCATAGTACTATGTAACAATTCCATTTAATGTTATGCCAACACTAGCTAAAATAAAATGTCAGTTTTTTTACTGGCTTTACGGCTCTGGGTTCTAGACCTTCTGAGAATGTCACTATGGTACAAAAGCCCTGGAGCCATGCCAGAAATATACATTTATAGTATGCAAATATGTAATTGAGATACAATAATCTAAAAGCTCTCAATTATGTATTATGTACTAAGCTAACATCAAACAACCACAGGAAGCATGACTTTTTCCAAGTGATATAGGATATAACCTAAAAAGGTTCAAATGTAAATATCTTTTTTTTGACGCCTTCTCAGTACAAAATTCTTTGACAGAGTTATTAAGGGACTGACGCTTAACATTGTAAGATATTTTTGGTATATAGACGCTACCATTTCTTCTCAACTAATTTTATGTATGAAAGTCTGCCATTGCTCTTTGGGCATAAACAGTATATAATAGTCTAAGAGCTGGCGACGAATTTTAGGAAGGTCCTTTTGGCAAGTTGAAATTGGGTAAAAATATAATTTCATCAATTGGCGAATCTCGTCCCGTGAGTCTGGGAAAGCGTTTGCGGTTATTTCGTTACTGCGCTGCATATAACATTTGCAAAAGAAAAAAGAATCCAAAAAAGATTTAAAAAAACTTCATTTTTTTAAATCTTTTAATTTAGTTTTTATATAATTCAAAAAAAATATTATCATCAATAAATTCCATAACATTATAATAACCCTTTTTATACAAACTTTGTTTAATAAAGATTTTGAGCTTTGAGGAGGTAAATTTTTGTATATTTTCTGGTATTTTGTTATAAAAGTGTATACATTGCTTCAGAATTAATTACTGGTTCAGTGGAGTCGAGCAATTGTTACTACTACTACCTTGTGTCAGTTCCTAGTATTTATAGAACGAATATCACTTTTTTTTTAATTTTAGTGTATGTTTATTACATTTTCATAAATGTATTGAAAGGCTTAAAGTTAATATATTAATATTCTTAAATTTTTGTCTGATTGAATGATATGACATGATTTTACACACTGCCTTAGTAGACTTCAGTTTTTACTATATTATTTAATTAACTTTTTTATTTTAAAGCATAATTTCAATTCATATTTTGGTTAATAGAATTAGATATTACACATACCCTCATAATGAGTTCTAAATTTGGCTGTGAAGTCAACGCCTGGCTGGTCAATTTAGACCTACACTCCGCCTGCCAATGTTTCCAAACAATGGTGAATTCCCCTGATGAGACACCACCGTAAACCTGAAAATGTAACGTAAATGTACCATCAAAATATATCAATGAAATTCTTGTAACATTCATTCATCCATTACAGCGTATTAAAAGTCCACTGTTGAACATATCCCAAATTGATTGCCTTATAGGAGGGTTACTTGCAATATTTGCCATGCTTGGCAGACCACAGGTTTTTCAAATATTTTGATGACGGCCATCTCCTGTGTCATTTCCCACTGTTGCTTCTAACAGCAACCATGATATGAGGAAGTAGATTCTTATACAACGCTTATATGGCAATATCTTAAACAATACTTGCCTTTATTTAGTGGCAGTACTTTCACTCTTTGTCATTCTAAATAATAATTCTAGTATTACAAGATAATAAGCTGCCAGAGAACGTAGTCTCAGCCCAAAATGTGAACCAATTCAAAAATAGATTAGATGACCACTTTCTGAATTGCAAAAGGATTAACTAGTGGATAAAACCAGATACAGGCATTATCAGATAACTGCCTGCTAATATATAATAATAATAATCGGTGTAGATGAGGCGGGTATGAAACGGTCAGTTTGTGATGTGTTTTATGCACGCTTGACCAAAGTGCTTAATAGCCTTTTGTCCGGTGTTAATAAGACGCACGCATATAACGGTTGGATCATGCCTGTTCTCATGTATACCTTTGGTAAGCTCAGGTGGACTCAGACCGAACTGAATGCTCTGGACAGAAAAGTCCGCACTATTATGACGTCCCACAGGATGCATCATTCGAGATCGTCAGTAATGAGTCTGTACTTGTCGCGGAAGCATGGTGGGCGCGGCTTTTTAAGCGCGCTTATCATGCATAATCGCGAAGTGTGCAGCCTCCGTAATTACCTTTTGATGAGAGCGGATGATCCATACTATAGGGGCATTATTTCTAGTGATAAAGATTTAACCCCTCTATCCTTAGCCAACGAGCAATAGCAGGACCCGGCAGTACAGAGCATTTCCAACCGGGAGACCGTATGGAAGGAGAAAGAGCTCTACTAGAGGTTCTACAAGGCTCTTCTCTTCGTGAGCCTTTCGTAGACACAGTCTCCTCCCTCCACTGGCTACATTTCGATGACCTCTTTGGGGAAACCGAGGGTTTTGTCTGTGCAATACAGGATCAGGTTATTAAGACCAACAATTATCGGAAATACATCCTAAAGGATGGCGCCGTCGACATCTGTGGAGCTTGTCGCTATCCCGGTGAGTCACTTAGGCATGTCATCTCCGGTTGTTCGGCGCTTTCTAACTCTGAGTATTTGCACAGACACAACCTAGTAGCTGTCACTCTCACTCTGAAATAGGGTCTCCTGGATCCGAAACTGCCATATTATAAGTACTTACCAGAAGCCGTTCTCGAAAATAACCGCACCACACTCTATTGGGACTGGGCCATCATCACAGACAGGACTATTCTTGTGAATAAGCTTGATATTATGCTGATGGACCGGGCACAGTCACGGATATTTTTGGTCGACATTACCATTCCTTATGACACGAGAACCTCGTGAAAGCCGAAACAGATAAGCTGTCAAAATATCTGGACCTGGCTCACTAGGTGACCGACATGCGGGGTGGTCTGCCAGCCGAAATTATTCCTGTGGCCGTTTCTACAAACGGGTTAATCCCAGTCAGCCTCTCAGGTCATGTGAGGCGACTGGGACTCCGTGAGGGACCGCTCCAAGCTCAAATGCAGAAGACGGTGCTCCTCGATACTGCCCGCATCGTCCGCCGGTTTCTTTCCCTTTCCCCCTAACCCTCGGCCGTTTGGTCTCCCCTGCTGAGGGCTTCCATCTGGTTGGGATTTTATTTATGTTTTATTTATTTATGTTAGTATATTAGATATATATTTATGTGATTTAAGATATTTATTTCTCAAAAGAATTATAATTCACTTACATGTTTGAAGAAATGTTCACAATGTTACATAGCTTATTTCAAACGGCACGACACACAAACAAAGTGATAACAAAATAAAATGACACAGTTTTATACACAGCTTAGCAAAGTAAAATAATAAAAGTAGAATGCAACCATTAAAATTAGCATTCATTTACTCTATTTGGTTCGACCGCAGAGTGCAAAAATAATCATATACCGACGTTATGCTTCGCTTAATCGAATTGATGTTGAATTATCTGGAAGTGATATGCATTCTTAATTGAGCGCAATTACTACTTGGTCAATGCTATATATGCTTTCTTAGATGTATTTTTTAAACTTTTTACCAGTATATACATACATACATAAACACTCACGCCTGTCACCCAGAGGGGTAGGCAGAGATTATGGACTTACATTTGGCATGATCCTGACATACCTCTCTCGCTTCCTCCACATCCATATACCTACGCATACACGCTCGTCGGTTAAAGGTACTCTTGATTTGGCCCATTTTTAATATATCGCCTATTTGGTCGATAAACTTTCGCCTAGGGCGACCCTTCCCGACTATGCCGTTCACCTCTGCAACATAAATTTGCTTTGTCACTCTTTCCTCATTCATTCTTTCTACATGGCCAAACCACCGAAACATTCCTTTCTTAATCCTGGTCACAACATCATCTTGCAAATTGAAAGAATTGCACTAAATCATATATTAACCTGCCAATCATGATGATTAGAATAACTTTTTTTTTATAGGATAGGGTGACAAAGGAGCACATAGTCTCCGGTTCTCTACACTCACCATACGAAACACAGCAACGTGAAGCTGCTATTTTACACTGGTTTTCTGTGAGAGCGTGGTCCTTCCCCGGTCGAGCCGACCCATTCATGCTACAACCATACTACTAATATAGCTGCAGCATGGCTCTACCACGTAAAAAAATCAGCAGAATATGCTTTAATAGCATAAAAATGTGTCTATAATGCCAAAACTTATGTATCGACTAACTGAGCTGAACCATTTGTGCTACAGCTTTAGCTGAAGCAATTCACACAAATCCTAGTCAACCCCTAATAGTTCACTGCTGGACAAGGGCCTCCTTCATTTTAGGAAGAATTTGTCTTAATTGTCATGCTTAGCAGGCAGATAGACAACCACAGTACTAGACTTCTCTCACTTTCATAATTAGAAAAATATACTTACACTATAAACTGGCATGGTCCGTAAGGAATTGTCAACTAGTTTGAATTCATTCAATTCAGCTGATGAGTGTAGTTTTAAAAGAGCCCTTGCCACATCAATCCTGCCTTGGACGACCATCCCCACCACAGTATCCCAATATTGAGGATGGTCTTCAGAACCTCGTTCACAGGCTTCCAGCATCTGTGCAGCAGTCTGTTCATGACATGGAAAATGAAACCGCACCCACTCTAACAAAAATGGCAACACAATATCACCAGGTATGTTATCTATAAATAATATCTCACTTAAATGCCATATACATTCTATTGAATAAAAAATTGTAATGTGGGACAACAAACTATTTTTTTCTAAGCTGTCTGTCTCTTTTTCAGCAGCTTCTTGCAAGCTTTCAATGCATACTCGAACAATGGAGCGGTATTGGCGGGAAAGTTTCAAAAATTCCACCTGGTTATCTGAATTTTTGGCGTTTTCAGCAGTTTTTTGCAAGGAAAGGAATGTGCCATTTGATTCATTTACAAGTTTTCTCAGTATCGAAGTAAAAAGTAGAATTTCTTGTCGAATATTTAAAATTTTGTTATCAATTGTATTTGTTGGAGTTTTGTTAACTATTTGGCTTCGGGGATAAATTGTGAATGTATTTCCACGGCGC
The DNA here is from genome assembly GCA_963668995.1 of Parnassius mnemosyne. NCBI lineage: Eukaryota > Metazoa > Arthropoda > Insecta > Lepidoptera > Papilionidae > Parnassius > Parnassius mnemosyne. The sequence goes on along the minus strand of CAVLGL010000093.1, from coordinate 5,176,094 downwards.
CATGTACAAGCTATGTTCTTTTCGAAACATTGTTCAGGTAAAATCTGTAAAACAAATAAATATTGAGGACACACATACATAACCTTATTGTTCACTTTTCCACACAATACTTACGAATGTTTTTGCTTGGTCACTAGATTTCAAAGAACTATCTGCCGGTGTGTTAGAAAATCCTGAAATATTCATGATAACGCCCACAATTTGCACGATTTTTTTAAAAACGCCGTTTCAGAAAATAATAAATATACTATAAACAAAGAGTATAGTAACTGTCCTATCAAAGAGTATAGTAACTGTCCTATACAGGAAAAGAGAGCCCACTCGCGCGAAATCTGTCAACCGAGGAGTACTAGCGCCGTCTGGTGTCGTTTCGCCACAATATTGTGAGAATGTGTGCGTGCGTATAACACATGCACCTCTACATATACACCTCTATTCATGGTAATTCATTACGGTTTATGTACTAGGATTAATTATCAACAACCAACTGTGAATTAAACATTTGAAACATTTTTAAAAGATAACTGCATAGTAACTAAATGCTTCAAATGATTAATTTAATAGTCGGTTGTTAATAATTAATCCTAATACATAAAGTGTGCTTCATAATTTGTAAATAGGAATTTAGTATAATATGTTTTAACGTGAATGAAATTAAACACAAATAATTGGTACATTATTCTATATTTTTTGAACTTAATGAAAATAAAGGAGATTGATAAAGATTTAACATAGTTTTGACAATTACAACACATAAAACTAATATTTTGACTATAAACTATCCATTCAAACTCGACAGACCAGCACAGTGCTGCCAAATCAAAAAAAATAAACTCATTAAGTTTAGCGTTATGGCGCGTCTCCACCAAAGTTTTGTCGTCAACACAACATTTGTCAACACGTTTTGTGAACAAATCTTTCTGTAATCACCTAGTTTTAGCAACAAAACGAAACAATGTCGGGAATCGTGTTTCCATTTTCGGCGGCAACATCAAAGGAATACGCTTGTTGCAGACATTTGTTCACTCGGTGGAGACGCTTCTTGCAACATTTTGAAACATTTCGGAAACAAAAATGTCGTCAACTTTAGTTGATTTGTCAACAGTTGGAAACATAAACGTTCAACTCAACAAAAGTTACCAACTTTTGTTCCGATGTTTTTGCATCGAATTGAAACATGCGGCCAACAATTTGGGAAACATTTTAGTTAACAACTTGCTGTCTCTACCAAAGTTTTATTGGCAACAATATGTCTTCAAGTGACGATATTTATAATTTTATGCAAAAAGCAGCCGCAGTATTTATAATTTTATGCAAAAAATCACCAGTAGTTTTGGAGTTATCCTTAATAATGCGTATTAATGTTGAAGTCGGTTATAGGCAAAATTTTTTTAATTTCATTAGTTGTCTCTCTTCCTCTCTTTTTAAAAAACGTTACCTCCACACTAGGATTTGATCTTGTATCGCAGGGAAAGTTTATATACATAGAACGGACCTAGAACAATTATTTTAGGCCATACAAATACTTGTTCCGGGATTCGAACCCGCGGCCCTTAGCGCTGCAATTCATTACTAAACCACTGCGCCATGGAGCCGTCATTTGTCTGTTTCACATTTTTTAACTATTTACAAACATGCGATACGCGACTTCATTATTAATGAAAGAGTGGCAATGAGAAGTATTAAACTAATAACCAGTACATGCTGATCTTGCATTAGTAGGCAGTCACTAGTACTGGGAAGTCTACTTACACTGAAAATTTTTATTGTCATTGGCATTATACGCGAAAAAATCAAAAAATCAAATAATAAATCTGTAACTATGGCGTCAGTAACTAAGTCCCTAATTATCTAGATCTGCCTTTAAATAATAATATAATTTTGATTACACACATCCTATAATATATTTTGTGAACGATATAAATAAATTAATGTGTCGATTAATTCGTTCGTCCACGTGACAAGCATGTCGCCGAGAAATATTTCCAACAAGCGTCTCCACAGAGGGAACAAATGTTTGCAACAAGCGTATACCTTTGATGTTGTCGCCGAAATGGAAACACAGTTCCCGACATTGTTTACAAGTTTTGTTGCCAACACTAGGTAATAACAGAAACATTTGTTACCAACACGTGTTGACAACACAAAAGTTGATAACACCACTTTGGTGGAGACGCGGCTTTAGGACGACACAAAAAGCGCTAGATTTCATGACAACATATCTTTAAAAAATGCTAGATTTCGCGCTAAATTAACTACATTTTTCGTCACTAGGTCCATTTAACGCTATAACAACAGCATATGATTAGTCGGTCGGCGTCCAAAGCACATGGCGAAACATCAAATCCAATAAGAGGGCCCCTTCGTATTTTTCAAATTCGTTTCTTTTACAAAAATCGGTTGTCTGTAAAGTCGGTTTACTGACGATAGTTGAACATGACAACGTCATAAGAAAATGTTGCTATAAACAATTGACACCACATTCACTTTTCACTGCACTTCATACTTGACGAAAACATGTAAATGTATTATTGTATAGCAGCTGTCCATGCGGACGCATCGCTCACTCATGTAGGAGAGAGACAGATGTCGAACGCTGCCGAACGCGAAGCCCGATTGTGCCTCTTTGTCGCTCGTTCCGCCCTCTCGCTTGCACTTCAAGCCTTAAATGGAACACCTCAGAGCGAGGTAACGCCGCATGAGTCATGTTTTTTTCCTGCGTGCAGCCAGCTTCGTCTAATTATATAACGTTGTACGTCAAAAAATCAAAATATTTTATTCAGTAAATGATCATACATTAATTATAACCGGGGACGGTAATACACTTTAAATCTAACATATTTTAGGAAAGTACTGAAATTAAAAGTCGTTAAACGATAAATTATTATAGAAATTTTGTCGTATCTCCTCAATTTCAGAACACTTCCGGTGTTGCCGCAGCCAGTAGCGGAATCTACAGCGTCCACATATCGAATGACCTGCAGTAGCATGGTCACTTGGAAGAGAAGGCCAAATCGGCCTCTAAAAAGCTTGGCGTGCTCAGCAGAACGGGACAATATTTCATGCCGGCCCACCGCCTGCAACTTTACAAGGCACAGGTTCGGCCTCACATGGAAGACTGTTCCCATCTCTGGGCTGGCGCTCCCCAGTGCCAGCTCCTTCCACTTGACAGCATCCAGCGCAGAGCGGCTCGAATCATCGACGACCGAGCCCTTGCCGATCGTCTCGATTCACTGGCGCTGTGATGAGATGTTGCATCCTTTTCCATTTTCTAACGTATTTACCACGGAAAGTGCTCTGAGAAATTGTTCGGATTAATTCCAGCCACCAAATTTCACCAATACACATCGCGACAAAACTTTCGTTACCATACGCATCATTTGGATGCTTGGGGTTCCACTATTACACTATGGTGCGATTTTTTAGGAGTTTTCTTATGAATCGTTTACCATCGGCGATTTTTATGGACTGGTTGTACTGGCTGACATAGGCGTTTCACGTTAAAACCAAAGACCGTGTTCCCCGACACAGGCCCACCCGATATCTTTATTGGTATGGGTACAGTATTGTTTATTGTTTCACCTCCTAAAACATTGTAGATGATTAAATCTGCATTCTGTATAATATTTCTTTCGATTGCACCAATCGATAAACATTGTTAATCACTAACTCATTTGATGATGTTACTGGATAACGGAGGGCGCTTATTACAATAATGATAAATGTTCTAGAACAATTTACCAGAAATAATAAAATTTAAAAATTATGGGGTAAATATATATTATGCTTGCGATAATACACCGAAATCACATTCAGTTTTTGCTCCGTATCGGGACTTACAATACGTTAATGCACAATTAGGAATATTTTCTTTAAAAATATTTTTTAAACTTAGGTATCGAATGTGTCTTGAGCATAGATTAATGATAAGTATCGATATCTAGTCATCGCGCGCTCTGACTAGCTACCGCGCTCTGACTAGCTACTGCGCTCCCTGCCAGTAACAGCTCCATGATTGCGGCATCTTAATATTGTAGTGTGTATAAGACAATTAGCATGATGCTATTGTTTGTGAAAAATTGTATATGCCAGCAGCTTAACTATTACCTGATTAATGGGAAAATTTATTTTATACTATGGCTTAGTAGTTAAGTTCATAGTTATGAATGTATTCCAGAAATACTTAAAAATGAATAGTTTATTAATAACGAATATATCAATATATTTGTGTATATTATTGTTGCGCGCCACTATTAATGTCTTGTACATGGCAACACTAGTTAGGTGCCAGAGGTACTCCTAAGATCGTGCATGTGGATCGACTGGCGCGTTATTATGGGGCCAATAATGCTCGGGACGAGCATGTCTTAGGAGGGGGCAGTGTTGCGCGCCACTATTAATGTCTTGTACATGGCAACACTAGTTACACTAGCGCCCTCTAGTGTCGAGTAGCGGAACTAGGAGAGTCAAGATCCTTCCAGAAATTTCGGGACCGATACGTGCTCGAACATTCTAGATGTCGCTACAGTGGAAGGTTCTGGAAACTGTCTGAGACCCTACATAAGGCCGGTATAGACCACGACCAGGGCAGTATTGAATTGGCGATACAAGAGAATAATTCGAAGCGAAATAACTGCGAACTAAAGTCATTGTGTTTTATTATTAGTGTGGTTTTAGATTGTAATTAGGGTTGTGTAATTAAAGTGTCAATTTTGATAATTCAATCGGCAGTTTTTAATTGTCTCGAACCCCAAGCTCGTAACATTATGTATAGGTTTTTCTTCTGAATAAATGACATATAAATGATAAGGCCTCCTTTTTGTCAGTTTATTTTTTTTATTTACATGTCTAATATTCACAAATTATTTAAATAAATAGTTATATTTATGGTGTAATCAAAATAGTGCTTTCTATTCTACGCGTCAATATGAACAACTTTTACAATAGATCTATCTTCCAAATCGCAAGAAAAATCAGGTCTTCCATACATTTTGAGTAAGTTTATACGAAATTTTGTATGGAATAACTGACTTTGAGATATTTTTTATACGATCAGGGTGACAAACGAGCACTCAGTCCACCTGATGGTATGTGGTTGCTGTGGTCCATAGACATATACATCTATCCTCGGTTAAGAATCAAAATACATATACAGATGCGTTGCAACCCCTGAGGACTAAGATGGAATGCCTCGTTTCCAGTAAAAAGGGTCTCCGGTTCTCTACACTCACCATAGGAAACACAGCAGCGTTAAGATCCTATTTTACACTGGTATTCTGTGAGAGCGTGGTCCTTCCCCGGTCGAGTTGACCCATTCGTGCTACAACTATACCAGTAATATAGCTGCAGTATGGGTCTATCACGTATAAATTGAAAATTTCGAAGACGATCCCATAATAAAAAATATTCATGTTGACGGGCAGAATCATTCCCTAAGTTATTAAGCACTATTTTGTTACACCTTTAGTTAGTATATAAGACCGGAAAAAAGTTTCTTTGTATATTGTATACAAATTCAAGACGTTTTAGTTTTAAAGTTTCATTACATTTAATTATAATATATATTGGTCCATTCTGTTCGATAATTTGTTACCATCTTGTAGGTAGTGACATAATATAAAATAAACGTTGCTGTAGAAATCTTGGGATTTTGATTTAAAAAAATGCAACAAGTAGTTTTATTTGATATATTCAAAACCAGAGATTTGAGGGAACATGGATTTAGTCATCCCATTTATAATGGAAAAAAAATATGTAAACTTCCAGAAAGCTTTCTTTTAAAGAACACAAGCAACAAAAGAAAATAATTACTAAAATTTTTAAACCAGTTTTAAGTACTCAAGCAAATACTAGATTTTTAGGAATGTTAGTGTGTATTGAAAGTCTCAAACAGATAACTAAATCATGATGAAAGACCACTCCTTTTCTGATTATCAATGCCAGCCGTTTTTTTCTATTTCTTGCTTGTCTCATTATTTATTGGTAGTAGAGATCCGAAACGATGGTTTTACCCGGCGGTAAAAGCTCATGATAAACTTTCAATTCCACCATACACACAGCATCATTTTATTGCGTGTTAATCCAGGTTTCGCTTTAGTCTGTAAACAAAACACATATCAATACAGGAAAAAAATCACGTTACTTGTATGGTCTTCATATAAGAAACGTGATTTTTTTGGATCCTTTAATACTTAACTTGTTTTCTTTTTTATTTTATGTTGTTATAACAGCAATATAAATACACATTCTGTGAAAATTCTACATGTTACGGTTCATAAGATACAGCCTACTGACAGACAGACGAAACGATAGTGGAGACTTGGGTCCTTTGATTATCAAATTTTGATACTCTTTGGGTACGGAACCCTAATAAACGGCAATTATGTCATTTGAGCAATACTACAGAAATAAGCATTAAATAATATAGAATTAAGTTATATTATAATCACTTAAATATATTATATTATAAAATATAGTAACAATAAATTCACATATAAAATCTCAGCCGCGGGGAACTTTAGTTTTGCTTTCGCGGCAACACTGAATAGCATCATTGAAATTTTGTGACTTATTTATGGCTCGTGATATTTTATTTTAAAATTTCGAAATTATATGATACTTAATGATAGTATGTGATTCCAGTGTCTTTCTTATTTCTTGTAGTATTCTTTTTACACTATTTCAATACGTAAACTGGTATTTTACTTCGGATTATGACCAAAATTTAATAAAACATTCGGTACGTTCACCTCACACGTTGCCTGCAACGCGACTGGCTCGGGTACGCCGATTTCGGCGTAGTATTTGTTGCCGCATTTTACATGAGCGCCGGCGGTATCTAGTCAGAGCGCGCGATGACTTATCATTAATCTATGGTCTTGAGCGAAGTACATATATTTGCATGACGATGTCACTAAAACTAAATGACAGAAATCTGAAACATATCCTATAGGACATAAGAGGTGACTATTTTGTTGCTGATGTCCGGTCTATTACTACTACTTAAATGTTTTTGATCGTATATAATCACTAATTATATTCTTTGCTATAGGACATAAGTAAGAGGTGACCATTTTGTTGCTGGTGTCCGGTCTATTACTACTACTTACATCTCTTTGTGGAGCACTGAACATGGAGGCTACGTCGCCGGCATAATTCCGCGTTAAAATAAAATGCCAAAATTATCTCTTATTTTTAAATATTGAAAACAATGCATGTACTATCTACTAAACTTAATCGAAGCTAGATCATTTTGTTAAAATGTAATGTAGTAATTATCTTTGATTCTTTGATACATGTCATTCGTAGAGGGAGTATGTACAATGGGAATAAAAAGTACTCTGTGAATGGGAGTATGTAGTTCATTATCACTACTACACTACACTACACTAGTATATCACTCTCTACGATGTCATTACTAATTAATGCAGGCAAAGGTTTTAGACCATGCAGCCTTGTCTGACATGCATCACGTGTATTTTGTCTTAAAAATAATTGTTAAAAATGTCTTAATTCGTATAGTATATTGAGAACGAATTACATGTTTTAACTTAACTCAGCAGACAAAACCATTTGATGACTATAGTATTATTGCAGCTTAACGGATAAGTAACTTGGTTAACATCACCATAAAGCTTTAGTTACATTGTTTTCACTTCTAGTTCACATACGCAGGCATTTAATATACAAAATTGCACCACTTTTACGTATCAAACTCCACTTTCAACCAATATTTTAAAGATAAATGCAAGAATAGTAATTCACCCGTGTATATGTTTCCCGCGAAAAATGTAGTATAGAATCATTAAAATAGACTTTTTTGAAATTTAATACATTTTATACTGAAAGTGATATTCTTTGACGCATATGTACTTGTGCAAAGTATCATACCATGTGTATAATGATTTCTTATATTTACGCGAACACTACACATTTTTAAATAAAACTAATTTTACGGATTTTATCGCGTATATTAACTTATTTTTATGTTCCCGACGTTTCGGGTGCTTTCCAGCACCCGTGGTCACGGGGGACTAAGGTGTTTGACGTCCTTCTGTCATAGTTAGCCCGGCTACCTTCAGTTTTTCAATATTAATTTTTGGTTAGATTTACGCAGAATGAGCTTACAGTATCTTGAAGTCTAGCAGTGGTATACTTGGGTTTGGATTTGATTTTTTTTTTATAGGAGAGGGGGCAAACGAGCATGCGGCTCACCTGATGGTAAGTGACTACCGCCGTCCATGAACAACTGCAACACCAGGGGAATCGCAAATGCGTTGCCGGCCTTTTAAAAAGGAGTACGCTCTTTTCTTGAAGGGCCCTAAGTCGTATCGGTCCGGAAAAATCGCTGATGGTAATCGATTCCACAAGGAGGTCGTGCGAGGAAGAAAACATCTTCTAAATCGCACAGTGGTGGACCGCCAATCATCCAGATGGTGTGGATGGTATCGGGAGTTCTGCCGCGATGTGCGTTCGTGAAATTTGGCGGCTGGGATTAATCCGAACAATTCCTCAGAGCACTCCCCATGGTAGATGCGAAAGAAAATGCAAAGGGATGCAACATCTCTTCGCAGTGCCAATGAATCGAGCCGATCGGAAAGGGCTCGGTCGTCGACAATTCGAGCCGCTCTGCGTTGGATGCGGTCAAGTGGAAGGAGCTGGCACTGGGGAGCCCCTGCCCAGAGATGGGAACAGTATTCCATGTGAGGCCGAACTTGCGCCTTGTAAAGTAGCAGGCGGTGTGTCGGCATGAAATACTGTCCCGCTCTGCTGAGCACGCCAAGCTTTTTAGAGGCCAATTTGGCCTTCCCTTCCAAGTGACCAATGGAATCCCAAGCAGATGGCAGCACCCATCCATCTTCTCTATTGAAATTAGGATGTTTTTTAATTTCAATAGCCTCGCGAAACATCCTTGGGATGAATCGGTGTTCTTTTGCGAGGATTTGTGGTTTATAAAATCTAATGTAATGGCGGGGACGATCTTGAACATGTTCACAAACTGCAGACTTCCCGATACGTCGGTGCTTCACGTCAGCTATATGTTCTTTAACGCGGGTTTTAATAGATCTTTTTGTTTGTCCTATGTACGAGAGACCACATTCACAATCCAGCTTGTACACTCCTGCATCTTGTAGAGGGATATGATACTTGACGGATGGTAAAAATTGACCAATCTTCTTTAGCGGCTTGAAGTATGTTTTAATGGAAGCTCGCTTCAAGATGTAGCCAACCTTGTCTGTGACTCCTCTGACATAGGGTAGTACAGCAGGCACACGCTCGACTGTGGCTGGCTTCACTCGGTCACTGTGACGTAGGCGCGGGACCCGAAGCTTGTTGTCTTGCAGTACTTGATCGACGTGCTGAAGCTCGGCGGCCAGATGTTTTTTGTCACAGATCCCTCGTGCTCTCTGAAACAAAGATTTTCCCACGGTAGCTAACTGTGAAGGATGATGGTGAGATTCACCATTTAAATATCGGTTGGTATGGGTATTTTTTCTGTACACAGTATGAACAATAGTGTTATCAGGATTTCAGATGACTAAAACATCTAGGAAAGCTAAAGTATTGTTTGCCTCTAACTCCATTAGGAATTGTATTTTAGGGTTTATGGAATAAAGGTGGTTTAAAAATGCAGTAACTTTGTCAGATGGTAAAATTGTAAAAGTATCGTCTACGTACCGCTTGTAGAATCTTGGATTTACAGGAGCAGTAAGAAGGGCTTTCTCCTCAAAGTCCTCCATGAATATGTCGGCGACTACGGGAGATACAGGTGAGCCCATTGCCACTCCGTCTACTTGTATGTAGAACTCTTCTGTCCACAATAAATAGCCAGATGTGAGGCAGTGTTTGAGTAATACTGCATATTCTGTAGGCATGTTGTTATCCCTTCACAAGTCCACTGCTGAACATAGGCCTCCCCCAAAGAATGCCACAAAGCACGGTCCTGAGCCACCTGCATCCATCGACTTCCTGCATATCTTACCAGGTCGTCACTCCAGCTAGTGGGGGGATGCCCTACACTTCGCCTGCCGGTACGTGGCTGCCACTCGAGAACCTTTCTTACCCGTCGGTTGTCGGTTCTTCGAGCTATATGGCCGGCCCATTGCCACTTCAGCTTACTAATCCGTTGGGCTATGTCGGTCACTGGTTCTACTGCGGATATCCTCATTTCTGAGTTCATGACGCAGAGAAACTCCGAGCATAGCCCTCTCCATAGCTCGCTGAGCGACCTTGAGCTTCCTCATCCGGCCAGCAGTGAAGGACCACGTCTCAGTTCCGTATGTCATCACTGGCAACACGCACTGGGTGTACAATCTCGTTTTCAAGTTTTGAGGTATACCTGACGAGAAGATCAGCCGTAATTTCTCGAACGCTGCCCAACCGAGTTGAATCAGTCGATTGACCTCTCGGTCGAAGTTGGACTTACCTAGTCGGACTATTTGTCCCAGGTAAACATACTCGTCAACAACTTCGAGCTTAGTGTTCCCAACGACTACCGGCATAGGTGTGACATGGACATTAAACATGATCTTTGTTTTGTCCATGTTCATCTTAAGACCTATCCGTTGGGAAACACTATCGAGGTCATTGAACATAGTGCTTAGGTCCTCCAGCGATTCTGCCATAAGGACTATATCGTCGGCAAATCGAAGGTGAGTGATGTACTCGCCATTGATGTTGATACCGTATCCTTTCCAGTCCAGAAGCTTGAAAACATCTTCCAATGCAGCGGTAAAGAGTTTCGGGGATATGACGTCACCCTGTCTTACACCTCTCTGAAATTGGATAGGTTTCGTACTCTGGTTCTGTACTCGGATAGTCATCGTAGCCCTACTGTACAAGCACTTCAACAATTCGATATACCGACAGTCAACTTGGCATCGCTGAAGGGACTGCAGCACCGCCCAAATTTCGACGGAATCAAAGGCTTTCTCATAGTCCACATACGCCAGACATAGTGGCAAATTGTACTCCTCGGACTTCTGTACAATTTGCCGAAGGGTGTGTATGTGGTCTATGGTGCTAAAGCCTTTTCGGAAACCGGCTTGTTCGGGAGGCTGGAAGTCGTCAAGTCTGCGCGCGAGACGATTCGTAATGACTCTCGAAAACAGCACGTAGACGCGGCTCAGAAGGGAAATCGGCCTGTAGTTCTTCAAGAGAGCCTTGTCACCTTTCTTGAAGAACAAGGCCACTGCACTTCTGCTCCACGCCTCCGGTGTAATGCCACCATGGAGGACGGAATTAAAGAGCTTCTGAAGGACTTCAAGTACCGGTTTTCCACCCGCTTTCAGAAGCTCCGCTGTAATTCCATCCTTGCTTGGGGCCTTGCCGTTTTTAAGGTGCTGGAGAGCCATTCTAATCTCGCTCAGACTGACGTCCGGGATATCATCGGAATATTGTCGGATGAGACTCGCTCTTGGATCGTTACTCACACTTGCGTGCGGCTCCAACGATGACGTGTACAGCTGCCCATAGAACCTCTCAATCTCACTCAAAATCTCAGGTGCCCCGGAAACGATGCTGCCACATTCGGTCTTCAGCTTTGACAGTTGGCTCTTTCTGGCAGACAGATCTCTGGCAAAGACTTTGGAGCCTTGGTTCCGCTCGATCGCTTCTTCAATACGAGCTGTATTGAAGTTGCATAAGTCCCACCGCATGCATTTGGAGATCTGTCTGTTCAGTTGCCTGTATGCTGTCAAATCTGTTGAAGAATGTCTATTCTTAATTGAATAAATTCTATTATTAATGTCTCATCTCCCGTTTAACAGCCATGAGATTAAGAGTGTGATCGGAGAGTTTTTGTGTTCTTCTGTGACGGGTCTTGCAGAACTTAGCTCCGACCGCATGGACAGTATCCACGAGCTTGTCATTCAAATCGTCCACTTCATTGCAGTCTTCTAGGCACTGAAAACGGTTTTGTAACTCGAGCTGAAATGTTTCGGGACTTTGGATTAGAGCACGAGGGGGACGGAGCGTTGACTTCATTAAACGAGACCTCTCAACGTTTAGGTTCAGTGTGCCTCTAACCATTCGGTGATCGCTGCCGGTTTTCACCCTCGCGATCACTGAGCATCACTGAACAGTTCTCGTCTGGTCGTCATAATGAAGTCAATCTCATTTTGTGTCGAACCGTCGGGGCTCGACCAGGTCCACTTCCTGTGGGGCCGCTTCTGGAAGAAAGAGTTCATCATAAAGATTCCCTCTTTCTCCATGAAGTCGGCCAGCTGCTCGCCCCTTGGGTTCCGTTGCCCTATTCCAAATTTCCCCACTTTCAGCTCACCGTTCTCTCTTGTGCCTAGTTTTGCATTGAAGTCTCCCATTAACACCGTATATTGGGTTTTGGAGGAATGCATGGCTCTAGAGATATCCTCATACATTTCCTCCACCTCCTGATCGGGGTGTGCCGAGGTTGGTGCGTAAACCTGTATGACCTTCAGCGAATACCGTTTGGTGATTCTGAGTATAAGGTACGCAACCCTCGTCAACACACTCTCAATCTTTACTACGTTGTTAACGAGAGACTTGTGGACGATAAATCCGACACCTCCTTGGGACAGATGGTCGCCCTCCCGGTAATAGAGCAAGTTGCCGGATTCGAGGATTACCGTGTCCTCCCCCTCTCTTCGGACTTCGGATAATCCTATAATATGCCAGCGTCACTTGTCTATCTCGTCTTCCAGCTCCACAATCTTCTCGTCAGTCCTCAGGGTGCGTGCGTTGTATGTTGCCAGGTCGAGTCGTCGTAGGTGGCAACCGAACCTCCACCGAAAATTCTTAGCACCCCCTGCCCCGCCGTTACCATGGTCGCCACCGTAGCCAGGAATAGCGGGTCTGCCGGGGACTGGGGGCCGTCTCTTCGTAACTTTCATCATAGGGGGTATATTGCCATAGTTGCCACGCTTGGCGAGCGGGTTGGCAACCGCAGTTTTTTTATTGTATTTTGCCGTTACCATGAAGGTGCTGCTACCCATCTCCTGCCTGTTTCCCTTTGTCGCCTTTTACGACACCCACGGGAAGATATGGGGTAGTGGATATTCTTAACCGCCACTACACGGCTATATTGATAATGAACCACTATAATTTTTATATATTTTTTTATAACCGAATAGATCCAACAAAAATTGTCATCACATTATGAAACATGTAAAAAAAATAATAATAACACGTATTAATTGTAGGTTTTGTAAAAAGTAAACAAGAAATGTTGATTTCTATTCATGAAAACGCATTATAAATTTTAGAATTCCATTTAAAATGATTTTCTTAATTCTGTGCCTAAAATATCCAAAACGCTATCCGCCTTGTTAGAGTCCGTTGTGACGTCCCTCCGATAGTAAACAAGATAATGTGCTGTGTGTTATTTCAAAATATTTCAAGTTATCGCCACGAAATGAGACAATACATTTATTCTGAAATTTTATTTCGACATTTCATTTTGAAAAGGAGTCATCGAATATGGTTTTGTAAAAGCAGGAATTACTAATCTACCAAGGATAAATACATTGATGGTGACAGTATTTTTTTGCATGCAATCTCAATTTTTATTCTGCCGAGTTGAGGAATGTTAAAACATCATTGTAAGTACCTATTAACAAGTATTGTTAAACAATTACACAATACCAGATCAATAAATGATGAGTCAATAAATGTTAATATTATTAACATAAATAGTTATATCAAAGACATATAACATAAATAGTTATATATAAGTCGTACTTACATCAAAGTGACCTTCACGGAAGTATAGTCTAGTTTGTGTGGATAGTGTCTTCGGGTCTCTTCTTGTCAGTTTCAATCAAGTATTTCTCATTTTAAATCATTTGACACTCGAATTCATAACTTCCCCGGCGTTGTTATGCTCGTATTATTGCAACAGGTGCACATCGATGATAAAGGTGACAACTTATTATTAAACATCCAAAATATCTTATTCCTTTCCAAAATCATTTTATTTACCTGCGCAGCGACGTCACAAGCTGAACAGCATGGCGGCTAACATTAATCATTATGCCATTTCAGATCTGGTGGTCCTGAAATTCTTAAATTAGTTCAAAGGTACCTTGGGCACATAATCTGGGCAAACAGTACAGATAGATAAAAGCAACTTCGAGAAAAAAGCCTCGTTAGATCCGGTTAGGTGAGAAACACTAAATGAACGACTGCTCTATAAGATCAAAGTTCCGCAGCAGGCAACGAAAGATTTATGCTCTGAGTTTCACTGGTGGGTAAGAACCAATGTCACCAAATTGATGACTTTTGATATTAATCAACCTTCAGTCTTAAAAAATGAAGTGGATATGGGCAATGATAGTAACAAAGACTATACTACATTGTACGTTAATATATACTCGGAAAATATTAGGTATATTAAAAATCACAATTATTCTTTACTACTATTATAAAATGCGGATTTAGACCTGGAAGAGGATGCACGGATCAAATGTTTTCTCTCCGTATGATCACGGAAAAGCTTCTGGCTGTTAACCAGAAGATTTTCTGTGCTTTTGTGGATCTTGAGAAAGCATTTGATAAGGTTGTAAGGAAGAAAATGTGGGAACTGTTGCCGGGGTATGGTGTGGATGGCCGATTGCTAAGGGCTGTGCAGTCTCTTTACTGTGACTGTAAAGCCTGTGTGCGGGTAGGGCATGACCTGTCACCCATGTTTAGCGTCCAAACGGGCGTAAAACAGGGTTGTGTCATGTCTTCCTGGCTGTTCATACTGTATCTCGACAGCTGTTTACAAAAGCTGAAAGATAGCTGTTTGGGTGTGAAATTGGGTGACATAAAAGTAAATTGTCTGCTGTATGCTGATGATGCAGTGCTTATTGCACCATCAGAGGCAGAACTGCAGGCATTAGTCACGTGTATGAAAGAGGAATGTGAAATTAAAGGTCTCCGTTTGAATGCTAATAAAACTAAGGTTCTGGTATTTGAAAGGGACGAAGACAGAACGAAGTGTGAAATATGGGTAAATCAGGAATGTCTAGAACAGGTAAATGAAATTGTATACTTGGGGAGTGTTTTTAGCCGGGATGGAAGATGTGATTTAGATGTGGACAGGCGTGTCGCTGCCGGGAACAAAGTCAATGGTGCCCTGACTGCGTTAGTCAAAAGGCAAGGCGTAGCGAAGAGTGCACGCCTTGCAATACATAACGCAGTGTTGGTACCGACTTTGTTATATGGCAGCGAAACCTGGGTATGCCAGAAGAAGCATAAAAGTAAGTTGAATGCAGTGGAGATGCGATCTCTTCGTAAAATGTGCGGCGTTACTATGGCCGACCGAAAGCGAAACGAAGAGATTCGCAATATGGCAGGTTTGAAAGATGACCTTATCACAAAAATTGATAAGGGCGTGCTTCGGTGGTTTGGGCACGTTGAGCGAATGAGTGAAGACCGAATGGTGAAGAAAATATATAGCGCGAAAGTTAATATTAAAAGGTGTCGAGGTAGACCGAGACTAACTTTCGAAGACCATGTGAGCAAATTGCTCGAAGAGGGTAGGGTCAAGAGTACTCGGATACCTAGACGTGCATGTATGAAGAAGATAATGAATCTGAAAGAAGCGAAAGAGATATGTAAGGATCGTGACACTTGGCGATCTGTTCTCTCTGGCTACCCCGTCAGGGATTGTGCGTGAAGATAAGTAAGTAAGTACTATTATAAATATTAAAAATATTTATAATAGTAGTAAAGAGTAATTGTGATCTGTGGTCCCTAGTCAGCCACAGATTTGCGCTAGCACTACTTATTACTTTGTGCACAGATTACTTTAATCAGAACTTTAGTAGTATCTACGTTTCATTTTACGACTACCGCATGAATGTTGTTTATGTAAAGTTTTGACTAATATAGATAATTAATCAGTTCACAAACTAACAAGAAGTAAGAAAGTACTAGCATTTAACAGTTACTTGATAGATTATTACATTAAAAGACGTTCAGTTATTTTAATAGTTCTTCGGTGCGATAATAATAAAATTCATCGGAATAAAGGTTAATAAAAAAAGGTAAGTGAAGTCTTATTCGGCTGCATTTTATAATTTGCCACGAAATTATGTCGAACTTTTAGTGGCGTTGGGGAATTCCTTTTAAAAATTAAGAATAGTAAAAGTAATTTTTTCGCATCAGTTACCCCAGTGTCGACTAGAATGTGTAAAAATTATTAGTTAGTATTTTAATTGACCGGATATACTGTTGGAGGACATGTTGATTTGTCATGAATGAGACGATTTTGTCAATTCGTCAAAAAGTGTTTTGTTTAGACTTAGACAGGTTTTGTACAAAATTAAATAGTAAGTCGAGTGATATCGTGTTGTGATAAGTGATTTTATTATAATGTGTGATACGTTTTTACGCTGACCAATCTATCAAAAGATAAAGTAAATTTTAAGTAGAACTATCCCATCAGCTCTTTGGTAAGTTTTTGATGTTGCATCAATTTGTCCTCGTCATTATCTTTTTCATCTGTTTGACCGCGACACGAATTTGTATTCGGTGAAACTGTGTAGCAGTGAAGGTCTGAACTTTCGTCTTAGGAAAAACTGATTTTAATACAATAAGTTGTAACATTTCAGGGATTTGAGTTTTCATATTTTGGATTAAATTGGGTCGTGATCTAGGCTCCGTCTATTTGTTTGTATATTTGGTTGATTTGTGACGTCAGTGTTGTTCAAGTAGAAATATTTTGTGCCAATGTGTATGGTAATGATAAATTTTATCTACAATTGAAAGTGATATGGTAGAGATAGAATGTCGATGTAGCCCATTATTCATGTGCAAAAATTGTTTTTTTTAGGAATAGTGTTGTATCAGTGGATTATCAACATTGTTTCAACATAGTGTATTTTATTTTAAAATTAATTAATAATTAAAGTTAAAATATCAGAAATAATTTATTATTATATGATGTTTTAACTTTAATAACTGCTTTTATAATAGAATTTACCTAATTCACGGATTTTACCAAACTTTTAACTTATTTTTTAAATTCTGACACTTAAACATTCAGTCTTTTATGGAGTTTTTTAATTATATAATTCTTATTTCACATAATTTTTTTTTTAATAAATAGTAATCAAAAGTGGTTTTTTATAATTATCTTTGTCTACAAAGACTAACTAAGACTATCTTTAAGTCTTCAAATCATTTCCCATTTTGTGAGGAAATAAAATTGAATATTGAGAAAGGCAATAATAGTGTAAAATAGCAGCTTAACTGCTATGTTTTGTATGGTGAGCGTATAGTACAGGAGACCCCTTTTACTGGAAACGAGGCATTCTATCTTAGTCCTCACAGGTGACAACACATCTGCATTTTGATATGTAGTTGAGGATAGATGTAGATCCCTATGGACCATAGCAACTACTTACCATCAGGTGAAATGTGTGCTTGTTTGTCACCCTTATCCTATAAAAAATATGCACTGTGCAAATTTCATTACAGTTTGTGCTAAAATAATAAAAAATGTTTATAAATGTAAAAAAATTGTAGTCATGCATTGATACATCTTTTTTATTTGTATTAATGTTACATGTGAAAAGGTTTGATTGGGACATAAAATCCTGCACAAAAAAGGGAAATTGATAATACAAGAAAGTGTAACAACAAATATTATGTGATTGATTTTGGCCAACTTACCTGTTGAATTATCTAAAACAAAAGATAGACAATGTTGTTAGAGCAATATTAATGTGTTATTATATGAGAAACAAATTATAGTTTAATGTTGTTAGAGTTAATAAAATTACAAAATGTATACAAAAGAGGTATTTGTAAAGGTTAGAAGGGAGTTAAAGTTTATAGGATGAGGTATGTCGGGGGGCACAATTTATGACACATAAAAATATGTGGTTAGTGTTTCCCTCATCTAAACCACATTCGCATAGAGAACTATCAGGTGAAACTAACCTAACCTAAACCTGAGTTTAGCTAGGTGAACATAGGTACAGGCATGTCCAATTTTCAACCGCCAGACAATAGAAGTTGTATGCTTTGTTGCTTCATTAAATATAAAAAAATCAAAGTCTTGATGGAATATTATCTTGTATAGGAGCATAGTGCTTGCTTTTTAGTAGTAATTAACATTTGAGATATCATAGCTAAGCAAGTCAATTACCGTGTAGTGGTGATGTAAGAATGTCCACTACCCCATATCATACCCTGGGTGTAGTAAGAGGTGGTACAAGGAAACAAGCTAGGAGATAGGCAGCAGTGTCTTCCTAACAATAACTAAAAATAAAAAAATAAACTGCAGTTGTCAACCTGCTTGTCAAACTTGGCAATATCCCCTGATGAGGTAATCTATGGGGGAGGCCTATGTTCAGCAGTGGACTTTCATAAGCTGTTACAGGAACATAATGTTTATAAATATGTATATATAAAATGTACATAACTTGGGGAGACCTAAGTTCAGCAGTAAATTGGTGAAGGGCAGTAATGTTGATGATGTGATATTTATAAAGTAACTAGCTGACCGGCAAATGTTGTTTTGCCATATACATTATTTCTAGGAAATATTTTTAGTTCCAAAAATCGCGATTAAAAATAGGGGTTGATCGTAGAAGGGTGAAAATTGGAAGTTTTATGTATTTTTCAATGCTAAATCATAATAAAATAAAAATAAAATTTTTTGTCAAAAAAAATGAAAAAAATATTTAGGGCTGGGTCACCCTTATCATTTAGGAGCTTGAAAAATAGATGTTGGCTGATTCTCATATTTACCCAATATGCACACAAAATTTTATACAAATTGGTTCAGCCGTTTCAGAGGAGTTTGGTATCAAACACCGTGACATGAAAATTTTATATATTAGATAAGTACATTCAACATTTCAAGTTCTTTGTATAAATATTACATATCTGTTAGCATTGTGTTTAACAATTGAGACATTGTCAGTGATATACAGTCTAGATGGCCTTTCCTTCACTTCTTATCAGATTGTATATTGAGATAATATTAAATGAGTAGTATTTTTTACCACCGATGCCAATAGAGGGGTGTTATATATTTAAGGTGTGATTAACGTGTCTGTCTGTGGCATCGTAACTCCCAAATGGATGAACTGATTTAGATTTAGTTTTTTTTCTTTGAAAGGTGACTTGATCTAGAGTGTTCTTAGCTATGATTCAAGAAAATCTTTTCAGTCGTTTGTAGATGATCAGCTCTTGTTTCGGTGGTTTTTTGAATTTTCAATTTAAGTTATTAACCAATATTTAGCACACAATTTACAAGCAAGTTAACAAAAAAACGGTTGAATGTTTTTTTGTATGTATGCTACGTGATATATTTGTCAATATGAACAAATTTTTATGTTTTATTATAAAATTGGTTATACTTCAGGGGTAGGGAAAATAGATGATGAGGTTTTTCATGTAACTATTTAGTCAACTTTAAGATTATGATATTCTTTTGTACACTGAAAAGGGTAAAAAAAATTAAACTTAATAAAAAGTTAAAGCCAACTTCTAGATGTAAAAAGAATAAAATAATTTACACAAATTAGCTTGTGAAGTCTGGGCTTCAATATTTCTATATGCTATGTCTAAGCCGTGACTTCTGGTCCATGGAAAGTATTATATTACGTTTAGCTTTTTGAAATCAGGTAAAATTATTGAAGTAAGTATACCTACATTATAAATTGTGTTTAAAATTATTGTTTTTTTATGGGATAAAGGTGACAAGCGAGCACATAGTTTGCCTGGTGGTCAAAATAGCAGATGCATTGTCAGCCATGAGGACTAAGATGGATTGCCTCTTTTGCAGTAAAAAGGGACTCCGGTTCTCTAGACTCACCGTACAAAACACAGCAGCAGCATTAAGCTGCTATTAGCTATAAGCATGGTCCTGCTCCAGTCAATACTAACCATTCATGCTACAACTATACAATTAATATTGCTACAGCATGGCTCTACCACGATTAATTATTCATTTTGGAAACCCATCCACATTATATTTATAGTATTGTTTCATAAAAGAAATCAGTAAGCAGATGAGAAAATGTTGATGTTACAATTTGGATGTCATTATATTATGCACTTAGCATATAATTACTGTTCAGATCTTGTACTAATTTCGAAACATGGTAGAGTCATGTTGCAGCTATATTAGTAGTATAGTTGTAGCACGAATGCCTACATTATAAATTGTGTTTAAAATTATTGTTTTTTTATGGGATAAAGGTGACAAGCGAGCACATAGTTTGCTTGGTGGTCAAAATGCAGATTCATGGGTCAATGGGTCGGCTCGACCAGGGAAGGACCACGCTCTCACAGAAAGCCAGTGTAAAATAGCAGCTTAACGCTGCTGTATTTCGTATGGTGAGTGTAGAGAACCGGAAACTCATTTTACTGGAAAAGAGGCATTCCATCTTAGTCCTCACGGATGACGACACATCTGCATTTTGATTCTTTATTGAGAATAAATGTGGATGTCTATGGGTCACAGTAATCACTTACCATCAGGTGGACTGAGTGATCGTTTGTCAACCTATCCTATAAAAAAAAAACTAATAAAGTATAATAACAAATTGAAAGAAATGACACACTCACACACATATGAGCAGAAATGTTTCAGGAGGGCTTCATTATGCTACCAACTGATAGATATTCTTAGCTAGTGGATAACTTTGAAAATTGTGCAACACTACAATATCATCTTGTTACTCATACAGGGCAACATATAGTACGTTTTACAAATAACAGTTGCTTGAATATAGTAACCAGGTATGTTAGAGCTGATTGCCATCTGCATTTTGATTTTTTTTTATAGGATAAGGGTGACAAACGAGCACACAGTCCACCTGATGGTAAGTGGTTGCTGCGACCCATAGACATCTACATCTATCCTCTGTTACAAATCAAAATGTAGATGCGTTGTCACCCGTGAGGACTAAGATGGAATGCCTCATTTCCAGTAAAAAGGGCCTCCAGCCACCTGCACTCACTAAGCGAAACGCAGAGGTAAACCTCTACTTCACGCTGGTTTTCTGTGAGGTCGTGGTACTACCCCGGTTTGAGCCGGCCCATCCGTGCGACAGCAAAAGCTGCCGCGTGGCTCTACCACTGTTTAAACTGTTTCTTAATTGAGAACAGACAGGTGTATGGGCCACTGCATCTTACCTTACATACCATCTGATGGACTGTGTGTTCATTTCACCTTTGCATTTTGCATCCCTTTGCATTTTCTTTCGCATTTACCACGGGGAGTGCTGGGAATTGTTCGGATTAATCCTAGCCGCCAAATTTCACGAACGCACATCGCGGCAGAACTCCCGATACCATCCACACCATCTGCATGATTGGCGGTCCATCGCTGCGATTTAGAATATGTTTCCTTCCTCGCACAACTTCCTTGTGGAATCGATTACCATCAGTGATTTTTCCGGACCGATACGACTTAGGGACCTTCAAGAAAAGAGCCTACTCCTTTTTAAAAGGCCGGCAACACATCTACAATTCCCCTGGTTCCCCTGGTGTTGCAGTTGTTCATGGGCGGCCTCGATTGCACCCTCTCCTATAGAAAAAAAAGACAACGCATGTACATTTTAATTCTTAATTGAGGATCGATGTAAGTGTCTATGAGCCACAGTATCCACTTGCCATTAGGTGAACTGTGTGCTTGTTTGTCATACTTATACTGCTATAAAAATGTAAGTAACTGCCCAGCGCCATGTAATGTGCCTTTCATTGTAAGCTGGTCAGCTTGACACCCATTAAACTGAAGTAACAGGCTATAACATACGTCTACTTTTAGGCACAGATAACATTTTTTTTTATAGGATAGGGTGACAAACGAGCACACAGTTCACCTGATGGTAAGTGGTTACTGTGACCCATAGACATCTACATCTATTCTCGATTACGATTCAAAATGCAGATAAGTTGTCACCCCTGAGGACTAAGATGTAATGCCTCTTTTTCAGTAAAAAGGGTCCCGGTTCTCTACACTCACCATACGAAACACAGCAGCGTTAAGCTGCTATTTTACGCTGGTATTCTGTGAGAGCGTGGTCCTTCCCCGGTCGAGCCGACCCATTCGTGCTACAACTATACTACTAATATAATTGCAGCATGGCTCTACCACATAATATTAACTTGTTTCTGAGAGGGTTTTTGTCATTGATGGGTTCGCCAAATGATCTCGAATTTCTTTGTACTTTTCTATTCAAGTTTTCTTACAATGTTTTTCTTCCTCGCCTATCAAATAGTAAATCAGCATATAACTGCAAGGAACAATTTCGTTACTGTTGGCGCGGATCCAACTGTGCTTGCATGCATTGAGATTTAAGGCTTGTCCCTGAACTACCATGAGTCATTCACCACACCACTTTTTCATATAGAATAAGTGTGACATAATAATAAACAGTCTACCTGATGGTGAGTGGATGCTGTGGCCCATAGACATCTACATCTATCCTCCAAAAATCGAAATGCAGATGCGTTATTACCCATGAGTTCTAAGATGGAATGACTCAGATCCAGACTCCGGTTCTCTACATTCACCATATGAAACACGGCAACATTGAGCTGCTATTTTACGCTGGCATTCTGTGAGGGCGTGGTCCTTCATTGAGCCGACCCATTTGTGCTACAACTATTGCATTTGGGCTCTGTCTCAGACTTATTACGTGGGACCAAAAAACCACCGGAATATGATGATACGGATCGCGATGACGCGGAAGGGTATCCTCCAGGTCATTGAAATCCGTATCATCATATTTCGGTGGTTTTAATGCCTATTTTAATTTAATGGTAATCAATGCTTATTAAATACAACTCAATTAAATTAAATGTAGAGACTAATTGGATGTTTCCGTGCCCCTGTCAGGTGGGGGCTTAGTTTCGAATCCGTTTAGATGCCGCGTGATCGGGCGATTAGCTGAAACTAATCAGTTGTCCCCGATGTCAGTAATATCGTCAAATTTCGCGATGAGGGAGTGTGGTGCCGACCTCGAGTTGTGTTATCTACTAATAAAATACTGTTATAGAAATTCAGTTTTAGTTTTAAAAATAAATGCATACAATGTCAATCAGTTCTCACTGATCTTTTGTTACAAGGTAAGCAGTGAAATAAGTAAACAACTTGAAGTGGCAATGGGCCGGCCATATACATCGAACAACCGACAACCAGAAAGGAAGGGAAAAAAAGTTTTCGAGTGCTAGCCACGTACCAGTAAGCGAAGTGTAGGGCGGCCCCCTTTTAGAGTAAAGACTGTAAGCGATGAAGGTAGCTCAGGACCGTGCTCTGTGGCATTCAATGATGATTTCTTCATTACCATCAGCCCTTAACAATATTCTGCTGAACTATGGACTTGTTCTGTCGACGGTAGGCAGAATTTACTTTTTTATAATACAAGTAATCTGATTGTAAGTTTTATTTTTATCGAAGAGGAGGCAAACGGGCATACGGCTCACTTGATCGTAGGTGATCATTGTCGCCCATGAACATCTGCAACACCAAGGAAATTGCAGGTGTGTTGACGGCCTGTCAGAAAAGAGTACGCTCTTTTCTTGAAGCGAATGCTGTGGCCCATACACATAAACAGCTATCCTCTATTAACGGTAATGCTGTACATGCGTTGTTACCATTTAAGACTAAAACGGAATACCTCGTTACCAGTATAAAGGGTCTTCGTTATGCTATTATTTTTCCCATCGCCATAATCGCATATTGTAGATTGTAGTGTGGTAGCGCTGTCGTCGCGCCACAAGTGAAACATTGAAATCTAAATCACGCTATCAATGTTCCGAAGTACTTTTGTGTATAGAATAGCTCTGTACTATCACATGGAGCATGGACCGCTCCCTGGGCTGATCACCTTGCCCGGCGATAGAACTCCCCTTTTCCTTTCCGCCCAAAGTGGTGACCCCGACGTGATTTAAACATGCAACATGCAACCTTCAGAAATTTCAAATTTCAAACTTTCGTCGTTGTCCTCAAGTACCCCATCCATTCGCTCCCGAGCAGCTATTGTCTGCAGTCTTCAGATCCTGCGAACCATCTAGCTTTAAGTTCATCGCAGCACTGGAATAACGCTTCCTGTTCTTTCAAGATATTCTCTGCGCTGCAGTATTCGGCACGGCTCTGTCTTAATTGCCTTCTTTTCGACCACCGCAGACTACAAGGCAATCCCTGGCACTTGCACATTAGATAGATTGCACCATCGACCTGCGGTCTGAGCAGGGAGATAGGTGATGTGGTGGCGCTGTCTAAAGCACGCTATCAAAGTTCCTGATTACTGCTGTTCCCGGGGCTGATCACCTTGCCCGACGAGAAATCTCTACATTTCTTTTCCGGTCAAATTAGTATCAAACGTATCGTAATCTTGAAGGTGTTACCCGTCGCCGGTTGGGAGACTTGCATTTGGTATATTTGACGTGGTTATACTACGATCTTTGACTGTCTCGTTGATCTAGTGGGCGTGATTGCGACTGTTGGTTATCAGGTCCTGGGTCGGGCCAAAAAAAAATCAGTAATCGAGTTTTTCTGACAAGAAATTTTGAGTAGCATCCCGGAGTCATTATATCCTATTATATAAATATGCCGGGGATTACCGGCATATGAGAAACCCTTCACTCAAATTTCATCCCGAGTTTGTCGTAAAGGCGAAGGCGACTACGAAAATGCCAGAGAATGAACTCACCTTGTAAATCTTATTTAATGTTGTCACGGCCAATCGATCCTAACTTTCCAATAGACAAAGGCAATTGGAAAGTTGACACACACTGCCTTTTCTTTTCCGAACATGGCTGACACTGCCGTGTGTCTAGATCATGTCTAGATTGTCCTTTAGATGTCTAGATCTAAAGGAAAGGAAAAACGTTTCGCCCAGTAAGTGTTTTGTATTCGCACGTAACTTGTTCATTACTTATCCATATGGTGACGAATCCACCACCGTGTCTCGTAACGTAATTAGGGTTGTCAATTATTTTTTGAAAAAATAGTATTTTCGAACTTAGTAACCATAAGCGTATATATAAAGATAATTTAGTTTTATTCATAACCTTTTGTTTAAAGAAATGCTCTTTGAAATCTAAATACAAATTACAAAAGATTTTTTTATAGAATAAGGGTGACAAAAGAGCACAAAGTTCATCTGTTGGTAAGTGACATCTATACCTAGCATCGATTAAGAGCTAAAATGCAGATGCGTTTTCACTCCTGATGAGTAACTTAGAATTCTTCGTTTAAGGTTTCCGGTTCTGTAAATACGCCGTACGAAACAAAGCACCATTAAGCGCTAACGCTGGTATTCTTCTATGAGAGCGTGATCCTTTCCCGGTTGAGTCGATCTATTTGTGCTACAACCATAATATAGCTGCAGCACGTGTCTATCACGAACAAAACTAAAAAAAAAGTTGCACTCTCTATTTGGACATGAATCGTAACTACGCTTTTGCGTAGGATTCAATTCACAGTAAGGTCAATATTAAGATATAATATGCAAAATCAAAGCATAAGTAGATGCCTATAAAAAGCAAAATTACAAAGAAATTGAAGCAAGTCAGTATCATTGTAGACTGAACCAGCTTTATAATTTCAATATAATTAAAATATTTTTAAATAAAACTAACTTCACTAACTAACAAGACTTCAAGATACTGTAAGCTCATTCTGCGTAAATCGAACCAAAAATTAATATTAAAAAACTGAAGGTAGCCGGGCTAACTATGACAGCAGGACGTCAAACAACTCAGTCCCCCGTGACCACGGGTGCTGGAAAGCACCCGAAACGTCGGGAATATAAAAATAAGTTGATATACGCGATAAAATCCGTAAAATTAGTTTTATTTAAAAATGTGTAGTGTTCGCGTAAATATAAGAAATCATTATAATTAAAATAGCTTTTCGTTAGTCTTTTCGTATATATTTTTTGCTTAACACAAGAATGTAATTTATTTTATATACAAGTATAATATAGTAAAATATAAGCTAAAGTACTAAATTATTATAAGAACCATTTGAACGTTTTTGCACATCACAAGATTATAACTACATAGTTATAAAACAAAGTCGCTTCCCGCCGTCTGTACGCTTAGATCTTTTAAAGTACGCAACGGGTATTGATTCAGTTTTCATCAATAGACAGAATAAGTCATGAGGAAAATTTATATGCATAATAAATTCATATTATATAATTATTCTGTCCGTATTTATGTGACAGAACTCCTACTAAATAAAATATGATCGTACACCACGCAGTAAATACAAAGAGGAGACGGCCTAAGCAACTGTGCACTGTGATTTTAATTAGGTCCTGACGTCATCACTGTGGGCGTGGCTTTAGTTAGTATACTGTCCGGTGTCAGCGTTCGTCCTGTGCGGTTGTGTCGAAAATCGCTAATCGAAATATTATTTTTATAGTTTTTATAATCATTTTGTAAACAGACCGCCATCTATCGTCAATTAAAAGAACAACCATATGGAACGATAAGGAACGATGCGAGTAGTTTTACTATTTATCGGTAAATGGAAAATAGTAAAGTGGGCAGGGCTTAACACCCCCTCACCCCGCAAATTGTCACGCGTTGTTACATAGTGAAATCTAATTACAACACCTCCTCTGTGTATTGGCTCCGTGTCGTACACCATGTGCATTTAGTTCGTGGCAAGTTCAGGCATACGTTCCTTCCACGCTACGCGGACCTTCGTCCTTTGCGGACAACGGACCTACGTCTGTACATGCCCTTGTAAGAATTAGGGAATAAAAACTAGCGATGTAGCTTGGAATTGCACGAAGGCGATTATGTATTCTTATGATCATGTATTCTTATCGAAAAACTTCTTCAAAAAATTCTTTGTTTGTGAAAACTGCATGAAAGTCAACAAAGACGCGGAAAGCCAACTTTGTTTTTACTATTAATTAGGCGATAATACTATAGTACTTAGTCAATCCTACAACTAATTTATAAAAAAAAATGAATCGCTGAATGTGTTGCTAAGTCCGAATCTCGAGAGCAGCAGAACCGATTTCGCTAATTCTTTTTTTATGATATTCCTTGAAGTACGAAGATGGTTCTTACGGAGAGAAAAATTTCTAAAAAACAAATGTCCAAAAACAACACTTTTCTATATTCTCATACAAAAGATTCGTAATAATACTTAATATTCAATTTGAACTTTAATACCATACCATAAAGTTTAAGTGTTAGTGTAGGGGTTTCGGGAAGGCAAAACAATTGAGTGACGTTAGTATCGTATAAATATTAATGTCAATATTTGTCAATATTTATATACACTGGCAGATAGCTGATGTTATAAGGAGTAACTTGGGCTGCTTTTCTTTAGGGTTCCTCGTAAAATAACTCCACGCGGGTGAAGTCGCGGGGAACAGCTAGTCTATTTATAATAATGTAATACATAATGCCTAGTTTTAAAATATCCACTGCGGTATAAAAATATTCACTACCCTATTATAATACTCTGGGTATCGTAATAGGCGAAAGTTGTTCATGGACTGCAGTACATTTACCATTAGATGGACTGTTTAAGTATGTCACATGTCGTATACAGAGTTATTTTAAAAGGGTAGCCAAATTTTAAACTCAAGTTCAGTTATACGAGGGTGGCTTGAAAAGTACTCGGCCCAACCAAGAAAATAAACAAATACTAAATCAGTTATATTTTTATTTTTCTACATAATCACCATCAAGTTCAATACACTTTTGCCACCTCCTCTTCCAAGCATTTAGACCGTTGAAAAAAAATGATTCTTCCTTAGAGTCAAAATATGCGTCTACAGCTGCTTTGACCTCGTCGTTTGTCGAAAATCTTTGACCTCCCAAGAGCTTTTTTAGGTTAGGGAACAGAAAGAAGTCTGATGGTGCCAGATCAGGTGAATACGGCGGATGCGGTAACAGTTCAAAGCCACAGTTGTGAATTTCAGCCATTGACTGTACTGACGTGTGAACACGGGCGTTATCTTGATGAAACAGGACTTTTCTTCTGAGCATTCCTCGACGTTTTTCTTTTATTTCCTCTCGTAAACGACGTAGTAAGGTGCAGTAGTAATCAGAGTTTATATTCTGACCCCTTTCAAGATAATCAATCATAATCACACCTTTCGAGTCCCAGAATACTGAAGCCATCACCTTATTTGCCGACAAAATCGACTTAGCCTTTTTAGGGGGTGGTGAACCAGGTCTTCTCCACTGTTTTGATTGTTGTTTTGTTTCCGGTGTACAGTAATGAACCCATGTTTCGTCCATAGTAACAAAACGATTCAAAAAATCATCTGCATCGGCTTCAAATAACTCCAAACAGTCGCGTGAAATAGTCAATCGCGTCCTTTTTTGTTCAACTGAAAGCAGTCGCGGAACCCACCTCGCAGACACCTTGTGGAAACCCAACTCGTTGACAATGATGTTTTGAGTTCGTTCATAAGAGATGCCTATAATCTCGGCTATCTCTCTAATTTTTAATCTGCGGTCTCCCATTATTAAATCAAGTACTTTTTTAATATTTTCGTCAGTAGTTGACGTCGAAGGCCTTCCAGAGCGGGGTTCATCTTTCACACTCTCTCTACCACGCTTAAATTCTGCTATCCATTTTTTGACGGATGAATATGACAGAGCACAATCGCCTAATGTACTGACCATGTCATCATGGATGGCTTTTGATGATAGCCCCTTCTTATGGAGGTACTTAATGACGGCACGCTGCTCGATTTGCTCCATTCGCGGAAATTATGTCCGATTACTTTGTTAATAAATTTATAAAATCACAACTAATTATCGCACACGTTTCGAACTTCACACAATGAACTAGTCTGAACTGAACTAAATAATGTGTGTAGATTTGATTTTTAGAATTGAATGGATCTGTGTTAGGCCGAGTACTTTTCAATCCACCCTCGTATAAATAATGATAAACCGTTATTGCAGTTTTTGAAAATACGAGTGAGGCTTCTACTTTTGATTGAAATTATCCCAAATTGAATGTGATTTATGGGCAATAACTACGCGTACGCGCACTTCTCTGTGTGCGATTCAATTCACAACGTTTTTGCCGACCGAGCGACCCTTACGAATGTGTGCGTGCGTAGTAAAATAGTAGGCGTTAGATATTTACGAATGATAATCAGTTAAAATAATACATTACCAAACATTTTGAATTTTTTAAAAGATAAAAAGGACAGAATCTTTGAGATTTTTTTAAATTAATTTTACTTCACCATTTGCCGATATTACTTAATCTGAATCTTCTCTGCAAATTTGGCCGGGCTAATATAATTTTCTAGAAGTGTTAGATACCTTTGTGTGTCTAATGCACAAAGATATTAAATACGACCAAACAGTTAGGACCAACAAAATTAGTTCCTGTATCTCAAGTACATCACATTGAACAAATAATAATATGAAAAGCTTTTTCATTATTTTTTTTTCCTTTTATTAGTTGTTTATTAGTTTAAATATATTATGTATATACACAAAAACAGTTTTATATTGTTGAAAGTTAACTTGGCTAATCCGGCTTACTTTTTAAACCCAATATTCGAAAAATGGGAACGGTTTCTAACAGTTGGTGAACCTAATTCGTTACGGTTCATCACGTGTGTAGACTGTAGAGTCCATTACTATGAATTTCCACCTTAGTTTTCCGCGAAACTTATCGTCGATGAATCATGATTAGAAGGATTATGGACAGTCATCGTTTAGCGATAGTAAATGAGTTTTTGTTTTCTTGCCTGTTCCAGTGTTATGTCAAGCGATGTGTTTTTGTCATCATTTTCTTTTTAATATAAACGATGACCCCGATGATGATGATATTCTGACCTAATGCCACCCGAGGTCATTTTCCGTCTGTAATTATCAACAGTATTTTGCCACGATGACAGCTCCGTGGCTCAGTGGCTTAGCTTGAATTGCGGCGCTGAGGGCCGCAGCTTCGAATTCCGCATGGAACAAGTACTTGTATGGCCTTCAAATTGTTCCGGGTCCTTGTGCATTTATGTTTGTAAACTGCCTCATACAGGAGAAAATTCTAGTACTGGGGTAACTAAAAAATTAATAATATATATATATATATATATATATATATATATATATATATATATATTTTTTTTTTTTTATTTTATTCAAGTACTTGTTCCATGCGGAATTCGAAGCTGCGGCCCTCAGCGCCGCAATTCAAGCTAAGCCACTGAGCCACGGAGCTGTCATCGTGGCAAAATACTGTTGATAATTACAGACGGAAAATGACCTCGGGTGGCATTAGGTCAGAATATCATCATCATCGGGGTCATCGTTTATATTAAAAAGAAAATGATGACAAAAACACATCGCTTGACATAACACTGGAACAGGCAAGAAAACAAAAACTCATTTACTATCGCTAAACGATGACTGTCCATAATCCTTCTAATCATGATTCATCGACGATAAGTTTCGCGGAAAACTAAGGTGGAAATTCATAGTAATGGACTCTACAGTCTACACACGTGATGAACCGTAACGAATTAGGTTCACCAACTGTTAGAAACCGTTCCCATTTTTCGAATATTGGGTTTAAAAAGTAAGCCGGATTAGCCAAGTTAACTTTCAACAATATAAAACTGTTTTTGTGTATATACATAATATATTTAAACTAATAAACAACTAATAAAAGGAAAAAAAATAATGAAAAAGCTTTTCATATTATTATTTGTTCAATGTGATGTACTTGAGATACAGGAACTAATTTTGTTGGTCCTAACTGTTTGGTCGTATTTAATATCTTTGTGCATTAGACACACAAAGGTATCTAACACTTCTAGAAAATTATATTAGCCCGGCCAAATTTGCAGAGAAGATTCAGATTAAGTAATATCGGCAAATGGTGAAGTAAAATTAATTTAAAAAAACCTCAAAGATTCTGTCCTTTTTATCTTTTAAAAAATTCAAAATGTTTGGTAATGTATTATTTTAACTGATTATCATTCGTAAATATCTAACGCCTACTATTTTACTACGCACGCACACATTCGTAAGGGTCGCTCGGTCGGCAAAAACGTTGTGAATTGAATCGCACACAGAGAAGTGCGCGTACGCGTAGTTATTGCCCATAAATCACATTCAATTTGGGATAATTTCAATCAAAAGTAGAAGCCTCACTCGTATTTTCAAAAACTGCAATAACGGTTTATCATTATTTATACGAGGGTGGATTGAAAAGTACTCGGCCTAACACAGATCCATTCAATTCTAAAAATCAAATCTACACACATTATTTAGTTCAGTTCAGACTAGTTCATTGTGTGAAGTTCGAAACGTGTGCGATAATTAGTTGTGATTTTATAAATTTATTAACAAAGTAATCGGACATAATTTCCGCGAATGGAGCAAATCGAGCAGCGTGCCGTCATTAAGTACCTCCATAAGAAGGGGCTATCATCAAAAGCCATCCATGATGACATGGTCAGTACATTAGGCGATTGTGCTCTGTCATATTCAAAAAATGGATAGCAGAATTTAAGCGTGGTAGAGAGAGTGTGAAAGATGAACCCCGCTCTGGAAGGCCTTCGACGTCAACTACTGACGAAAATATTAAAAAAGTACTTGATTTAATAATGGGAGACCGCAGATTAAAAATTAGAG
Organism: Parnassius mnemosyne; assembly: GCA_963668995.1. Lineage (NCBI taxonomy): Eukaryota > Metazoa > Arthropoda > Insecta > Lepidoptera > Papilionidae > Parnassius > Parnassius mnemosyne. The sequence goes on along the minus strand of CAVLGL010000093.1, from coordinate 5,144,522 downwards.
AGATAGCCGAGATTATAGGCATCTCTTATGAACGAACTCAAAACATCATTGTCAACGAGTTGGGTTTCCACAAGGTGTCTGCGAGGTGGGTTCCGCGACTGCTTTCAGTTGAACAAAAAAGGACGCGATTGACTATTTCACGCGACTGTTTGGAGTTATTTGAAGCCGATGCAGATGATTTTTTGAATCGTTTTGTTACTATGGACGAAACATGGGTTCATTACTGTACACCGGAAACAAAACAACAATCAAAACAGTGGAGAAGACCTGGTTCACCACCCCCTAAAAAGGCTAAGTCGATTTTGTCGGCAAATAAGGTGATGGCTTCAGTATTCTGGGACTCGAAAGGTGTGATTATGATTGATTATCTTGAAAGGGGTCAGAATATAAACTCTGATTACTACTGCACCTTACTACGTCGTTTACGAGAGGAAATAAAAGAAAAACGTCGAGGAATGCTCAGAAGAAAAGTCCTGTTTCATCAAGATAACGCCCGTGTTCACACGTCAGTACAGTCAATGGCTGAAATTCACAACTGTGGCTTTGAACTGTTACCGCATCCGCCGTATTCACCTGATCTGGCACCATCAGACTTCTTTCTGTTCCCTAACCTAAAAAAGCTCTTGGGAGGTCAAAGATTTTCGACAAACGACGAGGTCAAAGCAGCTGTAGACGCATATTTTGACTCTAAGGAAGAATCATTTTTTTTCAACGGTCTAAATGCTTGGAAGAGGAGGTGGCAAAAGTGTATTGAACTTGATGGTGATTATGTAGAAAAATAAAAATATAACTGATTTAGTATTTGTTTGTTTTCTTGGTTGGGCCGAGTACTTTTCAAGCCACCCTCGTATAACTGAACTTGAGTTTAAAATTTGGCTACCCTTTTAAAATAACTCTGTATACGACATGTGACATACTTAAGCCTCATACAGGAGAAAATTCTAGTACTGGGGTAACTAAAAAATTAATAATATATATATATATATATATATATATATAGATATATATATATATATATATATATATATATATATATATATATATATATATATATATATTAAATTAAATATGGTCATATTTTTGTATTCGTCAGTTACTACAATAGTTGATAAGTAATATAATCAGGCATAACGAAAGGCAACAAGATTATGAAATATTTTTATTTCATTGAATTTTACATTATGATATTTAAAGATTTAAGCTACGTAGTAACATTATTTAATCTGTGATTTAAGATATAAATTCCTTTTATGACCTATCTGCAAAACTAATATGTATAGTCTAGCTGTAACGTTACACTAGTAAGACTTCTCTTGTAAAATATTATGTATATAACTGATCACGTGCTGAAATTGGTTCATCCAGTAAAAAGTTATGAGGTAACACACATAAAAAAAAAACATACAGTCGAATTGAGTACCGCCTCCTTTTTGAAGTCTGTAGATAAACTACTAATTGAAACCTTAATTAAAATTAATAATTTTAAACTGAAGGTCTAACGTTGGAGAGCTAAGCTGCAGCTACATGAATGGTATAGTTGTAGCACGAATTATTAAGTGGTCGACTCGACCGGGGAAGGATCACGCTCTCACAGAATACCAGCGTAAAATAGCAGCTTAATGCTGCTGTGTTTCGTATGGTGAGTGTAGAGAACCGCAGATCCTTTTTACTGGAAAAGAGGCATTCCATCTTAGTCCTCATTGGTGACAACGCATCTGTATTTTGATTCTTAATCGAGGATACTTGTAGATGTCGATGGGCCACTTACCATCACGTGGATTCTCCTGGAGTTGCAGTTATTTCTTGGCGTCGACGGTAGTAACTATCAGGTGAGCCGTATCCATCCATCCATCCATCCATCCATTACAGCCTATAAAAGTCCACTGATGAATAGGCCTCCCTCATAGATTGCCTCATGGAGGGATTTTGCCATAGTTGCCACGCTTAAGCGGTTTTTTATTATCAGAAGATGCTGCTGCCCATCTCCTCTTTCATTTTCCCTCTGTCGCCTCTTGCGACATCCTCAGAACGATATAGGGTAGTGGATATTCTTACAACGCCACGGTTAAGGTGAACCGTATGCTTGTTTGATTCCTTTTCGATAAAATAATTCCCATAGTCGTTTCGCGTATTGTAGAAATAGAAGTTTAGAAGTAGATTTCTGCCTACACTAAAAGCACTGACATGTCGGCCCGTGCGAGGAACGTTTTGTGAGCGGATATGGTCCAATAAAAACTTGGTTCAACGATCTTATCATATGTTGGGATCGACGACCTGAGCGACATTGGGCGCGCCGATTTGATTTCTGATTACAAACAATACAAACACAAGTCTAGCAAAAAATATAAACATGCTATCTTTATATACATACATATACACACACACACACACACATATATATATATACAGACGTTGTTCTGCCTTTTCCGATGACCCTTATAAAATCCTTAAATTCGCAATAAAAAATTTTGAGGGTCATTTAGCGGGATAAAAACTATCCTATCTTTGAAGTTGGACCAAATTGAACGCAGTATGCAAAACAGACTTCAAAAAAGGAGGAGGTTCAAATCCGACTGTATCATTTTTAATGTGTGATGATTCTTTTGTTAATAGAAAGCTAGTACTTCGCGTGTGTTCCGATATAAATATGATCAAGATCTGTACAGTACTTTTTGAGTTATCCTTAATAATGCGTATTTAATTGACTTTGACTACATTGATGATGTTTTCATTTTATTTATATTCAAGTCAGTTGTACAAAATTTTAATTTTACCACTTGTTACCAAAACAATATTATGGTAATCGACAAACAATGGAACTACCTGAAAGCGTCAGAATTTTTACATTTTAGCCTTTTAAACTCAGTCCTTTGCGAAGGGAAACTTTTAAGCTCTTCATCAAGCTCTAATCTGCTTACAAATTAATGTCAGTAGGGATCCAATCGATTTCCCTTCCAAAATTTCGTATCCGATTTTCCAGACTCCTGTCAAAATATAACGCTCAAAAACACTATTATAAAATTGTATGCAATATACAAGTATAGTTGACGGCTCCGTGGCGCAGTGGCTTAGCAATCAGTTGTTGCGCTGGGGGCCGCGGGTTCGAATCCCGCACGGAACAAGTATTTGTATGGCCTACAAATAATTGTTCCGAGTCTCGATGTTTCTCCTTGTGCAATTTATGTTTGTAAACTGCCTCCACGAAACAGAAAGAAATCCTAGTGTGGGGGTAACGTTTTTTTAAAAAAAAAAACTAAAAAAAATTATTATTTTTTAAATTGTGCTATACTATTGTATAGTACAATCAAAATGATTTTCTTAAGGATATCCAATTTGGTAATAAAACAAAGTACAGTTACAGTTTATATAAGTCCCACTTCTGGGCACAGATTACCTCTCTTTTCTGAGATGGTTAATTAGGTAGAGTCAATAAATACATTGAAAATATTTCTACGCAGTAAAAACATTACATTAATTGAGTATAACTTAAGTAAGAATTTAATTGTTCTAACAGATCTCTTCTTATTTCTTTTCTTCTTTATTTTCTTTAATAATTATCATCGCAATAAGACTTTCTCCTATACCATGGAGGCATATTATATGTACATAAATTGCACAAGGACAAACATCCAGATCCGGAACAATAAATTGTAGGCCAAACATTACTCGCTCCGTGCGGAAATCAAACCTGATTATTGAACGCTGCCGAGTCTACGTAGCATAATTAATTTCAAAATACCATTTTATTTTACAATGTATACCTGACATTTTGAAAATTTTCTCCTATTCCGATCTGGGTCTAACGTAAGCATTATTTAAGAATAACATCAAGATTTCATAAAAGTTAAAAATAAACGTGTTTAAATCCGTATAGTTAATTAAATAAAATATGTATATGGAGATTTCTTCTCGTAGCGAACTAATTAATTTTAACGTTTTTAATATATTGGATTTCTACATACTAACGCCTGATTCTATTAATTATGTAGATTTCGCCTGAATATACGAAATTACGACACTAAGAAGATTTTTTTGCCCAATTTTCCGCTCGCACTCGCTATGTATCACCTTTTTTTATAGGATAAGGGTGACGAGCGAGCACACAGTCCACCTGATGGTAAGTGGTTGCTGTGGCCCATAGACATCTACATCTATCCTCGTATATGAATCAAAATGCAGATGGGTTGTCAGCCGTGAAGACTAAGATGGAATGCCCCTTTTCCAGTTAAAAGAGTCTCCGGTTCTCTACACTCATCATACGAAACACAGCAGCATTAAGCCGCTATTTTACGCTAGTATTTTGTTTGAGCGTGGTCCTTCCCCGGTCGAGCCGACCCATTCATGCCACTACTGTACAGTTAATATAGTTGCAGCATAATAACAGTACTTGCACTTGCATTGCAGTGTTTCAGTCTAAAGGGTATATTATATAGCTGCAGGTACCGCCACTTACTATCAGTAAGACCAGTAGTTCTTAGCCTTTTAGTGATGAGGGACTATTTCACCGATAGCTTGTCTTGTGACCACAGACTTTGAGACAATATGATTTTATAGCAACATTTATTTTTAAGTTTGCTCTATATACAAAACACACTAATATTAATGTGTTTGGACAATGTGCAATGATGATCATCAGAAACAGAAACTTTTTTATTCAATATAGATTATAAATAATGCTTATTGAAAGTCACTCTTTTGTATGATTACCACTGTTTTTAAATAAAACTAATTTTACGGATTTTATCGCGTATATTAACTTATTTTTAACTTATTTTTATATTCCCGACGTTTCGGGTGCTTTCCAGCACCCGTGGTCACGGGTGCTGGAAAGCACCCGAAACGTCGGGAATATAAAAATAAGTTAAAAATAAGTTAATATACGCGATAAAATCCGTAAAATTAGTTTTATTTAAAAATGTGTAGTGTTCGCGTAAATATAAGAAATCATTATGATTACCACTGGTTCGAAAAAAAACCTCTGTCCTGGGAAGAACCAGCAAGAAACCCAGCGGGACTTTTTTTTTAAATAACAGCTTACAATCATGTATGTTACACAAATTAACAACACAACAAATTAGAAATAGCTTGGTAGCGATTACCTCATTTCCAGGGGTTATTATCATCTATAAATTCATTAATATTATAATAACCCCTTTTATACAAACTTAGTTTAGTAAAGTTTTTGAACTGTGAGCAGGTCAAATTTTGTATATTTTCTGGAATTAAAAGCGTATACATCGCCCCAAGAATGAATTACTGACTCGATGGAGTCGAGTAACTGGTACTACTAGCTTGTGTCTGTTCCTAGTATTTACAGAATGAATATCACTTATTTTTGTAAAACTACTTTTATTTTTGTGTACGTACATTACATTTTCATAAATGTATTGAGAGGCCAAAGTTAATATATTAATTCATCTCCAGAAATGTACACTATTTTATTTTTGAGAAAATTGTAGGTACGATCTTGTTAACGCGGGATACTGGTTGCCTTCAGGAACCTACAGTGGTCCACCGAACCACCGGTTAATAACCAATGAGTTAGACTGTAAGTTCATTAGTCACTTCAGTTTATAAAAAAAAGTTATTTAAAAATGAATTCTACACCCAAAATTCGTTATCTAACTGTATAAAAACATTAGTTGGGTTCAACGTACGTCGCGCTCTTGGCGCGATTTTATCCGCACGGCTATTATTTACAACATGAAGTTATCGTCTAATAAATAATAACGAACTCTGTATCTTATGGGATTAGAATATAGATTGCAATGTGATTTATCAAAAGAAATTAACTACTTTGTTACTGTTAGTCGGTCCTGTTAGGACGTTGTGTTGACCTGTAAACAGCTGTTAGTCGGTCCTGTTAGGACGTGGTGTTGACCTGTAAACAGTCGGATTAAAAGCTGGTAGCACCCTAGGGTACGACATTGGCGCGCCTCTGGCGGCCCAATATTATAAATTGTAACTATGTATGTTTTTGCAAAGAAATTTAGTTGTAAAATAATTAGGCCACGTCCACAGGTAGGCATGAATGAAAAATGTAATCAAGTAAACGGGGCGCGATTCGGAAGCTCTACGTCTCTATAACAAGTAATTTTTTTAAATTTATGTAAGTTAATTTACTTATTTTTTTTTAGTTTAAAAATTTCAAAGAAACAAAGCATTCCAACTTAATCCTGCGCAGAGACAACTCATCTGCGTTTTGATTTAATCAAGGATCATCATCATTCACTTACCATCAGGTGGATTGTGTACTCGTTTGTCCTTGTACTTGCATAAAAAATATAGTGTAAAACCAATTAATAGCGGTTTAAGAATATCTACTACCGCGTGTCGTCCCGTAGGTGTCGTAAGAGGCGACATATAAAAATGCCAAGATATGGGCAGCAGCGTATTACTAATGTTACGAGCTTGGGGTTCGAGACAATTAAAAACTGCCGATTGAATTACCAAAATTGACACTTTAATTACACAACACTAATTACAATCTAAAACCACACAATTATAAAACACAATTGTCACTTTGGTTCGCAATTATTTCGCTTCGAAGTATTCTCTTGTATCGCCAATTCAATACTGCCCTGGTCGTGGACTATACCGGCCTTATATAGGGCCTCAGATAGTTTCCAGAACCTCCTACTGTAGCGACATCTAGAATGTTCGAGTACATATCGGTTCCGAAGTTTCTAGAAGGATCTTGACTCTCCTAGTTCTGCTACTCGACACTAGAGGGCGCTAGTGTAACTAGTGCTGCCATGTACAAGACATTAATAGTGGCGCGCAACACTGCCCCCTCCTAAGACATGCTCGTCCCGAGCATTATTGGCCCCATAATAACGCGCCAGTCGATCCACATGGACGATCTTAGGAGTACCTCTGACACCTTTCTGTATCCGGTAGGTTACGTCATTGATCCTTGTCACAATCCGGTACGGTCCGTCCCATTTAGCTTGAAGCTTAGGAGATTTCCCTTTGCTGCAAACTGGATTGTGTAACCACACTAGTGAACCTTCGTCAAACCCCTTGTTCATTTTGCGGTCATACCGTGTTTTCATCTTCTCAGACGTTTGCTGGCCCGTCTGTCTGACGTGCTCATAAATGTCATTCATTTTGTTCCACAAGTCATTTGCATAATCGGTTATACTGCGTGGGACATCAGGTGGTATTCCGGTGATCAGGTCTGCAGGCAGCCGTAATTCTCTCCCAAAGTTTGCGAAAGCTGGTGTCATTGATGTACTTTCGTAAACAGTTCTTCGATATGACAACAAAAACGGTTGTATGTGCCTGTCCCAGCCTCGTTGCCGTTTTTCCACAACTTTTGCTAGGTACCTCTCCAATGTCTGATTAAATCGTTTTACCATTCCATCAGATTGTGGGTGGTAAGAAGTTGTTCGTGTTTTATGAGTACCCATAACTCGGCAAGTTTCCTGGAATATTTGAGACTCAAAATTCCTTCCTTGATCGCTGTGAATCTCTAAGGGTACTCCAAAACAACAAAAGACTTCATGAACTAGTTTATCTGCAACTGTTGAAGCTTCTTGATTTAGAATGGCGAAGACTTCTGGCCACTTAGTGAAGTAATCCATCACAACCATGAAATACTTGTTACCACTTTCACTTTCCGGAAACGGCCCCGCAACGTCAATGGCTATCCTCTCCCATGGTGCACCAACATTGTACAATTTCAATGCGCCTCTACTACGAATTTGAGGTCCCTTTACAGCCGCACAACTTGTACATTTGCGGCACCAGTCCTCGACATCGTCACGACAGTGGACCCAGTAAAACCGTTCTCGGATCTTCAGTAGAGTTCGTTTAACTCCCAGGTGGCCTCCTGAAGAACCACTATGGTACAGCTGTAGAACATCCGGTACTTTAGCCTTAGGGACAACCATTTGCAAATGACATCTGTCTCCCCGACTATTTTCCCATTTACGGCACAGGATTCCATCCTGAATCAGCAAGCTGTCCCATTGGGCCCATTAGCTTTTCGTGGTCGAACTCATTGCTGAGACGTCGCTCCACTTGAGCTTAGGAGCACTGGCCTTCATCCATTCCAGAATCGGCTTAATGTCCGAATATTTCTGCTGTGCATGTTGTAGGCTGTCCTTCCACTCATTGCTGAGCTGGTCTGTCCTGCGTATCCTCACAAATACAACTTTCTTACCCTCTTGCCTAGTACAATGCTTGCAATCTTCAGGGCAAGGCCTTCTTGACAATGCATCTGCATTGCCATGAGATTTCCCGCTGTGATGTTCGATCACAAAGTCGTATTCCTGCAGTGGTTCAATCCATCTCGCAACTTGTCCTTCCGGATTTTTGAACTGCAATAGCCATTTCAGTGCAGCATGGTCAGTTCGTAAGTGGAATTTCCACCCCAGAAGATATTTGCTAAAATGCTGCAAGGACTTTGCCACAGCAAGCAATTCCCGTCTGGTGACACAATAGCTCCTTTCCGGCTTTGACAACGACTTGCTGAAGTACGCTATCAAAAACTCTTGATCACCATTCCGTTGAGACAACACACCGCCAAGTCCTATATCACTTGCGTCTGTGTCAACTATAAATTCCTTGCCCGCATCAGGGTACCCCAAAATAGGTGCACAAACAGCACAAACCCAAAAATGCTCTAACCTGTGTCTTGTCTTTTGGAACCGGCCAATCCTTGACAGCGGCAATTTTCTCTGGATCCGTGCGGATACCTTCTTCTCCTTGGCGTCTTGGCAATTATGGCTAATACCCCCCCCCCCCCCCCCCCCCTCCCCCACACACTAAAAACACTCTATGGGGAAGGCCTTTATATAATAGTGATCTCGTAATAGACTATAACGGTTATGTTTGCGTAAAAATTTCTCACCTTAATCTTACGTCATATTAACGAGAAGTTATAATTGATTGCGTCATACAGAAAATCCACGCGGGTAAGGAGATTATCAAACCAATGAAGTGCACAAGGCGAGCGCTTTTATTTTTATTCCATGTTACAGAGTAACTTAATTAAGAAAAAAACGTTGCTTAAAAAATCTTAGTCAATCTTATCCACAATTTGATAGATAAAAAACGTTCGAAAACAGATATTTAGGGGGCGGTTCGCTAGTATATATATATAGATAATTTCTATATGAATAGGGTTATTTGTTTTTTTTTTTAATTATAATAATTTACTAGTTGTATTACTGTCTTTTCGAAAGGTCACCACAAGAGGAAACCTTGAAAATCAATCGTAGTTTTGGGGGTGTGGCTTATAGCAATTTGTCGGTGAAGCTCACGGACGACTGAGGGAGTGTCATAATGAAAGTAATCCAATTACTTCATTATACGCAAATTTTAAGATAGCTATACTGAGCACTCGCTCGGAAATAAACCACGTAAGCGACAAATAACATTTTTATTTTTTACAAGTAAAGCACTTAGCCCTCTCGTCCTTAGGTCCATTTTGAAACGCAGCCACTGCTTCCTCGGCGTCCATAAAACGTTTTCCTCGAAGTTTTTCTTTTATTTTCGGAAATAAATAAAAATCGCAAGGTGCGAGGTCGTTGTATAGGGTGGGTGACCCAGTAATTCCACGTCTGACGTCGCCAAGTAGTTGATTGTTTGCTTGGCGGTGTGCGACAAGACATTGTCGTGGTGAAGTAGGATTCTACTGCGAGATCGTTTCTCCCGCACTTTTTCCAAGACAAGTGGCAAATAATTATTAGTGTACCACTCTGCAGTAACAATTTTTCGATCCTCTAAAACCATTGTTGCGTAGTGACCTGTCCTTCCGAAGAACGAGGACCACCATCTGTTTTTCCACGCTTCGACCTCTCTTCACTTTAGTTGGCAACTCCTCGGAAGGAAACACCCAGACAGCAGACTGTCTCTTAGTTTAAGGATCATAACAATAAATCTAGCTTCCATCACCCGTAAATATGTGGAACACAGCATTTGAGTCACCTCCGTTAAATCTTTGAACCATTTCACGACACCCAATAATTGTACGAAAATATTCTCAAAAAAGAAAGAATAATTTAATTACATACATGTTATTTAAGCTTTGTAAGTGTTGTTTAAGTTTTATTTCAAACTATAATATAATATTGTATTTAAACCGTTTACGATATTAAGTTGTACATACATTCCAGCTCACGTAAGTGCCTCCCCCCACTGTTTCATTAGTGAAATCGAACGAGCGACGTCATAGCTGTAGCTATGTACGTCCGTAGCTTTACTCCGTAGTACTCACGTGAAGCAGACGGGCCCGTCGTTGTAACGCTTCCTCCCACTTTGTTACTTAACCAACCCCCGCCGCTTTAGGATCGGTGCACACTGTCCAACTTAAAAAATAATAATATATCCATACATATAAAAGAATTGGGCTTAGTTTTTGAAAAGACAAAAATCAGTTTAAAAAGCAAAGGACAATGTCTAAACTCGCCTAAGAACCAACAGATATTTGACAATTACCAAAATTCTTATACTTAATTATGCATTAGATAACATTCATTAGATAGTAACGGACACTTCCGAATTGTGAAATCAAAATAAAAAGGACTTTTTCGATTTTGATCTTTGTACCTATTTTTTAATACTAATATGCTGCGTTTATGACCTCCTGTGATTTGGCCAATCGCACAATACCTTCACTCACATATTTCAAAAGTTGTCATAAACTCAAATATATTATGAAAACGTATATATTTTATAATATAAATGAGATTAATATATGCCACAAGGAACTGGGGTACAGTGAAATCATCTGTTTTCATTTAAAATAACAATACTATTGCACTCTCCTTGGCAAATCAGCATTGTGCCACGCAAAAAAAAAGTCAATAATGTTGACAAATGACAACACGTCAAAACTAAAAATAAATAGACAAACAATACATTTCTGCAAATGATTTCAGAATCTAAGTGCACTGTGCTGTAAGTTGGTTTGTTATGCGATAAGTTTTTATAAATTAAGACTCGGCTTGAACAACGGATATCGATACTTTTCTTTAGCGACTTACCTGGCTTGAATCACGGACTTTAACCAAATGAGACTGTATAAGTTGTATTAATTTGATATGAATAAAATAAATACCTAATCCCAATCTGAGTTTTATTTACCGTATAAATGCTAGGCTAAGACTGAACTGCTTACATTAGCAATAACATAGTAATGTTTCATAAAAATAAAACATAACCTCAAAATCTCTATGATAACTGCCAATATCTAAGTTTTCAGAAGTGTCCGTTAGGAGTTATTGTTTTTACATACAATTATGTGTAATTTCGAACTTAAAAAGGTATTTTCTTTCACTGTTGGTTCTTAGGCGAACATTGTACGGACGCAGAACGATGTCCTTTGTGCAAAATTGAACGGCAGCTTAAAATAGCATCTTAATGCTGCTGTGTTTCGTATGGTGAGTGTAGAGAACTGGAGAGAACCCTTTTAACTTGAAACGAGGCATTGCATCTAAGTTCTCAGGGGTGACATCGTATCTGCATTTTGATTCCTAATCAAGGATGGATGAAGATGTCTATGGCTCACAGCATCCACTTACCATCGGATCGACTGTGACTCGAGTTCGTTTTTCACCTTTATACTAAATAAAAATTCTTCACGCTTGAATATCCTTATCCCGATTCCAACGATTTTAACAGTATATGTGTATAAAAAGAATGTGTGTGTGTTAGTGACTTTACATTCTATTGTGATCTCACTGTCGGTATTTTAGAAAAAACACTGTTTCTACAAAAAAAAAAAATACTGCGCATAATAGAATTTTAATGTGTTACACGAAAATTGTTAAAGGACAAAAGTTAGTTTGACTGATTATATTATACGAAAAGACACTTCGTATAGATTAGGCAGTTAACACGGCAATTACTTACATCGGTTTATAAATAATTCGTGTTTTAGTGAACTTTTTCGTCTCGCGATTTGATCTCCAAATTTATTGCAGAATACTTGGCTTTATATTATAAAACTTATAGATATCCCGTATTCGTTTGGATTTAACTTAAATCTACTAACGGTTTCTACATGAGATTTTCACGAAATTAACTCCGATGAACAAAGAAAGTTAGACGGAGCGCTAAGTACATTTCAAGTGACGGCGAAACCAAACCGAAACCATGATCAAGTTACTGTAAGCACCTGCACACGCATATACATCTAAAATAATTTGCAACCAAAAACACTCCGTCTGTCTTTCTTAGTTGGTCTAAGGAAAAAAATAGCCTTGAGTCAAACTTATGCAAGTCATGTTGCACGCCCATACGTTCACTTATCTGAATAGAATGCGTCATGTTAACTTATACATAAATAGTACTATTTTTTTTTACTTTTTTGCATAGTGCAAACAAAAACATCGATAAAACCGCTTAACACCGCTAAAAATATACCTAGCTGACGTAAAACACCAACGGTCCGAGAAGTCCGGCAGTATGTGAATATGTTCAGGACCGTCTCAAATATTACATCAGATTTTGATGTGTTTGAATTCTTGCAAAAGAACACAGATTGCGATCTAGAATGTTTCGCGAAGTTATTGAAATTACAGACTTTCTAATTGCAATACTCGTACATATCTCAATCAGCTAATAATAAAACTAAATCCAAACACAAGCACGACACTGCAAACTTTCAAAATACTGTATGCTTCTGCCTTGATCGGACCAAAAGTTTATATTTAAAACTTGAAGTTAACCTTCGTTAACTATGACATTAGGACGTTAACCACCTCAGCCTTGTCCGTTGACCATGGCTGCTGTAAAGCATCCGAAACGTCCAGAATTAAAAAAGTAAAAAATAAAACGTGATAAATTATTTTATTGCAATACAGTTTTCAGTTTTTATTTTGATCAATTCATCTTTACCGCTAACGTCACATGTAGCACGTGCTGCGCAGTGTGAGCTCGTCCTAACATACCTTCATGCAGTAGATTGGCCTACGCTATCATAAGCGGCGGTCACATAATGCCGCGTCTCCACAACATGTGAGACCGTCCCGTAACGCAATCGGACATGTCGATATCGACCGTGATAACTTATCACTTAAATCTGTCGTAGTGTTTCTGGTAAACCTTTGTTGTCTTCAAGGTGGTGGGGTTGTGTATGTGATCTTCAGTTGTTTAGTGTTGTGTTGACAGTTAATGCAACTTAATCGTTAGTTGTGCGAGACTTCTCTTTTGTAAGTATTTGCTTTTTTATATGAGAGGAGGTAAACGAGCATACGGCTCACCTAATAGTAAGTGACTGTCTCCTTAGACTCCAGCGAGTCGGTTATTTCTTCATGGGGCAGTGTATAACGCTTTTACTTTAGACTTTATCTATCAAAAGGTTTAAAACGCTAAGGTGCTGCAACCCATAGACATCTAAATAAATATTTATAATATATCCTCAATTAAGAATCAAAATGCATATGCGTCACCCCTGAGGACCCATTTATGCTACAATCATATTATTATAGCTGTCGTACTTAGTGGCTCTTGCATGACTCTACCACGTTAAAAAGTGACAAAGTTTGATTGACATCGATCTCTCTTGATGAATCATTCAAATAAAAAAAGAGATATATTTTTTGTGTAGATCGGACCAAACAATAAAAAGTTGAAGATAGCCTTTGTTAACTATGACATCAGGACGTCAAACACCTTAGCCTCCCTCGTGACTATGGGTGCTGTAAAGTGCTCGAAACGTCGGGAATTAAAAAAGTTAAAATTAAACGCGATAAAATCCTTAAAATTAGTTTTATTCTATAAATTCATTACATAAGAGATATGTTTTTAGTTTCACGTTGAAGTTCTTGTTATAATGTTCTAGCGATGCCATCCCATTCATGAGATTGCGCTAAAACTTTGTCAACTTATTGCTTGCACTTTTGAGAAGGTTATAGGCGTAGTACAATTAATTTACAGTAGCTGGCGCGCATATTGTACAGACAAATTTATTTGGAAGTTACCTCATTCTATTTGTAAATTTCACATCTATACTACAAATAAATAAAATTGAAGTGTCTGTTTGTAATGTCAAAATTACATAATGTCAAAATTAAATATACGGTACTAATAACAAAAACACATTTTTAAAGTTTTTGTCTGTCTGTCCGTCTGTCTGTCTGTCTGTTTGTTCCGGCTAATCTCTGAAACGGCTGGACCGATTTTGATGTGATTTACACTGGCAGATAGTTGATGTCTCAATGAGTAACCTAGCCTACTTTTATTTTAGAAAAAAAAATCAGGGTACCGCGCAAAAAAAAATTAAAACTCTAAATAACACGCGGACGAAGTCGCGGGGAACAGCTAGTTTCTAACTAAATAGTATAACTGTTCCAATTTTAAAACGATATTTCTACAATTACTTCTTCTTCGGCTGCAACGCGCCGGGTACCAGCTAGTATTGCAAATAACACGCAGTATTTGTTTGTGTACTCTATACACACGCTTTATGTGTGTTGCTGTCTAATAATTACCACAATGAATTTCTGAGAGGCAATAACGTATTTGGATTCGCTGGATTGTATTGTTTAGCAGACGCGGCGATCATTAGTGCAGCTTCCTTTATGTTACTGACGCATTATCCTGTAAGATGGTAATATTAATTACAGTGTTACTGATAGATTTATTAAAAGTTAGTAGTGGTAGTAGTTAGTAAGATAGTTTTGTAGTGTCTGGCCCACCCCTTAAATAGTGGCATCTTTCAGAGCGAATTACTGCTCCTGATAACTTCTTGACAATAAATCCAATAACGGATATTTGACTCGGCCTGGAATTTATACCTGGAACTACGTGATTAGCAGTTTAGTGAGTGACGAAACACGGAGACCCTTTTTACTGCTAATAAGGCATTCTATCTTGGTCCACAGGGGTGACTAATGTCAATACAATTAATTTTAAATTCTAAATCTAAAAAAGATATATATTTATGGATCCCAGTATCTACGTTCCTATCGTTTGTCACTGTTTATTAGATTTTTACATACAATTATTGTATGTGAAAAATCTATCCAATGCGCTCAATGGAGTCATTTGATCCTCTTCATAAATGAGTTTTTGGTTATGAGGAATATTAGGTGTCTGTCATTAAGAGACAAACAAAGGCGTCAGTATCAAAACAATCCCCCCTCCCCCCTCACACTACTCCAAAAGCAGGGTCAAAAGCACTTGCGAAAATAACTTCGCACGGCACAACGCGACGCTTTGTTTGTACCGCGCGACATACGAATAATGAGCAATGACGCGAGCGGTACAGGGTTGCTAGTTGTAGGGTGCATCGGGGTACTTTGAGGATAAGAGGGCGGAAATACGGACGAGTTTAATGGGACGGATATATAATTTTCAACCGGTTAAGGCAGTGAAGTACATGACGTGGAAAAACTTTCCTGACGGGAAACGCGCTTGGACGATCTATTAGAGAAAGAAGACTTTTAGGCATTAAAGTAGTTATGTACTACGTACGTACGTGCTAGGAGAGATGCCGAAATTTGGTCCTTTGCAATACACTTTAGCTGAAACTCACTTTCTGTCTGTTTAAATTTAACTAGTTTTTATGGATTTTATCGCGTATTTTATGTTCCTGACGTTTCAGCACCTATAGTCACGGGGGGACTGAGGTGTTCGATGTCCCAACGTCATAATTAAACCACTGCTAACTTCAGGATAAAAACCGTAAAACCTAACTTCATTAAAATGTGCAGTGTTTGCGTAAACATAAGCAATTATTACTTCTTCTGTGCCATAACAAGTGGTAAAATTAAACATTTTGTACAACCAACTTCAATATAAATTATTAAGGAAAACTCTACTGGTCAGACCTTTTTCAAATTTATATGGGACTACATGAGAAGCACCAGCTTTCAAATAGAAAAAGAATCATCAAGATAATCAAGTAGAAAAAAGTTATGAGGTAACACGTATAAAAAAGAAAAAAATAATAAAAACGGTCAAATTGTGTACCTCCTCCTTTTTGAAGTTAAACGACTTCAAAAAGGAGGAGGTACACAATTTGACCTTGTTGAAATATACTCAGTGCCTCCTTCCACGCGCACAGATTTTGTTCGCGGTGTCTGTTCTAGTACATACTCTAAGGGAAAAAGGAATAAAGATATGTGCGTGATAACACGTTACCCCACACTAGAATTTTCTTCTATATCGCGGAGGCAGTTTATATACATAAATTTCATGAGGACAAACACATGAGGACAGACCCGGAACAATTATTGGTAGGCAATCGAAACAATTGTTCCGTGCGGGATTAAACGGCCCTCAGCGCCACAACTCATTGCTAATTCACTGCGCCACGGAAACAGTGGTAGACAGAACAGTTTTTAACAGTGGTAGAGCCACGCGGCAGTTTTTGCTGTCGCACGGATGGGCCGGCTCGAACCGTGGTGGTATCACGACCTCACAGAAAACCAGCGTGAAGTAGAGGTAGGTTTACCTCTGCGTTTCGCTTGGTGAGTGCCGGAGGCCCTCTTTACTGGAAATGAGGCATTCCATCTTAGTCCTCACGGGTGACAACACATCTACATTTTGATTTGTAATAAAGGATAGATGTAGATGTCTATGGGCCGCAGCAACCGCTTACCATCAGGTGGACTGTGTGCTCGTTTGTCACCCTTATACTATAAAAAAAAAAACTAAAATTACATTAGCCCTAGGGCGACATTTAATTTTACTTGTCTATTAGTAGCAAATTGTGCTTAATGTACCTAGGTGCAATTACATTTAGGATAGTTTGTTTAGCCTTATCGCTAGACAGCGATTTTTATCAGGTAAACCTTTGCTGAGGCAACTATTATAATTCAAACTAGAAGAAGTGCGTATATAATATACATTATATTATCTATGTTTATATAGAATATAAAAATAGAAAACATATAACAAATATATAATTATCATAGACAAACATACCTAAGGACGCTTCCGATATTACATTAAGTAGATAAATATTTTTTTATATATAGAATAAGGGTGATAAACGTGCTCACAGTTCACCTGATGGTAGGTGGATGCTGTAGCCCATAGACATCTTCATTTATCCTTGATTAAGAATCAAAATGCAGATGCGTTGTCACACCTGAGCACTAAGATGTAATACCTCCAATCTAGTAAAAAAGGTCTCCGGTTCTCTACACCCACAATACGAAACAGCAGCGTTAAGCTGATATTTTACGCTGGTATTCTGTGAAAGCGAGGTCCTATCCCGTTCGAGGCGACCCATTCGTGCTACGACCATAATGTAGCTGCATTATGGCTCTACCACGTATATATATTTTATACCGATTTTTCCGGACCGATACGACTTAGGGACCTTCAAGAAAAGAGCGTACTCCTTTTTAAAAGGCCGGCAACGCATCTGCAATTCCCCTGGTGTTGCGGTTGTTCATGGGCGGCGGTAGTCACTTACCATCAGGTGAGCCGCATGCTCGTTTGCCCCCTCTCCTATAAAAAAATACTTTATTTCTCCTTTTAATAGGTTCCTATTTAGAACATTACATCGTAATATACCTCGGATAGGATAGAAGTAGCAGCTTGTAAAGATGCAAAAATAAGAAATGTTAAACGTACGTAAAATGGTTCGGTGTTTTTAAACTTTTTAAACATTCGCAAGACTGTTTTAGAATGAGTAGGTGGCTGGAAAAGTAGAAACGTATCGCAATATTAAAAGTTACGAAGGTCATATATCACAAAGGTTAAAGGAACATCTGAAACGTCAGCGGTTCTGATTTTGTAATGATTTCTTATATAATTTTTATAGTCCCTCCTGTGACCGTGGGTGGCCTGAAGCACCTGAAACGTTGAAAATTAAAACTAAACGCGATAAAATCCGTAAAGTTCGTTCATTTAAAATCTAGCACGAATGGGTCGGCTCGACCGGGGAAGGACCACGCTCTCACAGAAAACCAGTGTAAAATAGCAGCTTAACACTGCTGTGTCGTATGGTGAGTGTAGAGAACCGGAGAGCCTTTTTACTGGCAAAGAGGCATTCCATCTTAGTCCTCACGGGTGACAACGCATCTGCATCTTGAGTCTTTATTGAGGATAGATGTAGATGTCTATGGGTCACAGTAACCACTTACCATCAGGTGGACTGTGTGCTCGTTTGTCACCCGATCCTATAAAAAAATATATATATTTTGACTAGTTTTTGTAAAATAATTGTTAATTTAATAGAATACAGTCCACACACAGCACAGTCCACCTGATGGTGAATAGATATTGTGGCCCGTAGACATCAACAAATATTCTCGATTAAGAATCAAAAGGCCGATACGTTGTGACACACCTGAGAACTATAATGGAAAGCTTCGTTTCTAGTAAAAAGGATTTTCGGTTCTCTAAACTCTATATACGAAACACAGCATTATTCTCCTGTTTTTAGTTTTAGTTATTCTCCAGCCATAATATAGCTGCAGTTTGACTCCATTACGTAACCTGCGATTTTTAATACACCTGCCTAAGTTGATGGTTAAGTTAAATCCTCTTTGCAACTGGGACGCCCATGGATTGTATTTTTAACAGCTATTAAAGAAAACATACGAATGGGTCGGCTTGACCGGAGAAGGACCACGCTCTCACAGAATACCAACGTAAAATAGCAACTTAACGCTGCTGTGTTTCGTATGGTGAGTGTAGTGAACCGAATACCCTTTTTACTGGAAATGAGGCATTCCTTCTTAGTCCTTACGGATGACAAGACATCTGCATTTTGATTCGTAATCGAGGATAGATGTCCAATGTGATCCACTTACTATCTGGTGGACTGTATGCTCGTTTGTCACCCATATTCTATAAAAAAAACATTGTGAGGAATCGAAACTGTCATATGTTATGAAAATTGACCTTAATGAGATTGTTGTATTGCCACCTATCGGAAACCATAAGACATTTTTCTCTATTTAGACACCCATGGTATGAAGTAGGAGAATAGAATCTGATGTGTCCAAAGTCCTAAGCTTTTAAATATAGTTCCATTGCGTTTCCTAAGTTAAGGAAACAAAAATTCTGTCCTTATAAGTATAATAAAGTATGAGCACGTTATAATATTGCGTTTGTGTTTAATAGAATCCGTCAGTTTTTTTTAAAGCCACCTTAACACGGCAATTAATTATTACTTTTCCCCAAGTGACAACCCTAAACCACGACTATTATAAACGTTTATCAGTAGCTTCAACTAAGGACGTCATTGATATACAAAATAAAGACGTACGATAAGATGTGTGATCTATTGTTTATCTCGTTGGTTACATGAAAAATATCGCCATTGTTTTTCGTGCATAAAAGCGAAACAAAACACCGATCCAGAAGCGTTGATTACTCACATACATGCCTTTGTTTTAGAGAGCTATTTTAGCTTGTAAACAAGAGAAGACGTTTGCAACAATGAAATTAATGAGTCGTCTAAAATAAATGCCATGATTTGATGACACTATTATATAATATCCTCCTCGTACCGTGTAGTGGGGATGTAAGAATATACTACCCAATATCGTTCCGGGGATGTCGTAAGAGGCGACAGAGGGTAATAAACCAGGAGAAGGGCAGCAGCGTCTTTTTGATAACAACCAGAAAATAAAAACTGCGATTACCAGTTGCCTCAGCCAGTATCTGAATCCTCGGCGTCGACATATCGAGTGACGTGCAGTTTGTGCAGACTCACTGGCACTGCGAAGAGATGTTGCATCTCTATCGCATTTACCACGGGTAGTGCTCTGAGGAACTGTTCGGACTAATTCCAGCCGCACAATTTCACCATTGCATGCACATCGCGACAAAACTCGCGATACCATCCATACCATCTGGATGATTGGCGGTCCACCAATGTGCGATTTAAAAGAAGTTTTCTTCCTCGCACAACTTCCTTGTGGAATTGACTACCACCAGAGGTTTTTCCGAATCGATACGACTTAGGGGCCTTCAAGAAAAGAGCGTACTCCTTTTTAAAAGGCCGGCAACGCAACTGTAATTCCCCTGGTGTTGCAGTTGTTCATGGGCGGTGGTAATCACTTACCATCAGGTGAGCTGTATGCTCGTTTGCCCCCTCTCCTATAAAAAAAATTACCAACCCGTCTACCAAGTACCTACTTCAACAATGTTCAGCAGTGAACTTTGAATAAGTAAATTTGACGGCTCCGTGGTGCAGTGGCTCAGCAATGAGTTGTTGCGCTGGGGCCGCGGGTTCGAATCCCGCACGGAAAAGTCTTTGTATGGCCTACAAATAATTGTTCCGGGTCTGGATGTTTGTCCTCGTGCAATTTATGTTTGTAAACTGGCTCCACGATACAGGAGAAAATCCTAGTGTGGGAGTAACGTTTTTAAAAAAAAGAAAAGAAAATGAATGAATAAATCCTCCTCCTCTTTTTTGAATTATAATATTGTATAAAAGCTTTTACAAAAATTTACTTCGCAAATATCCGCGTTATAAAATAAAATGATGTGTCTTACCTAGTATGAAGAAGCACCTCCCGCCCTCCCTCAATCGCGTGCACTAACCCCGTCACCACTAATCCCAGCACCGCTACTCCCAACACCACTACACTAGGCAAGACACACCACTGACGATAATACGACACGTGTTTCGCCTCTACACGAGGCATCCTCAGGTGATATAGACTCTACGGTGGCTAACCGCTAAGTGAGCGGCGAGCCAAAACAACTGCCTTTTATACAAACCGATGACGCAACCGCTCTCTACCTAAGAAGCGAGCGACTGCGTCATGCGATAAAACATGCGACCAATCACCGCTGGACTTACGCAGCCGTTTGTAAAATTAAAAACAAACCGCCGCGCAACGCCCACATTATTAGAGAGCAGGCTTGAAGATATTTAAGAGTGGTGAGTTAGTAACATTTGTTTGTTCATTCAGCAATGCAACGGTATTATTATTACTTTTTAATATCTCTAACTGTTCCAGCACACACAGCCGCAGCCCCTTATTACACGTATGTAAGACTTTAAAGGAGTGGTCGTTGGCTAGGTTGTGTCCAGTGTCCAAAAGATGTTTGGCAAAATGGGATTTATCGGGATTGCAATTCCTGTACGCGGCTAAATGCTCTTTATAACGTGTCTCGAAATTGCGACCAGTCTGACCCACGTAAACGGCGTGGCATTCGTCACAAACAAGTTTGTAAACACCTGACTTTTGACGAATATCCAACTTATCTTTACTATTACAGATATTTCTAAGAGAATTGTTTGTTTTAAACGCCACATAAACGCCGTTTTGTCGAAGAGTATTAGCTACTTTTTCAGATATGGGGCCTAAGTAGGTCAAACTGCTCACATATCGATGAACACTTTGAGGTTGAACCGCGTACAGAGAGTTGCGAATAACATGCTTTTGTTTCTTTTTAATTAAATTGTTAATGAGATTTTTTGAAAAACCGTTAGAGACCGCTATTTGATAAATTATATTAAGTTCTTTTAAATAATTTTCTTTACTTAATGGGACAGTGAACAACCGGTTAATGTAACAATAAAAAGCGGCTACTTTATGTTGCCATGGATGACATGATGACGCGGGGATGACTGTGTCGGTGTGAGTTGGCTTTCGATAAATTTGGAAAACATGTGACGATTCTTTTCTTGTTATTGTTAAGTCAAGAAAATTAAGGGAACAATCTTGTTCCAATTCAAGTTTAAATTTAATTTTGTCATGGACTCTATTTATTTTATTGAGGAAAACATCCAGTTGTCTCCTTGTGCCAGTCCAGCAAATAATTATGTCGTCTACATATCGATAGTAATATAAGATATTTTGATTGACAACTATATGTTGTTTTTCGAAATTATCCATGAAAATGTCCGCCATAAGGGGACTTAGAGGGGACCCCATAGCTAACCCTTCTTTTTGTAGATAGAAACGGTTATTAAACCGGAAATAGTTTTGTTTCATACAGAGAGAGGTTAAGTTAAGAAGATCATTTGTTTCCCCGGGATGTAGACGACGTTTTTCAAAGAGATCTGCGAGTATACGCAAACAATCAGGGGATGGGACATTTGTGAAAAGACTATCAACGTCTAAAGATAACAATATGGATTTAGGAGGAATACGAATATCTTTAATTTTGGAAATGAGATCTAAGCCATTTTTTAGGCTGTAAGTGGGGTTGAATCCAGATTTCTCTCGAAGGAGGAAGTTTAATTTTTTAGCAAGGAAATAAGCTGGTGCACCAATATATGAGACAACTGGACGAATAGGAACATGTTCTTTATGTATTTTTGGTAACCCATATAAAATGGGTGCTTGAGGATTCATTGGAACAAGATTGCTCCGAGACAAGTTGTGATCGGGAAAAACATATGATTGTATTATATATAAAAAATTAAACTTCCTCCTTCGAGAGAAATCTGGATTCAACCCCACTTACAGCCTAAAAAATGGCTTAGATCTCATTTCCAAAATTAAAGATATTCGTATTCCTCCTAAATCCATATTGTTATCTTTAGACGTTGATAGTCTTTTCACAAATGTCCCATCCCCTGATTGTTTGCGTATACTCGCAGATCTCTTTGAAAAACGTCGTCTACATCCCGGGGAAACAAATGATCTTCTTAACTTAACCTCTCTCTGTATGAAACAAAACTATTTCCGGTTTAATAACCGTTTCTATCTACAAAAAGAAGGGTTAGCTATGGGGTCCCCTCTAAGTCCCCTTATGGCGGACATTTTCATGGATAATTTCGAAAAACAACATATAGTTGTCAATCAAAATATCTTATATTACTATCGATATGTAGACGACATAATTATTTGCTGGACTGGCACAAGGAGACAACTGGATGTTTTCCTCAATAAAATAAATAGAGTCCATGACAAAATTAAATTTAAACTTGAATTGGAACAAGATTGTTCCCTTAATTTTCTTGACTTAACAATAACAAGAAAAGAATCGTCACATGTTTTCCAAATTTATCGAAAGCCAACTCACACCGACACGGTCATCCCCGCGTCATCATGTCATCCATGGCAACATAAAGTAGCCGCTTTTTATTGTTACATTAACCGGTTGTTCACTGTCCCATTAAGTAAAGAAAATTATTTAAAAGAACTTAATATAATTTATCAAATAGCGGTCTCTAACGGTTTTTCAAAAAATCTCATTAACAATTTAATTAAAAAGAAACAAAAGCATGTTATTCGCAACTCTCTGTACGCGGTTCAACCTCAAAGTGTTCATCGATATGTGAGCAGTTTGACCTACTTAGGCCCCATATCTGAAAAAGTAGCTAATACTCTTCGACAAAACGGCGTTTATGTGGCGTTTAAAACAAACAATTCTCTTAGAAATATCTGTAATAGTAAAGATAAGTTGGATATTCGTCAAAAGTCAGGTGTTTACAAACTTGTTTGTGACGAATGCCACGCCGTTTACGTGGGTCAGACTGGTCGCAATTTCGAGACACGTTATAAAGAGCATTTAGCCGCGTACAGGAATTGCAATCCCGATAAATCCCATTTTGCCAAACATCTTTTGGACACTGGACACAACCTAGCCAACGACCACTCCTTTAAAGTCTTACATACGTGTAATAAGGGGCTGCGGCTGTGTGTGCTGGAACAGTTAGAGATATTAAAAAGTAATAATAATACCGTTGCATTGCTGAATGAACAAACAAATGTTACTAACTCACCACTCTTAAATATCTTCAAGCCTGCTCTCTAATAATGTGGGCGTTGCGCGGCGGTTTGTTTTTAATTTTACAAACGGCTGCGTAAGTCCAGCGGTGATTGGTCGCATGTTTTATCGCATGACGCAGTCGCTCGCTTCTTAGGTAGAGAGCGGTTGCGTCATCGGTTTGTATAAAAGGCAGTTGTTTTGGCTCGCCGCTCACTTAGCGGTTAGCCACCGTAGAGTCTATATCACCTGAGGATGCCTCGTGTAGAGGCGAAACACGTGTCGTATTATCGTCAGTGGTGTGTCTTGCCTAGTGTAGTGGTGTTGGGAGTAGCGGTGCTGGGATTAGTGGTGACGGGGTTAGTGCACGCAATTGAGGGAGGGCGGGAGGTGCTTCTTCATACTAGGTAAGACACATCATTTTATTTTATAACGCGGATATTTGCGAAGTAAATTTTTGTAAAAGCTTTTATATAATGGATTTCCGCAAAGTAACGCCTGATTCTATTAATTATATTAAAAAGGCTAGCATGGCCGACCAGGCAAGACTCTATGTCAAATTAACAAAACTCCATCGTATTGCTGCCCAAAATGTTTGGTTCAATCAGCAGTGCAAACAACTTCATGTTATTCCCAATTATATTCAAATACGTTCCAGCACAAATAGTCGAGCGGCCAGTATTGCTATTTCTAAAGCTCAGAACATTTGGCTTAATGAGGAGTGTCGTCGTTGGTTTTCCAATAGAGATAATTTAAAAATCCACCTTAAAGTATTATACTCTGAACTTTCATATAAATTACATAATATTGAATTTGATATTTTGGATGGAAAAGCCAGAGAACTTGCTTCAATGGCTGTTTATGAGAAATATCAAATTCAGTCCCGTAAATTACAACGACTTGTATCCTCTTCATCCCGTAATCGTAATAACGACATACATACAGAATATCACCAATTTTATCCCCGAGTTAAAAATCTTTCCGATGTCCAGTTTCCAACAGATGAGTGGACTCTTTTACATAAAGGCCTAAAGTATAATTTAACACCTTCGGTCTCCCAAAAATCGTTAGAGACTATGGCTGTTGACGCGGAGGTGGCTGTTGTGATCGGGAGGAAAGATAACATCGTTAAAAGTTTGGTAGCTAATGAAATTCGGGCTGTGCCCGCGTCTTCCCATTTCAATCCTGAGTTCCCTGTTTTTAAGTCCCTAAAGCAGAGAATAAGGGAAAACGACCTTATTGTTACTAAAGCCGATAAAGGCAATACTGTTGTTATTATGGAGAGTAGTGGGTACAGCCAGAAAGTTAACGATGTTATCCAAGGTGATGACTTTGAGCTATTGGAGTCTGACCCAACCAAAAAGTTTACTTCGGATATTAAGTTATGTATACAACAGTCATCATATGTTTTTCCCGATCACAACTTGTCTCGGAGCAATCTTGTTCCAATGAATCCTCAAGCACCCATTTTATATGGGTTACCAAAAATACATAAAGAACATGTTCCTATTCGTCCAGTTGTCTCATATATTGGTGCACCAGCTTATTTCCTTGCTAAAAAATTAAACTTCCTCCTTCGAGAGAAATCTGGATTCAACCCCACTTACAGCCTAAAAAATGGCTTAGATCTCATTTCCAAAATTAAAGATATTCGTATTCCTCCTAAATCCATATTGTTATCTTTAGACGTTGATAGTCTTTTCACAAATGTCCCATCCCCTGATTGTTTGCGTATACTCGCAGATCTCTTTGAAAAACGTCGTCTACATCCCGGGGAAACAAATGATCTTCTTAACTTAACCTCTCTCTGTATGAAACAAAACTATTTCCGGTTTAATAACCGTTTCTATCTACAAAAAGAAGGGTTAGCTATGGGGTCCCCTCTAAGTCCCCTTATGGCGGACATTTTCATGGATAATTTCGAAAAACAACATATAGTTGTCAATCAAAATATCTTATATTACTATCGATATGTAGACGACATAATTATTTGCTGGACTGGCACAAGGAGACAACTGGATGTTTTCCTCAATAAAATAAATAGAGTCCATGACAAAATTAAATTTAAACTTGAATTGGAACAAGATTGTTCCCTTAATTTTCTTGACTTAACAATAACAAGAAAAGAATCGTCACATGTTTTCCAAATTTATCGAAAGCCAACTCACACCGACACGGTCATCCCCGCGTCATCATGTCATCCATGGCAACATAAAGTAGCCGCTTTTTATTGTTACATTAACCGGTTGTTCACTGTCCCATTAAGTAAAGAAAATTATTTAAAAGAACTTAATATAATTTATCAAATAGCGGTCTCTAACGGTTTTTCAAAAAATCTCATTAACAATTTAATTAAAAAGAAACAAAAGCATGTTATTCGCAACTCTCTGTACGCGGTTCAACCTCAAAGTGTTCATCGATATGTGAGCAGTTTGACCTACTTAGGCCCCATATCTGAAAAAGTAGCTAATACTCTTCGACAAAACGGCGTTTATGTGGCGTTTAAAACAAACAATTCTCTTAGAAATATCTGTAATAGTAAAGATAAGTTGGATATTCGTCAAAAGTCAGGTGTTTACAAACTTGTTTGTGACGAATGCCACGCCGTTTACGTGGGTCAGACTGGTCGCAATTTCGAGACACGTTATAAAGAGCATTTAGCCGCGTACAGGAATTGCAATCCCGATAAATCCCATTTTGCCAAACATCTTTTGGACACTGGACACAACCTAGCCAACGACCACTCCTTTAAAGTCTTACATACGTGTAATAAGGGGCTGCGGCTGTGTGTGCTGGAACAGTTAGAGATATTAAAAAGTAATAATAATACCGTTGCATTGCTGAATGAACAAACAAATGTTACTAACTCACCACTCTTAAATATCTTCAAGCCTGCTCTCTAATAATGTGGGCGTTGCGCGGCGGTTTGTTTTTAATTTTACAAACGGCTGCGTAAGTCCAGCGGTGATTGGTCGCATGTTTTATCGCATGACGCAGTCGCTCGCTTCTTAGGTAGAGAGCGGTTGCGTCATCGGTTTGTATAAAAGGCAGTTGTTTTGGCTCGCCGCTCACTTAGCGGTTAGCCACCGTAGAGTCTATATCACCTGAGGATGCCTCGTGTAGAGGCGAAACACGTGTCGTATTATCGTCAGTGGTGTGTCTTGCCTAGTGTAGTGGTGTTGGGAGTAGCGGTGCTGGGATTAGTGGTGACGGGGTTAGTGCACGCAATTGAGGGAGGGCGGGAGGTGCTTCTTCATACTAGGTAAGACACATCATTTTATTTTATAACGCGGATATTTGCGAAGTAAATTTTTGTAAAAGCTTTTATATAATGGATTTCCGCAAAGTAACGCCTGATTCTATTAATTATATTATAATATTGTAGTATACAACGTAATTAATGTTTACAATTTATTAATAATCTAATATTAGTTTTTAAGACTATTACACGGGCTAGTTGGTGAAGTCGCAAGACTGAAGACAGACTCCAACAGAAAAACAGTGTTCAGAGATTCGCACCTTTGACGCTTTTCCTTGGCATTTCTTTATCAACTCTTCCCGTCGTTAATTTGATATAGAAAAGGAAAGGAATAAATCAGCTACAGTACAGCAAAGCTGTACAACTCAGCGGATAAGCGAAACCTATAAAACGTATTGTAAGCAAGCAAGCAAACCGAGTTCGATCCGCAGTTCGAAATAATGGCATCAATAAAATTGTTACTTCTAATTGTAATATTGCGTGCTGATAAATCCGTTTTTCATTCTCGGACCTTAAGCACGTAAAGTCGTTGGAACTGCGCCTGATTTCTCTCCCTTCGTGTACGGTTGCCGTCCCATCAGACTATGAGAGTGAGGGAATAGAGATTGTACTTTTGCTTGTGCACAAACTCGTGCTCTATAACCGTGTCTTACGCACATGGTTAAAACTGGAACTGAACCTCATAGGAGGGACATTATGCCATAGCTGCCACGCTTGGCGAGCGGTTGGCAACCGCAGTTTTTTTATTTTTGTCGTTATTAGGAATACATTCTTACATCGCCACTACACGCCATTAGCTTAACTTTATAATATTATGTTAGATACCAATAGTCGATTGGTGTAAATCCACAAAATCACCATAAGCTGGGTTGTTATATGGTAAACTGAGATTGGAGAACTTGAGAATGTAACTCTTGTGAATTCTTAGCGAAATGCGTATGTAATAATGTGTGTAACTTGTTTCAGATGCCCCGTAGCCGGGACGAAATGCAAGTAAACGTGGCGGGCCTAAGGAGGAATATTAAAAATCTTGCGCACAACTATTCTGATGCCCAGGTGACCATTTTTCTAAGATAAAATAATAATATTTTAAAAATTTTTTTTTGTACATATACGGACTGACTTCAGTGAGACCTAAGTGACTATGGACCGGCCCATAGCTCGAAAATCCGAAAAAAATACGAGGGTGGATTGAAAAGTACTCGGCCTAACCAAGAAAATAAACAAATACTAAATCAGTTATATTTTTATTTTTCTACATAATCACCATCAAGTTCAATACACTTTTGCCACCTCCCCTTCCAAGCATTTAGACCGTTGAAAAAAAATGATTCTTCCTTAGAGTCAAAATATGCGTCTACAGCTGCTTTGACCTCGTCGTTTGTCGAAAATCTTTGACCTCCCAAGTGCTTTTTTAGGTTAGGGAACAGAAAGAAGTCTGATGGTGCCAGATCAGGTGAATACGGCGGATGCGGTAACAGTTCAAAGCCACAGTTGTGAATTTCAGCCATTGACTGTACTGACGTGTGAACACGGGCGTTATCTTGATGAAACAGGACTTTTCTTCTGAGCATTCCTCGACGTTTTTCTTTTATTTCCTCTCGTAAACGACGTAGTAAGATGCAGTAGTAATCAGAGTTTATATTCTGACCCCTTTCAAGATAATCAATCATAATCACACCTTTCGAGTCCCAGAATACTGAAGCCATCACCTTATTTGCCGACAAAATCGACTTAGCCTTTTTAGGGGGTGGTGAACCAGGTCTTCTCCACTGTTTTGATTGTTGTTTTGTTTCCGGTGTACAGTAATGAACCCATGTTTTGTCCATAGTAACAAAACGATTCAAAAAATCATCTGCATCGGCTTCAAATAACTCCAAACAGTCGCGTGAAATAGTCAATCGCGTCCTTTTTTGTTCAACTGAAAGCAGTCGCGGAACCCACCTCGCAGACACCTTGTGGAAACCCAACTCGTTGACAATGATGTTTTGAGTTCGTTCATAAGAGATGCCTATAATCTCGGCTATCTCTCTAATTTTTAATCTGCGGCCTCCCATTATTAAATCAAGTACTTTTTTAATATTTTCGTCAGTAGTTGACGTCGAAGGCCTTTCAGAGCGGGGTTCATCTTTCACACTCTCTCTACCACGCTTAAATTCTGCTATCCATTTTTTGACGGATGAATATGACAGAGCACAATCGCCTAATGTACTGACCATGTCATCATGGATGGCTTTTGATGATAGCCCCTTCTTATGGAGGTACTTAATGACGGCACGCTGCTCGATTTGCTCCATTCGCGGAAATTATGTCCGATTACTTTGTTAATAAATTTATAAAATCACAACTAATTATCGCACACGTTTCGAACTTCACACAATGAACTAGTCTGAACTGAACTAAATAATGTGGGTAGATTTGATTTTTAGAATTGAATGGATCTGTGTTAGGCCGAGTACTTTTCAATCCACCCTCGTAGGAGGAAAGGTTCTCGAGTGACAGGCTTGTACCAGTAAGCAAAGTATAGGGCGGCCCATCACAATATGGAGTGACGACCTGGTAAAATATGCAGGAAGTCGACGGATACAGGTGGCTTTGGACTGTGTTTTTGTTTGTTTGTTAGCGGACCATTTCATGGCGGTGGCCAACGTTAAATCGTGCGCTTGTTGATTACGATGATGATGATGAACTCTATTATATAAAAACTTTAACGACATGTGACAAACTGCCGTTTTTTCAGTTTGAGGTTAAGCGTTGGTAGCATGGAATCGATCTTGCGTATTCTACAGTCGCGACAGTCAAGGGACTAATGTATTAAAATTTAAAATATATTATGGAAATTATTGTAATTAAAGCCTATATTGACAGCTGGGTAGTGCGGCTTTGAATTCCGCACGGGGCAACTATTTTTATGATCATATAATTTTTCCGGGTCTAGATGTTTGTTCTCGTTCAATTTATGTATATAGAATGCCTCAACGATAGAGAAAAGGAAAGGAATATATCAGGGAGTTGTATAACTCAACAGTTAAGCGACTACCTTTAAAATGTGTTATAAGTGTATATTTAAGCAAACCAAGTTCAATCCTGATAAATCCGTTTTTCATTCTCGGGCCTCAAGCACGTAAAGCCGTTGGAACTGCACCTGATTTCTCTTCCTTCGTGTACGGTTGCCGTGCCATCAGATTATGAGAGTGAGGGAATAGAGAGAGCACTTTTGCATTTTACGCGCGCATTAGTACGTATTTTATCCATTGAAACTGGTCTCTGTGACCGAAATTCGGTCTGGAGGACTAATGTCCTAATAATAATAATTTATAATTTTTGTTGATTGATACCTCGTCGACGGTGAAGGAAAACATTGTGACTGCTCCTAAAACTAAAAAAAAATAAAGTATGTAGGTTGTACTTTGCTTTTGACTTTTTATATATATACACTATGCAACCTTTGTGTGGATAAATGAAGGTTAAGAGGAAGAAGTCTCTGGTTTTGTTAAACGGTAGCTACTTGATCGTTTTTCCTATTGTCGACCTTAAGCTGTTACGCGGAAGTAAAATATTGCGACAACATCAATATAAATAAGGTTTCTTTGGTGTATGCACAATCTACTAATAAACATTACGTCAAACATGGCCCTTGACCTTCTATAGTTAGTGCTTCTACGTATTTTCTATTTCCAGTCTCCACTTTTTGCTTAGCGAATCAAATAGAACTTATCTAGTTCGTTACGTTTATCGTCTATGACTCTAGGGTGCTTATAGCTGTTCCTTGCTGCAATTTCTTTATTCAAGTAAAGGTGACAAACGAGCATACAGTCTCCTGTTAATTTAGGTTAGTAGAGCCATGCTGCAACTATATTATTATTATGGTATAGTAGTAGCACAAGTGGGTTGGCTCGACCGGAGAGGTACACCGGATACAAGCGTAAAATAGCAGCTTAACGTTGCTGTGTTTCGTATGGTGAGTGTAAAGGACCGGAGACCCCTTTTTACTGGAAACGCGGCATTCCATCTTAGTCCTCACGAGTGACAACGCACATCTGCATTTTGATTCGCAAACGAGGATAGATGTAGATGTCTATGGGCCGCAGCAACCACTTACCATTAGGTGAACTGTGTGCTAGTTTGTCACCCTTATCCTATATAAAAAAAAGTTGATTTTGTGGTTCATAGACAGGACAGGATACTACTTTGATTAAGGTGATAAGACAAAATATCTCCATACAACTATATATTATATTCTATGGTTTTCATTACTCTCCATACAGTAGATAATTTTGCTGATATTTTACATTATTTTTATGCATAGCCTTTCCTCGACGGAGTCCACCAATTTGAACTATAGCGTATTTACTGTCATTAGGGTCATTATACTACTAAAGAGTACATGATTGATGAGATCGCTACCATGCTGTTTCTAAATGTTTTCCTACTAATTGTATAAAATACTATATTGTAAATTAATGTTTTAAATTACCGTTGGGTTTCTTGCTGGTTCTTCACAGGACAGCGGTTGAGGTGGTAATGCTTTAATAACTTTTAATAAGTTATTCTTGTAATCCATCTATATAAATAAAATGATAGAGGTTTGCAGTTGTGCTCGCATCACGGAAACACTACTGAATAGATTTCAATTAGATTTTCTAACTTTTATTTCTTAGACACTTGGCCCTTATCCTAAAAATTACTTAAATAAAAAATACATACAAATAGATAAAATTGAAGTGTCTGTTTGAGATGTCAAAATTACAGTTTTTACTAAATTCATATGAAAGTAAATACGGTACTTATAGCTAAAATACAATTTTTAAAAATTTTGTCTGTCTGTCTGTTCCGGCTAATCTCCGAAACGGCTGGGCCGATTTTGACGGGACTTTCACTGGCAGATAGCTGATTTGATAAGGAGTAACTTAGGCTACGTTTATTTTAGAAAAATAATTAGGGTTCCGCGCAAAAACATAAAAAGCCTAACACGCGAGCGAAGTCGCGGGGAACAACTAGTTTAATATAAAGTTATTAAAGTGTGAAAGCAACGAGGACGAAGTCGCTTGAATTAGTTAGTGCTAAATAAAAGCCACACGCAAGTGTGAGTAACGATCCAAGAGCGAGTCTCATCCGACACTATTCCGAAGATATCCCGGACGTCAGTCTGAGCGAGATTAGAATGGCTCTCCGGCACCTTAAAAACGGTAAGGCCCCAGGCGAGGATGGAATTACAGCGGAGCTTCCGAAAGCGGGTGGAAGACCGGTACTTGAAGTCCTTCAGAAGCTCTTTAACTCCGTCCTCCATGGTGGCATTACACCGGAGGCGTGAAGCAGAAGTGCGGTGGTCTTGTTCTCCAAGAAAGGTGACAACGCTCTCTTGAAGAACTACAGACCGATTTCCCTTCTGAGCCGCGTCTACGTGCTGTTTTCGAGAGTCATTACGAATCGTCTCTCGCGCAGACTTGACGACTTCCAGCCTCCCGAACAAGCCGGTTTCCGAAAGGGCTTTAGCACCATAGACCACATACATACCCTTCGGCAAATTGTACAGAAGTCCGAAGAGTACAATTTGCCACTATGTCCGACGTATGTAGACTATGAGAAAGCCTTTGATTCCGTCGAAATTTGGGCGGTGCTGCAGTCCCTTCAGCGGTGCCAAGTTGACTGTCGGTATATCGAAGTGTTGAAGTGTTTGTACAGTAGAGCTACGATGGCTATCCGAGTACAGAACCAGAGTACGAAACCTATCCAATTGCAGAGAGGTGTAAGACAGGGTGACGTCATATCCCCGAAACTCTTCACCGCTGCATTGGAAGACGTTTTCTAGCTTCTGGACTGGAAAGGATACGGTATCAACATCAATGGCGAGTACATCACTCACCTTCGATTCGCCGACGATATAGTCCTTATGGCAGAATCACTGGAGGACCTAAGCACTGTGCTCAATGACCTCAATAGTGTCTCCCAACGGATAAGTCTTAAGATGAACATGGACAAAACAAAGATCATGTTTAATGTCCATGTCACACCTATGCCGGTAGTTGTTGGGAGCACTAAGCTCGAAGTTGTTGACGAGTATGTTTACCTGGGACAAATAGTCCGACTAGGTAAGTCCAACTTCGACCGAGAGGTCAATCGACGGATTCAACTCGGCTGGCCAGCGTTCGGGAAGCTACGATACATTTTCTCGTCAGACATACCTCAAAACCTTAAAACGAAATTGTACAACCAGTGCGTGTTGCCAGTGATGACTTACGGAACTGAGACGTGGTCCTTCACAGCTGGCCGTATGAGGAAGCTCAAGGTCGCTCAGCGAGCTATGGAGAGGGCTATGCTCGGAGTTTCTCTGCGTGATAAACTTAGAAATGAGTATATCCGCAGTAGAACCAGAGTAACCGACATAGCCCAACGGATTAGTAAGCTGAAGTGGCAGTGGGCCGGTCATATAGCTCGAAGAACCGACAACCGATGGGGAAGAAAGGTTCTCGAGTGGCAGCCTCGTACCGGTAGGCGAAGTGTAGGGCGACCCCCCACGAGATGGAGTGACGACCTGGTAAGACATGCAGGAAGTCGATGGATGCAGGTGGCTCAGGACCGTGCTTTGTGGCATTCCTTGGGGGAGGCCTATGTTCAGCAGTGGACTTATGAAAGGCTGTAATGATGATGATGATGATGAAATAAAATGAATCTATTATATTATATATTATATTCTATTGGTGTTTCTGGACGTCTTGCAACTAAACGTTGCTGTTCGTTACTGGTTAGGAATTTTACTTTGTAAACGAACTGGTTATAACGCCATCTATCGGAAGCCATACATTTTTTCTGGCATTTCTCATAGTGCCTTTGAAACACACACCATACGGCAAATACCACGCTCTCACAGAATACCAGCGTAAAA
Source organism: Parnassius mnemosyne (assembly GCA_963668995.1). Taxonomy (NCBI): domain Eukaryota; kingdom Metazoa; phylum Arthropoda; class Insecta; order Lepidoptera; family Papilionidae; genus Parnassius; species Parnassius mnemosyne. The sequence goes on along the minus strand of CAVLGL010000093.1, from coordinate 5,110,785 downwards.
TAGCAGCTTAACACTGCTATGTTTCGTATGGCGAGTGTAGAGAACCGGAGACGCTTTTTACTGGAAAAGAGGCATTCCATCTTAGTCCTCAAGGGTGACAACGCACATCTGCACTTTGATTCGCAAACGAGGATAGATGTAGATGTCTATGGGCCACAGCAACCACTTACCATCAGGTGGACTGTGTACTCGTTTGTCACCCTATCCTATAAAAAAAAAATGTTATAGGAAATAATAACTGCGGTTACTTTGAATCCAGGATAGACCATGCATCAACCTATGCGACAAGCTTGAAGCGCAACATGTCGAGTAGTCTCCTAATTTAAGACGGCTCTGTGGCGCAGTAGCTTAGCAATGAGTTGCAGCGCTAAGGGCCACGGGTTCGGATTCCGCACGGAACAAAGACTTGTATGACTTACAAATAATTGTTCGGGGTCTGGATGTTTGTCCTTATGAAGTCTATGTATGTAAACTGATCTCGCGATACAGGAGAAAATCCCAGTGTGGAGGTACCGTTTTGTTTTGAAAAGATAAGAAAATCATTAAAAATTACGTGGTAGAGCCATGCTGCAGCTATATTAGTAGTATAGTTGTAGCAGGAATGGGTTGGCTCGACCGGGGAAGGACCATGCTCTCACAGAATACCAGCGTAAAATAGCAGATTAACACTGCTGTTTCATATGGTGAGTGTAGAGAACCGGAGATCCTTTTTACTGGAAAAGAGACATTCCATCTTAGTCCTCACAGGTGACAACGAATCTGCATTTTGATTCGCAAACGAGGATAATAGATGTAGATGTCTATGAGCCGCAGCAACCACTTACCATCAGGTGGACTGTGTGCTCGTTTGTCACTCTAACCTATAAAAAAAACTAGGATTTCCATATCTCAGCAAAGTGTTCAGCCCGAGGAGCGACCAGTACTCGTTGAGGTAGTGCAGGGTCCTTCAGCAACTTCAATAGAGTTATTTAGACTTCGGTTTTTATTCGGATCGTTTACAATATTGTGTCGCGATGACTGCGCTGCCACAAGTATTTCCAAGCTAGACTAACGGGCATTGATTCTAGATAAAACAAATCGTACCTAATCCCGTTGCGGCTTAAATTCTTTACGATTATACTACGGCTATACTTAAAACTTAAAAGGCAATGAACGTCGTATCCCGTGTTCATTCAATGCGTTCCGGGTCAAGGTACGTTCTCACTGGTGCGAATAAAGGATCGTTTAACGTACAATCATTTTAATCAATTACAATCATTTATTTATTTATTGATTATTGATTTTAGGTAGGCTTACAGATTAATGTCATCGCAATGTCACAAAATACTAATGATGATTGCTAATTTAAAGCCTCCACATATTACTCTGTGCTTTATAACACCCATGGTTAGGGGGAGGTAAAGTAAGTGAGGTGTTTATTTAAATTTTTAACTATGGGATCCCAAGCAAACGGTAGCACCATCATCAGCCACACGATCTTCTTAATTTAAATAGCCTCGAGATTCATTCTCTGTTGGATTCGCTATACTTATTAGTGGTCTATCAAATCTGGTGTAGTTATGGTCAGGACAATCCTGGACATGTCCATAGACTGCAAAATATTCCGAAGCATCAATATTCCGCGTCAGCTATATTTTATTTTAATCGGGTTTGTCAACAGACTTAAAAAAAAGAGTAGGTTCTCAATTCTACTGTATTTTTTTTCATGCGTGTTACCTCAGAATTCTTTTCTAGGTGAACCGATTTTGATGGTTCTTTTTTTATTTGAAAGCTGGTGCTTTTCTTGTGGTCCTATATAGATGTGATCCAGATCTGACCAGTAGTTTTTGAGTTATCCGTAGTAATGCGTATTTAATTGACTTCGATTACTTTGATGATGTTCTTATTTTATTTATATTGAAGTCGGTTTAATTTTACCTCTTGTTTCGATTTATGCTTAGAACTTGTCAGCATTCGCGTTCATTCCGTTAGTCAGTTCAATGTGTGTACACCCTAACGGTGTCAATTGTGTTACTATTTCCTTATCACTCGCTTCCGCGGTGACGACTCCAACGCGTCATTATCTGCCGACTTCCAAAAAGGAGCCGGTACTCAATTCGACTGTATGTTTTTTTTTTTCGTTTTTTTTTTTTTTATGTGTGTTACCTCAGAACTTTTTTCTGGGTGAACCGATTTCGATGATTCTTTTTTTATTTGAAAGCTGGTACTTCTCGTGTGGTCCCATATGAATTTGATCAAGGTCAGATCAATAGTTTTTAAGTTATTCTTAAATAACTTATATTGAAGTCGGCTGTACAAAATTTTTAATTTTAAATTATTTGTTACAGTATATTTGGACCCTCGGAGCGATTGTGTAACTTTGGTGTGAATTATGGTTGACTTTGTTATGACGTTTAGTTTCGTTGTATTGCGTAATTGTATCAGTATTGATTATAAGCCGATGTCTTCCATACATGGGATAATTTTATAATAGGATTTGGAATAATGTCTACATAGTATAAAACACAGTCGCTTTCCGACAGAATGATTCTAGAGGAAGGTTCATATGTATAATACATGCATATTATATATTATATAAGGGGTGGGTCATTTAAGATTTGTAATTTGAATTCGCTATAAAAAAAACTAATGAATATTTTTTCAAAGTTATGACTTTATTAGAAAGACTTCTTCTTCGATCTTTTCATTTAGGAATGAAAGACAACATCATTCAAATGACTGCCACGGCTAGCCTTACAATACCCCATTCGATCAGTCTAATTTTTCAGTACATTTTTGATTGTTTGGGCTTCTATTTCGTCAGTGGCAACTTCGATTTCATGTTTTAAGTCGTCAATCGTCTCTGGACGGTTAGCGTAACACTTGCCCTTAACGGCTCCCCACAAAAAAAAAAACATCCAACGGAATCAAATCGCGGCTAATTATGTGATTTCCGAAAACAGTGCGCAAAAAGATCGATTATTACGTTGGCTGTGTGCTGTTGAAACCAAATGTCGTCTATGTCATCCTCTTCAATTTTGAGAAACAAAAAGTCGCTTTGCATAGCGCGGTAGCGATCGCGATTCAACGTCATGGCGTTTACTTGCACATTTTCGAAGAAAAATGGCCCAATAATGACGCCAGACCAAAATTTTTTTATTTCATTTTATAGGATAAGGGTGACAAACGAGCACACAGTCCACCTGATGGTAAGTGGTTGCTGCGGCCCATAGACATCTACATCTATCCTCGTTTGCGAATCAAAATGCAGATGCGTTGCCACCCGTGAGGACTAAGATGGAATGCCTCATTTCCAGTAAAAAGGGCCTCCGGCCACCTGCACTCACCAAGCGAAACGCAGAGGTAAACCTCTACTTCACGCTGGTATTCTGTGAGGTCGTATTACCACCCCGGTTCGAGCCGGCCCATCCGTGCGACAGCAAAAGCTGCCGCGTGGCTCTACCACTGTTTAATCCGCACCAGACAGTCACTCGTTGTGGATGCATTGGTTTCTTCACGATGACGTGTGGATTTACTAAACCCTAAATACGACAATTTTGCTTATAAAAACGCTTCATCTGAAAAGATGATTTTTCGGTAAAAATGCTCATCATCGAATAAGCGGTTTTCGGCTGTGCCTATTGAACTTTGTACGCATTCATACCGAGACCTTTATGCAAAATTCTTTTTAAAGAAATGCGTGAAATGTTCAATTCTTGCGAACTATGACGAGATGATGTTGATGTTTGTTCACGCACACTCTGAGCAACAACAGCGATGTTTCCGATTGAGCGCACTGCACGAATACGTACACGGGTTATTTTTTTCCAAGAACGATCCAGTTTCACCAACTTGCTTCACAAATTGATCCACATATTGCGTTTTTTTTTTATCCACAAAGGGGTTTGCACTAATCGTTTAGTTGCGGTGTTAGATTATCCACTACCCCACATCGTCCCGTTGGTGTGGTAAGAGGTAACAGAGGAAAAATATTTCTTATTTCAGGTTAAAGTGCGCGAAGCAACCTCGAACGACCCATGGGGGCCCTCCAGCACCCTCATGGCGGAGATCGCCGATCTCACGTACAACGTTATGGCGTTCACGGAGATCATGCAGATGATCTGGAAGCGGTTGAACGACCACGGCAAGAATTGGCGGCACGTGTACAAGGCCCTGGTGCTCATGGAGTACCTCATCAAGACCGGGAGTGAGAAGGTCGCCATGCAATGCAAAGAGAACATATTTGCCATCCACACGCTGAAGGACTTCCAGTATATGGAGGAAGGGAAGGATCAGGGTGAGCAGAGAATCTTTTGTTTTTCGTTGAGTTTCCTTCGCTGTGTTTGTGTCTTTTCTGGTACGAAATGGTAGTAGATTTAGTTCTATGTTAGAAATAACATCGCTTGGAGAGGCTTGAAAGTACTAACTTCTAATATTTCCACATGAAAATGATAATTATTTGTATGAAGCTTTGTTGAAAATTGTGAGGTGTGAATTTAATAGGATATTTACTTATAAAACATCGCAAATCGTTAAATGAATGGGCGACGGTAGGAATCCATAAAAGTAGAAGGTTATATGAGCTACATAACTTTATAATGAATGATCATATAATCATAGTGATTACATTTAGAGAATAAATAAAAAAATATTCTAAATTATTTAAAAAACTATGCTCCGCAGATCAATCGATGGCATCGATTGATGGTGTAATGTATTAGTCGACGTCGATCGATAGTTTCTACCACACCGATCGAATTGATCGCTCCACCGTCCGCTCCATATTGACCTCTTCTGAATACATTTTGTAAGATTAAACGTTTTATCGATCAGTATCCGTCGATCAGTTAAGCTACCACACCAAAAGATCGACATCAATCGACGACCATCAATGGCATCGATCGACGATCGATCGATTGGTGTTGTATATAGGTTTTACATATTATATGAATACAAAATATAAATATAATTGAAGTGTCTGTCTGTAATATGGAAATAAAAATGCCTTTTATTAAGCTGAGGGGGTTATTTGCAAGCCATCATAAGCCATGGTGAGACATGGTTATTCATCCATTTTTAAAATTTGAACAAATAGAGAGCAACGCCATTAGTTTTCTAGAAATATATAAGAAATTTTATCTTAAACTTAAATAAAATCCGATTATTTTTTCGAAAAATAGTTATCAAAAATTGTTTATAGCGCACCACATAGATCATACCCAGGCTCAGTTATGACGGGTCGCAAGTTAGCAATACAATTAAAACTGCCTCTAATAAAATTACAATGACGTTGAGTATAGTATTAACAGTGTAAGCATTAATAGTGAAACGGAACGGGCAAGGTCGAATTCCGTAACTCGGATTTTCAATTGAATTTTAACAATAATTTAACTAAAACTGATTGAGAAGTTGCTGCGACTTTAAAAAAATATTTCACTGATTTTTTTTTTATCAAGATCCTTAAATTTTTCTCTTACTGCTGTGGAATAATTGCTTAAACAAAATTTAAAGGCTTGTTCAAAACTTTTAAATTTCATAGAGTATTGTCAAAATATATCGTTAAATATTTTATAAAATATTGATGTTAAGAAAGCGACTGACGGTTTTGCGTTTATAACAGAGCATTACAATAGCTTATCTAGCCAAGAAACGATTCTGTTGTTACTCGATTTCCTGTAAACATAGTAAAGTTATTTATACCTTTATTTAAATCTGTTAATAATAAACACCTCGCCAACTTTAGACCAATTTCAGTTAGTAATCTTTTTAGATGAAATAAGTTTTTCAGATAGTATTGCTTTTAAATAATTTTAGTATATATATTATTTTTTTAAACATAAATAAATGTATTTATAGCTGTATAAAAATCAATTTGGATTTACAAGGGGTCGCTTGATAATTGACACAAGTGTTGAGCTGATGAAAAACGTTTAGTGTTGGACGTACCTAAAATAATGTTTCAGGTACTGTGTACGTTTTAGGTCATGTATGTGTGTGTACATGTTCTTGCTATAAGTTGAGCATGGTTTTGGTTTGGTTTTTGCGTCACTTGAAATGTACGCAACGCTCTGTCTTTCTTTCTTCGTTCATCCAAAGACTTAAATTTTATTATGTAATTATATAATTATGGTGGCACCCACCATTCCCTCACGTCATACGTCGTCATTATTAACAATTCAGTTCGAGTATAACTTACACAAATTAGCATTAACCGTTCGTGCATCAGTTTTACTTGTTGTTTGCCTTGTAACAATTATCACTGTAGGTGTGTTACTGTGTCAAGACACAATAAACGCATATTGGTTGTGAAGTGTGTATTTAAGATAAATATATTTTGTCCAATATTTCTAGGGTAGTAGGATTATTTTGTTTAGGAGTCCGTCTGGGTTGGTACTAGGCTCTTACTGAGTAAGTAGTCTTTTGAAGAAAGTATATTATAAATTTGAACTAGAAACCCCCCTGGCTTTGCCCAGGCAGGATCTAATAATGTGACGTAGTTTAGATTTAAGATAATTAAGTGACCATTTATTTATAAATTTCTCGTCTTTCTGGATGGTACGATATGAGATAGTGGATATTCTTACACCGCCACTACGTGGTTGAATTCGTTTACACCAGGCATAGAATACTTAGATCAGTAACGGGCAGCAGCGTCAAAAGTCATCTTGTACTGCTGTTGTCAATCACCCTTAAAATGTGACGATACTGACAAATCCTTTATAAAAGGAGATATAAAAGGAGAGGTTCATGTCCAACTGTGGATGTTAGTTAATAAAGAAGAAAAAAAGAAGTCCACGGTGCTAAGCTGAAATTAAACATGATTATATGTGGGAGAGCCACGCTGCAGCTCACAGAATACCAGTGTAAAGCGTTAGTGTAGAGAACCGGAGACCCTTTTTATTGGCAGCGGGGCATTCCATCATAGTCCTCAGGGGTGACCGCATCTGCATTTTGATTCTTAATCGAGAATAGATGTAGATATCTATGTGGACCACAGCATTCACTTAACATCATCATCAAGTGGACTGTGTGCTCGTTTGTCATTTTTATTCTATAAAAAGAAAACTAGCATGTAAAATTACAAATCTTCAATAACATTATCCGTAGGTCTGAACGTTCGCGAGAAGGCGAAGCAACTGGTAAACCTCTTGAAAGACGACGAGCGGCTAAAGAACGAACGTGCCCGAGCATTGAAGGCGAAGCAGCGCTTCGCACAAGGCGCAAGCGCCTTCGGTAGCGACGCCGCGTTGGATACGCCCTCCAGTCCCACTTTTCCAGGGGTAATCTCTTTTCTGTATATATGTTTAAATTTTAGGTCAAGAATCAATAATCCTACATGGAAACAGCATTTTGCTAGTGCATCTTGTTTTATGATTGTTTTAATAAGTAAGGCGAAGTGGAGGCCACTCCCATAGATGGTAGTATGATCATCTTGATTACGCTAGACGGAAAATATCCAGACTGACGACGGAGAGCAGTGTTAAGGAGCGAGATGTTTGATCTACGATTGCCAATACAACAGGAGAGGCCCATGTACATCAGTGAACTTTTGGGGGCTGATGAAGAAGAAAAAAAAGGAATACTAAGGTGGCAGCGTAAGAGAATCCATCACCCTAATTTGGTGTATGCTAAAAGGTGATTATGTGACAACCCAGAAACACCCCGTGACCTCCTATCTTAAAACGACGACGGGAAGGCATCCTTAAAAGTGCAATACATCTGAAAAAAATAAAATGAAAATGTTTATTTGTCTCAAAACAGTTACATGGATTATAAATGAGACATCAACATCTGGTATTTCGATTGTTAATATGCATGCCAAGCGTGACGATGAAGGCAAATTCTGTCTCCGAATGTATTCTGTAATACACTGATAACTTAAATTAAAAAAAAAAATTAAAACATGGGACAAACTTTCTTTAATATAGTTAAGAACACTCGATTAAGACACCTTTTAAATTAAAAAAAAAATCAAAATGGATCTATCCATTCAAGAACTATGATGCCACACACGACACACAGATACACACTACAAACATGTAACACCTCTGTTTTCGACGGGGTTTACAAAACGGACTACTTTCCGTTTGTGCTCGTGGTGATTGGACTGCGCATTGAAAAATATCTACTGCCAGATAGAGCGTAAAACTCTGTCCAGAGTTTTACGCTGAGTTTTGCGTTTCTTTATAAGATTTGGTGGCCATATTGAAAGTCTGTTTCTGAAAGTTTATTTCCGTAGTTTTGCGGGTTCGAACGCCAACCCAGAAAGATATGCCAAATGCTTTTCAGTTTGGGTACATTCTACCCAGTTTCCGTTTATCGTCACTCGCCGTAAGAAATTCAGCAGCATATGTTGATGTTTCACGCTGGTGTTCAATGGGTTTGTGATCCTTCTCATGCTGCAAATGATCACAAATGCATTGATAAGTCTCAACTCTACTACTCATAAAATTATTAAATTATTTTTTTTATTTTATGCTATTACCATTGCTATTACAGCTTATTAAAAGCCCACTGCGGGTTTTACAATAGTTGCCATTGTAGTGTAGTATAGCCCCCACGACTATATATATTAGAGTTAAGAATAGAGATCATTATAATTAAAGTTATAGAAGCATCAACACGTCTCTTTTCATTGACACATTTCATATATCACACCACGTATGGCATCCACATTTTTTTTAGTTAATTTTCAGTCGCCCATCTCCCGGTTTGTTTTCCTTTGTTGCCTCTTATTTCACCCACGCCACGGGACGATATGGGGTAGTGAATATTTTTACATCACTACACAGGTAGTAAAAATACACCCGGACGTAGTGACGATGATGCAAATCTATGGGGGAGGCCTATGTTCAGCAGTGGACTTGTCACAGGCTGTAAGGTAACGGTAACGGTTCTGTGTATGGTCAGATGGAGAGCGACGTGGCGTCGCACGGGTCGCGCGGGTCGCGCGGGTCGTGGGGCGCGCGGTCGCGCGAGGCGGAGCTGGCGCGGCCGCTGACGGCGGGCGAGGAGGAGCTGCAGCTGCAGCTGGCGCTCGCCATGTCGCGCGAGGAGGCCGAGCGCGACGAGCGCCGCCGCCGCTCCGACGACGTGCGCCTGCAGCTCGCCATCAGCCAGTCGCAGCACGACCTGCAGTCAGTACCCGCCTGCCAATACACTGCACCTCACGCAACTGCACTGCGCCACACCACACTACACCACACCACACAACACCACACCACACCACTCCACCACGACACGCCACACCACACTACACCACGACACAACCACATCACACCACACCACACCACACCTCCACACACCACATCACCACACCACGCCACGCCACACCACACCACACCACCACATCACACCAGGTCACACCACCACACCACCACAACCACACCACACCACTCTACACCACACCACACCACACTACACCACACCCCACGACACCACGCAACGCCACGCCACGCCACGCCACCCCACGCCACCCCACGCCACCCCACGCCATCCCACGTCACGAGACAACACCACACCACACCACACAACACCATACCACACCACACCTTACCACACCACACCACACCAAACAAACAAACTCCATTCTCCTAAACATACATGTGTTACCTAAACATAATGACTTATTCTAGAAATAGCCATACAATAGGATTAAACGAACTTAGAAGGTGGTATTGATGATTATAATGATTATAATTCTGTAAATACAAACGTGTTACGGTCGCGAATCATATCTTGTTAAACATACAACCTGACACTGAACTGCAAATTGCAAAAAACGTAAGAAAATTTAAACTTCGCGGACTACCCTGGCGCTTTTAACTTAACTAAAGAAATCCGCGGCGCCACTGTCTTCGCGAAGTTTGACATTTGTTATCAATTTCCATACCATTACATTTTAGTTCCAAATATTTCCAAGGGTCTTCTTTCGTAAAACCAATTTTCAGGTTTAACTTAAAATACTTTTTGTAAAAAATACTAAAAGTCCTATAAACATGTATATTTCCTAACCCTCCTTTTCCTCCAGGGTGCAACAGTACCTGCGACTGTGCGCACAATCTCATGCACTATACCCTCCTGCAGTCAATCCGTACTATTGGTTCTATGGCGTAGAGTGCCAAACAAATGCGGTTTGGTTAGTTGCATATCGGTTACTTGTTTAGTTGTTTAAAGACGTAGCTGACATATTAGTGTAGTTCGTAGTGAAGATTATTGTATTTTACTTTTACTTTTTCGTATTTTTTGTAATTTGTATTTCGTTAATTGAATATATTTTTATATGTGATAGAGCTACGCCGCAGCTATATTGTGGGTGTAGCACGAATGGGTCGACTCGACCGGGGTAAGACCACGCTCTCACAGAATACACTGCTCTGTTTCGTATGGTGAGTGTAGAGAACCGAAGACCCTTTTTACTGGAAACTAGGCATTCCATCTTCGTCCTCACGGGTGACAACGCATCTGCATTTTGATTCTTAATCAAGGAAAGATCTAGATGTCTATGTGCTCGCTTGTCACCCAGATTCCATTAAAAAAACACATCCATTCCATCCTTTACCGCCTATCAAAAGTCCACTGCTGAACTTTTGATAGACTTTCCCAATAAATTGTATCTGAAGGATATTAGACATAGTTGCCACGCCTAGGAAATGTGTTGACAACCGCAGCCTTTGTTATTTGAGCCCATGTTCTGTTTCAATTTCCCTCTGTTGCCTCTTACGATACCCACGGAATATTAAAACAAATTTTATATTGTACATAATATGTAAAATCAAAAGTAAAATTATATGAAATCCATGTACAAAAATTCATGTTTTTATACTTACTCTATAAACCTATTATATATCATAATATTTTGTCATAATGCAAAAATGTCATTTATAACCCTCAAATATATTTTCAGGACACAAACGGTTGAAAAGAAACCGGAGCCTACCCAACAGTCGCACTTACTGGACCTGCTCGATGTGAACCTGAGCCCCAACGCATCAGCAGGCCCTGCAGCACCATTGGATCCATGGGGCCTACCTTCACCCCAGCATAACAGACAGGTTAATATAGAAATGTTATTATGTTAAAGCTTCTTTAGGCTTTAGTACCTTTTCTGCCATGGATTCTGTCTGGGTAGTATTACCCTCTTACATATTTCTGGCAACAAGCTGCATGTACTGGTGTGTTTCGGTTTGAAAGGTGTAGAGAGACAGTATTAATTACAGACTGAGAGAGATTGATTACGTCTTAGTCCTCAGGTGACAACGCATCTGTAGCTTTCTTTGTTTGAAGCTTATTGCAGGTTTTGTACATGGTAGAGCCATGCTGCAGCTATATTAGTAGTATAGTTGTAGCACGAATGGGTCGGCTCACCCGTGGAAGGACCACGCTCTCACAGAATACCAGCGTTAAATAGCAGCTCAACACTGCTGTGTTTCGTATGGTGAGTGTAGAGAACCGGAGACCCTTTTTACTGGAAAAGAGGCATTCTGACTCTGCATTTTGACTCTTTATTGAGGATAAGTGTCTATGGGTCACAGCAACCACTTATCATCAGGTGGACTATGTGCTCATTTGTTACCCTTATTCTATAAAAAAAAAGTTTCTATGGACTGGCCACTTACCATCAGATGGACTTTTAAGTTTGTTTGTCACTTTTTACACAGTTTTATATTATTATTTATTTAGAATTAAATTGTAATGAAAAAATTTTTGGAGAAATTATGATTAGTTTGTAAAAAATCCTTATTAAAACCTAATAAGGATTTTTAATAAATAAAACGACGTCGTTACGTGGTAGAGCCACGTTAGCTATATTATGGTTGTAGCACGAATGGGTCGGTTCGACCGGGGTAGGAGCACGCTTGCACAGAAGCAGCAGCTTAATGCTGCTGTGTTTCGCGTATGTCGAGTGTAGAGAATCGGAGACCCTTTTTACTGGAAACGAGGCATTCCATGTTAGTCCACAGGGGTGACAACGCAACAGCATTTTGATTCTTCATTGTAAAAATGTAGATTTGTATGGGCCACATCATCCACTTACCGTCAGGTGGACTGTGTGCTCGTTTGTCACCCTTATTCTATAAAAAAAAAGACAAATAACACAACATGGTAGTATAGTTTACCAGTACTAGGCTGCCACTCAAGATCTTTTCAACAACATCAAGTTCTGCAAGCTATATGATTGAACCAATGTAATTTTAGCCTTCTGATCTGTTGGTCATACCAAGTTGATTTTGTAAACGCAACAATCGTAAACGCCATTAGAAAACCATAACAATGAATGGGCATAATATGTTTATAATACTTACAGTTCTTTGTCTGTAAATACATGCTGTGAAGTAGCAGCTAGGGTGTACTGATCCTACTGGGTAGGGTATAGAGAGAGGGAAATTGAAACAAGGGACGAACAACGGTGTATTCCTGATAACAATTTAATAACCTTAAAAAACCTATGTTCGCGAACCCACCTGCCGAACGTGGTCACTACGGCAAATTATACCTGTTGAGGCAATCTATGGGGAAAGCCTATGCTCTGAAAAGTGGACTTTGTAACCAGTAAAGTCCATTGTTATTTGTATTGGATTAAAACTATATATAATTAATAGAATCAGGCGTTACTTTGCGGAAATCCATTATATAAAAGCTTTTAGAAAAATTTACTTCGCAAATATCCGCGTTATAAAATAAAATGATGTGTCTTACCTAGTATGAAGAGCACCTCCCGCCCTCTCTCATAATCCCAGCACCGCTACTCCCAACACCACTACACTACTGACTTAGCGGTTAGCCATCGTAGAGTCTATATCACCTGAAGATGCCTCGTGTAGAGGCGAAACACGTGTCGTATTATCGTCAGTGGTGTGTTTTGCCTAGTGTAGTGGTGTTGGGAGTAGCGGTGCTGGGATTAGTGGTGACGGGGATAGTGCACGCAAATGAGGGAGGGCGGGAGGTGCTCTTCATACTAGGTAAGACACATCATTTTATTTTATAACGCGGATATTTGCGAAGTAAATTTTTCTAAAAGCTTTTTTAAAACTATATAGTTATGCATAGGTATATTTTAACCTATATAGTACAACATAAACTCTGCGCAATGAATTTCCTAACTTAATTTGTTATTTATGTTACAATATCCAACAGTCACTGAATTTGGACCTCAGTATATTCTCTGACTCTATGGTAAGGAAACAGTCTGGTCGTGTTCATGTATGTAAATAGCATCATGCTAGAATTCTATGCTATAGTCATTGACCATATTTATATCATGTCAATTTTTAAGAGAAGATTTAATTTGATATTATAAGAGTTTAAATATCTAACGAAGTGTAGGACGGCCCCTCACTAGATAGAGTGTCAACCTGGTGAGAGATAATAAGGCTGTAATAATGATGATGATGAAATACTTAGACACATCAGTGTTTCAGTCAAGTTTGGAAAAGAAAGGCACAGACCGGCAGTGTGTATATTTACACGAACCATTTCGAGCTACTTTCAAATACCCCATAACTTGAAAGCTATTAGACATTCACACTTGTAATTTTGCTTACCTAATAAGAAACCCTTAAATACCTAGAATCCCAAATTTCATGAATGAAGCTATTTTTATGATTTCTATAGTTGTTAAAGTCTGGATAGTGCCATTTTTATCACTCATTGACCCACTCATCAAAAACCTAGGCTACTTTTAGGTTTCTTAGAAACTTGAATTTTGGCATAAACGTAGAACATTCGAGTTATATAAAAGAAAAAATTTCAAAACCGCAAGTTATTGATATTCGGTGTTGATAAAATTATTGGTTTAGATAATTTTAAGTACTGTAGTTATACTAATGTTAAAGATTCGCTGGCCGCGGTGCAATAAAATGGGGAAACAGGAAACCGCCGTGAGCAAATGTATCTTTTCATGCTTAAACCGCTGAATCGATTTAGATGAAATATGGTATCGAGATAGTTCGAGTCCCGGGGAAGGAAATAGGATAGCTTTGATCACAGAAATTATCCCTAAAGAGGGTGATGGAATTTACTATGAAAATGCGATTATTAATGAATCACCTATGGCTTAAAGTATAATACCTACGCGAACGAAGTCGCGAGCAGAAGCTATTAAGTTATAAGTTACATTAGGTTAAGTTAAAAGACAATTGTTGCCTGGTTTTATCGCAAACTCTCTTAGCATGCATGCATATAAGTGTATGTTTTTATAAAAGCAAAAAAATAAATAAAGACAATCATTATATATATATATATATATATATATATATATATATATATGCGATCCACCATGGCTTCGCACGAGTGATTTCTGGATCTCTACAACAGCGCCACCTACCGGGTCCAATTGTGAATCTAAACCAACCAGGGACCCACTCATACACACAAATTCATCAAAATGAGTCGGGTCGTTTTTTGAAATTTTTTTGATTGAACGGACAGCAATGGATTGTTATATATAGAGATAAACAAAAATAAAAAACCTTATCTCTCTCTAAGGACAGTATTTTTTAGAGGTTCGCCATTGAATGGGGGTAGGTGTATGTAAAAGTTTGAAAGTGTGCGGTAAAAGGTTTGGTATTGGTGATTGCAGGATCGGGCGGGCGAGGCGTGGAGTGCGGGCAGCCCGGCGCGCGACGTGTGGGCCGCGCCCGCGCAGGCCCCGCAGCTCCCGCCTGACCCCTGGGCTCCCGTGCAACAGGTGCTCTATAATCTACCCTCTAAATGTTACCACATATTACAGCCTTCTAAGTCTGCTAGTCACAACTGAAGACTGAGAATTTAACGATACCACACTTTAATACCACGGGTTCGATCCCCGACGGCACCAATGTTATTTTTAATTGCAGTTTTAAGTGCTAATTTCGTAATTTTCAATGACGGAAACATTGTGTGAAAATCTGCATGTCTAAAATATTTCGAAAGCTTACAGCTACACAATACACGCTTTTGAGTAGTAGCGTAGTTAGCAGTAGACATTTTCTTGCTCTGAAACCCATCCGAGAAATGGTCCCAAGAGTGAGACGTATGTTGACTGTAACTTTGCTTTTTAATTTACGCTGTTCAAATATTTTTAAACATAAATATACATACAATAAAAAAATATTATACAAATATTCACAAAACCATCCTCGTACTGGAGTTCTCGGCGGTAGGAGTCATTTTGGCTAGGTACCACCTTTTTACCAGTGTTCGTGCACTGCTATGTTCAATTTTTAAGAGTATACAGAGCTAGTATGATTACAGGCTGTGAGGCTTTACATTTTAGTCTTCACATAGAAAGAGGGAAAGAGTGAAAAAGAGAGAGGGAGAGAGAGAGAGAGAGCATGAGACAAAAAGAGAGAGAGCTAGATAGAGACATAGAGAGAAAGCGAGAGAAAGAGATAGAGCGAGACAGAGATAGATATAGAGAAATGGAAAGAATGAGACAAAAAGGAAGGGAGTGGTAGAGAGATAGAAAGAATGACAACGCGTTCGTAGTCTTATTCTTTGTTTGAAGTTGGTTGCAAGTGTGTTGGGTTGCAGTAGCCATCTGCCATCAGTTGGACTGTAAGCTCACTTGTCACTTCAGCTTTATAAAGAAAGGTCGGGTAGAAATACAGTGTGTATGAATAAAAAGTACAAAATGTCTGTCCCAGAGCAAGTCGGTGTCGGCAGTGTCTGCAGTGTCCGGGGCGAGTGCGGTGTCGGCGCTGTCGCCGGTGTCGGCGCTGTCGTCGCCGAGCTCGGCCGAGCTGGACCAATTCGACGCGCTGTCGCAGCGCCCGCGCGCCCCGCCCGCCCAGCCCGACAACGACCCCTTCGACCTCTCGCTACTGGGTAATCTTGCTATTTACCTTTTTTATGGTATAAGGGCGACAAATGACCACAAAGTCCACCTAATGGTAAGTGATATATACATCTATCCTCGAGTAACAATCGAAACACAGATACGTCGTCACCATACGAAAAACAGCATTATTAAGCTGCTATTTTACGCTGGTTTTCTGTAAGAGCGTGGTCTTTGCCCGGTCGAGCCGACCCATTCGTGCTACAACTATACTACTACTTATATAGCTGCAACATGGCTCTACCACGTATAAAATTGTTTACAAGGAAATAACGGAAATTAAATCATAGGTATAAGGTAAATGTATAATAATTAATATTTATCAATATTATTTTAATAATATGGTGTGCTTTTGTTGAAACATCGTACATTTTATGGTCCTTCGACTCAGATATGTATAAATCTTCAGATATTTTGGGCATTTAGTCATTATTATTCTAGTTATTAGCCTTTATCAGTCCACTAGTAGACAGGTACAAAATTGGCTTGCAATAATTTTCACCATTTTGACAAGCGTATGAACAAACCAAAAGTTATTTACGCTAATTTAATCCTGGTAGCTCTTTGAAATCTACCTACCCTTTCGAGGATTACTGCGTGACGATATATGTATGTATGAACAATGTCTTTCACCTATTGTACTAGTAACGAACCTGACCATTATGAGTGAAATTTTATGTGTCATTAACTGCTCGATAGTCACTTGGCTTCGGGGTCGCCGGCTTAAACCTCACTCTTTTTAAGGAACAAAAATTTATAAAGCTTACGAATAAAGGTTTCAAAGCAAGTTCCAAATCCTAGAATGGTTGTTAGAAATAAAAAACAGCTCTAAAGCGGTTTCTGTCATTGTGATTGTGATTTTTTTTAACATGCTTTTTTATTTAACGGAATCCTATAATGTATATTTCACCAACTTGTTTTTTAATCCCAATTGACTTGACAATTTGCACTCGTATCAAGGACCGATGACAATACAATAATTTATCCCAAGTATCCTGATCAGAATCACTAGGATATCTCTCTCTAGAATCATCACAGCTCATGATCAAAGCGCGTCTTTTAGGTTATTTTTAATATTTTTCGAAGCCAGCGCTTATCTACAGACTCACCTGATGGTAACTGGTGATGTAGCCTAAGATGGCTACATCACCACTAACCATAGTTTTCTTAGATATTAATATTATTTTATACGTACATGTGTAAGAATGATTGAATAAAACTAGTTTTCCGGATTTTATCTAAGCGTTTAATTTAACGTTCATTGCTATGCAGACGACAGCACTGGTGATGGATTTATACACCGGCCGTGTCAATATTTCTCGGGAAAACATCACCGAGTACTGGAACAAACTTTTCCGAAACAATGTCTCGGATTGGGGGCGACTAAAAATAGTCCAGTTTAATCCATAGAAGACACAAGTTTGCGAGTTTACCGCTAAAAAAAATCCTTTTGTCGTATCTCCTCAGTTTCAATTCAAGGTTTGGCAAGTTTTCAACCCTTGTTGCCTTAGCCTGTTTTGGAATCCTCGGCGTCGACATATCGAGTGGTGTGCAGTTTCGTGATCACTTGGAAGAGAAGGCCATATTGGCCTTTAAAAAGATTGGCGTGCTCAGCAGTGCGGGACAATATTTCATGCCGGCACGCCGCTTGCAACTTTACGAGGCGCAGGTTCGACCCCACATGGAATACTGTTCCCATCTCTGGTTCCCATCTTGCTGTGCGACTTGCAGCAGGTTTGGCAAGACGGGCGCAAGGAACCATGCCACGATGGCGAAGACGTGCCCGGCTAGGGTGTACGCAGAGGAGAGGGCGGTCAATACCACACAATATGGCGGTTAAAAATTATTTACTTTATTTACAAGTGATAGGTAGGGGCCGTGTAGTGGCGGTTAAGAATATCCACTACCCCATATCTTCCCGTGGGTGTCGTAAAAGGCGACAAAGGGAAACAGGCAGGAGATGGGCAGCAGCATCTTCCTGATAATAGCCATAATAACAATGAAAAAACTGCGGTTGCCAACCCGCTCGCCAAGCGTGGCAACTATGGCAATATACCCCCCATGAGCAATGACAATAATAAACGGCCCCCAGTCCCCGGCGGCCCCGCTATTCCTGGCTACGGTGGCGACCATGGTGACGGCGGAGCAGGGGGTGCTAAGAATCTCCGGTGGAGGTTCGGTTGCCACCTACGACGACTCGACCTGGCAACATACAACGCACGCACCCTGAGGACTGACGAGAAGATTGTGGAGCTGGAAGAAGAGATAGACAAGTTACGCTGGCATATTATAGGAATATCCGAAGTACGAAGAGAGGGGGAGGACACGGTAATCCTCGAATCCGGCAACTTGTTCTATTACCGGGAGGGCGACCATCTGTCCCAAGGAGGTGTCGGATTTATCGTCCACAAGTCTCTCGTTAACAACGTAGTAAAGATTGAGAGTGTGTCGACGAGGGTTGCGTACCTTATACTCAGAATCACCAAACGGTATTCGCTGAAGGTCATACATGTTTACGCACCAACCTCGGCACACCCCGATCAGGAGGTGGAGGAAATGTATGAGGATATCTCTAGAGCCATGCATTCCTCCAAAACCCAATATACGGTGTTAATGGGAGACTTCAATGCAAAACTAGGCACAAGAGAGAACGGTGAGCTGAAAGTAGGGAAATTTGGAATAGGGCAACGAAACCCAAGGGGCCAGCAGTTGGCTGACTTCATGGAGAAAGAGGGACTCTTTATGATGAACTCTTTCTTCCAGAAGCGGCCACACAGGAAGTGGACCTGGTCGAGCCTCGACGGTTCGACAAAAAATGAGATGGACTTCATTATGACGACCAGACGACAACTGTTCAGTGATGTCTCAGTGATCGCGAGGGTGAAAACCGGCTGCGATCACCGAATGGTTAGAGGCACCCTGAACCTAAACGTTAAGTTGGAGAGGTCTCGTCTAATGAAGTCAACGCTCCGTCCCCCTCGTGCTCTAATCCAAAGTCCCGAAATCTTTCAGCTCAGGTTACAAAACCGTTTTCAGTGCCTAGAAGACTGCAATGAAGTGGACGATTTGAATGACAAGCTCGTGGAAACTGTCCATGCGGTCGGAGCTAAGTTCTGCAAGACCCACCGCAGAAGAACACAAAAACTCTCCGATCACACTCTTAATCTCATGGCTGTTAGACGGGAGATGAAGCTACATTCTTGAACAGATTTAACAGCATACAGGCAACTGAACAGACAGATCTCCAAATGCATGCGGCGGGACTTACGCAAATTCAATACAGCTCGTATTGAAGAAGCGATCGAGCGATACCAAGGCTCCAAAGTCTTTGCCAGAGATCTGTCTGCCAGAAAGCGCCAACTGTCAAAGCTGAAGACAGAATGTGGCAGCATCGTTTCCGAGGCACCTGAGATTTTGAGTGAGATTGAGAGGTTCTATAGGCAGCTGTACACGTCATCGTTGGAGCCGCACGTAAGTGTGAGTAACGATCCAAGAGCGAGTCTTATCCGACATTATTCCGATGATATCCCGGACGTCAGTCTGAGCGAGATTAGAATGGCTCTCCAGCACCTTAAAAACGGCAAGGCCCCAGGCGAGGATGGAATTACAGCGGAGCTTCTGAAAGCGGGTGGAAAACCGGTACTTGAAGTCCTTCAGAAGCTCTTTAATTCCGTCCTCCATGGTGGCATTACACCGGAGGCGTGGAGCAGAAGTGCGGTGTTCTTGTTCTTCAAGAAAGGCGACAACGCTCTCTTGAAGAACTACAGACCGATTTCCCTTCTGAGCCGCGTCTACGTGCTGTTTTCAAGAGTCATTACGAATCGTCTCGCGCGCAGACTTGACGACTTCCAGCCTCCCGAACAAGCCGGTTTCCGAAAAGGCTTTAGCACCATAGACCACATACATACCCTTCGGCAAATTGTACAGAAGTCCGAGGAGTACAATTTGCCACTATGTCTGGCGTATGTGGACTATGAGAAAGCCTTTGATTCCGTCGAAATTTGGGCGGTGCTGCAGTCCCTTCAGCGATGCCAAGTTGACTGTTGGTATATCGAAGTGTTGAAGTGCTTGTACAGTAGGGCTACGATGGCTATCCGAGTACAGAACCAGAGTACGAAACCTATCCAATTGCAGAGAGGTGTAAGACAGGGTGACGTCATATCCCCGAAACTCTACCGCTGCATTGGAAGATGTTTTCAAGCTTCTGGACTGGAAAGGATACGGTATCAACATCAATGGCGAGTACATCACTCACCTTCGATTTGCCGACGATATAGTCCTTATGGCAGAATCGCTGGAGGACCTAAGCACTATGCTCAATGACCTCAATAGTGTTTCCCAACGGATAGGTCTTAAGATGAACATGGACAAAACAAAGATCATGTTTAATGTCCATGTCACACCTATGCCGGTAGTTGTTGGGAACACTAAGCTCAAAGTTGTTGACGAGTATGTTTACCTGGGACAAATAGTCCGACTAGGTAAGTCCAACTTCGACCGAGAGGTCAATCGACGGATTCAACTCGGTTGGGCAGCGTTCGGGAAATTACGGCACATCTTCTCGTCAAGGTATACCTCAAAACTTGAAAACGTGACTGTACACCCAGTGCGTGTTGCCAGTGATGACATACGGAACTGAGACGTGGTCCTTCACTGCTGGCCGGATGAGGAAGCTCAAGGTCGCTCAGCGAGCTATGGAGAGGGCTATGCTCGGAGTTTCTCTGCGTGATAAACTCAGAAATGAGGATATCCGCAGTAGAACTAGAGTGACCGACATAGCCCAACGGATTAGTAAGCTGAAGTGGCAATGGGCCGGCCATATAGCTCGAAGAACCGACAACCGATGGGGAAGAAAGGTTCTCGAGTGGCAGCCTCGTACCGGCAGGCGAAGTGTAGGGCGTCCCCCCACTAGATGGAATGACGACCTGGTAAGCTATGCAGGAAGTCGATGGATGCAGGTGGCTCAGGACCGTGCTTTGTGGCATTCTTTGGGGGAGGCCTATGTTCAGCAGTGGACTTGTGAAGGGCTGTAATGCTGATGATGATGATGATGATGAGGTAGGGGCCATGAAGCCGCTTACCGTCGAAGTGCTATGGAGGACTTTATAACGTCGCGGGGATTGGTGGTGGTTAACGTGGAAGGCCAACCGAGCACCTTTTCGGGTGCAATGGGTGAGTCAAACATTGACCTCACTCTTTCCGCCAGAGGAGTCCTAATTACAGGGTGGCGAGTCCTGGATTGCGTCAGCTCGAGTGACCATCGGCTCCTAACTTACAAAGTTGGAGGAGTACCACATGCGAGGCTCCCGGGGCCGGTGTAGGTGCCTGCCCGTTTTCGAGACCGGGGGGTGAATTGGGGCTTCTTTCGTGGAACTATTCATGTACGAATGGGTGCATTGAAAGTTAGGCAGCCGGCTGACCGTCTTTGTGCGCAATTCACGGACATTGTGGTTCGATCTGCGGAAGATGTCCTGGACAATGCGTGCCTTAGGCGGAAGGTCGGCTACGAGTGGTGGACGCCTGAACTTGACAGAATGAGGAAGGAAGTGTGTAATGTGAGACGGGCATGGCAAAAGACTAGAAGAAAGGGAGGCAGGTCTGAGGAATTAGCCATAGAACGTTTCCATAGTGTGAGAGCGCGATAAAGACAGTTGATGGGGGATACGGAGCTGGCCTATTTTAGGAAAATGTCGGGGATGGGAAATACTGGCCCATGGGGACGAGCATATCAAATTTCTAGCGGGAGGTATCGTCCTCCGAGTAATGTCATTAACGCTATCGAGTACGCGGAGCGACATTCTGGGGGGATGAGGGAGTCCATGCGGGACCTGCTCGGCGCTCTGTGTCCGGACGATGATTCGTCCAAGGACACTGAGTTTCATGGGCGGGTGCGTCTTATGGCTGCCTTTACTCCATCTGGATCGGCTGCCCTTCCCTCAACCATTGGGTGTCTTTAGGGTACAGTTAGTTGCCCAACACTGCTTCGGGACTGGACGGGATTAGTGCAACAGTGGTTAAGAATGTGTGCACCCAGGGAATTTCACTGGATGTATAGCAAGTGTGTGGAAGAGGGAGTTTTCCCGGATGTATGGAAGAATGGACGGCTGGTAGTGATTCCGAAATAGCAGGTCATTGACTGATCCTAAGGCGTATCGCCCAATTACGCTCCTTCCCATTTTTGCGAAAATATTGGAACGGGTTTGCTCAGATGTACCCCAAGCTTAATGAGGGGCATATCAGACTACCAGCTCGGGTTTTCGCCAGGCCGGTCCACTGTCACGGCGCTGCAAGACGTGCTTCGTACTGCGAGCTGCAGCGCAAGTATGTACAGGCCGTCTTTTTAGATATATCGGGGGCATTTGACAATGCATGGTGGCTGATGATACTGCCTATGAGTATAGGCAGCATCGCAATCGCTCACTGGCGCTGCGAAGATATTGTTGCATCTCTTTGCGTATTCTATCGCATCTACCACGGGGAGTGCTCTGAGGAATTATTCGGACTAATTTCAGCCGCTCAATTTCACCATCGCACATCGCGACCAAACTTGCGATACCATCCATACCATCTGGATGATTGGCGGTCCACCACTGTGGGATTTAGAAGAAGTTTTCTTCCTCGCACAACTTTCTTATGGAATCGACTACCACCAGAGATTTTCCGGACCGATGTGACCATAAATATAGTATACATAAGATTGGCGATAGAGTGATTAGGGTGAGACCAAAAACGAAATGTACCGGTCTGAGTGAAATGTGCATCTGTACGAGACGAATAGTGCTGTGCCAAGCATCAACTTCAATTATCGATACAAAGTGCTGTGTCCGTGTCATAAAATGAATATTTTTATGTTTTCGGGCATAAAAATAATATTACAAAAAATAGTTTGTGATTTCTATTTTCCCCCAAAAATAATTAATTTATTGTAAAATTGTCGTAAGCTCTCCTTAGAGGTATTTTGCAATTTTGCTTTATATTTCAATCAAATAATCAAATAAGTTTTGATTATTAATTTCATACTTAAGTGTTTATGGTTTGATATTGCTGGCGAATCATATATATGTATGTCAAGTATGTTAAATTCTTTTTTGCAGTACAAGGCGTTTGTTTACTAATTTTCGAAACATATTTTCGTTACCATTTTTTCTTTCACATGTTTTCGAAAACTCGTTCCGAATAAATACCTATCTCATAAACGTTTTGAGAGGGATAAACAGAAATAAACAGCAGTGCTTACACTGCCGCGTTCCGGCCTGGTGTGTATAGAGGACCTGTATAATTATAAGCTGTAAGGCCGTTTTAACTTAGTCCTCAGGAGTGAAAACACATTTGTAGCTTTCTTTTATTGAAGCTGACTGAAGGTGACCATGTACTGCAGTAGCTTTTTACCATCAAGTGATACTGTAAGTTTCTTTGTTACTTTTGTTTTATTAAAAAATATACATCACAAGGATGCCGACAATAAGTTGTACACGTTTGAACATACGTAAACGAAATAAACATGTACCGTAAAGTATATTATAAAGAACTATGCACGGGCATAAATAATGTGAGTATTGTACCAGAACGCAACTTTACTTTGTGCACTTCTATGGAAAAAAAAATTGTTCATAGTGCTTGCTACATATAGTTGAATATTTTTTGGGAACCCAGTATTTATTATTTTTAACCATTTTTGTTTAACCTCAATATTTTTTGGAAATCTGAAACATTATATGAGTTTAAATTATCTCATTAAAGTATTTTCTATAATGCATTTTGGCTGCGAAACCCTAAAAATTAAAATAAAAAAAAAATTACGAAGTTATAAGAGGCTGCATCTAAAGATATGCCTTTGTCTGTTAGAAACATATCATCGATGAGATGATATTGATAGTGTCAATCTCTACAGAAATTAGATCAGAAATAGCGGGAATTTACGTATTTGTTATTATTTTTCATATACGTCTTACGCATTTAGAGCATTGTCGTAATAAAATGCGATATTTTTCGGTAAAACTATAGACATCCGGTACTCGCGCACGGGAGTGGGAGGGGGAGGTTCAGGGGAAGCCCTGCGTACCCTTCCCCCGTTGCGGAAATGTATTGTTTATGAGTAACATTTTTTTTTGTAAAATCATAACCTTACCTTTTTACTCAGTAATATTGACTCAAAGTTACTTCTGTAACGGCTTCAGCGCTGTGGGAAGTGCAGCCCCTTCGCCCTTGCGTAGCAAATCGCAGGCATCCATGCTCACCTCCGCAGCTTCGGCTTGTTGGTCGCCTTAGGCGACCAGCCTCAGCCGCTACGGCTCACACAGGTGCCTGCGATTTGCTACAGCGGTCGGGTGCTGCTCTCCCACCGCGCCTACGGCTTTACAAAAACACTCTACGGGTAGGGCAGACATGACTACGTAGAGTCGGGGCGTTCTGATTCGGTTTTAGTGCAGATTCGACCTATCTTATCTATAAAGTCAGGTTGCCCTAAACTCTGCTATGATAGTGGTAAATGAAACAATGTAATGTGAATTGTTATAATTTTATTTTCTGAAAAACCTCTTTGACTGCTCTCCACTGCGACTCAATCCATTGTGTATGAGTCCCATCTTCAGCCAGAAATGTATTGTCTGGGTCCGAGTAATTAACTTTTTTATGGATGACCCGTTTCGTTATATTATGCAATTTTTAGTAGTGAAATTTATTTTTATCGTAATTAATTTAAAACACATTTCCGTAATTCAAAAACAGTATAAAAGGTTCTAGCTTAACCCTGACAATCCTGCTAAACTGAAAACATAATAAAAATCAAGTACTCGATGTTACTTTATAATACTAGACCAAATTGACATACGAGTATTTGCGTTTTGTTAATGAAATATTTATTGAAATTTATTTTTATCGTAATTAATTCAAAACGCATTTCCGACATCCAAATACAGTGTAAAAGATTCATACTTAATCATGACAAGCCTCCTAAACTGAAAACATAATTACAAGCAAGTACCGGACGTAACAAGTACTTCATAATTCATAATACTAGACCAAATTGACATATTTCCGTTTCGTTAATACACAATTTTTAGTGAAATTTATTTTTATTGTAATTAATTCAAAACGCATTTCCGACGTCCATAAACAGTGTAAAAGGTTCAAGCTTAACCCTAATAAACCTCCTAAACTGAAAACATAATTAAAATCAAGTACCGGACGTATATAGCCAACCTTATTTTTCCCCTATCCATTTGTGTACAAAGCATTTGTACCAATTCTAAATTTATATTGCGTTTAGAGTGCTAAATATTTTAATTATACTTTTTTTTTTATAGGAGAGGGGGCAAACGAGCATGCGGCTCACCTGATGGTAAGTGACTACCGCCGCCCATGAACAACTGCAACACCAGGGGAATCGCAGATGCGTTGCCGGCCTTTTAAAAAGGAGTACGCTCTTTTCTTGAAGGTCCCTAAGTCGTATCGGTCCGGAAAAATCGCTGATGGTAATCGATTCCACAAGGAGGTCGTGCGAGGAAGAAAACATCTTCTAAATCGCACAGTGGTGGACCGCCAATCATCCAGATGGTGTGGATGGTATCGGGAGTTCTGCCGCGATGTGCGTTCGTGAAATTTGGCGGCTGGGATTAATCCGAACAATTCCTCAGAGCACTCCCCATGGTAGATGCGAAAGAAAATGCAAAGGGATGCAACATCTCTTCGCAGTGCCAATGAATCGAGCCGATCGGAAAGGGCTCGGTCGTCGACAATTCGAGCCGCTCTGCGTTGGATGCGGTCAAGTGGAAGGAGCTGGCACTGGGGAGCCCCTGCCCAGAGATGGGAACAGTATTCCATGTGAGGCCGAACTTGCGCCTTGTAAAGTAGCAGGCGGTGTGCCGGCATGAAATACTGTCCCGCTCTGCTGAGCACGCCAAGCTTTTTAGAGGCCAATTTGGCCTTCCCTTCCAAGTGACCACGAAACTGCACGTCACTCGATATGTCGACTCCGAGGATACCGATACTGGCTGAGGCAAGAAGGGGAGTGCCTTGAAACTGAGGAGATACGACAAAGGGGTTCTTTTTAGCGGTAAACGCGCAAACTTGTGTCTTCTGAGGATTAAATTGGACTAGATTTAGTCGCCCCCAATCCGAGACTTTGTTCAGCAAAGACTCGACTTCAAACACAAGTTTGTTCCGGTACTCAGCGACGTTTTCCCGAGAAATATTGGCACGGCCGGTGTATAGAGCATCACCAGTGCTGTCATTCGCATAGCAATGAATGTTACCAGTTAGCAACATATCATTGATATGCAGAAGAAACAGCGTTGGTGATAGCACACAGCCTTGTGGAACACCAGCGTTAATAGGCTTGTAGTCGGAGCATGCACCGTCTACAACGACCTTGATGCTCTGATCTGCAAGGAAGCTGGTGATCCAATTGCACAATTTCTCGGGAAGCCCATAGGAAGGGAGCTTCGAAAGAAGCGCTTTGTGCCAAACCCGATCGAAGGCCTTCGCAATGTCCAGACTAACGGCCAACGCCACCCCCTTGGACTCTACTGCCTCCGCCCATCTATGGGTCAGGTAGACCAGAAGATCACCAGCTGATCGACCCCGACGAAAACCGTATTGGCGGTCACTAATCAGCTGGTGATCCTCAAGGTACCGGATGAGCTGGCAGTTAATAATGGATTCCATTATTTTGGAGAACAAGGAGGTGATCGCGATAGGCCTATAGTTGGATGGGTCTGAGCGGTCGCCTTTTTTAGGGATCGGGTGGACAAAAGCTGTCTTCCATGAATTCGGGACTACGCCTTGGGAGTAGGAGTACCGGAAAAGACGCGTTAGGACCGGTGCCAACTCCGGAGCACACGTCCTCAGCACAATTGGGGGGATTCCGTCAGGCCCACTCGACTTCTGGATGTCCAGGGAGAGCAGTGCTTTGCGAACCGAGCGCTGTGAGAACAGCACATCCGGCATGGAGCACTCACACCGCGGGATGGTCGGCGGTGTTTTCCCCCCGTCATCAAGAGTCGAGTTGGACGCAAAAAGGGAGCCTAAAAGGTCGGCTTTGTCTTTTGCGTCATGGGCCAGTGAGTCATCCTCCCTGTGCAGAGATGGTAGTGATGGCTTACAGAAATTCCCTTGGACAGCCTTGGCGAGAGACCAGAATGCACGGGTTCCCGAAGGAAGGCGAACTAGTTTAGCGCCAATTCTGCCTATGTGCTCTGACTTTGCCTTGGCAATAACTCTTTTGAAGGACCTGGAGGCGAAGTTATACTTCTTTTTAAGTGTGCTGGTATTATACTTGCATGTGAAATGTATAATTTTGTGGATTTTCTTTTCTCGATGAACTGCATTCAGGTACTGCACACGTTACCATATATAATCACACCTTTTAAATACTTATTAATACTTCAAAATCAAAGATATCGCGAAAATAAGCGGCATTTATTTCGTTAGCAATTGACGTCAGTCCGATATAGGCATATAGCGTGTATGTATATGGTCTAGCTATTATATCTCATTCTAACGTACGCATATATTACATAAGCTCTTTTACATTGCCAATCTAACGTAAGTATATACTAAATCTATGGATACGATTTAGGTACCTTCAAGAAAAGAGCCTACTCTTTTTTAAAAGCCCGGCACCTGAAATTCTCCTGGTGTTGCAGTTGTTCGGGGGCGGTGGTAGTCACTTATCATCAGGTGAGCCGCATGCTCGTTTGCCCCCTCTGCTATAAAAAAAACTTATATTTATATCCCGACGTTTCGGGTGCTTTGCAGCACCCATGATCACGGAGGGGGCTGAGGTGATTGATGTCCTGATGTCAAAGTTAACCCGCAGTACCACCTTTGGTTCGATCTACGCAGAATGAACTTACTGTCTCTTGAATTCTTGCAATAGTATGTTTGGATATAGTTTTTATTTTAAACTTAACTATAGCATAACACTACAACTATTGGATTCCAAGTAGGTGGTAGTATCCAGCCTCCTTCTCTATTGAATTTAGGATATTTTTAATTTCTATAGCTACACGTATATCGTCCTTAGTATATTAAACGCGATAAAATACGTAAAATAGTTTTCATTAACCCGATAGATATAAGAAATCATCATGAGGATGGTGTTAATTAAATAACGGGCTGTGCAGGTGACAGCTTGAGCGCGAAACCGGCGGGCGTGAAGAAGTCTCCGTCCGCGTTCCTCGGCGAGAACTCTGCGCTGGTGAACCTGGAGCGGCTGCTGCAGCCCGCCGCCGAGCCGCCCGCGCCCAACCCCTTCGCGCCCGACCCGCCGCTCCAGCCGCCCGTGAGTACCCGCACACACGCGCACACGCACACCTACACGCACGCACACACATACATACTGCCGCCCGCGCCCAACCCCTTCGCGCCCGACCCGCCGCTCCAGCCGCCCGTGAGTACCCGCACACACGCGCACACGCACACCTACACGCACGCACACACATACATACTGCCGCCCGCGCCCAACCCCTTCGCGCCCGACCCGCCGCTCCAGCCGCCCGTGAGTACCCGCACACACGCGCACACGCACACCTACACGCACGCACACACATACATACTGCCGCCCGCGCCCAACCCCTTCGCGCCCGACCCGCCGCTCCAGCCGCCCGTGAGTACCCGCACACACGCGCACACGCACACCTACACGCACGCACACACATACATACTGCCGCCCGCGCCCAACCCCTTCGCGCCCGACCCGCCGCTCCAGCCGCCCGTGAGTACCCGCACACACGCGCACACGCACACCTACACGCACGCACACACATACATACTGCCGCCCGCGCCCAACCCCTTCGCGCCCGACCCGCCGCTCCAGCCGCCCGTGAGTACCCGCACACACGCGCACACGCACACCTACACGCACGCACACACATACATACTGCCGCCCGCGCCCAACCCCTTCGCGCCCGACCCGCCGCTCCAGCCGCCCGTGAGTACCCGCACACACGCGCACACGCACACCTACACGCACGCACACACATACATACTGCCGCCCGCGCCCAACCCCTTCGCGCCCGACCCGCCGCTCCAGCCGCCCGTGAGTACCCGCACACACGCGCACACGCACACCTACACGCACGCACACACATACATACTGCCGCCCGCGCCCAACCCCTTCGCGCCCGACCCGCCGCTCCAGCCGCCCGTGAGTACCCGCACACACGCGCACACGCACACCTACACGCACGCACACACATACATACTGCCGCCCGCGCCCAACCCCTTCGCGCCCGACCCGCCGCTCCAGCCGCCCGTGAGTACCCGCACACACGCGCACACGCACACCTACACGCACGCACACACATACATACTGCCGCCCGCGCCCAACCCCTTCGCGCCCGACCCGCCGCTCCAGCCGCCCGTGAGTACCCGCACACACGCGCACACGCACACCTACACGCACGCACACACATACATACTGCCGCCCGCGCCCAACCCCTTCGCGCCCGACCCGCCGCTCCAGCCGCCCGTGAGTACCCGCACACACGCGCACACGCACACCTACACGCACGCACACACATACATACTGCCGCCCGCGCCCAACCCCTTCGCGCCCGACCCGCCGCTCCAGCCGCCCGTGAGTACCCGCACACACGCGCACACGCACACCTACACGCACGCACACACATACATACTGCCGCCCGCGCCCAACCCCTTCGCGCCCGACCCGCCGCTCCAGCCGCCCGTGAGTACCCGCACACACGCGCACACGCACACCTACACGCACGCACACACATACATACTGCCGCCCGCGCCCAACCCCTTCGCGCCCGACCCGCCGCTCCAGCCGCCCGTGAGTACCCGCACACACGCGCACACGCACACCTACACGCACGCACACACATACATACTGCCGCCCGCGCCCAACCCCTTCGCGCCCGACCCGCCGCTCCAGCCGCCCGTGAGTACCCGCACACACGCGCACACGCACACCTACACGCACGCACACACATACATACTGCCGCCCGCGCCCAACCCCTTCGCGCCCGACCCGCCGCTCCAGCCGCCCGTGAGTACCCGCACACACGCGCACACGCACACCTACACGCACGCACACACATACATACTGCCGCCCGCGCCCAACCCCTTCGCGCCCGACCCGCCGCTCCAGCCGCCCGTGAGTACCCGCACACACGCGCACACGCACACCTACACGCACGCACACACATACATACTGCCGCCCGCGCCCAACCCCTTCGCGCCCGACCCGCCGCTCCAGCCGCCCGTGAGTACCCGCACACACGCGCACACGCACACCTACACGCACGCACACACATACATACTGCCGCCCGCGCCCAACCCCTTCGCGCCCGACCCGCCGCTCCAGCCGCCCGTGAGTACCCGCACACACGCGCACACGCACACCTACACGCACGCACACACATACATACTGCCGCCCGCGCCCAACCCCTTCGCGCCCGACCCGCCGCTCCAGCCGCCCGTGAGTACCCGCACACACGCGCACACGCACACCTACACGCACGCACACACATACATACTGCCGCCCGCGCCCAACCCCTTCGCGCCCGACCCGCCGCTCCAGCCGCCCGTGAGTACCCGCACACACGCGCACACGCACACCTACACGCACGCACACACATACATACTGCCGCCCGCGCCCAACCCCTTCGCGCCCGACCCGCCGCTCCAGCCGCCCGTGAGTACCCGCACACACGCGCACACGCACACCTACACGCACGCACACATACAAGTATCCACGCTCAATTTGACCTATGGTTTATTTATATATTTTTATAGAATAAGAATGATAAACAAACACTTGTTTAAAGCTGAACGTAAATTTGTCCGCACCGTACACACCGAATTTTATAAAATACGGTAGGTATCCAAACATTATAAGGACGCATACTTATGACGTCATATAGCGCAGCGCGGTCGCGCGTGCTTGATACTCAGTGTAGCCAACTTAGCGGATTTTCCGCTAAAACTGGTGGTTTCGACTTACGTGATAATTTTTGTATTTTTATAACTTTTAATTAATTCGTAATTACTTGTACATAATTTGAAATATTTTTTTTGCATCGATTATCAATATGAATACTTAATGATAAATTATTTTAACACTGAACAAAAAATTGTTGTTAATTTTAATTCAAAAACCCAATTATACCTGATTAATTAATAATCAATAAATAGTATATTTCATTACGAGTGCGGAAAGCCTGTCATTGCAAAGAGTTCTGACAAATGTCTACCCGAGCCGAGGCGCAGCCGTATGTAGACAGTCGGAACAAGTTGCAATGACGGTTCCGCACGTGTACTAAACAACTATTTTTAATACAGTGGCGAAAACATGAAGCAATTTAATAAAGAACGTTTTTGGAAAATGGCGCGAACCGTAAAAGAATATAAGCAGAGATTTTTTTGTTTTCTTCACCCATTCTGGGCAGGCAAAAGGAATTTTTTTTTTATTGATATGAAATGAAAATTAAATTTAATGAGATGAAATGAAATGAAACCTAACCTAACTCATTAATTCAAATCATTAAATCTGTTATTGAAACAAATTAGTAGCTTCTTTTTAGAAATATTTGCAGGAATCATAAAAACTTCTATGAATTTTTTTTTAGTAAAAACTTCGTGGTTGGTTTTTTCTTTTTAATAGACATTATTTAGACAGTTGGGAAAGAGAACGCACGAGTTCGGAAAAGGTAAAGAAAAAGCTCGAGTATGTATAGCCCACATCCCGAACGCTATACGTCCCTGCAATACGCAACTTTTTGAGCAACTGTATTAAAAAAATAGTTACCGCAAACATGCAACATATCTATTCTCTTGTTCAATTGGCCTTCTAAATCTTGAGTTTTCCATAGAAAGATATGGTTTTAGTATATGTAGCAATTCCTGAAATTACTTTTTTGTTAAATGCAAATACCTAAAAAATCGTTCATCATCATCTAATGAGTCTTTAAATAAAGTATAATATTCTCCATACAATTACCATTTTAAATTAATATTACGAATCCAGAATCTTCTTTTTCTTTGCATTTTATTTTCTTCTTCCTCTGCCAATAAACAGGCCATCAGTAAAACGGCGCGTTCGACGCGTACTACGCGTACGGTGCGGACAAATGTGCGTTCAGCTTAAGAATCAAAATCTAGAAATGGTATTGTGTAAATGTATCAACATGTTTTATATCAATATCTTAATTTTGGTTACAAAATGAAAAAACTACGCAGCTGCTGAACAATCAATACGTATTGGTAAACAATTTAACACAATCGAACTGCAGGAGTAGGATTATGAGACTCGTGTCACTGGAATTACTTTCAACTCTCTATCAAAATGCACAATTTTTAAAGAAATTGCATGGAAATACCAATAAATGACGTCATATACGTGGTAGAGCCACGCTGCAACTATATAATGGTTGTGGCACGAATGATTCAACTCAACCGAGCAGCTAAATACTGCTGTGTTTCGTATGGTGAAAGTAGAAAACCGGAGATCCTTTTAACTGGAAACGAGGCATTCCATCTTAGCCCTCAGGGATGACAATGCATTTGCATTTTGATTCTTAATGGAGGATAAATGTAGATTTCTACAGGCCACAGTATTCATTTACTATCAGGTGAACTGTGTGCCCGTTTGTCACGATTATTCTATAAAAAAAAACTAACGAAAGAAATTACTTAACTGCAGATCAACAAGTTATACAATACGTAAAGTAATGAAATTGCAATACGGATATGAATGAGTTGTGAGTGAATGAATAGAGAGCTTTCCTATTAACACGGAATATTGTCCACAGCCCCGGCTAACAATTAACGAGTTAAAGCAACAACAAATGGGGCTCGGCACTGGACTGGCGTACCCCCCCGTATCGCCGGCCTTCGGCGCCAATGGGAGCATGGCGGGCGCCTTGCCCATGGCGACGAATGGCAGCGTGGCAGCGAGTGGCAGCGTGGCAGACCCATGGGCGCCGGTGCCGGTGGCAGCGCGGGCAGCGTCGCCCTGGTCGCCGCCGCCACAGCGCCACACGCCCAACCCCTTCCTCTCCTAGCCACTGGTAAGTCTAATGATATTTTTATTGTACCTGGCACCGGCTGACGTTGTTCTGTAGGTTTCCACTTTCCGGTACGTGACATGATGAGTTCCACTCTGAATTCAACGACAATATTGTGAATATAGATAATGTGGTCCATAAATTTATACTTTAATATAAGAGAGCGGAAGAGTTTTGTTTGTTAATAAAACACGTTAATCTCTGAAACTACCAGTCCTATTTGAATAATTATTTTGTATATGATAACAGATTTATGAGGAATATTAGTTATAATATATAGGCTATCTAGCATTACGCTACACCGTTTAATCAGTGCTGTCAAACTGCTTTATCCGCGTGCGCTGGCGTAATAGATAGTGATACGTAAATACAATCTTCTACAGAAATATTAATCTTTACTCCATCTAAAAAAAGTCCGCGATACCATAATGTGCCCAAATTCAAGACATAAGCCACAATAAGATATTTAGTGACAAAAAATTATTAAAATTTAAAAGGAGATTAATGAGCGTTATTATTAGGCATGGAATATTAATCCTTACGAACGAAAGTTACTTCATCATGAAGACAATTTAATGAAGATAAATTTTTCTCTTTATAACATGTTATTTGGACGCATAGTTTTAGAGATATGAAAAATTAAAATAATTCAACACTCGACTCGGCGCGCGAACCACGCATATCCCTAGCCGCCCGATAGAACCGAGACAAACCAGCAGTGAACAGAACAGTGCAAAGTTGTTTCAATTTCCCTCTGTCATCTGTTACGATACCCTTGGAACGATAGTGGATATTCTTACACCGACACTACATGGTCACTTTAAAATTCCATTTATTTTAATAAAAGCCTAATCTCTTCAGATTGGGGGCTAAAGCAGTGGCGGCCTCACTGTAACCCACTCCGGACTAAGACAGTGGCATCCAGACAGACGAGCAGCCAGAGTTGCACACAACTTGCGCCGGACCTCAGGACCACAGCTCGTGTGTGTGCGTGACGCCTTGTCTGTCAACATGAACACTAACCGACCGTTATTTCTTTATATTTATGAATTCAGCACTTGGCCTTATTTTAGACCAAAATTAGAATTTTTGTCTGGCAATAAAATTACTTTCTTTAAATTTATAACAAATCTTGATTGAATATTAGTGATTTGGCCTTATGTCCATATTGTAGGAAAAATTTGAAATTTTTATGTCTGGCAATAAAATTCTTTTTTTTAAATTTATAACAAATCTTGATTGATTAGTTAGTAGTTTGTACAAATTTTAAGTTTTCCCCACATATCCAATTACTCGTACTTCTGTAATGAAATAATTTGTAAATTTTTTCGATGTTTTTTCTTGAGTGGTTTTAATGTTAATAGAATCATGTGGATGTTATTTCATTAAAGGACGAAATGCGATAATATTTTAATGTGGTGATAGGTGTAAAATAATCATAGATAAGTCTGTTTAGACGCTGTATACAAAATGGAAATGTTCACATAGACTGGGTACCGCTGTGACTTAGGCAGTGTTCTGTGTGCGTTTACGAATGGCAGCGACATGTAATATATATATTTAAAGCCCACATAATTAATGACCAAACACCACGTTACTCAGTTTTCACGGCTCAAGAACCGTGATAGCCCAGGGGCTAAGCGCTCGTTGGTAAAGTTTACAGTACGCGAGCAACCCGGGTTCGATCCCCGCAGCGCCAATGAAATTGTTAATTGCAATTTTAAGTGCCGAGCACGTGGTAAATCACCACGTGCTCGGCGGCGAAGGAAAACCTCGTCAGGAAACTTGCATGTCTGAGAAATAAAAAAAAATATCTTTCGAAGACATTTAAAGATAGCCACGCGCATTGGGGCAGCGCTGCATATATTTTCGTTGCTTTAAAACCTTCTTAGAAATGAGAGGGTATAGGTGATCTGTGCCCAGCAATGGGATGAATATAGGCTGTAACTTTACTTTTTTGCTCAATTTTAAAATGTCGTTAAGTGTCATGGTGGCACAGTCACTTTGACTTGGTGCTAGAGACAGCACAAGAACGGCATTCTAAAATTGAGTAACGTTTGAGTTCTTGGCCCGAACTGTAGTATTGTTTGGTATTTGAAAAGTCCATCATAAACGCATATAGAACATATAGATTAATGTAGTCACTTTAGCATTTGCAGTTGTCAACATTCAGGGCTGCCACGAGAAATATTTCTAATTATATCATACACATGCTAAATAACAGGTATTTTGTAAGTATTATTAGGAATATTTTACATGCGGCTACAATAAGTTACTAAATTGGCTGTAAAGGGTTTAAATAAGGTTTATATATAAAGGATTTCCACAGTATAGTAATTGATTTAGTGTCAAATGAATTTATTTTTACAGTTTCATTTAATACGCATATTTGAATAAAAATTGACTGCCGTAACCTAAAATAATAATAACAAATAATTGGAGAGAAATGGGTGACTCTGATATCATATTTGGTAAATAAGGGATTATTTTTCGAAAATTGAAGGGCGAATTGTATTATAGATTTCACTTTAGCTTCGATTCAATGCAATTTTGTAATAAAATATTAAGATTTTTAAACTGCGCTGCTCACATACTGTGGGGATCCACCACAACGTCCATAGATCGACGGCTGAGGGAGGTATAAGTTGTAAATCGTGCCTTAGATTACAGTTTTGTATGAAATATGACTTGTCTCCGCTCGCTTCACGCCCGCCCGTTGAACCCGTCACCGCTGTCACTGTGACAAGATACTGTCCATGTGACAGCTGTCAACAGATAACGACGAATTTACGTTTGGAAAATTCATTGCACAATAACTTTTTCGATGTTTTTCAGTAATTATTCCACACTTTCACACGAAGAGTTTCATCATTACTGTCGGGTCTCCAGGCGGCTATAGTTAAAGTTTCTTGTGTAAACTTAATCTAATTTAAAAAAAAAACCTTGATGCGAGCTTGTTTTTTGTCTAAACAAGCCGTGAATGAATATATTTTTATAGGGGAATGTTTATTCCATATCAGCAATATCTAATTTACTGTTAAATTCAGATCACTGTCAGTATTGTTACCTTTCCATCTCCGGTGATCCAGATGCTCTTTGATGTTTCAGTCGAACATTTGTTATGCCTTCGAGCGAGGGAATACGCTATTTGAGATACTTTAGTCTGTATCCTACTGTTTCATATATTTTGAATTAAAATTCAAACAATATTTTAATCTATACTTGCAGTATTTTCAAGAGAAAACAATTTTTCATATTTTCAGATTTATTGCGTTGTCAATATAAAATTCTCAATTATAATTATTACGAGCGCTGATGCTTTGAATTGTGCATTGTCTGTGTGTGTTAGTGTGTGTGTGTGTGCATACGAATTATTCCAATTTTAGATGGTGTAATAATCATCAGTTCTCGTGAACTTGAGATGTAACTTTCACTGACAATTTTGTACATTCGGAAAGGGAGATACGAACGGGTGTTAGTAATAATAAAATATTTTATTATATTGAGTTTCACAATTAGATGCGCCGTTGAAAAGATGACGTCTCAAGCTAACGGGAATTGATCTGCCCTCACTGTCAATATAGTATTCATTTAATTAAGATAAATTATGAGCGGGCAACACTCATCCGTTTGTCGATATTGCCTATCAGTTTTGAAATTTTTTTCGAAGTTGGTAAGTGGATGAGAGTTGTTAATTTACATAGAATTGTGTTGCCAGATTAGAAAAGTTAACAACAGTTCACCGATATCACTATTTACAGATCGCTATTATTTTTTATGGGTGAGTTACTGCTATATAGTTCTTTACATTTTCGTAAACTTTTTTATACTGGCAACACTTTCGACAGTTGTTTTTTTTGTCATCTCGCTTTATTTTAACTTGCAAATTGAAACGGTTATTAACTTTGTTTTATCAGTTATGTAGATAAATTATTTTTAATATATTAATTTTTGACCAATAAAATGCATCGATGCTGATCTAACGCGTCACTAGCTAGGGAAAACTGTAAAGATTAATGTAACTATTTAATTAAAATATATAAGTTTTTCAACAGATGTAGTTTTTCTTCTCTTCATTTGGGTGTATGTTAATTTCGAGAGTAAGCTGTATATCTGTGTACATTGACTTAAAATTATTAATGACAATGGAGATACAAGATTACTTCAATGGCGCTCTGGAACAATGTGGAGGTTCCCTTCATAGAACTCTCAGAATTAAGAGGCGTGTGCCTAACCATAATCTATCGTTACAGTTCATTAAAGTCCACTGCTTAACCGGTTCAGTGCAGATGACACGCCAGGAGTGCCATCGATTGTTTTTGTGTGTGACGATGACACGCGAGTCGAGTCTCTTTTTAAAAATCGTTATAACTCGCTCAAATTGCGTTTTTGGAAAATTTATCCAAAACAAAATATTCATTATTTTGCAAGCAGTTCATGCCTACAGCTTCGTTTCTGGATAT
Organism: Parnassius mnemosyne; assembly: GCA_963668995.1. Taxonomy (NCBI): domain Eukaryota; kingdom Metazoa; phylum Arthropoda; class Insecta; order Lepidoptera; family Papilionidae; genus Parnassius; species Parnassius mnemosyne. Next base: position 5,073,496 of record CAVLGL010000093.1, on the reverse strand, counting down.
TTTGAAATTTTGCAATTTTTAGGACTTGACAACCTTTTTTTAACTTGTACAATGGTACTTTTTTACTTCGTGGGTTTTAAATCATGTTGTGGAAAAATAGTCTAATAAGTAACAAATAATAGCACTCATTGCGATCGCTCACAAACTCAAGTTGTAAATAAATTTCTGGAAAACAAGTCTCCTGTTATAAAAAAAAACAATACGTTTGTCTGATTGTAAAATTTTGCTTAAAATGGTTGAACTGCAGTCTTATTACTATCCTTAGATTATCTATTATATGGCCGAATAGACCTACGAAGTACCATGTGCTCTTGTGATATGTATAAGGTTTATTTTTGCTTGAAACAGTTCATGCACTAGTTCGGAAAAAGTAAAGAAAAAGCTCGAGTATGTAATAGCCCACATCCCGAACGCTATACGTCCCTGCAATACGCCACTTTTTGACCAACGGTATTAAAAAAATATTTTTACATTTGGCTGATGGCAGAATAGGCGTGTCATCGACTTCTGATTGCGTCTGGCATGTCATGAAATATTTGTTCTCCGCCACAGCTAAAAGTTGTCGAAAATCGGTGCCGCAACGAATCGGTTAACATAGGCCTCCCCCATAGATTACCTCGTAGGGGATATTTGCCATGTTGCCACGCTCGGCAAGCGGGTTGGCAACCGCAGTTTTTTTTTGTTATTAGTAAGACGTTGCAGTCCATTTCCTGATTTGTAGTGGTATGGTAGTGGATATTTACACGGTCAATCCATCTCTTTGCTTCTAAACTTCTTTTAAAGTGCACTGTTTGTTTACAATATATTATATTGGGTTTATTGATTGCTGCTCTGATTATATCTCGGCCACCTGCCAAGCGGTGTGGTTACAGTAATGATGTCACACTAGGCTAGGTATTTTACGTGGAAAATCCATGCTGCGGCAGAAATGGGTTGACTCGAACGGGGAAGGTCCACGCCTACACAGAATACTAGCGTAAATATCAGTATAATGCTGGTAATGAGGCATTCCATATTTATTAGTCCTTATGGGTAACAATGCAATTTTAATCTCAATCTAGGATAGAATGTGTCTATTGGGCCACAGTATCCACTCAAATCAGGGTCAAAGTTACAAGACGTCTGGTATTGCGACATTTTTGAAGTCTGTAAAAAAGATTTAGCAGTATCGCAAGGAAGGTAAATAAATAAAAAAACAAGCCACTCATACAATATGATTATAATTTATTCATTAATAGTTTACAAAGACATTATCGTACAAACATTAAATTTTAGGATCAGCACATAATTCGCAGTACAAATACTTAATAAACGTTATTTGTTCATTATTGTAAAAAGACTTCTCCGAGGCCTAGACCTCGCCTTACACTTACTTAACTAGCTACGTTCAGTTCGAGCCAGACTCGTGCGTACAGCGAGTGTCGAGCGACAGTTCGCTCTCTGCTTGGAATTACTATTAAACGTAAGAGTTGTCGCTATGAAGTTACGATTTAAAAAATATGGACTTACATGCTTTATGCTGACACGGTTACTTGTTGAAATTTTGTAAATCTCAAATTTGATATGTTAAGCGACATAGCTAGAGGATCTTCGCTAACTGAATCATATATGAACATTTCGATTGTTTGACTATTGTGTCTGTTTCGGGGTAAAGATTAAAGTATCGCCTGATTGTATTATCCATTCATTAGTCCATATTTCTTAAATCAATTACCAATGAATATTTTTAGGATTTAACAATAAATCTGTTTTGTTTTATTTCCACTTATTCTAAGTACAAGGCCCAGTCTTTGTTTTTAAATAAATAAATAAGTCGCGGCAATTCCGAGTCAGAGCGCGATCTGAACTCTAACCAGCTTAAGTCGATGAATAATATAAAAATTTTCATTCGCTCTTTATTCAGACGTCGGTTGAGAGTTCTACACACGGCTGGTATTGCTATGACCCCATTTCACTTTGGATCGCAAACTTTACTTCAAAGGTTAAAAAAAATCCCAAAAAGTTAATTGTAAAATTTACATCAAATTTACAAAGGATATTATTCAAAATTCGATATATTTTTTGTTTTCTTAAGACGAAATAGTTGACGGAATAGTGTGTTGTTAGATTTGTTGGTATCAGTCTCACGGTGTTTTCACTAACCCACAATTATATCGACGTCGCTGCGTTCGAGTGTTTTTGTCAATTTTAACCAACGCATGCGTTGCACGTCGATATCGAATAAATAATACGAGCAATAGTTAGTCTCCTCGTTTATATAATATATATAAAAACAATCATAACAAGCATTCGTGTCGGCAGATCTACCAATATTAAAAAAAAATCTACGATTACTATAATAATTACGAGAAGCGATATTTTCATATGATCACATTCGCGCACGTGTCGCGATACACACCTTAACCGTACTAAATGCAAAATCGGACGTCGGCTTCCATTGACTCACAAAAACTATATTTTTTTTTTACATGAAATGTGTAATAAGTCAATGCTTTCATGCATTGACCGACATTCCGCTTTTGACATTTAAAAAAAACCATTTGCAGCGGATTCTTTGCAGAATCAGCCGTTTGGGTCGTTCGTTCCGCCATTTTGTCGACGCGACATGAAATGGCAGTTATGAATGGCGTCAATTGGAAGCACGCCCGTCCGTCCTAGTTCACATCATTCAATAGGAAATATGTTATAATTAAGTTCCACGCCCGATTTTTTTTAATAATTTATAGTTTAAGCAACAATTGCAATGGATGAGTATTGGGTAAGTTTGAAGTAAGTTGAGTTGTTTCGTGTCACTATTTAGACGTATTTCTCATGTAAATACATTAAAAATATTGAAAGTCATTTTTAAATTTGCTAAGGATACTTTAAAGGTTGAAATTGCTCGATGTAAAATTGGCGCGGAGGTAAGGTTTATGTTGCCTTTGGTGCGCTATCGTCAAACGATAAAGTACCCTATCGGAGAAATAATCTAAATATAAAGATACTGAAAATTAGTTATTTTGACAGTTGTTTCCACCAGTACCCATGGCTGCAATGAAATTATGTGAATTGGAAATTTCAAGTTGGACAAAATATTGGAATTTTGATTGTAATTTATTTAAACAATATATTCAGTGAGAAAGTGTGCCAGTTCACACGCGGTAGGCGTGTAACCTTCAGAAAATGAGACGAATGCAGAGTATCATATCATGAGTAGAATAATTGTTGGGTTTATGTAATTAAAATATAAATAAATTTATTATAAACACTGCATACTTGTTTTTTGTCTCATTTTCTCGCAGGCTTAATCCTATAGATTGTAAAGAAGTTTCATTTTACAAATTATAATTTAATTATTTTTATTCGATGATCACATAAGTATTTTCCGATAATATGAAAGTTATGTTATTGAATTGGCTTCACAACTAGTTACGAATGTTTATTTCCAGACGATAAACAAAAGCGTTTCAAGTAAAGTAACTAGCTATTGTTTATGGAGCGGGTGAGCGCTGCAGGTGTGGAGGGGAGGTACCGGTGTGTGTGTGTGTGTGCAGTTAGTACTCCCAGAGCGTGGCGGAGGCGAGGTCGGGCGCGGCGAGGCGGAAGGCGCCGTTCTTGTGCGCGGCGAGGTAGGCGCCGGTGGCGGCGGCGCGCACTGCCAGGCGCGTGGGCTCGCGCAGCTCGAGGTGGAAGCCCTGCGGCTGCTCGGCGTCGCACGACACGCCCTCGCCGTCCGCGTGCCAGTACAGCCCGTTCTGACCTGCGCACACCACCGCCCGTCCCCACCTCACCACACTGCCATATGTACACTGTGCCCGGCCTGCACCGCGACACCGCAGTCTGACAGACTCGAGTACATTGTCGTTATGTGTGCGTGTCGCGGCACAGCCCGTTCTAACCTACCCCGATGCACATTCCTTATAACAACACTATCATATCCTAATACGATGACCTTTAAAGGTGATGCATCATCAGATCAAAGCCAATAGCAGACATATTTGCAGCTCATTTTTCTTCAATATATGAAAGTGATAAAATAATTCACAAAAAAGTAATAGCAAATTACTTTGATGTTATCGGGGAAATTCAATTTAGACCAGAAGATGTTAAAAATAAACTGAAAAAGCTGGATAGCACAAAGAAATCCGGCCCAGGTAATATACATCCACTATTTTTATTAAACAGTGCAGATGCTTTGATTTCTCCATTAACTTTATTATACAATCGGTCTTCTGTAATGAATGAAAACTATCAAATATAGTCCCTATATCTAAGAATGGAGTAAAACTTAGTAATTAACTACCATCGAACATCTTGTCAGCAATATCAAAAGTATTTGAGTCATTAGTTTTCTCTGTAATTTATCGGCATACTCAAAAATACATAATCGAAAATCAGTATGATTTTATGTCAAGATACTCGACCAAATTGCGCCACAGTATACAGATTTTTCAAAGGCCTTTGACAAAGTGAACCACAACATCCTGATTCATAAATTATACTTATTTAGAATCACAGGTAACCTGCTGAACCTTACCTTTTAAATAGCTTTTCTAGGGTGATAATTGATGGCAAACAATTTAGACTGTTTGAAACATATTCAGGAGTACCCCAAGGTTCGATTTTAGGACCATTATTCTTTAACATCTTTGTCACTACCCCATATCGTCCTGTTAGTATTGTAAGAGGCGACAGCAGGAAATACACCAAGAAATAGGCAGCACGAACTATCTAATAACGTTGTTGTTGAATAAAAAAACTGCGGTTGCCGATCTACTATAACAAATATCTTCCCTATAAGGTAATCTATGGTGGAAGGGATATATTCAGCAGTGAACTATAGTTAGATAATAATAGTTAACGGTAATGGTTATAAAACTGACATGCCAAACGAACTTGTAAGTGGATACTGCAGCCTATGGGCACCTGCAGCCAACTTTAAATCCAAAAAACTACAGATGTATATCACTTTTGATCACAGGTATATAAGAAGAGTTATTATAATACATACACTCATAGACAAATTTAGAACAACGCAAAGAAAAAGGTTTAATTTCTCCTATAGTAATTATCGTGTGTACTGGCCTATGCTTTGTCTTTCCGTCCAGCAAAAGTAATTAGGCTTTCGTTACGCCAGGACAGTGCGATTTACCATCTAAGTAAATTAAATCTAAGTAGCTACCAGCAGGTGGGATCGTAGTCAAACTTATATTGGTAAAATAAATCCTATTGCCAACTTTTACGACACTTACAAAATGGTCTTCAAGCACTCAACTTCGTTTCAGCGGTGTTATTGACTAGTGATTATTATGTCAAGATTTCAGTTTATATATTATTATTTGCCCCCCCCCCCATCCCCCCACGGTATGCAAGTTCACTATGGCTGATTTTTAAGTAGAGTCGCCCGTATTGCTGTGTTATGTCTTTAATCTGTACATTTCATAATTCTATTAACAGTAGTACCAACTTACCCTTGAAGTAAACTTCGCCCTTGGGACCACGGATGACCTGGATGGTCTCATAGTTGGCCTTATTGCACTCGAGCTTCACGCCCTTTGAGCCGACGAAGCCCTGTTCACATTTCAATACTAGGATCGGCCTGAAATGTGAACACATCTGTTAAATCAGTTGCTATTTAATAATTATATTGTTGTCATGTCTCTATTTATTAATTCCCCTTTTTCTTTTGATCTAATCTTCCTTCTTTAATGTGTTTTATTTGCAGTGGAACGTGTAACTCTGGTGGGAATCGTGGTTGCCTTCGTTTGGACGTTTGTTTTCGTTATGAGTGTAGAGAACCGGAGACCCTTTTTACTGGATAGGAGGTATTCCATCTTCCTCTAAGGTGAAAGCGCATCGCCATTTTGATTCTTAATCGAAGACAACACTACTCTCAATTATCCAGCAAATTTTCTCACTTTTTGTGAAATACCAACATCAGCAGTTATATCCTATACCCGGTAGAGCCACGCTGCAGCAATTATAGTATTAGCACAGATGGGTCAGCTCCACTAGTGGTTCGCACAGAATAACAGTATAATAGCAGCTCAATGCTGCTATGCTCCGTATGGTGAGTGTAGAGAACCGGAGACCCATTTTACTGGAAAAGAGACATTCCATCTTAGTCCTCACGAGTGACTACGTATCTGCATTTTGACTCTTTATTGAGGATAAATGTAGATGTCTATGGGCCACAGCATCCACTTACCATCCGGTGGACTGCGTTGTCGTTGGTCACCAATATCTTTATATATCTTCTCCTCCTTTGAGTCACCTGGATGGTTCCTGTATAGCTATAGTTGGAGACGGTAGGTGGTGCTATTGTGGAGTTCCAGAAATCACCCGTGCAAAGCAGCGACGGATCGCTAGTTCTACATAAATAAAAAGTCGACTGCCTCGTTAGTCTAGAGGTCGTAAGTGCTGATTGTCAGGCCCTGGGTTTGAAACCCAGGTGGGGCCAAAATCTGTAATTGGATTTTTCTGTCATGAAAACCTCAGTAGCTGTCCGGGGTCAGGAATTTGGCGGTGTTTCACCCCCGTGCCCAGGAAAGGACGTAAAGCAGTTGGTCCTGCGCCTGATCTCTCGCCGGTCGTGTCAGATTACCGTCCCATCGGACTGTGAGAGTGAATGAATAGAGTGCACCTGTGCTTGCGCGTACCCTCGTGCACTATAATACTGCCCTACGCAGATAGCTAGTCTCCGTTGAGACTGGCTGCTGTGACCGAAATTCGGTCTGGAGGACATTATTATAACAGAAAGACTTGATAGGTTGTGATGGTGAAAAGTTGGTTTACCTGTTGATGAGATAGAAGTAGTATTTGCAGTTGTCGTCGACGGCGTCCGCGTTCGCGTACAAGTGTCCGGAGCGCTTGGTGGTGACGTACTTGCCGTTGTTGGCGCGGAAGGCTACCGCACCAGAGCCCTGCCACTCCAGCTCGAACAGAGCGTTGGAAGACCTGCACGCGAAAATATTAATTTTAAATACTATATTATAATACTAGTAACACGCTCTGGCGTTGTTTAAATTTATCAAATCAATTTTTAGATTCCTCATCATAAACTACGTGGTAGAGCCACGCTGCAGTTATATTATGGCTGAAGCACGAATGAAGTAACACCACACCCTCACAGAATACCAGCTGAAAATACAAGCTTAATGTTGCTTTTTTTATAGGATCGGGTGACAAACGAGCACAGTCCACCGGTCAGGTAAGTGGTTGCTGTGACCCATAGACATCTACATCTATCCTCGTTTGCGAATCAAAATGCAGATGCGTTGTCAGCCGTGAGGACTAAGATGGAATGCCTCTTTTCCAGTAAAAATGGTCTCCGGTTCTCTACACTCACCATACGAAACATAGCTATGTCAAGCTGCTATTTTACGCTGGTATTCTGTGAGAGCGTGGTCCTTCCCTGGTCGAGCCGACCCATTCGTGCACCTATACTACTTATATAGCTGCAGCATGGCTCTACCACGTTTGCTGTGTTTCTTATGGTGAGTGTAGAGAACCGAAGACCCTTTCTACTGAAAACAAGGCATTCCATCTCAGTCCTCAGGGGCGACAACGCATCTGCATTTTGATTTTAATCGAAGTATTTCTATGGACCACAGACTCCACTTACCATTAAGTGGACTGTCATTCTATAAAAAAGCGTGGTCATAACACGGTCGAGTCGACCTGTTCATGCTGCAGCTTGGCTATACCAAGTATAATTAATGTTATAACTTCATAAATTAGTGGAGTGTTGGTGTAGTGGACTCACTTGTTGTCCCCGCTGGCTTGGATTCCGCCGCCGACCTCGAGGGTCCAGTAGCGATCCTGCATTGTGCGGATGTACCAGCGCCGCGTGCCCCAATCGAACTCCAGCTGGAATGTCTCGTGGGACGAGATCTCGTCCTGGTTTGCCGTCACGTCCACACCTGGGAACGAAGCATATAGTACAGGTTAAATGTATTCTGATTTCCGGTTACATCACCACTTATCAATACTTAGGATAGTAGTCTCGCACTTATCTACTTATTAATATTTAAAAATAAACTTTTTATTTATTTATTTTAAATACTTAAAAGCAAAACCCTTCAATGAAATAAAAAGAAATGGAATAATTTCCACATAACAACTTCTTAATTCTAAGTCGGTACTATTCATACATAAGAGATAGTTTTTTATTATTTTTAAGATCCTTAAAATCAACTTTTACTTTTTTTTATAAAAGTAGTATTAAAAGTTTTGAACCTGTTGAGTGGACTCAGGAATAATCACAAGCTTAAAGTAACGGCTAGAATGCAGTCTAAATAGTTTCATTAAAAACTTCATCTCCTAGTTTCCTCTTTTGGGGGTGGAACTTATTCTCCAAATTTACACGGTAAAACTCCTGAATGCCTTTATATTAAGTCGCAATTATGAAAAAAATAATTGTGGCGCAACGACAGCGCCGCCACATCACATTCAGATGCTGCACGTCATCTAGCTGCACTAGGTTCATCGCAGCACTGGAATAATAATGCTTCCTGTTCCTTCAAGCTACTCTCTGCGCTACAGTGTTCGGCACGGCTCTGAGCCTTACTGCTTGTCTCTGCTTCACGGCACTTTTCTTCTTCTTGACATACCGCAGACTACAAGGCAATCCCCTGGTACTTGCACATTCGTCGACATCTATAGGTACTGCATTATCGACCTCCGGTCGATTCGAAAATTAATGGGTTTCGCTTGCTACTAAACGTAATGCTGGTATTTTTACCTTAGGATTTCAGCTCATGATATAGTCTTTTAAACCGAAGTAGAGTTTACTTTGTTTATAGTTTATTTTAATTTTGTTTTCTATTCTCAATCTTATTTCGGTATTTTTAGTGCATTACTTTAAAAAAAAAATTGCAGTCGGGTTTTATTAATTTATATTTTATTTTAGACTTTTTAGTGTCCCGACACTCTTATGAACTAAATTTCATATGATAGCACGAGTTCCGATACAAACATGGCTCATTTTTATATCAAAAACTATTGAAACCAATTTATTATTCCTAATTCAATTTAAACATATAACTTATACATATTTTTGTAATCCCCTTTTAATTTTCTTTATTTTTATACCCTACTCGATAAGTTTGGTTAATTTTTTTATTTTTTTTCAAATAGCTATCTAAGAAGTTTTGGGTTTTTAAGACGAATAAAACGATACCTTGATGTTGAAATTCATCCAACTTTTTGGAAGATACGAGGTAATAAATAAATTTACAAACATACATACAAGATACGCGCGAGAAACAAACCTTCCAAAGGCAGTCTGGTAAAAAGGAGGAAGAGTCCAAAGGAGTGGAGAGAGAACGATTGAGGATCGAGGGAACCAATTATGGGAAAGGGAAAGATACTGGAAACAGTCTTTTAAATAATGGGGATTGGAAGGATTAAACAGCACACCATACAATGTGCAGAGAATGTAAGTATTCCAGCGAAGGCGGATCGGGAGCCATTTGATCTGTTTGCGAAATTCAGTGATGTGATCATGTTTGCGAAGCCTAAATATGAATTTAATACATAAAATTTTGAATACGCTCAAGCTTATTAAGCTGCTCCTCGGTAATGTCAAGATAGCAAATATCAGCATAGTCTACAATAGGCAGAAGTAGAGACTGGGCGAGCGTAACTTTAGTTAGTGTGGGAAGAAAATTACGTAATCTACGTAAAGAGCTTAACGCAACAAACATTTTTCTGCTAGCCTCATTTACCTGTGAGGTCCAGGACATACAGACATACATTGAGATACAAACCCAGGTTGTTAACCTTAGTGCAGTCGAGTATAATAGGAGACAGGGAAGACCAGTCAATTTTTCCAACGAATCTAGAACTACCAATGACTTAGGATTAATCGTTAAACCATAGCATTTACTCCAGTTCGAAATACAAGTCAGATCAGCGTTAATAGTGTCAACTGCTTAACAAGACTAAGACAAATCTTCAAAAGAGAACTGACCTACCACTTGCATGCTGATCTCCAAATCTATACATTTGGAGATCAGCATGCAAGTGGTAGGAAGAGGACAAATTATGACTTATACAGTTAATGAAAATTGCAACCAGGAGAGTAAACAACACGCCATCTTGTTGTACCATTAAATACATTACTAAAATCTAGCAACGTAAGAATTGTAAGCTTTTGTTTCTCCATACCATACCGAATATCATCGGTGATTTGTAAAAGTGCAGTAGCCGTACTAGGACGGAAACCGGATTGCAAAGGATTTAAAAGATTATGTTTTAAAAGATAGGTGCTTAATTGATTGTGCACAAGGCGTTCTCAAACTTTGGAAAGGAAAGGCAAAATAGAAATAGGTCTATAATCAGATATACTAGAGGGATTCGACTTTTTCGGAAGAGGAACTACAAATGCATCTTTCCAAGTAGAAGGGGAAAAAGTAGAATTCAGTGAATTATTCAGGATGGATGTGATTACAGGTTAAAGGAGATCAATGAGAGGGATGACCATTTTCAGACTAATGCAGTCACTACTAATCGAATTCGAATGGATGGACATTATGGCTCTTTTAACATCGCAACTGTTGAATTGACTAAAACTAAAAGCAGTGGTGTCCAAAGCGGGAGCTTTTGATCCTTTTAGAGCTTTTGCATTGTTATTAAAACAAAACGAAATGCCGAGCAGATTTCGATTTTAATAAACCAAACCAATACCGTAAATATTGTTAAAATCTAATAAATAATTAATGGATGCCCGTGCAGTTTTACATTAGACGATGTCTATCTAACTCAAATTATATTAAAAAGTAAATTATATTTTTACGTTTAAAGGTTATTAACCTTAAAATATATAGAAGTTAGGTCTTTCAAAATGAAACTTATTACCATAATTTCCAAATGAAAAGTCAAAAACACTATAAATAGTATGTGCGGCCGACCATTTAGCAGTCTCGTAGCTCTGCTATATCGCGTAGAAACAAAGTTTCATAACAATAACTGTTGTTTGATTACAAAATTATACAATATAATGTAAGCTGTGCTAGAGGAATATATTAGGTAATTTATCAAGCACGACGACACGAGGCAGCCGTTCCGGAACAACTGCGCTCTTAAATGCTTTGGTTATTCCTCGAAACGTGGCTAAGTCCTTCACTAATTATTGACTCACGGTAAGTCTGTCTATATAAATAAAAATCAATTGCCGCATATATGAAAGATCATCACTTGAGAACGACTCGATCGATTTTGATAAAAAAAATTGTGTGTTGAGTGGCATAGGTTTATATTCACCATTGGACGCGGTAGGTGGCGCTGTTGTCGAGAATCACCCGGGCGAATCCGGGGCAGATTGTTAGTTAAGTAATAAATTAAATTAATTTGTTATTTATTATATAAATATATTAAATTAAAATTTTTTATTACTTTGAAAAATAAGTCAATTTCAAATTTATTTTTATTTGTGAATACAGGTAATAGGTGCAGACAGAATAGATCTATGAAAACAAGTGGTAAAATGAAAAATTGTGTACAACCGACTTCAATATGAGACCACATAAGAAGCATCAGCTTTAAAATAAAAAAAGAATCATCAATATCGGTTCACCTAGAAAAAAGTTATGAGGTAACACACATAAAAAATACAGTCGAATTGAGTACCTCCTCCTTTTTTTAAATTCTGTTAAAAACGATTAAAAACTAGGTGGCGAAAGAATGAGTTCTTTCACCAACAAGTACCGAACCTCGTTGGAGTTTTTTTGACACACAATGTTCACAACAAAAGCTTCAGTGCTCAAATGGCAAGATGTTTTGTTTTATAGAATAAGGGTGACAAACAAAGCACACAGTCCACCTGATGATAAGTGGATGCTGTGACCCACAAACATCTACATCTATCCTCGATTATGAACCAAAATGCAGATTTATTGTCACCCCTGGCGACTAAGACTGAATGCCTCATTTTCTAGTAAAAATGGTCTCCAGTTATCTGACCCTATGAAACACAGTAGCACTGAGCTGAGCTCTGCTATTTTACTGCTCTATCACGCAAAAAGATACTGAGAATTAAAAAAAATTGTGAATATAATAATAATATATCAATGCTGAGTGTCAGTCATCCATCGGCAGATCAATCGAATCACCATTATTTTCTCGAGACGCGGACGCGATGTATCGCGATCCGGGGCGCAGGCATCCGTGATAGAAACGCGGGAAAGCACGCCGCGCCAACAATGGCGGTGTTTTTTTTTATAGCTAATATCTTAGAAGCGAATGTGCACATACCATCAGAAATGTACATTCAGGGTTTTATGAGAACGACACTGCTGTTACAATCACTTTCCTATTCGCGTTTGTTTTATCATCAGTCTTTCCTAAATAGTGTTGTTGATCTACATTTACTAGTACCTATATAAGCGAAATACCACTGACCCACTCATCATGAGATCTCCAAAACTATACGCCCAATAGACTTGAAATTTGTGATATTACTGTGATTCTTTTCTCGACGTAGACTAAGAAAATTTTGGAAAATTGAATGTTTGAGTGCGTGAAATAGTGCACAGCTTGTTTTTGATATAATTAATAATGTATTGTAATTTATGTATATATTAATAAATGTTGCCACAGATACTATAAAAGCATTATACTGAAAACAATGTATATCACATTTGTTTTCATCCTATTTTTTATTTTTATTTATTTATTTATCCTTTATTGCAACACACCAACTAGGGGTTACAAAGGGCGGACTTAATGCCCTATGGCATTCTCTACCAGTCAACCCGACGAAAAATGGAATAAATAAAGATGTTGGCAGGTGCAAGGACAGTAATAAAACATAAGTTATAAATAAAAACAGTTCAGCTATAATAAATAGATTACACAATATAAAACTACCTAATCGCATTATATAAATACAGTATACATAAACAACACACATATGTAAATATATACACAATATATTAATATATATATATATATATATATATATATATATTATATTATATAAAACGGGGAAGCCAATTAATTGTTGTTTACCTCTAAATAACGCTGTCGCACCAATCTTTTAAACAAAAGCTTATTCGTAACTTCCTTGACATCAGCGGGTAAAGCGTTCCAGAGGAGAATAGCCTGAACTGTGAAAGAAGAATTAAAAAAATTTGTTCTATGTTCTGGAATACTAACTTTAAGTGCGTTAGAAGGACGAGGTTCACGGCCGGAAATAGAGTAAAAAAGTTGAAGTTTCCTTTAAGATATGGCGGAGAATTAGCATCATTTAAGATGGAAAAAAGTGTCAATAAAATTCTGGAGCAACGCCTTTGACGTATAGTGAGCCATTTAAGCTTAGAACGATAGGCAGAGACATGGTCGTATTTACGTAAATTAAAAGCAAATCTTATACAACTATTGAGAAGGCGCTCCAGCTTATTGAGAAAATTTTGCGACAGATCCGGATAGCACACATCAGCAAATTCAAAAATGGGAAGAATGAGGGAGTTAACCAACATAACCTTAGTTTTGAAGGGCAAGAAATTTTTCAGACGATACAGGGAACGTAAGGCAACAACAACTTTACGGCTTATTTCAGAAATTTGCAAAGTCCAGTTCATAGTTTGATCTATATGCAAGCCAAGATTAACTATTGATTCATTGAAAGGGATTATTCAAATCTTGTAAAACATGAAACGGAAGCTGGCAACCCTAGTTTTAGCTAACCAGATGGATTCCTAGAAATAATACCTAGATAAACGCTTGATAATCTTTAAATAAATTTCCTGAATTTCGAAGACGAGTAATAAGCAATTAAAATTAATTAGCAATGGCTACACCTATTTTTTGTGGGTAGATAGTTGAAAGGAATCACTGTGAACGACTGCTGGATGGGGGCGATGCCCGATTTCTGACCAGTCGTGACTAACCAGTGGAAAATTATATCTCGGTTAAACTATAATTGTATTCATTATGTTTAAACAACGCCAGACTGTAATAATTTTCAAGATGTCACGCTCGTCGTTTTCAACCGCGGTACAATTAACAAGGTTGTTTGTCCTTCTGCAATTTATGTTTGTAAATTGCCTTCATGATACAGGAGAAAATCCTAGTTTTTTTAGCGAAACTATTTCCAGAGTATTTAGAAAAAAAAATTACATAACATAACAAATTAATATCTATATATTAGTTTGTGTTAATGCGCAAAGTTTTAACAGACTAATTTTTTATAGAACTGAGTCCGAATAATGTCATATGCAATACGCTTTGTGTGTTTATTAAACAATTGTTACAAAATTTATCTTCAAAAATCAGCACCGCGTCACAATGGGACTTGTCGGACAACTCTGCATCCGGCCGAGACCCGGCAGATCGCTTTTGTATGCTAAAATATTCTGTAAAACAATCATAGCACCAGTGTGTCAAACAAAAAAAAATATAAAACAGAATGTCAACTTTACTGACGTGTAGAAAGAAATGTTTTCACGGAAATCATTGGCGGTCAAAGGTAACAATACGATACAGCCTGACACCGATCCAATTAATATGTAATATTTAAATAGAGCTCAAACTGATTTGTTACCAACTGGTGGCGGATTCATTTCATTCATCACCCAGTCTCGTGGGTGTTGTAAAATACGACCTTCTATAGATGGATTTGTTATACAATAAGGGTGACAAGCGTGCACACATCTTATAGTAAATGGAAGCTGTGGCCCATAGATATCTACATTTATCCTCGATAATTAATCAAAATGCAGATATGTTGACACCTAGAGAAAATGGAATGCCTTTTTTCCAGTAAGAAGGGTCTCCGGTTCTCTACACTCACCATACGTAACATAGCAGTATTAAGCTGTTATTTAACGCTGGTATTCTGTGAGTGCGATCCTTTTCCATTCGAGCCGATCCATTCGTCCTGAATCCATACATAATATTATATAGTAGCAGTGTGGCTAAACCTCGTAAGTATATCAGCATCCGTAAAAGACGACGGAATAAGTTGTGTGACACGTGATGTTAGTAAAAAAAGTACGATCCCCAATCTGTCAACGATTGTGGTGAGTTCTTTCTACAATGGTTGATGCCTAAGTCCAGCAATAGGTAAGCTCCGATGAAGAAGATGATAAATTTCTTTCTAATACCACTTCCTACAGAAACACAAGTGAATATGGTTATTGCATTGATGGTTATTGACCGTGTAGTATGAGAATATCCACTACCCCACATTACATGGTGGGTGTCGAAAGAGACGACACTGGGAAATAAACTAGGAGATCTTTATGTGGTAGAGCCATGTTTTAGCTATATTACTATGGTACGTGGTAGAGTTATGCTGCAGCTATATTAATAGTATAGTTGTAGCACGAATGGGTCGGCTCGAGCGGGGAAGGACCACACTCTCACAGAATACCTGCGTAAAATATCAGCTTAATACTGCTGTGTTTCGTATGGTTAGTGTAGAGAACCGGAGACCCTTTTTACTGGAAAAGAGGCATTCTATCTTAGTCCGCACGGCTGACAACGCATCTGCATTTTAATTCGCAAACAAAGGTAGATGTAGATGTCTGTGGGCCACAGCATCCACTTACCATCAGGTGGACTGTGTGCTCATTTGTCACCATTATTCTATAAAAACATGGTTATAGCCCGAATGGGACGGCTCGACCACGCTCTCACAGAATATCATGGTAAAATAGCAGCTTAATGCTGCTGTGTTTCATATGGCGAGTGTAGATAACCGGAGATCGTTTTTACTGGAAACAAGGCATTCCATGTTAGTCCTCAGGGGTAACAACGCATCTGCATTTTGATTCTTAATCGAGGATAGATGTAGATGTCTATGGGCCACAGTAACCACTTACCGTCAGATGGACTGTGTGTTCGTTTGTCACCCCCAATTCTATACAAAGAAATGTATCTGACGTTACTTTATAGCGGTATCAATAGGAAAGGTATTCATTAGTAGAATGTGAAAGACGAGTCTCTCTTATTATTCGACAGTTTGTCGATGTTTCGAATAAAGCATTGTCATTTCGTTGTTATCGGATTATGTTTTTTGGTAATTTATTCAGTGGCATCCCGCCTGCATCAACGACAGCGTCATTGGTGAGAGAGGATTGCAAACATTTTAAAGTAATAGAAATTTTGACTGTACTAAAGGTGAATTCATATTATTTCTGAGAGTTATGGAGTAATTAGTCCCAGTAATTAGTAGTAGTTAGTATGATATAAATAGCGGCACGAAAGTCTAGCGGTGACCATTATTGTGCATAAGTCGCGCTGATTGGCTTTCCAGTCGCATTCGTGCAATTCGATTCGTGCGCGTCCCCTCAGTTTCGTTCAGGGCTAAACTTAGGTGCCGCGACTTGTAATATGTGGTAAGATCTCTGTATAATCTTTATACAAATAACCTATATACATATACAAATAAATAGAAATGAAGTGCCTGTTTGTAATGTCAAAATAACAGATTTTTACTATATGCATATAAAAGTATATACGGTACTTATAACAAATACACAATTTTTGTTCGTTTGTCTGTTTGTTCCGGCTAATATCCGAAATGATTGGACCAATTTTAGCGGGACTTTCACTGGCAGATAGCTAATATTATAAGGAGTAACTTTTTATTTTAGGAAAATAATTAGGGTTCGGCGAAAAAAAAAATTAAAACCTTAAAAAGTTAAATTACAAGCGGGCGAAGTTGCGGGTAACAGCTAGTGTGTAATATTATTGTTAAAAACTCTATACTAGAAAGTTTTTAGTAAGCGCTTGAATATTTATCGTGTCTAATAGTTCCAGGTTGCGACTCTGGAGGAATGGCGTTTTCTTGTAAAATAAAGATTAAAATTTGTGCTTATATTGTTTATGCGACGAAATTACTAATTTAAAATCAGATCAGAGAAACACAACCTCAAAACTCTCAAGAAGCTTTACATATTACAGCTATCGGACTATGTTCTATAATATAGTTTGTATAGAATCTATACCGTAGTACGAGTATATTTTGCTCACCGAACAGGGCAATAAAATTTATGCTCACTATGTTATACACTGGTACGAATAAGAGTCTGTTTCAGTATCAACATATAGTCGCGTAAAGCCCTTATTATGTGTATATGTTCATAGCAGTAATTAACTAATAGCTTGCATAAATGCAAGTTTCTAGTGACAGCCTTACAAGAAGACGACATGATTATGAGATTTTATTTGTATTTATATAATGTTTCACCCTCCAAGTATAACACGATAGATATCATCTATGAGAAAATTGTAGTTTTACCCGACTATCCCATAAAGAGGGTAATGTTTTTCGAGTGTATGTATGTTTGCATGTAAATCTATTTCTTTGGGATGCTCTGCAGCCTCAACGACTTAATCGGGTTTTTTAAATTACTGTTTTACCTTTAAGCTTGCTCTGTAACATTTCTCGAAAATCGGTCACCTAGGTACTAACTTTATGATAAGCCAAATCAAAAGACCATAATATGTATACTATACTGAACAAATTCCATAACGTGATGTTCCAACTATGCGAATAATTAGAAACACTTAAGTGTTAGCAACAAACCCAGACAAGGCAGTCGTGCGGCTGCTAAGATCGTGACTGCGGGCGAGACGTGACCTCGCATTTATTGTAAACACACTCCACGACACGTAGCCTGTCTTCCAAATAGCAAGTTAGTTTTTCAGTCCTTTAATGGTTCCAAACAAGCACATTCCACTTTATGGTATATGTGGTAGAGCCCTGTGCAGCTATATTGTGGTTGTAGCACAAATGGGTCGACGCGACGGGGGTAGGAGCACGCACTCACAAAATACCAGCGTAAAATGGTAGCTTAGTGTTGCTATGTTTCGTATGGGAGTGTAGAGATCCCGAGACCCTTTTTACTGGAAATGAGGCATTCCATCTTAGTCCTCAGGGGTGACAACGGATCTGCATTTTGATTCGAAATCGAGGATAAATGTAGATATCTATGGCCACAGCATCCACTTACCATCAGGTGAACTGTAGGCTCGTTTGACACCTTTATACTAAGTAGATATTGTGACCCATAGACATCAATTATTCTCGACTAAGGATCAAAATGCAGATGCGTTGTGTTGCGGACATATCCTTGCCCTAAAACCCTCTCCCAAAAGACACGAGCATGTACTCAGCAATGGAGCGTATATATGCTGTAACTATTCTTTACCTTATGGATAAATTGAAATCTAATCTAGACTACTTTGACATAAGAATACGACAGAAAGAAAGCGAGGGACAATGGATTTTTAACGTATAAATATATTTTAGTTTGCGAGTAAAGAAAAATTGAAGTCAAACTTGTTAAGTCTAAAAGTTTTTTTTTAATTAATAAAACAACATTAAAGGTAACAAGAGTAATCAAAAAAACTCGACTGCGTAAAAAAGTTTACTAAAAAGGGAAAAAATTAATACTCTAGGTCACTTCTACAACTAAGACTAATCTAACGACACTTCATATGTTAAAATCTATCAAGCCGTTTAGGCTGCAGAGCCTAAGTGCCAAAGAAACAGACTTACATACAAACATACATACTCTCAAAAAACATTAGCCCTCATTTGGGGCAATCAGGTAAAAAAAAAATACGTCATTAATCGTTATGATTTAAACATATTAAAATCTGAATTTTAAAAGAAAACACCGCGTTTTCTATTCAAAATTCGACCAACGCTGTCTAAGCTTTAGAGTATAAATAAGAAAGCTATGGTTATAAATACTCTAAGGTCTAAGCATTACAATATGAAAAAAAAATGCTAGGTTGTTATAAGTTTAAATATCTACACTGCCCATAATAAGTTTCGCTATCTCAGTTTTCTACGTACTTTTACTCATTTCTTTTAAGTATTTTAACCACTGCATAATAATTACGCTTTGTTTCCATTACCACTGCATTTTACAAACACTGCATATTAAAAAATAACCAAGAACCCATTCTTGGTTATTTTTTACGTTCATTGCGGGGAAGAGACTCGTTGCTTTACCTTTTTGTATTTTTTGTAGTTCTGAAGAGAACTAATTTCACAATCGTTTTTTTTTTAAATATTGTTTTACAGGCAATCTATTTGTACGTTGAAGATACAAATAAGCTGCTGGTTTTCTTTATGGTTCATCCGAGGATAAAAGCATTTCAGAAACATTAGTAAAACAAAAATAGTTTCCATTGGTATTATTTCTTGTCTTCAGTCTATTTTTGTTTAGTCTACTACATTGAATATAAATATTGTTGTTTATTCCAATGGTACAAAAGATGATTGATAATCACTAGTAACATAATCAATGTTATATCATTAATATACCTCAAGATTCAAGAATATCTTACATAAAAAACATATAAACCAACATAAGCAAACGACTTTGTAGCAGAGCAGGATATTACCGCGAGTCGCGCTGTGTATTATTTGCATCAGTTGGTAAGACCCCGTAATTACACTTTGATTGACTTTCACCGGCGTAGTCTATCGGAAACGTCTCTCACGCGTTTGTTGTCAGTCTCTGTGTAGGGGTGTCACAAGGAACTCTCTTGGAACCATTCATTTATATAACTTATCATTCCTACTATGCGCTTCGTATCGATATTTTTTCATCATGCTCCTTTTTAGGCCGTTAATAGTCCATGTCCAATCCATTATATTGACATGGGCTTCTTCTTCAGTAAAGAGAATTTGTCGTAATCATTTGCATTTGTTGCTCAAGCGTGGGGTCCAGATACGGTTTATCGATATGACAACTCACACGATAAACTCTCGGACTGTAGTCCCTACAATTATAATTTCGTAATTATAATATTATATAAAATTATATCTTTACCATTGGGTGGAAATTTATATCTTTACCATGGGGTAAAGATATAATTTTTTATTTCCCGTCAGCGACTCCAGACTTAAACGACCATATATCGATGTATGATGAGTGATGATAGCTAATATCGTTGTCAGTGTCATACACTCAGACATACATATTATGTACTATACGGATAATACAAAGAAATTATGCCAAGTGTAGTCCTTTTATACCAAACTCGCACACATAATAAAGCTTATAATTGAATTGCTTCCATTTCATTCACGATTTAGTTATTTTAGTTCCGTAGTTATAAGTTGTTTAGTCTTTAATATCTTTTGGAATATTTGTGTTGGTGTTCGTTGTTACAAATAATTTTTCTTTCTTTCTTTCTTACATATGTTTTTAATTACTCTAAGGTCATAATATATTAAGAATTTACCTATTGAAAATGACCACTTACCCTGTTTGACGGAGACGTATTTGTCATTAAGTGCAGCGACAAAGGCGGCTTGCGGCAAGCTGTCCTCCAGCGAGAAGAGCTCGTCGCGAGTAACGTTGGTGGAGCGCGTCTTCAGTACGGCTTTGGAACCGATGGGCGCGAGATACGCACCGCTGGCGTCCCGTAAGGCCAACGCACCGGAGTGGTACTCCGCACTAAAGAGACACTCCGACGTGCAAGTGTCCAGCAACTGTGGGGAAAGATGCGATTTCAATCAGGGCAAATAATTTCTCTTTCACCAGATGTCGCTAATAGGGACTGAGGTGAGGTTTTTTATTACAAAATGACGTATAATTGAGAAGTTAAGATTTAAATAAAAATTTATCGGTTTCTAAAGTATTAGCAAATAACACATTATACGAGGTAGAGCCACGCTGCAGCTATATTATGGTTGTAGCACGAATGGGTCGGCTAGACCAGGGAAGGAACACGCTCTGACAGAATATCAGCGTGAAATAGCATCATAATGCTGTTGTGTTTCGTGGGTAAGTGTAGAGCACCGGAGACCCTTTCTACTGGAAACGGGGCATTCCATCTTAATAGTCCTCAGGGATAACAACGCATCTGCATTTTGATTCTTAATCGAGGACAGATGTACCTATGGCCCATAACATCGACTTACTATCAGGTGATCCATGTGTTTTCTTTCTGTCTTTTATTTAAAAACAATTTATCGCAAAACGCGAAAAAGTTCCAATGAAACAATGTTAAAAAGAAACAAATTCAAACTAGCTTCAATGCTTAAACCGCATCCTGAGGAAACATAAAAACAACACTAAAGACAAGATGTCGGAAAACGCAAGAGACATTTCTGAGCTCAACATAATCCCTCAAAGCGTCAAAGAGCTTTGTGGATTAAAAGTTTTGCTTTTAGCATGGCGCGGCTGGCATAGACGTGTGCCTTTTCCAAAACATGTTTTCAAAGTAGGAACTGTCGACTTTTCTTTTCATAATGGCGTATTTTGTATGTTTAATAGGAATTAACATTCACACTATAATTTATATAGCGTGTAGTGGCGGTGTAAGAATATCCACTACTCCATAACGTTTCTGAGTATCGTAAGACGCGATAGAAGAAAACAAACTATAAGATGGACAGAAGCGTCTTCCTAATAATAAAAAAAAACTGCGGTTGGCGACCCGCCTGCCTAGCGTGGTAACTGTGGCAAATATTCGCCCTATCTTTAGGGAGGCCTATGTTCAGCAGTGGACTGTGATAGTTTACAATCTACAGAATGATTACAGCAAACCGAAAGATCCAAAAAGCGGACAAGTCCAAGTTTTAAAGGATAAAGCGTCCCGCCTGTAATCCACTTACAGTTAGCAGGTCAAGAAGCGAATTATGTGGACCACTTTTAGCCAAACAGTATGGATAGAGATGGAAAGTTTTGAAGGGAGTGTGATAAGTGACTAGGACATTACCTACACAATCACAAACTCAATAATCCCATTGGTTGTCTTTTAAGACATGCTAAGTAACATAGTTGGCACATTCCTTTTAAATCTATACAAATAAATAAAATTGAAGTGTCCGTTTGTAATGTCAAAATTAAAGTTTTTTACTAAATGCATATGAAAGTAAATACGCTACTTATAACTAAAATACAATTTTTAAAATTTTTGTCTGTCTGTCTGTTTGTTCCGGGTAATCTCCGAAACGGCTGGACCGATTTTGACGGGACTGGCACTGGCAGATAGCTAATTTCATAAGGAGTAACTTAGGCTACTTTTATTTTGGAAAAAGTATTAAGGTTCCGCGCAAAAACATAAAAACCCTAACACGCGAGCGAAGTCGCGGGGAACAGCTAGTTATTAAATAAACATGGCACCAATAATTATTCTACAAATATGGGACGGGACAAAACTTACATAATTTTAGTAATCATCAAACAAATATTTGTGAAAAAGATAAACGATGTAATAGGCCAACACAAGAGTCAATAGTGATAGAGGTCATTCATTCTTCCTGCCCAGTCTACATAAATACGAGTAGCAAGACTTTATGTAGTGAACCCTTTTACTGGAAACGAGGTACTCTGTCTTAGTCCTTAGGGGTGACACTGCATCTACATTTGACTCTTAATCGAAGATAGATGGACTGTGTGCTCGTTTGTCACCCTTATTCTATAAAAAAATATATACTGAATAGATGTGATCAAAGTAGGATTGCTTAGGTATATTTAAAATTGCGAAAAATCCCGCACAATCATATCAACAGTCTTCCTCAAATCCAACAACGTTTTTTGCTTACCATGTTAAGAATGCGATAGCAATTTGCCTATAATCACTAAGTTTAGGCACAATTCACACAATTTGTAGAATAATAACTTTACAGAGGTATTTTAGAATTAGTTTGTGGTAATTCATTTCATAAGAATTCTAATATAAATATTTCCTAAAGTAAATGCCATGGATTCAAAACCAATCAAAAGAATGCTAAAACCATGTTAGAGAGAGCTCGGGAGCTAAGTAGCCGTAAGTTTGACACGTACGCGAGCAACCAGGGTTTGATCTTTGATCTCCACCGGCAACAACGAAATTGTTAATTAAAATTTTAAGTGCTGAGTTGTCACGTGCTCGGCGGTGAAGGACAACAGCGAAAATTATTTCGTACACATATGAAGTCCACGAAAACGTATTGTGGCAGCGCGGAAGACAATTCCTTGCCCAAAAATCCTCCCAAAAATTAGGGGGTATATTTTATTTTAATCAAAACACAACATTGACTGCTCCGTGGCGCAGCGGCTTAGCAATGAATTGCTACGCTCAGGGCAGCGGGTTCAAATATCGCACGGAACAAGTATTTGTACGGCCTACAACTAATTGTTCCAGGTCTGGATTATTGTCCTTGTGAAATTTATAAACAGCCCCTACGATACAGATAATCCTAGTGTGGAGGTAACGTTTTTAAAAAATAAAGGATGTATCAAAACAAAATTAACGTTAAAATTTAGTAGAGTAATATTAGCCTCGCATTTCCACAGCGCAATATATTATGGACAGCACAGAAGCCATTGTTTTCTAAACACACGCACGAAAACAAACTGACAGTGCTAATAACAATATGTCCTGCAGACTGTTCAGTATTATAGGGAAAACTTTAGCTAAAATGTATATGCCGACGACAGGCAGATTGTATGATTCGTCACTATACAAACAGAGTGTTTTGCAAACGCTCGCTGGCTTGTGAAATGCCGAAGGCAAATTTATATGTCGCCGTCCGTTCGTAGAAATGGGCAGATCTCGATGTGCCGGGCATTTCATGATAAATATACAAGGTATTGAATATTTCAAGAATAGTCTTAAAACAATAGAGACATATTCGTAGTGTATGTAGAATACGGTTGACAAACGAGCTCACAGTTCACCTGATGGTTAGCATAAGCTGTTGCCTAAACACCTAATCCTAGAATAAGAATCTTAATGTAGATACGTAACCACCTCTGAGGACTAAGTGATAAAGGAACTTACAGTCCAGAGTCCAGATGGTAAGTGGCTAGCTACTGTAGTCCACGGACATCTGCAACCAACTTCAAACATAGAAGTTACTTCTTACGACTACTTCTCGACTTAAGTTACAGATGTGCCACCTCTGAAGACGATGTATGTAATTACTACTTACTCTATAGTCTCTCTATAGTATTAAGACTAGAAGAAGAAAGAAACATAGTCAAGACTATGATACTTATCCAGACAGACAAAGGAAAAAAAGAGTCCAGGCAGAAAAGGAGCCCTACCACTCCGGTCCAGTTTCTTCTCCACTTTCACTATTACACTGATATTCTGAAAGCGTAGTCCTACCCCGGTCGAGCCGACCCATTCGTACTACAACCATAATATAGCTACAGCATGGTTCTAAGGAGTATAAAAATTTGTCTAATATTCAAGTCTTTACTGTAAAAAAGACACAAAAACTTTCAATAGAGTCCCAAAATTATTAAAAAAGAAATTGATTACACTAAGAAATTCTTCCCCTTAATAATAACATAGACTTCTATGTGAGTCATTCATCCACATGCTTATTTAATCTAAACGAAACTAGGGAAAGAATAATTAATAGAATCAGGCGTTACCTTGCGGGCATCTAAGGAAATAATAATATAACACAACAATAAGAGCATTTTACTACATTCTTTCGCCTTGAGAGTACTAAGTAATTATAATTCAAAATAATTAACTACAATTTATAGCGTTTAATATCGCGTTGAAGAAATTTTTTTACTAGTACTAACCTTTCCGCCGGCGCTGAGGTACTTGTTGTTGCACGTATGCAAGGCGTATTTTCCGCCTTCATCTGCTCGGAACTCCAGCGTGAACAGCGTGTCCTCGCCCCACGGCACGTTGGCGTCCACATGGATCTCGTCCAATGACTCCGAGAGGTGGGCGAAGCGTTTGCGGCCGATCGAACGAAGGTTAACCTAGGGAACAGTAATGGGTCACAAAATATTCCTTTTATACGCTCTTATAATGATGACACTAAGATTTTTAAGTTGAATGAAGACGTATAGCTTCTTTTTTACTATTCTAAGCTAACACTTAACTACAATCCCACAGTAAGTGGTGATGCAGCCAAAGATGGTGAAGCGCACTGACTTAACAAAAGCATTTAATAAATATATGTACCTACACGATATATAGAAATGTAAATGGCAAATATAAATAAACTAGTAGGATTTAAATGTTCTTTTGAATTATTCTTAAATTTTAAGTAAAAAATTTGAATGTCCCAATTACTTCTTAGCAAATCGATGCCATCTCATGAGGCATGGCATTAAAAAATTGGGGCTTTACTTTGAAGAAATTCATAGTATTAAAAATAATTTGCTTAGATCTGCGCAAACAGTAGCGTACGCCAACTCACAGTTATTACAGTGTAATTAATCTGGTCACAATCTAAACACTGAAAAATAATACGATATTTGAGTATTCGTGCTTAAAGAAAGAAAAGTGCCTAATTGAAAAAATAAAAAAATTTGAGGGTGATTTATCGGGATAAAAACTATCCTATCTCTCAAGTTGGACCAAAATGCACACAGTGTGCAAAATTTCATTGAAATCAGTTCAGTAGTTTAGGACTTCATCACGAACAAACAACGTGACACGTAATTTATTATATATAAAGATATGGTAACAGAGTTAGAGAATTTATCAGTCGGTTTCTTCCCGTGGGTGTCGTAAGAGACGACTATGGGAGACACCAGATAGATCTCATAGCTTCCCGCAGACATATGCAGTACAAACATCTTGGTCCAGTTATACATATAATAACCAGAGCTGTGACGGGAGAAGCGCCACAGGTGGAGTCATCTTGTAATGCGATGGCCGATCTACCTGCCAAGCATGGCGATTACAACAGACCCAAGGATCCAACAACCAAGTCCAAATAGTCGTTGATACATACCATAGAAAATATAAGGAACCAACCCATATCTATCACCATCCAGACAAAATATGTAGCGCAGAGCAAGCCCAAGCAGATAAACCCACCTGTGGTCTAGCGGCAAGGTGCACGTGCCACAGCTCCGCGTCGCCTGGCACCTTGGCGGTGCAGGTGAGCTTGTCCGAGCTGGAGCCCAGGAAGTACCCACGCTCCACGTTGCGCAGAGCCCATCGCCCGGTGCCGTCTTCAGAAACGCTGCAGAACAAGCTTTGGGTTAGTCATATTTTTAGTTTTTATTTTATAGAATAAGGCGCGACATAATTATAACGTTTAACAAAAAGTAAAAACCGACTTCAAATTGCTAAAAAGAAGTTATTTATT
This sequence comes from Parnassius mnemosyne, assembly GCA_963668995.1. NCBI lineage: Eukaryota > Metazoa > Arthropoda > Insecta > Lepidoptera > Papilionidae > Parnassius > Parnassius mnemosyne. The sequence goes on along the minus strand of CAVLGL010000093.1, from coordinate 5,047,482 downwards.
TGGTACCCTTATGAGTGGAATTTTTTCTCCAAATTTATATGGGTAGTATAAACTAATAAAAAAAGAATCATTAAAATCGATTCTCAATCTGCGAAGATATCATATAAAATTCCTTAAGCAATAGTCCAATATGAAACTTTTCCCCCTTTTTTACATACTTGGAGGCGCATGTTTTTCTTCAAAATTTAAGTGTACCACCCTTGAAGTATCACCTATTTAATAAAAAAGAATCATCAAAATCAGTTCACAATCTGCGAAGATATCGCGGTAACACACATACAAAAAAAAACATACACTCAAATTAAGAACCTCCTTTTTGAAGTCGGTTAAAAACACGTTACTATCTACATCATATGGATTTTTTTAATATTATCTTTCTTTATATAAATTTTTTTTTATTCTATAAGGATATATCAGCCTTATCGTGTCATTGCTTGTTCCTGTTATACAAATAATCATCAGTATTTAGAAAGGGGGAATCAATGTGATAGGAATAAAGAAATTAATGACTTTGCCACCCCTGAGTGTGGCTCTGTTAATGAACCTTCAAGAAGTGGCCTTAAAGAAACGATTTTACTCTTTTATAAAAGGCCGGCAACGCATCTGCAATTCCACTGGTGAGGCAGTTGTTCATGGTCGGCGGTCGACACTTACCATCAAGTGAACCACATTCTCGTTTGCCCACTATTCTATAAAAGAAAATTGTCTGACGAACGAGCACACCGTTCACATGAAGGTAAGTAGATGCTGCGGCACATGGACATCTAAATCTGTCTTCGATTAAAAATCAAAATGTAGATGCGTCTTTTGTCACCCCTGAGGACTAAGATGGAATGACTCGCGTATTCAGTAAAAACAATTTTCGGTTCTCTACTGTGACCACTAGAAAAACAGCGGTATTAAGCTGCTATTTCACGCTGGTTGGGTGTCGTAGTTTTTACCGTTACGAAATTCGAAAATTATTGACACTACAACTAATAAATTATTGGTACATAATTTTAATTTTCTTTTTTTTAGTACTGTCTCCAAACTAGATCGATTTTACATTTTAATATAAATTAGATTAGTTTTTAAAATATACATATATGCATAATAATTGTAAGTCTATAAAACTATGAATTGTTGAATATTAATAATCTCTTGGTAGTAGATAGTGTTCTATATTCATAATAATTTGAATATAAAATATAATTTGAATCTATACATATAATAAATCTGTAGAAAAGTCGTGTCTGTAATTCTAATATATTCTTGAAAAAACAAGTCCAGGGGACTAAATAAAGGGTTCTGAAGCCAAATTAGTGGTTTTTAGAATTTTTGTCTGTCTGTCTGTCTGTCTGTCTGTCTGTCTGTCTGTGTATTCCGGATTCACGCAAAAACTACTGAACCGATTTACATGAAATTTTGTATGTCAGTAACCCGGGACAACTTATAGGCTACTTTTTATCCGATTACGGAACTTTAAAAAAGGATGGTTAAGTATATTAATTTTCTTTAGATGTTAATTTTCTGTTGTATCTTAGTTATAGGCGGAATGACGGGTGTTTTTCAACTAAATACCATATTACCATATTTGTAAATAAAGTTTAAAATATAGTTATAATCTTGGTAAAATAATTTGAAACTACACCGATTTCGTATTCAAAACAGCGCCATCTATCATCAAATGGAAAAAGTTGTATATTTTGCCTTCAGTTACTAATAAATGAAATAATATAAATAACTTACATTTATATGATTAAATTATTAGATTTTTAAAATTATTAAAAAATTGTAACGTTCAGTTTTTTAGTATTTTTGTTATTTTATTTTAAAAGTGTAATAATTTCAATAGATAATAGTGACGTCTATCAAAAATATGAAAATTGATAAGGTATTTATTTCAATTACTAATATATATGTAAAGTGATAAAAATTGGTCTGTCTGCAATTGTTGTAAAATTTTCATTATCATCATAGTTTTATTAAAGAGATTTTTATGTATGTCGTGGCTAGATCGTAGAATTGATCATATATCATAAAGTAGTCTATCATTTCGTGAAAACACTGAAAAAATGACTGAAATGAATGTGTATTTAACACTATGTGATGACCGTGTCATGATATAGCTTAACCAAATCAATGAATAGAAATCTTTTGAAGTTATTAGTAACTAAACACAACGTTGCTATTTCATAATATGGTCATATGACGATATCATTATCGTTTTTCACCGCTAGCGGCGCTGATACGAGTAGCTTATTTTTAACAGATACAGAACTTTTAAGAGAATTGACATTATTTTATCCCTTATTGACTGATATTACTAGATGGTATAGTTTTGGCTTTCATTATTTCATGTAATATTAGCGCCACCTACTTACTTCTAAATAAATTAAAATGGCAAGACATTGATAAAATGAAATAATACAATGCTACTGAATATACGATGTAAATAATTAAATGATTTACATTACGTTCATCCCGAGTTGGAATCAGTGCAGCGAACTCTTTTTTGGCCAAAAACTCTACAGCCTGTGCCCAGTAGTAGCATGTATGTAAGCTGCTTTTTTACTTTTCATGAGGCAATATGCAGTTTTTATTTCATTCGTGTTTTCGGGTATGATAATTTATGTTTTCACTCTACCGTAAATATTAAGGCTTGCAAAGATAAGTAGAACTCATTATCGTCAGCCTATCAAAAGTCCACTGAAATGAACATAGGCCTCCCCCATAAATTGTCAAGTAGCTGGATATTTGCTATAGTGGCGGGTTGGCAACCGCAGCTATTATTATTTTGATCTGTTGTCAAGAAGATGATGCAGATCATACCATCTACTATTTTTTTCCTATGTCGCCTCTTACGACGGGACGATATGATGTGTTGGATTTTCTTTCACCGCCACAACAGTCCGAACATTTTTCTATTCCCGTTCATGAGTGTAGTGTTCCTCACGTTCACTGTGTATAAAATTTATAAGGAATAAAAGTAATTTTAAGGATTTTATCGCGCATTTTAAATTTTTAAATTCCCGATGGTTTGGGCAATTTACAGCACCCATGGTCACGGGAGGGGTGGCAGAACTGAGGTGTTTGACAGGTCGTCAAGTCGTTCAGTTCAGATGTCATAGTTAAAATAGAATAGTTAAAATGCAGTAGTAGTTTGAATTTAATTTTATTAATCATGGAGTCCTTAGCAGATAGTAGCACTCAGCCATCTTCCCTATTAAAATTAGGATATTTTTAATTTCAATAGCCTCGCGAATCATCATTGGTAAGATTCGGTGTTCTATTGCAAGGATTTGTTGTATATAATGGTTGGGACGATACTAAACATGTTTACATACTTTAGACTTCCCGGAGCTTCGGTGCTTTCATTCGGTGAGGAGTCAAGATGCGTAAAAAACCCGTAACATTAGTTTTAATCCATGTGTGGTATTCATTATTATAGAACTGTATTTATGAAATTTTCAAGTCTACTCGAAGTAAATAAAAATATCTCTATCTTTTTATGGTGTCAATCAATATTAAATAGGACCAATGATATGAATAAAATGTCTCAAATAAACATTATATTACTTTGTTAAAACTAAATTTACTTTAACTATGAATATATATATGTAAAGAGTAAAATGTAAATAATAATAATACATTTTGATTTCAAGAGTATTTACCTTTCTTATGGATACATCGGATTCGGAAGACACGTCATATATAAAAAATAGTAGGAGTTTCTAGACATATTATAAGTATATTCACGTGTTTCTGTAGCATGTTACCAATCATCTACGTCTAATAGTATTTTAGAATGAAAAAAAATCTCTGACAGACATAGAGATATAGACTCTAAAAGTGATCGAATATTTCTAAATTTGACACGGAACAGCATTTAATGATGTCCCTAAATTCAAGCGCACGCGAGCGAAGCCGCGGGTAAAAAGCTAGTATAAAATATAAAACTCGTCACACTAAATTCTCAGCTCAGTGGACATCGTGTCAGTGAACCAAGTGCTAGATATTATATATTCAAATCCCGGCTGATATTTGCGTACTACACAAATGTATATTATTAGTTTCGGTCTAGATCTACGGATTTTCTGACCTCAAAAATAAAACTACAGAAACTAAGGGTTGGCGTTTTTTGTCATTACTACATTTCGTAAAATTAGAATTGGCGAAAAGTAATGACGAGAATGTACACACTTTGTTTGCACTATTATTTACGGACGATGGAATATCACGTTATATACGTATAAGTCGACGTCTAGTGCAAGTTAAAGAGGATCTACTACCCCGTATCATCCCGGGGCTGTCGTGAGATGCGCAGCACAGAATAAAACAGAAGACTGACAGCAGCATCTTGCTGATAACAACACAAAACAATAAGAAACTGCGGTTGCCAACCCGCCTACCATGCAACTATGGCAAATATCCTTCCCCCCACTCCCTATGAGGCAATCTATACTAATCTAGGACTATGTACAATGAAGACTTGTGCAGTTAACTCGAATAGGCTGTAATGATGATGACGCGTAACCGAAAGATATGTACCTAGGTATCCACTTATATATTGGCAGGTTTTTGCTCAAAAGGACAAAAAGTGAAAGCTTTTTCACTTTTTGTCCTTTTGAGAGTTCAAAAAAAGAGGAGGTTCTATTCTCGACTGTATTTATTATTTATATGTTACCTCAGAACTTTATTCTAGTTGAACCGATTTTGAGGATTATTTTTTTTTATTTGAACGCTGGCGTTTCTTACGTGTTTCTATATAAATTTGATCAAGATCTGACCAGTAGTTGCCTATGCCTAATTTTATGGTATGTCAGATACTTAGCATTATTTTTATGCTGGACGCATAACGAAATGACAGATCCCTTCATTAATACAAAAATAAAATCCCTACATTCGTTATTATTGCAGTTCTTTAAAACCTCAGTGCAATGAATAATGTTCTAACAAAGATTTTTCTTCACGTCTTAGGAATGAAGCCCGAGGGAACTTCACAATACATTTTAATTAGCCACCCCCGCGTTGACGCAAGCAAGCAATGCTTTTGTTCCAACTAGCAGACGTGAATGCGTCGCGTGAAGAGCTCTCTGTTTCATCAACCTTTTGTGTGAGGTTCTTAGCTTCATAACTTGAAACTAAACACTTATTAGCTTCATGCAACTTAAGTGATGTTGAGAGATTGGGATTCATTTTTATGTTTTCTTACCCATGTGTCAACGTTAGTGACATACAAGTGGTAAAATTAAAGATATAAATAAAATGAGAACATCATCAATGTAGTCGAAGTCAATTAAATAAGCATTATTAAGGATAGCCGTGGTAGCTCAGATGGTTAGCGCTCGCTGTAAGCTTTACAGTACTCGAGAAACCCGGGTTCGATCCCCGCCGGCACCAATGAAATTGTTAATTGCAATTTTAAGTGCTGATTTACCACGTGCTCGGCAGTGAAGGAAAACATCGTGAGGAAACCTGCATGTCTGAGAAATAAGAAAAAAAAATATTTAGAAGACATGTGAAGTTCGCCAACACGCATTGGGAAAGCGCGGCGGACATTTCCTTGCCCTAAAACCTTCTCAGAAATGAGAGGAGGCCTGTGCCCAGCAGTGGGACGTAAATAGGCTGCAACTTTATTTTACTTCACTTTATTAAGGATAACTCAGAAACTGCATGTCAGATCTTGATAAAATTTATATGGGACCACATGAGAAGCACCAGCTTTCAAATAAAAAAAAGAATAATTAAAATCGCTTCAACTAGAAATAAGTTCTGAGCTAACACACGTAAAAAAAATACAATCGAATTGAGAACCGCCTTCTTTTTTTGAGGTCGGTTGTAAAGAACAACTGAATACACAAAATAGAGTATAATATTCTATTTTAGAGTATGGTTGGGAACCCTATTATGAATGCAATAAAAAAGTAAGACTTAGTAATAACTATAAATCTTTTTGCAGCCTTTTTACTCTGCTCTCGAATGAGTCGTCACTCGACGAGATTGTGTGACTCAGCAGAATCGATTGTGCCCAAAGATGTTTGCCAAACAATGGTCACATTGAATGCTCCAATATCGGAACTGCGAACGTGTCGCAATGTCTCAAGACGGATCAGTGCACTCCAATCTTTATAACAGACTATTGACTACCTTCTAATTTCAAAATCGAAACTAAACATAATATATATTCTTTCAATTCTTGCAAGTAATCAGTGGAGTCGTGGCTAGCCTCAGAGACTTAGCGCTCGCTGTAAATTTGTGCACTTGTGCACAGTGCGCGAGCAACCCGGTTTCGATCCCCACCGTCAACAATGAAATTGTTAATTTCAGCTTTAAGTGCTGATTTACCACGTGCTCGGCGTTGAAGGAAAACATCGTAAGGAACCCTGCATGTCTGAGAAAAAAAATTCGAAGACATGTGAAGTCCATAAACACACATTGGGGCAGCGCTGCGGACACTTCTGGAGGCCTGTCCCCAGCCGTGGGACGTATATAGGCTGTAACTTTACTTTAATATACCGTGAAGTCATCACCCGATTTTGTCCAGTTAATGTACTATAGTAAGAGATACCAAAAAATCTCTTGGCTTACAATAGTTTTAGTTACTTAGTTTTTATAGAATATGGGTGACAAACGAGCACACAATCCAAGTGATGGTAAGTGGATGCTGTGGCCCATGCACATCTACATTTATTATGAATTAAGAATCAAAAAGCAGATGCGTTGTCACCCCTGAGGACTAAGATGGAATGCCTCGTTTCCAGTAAAATGGGTCTCCGGTTTTCTACACTCACAATACGGAACACAGCAATATTAAGCTGCTATTTTACGCTGGTAGTCCTGTGAGAGCGTGGTCGCACCCCGGTCGAGCCGACTCATTCGCACTACAACCATAATATAGCTGCAGCGTGGCTCTACCACGTACCAGTTGGTGGTATAGCCATCTCGTTTACGTGAGGCATAAAATTACCACCACAGGCTTATAACCCGCTGTGGACAAAGAAGGTGGCGGCCTACAATAAAACGTAGTGAGTACTTAAGTGGAATTACACTTAAGTACTCACGCGTAACGATTCAGCCATTGTAACTCTGAAGCTGGAAAGTTAATTTTATTACTGACCAGAAATCACACTCAGTTAAGTTCGATTCCTGATGTTGCCGAGGTTGTTAAGCATTTAAAGTTGTATTACCAATTTTCTGGGATATTAAGCGTATTATGTTGCGAGTCCTCTAAGGCGCCTCGTTTAAACATCGTTACGGATTTTAACTATTTCTACTAAACTTTATTTCTCATTCAAAATTGAGAGAACGCGGAATAAAAATGATAATTATGATAAGAAATTTATAATGAAATTTTTATTATTTATACATTTTATCATTATTTCATTTATCATTTTTGCACATAAAAAGATCTTAAACTAAATTGCACGAGTAAGGGCTGAATCTGAATGACAGGGTGAGAGATATCTCCATACAAATAAATAAATTTGAAGTGTTCGTTTGTAATGTCAAAATAACAGCTTTTTACTAAATGCATATAAAAGTGTATATACGGTACTTATAACAAAAAAACCCAATGTTTTAAATTTTTGTCTGTCTGACTGTTCGTTCCGGCTAATCTCCGAAATGGCTGGACCGATTTCGACGGGACATTCACTGGCAGATAAATGATGTTATAAGCAGTAAAATGGGCTACTTTTATTTAAGAAAAATAATTTGGGTTCCGCGTAAAAATTAAAACCTATGAAATCCAATCGTAATAAATTAACGCCGACGCAGTCGCGGGGTACAGCTAATTGTATGATAAGAGAAGTGTTATTTGCAAGATGATGTTGAAACTAGAAATAGAAATAAATGCTTATTAAAGATGGGCTAAATTAACCCTTTCGCTGTCCCGTGCACTACATATAGGTCATTGCTATTGTCTTACTATTGTGTCTGAAAACCGGACAGTGAAAGTGTTAAAAGTACCTACCCTTGACCGACGAGCATGTATCATCATCATCATCATTATAGCCCTTCACAAGTCCACTGCTGAACATAGGCCTCCCCCAAGGAATGCCACAAAGCATGTATGTATGCGTAGGTATATTTATAGATATATATGGATGTAAAAGAGGCGAGAGAGGTGTGTCAGGATCGTGCCAAATAGAAGTCCGTAGTCCCTGCCTACCCCTCTGGGTGACAGGCGTGAGTGTTTATGTATTTTTTTATGAAAACTAAATCGCAATTGAAACATTTAAGAAACCATTAAATTTCGAATGCATCTTTTAATTTTAGAATATGTAAGAAGCTTTGAATTAAAAAAAATGAAGTCGTTAGTGTCACGCGGCCAGCATACGCGATTTTGGCAGATGTCGTTTTGTCAGGTCGTAAATAAAAATGCATTATTCCCATCGAGCTTATAAAAGAGCTTACTTCCTGTGACTCACAGCGGATTAGTATGCGGAACGAGGGTGGTGCAAAAATTTATTTATCTCACATATCCGGTTTATGGACGGCGCGGCGGCTTGTGACGAAGTTTTTTCGTGGAAAATATTGCTTATTGTAGGTATATGTACAGTTATACGGTAGAACCATTTTAAAGCTAGATAAAGTACATTTTCTAACAAGTTACCACACGTTAAATGAATTTTGCAGCTGTAAACATGTTCAAGATCAGATTTGATAGACCACAAATCTTCTGAGAACAGTGATTAGAGGCTATTGAAATACAAAAGCATCCTTATTTCAATGAAGAAGATGGATGGGTGCTACCATCTGCTTGGGATCCCATAATTATAAATTAAATTCAAACCCAACCATATCACTGCAACACTTCAAGATACTGTAAGCTCAAGCAAAAGTTGAAAGTCCCCTCCGTGATCATGGGTGCTGTAAAGGACCCGAAACGTCGAGATTTAAAATTTAAAAATAAAACGCGATAAAATCTATAAAACTAGTTTCATTTAATGTGTAGTATTCGCGTAAATATAAGAAATAATAAGTCACTACACGTTATAGGACTTAATGAAATCTATTTTAGGAAACATAAGCTTAGAGGAATATAATAATAATATTTTATAATAATAAGTTTGAAAAAAAATTATATGTTGAATATGAAGAAAATAGAAGACATCTATTTGAATTTTTTAGTCTTAATTTGTAAGGAGATTCTGTATCATTTAATTTTTCTTTTTTTACCAATGATTTTGATCAAATTGTTTCAGAGTCAATCGAGTAGGATATTGAAGTAACTAGACCTAGGGAGCAGTGTCAAATTACGACGTCAGTACAACGACGTAAATCCGAAAATACGCTGTAGCTATGTTATGGTAGCACTAATGGACTAGCTCGATCGGGAAGGACCACGCTCTCACAGAATACCAGCGTGAAATAGCAGATTAATTCTGCTGCGTTTCGTTTGGTGAGTGTAGAGAACCGGAGACCCTTTTTATTGGTAACGAGACATTCCATCTTAGTCCTCACGGGTGACGATGCATCTGCATTTTCATTCTTAATCGAGGATAGGTGTATATGTCTATGGGCCACAGGATTCACTTACCATCAAGTGACTGTAAACTCGTTTATCATTTAGGTATTCTATAAAAAAATGGCCTTTGCAAGACAATTTCGTCAAATGCTTACCCATTTCCAGCTGTATATAAAAAGAGAAGACTGAAGTAAGTGTTGAAGTTACCTGATGTGGAACTTGCTGCCGGCCTCCTTCTCCTCGGACTCGCAGGTGACGTTGCCGAACGAGTCTACCGCCAAGTACTTGTCCAAGTGAGAGCGCAAGTAGATCATGCCTGTGACAAAAGCATATCGACATTTAATTTATTAACTAAATTAGTTTTGTTCAAAATGAGAAGCTGATACTTGATAAAACAATAATAAATATAAAATTAAAAAAGAAAAGCTGCAAAAGTACATAATGTTGCCAGTAATAACAATATATTATTAACAAATAATATTGCCTTTTAAAGGTAAAATTTGACAACAAATTTATAATTATATTTTATGTTATACCAAAACTGGTTCAATACAATATATTCTATAGTTTTGGTTTAATATAAGGGTTCAAAAAGAACATAATGTCCACCTGATTGTAAGTGGATACTGTGACTAATAGACACCTAGATCTATCTATCTGTTATAGGATAATGGTGACAAATGAGCACACAGTCCACCTGATGGTAAGTGGTTGCTGTGGCTCATAGACATCTACGTTTATCCTCGATTACGAATCAAAATGCAGATGCGTTGTCACCCCTGAAGAGTAAGATGGAATACTTCGTTCCAGTAAAAAGAGTCTCCGGTTCTCTACACTCACCATACGAAACACAGCAGCGTTAGGCTGCTATTTGACGCTGGTATTCTGTGAGAGCGTGGTCCTTCCGCGGTCGAGCCGACCCATTCGTGCTACAACTATACTATTAATATAGCTGCAGCATGGCTCTACCACGTTAAGTTAAGTAATATTTAAAGGATAAAAAATTTGCTTTTAATAAAAAGTAAAAGCTGTTCAAAGAACAAAAATGATTAAACATAATTTCATATCGTGAAGACGGGGTTTTGATTCTCCCGTACACTATGTCAAGGACTTCAGAATGGGACATTATTTTATTATTTTTAACCGACTTCAAAAAAAGGAAGACGTTCTCAATTCGACTGTATTTTTTTATGTGTTACCATAGAACTTTTTTATAGGTGAACCGATTTTGATGATTCTTTTTTTATTTGAAAGCTCTCATGTGGTCCTATATAAATTTGTTCAAGATCTGACCAGTAGTATTTTGAGTTACCGTTAATAATGTGTATTTAATTTTTTTATTTATAACTGAATTCAGTTGTACAAAATGTTTAATTTTACCACGTGTGTATTTTGTTAAGGAATACTAGGAGTTCTATTCACACTTCACTCCCTTTAACCTAACAGCATTGTCCTCTTCTCATATCATAATCATTCATCATTACAGCCCTTCACAAGTCCACTGCTGAACATAGACCTCCCCATAGTAATGCCCAAAAAAGCACGCTCCTGAACCACTTGCATCAATCGCTGACTTTCATCTCTTACCGGGTCGTCATGACATCTCTGTCAGTACGGGTCTGCCACTCGAGAACTTTTTTTCTCTATCGGTTGTCGGTTCTTCGAGCTACATAATATATGGCCAACCCATTGATATAATTCATCATTACAGCCCATAGCAGAACATAGGCCTCCCCCAAGGAATGCCACAAAGCACGGTTCTGAGCCACCTGCATCCATCGACTTCCTGCACGTCCTAACCAGATCGTTACACCATCTAGTGGGGGGACGCCCTACACTTCGCCTGCCGGTACGAGGCTGCCACTCGAGAACCTTTCTTCCCCATCGGTTGTCGGTTCTTCGAGCTATATGGCCGGCCCATTGCCATTTCAGCTTACTAATCCGTTTGATATAAGTAAATAAATAATTATAATACAGATAAGCTGTAACCTCTAATGATGTTAATATTATATCTCGAACAATTATATACAAGATGTTATTCTAACCACAGAATAATTCTCTAATAGTCGTACCGTAAATGCCATTCAACTTTCTATTATTTTTGAATGCAAAATATTAAACTTTCGCATAGGCAATATATTTGCAAGAAGTGATTTGAAATACTTTCGAAATAACAAAATATATGTGCGCATTTAAATATTTATAAAATAAAATAAGGTCAAGTGAAATTTAAATTATGTTTTAAACATTATTAATACGAGTATACCACTCAGTTTTGAAGTTATAGTTCTTTTGGGGCGTTTGGGAAAAATTATTACAGTGAATTTTTTACGACGCGCGCGCACAATGACACCTTAAAGCGACAACTTCATTGTTTAACTGTCTCTCAAGTTTCTCAAGTGATAACTATATTTAAGGTAGTTATTTTTAGTTAGTTTTGTTTTGTTACGCTAAAGAAGTATAACTTCCTACGTGCGTGCATAAGTACACATACACGTTTTTTTTTCCTTCATATTCTTACATCGTCATCCGATTCCGAGCTAGTATGTTCAAAATTTCAACTCATCGGGAAGTTAATTGCTAAATTCGACTTGAACAGACATACACGAAAGCGAGTTAATAAAAACACAGTACATACGAGGGTGGATTGAAAAGTACTCGGCCTAACCAAGAAAATAAACAAATACTAAATCAGTTATATTTTTATTTTTCTACATAATCACCATCAAGTTCAATACACTTTTGCCACCTCCCCTTCCAAGCATTTAGACCGTTGAAAAAAAATGATTCTTCCTTAGAGTCAAAATATGCGTCTACAGCTGCTTTGACCTCGTCGTTTGTCGAAAATCTTTGACCTCCCAAGTGCTTTTTTAGGTTAGGGAACAGAAAGAAGTCTGATGGTGCCAGATCAGGTGAATACGGCGGATGCGGTAACAGTTCAAAGCCACAGTTGTGAATTTCAGCCATTGACTGTACTGACGTGTGAACACGGGCGTTATCTTGATGAAACAGGACTTTTCTTCTGAGCATTCCTCGACGTTTTTCTTTTATTTCCTCTCGTAAACGACGTAGTAAGGTGCAGTAGTAATCAGAGTTTATATGCTGACCCCTTTCAAGATAATCAATCATAATCACACCTTTCGAGTCCCAGAATACTGAAGCCATCACCTTATTTGCCGACAAAATCGACTTAGCCTTTTTAGGGGGTGGTGAACCAGGTCTTCCCCACTGTTTTGTTTGTTGTTTTGTTTCCGGTGTATAGTAATAAACCCATGTTTCGTCCATAGTAACAAAACGATTCAAAAAATCATCTGCATCGGCTTCAAATAACTCCAAACAGTCGCGTGAAATAGTTAATCGCGTCCTTTTTTGTTCAATTGAAAGCAGTCGCGGAACCCACCTCGCAGACACCTTGTGGAAACCCAACTCGTTGACAATGATGTTTTGAGTTCGTTCATAAGAGATGCCTATAATCTCGGCTATCTCTCTAATTTTTAATCTGCGGTCTCCCATTATTAAATCAAGTACTTTTTTAATATTTTCGTCAGTAGTTGACGTCGAAGGCCTTCCAGAGCGGGGTTCATCTTTCACACTCTCTCTACCACGCTTAAATTCTGCTATCCATTTTTTGACGGATGAATATGACAGAGCACAATCGCCTAATGTACTGACCATGTCATCATGGATGGCTTTTGATGATAGCCCCTTCTTATGGAGGTACTTAATGACGGCACGCTGCTCGATTTGCTCCATTCGCGGAAATTATGTCCGATTACTTTGTTAATAAATTTATAAAATCACAACTAATTATCGCACACGTTTCGAACTTCACACAATGAACTAGTCTGAACTGAACTAAATAATGTGGGTAGATTTGATTTTTAGAATTGAATGGATCTGTGTTAGGCCGAGTACTTTTCAATCCACCCTCGTACATACATTATAATTTATTTGCTGAGTTTGAATTTTGAATGGTAAACATTGAACTAAAAATAGCCAAAAGGAATTTCGGTAACGTTAAATATAAAGCTGCAGTCATCGTCTCGTAAACCGAACCTCCTAATTGGTTATAAACAAAAGGAGTCTCTAAATAAATCACGAAAGCAGATGGAACTTGACAGTGTGTGTGACAAATGATAATGGTATGAGGTTCTTAAACTGAAGGACAATTTTTCATTTTTAAAAGGATTAGGGAAGCTAAAAAAATATTGCTGTTTGTTCCAACGAAACCATAATTCAAAAAAGTTTTATTTTAATATATAAAACCTGAAATGACTAACGAACCTACAGTGACTACTGCACCTAAAGTGGATGTGACAAACGTACTCTCAGTGCATTTAATGGTAAGTGACTACTGCGGCCAATGGACACCGACAGCCAAGTTCAAACAAAAATTTTTTTTCTTTTTTTCTTAAAAGCGTTACCTCCACACTAAGATTTTGTCCAGTATCGTGGGGGGGCAGTTTACATACATAAATTTCACAAGGACAAACGTCCAGACCCGGAACAATTATTTGTAGGCCATTCAAATACTTGTTCCGTGCGGGATTCGAACCCGCGGCCCTTGGTGCTGCAACTTATTGCTAAGTCACTGCGCCACGGAGCCGTCTAAAGAAGGCTCCAGATGTGTTGTCACCTTTTAGGACTAAGATGGAATGCCTCACAGCCTAGTTATACTGGCTCTATAAACCTTCCAAATCAGAATAGAGCAATGAAAGCACTATTTGGCGAAGAAATAAGTACTATTTTTAGTTATCTAAGTGTCTATGTTTCAATTAAATATTTGTTACCCTTTGTCCCTTTGCATAGTGAGCGAACATGGTCTCTATTTTGTGGAACAGACTATAGAACAAGTATATGCACAAAGCTATGTCACAAAACGTACGTATTTCCGTACAAATTCGAATTTAAAATGAAATTGTCTAGTTAATATAAAACTTTAATAAGTTAGAGTTGCAAAATTTTTATGCTGATTTAAATACATAAATATAAACATTAGTTGTGTTAGAAACTGGTTAAAAAAAAACTGTAAAATATAACTGTTTGCGCGTCATAAATGATGATTGAAATAAAATTTAATGCATCGACCACTGGAGAGTATAAATAACATTTATAATATGCAAATGTTGGACTTTGAAACATTTCCGTTTTAAAATATAAGGAAAAAGTTTAACATTTAAGTATTTCTGCGGTACAACAAATATTTTTATAATATGATACATCTCTTGGGTATTGGGATATCTATCTTAAACATCTATAGTATATATAACGTAGTAGGAAAGAGGGTGGTACTCGTAGATGCTTCACTAATCTATCTCCCGTGGGTGTCGTAAGAGGCGACAGAGGGAAACTTAAACAGGCGATGGACATATCAGATAACAATTAAAAATAATAAAAAAACTACAGTTGTCAACTCGGCTGGCTAAGAATCAACTAGGGGAAAATACAGTAAAGTACGGCAGTGGACTTTTGGTACGTATTTAAAAATGGGTGTGTGTGCGATTCAGTCTGCTCTCTTAATTACCTTGTGACATTTTTGTTTAGAAAAACTACAGAATCGATTTGAATGAAAACTAAATCAGATATTCATAAGGTAATTAAGCATTAAATAAAATTGTTTTGAGACGATATCATCAATTATCTTAATATCTTCTTTTGTTATTATGAGACGAAAGTTTACCTTACAAAAGTACACTTAAGTGTAAGGACTTAGTGTACTTTTGTATAACTCTTAACTCTAATAAACAGTGATATTTTACTACTCGTATCTATTCTATGCTTTTACTGAATGTACACACACACACACATATCGATTTTAAATACAAAATAATGTAGGAGGGGTATATATTGTAAAAGGATCGTAACCGGAGACCATTTTTACTGACATTTTGATTCTTAATCAAAGATTGATGTAGATGTCTATGGGCTACAGCATCTACCTACCATTAGGTGGACTGTGTGCTAGTGTATGTAGAGTAATATGAGTCAAAAGAACTGATCAATTTTACTGAAAACGAGGCATTCTATCTTAGTTAGAGGTGACAACGGATTTACATTTTGTTTCTTAATAGAGGATATGATTTCTTGGTAGAGTCTATCGGCCAAATATTCTACTTAATTTTATGATGTCGTTATATTTCGTGGTGTCACGGTTACTCTGACTTAAAGCGATAGAGACAGTATGAGACTCAACGGCATCTTAAAATTGAGCAGCATTTAAGTATTTGGGCATACGTGGTAGAGCCATGCTGCAGCTATATTATGGTTGTAGCACGAATGGGTTGCTCGACCGGGGAAGGACCACGCTCTCACAGAATACCAGCCTCAAATAGCAGCTTAACGCTGCTGTGTTTCGTATGGTGAGTGTAGAGAACCGGAGACCCTTTTTACTGGAAATCTTAATCCTCACGGGTGACAACGCATCTGCATTTTGATTAGCAAACGAGGATAGATGTAGATGTCTATGGGCCACAGCAACCACTTACCATCAGGTGGACTGTGTGCTCGTTTGTCACCCTATCCTATAAAAAAAAGGAAAAATAACAGATTGGAACTGGTGTATCTAAGCTTAAACAACTGTTCCTGTTCCACGAGTGACCAACGTTCGAAAACATGGCTGATAGAACTTGAATCAAGCTCTTCTATGTTCTAGCCTTAAGTACGTTATCTAAGATGAAAAGAAATCTCTGGTGATAAAGAGAATTTGTTGTACGATTAGGAAGAAAGCATGTAGTGACAGTTCCACAGCAACAAGACAGATGTATTTTAACATAAATAATTAAATCTCCCGCTGGGCATGGTGTTCTGCCCGGGGATCGGCCAACGCTCCGAGTGGTTGTTCAGAGCTACTACATACTGCTTTTACTTCGGAACATTGATAGCGCGATTTAGCTTTCGATGTATTTTCGCTTGTGGCGCGACGACAGCGCCACCACATATGTATGGTCTAGGAGTTTGTTCTACTGTGTGAGCAGAACCACTGTCAGATGCTGCAAACTTTTTGATTTATATGGTTATGAAACACCAATAATTGTAGTTTATCTCAACAAGGTTTTTTTTTATTTCAACTGTGTGTCATTCAGATAAGGGTATGACGAGGCTGACATATCCGTTCGGGATAAAAGCCCCTAAATAAATAAAGAGAAAAAAAAAGGGACAGGTGTAACAAGGACACGTGGCACAGTTTAAAGGTAAGTTACTATCGAAACTTGTTGCAAGATTGCAACAGTAATAACAATTTTGGAACCGGCTACTGGAACTGTTACTTCACAGTAATAGAAACAGGTTGAACAGACTTCGAGCGTTATCTAGTGTAGGTAGCCCATTCCTAGTATTAGTATAATAAAAACGGATTCTCTCCCGTATAACGGGCCATGTGGTGGTTGTGCAACAGAATTAATCACGCCGTTTGAACCCACGGGTGCTGTAGGGCATAGTAGTCTAAAGGAAGCTGTGAAAAAACCTATGACTACAGGCTTCCACTAGATGGAGGTGTGTACCACCACCACCTCGTTTACGTCAAACATATTATCCAGGTCGGCGACGGGCAGTAGTGTTAAAGGTGCGAAAAACTATAGGTGCTAAGCGCGTACTACAGTTGCTCAGTTGTTGATAAAATAATAATGTACTCCAGAGTGAATTTCTGTAACGGCGGACAGTCTCAATAGATCATCATCATTATCAGTACGGACCTTCACAACTCCACTACTGAACATAGACCCCACCACCATGAAATGCCACAAAGCACGGTCCTGATACACCTGCATCCATCGACTTTCTTCATATCTTACCAGATCGTCACTCCATCTAGTGAACTGACGCTCAATATATCGGTACTTGACATTTTATATATCTAATGAATTTCCATAAAGTAAGACCTAATGATACTATTAACACTTACATAAAGGTGTAAGTAAAATACATAACAAAACACAAGCAGTGTGAAATCATACGCAAACACCACTCAGATTTGAAAGAGCGAGTAACGGGGGCGGTGCGCGATATCGATCGTCAGGTGAAAAGGCAACAGCTGAGACCTTGGCAGTGAGGGTACAACCCTCTCGAAGCGGAGGGGATGCGCGCTGTCGGGCCGCGAGACCGGCGTTTTACTGATTTATTTTTCAAAACAAGAGTGGCAATCGAGTACTAAATCCACTTGATCGTAAATTGACGCCGTAGCGCATAGACACAGACTACTTGATTAAGAACCAAAATGCAGACATGGTCGATACTAACCCCTGGAAATTAGGTGATCGCTATCATGCTGCTTCAAAATGATTTTTTTTGTCAGACCTTTATCAAATTTATATGGGAAATCGGTTCACGTAGAACAAGGTAACACACATTAAAAAAAACATACAGTCGAATTGAGTACCTCCTCCTGTTTGAAGTCGGTTGAAAATAGTCCCACTGGGTTACTTGCTGGTTCCTCCCAGAACAGAGGCTTTTTTCCAAACCAGTGGTAAAAGCATTGACGACTTTAAATAATTATTCCTGTAATCCAATCTATATTGAATAAAAATTATTTTTATCTATTATATTCGATGCCTGTCATCCCTGAGGACGGAAGATAGATCGGTTCGAAACCACTAAATGTGGTCGAAAGGGTGTGTATCAATAAAAATGTATTAGAATTTTTAAATTTAGTTGTCACTCACTTCTCGAATAATTAATTTTTTTTAGACTTTATGAACCGATCAAAAGTTACAGCCTATATACGTCCCACTGAAACGGAATACGGATGTTTTCCTTCGCCGCTTCGCTTCGTAAAGCAGAATTTGAAATTGCAATTAACAATTTCATTGGTGCCGGCGGGGATCGAACCCGGGTTGCTCGCGTACTGTGAAACTAACAGCGAGCGCTAACCATTTGAGCTACAACGTCTCACACTACCATAAACCTATTACAACATAACAATGTGATGACAATGACAGAGAATTCACACAAGTCCATCCATCACAGTCCATGAGATGTTTTGTTTCAGTTTTCTAAACCACTGATTTTATTCTATCTAGGGGTAAATTTAATATTAGATAAGAAAAAGGCAACAGAGTCGTTTGTAGACTGGACATGAATGCAATCTTTCTACAAAATCTGAAAGTAACAAGTCTCTATACCGTTTGAAACTAAGATAGAGACCAAATATTGTCACAGCAAACTAATAAATCGCATAAATATCATATTTGCTCGATAAATTTAACCACGGCTTGTGTAAATAGAACTTTCTGTTCTCGATCTTGATCTCACTGACCACGAACATTTTTTTCTAATAGATATACATATTTTAAATTAAAGTAACTTTAAAAATTACACATTATTATACAACAAAATAAAACAAAACAATAATAAAGAAAATAAGTTTTATAATAAGACTAGCGAGCTGCCCCGGCTAGGCCTAGGTAAATTACCTAATTATTAATAGGGCGTTATTTAATTCAAGACCATATATTTTATCAAGTTTTGATTTCCCAAAAAAGCGTGTTTTTCTGAGAAAATACAGTCTAGATCATTCCTGATATTGCTCTCTATTTGTTCGTAAATTTTAATACAGTAGAACGCCGACTATCCGACCGCCGATTAACCGAATCGCCAATTATCCGAATCGATCCTAAGCGTAATATAAAAAATTAAAACCAAGTACTGTAAGTAAGTATTTCGTATATTATCTGCCGCGGCGCTGATGCTCTCTATCTTTCTCTCTCTATCTCTCTCTCTCTCTCTCTCTCTCTCTTTCTAGTGCACTACTTACGTATTGTAGAACTGTGTTTGTTAAACTTAATAAAGTTTATTCTATGTGTGACAGTTCGTTTTTCATTATTACATACCAGTCTGTGTCCCGATTATTCGAAATTTCGATTATCCGCATCGACCCCGGTCCCAATTAATTCGGATAATCGGCGTTCTACTGTAATTGATTCAGCCATTATGAAGATTAGCCCGAATAGACAGACAGACAGATAAAAATTTCAAAAATTGTTATTTAAGTTATAACAGCAGCATCCAATCAAGCTACATCAGATAAAAAAGTCAAATCATTTCAATTTCATTTACATAATATTAAATTTATAGCTGAAATTTTTCCAAGACTATAAAATGACATGATATATTAATTTTGTTTCTTTGTTTTAAATACAAGTTTTAAAAAAAGTGCGAAGATAAAGAGATTGTCTTTTAATATAGTAATTGCGTGGTTATTATTTGTGTGGTACCTAATTTAGGCTTAGCATAAATTGTATTATATTGTAGCGGTACTTTACTTTTTGACAGACTCCAGAAAAGAAAGAAAACATCAACCCGAATGTGTATTATTTTCTTAACATTTCTAAAACCGTATGTCCAAGGCCTTTAACCAATTTAAACTTAAAGATCTTTTTTTTTATTCCAGAGTGTACCCATATAAATTTTCAACAAATTAAAATAATTAAAACGGTTTTCTTTTTAAATAAAAATACAGAACTACTATTCGCTAATTTTAGAACTCCAATGTGGAAATCCAATTAAACCTTTAATAAACGAGTGTTTGGCGTGAGAGGGTCGAGTTGACAATTAGTCTTGGGGGAATTTTGGTAGGGGATGAAAAGCTCGTTTTTTGAAGTTGATGTAACAATTTAAACGTTCTAATGGATAGGTAGTATCTGATATACATCGATTTCACACTGTAAAATGTGCGTTTCGTTACAAGGTTTAACAAAAATATTATATTAATATTTACCGTTGTAATAATTAAATGCATAAAAATAAAAGTGGTCTCAGTATATTACATGGGGAAACCCTAACTTTTAAATACGATATCGTGTAAAAACTTCATTAATTTAATTGTGTATTAAAATAAAATAGGCTCTGGCTAAACCAAAGGTTTCAAAACTTTTTTTATTTTGTTTGGTAATTTTGTCAATGCGCCCTTGTCAAAATATGTGTGAAGCAACACTAGTAAAGCATAGAAATTAAAATAACTTTATCAAAATAATTAACGAAATTACAAAAGAAAACTTTCAAAGTCAAGTTAGTCAATGCGACGAGTAGGTTACTGATTACGACACATTTTATTAAATCGCGGAATATTACTCTTATTTCAAATTGATTTTAAGTGATAATTGCTCTTTATGTTGTATAATACAGCTGAAAATCTGACTTCGCATAAACAGTATGTTGCAAAGAGAAAGAGATTTTTTAAAGCTTTTGAAATTAAGAATTGGATATACATTTTTGCCTGTTATCCAAGACTACACCAAATGAGAACAACAATAGTTTTAAGACTGTTGTCGCATGAAAGTTGTTTTCAGAGGCTTCGCCCCTGCTTACACTCCACGGCACACTAGGGTGTCAGGCTCACACTTTGGGAGTCCCGGGGTTATACTAAATAGATTGGAGGATTTAAACGTTTTGGGAATAATTTAGTTTTTAGACTTTGATGAGAAAATTAAAACAGTTAATATTCATCATCATCATGCTTACCATTTAAAAAAGTGATTCCTATTCAAAATAACATCTCTGGGTTGATGTAGTAGCCCATTCTCTGAACCTATACTAAACAACATCTTTCCGAAGAAAGGCGGTAAGGTGAATTGGCGATTGGTTGGTAAATTTAAAATTTTGTACAAACGACTACAATATGAATATAATTTATTGTTGATTTCTTTACAACCCCTCGACCGATTTCGATACAACTTAAATGGGGGACCACCTGGGAAGTATACCCTTTGAAACAAAAAAAAAAGAATTCTCCAAATCGGTTCAGGCGTCTTTGTCTTTGAAACTCCTCCTTTTTTGAATTCGTTTGAAAAAGAGCAGTTAGTTATTAATTATTAGCGTCACAAATAGGTAGTTAGTTTCTCATTTTCAGTAGCATATCCTATATTGCTTCTGCGGTAGGTTAACAATAGGCTTAAATGCAATGTCACTGACTAAGATTTTACTAGACAGTAGTACTTACTCCTTTTCTAATTAGGAATGCGTCTTTGATACTACCCTTTTAATATGTCCGACAAGATTTCTTTTACGAGATAAATGCAGCTTCAGTAGGCAAATAAGTAGAATTTCCAGGTTCTTATTATTAAGTAAAGATGAGAGAAACGAGCATACAGTCCCCTTTAAATCCACTATTGGACACAAATTACAGATGCGTTGTCACCCCTTAGGGCTATATATCGAAGGCCATGTTACCTGTTCCAGGTTCTCGGTACACTTCATACGAAATGCAGCAGCAATATGCTGCTATTTTACGCTTCTCTTCAGTGACAGCGTGAGCTACTTTCTTTCTCAGTCCTAGCAGACACGTTCGTTCTGCACAATACAGCTGTACGCTATAGTATATCTCTACTAATGTTCTCCAGACCTAATTTCGGTCACGGCGGCCAGTCTTAACGGAGCCATCTGCGCAGTACAGGATTATCCTACCCAAGTGTATGTGCAAGCACAGGTGCACTCTCTATTCCCTCACTCTCATAGTCCGATGGGACGGTAACCGACACGACCGGAGAAAGATCAGGCGCACAGGGTTGAAAACTGTGAACTTTATGACTCCGGACTGTTATGAGAATTTCTTGGCAGAAAAACAGAGTAACTGATTTTGGCCCGACCCGGAAATGGAACCCAGTACTTAATTATTAGCAACTACTTTACGTTTTATACGCGGTAGAGCCATGTTGCAGCTATATTATGGTTCTAGCACGAATAGGTCGGCTCGACCGGGGTAAGACCACGCTCTCACAGAATACCAGCGTGAAATAGCAGCTCAACGCTGCTGTATGGTGAGTGTTGAGAACAAGAAACTTTTTACTGCAAACGTGGCATTCCATCTTAGTCCTCAGAGATGCGCATCTGCATTTTGCTTCTTAGTCGATAGACGTAGATGTCTATGGGCCACAGCATCCACTTAGCATCAGGTGAACTGTGTGTCCGTTTGTTACTCTTATAATATAAAAAAGAAATTATTAGTAACCGATTACTTACTGTCATTGGCGTTTCCGGATGCGGGCTCAAGGGTCCATATTTGTTTCTTCTTCAGGCTGGTACCGTTCGCGTTGATTTTAAAGCCGAATGTCTCCGCGGTGAGGTAGCGGTAACGCGAGTTGATGAGCCCGATGGTCCACCAGCCGCGCTGCTGGTTCTGTGTGATGATGTCCCCAGCGCCGTTCATCTCGCCGTTGCTGTGTCCGTTCATACCGTTCATTTTGACCTGAGAAAAATGAAAACGGTACAATTAATAATATTGTTACAGCATTAATATTACTGAAGGTAACTCGGGTTTTTACGTGGTAGAGCCATGCTACAGCTATATTAGTAGTACAGTTGTAGCACGAATGCATCGGCTCGACCGGGGAGAGACCACGTTCTCACAGACTCACCGATACCAGCGTAAATTTGTAATAGCGAGACATGTGCACCTTTTTAATATGTACCACCTTTATATAACAGAAGCACCAGCTTTCAAATAAAAAAAGAATCATCAAAATCGGTTCACCTAGAAAATAGTTCTGAGGTAACACGCATAAAAAATACAGTCGAATTGAAAACCTCCTCCTTTTTTGAAGTCGGTTGTAAAAAATATGTAGGTATGTTTCTATCCTAATTGTATTTAAATCGGCTTATACAAATGTACTTTGTAGATCAGCGTAAATGCTTTATTTATCCACTCATCTCTTTTCGTCTCGCTAAATACATGAAATCCGATTCCAGCATCTCGATTAGTTAGTCACGGTTAGCTCGGCCGCGCAGAGACAAGAAGGCGCGACGCTATCATCATACGCTTCATTAGCAGCCATTGTGTATCCTAGCGTAACCGCACAACGTACCGACATGTAGGTACCACAACATATCTATTATGTTCTCAACGTAATTTAAAATTAAAAATTTTGTACAACCGACTTCAATATAAATTATTAAGAATAACTCAAAAACTATTGGTCAGACCTTGATCATTGATTTATATGGGACCACGTGTGAAGTACCAGCTTTCAAATAAAAAAAGAATCATCGAAATCGGTCCACCCAGTAAAAAGTTATGAGGTAACACACATAAAAAAACATACAGTCGCATTGAGTCGAAGTATTTTTTTTTGATGTCGGTAGAAAATAATCAGGGTAGCCACGACTTTTCCCTGCCACCAGGGCGGCGCCACTTAAAATGAGGTGTAGGTAATATTTGACAGATTTCATAGCAGGGAAATTAGTTTGTTTGAAAAATTTAAACGTTAATGTTTCTTTCTGTACTATTAGTTATATTTTATATTAATTAAATTAAAACCACAGATATTCATATAAGTAGAAAAATAAAAAAAGGGTTAAAATGTGTACGAAATTAAAAAGCAAGCCCCTGAGGCATTGTTTTGTTAGAAACTGATAAACTGTTATTTAAAACTAACTTCTCTATTAAATAACAATGTGAACAAAAAACTTCACTTCAATGTAAACAAAAAACTTCAATGTAAACTTTATATAATTAGCCTTCATTATACAAAGTTAAACAAAAACCCTGTGGTTCCCGTTAAGTGTGTTATCAGAGTCAGTATTCAAACGTAAAGAAATAACATTTTTTTTAAAAACTTGAACATTAAAAGAATATTTTATTTAAAAAAAATTAGGGAATTGTAAGTAGTTTTATTACCTCTGCATTATTCGGAGAATAAGAGGCTTGTGAAATACCACACCATGTATAATCCACACACACATACTTAAACTTATTATTTGTTAAATATGTACTTTCATATTACTTTGCTTGCTTACTTAATTTTAATAATAGGAAAGAATGGTTTTTTTTTTCATTAGACGTTAATTACCTGTAAATTTTAACTAGTTCTCAGGGTGGTAGACGCAGGCAGCTCTGACACAATTACAATTCGATACATTATACTATTATGGCTGCCGTCGTTCACCTCTCAGTGGAACTATATAATTGATTAGCAAATTAAATAAAATAAAAAATAAAAAAACTTTATTTCAGTAACATAATTCGTACAGTTTTAACCGTGTCCGGAATCTCCTTTTAAATAAAAAAGATACCTGTGTTAGGAGATTCTGCTCTTCCATAACAAGTCACTTCCACAAAGTTTGTGTGTGTGTGTGTGTGTGTGTGTGTGTGTGTGTGTGTGTGTGTGTGTGTGTGTGTGTGTGTGTGTGTGTGTGTGTGTGTGTGTGTGTGTGTGTGTGTGTGTGTGTGTGTGTGTGTGTGTAAGTGAGTGAGTGAGTGGGTGGGTGTGGTTGTGTGTATATAAATATGCCACTAACTTAACTAGAGCTTATCGCTGCTGTGAAAAGAGCTTCCGTATCATCATAACTTTTTGTTATTAGCCAGTTTGTCAATAACATTTTACATTTGTACTTATTTTGTGAATATATATTAATGTGTTTATTAATTAAGTTGTATAAATAAGCAGAAATTGTGTTATATTGTCGTCTAGGAAACATTGAATTCACTGTAGCAACAGGAGCAACTATATATTTTCTTCTTTTATTTAGTAAGTATGAGTCATATGGTAAGGTTTTATGTAATTTTAAGATTGTATGCAATATGTACAATTTTCTTACTGTTAGGTTATTACAAATTGAATAAAAACATTCTGTTGGATATTTATAACTTTTTAAAAACTTAACCTTTAGCATGGATCTTTAAATTCTTTCCAACTCCAGAAATTTGGTTTTCGCGGCCCCACCCCATATAGGTATACAATACACAATTACAGGTACAACTTTTGTATATGTTAAGTCTCTAATGTTTGTTATAAAGGAGTGAAAAAAAGCTTATATTTACGCGAATACCACAAATTAAATGAAACTAATATTACGGATTTTACCGAGTTTAATTTTAACTTTTTAGTTTTCGACGTTTCGAGTGCTTTACCCATGGTGGGTTCTTAAAATTAAACGCGATAAAATACGTAAAACTTAATTTCAAACAAGTAATTACAATTCACAATGGCAACCATATTTTACCATGTTTCTAGCCATGAACTATAAAGTTTGTCTCAGTGTCTAAACAGTTTAAAATCGATTGCTAATAAGTATCGAACAGACAAACAAGCACAGAAAGACAGCAAGGAAGTTTATATTGTGTTCTCATCCAGCTCTAACGTTTAATGAGCTACGTATCTATAAAGTGTACCTATTATAGAAAAGGCCTGTTGTAAATAACGACGGCTTTACAGCCATTTAAAGGCGCATATACAATAGCAATATGTATACTATACCGTAGTACGTAGTTGTACCTCATAAGCATAACCAAGCCCCAGCAACCATTGTATCCGATGGCACAATGTGTATGGAACACGCACGACTAGATGACATCCTTTATTCGGGCGGGTAATATCGGGACAACGCGCCATTATAATTTCGCTTCATAATACATGGATAGTTATAAATATATTATATGCATTTTGGCATTTTCAACATTATCACGATACAGTTTCATTATGTGATACGCTTTTGTTCCCGCAACTGATTGAAAACAAAACTTTTGCTAAAACAAAGGCTCAACGGTTCGAATCCGCTATTCGAATTTTCATCTTCTTATTTATCAGCCCTTAAATTTCTTCGCATTAATGCCATTTTTGCTACCGATGATGAACGACGACTTCTCGCCAAAATCATCATAATCATTAAATGAGTTTCTTACATAGATTTAGTATATAAGTACTATATCTATGGTTTCTTATGTTTTATTTAAAAAATGTAACATTCGAAATTCAAATATTTATGAGCGGCCAGGAGCGCAGAACTTTCGGTGTTCCCTATTTAAAACTAAAAAATAAAAATAAAAACACTGCCAGTGTGACAATTACGCCAAATATCCTGGGAGGCCTATGTGCAGCAGTGGACTTTTGGTAGGCTGTAACAGCAGTCCCTTTTTAAAAAAAATAGTTATCCGAACTAATTTATACGTTAACCGTGGGAAAATACTGCTATCAAAATAAATCCAATTAAAATAAAGCTGCACAGATCTGGAACAATAGAACGCGGATTGGCGTCGGGCATGGTCCAGCGGCACAGCACGGCCGTCACGGTTCACCAGCAAGGCCATGCCAAAGGCATCATCCAGTCATTGTTGCGTGCAGGATTTTAGGACATTTAGGTAATACTATTTTTTTGAAAACGTTACGTCCACGGACCGTGCAGTGGCGGTGTAAAAATATCCACTACCCCATATCATCTCGTGGGTGTAGTAAGAGACGACAGAGGGAAACATTTAAGGAGATGGACAGCAGTGTCTTTCTTATAACGACTAAAAATAAAAATAAAAACTGCGATTGCCAACCCGCTTGCCAAGCATGGCAATTAAAGCAAATACCCTTTAGCAGTGTTCAGCAGTGGACTTTAACAGGCTGAAATTGTACTGTAAATTTCACAAGGACAAACATCTGGACCCGGCATAATTATTTGTAGGCCATACAAATACTTGTCCCGTGCGGGATCCGAACCCGCGGCTTTTAGTGCTACAACTCATTGCTAAGCCACTGCGCCACGGAGAAGTCAATCACTAGCGAAGTACTACTAGCAAAGTAATTTTCCATATAATTTAGGGTTAGAAAGAAAGAAGAAAGAAACACTATTTTGACACAGGCCGTTAACGTACAACAATATACGAAATTTTAATAAATATGGTTTTGTACGTCGAAGGCATACCAAAAAGGTTATTACTCAGCATGAGTTGCAGCGAAACCACAAGCCTGATTTTCAGTAATGACCATAAAAAACGTAGGAGATAACAGCTCCGAGAGTAAATAAAGAAGTGAAACTTTAAACAAAGAAAAAGAAAAAAGAAGCGTTCTTTACTCGTAGTACTGTATCCACAGAGCCAGGAATGCGTCGCCATTAGGAATGTTCATACATTTATCCTGTTAAATCTATACAAATAAATAAAATTGAAGTGTCTGTTTATAATGTCAAAATAACAGCTTTTTACTAAATACATATGAATGTATATACGGTATTTATAACAAAAACACAATTTTTAAAATTTTTGTCTGTCTGTCTGTTTGTTCCAGCTACTCTCAGAAATGGCTGGACCGATTTTGACGGTACTTTCACTGGCAGATAGCTGATGTCATAAGGAATAACTTAGGATACTTTTATTTTAAAAATTAATTAAAAAAAATTAATAAAAAATAAAAAATTAAAACCCTAAATAACACGCGGGCGAAGTCGCGGGGAATAGCTAGTATTCATAATATAAGCGTTTAAGAAACTAACACAACACTCAATGTTCATGAGCTGTGATGATCCTGATAATTATTTTATTTCATCCTGGTGATTCTGGTCGGGATACTAGGATAAAGATATTAATTTATTGTATTGTGATCGGTCCTTGTCAAATTATCAACTCAATCGGCCGTCTAAAAGTTGGCGAAAATTACATCAAAACATTCCGTTACTTATATAGATAGATACACGCGAAGGTAATAAAAGAGTGTTAAAAAGTTAATAAGTAAATATAAAAATATGAGCACAATGAGAAATAAAAAAATACAAACAAATTTTTTTAATTTTTTAAAAATCAAAAAAAGTAAAAATAAAAACTACCTGAATAAATTCTAGATTAAAGTTTTGGTTTTTTTTTTTTTTTTTTTATAGGATAAGGGTGACAAACGAGCACACAGTCCACCTGATGGTAAGTGGTTGCTGCGGCCCATAGACATCTACATCTATCCTCTGTTACAAATCAAAATGTAGATGCGTTGTCACCCGTGAGGACTAAGATGAAAAGCCTCATTTCCAGTAAAAAAGGGCCTCCGGCCACCTGCACTCACCAAGCGAAACGCAGAGGTAAACCTCTACTTCACGCTGGTTTTCTGTGAGGTCGTGGTACTACCCCGGTTCGAGCCGGCCCATCCGTGCGACAGCAAAAGCTGCCGCGTGGCTCTACCACTGTTAATATAATATATAAGTTTAATCATATGAAAATTGCGAATGTGTAGTGGTGACGAAAGAGAACCCATAACCCCACCCCATTTTGCCCCATGGGTGCCAAAGAGGCGATTAATGGGAAATAGCAGAAAATCATATGAGTTGGGATAGATGGTGGTTACAATGAAGTTTTATTGGCAACAACAGATTATACGTGATAGAGCCATATTGCAACTATGTAACGGTTACAGCACGAATGAGTCGGCTCAATCGGGGAAGGACCACGCTCTCACAGAATACCAGCGTGAAATTGGAACTCAATGCTGCTGTGTTTACTGGGTCGAGTGGATACTGTAATCCATTTACATAAGTCGTCGTAAGAATCAAAATAAAAATACAGATGCGTTGTCCTCACCCCTGAGGACTGAGATGGAATGCCACGTATCCAGTAAAAAGGGTCTCCGGTTCTCTACACTCACCGCTGCTAATCTGAGTGGAGGACTGTGTGCTCGTTTGTCATGCTTATATTAAAAAGTAGCCATGTATTAGCCACGTTGTTCCTGAGACACGTCATTCTCGAATTGGTAGATTAGTAAGCAAAGTATAGCGGAGTGTAATGACTAATGATGATGATTACTAAATGATTTCAAAAGTAAATGATAATACAATTTTGCTTACACATATAAAAACTGGTAGCGGAAGACAATAATTCTGTTTCTATCATCTATACTCATTTTGTATGATTATCTTGTGGCCTTTTTTACTTACCCGTTAATGTTTTTACATTAATTTTAAATTTCGAAACGTGATTGCTTAAAAATATTTTAAAACAAAACCTTCAAGAAGAGGCTTGACGATTTTTTGCAAAACACGTACGGGAATTAAGAGTTATCTGTTTGTGATAGCTATTGAAACTATATACTATGTTAGGCATCCACTATTGATTGCTTCCCAATCGAAATATTTGTCATGCTCCTGTTTCTATCTATGGGGAGATTTTTTTATAGGATAGGGTGACTAACGAGCACACAGTTCACCTGATGGTAAGTGGTTGCTGTGACCCATACACATCTACATTTATCCTCAATAAAGAGTTAAAATGCAGATACGTCGTCACCCGTGAGGACTAAGATGGAATGTCTCTTTTCCAGTAAAAAGGGTCTCCGATTTTCTACATTCAGCATACGGAGCATGGCAGCATTGAGCTGCTATTATACAGTTATTCTGTGCGAACCACTAGTGGAGCTGACCCATTCGTGTTCCGAAATTCCGAGTTGATAGCGTCAATAATTTATTACGAGTGGAACAATAAGAGGAAACGCGCTATCTACGCGCCGACTGGGATGCTTTATTTATATACCGCCGTTCACTAACTCCATCATTCTGGACATCGAACTAAGCGCTTAGACGTTGTTTGAGAGGCAATAAACCAAAGTTTTATCTTTTATAACATACTATCGATCCGCCCCGGCTTCGCACGGGTGATTTCTGAGTCTTGACAACAGCGCCACCTACCGGGTCCATTTGTGAATCTAAACCACTCAGGAACCCACTCCAACACACATAAAAAATCATCAAAATCGGTCGAGATATTTCGAGTTTTTGCGTAACGCACGGCAATTGATTTTTGTACCACGTTTTTATTTCTTTTTTGTCTGTTTGTCTGACGTTGCGAGTGGAATTTAGTAATTGATTTTAAACTAACTTCCCGGTGAGCTGGAAACTTGTAATTTTGAATATAGTTGCAATTCGGATGACAATGTGGATATAATAAAAAAAACGTAGTAAATAAAAAAAAAGGATAAAAACAATCCTATCTCTCAAGTTGGACCAAATTGCGCACAGTGTAAAAATTTCATCAGTAGTTTAGGAATTCATTGCGGACAATGTGACACGTAATCTATACAAATAAATAAAATTGAAGTGTCTGTTTGTAATGTCAAAATAACAGCTTTTTACTCGATGCATATGACAGTATATACGATACTTATAACAAAAAGACACAATTTTTAAAATTTTAGTCTGTTTGTCTGTCTGTTTGTTCCGGCTAATCTCCGAAATGGCTGGACCAATTTGACGGGACTTTCACTGGCAGGTAGCTGATGTTATAAAGAGTAACTTAGGCTACTTTTATCTTAGAAAAAAAAATTAAAATCCATGAAGTTCAATCGTAATAAATTAAACGCAGGCGAACAGCTATAAATATATATAAAAATAGACTAGTGACTGGCGGATAAGTTTCACTCCGAATTGATTCATGTCTTTTTACTAACTCGACCACAGCGCCTATCGGGTCCACGGTTTTATGATTTTCTTTATTGGGCACTTATTCAACTTATATTGTGAACTAGCGACCCACCATGGCTTCGTCTGGTTTATATATAATGTATATTAATATGGTGTATTTATAATTAAAATACATACATAAACACTCACGCCTGTCACCCAGAGGGGTAGGCAGAGACTACGGACTTCCATTTGGCGCGATCCTGACACACCTCTCTCGCCTCTTTTACATCCATATATCTACGCATACACGCTCGTCGGTTAAGGGTACTCCTAATCTGGCCCATTTTTAATGTATCGTAAAATAATCGGACATATAGGCATTTATTTATTTATTATTTATTGCATTCCTTAATCTAAAAGAATACAAAAGGCGGAGTTAATGCCTTGTGGCATTTTCTACCAGTCAACCCATTATATTTGCATTATATTTTATTAAATTTTAGAACTTAAAAAAAAGCATTTTTTTTAACATAAAATATAGCCAATTTTTAAGATAAAATATAGCCAAATTTAAAGATAAATATGGTCATGTAGAAAGAATGAACGAGGAAAGACTGACAAAGCAATTTTATGTTGCAGAAGTGAACAGCAGAGTCGGGAAGGGATGCCCTAGACGAAATTTTATCAACCAAATTGGCGATATAATGAAAATGGGCCAGATTATGAGTACCCTTAACCGACGAGCGTGTGCGCGAAGATATATGGATGTAAAGGAGGCGAGAGAGGTGTGTCAGGATCGTGCCAAATTGTGCCAATTGTCCGTAGACTCTGCCTGCCCCTCTGGGTGACAGGCGTGAGTGTTTATGTTTATGTTACGTTTATAAAATATAGCCAAGATCCCTTCTGGCATTCTTCTCTATCTGTTCGTAAAGTTTCATCACAATCGGCCATTCCAATGACCGACACAGACGAACAGACCGAGAGACAGACAACATTTTAAAAACGTTTGTCTTAATAGCATGCATAGCTATGTATACAATTCGTTCAGAAGTTACGCGATCACTAACAGACTCACCAAATGTTTTATAAACATCCTGAACTGTACGTCGCGTCGGTTTGAGTTTGTCTCTGTCGCTTCTTACGACGCCTACGGGATGATAATGGGGTAAGTAGCGGATTTTTTTACGCCATCACTACAGAGTAAATATGTAGTAAATGAGCAAATATCACTTTTGAGGGCTTTTAATTTATAAACGAGCGTATATGACCTACCATATTAGTAGTATAGTTGTAGCAGGAATGGGTCGCCTCGACCGGGGAAGGACCACGCTCTCACAAAATACCAGCGTAAAATGGCAGCTTGACACTGCCGTGTTTCGTATAGTGAGTGTAGAGAACCGGAGACCCATTTTACTAGAAAATAGGCATTCCATCTAAGTCCTCACGGGTGACAACGTATCTGCATTTTAATTCTTTATTGAGGATAGATGTGGATGTCTATGGGTCACAGTAACCACTTACCATAAGGTGGAATGTGTGCTCGTTTGTCACCCTATCCTATAAAAAAAATACCAAGACTTTAACTAATCATCATTATTACAGCCCCTCACAAGTCCACTGTAGAACCACCCCTCGCTCAAGGAATGCTACAAAACACGCTCCAAAGCCGCCTGCGTCCATCGATATCCTGCATCTTTTACCAGGTTGTCACTCGATCTAGTGGGAGACTATCCCACACTTCGCTTAAAGGTACGAGGTTGTCCCGGAGGAATTTTTCTTCCCTATCGTTTGTCGGTTCTTCGAGCTATATGGCCGTAGTCACTTCACTTAGCACAAAAAAAATTTAATAAGACGCGGTCATGTTTAATTTTTAAGCCCAAAAATCGCTGTTATATTGACCTGTTAAAACTAATCCGCACATAAATTCAACACGCGATCTCCAACTTTCTCAATACGGTATTAATAAGTGCATTACAGTACTCTTTTCATCTTGAACGGACGGACCGTTACGGAGCCGTTAGAGATGATGACGAATGATTTTCAACATTGGATTAGATTTTAGTTTGCGTACAAGTTACATGTCGAGGATTATTAACGTCGTAGTATATTTATAAAGATATACCTAAATCGTCATTTAGTGATTGCGTAAAATATTGACTAAGGTACGTGAGGGTATAATGGTCATCTTAAGCTTTGACGCCTTATAAAACTACAATGTCGTATACTATAACTAATATATTAATAAAAAAATTGCAAACAAGCGTTGGCAATAATTAGGAACACTTCGAAAAATTAACTTAAAGAACATTAACTACACTACCCAATACTAAAATCGACTAAAATATTTACTATAATATCAACTGTCAAAATGGCGTCGATATAGCGGCGGCCTTTTGGCCCTTTATTATTTCAATGACTGATGAAGAGCTTATTTATTTATTTATTCATAGGACACCAGCAGTGCACACGTTATTACATTTAATTGAACGTGAGCTTAATCTAGGGACTGATGTGTGCACCCTTATAGATGACACAGCATTACAAAATACTATAAAAATTAAGACAGGGCAGAGCTACAATAGCTTATAAAGAAATATGTCACAAAAAATAATACTTAAAGCTAATGTATAACCAAGACAATAAAAAACATGCACATAACTAAGCAGCAGCTGTAGGGAACGTGGATATTAAATTATAATTAAATTATTCACAAATTATTTATAATAGTGATCTATTACAAGAGCTATAGTAACCGTAACACAAAGTCATCTATGCAAATAAGGCTGTAGTTTTTGAGTTATAAGAAAGTGACCATATTAACCGGATGACCATATTACCCTCACGTACTATACTCCATTTCCACCCGTGGGTGTCGTCGTAAGAGGCGACAGTGGGAAATCAATCAATAATGATGAAAAACTGCGGTCGCTAACACGCCTACCAAGCGTGGTCACTATGACAAATAATAGACCGCCAGATGAAGTAAAAGAAGGGCCTAAAGGAAGTTGGTAGAGATGTTCATGCGTTGTCTTTTGATAGGTTGAGTAAGTAGGATTTGTAATCAGCAAAATGTATCGCGTACCAGATAAGATTTGGAGAAAGCTCCTATATTCCCTTTAAACTGTCAGATACAAATAACCTACTGTCATAATCCGTAAGATTTTTTTTGTAAGTCTCTTCTCATATGTTAGAAAAAACATGCCTATTTTTTATTTTGGCCATAAAGTTTATGAAACAAAATAATATTTTCTTTTAATTTATATGTTTACATTATTGTTTTACAGCGTATACAGATTGTCTGTTTAAAAAGAAACACGTGTTAAATAACGATAATTCGTGCTGGCCGCTACGCTGAGGGTGAGGCCGGTCGACGACCCACGCTTCCCGCCTTTTTTGCAAAATGTCTAATTGCAGTATTATTAAAATGAACTCATGAAAAAATCTTATAGTTAATTAAATTGCATCTGTTCTATATATGTTAGGAACGTTTGAAAGTCTTCTTCCGTCAACAGAGTACCTACTGGTGGACAAAGGCCTTTCAATTTTTGAAGGTTTACCGTAGTCACCACAATTCACATCTTTTTTTTTATAGAAGGGTGACAAGCGAGCACACAGTTTACCTGATGGTACGCGGTTGCTGTGGCTCATAGACATCTACATCTATTTTCTTTTGCGAATCAAAAGGCAGATGCATTGTCAGCCGTGAGGACTAAGATGGAATGCCTCGTATCCAGTAAAAAGGTTCTCCGGTTCTCTACACTCACCATACGAAACACAGCAGTATTAATTAAGCTGCTATTTTGCGCTAGTATTACGTGACAGCGTGGTCCTTCCCCGGTCGAGCCAACCCATTCGTGCTACAACTATACAATAATTATTATAGCTGCAGCAAGGCTCTACCACGTGTAAGTATGGGCAAGAAGTCCAATATTTTACATTGTGTAGTTTGTCTGTAGTGATCGTCGCTGAATACGGGCTATTACATAAAACCCAACGTTTTGAAAATTGTAATATCGCTATAATTTGAGCGGGAAATGAAAGATTATTTCACAGTCGTTTGTTGTACAAACTTGGATCATACGAATAAAATGCCACATATCAGTATTTACTACGGTTGAAACGTCGTTACTATACAATTAAGTATCTTTCTTCCAACAGACTTATTCCATAGAGATGTTTTTTTTTTAAATTACAGTTTTTACAAATGCATATTCTACAACGTATAATGACGCAAAAGTAGGGTGCATAAAAGCGCCTGAGAGTTCCTTAGTAGGAAGTATCGACTAATAAATATTCATTGTACTATTACAAGTTGTTGGAGGCGACTGTAGATTGTACTGCAGGCACGTTGAACTTTGCCTTAGGGTATAGCTGGCGTACCTGACTTTTGTAAGACTTACAGAAAGTTAGTATGGGGTAAGTGAAAAATGCATAAATTTTGTAAATGCATAAAGAATGGCTTTGGGTTATATTTTTTTTATTAATATTGCAGTCAAACGAAATGTATACCCTTATTTAAAAAAATTAAGATGTGTTGTCAGTCAGAAGATGGAATGCCTCTAGTGAAAGGGTCACCAGTATTGATAGCAGGTATTGTTTGAAAGTGTAGTCCTTCATCTTTAAGCTAATTATTTTGGCTACATCTATACGGCTACAGTGTGGCTATACCACGTACGAGTAAAGTAAAAAAAAAAGTTAATTAAATATATTTTCAAGTAGTAAACTTCAGTTTAAATACGTCCCAGAGCTGGGCACAAACGTCTTCCCATTTCTGAGAGGTTTTTAGGACAAGAAAATGTCCACTGTGTCGCTTCAATGCGTTTTGGGGGATTTCACGTCTTCGTTTTTTTTTTAAATTGCTCTGATATTCAGGCACCTTCACGAGGTTTTCCTTCACCGTCGAGCACATGGTAAATCAGCAATTCAAATTGTAACTAACATTTTCATTGGTGCCGACGAAGATCGAACCCAGGTTGCTCGCGTACTGTCAAACTTAGGGCGAGCGCTAAAGTATGTATATATATGGTTCTACGACTCTATAACGTATGAAAAATATCTACATTTCTTATGTTTATGCGAACACGATACATTTAAATAAAGCTAGGTTTTACGGCTTTTATCGGAATGGATTTTATCCCGATATTTTCGTGAGACCCGAGATGTTCGACGTCCCATCGGTGCTGTAAATACTCGAAACTCTAAAATACAAAATTTGTTAATACACGCGATAAAATTCGTAAAAACAAGTTTTGTATAAAAAACTTTTTCCTAAATCTTAAATAGTATAAAACAAAGGAAGAAATTTACAAGCACCAAAGAAGAGAAATGCTTCGTAAATAATACAATCGATTCCAGCCCAAAGCTGTTGGCTGTCGCGCTATAAATAAACCCTTATCAAGCTCAGCGGAGCCCGCCTCGGAGCCGGGGTCTTCGCCCGCGGTCGCATAAACAAACCCCTAAACGTTTAGAGTATAGAATTTCTACGGATAGTTAATATCGATATCTTTGCTGATTTTTTTTATAGAATAAGTATGACAACAAGCACACTTTCGACCTGATGGTAAGTGGATGCAGTGGCCCATAGACACCTACATTTATACGCGATTGAAAATCAAATGATGCGTTATCACACCTGAGGACTAAGATAGAATGCCTTGTTATCAATTGAATAGAATAGAAGGTGACATGGTAACTTCTTTAGTCAGTAGCAGGTTGTAATTATGTCTTTAAAACCAGAGAAAAGGTCCTAGGAGTAAACTCCTAATCCAAAACGTAGTACAACCTTTAAGGCCACACTATGTCAAGGTGTGGAGTGGTATGTAAGGACTAAACGTTGCAATATTGTAACACGGTGTAACGGTTCGACGTCGTGCTGGCAGTTAGCCCCTCGCCTCGGACCGAATAGGTAGTTGTTACCGAGTGGAAATAAATACAGTAATATACAAATAATTTTTTTTATTGTTTAGCACCTACACCTATAGGCGACGATAAGGGTTAACTCACAGGTATTTTCTTTGCTTGGAGTCAATTACAGATGGTTATGTCTTTGAGGCCAGAGTAAAGAAACTCCTAATAAGGCCTCCAAGCAGGCTAGAAATGCTTTGTTATCGGTAAGAACTAAGTTGGAATGCCTCACTACCTGTTATTATGTTGATCATCGTTACCCTTTAGACCTGGTACACACGGGTGTAGGCACTGAACTGTCGCTTAGAGAAACCAACTCAGACCAAAAAAAAGGAACAATATGTCTACGATTTAGGTACAGATGAATGCAAAATACGAATCTCTTATCAGCAACGGTCGAATTAATCAGGTATCGTCTCGTTAGCGGAATGCTTGGAACATTACAGTTACGTATACGGGATGCAGCGGCACATGAGATGTAATTAGGTAGGTAAATTACAAGCGATTACATGACCGTTCTTGATTCAACCACTGGCATTAGCAGCACGAATGGAAACCGCGTAATAATATATCAAATATGCGTAATTCTTGCTATGTCTACTTGGAAAATAGTTTGGTACAGTTATGAACAGCTATCGGAAATTAAAAAACGGTTTGACGGCTCCGCTTCCATGGCGCAGTGGTTTTTTTCATTGAGTTGCGGCTATGAGCGGCCGTGGGTTCGAATTTCACAAGGAACAATTGTACAAGTTCCGAGTCAGGATGTTTGTCCTTGTGCAATTTATGTACGTAGTCTCCACGATACAAGACACAATCCTAGTGTGTGGGTAACGTTTAGAAAACCAAAGGAAATACAAAACTCAAATACACTTGAAATTTCTCCTGCGTTATAGAGTCGTTTTCCATATATTATAAATAGCAAGTATACAATTTTTATTCAACTTACTGATCAGAATTGAATTCCTTTTAAAGATTGAATTATAGTGCAAGGTAGATGTTGCTCCTAGATCCTACAGAAGGAAAGCAGAATTAAATTTAGAATTCGTTGGTTCAACGTATACAGACTACGTATGACAATATTAAAACTTAGAATCATTTGTTTTTCATGACCATTTATGCTAAAAATTTAGCAGCACATGACAGTGGTTCTGCTAACAGAAAACTCCTTAGTGGTATAAATATCTCGTTTACCGTTACAGTTGCAGCTTATAAAAAGGCCACTGTTGAACACAGGCCTCCTTTTGACTGTCCTGCCATGCTTGGCAGTCGGGACTGCAACCGCAGTTTTCTTTTCTAGTTGTTATTACCTAGACTCT
Organism: Parnassius mnemosyne; assembly: GCA_963668995.1. Lineage (NCBI taxonomy): Eukaryota > Metazoa > Arthropoda > Insecta > Lepidoptera > Papilionidae > Parnassius > Parnassius mnemosyne. Next base: position 5,009,745 of record CAVLGL010000093.1, on the reverse strand, counting down.
CACTCTTACTCTCACGCTCCCACTCTCTCTGTCTCCTGCCCATCTCCTAGTTTATTAAAGATGTTAAAATATATACTTAAAATGTATGTTAAAATTATTTTCCTATGTCGCCTTAAGACACACATAGGACGACATGGGGTAGTGGATATTCTTACACCGCCACTACACTGTCATCTCATGATCTCGGCAGTGACAAATTACAAATCAAAACTTCCGTTACGGTGCTCATTTGCGTCAGGGAGCTTAATGGACCGGTCGAACCGGTCACTTGACTGTCGAAATATCGAACAACGGTATCGATATCGCGGAACATCTGGGCCTCGGGGTATTGAAGTAACATGTACTACGTACTAGAAGAGACGCCGCGACTTGGTTGTTTATGTCTGGACTGCTTACGCCCACGGAATGCAGTCTTTTGTAGACAAACAACCTTATTTTTGAAATAAATTTTGAAATAATTATTTAGTCAAAACTAGTTCCGATGGATTTTAATGCGTATATATTAACTTATTTTATACTCCCTACGTTTCGAGCCCTTTACAGCACACATAGTCACGAGGGAACCGAGATGTTCGACGTCTCAATGTCATAGTTACCCATGTAAAGTATAAAAATATAAAATAATTATATCCATTTTCATATATTATATTCGATAAAATCCTTCAAAACTAGTTTTATTTAAATACGTAGTGTTCGTGTAAACATAAGAAATCATAATTGTTTAGTTAACTTAACATCATATTAAGTGAGGGTAGAGTGACACCTTCCACCGTGTGGTGTAAGAATATCCAATTATATTAAAGATGTAAGAAATAAATTATCTAAGATCAGCGTAACAAAACAAGATGGTGTGGTCTTACTAATTTGAACACTACGTCCCACCCACCCTGAATTGAAGGGAACCAGGTAATGGTTTGATGGATCTTAAACATATGTGGTATTTTTATAGGATAGTATGACAAACGAGCAAACAGTCCACCTGATGGTAAGTGATTGCTGTGACCCATAGACATCTACATCTATCCTCGATTGCGAAACAAAATGCAGATGCGTTGTCAGCCGACTAAGATGGAATGCCTCGTTTCAAGTAAAACGGATCTCCGGTTCTCTACACTCACCACACGAAACACAGCAGTGTTAAGCTGCTATTTTACGCTGGTATTCAGTGAGAGCGTGGTCCTTCCCCGGTCGTGCCGACCCATTCGTGCTACAACTATACTACTAATATAGCTGCAGAATGGCACTACCACGCTTAAAACGTGGTGTCGTTAGGCGATCCTAACGTTGTAGAATCTACCTAATAGTTGTAGAAGTGACATAGGATATAAAACTTTCCTCTTTTCAGTAAACTTTTTTACGCAGTCCGGTTTTCTTAATTACTGTTTTGTTCTTTGGACTTGTTTAAAAAATCGTTTAACAAATGAATCGACAGTAGCCTAATGGAAGAGTGCGGACTGTTAATGGGTTTGAATTCGCCACCGCGGCAACTGTGGTAAACGACTTTTAACACAAGCAAGTCAAGGATACATATTAGTAAACGGGGTCACTAGTAATGTATAATGTAGCAAAGCTTTGCTAGTATTGTTTAAAAAATACAATGGCGACCTTTATGAATGGATATATTCAAAATTTTTTTTTTTAATTTATAAGAATGCCTGCGATCTGACGCAACTTCACACGTTTCTGGATCTCGACAACATCACCTACCGGGTCCAATTTCGAATCTTAACCATTCTCGAATTAACTTAATCGCATACTAAATTTCATCAAAATCGGTCCAACCGTTTAAGAGTTCAGTTACATACACACGGATAGAAGAGTTATATATATAATTAAAAAACAGCAGGGTACTGTAATACATGCAGTTAAGCTAGTTCATAAGGCACTCAACTTAAAAACCTTGAATCAAGTGTGTCAGACTGTCTTCGTTGACTCGGTCAAGTGGATGAAGCGACAGGATACGACCTATTTGATCGCTTGTTAATAAAAAAAATGGTATTTAAATTCGATTTATTTTTATACTTTCGGTCTTTATCGGTATTTTCTTAAATATTTTATAATCCATTATAGCCTATAAAAGTTCAACATAGGCCTCCATCATAGATTGCCTCCTTGGCAGGAGTGTTTGCAACCGCAGTTTTTTATTAGAAAGTTGTTATCGGGAAGAGACTGCTGCCCATCTCTTCTTTCAGTTTCCCTCTGTCGCCTCTTACGACACCCACGGGGACGATATTGGGTAGTGGATATTCTTACACCGCCACAACACGGCTTTTTTTGTATATTTTGTATATATAGGTAGCTGAATAAAAAAACATGCGTGAGTGTCGTTGTTCGAGACGGCCAAAATGACTGTTCACAACGGCAAAAATGACTTTAAACGAGAAAGTGATTAAGGAATATTTATTTGTTTAAAAAATGAAAATACGGAAAAATTGACTAAATAATGTATTAAATATAGTTTTACCATGTATTTACAACTCTCAATATGTTTGTATAGAAGGTCGATTTGACAATAGTTAATATAAACAACTTTATTTTGTTTAAGAAAATATCGACCAATCACAGCGCGCCGCGCTATAGAACTTTCTGGAAATTTAAATTAACTGCGTAATAGTTTTAAGCAAAAAATTAATGAGAATAATTTTATGTCTGAAAAGAGTTGTAAATATGGTATTTAGTTAGCATATGATATATAGATTGAAATAAGTAAATAGATAATTTATGTAAATAAACGCATTTAAGAAATATAGTAAAATTAAAGATTTAATGTGCACTTTTGTTATGTAAAATAGGTACATTTTGATTAATAACTTTTTTGAATGTAAATATATCAAGTAACCCTTATCACATAATGATAAAGGACAAAAATGCCTATTTTGTAGTGTATAGCATGTTAGTGTAAAAATTAGCATTATATAGAAAAATTGCAATTTGTGCAAAATACATAACGAAAATGTTTGATAATAAAAGGGCAAAACCGGAAATTGGCAAGCGGCTCTCTATAGAGTATAGCCGAAGTCTACCTTATGGGGGCAAATCACAGTAACATTGTAGTAGGAAGAACTACCAGTAACAAGCAGCAGTATCCGGTAGTAGCTGAAGTGACTAGTAGCAGAACACAGTGAAAAGTTAAAGTGAAATAGAAAAGTTTAGCTAGCCGAAAAAGGTCGTAACTGAAAAATCGCAGTTACACATAGTCGAAAAAAGTGGCAACTGAAAATTCTCAGTTGCACATAGAAAAATAGTGTCAGCTAGCCAAAAATAGTGGTAACTGATATTCGCAGTTACATATAGTGAAAAAGTGTTGGCTAGCTGAAAAAAGTGGTAACGGAAATTTCGCCGTTACATTTCGTGAAAAGTGTTAGCTAGACGGAAAAAGTGGTAACTGATATTCGCAGTTACAAAAGTGTTTAAATTCAACTAATTTTAGTTGATTAATAGCTGCTAGTCAGTAGTGTTAGAAAACCAGCTGCTACCAATAGAAATTTTGGATACTACCAATAGAAATTTGTTACTTTCAATAGATATTTAAAATTACCAATAGAAATTGTAGAGAATACCAATAGGAACTTGTTACTGCCAATAGAAATTTGATATTCCCAACAGATATTTTAAAAATACGAATAGAAATTTTAGAAAACCAATAGAAATTTTAATATTGCTGTGTGTTTAATTAAATCTGTGTTTTAAAATATATAGTGAACAATCATAGTTGAAAAATAGTGATAAATAAATAACAGTGTAAAATCTCGCGACAAATAATTAGTCGATCCGCTGGCCACTCCCTTGCTATTTTAATTTACAAATCGTGCATTTTAATTTTGAACCTCAGTCCACAGTTTATTCGCAGCAACCAAAGAGACGGCAGTGAAAGACGGCAGTTGGAGGAGTCTGGAACCTACAGGTGTAGGACGTGAGCGACTCGCGGGGTATCTCCGACAACATTTACTCCGGAGATTTTCGCCCGTCCGGCACATTTTATGGTCCTTCGAGCCGGATCCTTCCGATTGAACTGCCAGCCGGACCATTTTATGGTCCTTCGAGCCGGATTCTTCCACCTGTACTGCCGGCTGGACCATTTTATGGTCCTTCGAGCCGGATCCTTCCGATTGAACTGCCAGCCGGACCATTTTATGGTCCTTTGAGCCGAATCATCCGTATACACCGGACCACATACGCTGGTCATTCGAACGGGATTCGTCAATCCGTTAGTATTTCGGAACCGGGTAAATAATCACTACCGTTTTAAAGTTGCTGAAATTTCAGAATCAAGATGCCGATCACTCGTTCGCAAGGAAGGGGAACCATGGCGTGGACTGTCGGTCTGGATGATGGACCGTCGGACAATACCGACACCGTCCGCCACCAGATGCCACCACGCTCACCATCCACAACAGAAGGCGCTGAGGCGCCAGCTTGCCCCCGCGATGGGGGGGTACTCCTGCCTGTGCCAGCCGTTGTTAAAGCCGGTACACCGAAGCAGAGAGAACAGATAGCTTGCCCCTGCGATGGGGGGGTACACCTGCCAGTGCCAGCCGTTGTTAAAGCTGGTACACCGAAGCAGAGGAAACAAATAGAAGGCAACGATGACATTCGCTGTGCATCACCGCCAACAGCCCGGGTATATTCCCGCGCCGAAGAACCACCAAGGGGCCACACCGATAAAAGTACAAGGTCAAAGAAGACCACTCGGCCCAATAAAAGGGTTTTGAAGGCTCGTGAGGAAGTGCTGAGAATAAAATTGGAACTCGCACAGATCTCATTACAAATGGCTGAAGAAGATGATGAATCGGACGACTATGATGAGGATGGTCACTCCAAAAGTGAGTATGTCCGATCTTGGCTCGAAAATTCTGTAGCCAAACAAAAGCCAACGCAAGGCGCAACCACCGGTGGGGAGGCCCCACTTAATAAAAACATCACAAAGCCACCCCCGGAGGTTGTCGACCTCAGTGAGCCGCCGATGAAGCTCACAAACAAGGATTCGAAGGTTGATGAAGAAAGGGAGCTCCTACCTGCTGTATCAGAGCTCACCTACCAGGATCCCAATGCTGAAAATATACCGAAGAGTCCCGTACCTCAGAAGGCTTGCCAGGACTCCAAGGTTGATGAAGACAGGGGGCTCCTACCTGCTGTATCAGAGCCCGCCTACCAGGATCCCCAACCGGAAGAAGCAACCAAGAATCCCATAATAAAAAGACCTAACCAGGCACCTGTCAGCAATGAAGACAGGGTGCTCCGACCATTCATATCGGAGCTCACGTCCGCTATAGCCGCACTCGCTGATAAACCAAAACCAGAGAGTGCATCGTCAAATACTTTCGCGGCATCAAAAGCGATAATGACACTGCCGAGCTTTAGCGGAGCACATACTGAATGGCTTTCGTTCCGTGCCATTTATGAAACAACCCGAGGCTACTTCAATGACATAGAAAATACTGCTAGACTACGAAGAAGTCTACAAGGAAGAGCCTTGGAAACAGTTAGTTCGGAACTCATCGGGCATGCTAAACCAGATGAGATTATGCGAGAACTGGAGCTACAATTTGGGCGTCCAGATTCAATCGCGCAAGCAGAAACCGATAAATTACGGGGATTGCCACGCTGTACAGAGGCACCCAGAGATATTTGTACATTCGCGAGCAAAGTGAGGGGAAGCGTCGTCACACTTCGAGCACTCAAGCGAGACCATTACCTCGTTAACGCAGAGCTGCTACGACACCTCACAGACAAACTGCCAAACTCTATACGCGCGCAGTGGTATAGAATTTATACAGAAAAGTATGACTCAAGACCAGACCTCGGTTCCTTCAGTGAATTTATCACCGAACAAGCTCGCTACTGTAGTGCATTTGCGCCTCCTGAGATCATAAGCGGAGCGCAAAATAATCGTCCAGTGCATAGGACGCACACGGCTACCACTAAGCCGTCTCCGAAATGCAGTGTGTGCGAAAAAGAGGGTCATTACGGATCCGACTGCAACAAGTTTAAAGAGGCAGATATTGATAAAAGATGGCAACTCGCCAAGCAAAGGAATTTATGTTTCCGGTGTCTGCGTTATAGAAGTCAGACACACAGATGCAAAACCACGAAGTGTGGAATAAAAGGATGCAACGCGACACACAATCGACTCCTTCATAATAATAAAAAGGAAAAGACAGAGGGCCCACTAAAAGAACCTCAAGAGACAGTGGCAAACTCATTCGCTGTATCAAAGCATCAAGCTTACTTGAAGATAATTCCAGTTCGAGTAATTGGACCGGCGGGAGCAATAAACACACACGCTCTGCTGGATGATGGGTCGACAGTCTCGTTAATGGATCAAGAGATTGCCGATCAAATTGGAGCTAAAGGGCGGTTGGACCCATTCAAGATCACAGCTATCGGGAACACTACCCTCGATTCGCCGGACTCCCAAAGAGTCAAAGTGTCACTAAAAAGTCTCCATAGAAAAAGGGTGCCATTCAGAGCACGCACGGTCGCCAGCCTAAACTTGGGGCCGCAGACTGTGCGTGCAACAGACATAGAAAATTGTAAGCATTTGAAAGGCTTAAAGGATCAATTGACATATGATTCAGGCAACCCTAGGATCCTGATAGGACAAGACAACTGGAGACTCTTAATAGCCACACAAGTACGCAGAGGTCCACCGCACCAGCCAATAGCCTCGCTCACAGAATTAGGATGGGTGCTACACGGGGCACACACTAAAGCCCCGCATCAGCGCGTCCACACGGCCAACGAGCTGTACACGAGCGAGGAGAATATAAATGACCAACTCCGCGAATACTTCGCGCTGGAATCTTTAATGATAAATCCGAGAAAACCAGATTCCGATCCAGAGAAGCAAGCCGAAGAAATACTAAATAGCAGCACCCGTCAGTTGGAAGACGGGCACATAGAAACAGCGCTTCTATGGAAAAAGAAAAACATAGAAATGCCTGGAAATTATGAAACGGCGATAAACAGGCTCGTTTCTATCGAGAAAAAACTAGATCGAAACGAAGAGCTAAAGCAGAAGTACAACGAAGAAATGAATTCCCTGATACAAAAGGGATACGCCGAAATAGCGCCAAAGAATAGTACACCAGGAAAGACATGGTATCTACCTCATTTCGATGTCCATAATCCGATGAAACCAGAAAAGTTTCGCATAGTACACGATGCCGCAGCCAAAACAAAAGGAATGGCATTGAATGATTTCCTGCTCACGGGTCCAGACTTACTACAGTCATTACCAGGAGTCATGATGCGCTTTCGTCGTCATAACGTCGCTGTCTCGGCGGACATCGCCGAAATGTTTATGCAGGTAAAAGTTAGACCCGAAGACAGAGATGCCTTGAGATATCTCTGGAGAGGGAATCGACGTAATGAGGCGCCACAAGAGTACAGGATGACGTCGATTATTTTCGGTGCAGCTAGTTCACCCTGCACAGCCATATACGCAAAAAACTGGAATGCTAAAAAATACGTTGAAAAATATCCAGAAGCCGTAGAGGCGATCATCCAAAATCATTATATGGATGACTATCTTGACAGTTTCCAGTCAGTAGAAGATGCGATGAGAATATCAAAGGAAGTACGCGATATACACAAAAACGCGCACTTCACCTTAAGAAAATGGGTTTCCAACGCGCCCGAAATTGTGAGAGAATTGGAACCTGACCGCGAAACAACCGAGTCAGTCAAACTGGGCGACAAGGGAACCGAGGAAAAAATACTCGGTTTAATTTGGAAACCGAGTACCGATCAGCTGAGTTTCAACCTAAAGCTCGCTCGACTTCCGGACAATTTGCTGCAGAAAAAACCAACAAAGAGGGAAGCGTTGAAAATAGTGATGTCGCTGTATGACCCTCTCGGCCTCGCCTCCCCAGTTACGATACGCGCCAAGCAAATACTGCAGGAAGCGTGGAGACGAGGAACAGACTGGGACCAGGAGTTGGACGAGGACCTGAGTAACCATTGGTCCACATGGATCCAACACCTGGAACGTCTCAAAACAGTAAGCATACCAAGATGCTACCCGGGATACAGCGACGCACGCTCCCTCCAAGTGCACGTATTTTCAGATGCCAGTGAAAGCGCCTACGCAACGGCAGTTTACTGGAGAGCAACGACACCCGATGGGCAAGTGTACGTGAGCCTCGTCATGGCCAAAGCGAAGGTAGCTCCGCTCAAGGTAACATCCATACCTCGCCTTGAGTTACAAGCCGCCGTGATGGGAAGTCGCGTAGCTGCGGCTGTCATCCAGGAGCATCACGTAAAGCCCGAAGCTGTCACTTATTGGACTGACAGCAAAACTGTCCTCACCTGGATAAAGAAAGGTTCCAGGAGCTACAAACCTTTTGTAGCACATCGAATAGCAGCAATAGAGGACAATAGTAAAGTGGATGACTGGCGCTGGGTACCCACAAAATTGAATATAGCTGACACCGCTACGAGGGACGTACCACCCAATTTCGACTCTAACCACGAGTGGTACAGTGGCCCATCATTTCTATACAAAGAACCGTCAGCATGGCCAACAGAACGACCCACGTCATCCGAACCTACTGGTGAAGAAAGATCTCTCACCATCACAGAAAGATATAGAGCTCCGCTATATAAAGAGGCCATTCCCGATCCGACGAAATTTTCGAAATGGGAACGCTTAGTGCGAGCTACGGCCAGAGTGCTTCAATTCATAACACTCTGCCGCAAAACAACCGACAGGACCTTTTATAAAAGGACAAAAAGAAATAGAGAGGAAGACCCCGACTGGAGGAGATCGAAGTGCAATCCGCGACGTCTCGCGCAGCCTCCCAGTCAGGTGAAAAGCAAAGATGTAAACAAATACATCACACTGGAGGCCGAATATATAAGAAAGGCCGAAAAGCTCCTGGTACATGTCATCCAGGAAGACTCCTTCACACAAGAGATAGTCGATCTCCGTAACGATAAGAGGGTCGCCCATGATAGCCGCCTACGACCACTACAGATACAATTGAAAGACGGGATCATTGCGCTACGAAGTCGAATAGCCGCTGTAAAAGGAGTCTCTGAAGATATGAAAGGGCCAGCTATATTGGATGGTGATCATCACATCACCCAATTGTATATTGATTGGACGCATCGTAGCCTGCATCATTGCGGGACCGAACCAACCATCAACGAGGTTCGACAGCATTACTGGGTAATCAGACTAAGACCCACTACTAAAAGAATAGTAAGCCAATGCGTTCAGTGCCGCATAAGAAAGGCACAACCATCCATGCCAGCCACCGGTGATCATCCCAGCACGCGTCTCGCACATCACCAGAGACCGTTCACGTTCACCGGCCTGGATTATTTTGGGCCACTCTCCGTAACAGTGGGACGTCAGCATCAGAAGAGATACGTGGCGCTCTTCACCTGCCTTACATCACGAGCTGTACATTTGGAAATTGTGAAAGATCTCAGCGCAGACTCTGCCATACTGGCATTAAGAAGATTCGCAGCGCGCCGAGGATGTCCCACCGAGATTTACTCGGACAACGGCACCAATATGCACGGTGCCGACAAGGAGCTTCGAGAGGCCTTCCGAGAAGAAGCCAGCCGACGAGGCATAGTCTGGCGATTTATAACCCCCTCCGCGCCTTTCATGGGAGGGGTGTGGGAACGGCTTGTTCGATGCGTGAAGACGGCACTATACACCGTCCTTCATGAGAGACATCCGCACGAAGATGTCTTGACCACGCTGCTCTGCGAGGTGGAATATACAGTAAACAGCAGACCATTGACTCACATCTCAGTAGACAGCAAAGACAACGAGTCCATCACTCCAAATCACTTCCTATTGGGAGGATCTGCGAGACTGCCAACACCTGGAGTTTTTAGTGAAAAAGATGCGAACAGCAAAAAACACTGGCGACGCTCCCAGATACTCGCTGACATGTTCTGGCAGCGTTGGGTCAAAGAATATCTGCCGGAACTTCAAAACCGGCGGGAGGCCCACGGTCAAGGCCCCGATCTCCAGGTGGGCGATCCAGTCCTCATAGCTGACAGCCAGTTACCTCGTAACACCTGGCCACGAGGAAGGATTGAAAACATATACCCCGGGGCGGACGGACAGATCCGCACTATGGAGGTACGCACAGCGAATGGAATAATCAAGAGGCCAACCAGAAAACTCGTGCCGCTGCCGAAGTAGAGGCAACGTCTCTCACCGAAATTATGCAGCGCCGCTGCGACGGGTCTTCGCGACGCTGCACGGCGGGAGAAATGTTCGAGACGGCCAAAATGACTGTTCACAACGGCAAAAATGACTTTAAACGAGAAAGTGATTAAGGAATATTTATTTGTTTAAAAAATGAAAATACGGAAAAATTGACTAAATAATGTATTAAATATAGTTTTACCATGTATTTACAACTCTCAATATGTTTGTATAGAAGGTCGATTTGACAATAGTTAATATAAACAACTTTATTTTGTTTAAGAAAATATCGACCAATCACAGCGCGCCGCGCTATAGAACTTTCTGGAAATTTAAATTAACTGCGTAATAGTTTTAAGCAAAAAATTAATGAGAATAATTTTATGTCTGAAAAGAGTTGTAAATATGGTATTTAGTTAGCATATGATATATAGATTGAAATAAGTAAATAGATAATTTATGTAAATAAACGCATTTAAGAAATATAGTAAAATTAAAGATTTAATGTGCACTTTTGTTATGTAAAATAGGTACATTTTGATTAATAACTTTTTTGAATGTAAATATATCAAGTAACCCTTATCACATAATGATAAAGGACAAAAATGCCTATTTTGTAGTGTATAGCATGTTAGTGTAAAAATTAGCATTATATAGAAAAATTGCAATTTGTGCAAAATACATAACGAAAATGTTTGACAATAAAAGGGCAAAACCGGAAATTGGCAAGCGGCTCTCTATAGAGTATAGCCGAAGTCTACCTTATGGGGGCAAATCACAGTAACATTGTAGTAGGAAGAACTACCAGTAACAAGCAGCAGTATCCGGTAGTAGCTGAAGTGACTAGTAGCAGAACACAGTGAAAAGTTAAAGTGAAATAGAAAAGTTTAGCTAGCCGAAAAAGGTCGTAACTGAAAAATCGCAGTTACACATAGTCGAAAAAAGTGGCAACTGAAAATTCTCAGTTGCACATAGAAAAATAGTGTCAGCTAGCCAAAAATAGTGGTAACTGATATTCGCAGTTACATATAGTGAAAAAGTGTTGGCTAGCTGAAAAAAGTGGTAACGGAAATTTCGCCGTTACATTTCGTGAAAAGTGTTAGCTAGACGGAAAAAGTGGTAACTGATATTCGCAGTTACAAAAGTGTTTAAATTCAACTAATTTTAGTTGATTAATAGCTGCTAGTCAGTAGTGTTAGAAAACCAGCTGCTACCAATAGAAATTTTGGATACTACCAATAGAAATTTGTTACTTTCAATAGATATTTAAAATTACCAATAGAAATTGTAGAGAATACCAATAGGAACTTGTTACTGCCAATAGAAATTTGATATTCCCAACAGATATTTTAAAAATACGAATAGAAATTTTAGAAAACCAATAGAAATTTTAATATTGCTGTGTGTTTAATTAAATCTGTGTTTTAAAATATATAGTGAACAATCATAGTTGAAAAATAGTGATAAATAAATAACAGTGTAAAATCTCGCGACAAATAATTAGTCGATCCGCTGGCCACTCCCTTGCTATTTTAATTTACAAATCGTGCATTTTAATTCTGAACCTCAGTCCACAGTTTATTCGCAGCAACCAAAGAGACGGCAGTGAAAGACGGCAGTGAAAGACGGCAGTTGGAGGAGTCTGGAACCTACAGGTGTAGGACGTGAGCGACTCACGGGGTATCTCCGACAACATTTACTCCGGAGATTTTCGCCCGTCCGGCACAGTCGTGAACACTCGGTTGGAACGAAGTTCCTTTCTTAATATATTATTATTGATAAACGTATTATATTATTGATTAACAAATACAAATAAATGAATTACTAGCATAATAATAATACCGTGTAATACATAATATTTCTTTCAAGGCAAGATAAGAAAAAGTGCGAGGGAGATGGATATTAATTCCATCTCGCTCGCGCTATAGAAACGGGGTCGTGACGGAAAAATCTTACACTTTTTCTCGCCTAGCCCCCATCCGTCAAACTCATACCGTGCGATAAGGACCTTCTTTCCAATAATTTTACGGATTCTATTGTGTTTAATTTTAAGTTATATTTTATTACCGATATATCGAGTACATAACATAACTCATGGTCACAAAGGGACCGAGGTGTTCAACGTCCTAATGTCAAAGCCAATCCGGGCGGGCTAATTTTATGATTCACTTATGAAGCAATCTATAGGGAAAGCCCACGTTCAGCAATAGCCTAGTTTAAGCAGGTTTGAATCGCGCACGGAACAAGGATCTTTTGTATGGCCTACAAACAATAATTGTTCTGGGTCTGGATGTTTGACCTTGTGCAATTTACGTTTGCAAACTGCCTCCACGAGCAGGAGCAAAAAATAGCCTGAGAAGATAGATAGAATCTTAAAAAAATTAACTAAATTTAATAGAACCTACTGTGGACAACTAGCTCGTCGATTTTTAAGACAGTTAGCGGCACAGTTTAGCGCATATGAAAGCGAACGGTTAGCGAGAGCGGTGAGATAAACGTGCCGTTTTAACTGTACAGAGACGCGCAAAATAACCAATCGTCACGAGTTTACTACAGTGTGAGGATTTTAGTATTTTATAGGTAGAGGTTTTGAGGACTTACCGCGACGGCACACCACCCACTTTTGTTTGAAAACCATACACAGTCGCACTAAAGTTTTTTTTTTACGTGATACAGCCAGCTGCAACGTTGCATATTACGATTGTGACATGTATGGTTCGGCACGACCGAATGGCGGGTAAGACCATGTTCTTACAGAATACCAGCGTAAAATAGCAGCTAATGGTGCTATGTTTCGAATGGTGAGTGTAGAGAACCGGCAGGCATTACGTCTTAGTCCTCAGGGGTGACAACGGATCTGCAATTTGATTTTTAACTGTGGATAAATGTAGATGTCTATGGCCAACAGCATCCACTTACCATCAGGTGGAATGTGCGCTCGTTTGTCACCTTTATTCTAAAAAAGGGTCTCGGTTGCATCATCATCATCGTCATCGTAATTATAACAGCCTTAGAAACTCCACTACTGACAGTAATTGTATAAGGCCGTCTGCGTAAAAAACCTTTAACTCCCTTTTTTGCATTTACAGATGCAGTAAATAAATATTGTAATATAGCATATTATGTCACTTTCACAATTCAGACGAAACTAACAACATCAGATATTTTAAAATTCATTAAACCGTTTAGGCTATAGAGCATGCCAAAGAAATAGACATACATACATACTCTTGAAAAACATACTTTTTTTTTGATAGGATAAGGTGACAAACGAGCACACAGTCTACCTGATGGTAAGTGGTTGCTGTGGTCCATAGACATCTACATCTATCCTCGTTTGCGAATCAAAATGCAGATGCGTTGTCACCGGTGAGGGCTAAGATGGAATGCCGCTTCTTTTCCAGTAAAAAGGGTATCCGGTTCTCTACACTCACCATATGAAACACAGCAGTGTTAAGCCGCTATTTTACGCTGGTATTCTGTGAGAGCTTGGTCCTTCTCCGGTTGAGCCGACCCATTCGTGCTACGGCTATACTACTAATATAGCTGCAGCATGACTCTACCACGTATGTACCTCCTTTTGGGGTTTCGTTTTTTTGGCATTGTTTACAGGAGGAAGTTGTTCTCTTGCAACATAAGAGTTATAACGGTGTCGCTCACACTTGACAGTGTATCTGTGCCCCATTTTGTCAAAGTTAGTTGACAAAACATACTTTGTTTTTTTATGAAAAATCTCACAAAAGTTTTGATACGAGCCACCCTAACCTTGGCGTGCTAAGCCCCAGGCGGCACGCGATAGCAAGCCGTTAGATAGGTTCAACGACCCAGTTCGGGCGCCGGCCCGCTATCCATCCGGGTAACAGAGATTAATTTGCTTCTTTGTGGTTACTTCGCAAAATGAGTTTGCGGATAATGATTCAAAAAATCAACAAGCTGTAAGTTATTGGTTAATAACTTAATATTTAAAGATTGTTATTTATTTAATATTTAAAGATGTTTATATATAATTTAAAATATTCAAAAAAAAATTAATAATTATTTTATATGTGGTAGAGCCGCGCTGTAGGCACATTATGGTGGTAGCACAAATTTGTCGACCGGGGCAGGACTACGCTCTCACAGAATACACGCGTCAAATAGCAGTTTAACGTTGCTGTTTCGTATGGTGAGTGTAGAGAACCGGAGACCCTTTTACTGCAAAAGAGGCATTTGTTAGTCCTCAGGGGTGACAAGTGACAACGCCTCTGAATTTTGTACTTGAATTGAGGACTTACCATCAGTGAACGGATTTCAATGATTCTTTTTTTATTTGAAAGCTGGTGCTTCTCAAGTGCTCCCATATAAATTTGATCCAGGTCTGACTAATAGTTTTTGAGTTATTCTTAATAACTTATATTGATGTCGGTTGTACAAAATTTTAAATTATATATACATTACCATTACATTTATTATCCTCCAACTCTAGTCGTCAATTTTATTCATTACAAAACACGGTACTAAATACGTTAAACATTTTTTTTAAACTTCTCTCCATGTAGTTCAACATTATTATAAGGAGTTTTATCCTATATTATCTTTATAGACATGGTTAAAAGACATTTTTTTCTGAGACTGAAGGAACTCCCTAGGAGGTTATTAACACTAATGGTTTGTAGACATTTTCCCAAATAATTTAAATAGCAATATTTTTTAACAATAAAAAGAACAAAACTAAAACATTAAATTAATACTTTTAACACTTTGTTGGTTTCAGTTTGCGCTCGGCTCTAAGCACTAAATGCTTGGTCACAAGTCACGACAGATGATAGCGAGTACGGTCAACGGTTAAGCACTAATTTAGGAATGCCCGGAAGACAGATGTATTGCCTAATAGCCGTCCCCGTTTCTCTAACAGTGTCCGGTGATTTTTCTGTCTGATTGCATAATTTGTTGTGTAGATGAGAAAATATGACCTGACGAATACTGCTAATAGGTTCCCGCTTCCCACTATTATTTATATGACAATTACAGTGACGTAGGTTCATCGTAGGTTCAACAGTTCATCTGATGGTAAGTGGTTATTGCTACCATGGACCATTTTTACCAACTTAAAACAGCTACTACGCTCTATTCTGAGAGCGTGGTCCAACTCCGGTTGATCCGACCCATTCGTGCTATCACCATAATATACATAAGTGCAGCGTGGCTCTCACATACCACGTGTATCTTTAGAATATTTTGCTTCAAAAATCGCATCAATATAATATTTTTTAAAGTAGGATAAGGAAATCTGTTCACTAACGCAATTATACGTTCCTGTTATAAGATCGAGTTGGCATACGGCACTTTTTGCGTCCATTAATAGAAACTAGTAGGAGTGGTACCCCAAGTGCAATCTACACGTCGACGAAAAAAGACGAAATCTTATTAAGGCAGCCCGGTGGTGACCACCCGCGCGTGACCATCGCGCCATCTCGATGCACATGGGAGCAGCTGGCGAAAAAACTGCGGCCCGCTCTGACGCCGTCAACCAGTCCACGTTTCTATTACCGGATTGTGGTAATTGGAGAGAATTAAGACTATAATATGTTTTAAAGATACCGCTTTTCTTTTTTTAATTAGTCGTTAAAAATAATAGAGTTTATTTTTTATAATTACATTATTAGGCGTACTCTACGCTACGTCTTAGAAACGGGCGCTTTGTGACGAGATCGTCATGATTTTTTTTTTAATTTAATTATCATTATCACCATCAAGTCCACGGCTGAACATAGGTCTAGGTCCTGTACCACGTTGAAATATGCCGTTAAGATAATCAAACCTCTGATAAATTTTATAAATTTTCAAAACTGAATAATGTGAATTATGAAGAATGAAAAATGTTTAAATTAAACGCGATATATAAAATGTGTAAAAGGAGTTTTATTTAATGAAAAATGTTATTAATATTTTTTTTATAAGATCGGGTGACAAACGAGCACACAGTCCACCTGATGGTAAGTGGTTACTGTGACCCATAGACATCTACATCTATCCTCAATAAAGACTCAAAATGCAGATGCGTTGTCACCCGTGAGGACTAAGATGGAATGCCTCTTTTCTAGTAAAAAGGGTCTCCGGTTCTCTACACTAACCATACGAAACACAGCAGCGTTAAGCTGCTATTATACGCAGGTATTCTGTGAGAGCGTGGTCCTTCCCCGGTCGAGCCGACCCATTCGTGCTACAACCATAATATAGCTGCAGCATGGCTCTACCACGTAGAAAGGCAATATTTAGCAATTTGACAATCGTTACTAAGGTCAATGTACGAAATTCTCTTTGCTAGAAGCTCGCTGGTGCTTCATATTTTCAAAAGTGCAATGGTAGCTTAGGGACTAAGAAGTCACAATAAAATTTCACAGTACGCGAGCAACCCGGGTTCTAATTCCCGTCGACACCAAATTGTTAAAATTGTTAATCACAATTTTAAATGAGTTACCATGTGCTCTGCGGTGAAGGAAAACATCGTGAGTAAACACCTACATGACTGAGGCATAAAATATTTGAGGATATTATGTTGTGATTTCCGCCAAACGCAACCAAGCGCAAACGCAACACAATTATCTAATTGCTCCATAATTTTGTCAAAAATGAGAGAAGGCCTGTGTGGGACGTATATTTTTTATATAAACAAACATAAACACTCACGCCTGTCACCCAGAGGATCATCATGTGTCAGGATTGGTTTCTCTTACTTTGCGTTATGAATGTGTGCTTTCCTAAATATCAACAAGTAATTTTGTAAGCTTAACGAGAAAGTAACATAAAACTCATATTAAACTTACTTTACTTCGACTTAAAAAAAATAACTTAATATAACTTACATTAAATCAAATTTAAGTTATTGTGTGGAGGTTGTTGTGATTGGCCGGTATTGTGAAGTCTACATTTTAACGTCTCCACTTTTTGAAGTCTATAGAGCGCTATTCTACGGTTTTCAAAAATGTCTCTATATTAAGAAAGAAGAAATTACGATATCGTCTCCAAACGTATTTCATTCGATGCTTAATTGTATAATTTTTTGAACAAAAGCAAACCTCGAACTTACAGTTAGTCCCAAAATAGAAAGCAAAATACTACCCTCAAAAATTTGGTGTCCGGCCGCTAGCTTGCCTTTGCTATTTACCATTTTAAAAAGAGTTTTCATGTGTTTAAAACTTATAAACTTAATCATGGATGATTTTACTGTAAAACGTTTAATAAGTTTAGTGGAGGAGAGAGAAGTATTGATTGATTTTGGGACAAACTTTGATAACGTTCAAAGTCAAGCGTAAAACTATAAAAGATTGATCTAGGATTTGCTGCAGTTTGCTAAGTTAATAACATAACATAAATACTCACGCCTGTCACCCAGAGGGGTAGGCAGAGACTATGGACTTCCATTTGGCACGATCCTGACACACCTCTCTCGCTTCCTCTACATCCATATACCTACGCATACACGCTCGTCGGTTAAAAGTACTCTTGATTTGGCCCATTTTCAATATATCGCCAATTTGGTCGATAAACTTTCGCCTAGGGCGTCCCCTCCCGACTCTGCCGTTCACCTCTGCAACATAAATTTGCTTTGTCACTCTTTCCTCATTCATTCTTTCTACATGCCCAAACCACCGAAGCATTCCTTTCTTAATCCTGGTTACAACATCATCTTGCAAACCACACTCTTCTCTTATCACACAATTTCTCACTCTGTCATTCAGATTCATTCCTAACATACTCCTTATAATATTAACATAATCCTACTTTTTATATAAATATGGGTAATAAGGAGCACACAGTATACCTGAGTAGGAAGTGGATACTATGCTACATAGAGACATCTACATCTATCCTCGAATTAAAAACAAAATGCAAATTCGCTGTCTCCACTTATGACTAAGATGGAAATCGTTATAAATGAAAAGGATCGTGTTGACGTGAAAAAAATATATAAACCTCAGAAATGAGAGGAGGCTTGTGCCCAGCAGTGGGGCGTTTTTTTATTGTCGTAAAGACAAATAAAATAAAGTGAACATACACACATGATTTTCCTGTACAAACCTATTTTCTACAGACTTCAAAAAGGAGACGGTACTCAATTCAACTGTATGTTTTTTTATGTGTGTTACCTCAAACTTTTTACTGGTGAACCGATTTCGATGATTCTTTTTTTTTTTTTGAAAGCTGGTGCTTCACATGTGGTCCCATATAAATTTGATCAAGGTCTGACCAATAGTTTTTGAGTTATTCTTAATAATTTATAATGAAGTCGGTGGTACAAAATTTTAAATTATCCTATTAAATGAATGCATTTTTTACCTCTCTATATTAGACAATCTTTGCTTGTGTCCCGCAGTGGACTTTATTATATGTTGTAAAAGATGGATTTACATAATATGACAATGTGATAGAGGCCTAACACAGCTACACCATTTTTGAAAATCAAAACAATGTTACCATGTTGTTAAAATACAAAAACAAATGATGACATAATTATGACACATAGTTCTTTTAATGTGTATAAGTATACAAGATCAGCATCTCTTTAAAAAAAAAAAAAGAACAAATCTGTTTTCGTGGAACAAATTGAGGGAGGTCGTTATCTATTATATTAACCAGCTGTTGATAAACATGGCTCAACAAGATCATCTTACAACGCCGATGTAATAAAAAATGGACGCGGTATTTAGGCCCGCCACATACATACGGAATTCCGTTTCGGAATTCCGAACGGGTCGGCCACACACATACGGAATCCCATTTTGCCCGCAAAATTTCGAACGGAATACTACCGTACGTGTGTGACGGGCCATATATTTTATATGAACTTGCTGCGTTCGGAATCTCGAATCGGAATATCGAAACGGAATCCCGAAACGGAATTCCGTATGTATGTGGCGGGCCTTAATAAGTGACAGACAGGATATTAATGTTTTCAGAGAAAATAAATAAATGCAAAAATCTCTTGTCTCAAGCTTAATCTTTACATTCGTTTCTAAGAATTGATATATTTTAATCATTCTATATTATATTCATATTGCATTTTTTCTTGTTGTTTTGCTTTTGAAATTCAGTTTTTAATAGTGCATATTATATAGTTTAAATTCAAAGGTTATTTACATCTTACGTCTTACTACTGGGCGTAAGTCTGCTCTAATTTGTAAGAGAGTGCAACATTTGGATATAAGATTTGAATATGTTAGCTATAGTTAAATCGTTATATGCATGTGTACGAAGCCTGTCATGTTTGGTGATCCTGAAAATTGATAAAAAAGCTTGATTAAAGTTGGTAAAAATTACCTCGCGTATATCAGCTTTAACTTACTATTACTAGCACTGTCGTCGGTGGTGTCTTTCTTAGTGTAGTGGTGTTAGAAGTAGTGGTGCTGGGATTAGTGGTGACAATTGAGGGAGGGCGGGAGGTGCTCTTCAAACTAGGTAAGACACATCATTTTATTTTATCGAGCGGATGTACGCGAGATAATTTTTACCAACTTTAATATAATGGATTTCTGCAAAGTAACGCCAGATTCTATTAATTATAAAAAATATTGACATACGTCAGCTGGTGTAGATTATAGCACAGTTAATTTTCAATGACAAACGCTGTGTTTATTTTTCGCGACTATGTTTGAAGTAACAGTGATTGCTGACCACGTGGTGCCAGGATAGAATCCCGTGTTGGAATAAAATCAGTAATTGGGTTTTTCAAGTCAAGATATTCTCAGTAGCGGCCTGGAGTCAGTAAACTGGCGATGTTTCACTCCCGTGCCTCAGAAAGCATGTAAAGCCGTTGGTCCTGAATCGGATTTTCCTCGGGTCGTGTATAATTGCCGTCCCATCGGACCGTTAAGACTGACCATGGTGACCGAAATCCGCTCTGGAGGACATTTCATTATCACGATCACGCCATGTTGCCCCGTGGGTGTCAAAATAATGACGGTACAACCATTTCGTATTAAACAAGATGTAAAATAACCCAGACCGAAGACAGGGTGTAGCGAAAAACCATGTCTGTCGGTCATAATGTCTCCCTAATATGGGGGCCCTTATCTAGCAGTTGTAATTAGTTACGCGCTTAAGAATATACCTACCAGAAGTTGCAGAGCGAGGCAAAGAAAGATGATGTAGGACAGATGAAAAAAATCAGTACCTGAAACAAAAATATAACATATGAAACTTTGTTTTAAATATACAAGGTAGGTTTATACGTGGTAGACCCGTAGTGTTATGATTGTAGCGCGAATGGGTTGGCTCGATCGGGGAAGGACCACACTCTCACAGAATACCAGCTTGAAATAGCAGCTTTAAGCATCTGTGGTGAGTGTAGCGACCGGGGACTCTTTTTACTGGAAACGAAGCATTCCATCTTAGTCCTCATGAGTGACAACGCATCTGCATTTTGATGGTTTGCCCGTATTTAAACGTTGCATGGATTTGTAAGTGACGATTCAGTATAAAATAATAATCTATGGTGCCGATACAAAAGCATCTACAACCGACATCAATATAAATTATTAAGGATAACTCACAAACTATTCAGTCAGACCTTGGGACCTATGGGACCACGTGAGCACCAACTTTGAAATAAAAAAACCATCATCGAAATCGGTTCACCTAGAAAAAAGTTATGAGGTAACACATAAAAACCATACAGTTGAATTGAGTACCTCCTCCTTTTTGAATTCGGTAGAAAATAACGATTACACATTTAGATTGTACACGGAATTCGAACACTAGTACTCTTGAATAAATACCATTGATTTGTTTTCTCTAAATGTTTGTAAATTTATTATGTGTTATAATCCCGGCCAAGATTCGCCCGGAAAGATGTATAAAGTTGCGTTATTTAGTTTGAGAAAATCAAATCAATGATCCTTTTATCAATTTATCGTTTAAAAAAATAGCCTAATTTTAGACATTACTCTCTACTCGTTCGTGAAGTTACATTACAATCGGTTTAGCCATTCCGAAGAGTAGTCCGGACAGACTAACAGACAGACAAAAATTTCAAAAATGGTTATTCATGTCTTAATAGCGTGCTAATAAAGTTATTTCTATATTACAGACAGACACTCCAATTTTATTTATATGTATAGATGTATTGATATAGATTAGTGAATATTGTATTTCTTTGTATAAAAAGACAGTTGTACAGTCCATAAATTAATACGGTACTTACGATACAATGTACATAATGTCTTTAGTAGGTCCGTGTCGGTCTATTTTGGTGCGACACGAGCGACGTGCGTCTGGCGCGTCACCGTCAACCACTGATCTTATTGAGATAGGTCCTTTGGAATGCTTTATGAGCTGATTGTCTCGTCTATGTTGTATATGAACTTTAATAATAAGTAACCTAATTTACTTTATTTTTATAAAATTGAAGCGACAAACGACCTTAATGCACCTAATCGTAAGTGGCTACTGTGGGTCATGGTTTTTTTATAGAAGAGGGGGCAAACGAGCATACGGCTCATCTGATTGTAAGTTACTACCGCCGATGAACAACCGCAACACCTGCAACCAACTTTAAATAAAGAAGGCTACACGTGCATAAAAACTCTAAAGACTAAGATAAACATATACCACACGTGCCATAAAAAAGGGTTTAACAAAATAAATGAAAGCATTTTGAATTTTGATTGCGTTCAAAGCTGTATGAGCTAAGATGCCTTTGCCTTCAATGCATGTAAAAAATACAAAAAAAAGTTATGCAAATATGCAAACAGATAATCGTTGTTTTCAATGGAAACATTTCAAACAATTATAGGTCGAATTTTGACGACGGCCATAGAATAAATAATAGCTACGGCCAATATTAGTATTAAAAAAAAAACTAAATTGAAGGCGCGATTTAAATGCAACGATAATGAGTCATTTTATGTGATGTCGGTGCAGTGCCCGCGCAGCTGCACGCAATTGAATCCGAAACGTACACAGAACGTAAAAATATAAAAAGGCGACGCACTCGGAGCGCGACCTTGACACTGTCGCCCGCGCACCGACGAGGGTGACAACGTACACAACACTATCGAGATAATAATCAAAAATATTACAAGTGCGTATCAACGTGTGATACGAGTACCTATATACATGAAGGTAGGATTCCAATATGCAGGTATTTGCTATAATTAGAAATTAAATGTCACTCCTAATAAGTCTTTTTTAAAAGATTGGTACGTGAATACTTTTTAATGACATCAGACGTTAGTTAGTATGGTCAATGTTATCATTTGCTTACTTACTTTGTTGTGAGTTTATTTATAAGTTTAAGTTATATATCTATTTGTATTTAAATTATGTATTTATATATTTGTGTGTGTGTGTGTGTGTGTGTGTGTGTGTGTGTGTGTGTGTGTGTGTGTGTGTGTGTGTGTGTGTGTGTGTGTGTGTGTGTGTGTGTGTGTGTGTGTGTGTGTGTGTGTGTGTGTGTGTGTGTGTGTAGATTTTATGTTATGTTTTATTTTTTTGGCACCATCACATTATTTCCACACGTCCCGGTTGGACTGGGAGAGAATGCCATAAGGCGTTAGGTACGCCTTTTGTAATCCTTTTTATTAAGGCGTACAATAATTAAAAATAAATAAATGTCACATAGTGGAAATATGTTCGTTATAATTTTAATTGAAACTGTTCAGTTAAAAATATTTTGAATCAAGGACCATCAAGGTAGCAATTCAATGAAAATATAGCCACGTGGATTCACAATTCTAATCCTTACTAAGCCTTTATTTGGTTTGATAGAAAGAAAGAAAGAAAGAAAAATTATTTATTTTTCTTTCTTTCTATTTTCCCTAATAAGTAGATAGATAAGACAGATAAAGCGTTTATTTAATAAAAATATGCTATTAAATTTTTAGTAGCATTTGTTTATATACAATATACTAAACGATACTTTGACTGTTGAAAATTAGTTAATTAAATTGATTAATTTTTCAATACGTTGGCGAAGTGGCGTTTCGCAGTACATTGTTTGAAGCCTTATATTATAAAAGAAGGGTTTTAAGTGACAGACGAACTTACATGACAATAAGAGTCTATGAACACCTTAAGCCAACTTCGTCCAAAGAAAGCTGCAGGTACAGATGCGTTGTAAGATGTAATTACCCACAGAATGTAAATATGCTGGCTCTCTATGCCCACAGCTGTACAAGAACTACTATTTGGAAGTACAACTAGGTAAGGGGATGGTACCCACCCAGACGAACTCCTAGATAGAAGAGGAATTCTACCACTTTGTAAATGCTTTTATTATATTACCCAAACATTATTATATATTATTGGTTTAGGACGGGTTCACATTTTTCTACTAAACAGTCACCCTAAAAGGTGGTATGTACTATGTACACGGCACAACGATACAATGATTAAACTTCAAAAGATTCCAACTTCGCTAACGAAACACAATTTTTAAATTGTTTTATCCAAGGTACGCAATTATTATATTTAATTAGCTTGTGTGATTTAACAATGTTAATGTTATGTCGCAGATTATTACACGGCGCGGTAAATTTTTTGTTTTCTTTATTTAATAAAAAAAAACCTTACTCATTTAACGTCAAATTCGAAGTGATTATAAAAATAACAGAAAAGACATGATTAACTTAATAATATGATTTTAAGAAAAATTAAAAAATGCTGGTGGCTCAGGAATGGATAAGATGTTTTAACAGTCATAAAGAATGGCCTTTGTTCGAAATATGACGGTTCCGTGGCGTAGTGGTTTCGGATTGTGTTAACACTGAGAGCATCGGCACAGAGTAAAGAGTAAGGACATCGGGCTCGAATTCCGCACGGAACAAGGATTTGTATGGACTAAAAATAATTGTTTCGACAAAATAAAAACTAAAATTAAAGCGAGGTCTTTGTTTGACAGTGGACTAGTAATGGAATGTAACGATGATAATGTTTGTATAAACTCTAACAAAGGGCTACACACTTGGATGCTACCCCCGCAAGAAGAAAAAATGATTATCTATTTTGCCATTACATAAAATAGTAGATACAGTTAAAATGTTGACATATCACAATTAAACGCATACATAATATAACAATAAAGATAATCGTTACAGCCACAATGTGGACTTGATTAAACATAGGCCTCCCCCAAGGAATGTCCGGAGCACCTGCATTCAACGACTTCTGCATCGCTTGCCGTCACTACATTTAGAATGCATTTAGATCGGTTGTCGGTTTATAATATTAGGCAATAAAGGCAAAAATACACTGTGTATGTGTAGGAACGTCGACACGTAGTATATTACAATGTGATTGTTTGTCGTGAGTCGTGACGTTATAGTGTTTCCGACTCCCATGTCGAAATATATTGCCATATCTATTGAGATCTCACATGGACTGTCCATAAATTTATATTTCACCGCCTTAGAATACAGAGAAAAGTTTTATCTGTATTCTGAGTGAACCGGGTATAATTTAATGGTGATGATAGCTAATGATGACTAATAATATATACATTTATTGATTTATATATTCTTTATTGAACCTTACACAATTTGTGGGAACAAATGTGTTGAAAGAATTACTTTAAAGAAGTGATATAACGTCGAAGCGGTTACAGAAAAAATTATAATGAAAAAATATAAATACAAAACGCATCTGTCATACGTGTCTGTCTGTCATAATGTAGTAAGATAATGTGCGATACATTGTTTGTCTCATGGTTGAAGTGAGCTGGGCATATAGCTCGATGGGGTAGAAAGGTTCTCGAGTTGCAGCCTTGAACCTGCAGACGAAGTGACGGGCGACCCGACGAAGTGGAGTGACAGCCTGGTAAGACATGCAGAAAGTCGATGGATGTAGATGGCTCAGGTCCATGCTTTAAATCCATTCAGTTCTGGATGCATAATTTCGTAAAAAATATCCAATAATTTTCACAAATTATTAACATATATTAGTTCACCGTCAGTCCGTCTGTGACCGTTCTTACGCAGGCAAAATCAATGCTACGTGGTAAATGTTACACAAATGAAATAAGTTGGTATTTGAAGTCGAATAATTACTATTTTTTTAGAGAAAAAAAAAAGCTTTTTGTCGATAAATATTTTGAAAAAGAAATTATCAAAGATAGAAATATCAAAATATACATTACATATGTAATACATATATTGGTTTCTGGAAACTGCTCTAAAATTGTGATAGTATAATGTTGTATTCAGATTATGTTTTACTTTCAAAGTTTATCTAGAAAGCTAGTCTTTCTAGATAGACTTTATTATCGTTATTATTATATTATTAGGTAATATTTACCCTAAATTTTTTTTTGTAACGCCGAGTAGTGGTCGATCGCTCAGGTACTAGCCTCTGAATCAGCTAAAACTGAATAAAATATTTTGACTTTCGGTACAAATATATTCGAATCAAACCCTTTTGTTCATTTCCTCTATCCTGAATCGGCATTTTTTGCCTGGCTACTCTAATCACGTCCTCAGCGACGCGGTCTGAATCACAATGACGCTTGTAAACTATTTAGTAATCTGTGTTTGTACGTCTGGCTCATTACAAATCACTATTTCACTTTCAAACTATTCACAGTTGAAAACACAACAGGATGAACGTTAAATATAATTAAAAAAAAAATGTAAGTATTTTTGGCCCTTTCAAATGGTAATGGTATTTAATAAAATAACTTCAATACCAAGAATACCACCGTAAAATGGCAGCTTGACACTGTTGTGTTTCGTATGGTGGCTGTAAAGAACCGAAGACCCTTTTTCCTTTCAAAGAGGCATTCCATCTTAGTCTTCACGGGTGATGACGCATCTGCATTTTGATTGTTTATTGAGGATAAATGTAGATGTCTATGGGTCACAGCAACCACTTACCATTAGATGGAGTCTGTTGTCGTTTGTCACCCTATCCTATAAAAAAGCACGGTCGTGAGCTCTTGGGCCACGTGCATCCACCGACTGGCTGTCACTCCATTTAGTGGGGGTCGCCCAACACTGCACTTGCTAGTACTGGGCCTTTCTTCCCCCATTGTTTATCGGTTCTTTCAGGTATATGGCCGGCCTATTGCCACTTCAGCTTAGTGATCTGCTGGATTGTGTCAATTGCTCTTGTTCTTCTGCGGATACCCTCGTTACGGATTTTATCCCGCAGGTAAATTCCGTAACGACGGACTTCCCTTTCCATCGAACCCTGAGTTATTTTGAGTTTCCTCATACGGCCAGCACTGGAGAACCACGTTTCAGCTCCGTAAACCATCACTTGCAATACGCATTGGTTGTACAGGCAATATGCCACAGGTATATTTTACACAGCAGAGTCAATATGCTGTATTTATACAATGAGTAAGGAGAACCGGAGACCCTTTATCCTTTTAAAGACGCATTGCACCTTACTCCTCAGAGGTGACAACAGATCTGCATGTTGATTCTTAATACAGGATAAATGAAGGTGTCTATGGGCCACAACATCCACTTACTGGACCATATCGCTCGTTTGTCAACGTTCCATGTTTAGAAAAAGTAATGGTGTCTCAATTGCACTATTTTCGCAAGCTGTACGGACTAGTGATGAACTGAAGAAGCGTTTTACGAACACAAGTGGTAAAATTAAAAATTTTAAACAATCGACTTTAATTTAAATAAAATAAGAACATCATCAACGTAGTACAAGTCAATTAATTACGCATTATTAAGGATAACTCAAAAACTACTGGTCAGATCTTGATCAAATTTATATGGGACGCATGAGAGTCACCAGCTTTCAAATAAAATAAAAAGAATCATCAAAATCGGTTCACCTAGAAAAAAGTTCGGAGGCAACACACATATAAAAATACAGTCGAATTGAGAACATTTTCCTTTTTTTTTTGAAGTCGATTGAAAATGTAATTTGAAGGCTATCCTGAATCTGAAGGGACATTATTATTCCACTTCGGACCTGATGCAATTTTTAATCTATAGCCATATAAATTGTATGAATTTCGATTACAATGGAACTGTTCATTGCTTTAAATACCATGTACTCGGAGATTAACAAAAACATAGCAAAAACATAAAAGATATTTCTAGAACATTTCAAGTTCGCCAACCATTGGCACATCGCAGCGGACTTATCCTTCCCAAAAACCTTCTCAGAAACGAGGGGATTATTCGAAAATTAATATAGGCATTTTTATTTCAACGCGCGCGAAGCCGTTGGCAGTAGCTAGCTAATAATAGTGTAAAATACACTTCTCAATTTTCAACTATTCCGAAATCTCAGTCCTGTAATTTTGGATTTACCGAGTTGGTAACCCTATTTCTACGCCATATACCAAACAGGCAACCACTTTAAGCACTCTACAATCTCAACCCAGTCAAGTGATGCGCAAAACTGCAGCACGACAAACAAACAGACAAAAATAGAGCCGGGCGCCGCGAGCCTGCATCGTCGCGAGCCGTATGCGTTGATTTTTTTATTCTGTTTACTTTTAAATTGTTACTGGCCACTCGACATACTGGCATCTCAAGGAGCTTGCGTCGCCCGCTTCTAAAATTAAACTGTGCCGAAGGATACCTTTACCCTCTACTGCACATTGACGACATTGTTTTATATTTGCAACAGGTTGTAGCACTAATTGTACAATGCATCATCTGAACAGCAATATTATGATTGTAGCACGAATGGGTAAGTCCGACCGGGAATGGAACAAGCTCTCACAGAATACCACCGTAAAATAGCAGCTTAATGCTGCTGTGTTTCGTATGGCAAGTGTAGAGAACCGGAGGCCCTTTTTACTGGAAATGAATCCATCTGCATTTGGATTCTTAACCGAGGATAAATTAAGATGTCTATGGGCCACAGCATCCACTTACCATCAGGTGAATTGTTATTGTTTGTAATCCCTATTCTATAAAAAAAGGACCAACAAAGAAAAAAAATGAGCGTACTATTCAAATGACGCAAAAACCAAGTCAAAACCATGCTCAACTTATAGTAAGAACACGAACTTACGCATTTAAAACCGTTTGCCAACCCAAGAACTTTTTTTTTGCTAGATGCACGCATAAACACCTAAAACCGTGTTTATGCGTGCATCTAGCAGTGAGCTTTTACGGCGGATAAAGAAAGAAATAAGAAATATGTGTGCGTGAGTGCGTGAATTTGAGCATGTCTTTTAAAATTAACGCAGCGCTACGTCGTAGCTTCTTTATTGGTGTGAGTTAATGAGTTTGTAATTTATACTTGAGATTGTTGTCACATGGTGAAACCTCATCTACATTTTTTGTGATTTAGATTGAGACATGAACTTGTTTCACTAATATTTTAATTTTAATTCATTGACTATAAAAATCGACCGGTTTCACCGCACGGCATCAAGGTACATAAAAAAGGGACAGATTTTCTTGCATTGAAGTTTCAAAGTAGACCAAGTTCATAATTTATGAAATAAAAACTATAACTTTTATTTTAACTGACATAAAAGAATGCAGCAAGAATGGGTCAGCTTGACTATGAAAGACCAAGCAATAACAAAATTCCAGCACGAAAAAGCATAATGCTGTTGTGTTCCATATAGTGAATGACGAAAACCAGATACTACTAGACTACTAGTAAGAGGCCATTCATTAATTAGGTAAGGATAATTTTGGTGATTTTGACCCCCGATGTAAGGGTACCTAAGATTTCTTACGTAAGATTCTATAATTTTTAACTAGTGTTATCAGTGATTGTTAAATAATACCTATTATGAGCCATTAAAATAATAATTGTGTAATTATCGTTTTGTTTTATATTATTATTTTTAATTAAAATTATAAAATAGATTATAAGTTTGTATTGTCATAATAATAATCTTTGATAATTTTCTCAGTTATTTTAAGTAATTTTTTTGCTAAACAATTGTATTTAGTTGACTTATCAGTAATATCTATAACAGTGGTTTACTTATTTTCATATTATAAAAGTATTTGGATTGCATTCTTACACATTCGAACTGTTGCTAGGTTCACTTTGGATAGGTAGTAGGGGTAGCTACAACCATTGTGTGATATTATTTAAACGATTGCAATAATGATTGAGGGAATTTTTGGTGCTGTAAAATTAGTAAAGGAAACAACTAACAATCAGGCGTATTATTATTACTTTCTGTGACTCCTGTAATACTAGATTAGATTCATACGTGGGAAGTATGAATATTATTATTTACTAGCTGACCCGTGCCCACTTTGTTGAACGTCAAACATTTTTACTTGTGATGAAATTATCTTGTGTGGTGTGTCAAATATTGTTATTTCACATTAAAAAAATATTATTAATCACAATCAAATATAGCCCAGGTATGTCACTCAGGAATAATGTGTCTTTCTACTGGTGAAAGAATTTTTAAAATCGGTTCAGTAGTTCTAGAGATTACTTCCTACAAACAAACTCACAAACTTACTTTATAATATTAGTATAGATAGTATAGATAACATTTAAAATGGATAAAAATGAACACATTTAAGATTTAAATTTTAAATTAAATTACTATTCTATTTTTAAATTTTAAATTAAATTACTATACTATTTTTAAATTCCTACCACGAGAACACTAAACCTTAGACCTTAACGAGGTAAAGTTAGAAGTTTTTTATTGCTTTCGTGGTAAAGATTGAACCATGAGCATGACGCACAAAAACTCCTCACAAATGTTGTTCGTTGCCAGTGGAAACTATAAAATCACTATCGTCTGTAGCAAAAGTATTTTCATGTTTTTGTGTAAACCGTAAAAGCTTTCGCCGTTATTAAAAACGATTTTATCATTGAGATTTAAAGAGCTATTGCTATAAATTTTCGTAGAATCACTACTCTAGTTATATCGCTTGCACGAAGTTAATTTGTCTTGGGTATTATACAGTAATAAAATAGTTAATTGCAATATTAATGGCGAATACTCAAACGCTACCCAATGTTAAGATGTCGTTAAGTCTCGTGGTGTCGCAGTCACTTTAACTTAAAGTGATAGAGACAACACGAGACTTAACGGCATCTAAAAATTGAGCAGCGATTGAGTATTTGAGCATACTCGTAGGGCCACTTAACACGTATTCCACGGTCAAGAAAAACATTTTTAGGGCATGTAATGTACGCCAACACGCATAGAAGCAACGCAGTGGTCTCTTCCAGTGTTAAAATCCCTCTCGTGGGGAGAACTGTGCCTAGCAGCTGAAGCTGGTAGAAATATCACATAGTTTCCGAAAGATGGCGCTAAAAACATTCAGTTTACGTTCGACATAAATACCCACACCAACGATGTGGAAACTGTGCAAGATATCGGATGCCGAATATAGAATAAGGGTGACAAACGAGCACAAAGTCCACCTGATGGTAAGTGTTTGCTGTGGCCCATAGACATCTACATCTATCCTCGATTATGAATCAAAATGCAGATGCGTTGTCACCCGTGAGGACTAAGATTGAATGCCTCGTTTCCAGTGAAAAGGGTCTCCGGTTCTCTACACTAACCATACAAAACACAGCAGCGTTAAGCTGCTATTTTAAGCTGGTATTCTATGAGAGCGTGGTCATTTGTGCTACAACTATACAAGTAATATAGCTGCAGCATGGCTCTACCACGTAAGGGAAATCTTCAGAGACACGTTCATAACATATACATGTTCGCAATGGATTTTATGGCTGAGGTTTAAAGTGTTATTGCAAAGAAAGTTCGTACATTCACTAGTTTAATCGCTCGCACGAAGTTAATTTGTCTTCGGATTCGTAAGCGAAACGTATACAGTAATAAAATAGTTAATTGCAATTTTAAGTGCTATTTACGTGTTCCACGGTAAAGGAACATTTCGAGGGCACATATTGTACGCTACCACTGTCTTAAAACGGTAACTTAAGGTAAGTTTTGTTGGTGGGTTTGTTACAATCTCGTATATATAATTAAGTCGGGTCTGTTGTGAGTTGCAGTGGCATCGGTTTATATTATTTTGTTATTATAAATATTATATGCATTTGATATATTAATTATAATTTTCAAAATTTTCTATTTATAATTAACTTCAATGAATGTAATATTACCCTACGATCCTTATCGGTCGAAATAAATAAATAAAAAAAAACTGTCAGCCGTACGACCACACATCTAAAGTGAAAACTTCTTAGCTACACAAACTTGTAAATATTATTTCTGGATTGTTAAGAAATATTTTTAAGTTTTTTTTATTAGAAATTATTTTTATCATCGTATTAATATTGTAATAAAATTTTCATTTATTGTGCTGTTTTCCGTGAAAAAGAATGATTGAATTTATATATGACATATAAATTCAATCATTCTTTATATTTGATATATATAATGATGATATTACACGCGAGTTCAGTGACTTTTCCTTATCCCAAAAGTACCCAACGTAATTAAGGAAATTTTCCCTTCAAAAATAAAGTAAAAACTCGTTAGGTGTGGAGAACTGTGCAAAGCAGTTTAATGTAATACGTGAACTGACAGAAAAACCACAGTTTCCGACAGATGGCGCTAAAACATTTAGTTTACTCTCGAAATAAAATACTACATCAGCGATGTGGAAGAGATGCAATTTGTCGGATGTTAAATATGGCAAATCTTCCCTACAAAACTCCTTTCTCAACGAGAAGCCTCAAGACTAGATGCGACAGGCCAAAGACCGGACATTGCTTCAGTTATTGTGACCTAACCATAATATCGAAGGCCATATTGAAGGAACAAAAAACATGATGATATGTGTATATATACTGTGCTATATTATATTCTCTGTGACCGTATAGCGGCGGCATTAGAGAATTCACTGCCCCTATCATAGGGTCGGTGACGAAAGAAGCGACATTGGGAAAACAGGAGATATGCAACAGCTCAAAATAATCAAAAACTGCGGTTGCCAATCCGCTTGCAAAGCGTCCATATATGGCAAATGTCATTTAAGGCAATCTATGAGGGAAGGTTTGAGTAGGCTGTAACGGATAACAGTTAGATAGTATATATTGTACAGTTTATACAAAATTTTATCACTTACATGCGATTATGTATTTAATACAGGTTATTTTCTGGTACGTGGAACTTAATTTTGAAAACAATCTCCTACCACTGACAAGTGGTAAAGTTAAAAATTTTGTACAACCGACTTCAATACAAATAAAATGAGAACATCATCAATGTAGTCGAAGTACCTACTGGTTAGATCTTGATCAAATTTATATGGGACCACATGAGAAGCACTAGCTTTCAAAAAAAAACATCACCAAAATCGGTTCACCTAGAAAAAGTTCTAAACACAAAATACAGTCGAATTGAGAACCTCCTCTTTTTTTGAAGTCGGTTGAAAACAAATAGATTTTCGAAGTTTTATTTCATTTATTTATAGCCACCTCTACGACAATTGAGCATTGTATATTGAATGATGAGTCATTAAATGTCTGCCAATATAAGCCAGCCTGTGTGGAATACACCAAGCTGTACAAATATGAAACGCGTCATTGCTCTTTTATCTGTGTAAGCCATGGATACATACAAACGATACATTTCTGTATGTGGCAGAGCCACGCTGCAGCTATATTATGGTTGTAGCACGAATGGGTCGGCTCGACGGGGTTAGGGCCACGCTTTCGCAGAATACCAGCTTAATGCGGCTGTATTTCGTATTTTGTGTGTAGAGAACCGGAGACCCTTTTTACTGGATACAAGGTATTCCATCTTAGTCCTCAGGGGTAACAACGCATCTGCATTCTGCATATCGATTCTTAATCAAAGATAAATGTAAATGTCTATGGACCACAATATCCACTTACCATCAGGTGGACCTGTGTGCTCGTTGGACACCCTTATTCTATAAAAAAATACAAGCGAGCATTATTGAACTTTAAGATTCCTAGCCATAGAAATCTTCAAGTTCAATAGACATAACCATTTTAGAGTAAGAATGACTGAACACAATCTACCTAGTGGGTAAGTCGCTGTTGTAGCCCGTGGACACCTGAAGCACACTTCATACAAAGAAGGTTGCAGCGTTGTCACTTCCGTGTAATTAGATGTAATGCCTCACAGCCTATAGGTAATTATAATGGCTCTCTATTTTACATTCATTGATCACTAGCTGTCCCTCACGATTCGCCCGCGTGGAATTTACTACAATTTCATAGGTTTAAATTTTCCTCGTCTCTACACGAGGCATCTTCAGGTGATTTAGACTCTGCGGTGGCTGACCGCTAAGTGACCTTAGCTCAGCGAAACACGTGTCGTATTGTCGTCAGTGGTGTGTCTTTCCCAGTGTAGTGGTGTTGGGAGTAGTGGTGCTGGGATTTAGTGGTGACGGTGATAGTGCACGCAATTGAGGGAGTCCCGCTCTCCGGAAGGGAGGGTGCTCTTCAAACTAGGTAAGACACATCATTTTATTTTATCGAGCGGATGTACGCGAAGTAATTTTTTACCAACCTTAACATATAGGTTTTTTTTATTATCTATCTTTATTTAAATAGGCATTTATCCTACAAGGATTAGCCTTATCGTAACCTAACATGTTCCTGTTACACAAATGCTATTTAGAAATGGGGAATCAATGTGGTAAAAATATGGAAATGAATGATTTTGCTACCGCTGAGTGAGGCTCCGCAAGTATACTCAAAAACCAACCCGTTTCACACAAATTGATATTAAATTTTTGCACCAGATTCTCCCTTTCTTGAAATGGATCTTCGCATCAGCCTGTAGATATATCCAACATATAACCTCAATATTTACGAGGGTGATCACTAGACACAGTGATGTAAGACTCAAAGGAACTGTAAACAATGGACGGATGTTGCGAACAGCATTAGGATGCTACTCTCGATAATGGCGTCCCACTGTCGCGTTACGGACGAGTAAACGCACTCAATATTAAACTAATGGCTAAGGTAGACATATATTTCTTTTTAAGAATTCGTAACTATTTTACAGTGTAGTGGCGGTGTAAGGAATATCCATTACCCCATATCATCCCGTGGGTATCGTAAGCGGTGACAGTGGGAATCAATCTAGGAGGATGAGCAGATGCGTCTTCTTAATAACGACCTAAAATAAAAACTGCGGTCAACCCGCTTGCGTGGCAACTATGGCAAACCTACCACCACCCACCCTATGATGTAATCTTAAGGAAGAGGCCTATGTTCAGCGGTGGAATAGGCTGTAACGTTAACATTAACTAATTTATTGTACGTTGAAGTTTCTGCCGCTGAGTAGATGATGCAAGTGGCTAACAACCGTGGTTTATATCAACATGAAGAGGAGGGAGTACTTGTTTATGGTGGTTTTTGCCTAGGAGTCGGATCTCTCTCTCTCTCTCTCCCTCTTTCTCTTTCTCTCTCGGTGGACATTTCCTTGCCGCAGCAGTTTGACAATTGTTAAAAGGTAAATTTAACCCCTGATGAAATCAGGGGTGTTATATATGTGTGTGTAGTGTGTATCCGTGTATATGTCTATGGCATCATACCTTCCGAACGGATGAACCGATATTGGTAAAAAACTTTTTTCCTTTGAAAGCTGTCTTAATCGAGTGATAGTAGTAGAGAAGATAATTAGCTCTTTCTGTTTCCGTTTTTTTTTTTAATTTAAGTTATAAGTTAGAAGAGTAAGCACGTACTTATTTAGTAGTTGCCTGTATTTTGTCGACGGAGCAGTAGGTATAGAAGTATATAACGCACATTCATAGTAAAGCTGACTCATATGGAAAAACAGCACGTTATCGACGCGTATTATTTTGTTTAGCAAATGCTCTCGAGAGACGCTAATAAGCGTATCAGTTGCATTTTTTCGAGATACGGTATCGCCGGATAGAGATCTATCGGACGATACGCCAATCAAGTGGCTGACCGATACCTCTAGCACATGGTAATGTACATTTTTTTATAGAATTAGAGTGACAAACGAGCACACAGTCCACCTGATGGTAAGTGGTTGCTGTGGCCCATAGACAACTACATCTATCTTCGTTTGCGAATTAAAATGCAGATACGTTGTCAGCCGTGAGAACTAAGACAGAATGCCTTTTCTAGTAAAAAGGGTCTCCGGTTCTCTACACTCACCATACGAAACACATCAGCATTAAGCTATTTTACGCTGGTATTCTGTGAGACCGTGGTACTTCCCCGGTCGAGCCGACCCATTCGTGCTACAACTATACTATTTATATAGCTGCAGCATGGCTCTACAACATATATTACAGCTGGCAATAAATTTGTCAGCTTTTATTTTATAGTATAAGGGTGACAAACGAGCACACAGTCTACCTGATGGTAAGTGAATACTGTTGCCCATAGACACATCCATTAACCCTCGATTAAGATTCCAAAATACAGATACATTGTCACCCTAGAGGACTAAGATGGATACGAGGTATCCAGTAAAAAGGATCTTCGGTTCTCTACACTCACCATACGAAACACAGCGGCATTAAACTGCTATTATACGATGGTGTTCTGTAAGAGCGTGGCCCTTCCTCCTTTACCGATCTAGCCGACCCATTCCTGCTAAAACTATTAATACAGCATAGCATGGTTCCACCAAGTAACACTTTTTGCTCTTTTATCATTTAAAAACATCAGTACTAAATAATAATAAAATAGTTGAAATGTTTAATTCAAAAAGGTCTAAACATCTTTGTTAATTTGAAAACAACGCAACAAAGAAAGCAATTAATATATGAAAAATTACGACAATGAAATATCCCGTGTCGAGAGCGTTAACTGTCACGGCGGCGTACACAGATACGTTCCGGTGAGCGGGCGTGGCAATTAAACTCTTTATTTTATTACTGAAACGCTCTGAATTAATCCGAGGAACTAAATCACGTTCGTTAACGAGAATGATCGTATGGTCATCTATGCGGAAACAAGATGCTGGCGTGCAACGGATTTTGGAAAGCATAACGCGATGTATCCGAACGCATTCTTGTGGTTGTGATAACCAGATTTGGATCTTGTATGAAGCTACCGTACTGTACTCTCATTCAGTCCGTGCTAACTTCCGCTCAAATCAGTGTTAATGACCTTTTCACTCAGCAGTTCTATTTATAAAGTTTAACATTTTCTCGTATTTATTACGATGCAGATTTTTTTTTTATTTCATTCGATTAAAATTAAAAAGTTTATTGCTATGATAAACTATTCTTTGGACGCTGTCATTACACTGTAGATTAATCCAAAGCACAGATAAAAATAAATGTTTAATATAAGTTGTAAATAATTTAAAACTAAAAATTTTGTACAGCCGACTTCAATATAAGTTATTAAGAATAACTCAAAAATTATTAGTCTGACCTTGATCAAATTCATATGGGACCACACGAGAAGTACCAGCTTTCAAATAAAAAAAGAATCATCGAAATCGGTTAACCCAGTAAAAAGTAATGAGGTAACACGCATAAAAAAAATATACAGTCGAATTGAGTACCGTCTCCTTTTTGGAAGTCGGCAGTAAAATACAAAAAAAAACCACCGCGGTGATGGCAGTGAAGACTGTGCTATTTGAACTAGGTGATTGACACAATTTTACTTTTGCACGCAGATCTTAGCTGATCGATATTGGCATCTTTATATTAATAATGAGTTTCCGTAGAGTGAAGTCCGATTCTATTCATTATTTTTAACTATTTATAAGTCAGTGATTGAGTAACTGCACAGGTATCTGTGGACCACAGCATCCACTTACTAACTGGTAGACAGCGTCGTTTAACACGCTTAAACCCTACGCTGTCTGTCCGCCCGTCCGTCTGTCTGTCTGTCTGTCTGTCTGTCTGTCAGCGGTATCTCATGTTCCGTAATAGATGACAGTTAAAATTTTCACAGAATGTATATTTCAAATAATAAAAATTTATGTAGAGAACCCCGAACACCCATTTTATTGATAAAGATACGTTACTTCCAAGACCTCACTGGTGAAAGCACATCCACATTTCGATTCTTAACATAGGATAACTAAATGTAGACGTCGAAGAACAATTAGCATCCACTTACTCTCGGGTGCACTGTTACTTATTTATTTTACTTATAAGCCAGTGCTTGTGGCAAGTGGTGATGAAACCCTAGATGGTAAATCGCACTGGCGCCTTGAAATACCATCGCCAACCGTCAGCTGTCTGCTGGCTCAAGTTGCCGACAAAATCTCCCAAGGGCTGCATAAAGTAACGCATCAACACATTGTGAAGCAGTATACTATGAAGGATAATTATTATAATATATTGTAACTTCAGGCTCAGAAGGGCTAGATTCCAGAGCCGTAAAGCCAGTTATTAAGAAGAAGAAGCTCAGATTGTATTCGGACGATAATATATCTTTTAATTTCTATAATAAAACACATTTATCTATCTTTTTATGAGTCATAGCCGTAAAAGTAAATTTGAATATACACTACAATCACGTATAGTCGATGTCTCGCCACAAAAGCTATCGCGTCGTATCGATTACAGTGTCGATGCGTATAAACGCACGGTCGTGGTAGTCGGGCACTACACAGGCCTTTAATCACTGCACATAATCGTCTTCTATATCGGATAACAACAGCATTTAATACGTATTATGTCGCTATCATATTAAAAAGTCGTGTTGCATATTAGGTTGCATATGACTTTTTAATATCAGGGATAATTGAAAGGAATTAGGATATCATACCTATCCATAACTGTCATCAAGTGTTTTCATATATCTTTTTAACTTAATTGTCCTATTTATATGTACATCTTCCCTATTAGCGATTCGTTGTAAACAACAGTGCCTTGCGGAAGAAATCGCTTCCAGAGCGGTAAAACCGCCTATTGTACCTTCTATATAGATAAGTACCTACATATAATTTATTTTGTTTTTCTTTTAACGTTTATTGGTGATTATAACGTTATAACTGGCTGAAAATTTTCACTAAAATAAAAAAGATCGTAGAGAAATTAAACTAAACTATAATATGGCTTCTGAATCTTTTATTGTTTTTTTAAATACTAGTAATGCTGTTAAACATTACTAATGTTCCCTTTAACCACTTCTGGTAAGCTTAAAATGTTTGTGTTAGAAGTCATTCACGACAGTAGTCGAATAGCGGATTCGAACCCACGACCTTCCGTGTTCGCGGTAAGCGCCCTGCCATTAGGCTACTGACGCTTCTATGCCAGCAACTATTCAGGTCTTACAATAAAAAAAAATATTTTTCTTCACAAAACTTAAATTAATTAGATAGTTGATTGGGGTCTCCATTTAAGCAAGTTACAAGTTTTTTTTTCTTACAAGTTCTATTCTTTGTCATTTATTATGTCTATTGTGGTGACAGCTTTGGCTATAGTTCACCGCTAATAATTTCAATGTATTGCAGGATTTGCCGAGCTGTGAGAACCCTTACCTCCTCTGGGCTTAGTAAGTAATTCCCAAAGTACCTAGACGCTGTGTTTTCGAATTAGATGTCCGTATTCAGTAAAATGTTCACAGGTGTTCCAATCATGATAACTATAACTAATGGTGTCAAAGCAAACATATTTTCAAGTAGTAAAGTTACAGCCTACATAATATACGTCGTTTTGTGTGGCAGAGATCTCCTCATCTGACTGAGAGGGTTTGACGGCAAAGAAGTGTCCACAGAGTGTCCTAATGCGTGTTGGCGGACTGTACATGTCTTAATTTTTTTTTAATTTCTTAGAAATGCAGGTTTTCTCGCGATCATGTGATCATGTGAACATGATCATCCTTCACCGCCGAGCACGTGTTTGAGTCAGTACTTGAACTTGCAATCAACAATATCATTGCTGCCGGTTTCGAACCCGGGTTGCTCGCATACTGTAGAATTCATAGTAAGGGCTAACAGCTACCACGGCTCTTATTTTAAATTAGGTTTTAATAATATAATGGCCAAATACTCAGTCCACTCAATTTTAAGATTTCATTACGTCTCGTGGTGTCACAGTCACTTTGACTGGAAGTGATAGAGACAGCACGAAACTTAACGGCGTCTTAAAATTGAACAGCGTTTGAGTATTAGGGCATGCATTTTATAAATTTCAAGTTTATCTAAAGCTGCGGGTTCCTGGCATTCTGCCAGGGGCATTAAACTGTCGCCCTTGAAATCGATAAAATGCACGGGAAGGCAACTTAATAATACTGCAGTCACACACGTGGTGTATTCAAATATAATGACAACGTATGATCACTATCATCCTCATTAGTGCAGTGGTGGTGTGAGAATGTCCTCTACCCCATATCATCCCGTGGGTGTCGTAAGAAGCGACAGAGCGAAACAAATCAAGAGGGCAGCAGCTAATAACGAGTAAAAATAAAAAAGTGCGAGTCGGACTCGCGTACCGAGGGTTCCGCAAAAATCAGTAGGTAAAGTTTAAAATTATTAAAATATTTTTATTATATGATGTAACTAAAAATTTATGCTTTTCGCTATTTTTCCTCTAGCTGTGCCATAATACGTTGTTTAGTACCAAATTTTAAGATTCTGAATTCCCGGAAAGTACACTGTAGGTTTTGATTCCCTTGCGAATGTCGAAAATTTGCGGCATAAACGGCTGTATCTTTTGATTGCGTTAGCTTAGAAGTTTGATTTTTCACAGCTCCAAGGGACAGTAGACTTGAGTATTTGATATGAATTTCAACTTGATACCTCCACGCGTTCCTGAGAAAAAGGGTCTTGACAGACGGGCAACAAAGTGATCCTATAAGGGTTCCGTTTTTTTTCTTTTGAGGTACGGAACCGTAAAAAAACTACGGTTGACAACCCGCTTGCCGAGCGTGGCAACTAATAATGTAATGACGGTAGAGTTACCGTTACAACCTACAACATATTACAAGTCCCCTGCTGGCCATAGGCCTCACCCCTAGATTGCCTCATAGATGCCTCTATATATATTTGTCATATTTGCCAAGCTTGCCAGGCGGGTTGGGAATCGCAGTTTTATATTTTTAACCAGTTTTTATCAGGAAGATGCTGCTGCCAATATTCTGTTTCAGTTTCCCTCGTATCGCCTCTTACGATATCCACGGAATGACATCTTTTTGACTCAAATACTTATACCTCTGGACAATATTTTTTATAAGATAGGGTGACAAACGAGCACACAGTCCACCTGATGGTAAGTGGTTGCTGCGGCCCATAGACATCTACATGTATCCTCAACAAAGAATCAAAATGCAGATGCGTCGTCACCCGTGAGGACTAAGTTGGAATGCCTCTTTTCCAGTAAAATGGGTCTCCGGTTCTCTACACTCACCACACGAAACACAGCTGTGTCAAGCTGCTATTTTACGCTGGTATTCTGTGAGAACGTGGTCCTTCCCCGGTCGAGCCGACACATTCGTGCTAAACTATACTACTAATATAGCTGCAGCATGGCTCTACCACGTGCATTATATCGTTATAAAGTTAAAGTTACAGCCTATAATACGTCACATTGCTAGGCACAGGCCTCCTCTCATTTCTGAGAGGGTTTTAGGGCAAGGAAATGTGCGCCGCGCTGCCCCAATGTGTGTTGCAAACTTCACATGTCTTCGAAATACTTTTTTTTCTTATTACTCAGACAGGAAGTTTTCTTCACGATGTTTTCCTTCACCGCCGAGCACGAGGTGAATAGGACTTAAAATTGCAATTAACAATTTCATTTGTGCTGGCGGGGATCGAACCCGGTTTGCTCGCGTACTGAGTAATTTACTGCGAGCGCCAACCATCTGACCTACCACGGCTCTCAATTATCGTTGTTCAGACAGAAATAATCACTACTTTTTTTTGTGGTCTATGATTATCTATACAAAAATACTAACAAAATGAGCTAATCTTCCCTTATCCTGGGGAACTCAAAACATTTGATTATTATTTTGCAAAGATATCTATATATCTATACAAATAAATAAAATTGAGGTGTCTGTTTGTAATGTTAAAATAACAGCTTATTATTATTACTAAATGCATATGAAAGTACATTATACGGTACTAATAACAAAAAACAACACTTAAAATTTTTGTCTGTCTGTCTGTCTGTTTGTTTGAAACGGCTGGACCGATTTTGACGATACTTTCACCAGCAGATAGCCGATGTTAAAGGAGTAACTTAAGATACTTTCATTTTAGAAAAAGAATTAGGGTTCCGCGCAAAAAAATTAAAACTTATGAAATCTTAGTAAATTCCACGCGGGTAAAGTCGCGGGGGGAGTTAGTTTCTAGTAAATACTTTAATAAAATACACTCGCTCGCTTCCGTTACAACGTCCAGGAGTGGGGAATGTTGACATTTCGGCGAGCCAGGTATGCGCGGGTTGCTTTGGCCTACATCAAGAATGAATGTTCGCTTATATTGAAATTGTTGTGAGGCATACTTTTATTGAGATGAGCAATCATTGCTTTATCGCGTTGATATTATGTGCAGACACGATAGAACACATAAACAAAAAGGATACAAAAGAATGCATAAATTCTGACATGAGCTGTAATGAATCTGCGCAAATAAGATTTGTTATGTTTACGCGAACACTCCACTTCTTTTTACGTGGTAGAGCCACGCTAAAACTATTTTATGGTTGTAGCACGAATGGGTCGGCTCGACCGGGGAAGGACCACGCTCTCACAGAATACCAACATAAAATAGCAGCTTAACCAAAACTATTTAGTAATCTGTGGCTTAACACTGCTTTGTTTCGTATGTTGAGTGTAGAGAACCGGAGACCCTTTTTACTAGAAAAGAGGCATTCTATCTTAGTCCTCACGGCTGACAACGCATCTGCATTTTAATCCGCAAACGAAGATAGATGTAGATGTCTATGGGCCACAGCAGTGTGCTCGTTTGTCACCTTATCCTAAAAAAAAATTCTGGTTCTGAATGTTTGTCCTTGTGCAATTTATTTGAGTGAATGGTCTCCACGATACTAGAGAAAATCCTAGTGTGGAGGTAACGTTAAAAAAAGGAAAAGAAAAAACAGAAGATGGACAGAAGTCTTCCTAATAACAATGAAATAATAAAAATCTATGGTAATTATCCCCCTTTATTGAGCAACCTATGGGAGGGATTCAACAGTGGACTTTTTATAGACTATAACGGTATTTCTTAATAATAAAATAAATGTGCATCGATGCAATTCGATTGATCCAATGTTTATAAAAATGTCACGCATGCTTCACGATGTTACGAGTTAATTTTGTCTAAACAAGAAAACGCAACGTTTACGCAATTATTAGATTTTGCATGTACTGTAAATAGACTTGTGCGTTTCAAAGTTTAATGTGCAAAAATAATAACATCCCATTTAAAATACAAAAAGTAAAAAATAATGTGGGTAGATTTAGCTTCTTTCTTAGTTGTGGTAGCTTCATATATTAAAAAAATTATAACCTTTACTAGGTTGCAAGACTAGTTTTATGCCCTGTCTGGGTAGGTATCACCCTCTATTTCTGCCGCCAAACACATAAGTAAAGAAAGTCCTTACTCTTTACTCTGTGCCTGCAATGCTGTGTTCCAGTCCGAGGCGTATAGAGAGCGAGTAAAATTAGAGGCTGTGAGGAACTGAGGAATGAAATCTGACTCCTCAGAGGTGACAATGGATCTCTGGCCTTTGTTTGAAGTTGCTAACAGGTATCAATGGGCTGTAGACGCCACTTACCATTAGATGCGCTGTTCGTTTGTTACTTCAGTTTAATTAAAAAAAAAAGGAAGAAGAAATAGTCTCTGATATATTAAGCAGTGCTCTTTTAATGCTCAACAGTTTAAACTTATAAAGTATGTATCTATTCAAGTTAATTATAACAAGGAAATTACAATACATAATGTGGTTTAACCCCTGTGATGAAAATGGCGTAGACAGCAATGCGTAAAGAGAGCGAGGGTGTAGAAACACCATTATAGGATATAGTTATATAGACGCTCGAGTACGCCGGGAGTCGGGACAATCGATTCGAGTAGCGCTCCCCTGCCGTCGCGCCGGGCATCCACCCGGCAACCACACATTCTTGGTTCACGCGAAAAGACTTCCATAAAAACTTACCTCTCAGTAAACACACCAAAGAATTGCAGTCGCTGGTAGCGAAACACTTAACCACTTTTATTAAAGTCTAACCCGCTATTAATCTTACTGACACAATCCTTTTTTACTTACACTTTTTAACAAATAGCTAATCTAGACAAGAAATAAATAACCGGCTACGTTGTGTCCGGCGCTGTTAGAATTTTAATAATAACAACGCTACCCCCACGATCGTTTGCGGCGGACTGACTGAAATGAAGATGGCGCCGACTGTGCGTTCAAGATGACGCGAGTGAATGCAGTCACGGGCGACCCGTTAGGATTTCGACCAATCACATGACGTTGCGCTCGGAATACGCCAATGACGACGTTAAGTTGCTAATGCTAAGTTATTTTAGCCGTGAAAGTTCAAAATCAGAACAAGTTCATCTACGTTCAATTGTAATTTAATTATATTTTGTGATACAAATTTTATTCAAGGTCCATGCAACTTAATTAAGCAATTAACAGTTACTGTCGGTCAATGCACCGTCAGTAACACTGCAGATGATAATAAAAAGCATTTGGAAAAATCATTGCGTTTATTTTACCGTGGGTGGTTTTAA
The DNA here is from genome assembly GCA_963668995.1 of Parnassius mnemosyne. Classification (NCBI taxonomy): domain Eukaryota; kingdom Metazoa; phylum Arthropoda; class Insecta; order Lepidoptera; family Papilionidae; genus Parnassius; species Parnassius mnemosyne. The sequence goes on along the minus strand of CAVLGL010000093.1, from coordinate 4,966,033 downwards.
CTACAATTTAATTATAATACATCGTCTTTTTTTTTATTTGAGGAATTAATACTGTTATGATAGAAGTACTACACTTTTTAATAAACCGCAAATATTTTATCATAAATTTTAACTATCAATCAATCAATATAAGTATTCTTTAGTTTACCTACACAAATATAGGTAGTACGTAGTACCTACCTAACAATAAAAGGACACTGTAGTCTATAAAAGTATGAAAGTCCAAAAAAACGCTCTAAAAGCGATTTTTCCGGATAACTTATTACGCCGTTTCAGGCTGGTCGGCGATGAAGGAAAATATCATAAGGAAACAGTACATTATACTTCAATGGAAGATATCTGAGAAATAAAAAAAAATCCGAAGATATTTTGAAGTGCACCAATCTGCATTGGGCCAGCACTACGATATTTTCTTTCTATAAAACCCTCAGGAATGAGAGGAGATCTTACTTTTGTTTTTTAGTTTTGCCTGCGCAATAAAACTGACTAAATAATATAGAAGAGGATGGTGACGGAACACACACGGAACACAATAAAAAATTTTGTACAACCGACTTCCATATACATAAAATGAGAACATCATCAATGTAGTCGAAGTCAATTAAATATGCATTATTAAGGATAACTAAAAAACTACTAATCAGATATTGATCAAATTTATATGGGACTACGTGAGTAGTACAAGCTTTCAGAGCTAGCCAGAGAAAAAGAATCATCAAAATCGGTTCACCTAGAAAAAAGTTCTAAATAAGCACATAAAAATTACAGTCGAATTGAGAACCTCTTCCTTTTTTTGAGGGCTCCAAGTCACCTTTAGAGAGCCAAGTTGAAAGGCATTTCATGTTAGTCCTCAGAAGTGATGCATCTGCAGCCTTCCTTGTTGGAAGTTTCCTGCAGGTGTCCAATGTCCAATCCAAACTTTTTACTTTTGCAGGCCATTGCTTTTTTTATAGGAGAGGGGGCAAACGAGCATGCGGCTCACCTGATGGTAAGTGACTACCGCCGCCCATGAAGAACTGCAACACCAGGGAGGGAATTGCAGATGCGTTGCCAGCCTTTTAAAAAGGAGTAGGCTCTTTTTTTGAAGGTCCTTAAGTCTTATCGGTCCGGAAAAATAGCTGATGGTAATCGATTCCACAACGAAGTCGTGCGAGGAAGAAAACATCTTCTAAATCGCACAGTGGTGGACCGCCAATCATCCAGATGGTGTGGATGGTATCGGGAGTTCTACCGCGATGTACGTTCGTGAAATTTGGCGGCTGGAATTAATCCGAACAATTCCTCAGAGCACTCCCAGTGGTAGAGGAAAGAAAATGCAAAGGGATGCAACATCTCTTCGCAGTGCCAATGAATCGAGCCGATCGGAAAGGACTCGGTCGTCGACGATTCGAGCCGCTCTGCGCTGGATGCGGTCAAGTGGAAGGAGCTGGCACTGGGGCGCCGCTGCCCAGAGATGGGAACAGTATTCCATCCCAAAAAGGGAGCCTAAAAGGTCGGCTTTGACTTTTACGGCATGGACCAGTGAGTCGTCCTCCCTGTGCAGAGATGGTAGTGATGGCTTACAGAAATTAAAAGCGAACTAGTTTCTCGCCAATTCCGCCTATGTGCTCTGACTTTGTCTTGGCAATAACTCTTTTGAAGGACCTGGAGGCGAAGTTATACTTCTATTTAAGTGTGCTGGTGTTTACATCCCGAGTTACCGAAGCCGCAGCCCAGGCTTGATAACACTCCTGCTTACTGCGTAATGCAGTCTTACAGGAGCGACCAAACCAAGGCTGAGATCTGCTTCCGATGGGTACCACAGATGATGGAATAAATATTTCCATTCCTTGTAGCACCACATCAGTGACAGAGTCAGCAACAGCGCTGGGATCATCCGGCGAGAAACAAACCCGCCCCCATGGGTAGGTCCCAATCCGCCGACCTGTAATGCCAAACACAACGGCAACCTGCAGAACGCAACTGCGAGGGTTGCGTGAGTGGCACCACACTCCGGATCAGACAATGGTCCGAAGAGCCGAGAGGGGGGGGCATCGACGGAACCTGATATCCGTCCGGATGAGAAGTCAGCAGAAGGTCCAACAGGGAAGGTGTATGATCCTCCATATCTGGAATCCGCGTAGGCGAAGTAACCAGTTGTGTCAGACCATATGCCAAGGCAGTCATAAACAGATCTCCCCGCATGATCGGTTAAACGTGAACCGAGCCATTCGGCGAGGTGGGTGATAAAATCACCAAGGATCACGATCTCTGCGGATGGGACCTGTTGTAGCAGGGAATCTGTAGCCTTTTGGACGTGGTCGATGAGTCGGTCTGTTTCGGCATTACATATTGGGACCTATAGAGGCACCCGTTGACGCGCGGATGGTCGTCGCTGTCTACGCGTAGCCAAAGGATGGACAGGTCCGAACCTTCAATACTGCCGAGGCGTCGAGAACAAATGTCCTCTCTGACATACACGCAAACTCCAGCCCGAGGCACAAAGGAGTCCTCCAATTTGTACCCCGGGCAGGAGAGATACGAAGTATCAGCCGGAGAGGACACCTGCGTCTCGGTCAGAAAGAGCAAGGCCAGCTTCGCCGTCTCGAGAAGGTTCGAGTGAAGTCCCCTGATGTTGCAGAAATTCACGGATAGCGTGGCAGGGGTCGCCTTGGTATTGTTGCTCAGTTTGCCCTGAGCAGTTATGTTTTTGAGCGGAATTTTGCCCCGCCACGCTCAGGAGTGGAATAACATGGTCGTGGATGCTCAGCGAGGGATATTCCAGGGGTGCTGGTACCCTCCTGGTGTAGTCTTTCGCGTAATTCCGCTACCATGTTGATGGCGGGGGGGGGGGGGGGGGGGGAATTGGGCCTCTGGTCACCGGAACTCACCAGACGAAACGCAGAAGCAGAACTTCTACTTCACGCCGGTATTCTGTGAGTTCGTGGTACCAACCCGGCTCGAGCCAGCCCATACGTGCAACTGCCTCGTGGCTCTACCACCGTTATATATGGGAGGCAGGCTGGGCTTCCTGCTTATTTTCGAACGCAACGCTCGAATCTCGATCGGTTAATTCGTTATAAAGGTATCAAAATTCATCGTTATAAAGATGACATTTACATACATACAAACACACGAACACACACAGCCAGACGTCCAGGTGGGTATAGTCGGAACGGCTTCCTAGGACCTCAGAACGTGGAGCATTCTCAAAATCAGACCGAAATCATTAACTTTCTACTTTTGAAAATTATTAATTTTCAAAGCGGGAAGTTAATATACCAAGTCCCACTAAATTAATAATATTTAACTTAATAAGCCTCTATAGCTCTATAGGTAAAAGCATTAAGAATTAGAACTAATTTTAAAAAAGTAATAACGCTCCACAGCACAAAAGGAAAATTTACAATCCGTGTAATTATTGCCTTTAAAGTTAAAACGGTTAAGTACCAGGATAATATTCAATATGCAACGCATAATAAATAAAATTGCGATACTTATTTACGATTGGACCTGCTGCAGTGAGTCTCATGGAAGAGCTTCTTCAGACCTTAAAATAAACCTGTTTTTAAACATCACTGCACGTTTGAGAATTTATTTATTGTAAAGAGTTTTATTTTTTAATTTCAAACAGTGTATTTCTATTTAAAAAAAGATATACATAATGTAAACACTTTTTCTTGTTAAAGTTAAATTTAATAATTTATCAGCTTTTGATAGTGATCAAAAACTTCTTTTGATGTGTGTAAACGAATTCCAATAATAATTTTATTATTGGAATTCCAATAATAATTTTTATTTAGAGTATTTCGTTTTATATTTTCAGGCAAAGTTTTTAGGTTTAAATAAAATCTATTGAAATGGAAGTCATGAGATTTTTTATCATTTCCCGTCATCATTTGCCTGGTAAGCTTCTCGGTAGCATACTTTATTCTATCTACCGACTTCAAAATGAAGGAGGTACTCAATTCGACTGTATGTTTTTTTATGTGTGTTACCTCATAACTTTTTTCTAGGTGAACCGATTTTCATGATTCTTTTTTTATTTGAAAGCTGGTGCTTCTCATGTGGACCTATATAAATCTGATCAAGGTCTGACCAATGGTTTTTGAGTTATCCTTAATAATTTTAATTGAATAGAATAACGGTGACAAACGATCACACAATTCACCTGATGGTAAGTGGATACTATGGTCCATAGACATCTACATTTATCCTCGATCAAGAATCAATATTCAGATGCGTTGTCTGCCTTGAAAATTAAGATGGAACGCCTCGTTTCTAATTAAAAGGGTCTCCGGTTCTCTACACTCACCGTACGAAACACAGCAGTGTTAAGCTGCTATTTTACGCTGGTATTCTGCGAGAGCGTGATCCTTCCCCGGTCGAGCCGACCCATACGTGCTACAACCATAATAATGCGGCAGCATGGCTTTATCACGTACAGTTCTACTAAGTACACAGTCGAACAACGACTATAGGCCTCTCCTATAGTTACCTCGTAGAGGTATATTTGCCATGTTGCCACGCTCCGCAAACGGGTTGGCAACCGCAGTATTTTGTTTTTAGTTGTTATTAGGAAGACGTTGCTGCCCATCTCCTGATTTGTTACCCTCTGTCCCCTCTTACGACACCCACGGGATGATAAATGGGGTAATGGATATTCTTACACCGCCTCTACGCGGATTCTACCAAGTACAGTCTACCACATTTATTACAGGAATCTTTGGAAGTGGAGTAACAAAGAATATTAAGTTACCCTGAATTACTTAATAATAAGCAGTTAATGTAACATTTTCTTTACTAACAAGTTTAGTATCTCACTCGTAAGTCATTACCTCATTTCTTACTGTGGATGTCTTACTGTGGCAAATGTCAGAAATAATCTATGGCTTCCTTCTAACGTAGCTTTGACTTAATTAAGTACAATGTTATGCTGTGCCTCTTTCTTGTAACGCCTGTTTGACAAATAAATATTTTAAAGAAAAAAAATATAAGTATAACTTTTTTTTCTTTAAAGAACGTTACCTCCACACTACGATTTTCTCCTGTATCGTGGAGGCTGTTTACATATATAAATTTCACAAGGACAACATACAGTTAAAGTTAAGTTAGTTAAAGCACAGAATAAATAATAGTACTATATATATAGTAAGGCCGGCAACGCATCTGCAATTGCCGTGGTGTTGCGGTTGTTCATGGGTGGCGGTAGTCACTTACCGTCAGGTGAGCCGCATGCTCGTTTGCCCCCTCTTCTATAAAAAAAAAACTACGTAGTTAAAGTTACAGTCTAGGTAAATACGTCCCACTGCTGGACACAGGCCTCCTCTAATTTCTGTGAGGGTTTTAGGGCAAAGAAGTGTCCGGCGCTGCCCCAATGCGTTCTGGCGAATTTCTTCGAAATATTTTTTCTTATTTTCACACATGCAGGTTTACTCACGCTGGTTTCCTTCACCGCCGACCACGTGTTAAATCAGCACTTAAAATTGCAACTGCAGGGTGATATAGACATTTCTAAAACTTTCTTTTCTAAGACAAACTACTTTTTTTTAGAATTCCTTACTTGCTTAAAAATTTTCTTCAGGATGTAGTAATTCTTTTGTTTTATTCTTTTTTTCGGTGCAGTCTTCAAAGGCTTAATTGTCCCAAGTATATAAGAAAAAATAGCAAGCGGTTTGTGAACGGAAAATCGGTAGCAGTTTAATACTTATAAAAGGTATTAGTGTTTTTACAGCGAGGACTTAGCCCCTGAGCTATCACGCCCGCGCCGGTGAAGGAAACATCGTGAGGTAACCTGCATGTCTGAGAAATATAAAAAATGTTTTAGAGAGATTTGTTTGATTGAGCTTCGACCTCTCTTCACTTTAGGTGGCGACTCCTCGAGAGGAAACACCCAGACAGCAGACTGTCTCTTACTTTCAGGATCATAACAAAAAATCGAGCTTTCGTCACTCGTAAGTATGTCAAACAAAGCATTTGAGTAACCTCCGTTAAATCTTTGAACCATTTCACGACACCAATCAACACGAAAGAGTTTTTGGGCCTCTGTCAAATTATGAGGTATCCACCGGACACAAAGCTTCCTGAGCGCTAAATGTTCATGGAGGATTTTGTGCACTTGACTCATACCTATGCCTAAGCTTGTCCGAATCTGCTGACAAGTTACTCTTTTGTCAGTCTCTATCATACGCCGCACAACACTGAAGACTGTCCCTCACACAGATCATCATCAAAAAAAATCTCATACGCTGCCAAATCGTAAACATTTACGTGGTAGAGCCATGCTGCAGCTATATTAGTAGTAAAGTTGTAGCACAAATGGGTCGGCTCGACCGGGGAAGGACCACGCCCTCACAGAAAACCAGCGTAAAATAGCAGCTGAACGCTACTGTGTTTCGTATGGTGAGTGTAGAGAACCGAAGACCCTTTTTACTGGTAAAGAGGCATTCCATCTTAGTCCTCACGGGTGACAACGCATCTGCATCTTGAGTCTTTATTGAGGATAGATGTAGTAGTCTATGAGTCACAGTAACCACTTACCATCAGGTGGACTGTGTGTTCGTTTGTCACCCTATCCTATAAAAAAAATACATACACAATAATATTGACAAAGAGTTCCATTTCCAAAATTTGAACTTATTTTTTTATAATATCGTTTAAAAGTGGCCAGTTCTACAAACTTTCAGTTTCGCTCTTGTTATCCGTTGGTCACTCTGATACCACTGTGGATATCCTTATTTCTTAGTTTACCACGCAGAGAAACCCCAAGCATAGCCCTCTCCATAGCTCACTTAGCGACCTTGAGCTTCCTCATATGGCCAGCATTGAAGGACGATGTCTCAGATCCATAACTTATCACTGGCAAGTGGCAACACTCACTCACTGGTTGTACAATCTCATTTTCAATTTTTGAGGTATACCTGACGAGAAGATGTGAGAAGATGTGTCGTAATCTCCCGAACGCTGCCCAGCCGAGTTGAATCCGTTGATTGTCCAGGTAAACATACTCATCAACGACTTCGAGCGTAATGCTCCCAACAACTACCGGCATAGGTGTGACATGGACTTTATACATTATCTTGTTTTGTCCATGTTCATCTTAAGACCTATCCGCTGGGAGGCACTATTGAGGTCATTGAGCATAGTGCTTAAGTACTCCAGCGATTCTGCCATAAGGACTAAGACTATATCGTCGACAAATCGAATGTGAATGATGTAAAAAAGTGGTAAAATTAAAAATTTTGTACAACCGACTTCAACATAAATAAAATGAAAACATTATCAGTAGTGTAGTTGTACCACTTCTAGACCACCTGAGTCAGACGTGGTTCAACGACGTTCGTCGACGCCCGATCCTAAAAAAAAAAAAAAAAAGTTTTGGCATGCTCTGATCACGAATCCGCGGTCCATTTTTGTGTAGAATGCACGGTTCCGGAGATGTGTAGAACAATTAGCTAATATCTAATTGATATCCGGTAAGGGCCTCCACCGTCATTAGCGTCCCATTGTTCCTATTTCTATTGTTCTATTGTTCATTAATCACCCTCATTGCAGCGTGTGCGTCGACTATATCAGTGCTATTGTTTATTATAATTCTTTGTTTATACAACGCTAATCTGAATCATCAATAAAACACATTACATAATTTTGTTACAATTTTTATTTATAAAATACAAAATCTTATTAATTATTATCTATAAAATAGGAGCGAAACATCTCATCCACTAAAATATCGTTGTACAATGTGTTCCTTGTAAATATACTCGTAAAACTATGTATTGAACATCCTTGAAACTTATATAGTAAATACATTAAGCAATATTCGCCACAAACTGAAGTCCACTCATTCTGAATCCTATCAACATTCCAGTTCCATCTTTTACAATTCCTTTTTAAAAACTCTAGATGATATCGTACAGGTGATCGTCCATATGAATCAAAATATTGACCGACGTCATTCGTATCGATATATAAAGCTACCCAATGTGACCCTGGTTTATCATCTGTATCCAAATTACATATTATATACGTTGGTACGTGGGTATACATAGGCAGTCTATTAGCTGCATAAACATTATTTTCTAGACTGGGGTGAATCTTTTTCAGATGTTGTTGTACATCTAGTGTATCCATGATATTACTGCTATTAGTAGATTATTACAGTAACTAGCAACTCAATGAATAACATAGGAATGGTCAATTATAGTGATTTCTACATATTAAATTGCATTTTTGTGATATACAAATCGTACTTGAGTCATTGATCACCAAACAAAACACAATACGAAGAAATGTTGAGATAGGCAACGGAAATGTGAGATAAACTGATATGTTTCTAAATATTAAATTGCATTTTTGTGTTATACAAATCGTACTTGAGTCATTGATCACCAAACAAAACACAATACGAAGAAATGTTGAGATAGGCAACGGAAATGTGAGATAAACTGGTTGACGCATAAAGTAATTATCAACTCATTACGGAAATACTTTAGATTAGAATTTTTACGTACTGGTGGTATATAAGACCAACAAACGCAGTCATCGAGTTAGTGTACGGTCGTTTGGCTACCGTGGATCTATCAATAGTACATTTGTGTTACTTCAATACACCAAAGGCTATGGATGTAAGTGTTTATTCTATTGACTAAATTACTTTTTTTCTGTTATTTTCATGTGTGTGTGTATTATTTTATTTAAATATTGTGTATGTATATGATTAAGCCGTGGTAACTCAGATGGTTAGCGCTAGCTGTAAATTTCACAGTACGCGACCCGGGTTCGATCCCCGCCAGCACCAATTAAATTGTTAATAGCAATTTTAAGTGCTTATTACCACGTGCTTGGTGGTGAAGGAAAACATCGTGAGGAAACCTGCATGTCTGAGAAAATTTCGAAGGCATGTGAAGTTCACCAACACACATTGAGGGAGCGCGGCGGACATTTCCTTGCTCTAAAACCCTCTCAGAAATGAGAGGAGGCCTATGTTCAGCAGTGGACTTTAATAGGCTGTAACTTTAACTTTTTTAACTTTTATGATTAAGTGTTAACAAATTGATATTAACATGATAACTGTGTTGTTGCAGAAATCATTGAGCTTCGATGAAGATACCTATAAACAGTATTACTACTCGCCACTCTCCCCTCAAGAAGAGAGTGATAACCTCGTCATTAATAATAACACATGCGATGGTGGAAAAAGAAAATCGCAATCGATTGATCATTTTTTTGAAGCTGAATCAAAAATAAAAAAGAGGAAGCTGTTATCATCAACCGTAGCACGAGCCGCTAGAGATGGTGTATCATACATTTCTACTAATTCTGACGACGGAGACCAAGCGACGCATCTCATCAAAATTGAAATGTACGATATGAAGAAGCTATCCAAGATTCCAACTACTGATCATTGGAAACATGCTTCCACTAGAATTAAATATTACGTAAAGACTAATAAGGATAGCATCTACGACAACACAAACGCCCTCGTATACAATATAACAAAGACAATAGCAGAAAGTGAAAAAGTTAAAAAATACTTTTTTAACAATGACAGTCATTAGCTGATCATTAGTGAATGTGATTCTGTTTACTTCAATTACAGGAAGACAAGAGCGGAAGGAAGAGATGAGTGTGGCATACGTGTACAAAACACATCATTGAATAACAAAACTACAACACTGAGTGGAGAAGAAAACGAGAAGAGTATGCAGTACTCAAGAGCTGAATATCCATTCTTCAGTTCAAAATCTAGCCGTTTGCTTAGTTTCGAAAACTGGCCTCTAGTTATGCGACAGAAACCTGAAGATCTTGCCGAAGCTGGTTTCTTTTATACTGGCCATGCAGACGGGACCAAGTGTTTCCATTGTGGTGGTGGTTTAAAAGATTGGGAAGATGATGATGATCCTTGGCAGCAGCATGTTCAGTGGTTTAGTCAATGTGCTTATGTAAAATTTCAACTCGAACAGTGTTTTGTATTAGATTAAATAGAAGATTTATAAAGAAATAAAAAAAATATATTGCATACAATTTGTTTTATTTAATTTTATAACGTTTCACATAGTTACATACACACAAAATGCATTACACATAACACATAAAATCTAACGCACAACACATATTATAACCTTAACTACTATAGTCTACAGTAACATTTCTGTTTTTATCTATCTCAATAATATTATCAAACTCAGCATAAACTATACAGTTAATTGTTTGTATTAATGAGGATTCAAATCGTACTTCTATTCTTACACTACCATGCTTTATGAGATTCCAATGAGTTGATGAGTTAGCTGATAAATCAGGAGTTAAGTCAAATGCTAATAGACAGTAACCTTTGCCATACTGTTCACAAGAGATTCCATTTCCTTCATTAAGAAAGTGAATACCAGTTCCCGAGAATAGAGTATGATATGCTGATGTAAATATGCTATTATTAAAAGATGGTTGCAAAGCTTTTGAAGGTATTTGTTGACCATCAATATATAAGCTGAAAGAATTAATACCATAGTTTTCAAAGTTAAATGGATTTTTAGTAAGGGAACCATTAAATGCAGAATTGTTCACAAATCCAATTATACATCTTTTCGGTACCTGTCCTAAAAATATATTATCAAGAGTTTTTCCTTGAACACCCGAAGGAACTGTTAAAACTTTTACTTCAGCTCGAGTAATAGGATATTTAGCAGTGGTAGAAGCTAAAACTTTTTGATGTGCGAGTAATACACTTGGATTAATTCGTGCTCGTCGAACAATAAGAGTTGCGTCCGTAATGCAAACTTTAAACTTTACATCGTTTGATCCAACAATTAAATTAAAACTCTCTCTTGATCGAACCAATTTAACACTCATTTCAACACCATTAATTAAAAATTTATCTTGGTTAAAAATGTCACCGTGAAGATGACCAATCATTTCTATTTCCTTACTTTCACTAATCAATTCCTGTCTTTTAACAAATCCTATGTTTTTACCATCTGTAGAATCCATTTTTCCTGCTGTATCCTCATACCAAAGATTACAAGTAAGATGAGATTGTTTAGCAGCAGGGGCATAGTTTAAAAGGGTTTCCATGTATGCTCGATATGCATAGGTATTATTAGGTGGTGATACAAGTTTTTGGTTTAAATAAACATCAAGTTGACTAAAAAGTGAATGCAGCCAATTATTTACAGGTGCTACTATTGTAGTAGATACCAAGTTAGTTGAATCTTGATTTAATACTTTTGCCTTTATGTGGAGTAATGTATGAGACAAATCTATGTAGTCATCGCCGGTCCCAGGAACTTGAAACTCGATAGGTCCATCATCACCAAGAGATGAAATTGGTTTATAATGAATCCACAATCCATTTTCAATGCTAGTTTGTGTAGACGGTAGTGCAAACAAATCCAATTCTGACTTAACGCACTCGCAAGAATGATTATGAAGAAAAGACATATTTAGTTTGAAAATATATCTTTGATATTTTTTGGTTTTAGACTAAGTTTTTTCGCAGCTTTCACTTTAGCAGTTAATGGTGGAATGAACGATGTCAATCGTTTTCTTTTAGTTTTATACCCAGATCCAGTCATGTTAAATTGATCAATTTTCTCATCAGCCTTTCGTTTTAAATTCGTACTAACTTGCTTTAGACGATCTTTTATTGAGGCTTCCATAGGACGGGCTTGAACCATATCCGATAAAAGTCCTACTCCAGCGCTTAATGCCTCCTTACCAATCACTCGAGCACCACTTGAAAGTAAAGGTAAAACTGATCTGAATAACCCCCCTAAGAAGCTCCCAATATCATGACCGCGTTGATATGGTGAACCCTTATAAATTACTCCAACTCCTGATCCAGCTTGATGTGTATAATAATTTTCATATGGACATTTATGATGATCACGAAGAGAATTCATTATTATAATTTTCGGAAATGTAGTTTAATACACACGGTTCCAAACTGGAATGGTATTTTTTGTCCTGTACTCGATCTTATAACTATTTCCAACGTATCGAACTCTCTTCGCATAACAGGTAAGTAGTGAGGTTGAGAGAAAACGTGCATTTTATTTGCACCATAAATGTATTTTGTAGGATCTAATGAAATGACTCTTAATAAAGGAGTCATAACATCACCCACAATCTGAGGATCGATAATGTCGCAATATAGAAATAGTTGAGATGGTAACCCTAAGTGTAAATTAGCAGGACACTTTCCAAAATTTCTCTCTAGGAGATTTTTATTTGGTTCATAACCTAGCTGTAAACTTAATTTGGGTGATAATGTTACGGATGTTATATTTTTATCCAATACCGAAATAGACACAAATTTTGTTATTTCATCATAGCGAAATTTTAAGTTCTCTCCGATACCATTTAACACTCTTAAAATATGCTCAACGTTATCATAGTTGGTAGCTGGAATATGTTTTTTGTAGTACACTGTGGATGGCTTATCTTCATTAGGCATTAACATAGATTTTGTAATGTATATAACATTTTCATGGTCTTGAACAGTAAACATGGTACATGGATATTGAAACTCGACAACTCCAACCGACCATTCACCTTCTAATTTTATAGCTTTTGGTAATTTCGTTGAAAAATTTGTGGTCTTGTTATCAGGAAAGTATTCCATTGAACTATTGCTGAGCAAAGTTAAATAGAAACTTTCTTTATTCATATTTCTTTTAAACTAGAAGCTAAAATCCAACTGTTAAATTTATCTGGATAACCTTTCCACTTCACTAATACTTCTTTTCTGTTACTTGAATAACGAGTGTCAATTATTTTATCTATTTTATGTTGTGAGGTGGGGTTGTAAGTGATTTTCTGTAATTCTCTTTCATAAAAAGTACCAATTATTGGTTCATTTTGTAAATCTGTTATTGTATAAACAACCCATGGAGATCTATCAATTATTGAAGATATAATAAATATTTCATCACTCCAATTTGATTCATATCCTTTTTGGAATACATGTTTATATTTAGTTATTCGAACATAATCACCCACATTGAAATTTGGTTTAGGATTTTCTAAAGAAAGTTTTTTTGACCGTCTATCATAAAGATTAGTCCAAACTGTCATAATATTGTTGGAATTTACATCACATGGGCACATCTTAATACTAGAGTGAAAGCTGTGATTATAAGAGTATATTAAATCTTGTAAAACATCTATATATCTATAAGTATTATTATGAGTGAAATAACGCCACATTTTCATTTTTAGTGTTCTTTGAAATCGTTCAACAATACTGGCCTTAATGTCAGGATTGTTAGTGGTATAGTAATTAATCTTTTTGGATTTAAAGTATTTTTGTACATCTTTTGAAACAAATTCTGTACCTTTATCGGATTGTATGTGAGTAGGTGTTAAATTACTTTCAGTAAATATACTTTCAAAACATTCTTTAGTTGTTTCTGAGTTTTTCTTTTTCATTGGTCTTGCAAAAGCATATTTACTAAATACATCAATAATACAAAGTATATATACTTGAAACCATCATTATATTGAGAATAAGTTCGCATATCACTTAAATCAGCTTGCCACAGTTCATTAATATTTGATAGAATGTACCTATTACGCGGGAATTTTTTTCGAATGGGTTTATGTAATGTGTATGTTTCTTGTGATTTTAACCATTCCTTTACTTGCTTTTTATTCATTTTACCCTTCATGGCTTTTGATAATTTATCAATACTACCAAAACCAGCGGGATTAGATGGATCATAATAAATCCTGTTAATTTCTTCTAGTACGGAGTCCATTTTTCCCACTCAAGTCCTTTACGTATTTTAGTTGTAGACTTTTTATCTCTACTGCACGGTGTAGAAAACTCTTGAACTTCAATCTCAGAGGGTTTGTTCAGATCTTTTGCTTGAAGTTGGTTAATAAACTCACATCTCCTTGGATTTCCAATATAAGTAAGTGGTACTTTAATATCTTTTAATGCTTCAGCAAATCTAACCCACCCTACCGGATCACTTCTTTTTAGGGGTCTTAGTGAATCATTTATTAAATCAACAATATTACTTCCAGGAATTTTTTCACTATCAATTATGACTGTACCTTCGTTATCCCAATGTATTTTACTTTTACTTGTTTCAACTAAGTTTAATAATAACTGCCCTTTTTTATGATAAGTTTTTGGTATTAAACTGAGTATTTGAGCTGGTGTGTAAAGTGGATTTTCATCATTTTCTTTACTTTTAATGGATCGATTCTCCTCCAGCAAAGATTCAATATCAACTGAAGTTTTTAGATCTCTATCTTTATTTTTAAAACCAATTTTTGACTCATTTGAATCTTCATTAGATGTATCAGAATAAATTGGTAATTTGAGTGGTTGACGATCCTCTTCGGTAAAATGAAGGTATCTTTGCAGTGTTTGTAAATATAATATCCATTTCTTTCGGTCTTCCGTCTTACTATTCATAATATTTTGCATTTCAATATCTAATCGAGATAAATTACTATTAACCTTATTTTCTTGTTTTAATTTTTCAATCAATCCAGGTTCGATAAGTATCATTTTCTTTGCATTTTCCATGTTAACTGGCTAGTCCACTCACTAATCCACTCAATATTGCACCTAATATTGTTGGTAAGAAAGCCCCTCCTTTTTGTATAATTATATTTTTTCTTAGTTTATGTTTACACTTACGTACTAGTTTACGGAGTATGTTTTTATGTTTATTCAATTTTTGTTTATCCTGATCTTTAAGAGGTACTTTTCCTTGTAAAACGTTATGAATACACTCACAAATACAGTTAATTTCTTCTTCATCACACGTTTTAAGTAATGCTCTTTGATATTTTGGTTTAAGCGTATGCAAAGCGGTTAGCAAATGTTTATACGTTGTGAGTCGACGATGCATCATTTAGCAATGATTTCAATTGTTTGATTCTTGGTGTATTTAAACTCTTTTGTGGGGACGTAGACTGTACAGAAACCATTAAATGGAAAGACATTTGTCTTGATACGACAAAAATCATTGGTATTCTGTTTTAAATCTACCATTAAATATCCATGCGCCTCTAGAGTTGCATCCCTGTAGGCATTTTCAATGAATTTTGGGTTATCTGGTGATACTTGTCTTGCTAAATATCTTATTTGAGTTTTATCTCGAGGGTTTTTAAAATATATTATATAACTTGAGTTTACAGATATGTCTCTTTGCCCTTTACCCTGATGAAATAAATTTTGTGTTAGATAAAATAAATTAAGATTCCTGTGATGACTACCTTTTGTAAATATATCCACAATTCTTCCATCGGACTCTCTCATTAGATCATCAATAATAACAAGATGTGGGTTTTCACCATCAAACATATTAAGATTTGGAATTCCTTGATGATAGTTAACATTTGGTAAATTATATAATGGTTGCATTTCATCAAAGCACCATGTGATCTGATTAAAATCACAATTACATATTTCTGTAACTGATTTTATGAAATTTGTTACAAAATTTGACTTCCCACACCCACTTGGTCCTGCCACAATAGCAGTGAACGGATGGATAAAGTGAAACATAACACACGTCTAAAGTTCAAAGGGGTGAAATAAAAAATGAAAGTGTTGGTGTAAACAATTAATATATATTCCAAAAATTATATAAAACAGAATTATCTGTATACTATTTCTAACACAATTAGTACATCATAATTTTACAATTAACTCAACCTCAAATAAATAGAAACAACAATTAGTACATCATAATTTTACAATTAACTCAACCTCAAATAAATAGAAACAACAATTAGTACATCATAATTTTACAATTAACTCAACCTCAAATAAATAGAAACAACAATTTACTTAAATTATTTACAATAAAACAATGTTTAAATATGTAATAAACTACGTCATATTATAGTATTATCATAATTTTACAATCAATATAAATTTTTCTTAAACGCAGACATAAAAGTAAAAACTATCAACACTTAACGCAGTTTATAATGACCCCAAGCTAATGTTTCAATATTATTATCTAAAATATGTCTCTTTGTGTCATTATATGATAAACCTATCTTATTTAATTTTTGTGTGAAAATTGTGTGTTTAATTGATTTAAATCTAAGCATGCTATAATATTGCACTTTTTTATTAAATAGAGAAGACTTATAACTATTCATTGTCATCTTTTTAGTGATACATTTATTTACCCCTTTTGCCTTGGCTATAGTCTTATTCTCTAAGTTAAAAGCGTACATTTTGGATCGTAAACCCACAAATTCTTTCATGATTTTACCATTATTTTCATCTTTAAAAAAACCTAATTTCTTTTTATTTAATTTTGGATATTCAAAAATATTATTTGTATCATAATCTGAGGTATCAAAGTATGATGAAAGGTCAGGTTTTATATCAGTGTAAAATCATTTGTAAATATATGATATATTAAACTATCCGTATCTGTATACAATAATTTGATTTTACTAAACTTTTTAATCATATAGTTATAATGAAAATCACACATTAATGTTTTTGAAATATCTAAAATGCAAAACCCTAAATAAATTGGTTTGTTATATATTAACTTCGTTTTTCGCAACTGAACCGCAACTAGGTTTTCCGAAAATATTGAAAGGCTATGAAATTGTGGTTTAGCGATTAGATCTTGAGCACCTAAAGCTTTACCCTGGTTCTCCCAGTGCGTAACTAATTTTATGTTAACCCTTTTTTCAATATTCTCCATAGTCTTACCGAAGACTGAATTATTCATTAATTTATAAAAATCTTTTTCGAAATCTGATTTTGCTAAAGTTCTTAATTTTGTGTTTAGATCTATGTACATCTTCAACCAGGGAGACTGTTTAAATTTTAAAACTCTATGAATTTTAGTTAATTTAACCCCCATTTCTATGCACTGCTTTAAATTTCTGTAATGAATTACATATTTATCTTTATTATTTAAATTTGGGACTAGTTTATTCTCATTAATATTGCCTACACAAATGTTTTCTGGACATAAAGGAAAGTCCGAATGTAAATCATGAAGTTCATCTGGATATTCCAAATCAACTTCTAAAATAAAACCGAAGTCTGATGTCTTAGACACATTAAATTCTGTATTTGGATTTACCCATTCGAATCCACCAGTAGGAAGATATTGAGACATAGCCCAACCATATAAATTGTTGGCATCAAAATATGTGATATATGAATTTGGTTTCCCTGTATCATAATCCTCCATGTATTTGTTATTAGCTCTAGCATAACGATTACTACATTGAGATACACCACCTCTGATACCTGATCTAATAAATGCAATTTTCTCATAATCTGTTAAAAGTTCTAATTCTATTTTTGTATATTTTAACATTGCATCCCAACTTAAACCGGGTGCTGTGTAATAATGGGCAGGGTCTAAATCATATGTATTAATACATAACTTTCTAAAGTTTTCAAATACATCGGATAAAAGTAAAACGTCTGTTTTTAAATATAGGTTTGAATAATCTAGCATATTACAACACCCAAAATGTTCCCAAACATCTTTAGCATGATTGTAATCATCATTTGAAATATGTGAATCTGTGAGTGAACTATAAAAACATTTTTGTTCAGGGAGCGATGTTAGACTTAAACTATCATATTTAGTCATAAGTTCATATGGATAAACACCTTTCCGTTTTAAACGAAAGAAATCTTCATCATTAGGGTAATTTCTACGTAATTCTTGAAATTGATCATTACTGAGATTTTTGGCCAATTCTTCTAATTTACACGATAAAAACTTAAATGAATCTAAGAATCTCAATATAATTTCGTGGTTATTCACTTTTAATTTTTTGGAAAAGGATATATATTTTTCTTTATTTTGAGGGATAACTTCGACTTCACCATCACAAAAGTTTAACGCGTGAACAATAAAATGAGCATCATAGTGACTAAGGTTGTGTAAAAATATTGGTATATAACTAGGTGTTCTGATCTTCGAACAACATGATTCATGAGCAACACCTATAAAACTACCAGTGTACCAATCAAAATCATAAAAATGTTTTGCCAACTCAGTTTCACAAATATGACAAATGGTTGCATTTGAAATTTGGTTTTTGTCTTCATTTGTTAGCGGAAGTGGTGGATATTTTTGAAGTCTATTTATTTCTTTTAGATTGTTAGATAAACTTTCCATAAACACTTGTGCACAGTTGGGTCCGCAATATGTTACATATTTTGATAATTTATCATCATATGAACATTTTATATAATATCCAAAACTATGTACTTCATGTTTCTGAATATTATGAGTGAAAGGTTTGGAAGGATCGTTAGAACATGATTCTATTGGTTTTAAAAATGCTTCAAAATCAGCATAAACTACGAATGGTATCTTTAACTTTTTTTCATAACTATCAAATTTAATTTTATCATTTGAAATAGGTTGACCAAACCAATTCTTTTTTTTTAAAGTTTCACTGTTTGGTAATACTGTACAAATGTGAGCACAATCGTATTGTTCATGGTTATTTAACCTTTCCTGAGATGGAAAACGAAGTAGACATGCTTCACAAATGTACATGATGTGACCGTCTTTTGAAATTTGTTTACTAACTAACCGCGATAAATTTTTTATATAGCAATAATGATTTTTTGTATCCTTGGAAAAAAATAATAAATTGATATGTCTATCTTTACGACACTTTGTTAAAAATAATGGACCTACTATAGAATTACATCGTTTTTCTTTATTATATTCTAACCCAAAAACATTAATACTAATATCATTTAATTTCTCTACTTTTGCTATGTCAGAAATTTTAACTGGAAAGGAAATACCATCAAATTTAAGTTTATTTGCATGTTTAACGTACGATGATACCCGATCGGTGTGTTTGTTTACAGGATATAACGCCGAGAGTAACGCCCATTTAAAACAAAAATAATCCTTGTTTTTTACATTTATAACAGCCTTTTTTAATTTTATGTCACGAGGAAGATCTATGTATGAAGTACCGCGTAGGGGGTTAAATTTATTAACATTCATGTCTATAGATTTTATGTTTTTTAGACTCCATCCACTATCTTTTTTTTCGAAAGCACTAATTTTAGTAGTAATTGTATCATTTAAAGATGAAAGAAAAATATTTAAGTCATCTCCTTGACAAATAATATAGTTAAGCGTTTGAAAATCGAACGTATCATGAATATCTTTAGTTTGTTGAACAAAATCAGCATGCAATATGAAGTTTACCTTAAAAATTATGTGTTGATGAATACACTCTTGTAATACAAATAAAATATCATCTTTAATAGAATTTAAAAATAGTTCAGGAGTTTCAAAATTTACCCATGTCGAACGATCTACTCTACTCTTGATTTTATAAGTTAAAATCCTATTTCCAAAAGCAGATTCAATAACACTAACGTTTGATAAAGAATTATGTGAATTTAAAAGATTATTTTTATGAACATTACTTTTAAAATGATTAGCTAAATACCGTTTCTTGATAAATATATGGCACGTTGGACATTCCACTTGATCATCGTTACTGATACTGTTCCCTGCAGAGGTATGCGCTTCTGCTTCCGTTGTTGGTTTTTTGATGATCTTGGATTCTTTGCTGCACGTTCGCTTCGTTCCTCTTCCAAGTTGTAGTGGTTGACTGCTAAAATGTTTAAATTTATTAAAAACTGTATAAGACAATATGTAAATTATGATCGAAATGAATGTTTATTTTACATACTTAAACTGTGTTTCAACCATCGCACAGTGATGATACAACTCATCATCGTATGACGAATCGAACAGTTGACCCCTCTCCATTTCTTCACAAACTTTAGACAACTCCTGATTTAATTCGCTATTGAATAGTTCCGTATTCTCTTCCATGATTGTGGAGAAAAAAGCACTGGTGCACACTTCACTGAAGTTTTCCCTTCCTCTTTTTTATTTTTGATTCAGCTTCAAAAAAATGATCAATCGATTGCGATTTTCTTTTTCCACCATCGCATGTGTTATTATTAATGACGAGGTTATCACTCTCTTCTTGAGGGGAGAGTGGCGAGTAGTAATACTGTTTATAGGTATCTTCATCGAAGCTCAATGATTTCTGCAACAACACAGTTATCATGTTAATATCAATTTGTTAACACTTAATCATAAAAGTTAAAAAAGTTAAAGTTACAGCCTATTAAAGTCCACTGCTGAACATAGGCCTCCTCTCATTTCTGAGAGGGTTTTAGAGCAAGGAAATGTCCGCCGCGCTCCCTCAATGTGTGTTGGTGAACTTCACATGCCTTCGAAATTTTCTCAGACATGCAGGTTTCCTCACGATGTTTTCCTTCACCACCAAGCACGTGGTAATAAGCACTTAAAATTGCTATTAACAATTTAATTGGTGCTGGCGGGGATCGAACCCGGGTCGCGTACTGTGAAATTTACAGCTAGCGCTAACCATCTGAGTTACCACGGCTTAATCATATACATACACAATATTTAAATAAAATAATACACACACACATGAAAATAACAGAAAAAAAGTAATTTAGTCAATAGAATAAACACTTACATCCATAGCCTTTGGTGTATTGAAGTAACACAAATGTACTATTGATAGATCCACGGTAGCCAAACGACCGTACACTAACTCGATGACTGCGTTTGTTGGTCTTATATACCACCAGTACGTAAAAATTCTAATCTAAAGTATTTCCGTAATGAGTTGATAATTACTTTATGCGTCAACCAGTTTATCTCACATTTCCGTTGCCTATCTCAACATTTCTTCGTATTGTGTTTTGTTTGGTGATCAATGACTCAAGTACGATTTGTATAACACAAAAATGCAATTTAATATTTAGAAACATATCAGTTTATCTCACATTTCCGTTGCCTATCTCAACATTTCTTCGTATTGTGTTTTGTTTGGTGATCAATGACTCAAGTACGATTTGTATATCACAAAAATGCAATTTAATATGTAGAAATCACTATAATTGACCATTCCTATGTTATTCATTGAGTTGCTAGTTACTGTAATAATCTACTAATAGCAGTAATATCATGGATACACTAGATGTACAACAACATCTGAAAAAGATTCACCCCAGTCTAGAAAATAATGTTTATGCAGCTAATAGACTGCCTATGTATACCCACGTACCAACGTATATAATATGTAATTTGGATACAGATGATAAACCAGGGTCACATTGGGTAGCTTTATATATCGATACGAATGACGTCGGTCAATATTTTGATTCATATGGACGATCACCTGTACGATATCATCTAGAGTTTTTAAAAAGGAATTGTAAAAGATGGAACTGGAATGTTGATAGGATTCAGAATGAGTGGACTTCAGTTTGTGGCGAATATTGCTTAATGTATTTACTATATAAGTTTCAAGGATGTTCAATACATAGTTTTACGAGTATATTTACAAGGAACACATTGTACAACGATATTTTAGTGGATGAGATGTTTCGCTCCTATTTTATAGATAATAATTAATAAGATTTTGTATTTTATAAATAAAAATTGTAACAAAATTATGTAATGTGTTTTATTGATGATTCAGATTAGCGTTGTATAAACAAAGAATTATAATAAACAATAGCACTGATATAGTCGACGCACACGCTGCAATGAGGGTGATTAATGAACAATAGAACAATAGAAATAGGAACAATGGGACGCTAATGACGGTGGAGGCCCTTACCGGATATCAATTAGATATTAGCTAATTGATCTACACATCTCCGGAACCGTGCATTCTACACAAAAATGGACCGCGGATTCGTGATCAGAGCATGCCAAAACTTTTTTTTTTTTTTTTTAGGATCGGGCGTCGACGAACGTCGTTGAACCACGTCTGACTCAGGTGGTCTAGAAGTGGTACAACTACACTACTGATAATGTTTTCATTTTATTTATGTTGAAGTCGGTTGTACAAAATTTTTAATTTTACCACTTTTTTACATCATTCACATTCGATTTGTCGACGATATAGTCTTAGTCCTTATGGCAGAATCGCTGGAGTACTTAAGCACTATGCTCAATGACCTCAATAGTGCCTCCCAGCGGATAGGTCTTAAGATGAACATGGACAAAACAAGATAATGTATAAAGTCCATGTCACACCTATGCCGGTAGTTGTTGGGAGCATTACGCTCGAAGTCGTTGATGAGTATGTTTACCTGGACAATCAACGGATTCAACTCGGCTGGGCAGCGTTCGGGAGATTACGACACATCTTCTCACATCTTCTCGTCAGGTATACCTCAAAAATTGAAAATGAGATTGTACAACCAGTGAGTGAGTGTTGCCACTTGCCAGTGATAAGTTATGGATCTGAGACATCGTCCTTCAATGCTGGCCATATGAGGAAGCTCAAGGTCGCTAAGTGAGCTATGGAGAGGGCTATGCTTGGGGTTTCTCTGCGTGGTAAACTAAGAAATAAGGATATCCACAGTGGTATCAGAGTGACCAACGGATAACAAGAGCGAAACTGAAAGTTTGTAGAACTGGCCACTTTTAAACGATATTATAAAAAAATAAGTTCAAATTTTGGAAATGGAACTCTTTGTCAATATTATTGTGTATGTATTTTTTTTATAGGATAGGGTGACAAACGAACACACAGTCCACCTGATGGTAAGTGGTTACTGTGACTCATAGACTACTACATCTATCCTCAATAAAGACTCAAGATGCAGATGCGTTGTCACCCGTGAGGACTAAGATGGAATGCCTCTTTACCAGTAAAAAGGGTCTTCGGTTCTCTACACTCACCATACGAAACACAGTAGCGTTCAGCTGCTATTTTACGCTGGTTTTCTGTGAGGGCGTGGTCCTTCCCCGGTCGAGCCGACCCATTTGTGCTACAACTTTACTACTAATATAGCTGCAGCATGGCTCTACCACGTAAATGTTTACGATTTGGCAGCGTATGAGATTTTTTTTGATGATGATCTGTGTGAGGGACAGTCTTCAGTGTTGTGCGGCGTATGATAGAGACTGACAAAAGAGTAACTTGTCAGCAGATTCGGACAAGCTTAGGCATAGGTATGAGTCAAGTGCACAAAATCCTCCATGAACATTTAGCGCTCAGGAAGCTTTGTGTCCGGTGGATACCTCATAATTTGACAGAGGCCCAAAAACTCTTTCGTGTTGATTGGTGTCGTGAAATGGTTCAAAGATTTAACGGAGGTTACTCAAATGCTTTGTTTGACATACTTACGAGTGACGAAAGCTCGATTTTTTGTTATGATCCTGAAAGTAAGAGACAGTCTGCTGTCTGGGTGTTTCCTCTCGAGGAGTCGCCACCTAAAGTGAAGAGAGGTCGAAGCGTTGGAAAAAAGATGGTGGCCTCATTAAGGAGGTTAAGGCCTGAATGACCTGCATTACGGAACAATTGTTTTAGAGGATCGAAAAACAGTTACTGCAGAGTTTTTTTTATAGGATAAGGGTGACAAACGAGCACTTAGTCCACCTTATGGTAAGTGGTTGCTGCGGCCCATAGACATCTACATCTATCGTCTATTACAAATCAAAATGCAGATGCGTTGTCACCCGTGAGGACTAAGATGGAATGCCTCATTTCTAGTAAAAAGGGCCTCCGGCCACCTGCACTCACCAAGCGAAACGCAGAGGTAAACCTCTACTTCACGCTGGTATTCTGTGAGGTCGTGGTACCATCCCGGTTCGAGCCGGCCCATCCGTGCGACAGCAAAAGCTGCCGCGTGGCTCTACCACTGTTAACATGGTAAGTGTAGTAGAGTGGTACATAACAGTTGTTTGCCACTTGTCTTGGAAAAAATTCGGGAGAAACGACCTCGCAGTGAGATCCTCCTTCACCACGGCAACGCCTCGTCGCACACCGCCAAGCAAAAACTTGGCGACGTCAGACGTGGAATTACTGGGTCACCCGCCCTATAGCCCCGACCTCGCATCTTGCGATTTTTATTTATTTCCGGAAATAAAAGAAAAACTTCTAGGAAAACGTTTTATGAACGCCGAGGAAGCAGTGGATGCGTTTCAAAATGCCAGAGTGAGTGGACAAAGTGCTTTTCTCAGTGGTTCCATCGGATGCAGCGATGTATTGATGTAAATGGACACTATTTTGAAAAGATATAATAAAACTAATAACTTGCTAGTTTATTCAGTTTTTGATTTTCTAAGAACTTTCAGTGTCACCCTCGTAGTAAGCTGAAGTGGCAATGGGCAAATTGATTCTGCCATAAGGACTATTTCGTCGGCAAATCGAAGGTGAGTGGTGTACTCGACGTTGATGTTAATACCGTATCCTTTCCAGTCCAGTAGCTGAAAACGTCTACCAGCGGTGAAAAGTTGCTAAAGGATATAACGCACCCAGTCTTACACCTCTGTAGTTGGATGGATTTCGTACTCTGGTTCTCAACTCGGATAGCCATCGCAGCTCTACTGTACAAACACTTCAGCAGTTCTATATACCGACAGTCAACTTGGCACCGCTTGGCACCGCAAGGAACTGCAGATTTTTTTTTATTATGGAGTGTCATTGGGGAATATTTATAATGTTACAAGCTTGGGGTTCGAGACAATTAAAAACTGCCGATTAAATTACCAAAATTGACACTTTAGTTACAAAACACTAATTACAACTTAAAACCACACTAATAATAAAACACAATTGTACTACTGATCACTTTAGTTCGTAGTTGTATCGCTTTGAAGTATTCGCTTATATCGCCAATTCAATAGCGACCCGGGCGTTTTTTTTTGTGCCCAGATGCAATTGAAAGGGCTACCCTCCGGAAAGCGAGGAAGGGAGGTGGTGAATACTTTAAGCATACCACGACAGCCGGCTGTTGTGATTATGTGGGACTCACTACGACTAACCTAACCTAAGTGCCTACCCACTAAACACCACCTGTGAGACTGGCATTGGCTTTTGTGGCATTTCTGCCGAATCGGAAGCGACGCTCTTTAGGCAAAAGGGGGGCGCAGAAGGAAAAGGGGGCGCAACCCGGTCGCGGTCTACACCGGTCTTAAATAGGGCCTCAGGTTGCCAGAACCTTCACTATAGAAACTTCTAGAATGTTCGAGTACACATCGGTCCCGATTGACTAGGTGTCGATAGTTCTAGAAAGTTCTTCCATGGAAATTTCTAGAATGTTCTTGACTCTCCTAGTTCTGCTACTCGTTACTAGAGGGCGCTAGTGGTAACTAGTATCGTCGACGTAGTGGCGCGCAACAATATGACACAGCATGGATAATGAGGACCCCCGCTAGATGGAGCGACGACTAGACATGAAGGAAGCCGTTGGATGCAGGCTGCGACTAAGGACCGTGCTGTTAGGATTCCTTGAGGAAGGTCAATGTTAAGCAGTGAATTTGTGGAGGGTTATAATGATGATGATAAAAGTGTGTTAAAATGATAGAAAACTCACACATTTCCATACAAATATTATTCGGACATGAGATGTCCTTAAGGGTTCCCGAAACGGTCAATTGCCATTGTCAATAACCACGATGGGGGCTTATAATTTTCCGCTCACCAGATGTCGCTAGTTAGGACTGTTTTAGTTACACAGTGTTACTATAAGTGAAATGTTGCGTTTATAATAAAAGTTTTTAGGTTTCTATTATATAATATACTTATATATACACAAAACAATGCTTCAATGATTGCTCTTTAATTTTTTGACATTACTTTACTCTCTTTTTAATTGTTTAATTTTAGGAATATAGCTATAATTTGGTTTATCCATTTTAATCTATTTGAAAGAAAAGATTAAAAGAAAATGTTCATATAATAATACAGTAAAATGCTTGAGAATTGAGTTGAGATGAATAAATAAAATAAAGACAAACAACAAATAATTAGCACACCGCTTAAGTCTCCAAAGCGTGAAAACAAATTTTCTTTTACGCGAGTGCCATAGCTAACATGACAATACGTCTAGCTTTGAGCGGGACAGTCCCGCTTTTAAGCCGTGTCCCGCTGTCCCCAAAATACTTAAAAATTATCCGCTTTGACGTACAAATAGCGTGCAAGGAATGTCGTCCGTGCCATCATTGCACATGCTATTGTCCTCACCGCACTTACCAGATTTTCCTGGATGGCTTGACTAAAAGTTACGTCGGCAAGCTAGGAAAGTTACCTTTAAAACTTAAGGTAAATAATTAAGTAAATAACAACAAGTTGTTTGTTATTAGTTTTTATTTGCTCTACTACAAAATATAAGAAATAGAAAACCCACCAACATTCCATAAACATGTGCATTACTTATAAAACCATAATAATTTAAAAGCATCTTGGTCTGACGCAAACAATACATGGTCACATTAGCTATGGTGTTATCGCGGAACAGGAAGAATTTCAAATTATTGCAATTTATACAAATTTGAACTTTAATAACTTGAGAATAAACTCGGTTTTCGAATCACAAACACTGTTCAAAAGGTCCTAAAACTATCTTAGTTGCAATAGAAATAAAACTTTTTACGATGGGAATAAAGTTTAAAAATGCAAAGCAATAAAAAAATTCCTCCTCCGCGACCGTGCTTTAGAGTGCAATGTTATCTTGATCGCGCTAAACATATCAAAATGGCGGACAGCGGAAAGATGGCAGATAACAGCCGCAACTATGTAACTTATTGTTTTCTTAAAATTATTAAAACAATGACTCTTTTACAGAATACCAGACCAAAAGATACAAATTGACTCCATCTCATTCTAAATGGAAAATGCAATCCGTGGACGAGCACATAGTCCACCTGATGGTGTCCTCGCTTAAGAATTAAAAAGCCGATACGTTGTCACCCCTGAGAACTATGATGAAATGTCTCGTTTCAAATACGAAGTGGTAAAATTAAAAATTTTGTGCAACCGACTTCATTATAAATTATTAAGGATAACTTTTTTACGTGGTAGAGCCATACTGCAGCTATATTAATACTATAGTTGTAGCACGAATGAAAGAATACCAGCGTAAAATAGCAGCTTCATGCTGCTGTGTTTCGTGTGGTAAGTGTAGAGAACCAGAGACCCTTTTTACTGGAAAGGAGGCATTCTATTTTAGTTTTCACGGCTGACAACGCATCTGCATTTTAATTCGCAAACGAAGATAGATGTAGATGTCAATGGGCCACAGCAACCACTTACCATCAGGTGATGGTAAGTGGGCAACCACTTACCATCAGGTGATGGTAAGTGGTTGCTGTGGTATATTCTTCCATTCTCAAATACAGATAGTGAAAACTCAATATTGTTAACAATTGTAGTGAATGTAGTTTGATGGAAAAAGTCTTTATTTTCTCTAATTGTACATACTCAATTAGATTTAAATTATAACAATATAGATGTTGTGGGAGATAGAATTAATGCATTCGTATTGCGTTTAGAAATCGAGACCAAGCGCATTCTCGTAAAATATTTACATTCATTTATATTAAATACTAGCTGTTCCCCGCGACTTCTTCTGCGTAGAGTTTGTTACGGTTGGATTTCATGGGTTTTGATTTTTTGCGCGGAACCCTAATTGTTTTTTTAAGATAAAAGTACTTTCCAGTGAAAGTCCCGTCAAAATCGGTCCAGTCATTTCGGAGATAAGTTGGAGCAAACAGACCTACTGACAGACAAAAAATTTTAAACTTGTTATTTTTTTGTTATAAGTACCGTATATACTTTCGCATGCATTTAGTAAAAAGATGTTATTCTGACATCGCAAACAGGCCCTTCAAATTTATTTATTTGTTTCGAAGATATATAGATAATTACATCTCGAAAGTACTTTTAACGTTTGCTCTTACAATATTTGACTCGAAGACTTAGCACCCGTTAAAGCGGTAGCCAGGGCTGCGGACTACTTGAAGTCCTTTAAAATCTCTTCAATTCCGTTTTCCGCGGTGGCACTAATCTGGAGGCACGGAGTAGAGCAGAAAAGCGCTGGTTTTGTTCTTCAAGAAAGTCAACAACGGTCTTCTACAGAACTACAGACCGATTTTAGTTCATAAACGTTATTAAACAAAGTTTGTATAAAAAGGGTTATTATAATATTAAGGAATTTATGGATGATAATTACCCCTGGGAATTAGGTGATCGCTACCAAGTTATTTCTAAATTGTTTTGTGTGGTTAATTGTGTAACATACATGATTGTAAGCTGTTATTTAAAAAAAAAAGTCCAGCTGGGTTTCTTGCTGGTTCTTCACAGGACAGAGGATTTTTTTCGAACCAGTGTTAATTAAACAAAAAGTGACTTTCATATTTCATATATCAATAAGTATTATTTATAATCTATATAGAATAAAAAAAGTTTCTGTTTCTGTTTCTCCCTTCTTCGATGGGTTTACGTGCTGCTTTGCGAGGGCCATTTTACGAATCCGAACAAGCCAGTGTCCGAAAAGGCTTTAGTAATATACACCGAGGAATACAATCTGCCACTTTGTCTTGTGTATGTGTACTAGGTATATAAAAGTCTTTCAATCCGTCGAAATTTGGGCGGTGCTTCAATCCGAATAATTAGTTTCAAACATGTAATTTTCCTCACGATGTTTTCCCTGGCCGCTGAGCATGTGGTAAATTAGCACTTCAAATTACAACTACCAGTTTTATTGGTGCCGGTGAGCTCAGAGATGTGGTGGTTCAGGAGTTAAGCACTTGCTGTAAATTACACAGTAAGCGATTAACCCGGGTCTGACCGCCGGCATCAATGAAATGTTTAATTGCAATAAACACATATACGAGTACACCTAAATAAAAAATTAATAAAAATAATTTG
Organism: Parnassius mnemosyne; assembly: GCA_963668995.1. Lineage (NCBI taxonomy): Eukaryota > Metazoa > Arthropoda > Insecta > Lepidoptera > Papilionidae > Parnassius > Parnassius mnemosyne. Next base: position 4,937,341 of record CAVLGL010000093.1, on the reverse strand, counting down.
CCGAGTGTTCCGTAACCTTAAAAGTTCCGCTGGTCTTTAATGTCAAGATCAAACAGAAAAATTATCTTTAATCCCTACTGATTTACTCGGGTGAGAATGAAAGTTATGTAACAACTTCACTTTTTTTCGCACCCAGAATCAATAAAAAGGGCTACCCTCCGGGAAGCGGAGGTGAATGCTCTAAGCATACCACGCAGCCGGCTGCGTGGTTATGTGGGACTCACTGTGAAACCTAAGTGCCTACCCACCAAACACCACCTATGGGACTGGCATTGGCCTGTATGATCTTTTTGCAGAATCGGAGGCGACTTCCTTTAGGGAAAAGGGGGCGCAGAGGAAAAAGGGGCAACAACTTCATTCAAGATTTTTGCCTTTATATTTGATACCCATAGAGCAATATCCGGTACGTCTGCGACCCGTGTTGCTGCGTGTTGCTTTATGTTGGTAACCCTTTTCTGCAACCATGAATTTGATTCTTCATGTTGGCATTACTTAAAGTGTTATTATAATTATTTTTAGAGCAGATTGTTATTATAATTTTTAGTGCAGATTAAAAACATGAAAATTGCATACTCTCTGCTCTGTATTCCATCTTTTCATGTTGTAATTTAGGCTAGGTTAGATAAATTAGCGATTAGATTACTTGTGTATACAGAGGTAAGTGGGTTAGATAAATAAATCAAAAGTTAAAAGTAAGGGTAAAGATGAAACTGGAAAAGCCAAAAGACTACCAGCACTAACATCACAGAATACAGAGCTAGGCGAAGCTACGACCATTGTCTCACTGGGTTTCTTGCTGGTTCTTTCCAAGTCGAATCAGTGGTAAATGAACATAGAATATTGAATAAAAAGAATCTATTTATATTTCCATTACATACATAATAAATGGTTCATTGAATCAAAGTGCAATTATTTTGAGAAAGATGGCACGTTCTTCGTGTCTGTATTTCTTCATAAGTGACGTGATAGGACTGTTATTTATATCTGTAAGTACGAGAATTGATTTATTGTTATTGCAGTCGTATCCGCTATGAAGATAAATTAAAGATATATTTATAATAAATATACATATAGAATGTGAATGGAGACAAGCGTGAAGACGCGGAAGAGAGCCGCAAGTTTTGCCACCAACGATTAAATTTTATGGTCACGGTTAAAGGTGTTCATTTAGAAATGTGTAAAGTTACCTCTATGCCATTCTCTATACAAAACGGAAATTTTATGCTCATAGTATCCATTGTAATTTAATTAATGCTCGTAGTTAAGCATATATGTACATATATTTATATCATATACCTACATGTGTGTGTGTTTGAAAATATTTTTTTATATAGGAGGATTATTTTTTATATATACAGGACAAACGAGTGTACGACTCACCTGATGGTAAGTGACTACCGCCGCCCATGAACAACTGTAACACCAAGGGAATTGCAGGTGCGTTGCCGGCATTTTAAAAAGGAGCAAGCTCTTTTTTGAAGGTCCCCAAGTAGTATCGGTCCGGAAAAATCGCCGGTGGTAAATTATTCCACAGAGAGGTCGTACGCGGAAGAAAACTCCTAGTGAAACGTACAGTGGTGGACCGCCAAGCATCCAGATGGTGTGGCTGGTATCAGGAGTTTTGCCGCGATGTGCGTCCGTGAAATTTGGCGGCTGGGACTAATTCCTCAGAGCACTCCCCGTGGTAAATGCGAAAGAAAATTCAAAGGGATGCAACATCTCTTCGCAGCGCCAATGAATCAAGCCGATCGGTAAGGACTCAGTCGTCGACGATTCGAGCCGCTTTGCGCTGGATGCGGTCAAGTGGAAGGAGCTGGCACTGGGGAGCCCCAGCCCAGCCGACAGTATTTCATGTGAGGCCGAACCTGCGCCTTGTAAAGTTGCAGGCGGTGTGCCGACATGAAATACTGTCCCGCCCTACTGAACTCGTCAAGTTTTTTAGAGGCCAATTTGACATTCTCTTTCAAGTGACCACGAAACTGCACGTCACTCGATATATCGACGCAAAGGATTCCAATACTGGCTGAGGCAACAAGGTGAGTGCCTTCAAACAGAGGAGATACGACAAAGAGATTCTTTTTAGCGGTAAACGCGCAAACTTGTGTCTTCTGAGGATTAAACTGGACTAGATTTAGTCGCCCCCAATCCGAGACTTTGTTTAGCAAAGACTCGACTTCAGACACAAGTTTGTTCCGGCACAAGTGATCGCGATATAGTCATGTGACATTCATTCATTTCTAGTGACCCGATCCGGGTCATTCGGGTCGAACATTCAATTGGATCATATCGAGTTTCAGTACTCTGTGATATTTGACTAACTGTGCCCCGCGGTTTCACCCGCGTATATCACGCGTCTGCGCCTGGCGACATGCGAACTTCGAGAGAGACATCACGACGGACGGTTGCTGAATTAACAAAGATTTAAAAAGTGAAATATGTTACTAAAATTACATGCTTAACGTAATTGGTGGTTATGCATGATACAGGTACTATACGAATAATGTGGCCTATTTTGTACCAGCGTTACTATTTTACATTTTAACATGAAAAAGTAGTTATTGTGACATAACTGTAATAGTTAAACATATGGTATCACAGACTTTTTTGTAGATATTGATATCCTCTATAAAAGTGAAGTACATTACTTTGCTCTATTACCAATAGTTTCCGCAGCGTACGCGATATAAGGATTATTTTTGGTATTTTTTTCACACCTTGGGTGACATTAACGATATTTTCATACGGATCCCTAACTTTTTGAAAATATTATATAGCCTATGTTCATCAAGGATAATGTAGGATTCTAATGGTGAAAGAATTTTTCAAATCGGTCCAGTAGTTTCGGAGCCTATTCAATTCAAACAAACAAACTAATCTTTCCTCTTTATAATAGTAGTGTAGAAGTGTAGATGTAGAAGTGTAGATGTAGATGTAGAAGTGTAGATGTAGAGAACTGCTCGATAATGTCGGTCATCGGACGTTACTATTCTCTTTGGTCGTAGGTCCTGTAAATCGTTTGATCCGGTACGTTAAAAAAATGTGATTGCAATCATCAGTACCTTGACGGGTCAAATTAACGAATCATTCACGATAGACACACGTATACAAGATCATTCATTCATTATCTAAATCATAGCAGTTTAATAGAAGTTTACAAACGACGGAATGAGAGCCTCCCAGAGACTTCATCCATCGACTCCCTCTAGTCTTCTTGGGCCTACCAAGTCAAATAGACTTGTGCAAGAAAACGCCACCATTTTAATATCAGCTTATTTTAAATTCCCGGTGTTTCTAGTGCTTCGTTGCATCTAAATCTTTACGAAAATTATAAAAGAAAATAATTATTTCGCCACATAATATCAGCGTTAGTTTTTACAAGAAAATCATTGGATTATAAAAATAAATAAAAATACGAGTACCTACATATTTAAATCATTGAATTCTGTTTGAAATTTATGAGGAAGCACCGTGAACGTGTTGGTTTACTTTTGTCCTTCTTAGAATTATCATAATTAAGAATTAATTTTATAAGAGTTATTTTCGTATTTATATGGTAATAATAATAGCATTAATTAACATACGGATCAGTGTTTTTCTTTAAGTTATCGTGTTTTGTTTTGACCTTTAAAAAGCGCACAGCCTAAGAATGTGCGCTGCAGTGACGTGGGATAATAGAAAAATTTATCACTCTGCAGCAATAACGCTGTTTCTATCACATTCATACTCGGTTCCATATCTTTGTGCTAAGCTCCTCATAGCGGTCGCTATAAGCGCTAATTAATTTTAATGGGATTTGACTAGTAGTATAGTTGAAAGTACGCTAAGCACGTTTAGACAAGGTTCGTTAATTCGTACGGAATTCGGAAAGCAGGTACGTTGACGCGCTGGCGCGGCGCGGATCCGCATTATCATAATTGATGAAAGCAGTGCACACGCTTCGGCCGACGGATCTGTGCATCATATGGATACTTCAGATTAATCGTTGAGCATTTAAGAAAAGGCTTTATTCAACAGGTGTTATATCAGCGTTAAATAGCAGCTCAATGCTGCTTTTATTAGAAACGAGACATTCTATATTAGTCCTCAGGGGTGCCAAAGCATCTGCATTTTGGTTCTTAATCGAGGATAGATGTATATGTCTATGGGTCACTAGTTTAGACGTTATGTACAGTGTGCTAGTTTATCACCCTTATTCTATAAAAAAAATGTGATTCAAAACGACGCATAAAGAACGCTGTTGTTGAAGAGTTGAATATTGGATAACAAGTTTGTAATAAGCAGGTGTAAGTTTTCGACGGAACGAATTTTTCTGCCACTTCGATCGTGTATCGGACTCTAGCGCGTTGATTAAATTATTGTGATTAAATAATTTGATTGACTAGTAACATGCATTTTTTCCATAATAAAACATATTATGTATAATTTTTTATCAGAAGTCTTATAACCGATGCCCTTTTCTGCCGAGATTACTATACTTAGGAACGGACCCCTGAGTCGAAAAAATGTTGTTCCATTCCTCCTATATTTTTGAAAGACCTATCCAACGACACGATGGAATAGTCGGGTAAACACCTGTATGGTAGGTTGCCAAAATAAAACTTTTTACAAGATTTTATTTCACAACTTCGTAGTCGTGATTAATATCTATAACTCTGTATAGGGTAGGGTCTTTCTATATTATCTCTCTGAGTAAAACTACGGATAGGCGGACGAACATGGTGAATCTATTAGGTCTTTACCTATCGAATTACCGTTTTTTATGAAATAAATTAACGTAATTTTTTTATATTTTTTATTTCGATTAATCAAAGTAATCACCCATGCAATCGATGCATCTTTACCAACGCAGTGGCAGTTCATTGATGCCCATCTTGAAGAAATCAGCTGTACGCGAGGCAATAAATTCTTCCAAAGCATTTTGTACTGCCTCTTGGTTACTGAATTTTTTTCCCGCTAAAAAGTTATTCAAGTGCTGGAAAAAGTAGAAGTCTGCAGGCACAAGGTCTGGTGAATACGGCAGATGACGGAGAGCTTCCAACCCCAGCTCTTGTAACTTGGAGACCGTTCGTTGTGTAGTATGCGCCCGTTGTCGTGCAGGAACAGCGGGAAAAGCGATTGACTAAACTTGGTTGGGGATGTGTGAGCTTCTCCATCATTGCGTTCAGTTCTTCACAGTACACATTTGCAGTATCGCGCGTGATAAGAAGCTGCGATGAATCATACCCAAGACCAAACAGTGACCATTACTTTTCTAGGGATAAGTTTTCGTTTAGGACACTGTTTAGGTATTAAAACAGAATCTAACAAACTTGTTGAGTGTTTGCGATTGTTCAACAGAATCCATTTTAGGTAACTTTTTATTTTCCAACTTTTTATTTTAATTTTAAATTTTCCAGGTAACAATGCGGTTTAAAATTCTGTCGTTTGTGTGCCTGTTGAGCAATGTAAAGCACATATCGACGCGTATTTCGCGCTGGCGATCATTTAGTTTGTCAGAGATCATTGCAACCATTTGCGTCAAATTGGCAAGGTTCTTAAAACAATATTGGTTGCTACCAATAATGTGTAGCGGCGCTGTCATCGCGCCACAAGCGAAATACATCGAAGCCTAAATCGCACTAACAAAGTTCCGAAGTTAAAACAGCATATATTTCGGAAACTTCACCTTCAAACCTTCATCATCCTCAAGTACCCCATTCATTCGCTCCCGAGAAGATATTGTCTGCAGTCTTCACATTCTGCAAGCCATCTAGCTTTACAAAGGTTCATCGCAGCACTGGAATAATAATGCTTCCTGTTCCTTCAAGCTACTCTCTGCGCTACAGTGTTCGGCACGGCTCTGAGCCTTACGGCTCGCCTCTGCTTCACGGCACTCTCGCAGATTACTTGCCTTCTTCTCGACTCACTGCAGGCTCTTACAAGGCAATTCCCTGACACTTGCAAATTCGTCGACATCTAGACTGCACTATCGACCTCCGGTCTTAGCAGGGGGGTGATGTAGCGGTGCTGACGTCGCGCCACAAGCGAAACACATCGAAGCCTAAATCGCACTAACAAAGTTCCGAAGTTAAAGCAGCATATATAGAATAGCTCCGAACTACCAATCGGAGCGTTGGCCGCTCCCCGGGCAGAACACCTTGCCTGGCGGGAGATCTCCCCTTTTCCTTTCACCGGCTACAATTGTTTTAATAACTAACGTCGAAAGCTGCTGCTAATTCAGTCGTAGATTGATAATCTCATCAGCTTACACAATCGCCTTTAATTCGTCATTGTTAACAAAAGTTTTCTGACGCCACCAGTTGGGTTTGTAAGTCCGTTTGACACTTCAGTCTTATAAAGGTAAAAAGTAAATAAAAAAAATCTTATTTAATAGCTACATCATAGATATAGAACAATGTGGTAGGTGGTGCATTGAGTTTCACTTTTATTAATAAACTTCAACACAGCGTCACCTAACTTGTCCAAATTTTTAAAAACTTGACTCGTTTTGGTCCACAAAAATAAAACAACCAACTAACTTAATTAGCCTTTCAGTTAACAGCCAAGCCTTTTTACTAAACGGCGCCGTTTAACTAGAGGCCTGTATGATATTCAACCTGTGTCTAATATATACATACAGACATTGTACCTATTTTGTAGTATCTATTAGTGATAATAAATTAAGGTGGTATAAATTGGGGTTGCCTTTGGACCACACTGAAGCCGCGTACATTTTCGTGAGGGTAATATGGTCATCCGGTTGATATGGTCACTTTCTTATAACTCAAAAACTACAGCCTTATTTGCATAGATGACTCTGTGATACGATAGCTCTTCATCAGTCGTTCAAATAATGAAGAGTCAAAATGGCGCCGCTTTATCGACGCCATTTTGACAGTTTATATTATATTATAGTAAATATTTTAGTCCATTTTAGTATTGTCGGTCGGTTAATCTGGGTCTACTGTGAATATCATCATTTCTAACTATATAACACAGAGTTCTCCATAGCTCGCTGAGTGACCTTGAGCTTCTTCTTACGGTCAACAGTGAAAAAGTACGTTTCAGATCCATAAGTCATCACTGGCAACACGCACTGGTTGTACAATCTGTTTTCAAGTTTTGAGGTATACCTGACGAGATGCGTCGTAATCTCCCGAACGCTGGCCAGCTGAGTTGAATCCGTAGATAAATAAAGATAATCTGGGGTAAAAATATCTATTGATGGAATTCCATAAACCTCAAAACAAACATTATTATAACAAGCCAAGTCGCACCATAACGCAGCTAAAGACGGGAGCAAATGGTATTCGCTGACAGTGTTTAATTATTGATACGTAAACGACCTATTTATTAAGTATACGTTAGTAAACAATATTGATTGCGGTAACGTTCAACAATATAATGGACTGAGTCACCGTCCTTGTTTTTGTTAAAACTACATTTTTGAATTGTTGTTGTGTGGTTTCAGCGTAAGAATCTGCCGTCTCTTTTCTTCCCGTTGGTGTTGTAAGAGACGACTAAAGTAAAGTTCCAAACGACCGTTCAAATCGCAATGGTTACCGATAGATAGCAAGATCTGAAAATTCACAAATAAACAAAATTAAGCACTAAGCAGATCTATAGTAGCGTCGGAGATACGAGGAGAGCGCTGTAGAGCATGGTAAATTATGATAATATATTATATTATTTTATTGATTGAAAGAACTTATTGCAGCAGATCTCTATTTTTGGAGTACCCTTAACCGACGAACATGTATGCGTAGGTACATGGATGTAAAGGAGGCGAGATAGTTGTGTCAGGATCGTGCCAAATGAAGGTCCGTAGTCTCTGCCTACCCATCTGGAAGACAGGCATGAGTGTGTTTATGATTATGTTGTGAATTTGGTTTCACTGAAAATCGGCGCTGGAGATATAAACCTTCATTTTTATTGCTGACCGGAATCAATGTGACAACATATTACTATAAGAATTTCAATACATGCATTAGTTGATTACTAACTTAATATTTATAGGTAAGTACTTATTTTCTATTTTATATTATCTAATACATAAAAAAATTTTTTGTTCGTATTTTACGCCCTGCCATACCGTTCATCAAATTGCCGTAAAACTTTGTCAATATGTGAAAGTTTTAAATAATTCAATTTCAATGAATGTATCATCTTTTATCATTCCTAATTAAACCATAGAAGTATTCCAAATTCAAAACGATATTTTCACAATTATTTCTTCTGCGGTAGCAACGCGCCGGGTACCAGCTAGTTTAATATAGATTATATGCCATGTCGCAGCCACGTAGCAGAATCCATAGTTCCATTTCGGGGATGTCGTAAGCGACGACTACGGGAAATGCATGAAAATCTAATGACTTTTTTTTCTAGCATAAGGGTGACAAGCGAGCACACAGTCCACCCGATAGTAAGTGGATGCCGTGGCCCATAGACATCTACATCTATTCTCGATTAAGAACCAAAATGCAAATGCGTTACAATATCCTACCTCTTACAACTAATTTATAACACTTCACTTAAGACAGGGAGTTTTCCCGATAAGTGAATGGAAGCGAAAAAAGGAACTTTTATCTAATCATCGACTATATCAGTCCTCTCTACTGTATCAACGATTTTTGAATCACTTGTCCACCCATTCATATCCAATCATGTTAAAGACCACCTATATACCTGCCGACATGTCTAAGATGTCTACTAATACTAATTTTCTCGATTATGTTTCCAATCTTATTTATTCGATTGGCAAAAACTTTCAAGTAGATGTAATATATACTGATTTCGCTAAGGCATTTGATAGGATGGACCATAATATACTTTTATACATATCTGATACATTTTTAAGCTGGTGCAAATCCTATCTCTCTAATCGAAATCCGAGAGTAGTAATTGATGGCGAGTGTTCGGACTCTTTTAATGCTATTTCTGGTGCTCCGCGGATATCAAATTTGAGGCCTTTATATTGTTTATTAATGATATAGTAAATGTATTGCTTGCCTTAAGCGCGAAGCGCGCAGATATGTTCTGCTAGGGCCTAAAAATTAAGATTCCAACGTTTTGTCGCATGAAATTGTATCTAGCAATCATATTATGCATATAAATATATAAAAATCACATTGTCAGAAAGATAAATGATTGTTGAACTTATTAATATTTTTTTTTAAATCGATTAATTGCTATTTTTACATAAAAAAGGGGTTTTAGTGGCTTATAGTGTGGATTTATCAATTCCGCATCGCGGCGTAAACACGATAACTTTTGAAAATATAAATTGTTTAACTCCATCTATTTTTTAATCTCTTCATCTATCATGTGGGAAGCCATGGAATGTAAATGGCAGTTTAATTATGTTTTGTTTAGTTAGAATTATTTTTTTCGGCTGCGAAATGTCGAAATTTTCGGTGTTTTGCCAGCCGTATATTAATTTTTGCATACCTTAAGCAAAAGCGCAAGGTATGTTCTACTATCGCCTAAAAATTAAGATTCCAACGTTTTATCGAATAAAATCGTATCTAGCAATCATATTTTTACTAAATAGACTGCCTCGCTCATTCCGGCGTCAAACGCCGTCGTGAGTGGATACTGTAGCGGTTCTTTGCAGCGGCGACAAAATATCCGAAAAACCAAATTACATACATGCTTGATTATAATAATGATTTCTTATATTTACGCGAAGACTACACATTGAATGAAACTAATTTTTACGGATTTTATTTTTATTATTAAGCGCCATAAAATCCGTAAAAATTAGTTTCATTCAATGCTTGATTATTATTATAATCAGAGATTTTTATTACAATATTTTATAAGCACAGAATAAAAAAAATTGGTAAATCCAATTGGGCATGAACCAAGCGCATTAAAAAAATTACGTATTTTACGAAATTTTTAAAGGTAAATACATTTCGACAGCACTATCGGCTTCAACACCCTCGAAAACCATGAAAATGGCACCCATGATGAAAAAATTTATACCTATTGCAGCCGCCATCTTGGATTTACATTTCGACAACCCTATCGGCTTCAACACCCTCGAAAACCATGAAAATGACACCCATGACGAAAAAATTGATACTACTTACTTTTAGTACGTACGACTGTTATTTATTCTGTGCTTTTAAAATATTGTAATAAAAAAATCTGTCATTATTATTATAATCAAGTTGGTATTTAAGAAATTTGGTTATTCGAATATTGTGTATTTGTACAGCGATCTTTTTGCCGCTGCAAACAACCGAAACAATGTCCACTCACGACGGCGACTGACGCCGAACTAAGTGACGCAGTCTCTATTCTATTTAGTAATAATTTTTCATACAAGGCTGCTGAATACACTGAAAATTTCGCCATTTCGCAGCCGAAAAACATTTATTATAACTAAACTAAACAAAATTAAACTGACATTCAATGGCTTCCCACTGGCTTTCCATGATAGATGAAGAGTTTTAAAAAAATATATTGAGCTGAACAATTGATATTTTCAAAAGTTATCGTGTTTACAAACCTTGCGAACTTGATAAATCCACACCATAAGCCACTAAAACCCCTTTTTTTATTTAAAAATAGCAATTAATGGAATTAAAAAATATATTAATCAGTTCAACAATCATTTATCTTTCTGACAATGTGCTTTTTATATCACTTAAATGTACAATATGATTGCTAGATACGATTTCATGCGACAAAACGTTGGAATCTTAATTTTTAGGCCCTAGTAGAAAGAACATACCGACGCGCGTAGGCGCTTACGGCATGCAATAATAATAGCTCGTACTAAAAGTAAGTAGGATGTATATATTTATACTTGAATACGTCTTGGACTTTATGGAGTGACCTGAATGATGATATGATGATCATGTGAGCATTATGAGTCGTGCACTTTTGGATTTGGACGTAGTTTTACAAAAACGTTCCAACCCACAAGTCATTCAAAATATCATATCTACATACAGATCTACTTATTTTGATATCTTCGCGAAGATGTCAAAATAAGTAGATAAGTATTATTAATTCATTTTACAGCGGAGCTTTTGAAAGCGGGTGGAAAACCGGTACTGCAAGTCCTCCAGAAGCTCTTTAATTCCGTCCTCCATGGTGGCACTACTCCGGAGGCGTGGAGCAGAAGTACGGTGGTCTTGTTCTTCAAGAAAGGCGACAACGCTCTCTTGAAGAACTACAGACCGATTTCCCTTCTGAGCCGCGTCTACGTGCTGTTTTCGAGAGTCATTACGAATTGTCTCGGGCGCAGACTTGACGACTTCCAGCCTCCCGAACAAGCCGGTTTCTGAAAAGGCTTTAGCACCATAGACCACATACATACCCTTCGGCAAATTATACAGAAGTCCGAGGAGTACAATTTGCCACTATGTCTGGCGTATGTGGACTATGAGAAAGCCTTTGATTCCGTCGAAATTTGGGCGGTGCTGCAGTCCCTTCAGCGGTGCCAAGTTGACTGTCGGTATATCGAAGTATTGAAGTGTTTGTACAGTAGGGCTACGATGGCTATCCGAGTACAGAACCAGAGTACGAAACCTATCCAATTGCAGAGAGGCGTAAGACAGGGTGACGTCATATCCCCGAAACTCTTCACCGCTGCATTGGAAGACGTTTTCAAGCTTCTGGGCTGGAAAGGATACGGTATCAACATCAATGGCGAGTACATCACTCACCTTCGATTTGCCGAAGATATAGTCATTATGGCAGAATCGCTGGAGGACCTAAGCACTATGCTCAATGACCTCAATAGTGTTTCCCAACGGGTAGGTCTTAAGATGAACATGGACAAAACAAAGATCATGTTTAATGTCCATGTCACACCTATGCCGGTAGTTGTTGGGAGCACTAAGCTCGAAGTTGTTGACGAGTATGTTTACCTGGGACAAATAGTCCGACTAGGTAAGTCCAACTTCGACCGCGAGGTCAATCGACGGATTCAACTCGGTTGGGCAGCGTTGGGGAAATTACGGCACATCTTCTCGTCAGGTATACCTCAAAACTTGAAAACGAGACTGTACAACCAGTGCGTGTTGCCAGTGATGACTTATGGATCTGAGACAGGGTCCTTCACTGCTGGCTATATGACGACGCTCAAGGTCGCTCAGCGAGCTATGGAGAGGGCTATGCTCGGGGTGTCTCTGCGTGATAAACTTAGAAATGAGGATATCCGCAGTAGAACCAGAGTAACCGACATAGCCCAACGGATTAGTAAGCTAAAGTGGCAGTGGGCCGGCCATATAGCTCGAAGAACCGACAACCGATGTGGAAGAAAGGTTCTCGAGTGGCAGCCTCGTACTGGTAGGCGAAGTGTAGGGTGACCCCCCACAAGATGGAGTGACGACCTGGTAAGACATGCAGTAAGTCGATGGATGCAGGTGACTCAGGACCGTGCTTTGTGGCATTCCTTGGAGGAGACTATGTTCTATGTTCAGCAGTGGACTTGTGAAAGGCTGTAATGATGATGATGATGAGTAATTTGTAGATGTAAGGCATGTCTAAGATGTAAGTTAATATTATATACAACTGTTGGAGATCCATACAAATAAAAAAATGCGTGTCACCCCTGAGGATTAGTTTTTATTATTATTATTATTATATTATACATCTATATTCTCCCTATTATAGAGGTAACTTAAAACCTAATCACACGGGCCGAAGCCAAGCGTGAGCATGTGCTAGGTGATGGTGTAAGCGGAGGTGACGGATGAAGTGGTGAGGAATTTGCGTGTGAGTCGGCAGGTGTTGAGAATGACAGCTTTCTGCAGGGTGTAAAGTGTGTGTTGGGGTACTTGCAAAATATCTAAACTACGTTGTAGGCTTTTAGGTATGACTCCGGTAGATGAGATAACTATTGGGACTATATGGATGGTTTCTGCTTTCCATTGACGCTTCAGTTCTATTGCTAAATCTTGATATTTTGTAATTTTTCAGCAATGGTGGATTGAATGTTATGGGTGTTTGGTATGGCAATGTCAATAAAGTAAGTAGTTTTGTTATTTTTGTCATACATTGTGATATCTGGCCTATTGAAGTGAATAGTTTTATCCGTGATAATGGTCCTGTCCCAGTAAATTCTATGATTATTATTTTCTAATATAATGTCCGGTTTATATTTGTAATATGGTGTCATTTTTTGTATAAATTTGAATTTAAGCGCAAGATGTTGGTGTATTATGGAAGCTACCTGGCCATGCCGGTGTTTATAGTCGGTTTGTGCAAGGGCTCTACAGGCGGATGTAATGTGTTGTATGCTTTCGGGACTAGAGTGGCAATGTCTGCAAGTATCGGTGGGAAGGTTAGGTGCGCGTATTATGTGTCTGGAAGTTTCGAGTATCGATAACCTGGTCCTGGATCGTTTATTATTATTATTGTTATACTGACATCTCTATCGACTGAGTCTGAATAAAATATTATTATTATTATTACTAGTATGGTAACTTCGCCAAGGTAAATTAATAGATAAATGTTAAGACGAACGTGTTAAAAACGACATAATTATACTACAAAGATCAAAAGATTTCAAACAAAATCAACAAAAGTAGGTACTGGAGCACTGAACAAGGAGGTTATTTTAAAATTAACTCGCATGTTGCCATATCGTAAGCAATGCTATCAATTAGTTATTGTATTTTCATCCAAAAATGGTATACGAGAGTGGATTGAAAAGTACTCGGCCTAACCAAGAAAATAAACAAATACTAAATCAGTTATATTTTTATTTTTCTACATAATCACCATCAAGTTCAATACACTTTTGCCACCTCCCCTTCCAAGCATTTAGACCGTTGAAAAAAAATGATTCTTCCTTAGAGTCAAAATATGCATCTACAGCTGCTTTGACCTCGTCGTTTGTCGAAAATCTTTGACCTCCCAAGTGCTTTTTTAGGTTAGGGAACAGAAAGAAGTCTGATGGTGCCAGATCAGGTGAATACGGCGGATGCGGTAACAGTTCAAAGCCACAGTTGTGAATTTCAGCCATTGACTGTACTGACGTGTGAACACGGGCGTTATCTTGATGAAAAAGGACTTTTCTTCTGAGCATTCCTCGACGTTTTTCTTTTATTTCCTCTCGTAAACGACGTAGTAAGGTGCAGTAGTAATCAGAGTTTATATTCTGACCCCTTTCAAGATAATCAATCATAATCACACCTTTCGAGTCCCAGAATACTGAAGCCATCACCTTATTTGCCGACAAAATCGACTTAGCCTTTTTAGGGGGTGGTGAACCAGGTCTTCTCCACTGTTTTGATTGTTGTTTTGTTTCCGGTGTACAGTAATGAATCCATGTTTCGTCCATAGTAACAAAACGATTCAAAAAATCATCTGCATCGGCTTCAAATAACTCCAAACAGTCGCGTGAAATAGTCAATCGCGTCCTTTTTTGTTCAACTGAAAGCAGTCGCGGAACCCACCTCGCGGACACCTTGTGGAAACCCAACTCGTTGACAATGATGTTTTGAGTTCGTTCATAAGAGATGCCTATAATCTCGGCTATCTCTCTAATTTTTAATCTGCGGTCTCCCATTATTAAATCAAGTACTTTTTTAATATTTTCGTCAGTAGTTGACGTCGAAGGCCTTCCAGAGCGGGGTTCATCTTTCACACTCTCTCTACCACACTTAAATTCTGCTATCCATTTTTTGACGGATGAATATGACAGAGCACAATCGCCTAATGTACTGACCATGTCATCATGGATGGCTTTTATATGATAGCCCCTTCTTATGGAGGTACTTAATGACGGCACGCTGCTCGATTTGCTCCATTCGCGGAAATTATGTCCGATTACTTTGTTAATAAATTTATAAAATCACAACTAATTATCGCACACGTTTCGAACTTCACACAATGAACTAGTCTGAACTGAACTAAATAATGTGGGTAGATTTGATTTTTAGAATTGAATGGATCTGTGTTAGGCCGAGTACTTTTCAATCCACCCTCGTATTTCGAAAAATATTACGTTTTCCGTGTTCTTTAAGTTCTTTAGGTCTTTATTTCCAAAAGGTACATAGTACAACCAGATATTTGCTTAACACTTAATAAAGCTAATTTTGTACATATATTTGAAACATAGCATCTGCAGCCGAACTAGGAGACCTGTGCATCAGCTGTTAATCGTAATTTTTGTACCAGTACACCCCTGATGGCAAAGTTCTTTTGGTAAAGTTGCCAGACTTGACTGAATCTTTAATCATTGTTGAAAACCCATTCAACAAATTTGTCCCAGCCCAGATAAATTTTTCACGTGGTAGGGCCATGTTACAACTATATCAATAGTACAGATGTAGAACGAATGGACCGGCTCGACCGGGGAAGGACCACGCTCTCACAGAATACCAGCGTAAAATAACAGCTTAATGCTGCTGTGTTTCGTATGGTGAGTGTAGAGAACCGGAGACCCATTTTACTGGAAAAGAGGCATTCTATCTTAGTCCTCACGGCTGATAACGAATCTGCATTTTAATTCGGAAACGAAGATAGATGTAGATGTCTATGGGCCACAGCGACCACTTACCTTACCATCAGGTTGACTGTGTGCTCGTTTGTCACCCTTATTCTATAAAAAATAATCTTGACATACATACTTTTCAATGGAAATATACTTTTTACAAGCTTTTAAAACGGAACTTTAGTGGAAATTTCATTCATTTATGATAAAACCTCGTTGTAGACGTCATTCTCATTGAACCTACAACGAAACACCGTCCAAGTATAATTATATCACAATGTGGTGATTTACTAATATTAATGATAATGGTAATAAGCAAAGCACGAGGTTACCGGCATGTGGGGTGGTTTGCCGACCGAAATTATTCCGTTGTGGTCGTTACGGGTTAATCCCAATCAGCCTCCCGGGTCATCTGAGGCGACTGGGACTCCGTGACGGACCGCTCCAGGTTCAAATGCAGATGGCGGTGGTCCTCGATACCGCCCGCATCGTCCGCCGGTTTCTTTCCCTTTCCCCCTAACCCTCGGCCGTCTGGTCTCCCCTGCCGAGGGCTTCCATCTGGTTGCGTTTTTATATATTTATGTATTTTTTATGTATTTATTCTATTTTATTGATATTTATGTATGTTTACCATTTTCATTTACAATTATATATTTATACTGCCCAACCAGATGAGAAAACTTTATAGATACCCCAAAATGGTAATAAGCAATTGTACAATTAAATAAGATTTTCATAAAATATTTATTTGTTAATGAACTTTCTTTCTAAATTGGAAATTTCATAGTTGTGGATTTATCATACTCAGGCTAAGTTCAAATTAATAAAAATTGTAATGAATTAAAAAAAAAACCTTAGTTCACGTAAATTAACGCAGCTATTGTTGTTTACAACTTTATTCTCACTGGTTATAAACCAAGACATAACGCGTTGACATCAGTTGCATTCTTCTAAACAATAGAACAGCGTCATAAATAACAAACATAATGACAGGTAATGAATGTGTTGTGTTTGCTATAAAGAACTAGGGTTACCGGATGATAGGAATTATCCTTACATGTCAGGTTGTCAGGTAATCCGGTCCTCTGATAGGGAATAATAAAAAAAATAAAAGGTTTTATTTTATTTTATTGAATCGCTTAGACTGTATTAACTGAGTCACATTACTTTTTTAACAAAAAAAAACCTAAAAGAATCACACATAAAATGAACCAGGCGAGTGAATATTATATTCAATTAGTGATGTATTTTCAATTAGTCAGAAATATTGTGGAATACTCACAAATTACGTTAGAAAATTTTATATTTAGATCTGGTAACCCTATTAGCAACAGACATGCTTGCTGAGTGCTAGGAATGTGATGAACGTGAAAAGACGTGAAGCATAAGCAACATCATTGTCAACGTCTCCCCGCTGATGGAAATTATACTGATTTAGTGCCACTCACGTAGATTGACAAGTATTCTGCTTGTGGTTTCTCTTACTTTGCGTTATGAATATGTGCTTTCCTAAATATCAACAAGTAATTTTGTAAGCTTAACGAGAAAGTAACATAAAACTTACCTTAAACTTACTTTACTTCAACTTACAAAAAAATAACATAATATAACTTACATTAAATCAAATTTAAGTTATTGTGTGAAGGTTGTTGTGATTGGTCGGTATTGTGAAGTGTAAATTTTAACGTCTCCACTTTTTGAAGTCTATAGAGCGTTATTCTACGGTTTTCAAAAATGTCTCAATATTAAGAAAGAAGAAATTACAATATCGTCACCAAACGTATTTCATTCGATGCTTCTTTGCATTATTTTTTAAACAAAAGAAAATCTCGAACTTACATTTAGTCCCAAAATAGAAAGCAAAATACTACCCTCAAAAATTTGGCGTCCGGAACCATGGGGTCGCTAGCTCGCCTTTGTTACACCACTTCACTCATAGCAGTTCACTTGTAGGTCATCATTCAATTTCCAATACTATTTTAGAAATTGCTTTCATGTGTATAAAAGTTATAAAATTAGTCATGGTATTATGATTTCTATATCATGTCATGGTATTATGGTGCTGTAAAAATAATGGATAATTTTACTGTAAAAAGTTTAATAAGTTTAGTGGAGGAGAGATAAGTATTGTGGGGTCTGCATTTTGGTATCTATTTCCAATCTATTTACAATCAGTTGGACTGTGTGCTCGTTTATCACCCTTATTCTATAAAAAAACGCAGCAATGATGCACCATCGTGTGAACATCTATACGCCGACGGGCGATGCAGACTTATCGTAACTCAGTGATACTATGGCAAAGTCAAGCGGCGTCGGCACGGCATCGGCACGGCGTCGTCTCGGCGTCGGCGCGATGCCGGCGTTGCCTCGGAGTGGAGTCGACAAGTTAGCGTTCAGTCTACATCATGGTAGACGCTTCTCATAAGAAGCGGTGTCGACGCAGTTACAACACCGTCTACATGAGCCTTTACAACTGCTTATAAGAACATATTAGGCCTCATGGCCACGAAACGGTTTATCGCCGGAGCTAAGCCCGGCGTCAAACCGGGTCTATGTCCGGTTGTCTGTATTGTATGAGACACTATCTTCCTTATATATTACTATACTCTTTGGACACCGGCTAACTGAGCAGATGGACACGATGCTCGCCTCCATGAAACCGGGTCGTATACAAACCGTCTTGTACGCAAGCTTGGACGGTTTCTACCCGGCGCCAAACCGGGCCGTGTTAAAACCGTCTCGTGGGCAGGAGACCTTGTACTGCATTTTGTAAGGTGAGTGACGAGAAGTGAAGAATTTTTGAAGGGTCTTTGAAATCTTCTTTGATACACGGATTTGAAACTTAATGCAACGAAAAACCTACACTAACAAAAGACAAACATATATATCTGTAGGATTTAGCCTTTAGAGAATGAGATAGAATACAATATAGTGTTTCCATCGCTCTACTTTTTCTGACTTTAGAAAAGGACTAGGTTCCCAATTCGACTGTATTTTTTTATGTGTGTTACCTCAGAACTTTTTTCTAGGTGGATAGATTTTAATGATTCTTTTTTATTTAATAGCTTGGACTTCTCATGTGGTTCCATATAAATGTGATCAAGATTTGACCACAAGATCTGAAGCAGTAGTTTTTGAGTTATCCTTAATAATGTGTATTTCATTGACTTGGATTACATTGAAGATGTTCTCATTTTATCTATATTCAAGTCGGTTGTACAAAATGTTTAATCTTACCTCTTCTGTTTTTTACTTCTACCGCGTGTGAACTGCAAACATGTTTTTTACTGGTGAACATGGTAGGTGTTTTTGAGCCACTATTAACAGAGGGCTAATCTGTGAGCTCGTTTGTGACCTTTGAAAAATTTGAGGACAGCACCAGGGCTGTGTGCTATTACAGCTCTCTGTAAGTTGACATCATTATATTCATTCGGTTTATGTCTTATTTGATAAAAAAAAAAACAGACGTGGGAAAATATCAACGTATTTATGAATGACGTAAAGAAACGTGTGTATTCACCTTTCCATTGTGGTATACAATCATTATGTTCGCATAATCTATGTGTATAAAGATTAATGTTTCTTTGTTTGTTCCGTACGCGTTACTGTGTGCGTGGTAGAGCCATGCTGCAGCTGTATTTCTGGTATAGTTGTATCACGAATGGGTCGGCTCGACCGGGGAAGTACCACGCTCTCACAGAATACCAGCGTAAAATAGCAGCTTAATACTGCTGTGTTTCGTATGGTGAGTTTAGAGAACCAGAGACCCTTTTTACTGGAAAAGAGACATTCTATCGTAGTCCTCACAGGTGACAACTCATCTGCATTCTGATTCGTAATCGAGGATAAATGTAGATGTCTACGGGTCACAGCTACCACTTACCATCAGGTGGAATGTGTGCTCTTTTGTCACACTTATCCTATAAAAAATACTATACAGTTTATTTATTTGCTTATGAAAAAACGTTAATCCCACCCACACTAGGATTTTCTCCTGCGTCATGGCAGTTTACAAACATAAATTCCGCAGGGACAAACATCCAGAGCTGGAGCTATTATTAGTACTTAGGTCGAACAAATGAAATGAAATAAAATAAAATTCCCCGATGTAAGAAAACACAATTTCGTTTTTTATTAAAACGATTAGAAAATGTCATTTTTTAAACTTATTAAACTTGCTACCGTTTTAAAACAAAGTGTCTCTCAGATTCTCTGCTTTTTAATTTTAATTTTTAAATAAACCTTTATGACATAAAAACAAAGAATAATCATTATACTCGTTTACTATTAAATATTAAGTAACTACCTAATTGATGGAACCAAAACCCAAATTTTTATCACCTCCTGTATACGCGATGCAGGAACGACCGGTTTTTGACGCGGCGAACCGGGCGGTGGCAATGGCAAGACTCACGTCTTTTAATGCACTATTAGGTTATTATGTATTGCCGATTTACCGCCTGTTGACTGTGCCAATTGCTGTTTAGTAGTGTTGAGTAAAGCCGCGTCTCCACCAAAGTTTTGTTGCCAACACAACAGTTGCCAACAAAACTTGTTTCCATTTTCGGCGGCTACATCAAAGGAATACGCTTGTTGCCAACATTTGTTCCCTCGGTGGAGACGCTTGTTGGAAATAGTTGGAAACATAAACAAAGATTATGTTTAATGTCCATGTCACACCTATGCCGGTAGTTGTTGGGAGCACTAAGCTCGAAGTTGTTGACGAGTATGTTTACCTGGGACAAATAGTCCGACTAGGTAAGTCCAACTTCGACCGAGAAGTCAATCGACGGATTCAACTCGGCTGGGCAGCGTTCGGGAAGCTACGACACATTTTCGCGTCAGACATACCTCAAAACCTTAAAACGAAATTGTACAACCAGTGCGTGTTGCCAGTGATGACTTACGGAACTGAGACGTGGTCCTTCACAGCTGGCCGTATGAGGAAGCTCAAGGTGGCTCAGCGAGCTATGGAGAGGGCTATGCTCGGAGTTTCTCTGCGTGATAAACTTAGAAATGAGGATATCCGCAGTAGAATTAGAGTAACCGACATAGCCCAACGGATTAGTAAGCTGAAGTGGCAGTAGGCCGGCCATATAGCTCGAAGAACCGACAATCGATGGGGAAGAAAGGTTCTCGAGTGGCAGCCTCGTACCGGTAGGCGAAGTGTAGGGCGAACCCCCACGAGATGGAGTGACGACCTGGTAAGGCATGCAGGAAGTCGATGGATGCAGGTGGCTCAGGACCGTGCTTTGTGGCATTCCTTGGGGGAGGCCTATGTTCAACAGTGGACTTATGAAAGGCTGTAATGATGAATGATGATGATGATGATAACTGTTGTCAATATTTTTGGTTGGTACGCGGCTTTATACATATTTTGTAGATTATGGTGTAGCTTATCTGTCAAATTTTAAGTCGGCGGCTTGTGGTACACGGTAAAGTTTTCATTAAGCTTATGTTGTACCATAATATATTCTCTGTATTATCTATAATTTGTTAAATAAAATAATAATAATAAATAAAAAAAAACATAATAAGCGTGTGAGGCGTGCACTTTTGGATTTTTTAAAATACAAATAAGTGTTTTCTGACAAAAAAGAGACATCGCAATGCGTTCCAAGCAAGCTAGTAGATTTAGAAAGAAACGTTTGAAAATACAGAGATTTCAATTTATTACACACTTACATATATTCAACGGACATGAATATTGAAATCAACTGACGGACGAACAAAAGAGAGAGTGTTAAATCATTTCTGTTTATAACGCTATTTGCATCACAGATAAATGCAAGATATATGATAATTATAATGACTCGAAAAGAAAGTGCACTCTTGGCAGTTTTGCATGTGAATGTAAGCAAATTAAAAATCATTAGTATTCTCTCTTATTCATTTATTTATTGCCTACTAAAGTCCACTGCTGATCATAAGCCTTCCACATAGATCACCTCATAAGATAACAATTACGAGGGCCGTTCAATTTTTTTTTTATAGGAGAGAGGGCAAACGAGCATGCGGCTCACCTAATGGTAAGTGACTACCGCCGCCCATGAACAACCGCAACACAGGGGAATTGCAGATGCGTTGCCGGCCTTTTAAAAAGGAGTAGGCTCTTATCTTGAAGGTCCCTAAGTCGTATCGGTCCGGAAAAATCGCTGGTGGTAAACTATTTTTTTTATAGGTTAAGGGTGACAAACGAGCACACAGTCCACTTGATGGTAAGTGGTTGCTGTGACTCATAGACATCTACATCTATCTTCGATTACGAATCAAAATGCAGATGCGTTATCACCCGTGAGGACTAAGATGGAATGCCTCGTTTCCAGTAAAAAGGGTATCCGGTTCTCTACACTCACCATACGAAACACAGCAGTGTTAAGCTGCTATTTTACGCTGGTATTCTGTGTGAGCGTGGTCCTTCCCCGGTCGAGCCGACCGATTCGTGATATATACAATATATACAATATATGCTCGGTATTAGGGTGATTTGCTAATCATGTGGGTAAAAAAAAATTATTAGCTAACGACACTACCTACGGCTAGCATTGGCTGGTTACAAAAATTTTATCCTTATTATATTAATATTTAGGGGATAAAATTTTTGTTTGTAAATAAAATTATCCACTGACAAGGGATAAAATTATCTTGTCCCTATGCCAAAGCACGGCAACAAGGAGAAGTATATCCGCGTTTGATATAACGAGTAGACATATACTTCCAAATGAAAGATACAAAATTATGCTTTTTTGACATTTGAAAGGGACAATTCTATCCTAGTTCATTGGACGTGGGTTTAAGTTTATATTCATATAAAAATTGTATCTAAGTCTAAGTCTATCTCCCATTTAATCTACTGTGGTTATTATAAAAACGAAGCGAGGGTATACACATTTTCTCCTTTCCCCGGGAATAAAATTGTTTCCTGCCCATGCTAACCCTGTTGGGGGTATAAATATGAAATTTCGTCTTGATAACTTCAGTACTTCTTATGTAACCTTCAGTCAAAGACGACGGGAATGACTGACTCGACAATGTTGAAAAAAATCGAACACCGTGCGGTGATTAAATTTCTCACTAAACAAGGATAAACTCAATAAACTGACCAAGTGCGTGTCGGGCCACGCACAATGTAGAGGTAGGGTTCCTTAGTTGCCCGTCACAATACTCGGGCTTTCTTGATAATGAGCATAATAATGCCTGGGCTACACTAACGAGAAATGCCGTTGATTATCGCGTTGATGGGCGTTGAATGTAGGTGTGGCCACCACTTAACGCGATAATTCTACAACGGCAAGAACAATGCCGTTTCCCGTTGAACGATAACTCGAGTGTCGGTACATCAAAGAGATTAACGCACGAATTAACGCGTTGAAGCGGCCACACTACGTTTGTCTCATTGTGCACGGTGAGCGCAACGGAGTCGCACGTATGGCTACGATAGAGTGGAATAAAGAAAAAGTTATTACGTTTCTTGAGATTCTGCAAACAGAGCCATGCTTAGGCAATGGTAAAATATATTCATATAATAAAAATTTACACTCATCAAACATAGTGTAGCAGCGTCAACATTCATCTTGCTTGAAATTCAAGGAATATTAACGTAAAATGACCATACGGCCCGTTTTGAACGGGACTGTCCCTTTTCTCGGTCACCTGTCCTGTTGTCCCCAAACAAATCTCCGGGACGCAAAATAGTCCCGTTGTCCTAAACCGCGAGAAAATTTAAAACTATGAAGTTCGTCAGACACGAACTGTGCGAGAGTGGGACCGACCAAAAAAATAACCGAATAGGATAATTTCAAAGTTTTCGCAGAAATTCGTTGGGTGATTCAAACATTTCTCACCAACATTCTCAACATAAATTCTCTTGCATTTTAATCGAATATATTTTATGTATACCTGGTACAAATGCTCCAGTAGAAAAAGTATTTCTCTATTATGAATAAATTGTCGACGTCTGAAAAAAAATCACTTACAGGTTCCAGTTCTAAAGGTGATGTTGATAACAAAAATCAATGTAAAAATTTTTTTTAATTTTTTTTTACATTGATTTTTAATTAAAATCATCACCAACTTTATTAAAGCAAATTAATTCCACTGACAAATATAAATATAATTAAAAAATATGTGATATTTAATAATTACTCTCTGAGGAACTTTGCTTTAAGGAAGCTGGTGAACTGGTGATTAATTTTATTTTTCACAATTTGTTAAAATAAAAATAATTATAATTAATGCGATTATAATTATAGTGAACACTAATTGTATAAAGTTACAGTTATTAAATAAATAACATATTTTTTTTATTATTAACCTGCTAACTGGGGAGTATAAATAAACCCATGTCCCGTTTTGAGTTAATATATAAATGGTCAGTTTACTTTAACGCCGTTCAACGGCATTGAAGTTGAAATGACGTTGACCGACCCAAGTGTGGCCACTCAGTTTATCGCGTTAAAATTAAGGCAATAATTGTTGCGTTTTTGGGCATTGACGTTTCTCGTTACTGTGGCCCCAGCATTAGTGAGTTCGCCGTTTGACCGCTATAACCACTAAAAATTGGCCCAAATAGGAAGATCGTAACTGTATTACTTATTTTCAAATCACCCTTATAGGGTGATTTGAATTTGGTATTCAAAAAAGATTATAAAAATATTGAATTAAAAATTATTCTATTCTATTTTATTCTAGAAAGTCAAATGGAAAATGAATAGAAATGGAACAATTATTATTCAATATAGAAATAAGTAAGACCTACTTATGGAAAGTCATCTAAGCTTTTACCACTGGTTCGAAAAAAAGCCAAAGGTTTTTTACTAAAAATAACCAGCAAGAAACCTAGCAGGACTTTTTGACTTTTGATTAAAACTGACTTTGAAATGTGCATTTTTTAAATTTTAATTGACCTTACAGTTATTCGTCGTTAGACAGGGGAATATGGCGTCAATTTGATTTTATAATTATTGTCTAAATAGTCTCGTAGAAACGTGAGAGGGCGTCAGCGACTGGAACGAGATCCTAATTAAATTATTTAGACCGTGAATCGCGCACGCGCATTTACGCTTTTTTCTTTCTTCGTAAGTGTTTTAAACTGGCAAATTTATTGGACTTGGTACAACAGACATACTGCCAAGCCGAGATGGGTGATTTTACATAAAACTTTAATAATCCTAATTAGGTATTCTAACACTTTATTGTTTCGTACTCATTAAATGGAACATTTAAGTTTACACTAATCTTTGTCTATTATAATAAAAAAGATAGACAAAGACTAGAGTATTTCAGTGTCTTTTTTATACAATAAGGGTCCAAAGACAAATTTTTTATAGAATAATTGTGACAAACGAGCACACAGTCCACCTTATACTTATGGTTGCTGTGGTCCATAGACATCTACATCAATCCTCGATTAAAAATCAAAATACACATGCATCGTCACCCCTGAGGACTAAGATAAAATGCCTCGTTTCCAGTCAAAAGGGTCTCCGGCTCTCTACACTCACCATACAAAACACAGCTGCGTTAAGCGGCTATTTTACGCTGGTATTCTGTGAGAGCGTGGTCCTTCCCCGGTTGAGCCAACCCATTCGTGCTATGACTATACTATTAATATAGCTGCAGCATGGCTCTATCACGTGTAAACGGCTCTACCAGTAGAGCCATTTACACGTAGTACATCTACATCTATCCTCGATTAAAATTCAAAATGCAGATGCATCGTCACACCTGAGGACTAAGATGAAATGCTTCGTTTCCAGTAAAAAGGGTCCGTGGTTCTCTACAATCAAGAACTCACGCTGTTATTTTACGCGGGTATTCTGTGAGAGCGTAGTCTTTTCCAGATTGAGCCGATCCATTCGTGCTACAACTATAATATAGCTGCAGCATGGCTCTACCACGTATAAAAATATCGTATGTGATATTAAATCAACAGTAGCCTAATTTCTTGGTAGAGAGTGTTATTGTTCTGTGAGCTAATGATTAAGGGTGCGAACTGTATACTCGTAAAGACATGGGTTCGATTCCTCCATTCGACTACGGTCGTGTATAGTATTTTAAGCTCACTTGGTTAACGAAAGTATGAAAGTGTTATTAGCGTTACTAATATTCCTTTTTAAAAACAATAACATGCCAATAGATTTTAAATTTATAATAACTTCGCATTCTTCCGGGGCCTTTTTGGGGCACTCTATTAAACTGTATATTTTGAAATTCAAATTATGTTATTGTGTACACAGGCTATATGTACAATATCATGTTGTTATAAAATGAAACAAGTCCTCTGCGATCTGCCCGTTATAGCCCGATATATATATATATATATATATATATATATATATATATATATGCCCGAGATATACACATAGGTATTATCAAATACACAATAACATTTATATAGAGATTGACATTAACAAATGAAATTCAAATTAATATTAACATTTAAACTTAAATACACAATAACATTTAAATGTAGACTGACATTAACAAATGAAATTCAAAATAATATTAACAGAGGAATAATATATGTCATTGGTATCTAATTCGTTAAAGTCTATTACAAAACGTATGTATAAATATAGATACAATTGCATCTACATTTCGTACATTTCCTCCACCTACTAGAAGGATCTGAAATTTTCAACGACATTGAAAAGATAATGTGTAACTTTATTGAGCTTCGTGGTTTTTTTTATGTTTTCATTGGAGTTTACATCCCCAGCGGGAATATATTGTCAATTTTCCACAGACATTTTACATTGGTCGCACAATTTTCATAAATTTACTATACACTGAGCGTGGAGAAACAATTTACGCTAAAAATAAATTGTTTCTCCACGCTGAGCTAGGTTATGTTTCGACTATTGAGGTTTGATTTCGTTGTATTGTGTACGAGTAACTATCTTTCGCACAGAACAAAGTTTGGTTCATTGGTTTCCATTAAAAGTCGATATCTTTTATAATAATTTCGTATTTAAATATCACCACAATGAAAATTTACAAACTACAACACACCCTTACGTAGGCACAGAGTGACTGCCACCGGCATACGTGGGAACCGTTTGTTGTTGACTTACACATTTTTACCGCAGGCTTAAAAAACTAAACTTAACAATTTAATTCATATTTATAATAATTTAAATCGAGCGTGGCGGCACGTAAAAATTGTGCAAGTATAGCTTATCTGTGATTTTAGATCATTCTTTTTTCCGTCCTATTCTTAGCGTTGATGACGAATGTGCTCTGTTATAATATATTATCATTATGATAAAAAGTTTGTCTATCAACGACTAAGAAACACATTCAAATAAGATTAAACACGTATTTTACGTGGTAGAGCCACGCTGCAGCTATATTATGGTTGTAGCAAAATGGGTCGGCTCGACTGGATATAGCAGCAGCGTGGTTAAATGGTGTGACGATCTGTTAAGAGATGCATGAAGGTGATGAAAGCAAGTAGGTCAGAGCCGTGCTATGTAGCCTACCTTGGGGGAGGCCTATGTTCAGCAGTGGAGTTGTTAAGGGCTGCAATGATATTATTATAATGACTACGATTATGGCTCTACCACGGAAGCATACTTTCCAAAATTACTCTCTGAAAACTGGGTAGTCTATGCCTCGTAATTAGTCTGTTTATGGTGGTTTAAAATCTATAAAATTATGCAAACAGTTGCGCGCTTAAATTATCTATTTCTTATATAGTCTTGTAGCCGTACTTATAAAGATTAATTAAAACGGTATCCTATACAACATTGTGATATATTAAGTTCATTTAAATTTAAATGGGTTTAAATTACTTTTTATGTGACTAATGCTCTGCTAATGGTAGTTTCCGGCAGTATTTGCGCACCATCTGTAGTATATGAGATGTGCGAGGAACCTGAGCGGTGCGAAGCGGAGTAACGGAGCTGTGATACGATGTGACACGTTCCATCAAAGCTATTCGAGGAATCTGAGCGGTGTAAAGATGCGTAGCGAACTCTTGTCACTAATTCTGTGCGAGGAGTTCTAGTATGGTTCTTGCAGTGTACGAAGTCGAGCGGCATTTATTTGTGGTTATCACGTTCTCGAGTGGCAGCCTCGTATCGGTAGGCGAAGTATAGGACGATCCTCCACTAGATTGATGCACATGGCTCATGACCGTGCTTTGTGGCATTCCGTGGGGGAAGCCTATGTTCATCAGTGGACTTGTGAAGGGCTGTAATCATGATGATGATGATGAAACATGTACCTGAATACGTGTAAAAGTGTGCGTGAGACCAATAGCAGGTATGATCAGCGACGGCACCACAGAGTACTTTGAATTGAACGGCACGCATCTGAATCGCATCTGAACGCTGTACATGTCACGTTAAAACACGAGTAAAGCCCGCTCGAATTCGTGAATTGCAATAACTATAAATGGTAAGGTGGTAGCGCTTAGCCACACTGCCTCGCACAAATCCCTCGCGCACATTCCTGGCACGGCATCCTCGATTACGTTCCTCACATACATCTCTCGCTTATTTCCTACTAGCTGTTCCCCGGGACTTCAACCGCATGGAATTTATTACGTATTCATTCGTTTAGATTTCATGGGTTTTAATTTCTTTATTGCGCGAAACTCTGACTCTTTTTCTAATATAAAAGTAGCCTAAGTTACTCCTCATAACATCAGCTATCGGCCGGTGAAAGTCGAAATCGGTCCAGCCGTTTCGGAGATTAGCCGGAACAAACGGACAGACAAACAGAAAGATAGACAGACGGAAAGAGAGACAAAAATGTAAAAAATTGATTTTTGTTATAAATACCGTATAGAATTTCATATGCATTTAATAAAAAGTTGTTATTTGACATTATAAACAGGCACTTCAATTTTACTTATTTGTATAGATATATAGATAGGTATAAATACCTCGCTCGTAGAAAAGGGCTTAACTTTCCCACGAGAGCTGCGCTGAGTGAGGCAGTGAGGTAAGGAAAATGAAGTAACAATGTTTGTAAAAAAGTAAAAGTAAAAATTTTTCCACGCGCACCGCGAAGTTAATTTTAGTGTTACAATATAATATTTTTTTTGACAGCATTGATTATTTTTTGTCTAGATGGAATGTCTAAAACCAAACAGGACGCAAAAAAGACATCTGTTACACCTCTGTCACGCAATGTTGTGTGTAAATGTTTTATACGTAAACTTGTGCACGGATATCAATAAGGACTAAAATAAGAGTGACATACGAGCACACAATCCACCTGTTGGTAAGCGAATGTTGTGTCCCGTAGGCTCGTACATCTATCCTCCATTAAGAATCAAAATGTTGTCGGCCCCGTATTCGAGACATTCTATCTTAGGAAAAATGGTCTTCGGTTCTCTACACACACTATACGAAACACAGCAACACCTCTTAAGCTGTTATATCACGCTGGTATTTTGTGAGAGCGTGGATAGGATACGACTATAGTGCCCAAGTGTATGCGCAAGCACATGTGCACTCCCTATTCCCTCACTCTCCGATCGGATTCTCCAGATTCTTTGTAAATGATTTTAATTTTTCAGACCTTAATATACAAATTACGGGAAAAAATTCTATCAAATTGAAATTATTAATGCACAATCGATCGAGTTCTCATCTCATCGCAGTTACGAAGCATCAGACATAATATTTCAAAAAAAAAAATTACCAAAGTATTACAATAAATTAAAGATTTATTCAATATTGTCCTACTATTCTATGATCCTACATAAAAACATACATAAAACATAAACACTCACGCCTGTCACCCAGAGGGGTAGGCAAAGACTATGGACTTCCATTTGGCACGATCCTGATACACCTCTCTCGCTTCCTCCACATCCATGTACCTACGCATACACGCTCGTCGGTTAAAGGTACTCTTGATTTGGGCCATTTTCAATATATCGCCAATTTGGTCGATAAAATTTCGCCTAGGGCGACCCTTCCTGACTCTGCCGTTCACCTCTGCAACATAAATTTGCTTTGTCACTCTTTCCTCATTCATTCGTTCTACATGACCAAACCACCGAAGCATTCCTTTCTTAATCCTGGTCACAACATCATCTTGCAAACCACACTCTTCTCTTATTAAACAATTTCTCACTCTGTCATTCAGATTCACCCCTAACATACTCCTTAATGACCGCATTTCTACAGCATTTATTCTACTCTCGTGCTTCTTCTGCCACACCCAACTTTCACTACCATACATTAAAGTAGGCACTAACACAGCATTGTGAATTGCTATACGTGCCTTTTTGGACACATTCTGACTTTTCACAATAGGGTTTAGAGCCCCATTCACTCTATTTCCTGCATTCACTCGTCGTTCTATATCCTTATCATATCTACCATCCCTGCTAAACACACATCCCAAATACACAAACTCATCTACTTGCTCTACCAACTCCCCGTCTATTCTTATTTCAAATATCGTTTTACTTTCTTCTCTTTCAAAAACCATAACTTTCGTCTTACTTGCGTTTTCATTCCCTTTTCTTTTAATGTCTTGTTCATTAATGTAACCATCATTTGCAAGTCGGCTGCCAACGACGCAAGTATGACTTGATCATTGGCGTACAAAAGGCATTTGACGGTTAACTCACCCATTCTTAACCCGCATTCTTCTACTTTCAAATTTTCCAAACAACTGTCCATAAATAGGTTGAACAGCCACGGGAAAGCCACACAGCCCTGTCTGACACCTTTATGGATGCCAAACCAGTCCGAGTAGGCCCCGTTGATCCTGACACAAGCACTAGAGTCCCTATACAGAGACTCCAGTGCTCCTAGTAGGTCGAAAAAATAATATACTGTTGGAATGAGGGTAAAAAAAATAAAAGGAAATACGAAATGAAGGTAGAATGAATGTATGAATCTGTGGGAATATTATAGCAGTATAAAGTATCGCACAGGCGACTAAGAGGCAACAACTTGCGCCCCCTTTTCCCCAAAGGAGGTCGCTTCCGATTCGGCAAGAAGACTACACAAGTCAATGCCAGTCTCTCAAGTTGTGTTTAGTGGGTAGGCACTTAGGTTTCGCAGTGAGTCCCAAATAGCCACGGCAGCCGGCTGTCGTGGTATGCTTAGAGCATTCACCACCTCCCTTCCTCGCTTCCCGGAGGGTAGCCCTTTCCATTGCTTCTGGGCGTGCAAAAAAAACTAAGAGGCAACAGTTGGTAATTCTAAGAGTCTCACTGTCGTCAATATGCCTGTTGGGGTATTCTACTAGTGTAGGCAAGGAAGGTCATGTTGCTGAGAGGCTGCCCTGTGTTGAGATGGGTAGTGATGCTGTTGGTTTGCAAACATTGGTGTTGTCATGTAATTGGTCCTGATAGTAAGCAGGGTTTCTTACCGAGTAGTGTTCTTTTATTTAAATAATTTTGAGAATAATTTCTAATATCAGAATTGGAATAGTTTGTTACATCAGAAATGGGATAGTTTGTTACAATACAATAAAAGAATGGTGGTAGAGCCACGCGGCAGTTTTTGCTGTTGCACATATGGGCCGGCTCGAGCCGGGCTGGTACCACGACCTCACAGAATACTGGCGTGAAGTAGAAGCTCTGTTTCTGCGTTTCGTCTGGTGAGTGCAGTTGGCCGGAGGCCCGATTCCCCCCCCCCCCCCCCCCCCATCAAAATGGTAGCGGAATTACACGAAAGACTACCCCAGGAGGGTACCAGCACCCCTGGATACTTCGTATCTCTCCTACCCGGGGTACAAATTGGAGCACTCCGGGCTGGAGTTTGCGTGTATGTCAAAGAGGACATCTGTTCTTGACGCCTCGGCAGTCTTGAATGTTCGGACCTGTCCATCGTTTGGTTACGCGTAGACAGCGACGACCATCCGCGCGTCTACGGGTGCCTCTATAGGTCCCATAGCGGTAATGCCGAAACAGACCGACTTATCGACCACGTCCAAATGGCTTCAGATTCCTTGCTACAACAGGTCCCATCCGCAGAGATCGTGATATTTGGCGATTTTAACGCCCACCACGCCGAATGACTCGGTTCACGTTTAACCGATCATGCGGGGAGATCTGTTTATGACTTTGCCTTGGCGTATGGTCTGACACGACTGGTTACTTCGCCTACGCGGATTCCAGATGTGGAGGATCATATACCTTCCCTGTTGGACCTTCTGCTGACCTCTAATCCGGACGGATATCAGGTTTCCGTCGATGCCCCTCTCGGCTCTTCGGACCATTGTCTGATCCGGATCGATGGACAGAGGCATTATCATGATGACAAGTGGTAAAAATAAATTTTTTATACAACCGACTTCTATATAATTTATTAAGGATAACTCAAAAACTACTAGTCAGGCCTTGATCAAATTTATATGGGATCACATGAGAAGTACCAGCTCTCAAATAAAAACAGAATCAAGAAAAAGTTATGAGGTAACACAGGCAATATGAGTAGAACGTTCTTTTTGAAGTCGGTTAAAAAGCACTCTAGCACGCAATTTAACTCGACGTTTATTCTTTAGTAGTTTTTTTAAATAAATTATGCGTAATGATCACTGGTTATTGTCTCCTCCTTACTTAAATAGTCGATCATTATTTTTCCAGTGGACGCTGACAACATGAATCTCTTGGCTGGCGAGGAAGACGGCCTTTTTCACACCTTGCTTTGATTTTTCGTCTCCTGGTTAGAATAGTGTATCCACGTTTCTTCTACGGTTACGAAATGAGCGCGAAAAGAATCTATATTTTCTTAAATTATTGCTAAATTTAGATCGATCACTAATAAAAAACTAGATACACAATCCCATGTAAAAGTTCTCTAAAAACTGTCCTCATTTATTTTGACGTAATTCTGATGGAAAAAATATACATTAAAGTAAATTCAACCTTAAATGCATTGCCTATAGCTGTATTCACAAAGCTACGTACAAATTAAAAGTGCACCCAAATGTTCGAGTGGGCGCTCATTCGGTAAAGACATTTTTGTCACTGATTGTGTATCTTGTTTCTTTTTATTAGTGATCTAAATAGCAGATGGTCACACGCCAATCTATCTTAAATATAACTTCGATTTTTGAACGTTTTCTCACGTAGCGGCCGTTGTCATAGCTAAATAAATATGTATAGTCCAAGAGCCTCAATTTTTTAATGAGATTCTCTTCAAATTGTCCTACTGCTGATATAAATGCACGTTAACATGGGACAACTCCATGCGATATTATTTACAACCGATTTTTTTTCTATTTCAAGAAACTTTTATTTTCAAACGGAACAATTTTTTTTAAATATTTTTTTATGAAATGCGAATAAAAAAGGAATTATAACTTTTTACGATTGTTGTAAACCAAATATATTATAAACACAATATTGGCGCCATCTACCCTTACCATTTGTAAAGCGCCATCTATGGTTCTCTTTCCTTTCATAAACTACTTACCTAACTGGAACAAACAGTTCACACAGAAAACCATAGATGGTGCCACATCTGTGCTGCTTGCTTTTAGCAACCACAGTCGATAAAGTGGCCATTAAAAAATTGTCACGAAGGTGCGTGAGAGCAAATATAACAAATCAAAACGTCTCCAGTGTTGCCTTTATAACAAAGTATCAAACAACGATAAAGTTAATATTTTACGTACATAGAGTAATTAGTATTAGCCTAATAATTCTAAGAGAACGCATTTATATAACTCATTGATAAATGTCCTATTCCGAAAACTTATTACTCAACCTAGTCAAGTTTACGCGAACGTAAAATGATTTTTTAAAACTATATAAAATCTATTTATTTCTAATTACAATAGTCATAATTTTAATTACTTAATTAATACGTCGTGGCAGAAGTCAATATCGAAACGAAGTGCCCGCTCCCATGAGCTCTGCCTGATATCTCATGCAACCAAAAGCGCAGACTCTACAGCTATTGAATACTGCCTTATGCTTGTGCAGCCCGCTCTAGGTAAAAACCCTAAAAACCCTATGGTTTTGTGGTTGCATAATCGGCGGACGAAGTCTAGGGACGTTCCCCCACTAGATGGAGTGACGACCTGGTAAGACATGCAGCAAATCCATGGATGTAGGTGGCTCAGGTGAAGGGCTGTAATGATGATAATGATATACTATAAAGTATTACTACAATTTGATAATGAGATAAGTGAAGACGTGGCTTAAAGAATAGGCATCTAAGCCAAAAAGCTTAATAAAAAAATATTTGTCTATAGTGTGTTTTCTGACCTAAGGGTATTAGTTTCCCTATATATAATGATACGTAGTATCCACTAAGTAGTCTGTGATATAATGTACTCTGTGGTATTAGTGTTCTGTGTTTCTGACTGTCCGTCAAACATTTTGAGGTTATTTAGTTACATCTTACGAGATTTTGAGTTTGTAATATTTAACGTGAATAATATGCTGTAAATAGTGCAATCTTCTTACCAAGTGAGCAAAAGATTAACAACAATGGCATTTATGCCCTGGCGGCTTAAATATCTTGCCAAAATGGCACAAGGCGCTAGCTATTCAACATTATTAAAACGAACTATGGCATTTAAAAGCGCTATTTCTTTAGAAACCCTATACCCTACTAGTTCATTGAAGCTCACAACACCAGCTTTTGTAAGTTTTAACATAACTTCTTTAAATAATATAGTGGTAAAACTAAACTGCTTGCATATATTATTAAGTATGGAGTAAAAATAATTAATAAAACACTTAACGCGTTTGTATATACTTAAGATAATGTTTATATATACTTAAGATAAACAATTCATTATTTATAAAATATAATCTAAATAAATTAATATTTCACAAATAAGTATTAATTCTTAAGACTTGTAAAATGAATGTTTAACGGTCTTTATTTTTACTTTTCAATATAATACAAACTCACGCGCAAATACTCAAACGCTACTCAATTTTAAAATGTTAAATCTCATGGTGTCACCGTCACTTTAACAGCATCTTAACCCTTTCACTCTCCTCTACACTTCATATAGGTCATTGCTATTGTCCTACTATTGTCTCTGAAAACCGTACACTGAAAGTGTTAAAATTAAGTAGTGTTTGTGTATTTGGGCATCAAAGCATTGACTATTAAGAGTGGAAATGTTTTGTTTTGCAATTTTACTTAGATTAGAAAATACATCAAAATGGTATTTCATTTTCAGACACCAGATCCTAAAGAAAAGTTTTCTGGATTTATTCCAATGGAGAAGCTAGATATAACGTATAGTGCTAGCTCAGGCCCAGGTGGGCAAAACGTCAATAAGGTAATTAAAGACATTTTCTTATTTTATTCAAAATATAGTTTTATGTATTTTATAAGAATTTGGTCAATGTTTGACTAGTTTAGTGAATAATTGATCACATGTGATTTCAGCTTATTTAACAATTATGTCATCCTTATTTTATTTTATTTTGTAACTGAATTTATTTTGTGGAATGAGCACAGACTCTTTATATAATGTGGGTGATACACGAGCATACAATTTAACTGATGGTAAGTGAAATATTAATGTACATAAAATTAGTTGAGAAGGAATGGTAGCGTCTATACATCAAAAATATCTTAAAATGTTAAGCGTCAGTCCCTTAATAACTCTGTCAAAAAATTTTGTCCTGAGAAGGCGTCAAAAAAAAGATATTTAGATTTGAACCTTTTAAGGCATGTCTTTTCTCACTTGGAAAAAGTCATATGTTCTGTGGTTGTTTGAT
This sequence comes from Parnassius mnemosyne, assembly GCA_963668995.1. NCBI lineage: Eukaryota > Metazoa > Arthropoda > Insecta > Lepidoptera > Papilionidae > Parnassius > Parnassius mnemosyne. Next base: position 4,902,230 of record CAVLGL010000093.1, on the reverse strand, counting down.
GTTAGCTTAATACATTCTCAACATAATGTACCTACCTACATTATTGAGAGTTTCTAGATTATTGTAACTCTATATATATTTGCATACTATAAATCTATATTTCTGGCATGGCTCCAGGGCCTTGTGTCATACAGTGATACTCAGAAGGGCTAGAATCCAGAGCTGTAAAGCCAGTAAAAAAAACTGACATTTTGTTTTAGCCAGTGTTGCCATAACATTAAATGGACATAACATAACATAATAAAAATATATAAAAATATTTTGTGTTTGTGTGTTGTGTTGGTAGTCTTACAAAGTATACGAAAATAGTATGAATATAGTAAATGGCAACACTTGAATAGAGTAAAAGGATTTAAGTCATTTGATAGTCCCATAAATGTTTGTTTTTTTCTGTGGCTTTAATTAAAATACATTTTTATATGAAAAATCATAGAAAAATAATAAAACTCCTTTTATATATAACTTATTTCTAGAAGCAATAATTTTTGTCAAATATTTTTCTGCCATTGCCCTTTTCGGGACTTAGGATTGTTATATTATTAACCTGTTCATAACAATTATTTTTATTATAGGTAATAATTTTAATAATGGTGAAATCTTGCTGTCATGACTTCATCACATCTCATTCAGCGAAATCTTCATCAGCTGTAATATGTAACATATTTGCTTGCTGCACTTATCTTAACTTACCCTTGCCCTCTGGGATATTTCTGAATTAGCATTATTTTCTATTGCAGATATATCACAGAATTTAGGATATACTGTTGGTCACATTGGACAACATGAGAAAACACAAATAATTTCTGTTATTGTACAAATATATTTGTTCCGGCTAGGATTCTAACCCTGTACCAGTATTATTGTAGCCACCCATACGTTGCCTAATAGGAGAATATCTGCCATAACTGCCATGTTTGGCAGGCTGATCAGAAAATGTAATTTTTTATTATTTTGATATGTTATCAGATGTGGCCCATTTCCTATTTAATTGCCTCTGTCATCTCTTATGACACCCCAGGAAGCTATGATGAAGTTTAGTGACGGTGTTAGAGTAAAATCGTGGTAAAAATTTGTTAAAATCTAACAAAAAAGATAACTTTTACAGGTGCATACAAAAGTGGATCTCCGGTTTAAATTAAGTGAGGCTGATTGGATTGACCCTGAAATTAGAGAGAAAATGTTGGAGTTGGTATGTTACTTGGTATTTAATCTGCTTAACATTAATTTAGTTTTCAGGTTTCTCTTATTTTTTTTATTCATTCATTACAGTCTATCAAAAGGGATATTAGACATATTTGACAAGCTTGGCAAGCAGGTTGGCAATACCACTTTATAAATTTTGAGTTTTTATCATTTACATACTGCTGCCTATCTTCTATTTTGCTTGCCTCTGTTGCCTCTAACAAATTCCATGGAATGATTAGGATTTTCACTATAGATATTTTATTTCACGAAGATGGGTGAGTCTTACTTGTAGTTGTAAAGTGTAGGCACACGTATGCTTGTGTGCAACACTGCAGGTAACATTAGTCAGCCCATCTTAATTGAACAAAACAATATATGTAACCAAAGTACATTTAACAATGTAGAGAAATACTGTTTTTTTTTTAATTTTAATAAAAAGAATTTATTTACATTATAATTTTTAGTGGAAACGAGGCATTTCATCTTAGTACTCACGGTTAACAACACATCTAGATTTTAATTTGTAATCTAGGATAGATGTGGATGTCTATGGATCACAACAACCACTTACCATCAGGTGGACTGTGTGCTCGCTTGTCACCCTTATCCTATAAAAAAATCTTAAGTAGGTACTTTGCATGAATTCATATTTATGAACACATATTAATTACATGTGACAGTGAAACTGACATTCTGCTAAGCAGCAAAGGATGCATTAATTATTTTCTTACATCACTGTGAACAACTGTCCTCCTCTGTGTACTTTCTGTTCTGATGGTACTCCTTAAATTTCATTTTCAAGCATACACACATTAAAGCACTGCATTTGCACCTACTATCATAAGTAAGACCATTCCGTCATTGTGAGATAAAAATGCTACAACGAAGTAAATGAAAAAAGAGTTTTTTTGTATGAAAGCATTGCTTATTTTATAATGAAGTTGCTTCCAGTAGGCTTGATACTGGATGATTTAAAGAATAGCATAAATAATATGGACTCTTATATTACTTATTAATGTAATTTTATACAAACAATACATTAATATACACACAGACTAATAGTACAACAGACATTTAACTATACTTACTTGTAAAATCTAAAGTTATGTACTGTCGCAATACAATAATTAAAAATTTTGTAGAACCAAGTAATATAAAGGCCAGCAACACATCTGCAATTCCCCTGGTGTTGCGGTTGTTCATGGGCGGCGGTAGTCACTTACCATCAGGTGAGCCACATGCTCGTTTGGCTCAACTCCTATAAAAAATAATAATAATAATATATATTATTTAGAATAACTCAACAACTATTGGTCCGATCTTGATCAAATTTATATGGGTCCACACGAGAAGCACCAGCTTTCAAATAAAAAAAGAATCATCGAAATCAGTTCACCCAGAAAAAAGAGGTGAGATAACACACATAAAAAAAAGAAAAACAGTCGAATTGAGTACCTCTTACTTTTTGTATTCGGTAGAAAAAAGTTTTTATATGAAGGCATTGCTTATTTTATAATGAAGTTGCTTCCAGTAGGCTTGAAACTGGATGATTTAAAAAAAAAAGCATACATAGTATTTACTATGCACTCTTATACTTATTATAATTTTAAAATATAAAGATAAACAATGTAATTTTCTGCTGACTTCCAAAAAGGAGATGGTACTCAATTCGTCTGTATGTTTTTTTATGTGTGTTACCTCATAACTTTTTACTGGGTGAACCGATTTCGATGATTCTTTTTTTGTTTGAAAGCTGGTACTTCTCGTGTGGTCTCATATAAATTTGATCAAGGTCAGACCAATAGTTTTTGAGTTATTCTTAATAACGTATATTGAAGTCGGCATTACAAAATTTAAAATTTTAAATTATGAGAATTCCGATTAAAGACAAATAAGAAATCCTAAGAACCCAACTTTTATACAAACAATATATTAATATTCAGACAGACTAATAATACAACAGACCCTTAACCATACTTACTTTTTCAGAAATGTACTGCCTCAATACAAAAAGTAGTTTAGTTAAAGCATGGCCGCGGAGCAGGAATTTTTTATTGCTTTGCGTTTTCCCATCATAAAATGTTTTATTTCTGTTGCAACTAAGATAGTTTTAGGACATTTTGAACAATATTTGTGATTCGAAAACCAAGTTTATTGTCAAGTTATTAAAGTTCACATTTGTATGAATTGCAATAATTTGAAATTCTTCCTGCTCCGTGATTATCAAATAGTCGCAGATTTGAAAACAAGAGTATGTTTCTATAAAGAAGGTCTAAGATTTAAACTAGAGTCAGTTTCAAATATACAAAATAAAATGTAAAGTATGTATTTTGACAGCATATAGCATATTATAATACTTACTCTATTATTTCTTGCGCGCGCGCACAAACACACACACACACACACACACACACACACACACACACACACACACACACACGCACACACACACACACACACGCGCGCACACACACACACACACACACACACACAAAATCTGTAGTACTAAAAAGTTAAGAGCATTTTTTTTCTGTTCCCTTTTTGTAAGGGGGTAAGGGACTGAATCTCCTTAATACAGACTATTTTATAGTCTAGCAAGGAGAACAGAACGTCACCCTCACTAGTATTTTTACCTAATTTTTATTATTTCATGTAAAACATTTTTTTTCTGTATGTACTACATGATTAAAGTTTATTTTAATAAAGTTATTATTAAGTTATTATTATTTCTAAGCTTATTAACTTAGTAAAACTCCATTCCCTTTAGCTATTGTTGTCTATCAACCGTCAACCATCAATTATTACTTTATGATATTCATGCTCACTGACTGGAAACTTGTAACTTGCTAGAAACACACAGAAACTTTGCCGCTACAGTTTCAACACATTAAATTTGTTTTTTTCGTGAATATGTGTGTGTAAAAGTCAACACGCTTAAAAATATGTTTTTTTTCTGTTTCAATTGATAGCACGGCAAGAAGCTCACCAAGGATGGGTACCTAATCATTAGGTCGGATACGACGCGATCCCAGCAGCTGAACCTGGCGGACTGCTTACAGAAGCTGCGCAACCTGATTCGAGATGCGGCAGTCACACAGCGCGAACCCTCGCCCGACACGCAGGAGAGGATTCGCCAGAGGCAAGTAATTTATATCATCATCATCATCATCATTACAGCCCTTCATAAGTCCACTGCTGAACATAGGCCTCCCCCCAAGGAATGCCACAAAGCACGGTCCTGAGCCACCTGCATCCATCAACTTCCTGCATGTCTTACCAGGTTGTCACTCCATCTAGTGGGCCCTACACTTCGCCTACCGGTAATTTATATACATACTACATATTCTCTTGTTAATAAGTATCTCAAGTATCTATATTTTCTTAAGTTTTATGAAAATCTCAATATTTGCCAAAAATAATATTTTTTTAATGTTGTTTTATATACCTAATAAATAAAAAGGCTTAATCAGGGTTTTAAAGTTACAGCTTATATACGTCCTGCTGCTAGGTACAGGCCTCCTCTCATCGCTGAGAGGTTTTTAGGGCGAGAACATATCCGTCGCGCTGCCCCAATGCTTGTTGACGAACTGCACATATCTTCGAAATATTTTTTGTTTCTCATACATGCGGGTTTCCTCACGATGTTTTCCTTCACCGCCGAGCACGTGGCAAATCAGCAATTAAAATTGCAATTAACAATTTCATCGGTGCCGGCAGCGATCGAACCCGGGTTGCTCGCGTGCTGTGGAATTTACAGCGAGCGTTTAGCTCCTGAGCTATCACGGCTCTCTCAGGGTTTTGTGATTTGTAAATTATTTTTTGATAAGACTGGGCATTTTAAACGATTTGTATAAATTGTATATTAAAATTTTAATTTGACGATGTGTAATAATTAGCAAGTAAGTAGGTAAAGTGGTGGTGCAAGAATATACAGCTCATATCATACCGTGGGTGTTGTAAGAGATGACAGAGGGAAACAAATCAGGAGATGGGTAGCAGTGTCTGTCTAATAATGACTAGAAAATAAAAACTGTGGTTGTTCTACCTGTCTGTCGTGAGGAAGCCTGTGTTCTCAGCAGTGGACCTATGTTAGGCTGTAATAGTAACAATAAGCATAAATTTAAAAAAAAGTTTATCTTATAGAAGAATTAAGAAATGGAATCGGAGTAAGAAACTGAAAAAAAGAGAGATGTTCTAATTTTTATCATGTAATACGTGGTAGAGCCGCGCTGCAGCTGTATTATGGTTGTAGCACGAATGGGTCAGCTCGACCGGGGAAGGACTACCCTTTCACAGAATATCAGTGTGAAATAGCAGCTTTAAGCAGCTGTGTTTTGTATGGTGAGTGTAGAGGAATTCTATCTTAGTCCTTAGGGTTGACAACGCATCCCTATTTTGATTCTTAATTGAGGATCAATTTAGACGCCTATTTGCAACTGCATCCACATACCATCAGGTGGACATTGTACTCGTTTGTCGCCATTATTCTATAATAATAATAAAGTCTTATGGTTAACGATAGTACAAATATCTTCTACCAATATGTTTACGTCGTCACAACACAGTCAACAATTTAGGCTTATTTAAAAACTAACTGTTCCCCGCGACTTCGCCCGCGTGTAATTAAGGTTTGATTATTTTTGCGTGGAACCTTAATTTTCTAAAATTAAAGTAGCCTAAGTTACTCCTTATGACATCAGCTATCTGCCAGTGAAAGTCCCGTCAAAATCGGTCCAGCCATTTCGGAGATTAGCCGGAAAAAACAGACCGACAGACAGACAGACAAAAATTATCAAAATGATGGTTTTGTTAAAGTACCGTATATTTCATATGCTTTAAGTAAAAAACTGTTACTTCGACATTACAAACTGACACTTCAATTTTATTTATTTGTATAGATATTATAAAGGCCTCTTATCAACAAAATGTTGATAATCTGTTTATTTGACTATTTATTCATCTGTGTTAATTTCAGGCATTTGAAAGCAGCCCGACTCCGCGTGGCGCTAAAACGCGAGGATTCTCTAAAGCGTGGACTGAGGCAACCACCCACTGTTGTGGACTTATGATTTTTCTATTAAATTGAGCACACATATAAATGGATTACAATGTCAGCTAGAGATTTACATAATTGATCACTGCCCAATATTTGATGGATTACTACCTGACGTCTTCACACCTTGCTCACTCCTGATATCATGTATAAAACAAACGCATCATTATAACTTCCCACTCACATTTGTAAGGTTTGACGTATTCATCAGTAACAGCCTACTAAAGTCCACTGCTGAACAAACTAGATTAGAAAAAAATAGATTGTCTCATAAGGGGGGGATTTTGCCACAGATGCCACGTTTTACAGGCGGGTATGCAACCGCAGTTTTTTAATGATGATGAAGATGCTACTGCCCATCTTCTGTTTTAGTTTCCCCTCTGTCGCCTCTTACGACACCCACGGGACGATTTAGGGTAGTGGATATTCTTACACCGCCTCTACTTGGTTTGAAGTATTGCTACGTGCTTCTATCTATTATGTCAAGAAAAATATAACATGCATGTAAGTTCCTCCACTAAGAGCAAATGAAGTGTCTATTGAAATCTCGGATGTAAATCTGGGTGAGTAACCATACTGTATTTGTATTTACTAATCTACGGTCAGAACATCGAGTCACTGTCTTTTTTATTGAAAAAGTTTACAGTTTCAATTAATTATATTTTTCTATAAACTATAAATGTTTAACAGGGATCTTAATAAAATATGTATATGCTGTCATAATACTTTGTATTCAGGTCTAATATATGCTATATATATATATATATATATATATATATATATATATGTGTTGTATATGTGAAAATTTATGAAGATGTTTGGATCTTTGTTACTCACTCACTTTGTATTTAATCCAGTAAGATCTTAATAATTTGAAAACCACAGATTACCTACCTTTTGTACCATAGATGGATGGTGTAATTCAAATGCTGACATTGTAGGTCCATTTTATATGGGGAAACTGTTTTATGAAGGGAATTGATTAAACTGCAAACAGGAAAGAAATATAATGCAAGAAGATATTTTGCTAAATACCTGTAAGACAGTTTCCCCGGATAATAATTTGTGTAACAGTTTTGATTAACTGTCATATTTTATCAATAGACAACTGTAAACTTCAGTGTTTTCTTGTTGTCTATGGCAGTACTTTCAAAGCAATGTCATTCACAAATTGTTATTGGTGTGCTCAATTTAAGAATATTTTAAGGTAGATATAGATGTAATAAATATGTAACATGTTCACAGTGTTTCATTTTTAATTAAATTATTTATGACAGTAATTTTTTTCTAAAACAGAGCCTAAACACTTTTTGCTTCCTACATGGTATGCTGAGCCATGCTGCAGCTATATAATAGTTTCAGCAGGAATAGGTCGATTCGACCGAGAAGTGCCACGCTCTCACAGAATACCAGCGTAAAATAGCAGCTTAATAAATATATATACATAAAGAAAGAAAGATAAACACGTACACAAGAATTAATTAAATAATGATTATTAAGGTGAAACATACGGTCTGTTCCCAGCCATATTCCCGTGAGATGAAGCTGAAGTGATCATTTTTTAGTTTATTTGGGTTTTTGTGTAATTGGAACATTATTAAGTCGTAGAAGTAGCAATCGCGGCACTCGGACATTATACTTTATTTTACTAGGTCATATCATTTCCTCAAAATCCACACAATTCAACAAAAGTCCGAAAATAATATCTGTCATTGAATATAGTGTCATTTACAAACTACAAATCCAGGATCGTAACAAACGATACGACGTGACCTTGAGCTTGGTACTACAACAAAATAAACTAATAATAATATGTGTGTGTCTGAAACTGTTTGCAAAATACGTAATATTTATTTTTACGTAACCCCGCAAAACTATATTTTGCAAATGTTTGTAAAATTAATTTTGTAACTACTTTGGTGGCTTACCGATTTATAATTTTATTATTGTAGACTTTGTAGTTTTGTACTCAACACCGACACGTATGACGTAGATAATTAGTATTGTAAGGAGATTTGAACTCACGGGCCAACTTTGTTTCTAATACCACCGAAAACAAAATTGCGTATTTTGAATAATTAAGGTACGTTGGGGTAATACCGGACGGATTTTCGAATAGTTGGAAGAGTCTGCCAAAAACTTTAATTTCTCGACATTCGTATACGTCAGATTTATGGAACATGGAGCAAACCGTTAATCGTTAAACGTAGTTTAGCTCTGAGAATCTTTTGCTTGTGTAAACTCAACGGTTTCTGCTTTAAAGGTGTGCGAAAATTAGACATACTTTTTTATATGCATAATGAAAAATTGGCCATTAAGGGGTAAGACCGGACTTAAATTTAAAACCACTTCTACTGCTTAGAGAAAAAAGTTTATAAAAGAGATTGGTCCTATATTTAACGCTCAAAAACATATTTCAATATGATCTATAAATTACTAGAAACATAAATGTTCCAAACGATTTTCTCTTTTTTTGTTTCTTGCCATCCGATCTTATCCCTGATATAAAGAAATTGTAATTTTATGTTTCTCAAACTTTGTTATGACATAAGATGGAATTACTCAATATAAGAGAAAGATCGGATGCATTTGATTTTATATGGGAAAAAAAAATAACAGTAAGGACTGGCGAAATGCCCTGGGATAATGCAGGAGTTAAGGAAGATATAAATATTTTAACAAAGCGGCATTTATTATAATAAATTATTTTTTAAATAATTATTATAAATTACATTTTGATTTGTAATAGAGGATAGATATAGATGTCTATGGGCCGCAGCAATCACTTAACATCAGGTGGACTGTGTGCTCCTTTGTCACCCTTATCCTATAAAAAAAATGTATTTTAATGTGTACTTAAAAGTAATAAAACCATCGTATTGTTTTATTACTTTTAAATATACAGACTTGCTAACGAGACTGAGTCCCATAGTCACTTGAGTAATCAACGAAAAAATATACACGACCAATGAAAGTTTAACAACCACTGCCATATTTGTAACAGGCAAAGATCGGATAATATTCATCCGATCTTCACTCACGAGGGGAAACATCGGATCTCGGCCTACAGCGATCTTACCCCTGCATGGACCAGTTTTATTTAGCTATAACTTCATAAAAATTAGTATCCACACAAAATAATAACAAAAGAAGCCATATTCTCGCTAAAAATCGTAAATAAAAGTGATAGGGAAAGATCGGATGGACAAAAATAATACAAAAATTACATTGTTTTATAAAATGCCACGCAGCACAGGTCCCACTTGCCGGAGGGACTGGCGCGAACTGAGGGTCGGGGCAGGATGAAATGGCGTCGTGTAGCATATTGTTAGCTTTTCAAAATATAGCATAATTCGCCGGGAATTTGAATCCTACGGTCTTGCCCCATCACCGATCTTACCCCAACGTACCTTAATTACTATATAATAATAATAATTACAGCCCTTCACAAGTCCACTGCTGAACATAGGCCTCCCCCAAAGAATGCCACAAAACACGGTCCTGAGCCACCTGCATCCATCGACTTCCTGCATGTCTTACCAGGTCGTCACTCCATCTCGTGGGGGGACGCCCTACACTTCGCCTACCGGTACGAGGCTGCCACTCGAGAACCTTTCTTCCCCATCGGTTGTCGGTTCTTCGAGCTATATGGCCGGCCCACTGCCACTTCAGCTTACTAATCCGTTGGGCTATGTCGGTCACTCTGGTTCTACTGCAGATATCCTCATTCCTAAGTTTATCACGCAGAGAAACTCCGAGCATAGCCCTCTCCATAGCTCGCTGAGCGACCTTGAGCTTCCTCATACGGCCAGCAGTGAAGGACCACGTCTCAGTTCCGTAAGTCATCACTGGCAACACGCACTGGTTGTACAATTTCGTTTTAAGGTTTTGAGGTATGTCTGACGAGAAGATGTGTCGTAGCTTCCCGAACGCTGCCCAGCCGAGTTGAATCCGTCGATTGACCTCTCGGTCGAAGTTGGACTTACCCAGTCGGACTATTTGTCCCAGGTAAACATACTCGTCAACAACTTCGAGCTTAGTGTTCCCAACAACTACCGGCATAGGTGTGACATGGACATTAAACATGATCTTAGTTTTGTCCATGTTCATCTTAAGACCTATCCGTTGGGAAACACTATTGAGGTCATTGAGCATAGTGCTTAGGTCCTCCAGCGATTCTGCCATAAGGACTATATCGTCGGCAAATCGAAGGTGAGTGATGTACTCGCCATTGATGTTGATACCGTATCCTTTCCAGTCCAGAAGCTTGAAAACGTCTTCCAATGCAGCGGTGAAGAGTTTCGGGGATATGACGTCACCCTGTCTTACACCTCTCTGCAATTGGATAGGTTTCGTACTCTGGTTCTGTACTCGGATAGCCATCGTAGCCCTACTGTACAAGCACTTCAACACTTCGATATACCGACAGTCAACTTGGCACCGCTGAAGGGACTGCAGCACCGCCCAAATTTCGACGGAATCAAAGGCTTTCTCATAGTCCACACACGCCAGACATAGTGGCAAATTGTACTCTTCGGACTTCTGTACAACTTGCCGAAGGGTATGTATGTGGTCTATGGTGCTAAAGCCCTTTCGGAAACCGGCTTGTTCGGGAGGCTGGAAGTCGTCAAGTCTGCGCGCGAGACGATTCGTAATGACTCTCGAAAACAGCACGTAGACGCGGCTCAGAAGGGAAATCGGTCTGTAGTTCTTCAAGAGCGCGTTGTCACCTTTCTTGAAGAACAAGACCACCGCACTTCTGCTCCACGCCTCCGGTGTAATGCCACCATGGAGGACGGAATTAAAGAGCTTCTGAAGGACTTCAAGTACCGGTCTTCCACCCGCTTTCAGAAGCTCCGCTGTAATTCCATCCTCGCCTGGGGCCTTACCGTTTTTAAGGTGCTGGAGAGCCATCCTAATCTCGCTCAGACTGACATCTGGGATATCTTCGGAATAGTGTCGGATGAGACTCGCTCTTGGATCGTTACTCACACTTGCGTGTGGCTCCAACGATGATGTGTACAGCTGCCCATAGAGCCTCTCAATCTCACTCAAAATCTCAGGCGTCCCGGAAACGATGCTGCCACACTCTGTCTTCAGCTTTGACAGTTGGCTCTTTCTGGCAGACAGATCTCTGGCAAAGACTTTGGAGCCTTGGTTCCGCTCGATCGCTTCTTCAATACGAGCTGTATTGAAGTTGCGTAAGTCCCGCCGCGTGCATTTGGAGATCTGTCTGTTCAGATGCCTGTATGCTGTCAAGTCTGTTGAAGAATGTAGCTTCATCTCCCGTCTAACAGCCATGAGATTAAGAGTGTGATCGGAGAGTTTTTGTGTTCTTCTGCGGCGGGTCTTGCAGAACTTAGCTCCAACCGCATGGACAGTTTCCACGAGCTTGTCATTCATATCGTCCACTTCATTGCAGTCTTCCAGGCACTGAAAACGGTTTTGTAACTCGAGCTGAAAGGTTTCAGGACTTTGGAACAGAGCACGAGGGGGACGGAGCGTTGACTTCATTAGACGAGACCTCTCCAACTTAACGTTTAGGTTCAGTGTGCCTCTAACCATTCGGTGATCGCTACCAGTTTTCACCCTCGCGATCACGGAGACATCACTGAACAGTTGTCGTCTGGTCGTCATAATGAAGTCAATCTCATTTTTTTGTGGAACCGTCGAGGCTCGACCAGGTCCACTTCCTGTGGGGCCGCTTCTGGAAGAAAGAGTTCATCATAAAGAGTCCCTCTTTCTCCATGAAGTCGGCCAGCTGCTGGCCCCTTGGGTTCCGTTGCCCTATTCCAAATTTCCCTACTTTCAGCTCACCGTTCTCTCTTGTGCCTAGTTTTGCATTGAAGTCTCCCATTAACACCGTATATTGGGTTTTGGAGGAATGCATGGCTCTAGAGATTACTATACCTACAATAAATTACAATATATTGTATTATATTGGAATCAAATACATACTAGAAATATTGCAAATGGAATCAATGAAAATCATACAAAAATATAATATAAATCGCAAGGAATTCCGCGCGCAAATCCTGTCCCTTGACAATCGAGAATTACTTTAGAATGTTTAAATTTTATTACAGTCAAGCAAGAGAACGAAGTTTGGCATCGCTTTTTCTTCTTTTAACGTAGTGCATCTAGTTCAAGGTTAGGAAGTACGGTATCGTTGCTTAATATCTACCTATGAATAATGGTATTTCTCGCACAGTAATATCGCCATCTAGCGTGCCAATGTTTAAACTGTGTTTTTGGCACTTTTGCTTGTCAAGTTTTCAAAATTCACTCACACTACTAAAGAAGTGTCAAAATTTTCCTAAAATTCGTTATTGTTTTTCTTAATAAATACTGTAAGTTATTTCCTAATAAGGTCAATCGCGGGCACATTTCACTGAAGAAAAGTGATAAAATGATTAGTTTTAAATAAATAGTGTCTGTGTTTAAAGTATATGTCAAAACAAAAATGTATGGGCAGGCTAGCGGAACATCCCCCTTAAGGTATCTGTGAAGACTAAAATAACCACAGACCTACTAGGCCGGCTGAAAAGTTCGCGGCCTAAGGGTACTTAACGATGAGTAATTTGCTTGTTACTCATATCACTAGTTGCAACATTCAGTAGTATTATAAAAGCAATAACTAATTAAGTTGCACTCATAGTTCAATTATTTACTGAACAACAAATATCACCATGTCAGCCGAATCTGGAAATACACCGATATACATTTTTGAAGAGATGTCATCGGTTCCTTAGGATTCTGCGCCTTCAAATACGATGGTGGAAAAATGGGCCCGCATATTTCAACAAAGACGAGTGAGCTGTGAATACGACCCTCGCTCGGGCCGCCCTATCACAGTACTGACCGAAGAAAACGTCCGAAAAGTCGAAAAAATCGTTCGAAATAATTACATATAACTCGTTACCAAAAGGAAAGTGGGATAACATTCCACAAGTGAGATTGCAGCTAATATTGAGCAAATTAAAACTATTTGATAATATAGGTACTTAAAAATTTGCTTCTAATCTTAATATCGTAATCACCAACATGTTTGTCTTTATATTACTGAGTTTTGATAAACAATAAATTTCAATAGGATTGTTGTGTTCCTTGTCTATAATACTTATCGATGTTCTTTTCTACCCATATCTGTTAACAACCAACCTACCTAGAACTAGAACCTGACTAAAATTATGGCTGAAAATTGGCGTCCGAAACAAGATGATTATCTTTCTCCTAAACACTTCACAGACGACTGTTTTATTAGACATGAGGAACGGACCACTTTGAAAAAGTGGAGTATACCCACAACATTTTCTAGTAATACCAGTACCCAGTATAAAAATATTAGATTATTATTTTGAATGTTTTTTATTTCTTCTCTCCTTGTTTTCCCTCAGACTCAAGGGCCATAGTACGACCAATTTATTTTATCAAGGGAATAAATTTATATTGGAACTGCAAAATTATTAATGTCCTTAGTGAGTTTGCGTGAGTTTAGGTGAGAAATAACTCCTCCCTGAACGGATTTCCACCTTGTCGTGGCGGGGGAGAAGGTCAGTAGCCGTGGCTTGGTAACTCATGGTAAATGTAGGGCGAATCACATGGCTGGCCCGAAGTGAAGGGCTGGTCCAAGGTGGCTACTCTGAGTGGGCTTGTCGAGCCTTTGGATGTGTGTTAGTGAGCTGCGGCTAGAGGAGAGTTGTCTCTCTATATCGCTGCAGCCGAAGTGGTGTCGCAAGGGAACAGCATTAACAACAATACTCTTCCCATGCGACACCACCTCGGACCACTCGACTATCCTCCGCGACTTTGGCGGGACTGTACCACTTGGTGCTTCCGAGTGCTCGTCTTTTTTTGGCTGCATGGCCTCCACATATCAGGCTCGGGAATTCGGGGAGGGAAGTCCTCAACTAAGGAGGGGTCCTCGTTGGTGGGGCCGCGGATGTGGTTGAAAGCTTTTCCGTGGCTTTATCAATGTGTGGTGAAGGTGGAAAATCATGGGGTTTTAGTAGCTGCAAGTCCGATATAATCCGTTCTTGCCCCCGCAATGCAGGTATGCGTAGGCATTTTCTCCTTTGAAACCCGGAACAAAATCCGTTCTGTAGTTACGAATAAAAACGTCGATAGATCAACGCAGCGTCGATTCTTGTTTTATATGAAGTATAAAGGTTGCGTCTAAGGCCTAAGTATTAATTGATACATACATTTATTGTATGGCATTATATTAATATGATACATGGATAGAACGGATGTTACGAGTAGGCCTGGGTATCGAATTCTCATCCATATAATTTTTCACACTGTCTTATCTCTATTATTAGTTCCGTGGACGTTCACTTCTGCTTCCAGCGCCAAAATGGCGAAAATCAAATCGCCTCATTATGTCACGGTTATAGCCAGTCCATATATTATAGAGGTTGTGTCTTTGACCCATATTGTATCTATATGTTGCCATAGCAACGTTGTTAATAAACAAAAATACACCATTTGTACTAGTGTAAACTTGTGGATTTGTGTTTTAAAGTCGTTAAGAATTGTTACAAATATTTAAAATGTCTTATAGAGATCTAAGAAGTAAGTGTTTCTTGTGAAATTAACAAGCAATATGGTTAAACAACAATTTAAAAAACCCGTATGCGTAAAAAACCTTCCCCTCAATTTTTCGTATATTTTCAAATGAAATATGTAAATAGCATAGTATGTCGCTTACAAAGCATTACAAAAATAAAAACGATACTAAAAAGTCGCATACAGAAAACCACTAAGGTTTGTGATGACGCGACCAGAGTCGACGTTACATTAAGTATAATTAATATAGTTTGTAAAAAGGAAACATTACAGCCTAATTAGGACCTGAGCAAACGCATATACGCTGTTTTAAGTAGTAATTTAAATTTAAATTTAACTTTAAATTTAATTAATTAAGACATAATTTAACGACATCTCATATGTTAAAATCCATAAAGCCGTTTAGGCTACAGAGCGTGCCAAAGATATAGATATACTTACGTACATACATGGATGTTTTTCAAAATAATTGTACGTATCGAAAATGTAGTTACGAAAAAAGTAACGAAATCGCTGTAATTGTTACTAAATTGTAACTATTAAGCCACGTGTATACTGACTGCTGAACTATTCCGAATTATTGTTTACCTTATTACGTATAGTAAAAAAGGGTTGTGATAAATACTCCTAGAATTATATTGTCAGTTTATGGTCATGTCAGTATGTATACTGTATGTATACAGTATACGTTTTTTCTTTCACCTTATGGTCCCTGCTAACTACAAAAAAATCAAGGTCCCTGGTCAAAATAAGGTTGGGAAACCCTGGTATAGATTATATGAACACAATTTCACAATATGTTAGACACATTTTCTATTCTAGGTGGTAGGGATTCCTAATAGTTCTTTTTATAGAATATTTCTGTCATTAAATAGCAGTTCTTGCATTGCTGTGTTCCGAACCAGTACAAATACAGGCCGTGGGGCATTCCATCATAGCCCTCAGAGGACACCGCGCCTGTTGTCTTCTTCGTTTGAAGATGGCTGCAGGTGTCCATGGACTGCAGGAGCCACTTACCACCAAGTGGAATATAAGTTCATTTATCCCATTTAAAATGTCTTATTACCTTCCTCTCCTTTCTACCATCGGACAACCAGGCGGTCGGCGGCTCTTCACTCCTTCGTTGTCGATATTCCACGCATTAGAACTAAACGGTTTGCTTTGTCTTTTGTAATGCGTACAGCAAAGGAGTGGAATAATTTACCGGCGTCTATCTTTCCGTCCAAATACAATCTGGGCATCTTCAAGGCAAGAGTGAATAGGCTTTTGTTACGATAAGACAGTGCGATTTGCCATCTATGGCTTTATCACGACTTACCACAAGGTGTGATTGTCGTCAAGCATTGGCTTATAATAAGTTAAAATATTACGATAATTTCATTACAGATTTTATCGAAGCGATGCGCGTACTGGATTTCCCGCAGCAGATATCTATGGAGAGCTTCAGGGTGCCCAATTGGTCTTTGCTGGAGACCTGCGTACGGTGGCTAGCGGCGAGGGTGGAGCCCGACGTTCAGTTGACCGGCAGTGGAGATTCCCTCGAGGGTCGAGTGGCTCTCGTGTCGCATGCCTTAGAGTTGTTTGTGCGTGTTAACTCATTTGGTACTTTTGTAACTGTATTTCTCGGGGCACGTTGCGAGTGAAATCTTAAGTGATTCGTCATGCAAAAGATTTGAAGTACAGTTTTATCAACTGTTCTTCTTCAAGATTTTCCGTTAAAGGTCCGTTGCTGGACATTGACCTCTACCAATGTAAGCAGGAGTCCGTCTGGGTAGGTAGCACTCTTTTATCTATTTTTGCCGTTAAATAACAGTGCTTGCACTGTTGTGTTCCGATCAGAAGGGTATAGAGCAGGGATTCCCAAAGTGGTCGATATACACTGGGGTCGAAATCGGTTTCCCAGGTGTCGACATAAACGCAAAACTGATTTTGACTGTCGACGAGGTCTAAAAATCGACCCCTATTAATTAACACAAGTTCTTATTTGAAACTTTCAAGATACTGTATAAGTTGTGTTACGTGAACTAACTTGTTATAAGTTGTTATAAGAATGATGGTAATATTTTAGTAGGAAGTTGTATCATTTTTGTAGTAAGATGGGACAAATTAAAAGTACCATTAACCATAGAGTATATATGCGTAAGTTTATCGATGTGAAAGAAGTGAGAGAGGTGTGTCAGGATCGTGCCAAATGGAAGTCTGTAGTCTCTCCCACTGGGGTTACCCACTGTTAAGTCGTGAGAATTTATGTCATGATATATTAAAAGACCACAGTGTTCATTACCAAACATGTGAACTATGTGCTCTTTTATCACCCTAACTTTAATCATTAACATCAGTAAAAAATATATGAAAATGTTTATTTGTCTCAAAATCAGTGTGATGAATAGACAAGTATTGCTTGTTAAATTGTGCAATTTTTATATAATAGCCTTCGTCCAGCAGTGGACTTAAAAAGACATTTCATTATTCCACTCAGCACTCTCGAGCTAATTTGAAGCTGAATGGAAAACGATTGTACGGTGCGGACGGCTGGGCGGTACGGGAGTTGCTGAAAGTTGCCACGTACTTACGCGCGGCGCTCGAGTCGCCGCCTCCTGACGACCTCCGCGCAGACACCGGCACTCTCTCGTATGATGTCAGTAGCAGGGTAAGTTCTTCTTCTTAAAAATTCATTGTTGGAAATGGGTTTAGCTCGTTGTAGAGGTGATCCACTCCTCATCGTCGGTCTAGATATATTATATTTATGAGGTAAACGACAAGGTTATTTCTTCATCTGTAATGTTGGTCATCTTTAATTAGACTACTTTTTTATTCTACACTTAACATTAATATATTATGTAAATTGTGGTTGTGGTTACACTACATACAGAGACGTGGTAGCTCTGATGGTTAGCGTTCGCTGTTAGCTTCACAGTACGTGAGCAACCCGGGTTCGATCCCCGCCGGCACCAATAAAATTGTTAATTGTAATTTAAAGCGCTGATTTGCTACGTGCTCGGAAGTGAAGGAAAATATCGTGAGGAAACCTGCATGTCTGAGAAATAGGTACAAAAAAAATTGAAGATATGTGAAGTTCGCCAACACGCATTATACATTTCTTTGACCTAAATCCGTGTGTCGTGTTTATAAGCTGTAACTACACTACATTAGGTACACCTACCACCGATAAAAAATGTATGCATTTTATTTAAAAATAACTTTATTTAAAAAAGCTTAAACTTAAAAAAAATGGTTTTTTATTTTTTATAGGATAGGGTGACAAACGAGCACACAGTTCACCTGATGGTAAGTGGTTGCTGTGGCCCATAGACATCTACATTTATCCTCGTTTGCGAATCAAAATGCAGATGCGTTGTCACCCGTGAGGACAAAGATGGAATGCCTTTTTTCCAGTAAAAAGGGTCTCAAAAAAAGGGGTTAAAAAGAAAATATAAATTTAAAAAAATGATCAAAAGCGATCTATGGGTAGGAGAGGTGGCCTGATCTCCCTGTCGATAGCGATAATATCTTTTTCTTTCTTCTCTTTCATTTTCCATAAACTCATGTTACGTTACGGTACCCAAGTGACGAAATTGGCAATGAATTTTCTAAAGTCGCGCCGCGCCGCCTTCATATGGCAAACGATATTTTTAGCATAATTCATAATTCAGTTATTCATTCATAAACATAAGTAATACTATTGTAATATTATTGTTAAAGATAAAAAAATATAAGTGCAAGCATGTTTCGTCTTACTGGCATATGAACAGTTTATACTAACTAATAATAAGTTGCCAGCATCTGTCAGTCCGTTCAGTAGTTTTAACTTGATTGAGCCGCAAACATACAACCAAACAAACATTCATAATGTTATGGGCATATTTTATATTTTTTTTTCATAAATTCATAATCATTTGGTTGAAATTAATTTATCAAAAAGAAATTATGGACTTATTTTGGTCCATGTAATAAAAAATTAAACATTGACAGATCGGAGAGATCAAGCAAGCGAGGTCCCTAGCGACGGAGATCACAGCACAGGGAGCGTTTCTCTACGATCTCTTGGCCAAAGAAGCTAATAACAAGGTAACTAATTTACCTCAAGCTATAATTAAATTGAAATTATCTATTTTGCATGCAATTTAACTTATTTTATTTACGACCATAAAACATAAAATACTCACGCCTGTCACCCAGAGGGGTTGGCAGAGACTACGGACTTCTATTTGGCACGATCCTGACACACCTCTCTCGCCTCCTTCACATCCTTAAACCTACGCACACATGCTCGTCGGTTAAGGGTACTTTTAATCTGACGCTTATCTTGGTCGATAAACTTTCGCCTAGGGCGTCCCTTCCCGAGCCTGCCGTTCACTTCTGCAACATTTTGCTTTGTCATTCTTTCCCTGTTCATTCTTTCTACATGATTAAACCACGAAAGCATTCCTTTCTTAATTGTGGCCACAACATTATCTTGCATACCACACTTTTCTCTTATGTCACAATTTCTTACCTTGTCGTTCAGATTCAGCCCTAACATTTTATACTTCTGAATGACCTAATTTCTAGAGAATTTATTCTACTCTCCTGCTTCTTCTGCCACACCCAACTTTTACTACCATATATTAAGGTCACTAATACAGCAACATATTATGTACAAAAACAGATCTCATAACATTCAGTAACGGGGCCTTCGGTGACTCCTTTAATGAAGCATTTATTTAATTTTAACTATTTAATTGAATAAAACTACTTTTACGGATTCTATCGCGTTTAATTAACTTATTTTTATTAAATTGCCGACGTTTCGGGTGCTTTACAGCATCTACGGTCACGGGGGACTGAGGTGATTGATATCCCGATGTCAAAGTTAATCCGGAGTACCTTCAGATATTTTTAAATTATTAGTTTGGAACTTACTGTGTCTTGAAGTTTTGCAGCGATACGCTTGGGTTTAGTTTTAATTTAATTTTATTAATTACAGGATCCCAAGCAGGTGGTAGCTGTCTCTATTGAAATTAGGATGTGTTTTTTTTTAATTTCAATAGCCTCACGTATCATCCTTGGCAGGAATCGATGTCCTTTCGCGAGAATTTGTGGTTTATCAAATCTAATGTAATGGCGGGGGCCGTCTAGGATATGATCACAAACTGAAGACTTCCCGGAACGTTGGTGTTTCACGTCAGCTATGTGTTCTTTTACGCGGGTTTTGATAGATCGTTTTGTTTGCCCTATATATGAGAGACCACATTCACAATCAAGCTTGTACACTCCTGCTTCTTGTAGAGGGATATTGCACTTGATGGATGGTAAGAAATGGCTAATATTTTTCGGTGGCTTGAAGAATGTTCTAATAGAAGCTCGCTTCAAAATGTAGCTAATCTTGTCTGTGACACCTCTGATATATGGTAGTACAGAAGGCACACGCTCGACTGTGGCCGGCTTCACTTGGTCACTGTGACGTAGGCGCGGAACCCGAAGCTTGTTGTCGTGCAGAACCTGCTTGACGTGCTGAAGCTCAGCGGCCAGGTGTTTGCTGTCACAGATTCCTCGTGCTCTCTGCAACAAAGATTTGCCCACAGTAGCTAACTGTGAACGATGATGGTGGAATCATATTTAAATATCGTTTTGTATGGGTCTTTTTTCTATACACAGTGTGACATATGATGTTGTTAGGATTTCGGATGACTAACCCATTTAGGAAAGCTAAAGAATTATTTGCCTCTAACTCCGTAGTAAATTGAATTTTAGAGTTTATAGAATTAAGATGTTCTAAAAATGCAGTTATTTTGTCTGATAGTAAATTGTGAAAGTAACAAACAGCAAGATTTATAAGGCTACTTTCATCCGGCTTCTTACAACGGTTTCCTTTCCTTAGTTTGGAAAACTGTCGCTAGATAGAGCTAGTAGCTACCTGCGACGACACATATGTCTTATTTTTGTAACAGATACAGTTTTATACAGTGCACGACAGTAAGATTAGATATTTTTTGTAAAATACACAAAAAAGCAACAAACACGTTGTTATTCACGTTAATTGTATTTGCTTGTCGTGCTCGTCTTATCATTTAAGCAAATCTGTATTACTATCAGGCGGACTGTGTGTTCTTTTGTCACCCCTTCACTATAAAAAATATCCTTTGGAATCAGGAGCAGCGAGAGCAGGCGCTGTCGCGTCCGCTGGACGTGGTGTCGCTAGAGGCGTGTCTGCGGCGCGCGGTGTCCGGCGTGGGCGCGCGCGTGCACGAGGTGCGCGAGCAGGCGGGCGGCGTGGCGGCCAGTGAGGCGGCGCTCGACGCCAAGCTAGAGCGTCGAGCCGCCGAGTTGCAGCGTGCAGAGAAACGACTGCTCGCCGTCCAGAAGATCAAGTGCGTACACTCATACAGTTTACGTGGTAGAGCCATGCTGCAGCTATAATATGGTTGTAGCACGAATGGCTCGTCTCAACCGGGGGCACCACGCTCTCACAGCGTATACTACCAGCGTGAAATAGCAGCTAATTATAGTTTTTTTTTATAGGATAAGGGTGACAAACGAGCGCACAGTCCACCAGATGATAAGTGGTTGTTGTGGCCCATAAACATCTACATCTATCCTCGATTAAGATTCAAAATGCAGATGCGTTGTCACCCCTCAGAACTAAGATGGAATGCCTCGTTTCCAGTGAAAAGGGTCTCCGGTTCTTTACCCTTACCATACGAAACACAGCAGTGTTAAGCTGCTATTTTACGCTAGTATTCTGTGAGAGCGTGGTCATTCCCCAGTCGAGCTGACCCATTCGTGCTACAACTATACTATTAATATAGCTGCAGCATGACTCTACCACGTATAAAAATTTACATAGTAAGTAACTTCACGAGCGCAGTAAAACTCTTCAGTAGATCATGAAATGCACCCTATAACAAGAATGCATGAAAGTGTGGAAACCGATGGTTGTTATTTACTTCTTAATACTTTGTTTTTTTTTGTGATTAGACCAGCTTACCAAGCGGAACTGACAGTGCTGGAGAAGGAGATTGAAGAGCTATGGGACCAGTATGTACTGCGGTACCGCTGCGTGGAGTCGCTCAAGCATCAACTCAGCTTGCTTGAAAGGGCTCAAGCCGAGGTACGCCAATTAACATTTTAAAATCTATTAGTCGTAAATTTGACTTATTGTCTATGGAGATATATTGTCTCATATCACCTTTGGCAAATTGATTCTCTTAACTCATGGTAAATTTTGAAATTATTTAGAGATTATATGTAATAATGAAAGGCGTTTTCGTGCTATTGATTGAGTTTAGTGACTTAACACTGTTGAATGTTTTATTTTGAATTTTATTCGCCGGCTAGCCGATTTACCGTGTAGTGGCTTACGATGTAAAAATTTCCACTATTCTATATCGTTTCGTATGTGTCGTAAAAGCCGTCAGAGGGAAACAAATCAGGAGATGGGCAGCAGCTTCTTCCTAATCAAAAATAAAAAAAACTGCGGTTTGCCACCCGCTTGCCACGTGTGGCAACTATGGTAAATATCCCTCCTATGAAGCGGTAGAGCCATGCTGCAGCTATATTAGTAGTATATTTATAACACGAATGGGTCGGCTCGACCGGGGAAGGATCACGCTCTCACAGAGTACTAGCGTAAATTAGCAGCTTAACGCTACTGTGTTTCGTATGGTGAGTGTAGAGAACCGGCGACCCTTTTTACTGGAAAAGAGGCATTCCATCTTAGTCCTCACGGGTGACAACGCATCTGCATTTTGATTCGCAAACGAGCATAGATGTAGATGTCTATGGGTCTCAGCAACCGCTTACCATCAGGTTGGCTGTGTGCTCGTTAACAAACGTTCGTTATCTTATAAAAAAAAACTTCCTTATTACATAACAGGAAATATTGATGTTCTTCTGTTATGTTCTATTTTATTTTAATGATATGACAGTTTCAGCAGTGTTTACGTATTTGTCATGTATTCGCAGGCCGCAGAAGAGCAACAGGCGGCCATAATGCAGCTCATACACAAGTACGAGACGGAGGATGTACTCGGGAAACTCAGCGAATCGGGTATGCAACTGTCCATTTGTATGTACTCCAGACCGAATTTCGGTCACGGCATCCAGTCTCAACGGAGACTAGCCATCGCGGGACAGGATTACAGTGCACGAGTGTATGTGCAAGCACAAGTGCGTTCTCTATTCCCTCACTCTCATAGTCCGAGGGGACGGTAATCGGACACGACCTGAGCGAAATCAGGCGCAAGACCAAAGCTTTACGTGCTTTTCGGCTCGACCGGGGAAGGACTACGCTTTCACAGAATACCAGCGTAAAATAGTAGCTTAACACTGCTGTGTTTCGTATGGTGAGTCTAGAGAACCGGAGACCCTTTTTACTGGAAAAGAGGCATTCCATCTTAGTCCTCACGGGTGACAACGCATCTGCATTTTGATTCTTTGTTGAGGATAGATATACCTAGATGTCTATGGGTCACAGCAACCACTTAACATCAGGTGGACTGTGTGCTCTTTTGTAACCCTATCCTATAAAAAAAAAACACCGCCTACTTCCCCACTTCGGGCTGTTGATGAGAATTTCTTGGTAGAAAAACTTAATAACTGATTTGCGCCCCACCCAAGATTTGAAGTAGAGACTTTATGATCACAAATCGCGCTTACGGCCACTAGATCAACGCGGCAGTCTATCTAAGCGATCAGTAAGTCATATAGCTCGAAGAACTGACCACCGTTAGTGAAAAAAGGTTATCGAGAGACAGCCTCGTATAGGTAAGCGAAGTGTAGCGACTTCGTACTATATGGAAAGTCGACCTGGTAAGACATGCAGGAAGTCGATCAAAGTAGGTGGCTTAGGTCCGTGCTTTGTGGCATTCGTTAAAGGAGGCCCATGTTCAGCTGTGGAATTGTGAAGAGTTGTGATGATGATCATGTTTTTTATATGACTCACAAAATACCAGCGTAAAATAGCTTAACGGTTTTGTGTTTCGTATGGTAAATGTAGAGAACCGGGAGAACCCTTTTCTGGAAAGTAGGCATTGCATCTCTGTCCTAAAGGTAACGACGCATCTGCATTTTGATTCTTAATCGAGGATATATGTAGATCTATGGGCCACAGCATTCACTTACCATCAGGTGGACTGTGTGCTCGTTTGACACCCTTGGTCTATATAATAATAATAATCATTATTTACATAAAAGTTATACGTGGTAGAGCCAAGCTGCAGGTATATTACGGTTGTAGCACCAATGTGTTGGTTCGTAAAGTATCACAGAATACCAGCGTAAAATAGCAGCGAAACACATGCAGTGTTTCGTATGGTGAGTATAGAGAACCGGAGACCCTCTTTACTGGAAACGAGGCATTCCATCTTAGTCCTCACGGGTGACAACGCATCTGCATTTTGATTCTTTATCGAAGATAGATGTAGATGTCTATGGGCCACAGCATCCACTTACCATCTGGTGGATTGTGTGCTCGTTTGTCACCCTTATTCTGTAAAAAAAGTTGTTACAATATTTTTGAAGCTCCTGACTCCCGAATTAGAAAATAAAGTAAAATATAATTAAACTGGCGGATTTACGTTCGCAGTACCAAACGTGAGCAACTTTGGCCGTTCGTGCTTTAGGCCATGGCCAGTTTGGGAGTTTAAAACCTCTGGTTTGAACGAAATGGTTATATCACTATTTTTCGAAAGCCATTAAAGTCTAAAGGATATTTATCATCGTCATGCATCAAGCATCAAATCCACTGCTTAACGTAAGACACCCCCAAGCAACGCAACAAAACACGGTCCTGCGACGCTAGCATCCATTGACTACCTGCAAATCCATCTCGTGAGAAGGCACTCTGGTCTACGTAATAATAATGAAATAAACATTATTATTATAAATTCAATGTAGGTACTCGACATTGAATTTATAATAACAATTTAGGTCCTAGCAGAACATACCTGCGCGCTTCGCGCTTAAGGCATGCAAAAACATTTTTCTTTGTTTAGATGACGATGATTCGAGCGAGGAGAGTAAGGACTCGAGTTCGATGAAGCAGCCACGACCGGCCACCAGGCCGAGGACCCGGCTCAGGATCAAGACCGCTGGTAAGTTTGGTGTTGAACATGGATCTTAATGGCAAGCCATTCCATCTTTATAATATAAAGGTCATTTAGTTGTCAATGGTTTTCGAATCTTAACGTGTGATTTTTGTGTGTGATTGTGTGACGCAAGTGATAAAAATTATGCATTTTTTTATATACCACGTTTTTTTTCCTATTCTTACATTGGCATCTAATTCTGAGTGCTTTTAGGCGGAATGGAAGATGTGATTTAGATGTGGACAGGCGTGTCGCTGCCGGGAACAAAGTCAATGGTGCCCTGACTGCGTTAGTCAAAAGGCAAGGCGTAGTGAAGAGTGCACGCCTTGCAATACATAACGCAGTGTTGGTACCGACTTTGTTATATGGCAGCGAAACCTGGGTATGCCAGAAGAAGCATAAAAGCAAGTTGAATGCAATGGAGATGCGATCTCTTCGTAAAATGTGCGGCTTTACCATGGCCGACCGAAAGCGAAACGAAGAGGTTCGCAATATGGCAGGTTTGAAAGATGACCTTATCACAAAAATTGATAAGGGCGTGCTTCGGTGGTTTGGGCACGTTGAGCGAATGAGTGAAGACCGAATGGTGAAGAAAATATATAGCGCGAAAGTTAATATTAAAAGGTGTCGCGGTAGACCGAGACTAACTTTCGAAGCCCATGTGAGCAAATTGCTCGAAGAGGGTAGGGTCAAGAGTACTCGGATACCTAGACGTGCATGTATGAAGAAGATAATGAATCTGAAAGAAGCGAAAGAGGTATGTAAGGATCGTGACACTTGGCGATCTGTTCTCTCTGGTTACCCCGTCAGGGATTGTGCGTGAAGATAAGTAATCTAATTCTGAGCTATGTATGTTCTATTTTACATGACACTGACTCTGGATGTACCCATAACAAAAAACTATCATTAAAATTGGACAAGGTGGACCACGCTCTCACAGAATTCCAGCGTAATATAGCTGCTTAATGCTGCTGTGTTTCGTATGGTGAGTGTAGAAAACCGGAAAACCTTTTTACTGGAAACGAGGCATTCCATCTTTGTCCTCAATTCCAGTACACATTGTTAGCTTCGTTATTATTTTAACATGACGGCTCCGTGGCGCAGTGGCTTAGCAATGAGTTGCTGCGCTGGGGGCCGCGGGTTCGAATCCCGCACGGAACAAGTATTTGTATGGCCTACAAATAATTGTTCCGGGTCTGGATGTTTGTCCTTGTGCAATTTGTGTTTGTAAACTGCCTCCACGATACAGGACAAAATCCTACTGTGGGAGTAAAGTTTTTTAAAAGTAAAATGAACGAAATTATTGTACTCGTAATTTATTAATTATTGTAAGAGTTTGCTTGCTTTGCAGCTCAAAATAGCTGTGAACGAAATTTCGTGTGTGAAAACTTGTGTTATGTTATAAAATGTTGGCAAAGGCTATTTTTAAAAAAAACTAAGTTTTAATTAAAATTTAAAACACTATAAAGAAATTTTGTTTTACAAAATGTGAGGCGGTCCGGGCGAAGGGCGGCGCGCTTTCGGTGCGATGGCGGCGCGCGACTCGCTCGACGACGTGCGCCACGACAACGACTCCAATTCCGATACCGACCTCTCCGACACACAGCTCTATGGTTAGATACCTACTCTTTTTTGATAGTAATAATTTTTTTATTCAAGAAAACTTTTAACAAAATATATTTTCATCTGCGTCTGAACTAAGCAGTAAGCTTGTATCTCAGGCAACAGTGCTCTTTCAAAAGGGATAATTTCTATTAAAATCTTTTTTATTTATAAACTTACGTGATGGAATGACATGGAATGGAATGGAACGGAATGGAATAGAAAAGAACAGTATAATATATTTATTGAATATAGTTTACTATTCGTCAACAACTTTTTAGAGTTTCCGACAACTGCCGGCGTAGGTGTACGTTACACATGACCTTTGTTATGACCATGTTCATCTTAAGACTTATCTGTAGGGAGATTATATTAAGGTCATTGAACATAGTGTTGAGGTCCTCCAGCAATTGTGTCTTGATGGTTAATCATTGTGGAGGCCCAGGTTCAGCAGTGGACTTGTGATAAGCTATAACGGAACGGAACAGTAAATAAGATGGTTTTATATATCTATGGCCATTTATTGGAAGACATAAGATTTTTCTGGCATTTATAGTCGACTCTTACGATACCCATTGGATGAAAGGGGGTGATAGATTCCCTTAAGCTATCACCACAGGGTAGGATTGCCAACACCAAATTAAAAAAAAAAGGATTTGAATTTGGAAAAACCAGAACAATTCAGTTTAAAAATAGAACGTAGTAAAGGCTTTGTCAAACATAACTGCGTACCGAACCGAACCGAAAAGTATCGGTTCGTTTTCGCTTTTTATATGTGACTAGATTCAAACGATGTCATACATCTAATATATCTATACAAATAAATAAAATTAAAGTGTCTGTTTGTAATGTTAAAATTACAGCTTTTTACTAAATGCATATGAAAGTATATACGGTACTAATAACAAAAATACAATTTTTAAAGTTTTTGTCTGTATGTCTGTCCGACTGTCTGTCTGCTTATTCCGGCATATCTCCGAAACGGCTGGATGGTTTGATGGGGTTTTAACAAGCAGTTAGCTGATGTCATAAGCAGTAATTTAGGCTACTTTTATTTTAGAAAAAGAATTAGGGTTACACGCGAAAAATTAAAACTTCAAATAACACGCGGGCGAATTCGCGGGAAACAGCTAGTAACAAAATAAAAACGCTTCGCCAGTTCGCGACACTATCGGTTCGCTGTCTATCTCGTCAGAAAATCTTTCGTCTTTAATTTCATTGCCGTGATTCTTAAAAATACACGAGCTTATCACCCAAAACGCTGCTTAAAACTATCCAGGACATCCCAGGATACTACAAAAACTAGGACATGTCCTGGGAAAACAGGACAGTTGGCAACCCTACCACAGGGTATAGTGTGTTTAAGTAAAATGAAATGGATAAAATGCAGGTGTCAATAATGGACTGTATAATATTTCACTTGTACACTTTACAAAATCAGGAGAATGAATGAATCATAGATAAATATATATGTAGCAAGGAATGAATATATTAATATGCTGTCTAGTGTTGCTATAGCTAAAACATAATGTTAATAAAATAGTCTAGTTTAACTTTTTTATTAAATACAAGTGATGAAACGATTATCAATTACCGATTACGATTACGATTTTCAAATAAACATACTAGTATCGATAAAGGAGCGTAATGTTTATTACCATAAACTAATTCAAATAGTGTTTGCTGAGGAAATAATAATGATATTTTAGGGAATATTAAATGTTTGTTTATTAACTTTTCTAGAAAATGTTATGTTTAATAAAACTAACAATTTCAGGCGTCAATCAATTCCTTTTTCAGTTTGAATTAATAAAAAATAACCTCTCCGACGCTACGGACGATGATTTGGTTGAAAAATATTTTTTGCTATACATTAACAATTGGAATAACAATTGGATGAAACGACTTGGATTACGATTAATCGTAATCGAAGTCGTTTCATCCTTTTTAAATATTTATGTTTAAAACTGTTTTTAAAGAGCGTTTCAGTGTGTTGTGCATATATTTTATACGTAAAGTTTGTTCAGGGGAGTCTGCGCGCTGGCCGCGTGCTCGCCCACGCACACGTACTCTAGCCGCAGCCGAAGACTTCGCGGATCTCGGACATGGTATGATTTTTTTCTTTTTTTTTTGGTAATGGACTTGTATGGTTGTACTTTTTCCGGTGTCAAGTATTATGTAATAATCCTAATTAATAATTTGTCTTAAAACTTCTTTACAATATGTTGATGCGACTCATTGCGAAGTTTTTGGGTGATTTTGACAATTTGACGACGTATCTTAAGGCGCACAAGCAGGCACATTATCTACACATCATCATCGGAGCATTTGTTCCATCGAATTTAATAGTTGCAAAATCTACTTCAAACCATTATTTAAACGATAAAACAGTGGCAACAATTCGCGCGGCGATCAAGGTCTCGTCAAAACTCCTATGCAATTACTAAAAAAAAAAAATTAAATTATTTATTTACCAAAAAAAAAATTATAGAATCTATTAATTCCTATTATGATTTTACCACAGGTTTGGAAAATCTTCTGTATTATTAAGAACCAGAAAGAAAGCTGACGGAACTTTTTTAAACATTTAGAAACGGCGTGGTAGTGATCACCTCATACCCAGTGGTTACCGTCATTCATATACTTAATGATGTTCTCCAGACCGAATTTCGGCCATGACGGCCAGCCTCAACTGAGACTAGTCATATCAAGACAGGATTATAGTGCCCAAGTGTATGCGCAAGCACAAGTGCACTCTCTATTGCCTCACTCTCATAGTCCGATGGGACGGTAAACCTACGCGACCGGAGAGAGAGATCCGGCGTGGGACCACGGCTTACATGCTTTACCCGGCACGGGGATGAGACACCGCCAGCTTCCTGACTCCGGGCAGCTACTGAGAGTTTCTTGATGGAAAAGCCCAATAACTGAGTTTTTTCCGGCCCAACCCGGAATTCGAACCCAGGACACACAACCACTAGACCAACGAGGTAGTAGCATTCATATACTTACAAGTTGTATAATAACACTTTTAAACAAATTTTTGCTTTTTAAACTTTTTTAACTTTCCTAGTGTTTACAGATTGTACGAAGCTACAGGCTACAGCACATATACGTCCCGATACTGGCCCTTCTTTAATTTCTAGGAGGTTATGTTTTTATAACCTTCTGCTCACCAGATGTCGCTAGTTGGGACTGTGGTGAAGTTATTTATTACACGATGTCATTATAATTGAAAAATTGTATTAAAAATAAAATCGGTTTCTAAGGTATACACATAAGTAATGCACGAAACAATGCCTCAGTGGTTTGTTCTTTATTCTTTTTAACTTTTAGAAATATCCGTGTTCGAGCAATATTGTAATGAGTATGTGTTGTACGTACGATGAAACGTATGTAATTGTGAGAAAAGTCTGGTCTTTAATATGGTAAAATGTAATTTAATGTTCAGTAGCAAATAAACCACCGTATCATTGACACCTTGTTTCTGTGATCAGTCCCTGTAAAAATAGTAAACCTCATTACCACAATAATCCGTAAATTAATTTCTAACTTAATAATTTAAAACCTTACTAATATCTCAGAAAGAAAGATTAATTACTTACATTTTTTAAAAGAATTAACTTAGCCTCGTCATAAAACTGTCAAATATTTCACCTCGTTTCTAAGCGGCGTTGCGCTGCTGGTAGAAAGATCGTGGTTTATATAACGTACGCGTTGTGTATTTTCTCCTTCTTCAGCTCGAAATAGTCCACTGTTAGTCACGGACCTCTCCTATTGTAGGAAGTTACCTAAATCGCCACACTTGCACAACCGATTGGTGATTGCAGTGTCAGATAACTCGCACCTTTAATATTAATCTGCATTTAGTGTGCATCTGATACCACACGGCATCCCTCTATTTATCGAAAGTTATGGGATTTGTCCTTTCACATAGTCGCCTCTTACACCTAAGGGACGAAATTGTGTGAGGGATTCCCTTACAAGACCACTTCATGTTTTTAAATCGCGCCTTTTGTTTGCATTTGCAGATGAGGAAGATATAAGGGAGGGAACAGTGGCGAGGGTCGGGTCGGCATCAGCGAGCTCCACCGACAGCGAACTGCGAAGAGCTTCCGCACTCACAGACGACGAGTTCTAAATTAACTTTATAATTGTTCCGCATACAGAATAATAAAGCAATATTCTAGTAAATGTTTTTTAAATTTAATATGTAAATGTTTATTTCATTTTCTTTTACAAAAGGATAAAGGATACGGATAGATACGGATTTAATGCCTCCAATATTCATTGTCTACCAGTCAACCCATGGATGGAATAGTGTGATTTTGATGTAGCAATTATCAGATTAAGATTAAATCTGAAGATAAATTATACACAAATATATACTATGATATAGACAATTTAAAAAATAAAACATGTATCTATTCCATTCTTCCATCCATTAAAGCTTTTAGAAGTCCACTGCTGAACCGATGTTGTAACTGAGAAAGTTGCACGCGTAACGCGGCTGTTTTATTTTTATGGTTTATCATATATTTTTAAGCATGGTTTCGGCGGGACTTGAAATGAGAGGAGCGTGAGTGGCACCGTGCTCCGGATCAGACAATGGTCCGAAGAGCCCAGAGGGGTATCGACGGAAACCTGATATACGTCCGGATTAGAGGTCAGCAGAAGTTCCAACAGGGAAAGTGCATGATCCTCCACGTCTAGAATCCGCGTAGGCAAAGTAACCAGCTATTTTTAACGGTGGTAGAGCCCTGCAGCAGTTTTTTGCTGTTGCACGTATGGGCCGGCTCGAGCCGGGTTGGTACCACGACCTCACAGAATACCGGCGTGAAGTAGAGGCTCTGCTTCTGCGTTTCGTCTGGTGAGTGCAGGTGGCCGGAGGCCCAATTCCCCCCCCCCCCCCCCATCAACATGGTAGCGGAATTAGACAATAGACTACCCCAGGAGGGTACCAGTACCCCTGGAGAATCCCTCGCTGAGCATCCACGACCATGTTATTCCAATCATGAGCGTGGGTGCTCAGGCTGCCCCGCGTATTCTGGGGGGGGCAAAATTCCGCTCAAAAACAAAACTGCTCGGGGCAAGCTGAGCAACAATACCAAGGCGACCCCTGCCACGCTATCCGTGAATTTCTGCAACATCAGGGGACTTCACTCTAACCTAAACGCCGTCCACTACCATCTCGAGACGGCGAAGCCGGCCTTGCTCTTTTTGACCGAGACGCAGGTTTCCTCTCCGACTGATATTTCGTATCTCTCCTACCCGGGGTACAAATTGGAGCACTCCTTTGTGCCTCGGGCTGGAGTTTGCGTGTATGTTAGAGAGGACATCTGTTCTCGACGCCTCGGCAGTCTTGAAGGTTCGGACCTGTCCATCCTTTGGCTACGCGTAGACAGCGACGACCATCCGCGCGTCTACGGGTGCCTCTATAGGTCCCATAGCGGTAATGCCGAAACAGACCGACTCATCGACCACGTCCAAATGGCTACAGATTCCTTGCTACAACAGGTCCCATCCGCAGAGATCGTGATCCTTGGCGATTTTAACGCCCACCATGCCGAATGGCTCGGTTCACGTTTAACCGATCATGCAGGGAGATCTGTTTATGACTTTGCCTTGGCATATGGTCTGACACAACTGGTTACTTCGCCTACGCGGATTCCAGATGTGGAGGATCATACACCTTCCCTGTTGGACCTTCTGCTGACCTCTCATCCGGACGGATATCAGGTTTCCGTCGATGCCCCTCTCGGCTCTTCGGACCATTGTCTGATCCGGAGTATGGTGCCACTCACGCTCCCTTCGCGGTTGCGTTCTGCAGGTTGCCGCCGTGTTTGGCATTACAGGTCGGCGGATTGGGACGGAATGCGGTCTTTCTTTGCATCCTACCCATGGGGGCGGGTTTGCTTCTCGCCGGATGATCCCAGTGCTGTTGCTGACTCTGTCACTGATGTGGTGCTACAGGGAATGGAACTATTTATTCCATCATCTGTGGTACCCATCGGAGGCAGATCTCAGCCTTGGTTTGGTCGCTCCTGTAAGACTGCATTGCGCAGTAAGCAGGAGTGTTATCAAGCCTGGGCTGCGGCTTCGGTGACTCGGGATGTAAACACCAGCACACTTAAAAAGAAGTATAACTTCGCCTCCAGGTCCTTCAAAAGAGTTATTGCCAAGGCAAAGTCAGAGCACATAGGCAGAATTGGCGAGAAACTAGTTCGCCTTCCTTCGGGAACCCGTGCATTCTGGTCTCTCGCCAAGGCTGTCCAAGGGAATTTCTGTAAGCCATCACTACCATCTCTGCACAGGGAGGATGACTCACTGGCCCATGACGCAAAAGACAAAGCCGACCTTTTAGGCTCCCTTTTTGCGTCCAACTCGACTCTTGATGACGGGGGGAAAATACCGCCGACCATCCCGCGGTGTGAGTGCTCCATGCCGGATGTGCTATTCTCACAGCGCTCAGTTCGCAAAGCACTTCTCTCCCTGGACATCCAGAAGTCGAGTGGGCCTGACGGAATCCCCCCAATTGTGCTGAGGACGTGTGCTCCGGAGTTGGCACCGGTCCTAACGCGTCTTTTCCGGTACTCCTACTCCCAAGGCGTAGTCCCGAATTCATGGAAGACAGCTTTTGTCCACCCGATCCCTAAAAAAGGCGACCGCTCAGACCCGTCCAACTATAGGCCTATCGCGATCACCTCCTTGTTCTCCAAAATAATGGAATCCATTATTAACTGCCAGCTCATCCGGTACCTTGAGGATCACCAGCTGATTAGTGACCGCCAATACGGTTTTCGTCGGGGTCGATCAGCTGGTGATCTTCTGGTCTACCTGACCCATAGATGGGCGAAGGCAGTAGAGTCCAAGGGGGAGGCGTTGGCCGTTAGTCTGGACATTGCGAAGGCCTTTGATCGGGTTTGGCACAAAGCGCTTCTTTCGAAGCTGCCTTCCTATGGGCTTCCCGAGAAATTGTGCAATTGGATCACCAGCTTTCTTGCAGATCGGAGCATCAAGGTCGTTGTAGACGGTGCATGTTCTGACTACAAGCCTATTAACGCTGGTGTTCCACAAGGCTGTGTGCTATCACCAACGCTGTTTCTTCTGCATATCAATGATATGTTGCTAACTGGTAACATTCATTGCTATGCGGATGACAGCACTGGTGATGCTCTATACACCGGCCGGGCCAATATTTCTCGGGAAAACGTCGCCGAGTACCGGAACAAACTTGTGTCTGAAGTCGAGTCTTTGCTGGACAAAGTCTCGGATTGGGGGCGACTAAATCTAGTCCAGTTTAATCCTCAGAAGACACAAGTTTGCGCGTTTACCGCTAAAAAGAACCCCTTTGTCGTATCTCCTCAGTTCCAAGGCACTCCCCTTCTTGCCTCAGCCAGTATCGGTATCCTCGGAGTCGACATATCGAGTGACGTGCAGTTTCGTGGTCACTTGGAAGAGAAGGCCAAATTGGCCTCTAAAAAGCTTGGCGTGCTCAGCAGAGCGGGACAGTATTTCATGCCGGCACACCGCCTGCAACTTTACAAGGCGCAGGTTCGGCCTCACATGGAATACTGTTCCCATCTCTGGGCAGGGGCTCCCCAGTTCCAGCTCCTTCCACTTGACCGCATCCAGCGCAGAGCGGCTCGAATCGTCGACGACCGAGCCCTTTCCGATCGGCTCGATTCATTGGCACTGCGAAGAGATGTTGCATCTCTTTGCATTTTCTTTCGCATCTACCATGGGGAGTGCTCTGAGGAATTGTTCGGATTAATCCCAGCCGCCAAATTTCACGAACGCACATCGCGGCAGAACTCCCGATACCATCCACACCATCTGGATGATTGGCGGTCCACCACTGTGCGATTTAGAAGATGTTTTCTTCCTCGCACAACTTCCTTGTGGAATAGTTTACCACCAGGGATTTTTCCGGACCGATACGACTTAGGGACCTTCAAGAAAAGAGCCTACTCCTTTTTAAAAGGCCGGCAACGCATCTGCAATTCCCCTGGTGTTGCGGTTGTTCATGGGCGGCGGTAGTCACTTACCATCAGGTGAGCCGCATGCTCGTTTGCCCCCTCTCCTATAAAAAAAAAAAAAAAAAACCAGCTGTGTAAGACCATATGCCAAGGCAAAGTCATAAACAAATCTCCCCACATGATCGGTTAAATGTGAACCGAGCCATTCGACGTGGTGGACGTTAAAATCACCGAGTATCATGATCTCGTCGGATGGGACCTGTTGTAGCACGGATTCAGCAGCCATTGGTCGATGAGTCGGTCTGTGTCGTCATTAGTGCTATGGGAACAGTACGGTAGCTTGGGCGTGGGTGCTCAGCGAAGGATTCTCCGTCACCAGGATGCTGATACCCGACTGAGGTGTTTTTTGAAATGGGCGTAGTATTCTGTCTCTTACTTTTTTATTTGTCTGAATTTTTTGCATACAAAAGTTGTGTAGTGAAACAATGTGATCAGTGTTGCCAGTTTATTAATCTTGGATTGTACCAAAATGCGCGGCTGATAGCGGATTAATAGAAAGATGTCAATACTTCTAAGTTGTGTCCAATATAATAAATAAAAATTATTTTTTGTTTGTTCGTATTTCAAGCGCTGCCATACCGTTGATCGGATTGCGGTAAAACTTTGTCAAGTCATTGCTTGCATTTATGCGAAGGTTATAAGCATAGTACATTGAGTTACAGTAGGTAGTGCGCGTGTCGTACGGACAAATTTATTATTTATTTATTCCTAATAACAATATAACTACTCCAAATTTAAAACGATTTTTCCACAATTGTATCTTCTGCAGCAGCAGCGCGTCGAGTACCATCTAGTAATAATATATAAAATAACATCAAAGCATAAAATTAATGTAAGGTTAAGGTTAAATATACAACATTAAGGAAAGTATAAAATTTTATTTAAATCTTTACAACGCGTTTATTTTACAACTATAAATATTTAAGTACTATCTCTTTATTACGTTTACAGTCTCGTTCGTACAGCGACCTCCTCACGCCTATTTGAATAAAAAGTGTTTAGTATTGAAGCATAATATGTAATATACTATTATATATCTGTATCTTTAAATACATTAAGATAGACAAACATCTTGTAAAAGTCATAGTAGTTGTATTAATAAAAATGTACATTTTACTTTGAAAAAAGCAAGGAAATATTGTGCAGTTTTTTGTATCAGTATTATAGCTTAGAATACAGAACAAACAATTTAAAATATTGTTAAAATACTTTATATTTTAATATTTATACAATATCGTATATCTTACAAAGAAAAAATAATTGCAAAAAGATAAATAATCATATGATATACCAAATCAGAAAAAAAATAAATACATAATTAAAATTAAATTGTAAGAATATCGCAAAGTATTTACACAATTCAAACAATGCTTAATTAACACGAAACGAAATTAAAACGATCATTATATGGTAACAAGATTTAGTACATAGTAAAAAAATGCTAGCAACACATTATATTGTTAATTGCTTTTGTCGTTCAAAAATCTTACGGAAATAAATGAAAAAAAAAATCAATCAACTTTATATGCAAAGAATGTGGAAGTAAAACATTCGTATTTTTATTTAATAAGGTATTAACTAAAGCCAAAGTGAAATAGAAACATATTTTGTCGTCTTACATTGTGTTGCCAGTGATCTAATAACTAAGAAACTAATAATTAAAATAAGATATTGAGCAAATTTAGATTGCGTTATCACTTAAAATAATATTTACAGACCAATTGAATCGCTACCATTCAAAATTTGGCACCGTTTAGGTACAAAGGACTTTGAATTAGAAATGTACAAACACTAGAAAATAATTGTATATTAGGTTCGCAGAATTTGTCGTTTTATTGACAAAATTATTTAGCGATAGTCTTAAGTCTAAAGATATATTTCTTTTCTACGTGCAGTTAAAGGCCTGGAGTGATTATTTAGTTAGATGTTAAAATAAATATTGATTATTAAGCAAATTTAACATTATAAGCGTTTAGATTATCTATGTAAAAAATATAATCTAATTTATTTTTAGTTAAAAATAACAAAATAACAAAATACGTTACAATTACATTTAGGAAAAATATTATACAACTGAGAATTAAATTTTAACAAATTAAATACTTATGAGCTAGAGGAATAGAGACTACACATAGAATATTAACACAGATATTTGACGATAGTATACAAATTTACATCGTTTTGTTAGTAAAGTGATTTTAGTATTCTTGATTCTTGTGGTATTTTTATATGTAGTATATTACTGATAAAGGTAAAATATATTTGTAATGTTTTGGTAAGTATTTCTGCATAATGGCAGCAATAAAAATGCTGTTTAAAAATGGCGGTAAAATTATTAATGTTAGTAAAGTGATGTTAGTTTAATTGTAAAAAATGTGTGTTAATTTATTATTTACAAAGTTTTAAAATATATTATTCATGTTTGGTATGATATGTTAAATTATTAACCTAGAAATTTACTAGACGAGTATTATAATTTACATTTATAAATTTAAATCTATATATTTTAAGTATATTATAATATAAACTTGTTTTTAAAAATATACTGTACATTTTCATTAAAATATAGCGCTATAAACTTTTGGAAAATTATAAATATTTTCAGTTTTCACTTAATCTAGAACTAGAATCTCGTCAATTTTTACTGTCAACATATAATTCCAATAAAAAAGAAAAGGAACTAAGAATATATTTTAAGTAGGTATAATAGCCATGACTTTGATATGGCAATGTTTTAATATTATATTTAAAAATGGGATACACGCATGCTGAGCGTTAAGACTTTAGAGCTAGTTTGTTAGTTAAAAAATGTAGTATCTCTCAGTATTTTAACACGGTTTTTAGTTTAAACTATTGCTGTTTTCATATTTTTATATAAAAAGTATAGTTATTACTGGGATACCATGTTGATTCCTTTGACTATGAGTACATTATAATATGTTAAATGGAAGAGAAAATAGTTTTATTATAAAAAATGATTTCCTTAACTTAAGTAAGACTTTTTAGAAATAAAAAAAAAATATAATGGATATATTTAAAAAAAGACAATTGTTACTTTGGTCTGCCCTTATTAAAAATGGAGGGGGGCAAGCAGGAAACCTTCTCGTAGAGTAGTAGGACCTACGATTGAGGCCTCCCCCTAAGTAACGGCGACTGCCGTGAAATGCTTTTCCTATCTCGAAGAAAAAGATTAAAATCCAGTCATGCCTACGAAAATTGGCCAACTGTGAGGACTACTCATGCCAAGTGCCTGTAGTGAACAAGATAGAGAAGTAGAGAAGGTAGGGTTGCGCTGTGGAGATTATCTCAAATATTTATATAGTTTAAATGCTACGTGTTCGTTACAACAAGAACTTTAACGAAAGTATTCAGCAAGCGCTATTTTAAACTCTATTACAGTTTTTTTAATTTGCATTATTTTAAAAGTTAAGGTGCGTGCGGGGCGTTGTGTATATTTGAAAATATATTAAAAGAATATACGAATATATGTTTCTATGTTCAAAGCATGGAGGTCGTTTATTTCGCACCCATAGGATAGTAAACCATAAACCATGGGATTCTTAAGGCACTGCGAATACGAAAAATGAATTGACATTATTATACTAAGGTTTACAATCCCTAAATTCCATTTAATAGCGAACCGTGCTTGGTTTGTCATTTTAAAGCAGCAGTTGTAATCAGGGCTGGATTAAGAGAACTAGAGCTAAAAACCTAAGGGTCTCCATATGAGAGAAGGAGCGAGCAGCCTCCACAATATAAGTTATTGGCGAAATTGGCTAATAAATAGTACCTATGCAAAATGTAGATTTCGCGACAGTTATCTCTACTAAACACCTTATTCTTATTAGAACAATTACTGCGAGCGGTAGAGACCATAGAGTATATTTCTCTTATCTATGGTTGTGACTCAGAACAACAAAGAAATATAGACGGAGCGTTGCGAACATTTCAAGCGATGCCGAAACAATGTTCAATTTCTTGACACGCATTTTTCTTCCCTCTTCTTCTTTATCAGCCGTACTGGTATAGTACTGTACGCACACATAAATATGCACGTAAAACCATTTTATTGGTTACAAATACTTTTAGATACCTATTACGTGAGTGCGCGTTCTTAGAATTAATTAAACAATGTTATATCTTGGTTTTTGTGTCATTTGAAAAGTAAACATCGCTTCGTGACTTCGTCTTTACTTCCTTGTTAGTGAGACGATTGTAATGTATAAATTCGAAAAATAAGCAGCGCGCTGTCTATCTTTCTTTGTTAGTTTAGTTGTAAGGTATAAATCCTGTCGCTTGTTTAGTGCGAGGCGCGCGAGTGTGCGGTGTCGCTGGTGACAGTGCTGGCGAGTGAGTCGTGCTGCTCGGCTGCATGCCGGCTCTCGTCGCACACCGCTATGAACTGCTCCGCGTACGCTCTGCGGAGAGACGGTGTCGTGTATATGTGTTTTGAGCAACGTGTGTTCCGTAAGAAACGTGTGTTGCTTGAGTAACAAGTACCACGCGTGCACGTTAACATGAACGTGAGTCCGGTTTCATCACGCTAAACAAAATTAGAGTGTAATGAACTAAGCATGCGACGTTTAATTTCGTGCGCATGTCATGTTATTGTCCGCGCGCAGGCGTGGTATCTTCGGATGCCTTTTGGTGTGTTATCAATGGCCCTTATAATCTTTTTAGTTTAAAGGTATGGTAAGAATTATGATAAGCTACTTAAATTTGATCCGAAAGGCAAACGTAGGTACTGATGCAGTATCATAATCTAATTTAATCGATAGTAATCTTAGCTATAACATTTTCCTCTGACAAGCTAATAGTTAGATTAAAATGATTAGCAGTGTATTGACCATAGACAACTGAGAACGAGAGCGAGAGAGAGAGAGAGAGAGAGAGAGAGAGAGAGAGAGAGTTACTGAACTGAATGGTGTTATATTTTGCTTTAACGTGAATATGAATGATGAAAACTAAAAGAGATAAAACGAATCAGTGTCAATTTTTTTCTTTTTATAGGGTGTTACCAACAGAAATCTAAATAAGTAGATATGTAACAAACGTCGCACGGCAGTTTGAGTCCAATGAAGCTGTTGAAGCTATATTGTATCACCGAAATACGACGCACAGTGGAAGTAACCTTATCGCCACAGGACATGACATAGTTTATTCTTTATGTCGTCATTTTACTCTTTTTATATAATTAGGGTAACAAACAGTCCACTTGCTGGTAAGTGGATGTTGTGGATCATAGACATCTACATCTATCCTCGATTTATAATCAAAACACAGATGCGTTGTCACCCCTGAGGACTGAAGTAAAATGCCTCGTTTCCAGTAAAATGAGTCTCCAGTTCTCTATACTCACCATACAAATCAGCAGAATCAGGCTGCTATTTTGTGCTGGTATTACCCGAATGAGCTAACCTATTTGTGTTACAACCCTAATATAGCTGTAGTGTGGCTTTAACACGTAGAATGAATGACCTTTGTTATTAACGAATTAACAATCCTCATTATATATTTGGAGCGTTATAAACTGCCCATTGAATTTACGATTTTGCAAACGTTATACATGATAAGTGAATGGCATGTCCATTCGTAATGTGAACTGCAGAGTCGGGAAGGGACGCCCTAGAGTCTAGATTTGGTCGATAATCTTTCGTCTTGGGCCTAGACAAAGGTTTATCGACCGTATTGGCGATATATTGAAAATGGCCCAGATTAGGAGTAGGACGTGTATGCGAGATGTAATATGGATGTACAGGAGGCGATAGAGGTGTGTCAGGATCGTGCCAAATGGAAGTCCATAGTCTCTGCCTACGCCTCTGGGTGACAGGCGTGTGTATGTATTATACATGATAAGGCCGGGATAGCGACCGATGTCTTGGTAGGACTAATTTTATGCCACTCTCCGCTAAGACAAGAAACTAGGAATAATACCTAGTATTATATGGTGACACTTCTAAACACACAAACACTCACGCCTGTCACCCAGAGCGGTAGGCAGAGACTACGGACTTCCATTTGGCGCGATCCTGACACACCTCTCTCGCATCCTTTACATCCATATATCTACGCATACACGCTCGTCGGTTAAGGGTACTCCTAATCTGGCCCATTTTCAATGTATTGCCGATTTGGTAGATAAATCTTCGTCTAGGGCGTCCCTTCCCGACTCTGCCATTCACATCTGCAACATAAATTTGCTTTGTCACTCTTTCCTCATTCATTCTTTCTACATGACCAAACCACCGAAGCATTCCTTTAATCCTGGTCACAACGTCATCTTGCAAACCACACTTTTCTCTTATCACACTATTTCTCACCCTGTCATTCAGATTCAGCCCTAGCATTCTTCTTAATGACCGCATTTCTACAGCATTTATTCTACTGTCATGCTTCTTCTGCCAGACCCAACTTTCACTACCATACATTAAAGTAGGGACTAACACAGCATTATGAATTGCCATACGTGCCTTCTTTGACACATTCTGACTCTTCATAATAGCGTGTA
This sequence comes from Parnassius mnemosyne, assembly GCA_963668995.1. Lineage (NCBI taxonomy): Eukaryota > Metazoa > Arthropoda > Insecta > Lepidoptera > Papilionidae > Parnassius > Parnassius mnemosyne. Next base: position 4,861,208 of record CAVLGL010000093.1, on the reverse strand, counting down.
GAGCCCCTGCGTTTATTCCTGCGTTTACTTGACACTTCTATTCACTACTTATTAAGATTTTTGTGAATTTATTTTTAAAAACTGAATTTGATTTTGATATTCGTTTTGTCTCTTTCTAGAGAGTGTTTTATGTATGGTTTATGATCGTATTTTGAATATACATAGTCCATCCTTAGATGTTTAGCGCAGTAGACATTCGTATCAACTTTATCAGCATTTAGTAGACAATATTGTTCACTAAAGGCAGACCATTCTAGTCCATTCTAAGTCCAGGTTTCGTGAATACATGTGTTTGTACCTGTCGAGTCCGGTGTAGGTCCGCTTGAGGTCGGCGTCGGTGACCCGCTCGCGCTCTGCTCGCCGCTTGCGGTGGATCCTCTCGAGCGAGCGAGTGAGCGAGTCACGCTCGCGAGCTGTTCGTCGCCTCTCGCGGCTTGCCAGTGCCGAGCGCCGTCGACGAGCTCGCTGCAAAACACCAATAAAGATTAATATATGTGGTAGAGCCACGCTGTAGTTATATTTTATGGTTGTTACACGAATGGCGTAGGATAAAGCTCTCACAGAATACCGACGTAAAATAGCAGCTTAACGCTTCTGTGTTTCGTATGGTGAGTTTGAAAAACAGGAGATCCTTTCTACTGGATAAGAGCATCTGCATTTTGTGTTGGACTGTGTGCTCGTTTGTCACACTTATTTCATAATAAAATATATCTATTGCATAAACAGTCCACGGCACGAATCTCTCCTACAGCAAAGGGGATACGCAATGCTTGTCAGGTCTAACTGGTGGTCATATGACCAGACGAGATGCTGCGCTCCATAGTCGCTCATTAACATCTGTACAATCTGTGTCTGTATTAGGTTTTCCATACATCCAAAGTAAAAGTTAAATCAAAATATTTTTATTCAAAATTGGTCTTTACAAAGTATTTCTGAAAGTCAAAAAAGCAACGCCATCGCTTCAACAACTCACAAGATCTTCCTGTCACGAGATACTTTGTAACATCAGCACCTATTGTAATGCGTGGCATGAACTAATCATCATCATCAGCATTACAGTCCACCACTAATGAGGGCTAATAATTTTCTACTCACTAGATGTCGCTAGTTGACACTGAGGTAAAGTTTTTTTTACACAATGTAATCTAATTCAGAACTTGTTTTTTTAATAAAAGTTTTTCAGATTCTAGAGTATTATATTAATATACAAAACAATTCGTCAGTGGTTTGCTCTTTAACTTTTTGCACATTTTAACTTTTTTTTAATTTTTCTACTTTTACGGATATCTGTGGTTTGGTTTATTTATTTTTAATGTTATTAACATAAAATATAGCTAATAGTACAAAAAGAAAGTATAACTTTTACATTTTCCGAACAAGTTAACTTCCCCACCATGGAAATACATGTACTTCGTACAAGTCGTGGATCACTAATAATTTGTTAATGTTAATCTATATTTGAATGTTATTGCGTATTTAAGATTATCTGAAATCTGTATGCTCTAGCGAGCAGCCCACAGAGGACTAGTGTTTACTTTGTTATAACAACAGATGCTACAGTATAGGTCCTGTGTTCACAATAAAATAATTGGAACTTGAATCACAAGTCTGATGCTGAACATTCACCAAAGAATGCCACAAAACAGGGTCCAGAACCCCCTGCATACATTGACTTGATGCATCTCTTACTAGGTCATCATCTAGTAGTTTCTGGCTACGGTAGCATGAACTATATTAATGAAAAGACATTCAGCTGATACATACGGCTTCTTGTAGCGGGTAGTAGAGTGGCGCTGGTGGAGCGTGGGGGGCGTGGGGGCCATGGGGGGCGGGAGGCGCGTAGGGCGTTGGTAGTGGCAGAGTAGCGTAACGAGGCGGCAGCATCACTCCCACTGGCATCCTGCCCAGCTGAAACATGACATATATCCCATTAAAGGTTAATTGATATACACAATAAGTTATATGCAGATGGCGTAGCATTTGCCTTTTAAGAAGTTTTTTTTTATAGAATAAAGAGTCTTTAAGAAAAGATCTCAAGAAAGGTCAAAATTAAATTCTACTCAAATTCAATTCAATAGTTAATGTCTTGAAATGTCACTTAACCTAGATATCTGAGGTCATACTCGTAAGTGTCCGCCTTGGCTTGTATCTCATCGCGGTAGTCGGGGGCCGACCTTTTTTTTAATATAAGCACACAGTCCACCTAACAATAAGACGTCTACATCTATCCTCGATTAAGACCTCGTTTTCACCCCTAAAGACTAAGATGAAATGCCTCGTTACGAGTAAAAAGGGTCTTCGGTTCTCTACACTCACCTTCGTATGGTGAGTGTAGAGACACAGACACAGCAGCGTTAAGCTGCTATTTTACGATGGTATTCTGTAAGAGCGTGGTACTCCGGTAGCGGCGACCCATTCGTACTGGGTTGGTCGGTCGTATGACTGCAGCCATAATATAGCTGCAGCGTGGCTCTACCATGTAAAAGACTCATCATTACTAAATAATATTTAACGACATACTAGACACACGGGAGAAACAAAACATGACGTCAGAAAATAAAAAAAAAATTGTATCCGATTAGATTTTAACGTGGAAGTTAACTTCGCTTTCAAATATGCTCGCAATAGGCTCAGACCAACAAAGTAACATTAAAAACATTATGGGCGTCTTTAATCTTTCTTCGTTGTCATATGGCCACGTGTCATGAGCCGCATGCTCGTTTGCCTCCTCTGCTGTAAAAAAGTTAAAAGTACATTATGTTTCAAGTAACGCGGGAACCATGCCAAACTTATTATTAGAACACGCCCTAGAGTACACACACTTGAAGTCATAGTTGTTGTTACAAATGGTTTTAGGTGCATATGCTGTGTGCGTGTACGTAATATTTTATCTTTATTTTTTGATGTGTAAGAATTGTGCTTATAAACACTTTAAACCAGCTTCAAATATTGATATACTAGGTGAACAGGCAGACGTTATTCTGCCCTGCTTCTGTGTGTGGCGTGATGAGTTTATTTTCACATACACACACACACACACACACACACACACACACACACACACACACACACACACACACACACACACACACACACACACACATACACACACACACACACACACACACACTTTTCTATAGATTTAATATACGTATAGCTAAATCCTCTTTAGGGGTAATAGAACCATCAGCAGTCATAATGACAATAAACTAAACAAGAAAAAGAAAAAACATAACCCTTTTTTTGTTTTACTCTTCCGTAAGCGGATAAAAAGTCGCCTAGATATGCCTATGTTATAAACGGTTTTTTTTTTATAGGATAAGGGTGACAAACGAGCACACAGCCCACCTGATGGTAAGTGGTTGCTGTGGCCCATGGACATCTACTTCTATCTTCGATTACGAATCAAAATGCAGATGCGTTGTCACCCGTGAGGACTAAGATGGAATGCCTCGATTCCAGTAAAAAGGGTCTCCGGTTCTCTACACTCACCATACGAAACACAGCAGCGTTAAGCTGCTATTTTACGCTGATATTCTGTGAGAGCGTGGTCCTTCCCCGGCCGAGCCGACCCATTCGTGCTACAACCATAACATAGCTGCAGCATGGCTCTTGGTTACCACGTTGGTTATTTACTGTCTACATACAAAATTTCATGGAAATCTGTCCAATAGTTTTTCCGTGTATCGTGAGCACACAATTTTTCTACAGATTTATTATATGTATAGATTTGAAGCTGGCGCTATTGACTTTGCGGCGGTCGGCGAGTTTTTATCGCGTTGACCAGACTTGTGAATTGTGATGAAGGTGTGCATTCGAGAATCTCGTAAGCCTTGATCTAAAATGTTTATGTACTAGCATCCTGTGTTAGGAAATAATTCTAAAAGATCGTTTATATATTTATTTCTAATGTAACATTAGTAATAAAACGAAATTGAACATTTTAATTAAGTCATAGTTAGTTGTATAAGGTTGTAAAATTACGAAACACTAGTTTAAATTGAATGCGACTAATTTTACGGTATTTATCTCTTCTTTTTCTAACTGATTTTACTTATTTTTAATTCCCAATGTTTTGAACACTTTACAGCACTCATGGTCATGGGGGGAACTGAGGCGTTAGACGTCCCTGTTATAGTTAGCCCGTGCTACCTTCAGCTTTTGATATGCTGTTGTCATAGTTTTTTTTTATTGAAACAAAATTTACAGCTTGTACATTTACCAATATATATAAACGAGAGACGACATTTTATGTTATATAGAAGCCTTTATAGATTTACATATTTTTTTGCAAAAATTTTTAATTTTTTTTGTCTTCAGCAACGTTAACAAATAGTTTACAGTGTATAGCATAAGATTACTTCTTGCGTCGATGTTGTAAGTACTGTATATTGATATTACTAGTATTTTGTATTACTGTATACCGTATATTCGGTATTAGTGTAATGAGAATGAGAGGAAGTGCGTGTGTGTGTGCATGCGTGCAAAGGCAACTATGGGAAATGTTTGAGAAATCTTATGGCGTCTGATACACGGGTGTATAAACATCTCGTTTACTCCAGACGTGAAATTTCCATGCCGGTGACGGGCATCAATGTCAAAGGTGCGAGACGTCTGGTACTGCGAACGTTAATATGCCTGTTCTACGTGATGATCAAAGCAAATTCTCACCACAACGGTTCTTCGTGTCCAGCAGTGGATTTCTAAGGGCTGATGAAGAGGTATAATTTAATATTTTTTATATTAATAAAATATTAGTAATACTATTAAACATTACTAATATTCCCTTTAACCACTTCTGGTAAGCATAAAATGCTTGTGTTAGAAGTGGTTCACGACAGCAGTCGAATGGTGGATTCGAACCCACGACCTTTCGAATACGCGGTCCGCGCCCTGCCATTAGGCTACTGACGCTTCAATTTAATTATAAGGATTACCGTGTGGTGACGGTGTAAGAACATTCACTACCCCATATCATCCCGTGGGTGTCGTAAGAGGCGACAGAGGGAAACAAATCAGGAGATGAACAGCAGCGTCTTCCTAGTAATGACTAAAAATTAATAACTGCGATTGTCAACCCGGTAAGGTCCTCGGCGACTGCGTTTTGCTCGGCGTTAGAAGAAAATATCTCAGGGATGAGACCTATTTAGACAGTAGAGTAACATGCACCAGATGTCTGGTACGGTTCAGCTGCAAGTCCTCTCTAACGAGAGGTGCCCGTATCCTTTTTTATAGGAAAGGGTGACAAACGAGCACACAGTCCACACAGATGGTAAGTGGTTGCTATGACCCATGAAGATCTAAATTTATCCTCAATAAAGAATCAAAATGCAGATGCGTCGTCACCCGTGAGGACTAAGATGGATGCCTCTTTTTCAGTAAAAAGGGTCTCCTGTTCTCTACACTCAGCATACGAAACACACGCTGGTTTTTGTGAGAGCGTGGTCCTTCCCCGTTCGAGCCGACCCATGCGTGCTACAACTAAAATACAGCTGCAGCATGGCCTTACCACGTCTAAAAAACTTCACTGTATTCTACATTAAATATATATAAATAAACATAAGCTTAATAAAAGTGAAGCAAGTAAACTAAAACTAAGTGACAGATGGAGAAGTAAGTACTTTACTGTATTTTTACATATATATTTTTGAAAATCTACTGCCATTTAGAAATGAGGTTTGTGTGACCGGAGAAGACATGCTCATAGAGATCAACACTAGCTCTCCACGACCTCTTGCAACCGATCTTGGATTAATTGCTTAGATTACAGCTTGGAGAATTGATTAATTGAATAGAATAGAATAATTTTTATTCAATATTGATTATTACATAATACCTATTGAAAGTCATTTTTTATTTATTTACCACTGGTTCGGAAAATACCTCAGTCTGGGAAGAACCAGCAAGAAACCCAGCGGGACTTTTTTTTAAACATAATTTCACTTAACAATAATTTTGTTTATACAATTTTTAAATGATTCTTCATAGAACCAGCATGGTGGCGATCACCTTATTCCCAGGGGTTATTTTCATTCATGTATTCCTTGATCTTATAATATCCCTTTTTGTACAGTTTTTCTTTACTAAAACTTTTAAACTTGTTTATTGACAAACTTGGAATATGTTCTGGGATTTTGTTGTAAAAGCGTATACATTGCCCCATAAATGAATTACTGATTCTGTGGAGTCTAGTAACTGGCATTACAAGCTTATGTTTGTTCCTAGTATTTAAAGTATGCACATCCTTATTCTTATTAAAGCTATTTATGTTTTTATGCACATATATTACATTCTCATAAATATATTGCGATGCCAAAGTTAATATGTTTATTTCTTTAAATTTTTCTCTGAGGGACTCTTTACAATTTAGATTATAAATCGCCCGTACGGCTCTCTTTTGCAAAACAAATATAGCTTCAATATCAGTCGCATTACCCCATAGCAAAATTCCATAAGACATTACGCTATGAAAGTAACTAAAATACACTAACCTAGCTGTCTCAACATCTGTGAGACTTCTAATCTTTCTTACAGCATATGCTGCAGAACTAAGTCTGCTTGCTAATTTAGATATATGGGGGCCCCATTGAAGTTTCGCGTCAATAGTAATACCGAGAAAAACAGTGGTATCCACAAGACTCAACTCCTCCCCATTTAAGAGCACATTGGTTTTCGAATGTTTTACATTAGGTATTGTAAATTTAATACATTTTGTCTTATTGCCGTTTAAGAGCATATTGTTGTACCAATTTCGATAGAGCATTATTTACATCTTCATAATTAATTAACTGCCTTTTGAGTTTGAATATTAAAGAGGTATCGTCAGCAAATAATACTACAGCAAATAATAATACATACTACTCTACTATATCGTATTATGGCTTCCCCCATTACTGTGGTGAAGTATAGTCTAAGTTAAGCACTTATGATTTGAGATATCTAGGTTAAGTTACGTTTCGAGTCATAACTTTTGAATTGAATTAGGGTAGAATTGAATTTCTAACTATCCCGAGATTTTAACGACTCCTATTGGTTCCGGTTATTTTTGTTAGATAACAATTACTATGTTAGTTATGTAAGAAGATTTTTTGACGACTTTTTGGTCGGGTTAACGATCAGCCACTTTTAATCCGATAACCACAATGACCGATTGATTTCCGTGATTTGCTTGTCAGCAAACTAAAGACGCTTTATTTAAATCTAGTTGTTTAGTAAAGTACTTTGGTTAGACAGGTTGTGGCACAGAAAGAAAAACATGCATGAGTGTCGTGGAACACTCGGTTGGAACGAAGTTCCTTTTGCAGTTTTTTTTAAATACTAGTAATGCTATTAAATATTACTAATATTCCCTTAAACCACTTCTGGTAAGCTTAAAATGCTTGTGTTAGAGCCTTTCGAGTTCGCGGTCCGCGCCCTGCCGTTTGGCTACTGACGTTTCTAATATATACGTATTATATTATTCATTAATAAATCTAAATAAATGAATTACTAGCGTCTATTAAAATGAAACGTCATTTAAAATAAAATAATTTTTTTTTTCTTTCATGGCAAGATAAGAAAAGAAAAAGTGCGAGGGAGATGGATATTATTCCATCTTACTTTCTTATTTCGCCGCCAAGGTCGTCTACACTATGACACAGGGGGTAGTGACGAAAAAAATCTTACACTTTCGCCTAGCTCCCATCCGCCAAACCCGCACCGTCCGATAAGGATCTTCGTTCCAAAAAAAAAACTGTGCTTATGGTGAAAAAAGAAAGGCCGAAATTAGTAAGTGTTGTTATTATATATTCTTTTGTGAATAAAGAGAGCTATATCGTCTGCTAGAAATAGATTTAAGATGAGTGTAGGTAACGTTAACGACCGAGGTTACGTGAATGGCATCTTCATCTTATATAAACTGACCTGCGTAGTTTGACCTTAGAGTAGAATAACTAATTTAATAAAGTTATAAAATGTAGTGATTATATACTCTATGTAGTAGCGCCGTGTAGTGGCGGTTAAGAATATCCACTACCCCATATCTTCCCGTGGGTGTCGTAAAAGGCTACAAAGGGAAACAGGCAGGAGATGGGCAGCAGCATCTTCCTGGTAACGGCAAAATACAATAAAAAACTGCGGTTGCCAACCCGCTCGCCAAGCGTGGCAACTATGGCAATATACCCCCCATGATGAAAGTTACGATGAGACGGCCCCCAGTCCCCGGCGGCCCCGCTATTCCTGGCTACGGTGGCGACCATGGTAACGGCGGGGCAGGGGGTGCTAAGAATCTCCGGTGGAGGTTCGGTTGCCACCTACGATGACTCGACCTGGCAACATACAACGCACGCACCCTGAGGACTGACGAGAAGATTGTGGAGCTGGAAGAAGAGATAGACAAGTTACGCTGGCATATTATAGGATTATCCGAAGTTCGAAGAGAGGGGGAGGACACGGTAATCCTCGAATCCGGCAACTTGCTCTATTACCGGGAGGGTGACCATCTGTCCCAAGGAGGTGACGGATTTATCGTCCACAAGTCTCTCGTTAACAACGTTGTAAAGATTGAGAGTGTGTCGACGAGGGTTGCGTACCTTATACTCAGAATCACATGACGGTATTCGCTGAAGGTCATACAGGTTTACGCACCAACCTCGGCACACCCTGATCAGGAGGTGGAGGAAATGTATGAGGATATCTCTAGAGCCTTGCATTCCTCCAAAACCCAATATACGGTGTTAATGGGAGACTTCAATGCAAAACTAGGCACAAGAGAGAACGGTGAGCTGAAAGTGGGGAAATTTGGAATAGGGCAACGGAACCCAAGGGGCCAGCAGCTGGCCGACTTCATGGAGAAAGACGGACTCTTTATGATGAACTCTTTCTTCCAGAAGCGGCCCCACAGGAAGTGGACCTGGTCGAGCCCCGACGGTTCGACAAAAAATGAGATTGACTTCATTATGACGACCAGACGACAACTGTTCAGTGATGTCTCAGTGATCGCGAGGGTGAAAACCGGCAGCGAACACCGAATAGTTAGAGGCACACTGAACCTAAACGTTAAGTTGGGGAGGTCTCGTCTAATGAAGTCAACGCTCCGTCCCCCTCGTGCTCTAATCCAAAGTCCCGAAACCTTTCAGCTCGAGTTACAAAACCGTTTTCAGTGCCTAGAAGACTGCAATGAAGTGGACGATTTGAATGACAAGCTCGTGGAAACTGTCCATGCGATCGGAGCTAAGTTCTGCAAGACCCGCCGCATAAGAACACAAAAACTCTCCGATCACACTCTTAATCTCATGGCTGTTAGACGGGAGATGAAGCTACATTCTTCAACAGATTTGACAGCATACAGGCAACTGAACAGACAGATCTCCAAATGCATGCGGCGGGACTTACGCAATTTCAATACAGCTCGTATTGAAGAAGCGATCGAGCGGAACCAAGGCTCCAAAGTCTTTGCCAGAGATCTGTCTGCCAGAAAGAGCCAACTGTCAAAGCTGAAGACCGAATGTGGCAGCATCGTTTCCGGGACACTTGAGATTTTGAGTGAGATTGAGAGGTTCTATGGGCAGCTGTACACGTCATCGTTGGAGCCGCACGCAAGTGTGAGTAACGATCCAAGAGCGAGTCTTATCCGACATTATTCCGATGATATCCCGGACGTCAGTCTGAGCGAGATTAGAATGGCTCTCCAGCACCTTAAAAATGGCAAGGCCCAGGCGAGGATGGAATTACAGCGGAGCTTCTGAAAGCGGGTGGAAAACCGGTACTTGAAGTCCTTCAGAGGCTCTTTAATTCCGTCCTCCATGGTGGTATTACACCGGAGGCGTGGAGCAGAAGTGCGGTGGTCTTGTTCTTCGAGAAAGGCGACAACGCTCTCTTGAAGAACTACAGACCGATTTCACTTCTGAGCCGCGTCTACGTGCTGTTTTCGAGAGTCATTACGAATCGTCTCGCGCGCAGACTTGACGACTTCCAGCCTCCCGAACAAGCCGGTTTCCGATAAGGCTTTAGCACCATGGACCAGATACATACCCTTCGGCAAATTGTACAGAAGTCCAAGGAGTACAATTTGCCACTATGTCTGGCGTATGTGGACTATGAGAAAGCCTTTGATTCCGTCGAAATTTGGGCGGTGCTGCAGTCCCTTCAGCGATGCCAAGTTGACTGTCGGTATATCGAAGTGTTGAAGTGCTTGTAAAGTAGAGCTACGATGGCTATCCGAGTACAGAACCAGAGTACGAAACCTATCCAATTGCAGAGAGGTGTAAGACAGGGTGACGTCATATCCCCGAAACTCTTTACCGCTGCATTGGAAGATTTTTTCAAGCAACAAAGCAACTGGAAAGGATACGGTATCAACATCAATGGCGAGTACATCACTCACCTTCGATTTGCCGACGATATAGTCCTTATGGCAGAATCGCTGGAGGACCTAAGCACTATGCTCAATGACCTCAATAGTGTTTCCCAACGGATAAGTCTTAAGATGGACATGGACAAAACAAAGATCATGTTTAATGTCCATGCCACACCTATGCCGGTAGTTTTTGGGAACACTAAGGTCGAAGTTGTTGACGAGTATGTTTACCTGGGACAAATAGTCCGACTAGGTAAGTCCAACTTCGACCGAGAGGTCAATCGACGGATTCAACTCGGTTGGGCAGCGTTCGGGAAATTACGGCTTATCTTCTCGTCAGGTATACCTCAAAACTTGAAAACGAGACTGTACACCCAGTGCGTGTTGCCAGTGATGACATACGGAACTGAGACGTGCTCCTTCACTGCTGGCCGGATGAGGAAGCTCAAGGTCGCTCAGCGAGCTATGGAGAGGGCTATGCTCGGAGTTTCTCTGCGTGATAAACTCAGAAATGAGGATATCCGCAGTAGAACCAGAGTGACCGACATAGCCCAACGGATTAGTAAGCTGAAGTGGCAATGGGCCGGCCATATAGCTCGAAGAACCGACAACCGATGGGGTAAAAGGTTCTCGAGTGGCTGCCTCGTACCGGCAGGCGAAGTGTAGGGCGTCCCCCCACTAAATGGAGTGACGACCTGGTAAAATATGCAGGAAGTCGATGGATGCAGGTGGCTCAGGACCGTGCTTTGTGGCATTCTTTGGGGGAGGCCTATGTTCAGCAGTAGACTTGTGAAGGGCTGTAATGATGATGATGATGATGATGATGATATACTCTATGATATACCCGGAGTTTCACGTTTGTGTTGTAAGAGGAATGGGCGTAAAAAATTTAAGTGAAATTTATTGATTATAGCCATCGATCATTAATAAAAAATTAGATACACAATCAGTGACAAAAATGCCCTTACCGATTAAGCGCCAACTCGAACATTTGGGTGCGCTTTTAATTTGTACGTAGCTTTGTGAATACAACTTTATGCTATGCATTTCAGGTTGAATTTACATTAATGTATATTTATTTCAAATAGAATTACGTCAAAACAAGACAGTTTTTAGAGAACTTTTGCATGGGATTGTGTATCTAGTTTTTTTATTAGTGATCGATGGTTATAGCAAAAAAAAAACTCTAGAAGTGTAGTTTCTATCTCCTGCTTACCTTCTGTACCAGTTTTTAACGGAAACTATCATCTGAGCAGGATAGGATTATAGTGCCCTAATGTATGCGCAAGTACATTATCTATCATTGTTATAGTCCGATGAGACGGCAATCCAACACTTCTGGAGAGAAATGGGGCGCAGAACTAAAGGCGTGCTTTTCTTTTTCTGCCGACTTCTAAAAAGGAGACGGTACTCAATTCGACTGTATGTTTTTTTATGTGTGTTACCTCATAACTTTTTTCTGGGTGAACCGATTTCGATGATTCTTTTTTTTATTTGAAAGCTGATACTTCTCATTTTGATCAAGCACTGACCAATAGTTTTTGAGTTATATTTATATAAATAATTATATTGAAGCCGGACGTACAAAATTTTAAATTATCTTACGTGCTTTCTGTGTTACGTTGGTAAAACACCGCCAATATTTTCGGAAAGCTACTGAGAATTTATTGACGGAAAACAATCCACACCATCCACACCATCTGGATGATTGGCGGTCCACCACTGTGCGATTTAGAAGATGATTTCTTCCTCGCACAATTTCCCTGTGGAATCGATTACCACCAGCGATTTTTCCGGACCCATATGAGCTAGGGACCTTCAAGAAAAGAGCTTACTCTTTTTTAAAAGGCCGGCAACGCATCTGCAATTCCCCTGGTTACCCTGGTGTTGCAGTTGTTCGTGGGCGGCGGTAGTCACTTACCATCAGGTGAGACGCATGCTCGTTTGCCTCCTCTCCTATAAAAAAAACCTTTTTTGTCAAGACCCTGGAATCGAACTCTGGACTACATGATCAGCAGCCGTGTTCACGACCAATGAAACAGTCAAATAATCCAAAATAGTAAACAAGTAAAAATTTTATTAATTAAATAAAAGTTTGATATACTGCCGTTCTAAATACAATTTGCATAACTGGCTTCAAAACTTTGAAGTTCACCAGTTTCCCACAGATTAAGTGCTCCGCGCTCTCTGATTGGCACCGAAACTCCTTGAGCCAGCGTACTGCACGCTAGCTTTGCGTATTTAGTTAACTGTGCAAACAATTACAAAACCAGTTATATTTGATTGAGGTACAAGTGCGTCAAATTCAATTGATAAGCGATTCGTGTTGTAATAAAGATAAACTTTAGTTTAACGGTTTCTTTTTTTCTTTATCTTCACCGACACCGATTAAATTGTTACTTGCAATCTTACGAGCTGATTCATTTATTGGCATGCACAAAGTAGTACGTATGACGAACTTAAGTCATAGGGCATTTTCTTCTAGTCAACCATTATGTTAAACAGAGATAGACATAAATATAAGCGGTGCAGGAAAAATCAAAATAGAAAGGGATGATAAAAAGTAAAATTATTATATATAAAAATATACACTATTAGAATAGAATAGAATAATTTTTTATTCAATATTGATTATTGCATAATACTTATTGAAAGTCATTTTTTTATTTACCACTGGTTCGGAAAATACCTCTGTCCTGGGAAGAACCAGCAAGAAACCCAGCGGGACTTTTTTTCAAACATATTTCACTTAACAATAATTAAGTTTACACAATTTTTAAACGATTTTTCATAGAACCAGCATGGTGGCGATCACCTTATTCCCAGGGGTTATTTTCATTCATGTATTCCTTGATATTATAATAACCCGTTTTGTACAGTTTTTCTTTAATAAAACTTTTAAACTTATTTAATGACAAACTTTGAATATTATTGCAACGATTATTACACATGCTTACGGACTATATATTTCATTCATTATAATATTTTTTTTTTATAAGATAAGCGTTACAAACGAGCACACAGTCCACCTGATGGTAAGTGGTTGCAGCGGCCCATAGACATCTACATCTATCCTCGTTTGCGAATCAAAATGCAGATGCGTTGTCACCCATGAGGACTATGATGGAATGCCTCATTTCCAGTAAAAAGGGCCTCCGGCCACCTGCACTCACCAAGCGAAACGCAGAGGTAAACCTCTACTTCACGTTGGTATTCTGTGAGGTCGTGGTACCAACCCGGTTCGAGCCGGCCCATCCGTGCGACAGCAAAAGCCGCCGCGTGGCTCTACCACTGTTCGATATAATTCACTGCGTGATTAGCAATGAAAAGTAAACATCGCGAGGACAGAGACATACAGATTATGTCTGAAAACTAAACTTTTAATAACAAGTCCAACGGTTAAAACAGTAATTTAAAAAACCCGACTGCGTAAAAAAATTACTGAAAATGGTTGTTTTGTATCCTACGTCGCTTCCATAATTAAGACGAATCTACCGACAGCCCATATATTAAAATCCATTAATTAATTTAGGCTACAGAGCGTGCCTAAGACATAGACATATATAGACATACATATGTATGTAGTATACAGACACACACATATGTATGTATGTATACTCGAAAAACATTATCCTCACTCAGGGGCAGTCCGATAAAAAGTAAAAATAATAAAACTAATTTCCACTTATCAGCATGGTGTATAAAAAAATAATGTGCCTGAGTCATTTATTACACTGCCTGGTGTACATACATACATACATAAACACTCACGCCTGTCACCCAGAGGGGTAGGCAGAGACTACGGACTTCCATTTGGCGCGATTCTGACACACCTCTCTCGCCTCTTTTACATCCATATATCTACGCATATACGCTCGTCAGTTAAGGGTACTCCTAATCTGGCCCAGTTTTAATGTATCGCCGATTTGGTCGATAAACCTTCGTCTAGGGCGTCCCTTTCCGACCCTGCCGTTCACTTCTGCAGCATAAATTTGCTTTGTCACTCTTTCCTCGTTCATTCTTTCTACATGACCAAACCACCGAAGCATTCCTTTCTTAATCCTTGTCACAACGTCATCTTGCAAACCACACTTTTCTCTTATCACACTATTTCTCACCCTGTCATTCAGATTCAGCCCTAGTATACTCCTTAAGGAACGCATTTCTACAGCATTTATTCTACTCTCATGCTTCTTCTGCCAGACCCAACTTTCACTACCATACATTAAAGTAGGGACTAACACAGCATTATGAATTGCTATACGTGCCTTAGTTGACACAATCTGACTCCTCATAATAGCGTGTAGAGCCCCATTCACTCTATTTCCTGCGTTCACTCGTCGTTCTATATCCTTATCATATCTACCATCCCTGCTAAATAAACATCCCAAATATACAAACTCATCCACTTGCTCAATCAACTCCCCTTCTATTCTTATTTCACATAAAGTTTTACTTTCTTCTCTTTCAAAAACCATCACTTTCGTCTTACTTGCGTTCACTTTCATACCCCTTTCTTTCAATGACCAATTCATTAAAGTAACCATCATTTGCAACTCGGCCGCCGACGATGCAAATATGACTTGATCATCGGCGTACAAAAGGCATTTGACGGTTGTCTCACCCATTCTCAACCCACATTCTTCAACTTTCAAACTTTGCAAACAACTGTCCATAAATAAGTTAAACAGCCACGGGGAAGCCACACATCCCTGTCTGACACCTTTATGAATGTCAAACCAGTCCGAGTAGACCCCGTTGATCCTGACACAAGCACTAGAGTCCCTATAAAGAGACCTTAATGCCTGTATCAAGCCAGCGCTCAACCCAAATGAGTTCAGTGTTTGCCATAACACATTCCTGTCCACTCTGTCATAAGCCTTTTCCAAGTCCATGAGCGCACAAAAAACTTTCTGGTTTTTGGCCAAAAACTTCTCCGCTATCATGCGCATGGAAAAGACTCGATCTGTACACCCCATCCCCTTTCTAAATCCAGCTTGCACATCCCAAATTTTTCCATCAGTTTCTTCCATAACTCTTTCAATTAACACCTTAGCATACAGTTTACCCACAATGCTAAGCAAGCTGATACCACGGTAGTTTTACAGTCCTGCTGCGACCCCTTTCCCTTATATATTGGGACTATAACGGCTTTGCACCAGTCTTCCGGTACCCGCTTCAGTTCCCAACACAAATTAAATAAGGTGTACAGCGGGCCTGCAACCACAACCTCACCAGCCCTTAGCATTTCGAGTGATACTCTATCATATCTGGCTGCCTTACCTGCTTTCATGCTTTTCATTGCTTTCATTATTTCATCTACACTTATCTCCCTACCTCTCTCCACTTTTTCCGGAATTTATATTTCACTTATTTCAGACGACTCTTCACTCTTAAACACGCTTTCAAAGTATTCTTTCCATCTCTTTAAATTCGAAACTTCATCATTCAACATGCAGCCATTCTCGTCTCGTATAGCATTCATTCTAGGCTGTTTTGAATTTCCCCTGGCAGTTCTTACGAGCTTCCAGAACATTTTAATATTTTCCTGGAAGTTATCAGATATCCTTCTATCATTTTTATCTATCCTTTCTTGCTTTTTCCTTTCAACAACTTCTTATACTCTCTTATTTATACGTCTAAAGTCTGCCTTTTTTCTTCATACCGCCGCTCATCATTCATACCGCCAGAATTACCAGCTTTAGTTCCTAGTAAATCTAGCCATGCTCTCTTCTTTGCCTCAACTTCCATCCGTACCTCATCATCCCACCACAACGTATTACTTTTCCTTTCATTCGTTCTCTTACTTACACCACATACTTCGGTGGCTGCATCCACCAAAACTTTCTTAATATTATTCCATACATTCTTCAATTCTAAATCATTCATACATAATTCATTCAACCCACCTATATTTTCCCTCAGTCTGCATTTATACTTCTCTTTCACACCTTCATCTTGTAGCCTCTCTATTCTTATGCGCTGTAACGCAGTGGTAGACACAGATGTCCGATGCCGCCAACGTTTGAAAAGACCATTAATTCGGCATAAGACCAAGTAATGATCCGTCCCTACGTTGGACCCCCGGTAAACCCTTGTATCTACCACTGCGCTCCTCATTCTTTCATCCACAATTATAAAATCTATCATGCTTCTATCATCCCCTCTTTCCCATGTATACATGTGAATCCTCTTATGGCGAAAGAAAGTGTTCGCCACAAAAAGATTCTTTTCCACACATACGGTGAGGAGGTCTTCACCATTCTCATTTATTCTTTCATCGCCAAACGTTCCTAATATCCTTTCATAACCAGACCTCTTCACCCCAACCCTTCCATTAAAATCTCCTAACATAATAATATTTTCATTTTCCTTACATTTCATCAACTCCAGCCTTACCATGTCCCAAAACTGCTCTCGGATATAAGTGGGCTTAGACATATCTGGGGCGTACACCCTTAGCACAAACAACTTCTTTAAGCCCACTTTCATTCGTATCCACAGCAGCCTTGGGCTAATACATTCATACTCTTTCACACATTGACCCATTCTTTCTGAAAGGATGACACCGACTCCCTGGCATGCCCGCTCGGTCTCGTCTACTCCAGACCAGTAAGCGGTATACATGCCATGTGCAGTGACATCTCTTCCCTTTCGTTTCGTCTCGTTCACACATAACACATCTATTCCTCTATCATTCATCATTTCGCATACTTCATCCATCTTATCATTCATTGCTCCACATACATTAAGCGTAGCCAGACGGGCCTCCGCAATGAGACACATATGAGTATTGGTATTGTATAGTTTGTAATATGTAGTATATTGTAATTTGTATTGTATAGCCAATATTATTTGTAAATTATGTGTTTCTTTTTTATATTATCTGTGATGGCGTCATTTTGGAGAATAAACCTTTCTTTCTTTCTTTCTTTCTTTCAATCCACTTTTCGCCCCCCCGGGAGACAGGACGTGACGGGTGGCGAACCTCGTCGCCGAAAATCGTCGTCTAAATAGTTAAATTAATTAAAACTACATAAATCCAATTGTGTATGCCCTAAGCGCATTAAAAAAATTACGTATAACGTGATCATAAGTATTTTTTTTAAAGTGGTTTAAATACACACAAGTTTTAACTAATAACCTTATTATTATACTTTCAATTTTCCAATAATTTTATGCCAAACTTCAATTTAAAAAAGAAGTTTGGAAAATCCAAAAGTGCACGACTTATAATGCTCATATGATCAATATATCATCATTTAGGTCATTCCATATAGTCCACGTACGACGTATTTAAGTATAAATAAACTTAAATATATACATCCTACTTACTTTTAATACGTAGTACTATTATTTATTCTGTGCTTTTAAAATATTGTAATAAAAATCTCTGAATATTACAATAATCAAGTATGTATGAAATTTGGTTTTTCGAATATTTTGTATTTGTACAGCGATCTTTTTGAGCCTCCGCAAACAACTGATACAGTATTCACTCACGACGGCGTCTGACGACGAAGTGAGTGAGTGAGCTAGTCTATTTAGTAAAATAAATTATTATAAGGCTGCACCGAAAATTTCCGGATTTCTACACCGAAAAAAAATAATTATAACTAAACAAAAGAAAATTAAACTGCCATTTACATTCCATGGCATCCCACACGATAGACGAAGAAATAATAAAATAGATTGAGTTAAATAATTGATATTTTCAAAGGTTATCGTGTTTACCACTCTATGCGGACTTGATAAATCTACACAAACCACTAAAACCACTTTTTTATGTAAAAATAGCAATTAATCAATTTAAAAAGAAATTACTAAGTTCAACAATCATTTATCTTTGTGACAATGTGCTTCTTATATCATTTATATGTTCAATATGATTCTTAGATACGATTGTATGCGACTAAACGTTGGAATCTTGATTTTTAGGCGCTAGTAGAACATACCTACGCACTTTGCACTTAAGCCATGCAAAATTATATTGGACAACCCTTGCGGTTATACACCTATTAAATAAAAAAAGAACCATTAAAATTGATTCACAATTGACTAAGACATCGCATAACATACAGACGTTACAGCCTATTATAAAGTCACTTCTGATCATTAACCTCCCCCATAGATTACCTCATAGAGGGGATAAATGCTTTAGTTGCCAAGTATGGCAAACGGGTTGACAAACCACAACTTTTTATTTTTTTATTGTTATAAGGAAGACGCTGCTCCCCATCTCCTAGCTTGTTTCCCTTTTACGACCCCCACGGGATGATAGTGTATATTGTGACACCACCATTACACGGTGACAACATATGTGTATACGAAAGAGATAAAAACATATGTTCGAATTGAGAACCTCCTTCTTTTTTCAAAGTCGGCTAAAAATTAGACAATGTTTTGAGTGCTTAATAATATATAAAAATTTAGAAGACTATTTATTCAAAAACAAACTAAGCAGATTGGAAATAGAGGTAATTATGTAATAAAAAAATCAATAAGTAACATCTATACATAATTTGCTATACTTCAAGTTAGCACAGATAAATTGTACCCTGTTTGGATCATCCTAAGTTCAAATAATCTAAAGTTTGAATCCAATGTCTCACACGACTTGCCGGTCCCTACAAACCGGACTGCCTTGATAGCGCACGCGCAACGCCTTGCTATCTCAAGCAATGCCCGTTTGTCATCGTCATCGTCGGAATGACTTGTGGAAATTTCAAGAACATTTTTAAATAATTACTGTATTTTTTTTAAAATATAAAACTAAATTGCCAAACGAATTTACAGACCTGATGGTAAGAAGGTACTGCACCAACTTCAAATAAAGAAGACATTTCATTACCAACGTGTGCAAGCACTGAATAATAACGATGTTCCACCTCGAAAACATTTTTGTGAATGGTTTTTTTAAAGGATAGGATGACAAAAGAACACACAGTCCACCTGATTATAAGTGGTTGCTGTGACCCATAGACATCTACATCTATCCTCGATTAAGAATCAAAATGTGGATGCGTTGTCACCCGTGAGGACTAAGGTGAAAGGCCTCTTTTTCAGTAAAAAGGGTCTCCGGTTCTCTACACTCACCATACGAAACACAGCAGCATTAAGCTGCTATTTTACGCTGGTATTCTGTGGGAGCGTAGTTCTTCCCCGATCGAGCTGACCCATTCGTGCTACAACTATACTTTTAATATAGCTGAAGTAAGGCTCTACCATGATCTTTAATTATGGACTATGTTTGACAAACGATCACATAGACCAGCTTACGGTAAGTTGGTCCCGTGGACCATAGACATGTAAACTTATCCTCTACTAAACAACTTTAGCATGGAGCACGAAGCTTACTTTAAATAAAAAAATAATTGTTAAAGAAATTTTAATAATGAATCAGTTCATTGTTTATGCAGTGGCGACGATATGGCACCGTCCGTCAGTCACGTGACCTGATCCTCCGAGCCAGATACCTTTGTGCGCTAACCTTGTGCCCGCGTTCACTTGCGATTTCGAGTTTTCTCACGCGGAAACCCACTTAGATATCAGCCAAGTGTAATACAATACAGAAGCCGATTTTGCAAGTAGATTGTTGCAGAATGCATTTATCGTGCATAATATTGTCATATAGTTAGCATATACTTAGGTTAGTGTTTCATTTTCCAAGCCCTAAAACCAGCTTTCAATATGTGTGTGTGTGTGTGTGTGTGTGTGTGTGTGGTTGTGTGTGTGTGTGCGCGTGCGTGCGTGCGTGCATGTGTGTGCATGGGCGTACGCGCGCACGTGCTGTGTGTGTGTGTGTGTGTGTGTGTGGATGTGGATGTGTGCATGCGTAAAGATGTTTAACCAACTGCAAGACATAGGACATTCATTACACCCATTACGACCTACAACCGCAGTTTTTGACTATTTAGAGTTGTTATAAGGAAAATGCCGCTGTCCATTTTCTATTTAAGTTCCTCAGTCGTATTCTGCTTATACGAGCTTCCTCCGTCGATTAGACAAAGCAAGATTTCCTTGACGATATAAATATTCACATTTTGACTGAAATATACGTTCACATTCTAATCACAATCCTTGCGAGTTTCAAATTATTTGTCATTCAGATAATTCTAATGGAATGCTGTAGTAAGTGAAATAGAAAGTCTGTGGGCGCAATCCGGTGAGATCCAGTCCATATCACTGGATCTCATCCACGAGACGATATGGGGTAGTGGATATCATAATAAATTCTTAATATTATAATAAATTCCAATGCATTTAATAATGAAAAGCAATGCAATACAATTGCTCCATATCCGTATTAGAAAAAACTTTCAATGCTGTTAAAATAACTTATATTTTATGGTAAGCATAAATGCTTGTGTTAGGAGTGCTTCACGACAGTAGTCGAATGGTGGATTCGAACCCACGTCCTTTCTAGTTCAATTATTTAATTAAAGTAGACCTGTATCCAGCAGTAGGACGTATTTAGGCTAGGTTACTTTACTTTTTATTTTAACGGACTTCAATTCGATTGCATGTTTTTTATGTGTGTTATCTTATAGCTTTTTTCTTGGTGAACCGATTTTGATGATTCTTTTTTTATTTGAAAGCTGGTGCTTCTCATATAAATTTGATCAAGGTCTGACCAGTAGTTATTTGAGTTATCCTTAATAATTTATATTGAGGTCGGATGCACAAAATTTTTAACTGTGTTAAGAATAATTAATGGTGTTAGCAATAGAAAGAATTGAGATTTTGCAGGCGAGATGCTAACTGCTTGGCCAGAGCCCAGCTCTAAACCACTTTTACGGTCTCTGTTAAATTTATTTTACGTGGGATGTTGGAAATGCATTCGGCTTGTGCGCACGTCTAACAATAAATTGTATCGAGTACGACACAAACATTGGTATGCACGTCACGCCATATTTGGCGAGAGTTTTATGTTTTGTTTCGCTGACAAATGTTGTCTAGGGTTGTCAAAACTCAAAGAGTACTTTTTCCTATACAAATAATATATCAGTTCTATTAGTTATGGCGCTTTAATAATATATCTATTCGCTATAATAATATAGTTATAAAAAATGTAATTATCTATGTATGCTCATTCGCAGCGTCAGAGGTGAAATATGTCTGATCGCCCATACACCTGTAAAGCTAGTGTCCTGTAATGGAAGAGACTTATGTCCAACTGTGAACTTTTAAGGGTTGCTAAAATAATCTAGATGTGTGTATAGTGCATGTGCATGGGCTTCTTCCGTTGTAGGGGGTGTTGGTATTGTTTAGGACTTAGTAAACAGAGCCTGTGTTAAATGTTATTGAATCAAACAAGCCAACAGTTTTCATTGAGTACGATCATACGCCTAAGCTCCTCCAGGGGAAACGACGAATTATGTCTCTTGAATTATGACTCTCACCAACTTAAGCTCTATTGTGTTTAACCATACAATACCGATACTCCTCTCCTTCCGCGGCCCCACCACCGCTTCTTTATGTGACCCCACCAGAGTCACGGATAAATGGTGCCTGAACATTACAATACTCCCCTTCTCCCACGTCTCTCCCTTGGTTGCGGAATGCAGGCTGAGAGGACAACAATCCAACATTGAGAGTGCGGTTACCGAGCCTAGCGGCCTCCGCTTCGTCCACCCCTTAGCCTCGGAGCAGACATGCGAATTCTTCTTCGTCCATTTTGGGTGAAGAAAGCCTCGAAGAAATTCGATCGGGGCAGAACCCGTTTGGATTTGTAATGGTAAATGGATACTGCAGCCCATAGCACCTGTAGCCCCTACCCACTTCAAACAAGGCAGGCCACACATTAAATTATGTCTAATGATATCTTTATATATAAAAATTACGTGTCACGTTGTTTCCCCGTGATGGACTTCTAAACTAATGAACTGATTTCAATAAAATTTTGCACACTGCGTTCAGTTTGGTCCAACTTGAGAGATAGGATAATTTTTATCCCGATAAATGACCCTCAATATTTTTTATTACGAATTTAAGGATTTTTTATAGGACAAAAGGTCGTCGGAGAGGGCAGCACAACGTCTGCCTGGCGAGCTAGTATAAATATATAATTGAAAATTAAAAATTTTGTACAACCGACTTCAATATAAATTTCAATATAAATTATTAAGAATAACTCAAAAACTATTAGTCAGACTTTGATCAAATTTATATGGAACTACTTGTGAAGTACTAGCTTTTAAATAAAAAAAGAATCATATAAATCGGTTCACCCAGAACAAAGTTATGAGGTAACACACATAAAAAAGCATACTGTCGAATTGCGTACCTCCTTCTGTTTGAAGTCGGTAGAAAATACGACAGGAACACAGCAGTGGGTGCTATCTTACTTGGCGTCAGAAAATAGGTATGAGTGTCTTATAAAGGCAGCGCACCACAGCCCCAACTTTCACCCTCGCTTCCCCAACTATATATCCCCTGCGATTATCGCATCAAGTGCTTTGAACTTTTGAAATCTCTTATCTGCATTAAACTTAAAATTAAATTAAAATATAACTGAAACAAAATGCATTGACTATCTACTATTAACTAATATTAACTATCTTCGTTTTGTGGAAGAGAGCCCTAAGAGCAATTTCTAACGTAAATCCGAAGGAATGTCTTTGACAAAAAATTTCCAAGCAAATTCTTAAGCAAAAAGCTCAATCTACCACTTAGTAAATATCAGTTAACAAATTCAAAATTAAAGAACGAATAAGAAAAATGCACAGAGTAAAGAATAGAATAATTTTTATTCATTCTAGATTACAAAAGTACTTTTTTTAGTCTGTGAGTCAACTTTAGTAAGTGGATGCTGTGGCCCATTGACACCTACATTTATCCTCGAATAGAAATCAAAATGCAGATGCGTTGTCACCTACTTATTAGAAGTAATTTATGCTTTTACCACTGGTTTGGAATAAAACCTCTGTCCTGGGAAGAACCAGCCACAAAATTTAAAAAAAATAATTTACAATATAATGTTGTACAATTAAACATGATAACATTTAGACACAGCATGGTAGCGATCATCCATTCCGAGTTATTATCAATCATTTACTTTAGCTGTATAATAACCCTTATTAACAACCCTATATAAGAATCCTCATTAAGTAATTATTCATTATGTTAAAAAGTTTGATGCTATGATATCTACGGACTTTAAAAATGGAGACGGTACTCAATTCGACTGTATGTTTTTTTATGCGTGTTACCTCATAAGTTTTTACTGGGTGAACCGATTTCGATGATTCTTTTTTTATTTGAAAGCTGGTGATTCACATGTGGTCTCATATAAATTGATCAAAGTCACCAAACGTTTTTGAGTTATTCTTATTCATTTATATTGGAGACAGTTGTACAAAATGGTTAATTTTCAATTATTTTACATAGTAGACAACCCTCCTATCGACATAGAGAGCGGGAAAACATCTGATTTATAAACATATTTCTAGTTAGCTAGACAAGAGTAATGACCGTATGTAGTATTTTATGAGCGGACGTTTTTAGATAAAAATGCCACGACGCACTCCAATAATTTTCACGAAGACAAACGCCACCTAGCTGGAGTTGTATCGAAAAATGTTTACTTCATCACCATTATCGTCATCATCACTACAGCCAATCAAAAGTCTTTTTTTACATGGAGAAATGAAAAATTTTCCAGACCGAATTCCTGTCACATCTGAGACTAGGCGTGTATGCGCAAGCACAGGTTCACTCTCTGTTCTCTCACTATTAATACTACACTATTAATAATATCACTCTATTCCCTCACTACTATTAGTATTAGAGCCAAACTCCAGCTATATTTTGGTTGCAGCACGAATGGGTCGGCTCGAACGAAGTAAGATCACGCTCTCACAGAATAACAGCGTAAAATAGCAGCCTACTACTGCTGTGTTTCGTATATGGTGAGTGTAAAGAACCGGAGACCCTTTTTAATGGAAACGAGGCATTCCATTTTAGTCCGCAGGCGTGGCAACGCGTCTGCATTTTGATTCTTAATTGAGGATAGATATAGATTGAGGATAGATAGACGTACACTACTAATAAGAAATAAAAACAATTTTAAAATTTTTGTCTGTCTGTCTATCTGTATGTTCCAGTTAATCTCCGAAATGGCTGGAACGATTTTGACGGAACTTTTACAGGCAGATAGGTAATGTTACAAGAAGTAACTTAGGCTGTCTTTATTTTAAAAAAGGAATTGGATTCCGCGCAAAAAAAAAACACATGAAATCTAATCGTAATATATTCCACGAGGGCGTAATCACTAGGAACATCTAGTTCTATATATATAAAAAAAACATCCTTACAGCCTTTTGAAGTTCACTTATCATTACAAACCTGCCCCATAGATTTTTTGCCATAATTGCCACGCGTAGCAAACGGGATGGCAATCGCAGTTTTTTATTTTTTGCGTTATTAAGAAGACACTGCTGCCCATCTCCTGATTTGTTCTCTCTATCGGCTCTTCCTACACCCACGGGGTGATATGAGTTAGTGAATATTCTTACACTACCACTACAAGGTAATTTTATTTATAGAGATAAATAAAATGATTTTAGCGTAGTATCGTCCATCGTTTAGTGACAGACAGCAAAGTTGCACCACCGCATGATTGCGCTAGCGCGTCGAAACACGTGACATCACCGGTCCATTGCCTTGCATGCGAATCTTCGCGTTGCAAGATTTATCGGCCCGCTTGCGAAACATTCGCTAGAGTTTTCCAACGAATTCGAAATGTATTTTATGTTTATGTTTGTTCTAATAAACGTTGTCCCACAATAGGGGTTTCTTTTGTGTACAGAGGCAATTTATATACATAAATTTCACGTGGTAGAGCCATGCTGCAGCTATATTTCTGGTAAAGTTGTAACACGAATGGGTCGGCTCGACCGGGGAAGGACCACGCTCTCACAGAATACCAGCGTAAAATAGCAGTTTAATGCTGCTGTGTTTCGTATGGTGAGTGTAGAGAATCGGAGACCCTTTTTACTGGTAAAGAGGCATTCCATCTTAGTCCTCACGGGTGACAACGCATCTGCATTTTGATTCGCAAACCAAGATAGATGTAGATGTCTATGGGTCACTGCAACCACTTACCATCAAGTGGAATGTGTGCTCGTTTGTCACCCTTATCCTATAAAAAAAGGACAAACATTCAAACCCGGAACAGTTATTTGTAGGCCATACAATGTAGGTCTGAGCGGGATTCGAACCCGCGGCATTAGATGCCTCAAATCAATGCTAAGTCACTACGCAACGGAGTCGTCTAACGTTTTTGAAACTGACAACGAGCCAAGTCGCGGTTTTAACGCGTTTTTATTAGCTTCGCCTGTATCTATCTATCTATCTATCTATCTATCTGTCTGTCTATCTATCTATTTACTTATGTAACGGAATTTGTAGACGACAAAATGACTTGAATATTAGCATTTTTGTATTGTCGGTCCTTGAATCATGGACCGATGACAATACAATAACTTAATAACTTTATCCTAGTATACTGGTCAGGATCGCCAGGATAATTCTCTCTAGAATCATCACATCTCATGATCAAAGCGTGTTTTTTAAGTTTTCTTAAATTTTAATATTATTTTATTGGACTTACCTTTATTGAAAGTCACGCAATTGCCTACCGTAAAAATTTGCAGCCACGGTTTGCCACATGCCGAATGTGATCTTTTTCATGTCGTCACATTTGAATTGTAAATTACCTTTTTACTTTTATTTACAGCTAAATCAGTCGATATTAAAAATATTTACTACTAGCGACCCGTCCTGAACTCGCTTCGGTAGGATCTATTAATGTGGCGTTGTTTATATAAAATAACTATAGACCATTTATTTCATAAATTATTCGTCTCTTCAAAAAACAGTTTTCTGTATTAGATATAGCCTAGATCCCTCCCATTGCCATATATCTGTTCGGGAAGTTTCACCACAATCGGTTCATCCATTCCGAATTTTAGCCCGGAAAGACAGACAGACAAAAATTTATAAATGGTTATTATATATTATAACCGTCTTATTAGCTTTCAAATAAAAATAAATATCTATCTTTTTATTTGAATACAATCTGGGCATCTTCAAGAAAAAAGATATGGTTCCGAAAAAAATATTTTTCAAATTTTGAATAGGCTTTTGTTACGCTAAGACACTGCGATTTACTATCCAGGGCGTTCATCACTCCTTACCACCAGGCGGGATTGTGTTCAAGCACTGGATTATAATAAGTAAAAAAAAACACCTTTAATGAAGTATAGAATCCGAAATCAACACGTACGACGCACCCTGGACAACGCGCGAGTTTTCCAATTGCAGATTGGTTTCTTTAACGATTTTTATGAAATTTATTATCAATCGCTGAATCGTTATTACGTTTATTAGCAACTTTAAACTCAAACATACGCGGAGATAAATATTTACATAAAGACCGCCAATGGTTTGTTTTTATGATAAGCTGTCTACTTTATTACGCACAGCTCTGTGGAATCATTAGGATGCAAATATAACGTTTTTACTCGCTCATTCGCAATGCTAACGTGATATGTTTTTCCTATTTTATGTGTTTCTGCACTAGGTCAGCGGTAAATGAGAAAGGCTATTATACTAATGATTCAATAAAAATGGAATCTTATCAATGAGAGGCGCTTTGTGCTGATTCGGATCTGGATTTGATAAATATAGCAGCTGCAGTGTTTCATTATCACTCGTCAGTGTGTCAGCTAAGTTCGAAAAAGATCAAGTTCAGAAAGTTCTTTATGATCGACCCGATTCACTGGCACTGCGAAGAGATGTTGAGTGTTCAGATGATGATGATGATGAAGAAGTAGAGAAGTAGAAAAATAATTATTTTAGCAGAGTAATCTTTTGTGAGGTGTAATGCCATCTTACCGTAAACGTGGTAGAGCCATGCTGCAGTTATATTATGGTTGTAGCACGAATGGGTCGGCTCGACCGGGGAAGGACCACGCTCTCACAGAATACCAGCGTAAAATAGCAGCTTAACGCTGCTGTTTCGTATGGTGAGTGTAGAGAACCGGAGACCCTTTTTACTGGAAACGAGGCATTCCATCTTAGTCCTCACGGGTGACAACGCATTTGCATTTTGAT
The DNA here is from genome assembly GCA_963668995.1 of Parnassius mnemosyne. Classification (NCBI taxonomy): domain Eukaryota; kingdom Metazoa; phylum Arthropoda; class Insecta; order Lepidoptera; family Papilionidae; genus Parnassius; species Parnassius mnemosyne. The sequence continues at coordinate 4,833,754 of CAVLGL010000093.1, read as the reverse complement.
TTTTAATCGAAGATAGATGTAGATGTCAATGGGCCACAGCAACCACTTACCATCAGGTGGACTGTGTGCTCGTTTGTCACCCTTATCCTATAAAAAAAAAACCTGTCAACTTCCGAGTGAAGCTTTAGTAACACACGAATCTCAGAATAATGACTGATGAAGAAATCTGTGCTCATAAACACTGCCGTCATAAAAAGGGCTAAACTACATTTTTCAACCGACTTCAAAAAAGGAGGAGGTTCACAAATTTGACAGTATTTTTTTATGTGTGTTACCTCAGAACTTTTTATAGGTGAACCGATTTTGATAGTTCTTATTTGAAAGCTGTTGCTTCTTATGTGGGCCCATATAAAATTGATCAAGATTTGACCAGTATTATTTGAGTTCTCCTTAATAATGCGTATTTAATTGACTTCGACTACATAGATGATGTTGTTATTGTATTTATATTGAATTCGGTTGTACAATTAATTCTATCACTTGTTTCATTACGGCCTATAAATGTCCACTGCTGAACATAGACCTCCCCTATAGATTGCCTCATAGGGGAGATTTTGCCATAGTTGACACACTTAGCAGACTCATATGGAGATGAAGTAATTTATGGAGGAGGCCTATGCTCAGCAGTGGACTTTAATAGGCTGTAACGGTAACGGTAACTGCTGCTTTCTCAGATGGCGGACGGTTATCTAAACAACAAGATGGCGGGGACGCATGAAAGTCTGCTGACCGGAACTGTTATTACACAACTGTCTAATACGACATGTGTTCCGATATTTTTAATGTACTGCGGTCATCAGAGAAACACTTTCAAATCTTCAGCATAACAAATTGTTATATAATTGAGGTGAGAACTAAAACATTAGGATTGTTGTTTAAAATATCAGACAAGTGTGAGTAAAATTCGGACCCTGAAGGTTGCGTATGACGGCAAAAATTCCTCTAAATTATATAAATGTAAACAGTTATCTGTATGTTATAGAAATCACACCGAACACTGTTTTAACGAAGACGTAAATAGGATTGAAGGAAAGCCTTAACTTTGAAGTAGAGAAAATTGTTCTCTCATAAATCGGTCTACATCATGGACGATGCTCCAACTACAAATGTAAGTTTGTTATTGCAAAACATAATTTTTATGTGACATAATTATTTAGCGTGTAGTGGTAGTGTAAGAATATCCACTAGAAGATTCTACTGTAGGAGTAACATTTTAAACAAAAAAAAAATATTGAATTATCATTTTATACTAGCGATTTGCCTCGCGCGGGTGATTTCTGGATCTCGATAACAGCGGCTCCTATTGGGTCTAACGGTGAATCTAAACCATCTAAAGACTCACTCAAACACATACAAAATATTTTATGAAAGTCGGTCGAGCCATATTCGAGTTTTAGTGAGACTAACGGACAACAATTAATTTTTATATAGAGAGATGAGCCGACAGCTCAAAAACCGACAACCGGTGAGGGAAAAAGGTTTTCAAATGGCAGCTTCGTACTGACAAGCGCCGTGTTGACTCCTACTAAATGGAGTATCAACGATGAAACATGAAGGGAGTCGGAAACAGCACTGACTCAGGACCGTAGTTTGAGGCGATCTATGGGAAAGGTTTATGTTCAACAGTGAACTTGTGGAATTGTCTGTGATGATGACGATGTTGATTATGTATAAAACGTGACTGTCATTGGTAGTTCTTATTTAATCTATAGATATAAATAAAGTTGAAGTGTCTGTATGGATAGCAATATCAGGAAAATAATCTATTATAAAAAAAAATTGTTTGTTCGTATTTTATGCGCTGCCATACCGTTAAACTTTGTCAACTCATTGCTTGCACTTGTGCGAAGGTTATAGACATAGTAACTTATAATAGGTGGCGCGCGTATCGTACCGACAAATTTATTTGAAAGTTATACATTACTCAACTTCAACGAATGTCTGTATGTATCATTCCTAATTACACAATATAACTATTCCATTTTTTTTCTGTGGCAGCAACGCGCCGGGCACCAGCCAGTAATAATAATAAATTGTTTTTGACATATAGATTTTCCGTTAGACCCCAAACTAGGATAATCCTTGGAGAAAGGAGTGAGTTGATGATATGAATTAATTATTTAAAACATTTTGAATTAATTAATTATTTAAAACAGTTGTTCTATTGAGGGCCGATTAGAAATAGCGGCGGAATTAACGACACGACCGCAATACACATATCAATATTTATGTGGGCTCCGCTGAAAATCAGCGGTGCTGCAGCACTTGCGGCAGCATATGCTGAGACGGAGTCCTTCTTGGTATCACATCACTTTCTCTTGCTGAGAATTATTTTTATTTAGGTTTTCCATCTTGTATCTTGTACGCGTTTTTATGTTTTTATTTACTTTTAAATGTATGTATGTTGTGAGTGTATTGATGCTAATAAAACATGTTGCTTCTTTCCTTTCCATAGAATTAACGTATTTATTGTAATAATTCCGTAACATATTTATTTTAGCAAAATAGGACACTTACGGCATCACTTCTGGCATGACTGTCTATTCGTCGCGGAGGTGTTTCTCTAAAAGACTTCACGTAGATAATTTTATTCAGAATAGTTTTGTGCATTTTGTTTTATAGAGGCTTAAATACTTAATTATAGACTTGTTACGTACTATTTGTGTGTAAGAAACGCACGTGTATGCACAGAAATGGACGCACTAAGCTGGCTTTTTAAATATATAACAATATAGATAATGTATTATTAAAAGATATTTCAATATACGATAATATAATATATATGTGGTGGCGCTGTCGTCGTGCCACAAGCCAAATACATCGAAGCCTAAATCGTGCTAACAAAGTTCCGAAGTTAAAGCAGCATATATAGAATAGCTCCGAACTACCACTCGGAGCGTTGGCCGCTCCCCGGACAGAACACCTTGCCCGGCGGGAGATCTCCCCTTTTCCTTCCACCGGCTACATATATATGAAATAAGAATAAGAAGTGCCTTTGTACGAATGCATTGTGACGATTCCGTGACGCAGTGGCTTAGCATTGAGTTGCAGCGTTGAGGGCCGCGGGTTCGAATCCCGCACGGAACAAGTATTTGTATAGCCTACAAATAATTGTTCCGGGATGTTTGTCCTTGTGCAATTTATGTATTTAAACAGCCTCCATGATACAAGAGTAACGTTTTTTTATAAAAATCAAGAAAAAATAAAGTGTATAATGCTCTATGTGTTTTTGCATGTATATATTTATTTATCTAATTGAAACGAGCACTACGTTGCGAATGCATTAAACACATCGCGGGCCTGGACTAATCCCACCGCTCAGGTTAATAGTCATAGGTTTGAGCTGGGGTCCGCACACCACATTTGGACAGCACGCTAGTAATATATCTCACCCATATACTGAATGAATAAAAATCTGTAACGGGAACCGGGGATTTCATAAGAACCAAGATGACATAACATAAGCCATCAACTGGACAGAATTTTCGATCTCAACATTAATAATAAAAAGCGTTTTCTTGTTCACTGTACCTATAAGTACATTACGGGCCAATGTCATCTCATCAGCTTCATTTTTTTAAATTCAATCGCGCCGATAGATTGATGCTACCACTTTCTCTACTCATTGATGATAATAATAATTTAGAATTGTCTTCGATAGAGAAAGTTATTATATTACTATAAAATATTGCGTGACCTCTATCAATATGATTAATACATTAAATTAGGTTTTAAATGAGACGTGAAATATCGATTCTTGTAATGTAGGTCGTGATAAAATCACTCTGCATCTATATTATGGTTGTAGCACGAATAGAAGACCCACCTGGGAAGCCCAACGGTCTCTCGAATACCAGTGTAAAATTACAGCTTAATACTGCTGTGTTTCGTATGGTAGAGTGTAGAGAACCGGAGACCCTTTTTACTGGAAACGAGGCATTCCATCTAAGTCCGTAGGAGTGACAACGCGTCTGCATTTTGATTCATAACCGAGGTTAGTTAAATTTTTTAGTCGCTCTTATGGGTATTTTTTTATTAATATTAGGTCTACGTTTAACCAAGATTCTACTTGATGTTTAGGATCCTAAATGGTTAACAAATTTGCCTTAAATGCCTATTCACTTTTGCCACAATACTTAAAATAAAATTATAATTAAATTAAACTATAAATGTAAAGTATGTAATTAAAGTATGTCTTCGATAAATTTGACCGTAAATGTCAAATTTATCTAAGACTGAGACGCCGCGGCTAAGGCACTTCATTAAATACGTTTTGTAATTGGATGTTGATTTTTTATATTATTAAAATATTATTTTAAGAATGTTTACTACCCCATATCACCCTGTGGGTGTCGTAAGAGGCGACTGAGAAAAACTGAAACAAGAGATAAGCAGCAGCATTTTACTGATAACAATAAAATATAAACTTTGGTCGCCAACCCGCCTGTCACAAGTGGCATCTCTGGCAGAATTACCAGTATGAGGCAACCCGCTGTAATAAATGATTGAAAACATATTCGGAAGTAGTAAGGATATTATTACTAGTTTTAAAGATTGTATAAAAAGGGTTATTATAATATTAAGGAATTTATGGATGATAATAGCCCCTGGGAATGGTGAGAGGTGATCGCTACCAAGCTATTTCATATATGATTGTAAGCTGTAATTTAAAAACAAGACCCGCTGAGTTTCTTGTTGGTTCTTCCCAGGACGAGACATTTTTTTCCGAACGAACGGTAAATTACACTTTTGTGATCATTGAGTACTTTCAATGAGTATTATATATACAAATAAATAAAATTGGAATGTCTGCTTGTAACGTCAAAATAACAGTTTTTCACTAAATGCATATGAAAGTATATATGGTACTTATAACAAAAACACAATTTTTAATTTTTTTCTCTGTGTGTCTGTATTTCTGTCTGTCTGTTTGTTCCCTCCGAAACGGCTGGACCGATTTTGATGAGAATTTCACTGGCAGACAACTGATGTTATAAGGAGTAAGTTAGGATACTTTTGTTTTAGAAAAAGAATTAGGGTTCCGCGCAAAAAGTTAAAAACTTAAATTAAACTCGGGCGAAGTCGCGAGGAACTGATTCCGTTATTATCACTGTTTCTGTTTCTGTTACTAACGAATATGTTTTCTACTACGGTCTACTGTTCATACCGGATAGCAGACTGTAGCAGTACTCGTAGGTACTTATTGAAATAATTACAAATCGCAAAATTTAATTACTGATAGGCTAATAAGAGGCAACGCCGTATTTTTCATATTGACGCGTATGTTAACAAATAGGTAAGTAGAGCAGAACGTTTTTGATACCTGTCGATTGCTCAAATTGACAGCCAACAGGTTATTAACAGGTTGCACGGTATTCGGGGTGTCGAAATGCTGCATTTATTTGTCGTCGTTGTTTTGAGCCCGCGGGTCTGTTTAGAGGTCGCAACTGTCAGGTCACCTGTGGCGCGAACGTGGACTCGGAAATGCTAGTAATTTCAACCACACCTGAACTTCGTTGAAGATCTAATTTTATGAACTAGCTATCTAACTAGCTGGTCCCCGCGGCTTCGCCCGCGTGGAATTTATTACGATTGGATTTTATGGATTTTAATTTTTTTTTGCGCGGGACCCTAAATAAATTTCTGACATAAAGCCTAAGTTACTCCTTATAATATTAGCTATCTTCCAGTGAAAATCCAGTCAAAATCGGTCCAGTCGCTTCGGAGATTAGCCAGAACAAAAAGACAGACAGACAGACAAAATGTTTATAAATTGTCTTTTAGTTATAAGTACCGTATATATTTTCATATGTATTTAATAAAAGGCTTCTATTTCGACATTAAAATCAGACACTTCAATTGTATTTATTTGTATGTAGTATGTATAGAAGATTAGCGACCCAACTGTATACACCAGTGTGGAGTTTTATCTCAAGTAACCTTACATAAAACATTCTTATGGAATATTTTAAATGACGTTGAAAAACTTTCAAAACCCCTTCTGGAGTTTTAAAGTATTAATCGAATAATACCAGCATATTGAAACTCATATGGTGAGTGTAGAAAACCCGAGATTCATTTTAACTGGTAATGAGGCATTTCAACTTATTCTTGAACATGCATCTGCACTTTACAGCACCCATGGTTACGGGACGACTGAGGTGCTTAACGACCTGATATCATAGTTAGAATGGAATAGAATAGAATAGAATAAGTGCAGTAGTATGCTTGGGTTGGAATTTAATTTTATTCATTATGGGGTCTTTAGGCAGATGGTAGCACTCAGCCATCTTTCCTATTAGGCTGTTTTTTTAATTTCAATAGCCTCGCGAATCATCATTGGTAGGAGTCGGTGTTCTATTGCAAGGATTTGTTGTCTATCAGACCCGATATGGTAATGGTTGGGACGATACTAAACATGTTTGACATACTTTAGATTTCCCGGAGCGTCGGTGCATCACATCAACAATATGTTCTTTTACTTGGATTTTTATGGAACTTTCATCGAAAGATGCGTAAAAACCCCACGTAAAAAAAGTTAGAATTAAACATGATAAACTCCGTTGTAAACATTAGTTTTATTGAATGTGTAGCTATACATCATTATAGAACTGCATTTATGAAATTTTGAAGTCTACTCGAACGTAAAAAAATATCTACCTCTATTTTATGGAGCCAATCAATTTTAAATAGAATAAAATATCTCAAATAAACATTACAACAAAAACAAAAAGAAATAAACCGTAAATTGATAGAAGACCATGAAATTCATCATTATTTTGTTAAAACTAAATTAACTTTAATCATGAATGAATGTAAAGAGTAAAATGTAAATAATAATAACAATAAATTTTGATTCCGACATAATTTACCTTTCTTATGGATACATCGGAAGACATGTCCGATATAAAAAATAGGTGTTGCTAGACATATATATTCACGTAGACACTAGACATATATATTCAATTATTAACAGTGGTAGAGCCACGCGGCAGCTTTTGCTGTCGCACGGATGGGCCGGCTCGAACCGGGGTGGTACCACGACCTCACAGAAAACCAGCGTGAGTAGAGGTTTACCTCTGCGTTTCGCTTGGTGAGTGCAGGTGGCCGGAGGCCCTTTTTACTGGAAATGAAGCATTCCATCTTAGTCCTCACGGGTGACAGCACATCTACATTTTGATTTGTAATGGAGAATAGATGTAGATGTCTATGGGCCGCAGCAAACAGTTACCATCAGGTGGACTGTGTGCTCGTTTGTCACCCTTATCCTATAAAAAAAAAACGTATTCCTGTAGCATATTATATCTATGCCAAATACCAATCAGATTATTTTTTAAATTCTAAAAGACTATTAGACGTAAATAGTCTTTTAGAATTCAAAAAAATCTATGATAGACAACACCGACACTGAGGTGAATCTAAAAGTGATCGAATTTTGCTAAATTTGACATGGAACAACATATATATGATGTCCTAAATTCCTCCTAAATTCAAGCTCACGCGAGCGAAGCCGTGGGTAAACAGCTAGTAAAATATATATCGGAAGTTTACTTTTTACTCTTCCTACTTGAACATAATATACAAATTTTAGTAAAACTAGTGGTAAAATTGAAAATTTTGTACAACCGACTTCAATATAAATAAAATGAGAACATCATCAATGTAGTCCAAGTCAACTAAATACGCATAATTAAGAATAACTTAATAACTACTACTGGTCAGATCTTGATCAAATTCATATGGAACGATATGAAAACACCAGCTTTCAAATAAAAAAAAAAGAATCATCAAAATCACTGAGAAAAAAGTTATAAATTCGAATTGTGTATCTACTCTTTTTTTGAAGTCGGTTAAAAACAAACGATGAGATGATGAGCGGAGATTTTCACTCAATTACTAAAAGAGGCCTATGCGCATATATTGCTATGGTAATTATGTAAACGTGTATATATAATATTATACATAAGCTTAAACGATTACTTTATAGTAATCGTTGTTATTAACAGAAGGAGTTACGTGGTAGAGCCACTCGAGCTATGTAATGGTTATGGTACGAATGAGTCGGCTCGACCGGGGAAGGACCACGCTCTCACAGAATACCAACGTAAAATAGCAGCTTAACACTGCTGTGTTTCGTATGGTGAGTGTAGAGAACCGGAGACCCATTTTACTGGAAAAGAGGCATTCTATCATAGTCCTCACGGCTGACAACGCATCTGCATTTTAATTCGCAAACGAAGATAGATGTAGATGTCTGTGGGCCACAGCAACCACTTACCATCAGGTGGACTGTGTGCTCGTTTATCACCCTTATTCTATAAAAATAAAATCGACCAATAAAAGTCCACTGTTGGACATGTGCCTCTCCCGTCGTGGCGGTTGCAGTACCAGACGTCTGGCGTAAACGTGATGGTTACACCGCTATATATCGGAAACTTTAAGTACTTTATTAAGTTTACAATAGTCACTTTTATAACGCCCACGGGATGAATAGGGAAATGAATTTGCCTACGCCGCCATAACACGTCAAGCCAGTGTCACATTTTTCATTTGACGGCCGCGTTGGTTTATTGGTCATAAACTCGGTTGCTGAGGTGACCGTGAGGTCAGCAATCGAGGAGCTAAAATCTGTTTTTAGGTTTTTCTATCGAGAAATTCTCAGTCACAGCCCGGAGTCAAGAAGTTGGCGGTGTTTCACCCCCGTGTCTCGTAAAGCACGTAAAGCCGTTGGTCCCGCGCCTGATATCTTTCTGGTCGAGTCGGTTTGCCGTACCATTAGACTATGGGAGTGAGGGATTAGAGGGTGCACTTTTGCTTGTACATACAAAATTGACAAAGACCGCATTAAAATTGATAAAGATTGACAAAGATCGCAATAAAATTGATAAAGATTGACAAAGATCGCAATAAAATTGATAAAGATTGACAAAGACCGCATTAAGCATAATCATTTCACTTGAAATGGTAGAAAATAAAAATGAATTTTTAATAAAACTTCTCCTATGATAGTCTTTCGATCCGAATTGATTGTTGAAATTTGTATAAGATAATATAATTTTGTTAAAAAAAGTCAATAAATGTAACATTAACAATTTAAAAAGCGGCACTAAAGGATTATTGTGAAAGTTGGATGGACTCTCTGTTATCTAGAGTTGACGGACGCGGGCAAAATTTGCACACATGTTCTTGCGTCTGACACAAAAGCACACTTTTCTATCGCTTCTGAATTAACATGTGCCGTATCTTATTGTAATTTATGCTAAACACTATGCTTTTCAATGCGAAATAATCTTTTTGTATGTTTACTTCCTACATTATACTTAAATATTTTGATATATTTAAAAAAAGATAATGTTGTAACTTTGTCTACTAGTAAATTTTACCTAACTAGCTGTAATACATTTTTATTTCTAAATTTAGTTTTTCTGTTCGTTAGTTATTGATGTTTGTTGTTGTTAATAAATTTAGCTAATCTCCGATATGGCTTGACCGATTTTCACTGGCGGATAGCTGATGTTATAAAGAGTAACTAAGGCTACTTTTATTTTAGAAAAGGAAAGGTCCCACGCAAAAAAATTAAATCCCTAAATTACACACGGGCAAAGTCGCGGGGAACAGCTAGTATGTAATAAAATTGTTTTGTACGTGAGTTTGTCACTGAACTCCTTCTAAACGGTTAAACCGATTTTGATAAATTTTTCTGTGTGTATGTGAGTCCAAACCATTTAGGAACCCAGATGGTTTGGATTCACAATTGACCCCGTGGTAGGTGGCGCTGCAATAGGATTCTAGGTTTTTTTAATTTCAGAGCAGTACTTCGTCTGCCGGGCCCGCTAGTAACATATAAGTTTGTAATATGTATTTTTCGCATAAAGAAATAAATAAGTGTAGGAATAAAAAGTAATGAAACTAATTAGTTATAGTATATACTCGTAACATTGACCTTTGTCACCTTTGTGACCTTGATCAAATTTTCTTCAACCATGTAGCATTAGTAGGTCTTTTAACCGACTTTAAAAAAGCAGGAGGTACTCAATTTGACTGTATTTTATGCTACCTCATAACTTTTTCTAGGGGAAGCGATTTTCATGATTCCTTTTTTAATTGAAGCTTTCGTGTGGTCCCGTATAAATTTGATCCAATCTGACCAGTAGTTTCTGAGCTATCTTTAATAATTAATATTGAAGTCGGTTGTACAAAATTTTTAATTTTACCACTTGTCTTTGGTAAGAATTGGGATCATCGTGCAGTGACAAGGTAACAGTATCCGCTACTCCACATCGTCTCGCGGGTGTCGTGAGAGGCGATAGAGAGAAACAAACCAGGAGATGGGCAGCAGTTTCTTTCTAATTACAACAAAAATATAAAATAAAAAGATACTGCGGTTGCTAACCCGCCTGCCACGCGTGACTATTAGCAAATATGGGGAATTACCATTACAGCCTATAAAAGTCTACTGATGAACATATGACTTTCCCATAAATTATAGAATTAGGGTGACAAACGAGCACACAGTACACCTGATGGTAAATGGGTGCTGTGGCCCATAGACATCTGCATCTATCTTCTTTTGCGAATTAAAATGCAGATGCGTTGTTAGCCGTGAAGACTAAGATGGAATGCCTCTATTCCAGTAAAAAGGATCTCCGGTTCTCAACACTCACCATACGAAACACAGTAGTGTTAAGTTGCTATTTTACGCTGGTATTCTGTGAGAGCGCGATCCTTCCCCGGTCGAGTCGATGCATTCGTGCTACAACTATACTACTAATATAGCTGCAGCATGGCTCTACCACGTTTACACACGATTGCCTCATAGGGAGGATTTTGCCATAGTTGCCACGCTTAGCAGGCGGGTTGGCAACCACAGTTTTTATTATATTGTGTTGTTATCCGGGAGATGCTGCTGCCCATCTTCTGCTTAAGTTTCCCTCTATCGCATCTTACGACACCCACGGGACGATATGGGGTAGTGGATATTCTTACACCGCCACCACATGATGGGGAACATTATGAAGCAATCTTTGGAGCAGGCATCATCTTTGTCGTGATGGTTGTATGTTATAAATAAATGGGCTAGTAATAGATATATTAGCACCTTATCTAGCCACTATAAGTATTTAATACAAGCGTCGAATCTGGTGTGTTTCCTGATTTAATGAAGCATAGTAAAGTCATACCTATATTTAAATCTGGTAGTACATTAGACCCCGTCAATTTTAGACCGATTTCTGTACTACCAACATTTAGTAAAATTTTTGTAAAAAATATTTTAGATCAGATGTGAAGTTTCTTTAATATTAATAAATTGCTACATAAAAGCAATTCGGTTTTACAAGGGATCGCTCGACAACTGACGCTGGAGTTGAGCTTATTAAACATATTTTTTGTGCATGGGAGAATTCTATAATGGCTATACGCACCTTTTAATTTATTTTTAAGTGTACAAAACTTCTTGCATTATTAATTAGACACAACAATTATTAGTAAATCTCTAGTTTTAGAAAATTTTAAAATATATCTTCAATTTAAGAAAATTAATTATCGTTGTTTTTGAAACTTGCATAGGACCGCTTTTAAAATATGTTACACTTTGTGTACAAGTTATGTTTTTTTTAAAACAGACGCATTTAGTACTGCCGACGCGGACAGCGCATTATTGCATGCCTAGAGCAAAACGTATGTTCAATAGAAGATTTTTGATTGGTTTGATATTTAAAAAAGGTTGTAACGGTAAGAATCGGGAAGCGCAGTTCTAACTGTGTCCGCTTGTTAATTTAACCGTTGATTAAGAGTTCCGCTGGCAACGAAACACATAGTCTAGAATGCAGGCGTGCAGGTGAAAGGGACGGCCCTCCGAGTGTATTGGGCCCGGCCCAATTATTTGGACAATCGGAGCAAAATGTGTTAATATTATATTTAAACATTGGCGACCGGCCCCGGCTTTGCCTGGTAGGGTCTATTAGAGATAGATCATTTATTTTATTATAAAAAAGCTTTTCTGATAAAATATAGCCTACATCCCTCCTGGCGTTACTCTCTATCTGCTATTTCTAAGATTATCCCGGACAGACAGACAGACATATAGACAGACAGACAGTCAGACAGAGAGACAAAAAATTTAAAAATGGTTATTTATGTCTTAGTAACATGCAAATAACCCTATGGGCTTAATAGAAACCAGTTATTTCAATATTACATGCATACACTTCAATTTTATTTATATTTAAAGATAGCAGTGTTTCGGTTTCAGTTTGTAGGAAGCTATCAACTACGTAAAAAATGTGTTTTCATCGAAAGTTCGTACATATTTCAATCCTACATTGTGTGACGAAAATGCCACATTACCTCCCGATTCAATGACTTATTAATTTCGTTACACATGCGTCAAATTTCTAGCTCTATTGTTTTTAAACGTCAAAAGTATATGTCATGATACATTTTAAAATTTTAAAGTACATTCATTACGATCAAGTTATGTTAAAAATAGTATGACGCACAACGGGAGGTAAATATGACATCGCAACCCGCGTGGTATTGTCACACTTTCCTCCCTAGTGGCGTACTATACTATATACACATATAGAGGCACTCTAGTCTTAACCTACAACTGCTTCTTCTTCTGCATCATCAGACCGTGAAAGTCTGCAGCCATAAGCCGCTTGTCAGGCCGTTAGATTATAGCTGCAAATAATAAGGCTCTTCCTTTGTACTGAGAACTTGCTTCAATCGTAACGCTTAGCAGGGCAGGTCATAAACGGTCTCAATACCAGACGCCTGGCACCTTTGGTCTAAAAATAAATAAAAAAATAATAAAAAATATTTATTTGCATAAAACATGGTACATTTTTAGGTCTTATAACATAGTGTGAACTGCATGTTTTATCGATTTATCGGTATGAAAATATTACGTCGACATGCAATTGAATAATTAAAACTAGAAAATTACAATGAAATTTCATATCAAAATTAAATAAAACAGTATAATGTCAATAAATGTAGGATATAAAAAATAGAGATAAAAAAAGTAAAAAAATATACAGGCATAGTCATGTCATAATTCATAATATCAAACTTACAAATTCTAATTCATTTGTCTATTAAAAATTTCAAACATCAACAACAATTCGCTTGAGGTGACCGTCACTGCAGAATTTGATAAATTAATCTATGTCATAAAACAGTTTACTATCAGAATCCCGAAAACAATTTGGCAATCTAGGAATTCTAAGTCGGATGTAAATAAGATGGTCATAAGACATAATATTTTTTTTAATTTAATTATTTTACCATTCGGAGTTGTCTAAGTCATATCACAAGTTACATAAAAAAACATACGCGTTGAATACAGATCCCTTTCGTTTTCCAACCGACTTCAAAAAATGAGGAGGTTCTCAATTCAACTGTATTTTTTTATGTGTGTTACCTCCGAACTATTTTCTAGGTAAACCGATTTTGATGATTCCTTTTTTATTTGAAAGCTGGTGCTCATGTGGTCCAATATAAATGTGATGAAGATCTGACCAGTAGTAGTTTTTAAGTTATCCTTAATAATGCGTATTTAATTGACTTGGACTAGATTGATGATGTTGTCATTTTATTTATATTGAAATCGGTTGTACAAAATTTTTATATTTCCTTTAGGAATAAGTTCTTGTTGTTCAGTATGTAATTTATGTATCCTAATTAATTATCACATAATTATAAATATATTTATGTTCTTAATATGTCTTTATAAACTTAAATAAAATGAAACAACCTTATTTAATATTGTTTTATTTCATTACCTTTATTACAGTTTACGTACATGATTGTACTTAGGTCGTGACTGTAATGGCGCGGACGACTCGAGTTTCTGCGCGCACGCAGCGTAACCGCACACTACTGAATGGAAAGGTCACTTTGATCTGTTCTAACCGCAACAAGTATAATACAAAACTAATAACTAAGTTTTGAAATTCAATTTACTAAGTTCTAACCGTACGCTTTGTTTATAACAAAACTCACGTTTTCCTTCATCTTTGACCAATACGCCGCCCGGAAATGAAATGAAGAAATCTATTTAACGGTCCAATGCCTTTTTTTTTAATTCGGAAAGTTCACCTGTTCTTTTTCGTAGTTTTTAATCCTTTGATATATTATCTGGTTACCGTGTAGTGACGATGTAAAAATATCCACTACCTCATATTATCTCGTGGGTGTCGTAAGAGGGAAACAAATCAGGAGATGGACAGCAGCGTTTTACTAATAACGACTAAAAATAAAAAAGCGGCCAAGTGCGAGTCGGACTCGTCCATGAAGGTTCCGTAGCAGCAAGTAACACAATTTACGTTTTATGACGTATTAAAAAAAACTACTGCCTAGATCTCGTCCAAAACAATTTTCGGTGGAAGTTTACATGGTAATGTACATCATATATTGTTTTTAGTTTTATCATTCTCTTATTTTAGAAGTTACAGGGAGGGGCCGACACACATTTTATCACTTTGGAAGTGTCTCTCGCGCAAACTATTCAGTTTAGAAGAATCATTTTTCAAGACCTATCCATAGATACCGAACACGTATGGGTTTGATGAAAAAATTTTTTTTGAGTTTCAGTTCTAAGTATGGGGAACCCCCAAAATTTATTGTTTTTTTTTCTATTTTTGTGTGAAAATCTTCATGCGGTTCACAAAATACATCTAATTACCTAGTTTCAACAGCATAGTTCTTATAGTTTCGGAAAAAAGTGGCTGTGACATACGGACGGACAAACAGACATGGCGAATCCATAAGGGTTCCGTTTTTGCCATTTGGCTACAGAACCCTAAAAACCACGGTTGCCAAGCATGTCAACTATGGTAAATATCCCCCCTATGAGGCAATGTATGGGGGAAGTGTATGTTAGAGTAAATGGAAAGTCTTACACCGCCACTACACGTTAACATGATATCATGGCTCAGTATTTTACAGATATTCTATTGAGTTTACGAAACAACGTTGTTAAAGGCGCGGTTTGTTTGTGCAACGTAGAAGTTCACGAGTACCAAAATACTTGTGGAACATTCGATCAAGGTGTGGGAATTGATATTTATCTTGTTCTTTATTTTTAGGTTAGGTTAGATATTTAGGGTATTCTTTAGGTCGGACAGCACATCCATCATTTTTACGTGGTAGAGCCATGCTGCAGCTATATTAGTAATATAGTTGTAACACGAATGGGTCGGCTCGACCGGTGAAGGACCACGCTCTCACAGAAAACCAGCGTAAAATAACAGCTTTACGCTACTGTGTTTCGTATGGTGAGTGTAGAGAACCGGAGACCCTTTTTACTGGCAAAGAGGCATTCCATTTTAGTCCTCACGGGTGACAACGCATCTGCATCTTGAGTCTTTATTGAGGATAGATGTAGATGTTTAGGGGTCACAGTAACCACTTATCATCAGGTGGACTGTGTGCTCGTTTGTCACCCTATCCTATAAAAAAAAAACATCCGAGACAGAGCAGTCTCTATACAGAGATACTTTTAATTACACGCTAAGATTTCCATTATCATTCAGAGGTGACAATGCATCTTCGTCATCTTTATTTGAAATTGGTTACAGATATTCATTGGCTATAGTAGCCGTGTACCATCAGGTGGATTGTGAATTTGTATGTCATTTCAGTTTTATAAAAAATACTCAACCGAACGATAAGTAGATGCTGCACCCCTGTATTGTTAAACATTTTCTTGTAGAAATTATATAATGTACTATTAAAAGATATTTCAATATATATAGTTTGTTGTTCTTATATAATTTGTAGAGCACCTCCCGCTCTCCCTCGATTGCGTGCACTATCCCCATCACCACTAATACTAGCACCACTACTCCCAACACCACTACACTAGGCAAGACACACCACTGACGATAATACGACACGTGTTTCGCCTCTACACGAGGCACCCTCATTTAATGTGGCGTCTTTTATATTAAGCGGATATTGGCAAAGTAAATTTTACCAACATTAATATAATGGATTTTCGCAAAGTAACGCCTGATTCTATTAATGATCTTCTAATTACTTATATTAAAATTACTTATCTTAATCTCAAATATATATATTTAAATATAAAAACTATAATAAAAGAAAAACTAAAACTAGTAATTTAATTATCAAACAGTCCTACTCCCCGCGATGTCGTGCCAAGAACGCCGGCTGCGTTTCCCTGCTATATGGCTATACTTAGCCTTTGAGCGAGGAAAGAGTCAGCTCTCTTATCATCAGCAGCAACGACCAGGCCGCGGATGGAGTTCGTTTAGGAACTTCACCGCACGTGAACCCCACGGACCGATAGTCTCTACAGCGAATGGTACAAATATGTAGTCATCTCTCAGAAACTCATATTTGCGCCACTTACTCAGTTCAGCTGCCTCTCAAGCCACCCCGGCTCTAAATTAAATTAATAAATAAATTAATAAATCTTATCTTAATTACTTAGTTACTTGTCTAATATATTGCAAAAGGCAACTACTGAGTTCATGCTTGTGTCGGTAATGGACAAGCTTATCACTTCTTTCACAATTGTTCATCTAGTTTTAATGAGAATTACGTTTAGCGAGCTTAAAAGGCAATAATGTGGATAATGCATGAGAGCTAAGTGCATTTGTGACGTTCCAATTGTACAGAGCACCATTCTCACAGTAGGTGTTTAGATGTAATGCACATTAGAGCGCAACGTATAACAATAAATTAAATGAACTAATGAATTTAGGAAGAACCCACAAACAGAAAATTATCTTTTCTTTATAGAATAAGGGTGACAAACGAACACACAGTCCAACTGATGGTAATTATTCTATGGCCCATAGACATATCTGCATTTATCCTTGACTAAGAGTCAAAATGCAGATGCGTATCCAATAAAAAGGGTCTCCGGTTCTCTACACTCAATATATGAAACTCAGCATCATTGAACTGCTATTTGACGCAGGTATTCTGTGAGAACATGGTCCTTTCCCGGTCGAGCTAGTCTATTCGTGCTTCCATAATATAGCTGCAGCATGGCTCTACCACGTATAACAATATTTAAAAGTGGTCCGAGTGGTTCGCTGTTCGTTGAACGTACATGTGTATTATATCTATACATATAAATAATTACAAATGATCTGTCTGTAATATAAAAATAACTGGGTTATTTTCATGTTAATAAGAAAGTATTATTATTATTAATTTAAAAACGTTACCACCACACTAGGATTTTATTCTGTATCGTGGAGGTAGTTTACATACATAAATTGCACGAGAACAAATATCCAAACCCGGAACAATTATTTGTAGGCATACAAATACTTGTTCCGTGCGGGATTTGAACCCGCGGCCCCCACCCATTCCTAAGCCACTGCGCCACGGAGCCGTAAATGATTAATCATTTTAGAATTTTTGTCTATCTGTCTATCTATCTTTTGTCCGGGTTAATATTCGGAATGGCCGAACTGATTGCAATTAAATTTCACGAACAGATTGAGATTGACAGAGTACATGATTGATATGAAGCCCTGGGAATGAGATGATCACTACCATGCTGTTTCAAAATGTTTTCATACTAATTATACTATTAAACATAAAAAAATATGCGTGAGTGTCGTGGAATACTCGGTTGGAACGAAGTTCCTTGCGTAGTATATTGTTATTGATAAACGTAGGTATTATATTATTGATTAACAAATACAAATAAATGAAGTACTAGCGTCTATTAAAATGAAACGTCATTTGAAATAAAATAATATTTATTTCGTGGCGTGATAAGAAAAAGTGCGAGGGAGATGGATATTATTCCATCTCACTTCCTTATTTCGTCGCTAAGCCCGTCTACACTATGACACAAAGGGTAGTGACGAAAAAATCTTACACTTTTTGTCGTCTAGCTCCCATCCGCCTAACCAGTACCGTCCGATAAAGAACTTCTTTCCAGTAATATATTGTAAATTAGTTTTATTTAAAAAGGTCCCGCTGGGTTTCTTGCGGGTTCTTCCGAGGACAGAGGTTTTTACCGAACCAGTGGTAAAGCTTAAATGTTTTTCAATAAGTATTCATGTAATTTATACGGTATCAAAATGAATCAGTTCTATTCTAAGATAGAGAGTAACGCCAAGAGTGCTCTAGGCTTTACATTTTTTTTATAGGATAGGATGACAAACGAGCACACAGTCCACCTGATGGTAAGTGGTTGCTGTGGCCTATAGAAATCTACATTTATCCTCGTTTGCGAATCAAAATGCAGATGCGTTGCCACCCGTGAGGACTGAGATGGAATGCCTCTTTTCCAGTAAAAAGGGTCTCCGGTTCTCTACACTCGCCACACGAAACACAGCAATGTTAAGCTGCTATTTTACGCTGGTATTCTGTGAGAGCGTGGCCCTACCCCGGTCGAGCCTACCCATTCGTGCTACAACTATACTACTAATATAGCTGCAGTATGGCTCTACCACGTATATTTTTCCGAATCGAATCAGAAATCGAAAAATTGATAATGTAAATGACACCACATTAATAGATTCCTCACAGGGGAAGCTGGGCTGGGTCGCTAGTTCGCTAGTTATTAATATAAACATTCAAGTTCGGACATTCTTACATATTGTTACTTGCTATAATGTTATGATTTGTATACTAAAATGCATCATGCGTGTAAGTTCCTTGTCAATGCGTGGTGACGCAACATGTCGTGCCCTTCACGTGTCACGTCCCGCTGCACGTCACGCGTCACGGTAGCGATCAACGTTCACTCGTGTCACGACAACTGGCAGCATTTACTCGCAACATGCGAGCCGCAGTCGATTTCCCTCTGTTTCTCGAACGGGAAATCAATGTTTAATTACTGGTATGGAAGCAGTTCGTGTTTTGGTAAAAACTTCTTGCACTTATGGAAAGCAACGCGGCCGCGCTGTTTATGTTCAGGAATTTTACCGGTCTTAATATGTTATGTTTATATATAATGATAAATGTAGAAAAGATGTCTGATTATTGTTACACTTTTTGATTTTTTAAATGAGTATACGTAAGTAAGTGGTACACTGTGGCCCAAATACACCATTTTCGATTAAGAATCAATTATTTATTCTTGAAATAGTAAGTGACTAAGGCGAAATCCTTTCTTTCTAGTAAAAAGGGTCTCCGGTTCTCTCACCATCCCTCACCATACGAAACAAAGCAGCATCGAGCTGCTGTTTTACCCTGGTATTCTGTGACAGCGTGGTCATTCCCCGGTCGAGTGAACTCATTCCTGCTACAACCATATTATAGAACATTAGATTAAAATCCACATTAGATACGTTGTTAACCTTGAAGACTAAGATAGAATGTCTCGTTAGCAGTAAAACACTTATTGATGTTTATTTTTAAAATATTTTAAAGTACAATGTTTGAAGTATAGTGGCGGTGTAAATGAATCGTAGTTTATTTTTTTTCGCCGAAAACATTCTTCCCGTGGGTTTTGTCAGAAACTACTATTAGAAAAGCTATAAAGACCTCATAGCCACATTTACAGTACCTAGACTCGCAATGGAGATCAGATAGCTGCGTGAAATCTGGTATCAGCCTGCCAAGCGATTATAAACTCTTGCTGAGTTAAGAAACTAATACGGACTTATGAAGAAAAATAGGAAGATACAATGTAACGATCTAATGCCTAACCCTGTGGCCCTGATCAAAAATCCCATAAAATTACTTTCTTGGTCTGAAGGATATTTCAATTATCATATTTATTCTCTCTTTGGCTTTTATAAAAGAAAGTTGGACAAAAGTTTTACGTTCTCATAAATATTTGGGCATTAATATATTATAATAGGTCCTGTGTTATAATTATAACATAACTTTGATTAAAGGAACAATACTTAAACCTTCCGCTCCTTCAAGCGTTTGGGAGTTGAATAGAACGGAAAAAATACAATATTCTTGAAATTTAATTTGCCATGTTATAAATAGGCATCTCAAATCCTAGTGGGATTTTAGGAAGAAGTTACCGAACTCGGCTGTCTAGAGTATTGTAAAGCTGAGCAATACCTGACCTAGCATGGCTAATTAGTATGAAACCAGAAGAACTCAACAATGAACAATATATGTACAATAGTTTGACAGTATATTAGAATAAGAAAAGAATATACAAATATTACTTATTAGAATTAATTTTTTAAATATGTTTAAAAAGGCATTGTATGAATCAGTCATTCGTCTACGAATAAATGATCCATCCACGTCAGTCAACCACATGTTCGTTGATCACCTGTCAATCGTAATCCGATGCTCTCACCAGATATACCGTGACAATGGAAGCGCCGACGTAACATCACACTAATAGTGCGTTTGTATGCACGTCACTCATACACACGTCTCTTACAGCAATTTTCGAAGATTACGCTTAGTGATATGAGCGATTAAGATCACGATTGTAAATGGAGTATAGTATTTTAGTATGTTTATTTATTGAAATTGCCAGTGATTACATATGGATCAGAGACGTGATCCTTCACTGCTGGCCGTATTGGAAGGTCACTCAGCGAGCACTGGAAGGGGCTTCGCTCGGAATTTTTCTGCGTAATGTACTTAGAAATGAGGATATCTGCAGTAGAACCAGAGTAACCGACATAAGCTCAACGTATCAGTAAGCTAAAGTAACAGTGGGCCGGCCATATACCTCGAAGAACAGACAACCAATAGGGATTAAAGGTTCTCGAATAATAGCCTCGTACCGGTAAGTGACGCGTAGGGGGTCCTCCACTAGATAGAGGGACGACATTGTAAGAGATGGAGGCAGTCGATGGATGCAGGTGGCTTAGGACCGTGCCCTTAGACATTCCTCGGTGGAGTCTGCAATTCGGAATCGTTCGTGCTTGACTCGTTTTATACTTTTTGGAAAACAGGGCAAATAGAAATAGAAAATGTTTTATTCAATATACATTTTCACTACTTATTAATAGACATTCAAGAAACCCAGCGAGCAAAAACGGCTTACAATCATGTGTTATGTTACATAATTAACTATACTAATCATATTTAAAATAGCTTGGTAGCGACTACCTCATTTCCAGGGGTTATTATCATCAATAAAAATTGATAAAAATATCGTATAAAATATAAAATAAAGTATAGTTCAAATCACTCCGCTTAAGAAATATAACCGCAACCTAATTAAGACGCATTAAATTACAGCTTCTAATTTTTGTCGCGTGTATCGATTTCGCGTTTTATCCCTTTTTTTCTCAATGTATTCATATTTCAATAACCACTCACTCGTGGCATATATCCAAGTGCTTATAATACTAAGATATTATAACTTACTAGCTGTGCCCCGCGGTTTCACCCTCGTATATCACGTGTCTGAGCCGCGCGACATGACATGGACACCTAGTTTAAGCATTGTCGATATCAATATATGAAAAAATTGGTACTTTTATCTATCGGCATAATATGTACGTTATAGAGCCAAGTTAAAATTTATCCACTCTCGCTCACCCGGGAGGTGATGACAGATTTTTTAAACTGGTAGTTCCAGAGATTAACCTGTTTAAACAAACGAAAAACAAAAAAAAACTCTTCCGTTTTATTATAATATTAGTATAGATGATGACAATTAAAACGTAGTTAAACTACGTTTTAAATGCTACTTAATTACAAAATTATCAAATATTAATATTTATAATTATTAAATATTACAGTACAAAAGACATCAACGAGTGAAACCATAAAGTCGGTAACTAGAAAGTGACTTTATCGTAAATAGACAAAGGGAAAAACACATGTTTCAGATTAACCGGCTTTTCAAGTCTAATGCCGAATTTGAAGTCTTTACAAGAAATAGCAGTTGGTGTGCATTACTGAAGTTTTGACAGCTTGCCGCTCAAGTGCCGATATCTTCACATTGGATATGCTGCTCTTATAAACATTCGTATGCTCTAACGAGCAGATCTCAGAGGACTCGTTTTTTTTATAACAACATATGCTTTTGCATAGATAACCTGTGTTCACAATAAAATTACTTGAATTTGATTTTGCTATGCGTTACTAATTTCTAAATAATTGCCGAGTCTACGTTAGAGGCGAGACACGTTTCAAATTATCAACGATGGTGTGTTTTGCATAAAAGTGGTATTAGGATAGTGGCGACAAAAATAGTCCACACAATTTTGGAAAGGAGGAAGGTGTTTTCTTCAAACTAGGTAAGACACACCATTTTATTTTTACACACGAATCTCTGCAAATTAATGCTATTAGATTGTTTGGCATCAGTTCGGCAAATGATTCACCTTGTCATCGTAAGCTTTAATTCAAAATACTTAGCATTTCAACCTATAGATAAACTTTACATACATATTTTGTTAGCCACAATAAGTCGAACCTTTTACGCCAAGATATAGTAAGAAAACCGCTTATAAAACGTCTCTCCATACACTAAACGTGGCTAAACGATAAAAGTTAAGCAAGAAGCTGACGAAAGTCTTTTAATAGATGAATGCGAAATAATTATAACAGCTTTTTCTTCGCCTTTAAAACAATACGTTATAAGCGTTGCAAGAGACTGGGTGCATTTCGCTCATATAATTGGACCTAGTTTTGCAAACACAAGCTGTAATATCTTCGGCAAGATATTTGACTTAAACTTCACAGTACTCGGGCAACGTTAATTCGATCCCGCTATAGATAATTGCTATTTCGATGCGCACACATTCGGTCATGAAACAAAACGAGGAAATTGTAATATTGCAAAATTTAAAAAGTTTAAAAGATAATTTGAAGTTCACCAACAGCCTATAACATTGAAGCTTAACCTTATTTATACCCACTGAGCCGTCTAACGTCCTGTACCTTGAAGTAAGTGTATTTGAAGGTGCTTCATTATTTCTTAAAAATTATCTGGTTTGAATTATTTAACATGGGCTGGGTGTTATCTGGGTTGGACTATTGTTGTGACTTTTACAAGATAATAAAAGCGGGAAATATGCCCAAAAGTTTCAAAAACAACAGAAATAATGTTTTTAAATATCACATCAGTACTTAAAACTATAATATTTTATAAATGTCAGTTAAGATTTTATCACTTGATAACTTATATTTGTGTGTATAATGTCCCCCAAACCAAATTTTTGTCATGGCGGCCGGTCTCAACGGAGACTATCTGCGTAGGACAGGATTTAAGTGCATGAGGATTTGTGCAAGCACAAGTGCACTCTTCATCCCACTCTCATAGTCCGAAGGGACGGCAATCCGACACGTCTGGAGATAATTCAGGGCAGGACCAACGGTTTACGTGCTTTCCAAGGCACGGGAGTGAAACACCACCAAGCGTCAACTTCTGAATCCGGGCAACTACTGAGAATTTCCACATTCTTTTTTTCTTTCTTTTTCTTTTTTTAAAAATCACAATTTATGGCATAATTCCTAAGTTCTACTTAATAAAATATTACTCACCATATCAGCTTTCAATTAACCCTATTCATTTTTAAATTGTTTCTAGGAGCTTACCTGAAACAAAAAAATATATAATTTTAGTCAATATTAATTAAATTGGTATTATAACTATGCTTAACTTCCTCTTATGTTTAATTATAGTAATATTCTACTCGTATATATGTAATCAATGTTACTTATAGGCGGCGATTGACAGGCAACCATCAGGTGAGCATTTTCCACGCCCTGAATCTATTTAACTATGGCATGTTGTTGTGGTTTCTTGTGTACAATATAGAAATCCAATAAATATAAAATCTTGTATAATTTCTGAGTATACAGAAATATTTATATAAAATGTGTAATCAGTATATAAAATAATATAAAAAGAAGGCGTTTAGGCGCCAGTAGTTTAGTTAGCGTTGGCAACTGTCGATAGCTGAAATCAAAATGCGAATGGTGGCGGAGTCAAGCCGACTCATTCGTACTGCAACCATATTCTAGCTGTAGCATGGCACTTTAGCGTGCTGTGGCAGTGTAAGAATATCCACTACCCCATATCATCCCGTGGGTGTCGTAAGAGGTGACAGAGGTAAACAAACCAGGAGATGAGCAGCATACCTAATAATGACTGAAAAATAAAAAACCGTGATTTACAACCCGCTTGCCAAGCGTGGCAACTATGGCAAATATCTTTATGAGGCAATATATGGGGGGGGGGGTCTGTGTTCAGCAGTGGACTTTAATAGGCTGTAACTGCAACGATATGACTCTAGCACGTTGTAAAAAGAATAGTAAAACTATTAAAAAGGAGATATATGGTGTCGATTTTTTTCTGTCGCCGCGGGATGTAGCGAACAGCCTGGCGGATACAGTCGCCGCCACTCTCGCTTCATCGAAAAGGAAAGCCGACAAGCGACATGCCACTAGCCGGCAGGTCTGCTATTTGTAACGTTGCTTGCTCGTGTTAAAAATAATGGAGGACATACATTTGGTTTCAATTGTAAGTATGAACAATGACGGACAATGAATTTATTAATGACCAAAAACAGAAGGAAAAATTTATATATTTTTAACTATCAGAGATTAATGTTGATAGTAATGATATACAGATCTAATTTCGGTCGCAGCGGCCAGTCTTAACGGAGACTAGCCATCTGCACAGGACTAGATTATAGTGCCCGAGTGTATGCTTAAGCACAGGTGCACACTAATAGCCCAATGGGACGGAAAACCGATACGACCAAGAGAGATCAGGGGCTGGACCAACGGCTTAGTGTGCTTACCGTGGTAAGGGCCTGGCTGTCTGCGTTACCTCGCTGTAAGGCTATACTTAGCCTTTGAGCGAGAAAAGAACCAGCCCTCTTATCACCAGCAGCAATGACCAGTCGCGGATAGAGTTCTTTAAGGAATCTCACTGCACGTGGACTCCACGGACCGATAGTCTCTACAGCAAATGGCACAAATATGTAATCATCTCTCAGAGACTCATACTTGCGCCACTTACTCATTTTAGCTCTACCTCTGATGCCGCCCCGGCTCTAAACGAGGTACCCCTGAGATTAGAGGCCGCCAGAGTATCTACGCAAGTAACGTCCCACACTAGGGCTTTACCTCTCTCCCAAGGGACCAATTTCATACCGACAGGTCTCCTGCCATCGTTTCTAAATATTCCACAAGGCTCTAAAACCGAGGGAACATTTATAGAGACAAGAGCCCTTCGGATGACATCGTTCAAGGAACCGTGCCATGAAAATCTACCAGCACTTCTCTTACATGAATATCCGTGGAGCCCAAATTCGTCGATGATGCTTCAACAGGGGTACTAATGGGGTTGAGAAATCGCCGCTAGCCTTGTCGGATTCCTACAGCGATGCACAAGCTTTCCCCATCAAGTGATGTGCCGAGATTACTAGATGGTAAAGATGACTAGATTCCTTAGCCGAAACAGCCAGAAGGCGTGCCTGATCTTGGACATTATGAAACAAATATTTCTGCACACTCTGTACCAACGGAATATCCCAGTTTTGTTGTTCAACTTCCAGTGGAACATTTTAGCCGGGACAGAGCGTTCGTCATGTCTGCCCTGCCTCCGTATCAAAGCACAGGTCTACTTTATTATTTTAAATTATGTTACATATGTAACTGACACTATGCACGGAAGCAAGGAAAGCAGGAAATGCAATGCTAGAAAGACCGATTTCTCACACCAGTTCCACCAAATTTTATAAGTTAAAGTAGCTTGAGTCCAGGCTGTTGTATTTAAAGTTAAATTTAGAAATTTTTTCTATAGCTATTATTTTAAAATTATTATCAATATTTTTTTAAATATATGCGAACATTTCCAGACTGGACTTTTAATATTGTATATAATAACATATTGTATATTATGTTTTTAACTAGCTGTTCCCCACGACTTCATCCGCGTCGAATTTATTACGATTTGATTTCATGGGTTTTAAGTTTTTTGTGCGGAACCGTAATTTTTTTTCTAAAATAAAAGCTGCCTAAGTTAACAACATCTATTTGCCAATGAACGTGCCGTTAAAATCAGTCCAGCCTTTTCCACAGACAGACAAAAATTTCAAAAATGTTTTTTTTTGCTATAAGTGCCGTATATACTTTCAAATGCATTTAATACAAAGCTGTTTTTTTGACATTACAAACAGACATTTCAATTTAATTTATTTGTATAGATTACCTGCTGCTATGTTTTGAATGTAGATAACGGGGATCCTTTTTAGTGGAAACGAGGCATTCCATTTTAGTCCTCAGGGGTGGTAACTCTTTTGCATTTTGATTCTTAATCGAAGATAGATGTAGATGTCTATAGGTCACAGCACACATTTTTCAATCATCAGAAAAGAATGATACGTCGAATAAATTATTATTAACAAACCATTTTATTCATCATCATCATCATCATCATTACAGCTCTTCACAAGTTCACTGCTGAACATAGGCCTCCTCCAAAGAATGCCACAAAGCACGGTCCTGAGCCACCTGCATCCATCGACTTCCTGCATGTCTTACCAGGTCGTCACTCCATCTCGTGGGGGGACGCCCTACACTTCGCCTACCGGTACGAGGCTGCCACTCGAGAACCTTTCTTCCCCATCGGTTGTCGGTTCTTCGAGCTATATGGCCGGCCCATTGCCACTTCAGCTTACTAATCCGTTGGGCTATGTCGGTTACTCTGGTTCTACTGCGGATATCCTCATTCCTAAGTTTATCACGCAGAGAAACTCCGAGCATAGCCCTCTCCATAGCTCGCTGAGCGACCTTGAGCTTCCTCATCCGGCCAGCAGTGAAGGACCACGTCTCAGTTCCGTATGTCATCACTGGCAACACGCACTGGGTGTACAGTCTCGTTTTCAAGGTTTGAGGTATACCTGACGAGAAGATGTGCCGTAATTTCCCGAACGCTGCCCAACCGAGTTGAATCCGTCGATTGACCTCTCGGTCGAAGTTGGACTTACCTAGTCGGACTATTTGTCCCAGGTAAACATACTCGTCAACAAATTCGAGCTTAGTGTTCCCAACAACTACCGGCATAGGTGTGACATGGACATTAAACATGATCTTAGTTTTGTCCATGTTCATCTTAAGACCTATCCGTTGGGAAACACTATTGAGGTCATTGAGCATAGTGCTTAGGTCCTCCAGCGATTCTGCCATAAGGACTATATCGTCGGCAAATCGAAGGTGAGTGATGTACTCGCCATTGATGTTAATACCGTATCCTTTCCAGTCCAGAAGCTTGAAAACGTCTTCCAATGCAGCGGTGAAGAGTTTCGGGGATATGACGTCACCCTGTCTTACACCTCTCTGCAATTGGATAGGTTTCGTACTCTGGTTCTGTACTCGGATAGCCATCGTAGCCCTACTGTACAAGCACTTCAACACTTCGATATACCGACAGTCAACTTGGCACCGCTGAAGGGACTGCAGCACCGCCCAAATTTCGACGGAATCAAAGGCTTTCTCATAGTCCACATACGCCAGACATAGTGGCAAATTGTACTCTTCGGACTTCTGTACGATTTGCCGAAGGGTATGTATGTGGTCTATGGTGCTAAAGCCCTTTCGGAAACCGGCTTGTTCGGGAGGCTGGAAGTCGTCAAGTCTGCGCGCGAGACGATTCGTAATGACTCTCGAAAACAGCACGTAGACGCGGCTCAGAAGGGAAATCGGTCTGTAGTTCTTCAAGAGGGTGATGTCACCTTTCTTGAAGAACAAGACCACCGCACTTCTGCTCCACGCCTCCGGTGTAATGCCACCATGGAGGACGGAATTAAAGAGCTTCTGAAGGACTTCAAGTACCGGTTTTCCACCCGCTTTCAGAAGCTCCGCTGTAATTCCATCCTCGCCTGGGGCCTTACCGTTTTTAAGGTGCTGGAGAGCCATTCTAATCTCGCTCAGACTGACGTCCGGGATATCTTCGGAATAGTGTCGGATGAGACTCGCTCTTGGATCGTTACTCACACTTGCGTGTGGCTCCAACGATGACGTGTACAACTGCCCATAGAACCTCTCAATCTCACTCAAAATCTCAGGTGTCCCGGAAACGATGCTGCCACATTCTGTCTTCAGCTTTGACAGTTGGCTCTTTCTGGCAGACAGATCTCTGGCAAAGACTTTGGAGCCTTGGTTCCGCTCGATCGCTTCTTCAATACGAGCTGTATTGAAGTTGCGTAAGTCCCGCCGCATGCATTTGGAGATCTGTCTGTTTTTATTCAGAGAACTGTAATTTTTAATTTGTTTATATTGTATTTTATTCTATTTTTTACTTATTATATGCCAGTGCTTGACCACCACCACGACCACTGGGTGATAAGTGGTGATGAGGCCTTATGGTAAATCACACTGTCTGAGCGTAACAAGAGCCGGCGGGGCGTTCAGCGTTCATGACAAATACTCGCTCTTGTATTGTAGAGTCGTGAGTAGAGTCGGTTCAAAATGTATTACCAAACACACATATTTCGCATACTCCACCGAACGATTTCTGAACAGAACTTATGTTAAGAGCTTCTCTAAAAATTACAGCATAAATAATTCCTTCATGGGGCAATGTATGCCAAAAAGACATGCCATAAAGTTGCAGAAAACATGCAGGATTTATCTATTAAAAAATATAAAAATATAATTAAGCAGAATTCTTTTTAATAAGAGTTATCATACAACTTAAAAAGTGCATGATTGATAATAACCCCTGGTAATGAGGTGATCGCCACCATGCTGGTTCTAAATGTTTTTCATACTTTATTGGATAAAATATTAACATTTTGTTTAATCATTAATTTACTATTGTAATTATTATTAATTTACTATTGTAAATTAATGATTAAAAAAAGTCACGCTGGGCTTCTGGGTATTATTATTAATTTACTATTGTAAATTAATGATTAAAAAAAGTCACGCTGGGCTTCTTGCTGCTCCTTCACAAGACAGAACTTTTTTTTCGTGCCAGTTGTAATGCTTAACTAACTTTAAATAAGTATTATTGTAATCTATATTGAATAAAAATGATTCTCTTTCATTTTATTCATCCCACAGCTCAGCACAGACGTCTCATTTCAGTTAAGGTAATATAGCGACAATGAACTTCTTACGTCATCGAAATATTTTGTTCCTCAGACGTGCAGATTTTCTCACGATGCTTTCCTTTTTCCTTTAAATCAGCAAAACTGCAATCAACAATTTCATTGGTGCCTGCGAGAAATGAACACGGTTTGCTCGAGTACTGAGCTATTGTAACGTTCTCCATGTTGCAGGAATAAACTAATGACTGTAATTTTATAAAAAAAAAACTTGTATAATTACGAAATAAAGATACAATATATCGTTCATATATCGTTCAGTGATCTGAACAGCTACAATGGCTCTTATAATTTATAATTTCTTTTTAATTACCTAAAACACGCTTTTAATAGCTTCGCGTGTATCTGTTTATCTATATATTTATGTAACGGAATGTTTTAATGTAATTTTCACTAACTTGTAGACAGCCGATTGACTTGAAAATTTGCACTCGTATCAAGAACCGATGGCGATACAATAATTTAATAACTATATCCTAGTATCCTTAGCGTGTTGTTTAAGTTATATTTTATATATTGTTATAAACTCGCTTTCTATCTATGTTTGTGCAGGTGGAAATCAAGTCAATCAATCAGTGAGCTAGAGACTATAAATTTTGAAAATAACACAGAATCGAATGACAATGTAAGAATATGAAAAACGTGATAGAGTCACATTGTTGTACGAATGGGTGGGCTCAACCGGGGTAAGACCACGCTCTCACAGACTACTCTCAGTATATAACCGGCGGAGACACTTTTTACAGAAAACGACGCATTCATCTCAGTCCTCAGATGTGACTGCGCATCAGCATTCACATTCTTAAATGAGGATAAGTGTAGATGTCTATAGGCCACAGCATCCACTTACCATCAAGTGGACTGTGTGCTCGTGTGGCACCCTTATTCTATAAAAATATCGTGGTATATTAAAAAAATTATACATTTTCCTATGAACATAAATCCCATTAAATTAAACTATCTTTTTCGGATTCTTTCGCGTTTAATTTAACTTTTTCATTCCCGATGTTTCTGGTGATTTACAACATCCATGGTCACCGGGGTGATTCAGGTGTTTGACGCCCCGATGTCATAGTTAGCCCGGCTACCTTCAGTTTTTGAATATTAATTTTTGGTTCGATCTACGCAGAATGAGCTTACAGTATCTTGAAGTCTATTAAACGCGAAAAAACCCGTAAAAGTTATTTTCATTTAATGTGTAGTATTCGTGTAAATATAAGAAATCATTATGTGAACATAAATCCCGTTAAGAATATTGCGTTCCATCGCGTTAGTATTGTCTCCATACAATTGATCACGGTTGCAGCTAATTTGCCGCCCGCGAGCACAATAGCGAAGTGTTAACGGGCGGCCAGCGGGAGATGGCGGCGCAATCGCGCGTTTCTTACTGCGTCAATGAGCGGCAAAAACATTTTAGTTTATGATGAGTAGGGTGGCCATAAAACATTGAGCGATTTTTATTCACATAGCTGACGTAAAACACCAAGGTTCCGGGAAGTCTGCTGTTTGTGATCATATCCTAGACGGTCCCCGCTATTACATTAGATTTGATAAACCACAAATTCTCGCGAAAGAATATCGATTCCTACCAAATGATACGTGAGGCTACTGAAATTAAAAAAACATCCTAATTTCAATAGAGAGGGAGGCTGGGTACTACCACCTGCTTGGAATCCTGTTTTTAATAAAATTAAAACTAAGACCAAGCATACCACTGCGATACTTCAAGACACAATAAGTTCATTCTGCGTAGATCGGACCAAAATAAATAGTTAAAAAGCTGAAGGTAGTCCGGGTTAACTCTGATATCGGGACGTCAATTACATCAGTCCCCCGTGATCATAGGTAAACCATAAAGTACCCGAAACGTCGGGAATCAATAAAAAAATAAGTTAATAAAACGCGATAGAATCCGTAAAGGTAGTTTTATTCAATGTGTAATGTTTGCGTAAATATAAGAAATCGTAATGATTTTCATAGTTATTATTCTTTTTTGTCAGCTAGTAGCACTTCGCTGCACGAGTCGACTAGGTGATAAGACTCTATTTCTGCCTAGGAATTCGTTATGGTAGGTACAACCTTCTTTCCAATTTCTGACGCGTGCACTGTTATGTTCTGGTCTGAGGATACGGAGACAGTGTTATTACAGGTCGTGCGGTATTCTATCTTACTCCACAGTGGTGAAAACCCATCTGTAGCCTTCATTTTAAGAAAGAATGTTAGTTCGTATGTCACTATAATTTTATAGAAAAGCTGTTTCTCACACTTGAACACAGAGAAGATGTTGCCGTGATCAACTTTGCCGTAACAAACCATGCTTGGCTTGAAGGGAGATGTCCGTTTTCTACAGTTTAATAATCTTGTTTGGTCTGGTTACTTGTTATAATATATACGTGATAGTTATACCACTAACTTACTAAAATCAAGAGATCTTTTAGATATCTTACATAGTCGCCTGTTACGACAACCACACTAACGTCATCACAGCAAGGAAATTAACTAAGTATAGTATGCAGTTGATTTTACGTGGTAGAGCCATGCTGTAGCTATATTATGGTTGTAGCATGAATGTGTCAGCTCAACCGCAGTAGGACCGCGCTCTCACAGAATACCACCATAAAATAGCTACTATCGTTGCTGTGTTTCGTATGGTGTGTGTACAGAAACTTCTTTTACCACAAATGAGACATTCTATCTTAGTCTTCAGGGTGAACAACGCATCTGCATATTGATTCTTCATCGAGGATAGATGTAGATGCCTATGGGTTGTAGTATCTACTTACCATCAGGTGGAGTGTACGCTTGTTTGTCACTTTTATTTTATAAAAAAATACGCTTTTCATACAAGGTCCTGGCAGCTTAGAGGTTGCACGCGCCCTGTATGTTTCACCGTACACAAACAACTCGGGTCGATCCTTGTCGCCACCAATGAAATAGTTTATTTAAATTTTAAGTGCTAATTTACCACGTGCTTGGTGGTGAAGAAAAAATCGTGAGGAGATCTACATGCCTGAGAGATAAAATATTTCAAGGACGTGTGAAGGACGTATTGGCATGCACTGTAGCAGCGCGGCAAACTTATCGCACCATATCCTCAAATTTTTATATAAGTTATAAATATACTATTAATTAATATTGCATTTGAAGAGATGTACTCACAGCCTATTAAAGTCCACTGCTGAACAAAGGCCTTCCCCATTTATTGTCTCATAGAACAGATATTTGACATAGTTGCCGCGCTTGGTAAACGGGTTGGCAAATGCAGTTCTTTAATTTTTAGTTGTTATTAGGAAGACGCTGCTGACGATCTCTTGACTTGTTTCCCTCTGTGGCCTCTTACGACACCCACGGGATGAAATTCCGGGGCAGGGAGTCATCATAGCAATTTAAATCTTTATATATAAAAATGACGTGTCACGTTGTTTGTCCGCGATAGACTCCTCAACTACTGAACTGATTTCAATGATATTTTGCACACTGTGTGCATTTTGGTCCAACTTGAGAGATAGGATAATTTTTATCCCGATAAAAAAATTAATAATAAAATCTTTATATTTTTTTTATTGCGAATTGAAGGATTTTTTCATAGGAAAGGTCGGCGGAAAGGGAAGAACGACGTCTGCCTGGCGAGCTAGTCCTTTAATAGGTTGTAAATTTTTATTATGATGAACACGATAACAGTCGGTTTTTAATAAAGAATTGTTAAACTATTATTACTTATTATAAGCCAGTGCTTGACCACGATTGTGGTGCTAAGTGGTGATAAGGCCGTAT
The DNA here is from genome assembly GCA_963668995.1 of Parnassius mnemosyne. NCBI lineage: Eukaryota > Metazoa > Arthropoda > Insecta > Lepidoptera > Papilionidae > Parnassius > Parnassius mnemosyne. The sequence continues at coordinate 4,800,977 of CAVLGL010000093.1, read as the reverse complement.
ATTGTGACGCAAGACGGCAAATTATTCCACTCCATTGTTGTACGCATTAAGAAAGATGAAGCATATGATTGGTTCTAATGCGTGGAATATCGACAACAAAGCGGTGAACACCTGCTGACCGCCTGATTGTTCTATGGTGGGAAGGAAAATGAGGAGTTAAAGGATGTAATTCCTGCGCACATCTCTGAAATGCATCCACTACAACTTGAAATCTTTTTAGATTTATTGTTATTATTCACTAATTTGCTATAAAACAGAAATCCTTTACTGCTTTTGATGTTACTGCCTCTGGAGGGATATCCTCGATCTCGCAATAATGCGTAGTCACCCTTGTGCCGCGACTTTCCCAGCGCCAGAAGTCATTGCCCTCGCATTATTTATTATTGTTTCTGTTGATTTGTTTAGTTGCAACAAAAGTTACATGTGTCCGCTGCTGCTAAGTGCGACACCGTTGATTGCAGAGTGCTATATAATTTATTTACGGCTCCGTAGCGAAGTGGTTAAGCGTTATGGTCTCAGAGCGGGTTCGAATCCCGCGAACAATTGTTTGTATGGCCTATAAAAATTTTGTTGAGGTTGATGTTTGTCCATGTGTAATTTATATTATGTAAATCGTCTTCAGAATACACGAGAACTTCCTAGTGTTCTATTATTGTTTCTGACATTCTTTTTAAAACTTCAGAATGTGTCAGTAGTAAAAAGCGAGTGGCTGAGAGAAATCGCCCGTTCCAGTTTCGAAAGACTTTTTTCATGGCTTTCGTTACAAATCCCACACGGAAAGTGTTCCGGGTCTGTACGATGTATATTAGACGAATATATACGTAAACGCTTAATATAGGCAGAAGATACAATTGTGGAAATTTCGTTATAAATTTGGAAGAGTTATATTTTAAGTAAGAATGATAGATAATACAATAATTGAAGTTGAATGATCTATAACTCTCAAATAAATTGTCGATACGACACGTGTGCAACGTAGTGTAAGTTAATGATACTATGCCTATAACCTTCGCGTAAGTGTAAGCAATAAGTTGACAAAGACTTACCGCAATGTAATGATTGATATAGCAGCGCATAAAATACGAACAAACAAAAATAGATTTTTATATATTAGAAAAAATTATAACTGATTCTTATTGAAAGTATTTTTTTACTTTTACCGCCGTTTCGGAAAAACCTCTGTCCTAAGAAGAACCAGGAAGAAACCCAGTAATGATATTTATTTGCTTCTACTTTTGCTTATGTTTTTTTTGATGTACAAAGAGTTATTTCTTTTTTCATTTATTTATACTTTATTCTCTTTATAATACTTAATGCAACAGGGCATTCTCTACCAGTCTACCTCCAGGCTAAGCAAAGAAAATATTGTGGGTGCAAGTTATCTGTTCATCTATCGTACCTATATCTATGCTATATTATTTATAAACAAAGTATTGTTACAAAGAAAAATAAAAATATATTTTTGTATAAAGACACTGCTTATTTATATTGAAATTTCTTCCAGCAGGCCTGATAATAAATAGTTTAAATTTAAAATAAAAAATTTTGTACAACCGACTTCAATATATATTATTAAGGATAAGTTAAAAACTATTAGTCAGACTTTGATCATGGGACTACATGAGAAGCACCAGCTTTAAAACAGAAAAAGAATCATCGAAATCGGTTCAGGTAGAACAAAGTTATGATGTAAAAATACACATAAATAACAGTCGAATTGAGGACCTCCTCCTTTTATGAAGTCGGTTGAAAAAGGTTAATTATTTTATGATTTTGAGTGGACTAACACCACACATATCGTAAGGTGACAAACAGAATGTCGTCTAATAATAGTGTTATGGGGTCCAAGTCCAAGTCAAATAATTTTTTAAATAATATTAGAGTTTAAGAAAACTTATACAACACTAAAAAGGAATCATCGAAATCGATTCAGGTAGAACAAAGTTATGAGGTACACATAAAAAAACATAAAGTCGAATTGAGTACCTCCTCCTTTTTGAAGATGGTAGAAAAGCGAAACAAATTTACTGTGCACTTTTATAATAATCAGTATATTGTAATAATCATCATCATTAATTTATTTATTTTAGAAAGGCTTACACACTCATATCTTCGTGGTTACAAAATACAAAAGTGACAAAACAGTAATAAGAATTGCAAATTACAAGTCATGTGGAGACTTTACTTTCATCTGACTATATGCAAATTTAAAGTTCTCCAGGAATTGCTCAAACTACTCACAAAAACGTTAGCCAAAAGTTTAAAGCTTGCAGTTTGAGTCATGCTGGTCGCGGCTGTGAGAAAAACTCTCTGTTCATCAGTTTTCTTACAGATTTCGCGCTAGTAGAAAATAGATCCATGTCTAATACAGATGAAAGCTTATAAAATTCTATTGCGCAGAAACAAAGAATTTCTTCTATAATTTGTTGAAGCAAGAGGTATTTGGTCCGAATCATTACGTGATCAAATAGCTCAGAACAATCAATTTCCATTCAAGATCCATTTACTATATTATGAAGAAACAAATATACACAATATACTAATACTTTATATTAAACGATTGCGCATGTAATAAATTCGTAACAATATATCTTATACTTTAAGTAAGCAATTCTTAATCATTTCTTATATTTACGCGAACACTATACATTGAATAAAATTTTAACGAATTTTATCGCGTTTTTAAAGTAAATTTAAGGTATTTTTTTCTTATAATTGTAAAATACGCATCACTTACTCATTTGTTAATGTAAAATTTTAAAAAATAGTTAATTTAATTTTTTTGTCACTAGTAGTGTTAAAGACGATAAAATCTGTAAAAGTAATTATTGTTTATGTACTTGGTTTCTTAGAAACGGCTTACGATTCGGATGAAATTTCGTATTTAGTTGATGGTTTACTTTCCCAATTTATCTAGATAGGTTCCATTCCTGAAAAAAATATGATTTTTTTCTAACGCCGACCAAAGCTCATTCACTCTGCTACTTATATAGATTAATTGTAAACAACGTTACGGGTAAAACTAGTTTAAGAAATAAACTAAAGTTGTCGAAAGTCGTCACGCAGTCGTTGAACCATTACGTCACGACCGCAAGGCCTATTGCAAGTGCTATGGGTGCCGATGTTAAGGCTCCTTGCACACATTACACCACTAGCATTACATTACATTTAATTTTTAAATTCCTAATACATGTAAAGGATTTTTTTATAGGACAGGGTGACAAACGAGCACGCGGTCCACCTGATGGTAAGTGGTTGCTGTGACCCATAGACATATACATTTATCCTCAATAAAGAATCAAAATGCAGATGCGTCCTCACCCGTGAGGACTAAGATGGAATGCCTCTTTTCCAGTAAAATGGGTCTCCGGTTCTTTACACTCACCATACGAAACAGAGCAGTGTTAAGCTGCTATTTGACGCTGGTATTCTGTAACAGCGTGGTCCTTCCCCGGTCGAGCCGACCCATTCGTGCTACAACTATACTACTAATATAGCTGCAGCATGGCTCTACCACGCACTTTTGTTATTTACTTATTCATTCATTTTAAGTCTTAATTGCATTACAATAGAATAGAATAGAATTGAATAATTTTTTATTCAATATTGATTATTACATAATACTTATTGAAAGTCATTTTTTATTTACCACTGGTTCGGAAAATACCTCTGTCCTGGGAGGAACCAGCAAGAAATTAAACCATTAAAGACGGAAACACTGATTATAGCAAATGCACAAGAAGTAGCTTTATCTCTACACTCTCCCAAGCAAATCTTTGGTGTGTATTATTTTAACTTAAACTTATAGAAGTGCACATAAACATAGAAGTTATAAATAGAGTGAAAATAATAAAGAAACAGATAACAATATTTTTATATTTTTCATAATTGTTTTTTGTTTGAATGGCTCCCTAGATGGTTAGATTCACATTTGCACCCGGTAGGTGGCGCTGTTATCGAGATCGAGAAATGAGTGGTGCGAAGCCGGGGCGGATCGCTAGTACTTAATATATTTAATTATATTCTTAGGCCTCCCCCAAAGTATACACACAAACTAGCGGTGCTTAAATATCTGTACTATATTTGTACGTGGTAGAGACATGCTGCAGCTATATTAATAGTATAGTTGTAGCACGAATGGGTCGGCCCGACCGGAGAAGGACCACGCTCTCACAGAATACCAGCGTAAAATAGCAGCTTAATGCTGCTGTGTTTCGTATGGTAATTGTAGAGAAACGAGAAAACTTTCTACTGGAAAAGAGGCATTCTATCTCAGTCCTTACGGCTGACGACGCATCTGCATTTTAATTCGCAAACGAAGATAGATGTAGTTGTCTATGTGCCACAGCAACCACTTACCATCAGGTAGACTGTATGCTCGTTTGTCACCATTATTCTATATAAAATAAAATCCATTACCCAATATCATTCCGTGGGTGTCGTAAGAGGCGAAATTTAACAAGAAAAAGTAATATATATATATATATATATATATATATATATATATATATATATATATATGTACGTATATTTTGTTCCGCACATTTTGTGGGGCTCTGAGACCAAACGCGAGGGCCGATTTCGATGATTCTTAGATCAATTGATTTGTCTTAATCTTGTGAGTGTCACTAAAGACATGCCATATTGCTTAAAAGAAAAAAAATTAAAGTCGACGAACTACATAATATGTCAAGTGGGGTATCATTGACTATGTCTTTAAAAATTATATTTAGGTTTCTCTAGTCATTTTTCACTTTGAATGACCATTCCTAAATGGTACAACAATGTTATAGTGGATCTGTAACGATTTAAAGTTGGTTAGCGACCATTCTCGCTTAAGTATTCAAAATTTATAATAAAGCTATAATAAAGATCTTATATAATCGTACAATGAGTATAAGTAGTTATTCTCTACGGAGTCGGTTTTTTTTAAACCGTATTAACCTTGCTTGTAAAATGAATCAGTACTTTGAGCCTTATTGAGAGTTAAAGGAAGCTAATTTGATTTGACCAGACATAGTAGACAGACTAGTGTGGATCTTATTTATCTAAACACATGAATTTAATTTTTTCTTGACACTTCAGTGTATTCAGATCAAACAGCAAACAGTACAGTAAAGATAGAATAAAACACATTCTTCACTCTTCCGACAAAGTGTAATTTGGTAGTCATTTGAGCTTAGTGCGATACTCGGTAACATAATGATTATTAGCGAACGTCAAATATGAAACTTCTTCCAAATTCTGAAAACGCAAACTTCATTTCAGTTCATACCCAACAGATAAGAGAAGACACTCAGACTACGGACGTGCCGTGAAGTGCCAGAGCCACTAAGAGCGTAAGAAATATCGGCTGCTATATTATCTCAGTGCCAGAGCCACTAAGAGCGTAAGAAATATCGGCTGCTATATTATCTCATGTGACACCGTCAGCGGTCTACGAGTTTGAGTGTCAGTAACATTCACAGCCCTGATATATCCTTGATACTGCGTAAATGAGTGTGGATAGACCTTCATGATGTTTCCCAAGAAAGGAGTTTAAAAAACTTTATGACTAAAACTATAGCAATCTAGCATGAGAAATGTGTCGGGGACCTCTTTTTAATGGCAACAAAGTATTTAATCTTAGTTCTCAGAGCGTCCATATGCATTTTGGTTTTTAATTGGCGATAAAAATGTAGTTGTCTATGGGCCACAGCATCCACTTACCATCAGGTAGACAGAGTGCTCGTTTGTCTCTCTTACAGCTACAAGGAAACAAACCCTTGTGCGAGGAACCTAAGGTATTGGCGGTCAGGCCGCGGCGGTCGAGACGCTATACGCCGGCGGTGACGCGTTCACTTTCACCGCCGGTATGGTCATACCAGGTGCCGTAGAAATCGTGTAGACCAAGCTATTACAACTTTTTGTGCTGTAATCTACATGAGCTCGATTTTACCTCTCTTAGTGTGGTTGATTAAATGTGCTAAGTTAAAATTTAATAGGATGCCGGTGCTGAGAAATCTTCATATTTTCAACAGTAACTTTTTGTAATAAAAAGTAAATTATTTATATAAAAAAGCAACTTCAAAACAAAAGTAATATATCTACTTATAAACTCAAGGTTTAAGAATCATTAATTCATTACAGCCTATTATGAAATTATAAAAGTCACAGAAACCTGTCCTAAAAGTAAAGTAGTACTAAAATACTAAATGACGGCTCCGTGGCGCAGTGGCTTACTAATGAATTGTGGCGTTAAGAGCCCCGGGTTCGAATCCCGCACGGAACAACTATTTTATAGCCTACAAATAATTGTTCAGGGTCTGGATGTTAACTCCTTGTGCAATTCACATTTGTAAACTGCGTCCATGATACAGGAGAAAATCCTAATGTGAAAAAAATATTTTTATGTAAGAAAAAAAGATTCAAGAATATACAAGTAAAAGTCGATCGCTAAACATAGGCCTTTTTCATAGAGGCAGATTATCAACCGCAGTTTTTAATTATTGAGTAGTTATCAGGCAGATGCTGCGTCCCATCTTCTGTTTTGCTATTTTACAATGTTTATATTAATTTATAAACTCCTGGAAGCTACATTGTAAATACTTTATATAGGATGACACAGCCTTTTGAGTCTTAATCGAGAAAAGATATAAAAATGTCAATGGGCCGGAGCATCCGCTTACCATCAGGTGGACTGACTTCTATAAAAAAAATAGGCTTGATTTTCCAAGTGACTTGTCTGGCACTTAAAATTAAAAATGTACAATATATTATTATAGATAGATTTGAATTCATTTGCGAAAACATAGAAAATAAAGTCTTGTAGAAAGGAGATTAAACGTTTTACATGAAGTTGAACCGCTTGGAACGAGCCAATAATAATTTACTATAATTTCGCTTATGTCACCGCCGAAATCCTTCTTAGCGTTCTGTTTAAATTGTTAACGAAAGCGTATTTTGTTTAAATAAAAGTAGTTTTTATGGATTTTATTGCCTTTATTAACTTCTTTATATTCCCGAAGTTTCGAGCACTTTACAGCACCCATGTTCACGCGGAGACTGAGGTGTTCGACGTCCCAATGTCATAACCCATGTAGTTAACCACGGCTACCTTCATATTAAAATTATAAGCTTTTGGTCCGATCTACGCAGTATGAACTTATAGTATCTTGAATCTCTCAGAAGTATGCTTAGGTTGGGATTTAATTTTATCAATTATAGGATTCCAAGCAGATGGTAGCGCCCAGTCGTATTCTCTGTTGAAATTAGGATGTTTTCTGATTTCAATAGCCTTGGAAGGAATCAATGTTCTGTAGCGAGGATTTATGGGCTATTAAATCTGATATGTATACACGGGTGATCCTGTACGTGCTCCCAGACTGCTCTGTAAAGTGCTCGAAACGTCGGGGATATAAAATAAGTTAATATACGCGATAAAATCCGTAAAAACTAGTTTTATTTAAATGTGTAGTGTTCGCATAAACATAAGAAATCATTATGTATTTTGTTTGTTGACCGATATCAAAAATAGGGAGGTTTTCGATTCTACCGAAGTTATAATGCATGTTACGAATATTTGATGTAAATTTTTGGATTAAATTTAGATTTAACGTAATTTATTTATTTACATAACATTGAAATATTAGATAGAATTATAATATTAAATAACTATAATTATAAAAAAACTAAATCCTTAATTATATATCACACAGTTCTCCCCGCGGTTTTATGCCAAGAACGTCGATTGCGTTTCCTCGCTTAATGGCTATACTTAACCTTTGAGCGAGAAAAGAACCAGCCGTCTTACAATTATATTTAACTGATTTTCATAACTGAGTATAATTTCAAAGAAGTCATGTATAAATTGTAATCGAATACGATTTTATGAGTAAAAGTAAAGTAAAGTAAAGTAAAGTTGCAGCCTATTTACGTCCCACTGCTTGGCACAGGCCTCCTCTCACTTCTGAGAGAGTTTTAGGGCAAAGAAATGTCAGCCGCGCTGCCCCAATGCGTGTTGGCGGACTTCACATGTCTTCGAAATAATTTTTTTTCTTATTTCTCAGACACGCAAGTTTCCTCACGATGTTTTCCTTCATCGCCAAGTACGTGATAAATCAGCACTTAAAATTGCACTTAACAATTTCATTTGTGCCGGCGGGGATCGAACCCGAGTTGCTCGAGTACTGTGAACTTACAACGAGCGCTAACCGTCCGAGCTACCACAGCTCTTCTTATGAGTAAACTTTTATAAATTTGATTGCCAGTTGGTCTAGTGGTTGTCGGCGCGACTGTTGATGTCTCGGGTAGGAAACCGGGTCGGACCAAAGATCAGTTAATGCAGTTTTTCTATCTAGAAGTTATCAGTATAGCAGCTCGGTTCAATATATGGCGGTGTTTCAATCCCGTGTGTCGGGATACACGTAAAGCGTTGGTCCTGCACCTGATCACTATCTGGTCGTGTTGGGTTGCCATCGCAGTCGCAGGCGCTGGGTATTTTTTTTATTTTATTTTATTTATTAGGTTTACCAGTAATTGTAACAATATATCCAATATTTATAAGTGACTTAATGTGTTCACAATAAATGAGAAAAAGAAAGAGAAAAAAGGAAACAATAACAGCACAGTATATAAATGAACATAACAATTACTTAATTATAACTCGACTATGGTTTTTTGCAAGTGTTTGCGAAACGTATTCAGACTAGTAGCATGGATATCTATTTTTTTACCATAACAGTTTAGAAGTCTGCTTGCTCTAGGGACAAATGAACTTGAGCCCAAAACTGTTATGCGCAAAGGAGGAACTAATGGTGATATTTTAGTCCTAGGTAATTTGTGTGGTACAATGAATCTAAATTTAATCTCTGTTAAGACTGGCCGCCGAAACCGAAATTATATTTAGAGGAAATAATTTTATGCAGCTGCCCATTTCGTCCCTTGATTGTCGTCGTCCAATGGGGAATGTCATTAAAACCCTTATGGTTTCTTACAGATCACATTATACGATAGTATACCAGCCCGTTACGTCAGACGATTTATTGAAGACGGCTTTACTTTAATCCAAGTGGTAAAATTTAAAAAAAAACGACAACCAACTTCTATATATATAATAAAATAAGAACAGCATCAATGTAGTCAAACTCAATTAAATACGCATTATTAAAGGTAACTTAAAAACCACAAGTCTGATCTTGATCAAAGGTTTAAAGGACCACACGAGAAGGACCAGCTTTTAAATAAAAAAAAATAATGATCAAAATTGGTTTACCTAGACAAAAGTTCTGAGGTAACACACATAAATAATTCAGTCGAATTGAGACCTCCTCGTTTTTTGAAGTCGGTTGAAAAAAGGATAATTATTTAATCATTTTGAGTGGACTAACACCACACATATCGTAAGGTGACAATTAGAATGTCGTCTAATAATAGTGTTATGAGCTCCAAGTTAAAGTCAAATAACTTTTTAAAAAATATTTTAGAGTTTAAGAAAACTTATACAACACCCACCGATCATGAGCTTTGATGATCCTGGTGAGAATTCTGGGTCATAGGTTATAGTTACACGTGGTAGAGTCACGCTGCAACTATATTATGGTTGGAGCTCGAATGTGTCGGCTCGACCGGGGTAGGACCACACTTTCACAGAATACTAGAGTAAGCAGCTTAATGTTGCTGTGTTTCTTGTGGTGAGTGTAGAGAACCGGAGTCCCTTTTTTAATGGAAAGGAGGCATTCCATCTTTGTCTTCAGGGGTGACAACGCATCTGCATTTTGATTCTTAATTGAGGATAAATGTAGATGCCTATGGGCCACAGTATATATTTACTGTGTTCTCGTTTGTCACCCATATTCTATAAAAAATAGTCATTAGAATATTGTATTGTCATCCGTCCTTGATACAGGTGCAAATTTTTAAGTCTGCAGCTTGATGAAAATTACATTAAAAGATGGCGTTACATAGATAGAAAGATATGTATCTTTCTAGCGAAGCTAATAAAGGCGTGTTAAAAAAGATTTTTTAATTAACACTAAAAAAGTCGACGGATCCGTGGCGCAGTGGCTTAGCTATTGAGTTTCAGCGCTAAGGGTTTGAATCCCGCGCGGAACAAGTACTTGTATGTCCTACAAATAATTGTTCCCGGTCAGGATGTTTGTGCTGGTGCAATTTGTGTTTGTAAACTGCCCCCACAATACAAGAGAAAATCCTAGTTTGAAAGTAACTTTAAAAAAAATAAAGAATAAATATAAAACTATTACATGAATTAAGTTAATGTGCCCTTTAACAGCATTAATGTGAATATACTGAGATATAGACTAACTGTGTCCGCCCGTGGGAAGTATGAATAAATTGTAATCGTTAATTATTACTGGGCGACTGACGATGCATAGACGTAAGCAAGACTCTCTACATTGACTGTATACACATAATCTTATACGAACTCTGCGACCTTAATACATTACATACAATACATACAATAATTAATGACTCACGCCTGTCACCCAGAGGGGTAGGCAGAGACTATGGACTTTCATTTGGCACGATCCTGACACACCTCTCTCGCTTCCTCTACATCCATATACCTACGCATACACGCTCGTCGGTTAAGGGTACTCTTGATTTGGTCCATTTTCAATATATCGCCGATTTGGTCGATAAACTTTCGCCTAGGGCCCTAGGGCGTCCCTTCCCGACTCTGCCGTAGAGCTCAGTATTGGTAAAATAATCATACGAAGGTGCTGAAATTTGTTTTGCATTCAGTCCTAAAGAATTTTTAATTCCCAAAATGTTAAAGTTTTATTAATCATTTCACTCCAAATTCAACGTGCTCAAACTTTGAAAAGATTCAAAAGTGACGTCAAGAAGCATTACCTAACACTTTGTGGTTATTGATAACCAATTCTAGCAATATTTATTATCTTTGAATATATATGTATGTGTATATATTTATATATATATATATATATATATATATATATATATATATATATATATATATATATATATATATATATATCATCATTATCATCATTACAGCCCTTCACAAGTCCACTGCTGAACATAGGCCTCCCCCAAAGAATGCCACAAAGCACGGTCCTGAGCCACCTGCATCCATCGACTTCCTGCATGTCTTACCAGGTCGTCACTCCATCTCGTGGGGGGACGCCCTACACTTCGCCTACCGGTACGAGGCTGCCACTCGAGAACCTTTCTTCCCCATCGGTTGTCGGTTCTTCGAGCTATATGGCCGGCCCATTGCCACTTCAGCTTACTAATCCGTTGGGCTATGTCGGTTACTCTGGTTCTACTGCGGATATCCTCATTCCTGAGTTTATCACGCAGAGAAACTCCGAGCATAGCCCTCTCCATAGCTCGCTGAGCGACCTTGAGCTTCCTCATCCGGCCAGCAGTGAAGGACCACGTCTCAGTTCCGTATGTCATCACTGGCAACACGCACTGGGTGTACAGTCTCGTTTTCAAGGTTTGAGGTATACCTGACGAAAAGATGTGCCGTAATTTCCCGAACGCTGCCCAACCGAGTTGAATCCGTCGATTGACCTCTCGGTCGAAGTTGGACTTACCTAGTCGGACTATTTGTCCCAGGTAAACATACTCGTCAACAACTTCGAGCTTAGTGTTCCCAACAACTACCGGCATAGGTGTGACATGGACATTAAACATGATCTTAGTTTTGTCCATGTTCATCTTAAGACCTATCCGTTGGGAAACACTATTGAGGTCATTGAGCATAGTGCTTAGGTCCTCCAGCGATTCTGCCATAAGGACTATATCGTCGGCAAATCGAAGGTGAGTGATGTACTCGCCATTGATGTTGATACCGTATCCTTTCCAGTCCAGAAGCTTGAAAACGTCTTCCAATGCAGCGGTGAAGAGTTTCGGGGATATGACGTCACCCTGTCTTACACCTCTCTGCAATTGGATAGGTTTCGTACTCTGGTTCTGTACTCGGATAGCCATCGTAGCCCTACTGTACAAGCACTTCAACACTTCGATATACCGACAGTCAACTTGGCACCGCTGAAGGGACTGCAGCACCGCCCAAATTTCGACGGAATCAAAGGCTTTCTCATAGTCCACATACGCCAGACATAGTGGCAAATTGTACTCCTCGGACTTCTGTACAATTTGCCGAAGGGTATGTATCTGGTCTATGGTGCTAAAGCCCTTTCGGAAGCCGGCTTGTTCGGGAGGCTGGAAGTCGTCGAGTCTGCGCGCGAGACGATTCGTAATGACTCTCGAAAACAGCACGTAGACGCGGCTCAGAAGGGAAATCGGTCTGTAGTTTTTCAAGAGAGCGTTGTCACCTTTCTTGAAGAACAAGACCACCGCACTTCTGCTCCACGCCTCCGGTGTAATGCCACCATGGAGGACGGAATTAAAGAGCTTCTGAAGGACTTCAAGTACCGGTTTTCCACCCGCTTTCAGAAGCTCCGCTGTAATTCCATCCTCGCCTGGGGCCTTACCGTTTTTAAGGTGCTGGAGAGCCATTCTAATCTCGCTCAGACTGACGTCCGGGATATCTTCGGAATAGTGTCGGATGAGACTCGCTCTTGGATCGTTACTCACACTTGCGTGTGGCTCCAACGATGACGTGTACAACTGCCCATAGAACCTCTCAATCTCACCCAAAATCTTAGGTGTCCCGGAAACGATGCTGCCACATTCTATCTTCAGCTTTGACAGTTGGCTCTTTCTGGCAGACAGATCTCTGGCAAAGACTTTGGAGCCTTGGTTCCGCTCGATCGCTTCTTCAATACGAGCTGTATTGAAGTTGCGTAAGTCCCGCCGCATGCATTTGGAGATCTGTCTGTTCAGTTGCCTGTATGCTGTCAAGTCTGTTGAAGAATGTAGCTTCATCTCCCGTCTAACAGCCATGAGATTAAGAGTGTGATCGGAGAGTTTTTGTGTTCTTCTGCGGCGGGTCTTGCAGAACTTAGCTCCGACCGCATGGACAGTTTCCACGAGCTTGTCATTCATATCGTCCACTACATTGCAGTCTTCTAGGCACTGAAAACGGTTTTGTAACTCGAGCTGAAAGGTTTCGTGACTTTGGATTAGAGCACGAGGGGGACGGAGCGTTGACTTCATTAGACGAGACCTCTCCAACTTAACGTTTAGGTTCAGTGTGCCTCTAACCATTCGGTGATCGCTACCAGTTTTCACCCTCGCGATCACGGAGACATCACTGAACAGTTGTCGTCTGGTCGTCATAATGAAGTCAATCTCATTTTTTGTCGAACCGTCGGGGCTCGACCAGGTCCACTTCCTGTGGGGCCGCTTCTGGAAGAAAGAGTTCATCATAAAGAGTCCCTCTTTCTCCATGAAGTCGGCCAGCTGCTGGCCCCTTGGGTTCCGTTGCCCTATTCCAAATTTCCCTACTTTCAGCTCACCATTCTCTCTTGTGGCTAGTTTTGCATTAAAGTCTCCCATTAACACCGTATATTGGGCTTTGGAGGAATGCATGGCTCTAGAGATATCCTCATACATTTCCTCCACCTCCTCATCGGGGTGTGCCGAGGTTGGTGCGTAAACCTGTATGACCTTCAGCGAATACCGTTTGGTGATTCTGAGTATAAGGTACGCAACCCTCGTCGACACATTCCCGATCTTTATAACGTTGTTAACGAGAGACTTGTGGACGATAAATCTGACACCTCCTTGGGACAGATGGTCGCCCTCCCGGTGATAGAGCAAGTTGCCGGATTCGAGGATTACCGTGTCCTCCCCCTCTCTTCGGACTTCGGATAATCCTATAATATGCCAGCGCAACTTGTCTATCTCTTCTTCCAGCTCCACGATCTTCTCGTCAGTCCTCAGGGTGCGTGCGTTGTACGTTGCCAGGTCGAGTCGTCTAAGGTGGCAACCGAACCTCCACCGGAGATTCTTAGCACCCCCTGCCCCGCCGTTACCATGGTCGCCACCGTAGCCAGGAATAGCGGGGCCGCCGGGGACTGGGGGCCGTTTCTTTGTTACTGTCATTCATAGGGGGGTATTTGCCATAGTTGCCACGCTTGGCGAGCGGGTTGGCAACCGCAGTTTTTTTTTTATTGTTAGTTTGTTGTTACCAAGAAGATGCTGCTGCCCATCTCCTGCCTGTTTCCCTTTGTCGCCTTTTTCGACACCCACGGGAGGATATGGGGTAGTGGATATTCTTGACCGCCACTACACGGCATTATATATATATATATATATATATATATATATATATACCTATTTATTAATATGTATGTTTATTTTATTATTATTTTTTATGTATTATTGTGGTATTTTAACAAAATATAGTTTAGTTTATTTAGATATTAGTATGTAAGTGTAACATAAAGCGCACCACCTCCTACTGTTCTTAATTCCAGTTTCTCTTTAGCCCAAAGCTTGTCTGGAAGAGATCGCTCTTTAGCGATAAGACCGCCTTATTGTACATACGTATATATTAAGTTTTCTCTGTAATGTATTTATTCGTTGTATATGTGTGGTGTACAATAAAGTATATACTACTACTTTGTGAACAGGCCGCCATCTATCGTCAAGGTAGCTAAACTACATTGCAACATCGATATGGAACGATGCGAGTAGTTTACTATTTATAGGTAGATGGAAAACAGTAAAGTAGGCGGGGCTTAACACCTCCTCACCCCGCAAATTATCACACGTTGTTACATAGTGAAATCTAATTACAACACCTCATCTTTGTATTTGCTCCGTGCTCTACATACATCTTTGTATTTAACAATACTCGTCGAATATAACACCTTCTGGTTTTAAAACGATTAAAAAGGGCAACTTAGGCCCCTTGCATAAGGGAACGAAACACCTGTCCACCGTTACCTGGAATACGTCCTTTCAGTTGCCAAAGTAAAGATGGTGAAGTGAAATGACGTCACCAAGCTCGATGAAATTCGCAACGAATATATACTCAGATATTTGGGTAGTTCCTTTGTTACGAGTAAATGTCCACTCAATTACCAATATGAAGATGAAGAACCTGGTAATGAAACGTCTCCACATGTGACGTCACCAGACTTGATAAAATCCGCAACGAGCATATATGCGAGGGAGCCTAGCTTGCAGGACATCGAAAACAAAATGCAGGCCAGTAGACTGCGATGAACTTGTCACATCAAGAGGGAGCCAACTGTACACATGAGGATCTTAGGTTTGCAGATTTTTGCCTCAGTGTGGTAGAAATAGGTAACAACAAGTCTTATCAGTTTCCGAGCACAGACACAAAGAAATGAAATCGAATTGAAATGAAATGTTTATTGAATTGTGAATTTGATATTTTTATTTATAAAGTGTCATCAAGTTTAACCCTTACCGGTGTAGATGCATCTGAATTAAAACTACTTAGTTAACAAAGATAACTCAAACTAATTAACTATGCTTAAATTCTAAATATTTTTTTATACTGCAAAAGCTTTGAAAATTTTTGAAACTATCGGGTAACGATTTCTTATATTTACGCAAAGACTACACATTGAATAAAACTACTTTTACGGATTCTATCGCGTTTAATTAACTTGTTTTTTATTGATTACCAACGTTTCGGGTACTTTACAGCACCCATGGCGTAAAAGTAGTTTTATTCAATATCGGGTAATGGTTATAAATATCTATGCATATCTTATAATATGAATTTCTAGGCACTAACCATAGTTTCACTCGGGGTTTATACAAAGAAGCCAAACTTGTGCTTTTTCACAGCATATATTTCGGAGAGTATGCGCAGGAAATGCATGACTTAATTCCTCCCTCTTAGTTGCATCATCGGACCACTGGCCTCCACACCTTTGTTATAGTCTTGTCACGCATTTGAACCAAACGGTATAATTTATAGGATTGGAATAATTTATTAGGTGGAATAATTAATAATTCATATAAGTGTCTGTCTTAAATAGGATTATAATGTAGCTTTCAAGGCAAGTGTGAATAGAGCTTTGTTAAGTCAATGCGCTTTATCTATCTTTGGCAGCATCATCAGTTTTAGATAACTCAAATTTATCCTAAATTTGGTCAAAAATTAGAATAAATGATAGTTGATGAAGACCCCAAATACATTTTTGACCTTCCAAATACATTTTTTTTATAGGATAGGGTGACAAACGAGCACACAGTCCACCTGATGGTAAGTGGTTACTGTGATTCATAGACATTTACATCTATCCTCAATAAAGACTCAAGATGCAGATGCGTTGTCACCCGTGAGGACTAAGATGGAATGCCTCTTTGCCAGTAAAAGGGGTCTCTGGTTCTCTACACTCACCATACGAAACACAGCAGCGTTAAGCTGCTATTTTACGCTGGTTTTCTGTGAGAGCGTGGTCCTTCCCCGGTCCAGCCGACCCATTCGTGCTACAACTATACTACTAATATAGCTGCAGCATGGCTCTACCACGTACAAAACATTTCTGAAAATCATAAAAAATTATTTTTAATATGTTCTTAATTTGATACATCACTCCCAATAACCTATGCAATTTTTTATTGAATAAGGAAACAAACGAGCACACAGTCCACCTGATGGTAAGTGAATGTTGTGGTCTATCTTCGTTTGCGAATTAAAATGCAGATACGTTGTCAGCCGTGAGGACTAAGATAGAATACCTCTTTTCCAACAAAATAGGTCTCCGGTTCTCTACACTCACCATACTAAACACATCATCATTAAGCTTTTATTTTACGCTGGTATTCTGTGAGAGCGTCGTCCTTCCCCGGTCGAGCAGACCCATTCGTGCTACAACTATACTATTAATATAGCTGCAGCAAGGCTCTACCACGTAACAAAAAGCTATTTCTTAAATAGAATTTGTAAATAATTGTAACCTATTTCATATTGTATAATGCTACTGTGGAAAAAAACCTCCCGCTGGGTGTTTTTGCTGGTTCTTAACACGTCAGAGGTTTGTTTTCCGAACCAGTGATAAAAGTAACAAATGACTTCGAATAAACTTATTCTAAATTTAAATTAAATAAAAGATATTGTTGTTTTCTAATTCTGGTGGATAGAACTAGGATTTAGTTGAGATAATATTCTCCAGTGCTCATAATTTCCGTAAATGCATGACAAAATACTAATTGAATACTAGCGACCCGCCCCGGCTACTCCTCGATGAGATCTATTAATTCAAAGACAAGTTAATTAATCAATATTTCGTTTTTCCAAAAAAAAACAATATTTCGGATAAAATGTAACCTAGATACCTCCTGGCGCTGAATTTTATATATTTGTAAAGTTTCATCACAATCAGTTCCGCTATTCCGAAGATAAAAATAGACATGCAAACAGACAGACAGACAAAGATTTAAAAATGGTGATTTATGCCTTAATAGCATGTAAATAACCCACTGAATTTAATAGAAGCCAGTTATTACAATATTACAGACAGACACTTCAATTTTATTTATACGTATAGATATTGCATAATTATATTTTCCTTTTGCATTCAATGTTAACGAAGTTTCGCGAACAATCTTGATTTTACAACACAGAAGTTCTAAGTCCATTTAGTGTTAATCATCTGCGACTACATTTTGCTGTATTAATTTTATTGTGCAGCGTCTATCTGCATCGTTCACGTACTCTCCATCTCTTTTTATTAATGGCGGCGCGTTTGATCTCGACTGATTGCGCGCTTTCCAAGCCGGAAACACCGCCATTATCCCATTAGTCTATAGTATATAACCAAGTACTAGCCGGTTGTTCGATTTTGTTGGTCTTCCATATTTATAAAAGGTTATTTGGTTGTCGTTACCAACGCTAATTCAATTTTGCAATGACATTCCAGCTATTATTGAATGGTGAAGTGAATAAACTACCTGCGACTTAAAAACAAATAAAAGGGATTTATTTTCTGCGTCTTGTTCCCGACTCACGCAACACAGCCTAAAACCTGAAGAGAAAACCTCTAGATTTAAATTTTTCTCTGAGAAATACTAGAGAATTAAAAAAAATTAAAGAAATAAATATATTATCTTTGATCTCTGTATATATTTACGAAAATTTAATATATGTTTACAAAAACAAAAGTGATGTGCATTCTGTAAACACCAAGAAGAAACACAAACTAGTAATAACAGTTTCTCGACTCCACAGTCAGTAATTTATTCATGGGACAATGGATACTATATTACAACAGAATCCCAGAAAATATATAAGGTCTCTTTATTACCAAGTTTAAATATTTTATTAATCAAGAACTGTATAAAAAGGGTTATTATACTACAAACGAATACGTGATTGATTATAACCCCTGGGAATGAAACGGTCGCATCAAAATTGTAAAACCTGGGTTTTATTGTATAATTTTACTTAGAAAAAAAATTCCCGCTGGGTTTTTTTACTGGTTCTTCCCAAGACATGTCTTTCAATAAAAATTACTTGTCTATATTGTATAAAAAATACTATTTTATATTCTACAAAATAATATTCACTTTACTCTAAGTAGTGGAATTTTGAATATATAGGATTATATCCTTATGTCTTATCCTTAGGTCTAATTAATTTAATTTCTCTATAATAAAATCTATTCAATTTTATTTAAATTCAAAATAAATATAATCTATTCTCTAATTTCTGTTTAATCTGTTACTGTAACAGATAGCGAGTATGTGTAATTCGTACTCAATAAGGACAAGAATTTCATGACCAGCAGACCTACAACTTTGTTGACATTAAAAGGAGTCACATTGAAGTGCATTGCTTCGTATGCTACATTGCTTTTCTTTAAGAGCAGAAATATTATTAAACATACTACGCGATGTACTAAGAAGTGACTAGTAGACAGACTGGATAGATAATTTAACAATTTTAAAAAGTATTAAACATTTGTAACTTAGCTAAGTAAGACATTTTAAGAGTTCCTTTATTATAAAGTAATATGGAGTTACGAACAGATTCCGACACAGACAAAGAAAAAAACATACGTGTGTATCGTAGAACACTCGGTTGGAACGAAGCTCCTTTCGAAGTATATTACTATTATAAATGAATTACTTGCATCAATTAAAATATAGCGTCATTTAAAATAAAATAATATTTCTTTCATGGCAATATAAGAAAAAGTGCGAGGGAAATTGGATATTATTCCATCTCGCTTCCATATAGCCTCCAAGGCCGTCTACACAACGTCAGAAGGTGTCGTGACAAAAAAATCTTACATTTTTTCTCGCCTAGCCCCCATTCGCCAAATTCGTACCGTCCGACAAAGAACTTCGTTCCAAAAAGGGGAGATCTTCTGTCGGGCAAATGTTCAGATAGTTCAGATTTTCCGTGTTTATAGCGCAATGGAAACTTCTATAGCGTTATTCAAGTTTCAGTTTTTATTCACTTTAAACGTCTTGACAGTGCGATGAGAGCGTCACTCGAGACAATAAGTCACCTGATGATAAGGACATTGAAAAACTTGTGTGAAGCATGTGCAGCCCGGGGTGCAGCCAACGTTCCTCAAGGGTGACAACACATCTGCATTTTGATTCTTAATCGAGGAAAGATGTAGATGTCTATGGACCGCATCATCCACTTACCATCAGGTGGACTGTGTGCTCGTTTGTCACCTATATTCTATTATAAATAATATTATTACCTTTATTTTATAGACTGTTATCATAGCCTTAACTACCACGCATTAAAAACAAATATATACTATCGCGCTTTCATCGAGCTCCATGCAACTAACGTGGCGAAACATTTTAAGCGCTTTTCCTCAATCATCATTAATATTTTCCACCCCATAATTTTACCGCGCTCCAGTTATCTTAACAACACTCCTGTCTATGCGAGGTTCAATGTACATAAGCTGCAACTGATTATAAACACCACAGGAAACTAACAGCTGCATAGTCTGCATCAGTACCTTGGGGTACTGTACGTGGCAGAGCCACGATGCAGCCATAGTATGGTTGTAGCACGACCGGGGTAGGAACACGCTCTCACAGAATACCAGCGTAAAATAGCAGCTTAATGCTGTTATGTTTCGTATGGTGAGTATAGGAGAACTGGAGACCTATTTACTGGACCCGACGCATTCTATATTATTCCTCAAGCGCGGCAAACTCATCTGCATTTTGATTCGTAATCGAGGATAAATGTAGATATTTATGGGACACAGCATCCACTTACCATCAGGCGGACTTTGAGCTCATTTGTCACGTTTATACAATAAAAAAGAAAAAATTTAACTACGGAAGATTCTAGAAAGTTCTCCTGGCTTCCGACAGATGGCGGTATAGCCAACTAGTTACGTTAGACGTAAATCTTGAGACATCCCAACAAAAGCAGCCCGTAAGACAAAACATTTCTGGACTGGGATTCAATACTGCTACCCGCAATGTAACAGCTCTAAACTCTGACTACTAGACCAAGTACTCACCATACACAATATAACATTCATTGTAACAGAAACCGGAACTAAACTTTCGTACACTACGAGTAAATCCACAACAAAAGCGAAAAGTAGGATTCGAAGCCACGACCTAAAGCAGTATCTTTGAGACCAGCACAAACAATTGTGTTGGTCAACGACCCACATATAATAGAGAATGCGTGTACGTTGGTCGCACTTCTATATATGCATTATGCACCCCGCATATGGTCTAAATCTACATACATGTAAAAATGTCCCGCCTTAATTTTCTACGTCTTGCTTAGAATTTAAAAAATTTCGAAATACAAGTTCCCTTACGTTCAAACAAACGTTTGGAGTAGGAGGATTTGGTGTAAATTTACTTAAATTAATGTAAATGATATTAAAGTGCCTTTCAAGAACATGTTCTTATGCATAGTTTGCTTGTTGGTAAATTTAGCGCGAAGGACCATTTGAAAGGGAGGTTTAAGTTTCAATAAATGAAATCCTTGACAAATATTTACTTTGAACTGTACCATATTTTTATTATTACATAATACATAAATAAATTAATATTTTAATTATTAAATTATACCAAGAAAAAACTTTATAGTAATGTCTTTTGCTGACATTTTAAGGATAAATTTCATGACTTTTTCATTACGAAAAAGAAATTAGATGTAAGTATTGAAAATAGTGCAAGAAGAGAGTCAATTTCAAGGTCAATGGGAACAGAGTACCGAGCTTAAATATTATGTAATACTAGCTGTTCCCCGCGACTTCGCCCGAGTGGAATTTTTTTCAACGAACCCTAAAATAAAAGTAGCCTAAGTTAATTTTACGTGGTAGAGCCATGCTGCAGCTATATTATGGTTGTAGCACGAATGGGTCGGCTCGACCGGGGAAGTACCACGCTCTCGCAGAATACCAGCGTTTCCTGGAAACGAGGCATTCCATCTTAGTCCTCACGGGTGACAACGCACTGCATTTTGATTCTTAATCGAAGATAAATGTAGATGTCTATGGGCCACAGCAACCACTTACCATCAGGTGGACTGTGTGCTCGTTTGTCACCCTTATTCTATAAAAAAAATCCCTATAACATCAGCTATCTGCCAGTAAAAGTCCCATCCAAATCGGTTCACAGGTAAATGCGCGATGCGTGTTCACGTCGCTCGCATATGACAGATTTTTTTTTCAGACTTACTTAACATTTATCGTTATATTTTGGCCAATTTACGCAATAATTTTATAAATTATAGCTTATGTATTGTTCCGATATATGAGCTATATTATTATAAAGTTTCATTAAAATCCATTTAGTAGTTTTTGCGTGCAATAGTAACAATCCATACATCCTCACAAACTTTCATACGCCTACGCCTAGGTAGGTATTTGTTTATTAATGTGGCATTATTTGAATTCAAGATTTTTTTTATAGAATACGGGTGACAAACGAGCACATAGTCCACCTGATGGTAAGTGGTTGCTGTGGCCCATAGACATTTACCTACATCTTCGTTTGCGAATTAAAATGCATATGCACCGTTGTCAGCGGTGAGCTTTAAGATAGAATGCCTCTTTTCCAGTAAAATGCGTCTCCGGTTCTCTTCACTCACCATACGAAACACAGCAGCATTAAGCTGCTATTTTACGCTGGTATTCTGTGAGAGCGTGGTCCTTCCCCGGTCGAGCCGACTCATTCGTGCTACAACTATACTACTAATATAGCTACAGCATAGCTCTACAACGTACAAGATAAGATAATCATAAATTTGTCGCTTTTAAAAAAAATCTGCTAGCTTTTCGGATAAAATATAGACTAGATCACTACTGAAGTTGCTCCCTATCTGTTCATCAAGTTTCATCACAATCGGTTCAGCCATCCCGATAATTAACCCGGACGGACAGACAAAATTTTAAAAATACTTACGTCTTAATGGCACGCATATAACCCCCTCAACGCAATATAAAGCAGCCATTTTGATATTATAGACGCTTCAATTTAATTTATATGTATAGACTAGCTGTTCCCCGCGACGTCGCCCGCGCGTAATTTATTACGATTGGATTTCATGGGTCATAGGTTTTCGCGCGGAACCCTAATTCTTTTTCTGAAATAAAAGTAGCTTAAGTTACTTCTTATAAAATCAGCTATATAAAGCTGTTATTTTGACATTACAACCACACACTTCAATTTTATGTATTTGTATAGATAACGTAAATGGGGCCTTGCTCTACGTAAAGGTATTAAACCTATTTAGTTAAAGTTAGAAAGTAAAACATTATCTAATTACATAATTTCATCTACGTCGTTAAAGCCATTTATTTATTTAAACTTTATAGTTATTACTTTAATAAATAAGGTAAGTAAGGGCGGATTTAATGTCTAACGGCATTCTCTGCCAGTCAACCTGTTATATGTATGTATATACAATTATATATACACACACGCACAAATACACACACAAGCCGCTTCCCCATCGCAAAATGCTTACATAGGGTGTGTTCCGATATACACCGTGACCACTGTAAGGTGTGACGTCAATTCAGTATACAGCGAAGCCGTTCTTTTTTAGTTTGCTATACTGGCTACAGTTTAAAACGGAACGCGGTCCAGTATACAGTCATCCCCTTTTTTCGACACTGTTTTCAAATGATAATATTTATCACGTACACGTTTTCTGTTCAACAAAAAAAATATTTGAATGTTGTTGCTTTTAAAACTTAATGTCCGATTTTATTTGAATAACAATATTAATTAATAATAATAATAACAACAATCATTCGTGGAAGCTGTTAAATCTCTAGGCGCTGTTATATTTTTTAATCAGGCGATCAAAGTACTGAGAGCACCTTACCTCGAAGGCGCCAGTACTCACAGCACAAAAATGGAATGGAATTATGACGTCGTATATTCCCCTAGGGTACTGCGGCGGTATACTGACAGTTCATAACGGAACGAATTTTTCACCAGTGAGAGCACTGACCAGTGCTCGCAGTGTATATCGGAACACACCTATAGTATTAAGATTGTACTGTACGGAGAGGCGAATAAACAAAACTCAACACCTGTCGCGCGCCGCAGGAATGTGTGCCAAGGATATGTCGACGAACCCCAGTAGGCTTGTTCGCACTCCGCGTTCACAGGGGCCGGGGCTTGTTAATCAATAAATTTAATCTGTGTATTTATATATGTTTTATTATTTATCGTCGTTCAAATTTTACTAAATTGTATTAATCACTAACTGGACCGGCAGTCGTCGTTCTGACTTTTTCCGATAGGTGGCGCGTTGACCGGAGACCTATTTTATTGGAAACTAGTTGTTCCCCGCGACTTCGCTCGCGTGTTAGAGTTTTTATGTTTTTGCGCGGAACCCTAATAATTTTGCTAAAATAAAAGTAGCTTAAGTTACTCCTTATGAAAATAGCTATCTGTCAGTGAAAGTCCCGTCAAAATCGGTCCAGCCGTTTCGGAGATTACCCGGAACAAACAGACAGACAGACAGACAAAAATTTTAAAAAATGTATTTTAGTTGTAAGTACCGTATTTACTTTCATATGCATTTAGTAAAAAACTTTAATTTTGACATTACAAACAGACACTTCAATTTTATTTATTTGTATAGATGAGGCATTCCATCTTAGTTCTTAGGGTTGACAACACATCCGTTTTTTGATTGTTAATCGAGGATAAATGTTCTTAAAAACTTTTTAATTGACTTACTAAGTAATAAATAAATTACTTGATAGAGAATATTTCTTCACAAAGAATAGCCGTGCTACAAATATATTATGCTTAAAGCACGTATGACCGGGGAGAACCACGTTTTCACAAAATACCAGTGTAAAATAGCAGCAGCATTAAACTGTGTTTCGTATTTTGATTTCGCGTTTTCTGGAAACGAGGCTTTCTATCTAAGTCCTCATGGATGACAAAGCATTTGCTTTTTGATTCTTAATTGAGGATAGATTTAGATGTGTATGGACTACAGTATCCACTTACCATCAGTTGGACTGTGTGCTTGTTTGTAAACCTTATTTCTATTAAAAAAACCGTGTTTGATCCCCGCCATTCCAGCCAGTACACAATCGTCTAAAATAATTAAAAACAAAGTTTCTTTTTACACCGAATTAAATGACTCCTGACGGAAGCAATAATAACGTTTCTAGCAAGTCGGACGTCCCGCTGTTTGGCGTGCATCGTCCGCGCTAAGTTTTTTACCCGGCGTTGCGCGTTCCGCTCTCATAATTCCGCGCAATTAACTCTTTATTAAATGTACCCATCGTGACGATCAACCGCGTCTGTATGTTTGTTGCGCGTGACTTATGTCCATATTTGTCTTTGTTTATTTGTACAAGACTTACAGTTATTACAGTGTACATACTACTTTATATAGCCGTCCCCACTGCTGGGCTGGATTATGCAACAATTAGTTCTAGTCATGTTGGCGGACTTCAGGTGTCTTCGAGATATTTTAGTACCTAAGACAAGCAGGTTTCCTCACGATGTTTTCCTTCACCGTAGAGTACGGTAAATCAGCACTTAAAATTTCAATTAAGAATTTCATTTATGCCGACAGGAGATCGAACCCGATTTACTCGCATACTTTATAATTGACAAAATCTTCGCAATGTGGCAACAGCAACAACAGTGGACTTTCAAAAGCTATAGTGGATGGAATGGATGGAAGAGCAGGTTTCCTCACGTTGTTTTTCTTCAACGCACAGCACGGTGAATCAGCACTTAAAATTGCAAATAAGAATTTAATTGATGTCGAAAGGGAATCGAATCCGGTTTGCTCTCGTACTTTATATAATTAACGGCTAACGTTTAGCTCCTGAGCTTCCACTGATACTTCACGATGGATTTCGTGGCGCGGGGGGGGGGGGGGGGATCACCGTCAACTTCCTGACTCCGGGTTACGACTGATAATTATTTGAGACAAAAATTTTGGAACTTGGGACCTCATGATATACAACCGCCTTTACGATCTCTAGACCAACTAGGCAGTGACAGCAACCGTAAATTAATAATAGCAATGCGCAAAAATGCATTACTATTATTTGATTACTATCGCGTTCATTAACTCGATTTGCGTGAGATAATGCAACAATTCGCTATTGTACGCCTGCGCTGTCTCGGTGATTGATGTGAGTGGGCTTTGTTTGATAGATCTTGAAACTCTCCGACGATGCATACTGTACAATAAATACGTTAGTCTGAGAACTTAATATATTTAAAAACATCAATAAATCCATAATTTTTAAGTACTTATGATTAATAAAATAATAAAAAAAAAACTATAAATATTACTATATTATAACCAGAATACCAGCGTAAAATAGCAGTTTAATGCCGCTGTGTTTCGTATGGTGAGTGTAGAGAACCGGAGACCCTTTTTACTGGAAATGAGCCATTCCATTTTCGTCCTCATGAGTGATAACGCATCTGCATTTTGATTTGTAATAGAGGATAAATGTGGATGTCTAGGAGCCACAACAACCACTTACCATCAGGTGGACTGTGTGCTCGCTTGTCACCCTTGTACTATAAAAAAAAATATGATTTCCTACTTTTGCGCGAACACTACACGTTTACATGAAATTACTTTTATGGATTTATCGCGTGTATTATATTTTCTATTTCCGACGTCTCGCGTATTTTACAGCAGCCATGGTCATAGGGGGACATAGTCAAATTAAACTACCAGACGCACCAACAATTTTAATATATCTTTTTTTATCAGTTATTGGGTTGGTAATAAAATCAGTCATTGGATTTTTGTGTTAAGAAATTCCACTAGCATCCCAAAGTCAGGAAGTTAGCGGTACTTCACCTCCGTGCCTCGAAAAGCACGTAAAGTCGTTGGTTCTGCGCCTGATCTCTCTCCAGTCGTGTCGGATTCGCCATCGGAAAATGAGAGTGAGGGAACAGAAAGTGCACATGTACTCACGCATACACTTGGGCACTATAATCCTGCCTTGCGTTGCTAGTCTCCGTTGAGTCTGGCCCCGTGACCAAAATTCGGTCTGGAGGACATTATCTACCACGAATCTTACCACGTAATATGCAGGATATTTATAATAATCAACTTACACATATGTACTCTAGTTGTGTAAAAAACAAAGAAATATCCAAAGACATTAGAGCAGGAATCTACGGCGTAGAACGCGCAATTGTTAACCGACACACCTTTTCATTGTCTCGCTGCTTATATTACGTGTATCGTGCGATGTGGGAGCCAACGGGATTCCTATCGGTAATCGGTTTACCGATTCAACACGTTACGGCTGCGAAAAACCGGAAAAACAGCGTTCATGTCCCCCACGGTTCTATCGCGTGCATTTGATACGCTTGATCACCAGAACGCAATCGTTAGGAGGTCTATTGTGAATTATACATGATGTTTAACTGCTATATATAACATTTTATATAAACTATTTAATAATGCTACCGACTGCCCAAATCTGCTAAGTAAATTTTCCATAAAGGTGCACGGCTACCTCGTCATCTAATTGGAATACTTAAAGTAAATAAATTAATAATTTGTGTTTTATGATGGTGCGGAACCCTTCATGAGTCCCGCTGTGTTTCTTGCTGGTTCTTTCCAGAACAGTTGTATTTTTCTTTATTAACCAGTGGTAAATTAAGCATAAAAGTGACTTTCAATAAGTATTATTTAATATCTATATTGAATAAATAAGTTTCTATTTCTATTTCTTGAAACATGAAATAGATTTATGCCTTTTTTCGATGTAAATAATACATCGTGTTCACATTATATCTACATTTTTAAATTTATTTATTTATTTCCGCATAACAATGAACTTACATAAATGATATCTTAATATATATGTCAAAATATTTCATCTAAGATTATTTTATCAGAACTTTTGACTTCTCCGTGGTAGCTCAGATGGTTAGCGCTCGCTATAAATTTCACAAAACGCAGGCAACCCGGGTTCAATCACCGCTGCCACCAACTAAACTGTTGATTGCAATTTTAAGTGCTGATTTACCACGTGCTCGGAGGTGAAGGAAAACATCGTCAGGGAACCTGCATGTCTGAGAAATAAGAAAAAAACATTTCGCACAGATGTGAAGTTCGCAAACACGCATTGGGGCAGCGCGGCGGATATTTCCTCGCCCAGCTGTGGGACGTATATATAGGCTGTAACTTTAACTTTAAACTAGACAGGGCCTGTATCATAAAAGTCAGTACACTTCTTAAAGGCAGTGTCAGTTGCACAAGTACAGGTTAGCAAGGTATAAATGATAAATTAATTAACTTGTTACGTAGCAACGAAATGAAATAAAAAGGAGAAATGGGGTTGTTATAAACTAATTTGCTTAATTTCGCGTAAAGAAAGAAAATGATGTGTCCTGCCCAGTTTTAAGAGGGCCTCCCACCGTCCCTCAATCGCGCGCACTATACCCGTCGCCGTTAATCCCAGCACTACCACCCCCAGCACCAGCACACTAGGCACGACACACCACTCTCGAAAATACGACACATGTTTCGCCTCTACACGAGGCATCCTCAGGTGAAGTAGACTCTGCGGAGGCTGGCCGCTAAGTGAGCGGATTTCCGCAAAGTAACGCCTGATTCTATCAATTATCTTAAAAAGGGGAAAAATAAAACACAACCAAATGTGTGATTTTATGTTCGTGTGTGTGTGAGTGAATATGTAAACAACGGTCAATAAAATATATCTTCAAACAATATATAATATTTTCTAATTAAGTATTATATTATTATATACTCGTGGACAAATTTAGAGGAACTCATAAAAAAAGGTTTAATTTCTTCTGTTGTAACTATCGTGCGTACTGGCCACAAATATTAGTAAATACTATGAAACAAAAGAAAGTTGTCCTTGAGTGTTAATACTTGTATCTTAGTTGTGAACAAAACTCACCGTGCTAGCCGGGTGTGCAGGTAGCAGTACAACGGGCGGTGGCGCCATTTTCCTAGGTTTTCTGACGCCCTTAGGTCTGCGACGGGTGGTGGCCAGGACTGACTGGTGCCGTCCTAGCCAGTGCGTCACCAGCTTCTCCTTGCTGTTCGCGCTGCCGAACTCTGCTTCCTCCTTCTTCAAGAATATAATAGAAAATATATTATTCAATATAGATTATTATATTACATGTACCGTGTAGTGGCAGTTTAAGAATATACACTACCCCATATCGTTTCGTGGGTGTTGTAAGAGGCGACTCTTCCTCATAACAACTCAATATAATAAAAAAACAAGTGCCAAGTGCTTTTTATTATTATTATTTACTAGCTGACCCGGCGAACTTCGTACCGCCTAACAGTCGATTCTTTAAATTTTTTTTAATACTTACCCTGCTATTCGGGACAGCGGGTCAGCTAGTAAGATAAAAAAAGAAAAAAGAAAGTTAATAAGTCAACAATTACATTATGTCAAAAAAATTTATATAAATTATAAAACACTATTGACAAATATTGACATTAATATTTATACGATACTAACGTCACTCAATTGTTTTACCTTCCCTGAACCCCTCCACTAACACTTAAACTTTATGGTATGGTATTAAAGTTCAAATTGACTTTTAAGTATTATTACTATGTTTTATTTGTATGGGAATTTAGAAAAGTGTTGGTTTTAGACTTTTTCCAGGCAATTTTTTAAAATTTTCTCTCCGTAAGAACCATCTTCGTACTTCAAGGAATATTACAAAAAAAGAATTAGCGAAATCGGTTCCGCTGCTCTCGAGATTTGCGCTTAGCAACACATTCAGCGATTCATTTTTATACTATAGATTTGTTATCAGGAGCTACTGCTGCTGATCTCCTGTTACATTTTCCTCTATTTCTCGATGATATAAAGCCTAAAGCTTTTAAGTATGGTGTAGTGAGGGAGCCACGGGAAGATTTAAGGTAGTAAATATCCTTAAACTGCCACTTCAGAGCATTTCAAAAATTACATCTCATTGTAATTATTAAAAGTGAAAATATTATGAAACTTGTTTTTTTTTACAATTTAAAGCGCTTTCATGAGCTTGTTCCGTGTAAGTTTAAGAGTTTTAGTAAACAAATCTCGTGGCTTGATTTTCACCCAATTACAATACCCAATTTTTTTTAATATGAAATTTTTAAATGTAATGATTTTTAATTTTAGATATCCTTGAATTTCAGTTAATCTCAAACGTTAAAAGCTATATCTATGCTTTTCTGATTTGTTTTTTTCATCTAATAAAATATATTTTGTACTTGATAGAGCCATGCTGCAGCTATATTAGTAATATAGTTGTAGCACGAATGGGTCAGCTCGACCGGGGAAGGAACACGCTCTCACAGAATACCAGCGTAAAATGGCAGCTTGACATTGCTGTGTTTCGTCTGGTGAGTGTAGAGAACCGGAGATCCTTTTTACTGGAAACGAGGCATTCCATCTTAGTCCTCACGGCTGATAACGCATCTGCATTTTGACTCACAAACGAGGATAGATGTAGACATCTATGGGCCACAGCAACCAATTATAATCAGGTGGACTGTTGTCTATAACCCGACTGCTTCATTGGTCTAGTGCTCATAAACGCGATTTCTGATCATGAGGTCCGAAATCCGTGGGTTTGAATCCTGGTTCGGGGCAAAACCAGTTTTTGGGTTATTCTGCAAAAAAATCTCAGTAGCAGCTCGGAGTCAGGGATTTGGCGATGTTCCACCCACGTACCTCGGAAAGTACGTAAAGTCGACTATGAAAATGAGAGAATAGAGAGTGCACCTGTCTGTGCGCATACACTTGGACACTATAATCCTGTCCTGCGCTGATAGCCAGCCTGCGCTGCTCCGTTGAGACCGGCCGCCGTGATCGAAGTCGGTCTGGAGAACATTATTAATTTCTTTTTAACCAGTGTGATTTGTTATAAAAAAAGAAAACACTCACTTTCTTTTTCTTCAGCGTCCCGCCCTGCAACTTTATCTCAAGCTCCTTACAGAGCTCGTGGTTTCTCATCTTTTCAATATCGTGGACCTTCTTGACTTCGTCCACATGCATGACACACTGCTGCACCTTGAAGGCAGGGTCGAACTGGTTGTGGTTGTAGGCCTGCTTGGGCCTGAAGCATGGACAGACCCTCTTGGACAGGTGGTAGATGCTGACAATGCATATCAAGCAATGCACTGTCGCAATAATGAGGAGTGCTATGTTGGTGAGTACTGGAGTCCAAGCTTGCATTTCATCCTATGAAACAAAAATTATTCGAGTTTTAACCAATCATCCCATAGTTTTTATGTAGTGTATAACCAAAGTAATCGACATAGACAGGATCTGTAAGCTGAAGTGGCAATAAGCCAGCTAAAAAAACGGCAACCAAGTTTTTTTTTATATCGAAAGTATTGTTTTTAAATTTTTTGTAATGACAACTCTGGGACCTAAAATACAAGTCTGGCTTAGTTTGAAAACCAATGACTGTATATTTTGTAATGAATGAGCAGAGACCAATAAAAAAAAAGATATAAGCTATTCCCTAAGTAAGAAATATTTATCCTCATCATAATGCTTAGCAAATTAAATGGTAGTTACATATAGGAATGGGTCGTTCAAGTATTACGTAGGTAAGCTTTTAGTGATATAAAATATTTAAGCCCCTTACATATGCCATCTATATAAGACAATCTCAAAACTAAAAATGATAACAAACGCAAAATTTTTTTGTTACCTTTCATTAAACTTCTATAAAAATTTAAATTTAAAACCAAATTATTTTTATAACTGAAAAATTAACCATCGTTCATTCGTCACGGACTTTTTTTTGTAATTAACACACATTACTTTGATTCGGTGGGATTATTGACGTAATTTTCATTCAGTCATACAGCGTCTTCGTTCCCATCTTCATCTCATATTAATCACAACAGTTCGTCATTAACGCCGCAAAGGGACGAACCTCAATTTTTCAAAAAAATACGGGAGAGAATTAAAACATTTATTATTCCCCGATCACTAACTTTTTTTCATAAGTAAATTAAATATATTATACTTAATGGAAAACTACAAATAATATTAATTTTCTGATGAAAAAAGCTAGCAATCGGGAAATAATGTTTTCTTGCTAGCCTGTAATTTTTTTGAAAAATTGGGGTTCGCGCCTTTGCGGCGTCAACGACGAATTATTGTCCGCTTTGAGCAGTTATAAGCGTTGAGCGAAGTTTTCAAATTCTAGGAAAACGATTTCTTTTTTATATGAA
Organism: Parnassius mnemosyne; assembly: GCA_963668995.1. NCBI lineage: Eukaryota > Metazoa > Arthropoda > Insecta > Lepidoptera > Papilionidae > Parnassius > Parnassius mnemosyne. The sequence continues at coordinate 4,769,413 of CAVLGL010000093.1, read as the reverse complement.
ATTAGAAATTAAATTCGTAATAAAATTCATAAAATAATATGTAAAGTGATAATGTTATTAAAAACAATTTTTTTTTTCATTTTATGTAACATATATAATATCCCCCTCACTCCGTTTGTCATCAAAAATAAGGAAAAAAATTACGTCCCCTCCGCCCCTCCGCTACTTGGCCTGCTTACGTAATACTAAAACGAATTTACTTAACATAGTTGCTTTAAAATCCTTGACAAAAACACATTGCAAAGCTTAATATCGGCAATACGAAAGTAACTCGACATTTTATTCTTGCATTGCTTCATTGTAACTCAACTTATCACATTTATGAAATAACCGTTACCTTGTTAACAAAGTGCTATGACAATAGGACTGCAGAATGCACCAGACGTTTCCCAAGCTAAAGCACTAACGGTTCGCGACTAGCTAGTCTCAATGCTAGCAAGTTGCAAGATTTGTTTTACATATGCAACATTTGATATATTACATGGCTGCAGACGTTAGAAATTTTTAAACGATTTCATATAAAGGCTCTCAAGTACTCAATTCGACTATTTTTTTGTATTTATAATATTATACTATATTTTCGTCAATTGTGAACCGACTTTGATGATTCCTTTTTTATTAAATACTTTATAATTCATCGGTGATCTTATATAAATTTGGAGAAAAAGTTTCATCCTTAAAAATGACAAATGGATAAAGTTCCAAGACTTTGTTTGCATAACAATGTTTAAATAACATTGAAATTATAATATGCCTTAATCCACTCAAAAATAGCTTTTAATAGACAAGTGGTAAAATTAAAAAAAAAATTGTACAACCGACTTCAATATAAATAAAATGAGAATATTATCAATGTAGTCAAAGTCAATTTAATATGCATTATTAAGAATTACTCTAAAACTACTGGTCAGATCTTGATTTTATATGGGAATATTGTCGCTTTTAGGTGTCAGTGTGCGCGCGCATCGTAACAACTTCATGGTGTCGTTTTTAGGCGTTAGTGTGCGCGCGCATCGTAGAAAATCACTCTCATCTTTTTACCCAAACGCCTCAAAAGAAGTATAACTTCAAAAATTCTGAGGTAACATATATAAAAAATACAGCTGAATTGAGAACCTTCACCTTTTTTCGAAGTCGCTTGAAAACCTACTTTAACCAACTCAAAAGATTAAAACAATATTAACATTCTGAAGTCGGCCTTTAATCCTTCTCATGTGTATCATTCTCTTCATTTATGGGTGTTATATAAATTTAGAGAAGAATTTTCACCCCTAAAAGGGGCAAAATGGGGATGAGGTTTTTATTGAAATATTTATATGACATTGAAATTGTGAGATGCCTTAATCCACTCAAAAATAACTTTTATTAACATTAAAAACCTACTTCAACCTACCACTTACAATCAAGGCACAGACAAAGTCATAACTATACCGTTACCGTTACAGTCTATTAAAGTCTACTGTTGAACACAGGCCTACCCCATAGATTGGCTCATAGGAAAGATATTTGCCACAGTTACCACGCTTGGCAAGCGGGTTGGCAACCGCAGTTTTTTATTTTTAGTCGTTATTAGGAAGACACTGCTGCCCATCTCCTTAAATGTTTCTCTCTGTCGCCTCTCACGACACCCACGGTATGATATGGGGTAGTGGATATCATTACACTAGACGGGTAGATTAAATTTAACTGATTCTTATTTACGTAAGCGACGAATTTTCCAAAAATCACCGTTACCATCACATTCTGTCGCCATATCGTTGCCCTCTCTCTTTTATTTGAGGTCTCTCTGTACGCAGACATTACAATGTCTTTAAAAGCTCATCTCTTAAATTCGAGGTTCCCACACACGCCGGTCAAGGTTCTCGACCGCTCGATGTGGTGACGGTAATCGCTCAGCGACTAAGGTGACAATACTTTTACTGTCAATGTACAGTCCACTATATTTTTCATACTACAGCTCACTTAGCAGTCAACCATCGCCGTGTCTATTTCTTCGAATGATGCCTCGTTTATAAATATTATCGACGTATATTATCGACGATGGTATGCCTTGCCAAGTGTAGTGGTGTTGGGATTAGTGGTGACGGGGATAATGCACGCTATTGAAGTAGAGCGGGAGGTGCTCCTCAAACTGTTACTACTAGTCATTATATTTTTAACGCGGATCTTAGCTATTTATATTTAATGTCTTTTATTTAATAGTCCACTTTAGTTTACAGAGTTCTTTAAGGTACTTCCTTTTGTATGTATCGGGCCTACATGTGACTTAGTTGGACATAGCCTGGTATATGCGTTTGAGGACAATTTCTAAATAAGATATCAAACTGACATTATTGATTGAAATCATTATGCATACGTGGTAGAGCCATGCTGCAGCTATATTACTGGTATAGTTGTAGCACGAATGGGTCGGCTCGACCGGGGATGGACCACGCTCTCACAGAATACCAGCGTAAAATAGTAGCTAAACACTTCTGTGCTTCGTATGGTGAGTGTAGAGAACCGGAGACCTCTTTTACTGGAAAAGAGGCATCCCATCTTAGTCCTCACAGGTCGAAATTGCTTTTTAAATTTCTGATGTACTATAAAAGAACTTGCCATAAAATTAGTTTACAAAACGATAGTGAGCAAATCTTGTGTGCCTATGTATATTAAAACTCCTTTACGATTCCATAAATATTCCGAATATAGAACTAATTTATCCCTAACAAAAATACAAAAGTCCTAATCACAACCTCTAAATCCGTTGTTTCAAATATATTTACTAAATTAATTATCTTTAAACCGTCAGATAAAAGTTATCCACGAAAAAATAATAACATGACTAAGGGTGAAACAATAATTATATTCTTAGAAATTAATCGTCATTTATTCGAGAATAAATCAATTTATGTTTGACCATTTTCAATTCTAAGAATAGTGTAGGCTCGCTTTTTCGCAATAAGTTACTAGGCTACCCTTTTGCACAGAATAACCGAGTTAATATAAAACTGTAACAATTGAACTATTTTATTCATTAACATTTAGTTACCGTGCAGAGGTGGTGTAAGAATATTCACTACCTCATATCATCCTGTAGGTGTCGTAAGAGGCGACAGAGGGAAACAAATCAGGAGATGGGCAGCAGCGTCTTCGTAATAACTGCTAAATATAAAAAAAAACTGCGGTCGCCAACCCGCTTGCCAAGCGTGCCAACTATGGCAAATATACCCCCTATGATGCAAGTATGTGGGAGGCCATGTTCTGGGGCTATAACAGTACTATATAATGAATTCTTATATTTACGCGAGGTCTACACATTAAATGAAACTAATTTTACGGATTTTATAGCGTTTAATTTAACTTCTTAATTCCCGACGTTTCGGGTGCTTTACAGCAGCCATGGTCACGGAGGGGACTGAGGTGTTTGACGTCCCGATGTCATAGTTAGCCCGGCTACCTTCAGTTTTTGAATATTCATTTTTTGTCCGATCTACGCAGAATGAGCTTACAGTATCTTGAAGTCTTGCAAGGGAATTAAAAAGTTAAATTAGACGCAATAAAATCCGTAAAAATCAGTTTCATTTAACAGTAACTATACTTTTGAATTTATGTTCTACTTAAAATTTTATCTTGGGATTGAAAAATGGACCCTAAAGCGTGTACACTCTAATCGCTCCCTGCACGTTCCGAACTCTCAACAACTGCGCATGCGTGATCAACTGATTGCTTTAATTTGACAACAGTAATGTAACTCCAAATAACAATGTTACGTTTGAATTATTGAGTCGCATGTTGACATCAGGGCCGCGGTAGATTAGGAATACGTGGGAGACAAATAATACAATTTCGTAATACGCGAGCAAACCGAGTTCCGATTTGTTTTAACTGTGCCAATCAGGTGTAACGCTCTTACTCCTCCTCCTCCACCTCTTTAGTGTCTGCTGTTGATGAAATTAATATCATCATCATCGAATAACCTTTATCTGGGAAGAACTAGCAAGAAACTAGATCCATCCATTACAGCCTATAAAAGTCGCCTGCGGAACATAGGTCTTTTTCATAATTTGCCTTTTGTTATATTTGCCACGCTTGGCAGAATGGTTGGCAACGGCTGTTTTTTATAATTTTAAATTATTATCAGGAAGATGCTGCTGCCCGTCTTCTGTTACAGTTTTCCTCTTACGACTCCCGCGGGACGATAAGAGGTAGTGATATTCTTACACCGCCGCCACAGCCACTACGTGATTAATAAGCTAATATAAGTTATATAATTAAATAAAATTCCATTTAGAAACAGCTTGGAAGCGATCACCTCATTCATAATTATTACTATCAACGGAAATGAAAACGTATCTGTCGCCTTTTTGTTTAAAGATGGCTGCTGTTTTCCATGATACAAAATTCTGATAGGTTGTCACCTTCGAGGACTAAGATGGAATGCCTCGTTTCCAGATTAAAAAGGATCTCCGGTTCTCTACACTCACCATATGAAATACAGTATTCTGTAAGCGCGTGATGCATAACCTCTCAACTGTCAACCGGCCTCTATAAGGTTGGAGTAAAATAACGCGCGTATGTCAAGCGCCTTCTGGAGGTCGATCGGCTCCGACGTATTTCAATGTGCTAAATTGCCTCTTAAGATATCTATTTCTCCACTTACCTCAAAGGTTGTCTGCGGTGGAGGTTGGCGCATGGAATCCCGCTGCAGACCAGTGGCCGCCAGTACTGCAGCACTGTTTCCACATGCTAGGCAGAGCAGCGAGAGTGCCAGAAACGCTGTCAGCATTGGACCACTCCTATGGACAGAAGGACAGGGTTAAGAAAAAGTATTTTTATATGGCAAGTAATCCTGCAAATACATTTTTTCCTGATCCATAACATCTCTCACATTTCTGAGAGAGTTGTGTATCAGGAAACATTCTGCCGAATTCATGTTGGCAAACGTCATATCAAGAAAATACCATTGTCATTTAAATTGCTAATCAATGTAATATTAATATTATTGGTTTGCTATATTTGAATTTGTAACATATTCTAAATGCACGTTTACTAATACTAATTACAACCGATGGGGTTTCTCTAATGGCGGCCTCGTACCGGCGGGCGAAGTGTAGGGCTACCCCCCACTAGATGGAGTGACGACCTGGTACTACATGCAGGAAGTCGATGGATTCAATGAGGGCATCCTCGACTTTTTCTGCCACCAGGGCGGCGCCACTTAAAATTGAGGTGTAATATTTGACAGATTACATAGCGGTGAAGTTAATTTGTTCTGAAAATGTAAAGGTTAAGGTTTCTTTCTGTACTATTATATCTATTTCATATTTATAAGATTAAAAATAAATAAACAAAACCACAGATATTCATAAAAGTAGAAAAAATAAGAAAAAGTTAAAAACGTGCAATAAATTAAAGAGCAAATCACTGAGGCATTGTTTTGTGTATTAATAATACTCTAGAAACTGATAAACTGATAGAACTGATAAACTGATAACAGTGGTAGAGCCACGCGGCAGGTTTTGCTGTCGCACGGATGGGCCGGCTCGAACCGGGGTGGTACCACGACCTCACAGAAAACCAGCGTGAAGTAGAGGTTTACCTCTGCGTTTCGCTTGGTGAGTGAAGGTGGCCGGAGGCCCTTTTTACTGGTAATGAGGCATTCCATCTTAGTCCTCACGGGTGACAACGCATCTACATTTTGATTTGTAACAGAGGATTTCTTTCCTCGCTCAAAGGCTAAGTATAGCCATTCAGCGGGGAAACGCAGCCAACGTTCTTGGCACGATACCGCGGGGAGTAGGACTATATGATAATTATGTTTCTAGTTTTAGTTTTTTTTTATTATCATAGTCTAGAATTACAGCCGTGGTTTACTATGACATTGGGACGTCGAACACCTCAGTCCTCCCCGTAACCATGGGTGCTGTAAAGTGCTCGAAACGTCGGATATATAAAATAAGTTAATATACGCGATAAAATCTGTAAAAACTAGTTATATTTAAATATTTTTTTTTGCATATTCCTGGCAGCAAACTGTTGAGCAGTTTGGCAGATTGTAAAACTGTAACAGAGTATAATATATTCTGTTGCTTTAAATAAATAAATACACTCCGTTTTTTTTATTTTTCACACACATTATTTTCCGTTAAGCAGCAGTGCTTGAACTATTGTGTTTCGGTAAGAAGAAGAAGAGCCAGAATAATTAGACGCAGGGTTGGCTGATTTAAATCTGACTGATTTAAATCATGATTTAAATCACGATTTAAATTGCTTGATTTTGATTTAAAAAATCGTTGATTTAAATCAACATGTATAAATTAATGTAATAGGCAGAAAATGATATAAAACTGGCTTAAAATAAGGTAATATCTTTTGTTGTTTTATGTTATTCTTATTATTCTACTACAATAGTCTCATAAACTTTGGAAAATCAACAAAGACATGGCGATAAGGTCTGTCAGTCCCATAAACTTTTTTTAGAAATTCACCCTTAAGATAAGAACTGTAATTAATACAGTATTAATTTTTGTTGATGAAAATGAGATGTTGAAATTTAATGTTGATGAAAATGAGATAAGCATGGATGAAATAGTGAAAGCGTTGAAAAGTATGAGATTAGGTAAGGCTGCAGGGTATGACAGGATTACCGTCGAAATGCTGAGGGCTGGACAGGGCCTGGTGACTAGTCAGCTGTACCGCCTTTTCAATCTGTGCTGGCGAAATGGGCAAGTACCGGGAGACTGGTGCAAAGCCGTAATCGTGCCATTGTATAAGGGAAAAGGGTCACGGCAGGACTGCATAAATTACCGCGGTATAAGCCTTCTCAGCGTCGTCGGTAAATTGTATGCGAAAGTGTTGATTGAAAGGATTGTGAATGAAACAGACAAGAAAGTATGGGATGCACAAGCGGGATTTAGAAAGGGAATGGGATGTACGGATCAGGTCTTTTCCTTGCGGTGCATAGCCGAAAAGTATTTGGCTAAAAACAAGAAAGTCTACTGCGCGTTCGTAGATCTAGAAAAGGCCTATGACAGATTGGTGAGGAATGAATTGTGGTCAGCACTGTTCGTGAACGGTGTGAGCAGTATCCTCATACGAGCAATGCAATCTCTTTATAGGGATTCTAGTGCTTGTGTAAGGATAAACGGGGCATACACTGAATGGTTTAATATCGAAAAAGGTGTTAGACAGGGATGTGTAGCGTCACCGTGGCTGTTTAATCTGTTCATGGACAATTGTTTGACAGATTTAAAAGAGAATGAAAGTGGGTTGAGAATGAATGAGTTACTCGTCAAATGTTTTCTCTATGCTGATGACCAAGTATTACTTGCGTCTTCGGCCGAGGAGTTGCAGGAGATGGTAACTGCTATGAGTGGAGCTTTTGTTAGAAAGGGAATGAAGATGAATGTAAGGAAGACGAAAGTGATGGTGTTTGAAAAAGATGAGGCAGTGACAGACTGCAACATTGTGATTGAAGATGAACAAATTGAACAGGTGAAAGAGTTTGTGTATCTGGGTTCAAAGTTTACAAGAGATGGAAAGTGTGAGAGTGATATCGAAAGAAGAGTGAATGCAGGAAACATGGTGAATGGAGCTTTGCACTCCTTTATGAGCAGTCGGAAGGTGTCTAACAAGGCTCGTTTGGCTGTGCATGAGGGGGTGTTGGTTCCGACACTCATGTACGGAAGTGAAACTTGGGTATGGCAAAAGAAACATGAAAGCAGAATAAATGCAGTTGAGATGAGAGCATTAAGAAGTATGATAGGAGTTAAACTAAGTGACAGGCTAAGAAATAGTGAGATAAGGAAACGTTGTGGTCTGAAAGAAGATGTAGTGACAAAAATTGAGAAAGGTATGCTGAGATGGTTTGGCCATGTCGAGAGAATGAATGAAGAACGATTGACGAAAAAAGTGTATAAGGCGAGTGTGAATGAAAGTGTTGGAAGGGGTAGACCTAGGCGGACATTTCTAGACCAAATCAGGGACGTCTTGAAAAAAGGCCAGGTCAAGAGTACCCTAAACCGTAGAGCATGTATGAAGGGAATAATGAAAGTCGACGAAGCAAAACAAGTATGCAAGGATCGTAGCAAGTGGAAAGAACTGGTCTCTGCCTACCCCCACGGGAAAGAGGCGTGATTATATGTATGTATGTATTAATTATTTTACTTTTGATCAGTCTCATACATATGTATTCATAAACTTTTAATCCTACTATGTCGAAATGTGTTACCAACTCGTGAATTTCCAAATATACAAAAAAAAATCAAAAAATTCAAAGAAATCAAAAAAATCATGATTTTTTTAAAAAATCAGCATGATTTGATTAAAATTGAAAAAATCATGACTTTTTCCATCCCTGATTAGACGCTGTGAACATTCCATCTTGGCATTTGGATCATTCATTAGCCCTTTTCAAGACCACTGAACATACACCACAAAAATGCCACAAAGCACGGTCCTGAGGCATCTGCACCCATCGAGTCCCTGCATATCTTACCAAGTCGTCAGAAAGAAAGATAGAAAGAGTAGCTGTAGCTTTCTTTTTTAAAGTCGGTAGCAGGTGAATGGTTTGCAGTAACCACTATTACCAGGTGAAAGGGTGTAAGTTCCTTTGCCTTTTCAATCTAATATATAAAAAAATATGTATGTTTGTTGTGCGAATTGTCATTCCTAATTAAACAATATAACACTGCAGTGTGTAAACACGTTCAAGACCGTCGCCAACATTACATTAGATTTGATAGACAACAAATCCTCGCAAAAGAACACTGATTCCTACCAAGGACGATTCGCGAGGCTATTGAAATTAAAAATCATCCTAATTTCAATAGAGAAGGTGGATGGGTGCTGCCATCTGCTTGGGATCCTATAATTAATAAAATTAAATCCAAACCCAAGCATACTACTTCAAGACTTCAAGATGGTATCTTGAAGTCTTGCTCATTCTGCGTAGATCAGACCAAAAATTAAAAATAACAGATATTCAAAAACTGAAGCTAGCCGGACTAACTATGACATCGGGACGTCAAACACCTCAATCCCCCCGGTGACAAAGGATGCTGTAACGCACCCGAAACGTCGGGAATTAAAAAGTTAAGTTGAACGCGATAAAATCCGTAAAAATTAGTTTAATTTAAAATATAACTCTTCTAAATTTAAAATATTTCCAATTATCTCTCCTGCGACAGTAACGAGCCGCGTAGCCAGCTAGTACCTTATGAAAGATAACTTCATCAAAATACCAATGCCTCAGAATATACGAGCTTGGCCGTTGAGGAAAAATGGATGTTTCCCGCCGGCCAAGAAGCCAACAGAATCACGAACAAGAAACATGAACAAACAACAGCAAACGCTTCATGTGGTGCTCGTATTACGGAGCAGTTTTATATATACCGGAGGAATTCAGAAATTTTTATAGGGTGATTTAGTTAGGCTTTGGATTGTTTCGCTTGTGACTCGACATCAGCGCCTCCACATGTGTATTATCTATGATCTATCTCGGAGTAATTACCAGCATATTACGTTTATAATTACCTTAAGGAATTTATGTTTCTCTTGCTCTTGATAATTCTATTCTGTCATTAATTCACTTATCAATCGTTACAATTATGTCAATCGAAACTTACGAGAGCCTCATAAAATTTTTTATAGGATAGGGTGACAAACGAGCACACAGTCCACCTGATGGTAAGTGGTTGCTGTGACCCATAGACATCTATTTATCCTCAATAAAGAATCAAATGCAGATGCGTCGTCACCCGTGAGGATTAAAATGTATTGCCTCTTTTCCAGTAAAATGGGTCTCCGATTCTCTACACTCACCATACGAAACACAGCAGTGTCAAGCTGCCATTTTACGCTGGTATTCTGTGAGATAACTGGCATTTTCAGTAAATAAAATAAAACTGTCGTGGTTTTAAAAAAGAAAGTACAATGAATTTGTGTACAAATTTAAGTATAGTGCATTATTCGTAAAAAATCTAAACTCGTTCTCTTAAAAAGGTATTACTTATTTGATTTTCTTCACAGATAATATTTGATGATGCGCCATAAAATTATAAAAAAGTGAGAGGCAGTGAAAGCTACGTGTACGATCACTATCTGAAATTGCCATGTACAGACAGATGAATAACTTGACGCTAGTAATAGATGCTACCCATAGATATTAAATCATAACCAATAATTATATATGTGGAATGTAAGCGGCCATACAGTGATGGCGTAAAACTACGTGATGGAGATTATATTAGGGTTGTAGCACGAATGGATCGGCTCGACTAAATTAGGACCACTCTCTTACAGAACACCAGCGTAAAATAGCAGCTTAACACTGCTGTGTTTCGTATGGTGAATGTAGAGAACCTGAGATACTTTTTATTGAAAACTAGGCATTCTATCTTAGTCTTCAGGGATGACAACGCATCTACATTTTGATTCTTATCGAGGATAGATGTAGATGTCTAAGAGCCACAGTATTCACTTACATTCGGGTGGAATGTGTGATCGTTTGTCACCCTTATTCTATAAAAATTTGACGCCAAATCGCCACTTTGAAGTACACTCTCTAGTCCCTCACTCGATAGTACTAGTCCGATGGGACTACCAGAGTGGGGGAACTGTCGGATAACGATACGACCGGTGAGAGATCAGGCGCAGGACCAACAGCTTTACATGCTTTCCGAGGCACAGAAGTGAAACACCGTCAACTTCTCGATTTCAGTCATCATTCATCATCATCATCATTACAGCCCTTCACAAGTCCACTGCTGAACATAGGCCTCCCCCAAAGAATGCCACAAAGCACGGTCCTGAGCCACCTGCATCCATCGACTTCCTGCATATCTTACCAGGTCGTCACTCCATCTAGTGGGGGGACGCCCTACACTTCGCCTGCCGGTACGAGGCTGCCACTCGAGAACCTTTCTTCCCCATCGGTTGTCAGTTCTTCGAGCTATATGGCCGGCCCATTGCCACTTCAGCTTACTAATCCGTTGGGCTATGTCGGTCACTCTGGTTCTACTGCGGATGTCCTCATTTCTGATCAGTCTACTACGGAAAATTTCTAAAAAAACAATAACTGATTGAGCATCAGCCACCTTTACGACCAGTACACCAACGAGCCAGTCTAATATATGTAAACGAATGATTCTCAAAAAAAGTTAGTTGAACTTATAGTTATACTAGCTGGCCAGGCAGACGCTATTCTGCCCTTTTCGACGACCCTTCATATAAAAAATCCTTAAATTAGTAATAAAAATATATTGAGTGTCACTTATCAGGATAAAAACTATCTCTCAAGTTGGACCAAACTGCTTACATCGCCTCAAGAATGAATTACTGATTCGGTGGAGTCGAGTAACTGGTACTACTAGCTTGTATCTGTTCCTAGTATTTACAGAATGAATATCAATTATTTTTGTAAAACTACGTATTGAAATACCAAAGTTAATATATTAATTTCTTTAAATTTTTATCGTAGCGACTATTTTCGCTTTAAATCATAGATTGCTCTTATGGCCCTCTTCAGTAAAACAAACATAATTTCAGTGTCAGCCACGTGTCCCTATAGCAAAATACCATAAGACATTATGCTATATGTATAGAAATAGAAACTAGTGTCTAGCTGTTTGTTGTTGGTGTTTGTTGGACACAGGCCCTCCCGTTATATGAGATCAGGCTGAGACAATTTGACAATCGCAATGGTAAATTAAACATAAGAACAACGTTAAACAAGTATTATTTACAATCTATCTTGAATAAAAATACTTCTATTTCTATTGCAGTACCCGACAAGTTTTATTTAATACGATAAAGGTGACAAACGAACACACAATCCACCTGATAGTAAATAGTTGCTGTGGCCCATAGACATCTACATCTATCCTCGATTACGAATCAAAATGCAGGTGTGTTATCAGCCGTGAGGACTAAGATGGAATGCCTCATTTCCAGTAAAAAGGGTCTCCGGTTCTCTACACTCACCATACGAAACACAGCAGCATTAAGCTGCTATTTTACGCTGGTATTGTGTGAGAGCGTGGTCCTTCCCCAGTCGAGCCGCCCCCCTCCGTGCTACAACTATACAATTAATATATCTGCAGCCCTGCAGCATGGCTCTACTACGTTTAAAAGTTTAAAGACTCTCTAATCTAGGTATCTTAAATAAAAATGTTTCTATTTCTATTTCTATTGCAGTAGCCGACGCCGAGCGATATTTTACGACAGACGTAAACGATCGTTATTCCGTCATCTAGCGGAAGCCATAAGATCTTTCTGGCGTACCCCACAGTATTAGTTTTATGAATATAATTTCTATGTTATAAAATTTAAACATAGAGAGATAAAAGCCCTCGGGATATATATATATATATATATATATATATATAGTAACTAGCGATGAGAGCCGGTCTCGGGCGGGGGCTTTCTGGATCTCGACAACACCGGCAACTACCGGGTCCAACTATAGTTATGAACCATCCAGGTGACATCATACGTATCTACCCCATAAAATCATTAAAATAACTCGAACCCTTTAGGAGGAAAATTACGCATGCACACCGAAATATTATTGTTTTTTTTTTTATAGGATACGGTGGCAAACGAGCACACAGTGCACCTGATGGTAAATGTTTTTTTTTTACATCTATCCTCAATAAAGAATCAAAATGCAGATTCCTCGTTGATTAAAGCGTGCAAGTCCTGCGCTCACTCACCGAAATGCATCCTATAGAATACCGAGAAGCTGATTACTCTGCGCTTGTGCTCGAGACTGACAAGATTAGTTTCAACCAAATCAATGAGCCTCTTAGCACGTCTCTCCACTGAGCCCAACACTGCCAGGTGGAATTTTGCCCGGACTTGTGCTTTACATAAGGTAAGAAGCTGGTAATATTCAAGGTTGCCATCACATGTCAAGTTTGAGAAACGGTTGAAAGCATCACGAGTGATGCTTACGCGCATCTCATTCATCTTTCTTTATGACTCGACAACTTAGAGTTTATCGCTTCCCATAATAACTTTTCATTATTTTATTTGAGAAAACTATTTCATTGGCATCATTGAATAAAAATTTCTTAATTATGTCTCAACGTCAAAATGCCAAACACAATGTAAAGATGAGAGAAGGTCTTCTTTATTGAGAGTAAGAAATGTGAAGGTTAAACACTCTGCAGTCTATGCCGAAAAAGTGACATATCTTAGAGCAGGAAGCAGGACTATCACATGTTCGCCCAGTCCTTCCAGACTGGGTTAACAGGCGGAACAGGTCACTGACCTCCCGGCTAGTGCAGGTGCAATCGGGTCATGGATGATTCGGTAAGTACTTGCGTCTCACAGCCGGAAGGGAGCCGACAAGAAACATAAAACCTCAGATAATAGAACAAAAGGCAGATGGAGCGCAGCGGAACATGCGAGGGCGGTTAGTAAGCTAAATAAATACAATCTCGCGTCAGTTATAACGTTATAATTTTATTTAACTATGTCGTCTTGTGTAAAAATTGTCTCAATAACTAAAAAAAGGTACGTACCAATATTTTGTTTTATAAGTATATAGCGATATTTTCTTCGCAGGCATAGCGATGGACCGATAGCTCTTTTGTCACCGATATATTATAATAAAAAAAGCTAACGGCCCACTCCACACATTACCGAGTTCTGTATCAATTTAATTTTGTTCGAACTCATTCAAGTTTCGAACTCCCGAAACCGTAGCTAGCGCACAATCAAATTTGTACCTTGATTAGTTTATTTGTTTTACGAAATATTTAAGAAGTAAATTTTTAATTTATTAAAAATGATAGCCGAATAATGAAATATCTGAATGTACCTCAATGATCGTAACTCGATAAAACTGTTATTTATTGTAAGTATAGCGTAATCAGAAGAATGGTATGGCAACACATACGGACAAACAAATAAGCAATATTTTTTATTTACTTAATTAAGAAGATGTACGAGATTTATTTAATTTGTGCATTTAATAAAAGATTAAAGTAAAAGTAATTATACAAACCTACAGTTTGAAGCAAATTAACCACCTTCAAGAAAAGAGCCTACTCCTTTTTAAAAGGCCGGCAACGCATCTGCAATTCCCCTGGTGTTGCGGTTGTTCATGGGCGGCGGTAGTCACTTACCATCAGGTGAGCCGCATGCTCGTTTGCCCCCTCTCCAATAAAAAAAAAAAAAAACATAATATGCTTTAAACGAAGCAGCCTAGTTATACCTTCTACATGATATCAAACATAGCCCATACATTGCAACGTGAGATCCGGGCAAAGAAATTATAAACATATGTATGTAGGGCTCATTTACCTAGATGACATCTTGATTCAAATGATGTAAATCTCGCAGATGGAAAAACTTCTCGTCCTTAATAAAGGAACATTAGTGCACACATTATAATCTAAGCACGTACGAGTATAGCGGGCATAGCATTAACATAGATGTTAACGATTGATGATAGATAATACATCTTGGAAAAACGGGGAGTGGTTTTCTGCGGTTGCCAACCCACTTGTCAAGCCTGGCAACTATGGCAAATACCCTCCTATGCGGCAATCTATGGTGATGGCCTATGTTCAGCACTGGACTTTAGTAGGCTGCAATGGTAGCATAGATGTAAACTTTTTTTTATAGAAGAGCATGCGGCTCACCTGATGGTAAGTGACTACTGCCGCCCATGAACAACCGCAACACGCAACATCAGGGAAATTGCAGGTGCGTTGCCGGCCTTCTAGAAAGGTGTAAGCTCTTTTTTTGAAGGTGCCTAAGTCGTATCGGTGCGGAAAAATCGCCATTAGTAAACAGTTCCACAGAGAAGTAAGAGAATTTGTATGTTAATAACAATGTTAGGTACATTGTTATTAACAGCCTAAATAAATTATATACTCTTTGATGGGAAGGATTGCCTATAATATTATTATTGCGTATTATATTAAGTATATATATATCTATATATCTTAACGTACATTTTTCTGATACATCAGTAATTAGGGCTAATAATTTTCTGCTCACCAGATGTCGCTAGTTGACACTGAGGTAAAGTTTTTTGTTACACAATGTCATTTAATTGGGAAGTTGTTTGTACTAAAAGTTTATCAGTTTCTAGAGTATTATATTAATACACAAAACAATGCGTCAGTGATTTGTTCTGTAATTATTTGCACATTTTTAACTTTTTTTAATTATTCTACCTTTATGAATACCTAAGAGACAATGACTTTTACATTTTCCGAACAAATTAAGTTCCCCGCTATGAAATCTATCAAATATTGTACCTCACTTTCTAGTGGCGCCGCCCTGGTGGCAGAAAAAGTCAGTGTTAGAATACAGTGGTAATCTAGAATAGAACCGCTGAATCAAAAGACAGAGCCAAAACTTCTTTAAATCCGCAATATTACGCTCATCAAAAACTGTGCAAGGTTCAATAAAGTATTGTTCACGCCGCGCCGCTTCGTCTTAACGTTGTAAATATTTATTATTTAAGTAGATGTAATTTGACTTGTATAGGAATTATTATGTCTTACGTGTTTGCCGTAATTGTTTACGTTTTAGGTCCATATTACTTTCTTAAAATCTATTTGTACTTCTACCAACAGCATATCGTTACGTTTACATACGTATGTACCTTTATCTTCTCGACTCTTAATCTGTTAGCACGTCCTATTGAATATTTTGAAGATAATTGTGTACAAGTTAAATAGTAAATTAAAATAGATTACTGATACTCCTCCGAAGTTTCATTTCTTTGTACCATACTGTACAAGTATAAATAAATAAATGATATATTAGTAGAATAACACTAATATAGCTTCAACTCACGAAATTAAAAAATTCATTAACAACTTATTGACTAATTAACAACTTACCCTCTAATTTACGCAATAACATTACACAAGAAAATAAAAACAAAATTAAAATCTTATTTCCTCTTAACACTGATCTTGACACTTAGAAACGAACTTACCATATCGTTACCTACTTATGGAAATATCGATGTAGATGATAGCATTATTTACAAACCCTTGTGCTTTTCAGATGCTATTTTACTCATGTTTTTGTATTAAACTTGTAAATAATAAATAAACAAAAAATTGAAGTAATATTTTAGTAGACTACAATAATTTAAAATTTAAAATTTTGTACAGCGGACTTATATATAAATTATTAAGGATAACTAAAAAACCTTTGGTCAGACCTTGATCAAATTTATATGGGACCACATGAGAATCACCAGCTTTCAAATAAACCATCAAACTCAGTTCACCTACGAAAAAGTTATGAGATAACACATAGTACCCAGCCTTCCTCCCTATTGCCACCACCCCACCTGCTTGGGATCCTGTAATTAATAAAATTAAAACTAAACCCAAGCAAACCAATACAATACTGCAATACACAGTAAGTTCATTTTGCGTAGATCGGAACTAAATTAATAATTAAAGAAGCTGAAGGTACTCGGGGTTAACTCTGACATTGGGACGTTAATCACTTCAGTCCCCCGTGGCCACGGGTGCTGTAAAGTACACCCGAAACGTCGGGAATCAATAAAAAACAAGTTAATTAAACGCGATAGAATCCGTAAAAGTAGTTTTATTCAATACATTGATGATGTTCTCACTTTATTCATATTTTTTTATAGAAAAAACGTTACCCCCACACTAGGATTTTCTCCTGTATCGTAGAGGCAGTTTACAAATACAAATTGCACAAGGACAAACATCCAGACCCGGAACAATTATTTGTAGGCCATACAAATACTTGTTCCGTGTGGAATTCGAACCCGCGGCCCCCAGCGCAACAACTCATTGCTAAGTCACTGAGCCACGGAGCCGTATCAAATTCAGCCATAAGCCAGTGCTTGGCCACAATCCCACCTGTTTGGTGATGTAGCCATAAATGATAGATTGCACTGTCTTAACGTAACAAAAGCCTATTCAAAATCAGAAAAATATTTTTTTCTAAATCCTGCCCACGCTAATTTGAGAGATCTTAAAAACGCATTACAGGAAGAATGGAACGAAACAACGAAGTATAAGGTGGTCCGTTCCCCCTAAGGAAATGGCCGATCTAGTTGCAACGCTTGGTTTATATTTTTAGTCGTTATTAGTAAGACACTGGTGCCCATCTCCTGATTTGTTTCCCTCTGTCGTCTCTTACGACACCCGCGGATGATATGGGCTTGAGGACATACGTATACGTCTATACGTGGTAGAAACAGAGACTTCAATTTTATTTATTTGTACATAGATGTATAGATTAAGAAGAATAATATATAAAAGTTGTTTCGCTCTTGTGAAATTCTTAATCTCAGCTGAACCGAGTACATACTTATTTGTCAAACAAAGGTATTTTACAACCAACTTACTATTTAACAATTACACGTGGTAGAGCCAAGCTCAGCTATATTACTGGTATAGTTGTAGCACGAATGGGTCGGCTAGACCGGGGAAGGACCACGCTCTCACAGAATACCAGCGTGAAATAACAGCTTAACGATGCTTTGTTTCGTATGGTGAGTGTAGAGAACCGGAGAGCCTTTTTACTAGAAACTAGGCATTCCATGTTAGTCCTCACGGGTGACAACGCATCTGCATTTTGATTCGTAATGGAGGATGGATGTAGATGCCTAACAGCCTATGAGATGTCTATGGGCCACGGCAACCACTTACCATCAGGTGAACTGTATGCTCGTTTATCATCCTTATCTTATAAAAAGAAACGTACACCGCCACTACACGGCTTTCCAGTTCTCTTCACTCGACATAAAAACGCAGCTGCATTATGCTGCTATTGACGAAATTCTGCGCGAGCATGGTGTTTCGTTCCTTCATAAGCTTGGCATTTCTGGTCCAGAACTGGACCTGCAGGGCTAGCATGGGCAGGAGACAATTTTGTCCCCGAGGAAAGGAGAAAATGTTTAACCCTTCGCTTAGTTTTATCCACCCTTCGAGCATGGGCACACCGGTGGATATAATATCCACAGTAGATAAAATGGAAGATAGACTTAGACTTGATAGATTTTTTGTATGAATATAAACTTAAAGCAACGTCCAATGAACTAGGGTAGAGGTGTCCCTTTCAAATGTCAAAAAAGTATAATTTTTTATCTTTCATTTGGCTCCATGCTACGGACGGGGGATATATGTCTAGTCGTTATGTCAAACGGGCATATAGTTCTACCCGTTGGCGTGCTTTGGCATAGGGATAAGATAATTTTATCTATTGCCAGTGGATATAATCGGGGGATAAAATTTTTGTCCCCAGCCCATGCTAGCCGTGCTGGAGTGAACTGGAACTGGATGCATCAGGACATGGACTGTTCTTTTAGTGTTTTTTTATTTATAAATCTAGGGTAAATTGTCGATGAAACCTAGCCCTATGATATATATATATATATATATATATATATATATATATATATATATATATATATATATATATATATATGATATATACATACTATGATAATATACTTAGTACAATCGTAAATAGTTGTAAACCTGTCTACTGTTTATGGTAGAGGACGACTGGTTGTATACTATCACAATCCAGACATTGTCGCACGTTCTTCCGCATAGCGCAGTCTGTTACGTAATAACAGGTAAAATATATTTTTATAATGTAACGATCACGAAATTATACGCTTATTAGTAAGTCTAGGATATATCTATACAAATAAATAAAATTGAAGTGGCTATTTGTAATGTCAAAATAACAGCTTTTTACTAAATGCATATGAAAGTACTTTTTTTTATAGGATAAGGTGACAAACGAGCACACAGTCCACCTGATGGTAAGTGGTTGCTGTGACCTATATACATCTACATTTATCTTCAATAAAGAATCAAAATGTAGATGCGTAGTCACCCGTGAGGACTAAGATGAAATGCCTCTTTTCCAGTAAAATGGGTCTCCGGTTCTCTACACTCACCATACGAAACACAGCAGTGTCAAGCTGCCATTTTACGCTGGTATTTTATGAGAGCGTGGTCCTTCCTCGGTCGAGCCGACCCATTCGTGCTACAACTATACTACTAATATAGCTGCAGCATGGTTCTACCACGTACGGTACTTATAAGAAAAACACAATTTTGAAAATTTTTATCTGTCTTTCTGTCTGTCTGTCTGTTTGTTCCTGCTAATCTCCGAAACGGCTGAACCAATTTTGACGAGACTCACTGGCAGATAGCTGATATTAGAAGGAGTATCTTAGGCTACTTTAATTTAAAAAAGAATTATGGTTCTGCGCAAAAAAATTAAAACCCTTGAAATCCAATCGCAATAAATTAAACGCAGGCGAAGTCGCGGGGAACAGCTAGTTAAAAATAAAGATCTTTTACTGGATTCTGTCGGCATCAATAAAGTATCTAGGACGACTGAATTTTGCCGTTTGCTATTTTGTCCGTAGAAAAAAAATCTTAGGGATCATCCCTAAGATTTTTGATTACCTACCTTGATTAACTGGGAAAGTACAACTCCGAATTCATAACAGGGTATCATAACTATTGTTTTTCTATAGAATAAGGGTGACAAACGAGCACATAATCCATCTGATGGTAAGTGGATGTTGTGGTTTACAGACATATACATGTATCCTCAATTAAGAATGAAAATGCAGATGTGTTGTCACCTCTGAGGACTAAGATGGAATGCCTCTTTTCCAGTAAAAAGGGTATCTGGTACTCTACACTCACCACACAAAACACAACAGTATTAAGCTGCTATTTTACGCTGGTGTTCTGTGTGTGTACCCCGGTCGAAACGACCCATTCGTGCTCAACCATAATGTAGTTGCAGCGTGGCTCTGCCGTTTAAAATAGACTACTCTTTAGAACCACAGAGCAAAACTAACCTAAGCTTTACCAATGTGACTTCCTGCGCAAAGCAGTGCTGTTTTAACTAACAAGTTAAAAAAGTTTTAACTTATACGTACACATTTAAAAAGTGTAGTGCTAATGCTCAGTGACCTCAATAGTGTCTCTCTATTGATAGGCCTTAAAATAAACATAAACAAGACTACGTAAAATGTCTATGTCATAACAATTTTGTTGTTAAAAAGATGTTAGGAGCAATACAAATACGATAATAGAGTGTGTTTATCTTGGACAAATAGTCCGACTAGGTAAGTCCAACTTCGACGGAGAGGTCAATCGACGGATCCAACTCGGCTGGGCAGCGTTCGGGAGATTACGACACATCTTCTTCTTGTCAGACATACCTCATAGGTTTAAAACAAGATTATTCAACACGTGTGTGTGTATATGTGTGTGTGTCAGTGATGACATATCGATCTGCGATGGTTCTTCACTGCTGGCCGTACGAGGAAGATCTAGGTCGCTAAGTGAACTATGGAGCTAAGGCTGTGTTCGCAGTTACTTAGAACTTAAGATATTCACAGTAGAACCGGAGTAACTGACATATCCCAACGCATTAGTAAGCTGATGTAGCAATAGACCGGCCATATAGCTTGAATAACCGACAACCGATGGGGAGAAAAGTTCTCGAGTGACAAATACAAACAATTGTTTCGTGTTAAATGTTTGTCGTTTTTTAATTTACATATGTTAAATGCCTCTACGATACAGGAAAACATCCTTGTGTGGGAGTAACGTTTATATTTAAAAAAAAATCACCGTAGAACTCTGTTCGGACACTCTAGCATAAGCCTAACTTTTATTTATGGAATAAGGGTGACACACGAGCACACAGTCCACCTGATGGTAAGTGGATGCTCTGGCCCATAGATAAGTATTTATCCTCAATTAAAAATCAAAATACAGATGCAATGTCACCCCTGGGGACTGAGATGGAATGTCTCGTTTCCAGTGAAAAAGGGTCTCCGGTTCTCTACACTATATGAAACACAGCAGCATCCTCGTCTCCAGTAAAAAGGGTCTCTGGTTCTCTACACTCACTATACGAAACACAGCAGCATTAAGCTGCTATTTTACACTGGTATTCTGTGAGAGCGTGGTCCTTCCTCGGTCGAACCGACCTATTCGTGCTGCAACCACAATATAGCTGCAGCATGGCTCTACCACGTGCAAAAACTCAATACTAAAAACTCCTCCTTTATGCGCGTGATTACGAAGAACTCGTACTTGTTTGTATAATGTTAATATTATTATATTATAGCCCCGCAAGGTTACGCGCTAAGGCACAGGCACTCACTCGTCCTAACCTACCTTTTATGTCATGTAACGTCAGCAGTTTGAGAATTAAACTGTTGACGTAGTAAAATGCTTGTCAACCTAATTCACTGGAAACGAGGTGTCAAATTTCCATACTAATTATGTTATTTTTATTGTTAAGTAATGAATTCATCAATTCATCATTTTTTTAGACGTAGGTAACTCTGCGATATTCATTGCGTTAACTCAGTAACACAGGCGTAGTTTACTGCGCCGGCTCATTGCGTTAACTCAAAATTGTGTCCAAAGAGAATATAATCACTACGTTTAATTGCGTCATGGCGCAACAAATTTTAAACAGCTGTCAACACAGCCATCTGTCAAAATAAAACAGTGTGGCCAGTAAGTAAAAAAATGTGTAAAAATGAAAGATTACCTACATATTACTATGTATCACTCCATTTACATTTCACGGAGTTGCAATATATTATGCAGTATAAAAATAATATAAAATAACGATATCTTAATACCTTTCCACATTTTGAATAAGTGGACTGAGTTAGCGAAAATTACGCGGCGCAGCGCAGAGTCACCCATGTCTATTTATTCAAAAGGGTGCAAACGAGCATGCGGTTCACCTGATGGTAGGTTACTATCACCGCCCATGAACTACAGCAACACCAAAGGAATTGCAGGTGCATGGCTTTTAAAAATGAGTAAGCTCGTTTCTTTAAGGTCCCTAAGTCGTATCGGTCCAGAAGTATCGCCTTTTATAGCCTAACAAAAGTCACTACTGAACATAGACCTCCCACATAAACCTAAGTGGGGATATTTGCTATAGTTGCCACGTTTGGCTGGTGGTTTGGCGTCCGTAGTTTTATTATTTTTTGAGTTGTAATCAAGAAGATACTGCTGCCCGTCCTATGTTTCATTTCCCTCTGCCTGTCTTTTACGACAACCATTAGATATGAGGTTGTGGACTCTTTATACCGCAATTAACAATACGGCTAAATATTTATTATGAATAATTTATAATAATTAAATTTTATTTCGCTTAGATTAAGTTATAAAAATGTAAAAGTGAAGTAGAAAATTGAAAGTTAAGAATAGACAATTTAAAAATTGGTTTTTCATGTCTTAATGGGCATACCATTAATACAACATAACTCAAACAGCTCAATGTCATAGTTAGCCCGACTACCTTCAAATTTTGAATATTCAAACACCTCAGCCCCCCCCCCCGTGATCATGGGTGCTATAAAGCATCCGAAACGTCGGGAATTAAAAAGTTAAATTTAAACATTAGTAAAAATTTGTTTCAATTAATGTGTAGTCGCGTAAATATAAGAAATCATTACAGACAAACACTTCAATTCTATGTATGTATTATTCATTCATTCTTTGTATGTATCTATAAAATTTACTTTAATAATATTTATTTTAATTTCTTTAAATAATTTTTTGTCAACAATAGAAACTTATTGTTTCATAGTCGCAGCAAGTTGTCTAGCACTTCGTAAACGAAAATATAAAAAAAATAACCGAGCCAGACTGCCGCAGTCCGCTGTATTATAGCTGCCCCCCAAAAGGGTCGACTGGGGAAGGTCCACACTGTCAACTGAAGAACAGAACAGTAATAAGTGAAAAACGAAGCATTCCATCTCAGTCGTAAAGGGTGACAACGCACCTTCATTTTGATACTTTACCGATTACACATGTAGACGTCTATGGGCCACAGCATACACTTACCATCAGGTGTACTGTGTCCTAATTTGTAACCCTCACTTGCATATAAATATAACTGGATTTTTTTTTTAATTTTCCTTTCATTAAAAACTTTAACCCCACACTAGAACTTTCTCCTGTGTCGTGGAAACAGTTTACAAACATAATCTCAAATACTTGTTCCGTGCGAGATTCGAATCAGTGTCCCTTAGCACCGCAACTCAACACTAAGTCACTGCACCATGGAGCCGTCTAAAATAAGTCTTTAAGATAGGAGGATATCCACTACCCCATATCGTTCGTCAGAGGGAACAAACCAGGAGATGGACAGCAGCGTCTTCCTAATAACACACTCAAAAATAAAAAACTGTGGTTACGAATACACCTGCCAAACGTGGCAACTATGTCTAATATCCCAATGGCAATTTATGGCGGAAACTTATGCTCAGCAGTGGACTTTCGTTAGGTTGTAACGATAACGGTAGCTTTAAGATGCCTCAGATCGAATTTTTTTTCTAACCGATTGTTTATCACTTCAAAAAACAACAACTCTTGGTAACAATGCGCAAAGATCTAACTTTTTGTTTGCTTACTTACCCGTTACTCGCTCTGTTTAGTCCATAGCAGTCGTTGATACCGGCAAGAACGCCGACAACGCCGGCGATGACGGCGATACATCCCGCCCAAATCCCTGCCCCGACTCTAGATAGAGCTGCGCCCTTCACCACGGCTAGAGCACCAGCACCAACCAACAAAGCACCCAGCACCACTTGAGACAGTCCAAGAAACACCACAAGTCTCTTTCCACCAACGTCCTCATCACTCCCCGCCTCAACACTCTTCGAGCTCACACTGCATTCTTTCTTCTTTGGCGCTTTCGTCTCCTTTTGTGGAGTCTTGCAAATTAATTGTTCTGTTGAGTCTTCAGACTTGAGACTAGAGATTGTCGCAGCGTTCGGAAACTCTCCAGCAACTATAGTGACGTTCTCTGATGACGAGGGTTCGAGGTCTTCGGCCATGTCGGCACATCACTTGAGGCTCCGTGTTAGTCCGGACGACCGGACGGTTGTCGATCGCACTGTTTAAAATATTTAGTGTTTACACAAAGATACCAATTTAGAAATCCGACTTCGCTAAATAAGCACAATTCGCGTAGATGTAACACGGCGCGTTCGCTCTCCAGCGATATTCGAGACCAACTGGCGCGTGCTGGACTGTAGGCTCGCGGGCAGGTGAAAGTGGCTAAGGGTGCGTCTCCGCGACTCCTCTGCTGTACGCTTGGGTTCCAATAATTGCGAGGTGCCGCCGTGAGACGAATGTAGACCTAACGTATTCTAAACAATTAAGTATGCTACTTGAGGAGAAAGTTCGTATGAAAACACCAAATTGGTCATTGTTAAAGTTTTAAATGTAACCTAGAAGTGTTTTAGCACGTTAATATTGGTTAAATATTTACTATAAAATCGAATTTAATTAATCTTACATTAATAAAGAGTTAAATTGTTCATACGATTCTTATAATTATTCTTTATAATAAAATTGCTAGAACAAACAACATTGTTATACATTTAATTACGTTAATTTTGGTAATTTCTATGAGGTGCCTACTAAAGTAAAGAAAATATTATATAGAATAATTATTTAGGCCGATTAATAATAATAATAATCCGAGGGCTTCCATCTCGTTAGGTTTTTATTTATTTATGAATTTTTTACGTATTCATTTTATTTTATTGATATTTATGTATATTTATCATTTTCATTTACTATTATATATTTATACAGCCCGATCAGTAGAGAAAACTATATGGATACCTCATGATAATAATAATAGCCATTTAATTCCCAATTTTCATACAACAGTCAATATTAAATCGTTCACAATATTATAATTCGTCAGTAGAGAGTAATTGTGTTCTGTGGTTATGCCAGTTTTTACTAAATGTTATGTCAGTAATAATGTTAATTTCAAATAAAATAAGTATAAGTAAATATCTATTTTAAATTTATGTAATTGTCATAATTTAAGTCGATTAAAGAATATTCTAAATAAATCTAAAATAACATGAGATAGTTAGGTATTATTTTTATTGATCCCTAACTTAAAATACAACTTTGTATTCTGTATTCATATAACGGCTTCATATTCTATCATAATAATTTGCCAACGCAATTATAATGTCATAACTATTGTCAGATGTTATCAAACAATAGTTATAAAACTGCTAAATACACGTACTTATCTACTTCCTTATCAATCAATACCACGTCTCAAGTTGTTGAGCAAGGTGTCCGCGGTCGCGTCGCAAGCAGGTGAAAGCGGCCGACTCTCGGACGGCTCGCTATCTCCGGTTAGCCGGCGGAATACCCGGAACACTATCATCACGCTAGCCGCTACAACGGGTCGGCAGTAACACGAAACGTGATATAATTCGACGTAACTATTTCACAGTATAATTGACCACTGTAGTTAATACGAGAATATATCTCACGAAAGATAATCAAGTTCCGTTGAGATATTTTTGGTCTTCGATCAAGTCAGTACTCTCGTGTTTTTTTTTTGTTTAAATGAGGACAGATATTTATTTAGACAAATGTTTAATTCATTATTATAATGGTAGAGCCACGCTGCAGCTATGGTTATAGCACGAATGGATCTACTCGACGGGGGTAGAACCAAGCTCTCACAGAGTACCAGCGTGAAATAGGAGCTTAATACTGCTGTGTTTCATATAGTGAGCGTAGAGAACCGGAGACCCTTTTTACTGGATACGAGGCATTTCATCTCAGTCCTCAGGGTGACAACGCATCTGCATTTTGATTCTTAATTAAGGATAAATGTAGATGTCTATGAGTCACAGCATCCACTTACCATCAGGTGGACTGTGTGCTCGTTTGTCACCCTTATTATAAACAAAAAAAAATTATTTATTTGAGTATAATTATATTTATATAGAAACATATTTTATCCAGTGAACTAGTGCTGTATAGGCTAAGAGAGTCCAAGGGAGTTACGACACCGTAACGTAGTTCTTTGTTGTTGGCCGTTTGAGGAAACTTTAAGTCCCTTAGCAAGCGATAAAGAGGGATATGCTCGGAGTTTTTCTCATCAAATCCGTAACGAAGATATTCGTAGAAAGACAAGAGTAACTGATATAACCCAGTGCATCAGTAGGCTTTTAAGTGGAAATGGGCCGGCCATATCATACAGTCAATCAATCCCTTTATTTTCTACCGACTTCAAAAAGGAAACGGTACCCAATTCGACTGTATATTTTTTACGTGTGTTACCTCATAACTTTTTACTGTGTGAACTGACTTCGATCATTCTTTTTATATTTGAAAGCTGGTGCTTCACATGTGGTCCCATTTGATCAAGGTCTGGCCAATAGTTTTTGAGTTATTCTTAATAATTTATATTGAAGTCGGTTGTACAAATATTTTAATTTTAAATTATTCAACAATAAAATTTGTACGAATTTCAACTTCCAAATTCAATAAAATAACAACCATAACATTATCATCAAATCAAATTATAGATCTAAAGTAATATTCGACAAAAAGAAAGAAATTCAGTAATAAATCACAAATTATAATAGGAGAGTAAATTAACGAATTACTCACAGAATAGCAGCGTAAAATAGCAGCATAATGCTCCTTTGTTTTGTATTGTGAGTGTTTTTTTTATAGGATAAGGGTGACAAACGAGCACACAGTCCACCTGATGGTAAGTGGTTGCTGCGGCCCATAGATATCTACATCTATCCTCTATTCCAAATCAAAATGTAGATGCGTTGTCACCCGTGAGGACTAAGATGGAATGCCTCATTTTCAGTAAAAAGGGCCTCCGGCCACCTGCACTCACCAAGCGAAACGCAGAGGTAAACCTCTACTTCACGCTGGTATTCTGTGAGGTCTTGGTACCACCCCGGTTCGAGCCGGCCCATCCGTGCGACAGCAAAAGCTGCCGCGTGGCTCTACCACTGCAGAGAACCGAAGACCCTTTTTACAGGAAACGGGGATTTCCATCTTAGTCTTCAGGGTTGATAACGCATCTGCATTTTAATTCTTACTTGAGGATAAATGTTGATATCTATGGGCTACATACCATATAGGTGGACTGTGTGCTTGCTTGTCACCCTAATAAAAAAAAATACCTAGCTAAACATTTAACTCGAATAACCGACTGTGGTGTTGGGTCCAGGATATGAGATAGATGTGTTGGACTTAGACAGATATCGGACGACAGTCTGATGTCTATATAGCCGAAGTGCGGATACACCTAGGTGTAGCCGGCTTAATCGATTGCGGTTGATGTATCTATCATACATAATTTATAAATTAGATAAAGTCTGCGGTTTTAAGGTGGTCCAAGGACCAACTTAAACGCACCTTCACATACTGTCTATATTACTTGATACACTATTCCGTATTTTTATAAATTTAACAGTACACCTAAATTTATTCAACTGCTGGTGTAACCGCACTTCGGCTTTTATACGCGGTAGAGCCATGCTGCAGCTATATTAATAGTATAGTTGTAGCACGAATGGGTCGGCTCGACCGGGGAAGAACCACGCTCTCACAGAATACCAGCGTAAAATGGCAGCTTGATACACTACTGTGTTTCGTATGGTGAGTGTAGAGAACCGGAGATCCTTTTTAGTGGAAACGAGGCATTCTGTCTTAGTCCTCACGGGTGACTGCACTTTGATTCGCAAACGTGGATAGATGTAGATGTCTCTGGGCCACAGCAACCATTTACCATCAGGTGGAATGTGTGTCGTGTGCCCTTATACTATAAAAAAAACAACAATAATGCGTGATTAGTATTGCTCATATCTTACAACACTACATGACAACGACAACGACAACGACAACCAATGAGTAAGAAAGGTTTTCGATTGCCAACCTCGCACTGGCGCCGTTGTTGACTGCAACATGCCGGTAGTCCATGGATGCATGTGTGATTTTTTAGTAGAGGATAGATGCATATTGGCCACAGCAACCACTTACCATCAGGTGGATTGTGCTCTCGCTTGTCACATATATTCTATAATAAACGCTAAATTGAAGTTATCTGGGAATGAGGTGATCGCCAAAATGCTGGTTGTATTAAAACTCATTTAAAATTTGTACAAACAAAAAAAAACAAAATTAGTGTAATGTGAAATATGTTTTGAAAGAAAAAGTAAGTAAGTTCCCAGGACGGAGGTATTTTCCGAACCAGTGGTAAATAAAAAATGACTTTCAATAAGTATTATGTAATAATCTATTCCGTTCTATTCTGTTACTTGCAGGTGTCCACAGGCTGCAGTAACCACTTACAACAGGTGGACTGTACATTCGTTTTTCACTTGTTTCATAAAATATAACAATGACAGCATTTAACCTTTTTAATGGCTCCCAAAATGTACATAACTTTTTTATATGACACGTTGATTAGTCTTTTTTATAATAGAGGGGGCAATCGAGCATGCAGCTCACCTGATGATAAATGATTACTACCGTCCATGAACAACTGCAACACCGGGGGAATAAGGGCTAATAATATTCCGCTCACCAGATGTCGCTAGTTGACACTGAGGTAAAGTTTTTTATTTCACAATGTCATTTAATGAGTGCGTATAGTATTTGAGAATACTCTTTAGTTCGTTCAGAATCGAATGAAATAGTTTCTGAATGAAAATATATTGTCTTTTTATAACGAACATAGCAGCGCGGTATAGCTGCAAGAATTTACGCTCGCGATTCTCCACGGTCACGTAATAGATGCATGAATTCCTGCCCGCGGTACTGGAAGGGTTGAGAAGTTAGTTTTAAATAAAAGTTTATCAGTTCCTAGAGTAATATTATGTGTATATTGAATTTTGTGGATACCACTGTTTTTCTTGGTATTACTATTGACGTGAAACTTCAGTGGGGCCCTCATATATCTAAATTAGCAAGCAGACTTAGTTCTACAGTATATGCTGTAAGAAAGATTAGAAGTCTCACAGATGTTGAGACAGCTAGGTTAGTGTATTAGTTACTTTCATAGCGTAATGTCTTATGGAATTTTGCTATGGGGTAATGCGACTGGTATTGAAGCTATATTTGTTTTGCAAAAGAGGGCCGTACGGGCGATTTATAATCTAAATTGTAAAGACTCCCTCAGGGCAAAATTTAAAGAAATAAACATATTAACTTTGGCATCACAATATATTTATGAAAATGTAATGTATGTACATGAAAACATAAATAGCTTTAATAAGAACAAGGACGTTCATACCTTAAACACTAGGAACAAACATAAGCTTGTAATGCCAGTTACTAGACTCCACAGAATTAGTAGTTCATTTATGGGGTAATGTATACGCTTTTACAACAAAATCCCAGAACACGTTCAAAGTTTGTCAATAAACAAGTTTAAAAGTTTTATTATAGGGTTATACAAAAGGGTTATTATAATATCAAGGAATACATGAATGAAAATAAACCCTGGGAATAAGGTGATCGCCATCATGCTGGTTCTATGAAAATTCATTTAAAATTGTATAAACAAAATTATTGTTAAGTTAAGTTATGTTTAAAAAAAGTCCCGCTGGGTTTCTTGCTGGTTCTTCCCAGGACAGAGGTATTCTTTCAGTGGTAAATAAAAAAATGACTTTCAATAAGTATTATGTAATAATCAATATTGAATTTAAAAAAAATTAATACACATAATTTAAAATTTAAAATTTTGTACAACCGACTTCAATAAAAGTTATTAAAAATAACTCAAAAACTATTGGCCAAACCTTGATCAAATTTATATGGAACCACGTGTGAAGCACCAGCTTCACACGTTGAAGTTTAAAATAAAAAAAGAATCATCGAAATCAGTTCACACAGTAAAAAGTTATGAGGTAACAAAAAACATACAGTCGAATTGAGTACCGGCTCCTTTTTGAAGTCGGAAGAAAACAATGCCTCAATGCTCTTTAACTTTTTGCACATTTTTAACTCCTTTTTTAATTTTTCTACTTTTATTAATGTTTGTGGTTTGATTTATTTATTTTTAATCAAATTAATATAAAAAATAACTAATAGTAAAGAAAGTTATATACATATATAGTTAATAATAATATACATTATTCGAACAAAGTAACTTCCTGCTATGGAAATCTGTCATTTTTAAGTGGCGCCGCCCCGGTGGCAGAAAAAGTAGTGGATGCCCTAATTGCAGGTGCGTTGCTGGCCTTTTGAAGAAAAAAGTAAGCTCTTTTGTTGAAGATCCTTAAGTCATATTGGTCTTGAATAATCGCTGGTGGTAGTCGATTCCACAAGGAAGCCACTTCGATGTCATACAAAGGTACATAAAGCCATATTTTCATCATTCGTCGGTGCCACGCTATACCGACTGACATTGTTAGGTACATGTCACCGCGGCCGAGGGAAAGGAGGAAGAACTCATGTTAATATTTATATAATGCAACTATTGCATGCGCAACCTCACGTCCATCTCGAATTATGTCTGTCTTAAGTTAAAAGCGTTGAGGTATATTAAGTTAAATGACATGTGTACCTAATTCGATACTGACATTAATTCTAAACTTTGTAAGTATTTTTAAGTAATTTAATTCTGGCTACCGTTTCGTAATTTTACTTTTTTGCCTTTGTTCACGTTATGTATTTTTATGTATTTATTAGATCCAGATTTGGTATTAATTTTATAGAATATCTTCTTTTTGACTCAATCAATTGACAAAAATTTTAATGAGATATTGTTTGTAATTTTTTTTTATAGGATAAGGGTGACAAACGAGCACACAGTCCATCTGATGGTAAGTGGTTGCAGCGGCCCATAGACATCTACATCTATCCTCGTTTGCGAATCAAAATGCAGATGCGTTGCCACCCGTGAGGACTAAGATGGAATTTCCAGTAAAAAGGGCCTCCGGCCACCTGCACTCACCAAGCGAAACGCAGAGGTAAACCTCTACTTCACGCTGGTATTCTGTGAGGTCGTGGTACCACCCCGGTTCGAGCCGGCCCATCCGTGCGACAGCAAAAGCTGCCGCGTGGCTCTACCACTGTGGAAAATTGCTTGTAAAAAAATGTTGTAATGCTTAATCTTATATTTATAGTTTTTTATTTCTTATAGTTATAGGCGTTTTTGACGGATTTTAAACAGTTTGAAGAGCACCTCCCGTCCTCCCTCAATTGTGTGCACTATTCTCGTCACTATTACCCTTAACGACACATCGCCGTCGAAAATATGACACGTGGCAAACACGTGTCATATTTTCTAAACGAGGCATTATCAGGAGAAATAGACCCGGCAATGGCTGCCAAGCGATCAACCATCGCCAAGTAACGTCTGATTCTATTTATTACATCATAAAAAATTAAAAAATTGGAACTATAATATTCCTATCTTTGATTTTATGAAGAGAATCCACAACTTCATATCACCCCGTTGGAGTCGGAAGAGGTTACAGAGAAAAATTAAACAGGACATGAGTAGCAGCATGTTCCTTATAACACCTAAATAATAATAAACTAACTAAATTTAAGTCTTAGTTGAATAAATGATTTCTTTTTCTTTTTACTGGTAACTAACATGCATTTTGATTCTAGATCGATAGTAGATGTAGGTGATGAGCCACAGCAGATATCTTACTAGAACTGTATCGTTTGTCGCCCGCGTACCACTAATTAAAATGTACGTACACAAAAATAAAAGTAGTTTTACAAAAATAAGTGATATTCACTCTGTAAATACTAGTAACAGACACAAGCTAGTAGTACCAGTTACTCGACTCCATCGAGTCAGAATTCATTCTTGGGGCGATGTATACGCTTTTACAACAAAATTCCAGAAAATATACAAAATTTGACCTGCTCAAAGTTCAAAAACTTTATTAAACTAAGTTTGTATAAGAAGGGTTATTATAATATTAAAGAATTTATAGATGATAATAACCCCTGGAAATGAGGTGATCGCTACCAAGCTATTTCTAATTTGTTGTATTGTTAATTCGTGTAACATACATGATTGTAAGCTGTTATTTAAAAAAAAAGTCCCGCTGGGTTTCATGCTGGTTCTTCCCAGGACAGAGGTTTTTTTCGAACCAGTGGTAACTAAACAAAAGTGTGACTTTCAATAAGTAGGTATTATTTATAATCTATATTGAATAAAAAAGTTTCTGTTTCTGTTTCAAAAAAAACGTGTGTGTGTTCTTATGTATGCACGTAGGAAGTCATACTTCTTTAGCGTAACAAAACAAAAATAACTAAAAATAACTACCTTAAATATAGTTATCAGTTCCCACGAGAACTTACAGAAGCTTACTTATACAATGAAGTTGTCGCTTTGAAGTGTCAGTGCGCGCGCGCATCGTAACAACTTCATGGTGTAGTTTTTAGATATGTCAGTGTGCGCACGCATCGTAAAAAAATCACTCTCATAATTTTTCCCAAACGCCCCAAAAGAAGTACATCTTCAAAATATTTATATTTAAGGAACTATTTTTATATTGTATTTCTTTCCCTTCAATCAACTTGCAAAATCTATACAAATAAATAAAATTGAAGTGTCTGTTTGTAATGTTAATAATAACAGCATTTTACGAAATGCATTCACTCTCATAATTTTTCCCAAACGCCCCAAAAGAAATATAACGTCAAGATATTTATATTTATGGAACAATTTTTTTATACTGTTTTTCTTACCCTTCAATAAACTTGCAAAATCTATACAAATAAATAAAACTGAAGTGTCTGTTTGTAACGTTAAAATAACAGCTTTTTACGAAATGCATGTGAAAGTATATACGGTAGTGATAACTAAAAACATATTTTTAAAATTTTTGTCTGTGTCTGTCTGTTTGTTTCAGTTAATTTCCGAAACGGCTGGACCGATTTTGACGGGACTTTAACTGGCAGATAGCTGATATTATAAGGAGTGACTTAGGATACTTTCGTTTTAGAAAAAGAATTAGAGTTCTGCGCAAAAAAATTAATCCAATGAAATCGAAGTGAACTCCACGCTAGCTAGTCTTTAGAATAAACACGATAAAATGAAATGGATGATTTAATATTTGCTTTCAACATCTGCTGGATTTTTAAGCACATGCATTGAAATTAGAAGCCTTTATCAATGATAGTACCTATTGCCCTTTGTTAGACGATCGGCGAATGAATTTCGCCCATGTTAACGTTCGCAATAAAGAAAAATAATTATTATATTTTTCACTGGCTGTTCCCTGCGACTTCGTCTGCATTTATATATTACAATTTGATTGAAATAGTTTAATTTTTTATATCGCGGAACCCTAATTATGTTTCCAAAACAAATGTAGCCTAAGTTACTCCTTATAACGTCAGTTATCTGCCAGCAAAAGTCCCAACAAAATCGGTCTAGCCGTTTCGGAGATAGCCGGAACAAACGACATACAAAAATTTTAAAAATTGTTTTTTTGTTAAAGTTCCGTATACTTTCATATGCATTCAGTAAAAAGCTGTTAGTCTGATATTACAAACAGATACTTCATTTTCTTTATTTGTACAGTCTGTATAGATTCATTCATTTATTATAGCTTAAAGTCCACTGCTGAACACATACCTCCCAATAGATTGCCTCAGGGGCATAGTTGTCATAATTGCTACGAGGCGAGTTGGCCACCGCAGTTTTTTTTATTCTTCTACCGACTTTAAAAAGGAAGAGGTACTCAATTCGACTGTATGTTTTTTCTTCTTTTTTATGTGCTTTGATGATTCTTTTTTTATTTGAAAGCTCGCGCTTTTTTTTTGTGGTCCCATATAAATTTGAACAAGTTCTGACCAATAGTATTTGAGTTATTCTTAATAACTTATTGAATTTTATATTTAAGTCGGTTGTATAAAATTTTTAATTGTTAATTGTTATCAACTCTGCCCGAGACTTGGCATGCATAGATTTTAATAATTTGTTACCATACTTTCTTATTAGATTCGGATTATGATCACAATTTCATGGGTTTTAATTTTTTGAACGCGGAACCCTAATTCTTTTTCTAAAATAATAAGCCTAAGTTACTGCTCATAACATCAGCTATCTGACAGTGAAAGTCCCGTCAAAATCGGTTCAGCCGTTTTGGAGATTACCCGGAACAAACAGACAAACATACATACCGACAGACAGATAGACAAAAAATTTGAAAATTGTTTTCTTTTGTTATAAGTACCGTATAAACATTCATATGTATATAGTAAAAAGCTGTTATTTTGACATTACAAACAGACATCAATTTTATTTATTTGTATAGATGTATAGATTATAAAAACGATGCTGCCCATTTCCTAGTTATTTCCCTCTATCGCCTCTGAGCACTCACAGTACGATATGGGTCAGTGGATGTTCACCACCACTTACATTCCTTTACACCCCCACAGTTGATTTTTTTTATAGGATTGGGGGACAAACGAGCACACAGTCCACCTGATGGTAAGTGGTTGCTATGGCCCATAGACATCTACATTTGTCCTCAATAAAGAATCAAAATGCAGATGCGTCGTCACTCGTGAGGACTAAGATAGAATGCCTCTTTTCCAGTAAGTCTACACTCACCATACGAAACACAGCAGCATTAAGGTGCTATTTTCCGCTGGTATTCTGTGAGAGCGTGGTCCTTCCCCAGTCGAGCCGACACATTCGTGCTGCAACTATACTACTAATATAACTGCAACATGGCTCTACCACAAACCTTAAAGCTTATAACTGACAAGTAAGTAGGTACTACAGCTGGTTACAGTTTGTTCCCTTTACCACGGCATACATAATAGTACTACGTACCTTTACGTCGAGTCTCATTACGTCGCGCTTATAACCTATTGTTCTGTGACGAACATGATGTTTAAACACTTCCTATTGTTAACCGGAATAAAAATACTAAGACGCATTTTCGGAGCTGTGATGGAAAATGAGAGATGGCGAACGCGTTATAACCACGAGCTATACCAAATGTACGATGAGCCAAACGTAATTAAGAACATAAAGATCGGACGCCTGCGTTGGGCAGGGCACGTGTTGCGAATGGACGAGGCCAGAGTACCCAAACGCCTTTTAGAAGGCCGACCGGAGGGTCGCAGAAGTCGAGGCAGGCCCAAGCTCAGATGGTTGGACGGCGTCGAACAAGATATCAAGATCTTGGGAATAACAAGTTGGAGAAGGAAAGCCTCTAACAGATCGGACTGGAGAGCTTTGCTGGACCAGGCTAAGGCCCACCCGCGGCTGTAATGCCTCAGATGATGATGATGATATTGTTAACCGTCTTCAAAAAGGAGGAGGTTCTCAATTCAGGTGTATTTTTTTTCGTATGTATGTTACGCGATGTCTTCGCAGATTTTGAACCAATTGATGATTCCTTTTTTTTATTAAATAATTTATACTTCAAGGGTGGTCTCATATAAGTTTCGGGAAAAATTCCACCCTTAAAAGTAGCCAATAAATAACTTTCTTTTTTTAGCTATTTCAAGTCGGTTTTTACTATTCTTTACGCCGAGTTAGATATTAAAAGAAAAAATAATAACCATATGCTGTTAACAAAACTGTTTTTTCTTATGTATGCAGTCGCCATACCACACGTACCATGTCATCATCATCATCATTACGGCCCATCACAAGTCCACTGCTGAACATAGGCCTCCCCCAAGGAATGCCACAAAGCACGGTCCCGAGCCACCTGCATCCATCGACTTCCTGCATATCTTACCAGGTCGTCACTCCATTTAGTAACTTACACTTCGTCTACCGGTACGAGGCTACCACCCGAGAACCTTTTTCCGCCATACATAATTATGAGTACGTACACATAATTACATAAATACATATATTTGAGCTGTAAAGTTACTTTAGTGTCTTAACTTTAGTTATTAGAGACCTCAAACAACTCTGTGGGTATACGGCTACACGGGCAGACTGTATCCAGTAATAGCACACACGGAACGGTATACTTATCCCAAAAAGTATAGTTCCTTAGGGAGCAACTATAAATAATATTGCCGTAATTTCCAATTCCACGCAAACGAAACTGCGGGCGGTCGCTAGTAAATAAAATAATTATATGCATACATCATATCCTTATGTCTATATTCCCTGTGGGAATAGGCAGAGTCCAAAGAGCAACGAACAAATTACGTGGCAGAGCCATGCTGCAGCTATATTACTGGTATAGTTGTAGCACGAATGGGTCGGCTCGACCGGAGGAGGACCACGCTCTCACAGAATACCAGCGTAAAATAGCAGCTTAACGCTGCCGTGTTTCATATGGTGAGTGTAGAAGACCGGAGACCCTTTTTACTGGAAATGAGGCATTCCATCTTAGCCCTCACGGGTGACAACGCATCTGCATTTTGATTCGTAATCGAGGAAATATGCAAATGTCTATGGGCCACAGCAACCACTTACCATCTGGTGGACTGTGTGCTCGTTTGTCACCTTTATCCTATAAAAAACGAGATATTTGGACCACGTTTACCCAAAAAATATGGGCTTAGGTGGAGAGTTGTGAAATAAGTGATAGGTTGCTAGCCTATCACCTCCATAATCATAAGGTCATTATCACATTAGTCGCTATTGAAGACATGCTAAGCAAGTAACACAGTCGACACATTCTTTTTTGTTATGAGTTATATCACTTAAAATTTGACGAAGGGCTTCGGTAAATTTAAAAAATAGGCATCGATTTTAAACCTGTAAAGTAATTCGCAAATTGGTCAATTTTTTATTAATTATTCACGTTGTAATATTCAATATTTTATTATATACAATATTAAAAATTATAATTTAAAAAAAAACTAGTAACTTAATTATCATACAGTCCCACTCCCCGCATTATCGTGCAAAGAACGCTGGCTGCGTTTCCTCGCTGAACTTAGCCTATGAGCAAGAAAAGAACCAGCCCTATTATCACCAGCAGCAACGGCCAGTCGCGGATAGAATTCCGTGGACCCCGCGGACCGATAGTCTCTACAGCAAATGGCACAAATATGTAGCCATCTCTCAGAGACTCATATTTGCGCCACTTACTCAGTTCAGCTGCCTCTGATGCTGCCCCGGCTCTAAATGAGATACTCCTGACATGAGAGGCCGCCAAAGTGTCTACGCAAGTAGCATCCCACACTAGGGCTTTAGCTCTCTCGCAAGGGACCAATATCATATCGTCGGGTCTCTTGCCATCGTCTCTAAATATTCCACAAGGCTCTAAAATCGAGGAAACATTTATGGAGACAAGAGGCCTTCGGATGACATCTTCAAAGAACCGTGCCATTAAAACCTACCAGCGCAAAGTCCGTGGAGCCCAATAAATTATCATGTTGTATTTTTTATTTGTTATTTGCATTTTTTTATACCTGTAACTGGGAAATAATGGAATTAATCGCTGATTAATTTTTCATTATTATTTTATACATGGTAGATCTGCATCTAAATTACAGTTGTAGCACAAATGGGTCGGTTCGAACGGAGAAGGAACACGCTCTCACAGGATATCATCGTAAAATATCACCTTAATGCTGATGTGCTTCGTATGGTAAATGTAGAGAACCGGAGACCCTTTTACCGGAAACAAGACATTCCATCTTAGTGCTCAGGGGTGACAACGCATCTGCATTTTGATTCTTGTTTGGTAATAAATATAGGTGTCTGTCCTGTGGTCCATGATCCACTTACCATCAGGGGAACTGTGTGCTCGTTTATTACCATTATTATATAAAAAATAACTTTAATTACTTTATTTACTTAATTTATGTTTTTTCTACCGACTGCAAAAAGGAGACGGTACTCAATTCGACTGTATGTTTTTTTTAATGTGTGTTACCTCATAATTTTTTACTAGTTGAACTAATTTCGAAGATTCTTTTTTTATTTGAAAGCTGGTGCTTCATATGTTGTCCCATAAAATTTTTTTCAAGGTCTGACTAAAAGTTTTTGACTTATTCTTAATAATTTATAATGGAGTCGGTTGTACAAAATTTTTAATTTTAAATTATTTTTAATACTGTATAGTGTTGTTGTGTTATTGCATTTTTATTTGCACCTGTAATTGCGATGACCCTTATCTATATCTTACTCTGAAGAATGTTTTGGTATTTACTTTGTTAATGCAACGAATAAATAAATAAATGAACATGGGACCCATAAGACCCAAAGCAACATGGGTCATGTAATTATATTATTTTACGACCATGGATCTGTATTAATTACAACCACGTGATCACGTGCACACACGCCATAGTGTTGTCAAGATATAGTTCATCATTCCCTCCACTCCACTGCACCCCCGTCTCAAGTTGCGGTTCAACGCACAGTCTCGTACTTTGTTTTTATGCCGGAAGTTACGATAAGGTAAGGGGAGATACTTGCGCAGGTGCAGTTAATAAAAATTTTGGTTTTTTCCGTAATAAAGTAATAGGTGCAGTTGACTCAGGAATTCAGGATCGTGTTTTGTGGCTAAGGAGGGGCCAATGCTTAATATGGGACTAGTGGGGGACCAAAAAAATGATGATGATGATGAAAAATTGTTTATGAAAATCAAAGAACCTAGTAGCGATTTATTAATCCAGACACAGATCCTCTTTACAGGAACCGAGGCATTTCATTAGACTAAGAAGTCCCCAGGGGTGACTCATTTGCGTTTTGTTTCTTAGTTGAGGATAGACAGAGATGTATATGGACCACAGCATTCACTTACCATCGGGAGGACTGTGTCTTCGTTTGTCACGCATCTCTACATAGTATAAAACAAAGTCGTTTCCCGCCATCTGTACGCTTAGATCTTTTATATTCCGCAACAAATTTTAATCCGGTTTTCATCAGTAGACAGAATGTTTTAAAAAAATAGTTTATATGGTATAATATTATATAATATTAATATTATATATTATATAATTCTCCCGATCGTGTGTATGTGACTAAACTCCTTCTAAACGACTGGACCTATTTTGATGAAATTTTGTGTGTGTGATTAAGTTGATTAGAGTGGTTTAGATTTACAATTGAACCCGGTAGATAGCGTTGTTGTCCATCCAGAAATCAACCGAAGCTGGGGCGGATCGCTACTACTGGTTTTATAAATAATAAGCACGGCAGTGTAATCAGCCAAGTTCGATTCGTTCGTTCAAAGAAGAGTTCGTCACATCGCACCGGTTGTGTTTATTTACATGAAATATTTGAGCCACTTCCAGACTCTCAATGACTTAAAATTTATTTGACCTACGCACTTGAATTTCCCATGGTACATAAGGACCTGTCTATTATCAAAAATTAAGTGTTGCCAGAGATCTATGTTCAGCTGTGGACTTTAATAGTCTGTAACCGGAATAGTTATTTGTTTAGTGAAGTAAGTTTCTGTGGTCAACTATCATCATCATAAACCTAATTTAAAACTCAAATAAAAGGATAAGTACGTAGTATAAAGAATAAAATCTCCTGATTATTTACGTTGTTTGTTATGTCCCGCTTTCGACGAAAGAAATCCGCTTTTTTCTCAAAAAGTTTCATAGTTCCAAATTGTTTGACAACCTATAGGTTAGTCAGATGCCAAATTGGATGACAAACTTGTTTATAGTTCTTGAGTTATTGTGGTCTGAATGTCTGATAGGTGTCATTTTTATAACTCACTTATTTACTGATTCACTGACTTGCTCATCAAAAACTTAGGCCAATAAATCTTAATATTTATATATTCGCTTTTAAGTCTGTAAGGACCTATATGACTGTATCACGTTCTTGGAACTGTTGCACCCGTTCACATTTCAACTATTTTATCGACAAAATGTTTATACTGAAGTTGGCCCTCTTTTCCCATTTATGTTTTTAGTGGGATCTACTTCAAGATGTGTTTGACATACAAGCAATATAATTTTTGGATTTGGAATATACTTATTCTTGATATCATTATACATATCATGATTTTATACGTGGTAGAGCCATGCTGCAGTTATACTAATAGTATAGTTGTAGCACGAATTAGTCAGCGCGACCGGGAAAGGACCACGCTCTCACAGAATACCCAGCGTAAAATAGCAGCTTAATACTGCTGCGTTTCGTACGGTGAGTGTAAAGAACCGGACTTTTGGGCTCCACCGCAATCGGGAAAAAGGATTTAAAATAAAGGCAATATGCAACTTTACTTTTGCTGTGGCCGGAGATGCATACATGTGGACGTCCGTGCCGCCTCGTACACAGATCACGTATCGACCAAAGAGTATATAATCACTACGTTAGTATATACGACACGATTACGTAACAGTTACATCGCGTTACCAGCGGCCCTTTCATGGAGTGAAAATCACATTATGCTCTATAACTGATCGATAAAAGGTGAAAGTATTAATCATTGCAGTACATTAATCATGCAGTCATTTGAGCTATGAATATTCAATATTAGTTATTAATATTGAGTACTGAGTTGTTTGAAATTGAAAGTGTATTTTATTTAACTGTTATACAATGTTAATAAGTTCAGAATGTGTGTTTTGACAGCGCCGTGGCGCAGTGGCTTAGCAATGATTGACAGCGCTAAGGGCCGCGGGTTTGAATCCCGCACGCAATTTGTATGGCCTACAAATCATTGTACCGTGTCTGAACGTTAGTCCTTGTAAAATTTATGTATGTAAACGATACACTATACAGGAGAAAATACTAGTTTTTGATTTAGACGAGTCGCGTACAGGGACCGACTTAAATTTAAAGAACGGGTAGCTTCCCTGTTATTGCGCCTTAGTAGTGTAAACGTTCAGATTTATTCCCGGGTTTTTTCTAATTTTAAGGGCATCCGAGGCTCCCTCCGGGTGTTTTCGAAAATTTCCAGGTAAAACTCGGATACATTATGTGTCCTAAGGGACGCCCGATTTTGAATAAATAAATTATAACGCAAACAATCAAAAGATTTTTTTATAAAATAAGGTTGGCAAACGAGCACACGGTGCAACCTGTAAGTGGATGCTGAGCCCCAAAACATCTACATCGATACTCGATTAAGGTTTAAAATGTAGATGCATTGTTACCCCCGAGGACTAAAATGGAATACCCCGTTTCCAGTGAAAAGACAGTTTATGGAAAAAATTGAAAAAAGTCAAAAATAATAATTTTAAATAAGTAAAAACTGACTATGAAGTCACTTTTTACTTAACTCGTTAAAAAAATATTTTTTTACAAAAAGTAAAAGCGGACTTCAAATATAATTAAAAAGAATAAAATAATTTTACATTAATGCTGCGTTTCCACCAGAGATTTGCTAGGCCGCTGAGCAGTGCGAGGATGCGTAGTGGTTCTGTGAAACGGAACGCAGATGAGCGGTGTGAAGATGTGTATTGCGCTGCCGTCTAGTGACTGCTATTTTATCGCTCACGTCCGCCCCTAGCACACAGCCCTCGCACAAATCCCTAGCAATACATTCACACACGCATTCTTCCCTTATTTCGTATGTACAAAAAACTCGCTCCACTGAGCCGTTTCCACTATAGCAGCGCTGAGCGGGGCTAGGTAAATGAAGTGATTCTATTGGTTCTTAACAAACACATCCCTCGCCACGCATCCTCGCACATCTCTGGTGTTTTTGCTAAGCTGATAAGAGAATGTATAGAATTCTTCTATACTCTATGTAGAAAAATAAAACTTTCAACTTCAGAATGTGACACTATTTTACTCTTTTTAACTCTTTGAAGTTGGCTTTTATTTTTTTTTTCATAGTTAATTTTTGCACACTTTTGAGTAGACTAAGAAATATGACAATCTGAATGACTCTAAATATTAAGAAACTCAAATACAAAATTATGAATGTGTGTAAGTTTCTCAGTTTTCATACAAAGACCCTGATCAAGTGGTATGTGTGCTTTTTTTATCATTCTTATGCCTAAATACTCAAACGTTAAGTCTCGTGCTGTCTCTATCACTTTAACTCAAAGTGACTGTAACACCACGAGAATTACCATTACAATTAATGAAGCATTTGAATATTTGGCTATATTATATAAGTAATAAAATGTAAGATTATTTCATCAAAACTTTATTATAATTATCAGTGCATCAAATCATCGTCAATAAATTGTCATATATCGCAAAATGGAACGAACATTTAGAAAAATATTAACACTATTTGAGACTATATTCAATACCTTCTTTAAACTGTTGGTGTTAAGTTGATTCTAAGCTGTGTTTTATATAATCCGCAGCTTTTTCTGCAATCATCACGACTGGTGCGTTCGAGTTACCGCGAATAATATTAGGCATGACACTGGCATCTACCACTCTCAAACCTTTAATTCCTTTCACTCTCAGTTCAGAATCTACCACTGTCCCCATTGCGGCGGTTCCGACTGAATGCCAAGCGGACATTGCCGTTGTCTTAGCAACACATTTTGTTTTACTCCTACCTTCTAGGCCCTTACACTCTTCAACTTCAATATGAATTACATAAGCATTCTTTGCTTGGAAGTAAGATGTATTCGCTATAGCCCACGCCGTCTCCATGACTTTAGGGAATCCTTCCAGATCGTCTAGATTACTAAAAGTTCCCGAATAAATGACGGGCTCATCTAAATAATGCGTTGATTTCAAACGAACCCTACCCCTTGATTTTGGTTTTAAACACACCACAGCCAACGATAATAATTCTTTGTGTTTATTTTCAATGCTCAGTTTTTCGCAAATTTCCTGCCTAAATCCCAGAACATTCAAACAGCTCTCATAGAAACCACTATCCTGAGGCATACAAGTAGGATAAATAGCGAAATCTGGAACATTATTATTATTAGAATCGTTCAAAGAGACATAAACTCCTACATCCGTAGTTCTGGATAAAGATCCGCTACCATCATATAGATATTTCATTGCGTCCATATACACGCTTCTTTCATCACTATTACATGTGCCATTTCCCGCAGCTATATAAGTAAGTACCATGATGTGATCATGTAGATTTTCACCCACAGGTAAATCTTGTTTGACGTCTATTTCTAATTCATCTAAATGTCCTTTTGGTCCAACTCCTGAAAGAAGCAACAATTTTGGAGTGTTGAAAGTTCCTGTTGATAAAATGACCTCTTTGTTTGCATAATAATAGAATTCTTCTTCATCCACGATGACTTTGACACCACTTGCTGTATTATTCTCAATAAAGACCTTTGCAACTAGCGCCTCTTTTAAAACGAACAGGTTATCTCTTGTCGCTGCTTTATTAAGTAGTGCCGTAAGAGAACTGTCACGTTTACCGTCTTTAATAGTATGAGAAAATCGTCCAGCGCCAATAGTTTCCGGATACGTCATGTCTTTAACTAACGGGAAGCCTAACTGTTCGAACGCTTCAAGGAATCTATCCGTAGTATATGTCGACTCATTAAGTCCAGAGACCTCTATTGCTCCATCGAAGCCATGATACTTGTTTAGTTCAGGATCGTTAATTATTCTTTCGTCGGTCAAATGTTCAGTCTTTTTGAAGTATTTCAACACGTTGTTCCAATTCCATTCTTCTCCTACGATATCACCCCACTCGTTGTAGTCCACGGGAAAGCCCCTTGCATATACCATATCATTCAGTGATCCACTTCCTCCTAACATTTTGCCTCGCGGCTGCCGTTGGCTCCCATCTTGTAGGGCTTGACTTGAGAAGTTGTCGTTGACGGTAGTGAAGTTCCAATCGAAACGACTTGCTTTCAATGTGCTTTTGTATCCAGGTATCTGCGAAAAATTGTTATCAGTTATAGGGGAGGCCTACGTTCCATTACAGCCTATCGCAAGCCCACTGCAGAATATAGGCCTACTCCATACATTTTCACAGAGAGGAAATATTTGCTATATTTGGTACGCTTGGCAGACGGGTTGGTAACCGCATTTTTTTAATTTTTTTAGTTGTTATTATTAAGATGCCACTGCCTGTCTCCTGGTTTTGCTTCTCTCTGTCTCCGCTTACAGCACCCACGTGACGATATTTGCCACTAGACGGTGGCCTATGTTTAACAGTGTACTTTTATACTGTGTGTACTATATTGTTTATATCATCATCATTTTAATGTTCATCAATGGGCGGCCCATTACAAGTGTACAGTTGAACTTAATAATAATGTCCTCCAGACCGATTTCAGTAACGGCGACCTGTCTCAACGGTTGCTAGCCATCTGCGCAGAACAGGGTTATAATGCCAAAGTGTATGCGCAAGAACAGGTGCACTCTCTATTTTTTGTGAAACTGCCAACTTCCTGACTCCGGGCTGCTCCTGAGAATTTCTAACAGAAAAATCCAATCACTGATTTTGGCCTGACTCAGGATTCGCACCCGGGACTTCACGATCAGTAATCGCGTTTACGATCTCTAAACCAACGAGGCAGTTAAACAGCCTCCATCAAGTAACGCCACAAAGCACGGTCCTGAGCCATTTGTATCCATCGTCTTCCTGCATCTTTTGTCTGGTCATCTCTCCATGAGCGGGCACCCTACATTTCGCTTACCTATTCCTATTTCATCATCGGTTGTCGGTTCTTTGAGCTATATGTCCAGCAGTGGACCCTTACAGGCTAATAAAGCAGAAAAAGATAATAGATTACGATATTTGTATTTACAATGCTTTCTTGTGGCGGGTTTCCTCCAGCCTCCACCAATAGCACTTTGACCCCGTTGAGTTCCGACAGCCTCGCCGCCAAGGTAGAACCAGCTGTCCCACCACCAACCACGATAAAGTCAAACGTCGATTCATCTGCAATTATTATACTTAACATTATATTCAAGAATAGCGATCCGCCCCGACTACGCCTGGATAAAATCTATTAATATCAATTTTTTGGATAAAATGTAGCCTAGATCCCTCCTGGTGTTGCTTTCTATCTGTTCGTTAAATTTCAACGCAATCAGTCCAGCCATTCCGAAGACTAGTCCGGACGGACAGACATATAGACATAC
The DNA here is from genome assembly GCA_963668995.1 of Parnassius mnemosyne. Classification (NCBI taxonomy): domain Eukaryota; kingdom Metazoa; phylum Arthropoda; class Insecta; order Lepidoptera; family Papilionidae; genus Parnassius; species Parnassius mnemosyne. The sequence continues at coordinate 4,724,677 of CAVLGL010000093.1, read as the reverse complement.
ATGCAAGGGAGCAGTCATGCTCAGGGAGCTATTTGCATACACATAGCATGCAAATAACTCCCTAAGCTTAATAGAAGACTTATTGTTATTTCAATATTACAGTCAGACAGTTCAATATAAATAAAATTAAAATGTCTGTCTGTAATATTAGATTATTCTTTTTTATTTCGAGTACGTTAATATTCCACCTATAATTGTAATCAGTTATCCCAAAAATGAAGTAAGAAAAGCAGGCAGAACGAGTACAGTTGAAATTCAGGGAACTGAGAGGAAGAGATATTTACATGTTTGGCGACTAAAACCAGATACCACGGAGGAAAATCTAGAAAAGTATGTCAAAAATATCTTAGGTGCAGAAGTACCTATTAAAATTGAAAAAATAAAGCACGAAGAAGACGAAGAGAGATTATGCTTCTTTTACCATAGGTGTTCCAGAAAGTAAATATGATGAAAGCTTTTAGAAAAATTTACCGCTAACCGCTAAGCCTTAGCGGTTTGCCACCGTAGAGTCTATATCACCTGAGGATGCCTCGTGTAGAGGCGAAACACGTGTCGTATTATCGTCAGTGGTGTGTCTTGCCTAGTGTAGTGGTGTTGGGAGTAGTGGTGCTAGGATTAGTGGTGACGGGGATAGTGCACGCAATTGAGGGAGGGCGGGAGGTGCTCTTCATACTAGGTAAGACACATCATTTTATTTTATAACGCGGATATTTGCGAAGTAAATTTTTCTAAAAGCTTTTATATAATGGATTTCCGCAAAGTAACGCCTGATTCTATTAATTATATAAATATGATGAATTAAGTCAATCGGGAAACTGGGCAATAAATGTTGAGTTTTGCGAATGGATATTGTTTCGCAGACAAACCGAAAAAAACCAAAAAATGAAAATAAGCCTATAGAAATAGTATACCAGAATGTAAGAGGACTTCGGACAAAAGTGGACCAGTTTTATAGGAGTATTTTAGCCTCAGATGAAGACTTATTCACATTAACAGAAACTGGTTGCAATCAGTCAATTTGTGATGCAGAACTCATACCAAGTGGATACACAATATTACGTTGTGACAGAACGGATGGTCGGAAACAGGGTGGAGCTTATTTAGTGGCCACACCGCGTGTCGAAGTACGGCGAGTATCAATACCGAATGATATAAACATTGATAATCACACATTTGAATTAGTTTGTGCTGCAGTTTACCTTCAAAAAGATTTTTATTTTTGTTATGTATATTATATATTCCATCAAACAGCAGCGAAAATGAATATGTGTTATTATTTAATATACTTGAACAATATTCTAGTAACTATAATAAGATGTTAGTGACAGGTGACTTTAATTTATATTCGTGTTCTTCAAATGTAAGTAACTATTATGAATATTTTCAGTCTTTTTGTGAATTCACTCAGAGTAATGAAATAAGGAACTGCAATAATCGTTGTTTAGATTTAGTACTAAGTAGATTCAAGAGGGGAGAAAGTGTGAGCGTGAGTGAGGCGGAGGAATTGCTGGTGCCAGTGGATGCCCATCACCCGCCGATCAAGGTGACGGTTTGCATTAATACGCGACTAATAATGGTGAGGAGTTACACTGCTCTTTGGACGACACCTTATCACGTAGGAATTTTAATAAAGCTGATTTTCCTCTATTCTATGCTTCAATAGCCGCAATAGACTGGACACCAATTTATGAGTTGAGCTTGGACGATAGTTTATCTTTTTTCTATGATACTTTAAACTCGATTATAGATTGTTACGTGCCTAGAAACAGCGGACGTTCCTTATACTCTAAGTATGCCTACCCTGAGTGGTACAATAAAGAAATAATTCGAGCCTTTAAACAAAAAGCTAGTTGCGTTTTCCAGGTGTAGGGAAAAAGTTAAAAAAATAATAGAAATGGCCGAAAAACAATACCAAGAGATAGTCCTTTTAAAGGAATCAAAATCATTTTGGAATTACATTAAGTACAAAAGAGATCATAAAAATCCACAGAAATTTAAAAAAAACGGAAATATATTATCTGAGGAGCAAGATGTCAAAGAGTTCGCAAAATATTTTCACTCTGTATATATAAACATTGATACTCGACGAGCGGATCTGAATGTAGATGCAGCGGTAGCAGAAGCAGGAGGTGAGAATGGTGCCGCACCATTCTCACCTCCTGCTTCTGCAAGTCCATCGAGAGAGGCTACACTTAGATGAAGTAAGACAAGCGCTCCTGAAACTCAAACCGAAAAGGTCCGCGGGTCCAGACGATATCCCCCCTTATATCTTTAGAGATTGTCGTTTGGTTCTAGACAGACTTCTGTTTTACATTTTTAAGAAATGCCTAGAGGCTGCTGTATTTCCAGAGATGTGGAAACTTACTCGGGTGGTACCGGTACCTAAAGCAGGTAATGGAAATAATTTAGAAAATTATAGACCAGTAGCAGTACTGTCAGTTCCAGCGAAAATACTAGAGTCCGCTATCCGTTACAATTTATTCTTACAGGTTAGCACGCAATTATCAGACGCTCAACATGGGTTCAGACCAGAAAGAAGTACTGACAGTAATCTACTTAGCCATATGGCTGAAATTGTGCCAACAGTAGATAGGGGTGAACAAGTGGACGCGGCTTATTTTGACTTCAAAAAGGCGTTTGATTCGGTAAATAACGATGTATTATTGAAAAAATTGGCTAACGTCGGTTTCACTCCACATCTTCTAAAGTTCTTTGCTAGCTATATGAGAGATAGGCAGCATTATGTACAATACGGGAAACATCTGGCAGAAAGATATTTTACTTGGTCGGGAGTGAGCCAGGGCAGTAATCTAGGGCCGCTCCAATTCATATTGATGATTAACGATCTTCCGAGTGTTGTGAAAGATGCGAAGTGTCTGTTATTCGCTGACGATCTGAAACTTTCACTCCCTATAAGGAGCGCTGAGGATTGTCAAAGACTTCAGAGCGACATAAAAAGAGTAGCAGCTTGGTGTAAGGAGAACCAGTTGCAATTTAACATCTCAAAGTGCTTGACAATATTATTCACCCGCTCAAAAACACCTAAAGTACAAAACTATGAGGTTGACAGTAAGCTTATGAAAAGAGTTACAGAAGTGCGGGATCTGGGTGTCCAAATGGATATCGGACTAAGTTTTCGTGATCATGTTATTAATATCTGCAAAAAAGCATATAGGAATCTAGGCTTTGTTCTTCACCGAGTTAATAATTTCACAAATGTCAAAGCAATTATTGTATTATACAATGCCTTGGTCAGAAGTCATTTGGAACACAATGCAATCGTTTGGTCCCCGCATGAAGCTAAGTATAACCTAATGTTGGAGAGGGTACAGAATAAATTTGTGAGACATATGTATATGAAACTTACGGCATATTGGGTATATCTCTATTCCTTAATGTATCCCACCTTATTCATTTTAGGAATGGTTCGATACAATGAACTTAGGGTTAGGAGAGAATTTACTCTAGTTTTATATATATTTATAAGGTACTCAAAGGGAAAATATTTAATTCTGACATACTAAAACAATTAAACATGTATGTACACGACGGATACATAGGGAGACGGCGACGGCCACAACTTTTTGCCGTGCCGAACGGAAGGACAAACCTAATGGGTTAGGCGCCCCTCACACTTGCTCTCTGCACACTTAATTTGATAGCGAGAGAAATAGACTTGTTTTGCTGTCCACTGAGTGAGTTCACAAAGATAGTATTATACATTATTTGTACCTAATTTAAAAACATAATTGCATATAATAATAATAGCACATAAAATAGTTATAATAATAGCATATAGAATAGTTACACTATCGTATTAGGATTACCTGTAAAGATAGTTGTAAGTGTTGAAATAAATAAATAAATAAATAATATTATATACAAAAAGAAGCAGATATGTTGTTAGCGTGCGCGTACTGAAGTCTTGAAAACGTCGTATTTAAAAGGTGTAGCAATTATGATTCTAAAGTTAATAAAATACAAGGAACCTTAAGTAAGGTAAGTAAGTATGTAATATACTTCGATTGATTAGTATATTACAATCATCGATATATATGTACTACGTACTAGATAGCGCATTCCGAACATACACTATGTTCAACTGAAGTGTACTGCAATCCGTACAGTGTGTCATTTAGTGTTGTTTCAATCTACTAGTTAGTCTGTGGTGGCGCAACTGCGTATGCGTGACTCTACTATCTCCCGCTTCTTCTTCTTAACAACTGGCTTTACGGCTCTGGGATCTAGCCCTTCTGAGCCTGAAGTTACAATATATTATAATAATTATCCTTCATAGTATACTGCTTCACAATATGTTGATGCATCACATTGTGCAGCCCTTGGGAGATTTTGACGGCAACTTGTGCCAGCAGACAGCTGACGGTTGGCGATGGTATCTCAAGGCGCCTAAGCAGACATACTCCTTATTTTGAGAATCACATCACCATCAGAGCACTTGTTTCTAAGTTTCTACTAATAGTTCACATATGCAGACACTTAATACACAAAATCGCACCACTTTTACATATCAAAGTCCACTTCAAACCATTATTTAAACAATAATACAGAGCAGCAAACCACCGCCGATCAGGTTCCCGCCAAAGACTCCCTATCTCCCGCGCATGCGCGAAGACATAGAGTAGTGCACATTTTTTGTTTAGAATGGCTTCTCTAGTACGTAGTACATATTATAACTCAATGATTACAATTATTTTCTTAATATTTTAATTGTAGAGGTTACATAAAAGAAAGAGGACGATAAAGAGTAAGGACGGGTACACTATGTCAAACATGCGGTGATTGGTGGCCTGAGTAACGTTTGCTTACGTGTAAGTGACAAACACATTGCTCTCCTCTTATTTTTCTTATTATTTTCATCACGCCATCCTTTTTACATCATTCGACAATGTAGTGAAATGTAAGATGAACGAAATGCGTGTGAATGTGTGCCGTCATTATGTTTGGAATACTTTTTTCGGTGTCTTTGTGAGGTTATAACATATCTATAGTACCTATATTATATCATTGAATTCTACACTATATTCACTGTAAAGGGCGCGTTCCGACGACACGCACCCGCTAGGCGCACGTCACCCGCGTCGGCACCCGCCTCTAACTCGCTTTGAAATTTAGTTGCATAATTTGAGTCTTATGACAAATCAATAAATCTGAAATTGCATTCATCGACGTTCAACCGCACACGCCTCGCCACGCCAGAGGACATTATATGTGCCGATAGAATAAAAGAAAGAAATAACCATTTATTTAATAGATACATTTAAAACAAAAACATGAATGAATGCAAGGAAATGCAAGATATAAAACTTAAGTGAAAAACGAACTCACAGTTGAAGGCTACTGAAGTTCCTGCAGTTGCGATAACTGCGGCCAACTTCAAACAAAGAAGGCAATAGACGCGTTGTCACCTCTGAGGGTTAAGATGGAATGCTTTCATAATCTGTAATTATCCCGAACACAAAAGTTCAAATTTGCTATTTGGCAACAGATGTGGGTAAATGGGTGGTATCTACCCATACGAAGTCCTAGCACCACCCTACAAATGTTGGCTGGGATTGAAGCCTAGGACTTGGTACTTGGTAGTCTTACCATTTAGCCGTAATCATAGTTAATGCTTTCTTATATTTACGCGAAGACTACACATTAAATGAAACTAATTTTTTACGCATTATATCGCGTTTAATTTTAACTTTTTTAATTCCCGACGTTTCGGGTGCTTTACAGCACTCATGGTCACGGGGGGGGGGGGGGGGACTGAGGAGGATTTTGCGTAAATCGAACCAAAAATTAATATTAAAAAACTGAAGGTAGCTGGGCTAACTATGACATCGGGACGTCAAACACCTCAGTCCCCCCCGTGAACAAGAGTGCTGTAAAGCACCCGAAACGTCGGGAATTAAAAAAGTTAAAATTAAACACGATATAATCCGTAAAAAATTAGTTTCATTTAACATAATCATAGTTTCTAGAACGTTCTTAGAACATAATACAAACTTAGTACGGTGGAATGTTGAGGCCAGGGCTCATTAAGCAGGCACTGCGAGGCCGCGAAGAATTGCAGTGCTGCAGTGAAGGTGGCCCCCGCCGCGCCTCCACCAGTACACGAACCGTCCAGCATGGTGGCTGCAAAATATTTTTATTTTTCATTCTTCTATTACAGCGAATCAATAACCCACTGCGTAACGCAGGCTGCCCCCAAGAAATGTCACAAAGCATGGTCCTGGTACACCTGCATACATCGACCTCCTGCATCTCTTACTAGGTCGTCACTCTGACTAGTAGGGGGCTGCCATACACTTTGCTTAACGGTACGAGGCTGCCAATCGTGGAACTTTCTTCGCCAACGGTTTTCGGTTCTTACGAAATTTTGGTATTTATCTATACGAATAAATAAAATTGAAGTTTCTGTTTGTAGTGTCAAAACAACAGCTTTATACTAAATGTATATTAATGTATATGTGGTACTTACAACATAAACACAATTTAAAATTTTTTGTCTGTCTGTCTGTCTATTTGTTCCGACTAATCTCGGAAACGGTTGGACCGATTTTGACGGGACTTTCACTGGTAATAGCTGATGTTATAAGGAGTAACTAAGGCTACTTTTTTAACTTACACGCGGGCAAAGTCGCGGGGAACAGCTAGTATATTATAAATTACCAAGTGCCATTACGTTTAAAAAAATTTTGCCGCCGTGTATAGCCAGCGTAAGAAAATTCACTACTCCATGTGATCCCGTGGTTGTCGTAAGAGGTGACAGAGAGAAACGAAACAATTAAAATGACTAAATGAAAAAATCCAAAAAAAACTTCAATTGCTCACCGTCCTGCCTAGTATGACTATTATGGCAAATACCATAAAAATCGTTCGAATTTTAACAGTGGTAGAGCCAAGCGGCAGCTTTTGCTGTCGCACGGATGGGCCGGCTCGAACCAGGGTGGTACCACGACCTCACAGAATACCAACGTGAAGTAGAGGTTTACCTCTGCGTTTCGTTTCGTGAGTGCAGGTGGCCGGAGGCCCTTTTTACTGGAAATGAGACATTCCATCTTAGTCCTCACGGGTGACAACGCATCTGCATTTTAATTAGCAAACGAGGATAAATGTAGATGTCTATGGGCCGCAGCAACCACTTACCATCAGGTGGACTGTGTGCTCGTTTGTCACCCTTATCCTATAAAAAAAAACCCCTACCTATGAGCCAAATAAAATTTACATTAATTAAAAGTAAACATAAGCCGTATCTCAATACGCGAACCATCTGAGTTCGTTCCCGCTGGCACCAATTAAATTGTTAGAAACAGAAACAGAAACTTTTTTATTCAATATCGATTAAAAATAATACTTATTGAAAGTCACTCTTTTGTTTAATTACCACTGGTTCGAAAAAGCCTCTGTCCTGGGTGGAACCAGCAAGAAACCCAGCGGGACTTTTTATTTAAATAACAGCTTACAATCATGTATGTTGCACAATTAACCACACAAAACAAATTAGAAATAGCTTGGTAGCGATCACCTCATTCCCAGGGGTAATTATCATCCATAAATTCCTTAATATTATAATAACCCTTTTTATTCAAACTTTGTTTAATAAAGGTTTTGAACTTTCAGCAAGTCAAATTTTGTACTTTTTCTGGAATTTGATTGTAGAAGCGTCAACATATATAACAAGTAACGTCGCCCCAAGAATGTATTATTGCTCGGTGGAGTCGAGTAACTGGTACTACTAGCTTGTGTCTGTTCCTAGTATTTACAGAATGAATATCACTTATTTTGTATAATTACTTTTATTTTTGTGTACGTACATTATATTTTCCCTTCTTACTGGAAATGAGGCAATCAAAGTACTGAGTACTGACATATTTATTAAAAAATATTATTAATTAAAAATATTAAGTACTTAAATCGATTCAGAAGTTACCGAGAAATCGGTGGACATATAAAAACATTCGCGTCGAATGTAAAACCTTCTCGTTTTTAAACTGTTAAATATCGAGCTGCTAACGATTTCGTAAAACACATCATAAAAAACATCAACATCCTACTACAATGAAACCACCGCATGTTAAAGATGTGAAAATTTATATCTAAGATCCGCGTGAAAATTTTTGAAAAATCAATAACTAGTTGTTTTGCCAATCTTATTTACATAAAAAGTCTTAAAATACATCCACGTCCTGTAGTTATTAATAAAATAGTTTTTTTTTCAATATGCCTCTGTATTGTATTTTCATATTTTTACATTCGATTCTAAGCTATATTCAAAATTTCAAGTCTCTTCCTCATGAGGAAGTTAGTTTATAATCAATTACTAAATTCAACCCGAACAGACACACGAAAGCGAGTGCATGATAACGCGGTGAAAAGCACACAGTTATGGTTATTTTTAATGTAACTTAACGTTCTTGAAATATAGCTGTACCTGTTTTCTAGTACTGTTTTAAGAATTAATTACGTTAGACAAAACACTACACAAAACAAGTTATGCTTACTGTTATGTGGTATATTTGTTTTCCTCAGTTTCAGGTCACGTATATCAACGGCTGTATATTGTGATGTTAAAATGAATCTATAAATTTGATTTTAAATGGACGCAGCAGTAACTGTGTACTTAATTTTTTTTAACTTACCCTCACTCGTGTTTTTCTTGACCACGATGTCGTTCAACAAATTGCCGCAAAGAAAATAATTCGTAATAGAAAAGTATCCCTTAGTTAAACAGCTCTATTGTACTTATTATATTTATATATGTATATATATATACTAGCTGGCCAGGCAGACGCTGTTCTGCCCTTTTCGACGACCCTTCATATAAAAAATCCTTAAATTCGTAATAAAAAAATATTGAGTGTCACTTATCAGGATAAAAACTATCCTATCTCTCAAGTTGGACCAAACTGCACAGAGTGTGCAAAATTTCATTGAAAGGGATAGGAGTTCATCGCGGACAAACACTGTGACACGTAATTTTTAAATATAATGATATATATATATAAGTCCACTGCTGAACATAGGCCTCCCCCAAGGAATGCCACAAAGCACGGTCCTGAGCTACCTGCATCCATCGACTTCCTGCATGTCTCACCAGGTCGTCACTCCATCTCGTGGGGGGTTGCCCTACACTTCGCCTACCGGTACGAGACTGCCACTCAAGAACCTTTCTTCCCCATCGGTTGTCGGGTCTTCGAGCTATATGGCCGGCCCACTGCCACTTCAGCTTACTAATCCGTTGGACTATGTCGGTGAATCTGGTTCTACTGCGGATATACTCATTTCTAAGTTTATCACGCAGAGAAACCCCGAGTATAGCCCTCTCCATAGCTCGCTGAGCGACCTTGAGCTTCCTCATACGGCCAGCAGTGAAGGACCACGTCTCAGATCCGTAAGTCATCACTGGCAACACGCACTGGTTGTACAATTTCGTTTTAAAGTTTTGAGGTATGTCTGACGAGAAAATGTGTCGTAGTTTCCCGAACGCTGCCCAGTCGAGTTGAATCCGTCGATTGACCTCTCGGTCGAAGTTGGACTTACCTACTCGGACTATTTGTCCCAGGTAAACATACTAGTCAACAACTTCGAGCTTAGTGCTCCCAACAACTACCGGCATAGGTGTGACATGGACATTAAACATGATCTTTGTTTTGTCCATGTTCATCCTAAGATCTATTCGTTGGGAGACACTATTGAGGTCATTGAGCATGGTGCTTAGGTCCTCCAGCGATTCTGCCATAAGGACTATATCGTCGGCAAATCGAAGGTGAGTGATGTACTCGCCATTGATGTTAATACCGTATTCTTTCCAGTCCAGAAGTTTGAAAACGTCTTCCAATGCAGGGGTGAAGAGTTTCGGGGATATAACGTCACCCTGTCTTACACCTCTCTGCAATTGGATAGGTTTCGTACTCTGGTTCTGTACTCGGATAGCCATCGTAGCTCTACTGTACAAACACTTCAGCACTTCGATATACCGACAGTCAACTTGGCACATACGCCAGACATAGTGGCAAATTGTATTCTTTGGACTTCTGTACAATTTGCCGAAGGGTATGTATGTGGTCTATGGTGCTAAAACCCTTTCGGAAACCGGCTTGTTCGGGAGGCTGGAAGTCGTCAAGTCTGCGCGCGAGACGATTCGTAATGACTCTCGAAAACAGCACGTAGATGCGGCTCAGAAGGGAAATCGGTCTGTAGTTCTTCAAGAGAGCGTTGTCACCTTTCTTGAAGAACAAGACCACCGCACTTCTGCTCCACGCCTCCGGTGTAATGCCAGCATGGAGGACTTCAAGTACCGGTATTCCACCCGCTTTCAGAAGCTCCGCTGTAATTCCATCCTCGCCTGGGGCCTTGCCGTTTTTAAGTTGCTGGAGAACCATTCTAATCTCGCTCTGACTGACGTCCGGGATATCTTCGGAATAGTGTCGGATAAGACTCGCTCTCGGATCGTTACTCACACTTGCGTGTGGCTCAAATGATGACGTGTACAGCTGCCCATAGAACCTCTCAATCTCACTCAAAATCTCAGGTGCCCCGGAAACGATGCTGCCATACTCGATCTTCAGCTTTGACAGTTGGCTCTTTCTGGCAGACAGATCTCTAGCATAGACTTTGGAGCCTTGGTTCCGCTCGATCGATTCTTCAATACAAGCTGTATTGAAGTTGCGTAAGTCCCGCCGCATGCATTTGGAGATCTGTCTGTTCAGTTGCCTGTATGCTGTCAAATCTGTTGAAGAATGTAGCTTCATCTCCCGTCTAACAGCCATGAGATTGAGAGTGTGATCGGAGAGTTTTTGTGTTCTTCTGCGGCAGGTCTTGCAGAACTTAGCTCCGACCGCATGGAGAGTTTCCACGAGCTTGTCATTCATATCGTCCACTTCATTGCAGTCTTCTAGGCACTGAAAATGGTTTTGTAGCTCGAGCTGAAAGGTTTCAGGACTTTGGAACAGAGCACGAGGAGGACGGAGCGTTGACTTCATTAGACAACACCTCTCCAACTTAACGTTTAGGTTCAGTGTACCTCTAACCATTCGGTGATCGCTACCAGTTTTCACCCTCGCGATCACGGAGACATCACTGAACAGTTGTCGTCTGGTTGTCATAATGAAGTCAATCTCGTTTTTTGTGGAATCGTCGGGGCTCGACCAGGTCCACTTCCTGTGGGACCGCTTCTGGAAGAAAGAGTTCATCATAAAGAGTCCCTCTTTCTTCATGAAGTCGGCCAGCTGCTGGCCCCTTGGGTTCCGTTGCCCTATTCCAAATTTCCCTACTTTCAGCTCACCGTTCGCTCTTGTGCTTAGTTTTGCATTGTAGTCTCCCATTAACACCGTATATTGGGTTTTGGAGGAATGCATGGCTCTAGAGATATCCTCATACATTTCCTCCACCTCCTCATCGGGGTGTGCCGAGGTTGGTGCGTAAACCTATATGACCTTCAGCGAATACCGTTTGGTGATTCTGAGTATAAGGTACGCAACCCTCGTCGGCACACTCTCAATCTTTACAACGTTGTTAACGAGAGACTTCTGGACGATAAATCCGACACCTCCTTGGGACAGATGGTCGCCCTCCCGGTGATAGAGCAAGTTGCCGGATTCGAGGATTACCGTGTCCTCCCCCTCTTTTCGGACTTCGGAAAATCGTATAGTAGGTGGCAACCAAACATCCACCGGAAATGCTTAGCACCTCCTGCCCCGCTGTTACTATGGTCGCCACCGTAGCCAGGAATAGCGGGGCCGCCGGGGACTGGGGGCCGTTTCTTTGTTACTGTCATTTCATAGAGGGGTATTTGTTACAGTTGCCATGCTTGGCGAGCAGGTTGGCAACCGCAGTTTTTTTATTGTTTGTTGTTATCAGGAAGATGCTGCTGCCCATCTCCTGCCTGCCTCCCTTTGTCGCTTTTTACGACACCCACGGGAAGATATGGGGTAGTGGATATTCTTGACCGCCACTACACGGCGAATGTACTTTATCGATATGACATAAAAATATGCTCTTTGTAAATATTGTCTTTATATATAAAAAAAATTATGTGCAGTTTGATCCAACTTGAGAGATAGTTTTTATCCCGATAAGTGACCATCAATTTTTTTATTGCTAATTTCAGGAGTTTTTTTTTAGGACAGCAAATGGTCGTCGGAAAGGGCAGAATAATTGTCTATATATATATATATCAATTTTAAGAACATAACCTAGTAACACAAAAGTAAACTTTAAGCGCCTGCTTATAAATATATAGCAAAAACTTGTGTAAGTTACCGGCCTATACGCAGGAGTTTCGAATGCTTCCGAGTCCAGAGTGTTAAATTCTTTTAAATAGATATCCAAATAATATAATTTATATTTTAAATATAACATTAGGAAGATAAACTTCGCAAGTAAATATGTATTCAATTATGCGAATATATACGAATGCGAAAAAAAAACTAATGACTTATTGAAAGTTAAAAGTTTAATTTACCACTGGTTCAGAAAATACCTCTGTCCTGGGAACAAACAGCAAGAAATTCAGCGTATATTATGTTACAAAATTAACTACATCAATGTGCTACAATATAACGATACGACTACGAGCTGTGCTAGGGTTAAACTCTCGCCGTAAATTTACACAGAATCACTCGGTAGAGCTTGAGTAATTGTGTTCTGTGCACAGAACGCAACCTGAGTTCGAGTCCCGCCGCCATCAATAAATTTTAAATCGTAATATTAAATGAAAAGTAATTAAATGTTAAGCCGTAACAAAATTTGGTTAGCCACAAAATACAGCATTTAAATCATTTGGTTAGCATTGAAAGATTCTGTTTGTAATTAAAAAAAAAAACATTCGGCAATTATTGTTTCGCAAATAATCTTGATAATGTTCAGTAATTTAATAATAAATAGGCAGCTTACAATAATATGAGTTTGACTAATAAGCAGTCAATCCGCAAAATAACTACTTGATCAGCAAGATTCACGATTGGTTAGCAAAGACTATGCTAAAACCTTTAAATAACACCCATAATAAAACTTAACATCTTGGTGTTTTATTTGATGCAAGAGCGAACGAAGCGAGCTCGGAACTGGGGGCATCCCGACTCAGACAGGTTAGGTTAGGTTAGTTGATCAAGAATGGTTTAGATTCACAATTGGACCCAGTAGGTGGCGCTGTCATAGAGATCCAGAAACCACCCGTGTGTAGCGCGTATCGCTATTATATAAAAATACGTACTGTACTATTCCTTTTACATCGACACGCATTGAAATTCCTAAATGACAAATGCCAATGCCGTTAATTCCTTTTAACCACCTAGTAAATTATATTTCCAAAGCGTAGGTTGAAAACAATTTAATTTAAAATTATAAATATTTGTACAACCGACTTCAATATAAACTATTAAGAATAACTCAAAAACTATTGGCCAGACCTTAATCGAATTTACATGAGACTACAGGAAACGCACCAGCTTTCAAATAAAAAAGGAATCACCGAAATCGGATCACCCAGTAAAAAGTTATGAGGTAACACACATAAAAAAACATACAGTCGAATTGAGTACCGTCTCCTTTTTGAAGTCAGTGTAACATTTAAAACGGTGTCAACCTTACCTCAATTTAGTCCTTACCTATGCTCAATTTTAGTCTAAAATATTAAACTATAACTAGTTATTACTTCTGACTAAATATTTATAAAATCAACTACTATTCTTACCTTTTTTAACACCACCGAATTCCAATTTCAAATTACCACTGTTTAATACTTGATAACATTTGGCCACAACACTACGCAACAATACTTTCTACAATTAAGTATTCCGTGGCTACAGTAAAATAAAAATGGCATCCTGCGTATCGTTATCTGTGGCGGACGCTATCGTATTATCACCATCAATGCAATCTTGAGTACTCGACATAAAACAATGGAATAATCTTTATCTGTATTCCGCATTCTCGCGTAACTTGCTGCAAATTTGCACATGATTATATAGGTGACTTGGTAAGATCGTTTGCTTTTGTAGTTATCCTATCATCATCATAGTTGCTGTCTATCACAAGTCCACAGCTTAACACAGACCTCCCTCACTGATGGCCACAAATTAGGGTTTTGAGATCCATAGATTCCATCATGTCCTCACTTTTGTCCTATATAATTATTTAAAAACTCGCACCTACCCAGTGGTGAATACCTATGGTAATACTAACTATATATGTGTGTATTCTATTTTTATGTTTATTATTTATAATATTTTTACGGTCTCTGTAACTGCCTTCATAGTGTCACTGCCCTAAGGTTGACTGGCAAAGAATGATTTTAGCCGTGTTAAGCATTAAGTCCGACTTTTGATCCTTTTTTTATAGGATAGGGTGACAAACGGGCACACAGTCCACCTGATGGTAAGTGGTTGCTGTGACCCATAGACATGCGTTGTCACCCGTGAGGACTAACTAACACGAATGCCTCTTTTCCAGTAAAAAGGGGTCTCCGGTTCTCTAAGTCGCTATTTTATGCTTGTATTCTTTGACAGGTCAAATTTTAAAACACCGGTGGAACAAGACACGGCGATGTAATATCACATCACACTGCCACTACGAATATTATACACAGGTTATTTTTCAAAGAGTAGTCAAATTTTAAATTTACTAATACTAAAAATAAATAATGATGTACCGTTATTACATTTTTAGAAAATACGAGTAAATAAGGATTTTACTTTTATTTGAAATTATTACAAATTGAATGTGATTTATGGGCAACAACGTTTTTGCCTACTGATCGACCCACACGAATGTGTGCAGTAAAATCAGTCAAAATAATACATTACCATGCATTTTGAATTTAAAAGATAAAAAGGACAGAATAACGGAGGTTTTTTAAATTAATTTTTCATCATCATTTGCCTATATTACTTATTCTGAAACTCTGCAATATTTGCGGGTTATTATATTATATAACCCTGTATATTGTTACATAATTTTGTGGGCATCATAATATAGGAAGGTGTTAGTTGCTCACTTTATGTCACCCACAATATAAGCAAATGAAATTTTAAAAATTATTATTTTAATATATTATTAAGATTTTTCATATTCGTGCATTTTCATCCGATTCGGAGCTATGTTCAAAATTTCAAGCCTCTAGCTTCCCGATGGGAAGTTAGTTTATATTTAATCAATTACCAAAAACGACTTCGATTATTTATTAATTTATTTGTATTTATATAATGACAGCCAATCCTCATATTGTAAAACGATGTGGCCTTGAATATAATATGGAGCTAAAGAATTTCGGTAAAAACGTAAACGTTCTAAATTTTAAAAAAAAACGAAAAACAAATATACCATCAAGTTTAAGATAAATTACGCGATGTAACACTTTAGCATCGCGTTACATTTTCAATGTAGTGTAATATCAAGTACACATTGAAAACAAGGGCATGGAAATGAATGTATAGCTCGACGACTGATAGCATGCAGAATTTAAGGCCGCGTAATTTTTTATAAACTAAATTCGTACATATGGTCAATTTATATTTTTTTAGATATTTAAATTTAGAATAATAGACGTTATAATCTTACATTTTTAAATTTAAAATAAAACCATAGACGTTACAATTATCCCGTGAAGAAATTCACTATCGTCCACATCTCTTTATGGAAAACTATGTCTAAGTATATCTCGTCGCATACTGACGGCGTCAAAGAACATATTCCTTAATATCCCGTGGGTGTCGTAAAAGGCGACAGAGAGACATGTAACAGTAGATAGGCAACAGCATCTGCTTAAAAACAACTCAAAATAATAAAAAACTAGCGCGGATGCCAAGTGCCAACCCGCCTGACAAACATTGCAACCATCGCTAATATCCCTTCTACAAAGCAATGTAAGGTCTAGGCCTGTGTTTGAAGTCCAAACTTTGGGCTCCATGGTCAAGTACCTAAACATTTCAAGTGTCAACTACATCTTGACACAGAATAAATAATAGTACTACGTAATATTGGTGAGAGCGCCGTGGTAGCTCATGGGCTAAACGCTCGCTGTAAATTTCGCAATACGCGAGAAACCCAGGTTCGATCCCCGCCGGCACGAATGAAATTGTTAATTGTAATTTAAATTAAGGAAAAGATCGTGAGGAAATGATGTCTGAGAAATAAGAAAATATTTCTAAGACATGTGAAGTTCGCCAACACCCATCTCAGAAATGAGAGGAGGCCTGTGCCCAGCAGTGGGACAGACTGTAACTTTAACTTTTACATCTTGGTGGAATTTCTTTGTTGCCATTCATTTAAAACTTACATATGTGACATTAAAACGCAACAATTTTTGCTATAGTTGCTACGTTTGTCAGGCGGCTTTTTAATGGAAAAGGAGACATACGACAACCGCAGTCTTTTAGTTATTATTGAATTGTTATTATATTGTATTAAGAAAATACTGCTGCCCATCTCCTACTTCTTTTTCTCTCTGTCGCCTCATACTACACCCACAGGATGACATGTGGCAGTTGGAATTCTTATGCTGCCACTGCACGGTCAATTTTATTCTTAAAAACCGGCCAAGGGCGAGTCGGAAGGGTTCCGTACCATCGTAATACACATTTCTAGTAGGGCAACCCCTTTTAATTTTTAATTTATTTTATTTTAATTTTTTGTTATAGCGGCAACAAAAATACACATTCTGTGAAAATTTCAACTGTCTACCTACTACGGATCATGAGATACAGCCCGCTGACAGACAAATGGACAGCGAGGGCTTAGTAATAGGGTCCGGTTGGTTACCCGTCCCGTTGGGTACGGAACCCTAAAAATTAACTTCAACTTTCCGTGTAACATATTGTACAAGTAATTTCATAAATTGTTTCGTGTTATTTATTTGTACAATGAAAAATAACAAAAGAACCCGAATAAAAGAAAATAATGTGTGTGCGTGATTTCAATTGTATCATTCGACTTCTGTGTTATATAGCTGTCTAACACAACATTTACTTATATTCCACCTAATGACGGTGTATTATAAGTAATGTTGAATTGCCAATATTTTTAATTAAAAAAAAGTTTCTTAATTATTGTTTTTGCGAACTTTGAAAATGCCAACTAACGAAGTAACACTGAAGCAATATGTGTACTACGTACGTTCAATGCGTGGAAACCTGTTTTAAACACCAATAACTGATACAACAGGAATATGTTATATATTTTATTATACTAAATATATGATTACATTATTTTTATATAAATTTTAATTAGACTGACATATGCAATTAATTTTATCTGTATCCATTTTATTTGTGTAATTCTTTTACTAATTAAAACATACACATGTTCCGGTTAAACAACTACTATAGCTGGTAGATTTTTTTCAGACGTCTGCCTCCTGCAAAAACAAAAGCCTTATGTCAGAATCAAAAGGGATTCTATATTTTTTTATAGAATAATGGTGACAAGCGAGCACACAGTCCACCTGATGGTAAGTGGATACTGTGGCCCATAGGCATCTACCTACATGTATGTATCCTCAATTAAGCATCAAAATGCCGATGAAGCGTCACCCGAGGACTGAGATGGAATGCCTCGTATTCAGTAAAAAGCGTCTCCGGTTAGAGAACCGGAGTACCGGAGAACCGGAATAAGGTGTAGAGGCACTCACCATACGAAACACAGCAGCATTGAGATGCTAACTTACGCTGACATTCTGTGAGAGCGTGGTCTTTCCCCGGTCGAGCCGACCCATTCGCGTTATAACCATAATATAGCTGGAACATGTGCCCTAACACGTGTAAAAACAATATTTCATAACAAGAACAATTCAATATCATGTCGCTATCAACTATCGTTCACCAAACGGTGAGACTATAGCACCAATCTCTGCATTAAATGTTCCAAATAATCACCATCAACAACCTACGCTGGTAGGTAACTACCTCGTTTTTTTTATAGAATAAGGATGACAAACGAGCACACAGTCCACCTGATGGTAAGTGGTTGCTGTGGCCCATAGACATCTACATCTATCTTCATTTGCGAAATAAAATGCAGATGCGTTGTCAGCCGTGAGGACTAAGATAGAATGCCTCTTTTCCAGTAAAATATGTTTCCGGTTCTCTACACTCACCATACGAAACACAGCAGCGTTAAGCTGCTATTTTACGCTGGTGTTCTGTGAGAGCGTTGTCCTTCCCCGGTCGAGCCGACCCATACGTGCTACAACTATACTATTAATATAGCTGCAGCATGGCTCTACCACGCATAAAATCGTTTGTATAGTGATCGTAACTGCTGGTCATGTGGTTTCGAATCCCAGGTCGGACCAAAATGATTTTTTGGGTTTTTGTCAAGAAATTCTCAGTAACAACCCGAAATCAACTTGTCGGTGTTTTGTATGACTCGGAAAGCGTATTATAAGACCGTTGACCCTGCGCCTGATCTCCCTCCGGTCGTATCTGGTTGCCGTCTCATAAGACTATGAGAGTGAGAAAATAGTGAAGCCACAATCCTATCAGAAACAGACTTACATACAAACATACATACTCTACAAATACATCACCCTCCTTTTAAAAAAAATAAGGCTAACATAAGTATACAAACACAAAAGTGACTCCCTATTTCAGAAAAATGTAGATCTCCACAAAGCCCTAGAAAAATTTGATGTAAAATTCTCTATGTACTCACTTCAGAACGAGAGCAGAGTCCGAAGTGACCAAGCAGGATGGGTCCGACCTCCAACCCCGTGCGGCAGTCCACCGACAAAACTCGCGCGCCCTCCAATGGCACCGTGTAATATCTGACCAAAATAATAAAATCTTAACACTTTTACAATTCCAATATTAAATAATTTAAAATTAAAAATTTTATACAACCGACTTCAATATAAATTATTCAGGATAACTCAAAAACTATTGGTCAGATATTGACCAAATTTATATTGGACTACAGGAGAAGTAATAGCTTTCAAATAAAAAGGGAATCATCGAAATCGGTTCACCTAGAAAAAATTTATGAGGTAACACACATAAAAATAACATTCAGTCGAATTGATTACCTCCTCCTTTTTGAAGTCGGAAAAGCAGAGTCTGGCCACCATGTTTATTTTAGTAGACACAACAAGTCTTTCCTATCGGAGCTATTGTATATGTTGATGATGATGGAAAGACCCTTGTTATGGTAAAATAAGAAAAGAAACCCTCACAAAAGCCTCGAGAGTGGAGAGATTAACAAGGGTTAGAACATAGTGTGTGATATAAAATAAACTCTATAAAAGGAATTAAATTACTTCAAAAACTTAAAAAAGAATTAGTTCCACGTAATCTTGTGGACTAAGGAATATGCCAATCAAAAATGTCTAGATATTTAAATTAAAAACTCTATCCCCAATTTTTCCCTGAAATATAACATTTTTAATAAAAGAAGAATCATAAACAAAGAAATTATAATGCATATAAAAAATAATTTAAAGGTCATGCAAATGTTTTGAGCACTATGTTTAACACTGTTGGTAAACTAAAGAGTATACTCTCATTGTTTCATTAACTAGATAGATATTATGCGTCTGTTATTTTTAATATTTTACATCAACTGTTTTCATTCTATTTGTTAAAAGTTGTGATTGGCCTTCATCCCACACTTATTTATGTATATATTACTTGATATATTAGCTGAGTTTTCCAAAACAATGAAATAAAAAAAACATGCGTGAGTGTCGTGAAACATTTCTTAGTATATTATTATTGCTAAACGTATTATATTATTGATTAACAAATACAAATAAATGAATTGCTAGTGTCTATTAAAATGAAGCGTCATTTAAAACAAAATAATATTTCTTTCATGGCAAGTTAAGAAAAAGTGCGAGGGAGATGGATATTATTCCATCTCGCTTCCATATAGCCGCCAAGGCCGTCTACACTACATCAGAAGGGGCCGTGACGGAATACTCTGACACTTTTTCTCGCCTAGCCCCCATCCGTCAAATTCGTACCGTGCGATAAGGAACTTAGTTCGAAAAATAAGATATACTATTTATATACGAATTGAGAATCTCCTTCTTTTTTGAAATCGCCTAAAATTACCAAGAGAGACGATGGGATCCACGGGAGGGATTGCAAAAGTGTCTGAAGTCTTGTATTGCTACCATGAATGCCCGATTTCTATATTCAAGAAATGCTTCGTTTTCCGTAACTATTCATTTTATTATATAGGTACGAGATGCATGTAAAACAGTTTATGTTACAAACTATTTGTTCAGCTACTTACGGAGACTAAAAATGAAAATACTTTTAACTTTAAAGTATTACGATTATTTGAATAAAACCGGCCAAGTGCGAGTCGGACGCGCGCACCGAGTGTTCCGAACAAATACGTAAGTATATAAGTTTAAAATTATTAAAAATATTTTTATTATATGATGTAACTAAAAATGTATGCTTTTCGCAATTTTTCCTTTATCTCTGATATAACACGTTGCTTCGTACCAAATTTTAAGATTCTGAGTTCACGGGAAGTACCCTGTAGCTTTTGATTCCTTTGCGAATGTGGAAAATTTGCGGCATAAACGGCTGTATCTTTTGATTGCGTTGGCTTAGAAGTTTGATTTTTTCACAGCTTCAAGGGACAGTAGATTTGAGTATTTAATATGAATTTCAGCTTGATACCTCCACGCGTTCTTGAGAAAAAGGGTCTTGACAGACAGACAGACAGACAGACGGACAACAAAGTGATCCTATAAGGGTTCCGTTTTTTCCTTTTGAGGTACGGAACCCTAAAAAAAGACATCATTTACTGAAAATCGTCTCGTTAAAGAAAACGACCCGTTTTTAAATATAGAAATCTGATATAAACCGATAATTAAAAGTGGTTATTACAGCAAAGCCTCCATTCTATAGGCGAGTAGTATTATAAAAACATTCATACGTTAGCTTAGTAAGTTCAGCAGTTACTTGTAAGCTCTTTTTCTGTCAGGGTCCTCTCATTCTGTCGCCAAACATAAGTGCGTTCATTACTGTGCTCTGTGTAGAAAGCCAGTATAATTACAAACTGTAAAGGCGCGTCTCCACCAAAAATGTTAACAACATTTATGATTCCAACTATTGACAAATCAACAAAAGTTGACGACATTTGTTTCCGAAAATGTTTCAAAATGTTGCAAGAAGTGTCTCTACCGAGGGAATAAATGTCGGCAACACGCGTATTCCTTTGATGTTGCCGCCGAAAATGGAAACACGATTCCCAACATTGTTTCGTTTTGTTGCTAAAACTAGGTGATTACAGAAACATTTGTCGGCAACACGTGTTGACAAATGTTGTCTTGACAACAAAACTTTGGTGGAGACGCGCCATAAGGTATTCTATCTTAATTCTCAGAGGTGACAACTTATCTATAGGCTTTGAAATCGGTTGCAGGGATACGGCTAGTTCGTTTATCACTTAAGTTTTAATTCTAATAATACATACATATATTATGATAATAAGGTAAATATCAACCTGACTTTCCATCCATACGAATTCTCCACGGGTACATAGAATCCTGGCTCGTTCAGCAGCATATACTTCTGGATATCTCTAAATCCGAGATCCGAAGCTGAATTCAACGGATAGGCATACAAAATCTCTGAAGAGCTTGTTTCAATGGCCTTGGGTTTATCTGTACCGATCAAAATTATCTTTAATTCTCGCCCAATGGAATCGATTGCACGAAGCTCAATGTTTAAATATTGTTGTTGAACATCTCTTAGAGTCTTAGTGACAACACAAGCGATCACAGCTTTCTCAAAATAGAAATTACAGTGAAACATTCTCGTCAGCCGATGGCTAGTATCTATTTTATCTGATGGGTTCACTTTAAGACAAGATCCTCCAATAAAACTGTCTTCAAAGAACGGCTCCAAGCATTCCAATTCTTCCGGAACGGGAATCAAAGCCAAGCGCATTTTGTGAGTATTTTGACCTAAGCGTAAGTTGAAAGATGTTTGGATCATTGATTTTGTAGAAGATTTATTTAAATTAGGTTCGGATTCTTCATCAGGCTGAATCTCTGCTTCTTTAGACAATTTCATCTTGAATAGATTACGGAAGACGTCAGATACTTTTCTAGTCTTCTCTGGTTTTTGTTCAACACGCTGTTGTTCCACATGGTTTTCTTTGTCGACTTTATCTTTAATAGTAAGACTGTTTTCAACTTCGATAATAGTTTTGTTCTCTTCAATAATCGTAAGGTTGTCCGATTTAAGTTCATTGACAATTTCTTTATCATCCTTTGTCGATATCTTCATTCTACTCGACTCAAGGGACCGCCTGCAACGGACTATCCCGGCCTTGTTGTTAAGAATTCCATGTCGGGACACTGCGATGATATTTTCGAGGACTGAGAGCAAATATCCATGTGGGCCGTGTGCACAATTCGGTTGATACTGCATGTGTCTTAAGTTGTACCATGGCCCAGGACATACAACCTGGGAAGCAACATTAGCTGTATAATTTAAATCAATGTTGTTCACATAAAAATCAGCCTTAAATGTTAATATATAAAATTGCAATAAAATAGGTATAACGTACAAGCAAACAGCAGATAATTTACTGATTATTTTTACTTTATTTATTTCAGCATTGAACTCCTTTTTTTATATCTACTTATTTACGTGGTAGAGTTATGCTGCAGCCATACATAAGTTGTAGCACAAACGGGTCGGATCGACCGGGAAACGACCACGCTCTCACAGAATACCAGCGTGATGAAATAACAGCTTAATTCTACTGTGTTTCGTATATTGAGTGTGGAGATCTGGAGATCCTTTTTTACTGGAAACGAGGCATTCTATCTTAATCCTCAGAGGTGACAACGCATCTGCATTTTGATTTTTAATCGAGTTGGACTGTGTGCACGTTTGTCGGCCCTATTATGTAAAAAATGCTAGAAACCTGTGTAGACAGCAGGGGCGTAGCTACCGCCGTATCAGCCGTATCAATGATACGGGGCCCCCGGACTACAGAGGCCCCGAACGTATGTAAGCAAAAATTCTAATGGGACAGGATGTCGGTTTGAATTGTTTGGCTAACTTAGTTCCTAGAAGTATTAATTGTAAGTAATAACTTATAATCAATACATAATTATTTTAATTCAATGCGAGAGTTTATGTTCCTTTTGTGCAAAATCTTTACCCTTCATTTGGGTCCCCCGACAAATTTTGATACATGGCCCCTCTAAGGCACGCTACTCAACTGGTAGACAGGCACCAACTTTTACCTATATATTAGCAAGCAACAGAGCACTCAATGTTGCATGTCGTTTAAAAAGGTAGCAAAGACAAATAGACACGTATAAGTCTACGGGACATACAAACTTAGTCGTTATTAGCAACAAGGAATTATTAACCTACCTTTTTTGGAATTAGCTATATATATATTCATGGACTGCGCAATCGATTACTTGACTGTGTGGCGATTGCGTTAGAGGCTACAGAGAGTACATCATCTCATATATGTCTGTTACGTATAAAAATGAAGTAACCACTGTTGCAGAATTTGGTTTGTTGCACACCTACTTATATATTCAGCAGCGGATATGGTGAAAAATAGACGGTTTTTTATTAATAGGATAAAGGTGACAAGTGAGCACACAGTCCAGCTGATGGTAAGTGGTTGCTGTGGCCCATAGACATTTACATCCATCCTCGTTTGCGAATCAAAATGCAGATGCGTTGTCAGCCGTGAGGACTAAGATGGAATGCCTCTTTTCCAGTAAAAGTGTCTCCGGTTAATTCCGGTATTACTGGTAACTATCATTAATTCTATTCTCTTTATAAAATTCCTCTGTTGAACAAAGGCCTCCCCCAAGGACTGGCTCATAGGGGGGGATGTTTTCCTTAGTTACCACGCTTGGCAAGCGGTTTGGCAACCGCAGTTATTCAGGAATATGAGAAATATGCTGCTACCCAACTCCTAATTCAGTTTCTCTCTGGGGAAAGTGGATATTCTGACACCGCCACTACACGATATTGTTACTTACAAAACATTTCTTTAATTCGAAGGAAACTTACCTCTCCATATAATCTTCTCTTCTGCCCCTGTCCTCTACAGAAGGAGGTGCTAAAGGGCAGCATGCAAGGCAGCTTAGTATTTAAGAAAGGCCACAGACTGCCCCAGAGCGCCCTGTCCCTCAGCAAAAACTGGTCGTAAGTGGCACATACTTCGTCCGCAACCACATTAACGTCGCACGAATCGTCGGACAACGCCTCGTGGGTCCACGCAGGCGCGAAGATCGCCAGCGAACAACCGTAGTTGTGAGCCACTTTTACTGCCTGCAAAAATATACGAGATCATTCACTACTGGTGGGGGTTTAGCCGTATGTTCTTTTATAGAATAAGGGTGATAAACGAGCACACAGTCGACCTAATGGTAAGTGGATGCTGTGGACCATAGACATCTACATTTATCCTCGATGAAGAATCTCAAAATACAGATGCGTTGTCGCCCCTGAGAACTAAAATGGAATGCTTTGGTTCTAGTAAAAAGGGTTTCCGGTTCTCTACACTCACGATACGAAACACAGCAGCATTAAGCTGCTATTTTACGCTGGTATTCTGTGAGAGCGTGATCCTACACCGGTCGAGCCGACGCATTCGTGCTACAACCATAGTATAATCATAGCTGCAGCGTGGTTTTACCACGTATATTATACGTAAGCAATGAGCAGAATGGTTTATACCGGGTTTCTATATTTAACGCTCTGTTTTCTTTTACGAACCGTTTATAGTCTTTTAAGTCATCCTAAGTTTCTGAATCAATAGTTTGTAATATAAACTGTTTTTACATGCGCCTGGTATGTAATAAAACGAAATTGTTACGTAAAACGAAACATTTCTTGAATATAGTAATCGGGAATTAATTACTAAATGGGACTGTATTAGACCAATAAAATGGTTGTCCAGAGTGGCAGAAACGACGGTCGTTGTCATTGCTGCGGGGTTAGCCAAGTAATTATTCTATAGTCGTTTATGCTAATAGAAAACTATAAAATGAATGAAATTAACGACACGTCTGTCACGTGACTTAACACGCCGTCACTAATTTTTAGGGTTCCGTACCCAAAGGGTAACCAACGGGACCCTAGTACTAAGCCTTCATTGTTCGTCCGTCCGTCCGTCCGTCTGTCTGTCAGTGAGCTGTATCTCACGATTCATAATAGGTAGACAGTTGAAATTTTCACAAAATGTGTATTTTTGTTGCCGCTATAACAACAAATAATAAAAATTTAAATAAATTAAAAATTAAAAGGGGCTCCCCTACACTTGGTCGGTTATTAGGGTTCCGTTTCCAAAGTTTAAGTAAAAATATCCGCTACCCCATATCATTCTTTTGAAGTCGTAAGAGGCGAAAGAGGGAAATAAGTCGAGAGATGGGCAGCACGATCTTCTGGATTACAACTCAAAATAATAATAAAAAAATATGGTTGCCAACCTGCCTACCCAGAGTGGTAACTATGGCAAGATTTGCCATATGGGAGAGGCCTACGTACAGAAAGGACTTTTGATAGGCTCTAATGAATGAATATGTTCCGAAACATAACCGTTCGTTTTCAACAAGCCGAAAAAGATTTTTGTCTGCCTTTAGCCAACTTTTACAATAGAAGATCTGAAGATCAAAATATTTCTTGCATAGTTAATAATAAAAATACAAATAAAACTATTTATCCAAACCTCCTGCGTGTTGAACTGGCCGCCGCCGTAAAAGTTTCGACCCCATACGTCGATTCCAACGTACACGTCCGTCAGTCGGTCTCCGGCTGCTGCAGCGCTCGCTTCCACATCACTCACCGACCAGGAGTAGTTCGTGAAGATGCCGTCACAGGCCTCGAAGAAAGCTCTAGAAGTTTTAAACAGCTAAATGTATTGGAGCTAGACGAATATCATACGTGGTAAGCCACGCTGCAGCTACATAATAGTAGTGTAGCACGAATGGATAGACTCGACCAAGGTAGGACCACGCTCTTACAGAATACCAGCGTAAAATAGCAGGTTAATGCTTCTGTATCTCGCATGGTGAGTGTAGAGAACCGGTGACCGTTTTTACGAGGCATTCCATCTTAGTTCTCAGGGGTGACAATGCATCTGCTTCTTGATCGAGGATAAATATAGATATGTCTATGGGCCACAGCGTCCACTAACCATCAGGTGGACTGTGTGTTCGTTCCTCACATTATTCTATATAAAAAATTATATGAGAACTGTATCATAGAATTTTCAGACACCAACACTGTAAAAAATAGCCACTAGGAGATAGGGTTCATGAAATGAAACTCAGCTAACAATTAGCAGCAGGAGTCAAAAAGCATCGTATACCATGTAAAGAAACCTTATGTACAATTTGAAACAAATCTTTACAACGCGATATAAATAACACAAGCTATGGACAAAGCGACATCTAGTAAAATTAAAATAAAACCCTGCAAAACCAAGCAAATTCTCCCTACGTGAGAAGCCCACGTCCAATGAAGAAAAACCGACAAAGTGCGAGTCGGACTCGCGCATGAAGGGTTCCGCACCATCACAAACGTTTCTAGTAAGGTGTCCAGCTCTAATTTTTAATTTATTTTGTTTTATTTGTTGTTATAGCGGCAACAGGAATACATATTCTGTGAAAATTTCAACTGTCTACCTATTACGGAACATGAGATACAACCCGCTGACAGACAGACGGACGGACAGCGGAGGCTTGGTAATAGCGTCCCGTTGGTTAGTAAAAAGCAGACATAGACATTATTTAAGCCACCAACCATCAATACCTTCGCAAAGATAAAAGGTATCTTACCCTTTAGATTCCTTCTTTACTGATGTTCGAAAACAGAAACATTAAACACAGTTTTTATTGTCTTAATGTTTCTGTTTTCTTCTATCTACATTTCTTTTTAACCAATGAGTTGTGTTTAAACGTATATACGAGTACAAAAATATAAGAAATCAAAACTATGACTTGATTAAAATAGGTAAGGAAAAGATAACATTATCATCAGGATTTACAGTAATCACTACGCTTGGCAATGGCAAGTGCAATAACATACGCAGTAGCAAACTGATACAGAGAGATTCATATCTTTTACGTAGTTCTCAATCGCCGGTCGTAGAACCAAACTGTTGCGTATTTAAGAAGGTTATGGTGACAGGTGAAACAATCAAGAAGATTCAGAGTAATTTTAAAACGCAGAATTTTTCTGAGGACAAGGTAACTTTTACCATATTCATGTAGGAAGAGCGAAATGGAATAGTATTCAAAACTACAAAACATAAAGATGACAGTAATGGTATACAACAAAATTACTTCTACTTTCAAAACACACGCAGAAACTATTTTCAAAAAATTCGTTAACATTACATGTTATGTAATTCAAATAATTTTAATTACCTTAACAGACAAAAATACTTATTAACTTAATAGTGTAATTTTTATTGTGTGTATCAAGAAGTAGGCATCATTTTACCTATCCACCTCAAAAGAAGGGTTAGTTTTTGTCTTTTTGTTAGTTTTGTTGAAGTGACCACTTCGAAGTATATAATAGCTATGGTTTGACTTGAAATTATAATCTGTATATTATATAATAATAAAATTAAAAATTTTGTAACACCGACTTCAATATACATTATTATGTATAACTCAAACTATTGGTCAGATCTTGATCAAATTTATATGGGACTACATGTAAAGCAACAGCTTTCAAATAAAAGAAGAATCATCGAAATCTGTTCACACATTAAAAAAAAACATACAGTCGAATTGAGTGCCGGCTCCTTTTTGAAGTCGGTAGAAAATCAATAGCTGTCGGTTAGTCTCGCTAAAAGTTGAAAACGGCTGGACCGATTTTGATGAAATTTAGTATGTGAGTTTGAGTGGGTTTCGGGGCGGTTTGGATTCACAATTGCACCAGGTGGCGCTGTTGTCGAGATCTAGAAATAATACGTACGAAGACGGGGCGAACATTTTCAAATAATCATATGTATATGTAATAAAATACAAAAAAAGCATGTTACTCTTTTCTCAAAACCACCTCTTTTTTTTTTCTTTAAATTTTTCTTGTATGAATGTTTGCTGTAGATCTGCCCAGGAGTCCCTCTAGGTAGGTACTGGTTGAACTATTTCTGCCGCCAAATAACAGTGCTTGTGTTGTGTTCCATTCTGAGATATAGAGAGCCGGTACAATGAGGGCTAATAATTGTTCTACTAGATGTCGCTAGTTGACACTGAGGTAAAGTTTTTTGTTACACATTGTCATTTAATTGAGAAGTTAGTTTTTAATAACAGTTTATCAGTTTCTAGACTATTGTTACAAGCTTGGGGTTCGAGACAATTAAAAACTGCCGATTGAATTACCAAAATTGACATTTTAGTTACAAAACACTAATTACAACTTAAAACCACACTAATAATAAAACACAGTTCGCCGTTATTACGCTTCGAAGTATTCTCTTGTATCGCCAATTCAATACTGCCCTGGTCGTGGTCCATACCGGCCTTATATAGGGGATCAGACAGTTTCCAGAACCTTCCATTGTAGCGACATCTAGAATGTTCGAGTACATATCGGTCCCGAAATTTCTGGATGGATCTCGACTCTCCTAGTTCTGCTACTCGACACTAGAGGGCGCTAGTGTAACTAGTGTTGCCATGTACAAGACATTAATAGTGGCGCGCAACACTTTCTTTTACTCGACACTAGAGGGCGCTAGTGTAACTAGTGTTGCCATGTACAAGACATTAATAGTGGCGCGTAACACTGCCCCCTCCTAAGACATGCTCGTCCCGAGCATTATTGGCCCCATAATAACGCGCCAGTCGATCCACATGGACAATCTTAGGAGTACCTCTGACACCTTTCTGTATCCGGTAGGTTACGTCATTGATCCTTGTCACAATCCGGTACGGTCCGTCCCATTTAGCTTGAAGCTTAGGAGATTTCCCTTTGCTGCGAACTGGATTGTTTAACCACACTAGTGAACCTTCATCAAACCCCTTGTTGTTCATTTTGCGGTCATACTGTGTTTTCATCTTCTCAGACGTTTGCTGGCCCGTCTGTCTGACGTGCTCATAAATGTCATTTATTTTGTTCCGCAAGTCATTTGCATAATCGGTTATACTGCGTGGGGCATCAGGTGGTATTCCGGTGATCAGGTCTGCAGGCAGCCGCAATTCTCCCAAAGTTTACGAAAGCTGGCGTCACTGACGTACTTTTGTGAACAGCGCTTCGATATGACAACAAAAACGGTTGTATGTGCCTGTCCCAGTCTCGTTGCCGTTTTTCCACAACTTTTGCCAGGTACCTTTCCAATGTCTGATTAAATCGTTCTACCATTCCATCAGATTGTGGGTGGTAAGAAGTTGTTCGTGTTTTATGAGTACCCATAACTCTACAAGTTTCCTGGAATATTTGAGACTCGAAATTCCTTCCTTGATCGCTGTGAATCTCTAAAGGTACTCCAAAACGACAGAAGACTTCATGAACTAGTTTATCTGCAATTGTTGAAGCTTCTTGATTTGGAATGGCGAAGACTTCTGGCCACTTAGTGAAGTAATCCATCACAACCATGAAATACTTGTTACCACTTTCAGTTTCTGGAAATGGCCCCGCAACGTCAATGGCTATCCTCTCCCATGGTGCACCAACATTGTACAATTTCAATGCGCCTCTACTACGAATTTGAGGTCCCTTTACAGCCGCACAACTTGTACTTTTGCGGCACCAATCCTCGACATCGTCACGACAGTGGACCCAGTAAAACCGTTCTCGGATCTTCAGGATAGTTGGTTTAACTCCCAGGTGGCCTCCTGAACAACCACTATGGTACAGCTGTAGAACATCCGGCACTTTAGCCTTAGGGACAACCATTTGCAAATGACACCTGTCTCCCCGACCATTTTCCCATTTACGGCACAGGACTCCATCCTGAATCAGCAAGCTGTCCCATTGGGCCCAATAGCTTTTCGTGGTCGAACTCATAGCTGAGACGTCGCTCCACTTGGGCTTAGGAGCACTGGCCTTCATCCATTCCAGAATCGGCTTAATGTCCGAATCTTCATGCTGTGCATGTTGTAGGCTGTCCTTCCATTCATTGCTGAGCTGGTCTGTCCTGAATATCCTCGCAGATACCACTTCTTTACCCTCTTGTCTAGTACAATGCTTGCAATCTTCAGGGCAAGGTCTTCTTGACAATGCATCTGCATTGCCATGAGATTTCCCGCTGCGATGTTCGATCACAAAGTCATATTCCCGTAGTAGTTCAATCCATCTCGCAACTTGTCCTTCCGGATTTCTGAACTGCAATAGCCATTTCAGTGCAGCATGGTCAGTTCGTAAGTAGAATTTCCGCCCTAGGAGATATTTGCTAAAATGCTGCAAGGACTTTACCACAGCAAGCAATTCCCGTCTTGTGACACAATAGTTCCTTTCCGGCTTTGACAACGACTTGCTGAAGTACGCTATCACAATCTCTTGATCACCATTCCGTTGAGACAATACACCGCCATGTCCTATATCACTTGCGTCTGTGTCAACTATGAATTCTTTGCCCGCATCAGGGTACCCCAAAATAGGTGTTTTGGACAGACGATTCTTGAGCTCCTGGAATGCAATATCGCAACTTTCATCCCAGCAGAAATGTCGCTTCTCCTCGGTTAGCTTGTGCAGAGGTTTGGCTATATCTGCAAAGTTCTTCACAAATCGCCGATAATAAGAGCACAAACCCAAAAACGCTCTAACCTGTGTCTTGTCTTTTGGAACCGGCCACTCCTTGACAGCGGCAATTTTCTCTGGATCCGTGCGGATACCTTCTTCCGACACTACATACCCCAAAAAACTAACTTGCCGTTTGAATAGTGAGCACTTCTTTGGACTCAACTTGAGGTTGGCACTCTGGATCTTCATGAGCACGCGTTCCAGGTTTTGAAGGTGTTCCTCAAACGTACGGCCTACGATGATGATGTCATCCAAATAGACCAGACAGGCATATCCAATTAGCCCGGTAAGTACAAGCTCCATCAACCTTTCAAACGTTGCTGGAGCATTGCACAATCCAAACGGCATGACTTTAAATTGCCACAGACCCTTTCCTGTGGAGAATGCAGTTTTCTCCTTGTCCTTAGGGTCAATTTCAACTTGCCAGTAGCCACTTTTCAGATCCAGCGTACTAAACCACTTTACGCCTGTAAACATGTCCAGCGTGTCATCAATTCTTGGCAAGGGATAGCTGTCCTTCTTCGTAACGTCGTTCAGGCGGCGGTAGTCAACACAAAACCGCATGCTGCCGTCCTTCTTCTTTACCAGCACCACAGGTGAACACCATGGACTAGATGAAGGTTCAATAACACCATCCTTCACCATTCCCTCAATCATGGTTTCCACTTCCTTTTCACGTGCTACAGGCAATCTTCTTGGCCGCTGACGAATAGGCAATTCTTGTCCTGTGTTTATTTTGTGTTGAACTAAGCCAGTCTTTCCTATGTCAGCTTCGTTTGACGAGAAAACATTGGCGTACTTGAGTAACAACTTCTTCGCTTTGACCGTTTCATTCGGGGAGAGAACGCTGCGACAGTCTTCTAAAAGTGTGGTCACTCTAGTTTGTCCATCCTTGCTGGGGGTCCCAGTCGACAGATATTGGCACTGACGCAACCAATCCACTTCCTCACTAGTACCAACCAATGTGCCTTTTTCTATAATCTGTTCCTGATCACAAAGATTCAGCACACGTACTCCTGAGATGTCGGCGGTTCTGACCAAGGTTCGAGCCACTTTCCATGGAAGGTCATTGTCTACCCTTTCCACGAGTACACAACGAAGAGTTTGCCCAGGATTCCGTCGAAGTCTAACCGGCACAATCGTTTCCAAAGTGGAAACAATGCAAAAGTCTCAAATATCACGCAATATCAATAACGTAAATATGGACCCATATTTACTAACAAACGAACCGAGCGTTATTGGTTCAATCGCCTTTGTTCAGGAAATTCTGACCTCACAAATGTACCCCGTGGCCGCCCAAAAAAGTTAGATAATGACAATTTGAAGGCGATACTGGAATCTGGATCTGTCTTAAACTACGGCTGGGCTAGCGTCGGCTTTAGATGAAAGTATCAAACGATATTAAATAATTTGCGGTAAATCGATGTAGTAATCGATGAAGTTTAACAAACGAGTATGTCACTAACTGAGTACAGTACGCACAGCGAGAGGTTCGTGTCCAAGTTTCAATCATAATGCTGAATAGCTATAGAAAGGAGGAAATTTTTAACCGAATTGTTACATGCGATGAGAAGTGGATTGGTCCTTTGCGACAATCGCAAGCATTCCTTCAATGGTTAGATCCAAGTGCCCAATCTAAACAGTGCCCGAAAGGAAAGATTAGTCAGAAGAAGCCTATAGTGATAGTATGATGGTTTACTATTATTACTGTTATTGACTATATCTAGTCTGCCACTACATCTAGACTTTTCCTTATCCTAAAATCGTATCTGTAAAGAGAGGAAACCTGTGCCCAACAGGATGAGCTGGGCATATTTTTTGTATGTATATTCGATTGTCTGTTCACTTGTGACATCCTAAACGGCGAGGTATAATATTAATATAAAGCTCACAAAAGGCATTATGTAGCACCTACTTGAAGTGCATTCAGAGAAGCGTTTCATTTTATAAGTTAACAAGCGTTCCGCCCCGGCCCCCGGCTACTCACGGGTGATTTCTGAATCTTGGCAACACCGACACCTACCGAGTCCAATTTCAATTCTAAACTATCCACGGACCCTCTCAAACAAACACACAAAATTTAATCGAAATCGGTCCATCTGTTTATGAGTAATTCAGTGACAAAACAGTTATAATAGTGTTGCGCGCCACTATTAATGTCTTGTACATGGCAACACTAGTTACCACTAGCGCCCTCTAGTATCGAGTAGCAGAACTAGGAGAGTCGAGATCCTTCTAGAAATTTCGGGACCGATATGTATTCGAACATTCTAGATGTGTCTACAGTAGAATGTTCTGGAAACTATCTGAGGCCCTATATAAGGCCGGTATAGACCACGACCGAGTCAGTATTGAATTGGCGATACAAGCGAATACTTCGAAGCGAAATAACTGCGAACTAAAGTAAACCCCAAGCTCGTAACAATTGGTGTCAGAAGTGGGATCAAATATGCCGATTTTACCTAAAGACGACACGGTGGGTATCCGTACCGGAAGTGAATGCCAACAGGAGACGGACCAGAGACGATTTGGTGGCGCAACGTCGCAAACGTTGGAGGGCCAACTGCCGACCACGGAGGCGGCCTGTCAGCAGCTCCTGCATCTGCAGCACCTGACTTAGGTGCTCTGATGATGATGCTGCAGGAGCAGGCCCACGACAGGAGGAACGGGCCCGTCGGTTGGAAGAGCACCTGCAGCGCGGTATGGAAGAACAGATGCTCCTCAGGAAGGACCTTCACGCTGCTTTCGGGAAAGAGATAAGAGAGGTGAAGGATAGGGTTGCTCAACATGATAACCGCCTGTCGGAAGCTGAAACCCGAATCGCCCAAGTGTACAATCGGGTTGACAACGTGATGGCTGACGTGAAGAAAACGCTGGACGACCTCAAACTTGGGTATGGATTTACAGCTCCCGTGGTAGCTACAACACCTTCGCTACGCGGATTCAAAGTGCCGCCGTTCGACGGGACTTCTTCCTGGTCGGCCTACAAAATCCAATTCGAGACTGTCATGAAAGCGAACGGCTGGAATAAAAGTCAGGCCATGACTGCTCTCACCCTAGGCCTGCGTGACCAGGCCTTAACTGTTCTGGAAGCTCTCGGTAAGGAAGTGACTTACGAGCAGCTCCTTGAGGTGTTAGAGGCGAGATATGGCGACGCTCTCTTGGAACACGTCTTTCGTGCGCAGCTCAAGGATCGCGTGCAACGCAGCAACGAAAACCTGCAGCAGTGGGCCCTTGAGGTGGAGAAGCATACCAGTCTGTACCTGTACTCATTTTAGGAAACTTGGTGCAGACATTCATCAACAGCATCCGCGACCTTGAAGTCAGAGCTGCTGTGAGGCTCGGGCACCACGAGACGCTTAAAGTGATCAGTAGTACAATTGTGTTTTATTATTAGTGTGGTTTTAAGTTGTAATTAGTGTTGTGTAACTAAAGTGTCAATTTTGGTAATTCAATCGGCAGTTTTTAATTGTCTCGAACCCCAAGCTCGTAACAATAGTTATATAATAACTATGCATTATTTATATAATACTTTAACAATGCTTATTATGTTTTGAATTTTGTGCAAAGGAAACTTTTCGCCTCGTGTATTTACTCTACTCTATGCTGTACACTAACCTGTTTTTGTTATTGAGACCGTTCTGCCAATTGAGATGGCCGTCTACGGTTACACTATCGTACCAGATAAGCACCGGATCCACCAGCTCTTGATGCAGCACCGAGTGCAGCAGTCGCACAAACTCGATCAGTTTCGAGGGTTTTGTGATCTGTGTTAAGATTATAATATTTGTAAACATTAAAAAAATATATTATGATTGCAATACAATTAAAAGTCTTTTAAGTATGCAATTTTCATAAAATATTTAAAAAAAAACTGTAAAAGAATGTGTATGAAAAATAACATCCGTATAATGTCCGATACCGATACCGATGCCGATATATCGGCGTTACTCGAAGGTTGTCGAAATATCGGCATCAGCGATATTTTTATAGACGATTCAACGATACTTTTCAAATTTCATGCTTTAGAAATGTAATGTAAACGTGGGTGTTGTCTCGTCTATTTCATTGCAAACGATGCACGAACTAACTATGCTCAAGAAAACCCCTTCGCTTTATGCAATATTTTGTTTAGCCACAATGCTTATTTCGAACGAATATTTCAATCACAGTACTATTACTATGGTAAAAGGCGTCTTGTTCAGTTACTTGATGTTAATGTAGCACTGCATTCCGAAACTATTTCAGACACGGTCACATATCTAGTACTGTAACTGTGTAAGCCTGCGAGTGGTGGGCTTTGGAGCGTTTGTGAAAGTATTATTATAGAGTCCGAGGAAGATGAGCCCTGTCTACTCTGAGCTGTAATTCTCTCAAAGAAGAAGTCGAGAGATACTTAACGTCTCCTAATATATCGAGAGGCGCAGGTCCATTCGTTTTCTGGCGCAATGACGCCTTATACCCAAACTTGAAAAAAGCGGCGCAGAGGTACTTTTAGTTTCCAAATAAGTTCTGTCGCATCTGAGAGACTATTTTCCACCGCAGGTCTTATTCAAACAGATTTGCGAAATCGCCTTTTTCCGCAAAACTTAAGAAAACTTTGTTTTTAAACAAATATCTTATCAATGTTAATTTTAATTACTAAAATTAATCTCAACCTATCTATAGGTTTTACACGGTTTTATTTAGTTTATCCTGTTATTTATTGTTTTTATATTAATTAAAAAAATAACCTGACTTGTGTTTTATTTACAATAAGTGTATCGGTATCGGTATCGGTATCGCCGATATGTTTAAAAGCGCATAATAATAACATACTCTTAATTATTCTTTTATTATAAGTATATACTTGGCCAGACCTTATTCTCGACGTTTAGTAACCATCCGTCAAACTTGAGAGTTTTCGCAATAGCCACGAGCGCACTCGCGAAATTCTGGATTTCAATGTCGGACTCCAAAATATTCTCCCAAAAAGCCGCCCCTTCACTCCATTCCGTTATAAGGGTTCCTGTGGCAACAAAACAAACAAAAGAAATAGTATGAGTACGAAGACCGCAAAGCGGAACATGACCATCTAAACTTTCATATAATTGTAGCATATTACTCAGGGTATTATCAAAAGTCTCTCTCATACTGCAAAAGAAAATATTAACTTATCTTACAAATATACAGTGCACCCTGCTAACTTATAAACGAGGTTCGGACGCGGTAAGATCCAAATATTTGGAACCAACATTGCCGGACTAGTGATAGAAAGAAACAAAGTAGCGTTGCGCCCACTAACTTAACCAACTAATAAAAAAATATCTTTTGACTCATTCTTGGGGAGATATTATGTGTAACATAGCTGTTCCCCGCGACTTCGCCCGCGCGTAATTTATTACGATTGGATTTCATGGGTTTTAATTCTTTGCGCGGAAGTATTATTATTTTTCTAAAATAAAAGTAGCCTAAGTTACTTCTTATAAAATCAGCTATCTGCTAATGAAAGTCCGGTTAAAATCGGTCCAGCACTTTCGGAGATTAGCCGTAACAAACAGACAGACAGACAGACAAAAATTTAAAAAATCGTGTTTTTGTTATAAGTACCGTATATACATTCATATGCATACAGTAAAAAGTTACTGTTATATCAACATTACAAACAGACACTTCAATTTTATTTCTTTGTATATATAACCAGCAATGAGGACTAATATTCCTACGCTCACCAGATGTCGCTAGTTTACATTGAGGTTAAGTTTTTTTTTTATTACACAATGTCATTTAATAGAGAAATAGGTTTTAGACAAAAGTTTATCAGATTCCAGAGTATTATATTAATACACAAAACAATGACTGAGTGTAATATAAACTTAGTATAAAACCATAGTGACCATATAATCAAACGTAATTGTGTGCTCATTTTTCACTCATACTTAAAAAAATAAAAAACATTTAAAAAAAATTAAACATACCAATCACTTTAACACCATGAGCATGTCCCACATTGATCCATCCAAGCGGGGGAATCGTCACCAAATGGTGGCTAAAGTAGCAAAATATATCAATACCACCCCAATTGTAAAATGTATATGCCTCGTGATTATTTGTTCCATCAATAATACTGGAAAAGTATTCCAACATTACTTAAACACTTATTGTGTTCTGCTCAATCATATTTTACCTATTGCTTTGCAGATGTAAGAAAAATCGACCTTTGACGCTTTTAGTTTAGGTCCTGTTTAGGTTTTCAAAGTGATTTTATATAACACGCATATAATTTACTTAAACTAGCGACCCGCCCCGATTCGCCTGGTTAGTATCTCTTAATGTGGCGTCATTTAGATTTAAGACTTAGAATTTAGATTTGTGTACCTCTTAATAGCTCAGCTGTAACCATCTGTGCTATTAAGACAGGCCGGCACCAATAAAATTGTTAATTGAAATTTTAAGTGCTGAGTTACCATGTGCTCGACGATGAAGGATAACATCGTGAGGAAACTCGCATGTCTGAGAAATAAGAAAAAAAGTATTCCGACGGCATATGTGAAGTTCGCCAACACGCTTCGGAGCAGCGCGGCAGATTCTTCCTTACCGAAAACCTTCACAGAAATGAGAGGAGGCCTGTGCCCAGCAGTGGGACGTATACAGGCTGTAACTTTAACCCCTGAGCTCAATAAAAGCCAGTTATTTCAATATTACAAACAGACACTTTTTTATCTTTAATTTAATTTAATTTAATACATTAAATAAGATAGTGATCGGTAAGATATATCAGATCAAAATTTGTGGATGATAAATGCCCTATATGATGAATTGATGAAGTATGAAGGAATTTAAAAAAAAGGTAATTTTGGAACAAAAAAGTTTTTAAATGGCGAAGCTTAATAATTTTAAACCTGACACAACAACCGATGTTTCAAATTAAGAGGCCGTTTCTTAAGAAACGAGCAAATAATCAGTTACAGTTTTAAAAATATTTAAGAACTGACTTCATTGAATGACACCCCAAAAAAAATCTCAATTATTTAATAGATGAATCTTCACTTTCACCGCGTGATATTTATTAAAAACAATCTTAATTAAGAAAGAAAAAAAAATCGTCAACAATGTGGTAAAAACACTTAAAACGGCCTTTTCTATTTTAAATCTTCAGGCTATTTCCTTATTATTTTAGAAAACATTTTTGGTTAAAACGTGAGATAAAAGTATAGATAACACATTCACCATTCATTATTTTACTAATTCAAACCAAAAAGCAATAATTCAAGCCTAAGTATCATTTAATTTTTAGCAGAAATCGTTCCCCGCTTTTCATACATTTTAGTATGAAGTGGTTAGGTTTCTGTAATTGGCTTTATATTAGAGAACACGCGTGAAAAAAATTCAGTGCCACCATTCGGGTAGAATCTACAGTTAGTCTGTGTAGAATCTACTAGTTAGTTTGTGGTGCCACCTCAATTTTTGAGGTGATTGCACCTCCGTTCGTAGCCCGATTTGACGACTCGAGTCGATACATCTATTGTTTGGCATAGCATAAGGGTCGTGATTGTCGGACACGACTACTAAAATTATTTGTATTCTTCGAGTAAGTAGACTAACTGAATTTTATTATGTATTATTTTTTGTAATTATCAGATATTAATGTACGTAATAAAATAGTAATTTATTTTAATATCAATTTCAGGTAGATAATATGGGAAAACACAAAGAAAGTTAACAGAATAAAAAATCAAATTAATAATGTAAGCTTATGAACCACTCGGAAACTCACTAAGCAAACAGTCTTGTTTTAGGACTCTACTCAACCGGTGTAGTGAGTATCTATGATCTGGACCTTGAGTGAATTGTTGATCAGTGTTCAGATAAGGTTACCCTCTGTGGTCCACCCATTGTGATATCAGTTCAGACTTTCTGAAATAGTCCTGTCCTGATTAACTCGTCGGGTTCTTTGTTGAGGTTATCATCCGATTACGATGACGTTGAGGTTATTTTAGTAATATCTTACGCCGAGATTATTATTGCAGTAGTTAAATTTAGATTGATAACTAATATTTATAACATAGAAGTTATCTAGTCAGTTAGCCTGTCTTCTAATGTTATGGGCTTTTCATTTATGCCGACAAAATAAAATATGTAAAAATAACTCTGTGGTTCTCGTTAAGTGCGTTATCAGAATCAGTATTTAAAGGTATAGAAATATTTTTACTTCAGAAAACTCAATATAAAATAATCAAATTGAATTTAAATAAAATAATACTTGTAAATTGTATGTGGATTGATTACCTCTGCAATAACCTTCTAAAATATAAAAACCTTAATTAACATGGGCATTTTTTTATCGGTTGTTAATAAACAACCCTTATTTTTTTATCTTTTCATGACCATTGAATTGTGACAAAATTTTATAGTTATTAAACTTTCCATGTTTTTAAATAACTACTGAAAAAACACGGGCTCAAAATAAGCCAGTTGGCGTATACTAGACAATACTTTTGCGATCACTCGAAGTGCGTGTAAATTTTGGGGATTTTTCTATATTAAAGCCCTACGATGACGAGCGGGTAGCGGGTTTGAGTTTGAGGAGCGCGCGAAACGCCGCTTATTATATAGTAATTTTACTTTGTTTATTACATTATTTTAATATGGATCTATTTAAAAAATAACTTCTGTTACATATTCTTTATCGAATAAAGTTTCCCATGAAAAATGCATGCAAGTCGGACTCAATTATTTTTTACGCCGCACTGGCAGTTTACCGTATTATTGACGCCAAACGTCCCACGGCTGGACTACTAGGCAAAGTAGCGCTATCCCAGTCTGGAGAAGAAGGATTGAGGACCGCATCGCAAAGGCAAGGGCCCTCATCGGCAGACTGATAAGCTTCAGGTCGGGCTATAATAGGCCAAGTATTGTGCGCACCGTCAGGATGGCGTTTGCTGGGACAAATATCAGTATGTCCCAGCCGGATATAATGCAAAAACTGATGGAGCGCATAGACGACCTTCCGCCGAATCCGCTTCCCCCAAGCAGAGAATCGCTGCTTGGGGGAAGCGGATTGGGCGATATACCGAGAGGTCGACACGGTTCAACCAAAATCGTCTCTTCCAGAGTTATTAGAAGTTGGAGCGGCCATTGGTACGTGGAACGGGCCCAGCACCGCATCAGGCCAACACTACCGCATTCCGGCGCGGCCTGTGGTCAAAGCCCGTAAACCACAGCGAGGGCCCTTCGACGGAAGTTGTGGCGAGTCAGTGTGCGAATGTTACGCCCATGGACCCCGTCATCATAACACCGGATGACGTAGCCGAAGCGTAAGGTCCCCAACTGGAAAAGTCCGGGACTCGACGGACTGCATCACTACTGGCTGAAGGCGTTCGTGGTGTGTGTGTCACGTTGTGCTCGCCCGACAGTTTCAAGAGGCTTTCGACCAAAAGTCACTCCCGAGCCTCTTCACTACTGGGATCACTTATTTGGTTCCTAAAGACCGGGATTCCACAGACCCGAGCAAATACCGCCCCATAACGTGTCTACCTACCATATACAAGACACTAACATCCATTTTAAGCACGAGAATCACTCGTCACCTAAACTCAAATCAGGTGATATCGCGCGTTCAAAATGGATGTCGGGGCGGTGGTCGTGGAACCAAGGAACCACTTCTCATTGATGCGGTCATTGGCAAGGTGGTTAAACGCAACCGTCGGAACCTCTCCGCCGCCTGGATAGACTACAAAAAGGGATTCGACTCGGTGCCTCATACATGGCTTAAGAGGGTACTTGAGATGTACAAAGGAAGGAAGGAATGGTCCGAAAGGAGGGACAAAAGTGACCCACCTTTTGTATATGGATGATCTAAAATTATTCGCCTCCAGTCGCTCCCATCTTATGGAATTGCTAAACATTACTTGTGATTTTAGTAATTCTATTAGAATGGAGCTGGGGACGGATAAGTGTACGGTTCTCCATATTAAAAGGGGAAGGGTTGCTAACTTTCAGGGCATAGACTTAGAAGAAGTATACCTATATATTTAAATCTCTTTGGTTTGTGGACAGATACAGACATAATATTCAAATTATCAAGAAATAGTATAGGATCGCAAGCCAAACAAAATTAAAAATACGAAAAATATGAACATTCTAGATATAAATTATTATTTTTAACGTGATTAACACTTTTTAAATTAAAATCAAAATTAACTTACCTGTCATCATGATACCCATTGGCCAAATCGTGACATACCAGAGTTTTCGGTAACTTTTTTATTTCATGACGTTTAATTAATTTTACTTCCGTTTCCGACTTGTAATGACAAAACGTTTGCGGCGTTTCCAAAAATGTTTCTCCAAAATCTTTGTTAATGTCTTTATTCCTTATTGCTTGGTCGCTGTGTGGTCTTAATTCTGTGCATAAAGTTCTCCATGAAGGAGGATCTTGTAAGAATCCTAATATTTCTTCGTATGTGTCTAAAGGTTTACAGGTTAGTTCTTGATACGAACGTACATTTTCAGACATTTCAAAAAATTGCACTGAATATAACTATAGTATCCAAAATAGTTTAAAATTTAAACACTGTTTTTAACTTTACATTTATAAAAAAAATCGTAAATTATTACTTGTTTATTTACGTTCAGTTCCGAATGACATTGACAAGTGGTCGCTACAATGGCGGGCGAATGCACGTAAACAAATGCACTGAAATATTATAAATTTGCAATGGGTATTTGTAAATGGAACGCGGGTCAGTGCCACATTATTGTATTTAGTTAATATAATGTACTTATTTTATCTAACGTGGTGCAATCACTTGCGTCCTGGTGTTTTGTTTAGGTATTATACTGATTAATCAATTGCACAAACGTCATCGTCATCTGTTCGTAAGAAATATAGCTTTCATTCAATTTCACTATAGTGATTTCAAAGCTATCAATAATTTACATGTTATCATGCATTTATTTCATCTATATTAGTGTATCTTCAAACTATCAACTCAATCTACTCTAAACAACATATAATGTAAAATTTCTTGCCAAAAGATTTCAATTTTATAACTAATTTACACATAAATATAATTTTTAAACTCTTAAGACTGCATATCTCAATAATAATTGGTATAAATAAACATTTTTAGAAACTGTTTTTGTATATATTTATTGTGCCATTTCATTTAAAAATTCAACAGGTGTATTTTATATAAAAAAAGAAATATTTCAATTGGCAGGCCGTTTGGCAACCGCAGTTTTTTAATCTTTTCAATTGTTATAGGAAGATGCAGCCGCCCATTTCCTATATCAGTTTCCCTTTGTCATCTCTTATAACACCCACTGGATGATACGGTGTAGTGGATAATGCAAACAACAGATTAGCTGTATCAATTACTTTTGTATTATATAAATTAAAAAATGTTGCATGGATGAATCATTCATTACTCATCCATAATTGGCATCTTCGAAATATTAAACTTTAAACAAGTAGTAAAATTAAAAATTTTGTACAACCGACTTCAATATAAATATAATATAATTGATTTTTTTAAAACCGCTTGACCAATTTCGATAAAATTTAAATGGGACCCCCTGGGAAGTATACACATTGAAACAAAAAAAGAGTTTTCCAAATCGGCTTGGGCATCTTCGAGTAATCGGTGTACATACATAAAAATGTGGTTTTTAACGTGGTAGAGCCATGCTGCAGCTATATTAGTAGTATAGTTGTAGCACGAATGGGTCGGCTCGACCGGGGAAGGACCACGCTCTCACAGAATACCAGCTTCATGCTGCTATGTATCGTATGGTGAGTGTAGAGAACCAGAGACCCATTTTACTGGAAAAGAGGTATTCTATCTTAGTCTTAGTGACGTCGCATCTGCATTTTGATTCGCAAATGAGGATAAATGTAGATGTCTATGGGCCACAGCAACTACTTACCATCAGGTGGACTGTGTGCTCATTTGTCACCCTATCCCATAAAAAAAAAAGATTCGACTGTATACGAATATACGAATTGTAAACCTCTCCTCCTTTTTGATGTCGGTTGAATAGTCTTCATGTTACATCCGCTCGGTAACTGTACCTCATCAATGCAGCGTCTATATTGTGTTAGTAATAAAATATATATAGTTAAATTGTTAGACAAGATTAAATTCTGTACATTGGTCATTATTATGTTTTAAAATTTTGTTTCCACCAGTATGGAACAATATATTTCAAATAAAAATAAGCTAGTGTACTGCAAATATGTATTTAAGAAAAAAGAAGAATAAATAAATAAGATATGATTATAGACAGTATTTGTGCATCAATATCATCGAAATATTTGCTGTTAGTGTGGGACTAGTTTGTCCTAGATATGATAAAGAAATCAGGATGTGTGTCACAGTAGATAACTGTTGTACTATTAACTAAAAATGTTAATGTTTAGTGACCAATGTATGTTACACTACACAGCATGGCTATAGCCTCAATGAAGTCATGTCAATTAGCAGATAAGACATATTTTCTGCTGTAAATGTTGTTATTATAATGATCTTTAGCCCAAAATTTTATATAATA
This sequence comes from Parnassius mnemosyne, assembly GCA_963668995.1. Classification (NCBI taxonomy): domain Eukaryota; kingdom Metazoa; phylum Arthropoda; class Insecta; order Lepidoptera; family Papilionidae; genus Parnassius; species Parnassius mnemosyne. Next base: position 4,681,442 of record CAVLGL010000093.1, on the reverse strand, counting down.
CCTACGAGATTGGCCTGTAAAAAAAATTATGTTGAATTTTAAATTTTAAGCAATTGATTCTATATAGTACTAAATACTCTCTTAAAACTACTCATCACTTTTATAATGTAACTATTAATTATATTATATATAACTCATATAATTTTTTTATTTTATTTTAAGCCCTCAATTCTATCTTAATATGATTAATTTAAAATAATATAAATAAAATAATCTTTTTTTTAATCAAGCCTTAAAATGTATATAAAGGTAATTAATGAATATCTATGTGAAACTATATGGATTATATTATATAGGAATTAATGGATAGGAATTAAATGTGAACTCTCTCCGAAATGCATTCTGTAGAACTGAAAGGTTTTAACCGAATTCTGGTCACTAATAAGCCTCTTAGCACATCTTTCCATTGAGTCCAAAGCTGCTAGGTGGCATTTTGCAGCACCAGCCCATATATGGCAGCAATAATCCATGCACGACCGGACTTGCGCTTTATATAAAGTAAGCAGCTGTCCCGGCGTGAAGTATCGTCGCACCTTTGCAAGGACTCCTAGCTTCCTTGCAGCTGCTTTGGCTTTGGACTCAATGAACCGCTCGAAGTTCATATTTGAGGATATCTCAACCCGCAACAACTGAAGGCGGTCAGTGTACTCCAGTGATACATTTCGGAAAGAAGGAGCCAAGGTGAGCTGCCTCATTTTTGCAGTGAAGAGATACACTTGTGTTTTGGATGTGTTGAATTTCACAAGATTGGCATCGCCCATTCGGATACTGCCTGTAGTATGAGATTCACGCGCTCTACCTTAGTTTCTCTTTCGGACTGGAATTGAGCCCTACTGGCTCGAGGACTTGGTTGGTATCTCTCCATAACTGTGCTATCGTCTGCATACCCATAGATACCGGGCATAAACAATACCTATAGATACCGGGCATAAACAGATCATTAATATGCTGCAGGAAGAGAGTTGCGGAGAGGACGGACGCCTGAGGAACACCGGTGTTAGTCGCAACAGGATCGGATGAGCAGCCATCGACGACGACCCGAAGAGACCGTTCACTCAGAAAGTCCTTTACCCAATCAATTAGACCAGGGGATAAACCGTACGCTGGAAGCTTACCCAAAAGGCTAGTGTGCCAGACTCTGTGGCCATCGAGACATCTAGGGAAACAGCAAGTGCTTCCCCACTGTTCTCGAGTGCCTCGCCACATACGTGTGTGGCATACGCTAGAAGGTCCACGGCTGACCGATTTCGGCGAAACCCGTATTGGCGGTCACTAAGGAGGTCATTCTGTTCTAGGTATGCCATTAAGCGGACGTTCAATATACGCTCCATAATCTTGCAGAGTATGGAGGTAATTGAGATTGGCCGATAATTGGCAGGGTCGGCACGGCTGCCTTTTTTGGAACAGGCTCCACATTGGCCAGCTTCCAGGATTTTGGCACTATTCCAGTCCTAAATGAGAGGCGGAACAAGCGTGTCAGCACAGGAGACAAGTCAGGTGCACAAGCCTTTAGAACTATTGCTGGTATACCATCTGGTCCACTAGATTTATACACGTCTAGACGCCACAAGGTTTTAAGAACCTCCTTATTTGTAATACGGACCTCGGACATAGAGGTCCCGCAGTGAGGTAATTTAGGTGGAACGTTTTTGCCACTGTCTAGACGTGAATTGTAGGCAAAGAGAGACGCGAACAAGTCCGCTTTCTTTTTAGCTGTATGCCCCAGTGTACCATCCGGTTTTACCAGCGGAGGCAGTGTAGGCCGACAAAATTTTATCTCGACCACTTTGGCGAGAGACCAAAAAGCTCTAGTGCCGAATGGTTTAGCAGAGAGTTTTACGCCAATATGTTTAACACGATCGAGACTAGCTTTCCGTAATGCTTTTTTGTAGGACTTGGCGGCCTGGTTGAAAGTTCTCTTCTTGGAGATAATATCCGGAGCTTTGCGGTTTTGAACGTCAACCCAAGATAGGTACGCTAAATGATTGCGCTTTTCAGTTTGGGTGCATTCAGCGTTAAACCATGGGCGAGATTTGCTACCGGTAGGAGCGTCAGAGAAGGGGATAAAATACTCCATAGCTTGACGCAACACAACGCAACCGTTGTGTTGCGTCAAGCTATGGAGTATTTTATCCCCTAGAGAAACAGACCACCCGCCAAAGAGGCCACTGTCTGGTTCAGTAGCCAGCAGAAGGTCCAAGCAATTGGCTGTGTGACTGTCCACATCGGGTACCCTAGTCGCTTCTTTTACCAACTGAGAAAGACCTAGCGTCAAGGCAAAATTCCACGCTTCTCTTCCAGCATGCTCGGACTTCTGCTATGGGACCGGCCAGTCTTGGTGACAGGCGTTAAAGTCCTCCAGAAAGACCAGTTGTGCAGAAAGATACCGATTTAGGGCCACATCAGCAGCCTCATTAAGGTTATTTTGGTGATTTCATTCTTTAACGTAATTTTTTTCTTATATTTGGTTAACCATTAAGTATTTATTTTACTTTTCGACATTTTAGCAATTCTTTATTAAATAATTGTGCCATTTCTTTCACGTACACGGCTCGCGTACATACATGATCAAAACAATGATTAACACATTTCATTCACTTCTTTACATTAATAGCATTTCAGCTCATATTATTCATTATTTAATTGTACCATTACTTTCACGTACACGGCTCACATACATATGTACATGATCGAGATAATAGACAATATTCCTATACAATTCTTAAATAAATGCTCATTTCGCTCAATAACAATAGTTAGAACTCATTCCGGTTTTTATCGAATCCAGACTGATTTAAAAAAATAATCGGTTATTAGGTTTTCCAAACTCTCAGCTGATCAGGCCGATTGTATGTGATTATGCAAACCTCCGATGATTGTTCTATACTTATGCCACACTTTTTATTTACATTTCTATCAATATTTTGAATTTATAATTATGTATTCCTATTCCGTAACTTATCCGTAAATTTCCTTATACGTCTTTTATAAATTTATATAACATAGTCTCGTATAATATTTAGTTACATCATTGTCAGTCAGGGTTTGAGGCTCACAATATGGGAACAACAAAATTCGGAGCCAATCGTTACATCGGTTATAATAGTTCCCATAGCTTTCGCCTCATATTGTTTTTCCGTGTGGCTTACAATCCCTCTTCTGAACTGTAACGTCGTTATTTACTTTTCAATTTAAATAAACAATTTTCTCAAAAATCTCTATCATAAAACTTTAATATTTTTGTAAAAATTTGCAAAGTCCATGAAACCACAGAAATGATACACAAATTTTACAACAAGTTAGTTACGTGGCAGAGCCATGCTGCAGCTATATTAGTTGTATGAAGCTATCTATATATATCTGTTCCGTTTATTTACTCAGGTGCTATGAGTACTAAGCCAACCAATACACGAACATCCGATATAACGGTAAGAGACAGTCCCACGACGATCACCACCAATCTGTTATAGGTGCAATGAGAGCAGTCATGTTGCACCTAATTGTAAGCTTCCTGAAAAAAGAAAATGTTCTACATGTTGAAAAGTGGACCACGTTGCGAATCGTTGTACATCTACGCCGACAGGCTAGTGACTACTGAACAAGAAAAAAAGATCCAAATTATGTCACAATTAACCACTTGAGATTTGACAGTTCAATAAACAAATTAGTCAGACCTATGGTCAAGCCAGATCAGGCCAAAGACAATTTTTTTTTAAATGATGGTAAATATAACTTAGAGTCAAATTACTAAGTTCTTATCCAAATATAAATATTAATATAAAAAAAATAATAATATAATATTATTAGTGAAAAAAAAAAACACATGTTCATAACCTTATGTTATCCAACGAGACGCGTGTCTGCGCTATAACAGCGACATCTATTATGAATCATCAAAACCACTTTCGACGCACAAAGACATCGATCGATTTTTATTGAGTTGGCTGAGATGTGTATTAATTAGTACTGTAGGGTTTCCGTAGAGGGCGTTTACTGTACGGACTTAACTACAGAACGGTTGTCAAATTACTAAGTTCTTATCCAAATATAAATATTAATATAAAAAAAAAATAATATAATATTATTAGTGAAAAAAAACACATGTTTATAACCTTATGTTATCCAACGAGACGCGTGTCTGCGCAATAACAGCGACATCTATTATGAATCATCAAAACCACTTTCGACGCACAAAGACAACGATCGATTTTTATTGAGTTAGCTAAGATGTGTATTAATTAGTACTATAGGGTTTCCGTAGAGGGCGTTACTACAGAACGGTTGTGTTGGATTGTTAATAGTTGTTACATGAGAGCGAGATAGATAGTATAAACATGCGTGAGAGACACGATACGCGATTAACTAACGCGATTTCGCTCGCACAACTACGACGTTTCCTATCTCTGTCCTTGTCTATCGGTAAATTTAATTTTGTTATTATGAATAGAACATTCCGTTTTCTTTACACTAAGCCATGTGTACTCTCGAAGTGGGCGGTGTTTTGTAAAAGTAAGCTCTATTACAATGCGTATAGATATGAAATATGCATGTCAATATATTGTTACTAAGATGGAATGCCACGTTTCCAGTAAAAAGGGTCTCCGGTTCTCTACACTCACCATACGAAACACAGCAGCGTTAAGCTGCTATTTTAAGACAATTGTTGTAATTTTATTTAGTCGGCCAATAGCAGCGAACGAAACAAAGCGTGTCCGTGGCGTGACAATATTGACAATAACATATCCAAAATGCCAAGTTGTGTGTTAAGAAAGTGTAAAAACTATGGTTCGAAGATAAATAAGAGTGAAGGGATTTCATAACCTACGTAAATATAATAAAATAATATTACATATTTATATTTTGTCACGATTTTATTTCTCATTTACAAATAAATGTTGAATTGTTAATATGGTGGTTCGAAAAGGATAGAGAATATGATTGCCAATATAGCGCGACAAGGACAAATAGAATGCGTCATAGATTAACAACCAAAAGCGAAATCGTAGGCACAATACATAGCCTTCGTTAGCAGCTTGATCGCGAGTTTTCTTGTTAGTTAGTGAGTGCCTTTCTAACATAATATTATAATATAATATAATATATAATTGTGACTTTCAACGTTTTAAAATTAAGATGATATAGAATGAGATTAGTGATAGCGGGCTATTAGATATTTTATTAGTAAAATTAAAATGTTTGTAATGTACCTAGATAGAACATAATTTTTCTCATTATGTTATATTTACCTGTGATAGCCTCGGTAAAATTTGTTATTATAAAAATCACAATACTTCATTATTTTAACAAAAAAAAAGGTCGTAATTTCTGTAATTTCACTACTTTCATTCTTGTATAATTTACCATAACAATTAAGATTTTTTATTCTTTTTCAGGACAATGATGATGTTCCGAAATTTGGCTTACCTATATGTCTGGTCATTTGGTTCCTATTTGCCAAGTAGCGCGACCATCAGTAAAAAAACGTAAAGAGTAAATTATGTAGGTATTCGATAAGTAGGTACATAATTTATCGAAAATACGATTGACAGAACTCAAATTTATTTAGAATTTGTTTGAAAATAAATATATAACAATTTTGTTTATAGTTTTATTTAATATATCATTACTAGTGTAATATGCCTATTGTTATATTCAATGTCTCTTCTGTGGCAAATCCGCATACTCTATAATTCACTCGTATACTTCAAGCGCAATACACTACAGACAGTTATCTCTTTCTGTATTTTACGTTCCGTATTATCTATCGCAGTCGTAGCTGAAAATTACTATACACGTACATGTATTTACATTTGTTATAACAACGCAACGATATCTGAACGCCGCGCAGTATGAACGTAGCGTATCTTTCCTTTATAATATCATTGCCCTTTGCATAGTTCAATTTAAAACGTATTTAGTAGTTTTCTAAATTGAGAGATTAACCAAAATATAATTATTCATAGTATTAAGTTCTAATTGTTAATAGTGTATAAACAGAAATAGTGGTACTTGGGTATTTAAGTGGTCAAATATTGTAAATATTAACTATGTTTACGTCGGCCTGTGAAAACAGTAGAGTGATATGACACCATTTTGAATAAGACAATAAAACTTTTAAGCAACGTGTAATGAATGTAAAGATGTATTAAGTTATAAGTCGTCCACCGCGAATTTAAAAATCATTCATAATCATTCAATCGCCATTTTAAAAATAATTATAATCCACACAAGTCAGATAGAGATAACAAAATAAGTTACTCAACTCGTACAGATTATATATAATAATAATCATTGTTTGTATTAGCCATATTATTTAGCATTTTTAACATATAAACCTTCTTCTTGAATCATTCTGTCTATTAATGAAAACCGCATCAAAATCCGATGCGTAGTTTAAAAGACGTAAGTGTATAGACGGCGGGAAGCGAATTTGTTTTATATTATGTAGATATTAGTTTTACACATTTTACAATTCTGCTTTATCCATAACATAGTAGTATAGTAGCCTTGACTACAGATTTCAAAATATTACAACATTCGTAAAAGTTATTCGCTTACAATAAACACTTCATAAATACTAACAATACAAAAGACTTCCAGTCAATAGCGTGTAAACGCGCATCCAACTTGTGATAGCCCCTTATCTCATCTACTACTACGTCAACAGACCTGCTTCGTCCTTGTCGGACCCGTTGTAAATCATCCGATCCTCTCGCTTAAACGCTGGTAGCTTTCACTCATTCACTCAAGCAGTGACCGCGCATTATCCTTCCCGCTCGCACACTTATCGTCTGTCTCATTCACTCTCAAGAATTAAATCAACAAACCTCACCTCCACAGTGTACCGTACAAGGTAGATATAAGTTGGATGAATAACTAATTTTATTTCTAGAAAATTGTATTGATGTCTAACGTTCACGACAGCGAAATATGATAGTAGGTATGAACGGGACATACATATTATGCAAAAATACCGATACGAGTACAAAAATAAACATAAATAAAAATATTTATCTTTGTACTGACTAATTTAGTTACCATTAAACAAATACAGCAATTGTTAATGGAATATTTTCCTACAAATTATTGTGTGTATTTTATTTAATTCTGACCTAGAGATTTAGAGTGAATTGACGGTTCTCATACCTAGCCTAATTTGTAGCATTTTGACTCCCTTATCATGCTATGCCAGGAAGTTGTCGAGTTCCCACTAACCCTGTATAATATGGTTTTTAGCGGGAGAGTAAATTAATTAGATTTTTGTGTTTGATTAATAAACATCGTTTCATAAATTCGTACCCATGTTTTATTGAGCTAAAACATACCTTATAATTATCGCTTACCTAATATTTACAAATACTTACATAATCAAATTAATAACTTAAGTATAATAACGCATAGGCGTCAATTTTACGCTTGGCATAATGGACATTGAGCGATACGTGCTCTTTATACCTTGCTTATTTGTACTCTAAGTTCTGAATACTCTTTATTTATTGTTCTAATGGGTCCATTAATTAAATTACTTTATTATATACTCTTTGTAGGGGTCATAAATTTGCAAATTAAGGAATCCAAATGGATTCGCCGAGCTCTGAAAGGTATGAGGCATATAAAAAGACTGCACGAGTAAATGGGGTATTTATGAAAGCATATTTGGATACGGGTAGTGAATTAAATGTGATGGCGCAAGATGCTGCGAAAGCGATCGAATTACAAATAAAACTCGAGCTATTGGGGAAGTCCGATTTATCCTTTCTGTCGATGAAGTTGAAATGGAAACGACTCCAGTTATTGCTAATATTGATTTTGGAAATGTTGCACTTATAACAGGGCAACCTATTATTATTAAAAACTAATCAATAGAACTTAACTTCACAAAGTATGGAGTAAAGTTAGATATCTATGACAACATGTTCTGAAAGAATCCTAACTGCCCTAGATATTGTTGAAGAAGCCAGCCGATTTAGTTACAGTATTTGAGGATACAGAGGTGCCAGTTGGAGATACTTTAGTTTAAGTATTGGTAGTAGGTGTAAATGAGGGAAATGTTTGTACTAAACCAAGGCAGCACAGTATGGGTAAGGCAGACTATGCAATCGCTAGTATGGTTCTACGGAATAATAGCGGTTATTTGCAGATCTGCGATGTTGGTATCTAGCCTTTAATGTGGAAAAAGTAGAGGTTGTGACACGAGCGGAGATATGAGGAGATGGCTGAGGTGAGTTCAAAAATATTTGCTTTGAGAAGCGTATCGGAGTTGACGAAGGAAAGTGACAGTGTGGATGTTGTTAAATATTCGTAAATAAATGTTGGTTGTTTAGATGTTTGTTTCAAAGATAGATTTTTCGTGTACTTCGTGATTATGATTGCTGTTTTGCGAGCTCTGCAGCTGAAATAGACCTCACTGGTTTGGGAGTGATGCACATAAATTTAACTACTGATATACCAAAATATAGGTTAGCTTATACGGAAAGGGATATTGTAGCTAAAAAAAAAATAAAAGAGTTGCTAAAAAAAGATAATATTGTAAGGGAATCTAGCTCAGAATATGCTTCGCCTATTATCCTTGTGGGAAAAAATGGTGACTATCGGTTATGCGTAGATTATAGGCATCTTAATGCAAATACGGTTAAGGAAAGATCTGCTTTGCCTCATATAGATGACACATTAGCACGATTATCAGGAAAACTATTTTTTTAAATTCGATCTTATATTCTGGATAGTGGATATCATTATGTTAAAATTAATGATGAATCTCATCATGATGAAAATACTTAAGACAGCGTTTGTTACACCTGATGAATTATATGAATATTTAAAAGTTCCATTTGGACTTGCTAATGCCCCATCAGTTTTTATGCGCGTTATAGAGAAACTAGTAAGTCTAGAAGGTAATGATGAAATTGTTACGTTTCATGGATGACATTTTAGACAAAGCTTTTATTACAATTATTAGAAAAAGTTAAGCTTGGCATATATAGTATTTAATTATAGGTTCAATATAGTAGTAATCTAAAGGCTATTGCTTACTTAAGTAAAGAAACGTCACGTGAAGAATCATTGTATCACAGTTACGAACTAGAAACATTTGCAGTAGTTGAATCTTTAAAACAGTAGCCTATTAAAATAGTCACCAACTATTCCGCTGTACGCTATACGTTCTTAAAAACGATCTAGTTCCTAGGATTGGCCGTTGATGGCTATCTATCCAAGAATATGATATTCAAATAGAATATAGACCTGATAATCCTATGAAACATGTTGATGTGTCCAAATGCTCAAAAATATCTTACTTCTCAACGAGAATACAATGCCTCTAATGAACGAAATTATGTTGTAAATATAAATCTAATTTCAAGTGAAGAATGGTTTTTATCAAAGACATTTAAGTAGTAGTAGTAATAGACCGGACATCAGCAGCAAAACTGTCGTTTGTAACGTATGTCCTATAGGATATATCTCCAATTTTTGCCATTTAGTCTTAGTGACATCGTCAAAAAGTCAAGACGCATTAGTTTCATATATTTAAAAAATATTTTTAAAGAAAATATGCCCGGTTGTGCATTAAGATATTGTAAGTCACGATATGGGGCAAAAAATGAACGTGATTTCGGTTTATTATTGTAAATATAACATATATTTACCGAATAATCTTTAAATTTTATAATTTATAGTAGATTGTTCTAGAACATTTATTTTTATTGTAATAAGCGCCCTCTGTTATCCAGTAAACGTCACTATTTAGTTACCAATGTTAAAGTTAGTGATTGACGATGTTTATCGATTGGGATTATCGATAAAAAAAATATACAGGCTGCCGATTTAATACTTCACAATATTTGAGGAGGTAAAACAGTCAACGATACTGTACCAATGCCAACAAAAATGAGTAGCATATACCAACTATGCTAAGTAGTCTACTTTATGTGGAGCAACGGTGGGGAAATTTTTTTAGGCATGACGATGAGATTTTCTATGTTGCTTATGAGCATGCTGAGGATACTTGCTGTGTTGATGTTTAGCAATACAGCAAGTCTTCTCTTTTACATACCAGGCTTCATTGTCTGGTGGTTTTACATCGGGCATCATTGTCTGGTGGTTTTCAAGGACAAAGCCATTATAGATCCTCGCTTACAGTGATAGGAGAGGGCTATAGGTTTCTTACATTAAAAACAATTTGTACTGTTAAATATATTAGATGCAAGAAGTTGTAGGTTACGCCTGAGTTACAAAATAAGGTAAAAACTTAAAATAACAATTTTTATTGATGTGGGTAGTGTCTTTAAGTACTGCAGCTGATGAAACGTGAAAAACCGTAAAACGGCTTTTAAGTTCAGTGATTTCTTAAAATATTTTAGATTTGAAGTGTATTTTTGTAATGGAAACGAATTTTAAAAACATAGAGGCGCTTTCTTATTGGATTTGGCGTTTCTCGATGTGTCTTCAACGCCGACCGATCAATCGTATGCTATTATTATAATAGCTAATGGACCGCGTGACGTCATCCAAAATGCCACCAAGGTGGCAACCAAAGTGGCTGCTGTTTGATTTGATTCTTAGTTATTGGAAATTAAATATTTTATTTTATGACACTAAAGGGGCGTAAAAAGTTAATATGATTTTTTTCGTGTGATGGAAGTCATGATAAATAGATTTATACAATAAAACAATCATGTATATTCCCTATTATTATATCGAAAAGCATTTCAAACTTAGTACTCTTCAAGAACATTATCGATACTTTGATATCGAAACGGTAACATTCCTAAAACGACGTTATATTTATTAGCGTCACCTACTGGACAATAGCTAAAATGTTCTCTTAATAAATGCTTAGTGGTGTTTTGCTATTTTTAGCTAGAGGGTGTCACACGCGCACTAGCTTAAAGTTTTTGTATATAAATGTTCCCAATGCCCGCTCTTAGTATACCTTTATATTTAAATCTCTTTGGTTTTTATCTATACAGTTCCAAGATGATAAAAATATATTAAAAACATGATTCTACATTTGACGGAAGTCCATGCGAGTAGTGATATTGTTCATAAGTTCATAACTATAAAATAAAGGGCGACCGGTTATATCGAATCACTCTCAATGGCAATAAACTTGTAGTACCCTCGTTCGCTAGATGGAAATTCATGCAAAGATTTCATTATAATATAAGGCATGTAGGGCTGAACCGATATGAGGAAATCATTAAATCGGATTATTGATTTCCAAAGATGACACGCTTTACAAATAATTATCATGTGCTTATGGGAAGGGAAACTACGGAAAATCGTCAGATGAGTTACATCCTATTCCTTATCCTTAACATTTACCCATGGATACAATCCATATTGACAATTTGGGACCTTTTAGTAAGACAACAAAGAGATATCAGTATATTTTAATGATCGTAGACTGATTTTCTAAATTTCTGTAAGCTCGCCCAAATCGACTTCTCAATTCGTCTGAGACTGAAAATATTAAAAAGACATGTTCAGCATGTTTGGTTACCCCAGACGAATAATATCCGACAGAAATTTGGCATTCACAAGCAGGTTTTTCAAAAAATTTATGACGCAGCACCCAAATTCATCATACATTGAATGCCATAGCTTGTCCGCGTTAAAATAGTCAGGTTGAACGTTTTAAGTTTACGGACTTTCATCATCATCATTACAGCCTTTCATAAGTCCACTGCTCCCTCCCCCAAGGTATGCCACAAAGCACGGTCCTGAGCCCCCTGCATCCATTGACTTCCTGCATGTCTTACCAGGTCGTCATTCCATCTAGTGGGGGGTCGCCCTACACTTCGCCTATCGGTACGAGGCTGCCACTCGAGAACCTTTCTTCCCCATCGGTTGTCGGTTCTTCGAGCTATATGGCCGGCCCACTGCCACTTCAGCTTACTAATCCGTTAGGCTATGTCGGTTACTCTGGTTCCACTGCGGATATTCTCATTTCTAAGTTTATCACGCAGAGAAACCCCGAGCATAGCCCTCTCCATAGCTCGCTGAGCGACATTGAGCTTCATCACACGGCCAGCAATGAAGGACCACGTCTCAGATCCGTAAGTCATCACTGCCAACACGCACTGGTTATACAATTTTAAACACGTTGCGTCCTGTCAACTTATACACTGAACTAAACTTGTTCGTCGTTCATACGAGCTGCGAGTTTAGTCAGTAAGTGGTGGCAGACTCGCATGAGGGCAACAATTTGAATTTGACTCGCCGAAAGATAGTTCCCGTTCCATTTAATTGTTAATTTGCTACTTATTGAATTACGTTCAAACGAGATTTTCATACTTAGCTCGTTAGGTTCTAAAGTTAATTCGATACTGTACAGGTCGAAGTGTAATCGGCCTTTAGAAGATACATATATTCTGTGATCTCCGCGTCTGACAGCTGATACGGTGGGTTTTGGTGGGAACTTGACCGGTGACGGATTCCAAAATCTAAGGGCTGCACAATATGACGCATCAATATTGTGACGCAGTTTACTATGAAGGGTAATAATACATTAAAACTTCAGGCTCAAAAGGGCTGGAATCCAGAGCCGTAAATCCAGTTATTAAAATAAAAACAGCTTATACTGGAGTTTTGGCGGGAACTTGACTGTTGGTGGATTACTGCTCCTGTATTTATGTTAAAATAATGATTTGAAGTGGATTTTGTGCATGTGAACTTTCAGTACAAACGGTGAAACAAGTGCTCCAATGATGATGTGAATCCCAGGATAAGGTATCTGTCTACTTAAGCGCCTTGAGATACTATCGCCAACTGTCTGCTGACTCAAGTTGCCGTCAAAATCTTCCAAAAACTACGCAATGTGACGCATCAACATACTGTGAAGCAGTGTACTATAGTATAACGGATTAGATATTATCACTTAATACTGAGATAAAAGAAGACATGGCTTAAAAGATAAGCATCTAAGCCAAGAAATCTGATTAGAAAAAACCAGCTGACACCAAGGACAGTTACTATACTCTAGTTTTTGGAGAGTTTTTGGCTGAAACTTGACCGGCGGCGGTTTGCTTCTCCTTTATTATTGTTTAAATAATGGTTTGAAGTGAACTTTGGTATGTAAAAGTGGTGCGATTTTGTGTATTATGTGTCTACGCATGTGAACTAATAGTGGAAACGGTGAAACAAGTGCTCTGATGGTGATGTGATTCTCAGGATAAGGTGTCTGCTTAGGCGCTTTGAGATACCATTGCCATCTGTCAGCTGTCTGCTGGCTCAAGTTGCCGTCAAAATCTCCCAAGGGTGTGACGTATCAACATATTGTGAAGCAGTGTACTATGAAGGTTAATTATACATTGTAACTTCAGGCTCACAAGGGCTAGAACCCAGATCCGGAAAGCCAGTTATGAAACAAATCTACTCTTTGGCTGACACTGATCACTGACCATAGATAAATATATATTTTTTTTTTGGAGTTTATGGCCTGGTATCTAGACCTTTAGGCCAAGTCTTAAGTATTTTTATTCGGTTTATTGTAATTTCCCCACTCCTTCATAGTATACTGCTTCACAATATGTTGATGCGTCACATTGTGCAGTTCTTGGGAGATTTTGACGGCAACTTGATCCAGCAGACAGCTGATAGTTGGCGATGGTATCTAAAGGTGCCTATGCAAACAAACAGCTTATCTTGAGAATCCATCACCATCAGAGCACTTGTTTCACTGTTTCCACTAATAGTTCACATGCGTAGACACTTAATACACAAAATCGCAACACTTTTACATATCAAAGTCCACTTCAAACCATTATTTAAACAATAATACAGGAGCAGCAAACCGCCGCCGGTCAATTTCCCGCCAAAAAAAAAACCGATAAATCGATAAATATATATGTAACAAGCTACAAGCTAATGGTGTGAACCGATTGCAAATATGAGAACCGGTTTTTACCGATTACTTTGAGTAAAAAACCGGTTTTTAAAGGTATTTTTAAGTTTTTTCTTACCTTTTTAAAAGAAAGAACAATACATCAAAATAAGTTCTACCTTTATTAAAATCTACTTTATTAAAATCAAAATAATTTTTACATAAAAATAACTAATCACATAAGTCGTAATTTTGATTAAGAAAACATATGTGATCGACAGCATCCGCTTGCAACCTGCTTCTTCTGGATGACAGTACATATCCCGATTTGGAAAACATCCTTTCCGAAGGCACAGACGTTGCTGGCACCGATAAATATTTTAGCGCTAAAACGGTCAATGGCACTAAATGTTTGTTCTTGCTCCAAAAAGTGCCAGCGCTTTCAGCTGTTTTTAAAGTTTCAGCTTCAACATGCTCGGGCTCTGTCTCCAAATACATGCGCATTAAGTTAACTGCGGACGTAGTTGGATGGATAATGGGTTTCCTTTGTTTCAAAAAGTCCAAGAGTCCAGGTTTTTTCTGTTCTATGTTTGTCTCCACTGATCTTTGGACTGCTTGTTCTGAAGTCGTAGCTTGGTTTCAGAATCATTTATTAAATGAGATAGTTCTTTTCTTACTATTTCTTTTGCCGATAACATATTTTCCGAGCGCCTAAAACCAGACCTTAATACCGGATGTAAGTATGTTGATATTTGCGTGACAGTTCTTGTCTCGTATACTAAAAGCCTGTTGCTCGTATTTCGCCTTACTGATGAGCAAAACATTTTGCCTATATCTGTCTCCAGAGTATTTTCAATGGTGGTCAAATTCTCATACAATCCACAAATTACTGGTATGATTAATGAACTGGTCGGATATGTATCAGCACTAACAAGCTTTGTAGCCTGTTCGAATATCTCCAAAATCTTTATTATTTCTTTGCCCACTTTTTCTTCACAGGCGGTTAAGTAGTCTGGTGCCTGGATTAATTTTCTACATACTAATGCCAGAACATTAGATAATTGAAGAATTCTAGACACCATGTAGAATTTGCTGTTCCATCGTGTCGATACTTCTTGTATCAACTTTAAAGGAGTAGTATTTGGATTTCTTTCCTTCTGTTCTGCTTTTAGCACTCGCCACCCTACAGACGACTTTTTAAAAAACTTAACAATAGCCTTACATTTGTTAATAATTTCCCAAATCTCAGGAAGCTCGAAAGAATCATCAACAGTTAGATTAAGCGTATGCGCAAAACATGGCATGTGCCGTATGTTTAGCAATTCGCACATTCTGATCATGTTAGTAGCGTTGTCTGTGACAATGGTTGTAATTTTGCCAGTTACTTTCCATTCTGTTAGTAAGTTAGAAACAATTTCGGCAAGATTTTCAGCTGTATGTGCAGTGGGGACATCTGAGGTAGTCAAGACATAGCTTTTTAAATCACTTTTCAGAAAAAAATGAATTGTGACCGTAATAAAGGAGTCCATATTTTGGTTAAACCACAAATCGGCGGTTAGTGCAGCATGCTTAACATTATCAAGTGCAATAGCAAGTTTCAACTTTGCATTTTGGTACTGTTGCGGCATTAATTCGTACCTGATTTTTTGTCTACTTGGTAATTTGTAGTTTGGGTTCAAAACTTCTGTGAACCTTTTAAATCCTCTGTCTTCAACAATCGAAAAGGGCTGGAAGTCCGTAGCGATCATCATGGTTAAATATTTATCAATATTTTTCTTATTATTGACCAAGGTCACTTTCAATGTAGTTTGGAGGAGTTTTTGAAGTGTTCAAAGATTGTTCTTACTTAGTTTGTCCTAAGGCGGATAGGTTATTGGGCTGTTCACCTACAATATTCCCCTGCATTTCCACTGTAGCCTGCGGATGGTGTCTTTTTAAATGAGCCTACATATTAGAAGTTCCACCACCAACCTTAATTATTTTTGCTTTCCCTATATCTATGGTCTGACTTTGGTGTTAGGATACACGATTAATGAAAGACAAGTGAGTTCAAAGTAATCGGTTTTAGTAAAAAGAAACTGGTGTGTATGGGTTATTAAAAAACCGGTTTTATTTACTTTTTTCTAAAACCGGTTCACATCACTACTACAAGCAAGGTGTCACTGACACCAACCTGTCAACAGAAATCTTGGAGGAGCAAGGAGTGATAAATAGATTACTGTCGAGAAATAACTATTTCTCTCGTAAAATACTTAAATATCTTTGTTTCTTGATGATTTAGCATTCAAAGCTTATCCAATACCTACTAGATAAATGTCAAAATAATAGGCAATAAAATATACCAAAGTTCGTTCAAGGTAATGTGTAATTAAAGTATTCGATATGACATTGGTCCCTTGGGAGAGAGGTAAAACCCTAGTGTGGGATGCTACTTGCGTAGAGACTCTGGCGGCCTCTCATCTCAGGGGTACCTCGTTTAGACCTGGGGCGGCATCAGAGACAGCTGAACTGAGTAAGTGTCGCAAATATGAGTCTCAGAGATGACTACATATTTGTGCCATTTGCTGTAAAGATTATCGGTCCGTGGGGTCCACGTGCGGTGAAGTGCCTAAAGAAACTCCATCCGCGGCTGGTTGTTGCTGCTGGTGATAAGAGGGCTGGTTCTTTTCTCGCTCAAAGGCTAAGTATAACCATTCAGCGGGGAAACGCAGCCAGCGTTCTTAGCACGATACCGCGGGGAGTAGAACTATATGATAATTAAGTTTCTAGTTTTAAGTTTTTTTTTATTATTATAGTATTCAATAATATAATTTTTGGTGCCAGAGTCAAAGAACTTTGTGAAATACTCCGAAGTTACACGAAGCATCTCAATACACTAGGTGTACGCCAGTTATATATTAATATTTTTATGTATAAATATTAAATATGTAGCTTTCTACATAATTATTTATCTATGGTTAATGCATTCACATCATACTGTTCACACAATTAGATACCTATAGCAGCTGCCTCTTGAACGTTATTCATGTTAAGGGTGCGGGGGACTCAAGACGACTGAGCTCTTCGTTAAGTAGCACAAGTGTATAGTCACATTCTTTGGACTGTGATTGCCTTCGACGAGCACTTCGTCAAAGTCACTTCGCGAGTAGTGTAGAGGAGGCATTAAATACTGCATGGCCTTGACATTAACCACTACCAACTTAGTCAAACCTATGGTCAAGCCAAAGACAATTTTTTTTAAACATAGTAACAAAGTGACAGTGTTCCTACATTGTTACTCCAGGAAGTTGATTGGATTCAGGTTGCTTAGGGCCATGCTTTGTGGCATTAATTGGAAGAGGCCCAGGTTCAGCAGTTGACTTGTGAAGAGATGTAATGATGAAGAGAATGAAAGACTATATCTTTATAGATATATTTCTGTGGACTTATAATGGGCTTCAAAATGTTGTTGATGATAATTCAAATGTCTTATGAAACATTTAAAAGATTTCACCTATAAAACCGGAATTAACTAGTGAATAATTTCTTGTTAACAATACTGAAAAATGATTTTTCAAACATCCTTTTTTAACCTTATTTTATACTTGAAATATTTCTATTTTAAACACTATAGTTTCAATAACACTTTCAATTTCAATTCAATAACATTTTTAACAATTCAGTAGAATTACTGAGATATGTTGTAATAAGAGCTTGCTTCCAAGAAATATTGATTTAATTTTAATTTTGTATATAAAGTTACCATAGTTTTTGCAGCAGGATGTAGATTTAAGCTTAATATTGTTAGTTATTTAGTCACATTCAAATTATGTTATGTACATTCATTATGTTAGTACTTATAACAGAAATTTAGGTATTGCAATAGTTTTTGTAATTTTCATTGAGTCAAATTCAACAACAAATTACAATTAATATAATATAATCATGATTTTTCTCTCTCTTCATCTCTTATTATTTTTCAGGTGTCTGTAAAAGTAGAGGCATGACCTAAAATAAATCACTGTTACAGTAAATACCATTTTATACCAATGCCTAAATGGTTACCAATAAACAGACTTCTGCAGGTGCGAGTCACCTCATGCATAATCTTTTTATTATGCCTTATAGCTGTGATTCAATTCTTTGCCTCATACGGAGAATATAATTATGACCACATACCACGAGAACAATTGATCAGTAATATATATTTCCATACAAACCCCAAACTAGTGCCAAAGAAAGAAACACCAAACTGTAACTATGATGGTATATTGCAAAGCACAAGTACCATCAATAGTTGGGAGGTTCCAAAGAAATATGATGATTTCTCGGCTGCTGGATTAGCGAATGGTAGTTATACACCTGAGAACTGTAACCCTCTCCTCAGTGTTGCCATACTAGTTACCTACAGAAACAGACAAAATCAGCTAGATGTGTTCATACCATACGTGCACAATTTTTTACGTAAACAAGGTATTCACTATAGGTAAGTCTATTAAACAAAAATCTAGTTTGGTTAAGAAATAAGAATAACAATTTCACTATTATCATCTTCATGAAGTGTTCTAAACATGTTAAACAAATAGCAATAGCATTTAAAAACGCTGCTTTTCCCTGATTTTGTCCTTTAACTTTGTGCCTGTGTAACTTGTAATATGTATATTTCGACCTATTTTGGAATATACATTCCAAATCTGGAGACCCTATTTCAAAAAGGATATTAAAGTACTGGAGAAGGTTCAATGCAGATTTTCAAAAGTTCCTAGAAAAACACCATATGAGGAAAGGCTGAATAAACTTAAACTAATGACTCTGAAAGATTGCAGAGAATGACGAGACTTGATCGAAACATTTAAAATTATACATGGACACTATAATCTAGAAAATTTTGACAAAGATTTATTCCAGTACTCAAAAAACACATCTTAGGGGACATCACTTCAAATTAACTAAAGTTGTATCACATAATAACTCACACAAGCACTTTTTTTAGCCACAGAGTGGTTGAAGCATGGCACAAGCTGCCATCAGAAGTGATATCTGCACAAACTATTAATAAATTCAAAAACAGATTATATAAACAACTAAAATAGAATAATTACACATTTGAAACTAGGATACGGGCTTAAATCAATTGTTTCAACTGCTGGCCTGTTAAATAATAACAATAATAATTACCAACAGGCAGGTACAGGACCAGCATTAAAGAGATTTACATCGTGCTGTAGTCTGAAAGTAATGACAGTGCCTAAAACAATATTTTGGCAATGTCTATTACCACATAAGAAGCATCCATTATTCCGTTACAGCCTATAAAAGTTCACTACTGAACATAGGCCTCATAGATTGCCTCATGGGAGGATTTTGCAAGCTTGGCAAGCGGGTTGCCAACTGCAGTTTTTTATTATTTTGAGTTGATATCAGAAAGATGCCGCTTTTCCCTTTCTCGCCTCTTACGACACCCACGCGACGATATGAAGTGGTGCATATTCTTATACCGTCACTATGTGGTTTATAAGAAGTTTAAAAGCAATAAAATGATAGACTGATACAATACATACAACGCAAACATACTTACAAACCAAAACAATCCATATGCCTGGTAACAACCAATGAATTTCATGTCTGAACAAATTTATATATAGCTAAAACTGGAAGGAGGAGAACCTAGTGTTCACCCTTTTTAGTGGAGGTATGGATTTTTAAATGCCCTTTAGAACATATTACACTTACTCTGCAACCCTTCCACAGTTAGCTACGAAACATAGGTCAATTCCACAGAAAATGAGGATTAACACATGATAATCAAAAACTACCATTGCCAATTTCCTTTCAAAACGTGGCAACTATGCCAAACATAAGCTTTCCCTGGCGATGTTTCACCCCCGTGCCTCGGAAAGCACGTAAAGCCGTTGGTCCCGCGCCTGATCTCCAGCCGGGTCGGATAACCGTCCCATCAGAATATGAGAATGAGGGTATAGAGTATGCTTGTGTCTGCGGCATACACTCGGGCATTATAATCCTGTCATACATAGATAGAGTAGTCTCCGTTAAGACTGGTCGCCGTAACCGGAATTCAGTCTTAAGGACATTATGAGAGAGACCATTGTTCAACAGTATACATTTGGTAGGCTATAATAATAAATCACAGGTATATATAAGTGTAGCACGGTTACAGCCTGCTAAAGTACACTGCTGAACATAGGCTTCCCCCATAGATATAAAAGTGTAGCATACTGTTTGCGATATGCGTAGAAACAAAGCAGTATTGCAATAGAAGGAATTTTTTGTCTGTCACCCTTTTCCATCCACTGCTGCACATATCGTTTTTCAAGAAATGCCAACTAGTTTTTTTCGGGTTGATAAGTTCGGAAACAAAACACTCACACTGGTAATGTGCTAGTCCCCATTACAACTGGTGAGATTTGAGTTTTGAATTTTGGAATTGATATACTGCCATTTGTCAAAACCTTGTTTCATAGATTATCAGGTAGCCTGCTGATGAGGTGAAGTGACCTTAATATTTTAACCAGTAAGTAATTAAAGATTTTTCTTTTCAGTATATATGTTATTGAGCAACAAGATGACAAAGCATGGAACAAAGGTGCCTTGTACAACATAGGAGCAAAGCAGGCGATAGCAGACAAATTTCCTTGCCTCATTCTCCACGATGTGGACCTCCTGCCCCTGGACGTTGGCAACTTGTATGCATGTCTGCGCGAACCTCGCCACATGAGTGCGAGCATTGACATATTTAGATATGTGTTAACATACGATTACCTGGTGGGTGGAGTGTTGGCGATCCGGTCGGATCAGTACATGTCTGTGAATGGATTTTCGAATCGGTTTGAGGGATGGGGCGGTGAGGATGATGACTTCGCAGCCAGGATCGCTGCTAAGAACTTAAAGATTTTAAGGTAACTTTTGCCTTATGATAATATTAGGTCTTGACTATATGTTGTCACCTATGAAATTGCCGTGTTTTATGAAATAAGTTAATATGTATTTTTTTTCTATTTTTTATTTCTATTAATTGAAGGGTTTTTACCCATGTAATCTATGCATCTTTGCCAACGCAGTGGCAGGTTATTGATGCCCTCTTGAAGAAATCATCTGGACAGAAGGCAACAAATTTTTCATAGGCGTTTTATAATGCTTTTCGGGTATTGAATTTATTTGCCGCCAAAAAGTTATTCAAGTTTTTGAAAAAGTAAAAGTCAAGGTCTAGAGAGTACGGCGAATGAGGGAGAACTTCCAACCCCAGCTATTGTAACTTGGAGACCGTCTGTTGTGCAGTATGAGGGCGCGCGTTGTCGTGCAGGAGCTGCGGGAACGAGCGATTGACTAAAGCTGGGTGGAAACGTGCGAGCTTCTCCATCATTGTGTTCAGTTCTTCACAGTACACATTTGCAGTAATGCTCATCTCGTTTGGTGAGAAGCTGTGATGTTTTACACCAGCGCTAGACCATCAAACAGTGACTATTACTTTTCCAGGGGTAAGTTTTCGATTAGGGCATTGTTTAGCTGCTGATCTAGGATCCCACCAATTATTTGTCAAACAGAATACATATATTGTCGCAGGTAACAATGAAGTTCCTTCGTTTTTTGCCTGTTGAGTAGTGCAAGGCACGTCTCGACTCTTACTTCGCGCTGGTGAACATTGAGTTCGTGGGGCACCCATCAAGCTTTTTCTTACTTTGCCAATTTTACGCAAATGGACCATTGGATTGTTTTGATGCTACCGTCGAAAGCTGCTGCTAATTCAGCCGTAGATTGAGTATCATCAGCTTCCACAATCGCCTTTAATTCGTCATTGTCGACCAAAGCTTTCGGACGACCACTGAGTTCATTTTTCAGGTCGAAATTTCCAGAACGGAACCAACGGAGTAGTAATAGATGTGGCGAGTTTGGGCTCGTTTTGTTGGTTATGTATAGATCTTACCTCCGGACTTGATGGAGTGACTTGAAGGTGTATTTCGGTGACTGCTACTGGAACTCGTTGACGAATAGAACTACAATTTAAATTTCTTTACTATTTTATGAGCATTATGAAAATTATCGAAAAATTGTAAGTATAGTAATAAGGTTATTACCTATTACTACCATAAACTACTTTAAAAATTATACGTAATTTTTTTAATGCGCTTAAGGCATGCACAATTGGATTTACCAATAGTTTTATTTTGATATATGATTTGATATTTGATATGGGAATATGCTACTGCCTATCTCCTGTTTCAATGTCCCTCTATCGCCTCTTACGACATGCACGGGCCGATATGGGGTCGTGAATATTCTTACACTGTCACTACACGGTTTGTTTATTTTAGACGGTTTATTTAAAATTAACCAATTGTAATTGTTAATTTTCAGATATCCGCGAGAATTATCAAGATACACAATGCTGGTTCACCGTCATGAGAAGAAAAACGAAGAGAGAGCGCGCATCATGTATGAGAACAAACACAACTTCAACCACGACGGTCTCAACTCAGTAGATTATGTAACTATCAATGTCAAGAGAAATAGGCTATTCACACTGATCGGTGTAAAATTATGATCTCTAGAAAGTTATGTAAGATTATTCTTGTTTTTTTTTATAAAACTGAAGTGACAAACGAATTTACAGTTCACCTCATGTGTGGCTATGCGCAGTCCATGGACACCTGTGAGGATTAAGATGGGCATGCCTTAAGACCTGTAATTATATACTGTCTCTCTCCACCCTTCAACCTTTCTCTCTTCCTCTACCTATTTCTGCTGACGAACACAGCTATTTGTCAGCATAAATAGGTAAGATGGTAGTACCTACTAGACATGAGTCAATCGTGAATGATTCGTTCGTTTGAACCGCGACAAGTAAAAGCGTAAAAGAATTGAAGTGACGATTGCATTCTTCTGTTTTTTATGATCCGGTTCGATCTATTACAAACAATTGACGGAACCTTTTTAACTTGTGATTGGTGTGAATTGTGAATGAGTCGAACACCGACCGAATGATTTGAATAGTATATAGTGCACTGGGTACTACTTACGCAGGTGGACTCCAAGGTAGAAAAGAAGTCCTAGAAAAGGAAATATTGTGACAACTAAAAATTTATAAATACTTAACAAGTCGATATGGATAAAAATTGTTTTAGACGCGAACGTACGTGGCAGTCGCGGCATTAAAACAATTAAAGACAAATTTTGTTGTCCATTATCCGTGAACATACACCAAAAGTATCCAACTTGTTTCGAAATATATCGCATAAAACAAGTCAATTACGAGATGGGCAGCGAAAGTGTTAAAAAAAAACAATTTACTTAAAAAATATTTTATTTTAAAACTTACAAGATCGAGCTTGAACGTTCCTGAAGTTGTTCCACTAATTTCCTGTTTTGTGTATATAATTTACGAACAGAAGTGTAAAATTTACAAGAATTACTAATTTTTCATTAATAATTATGTACATAGTCACAGGCAATAGTAAATAATGAAGTTTTAAAGAAAAAAGTAAAATTGGTTGCAAGTTAGAGTCCGATACTATTATATCTCAACCTCCCGCTGAAGAGGAGATTGTGATTAAAGTTTTATTACAGACAGATTGATAATAAACAAAATTGAAGGTACTATTGCAATAACCGCAATGCAGCCATGGTAATACATTATTGTAATTACAACAGCCCATGGTAATACATTATTGTAATTTTTGCTTAAAATCATAATAAATAAAGTAGTAGTATTTTTTAAAGTTGATTATATTTTTTCATGTAGAAAATTAAGAATAGTTTTTTTTTAAATAATTGATTATTATATTCGTACCAAACCAAATTTTTTTAAAGGCTGTGTTTTTTTAAATCATATTTGACAATAAGAACAAATAAAAATTGTTTCATCATATTATGATAATTATTAAGTTGAAATTTTGATGTGATGTTTATGATAAAAAAATATTTAAAATTTAGACGTTTCCCTTGCTTAATATATGCGATAAAATCCGTAAAAATTAGTTTTATTTAAATGTGTGGTGTTCTCGTAAATATAAGCAATTATTATTTTACATGTATTTTACGTTATGTTTAATTTTGATGTTAGATGTTCTCAAAGAGTATAGATCGCTACGTTTGATGTTCTCACAAGTGACGCTGTACTACAGCGGTATCTAATACATACCTAGTTAGTCTGTCGTCCGAAATATAGATATTGTATCTATAAATGTGTGTATCATCGTTGCCGTTTACACGTTTTATAGCCACGACTGCCGCGAGCGTTGGCGTTTCTTTCAAAATCAAAAATCTAAGAAAGTGCAAATGTTCATGAGCCAAAAACCATAAAAACTTGGCATCAAAAAATAGTAAAAATGCTTTTACTTTCTCACGCAAACAGACTATGCTATAACTAACAACTATTTCAAAACTACATTGTATTATAGTAAGTACAAATTTTCAGCTTTTTATGCCTAAAGAGCTGGTGCCTGAGTTAAACAAGAATGCCTGAATAATATTCGCTACTTTGTTGACTAGACAAAATTCTACAAGTGACTGTATAGTTACATTGCGTATTTTATGTCTTTTCTATTAGAACTACCACGGCTCATACGACGCATGTCATCATCATTACTGTATTATATATACATAAATTTGACTGTATTTTTTTCTCTTTTTTATGTGTGTTACCTCATTACTTTTTTCTACGTGAACCGATTTTGATGATTCTTCTTTTATTTGAAAGCTGGTGCTTCTCATGTGGTACCGTATAAATTTGATCAATAGTTTTTGAGCTATCGTTAATAATTTATTGGAAGTCTGTTGTACAAAATTTTTAATTTTACCACTTGTTGTCAACAAATTTAGCGAATATGCCTGCTAGAAAAACTATTTAAAAAAGGAAAAGAAATATGTCAGTGATCCTTATATAACTATATGTTTGATAGTCCTGAATTTAGTCATACTCATTACCAACACAATATGCTTTATATTCCGCTAATTTTGTCTGTGCTTGTCAATTTGATTTACATTTGATCTCCAAATTGCAGTTTGCGAGGGTAACGGGGATCTATCAGCTCCAGCAAAACACATTTCTGATAAAAGTTATCTAATTTTAAAATTTTGTGTCGTCCAAAACGCGTAATCTCTTTCAATTATATCAATTTCTATGCCATTTGGCGTCCAAATAACAAAACAGCAAAACTTTCGTTTTGTTATCATTAGTTGGCCTTGAGCCTTGAACGAACGACATAGGCCGCAGAAGACTCAGTCGAATAAAACTCGAATAAGCTAGGCTTGATATCGATATTTATTTTAGAGTATCGAATTCGTATCAATTTCGATATATTTTAAAATGTTGTATTAATGACAAAACATGTAACAACAAAAGGAGCTACAAAAGTATTCATGTGTGGTTGGTTGTCGTTTTTTTTTTGTGTCATCCAACCGTCAGTAATATAAAATTTTAGACCTTATCTTTACATCATGCAAATGATGACGATATGTCGATATATTTTTCCCTTGCCCATCCCTAGAATAAGCGTAAGCCCGCGTTACCGCGCGTTGAAACATTATTGCACGATAATCCATAGCAAAACGCGCGCGTAAAAAAAAATACGTAAAGGCCTTTGGAACATGGAGTTTTATGAAAATACCATAATGCACGCTTAAAATCCAATTGTGCATGGAGTACTGCTGTCACATATGGACTGGTGCTGCAAAATGCCACCTGGAAGCATTGGACTCAGTGGAGAAACGTGCTAAGAGGCTCATTGGTGACCTTGATTTGGTTGAAACCAATCTTGTCAGCCTCGAGCACAGGCGCAGAATAGCCAGTCTCTCGGTATTCTATAGGATGCATTTCGGTGAGTGTACGCAGGAATTACACGCTTTAATTCCTCCCTCTCCTTTCCACCATCGGACAACCAGGCGGTCGGCGGGTCTTCATCCCTTTGTTGTCGATATTCCTCGCATTAGAACCAAACGGTTTGCTTCGTCTTTTGTAATGCGTACAGCAAAGGATTGGAATAATTTGCCGGCGTCTATCTTTCCGTCCGAATACAATTTGGGCGATAAGACAATGCGATTTACCATCTAAGGCTGCATCACCACTTACCACCAGGTGGTATTGTGGTCAAGCACTGGCTTATAATAAGTAAAAAAAAATCAATTACATATAAAATTTATTCAATTCTTCGATAATTGAGCTATGTCAGTACCGACTTTGTTTTGGAAATTTTATACTTCTTTTATTACTAATATACTATTCTGTTTCTCGCACAGACAAAATTAATAATGAGACAAAACGATATCATGTTTAACTTTGGATGTACAGTGTCAAACAGCGGAGTAACCCCCCCCCCCCCCCTCCTCCTCCGAAATTTCTATGGAAAAAATGTCAACTAGTGTCACCTTAAGATGTATTTTAAGTGATATAGTCTGAGTAATATTGTCTGTGTTCGCTACTTCTTTATAATTTATATGTCTGTGAAATTAACTGGAAATATCTTTTTATTTTCTGTTAATTACATCGATTTATTGTATTGAAAAAATTCGGCTCATTTTCTTGTCATAATGTCTGTATAAGTTATAAAATCATTGTACTTAAATATTTATAATAAAATTATTGTATGTAAAAGTTATTAAGAGTAGTAGTTATTAAGAGAGACCGTGGTCGACCTCTTAGAAGATGGAAGGATGACATAGAGGCAATAGCGGGAAACCTGTGGACACGTACTGCTTTTAGCAGACAAATGGCACGAGATGGAGGAGGCCTTCATCCAACAATGGGTGATCCCTGAATAGAAGATGGTAACCACATATTGAACGAACACATAAATACTAGCATATCCACACAAAACATACACACATACACGCGCAAACACACACACACACACACACACACACACACACAGCTAAAGTTGTTAAAAGTGGGAATAAAGGCCTTTTTATTTTTTTATTTATTTATTTTTATTTTATTTATGTAAAAGTTAAGTTGGTATTATATTTTTCATTCGCCATGCCCAAGGCTTCCTTTTGTTTTAATTAAGCTTCTGAACAAAAAAGTAAATTGTACACATATGTTTAGCATACGTAGATTTATACACGGTACACGCCTAAAGGACAATAAAGGAAGTAACGTCGAGGATAGCGTTAATCCTGCGATATCCTAAATTTTGTCAAAGATTATGTGTGTTAAGTACCTCATAACTTTTTCTGGGTGAACTTAGTCCTCAGGGTCGACAACACATTTGCATTTTGATTCATATTCGATGATGTCTAAATACATCATTCACGCTTTCTTTATTTTTAAACGTGTCAGTCTTGAGTACTTATACAGTAAAACAACTAATTTATC
Source organism: Parnassius mnemosyne (assembly GCA_963668995.1). Classification (NCBI taxonomy): domain Eukaryota; kingdom Metazoa; phylum Arthropoda; class Insecta; order Lepidoptera; family Papilionidae; genus Parnassius; species Parnassius mnemosyne. The sequence goes on along the minus strand of CAVLGL010000093.1, from coordinate 4,654,311 downwards.
ATGCTATTAAATTTATTGGCATATAAATATGTGTGCATTACACTTCCGGAACATATTCTTTCATTTCTCCCCAATTTCTTCCGTAGCTCAAAGCAACTGGCAACACCATAGGCATTCCACACTCGTAGCCGCAACCTTCCATTGCTGACTTAATAAGTTCTTAAAGGAAATATTTGTTTTAGTCACATACTTAAGAGTATTCAAAATAATCACTATAGAAAAAATAAGGAGAGCTGGTAAAAAACCGAGTAGAACCACGCCCTTAGAGAATATATTACAGAATTTTAACAGTAGTAGAGCCACGCGGCAGCTTTTGCTGTCGCGCGGATGGGCCGGCTAGAACCGGGGTGGTACCACGACCTCACAGAATACCAGCGTGAAGTAGAGGTTTACCTCTGCGTTTCGCTTGGTGAGTGCAGGTGGCCGGAGGCCCTTTTTACTGGAAATGAGGCATTCCATCTTAGTCCTCACGGGTGACAACGCATCTGCATTTTGATTCGCAAACGAGGATAGATGAGATGTCTATGGGCCGCAGCAACCACTTACCATCAGGTGGACTGTGTGCTCGTTTTTCACCCTTATCCTATAAAAAAAATATCAGCGTAAAATAGTAGCTTAATGCTGCTGTGTTTAGTATGTTTAATGTAGAGAACCGGATACCCTTTTTACTGGAAATGAGACATTCCATCTTAGTCATCAGGGCTGACAACGCATCTGCATTTTGATTCTTAATTGAGCATATATGTAGATGTTTATAGGCCATAGCATCCACTTACCATCAGGTGGACTGTGGTCTCGTTTGTCACCGTATTGTATAAAAAAACATGTATACATATTACTCCCAGAAAACCTCTTTTGGAGCGATAGTACTTAGTACTTTAATCATAAAAAATAACAGTTACTAAAATCAATTTAAAATAACATCAGTATACCAGCAGCTCTGCTGAGATCCTCATCCCTAACCTCCCAGACTAACTCGTCATGTATTTGCAACAGCAAATAGGCATCTATCGGAGGGTCACTATTCCTCAGGTGCTGTTCCGCTTTCACCATCGCCATCTTACACAGATCAGCTGCCGAACCTATGGCGTGGGTTACATAACACAATTAAAAAATATACAGTTTGTACGAGCTATCGTACATTGGTATATAAAACTTAAGTTGCTGCACCTTTTGCATGCCTTAAGCGCAAATCTCGTTTCCAACGTTCCAAGATTCCAACGTTTTGTCCCATAAAATCGTATCTAACAATCATATTGAACATACAAATGATATAAAAAGCACATTGTCACTAAAATAAATGATTGTTGACCTTAGTAATATTTTTTTTAAATCGATTAATTCCTATTTTTACATAAAAAAAAAGTAGTTTTAGTGGCTTATGGTGTAGATTTATCAAATCCGCATGGAGTGTTAAACACGATAACTTTTGAAAATATCAATTGTTTAACTCAATCTATTTTTAATCTCTTCATCTACCATGTGGGAAGCCATGGAATGTAAATGGCAATTTAATTTTCTTTTGTTTAGTTATAATTAATTTTTTTTCGCGTAGAAATCCGGAAATTTTCGGAGTTTTAGCAGCCTTGTAATAATTTATTTTACTAAATAGACTGCCTCACTCACTTATCATTTCGGCGTCAGCCGCCGTCGTGAGTGAATACTGTATCGCTTATTTGCAGCGGCTCAAAAAGATCGCTGTACAAATACAAAATATTCGAAAAAACAAATTTCGTACGTACCACAATATCATAATCAGAGATTTTTATTACAATATTTTAAAAGCACAGAATAAATAATAGTAGCACGTACTAAGTATATATTTAAGTATATTTATATTTAAATACGTCTTGGACTTTATGGAGTTACCTGAATGATGATATGATGATCATACGAGCATTATAAATCGTGCGCTTTTTTATTTTCCAATCTTTTTTTTAAATTGAAGTTTGCCATAAAGTTATTGGAAAGTTGGAAGTATAATAATAAGGTTATTAGTGAAAACGTGTGTATTTAAACCACTTTATTTAAAATTTACGTATAATCATGTTATACGTAATTTTTTTTAATGCGCTTAGAGCATGCACATTAGTATTATTTACAAATAGTTTTATCATGTCATATGCGTTCAAAATCATGAATGTCAACCGATTAATGAGGGTAGCACATCTCGTATACAATTGTTACAAAATTTATTACAGTTATCTACTACGAATTTTTAATTAAATTTCATCACTAATCTATAATAGTTCACTGCAAGACGCAGACCTCTCCCAAGTTGGGAAGTTTGAAGTGGGGGGAGCTATTTTTTTCGGGGTGGGTCCAAGGAGGCATAGGTTCCTGTAGGACTGCTAGACAGCGTCGAACTTTTTGCAAGAGTTGGAAACACCAAGTTTTCAGGGTGGCCCAGATTTTCTGGGATAGGCCCCATGTCATAGACGATACTACTCGTTAATTAAATGTACTTTTGACAAATTTGAAAATGAGATAATGCTAACGGGTTTACTATTATTATATTATGGTATTAAAACAGCATTAGAACCTTGTATAATAAAATTAATAGCTTTCCTCTCTGCCTGCGCTTTGGTCGTAAAGTCAGTACTCGTGATGTCCTTGAAATATCTCGTTCTGCCGCACGGCGTACTCAGCCTGCCATCTCTCTCACACCGTGACACTACCGCCCGGCCGAAGCTTTTGAGCGATGGGAAAGTCCCTAGTGTAAAATGTAACCACATAAATTTAATGATTTCTTATATTTACGCGAACACTACACATTTTTAAATAAAACTAATTTTACGGATTTTATCGCAGTCTGCAGTTTGTGAACATGTTCAGGATCGTCCCCGTCATTACATTAGATTTGATAGACCACAAATCCTCGCAAAAGAACACCGATTCCTCCCAAGGATGATTCGCGAGGCTATTGAAATTAAAAAACATCCTAATTTCAATAGAGAAGATGGATGGGTGCTGCCATCTGCTTGGGATCCCATAATTAATAAAATCAAATCCAAACCCAAGTATACCACTGCTAGACTTCAAGGTACTGTAAGCTAATTCTGCGTAAATCGAACCAAAAATTAATATTAAAAAACTGAAGGTAGCCGGGCTAACTATGACAGCAGGACGTCAAACAACTCAGTCTCCCGTGATCACGGGTGCTAGAAAGCACCCGAAACGTCGGGAATATAAAAATAAGTTAATATACGCGATAAAATCCGTAAAATTAGTTTTATTTAAAAACACATAAATTTAATCAAAATCTCACATAAATCAAAAACTGAGAAGAATCTATCTTAAGTTTTTTTTTATTATTATTGTGCGTTCTATTTTGTTACCACATAGAGATGAGACATACTTGCAAAATTTAATACCAGGGCTTCTAAGTATGGAAAAATACCAGGGTCGAAAACCAGGTTATAAAAATACTTGAAAGTATTTGTTAATGTCAATATATATATGAATGCCTAATTTGATTCGGGCAAAAATTTATACTGAACGTTTTTAAATTTTTTTTGGTAACGAAATGAAATCTTTCCTTCCTACTTTTCGGCTTAGGACTCCTAATAAATAAAAGTTTTAAAACTGTCTCTAAATTCAATATACACGCGAAGTAACTATTTAAAAATGAGGTCACGGTCAGTAGGTTACGTAATCAGTTCACAATAACAATTGAATTTACAAGAAATCGAAACAAAACTTTTACTTCCTCGAATATAAACATAATTCTTATTACCTACTAAGTACTTACGCGACGTGTCCAGCCACGGTGTCAGTTTGAAAATACTTGCAAAGAGTATAGTAATATATAAGGAAGAATACTTGCATAGGAATTCGACCCGCTTTCCATGTTAGGCTATTATGACTAAGGAGCAAAATCGTATAAATAAAAAAAATACTTGAAGTACAAAGTATTTTTCATTCACAAAAACGATTGAGTTTCTTAATACTATTGAGATATGGATCATTTTCCTATGCGAGTATTCTCATACTTGCAAGTATTTTTTGGTCGTAAAAGGGCGCCGTACTTTAAAGTTAAAACCTGGTCATTGAGATGTAATTTATATCTCAATGAACCTGGTAGCGTAAATACGTCTCATTGCAGCGCGAGGGACGTGTCCAGCCGTGGTGTCAAAATTTGAAAATACTTGCATAGGAATTTCACCCGTATTCCATGTTATCCTACTATGAATAAGGAGCAAAGTCGTATAAATAAAAAAAATACTTTGAAGTTCTAAGTATTTTTCGTTCACAAATACGATTGAGTTCCTTACTACTATTAAGATATTATGGATAATTTTCCTATGCAAGTATTTTCATACTTGGCAAGTATTTTTTGCTCGTACCAGGGCGCCGTACTTTGAAGTGAATACCTGGTTTTAAAACCTGGTAGTGTAAATACGTCTCATCTTTACACTATAAGACTTACCTTTTTTATTAATTACTTTACTGCCACCAGGGCGGCGTCACATAAGAATAAGAATGAGGTGAAATATTTGACAGATTTCATAGCGGGAATAATTTGTTAGAAAAGAACCTATATTTTATATTAATTAGGATTAAAACATGGATAAACGAAACTACGGATATTCCTAAAGTAAAAGAATTAAAAAAAAAGTTAAAAATGTTTGAAAGAAAAACTCAATTATTTATTAATTTTAAATGCGTGACAGAAGCAGACACCGCTTACGATCGTTGTGTGACCGCAAAGCGAGTGAGTAGCGACACGTGCGAGCGACGAATGCGTATAACTTTTTGGTATAAACCGGAGAAATTATTGCGCCCTGGGAGGTCGGGAGTTCGACCAATGTTATCGGAGTCTCCCTGGCAATCCGGGAAGGTTGGGAACCCTAGGTGTGACCATCTGCGTAACAAATAAGTTAACCTTAATCCCAACTAGCGACATCTGGTGAGCGTAGGATAGTAAGCCCTCACTGACAAAATTATGCACAGTTGCTTTGCTATTTTTATATAGGAGATAGAGCAATGGTCTTCTTCTTTAAAAGCCTACTGCTCGTAGGGTTACCAGATGAAAAAATCAAAAGTCCGGAGAAAAGGCCTGATTTCCATTGAAAAATCCTGAGATTTTTTACAGTTTGAGAAATGTCTCTCCAACGTACTTAACAATTTAAAACAGTCATAATATTATCGTTTTTATACACTATGGATGTCGCTCACGCGTTGCACATCGCACACAAAGCGGGGGTGGGGTACCGCCCCTATCACATCAGTGTCGCACACTCACTCAGTTCCACTTCCACCCTCAAGTAAATCATCATTTTTTTTTATAGGAGAGGGGGCAAACGAGCATGCAGCTCAGATGATGGTAAGTGACTACCGCTGCCCATGAACAACCGCAACACCAGGGGAACCAGGGGAGTTGCAGATGCGTTGCCGGCCTTTTAACAAGGAGTAGGCTCTTTTCTTGAAGGTCCCTACGTCGTATCGGTCCGGAAAAATCGCTGGTGGTAAACCATTTCACAAGGAAGTTGTGCGAGGAAGAAAACATCTTCTAAATCGCCCAGTGGTGGACCGCCAAACATCCAGATGGTGTGGATGGTATCGGGAATTCTGCCTCGATGTGCGTTCGTGAAATTTAGCAACTGGGATTAATCCGAACAATTCCTCAGAGCACTCCCCGTGGTAAATGCGAAAGAAAAAGCAAAGGGATGCAATATCTCTTCGCAGTGCCAATGAATCGAGCCGATCGGAAAGGACTCTGTCGTCGACGATTCGAGCCGCTCTGCGCTGGATGCGGTCAAGTGGAAGGAGCTGGCACTGGGAAGTCCCAGCCCAGAGATAGGAACAGTATTCCATGTGAGGCCGAACCTGCGCCTTGTAAAGTTGCAGGCGTTGTGCCGGCATGAAATACTGTCTCGCTCTGCTGAGCACTCCAAGCTTTTTAGAGGCCAATTTGGCCTTCTCTCTTCTCCAAACTCTTCCAAGTGACCACGAAACTGCACGTCACGCGATATATCGACGCCGAGGATTCAGATACTGGCTGAGGCAACGAGGTGAGTGCCTTGAAACTGAGGAGATACGACAAAGGGGTTCTTTTTAGCAGTAAACGCGCAAACTTGTGTCTTCTGAGGATTAAACTGGACTAGATTTAGTTGCTCCCAATCCGGGACTTAATCATCATCAATCAATCTCAATTTAAAATGAAATACTCAATACCATGCTTTAACCATTTTCAAGACAATAGGTATTTCATGATTACCAGAGATAATGCGTATTTGTCAATATATATTTGCAATTAGCCTACAGCCGAGAATACAAACGTAGAAAGAATTTTTTCTATTATTGGGGCTCAATGGTCGAATGAAAGAAACCGTCTAACGGTGTCTTCAGTTCGAGCTATACTTTTAATTAAATATACCTAATTTGTAACCTGATATGGGGGGTATCATATTCAAAGGGAGGATAATTGCCATAGTTGAACGCGTAGTGTTTCTATATAGTTTGTGTATAGTTGTCACGCTTGGCAGGCGTGTGTCTACCGCATTTTTTAATTATTTATAATTGTTATCGGGAAAGTGCTGCTGCCCATTTCCTGCTTTATTTCCGTCTGTCGCATCTTACGCCACCCACGGGATGATATACGACGCCGTGGTCAAATAATTAGGGAAAAATCTAAATGGTTAAATAATGTTGGAGAACCATATTGTGTGCAACAAATACATTATTTCTGATTTCTTTACTTATGTGTACACTACCATTAAATGAAAGTAGATTTTTAAAGATTTTAACGCATTATTTCAATCCCCAGTTAAAGTTATTTATAATAATATAAAATACAACATAAACAAATATCACAATTTTATGAATAAAATTGTTCAATCGTTTCACTTCTCTATTTAGTCAGCTTATAATTTAATTGATGGATAACCTTTATCTGACTATTGGAAAAACTGCCCTTAACTTATTTACTTCCATATTAAATATCATAAAATTTTAAACTAATTTTAATTTTAAACCGAAGCAAAGTTAGTTAAATATGACAATGGGACGTCCAAAGAGTATAGTAATAACTGTCCTAGGGACAACGAACACCTCAAGCAAAGTGACCACAGAGTACATTGTATTTAAATGAAGCCAGTGTAGGTACTCCCCTACTCGAAACGTCGATTATATAATTATAACTTTTAACAAAAACTAAAAACCGATTTCAAATTGCTAAGAAGTTATTTATATGCTACCCATAGGGGTGGATTTTTTCCTCCAGTGGGACAACCCTTGAAGTAAAACCTATTTAATAAAAAGAGAATCTTCAAAATTGGTTCCCTATATGCGAAGAAATCGCGAACATACGTACAAAAAAACTCGAATTGAGAACCTCTTCCTTTTTAATTAAAATTAATAAGTTAATTAAACGCGATAAAATCCGTAAAAATCTAGTGTCATTCAACTATTTTTGAGTTGATGATTAAAAAGGACTTCTACAGCCACCTCAACAGCCTAATAAAGTCCACTGACCACCACCAAACGTAGGCCTCCACTTAGAATGTCTTATCAAGATATTTGCTATATTTGCCACACTTGGCAGGCGAGTTGGCAACCGCAGTTTCTATTTTTTTAGTTATTATTAGGAAAATGCTACTGCCCATCTCTTGGTATGATTCATCATTCATGATATGACACCAACGGGACCGATATGGAGTAGTGGATATTTTTACACAGTCAATTCACGGTAAAAAAAAGACTTCACTTACTAGTAATTTACCATAGCTTAGTAATATTTTACACGAGTACTCAACGCACTGTTAAAGCTGGTGACAACTGAAAGCGCATGTTCGTAGCCCAGCCCGAGAACGTCGGCCAACTTATTAACTCCAGCGCCGTACATACTTGCGTACACCACTCGCTTAGTACGCTCGCGCTCTTCATTCGTTACCTCGGATTCCGGCTTGTTAAGCCTTAAATAATAGAACAACAAAGCCTAAATAATAATATATTTTCCACAAGAGGAGCCTTTCGTGTAAAGGATTGATTTGATAGATGGAATGTTATAGGCAATTAAAAGTCCACTGCTGAACAAAAACCTTCCCATCATTGACTCATATGGATTTGCCATAAATACCACGCTTGGGGGACAGGTTGGCATATTTTATATATTACTAACTATGCGCCCCGGCTCCGTACGAATGATTTCTGGATCTCGACAACATCACCACCTACCGGTTCCAATTGTGAGTTTAAACCACGAAGCAAATACAAAGAGATGGCATAAGCAACTGTGCACTGTGATTCTGACTAGGTCCTGACGTCATCACAGTGGGCGTGGCTTTACTTAGTATACTGTTAGCGTTCGTCCTGTGCGCTTATGTGTCGAAAATCGCAAATCGGTGTATTTTCGTAGAATTAAGAAGAAAAGGATGAAGTGTTGTGTTTCATCGTGTAAAAAGTACTCAGATAGACGCTCTGATGTTATGGACGGCATCACATTTCATTTGTAAGTAATTGTATACCTAATTTATTAAAAAGGTTCTAGAAAAATCTCTGCGTCGGCTTTCAAATTTAATGAAATATATTACACACTAGATGGCGACACTGTGTCATGGGATATAAAAATATAAAATAATCATACGAGGGTGTTGAAATTTGTTTTGCATTCAGTCCTAAAGATTTTTTAATCGTCAAAATATTATTTTTATAGTTTTTATAATATTTTGGTGAACAAGCCGCCATCTATCGTCTAGGTAGTTAAACTACATTACAACATCGATATGGCACGATTCGTTTAGTTTTACTATTTATCGGTAGATAGAATAGTAAAGTGGACGGGGCTTAACATCCCCCCACCCCGCGAATTGTCACGCGTTGTTACATAGTGAAATCTAATTATAACACCTCCTCTTTGTATTTGCTCAGTGGTCTAAACTATCCAGGGACCCACTCAAACGCACCCAAAAAATTTCATTAAAATCGTTCGAGCCGTTTTTGAGTTTTAGCGAGGCTAACGAACAGCAATTGATTTTTATGTATAGAGATGTTATAATATTTTGGTTGATATAATAAAGACGCTGCCGCCCATTTGTTTCCCTCCATCTCCTCATACGACACCCACGAGATGATGTGGAGTAGTGGATATTCTTACACTACACGGTACGATAGATATACATCACACTAGAATTTTAAAAAATTGAGTTGTGCAGGTTCTCAATTTTCCAATATCTAGAATGTTCAAATTATCGCTGTGAGGTGTTTGGGTTGTTGAAGTGCCCGAATCAGGGCATCCACGACTTTTTTGCCACCAGGGCGGCGTCACTAGAAAGTGAGGTATAATATTTGACAGATTACATAGCGGGGAAGTTAATTTGTTCGGAAAATGTAAAGGTTATTGTTTCTTTCTGCACTATTAGCTCTATTTTATATTAATAAGTTTAAAAATAAATAAACCAAACGACAGATATACATACAAGTAAAAAAATTAAGAAAAAAAGTGAAAAATGTGCAAAAAATTCTGTATTATTATAATACTCTAGAAATAATCTAGAAACTGATAAACTTTTATTAAAAATCAACTTCTCAATTAAATTACATTGTGTAACAAACAACTTTGCCTCAGTGTCGACTAGCGCCTCTGATCTGATCACAGTACAGCGAGCGGAGATTCAGTACCAGGCACACGACAGCACGCGGAATACATCCAGACTGCACAGAGCCTGCAGCGGCTGTTTATGGTTTTAAACCATCAAAACAATTTCTTAATAGAATTTGGGTGACAAACGAGCTCACAGTCCACCTGATGGTAAATAGATGGTGTCGCCTATAGAAGTCTAGATATTTCTTCAATTTAGAATTAGAACGCAGATGTGTTGTCATCCTCGAGGACTAAAATGGAATGCTTTATTTCCAGTAATAAGTGTCTCCGGTTCTCTACACTCACCATACGAAACACAGCAGTATGAGTTGCTATTTTACGCTGGTATTCTGTGAGAGTGTGGGCGTACCTCGTTCGGGTCGAACCATTTGTGCAACAACCGTATTAGCCGCAGCGCGGCTCTAAAACGTATAAACAATACAATACAGCGAGTGGAAGTTCAGTACCATGCAGCTGAGAGCACGCGGAACAGATCCGGACTGCTCAGAGCCTGCAGTAGGCTGTTATCAGCGGCGGCGAGAGCGAACACGCGGCACTCCATCTGCTTGAAGTCAGCTGCCAGCAGATAGTGTCCGGATCGGCCCACGTACAGCGAGCGAAGGTTCAGAGTTTGTGCATCTTTAGGAAAAAAAGTGAAAAGGTGTGTTGTACACAGGTGTAATACATTTCATCATTATGACAGCCCTTTACAAGTCCACTACTGAACATAGGCGTAGGCTGCATGCATCGACTTCCTGCATATCATACCAGGTCGTTATTGCATCTAGTGGTGGGCCGCCCTACACTTCGTCTAACGGTACGAAGCTGCCACTTCAGCTTACTAATCCGTTGGGCTATGTCTGTTACTCTGGTTCTACTGTGGATATTCTCATTTCTAAGTTTATCACGCAAAGTAACCCCGAGCATAGCTCGCTGTGCGACCTTGAGCTTGTGTACTATTGTAATAACCGATAAGGCCGGTAAACAACGTCCGCTGTTGCCGACGTTTCGCGCAGAAATGGTGCGAGAGGGCGCTGCCACTGCCACGTTGATTCATTTATATATAAGTTCTCCAAAACCCAACAGGTTGTTAAGAAATAAATTATTATCGTTGGTCTCGAAACATAGAAGGTTTATAAATTTTGGCCCCATAAAACAAAATAAAAATTGACTTGAAAAAGTTAATACTAACCTATCTAATATGTTTTTTATTTGGATTTGTATTAAAATCTGTCAGGAAAAATTCCTTCACAAAAATTTTTAGTTTATTTTTTTATAGAAAAAGATTGTCAAAGCACACAGTCATGAAGTGGGTGGTGACCTATTCGTTTTGTAAACATAATACAGCTGCAGTGTGTCTACCCCACATATAAATGAATGATAAAATTCTGACTAAAAAGTGATTTTCGCTCAAATTTCCAAAGTATTAATACGGTTTGGGAACCAAATCACTTCGGAAAACTAGCCATTTCGCTACACGTATAGTACAGGGTTATTTTTCAAAGAGTAGCCAAATTTTAAACTTTAGTCCAAATATATAAATGATGACATACCGTTATTGCAGTTTTTGAATATACAAGTAAATAAGGTTTCTACTTTTATTTGAAATTATGTCAAATTGTATGTGATTTATGGGCAACAACGTATTTGCCTACCGATTGACCCTTACGAATGTAAGGGTCAATCGGTAGGCAAAGTCAATCATTGTCCCTTACGAATGTAATTTTAAGTGATGCGCACGCACGGGCAGTAAAATCACTTAAAATAATGCGTTACCACGCAGTTTGTATTTAAAAAAAAAAAGGACAGAACGTTTGAGATTTTTTTGTATTAACTTTTCTTCACCATTTGCCTATATTACCTTCTCTGCAAATTTGGCCGATTATTGCAAAACAACCCTGTATAATTTATAACCACACCACGTATATAATTTAAAATTATAAAGAATATTAACAGTACAACAAAAAGTATATTAGTGTTACCATCAACAGCGCCTTCTCTAGGAAATAATGTGAGACTGAAAGGTGTTTTCGGTACAGCTTGCAAGTTAGGACTATTGCATGAAATCCGACCCGTCGCAGCCGCAGTTTGTTCCCTAGTTTCAAAAATAAATCCGACTCAAGGGACCAATCTTATTACTAAATACACAAAACATTTATTTTAAATTTGTCTCAGATAATGACTTCTGTTTAATACATACGTTTTAACCATTAAAAAGCAATTGAAAGACCACCCTATAAACATGCTATATAGAAAACAAATGTTACATGAAGGATGTTAAAGAAAACAGTTTACCATAAAGGCTTAACGACTCCACCCCTCACACACTGTGCTATACCGGAGAGGAAAGTGGCGTGTGCTTTATGTAAATGCCGGTACTCTAGGATTAATTTTGGGAGAATGTGCTTATGAATTAAACTCCTCAGCTGCAAAATTTAAATAGTAAGTAAACAATAAAAAAAACGACGATCAAAACAAAAACAGTGTTCGGTGTTGTTTAGATTAGACACAATATAGACGATAACTGTGAGCCACGTATTGTATATGGGAGAGGAAACTATATAAAAGAAACAAAAAATTATAAAAAAGAATTTATATAAACTGTCTTACCTCCTCCTACATGTGAAGTCGGAATTGTTGTCGAAGTAATATTATAAGTTATAGTTTAAATTTATATAAACTGTCTTACCTCGTTTTACATGTGAAGTCAGAATCCTTGTCGAAGTAATATTATAAGTTGCAGTTTAAATTTATATAAACTGTCTTACCTCGTTTTACATGTGAAGTCAGAATCCTTGTCGAAGTAATATTATAAGTTGCAGTTTAAATTTATATAAACTGTCTTACCTCGTTTTACATGTGAAGTCAGAATCCTTGTCGAAGTAATATTATAAGTTGCAGTTTAAATTTATATAAACTGTCTTACCTCGTTTTAGATGTGAGGTCAGAATTATCGTTGAAATGGTATTTATACGTTGTAATTTAATTCTAGCATTGTACTTCCCCGAGCCGATCCATTCGTTCTGCAGCCGTAATACGCTGCAACGTGGCTCAACCACTAACCCAATAACGTAATACAATCCAATAAAGTAACTTTCTATTTGTTTCTATAATAATAAAAAAAAATTGATTGAACAAAATATTTTTTGGTAAATAACCATAACTTCTGAAGTAGATTTCGCTCCTTTGCAGATTGTTTCCCTAATTTTGACATTACACTTTGAATCTAACTTCAACTCGTCGTACAAAATAACTCTAACTTGTACTGCAGAGTTTATTTGAAAGGTCTTTCCTGCTGCCTTGTAGCATTCCTGCTCTACTGTCTTCATCTTCTCTAGTAATAACTTCTCCATGCATTTCAGCGTTTCCAAATCCACAGATACACCCCGATGTTCCATACCTGAGTGAATAAGTATTATTTAAATTATACAAAACTGGGGCTATCTATTACTTATAGATCCGATGTTTATGTGGGTCTTATTAACGAAAAGAATGTGACAACTGTTTTACTTTAGTTAAAATTTATTTTTAAAACAACAAAAAATCCTACTTAGACACTCGAAAGCCTTCCAATTATACAATTGCTTGGCTTTTTTCATACAGACTTTACCTGAAATGATCGGCATAACGCGCATCTCAATCTCGACAAAGATATTCCAAAGGCCTTGTGCTACCAGGGACTGTTGTAGTTTGTCCCAACACTCCTTCAACAACGAGATATACCAAGCAGACTTCTGTTGCAAGCAATCTGTGGCAATCGTATATTCCGGTTCATAGGTCAGTAGTTTTTGCAATTCGGAAAAATTATTGGGCGGATTGTCTGGATCTAGAAGGCTTCCCCCAATCTGTAAAATAGGTAAGTCGTAAAATTTAGTTTTGTATCCGTTTCTTCTTATTAATATAATAATTAATTCATACACATTAGGCTGTCTCCAAAGTAGGTTCAAAATTTGGGTCCTTAAGATCAGGAAAATAGTTTCATTGTCTAAATATGATGTATCACAAATGAAATAAGAACTTGCCTTTGCATCAAGGATTTTAATATCTTTACTGACATCTGAACCGAGGTATTGGAAAAAATGCGTAAGAAGATTTTTACCTTCGTAGCAAACCACACTGTTATTATTTATTAAATGGCGTATTATGCCTCTGAAATATATTATTTGAAATTGAATTGAAAATACTTAATAGAATAGTTAAAATGACAATGAGTAGTTTTCCTTTTCATAATCAATTTCTGCGTACTTATGTTTGGATAAAGAGCCCCCTAAATAGTAAAAATTGTCTTTAACGAGAAACATAATGCCTTGTGGTACCCCGACGTCTTCAGTGTAATGATTATTTAATTGACAATAGTCGTTGCTGTTGGAAAAATAATACATGTTACTTTTACAAACGTACTATGTTTAAAAATATTTCTTTGGGATAAAAATTTCACCTGTAAATAAGTGTCATGAAAATTTCTGTGGCACTCGATCTAAGATCGCTTGTATTTTCATCAAAATAATCATTATCATTATCTAATGTAAATACTTTATAAGTTATATCTTTAACGGGAATCTGAGACTTAATTGGTGCAACAAATTTGGACTTTTTCTTTTCTTTATTTGCTTCAGATGCAGGTGGGCCCTGTTTTTCTGTTTTATTGGTGTGTTCATTTTCATTTTTGGAAGGCTTAGAATATTTCATAACTCCATTTACATTTGATAATTGTGCCTGAACAGTTTTTTTGCGCCTATCACCGCACAAATTATCCTCGATTGTTAATTCAACTCTATTTAATTTATTCATACCGTCAGATGTGTTTTCTAAGATATTAATTTCATCTACCACATGTTTTGGGTCTACGCCGTTCAACCAATTTTTAACAGTTTTCGTGTATTTTTCTTTTCGAAAACTAGGTTTAGCTAAACTGTCGAATTCTTTGACGGCTTTTTTTACTTTTTTCGGAACCTTTTCCGAAAAATTAGTCTTATTCTTATGTTTTTTAGGATTCTTTTCAGAATTATTTTTAAATTCCATCTTATTGTCGCAATCCTTTTGTATTTTCTCAGGAAACGTTATTTCAAAGGTTTTAACAACATTTGTCTTTTTTGCTGCTTTGTCACACGCAAGATTTTTAGCCTCATCATTTTTAGGAAATAGTTCAGAGTCAAACATATCTTCCCACGGTACTGGCCCCGAAAAGTCTGTTACCGTATTTTCTGCTATCTGTTTGTTCAAAAGATCATCTTTATCATTTAATAAGCTATACACTTTTGGAATAGTATTAAAAATGGGAGGTTTTACGATATGATCAAAAGGTACAATATTTTGAGAATTTTGTGGTACAAGCTCTTTATGAGCGCTTCTTACAAGTTCAACTGATTTAGGTATTGCTTTTGTATTAGTTTCTGGTGAAACTACATTTATGTCAGTAAAATCCATCTCGTCATTAGTATCAGGATAACAACTATTTGTAATATTATCGATAACATTATCTATGTTCCCCTTATTATTATAAAGGTAATAGGAATTATTTGAATTTGAATCTCTAGAGCTGAAAAAATTAATATAATTGAACTAAAGCCCGACAATTAAGCAATATAATAATGAACATTTACAGGTAGCTGAAATAACATACGTTGATGATCTATCGTTTTGAAGTCGACGAGTATTTTCATACAGATTTGCATAGTTATCTCTACTGAATAAGTTTCTTTCACGAGATATATCTATAAAATAAATGTACATATGGTTCTTAACTTTTCTTTTATATTTATAATAATTTGCTTGTCATCATTTTTCTTAAAAAAACTAGCGACCTGCCCCGGCTTCGCCTGGGTGGGATCTTATAGTGCGGCGTTAATAAGATGGAGTTATTAAGATTTATGATAATCATCAAAACTATTTATTTCATCTTATCAATTTATCGATTAAAAAAATTCAAACAGACAGACATACCGGCAAACCGACAAAGACACAACAAAATTTTTAAAAATGGTTACTCATACATTCAAATAACCCACTCAGATCATTAAAAGGCAGTTATTTCCATATGACAGACATACACTTCAATTTTTTATATAGTTCCGGAGTATTTAATAAGATTTTAAAAAATTCTTTGGGCTATTTAAGTTGGAAACGTAAAAGATATTTATATAATTTGGTACAATAATGAAATGCTATGAGAACAACGTTGTAATAAATATAAGTCAACACTACATTAATCTTTACCTACATTTTCGCAATCAGGCTCGCTAACATTCAAATATAACGTACCTACTTACCTCACTACTAGGTATTTATTACCTGGACTTAAACGTTGTTGTAACAAAACACTTAAAACTTTGCAACCAAAAGGTGACAGGTGTTTTTTATATTTTTCCACAGTAATATCCCATGTAATGTTGAAATTCATTTTCTATTAAACAGCTGCTTCTGTTATTCAAAGTGATATGAAAATAAGAATTATGAAATATTTCGCGCGTAATTTTTTTTTATTTTTTCGTAACCATGGATACAGAGTTCTTCAGTCAAAATATTAAAGGTTCAGCCTATTCATAATATGAAATTTTATATTATGAATAGCCATATTATGTGTATTTTATTCACAAAATTCTTCACGAAGCACTGTTATGTTTCGTATGAGAAAGTATTTTTAAAGATTTTAACGTCACCTTATCCTAACGGACAGTTGGAGATAATCGTATCTAAGCAGCCCAAGGAGATGAAAAAAAAGTTTATATCACCTTCGAAGCACTTGTAACGTCGTTTCCACAAGTAACTCGCATGCGTAGACATTTCGTATACTAAACCATTTTTATGTATCAAAATCTACTTCAAATCAACGATATCAGCAGCAATAATCTGTTGGCGCTCAAGTTCCGTTTAAAAAACAAAAACGTTTTTCACTTTCGCGCGTTATTTACAATTCAATGCTACCATTCCGCTCTTTAGCAATATAGACTACCTATTTAATTTATATAAATAAAATTATAGAGGTTTGGAGTTGTGCGTGCATCACGAAAAAACTACTGGATAGATTTCAATTAGGTTTTCTGTTTTATTTCTTAGACACTTGGCCGTTACCCAAAAAATAATTATTGCGATAACTTCATTTAATATAAAGTTATTAAAGTTTTAAGAAACAACGATTTTTATAAGTACTACGATTTCAGTGATATGTGTAAGCAACGCAGACGAAGTCACAGATATCAACTAGTATTGGAATAAAGAAGAAAAATTGCAAATTCTCAATTCAAAGGTATCAATGTAAATTGAATCTAGGTTCAATTTCACATTTGAAACATATTAAAGCTTTGTACTATAGGTATTCATCATTAGTATCCATAAAAGTTCACTGCTGTACATTGGCTTCCCCAATTATAAGTGGCCTACGTCATTAAAAAAGAAAAATTGTTAAACAGTTTTGATTACATTCAATAGTTAAAGTAAGACACTTTAAAGTATAAGAAAATTCGATCAAATTTTATATTTTTAGGCAATTATCCATGTACATGTAGTTAATATTTAAAAAAGAAAAGAAAAAGAGAACAAAAAAGGAGAATATATTGCAAACAGTATAGTTTAATTATAAACAAACAGGTGGGTACGCACGCACGTAGTTCGCTTCAATCACATGAGTAAAGAAACCGACCAGAGGCAAAATTTTTACCAATTTTGGTAGGGTTGACACAGGAGGATAATATTAAATAAACAAATATAAATAAGTTACTTCATAAAAATCAATTTGGTTTCACAAGGGGTCGCTCGACAACTGATGCCGGTGTTGAGCTGATTAAATATATATTTAATGCATGCGAGAATTCACAGGATGCTTTGGGTAAATTTTATGACCTATCCAAAGCCTTCGATTGTGTTCGCCATGAAACATTAGTCAGGAAACTTCAACACTACGGTGTAAGAAGTGATGCTCTTAAATTAATTATTTCATATTTAAGTAAGAGAACGCAAAAAGTTGTCATTAAGAGTATGAGTTCTTCCGGGTCAAATACAAATGGGCGTGCCTCAAGACTCAATTCTCGTCTCCTTTCTGTTTCTTGTATACATTAATGACTTACCTTACATAGTAGGAGATAACCATAATATAGTATTATTTGCAGATGACACTTCTTTAATTTTCAAATTAAGTCGACAATTGCTAAAATATGACGAAGTAAATAATGCTATATCTAAATTAGTAAATTGGTTCAATATTAATAATTTGCATCTAAGTGGCACTAAAACGAAATGTATGAAATTCATGACTCCAAATGTCAAACAATTAAATACTAATGTAATTTTAAATTGGGAGAAACTGAGTCTTATAGATACCACCATTTTTCTTGGAATCACACTAGACGCGAAGCTTCAATAGAGCCCACATATATCAAAACTAGCAAGCAGACTTAGTTCTGCAGCATATGCCGTAAAAAAGATTAGAAGTCTAACTAGTGTTGAAACAGCTAGACTACTTTACTTAAGCTATTTCCATAGCATAATGTCGTATGGTATTTTGCTATAGGGGCACGCAGCTGACACTGAAATTATATTTGTTTTACAGAAGAGGGCCATAAGAGCAATTTATGATTTAAAGCCTAAAGAGTCACTGCGATAAAAATTTAAGGAAATTGATATATTAACTTTTGCCTCTCAATACATTTATGAAAATGTAATGTACGTACACAAAAGTAAAAGTAGTTTTACAAAAATAAGTGATATTCATTCCGTAAATACTAGAAACAGACACAAGCTAGTAGTACCAGTCACTCGACGTCATCGAGTCAGTAATTCATTCTTGGGGCGATGTATACGCTTTTACAACAAAATTCCAGAAAATATACAAAATTTGACCTGCTCAAAGTTCAAAAACTTAATAAACTAAGTTTGTATAAAAAGGGTTATTATAATATTAAAGAATATATAGATAATAATAACCCCTGGAAATGAGGTGATCGCTACCAAGCTATTTCTAATTTGTTGTGTTGTTAATTTGTGTAACATACATGATTGTAACCTGTCATTAAAAGAAAAGTCCCGCTGGGTTTCTTGCTGGTTCTTCCCAGGTCAGAGGTTTTTTTTTCGAACCAGTGGTAATTATACAAAAGAGTGACCCTCAATAAGTATTATTTCTAATATATATTGAATAAAAAAGTCTCTGTTTCTGTTTCTGTTTCTGTTACAAAACGTTTAACAGCTTTTGATAATGTATCTATGATAGAATATTTTTTTAACTAGTTTACTCTAAATAATTGAATTTCGTATGTTTGGTGTTTCAATAATTTATTGTGCCTTTTAGTTGAGTGGTAAATTTTAAATGTAATGTAAAGTTGTTTTTTATTAACTTTCACTGGCAGAGAATGCCAACAGGCGTTAAATCTGCCCATTGTTACCTTAGTTGTAAAGTGTTACGTCATCATCATCTTCATTACAGCCCTTCACAAGTCCACTGCTGAACATAGACCTCATCCAAGGAATGCCACAAAGCAAGGCCTGAGCCGCTTGCATCCATCGACTCCCTGCATGTCTTACCAGGTTGTCACTCCATCAAATGGGAGAAAGCCCTACACTTCGTCCACCGGTACGAGGCCGCCACTCGAGAACCTTTTTCCGCATTGGTTGTCGGTTCTTCAAGCTATATGGCCGTCCCATTGCCACTTTAGCTTACTAATCCGTTGAGCTTCCTCATACGGTCAGCATTGAACGACCACGTCTCAAATCCATAAGTCATCACTGGCAACACGCAATGGTTGTATAACCTCGTTTTCAAGTTTTGAGGTATACCTGACGAGAAGATGTGCCGTAATTTCCCGAACGCTGCCCAGCCGAGTTGAATCCGTCCATTGACCTCTCGGTCGAAGTTGGACTTACCTAGTCGGACTATTTGTCCCAGGCAAACATACTCGTCAACAACTTTGAGCTTAGTGCTCCCAATAAATACAGGCATAGGTGTGACATGGACGTTATACATAATCATTGTTTTGTCCATATTCATCTTAAGACCTATCCGTTGGAAGGCACTATTGAGGTCATTGAGCATATTTGCCACTGGCCATAAGGACTATATCGTCGGCTATTCGAAGGTGAGTGATGTACTCGCCATTGATGTTAATACCGTATCCTTTCCAGTCCAGTAGCTTGAAAACGTCTTCCAATGCAGCGGTGAAGATTTTCGGGGATATTACGTCACCCTGGAATTAAGGAAATTGGTCTATAGTTATTTAAGAGAGCGTTGTCAACTTTCTTGACCAACAAGACCACCGTACTTCTGCTCCACGCCTGCGGTGTAGTACCACCATGGAGGACGGAATTAAAGAGCTTCTAAAGGACTTCAAGTACCGGTTTTGCACCCGTATTTAGAAGCTCCGCTGTAATTCCATCCTCACCTGGGGCCTTGCCGGTTTTAAGATGCCAGTCGTACCAGAAGGACGTCAGTCTGAGCAAGATTAGAATTGCTCCCCAGAGGACGTCAGGAATAGAGTCGGATAAGACTTGCTCTCGGATCGTTAATCACACTTACGTATGGCTCCAATGATGATGTGTACAACTGCCCATAGAACCTCTCAATCTCACTCAAAATCTCAGGTGATCTGAAAACAACGCTGCCACACTTTGTCTTCAGCTTCAACAGTTGGCTCTTTCTGGCAGACAGATCTCTAGCAAAGACTTTGGAGCCCTGGTTCCGCTCGATCGCTTCAGCTCATTGAAGTTGCGTAAGTCCCGCCGCATGCATTTGGAGATCTGTCTGTTCAGTTGCCTGTACGCTGTCAAATCTGCTGAAGACTGCAGCTTTATTTCCCGTCTAACAGCCATGAGATTAAGAGTGTGATCGAAGAGTTTTTGTCGTCCCCCTCGCCCAACGGATTCTATCGCGTTTAATTAACTTATTTTTAAAATCCCGACGTTTCGGGTTCTTTCCAATACCCATGGTCACGGGGGCCTGATGTATCTGACGTCCCGATGTCAGAGTTAACGCGGAGTACCTTCAGCTTTTTTAATTATTAGTTTTCGTTCGATCTACACAGAATGAACTTACTGTATCTTGAAGTCTTGCAGTGATATGCTTGGGTTTAGTTTTAATTTTATTAACTACAGGATCCCAAGAAGTTTTATGAAACCCAGCCTCCCTATTGAAATTAAGATTTTAGGTGTTTGAAACTTGGAAAGTTTCTGATTACGCAATTATACTTCTTAGTCTGTGATTCTGATGCTGGCAATTGGTCAAAGGTGCAGACTGGTGCTCCCTACTCAGCGTAATTATAGTGACTACTGTGTACTATGTACTGGTATTATTCGCTATATAACTGTATAGTTAAGTAGGCATTTTCAGACACGGACTTATAAATACTTTAGATAAAGGTTCATACAAAGGAATAAACTACTCTCTAACAAGAGGGTTCATGCCCTCCTACTTTCAGGTACCATTTCCAAATAAGATGATTTTAGGTGTTTTTGACTTAACTTTTGATACAAAAGTACCAAGTGTGATGATGATCTGATTCACATTGCAATGAAATACCGCATCATTTATAACACAAGAAAACGAAATAATATTTGAAATATTAAATATGTATAAAAAACATAACAAATGATTATACTAATTTTTAGTGGATTTCCAAATAAGGTGATTTTAGGGGTAGGGGTAGGGATTTAGAGGTTGATAGGGTATTATAAACTCCTTGACATTAATATATTATCTATGCATATATACATAGCAAGTAGCAACCCTCGAATTTAAATGTCATAATCACATATTTATTTATCTATGGTCATAATCATTGAAAAGTACCAAAATATAAAGGCGAAGAAGAAAAGAAGAAAATATATTTTTAAAATATGTGAGGAGCAAATATCTTATCATGTAATTTTAAGTATTTATAATAACATTAACAAGATAACATGACTCTTAATCTGGAGAGTTGTGACAGCCTTCCACCAGATGAGGAACCAAAGTTGAAATATGATCGAATGGGTAATGACGTTCAAAATATCTTACTCAAGGACGCTGTAAGCTGTATTTGTGTTCATACTAAATTTATTTGTCTCGGCACGCAATGGGGAGTTATACATCTGCTAGATCATGAGGGAAATACTGTACCAATATCCCAAGACAATAACCAGAAGGACCTACAAGCCCACGCGATAGCTGTGAATAAGATATCAGTAGATTTGAATGGAGATTACATAGCAAGTTGCTCGGATGATGGAAAGGTGCTGGTTTATGGTTTATACACTGATGATAATACCCACAACATAACTTTAAGTAGAGTCGTTAAATCAGTTGCTTTGGACCCATACTACTTTAAATCTGGCTCAGGCAGAAGGTTTCTTACAGGTATACTTTATATGTTTATTTAACATTGAATAATTATACAGCATCGTGACTTACAGAAATGAGAGCAAGGTCCTAAGGGATTATTATAAGATAATATATTTGTGTTACTTACAGTAGAGTCGAGTTGTGAACTCCATCATTGCAGGAAATATGTAGGGAAAGTTGAAATGAAAGTTACAGCCTATATACATCCCACTGCTGGACACAGGCCTCCTCTCATTTCTTAGAGGGTTTTAGGGCAAAGAAATGTAATATTGATGTAAAAAAATCTCTCTCTTGTCTTAATACATTGCCTTAATACAACAATCTATCATATTAATTATATATTAAAAAAAATTAAAGGCTGAACTGTTAATTGGAAAAAAACATAAGTAATCAAAGAATATAAAATTAATATTTTAAAATTAAATAACAACTACATCCCCAATATAAATATTGATATTGTTACCATGCATGATCTTGATTAATGATTAGATCATGCAATGGCTGAAACAGAAATATACTCGCTCATTTATCTAGTCACTGCTATGAAACACAAAGACTAGCTGTAAGCATAAAGTAAGTCTTATCATTGGTCCTGTACCTGGTATCACTATAGTCATTTCAATTTGCCGTGCTATCTGACTATTAGAGTGTGGTAATTAACAATGGACCTGTGCTTGTGCACTTTAATTATGTCATGTGCAGATTATAAGTCTGATGAACTATATACCTATTATTCACATAAGATCATTATTCCAAAACTCCTCAATAAAGTTTGTAAAAGTGATAAATATTTAGGCTTATCAATATTTATATACAAATAAGCCTTACTAAGCTTATGTAATGAAAACTGAATTCTAAATTATAGAATAAGCATGCTCCAAGTACTGCTGGGATTAGGCTATCATCACAGACAGAACTGAGTTTAAAGATATTATGTTGATGGACTGGGCACATTCGAGGATATTTTGGTCCATTGGAAGTTGCCAAAGTAGGCAAAAAAAAGGATATTTTTGGTTTTAATCCATTCAGCATTATGAGAACCAAATTATCATTCAGTATGTCAAGAACAGACAAAATTTCTGGATCTGGCTCAGGAGGTGACTGACAAGGGATGTGATCTGCCAAACAAAATTATTCCTGTGGTTGTCTCCATGAATAGTTTAATCTCGGTCAGCCTCTATGATCAGATGAGGCAACTACGACTCTATGTGAAACTGCTCCAGGCTCAAAGGTTGCGCTCTTAGTCACCACTGGCATTGTTTGCCGTTTTCTTTCTCTTCCCCCCCTAACCTTAGGTGATTTGATTTCCCGTGCTGATGGTATCCCTCTTTTTGTGGTTTATCTTTTTATTTAATTATATTTTGTTACATAATTAAGTATATATATTTTTGTGATTTGAATAAAAACTTGTACTAGTTTCACAATATTTATTTTTATACTAGTAGTAAAAGTATTTATCAGACCAGAAAATAATAGAAATATCCCCATAATAGTATTAAAAAAACATAAGTATTTATTATTGTTAATTGTTGTAATTGAAAAAGATGCTTATGATGCTTTTTTCAAAGAGAGATGGTCAATGACGCAAGTAATTTGTCCCCAATATGAAACAGTCTAATAGTCTATGTATGATTTGTAAGCTGAAGCGGCCATGGCCAGGCAATATATCTCGAAGAACTGACAACCAATGGGGGAAGGATGCAGGTGGCTTAGGACAGTGCTTTGTGGAATTGCTTGGTGGAGGCCTATGTTCAGCAGTGGACTTGTGAAGGGCTGTAATTTATTTAGAAAAAAAAAGTAATGATGATGATGATGATGAAACAGTTGTTTATATTGGAGAAAACAGAAAATATTTTCTCAATTTGAGACTAAATTTCAGATATCTTTTGATCTTCACTAATAATGATGGCGGAAACCAGCAGCCTTTGTTAAATTCAGACTTTGTTAGATTCATTGGGGACAAATTACTTGCACCTCAGTCCCCCCCATGACCATGGGTGCTGAAAAGTGCTCGAAACGGCGGGAATATAAAATAAGTTAATATACGCGATAAAATCCGTAAAATTAGTTTTATTTAAATGTGTAGAGTTCGCGTAAATATAAGAAATCATAATACATAAATGGTCTTACAATAATAAAAATTTGTCTCAACTTAGTAGCCTTTACCAGGCAATGCAAATTTGAGAAAGGGAGATAAAATAAGTTATATAATACAAACATTTATAGAGTAATTAAATTAATGAATCAATAATATAGTCTAATAATTTAACAGTATTAAATTGTGCAAACCTAAAGGCTTTTATGATATTTTATATCAACACAATATTTATTCTACTCAGTCATTGTTCAATCTTTATTTTCAGGTGACAACAAATTGACTCTATATGAGAAAACTTTTTTAAATCGTCTTAGAGGTACAGTATTATGTGAGTGTGAGGGCTATGTCCAAGCAATAGCCTGGCACGAAAGATTTGTAGCATGGGCAAGTGAGGTTGGTGTACGTGTTTATGACCTCGTAGCTCGATGTTCCCTAGGCCTCATTCAATGGGAAAAAAGCCCGAATAGGTCCATAGAAGACTATCGCTGCAATCTACTGTGGTCTGCCCCCAAGACTCTCATGATTGGGTGGGTTGACACAATCCGAATATGTGTAATACGTAAACGAAACCAAATTGAATTACAAACACGAGATGTGACTGAATACTTAGTAGATCCTGTGCATACATTTCAAACAGACTATTTCATAAGTGGCTTAGGACCTTTAGATGACCAACTTGTTTTACTTGGTGTTCCTAAAGAATGTGATCCAGACACTGGCAAAGCACAAAGGCCTGTTCTTACTGTGGCAGATTATAAGGACTGCGAATTTTGTGAGGTTTCTACAGACTGTCTCAATATTCGAGGTTATGAAGAATACTCTTGCAATGACTATTATTTAGACATGCTCATAGAAGAAAATCGATTTTTTATTGTATCTCCCAAAGACATAGTGATTGCTAGTCCTTATGATATTGATGACAGAGTCAACTGGCTGACTGAGCACAGTCGATTTGAAAAAGCTATAGCAGTCTTAGAAGAGGTTGGTGGAAAAACTGCAAAACATTCAGTTATTACTGTCGGCGTCCAATACTTGGACCATCTAATGTCTGAACATCTCTATGAGCAAGCAGCAATTTTGTGTGCAAGGATATGCAAGAATGATAAAGTCTTATGGGAGAACCAAATTCTAAAATTTGCTGAAGTAAACCAACTTAGAGCTATCAGTGCCTATGTACCTAGAGTTCCTGAACAAGCATTGAGTCCACACATATATGAATTAATTTTCTATGAGTATCTCAAAGTAGATCCACAGGGTTTTCTTAAATTGGTGCAAGAATGGAATCCATCACTATACAAGACAGGAGTTGTTGTGAAAGAAGTTATAGAACATTTATTGACCACTGAAGTAGATAAGAATGTATATTTAGAAGCATTGGCCTTGCTTTATTGTTATCAAAAGAAATATGATAAAGCCTTAACAGCATACCTTAAGCTACAGCATAAAGATGTGTTCAAATTAATCACAAAACATGATATGTACAGTGTGATATATGATAAAATCCTTGACCTGATGAACCTTGACTGTGATAGAGCCATATCGATATTACTTGATAAAGTGCCAGTAGAACTAATTGATAAGCAACAGGAGAGAACTAAGATACCTGTTGAAGTTGTTGAAAAACAGTTGGAAAACCATGATTTGTACATGTTTAAATATTTGGACGCTTACAGTAAAATTGAACCCAATGGCCGGTACCATGGAAAGTTGATTCGGTTATACGCAAAGTATGCAAGGGAGAAATTGTTACCTTTTTTAAAGTGCAGTGATAACTATCCTATTCAAGAAGCGCTAGATGTTTGTCAGAGCAATGAATATTATCCAGAAATGGTATTTCTGTTAAGTCGTATTGGTAACACTAGAGAAGCCTTGCAAATTATAATAGAGAAGTTAAATGACATAAACCAAGCAATAAACTTCTGCCAGGAGCACAATGACAAAGAGTTATGGACTGACCTAATTAAGCAGACCGTAGATAACCCCGAGTGTGTTACATTACTACTAAAACGGATAGGTAACTACGTAGACCCCCGTATGTTAATACAAAACATACAGCCTGGTTGTGAAATAAAGGATTTGAAGGACTGTTTGGCTAAAATGATGTGTGATTATCACCTTCAAATGTCAGTTCAAGAGGCGTGTAAAGTTATCACCCTTAGGAACTACTTTGATCTACATGAAAAACTTATCATTGGGCAGCAAAGAGGTATATCTGTCACTGATGACTTCTTGTGTCACGTCTGTCAGGGCCGGATCATTATAAGGGACTTGTCTAACGCCTCCAACTTAATAGTTTACAATTGCAGACATTCATTCCATATAGAATGTTTACCAGATGGTGTACAGTGCAGCAATTGTTATGTTTGCAGTGCCGTTAAGATGTAATTCTGTTTTCTGCTCAATGATTGAACATAGGACTGTGTATGATATTAAATCTATAACTAGCAATATTTTTCCATGTAAACTTTATTACTGTTGTATAATTAATTAACTAATGTAATTCCATGTTTACCATACTAATTAGTTTATTTATATAACATTATCAGTGATAACGGTGCTTTGAAATGAAGTAGCTTGTATTATTTTCCTGGTATTATAGTTGAAACCTTAAAATATTAAATCATGAACAACTTTGTCGGGCTGCTTTATTTAGTTCTATCACAACAATTACATTAATGGTACATGCTTGCCATATCTGCTTTGCGTTCAAACTGCAATAAGGGCCTATTGTTAGGCTACCTCATTTTTTTTGTTATAGGTGCACTAAAGTAATATCCCTACATGATTTCACTCTCACTGACATTGTAACTGCATTCTAATCCGAATACAAACGATATACTTAATAGAATACATTTATAATCCATCACTCCATTTTATCTCATAGATTTCGTAAGAGACGACTAGGAATATATTATAAATAAGTATTCAATCCATATATATTTTCATTTACGAAATATAGTCCGATGATGGGAAGCAGACTTCTGTCAGCCTACACTGCCTCCGCTGGTAAAACCGGATGGCACACTGGCGCATACGGCTAAAGAGAAAGCAGACCTGTTCGCGTCTCTCTTTGCCTACAATTCACGTCTGGACAGTGGCAACAACGTTCCATCTAAATTACCTCACTGCGGGATCTTTGTCGGAGGTTCGTATAACAAATAAGAAGGTTCTTAAAACTTGCGGTGTCTAGACGTGAAAAAAGCTGGTGGACCGGATGGTATACCAGCTATAGTTCAAAAGGCTTGTGCACCTGAGGTGTCTCCTGTGCTGACACGATTGCTCCGCCTCTCGTTTACGACTGGAATAGTGCCAAAATCAAATCCTGGAAGCTGGCCAACGTGCACCTTGTTCCAAAAAAAGGCAGCCGTGCCGACCCTGCCAATTATCGGCCAATCTCAATTACCTCCATACTTTGCAAGATTACGGATTATCAGAAAATCTCCTGCGTGGGGTAAATAGGTTCTGTACGTGGTAGAGCCATGCTGCAGCTATATTACAGTTGTAGCACGAATGGGTCGGCTCGACCGGGGAAGGACCTCACTCTCACAGAATAGCAGCTTAACACTGCTGTGTTTCGTATGGTGAGTGTAGAAAACCGGAGACCCATTTTACTGGAATAGAGGCATTTCATCTTAGTTCTCACGGCTGACAACGCATCTGCATTTTGATTCGCAATCAAGGATAAATGTAGATGTCTATGGGCCACAGCAACCACTTACCATCAGGTGGACTGTGTACTCGTTTGTTACCCTATCCTATAAAAAAAATCAAAGTTCTTGTAGTCCGTTCGCGCTAAGAAAATAGAGATCATCAATGCAACTGCACGGTAAAGGTGTATGTACATATACATAGTGGAGTAAAAATTCAAACAATTTATATTTTTAAAGACATTGAACGCCCGCTTAATGGCATACCTAGAACAGAATGACCTCCTTAGTGACCGGCAATATGGGTTTCACCGAAATCGGTCAGCTGGGGATTTTCTAGCGTATGCCACATACGTATGTGGCGAGGCACTCGAGAACAGTGGGGAAGCACTTTCTGTTTCCCTTGATGTCTCGAAGGCCTTTGACAGAGTTTGGTACACTAGCCTTTTAGGTAAGCTTCCAGCGTACGGCTTATGTCTTGGTCTGATTGAATGGGTAAAGGAATTTCTGAATGCAGTGGCGTAGCTATGCAACCAAGGGCCCCGGGGCAAAAATGAAATTGGGGCTCTATTTGAACTAAACTAAATACTTTAAAGGTGCAAAAATACTTCATCATCAACTCCTTGTCGCCCACTGCAGTCCATAATAAAGCAAAGCTACTTACTACTAAGTAGAGCTGTAATGAATTGGTGGACCAGCTCGAACCAAGGAGGTACCGCGCCCTTACAGACAACCAGCGTGAAGTAGAAGTATACTTCGCCTGGTAAGTGCAGGCGGTTGGAGGCCTAACCCCTCTCCCCCTTAACATGGTAGTGTAGTTAAATAAAAAACCATCCCAGGAGGGTACCAGCACCCCTGGTATTGGAGAATCCCTGGTTGAGCATCCACGCCCAAGCTACCCTACTCTTCCTTAGCGCGGGTGTTAGGGTATATCGCGTATGAGGGGAGGCGGGAGCGAAATTCCACACAAGATTAATACTGCTCGTGGCAAGTAAAGCAATAAGCTAAAGGTGACCCCTGCCATGCTATCCGTGAATTTTTGCAACATTAGGGAAATCCCCTTTATTCGAACGTTAACAAAGTCCACTAGGTACCATCTGAAGACGGCGAAGCCGACCTTGCTCTTTCTAACCGAGACGCAGGTATCCTCTCCGGTTTATACTTCTCTCCTATCCGGGGTACAAATTAGAACACCTTTGTGCCTCGGGCTGGAGTTTGCATATACGGCAGAGAGGAAATCTGTTCTCAACGCCTCGGCAGTTTTAAAGGTCAGCGACGACCATCCTCGCGTCTACGGGTGCCTCTATTGGTAATGCCGACACACACCAACTCATCGAACACGTCCAAATTGCTGCAGACTCCGCGCTACAACAAGCCCCATCTGCAGAGATTGTGATCCTTGGTAATTTTAACAGCCATTACGCTAAATGGCTTGGTTCTCGTTTAACCGATCATACGGGAAGATCTGTTTATGACTTTACCTTGGCATATGGTCCGACACAAATGGTTACTTCGCCTACGCGGATTCTAGATGTGGAGGATCTTGCACCTTCCCTGTAGGACATTCTGCTGACCTCTCATTCGGATGGATATCAGGTCTCCGTCGACGCCCCATTTTGGGCTCTTGGATCATTGCACCATTGTTTGATCCGGACTATGGTGTCACTCACACTCCCATTGCGGTTACTTTCTGCAGATCGCCGCCGTGTTTGGCACTATAGGTCGTCCCATTGAGACAGGATGCGGTCTTTTTTTGCATCCTTCCCTTGGGGACAAGGGAGGGTATTCTTTTCGCCACAAGATTCCAACGTGATTTTGCCGCTAATGTAGTACTTCAGGGACTGGAACTCTTTATTCTATCATCTGTGGTGCATGTTTTGGTCGCTCCTGTAAAATTGCATCGCGCTATAATAGAAGTGCTTCACCGACGCTGTTAAAATATAAGTATAATTTCGCTTTCAGGTCGGTACAATACGGTTCAAAACACATACTTCCTAGTCGCAGTCCCGAAATCAAAGAAGACAGCTTTAGTGCCAACTACCTCTCATAAATCGGTGGATGCAGCGAGGGAGACCCTGGCCGTTAGTTTGGACATAGCGAAGATCTTCGATCGGGTTTGGCTAAAAGCGCTCCTTTCGAAGCTCCCTTCCTATGGGCATCCACAGAATTTCTGCAACTGGATCAGCAGTTTTCTTGCAGATTGGAGCAACAAAGTCGTAGTAGAAGGTGCATGTTCCATTTACAAGCCTATTTATGCTAGTGTTGCACAAGGCTACGTGCTATCACCTACGCTGTTTTCTCTGCTTATCAATAATATGTTGCAAACAATAAAAAAGTAAAAGTAACGTGCACTGGTGATGCTTTATACGCCGGCTGTGCCTATATTTTTCGGGACAATGTCGCCGAGTACCGGAACAAACTTGTATCTAAAGTCGAGTCTTTGCCGGATAAGGTCCTGGATTGGGGCGACTAAATATAATTAAGTTCAATGCCCAAAAGACACAAGTTTACGCGTTTACCACTAAAAAGAACGCCTTTGTCGTAACTCCTCAATTTCAGGGCACCCGTTACCCACCCCTTGTTACTCAGCCGGTATCGGAATCTTCATTTAAAATATCGAATAACGTGCAGTTTCGTGGTCACTTGGAAGGGAATGCTGAATTGACCTCTAAAAAGCTTGGCATGATCAGCAGAGCGGGACAGTATTTTATGCCGGCACACTGCTGACAACTTTACAAGGGGCAGGTTTGGCCTAACAACCCTGGGCCGGGGCTCCCTAGTAACAGCTCCTTCCACTTAGCCGCATTCAGTTCGACCGAACGAATCGTTGACGACCGACGAAGACGAAAGACGAGACGAAGGGATGTTGCATCTCTTTGCATTTTCTAGCGCGTTTACCACGGGAGTGTTCAGAGGAGTTGTTCGGATTAATTCCAGCTACAAAATTTTATCAACGCATTTTACCAATCCATATCATCGGAATGTTTGACGGTCCATTACTGTCGGACCTATACGACTTAGGGACCTTCAAGAAACGAGCTTAATTCTTTCTAAAAAGCCGGCAACGCGCCTGCAATTCCCTAGGTGTTGTATTTGTTAAGAGATGGTATTTGACACTTGCCATCGGGTGAGACGCGTGTTCGTTTGTCCCCCTCTTCTATATAAAAAATACAATAAAACGAAGTAGACTATTATTTTTAAAAATGTTATTGTTCTGGAAGTGGAAGTAATTTTTGTGATTTCAGTTAGAGCCGCTCGCGGTCAGGAGCCAAAAAGTTAAATATCGAAAATTCTTTATACAACAAGAATAGTACATAATTTTTCGAACGTCGTTCTTGGAGGCCGAGGGGCCCCGGGGCACTGCCCCGCCTAGCCCATGGGAAGCTACGGCACTGTCTGAATGAACGGTCTCTATTGGCCGTCATCGATGGATGTTCATCCGATCCTATGGCGACTAACGCCGGTGTTCCTCAGGGGTCCGTTCTCTTCGCAACTCTCTTCCTGCTGCATATTGATGATCTGCTTATACCCGGTATCTATGGGTATGCAGACGATAGCACAGTTGTGGAATGATACCAACCAAGTCCTCGGGCCAGTCGGGATCAAATCCAGTCGGAAAGAGAAGTTATGGTAGAGCGTGTGAATCTCACACTACAGGCAGTCTCCGAATGGGGCGATGCCAGTCTTGTGAAATTCAACACTTCCAAAATACAAGCGTGTCTCTTCACTTCAAAAAGGAATCATCTCACCTTGGCTCCTTCTTTCCGAAATGTATCACTGGAATAAACCGACCGCCTTCATTTGTTAGGGTTTGAGATATCCTCAAATCTGAGCTTCGGGTGGTTCATTGAATCCAAGGCCAAAGCAGCTGCAAGGAAGCTGGGAGTCCTTGCAAAGGTGCGGCGATACTTCACGCCGGGACAGCTGTTTACTTTATATAAAGCGCAAGTCCGGTCGTGCATGGAGTATTGCTGCCATATATGGGCTGGTGCTGCAAAATACCACCTAGCAGCTTTGGACTCAATGGAAAGACTTATTGGTGAGGTGGGTGAAAGATTGAAGAGGCTTATTGGTGACCCGAATTCGGTTAAAACCAATCTTACCAGCCTCGAACACAGAGGCAAAGTAGCCAGCCTTTCGGTTTTCTACAGGATACATTTCGGAGAGTGTGGAAGTGGAATTGCATAATTTAATTCGTTCCTCTTCCTTCCACCATCGGATAACCAGACGTTCGGCCAGTCTTCATACTTTCGTTGTTGACTTACCACGCATTCGAACCAAACGGTTCGCCACGTCGTTCATCATGCGTACAGCAAAAGAGTAGAATAAGTTGCCAGGATCTGTGTTTCCATCCGATTACAGTATGGTTGTCTTCAAGGCAAGAGTGAATAGGCTTTTATTAAGTCAGTGCGCTTCACCATCTTAAAATACATCACCACTTACCATCAGGTGGGATCGTAGATAAGCGCTGTCTTAGCAGAATATTTAAAAATTAAAAAAAAAGCAGTACCGTAAGATGGGGTGAATAGAAATCGCGAGGTGAATAGACAAAAGTCTGGTTATTTGATAAAGTTGTCTCTAGGTGTGTCTACAGTTCGGGAACGTCTGTTTATTACTACTGTTTATTATTTGCCAACATTTTTCCTTTATTTTGGTAGGTTACCAGAGGTTCGAGATGTTTGACACTACGATCTACCACCACCACCAGCCGCGTGGAAATTACGTCAAATCCTCCCCTTAAAGCATTAATGGCCTCTATTCAACAGTTTTGGTGGTTGAAAAAAGAAAAGAAATACATAATATCACAATTTTTGTAATATATACCAATGGATTGCACTTTAGTTTCGTGTACGCCTTGAAATTTAAGATTGAGTCAGAGCGTGTGCGACTGTGGATAGACGCTGTGCTGCGCTTCAACTAGATAATGGACCACGCTTTTATGAAATTTATAGAATATGGTTGAAAACAAACGTACATGAACGAGTCTCCGACATTTTCTACATACTTCGTAAGAAACACAGCAGCATTAAACTGCTATTCTACGCTGGTATTCTTTGGGAGCGTGGTCCTTCCGTAGTCAAGCCATCAAAATAAGCGGAGATGCATAAATGTCAGTAATACGTGGGCGAGATACGCAGACCCGAAACGTACAGATGATACCCTCAAATCCGTGACCACGTCCAAGAGATTGGCCTTTGGTTCGAATCCTTGCTGAGGGCCTCAGCTAGGATTCGAACCAAAGACAGGCCAATCACTTGGACGTGGTCACGGATTTCCTTATAGATACCTAATATAACGCGGATTTCGTATGGCAAGTGATCAAAGTGTAAATCTCATTACTGGTGTAAAATAGAAAGAGATACCTACAAACTTTGAATTCGTAAATCCCTCTGATCAAGGTAACCTATAGAACACAAAAAATTGCTCTGTGGGGTTGTCTTTACTAGATGAAGATGATAGGGTTATTCTCTGCCTAATAGGTAGGTAACACTGTGTAAATTCAGTTCCTTAATGTCTCTATTTTCTTATTACGAATTTTAAATATGTGAATCTACAGAGATTTTTTTCTTACTTTATATAAAGCGCAAGTCCGGTCGTGCATGGAGTACTGCTGTCACATATGGGCTGGTGCTGCAAAATGCCACCTGGCAGCATTGGACTTAGTGTAGAGACGTGCTAAGAGGCTCATTGGTGACCTTGATTTGGTTGAAACCAATCTTGTCAGCCTCGAGCACAGGCGCAGAGTAGCCAGTCACTCGGTATTCTATAGGATGCAATTTTGATGAGTGTGCGCAGGAATTACACGCTTTAATTCCTCCCTCTCCTTTCCACCATCGGACAACCGGACGGTTGGCGGGTCTTCATCCCTTTATTGTCGATATTTCACGCATTAGAACCAAACGGTTTGCTACGTCTTTTCTAATGCGTACAGCAAAGGAGTGGAATAATTTGCCGACATCTATCTTTCCGTCCGAATACAATCTGAGTGTCTTCAAGGCAAGAGTGAATAGGCTTTTGTTACGCTAAGATAGTGCGATTTACCATCTAAGGCTGCATCACCACTTACCACCAGGTGGGATTGTAGTCAAGAACTGGCTTATAATAAGTTAAAAAAAATTCTACGTGAGGAAATTCTAATTGATAATTGACTACAGATGTGGCGGTGTAAGAATATCCACAATCCTATATAATCCCGTGGAACTCATAGGGGGCGTCAGAGGGAAATGAAATAGGAGATGGGCAGCAGCATATTTCTGAAAACAATTCAAAATAATAATAAACTGCCAAGCGTAGCAACTATGGCTAGTAGACTTTTGAAGGGCTGTAATAATCATTATTACCTGCACAAGCGGAGGCAGGTAGGTTATGTCACACACCTATTAACTAAAATCCCATCATAATCTTCCTCAACGGTACATAATATATAAAAATTACGAACTGCTACTTTAGCTTTTAAAATAGACCACACTGTTCCCCGTGACTTTGTCCGCGTTGAATTTATTACGATTGGATTTCTTGGGTTTTAATCTTTTTTGCGCAGAACGCGGGTAGGTCTTAAAATGAACATGAACAAAATAAAGATCATGTGTAACGTCCATGTGACAACTATGCCGGTAATTAATTGGTTTACCGACGACAAATAATAATTGTCCGACTAGGTCAGTTTAACTTGAATAGAATAGAATATTTTTTATTAAATATAGATTACATGTAGTTTTAGGGTTCCGTACCCAAAGGGTAACCAACGGGACCCTGTTACTAAGCCTCCGCTGACCGTCCGTCTATCTGTCAGCGAGCTGCATCTGATGATCTGTAATAGATAAACAATTGAAATTTTCACAGAATGTTGCCGCTATAACAAAAAAGAATGAAAATTAAATTAGATATATATATATGTGTGTGTGTGTGCGTGCGTTACAATGGTACGTAACTCTTCATGCTCGAGTCCGACTTGCACTTGGCCGGTTATTTACTTTTACCACTGCTTTGAAAAAAAAAACCTTTGTCCCGGGCAGAACCAGCAAGAGACCCAGCGGGACTTTCTTCTAAATAATATCAATTTACATTAAATTATTTTATACAATTATTAATAATAAAAATAAGTATGAAAACATTTAGAAACAGCATGGTAGAGATAGATCACTTCATTCTTATAGGGGTTATTATTAATCGTGTACTCGTTAGTAGTGTTACGCGCCACTATTAATGTCTTGTACATGGCAACACTAGTTACACTAGCGCCCCCTAGTGTCGAGTAAATGAAAGTATTGCGCGCCACTATTAATGTCTTGTACATGGCAACACTAGTCACACTAGCGCCCTCTAGTGTCGAGTAGCAGAACTAGGAGAGTCGATATCCTTCCAGAAATTTCGGGACCGATATGTACTCGAACATTCTAGATGTCGCTACAGTAGAAGGTTCTGGAAACTATCTGAGGCCCTATATAAGGCCGGTATAGACCACGACCGCGGCAGTATTGAATTGGCGATACAAGAGAATACTTCGAAGCGAAATAACGGCGAACTGTGTTTTATTATTAGTGTGATTTTAGATTATAATTAGTGTTGTGTAATTAAAGTGTCAATTTTGGTAATTCAATCGGCAGTTTTTAATTGTCTCGAACCCCAAGCTCGTAACAATTGGTGTCAGAAGTGGGATCAAATATGCCGATTTTACCTAAAGACGACACGGAGGGTATCCGTACCCGAAGTCAACGCCAACAGGAGACGGACCAGAGACGATTTGGTAATGCAACGCCGCAAACGTCGGAGGGTCAGCTGCAAACCACGGAAGCCGGCCCGTCAGCAGCTCCTGCATCTGCAGCACCTGACTTAGGTGCTCTGATGATGATGCTGCAGGATCAGGCTCGCCGACAGGAGGAACAGGCTCGCCGACAGGAGGAACAGGCCCGCCGACAGGAGGAACAGACCCGTCGGTTGGAAGAGCAGCTACAGCGCGGTATGGAAGAACAGATGCTCCTTAGGAAGGACCTTCACGCTACCTTCGGGAAAGAGATAAAGGAGGTGAAGGATAGGGTTGCTCAACATGACAACCGCCTGTTGGAAGCTGAAACCCGAATCGACCAAGTTAACAATCGGGTTGACAACGTGATGGCTGATGTGAAGAAAACGCTGGACGACCTCAAACTTGGGGATGGAATTACAGCTCCCGTAGTAGCTACAACACCTTCGCTACGTGGATTCAAAGTGCCGCCGTTCGACGGGAGTTCTTCCTGGTCGGCCTACAAAATCCAGTTCGAGGCTGTCATGAAAGCGAACGGCTGGAATAAAAGTCAGGCCATGACTGCTCTCACCCTAGGCCTACGCGACCAGGCATTAACTGTTCTGGAAGCTCTCGGTAAGGAAGTGACTTACGAGCAGCTCCTTGAGGCATTGGAGGCGAGATATGGTGATGCTCACCTGGAACACGTCTTTCGTGCGCAGCTCAAAGATCGCGTGCAACGCAGTAACGAAAACCTGCAGCAGTGGGCCCTTGAGGTGGAGAAGCTGGTTCGAAAAGCGTACCAGTCTGTACCTGCGCTCATTGTAGGGAACCTGGTGCAGACATTCATCGACGGCATCCGCGACCTTGAAGTCAGAGCTGCTGTGAGGCTCGGGCACCACGAGACGCTTAAGGACGCCTTGGCCCATGCACTGGAGGTGGAAGCCGTGCGGCAGGATCATCGTTCCCACCGCGTCAGGGAGGTTGCAGCAGCTACAGTTCAGGACCGCAATAAGGGCTACAGCCCTAGGTGCTACGGCTGTGGGGAAAGGGGCCATCTTCGATCCAGCTGCCCTAAACGAACTGTAGAAAGGGAAGGTGATCGATGTCGAGAGGGTAGTGTGGCTGACAGCAACACCCGGCAGCAGCAGGGAAACTGGCGGGTGCTGGCTGATGTTAAAAGAGCCCCAAGGATTTCGATCTCACAAACCCGTGATGGAAACAGCCTGATCATCAAGGGCGAGGTCAACGGAAAGCCGTGTAAACTGACCATAGACACTGGAGCTTCTCGCACGGTTGTCAGTTCCCAACTTATAAATCAGTTTCTTGGGGACTCCGCATACAACCGCGAACGCATTAATTTGGTAACAGCCACCGGTCAGCGCATACCCGTCCGTGGAGAGAAGGAGATGGAGTTGAAGCTAGGCAACATGATCTACCTGCATAATGTCATCGTGGCTGATATAATGGACGACTGCATCCTGGGCCTAGACTTTATGAGGAAGAATTGTTGTGAGATCGACGTTAAGCAAGGTGTTTTGAAATGTGGACAAGAGGAACTTTTCATGGAAGGGGCGTTACCAGGGAATGTGTACAGCCTTAAGAAGATTGTTCTTCCGCCGAGATCGGAAACGATTGTGCCGGTTAGTCTTCCTTGGAGTCCTGGGCAAGCTCATCGTTGTGTACTCGTGGAAAGAGTAGACAATGACCTTCCATGGAAAGTGGCTCGAACCTTGGTCAGAACCACCGACATCTCAGGAGTACGTGTGTTGAACCTTTGTGATCAGGTACAGATTATTGAAAAAGGCACATTGGTTGGTACTAGTGAGGAAGTGGATTGGTTGCGTCGGTGCGAATATCTATCGACTGGAACCCCCAGCAAGGATGGACAAACGAGAGTGACCACACTTTTAGAAGACTGTCGCAGCGTTCTCTCCCCGAATGAAATGGTCAAGGCGAAGAAGTTGTTACTCAAGTACGCCAATGTTTTCTCGGCAAACGAAGCTGACATAGGAAAGACTGGCTTAGTTCAACACAAAATAAACACAGGACAAGAATTGCCTATTCGTCAGCGGCCAAGAAGATTGCCTGTAGCACGTGAAAAGGAAGTGGAAACCATGATTGAGGGAATGATGAAGGATGGTGTTATTGAACCTTCATCTAGTCCATGGTGTTCACCTGTGGTGCTGGTAAAGAAGAAGGACGGCAGCATGCGGTTTTGTGTTGACTACCGCCGCCTGAACGACGTTACGAAGAAGGACAGCTATCCCTTGCCAAGAATTGATGACACGCTGGACATGCTTACGGGCGTAAAGTGGTTTAGTACGCTGGATCTGAAAAGTGGCTACTGGCAGGTTGAAATTGACCCTAAGGACAAGGAGAAAACTGCATTCTCCACAGGAAAGGGTCTGTGGCAATTCAAAGTCATGCCGTTTGGATTGTGCAATGCTCCAGCAACGTTTGAAAGGTTGATGGAGCTTGTACTTACCGGGCTAATTGGAGATGCTTGTCTGGTCTATTTGGATGACATCATCATCGTAGGCCGTACGTTTGAGGAACACCTTCAAAACCTGGAACGCGTGCTCATGAAGATCCAGAGTGCCAACCTCAAGTTGAGTCCAAAGAAGTGCTCACTATTCAAACGGCAAGTTAGTTTTTTGGGGTATGTAGTGTCGGAAGAAGGTATCCGCACGGATCCAGAGAAAATTGCTGCTGTCAAGGAGTGGCCGGTCCCAAAAGACAAGACAAAGCATTTTTGGGTTTGTGCTCTTATTATCGACGATTTGTGAAGAACTTTGCAGATATAGCCAAACCTCTGCACAAGCTAACCGAGGAGAAGCGACAATTCTGCTGGGATGAAAGTTGCGATATTGCATTCCAGGAGCTCAAGAACCGCCTGTGCAAAACACCTATTTTGGGGTACCCTGATGCGGGCAAGGAATTCATAGTTGACACAGACGCAAGTGATATAGGACTTGGCGGTGTGTTGTCTCAACGGAATGGTGATCAAGAGATTGTGATAGCGTACTTCAGCAAGTCGTTGTCAAAGCCGGAAAGGAACTATTGTGTCACAAGACGGGAATTGCTTGCTGTGGTAAAGTCCTTGCAGCATTTTAGCAAATATCTTCTAGGGCGGAAATTCCACTTACGAACTGACCATGCTGCACTGAAATGGCTATTGCAGTTCAAAAATCCGGAAGGACAAGTTGCGAGATGGATAGACCTACTGCAGGAATACGACTTTGTGATCGAACATCGCAGCGGGAAATCTCATGGCAATGCAGATGCATTGTCAAGAAGACCTTGCCCTGAAGATTGCAAGCATTGTACTAGGCAAGAGGGTAAGGAAGTGGTATCTGTGAGAATGCTCAGGACAGACCAGCTCAGCAATGAGTGGAAGGACAGCCTACAACATGCACAGCAGGAAGATTCGGACATTAAGCCGATTCTGGAATGGATGAAGGCCAGTGCTCCTAAGCCCAAGTGGAGTGACGTCTCAGCAATGAGTTCGACCACGAAAAGCTATTGGGCCCAATGGGACAGCTTGCTGATTCAGGATGGAGTCCTGTGCCGTAAATGGGAAAATGGTCGGGGAGACAGGTGTCATTTGCAAATGGTTGTCCCTAAGGCTAAAGTGCCGGATATTCTACAGCTGTACCATAGTGGTTGTTCAGGAGGCCACCTGGGAGTTAAACGAACTCTCCTGAAGATCCGAGAACGGTTTTACTGGGTCCACTGTCGTGACGATGTCGAGAACTGGTGCCGCAAATGTACAAGTTGTGCGGCTGTAAAGGGACCTCACATTCGTAGTAGAGGCGCATTGAAATTGTACAATGTTGGTGCACCATGGGAGAGGATAGCCATTGACGTTACGGGGCCGTTTCCAGAAACTGAAAGTGGTAACAAGTATTTCATGGTAGTGATGGATTACTTCACTAAGTGGCCAGAAGTCTTCGCCATTCCAAATCAAGAAGCTTCAACAGTTGCAGATAAACTAGTTCATGAAGTCTTCTGTCGTTTTGGAGTACCTTTAGAGATTCACAGCGATCAAGGAAGGAATTTTGAGTCTCAAATATTCCAGGAAACTTGCCGAGTTATGGGTACTCAGAAAACACGAACAACTTCTTACCACCCACAATCTGATGGAATGGTAGAAAGATTTAATCAGACATTGGAGAGGTACCTAGCAAAAGTTGTGGAAAAACGGCAACGAGACTGGGACAGGCACATACAACCGTTTTTGTTGTCATATCGAAGCGCTGTTCACGAAAGTACATCAGTGACACCAGCTTTCGCAAACTTTGGGAGAGAATTGCGGCTGCCTGCAGACCTGATCACCGGAATACCACCTGATGCCCCACGCAGTATAACCGATTATGCAAATGACTTGCGGAACAAAATGAATGACATTTATGAGCACGTCAGACAGACGGGCCAGCAAACGTCTGAGAAGATGAAAACACGGTATGACCGCAAAATGAACAACAAGGGCTTTGATGAAGGTTCACTAGTGTGGTTACACAATCCAGTTCGCAGCAAAGGGAAATCTCCTAAGCTTCAAGCTAAATGGGACGGACCGTACCGGATTGTGACAAGGATCAATGATGTAACCTACCGGATACAGAAAGGTGCCAGAGGTACTCCTAAGATTGTCCATGTGGATCGACTGGCGCGTTATTATGGGGCCAATAATGCTCGGGACGAGCATGTCTTAGGAGGGGGCAGTGTTACGCGCCACTATTAATGTCTTGTACATGGCAACACTAATTACACTAGCGCCCCCTAGTGTCGAGTAAATGAAAGTATTGCGCGCCACTATTAATGTCTTGTACATGGCAACACTAGTCACACTAGCGCCCTCTAGTGTCGAGTAGCAGAACTAGGAGAGTCGATATCCTTCCAGAAATTTCGGGACCGATATGTACTCGAACATTCTAGATGTCGCTACAGTAGAAGGTTCTGGAAACTATCTGAGGCCCTATATAAGGCCGGTATAGACCACGACCGCGGCAGTATTGAATTGGCGATACAAGAGAATACTTCGAAGCGAAATAACGGCGAACTGTGTTTTATTATTAGTGTGATTTTAGATTATAATTAGTGTTGTGTAATTAAAGTGTCAATTTTGGTAATTCAATCGGCAGTTTTTAATTGTCTCGAACCCCAAGCTCGTAACAGTAGCATAATAAACCATAATAATTATTAATTAGTAAAAAATTTAAACGATTTAGACTTTGTTGTAATAGCGTATATTATATTGCCCCATTATGTTATTACTGACTCTTTGGAGTCGAGTAACTGATATAACTTCTTGTACTATTATTTATTCTGTGGTATAACTAACTTGTGCTTGTTCCTAGTATTTACAGAATGTACATCAACATTTTTAATAAAACTTTTTGTTTTTGTGTACCTACATACATCATCATCATCATCATTACAGCCCTTCACAAGTCCACTGCTGAACACAGGCCTCCCCCAAGGAATGCCACAAAGCACGGTCCTGAGCCACCTGCATCCATCGACTTCCTGCATGTCTTACCAGGTCGTCACTCCATCTACTAGGGGGACGCCCTACACTTCGCCTGCCGGTACGAGACAGCCACTCGAGAACCTTTCGTCCCTATCGGTTGTCGGTTCTTCGAGTTATATGGCCGGCCCATTGCCACTTCAGCATACTAATTCTTTGGGCTATGTCGGTTACTCTGGTTCTATTGCGGATATCCTCGTTTTTAAGTCTATCACGCAGAAAAACACCGAGCATTGCCCTTTCAATAGCTCGCTGAGCGACTTTGAGTCCTCCTACAGCCAGCAGTGAAGGACCACGTCTCAGATACATAGGTCATCACTGGCAACACGCACTGGTTGAGCAATCTAGTTTTAAGGTTCTGAGATATGTCTAACAAGAAGATATGTCGTAATCTCCCGAACGCTGCCCAGCCGAGTTGAATCCGTCGATTGACCTCTCGGTCGAAGTTGGACTTACCTAGTTGGACTGTTTGTCCCAGGTAAACGTATTCGTCAACAACTTCGAGCTTAGTGCTCCCAACAACTACCGGCATAGGAGTAACATGGACGTTAAACATGATTTTTGTTTTGTCCATGTTCATCTTAAGACCTATCCGTTGGGAGA
The DNA here is from genome assembly GCA_963668995.1 of Parnassius mnemosyne. Taxonomy (NCBI): domain Eukaryota; kingdom Metazoa; phylum Arthropoda; class Insecta; order Lepidoptera; family Papilionidae; genus Parnassius; species Parnassius mnemosyne. The sequence continues at coordinate 4,612,826 of CAVLGL010000093.1, read as the reverse complement.
TACTATTGAGGTCATTGAGCATAGTGCTTAAGCCCTCCAGCGATTCTGCCATAAGGACTCAATCGTCGGCAAATCGAAGGTGAGTGATGTACTCGCCATTGACGTTGATACCGTATCCTTTCCAGTCCAGAAGCTTCAAAACATCTTCCAATGCAGCGGTGAAGAGTTTCGGGGATATGACGTCACCCTGTCTTACGCCTCTCTGCAATTGGATAGGTTTCGTACTCTGGTTCTGTACTCGGATAGTCATCGTAGCCCTACTGTACAAACACTTAAACAATACTTCGATATACCGACAGTCAACTTGGTACCGCTGAAGGGACTGCAGCACCGCCCAAATTTCGACGGAATCAAAGGCTTTCTCATAGTGCACATACGCCAGACATAGTGACAAATTGTACTCCTCGGACTTCTGTATAATTTGCCGAAGGTTAGGTATATGGTCTATGGTGCTAAAGCCTTTTCAGAAACCGGCTTGTTCGGGAGGCTGGAAGTCGTCAAGTCTGCGCGCGAGACGATTCGTAATGACTCTCGAAAACAGCATGAGTAGTGTAGTTGTACCACTTCTAGACCACCTGAGTCAGACGTGGTTCAAGGACGTTCGTCGACGCCCGATCCTAAAAAAAAAAAAAAAAAAAAAAAAAAAGTTTTGGCATGCTCTGATCACGAATCCGCGGTCCATTTTTGTGTAGAATGCACGGTTCCGGAGATGTGTAGATCAATTAGCTAATATCTAATTGATATCCGGTAAGGGCCTCCACCGTCATTAGCGTCCCATTGTTCCTATTTCTATTGTTCTATTGTTCATTAATCACCCTCATTGCAGCGTGTGCGTCGACTATATCAGTGCTATTGTTTATTATAATTCTTTGTTTATACAACGCTTATCTGAATCATCAATAAAACACATTACATAATTTTGTTACAATTTTTATTTATAAAATACAAAATCTTATTAATTATTATCTATAACATAGGAGCGAAACATCTCATCCACTAAAATATCGTTGTACAATGTGTTCCTTGTAAATATACTCGTAAAACTATGTATTGAACATCCTTGAAATTTATATAGCAAATACATTAAGCAATATTCGCCACAAACTGAAGTCCACTCATTCTGAATCCTATCAACATTCCAGTTCCATCTTTTACAATTCCTTTTTAAAAACTCTAGATGATATCGTACAGGTGATCGTCCATATGAATCAAAATATTGACCGACGTCATTCGTATCGATATATAAAGCTACCCAATGTGACCCTGGTTTATCATCTGTATCCAAATTACATATTATATACGTTGGTACGTGGGTATACATAGGCAGTCTATTAGCTGCATAAACATTATTTTCTAGACTGGGGTGAATCTTTTTCAGATGTTGTTGTACATCTAGTGTATCCATGATATTACTGCTATTAGTAGATTATTACAGTACCTAGCTACTCAATGAATAACATAGGAATGGTCAATTATAGTGATTTCTACATATTAAATTGCATTTTTGTGATATACAAATCGTACTTGAGTCATTGATCACCAAACAAAACACAATACGAAGAAATGTTGAGATAGGCAACGGAAATGTGAGATAAACTGATATGTTTCTAAATATTAAATTGCATTTTTGTGTTATACAAATCGTACTTGAGTCATTGATCACCAAACAAAACACAATACGAAGAAATGTTGAGATAGGCAACGGAAATGTGAGATAAACTGGTTGACGCATAAAGTAATTATCAACTCATTACGGAAATACTTTAGATTAGAATTTTTACGTACTGGTGGTATATAAGACCAACAAACGCAGTCATCGAGTTAGTGTACGGTCGTTTGGCTACAGTGGATCTATCAATAGTACATTTGTGTTACTTCAATACACCAAAGGCTATGGATGTAAGTGTTTATTCTATTGACTAAATTACTTTTTTTCTGTTATTTTCATGTGTGTGTGTATTATTTTATTTAAATATTGTGTATGTATATGATTAAGCCGTGGTAACTCAGATGGTTAGCGCTAGCTGTAAATTTCACAGTATGCGACCCGGGTTCGATCCCCGCCAGCACCAATTAAATTGTTAATAGCAATTTTAAGTGCTTATTACCACGTGCTTGGTGGTGAAGGAAAACATCGTGAGGAAACCTGCATGTCTGAGAAAATTTCGAAGGCATGTGAAGTTCACCAACACACATTGAGGGAGCGCGGCGGACATTTCCTTGCTCTAAAACCCTCTCAGAAATGAGAGGAGGCCTATGTTCAGCAGTGGACTTTAATAGGCTGTAACTTTAACTTTTTTAACTTTTATGATTAAGTGTTAACAAATTGATATTAACATGATAACTGTGTTGTTGCAGAAATCATTGAGCTTCGATGAAGATACCTATAAACAGTATTACTACTCGCCACTCTCCCCTCAAGAAGAGAGTGATAACCTCGTCATTAATAATAACACATGCGATGGTGGAAAAAGAAAATCGCAATCGATTGATCATTTTTTTGAAGCTGAATCAAAAATAAAAAAGAGGAAGGGAAAACTTCAGTGAAGTGTGCACCAGTGCTTTTTTCTCCACAATCATGGAAGAGAATACGGAACTATTCAATAGCGAATTAAATCAGGAGTTGTCTAAAGTTTGTGAAGAAATGGAGAGGGGTCAACTGTTCGATTCGTCATACGATGATGAGTTGTATCATCACTGTGCGATGGTTGAAACACAGTTTAAGTATGTAAAATAAACATTCATTTCGATCATAATTTACATATTGTCTTATACAGTTTTTAATAAATTTAAACATTTTAGCAGTCAACCACTACAACTTGGAAGAGGAACGAAGCGAACGTGCAGCAAAGAATCCAAGATCATCAAAAAACCAACAACGGAAGCAGAAGCGCATACCTCTGCAGGGAACAGTATCAGTAACGATGATCAAGTGGAATGTCCAACGTGCCATATATTTATCAAGAAACGGTATTTAGCTAATCATTTTAAAAGTAATGTTCATAAAAATAATCTTTTAAATTCACATAATTCTTTGTCAAACGTTAGTGTTATTGAATCTGCTTTTGGAAATAGGATTTTAACTTATAAAATCAAGAGTAGAGTAGATCGTTCGACATGGGTAAATTTTGAAACTCCTGAACTATTTTTAAATTCTATTAAAGATGATATTTTATTTTTATTACAAGAGTGTATTCATCAACACATAATTTTTAAGGTAAACTTCATATTGCATGCTGATTTTGTTCAACAAACTAAAGATATTCATGATACGTTCGATTTTCAAACGCTTAACTATATTATTTGTCAAGGAGATGACTTAAATATTTTTCTTTCATCTTTAAATGATACAATTACTACTAAAATTAGTGCTTTCGAAAAAAAAGATAGTGGATGGAGTCTAAAAAACATAAAATCTATAGACATGAATGTTAATAAATTTAACCCCCTACGCGGTACTTCATACATAGATCTTCCTCGTGACATAAAATTAAAAAAGGCTGTTATAAATGTAAAAAACAAGGATTATTTTTGTTTTAAATGGGCGTTACTCTCGGCGTTATATCCTGTAAACAAACACACCGATCGGGTATCATCGTACGTTAAACATGCAAATAAACTTAAATTTGATGGTATTTCCTTTCCGGTTAAAATTTCTGACATAGCAAAAGTAGAGAAATTAAATGATATTAGTATTAATGTTTTTGGGTTAGAATATAATAAAGAAAAACGATGTAATTCTATAGTAGGTCCATTATTTTTAACAAAGTGTCGTAAAGATAGACATATCAATTTATTATTTTTTTCCAAGGATACAAAAAATCATTATTGCTATATAAAAAATTTATCGCGGTTAGTTAGTAAACAAATTTCAAAAGACGGTCACATCATGTACATTTGTGAAGCATGTCTACTTCGTTTTCCATCTCAGGAAAGGTTAAATAACCATGAACAATACGATTGTGCTCACATTTGTACAGTATTACCAAACAGTGAAACTTTAAAAAAAAAGAATTGGTTTGGTCAACCTATTTCAAATGATAAAATTAAATTTGATAGTTATGAAAAAAAGTTAAAGATACCATTCGTAGTTTATGCTGATTTTGAAGCATTTTTAAAACCAATAGAATCATGTTCTAACGATCCTTCCAAACCTTTCACTCATAATATTCAGAAACATGAAGTACATAGTTTTGGATATTATATAAAATGTTCATATGATGATCAATTATCAAAATATGTAACATATTGCGGACCCAACTGTGCACAAGTGTTTATGGAAAGTTTATCTAACAATCTAAAAGAAATAAATAGACTTCAAAAATATCCACCACTTCCGCTAACAAATGAAGACAAAAACCAAATTTCAAATGCAACCATTTGTCATATTTGTGAAACTGAGTTGGCAAAACATTTTTATGATTTTGATTGGTACACTGGTAGTTTTATAGGTGTTGCTCATGAATCATGTTGTTCGAAGATCAGAACACCTAGTTATATACCAATATTTTTACACAACCTTAGTCACTATGATGCTCATTTTATTGTTCACGCGTTAAACTTTTGTGATGGTGAAGTCGAAGTTATCCCTCAAAATAAAGAAAAATATATATCCTTTTCCAAAAAATTAAAAGTGAATAACCACGAAATTATATTGAGATTCTTAGATTCATTTAAGTTTTTATCGTGTAAATTAGAAGAATTGGCCAAAAATCTCAGTAATGATCAATTTCAAGAATTACGTAGAAATTACCCTAATGATGAAGATTTCTTTCGTTTAAAACGGAAAGGTGTTTATCCATATGAACTTATGACTAATTATGATAGTTTAAGTCTAACATCGCTCCCTGAACAAAAATGTTTTTATAGTTCACTCACAGATTCACATATTTCAAATGATGATTACAATCATGCTAAAGATGTTTGGGAACATTTTGGGTGTTGTAATATGCTAGATTATTCAAACCTATATTTAAAAACAGACGTTTTACTTTTATCCGATGTATTTGAAAACTTTAGAAAGTTATGTATTAATACATATGATTTAGACCCTGTCCATTATTACACAGCACCCGGTTTAAGTTGGGATGCAATGTTAAAATATACAAAAATAGAATTAGAACTTTTAACAGATTATGAGAAAATTGCATTTATTAGATCAGGTATCAGAGGTGGTGTATCTCAATGTAGTAATCGTTATGCTAGAGCTAATAACAAATACATGGAGGATTATGATACAGGGAAACCAAATTCATATATCACATATTTTGATGCCAACAATTTATATGGTTGGGCTATGTCTCAATATCTTCCTACTGGTGGATTCGAATGGGTAAATCCAAATACAGAATTTAATGTGTCTAAGACATCAGACTTCGGTTTTATTTTAGAAGTTGATTTGGAATATCCAGATGAACTTCATGATTTACATTCGGACTTTCCTTTATGTCCAGAAAACATTTGTGTAGGCAATATTAATGAGAATAAACTAGTCCCAAATTTAAATAATAAAGATAAATATGTAATTCATTACAGAAATTTAAAGCAGTGCATAGAAATGGGGGTTAAATTAACTAAAATTCATAGAGTTTTAAAATTTAAACAGTCTCCCTGGTTGAAGATGTACATAGATCTAAACACAAAATTAAGAACTTTAGCAAAATCAGATTTCGAAAAAGATTTTTATAAATTAATGAATAATTCAGTCTTCGGTAAGACTATGGAGAATATTGAAAAAAGGGTTAACATAAAATTAGTTACGCACTGGGAGAACCAGGGTAAAGCTTTAGGTGCTCAAGATCTAATCGCTAAACCACAATTTCATAGCCTTTCAATATTTTCGGAAAACCTAGTTGCGGTTCAGTTGCGAAAAACGAAGTTAATATATAACAAACCAATTTATTTAGGGTTTTGCATTTTAGATATTTCAAAAACATTAATGTATGATTTTCATTATAACTATATGATTAAAAAGTTTAGTAAAATCAAATTATTGTATACAGATACGGATAGTTTAATATATCATATATTTACAAATGATTTTTACACTGATATAAAACCTGACCTTTCATCATACTTTGATACCTCAGATTATGATACAAATAATATTTTTGAATATCCAAAATTAAATAAAAAGAAATTAGGTTTTTTAAAGATGAAAATAATGGTAAAATCATGAAAGAATTTGTGGGTTTACGATCCAAAATGTACGCTTTTAACTTAGAGAATAAGACTATAGCCAAGGCAAAAGGGGTAAATAAATGTATCACTAAAAAGATGACAATGAATAGTTATAAGTCTTCTCTATTTAATAAAAAAGTGCAATATTATAGTATGCTTAGATTTAAATCAATTAAACACACAATTTTCACACAAAAATTAAATAAGATAGGTTTATCATATAATGACACAAAGAGACATATTTTAGATAATAATATTGAAACATTAGCTTGGGGTCATTATAAACTGCGTTAAGTGTTGATAGTTTTTACTTTTATGTCTGCGTTTAAGAAAAATTTATATTGATTGTAAAATTATGATAATACTATAATATGACGTAGTTTATTACATATTTAAACATTGTTTTATTGTAAATAATTTAAGTTAATTGTTGTTTCAATTTATTTGAGGTTGAGTTAATTGTAAAATTATGATGTACTAATTGTTGTTTCTATTTATTTGAGGTTGAGTTAATTGTAAAATTATGATGTACTAATTGTGTTAGAAATAGTATACAGATAATTCTGTTTTATATAATTTTTGGAATATATATTAATTGTTTACACCAACACTTTCATTTTTTATTTCACCCCTTTGAACTTTAGACGTGTGTTATGTTTCACTTTATCCATCCGTTCACTGCTATTGTGGCAGGACCAAGTGGGTGTGGGAAGTCAAATTTTGTAACAAATTTCATAAAATCAGTTACAGAAATATGTAATTGTGATTTTAATCAGATCACATGGTGCTTTGATGAAATGCAACCATTATATAATTTACCAAATGTTAACTATCATCAAGGAATTCCAAATCTTAATATGTTTGATGGTGAAAACCCACATCTTGTTATTATTGATGATCTAATGAGAGAGTCCGATGGAAGAATTGTGGATATATTTACAAAAGGTAGTCATCACAGGAATCTTAGTGTATTTTATCTAACACAAAATTTATTTCATCAGGGTAAAGGACAAAAAGACATATCTTTAAACTCAAGTTATATAATATATTTTAAAAACCCTCGAGATAAAACTCAAATAAGATATTTAGCAAGACAAGTATCACCAGATAACCCAAAATTCATTGAAAATGCCTACAGGGATGCAACTCTAGAGGCACATGGATATTTAATGGTAGATTTAAAACAGAATACCAATGATTTTTGTCGTATCAAGACAAATGTCTTTCCATTTAATGGTTTCTGTACAGTCTACGTCCCCACAAAAGAGTTTAAATACACCAAGAATCAAACAATTGAAATCATTGCTAAATGATGCATCGTCGACTCACAACGTATAAACATTTGCTAACCGCTTTGCATACGCTTAAACCAAAATATCAAAGAGCATTACTTAAAACGTGTGATGAAGAAGAAATTAACTGTATTTGTGAGTGTATTCATAACGTTTTACAAGGAAAAGTACCTCTTAAAGATCAGGATAAACAAAAATTGAATAAACATAAAAACATACTCCGTAAACTAGTACGTAAGTGTAAACATAAACTAAGAAAAAATATAATTATACAAAAAGGAGGGGCTTTCTTACCAACAATATTAGGTGCAATATTGAGTGGATTAGTGAGTGGACTAGCCAGTTAACATGGAAAATGCAAAGAAAATGATACTTATCGAACCTGGATTGATTGAAAAATTAAAACAAGAAAATAAGGTTAATAGTAATTTATCTCGATTAGATATTGAAATGCAAAATATTATGAATAGTAAGACGGAAGACCGAAAGAAATGGATATTATATTTACAAACACTGCAAAGATACCTTCATTTTACCGAAGAGGATCGTCAACCACTCAAATTACCAATTTATTCTGATACATCTAATGAAGATTCAAATGAGTCAAAAATTGGTTTTAAAAATAAAGATAGAGATCTAAAAACTTCAGTTGATATTGAATCTTTGCTGGAGGAGAATCGATCCATTAAAAGTAAAGAAAATGATGAAAATCCACTTTACACACCAGCTCAAATACTCAGTTTAATACCAAAAACTTATCATAAAAAAGGGCAGTTATTATTAAACTTAGTTGAAACAAGTAAAAGTAAAATACATTGGGATAACGAAGGTACAGTTATAATTGATAGTGAAAAAATTCCTGGAAGTAATATTGTTGATTTAATAAATGATTCACTAAGACCCCTAAAAAGAAGTGATCCGGTAGGGTGGGTTAGATTTGCTGAAGCATTAAAAGATATTAAAGTACCACTTACTTATATTGGAAATCCAAGGAGATGTGAGTTTATTAACCAACTTCAAGCAAAAGATCTGAACAAACCCTCTGAGATTGAAGTTCAAGAGTTTTCTACACCGTGCAGTAGAGATAAAAAGTCTACAACTAAAATACGTAAAGGACTTGAGTGGGAAAAATGGACTCCGTACTAGAAGAAATTAACAGGATTTATTATGATCCATCTAATCCCGCTGGTTTTGGTAGTATTGATAAATTATCAAAAGCCATGAAGGGTAAAATGAATAAAAAGCAAGTAAAGGAATGGTTAAAATCACAAGAAACATACACATTACATAAACCCATTCGAAAAAAATTCCCGCGTAATAGGTACATTCTATCAAATATTAATGAACTGTGGCAAGCTGATTTAAGTGATATGCGAACTTATTCTCAATATAATGATGGTTTCAAGTATATACTTTGTATTATTGATGTATTTAGTAAATATGCTTTTGCAAGACCAATGAAAAAGAAAAACTCAGAAACAACTAAAGAATGTTTTGAAAGTATATTTACTGAAAGTAATTTAACACCTACTCACATACAATCCGATAAAGGTACCGAATTTGTTTCAAAAGATGTACAAAAATACTTTAAATCCAAAAAGATTAATTACTATACCACTAACAATCCTGACATTAAGGCCAGTATTGTTGAACGATTTCAAAGAACACTAAAAATGAAAATGTGGCGTTATTTCACTCATAATAATACTTATAGATATATAGATGTTTTACAAGATTTAATATACTCTTATAATCACAGCTTTCACTCTAGTATTAAGATGTGCCCATGTGATGTAAATTCCAACAATATTATGACAGTTTGGACTAATCTTTATGATAGACGGTCAAAAAAACTTTCTTTAGAAAATCCTAAACCAAATTTCAATGTGGGTGATTATGTTCGAATAACTAAATATAAACATGTATTCCAAAAAGGATATGAATCAAATTGGAGTGATGAAATATTTATTATATCTTCAATAATTGATAGATCTCCATGGGTTGTTTATACAATAACAGATTTACAAAATGAACCAATAATTGGTACTTTTTATGAAAGAGAATTACAGAAAATCACTTACAACCCCACCTCACAACATAAAATAGATAAAATAATTGACACTCGTTATTCAGGTAACAGAGAAGAAGTATTAGTGAAGTGGAAAGGTTATCCAGATAAATTTAACAGTTGGATTTTAGCTTCTAGTTTAAAAGAAATATGAATAAAGAAAGTTTCTATTTAACTTTGCTCAGCAATAGTTCAATGGAATACTTTCCTGATAACAAGACCACAAATTTTTCAACGAAATTACCAAAAGCTATAAAATTAGAAGGTGAATGGTCGGTTGGAGTTGTCGAGTTTCAATATCCATGTACCATGTTTACTGTTCAAGACCATGAAAATGTTATATACATTACAAAATCTATGTTAATGCCTAATGAAGATAAGCCATCCACAGTGTACTACAAAAAACATATTCCAGCTACCAACTATGATAACGTTGAGCATATTTTAAGAGTGTTAAATGGTATCGGAGAGAACTTGAAATTTCGCTATAATGAAATAACAAAATTTGTGTCTATTTCGGTATTGGATAAAAATATAACATCCGTAACATTATCACCCAAATTAAGTTTACAGCTAGGTTATGAACCAAATAAAAATCTCCTAGAGAGAAATTTTGGAAAGTGTCCTGCTAATTTACACTTAGGGTTACCATCTCAACTATTTCTATATTGCGATATTATCGATCCTCAGATTGTGGGTGATGTTATGACTCCTTTATTAAGAGTCATTTCATTAGATCCTACAAAATACATTTATGGTGCAAATAAAATGCACGTTTTCTCTCAACCTTACTACTTACCTGTTATGCGAAGAGAGTTCGATACGTTGGAAATAGTTATAAGATCGAGTACAGGACAAAAAATACCATTCCAGTTTGGAACCGTGTGTATTAAACTACATTTCCGAAAATTATAATAATGAATTCTCTTCGTGATCATCATAAATGTCCATATGAAAATTATTATACACATCAAGCTGGATCAGGAGTTGGAGTAATTTATAAGGGTTCACCATATCAACGCGGTCATGGTATTGGGAGCTTCTTAGGGGGGTTATTCAGATCAGTTTTACCTTTACTTTCAAGTGGTGCTCGAGTGATTGGTAAGGAGGCATTAAGCGCTGGAGTAGGACTTTTATCGGATATGGTTCAAGCCCGTCCTATGGAAGCCTCAATAAAAGATCGTCTAAAGCAAGTTAGTACGAATTTAAAACGAAAGGCTGATGAGAAAATTGATCAATTTAACATGACTGGATCTGGGTATAAAACTAAAAGAAAACGATTGACATCGTTCATTCCACCATTAACTGCTAAAGTGAAAGCTGCGAAAAAACTTAGTCTAAAACCAAAAAATATCAAAGATATATTTTCAAACTAAATATGTCTTTCCTTCATAATCATTCTTGCGAGTGCGTTAAGTCAGAATTGGATTTGTTTGCACTACCGTCTACACAAACTAGCATTGAAAATGGATTGTGGATTCATTATAAACCAATTTCATCTCTTGGTGATGATGGACCTATCGAGTTTCAAGTTCCTGGGACCGGCGATGACTACATAGATTTGTCTCATACATTACTCCACATAAAGGCAAAAGTATTAAATCAAGATTCAACTAACTTGGTATCTACTACAATAGTAGCACCTGTAAATAATTGGCTGCATTCACTTTTTAGTCAACTTGATGTTTATTTAAACCAAAAACTTGTATCACCACCTAATAATACCTATGCATATCGAGCATACATGGAAACCCTTTTAAACTATGCCCCTGCTGCTAAACAATCTCATCTTACTTGTAGTCTTTGGTATGAGGATACAGCAGGAAAAATGGATTCTATAGATGGTAAAAACATAGGATTTGTTAAAAGACAGGAATTGATTAGTGAAAGTAAGGAAATAGAAATGATTGGTCATCTTCACGGTGACATTTTTAACCAAGATAAATTTTTAATTAATGGTGTTGAAATGAGTGTTAAATTGATTCGATCAAGAGAGAGTTTTAATTTAATTGTTGGGTCGAACGATGTAAAGTTTAAAGTTTGCATTACGGACGCAACTCTTATTGTGCGACGAGCACGAATTAATCCAAGTGTATTACTCGCACATCAAAAAGTTTTAGCTTCTACCACTGCTAAATATCCTATTACTCGAGCTGAAGTAAAAGTTTTAACAATTCCTTCAGGTGTTCAAGGAAAAACTCTTGATAATATATTTTTAGGACAGGTACCGAAAAGATGTATAATTGGATTTGTGAACAATTCTGCATTTAATGGTTCCCTTACTAAAAATCCATTTAACTTTGAAAACTATGGTATTAATTCTTTCAGCTTATATATTGATGGTCAACAAATACCTTCAAAAGCTTTGCAACCATCTTTTAATAATAGCATATTTACATCAGCATATCATACTCTATTCTCGGGAACTGGTATTCACTTTCTTAATGAAGGAAATGGAATCTCTTGTGAACAGTATGGCAAAGGTTACTGTCTATTAGCATTTGACTTAACTCCTGATTTATCAGCTAACTCATCAACTCATTGGAATCTCATAAAGCATGGTAGTGTAAGAATAGAAGTACGATTTGAATCCTCATTAATACAAACAATTAACTGTATAGTTTATGCTGAGTTTGATAATATTATTGAGATAGATAAAAACAGAAATGTTACTGTAGACTATAGTAGTTAAGGTTATAATATGTGTTGTGTGTTAGATTTTATGTGTTATGTGTAATGCATTTTGTGTGTATGTAACTATGTGAAACGTTATAAAATTAAATAAAACAAATTGTATGCAATATATTTTTTTTATTTCTTTATAAATCTTCTATTTAATCTAATACAAAACACTGTTCGAGTTGAAATTTTACATAAGCACACTGACTAAACCACTGAACATGCTGCTGCCAAGGATCATCATCATCTTCCCAATCTTTTAAACCACCACCACAATGGAAACACTTGGTCCCGTCTGCATGGCCAGTATAAAAGAAACCAGCTTCGGCAAGATCTTCAGGTTTCTGTCGCATAACTAGAGGCCAGTTTTCGAAACTAAGCAAACGGCTAGATTTTGAACTGAAGAATGGATATTCAGCTCTTGAGTACTGCATACTCTTCTCGTTTTCTTCTCCACTCAGTGTTGTAGTTTTGTTATTCAATGATGTGTTTTGTACACGTATGCCACACTCATCTCTTCCTTCCGCTCTTGTCTTCCTGTAATTGAAGTAAACAGAATCACATTCACTAATGATCAGCTAATGACTGTCATTGTTAAAAAAGTATTTTTTAACTTTTTCACTTTCTGCTATTGTCTTTGTTATATTGTGTACGAGGGCGTTTGTATTGTCGTAGATGCTATCCTTATTAGTCTTTACGTAATATTTGATTCTCGTGGAAGCATGTTTCCAATGATCAGTAGTTGGAATCTTGGATAGCTTCTTCATATCGTACATTTCAATTTTGATGAGATGCGTCGCTTGGTCTCCGTCGTCAGAATTAGTAGAAATGTATGATACACCATCTCTAGCGGCTCGTGCTACGGTTGATGATAACAGCTTCCTCTTTTTTATTTTTGATTCAGCTTCAAAAAAATGATCAATCGATTGCGATTTTCTTTTTCCACCATCGCATGTGTTATTATTAATGACGAGGTTATCACTCTCTTCTTGAGGGGAGAGTGGCGAGTAGTAATACTGTTTATAGGTATCTTCATCGAAGCTCAATGATTTCTGCAACAACACAGTTATCATGTTAATATCAATTTGTTAACACTTAATCATAAAAGTTAAAAAAGTTAAAGTTACAGCCTATTAAAGTCCACTGCTGAACATAGGCCTCCTCTCATTTCTGAGAGGGTTTTAGAGCAAGGAAATGTCCGCCGCGCTCCCTCAATGTGTGTTGGCGAACTTCACATGCCTTCGAAATTTTCTCAGACATGCAGGTTTCCTCACGATGTTTTCCTTCACCACCAAGCACGTGGTAATAAGCACTTAAAATTGCTATTAACAATTTAATTGGTGCTGGCGGGGATCGAACCCGGGTCGCGTACTGTGAAATTTACAGCTAGCGCTAACCATCTGAGTTACCACGGCTTAATCATATACATACACAATATTTAAATAAAATAATACACACACATGAAAATAACAGAAAAAAAGTAATTTAGTCAATAGAATAAACACTTACATCCATAGCCTTTGGTGTATTGAAGTAACACAAATGTACTATTGATAGATCCACTGTAGCCAAACGACCGTACACTAACTCGATGACTGCGTTTGTTGGTCTTATATACCACCAGTACGTAAAAATTCTAATCTAAAGTATTTCCGTAATGAGTTGATAATTACTTTATGCGTCAACCAGTTTATCTCACATTTCCGTTGCCTATCTCAACATTTCTTCGTATTGTGTTTTGTTTGGTGATCAATGACTCAAGTACGATTTGTATAACACAAAAATGCAATTTAATATTTAGAAACATATCAGTTTATCTCACATTTCCGTTGCCTATCTCAACATTTCTTCGTATTGTGTTTTGTTTGGTGATCAGTGACTCAAGTACGATTTGTATATCACAAAAATGCAATTTAATATGTAGAAATCACTATAATTGACCATTCCTATGTTATTCATTGAGTAGCTAGGTACTGTAATAATCTACTAATAGCAGTAATATCATGGATACACTAGATGTACAACAACATCTGAAAAAGATTCACCCCAGTCTAGAAAATAATGTTTATGCAGCTAATAGACTGCCTATGTATACCCACGTACCAACGTATATAATATGTAATTTGGATACAGATGATAAACCAGGGTCACATTGGGTAGCTTTATATATCGATACGAATGACGTCGGTCAATATTTTGATTCATATGGACGATCACCTGTACGATATCATCTAGAGTTTTTAAAAAGGAATTGTAAAAGATGGAACTGGAATGTTGATAGGATTCAGAATGAGTGGACTTCAGTTTGTGGCGAATATTGCTTAATGTATTTGCTATATAAATTTCAAGGATGTTCAATACATAGTTTTACGAGTATATTTACAAGGAACACATTGTACAACGATATTTTAGTGGATGAGATGTTTCGCTCCTATTTTATAGATAATAATTAATAAGATTTTGTATTTTATAAATAAAAATTGTAACAAAATTATGTAATGTGTTTTATTGATGATTCAGATAAGCGTTGTATAAACAAAGAATTATAATAAACAATAGCACTGATATAGTCGACGCACACGCTGCAATGAGGGTGATTAATGAACAATAGAACAATAGAAATAGGAACAATGGGACGCTAATGACGGTGGAGGCCCTTACCGGATATCAATTAGATATTAGCTAATTGATCTACACATCTCCGGAACCGTGCATTCTACACAAAAATGGACCGCGGATTCGTGATCAGAGCATGCCAAAACTTTTTTTTTTTTTTTTTTTAGGATCGGGCGTCGACGAACGTCGTTGAACCACGTCTGACTCAGGTGGTCTAGAAGTGGTACAACTACACCACTAGCATGTAGACGCGGCTCAGAAGGGAAATCGGTCTGTAGTTCTTCAAGAGAGCGTTGTCGCCTTTCTTGAAGAACAAGACCACCGCACTTCTGCTCCTGCTGAAACTCCGCTGTAATTGTATCCTCCTGTAAGGGCCCCGGTTCTATGGTCATCTTTAAGATTAATTTTACCCCTTTTGAAACCACCTTAAAATTGTTGCGCGTGATAGAGCTGAGTCTTAATTATTCGGTTAAACCAAATTTAAAATCATAATATATCATAGTGCGCAAATGTTCACGGTCAAGATCCATCGTTTTAAATGAAAAGTGCGGGAAGCGTTGCAGGAAAATTAATGGGGCCGGCTCGAACCGGGGTAAGTACCACGACCTCACAGAAAACCAGCGTGAAGTAGAGGTTTACCTCTGCGTTTCGCTTGGTGAGTGCAGGTGGCCGGAGGCCCTTTTTACTGGAAATGAGGCATTCCATCTTAGTCCTCACGGGTGACAACGCATCTACATTTTGATTTGTAACAGAGGATAGATGTAGATGTCTATGGGCCGCAGCAACCACTTACCATCAGGTGGACTGTGTGCTCGTTTGTCACCCTTATCCTATAAAAAAAAAAAAAAAAATAGAACTTTTTTTTTAAATATTGAGCATTTGGCTTAAGGAGTTCTATTTTTTAATAAATTTGCTTTTTGCAACGGGTGCGTTTCATTTTTAAAATTCGAGCATCTTAAAACTTATTGAGTAACCTACGTACCTGCGGAATTTCTTTCTCCATTTATTTTCCGCTCAAAACTTCATTTCGTAATGGTATACTTAGATTTAGCAGGTATAAAAAATTACATTTGTCGAACGAAATTTATTTCCTTACGTCGAAGAAATTAATATATTTCATTTCAAATCCTTACTTATCTTCACGCACAATCACTGACGGGGTAGCCAGAGAGAACAGATCGCCAAGTGTCACGATCCTTACAAACCTCTTTCGCTTCTTTAAGATTCATTATCTTCTTCATACATGCACGTCTAGGTATCCGAATACTCTTGACCCTACCCTCTTCGAGCAATTTGCTCACATGGTCTTCGAAAGTTAGTCTCGGTCTACCTCGACACCTTTTAATATTAACTTTCGCACTATATATTTTCTTCACCATTCGGTCTTCACTCATTCGCTCAACGTGCCCAAACCACCGAAGCACGCCCTTATCAATTTTTGTGATAAGGTCATCTTTCAAACCTGCCATATTGCGAATCTCTTCGTTTCGCTTTCGGTCGGCCATGGTAACGCCGCACATTTTACGAAGAGATCGCATCTCCACTGCATTCAACTTGCTTTTATGCTTCTTCTGGCATACTCAGGTTTCGCTGCCATATAACAAATTCGGTACCAACACTGCGTTATGTATTGCAAGGCGTGCACTCTTCACTACGCCTTGCCTTTTGACTAACGCAGTCAGGGCTCCATTGACTTTGTTCCCGGCAGCGACACGCCTGTCCACATCTAAATCACATCTTCCATCCCGGCTAAAAGCACTCCCCAAGTATACAATTTCAATTACTTGTTCTAGACATTCCTGATTTACCCATATTTCACACTTCGTTCTCTCTTCGTCCCTTTCAAATACCAGAACCTTAGTTTTATTAGCGTTCAAACGGAGACCTTTAATTTCACATTCCTCTTTCATACACGTGACTAATGCCTGCAGTTCTGCCTCTGATGGTGCAATAAGCACTGCATCATCAGCATACAGCAGACAATTTACTTTAATGTCACCCAATTTCACACCCAAACAGCTTTTCTTTCAGCTTTTGTAAACAGCTGTCAAGATACAGTATGAACAGCCAGGAAGACATGACACAACCCTGCTTTACGCCCGTTTAGACGCTAAACATGGGTGACAGGTCATGCCCTACCCGCACACAGGCTTTACAGTCACAGTAAAGAGACTGCACAGCCCTTAGCAATCGACCATCCACACCATACCTCGGCAACAGTTCCCACATTTTCTTCCTTACAACCTTATCAAATGCTTTCTCAAGATCCACAAAAGCACAGAAAATCTTCTGGTTAGCAGCCAGAAACTTTTCCGTGATCATGCGGAGAGAAAACATTTGATCCGTGCATCCTCTTCCAGGTCTAAATCCGCATTGTGCCTCCCATAGAAATCTTTCCGATTTCTCTTGCATCCTACGTGTCAAAACCTTCGAGTAAACTTTACTTGCTAAACTGGTCAAGCTGATCGCCCGATAGCACCCGCAGTCAAAATGTGAACCTTTACCTTTATATAAAGGCACAATGACTGCGGATCGCCAATCATCCGGGACATCCCCCATCCGCCAGCACAAATTGCACAGCAGATGAAAGCTGTCCCAGACGCGGCGCCCACCATACTTGACCATTTCAGCAGTAACTCTGTCTAGTCCCGCAGCCTTACCACATTTCAAACTTCGAATCGCACGTTCAATCTCTTTCATACTGATGACCTCAGTGTCATCGAGGTCCGGGTCTGGCGTACCAGTCACGGCGTCATCCCCGGATCCCTCACTAAGATCATCACACGCATACATTTCTCTATAAAATTCGCTCCATCGCTGCATGACGTCCGATTTTTCTGAGAGGACGTCATTAGTTCTCGAAAGCACTTTGTTCATTCTTAAGGCCGTCGCACCACTTCGGGTCCTTCCAACCTCTTTCCAGAAGAGTTTGGAGTTCTCCTTAAAGTTGTGCGACAACCTTTCGTCCGCTTCCATTCTACACCTTTCACGCACTTCCTCAATCAATGCTTTCGTGTGAACTTTCTGCAGCCTATATCTTTCTTTCATCTTCTCTCTCATATCCTTAACATTACTAGAGGCCAAGTTGTCTAACCATGCTTTCTTCTTCTTCTTTACAGCTTCTTTCACTTCATCATTCCACCATGCATCTCTTCTTTTACATACCTCCCTTAGAACAAAAGCATTTATTGAGTAATCTGGTGTTGAAACTCTAAGTTATCCACCCTACAGCCCTGACTTAGCTCCTTGTGATTTATTTTTGTTCCCAAGAGTCAAAGAAAAAATAAAAGGCAAGTTATTTTCAAGCGCCGAAGCAGCCGTGGCTGCCTATGAAGAAGTGATTTCCGATCTGTCGGATCAAGACTGGCAAAAGTGTTTTCAGAGTCCGTTTAGGCGAATGGAACTTTGTACAGAGCATGATGGAGAATATTTTGAAAAGATGGCAAATAAATATTATTAAGAATACTTTTTGTATATCTCAAAACTATTTGAGTGACCTACGTATACTTTATTGTCATTTTTTTTAAAGTTCATATTACGCTTCTTAATTACTTGGATTGGTTAAAACTAGAAAAGCCGAGGTAGCTCAGGGGCTAATGCTGCTGTGTTTCGTATGACGAGTGTAGAGAACCAGAGACCCTTTATGCTAGAAACGAGGCATATCATCTCAGTCCTCAGGGTTCTTCAGTCAGTTCTTAGTGTTCAGGTGTGACAACACATCTGCATTTTGATTCTTAACTGAGAATACATAGATGCCTATGTGCCACGGTATCCACTTACCATCAGGCGGTCTATGTGCTCGTTTGTTACCATTATTATATAATTTAAAAAAAATAAAAAACGCATTTAACTCTCTGTGATGTGTGTTTTTCAGAACGCTCGAGTGACTTACATACTGCTATAGTGTTGCGCAAACCCACTACTTCGGTATGTAACTCGCTGATGGAAGATGAGATGATTTTAATTGCAACTGCAACTCTGCCAGACTAGCTTTCAAACTTGTGATGTCTTCGAACATAACGTCACCTCGTTTTTAAACTCTCGGTAGTTGGATAGGTTTAGTACTCTGGTACTGTATTTGGGTAGTCATCGTAGCCCTATTGTACGAACACTTCAAGTACATCGGTATACCTGCTGCATTGAAACTAAACTAAATCTGAAACCAAATCTAATTCGAATCGTCGTCCTACGAAACGCCGAATTGTTCAGTTTTTGCTGCAATAAGAGATCTGTCACGTCAAACTTACCTTAGCGTTACCTTTTATATAAGTAATTTTTAATCACATTATTGCTATATACTTCTTTTTAAACTTAAAAATTACAATAATAACGGTTGTGTAGTTTCGGATTTGTTTGGATAGGTCGAGCGACTGATCCCAGTTTGAATCCGAGTTGTCGCTGTCACCGAGCGTAACTATTATAATGTATAAATGTGTGTGTTAAATTATTTGGTTATTGTTGTAATTGTTTTATGGGAGTTTCGTAGTGACAGACAATTGATTTGTGTGCGCAGATTTCTCCCTGCAAAAAATGGCAGACAGTTCTGTATCGGGGAAAAACGCTATGAGAACACCACTCCAATTCGCCGGTGGCCCGTGTTGCTCTATGCCTAGCACTTCTTAGTTCTTACTAGTTTGTGCTCTATGCATACGTCAGACAAAGTGGCAGATTGTACTTCTCGGTCTTCTGTACAGTTTGCCAAAGGGCATGTACTCATGTGGTTTATGGTACTAAAGTCTTTACAGATAGCGGTTTGTTCATGAGTTCCACATTTTATATAAATAAAAAAATCCCACTGGTCACCGGTACAGATGGAGCTAGCTTGCTACATATTTATTTATCTATGGATGGAGCACAAGCTTATTGCCACTTATTACTTTTATGCCGTAGACAGAGAAAACTATATACTGCTTGATAGCTTCCTTCTCTTTCCCTGAAGAAAGAGAAGTAAATAGACATAACGTATTAGTAGAAAAGGGACAGAGCATGGCTATCTGCATCTCACACCGCGTGCCGGATTTTTCAAGGCCAGCGCAAAGATTTAGCTAAACAAATTTCACGAATATGGCATCTTGCTAAACAAATTACGATATATTCGCGAATTCATAGTATGAATCGGCGTTAATTTGTGTTAACCACTCAACCATAGTAGCCTAAAACTTTTTCCGATTGAACGTTAGAGCGACTAGAGCGGCCTCTCTGACTTCTAATCTTTAAACGTCTTTTTATCTATAGAATGTTACAAAAAGCTTTATAAATGTTATACTAGATGGATCTATATTAAAAAACGCGTCTATGGGTTAGTAAAAGGTCCATGCCAGGTAACAGATGGCATTGAAAAAAATAAAATAAACAAGTGTTATGTCAAGTTTTGTGTAGTGGCCGGTATTACTGTGAGTTCTTCATTTAAAATGTAAGTAATAATGTATTTATTATACTTTTGTACTAGTGTTATATATGAAAATAATCCTCTTTTCGAATATCTTCAAGTTTTATGAATCCAAAGTCTGTAATGATGTTTTTATATGTAATGAAGTCGACATGCGATAACCTCGCCTTTGTGTGTCGGTCTTTCGTTAAGTTCTTGCATTATATATTATTTATTTTAATAAAATATTTCTTATAATTAGTAAAACAGGTTATTAACAATATTTAAATATACTTAAGTGAAAGGAAAATAGTGAAAGTAGTAAGGATTTTACGTTTTTGTATTTTGTTCTCCAGGTTTAATGTACGGGCGACTACAGCCGCCCGTAACGTTTACCATATATGTCAAATTAAGGGTTCGTACAAACGAGAAATTACGAGTGTATTTAACATGATTTTTCGTGACTGCTTTTTTATTTTATTTGGCACTGCACCTTTTTAACATATAAAAAGTTGTTGTTTTATAGGTTTATAGGTATAGGTATAAACAATATATGGCTGCTTTTTTTATTTAATTTGGCCCTGCACCATTATACAACATAATAAAAACTCCGGCGAAAAGATCAGTATCGGGGAATATATTCCGAAACAATTCTTTTTGAGATCCGACTTTTTTTTAAATTTTTGGATAAAATATTTTATATTATATTTTTTGTAAATTCCTTCACAGCGAGGTCGCCTTCGGTAGACAGAAAACAGACAGAATGAGCCTACAGCGAATATATTTTGCCAAAAATTAAAAAAACACGGATCCAAAAAAAACTTTTTTGAATATATCTCTAATACTGATTCTTCCCCCGGAGTTTCGCTAATTAAATTTAATTGGTTAAATATAATTGTAGGTATGTATTTATATGTAATTTTAAACTAAATTTTTAAAAATAAGAAAGATAAAAAATTTAATGTTTAATTTACATATTTTTTATTTATATTTAAAAAAATAAAGTTTTTTGTAAACATATTTTATTAATGGTATTT
Organism: Parnassius mnemosyne; assembly: GCA_963668995.1. NCBI lineage: Eukaryota > Metazoa > Arthropoda > Insecta > Lepidoptera > Papilionidae > Parnassius > Parnassius mnemosyne. Next base: position 4,591,586 of record CAVLGL010000093.1, on the reverse strand, counting down.
TATATATACCCATGCTCAAATAATCGTGTTAACGGACCTTAAAGCGGGCGGCCATCTTGCCACATTTTATAGCCGCCCGGGAGATCACACTAGAACGGAATATGTCGATATTTTAGGTATTCTTGCCTAGAAATACTTAACATTCCTATAACGTTATTGGTGTTATTGGATAGGGTAGATCATGTATTTTAATAATTGTACAATATATAAATAAATGGTAATAGTATATATAAATAAAATGCGAATACTGCGATATTAACAAAGAAAATAAAAAAAATGTTAGGGTTTTTCATCTAGATTTCTAAAATTAATCAATTTTTTACCTGTTGTACGTCAATTGAGTAAACTATTATTAGCATAATTAAATTTTGCATTTCATTAGCTTTCTGTGGGTGATTTTTATTCTGATATAGGTAAAGAACTTTCTCCATGGTAATCGTTTTAGTCGAACTGGTCGCAATCCGATCGTACAAATACCGTAACGACCGGGGCCGGGACGTTCAAGAGTATTGTTGCCGCATCGCTTGGACGTTCAAGTGGTTAATCAAGGATATATAGGCAAAACCTCATTGTTCACAATGGTGCGGTGCAATAATCTTGATTGTAAAAGTGACGGTGAATCAAAAATTCCAGGATTGTCATTTCATTCGTAAGTATAGACTTTTTTTGTTATCTCAGCTCGTAAAATGTATCATTTTAGTCTGGTATGAATTAAAATGTATTATTTAAACTGGTTTTTCAATAAACATTAGAATTTATATGGATTTATAGGAGTTCATGTTAAAAATTACATTGCATAACCTATTTTCTGTGTTGCTAGTTTCGTATAGCAAATCCCCTGATTTTCCTGCCAGCGTTTGATAGAAAGAAATTATAAAATTGTTTCAATGAACTTTTTATTTTGATCCATTACAAACAGATTACAAATTAGGCAGGCACAATGCATATCAGATAATTAATTATAATATTATACAATATAATTTTTCATAAAAAATATTGTACATTATATTTTTATATAATTTGTTGACACGGTTGGCGCAGTAGCTTAGCAATTAGTTGCTGCGCCGGGGGCCGCGGATTCGAATTCCGCACGGAACAAGTATTTGTATGGCCTACAAATTATTGTTCCGGGTCTGGATGTTTGTCCTTATGCAATATATGTCTGTAAACTGCCTCCACGATACAGGAGAAAATCCTAGTGTGGGGGTAACGTTTCTTGTCATTAAAAAATTAAAAAAAAAACAATATTTTAATAGGTACCTAGCTATTATTTTATGAGCCCATCTGTTTTTATAAAAAATCGCTGATGGTATTCGATTCCACAAGAAAGTCGTGCGAGGAAGAAAACATCTTCTAAATCGCATAGTGGTGGACCGCCAATCATCCAGATGGTGTGGATGGTATCGGGAGTTCGGCCGCGATGTGCGTTCGTGAAATTTGGCGGCTGGGATTAATCCGAACAATTCCTCAGAGCACTCCCCATGGTAGATGCGAAAGAAAATGCAAAGGGATGCAACATCTCTTCGCAGTGCCAATGAATCGAGCCGATCGGAAAGGGCTCGGTCGTCGACGATTCGAGCCGCTCTGCGCTGGATGCGGTCAAGTGGAAGGAGCTGGCACTGGGGAGCCCCTGCCCAGAGATGGGAACAGTATTCCATGTCAGGCCGAACTTGCGCGTTATAAAGTTGCAGGCGGTGTGCCGGCATGAAATACTGTCCCGTTCTGCTGAGCACGCCAAGCTTTTTAGAGGCCAATTTGGCCTTCTCTTCCAAGTGACCACGAAACTGCACGTCACTCGATATGTCGACTCCGAGGATACCGATACTGGCTGAGGCAAGAAGGGGAGTGCCTTGAAACTGAGGAGATACGACAAAGGGGTTCTTTTTAGCGGTATACGCGCAAACTTGTGTTTTCTGAGGATTAAACTGGACTAGATTTAGTCGCCCCCAATCCGAGACTTTGTTCAGCAAAGACTCGACTTCAGACACAAGTTTGTTCCGGTACTCGGCGACGTTTTCCGGAGAAATATTGGCACGGCCGGTGTATAGAGCATCACCAGTGCTGTCATCCGCATAGCAATGAATGTTACCAGTTAGCAACATATCATTGATATGCAGAAGAAACAGCGTTGGTGATAGCACACAGCCTTGTGGAACACCAGCGTTAATAGGCTTGTAGTCAGAACATGCACCGTCTACAACGACCTTGATGCTCCGATCTGCAAGGAAGCTGGTGATCCAATTGCACAATTTCTCGGGAAGCCCATAGGAAGGGAGCTTCGAAAGAAGCGCTTTGTGCCAAACCCGATCGAAGGCCTTCGCAATGTCCAGACTAACGGCCAACGCCTCCCCCCTGGACTCTACTGCCTCCGCCCATCTATGGGTGAGTTAGACCAGAAGATCACCAGCTGATCGACCCCGTCGAAAACCGTATTGGCGGTCACTAATCAGCTGGTGATCCTCAAGGTACCGGATGAGCTGGCAGTTAATAATGGATTCCATTATTTTGGAGAACAAGGAGGTGATCGCGATAGGCCTATAGTATGACGGGTCTGAGCGATCGCCTTTTTTAGGGATCGGGTGGACAAAAGCTGTCTTCCATGAATTCGGGACTACGCCTTGGGAGTAGGAGTACCGGAAAAGACGCGTTAGGACCGGTGCCAACTCCGGAGCACACGTCCTCAGCACAATTGGGGGGATTCCGTCATGCCCACTCGACTTCTGGATGTCCAGGGAGAGAAGTGCTTTGCGAACCGAGCGCTGTGAGAACAGCACATCCGGCATGGAGCACTCACACCGCGGGATGGTCGGCGGTGTTTTCCCCCCGTCATCAAGAGTCGAGTTGGACGCAAAAAGGGAGCCTAAAAGTTCAGCTTTGTCTTTTGCGTCTTGGGCCAGTGAGTCGTCCTCCCTGTGCAGAGATGGTAGTGATGGCTTAAAGAAATTCCCTTGGACAGCCTTGGCGAGAGACCAGAATGCACGGGTTCCCGAAGGAAGTCTCTCGCCAATTCTGCCTATGTGCTCTGACTTTGCCTTGGCAATAGCTCTTTTGAAGGACCTGGAGGCGAAGTTATACTTCTTTTTAAGTGTGCTGGTGTTTACATCCTGAGTCGCCGAAGCCGCAGCCCAGGCTTGATAACACTCCTGCTTACTGCGTAATGCAGTCTTACAGGAGCGACCAAAACAAGGCTGAGATCTGCCTCCGATGGGTACCACAGATGATGGAATAAATAGTTCCATTCCCTGTAGCACCACATCAGTGACAGAGTCAGCAACAGCGCTGGGATCATCCGGCGAGAAGCAAACCCGCCCCCATGGGTAGGAAGCAAAGAAAGACCGCATTCCGTCCCAATCCGCCGACCTGTAATGCCAAACACGGCGTCAACCTGCAGAACGCAACCGCGAAGGGAGCGTGAGTGGCACCACACTCCGGATCAGACAATGGTCCGAAGAGCCGAGAGGGGCATCGACGGAAACCTGACATCCGTCCGGATGAGAGGTCAACAGGGAAGGTGTATGATCCTCCACATTTGGAATCCGCGTAGGCGAAGTAACCATTAGTGTCAGACCATATGCCAAGGCAAAGTCATAAACAGATCTCCCCGCATGATCGGTTAAACGTGAACCGAGCCATTCGGCGTGGTGGGCGTTAAAATCGCCAAGGATCATGATCTCTGCGGATGGGACCTGTTGTAGCAAGGAATCTGTAGCCATTTGGACGTGGTCGGTGAGTCGGTCTGTTTCGGCATTACCACTATGGGACCTATAGAGGCACCCGTAGACGCGCGGATGGTCGTCGCTGTCTACGCGTAGCCAAAGGATGGACAGGTCCGAACCTTCAAGACTGCCGAGACGTCGAGAACAGATGTCCTCTCTGACATACACGCAAACTCCAGCCCGAGGCACACAGGAGTGCTCCAATTTGTACCCCGGGTAGGAGAGATACGAAATATCAGCCGGAGAGGAAACCTGCGTCTCGGTCAGAAAGAGTAAGGCCGGCGTCGCCGTCTCGAGATGGTAGTGGACGGCGTTTAGGTTAGAGTGAAGTCCCCGGATGTTGCTGAAATTCACGGATAGCGTGGCAGGGATCGCCTTGGTATTGTTGCTCAGTTTGCCCCGAGCAGTTATGGTTTTAAGCGGAATTTGTCCCCCCCCCATCCCAGAATACGTGGGGCAGCCTGAGCACCCACGCTCAGGATTGGAATAACGAGGGATTCTCCAGGGGTACTGGTACCCTCCTGGGGTAGTCTAACGTGTAATTCCGCTACCATGTTGATGGGTGGGGGGGGGGGGGGGATGGGCCTCCGGCCACCTGCACTCACCAGACGAAACGCAGAAGCAGAGCCTCTACTTCACGCCGGTATTCTGTTAGGTCGTGGTACCAACCCGGCTCGAGCCGGCCCATACATGCAACAGCAAAAACTGCTGCGTGGCTCTACCACCGTTAAAATCTATCTCATGTGGCCCCACGCCAATCAGGAGTCTATAGTTTTCTCTGTCTACATTTTATGCAGTTAGCATTGAGCGGCAAAACACTCTATGGTATATTACATTCTGCAAGTATGTCTGTATTATTTACTTGATCTGATATGCTTATAATACCCCCTCAGTCTTCATACATATTACCACAGACTAATATGATGCTTACGCATCTTACTACTTTGTACTCTTGGAATCAAGGATCTCAATCAAGGGGGAAACCAACTCTAACCAACTCTAATTTTTGGATCCTGTAATAATTACTATAATGAGTAGGTAATGATGCAAAAAAATGCGTAAACCGCAAACATTATGAAGTCTGTGCATGGACGTTGCGTCCATGAGTCTGTGAAACAAAACGAATGCAAACGTTTCGTTTCAAGTCTATGATTTCTTATTTACTTAATACATTTGAAATTTATTTTGATTGTTATTATTTATCTATTTGATGTAATACATTAAACAATTTATTTATGTATTATGATATATCTTCAAATAATACGTCAGTTACTTTATAAGTAAAAATGAGAATTGCAAAACGTTTTTAGATTGACCGCAAAAAGCCTATGCGTAGAAAGAGACAATTCTTTATTGTTTATTCCCATGTGGTGTTAAAAAATGGACGCGCACATGATGCTGTGAGGTTTTAAAAATGTTTTTTTTACGTATTAATGTGCGTTAAACATTGAAAACAGAAGTAATTTGTGTACAAGTGTCGAGTGACAATGACAGAAATGCCTCCTTATCTCGCTGTTAAAGATGAGGAGAAAAATAGTGGGCAGACAGATAGCGAGTGTTCGGACTCTGAGGACGATTTACCTTTAAGTTTTAATAAACCAAGACATATTGAACCCATAAAAGGCGCTGAACGCCAGGACCACTCATGGAGAGTGAAGGAAAAGGTAATGTCTTAATTTTTCTACGTTAAAAGTTCGTACCACGCAATTGCGTATAAATTGCTGAACGACACGTTATATTAAAAACAAACGCACATGCGATGGTAGGTATATAATACATAATTTTGTATTGTAAACGATAATATAGATACGTTAATCACTTAAAATTCATAATTCTGTGAAATTTTACTTTAAGAGTAATAACACAAAATGACTAATTCATGAACTTAAATTTTATTAAAACTATAAAGTTTAACAGGAACATGATAGTGTACTTTGTCTATTATTTTTAAATTAAAGTACATAATCAAAGACTTGCAAAGATTATTAATAATGAAATGAATGTATTAGAATGTTTTCCAATTTCTTATAAGGTTTACTGGTTAAGATATTGTGTTTATTTTATATTAGACTTCAGATTTATGCCCAGTTCATAGTTCTCTTGTTATTTTAAAATATTAAACCAAAACATAGCATTTTTACTAATAATAATTGGATGTATACCTATTTACATAAGGTTGAGAGAATTCTACAAAAACTAATGGTTATGTTTTGGGTAATGTCAGAGAAGAAGTAAACCTAGGTTCACACAGTGGGTTGGATAAAGTCCAAATAATAATTAAAATAACTAAGACTTTTTTTAAATTTGTCAAATATACAAAAGCATATTAAGTAATATCTGCAATAGTAGGTCAAGGCTATGAACATTATATTATTTTTAACCCACGATGAAAACAGAGGAGTGTTATATGTTTTTAGTGTGTGTATACGTATTTGTGTATATGTGTATTTGCATGTCCGTCTGTAGCTCCTGAATGGACGAACTTATTTTGATTGAGTTTTTTTTGTTTGAAAGGTGCCTTAATCGAGAGTGTTCTTATCTATGTTTCAAAAAAAATTTATAAAGATCATCAGCTCCATTTGTTTTGGGGGTTTTGAAAATTTTTAATTTTAGTTAATAAATTATTTGGACCTTATCATAATTTAGTTGATTGTTTGTTATGTTAATTTTATTACCTAATTAGGTATATATGTTATTCAGTTTTATTATTTTAAAATTAAAGATTTACACTGATATACCTTTGTACTGGACATTCAATTGTAAAATTTGGTTTCCGATTTGCTGTTTATACATCATTACATTGGGTCATAATACTTAAAATATAAAAAATACATTTGTTTCCTGCCTCTTGTAATTAGTATTATAAACCAGTGCTCGTGGATGATATGTATACAAGCATGTATCAGAAGTTCCATACTTGTCTCGGGCACATATGGCGTGCAGTGTAGTACAAGGGAAAGCCTGTGGTGTAGTGGAGGGGGCTGACTACCATTAACTAGGTGTATAATGATGATTAGTCAGTTATTGTGGGGTGACTGTAGGAGAACAATGCGTATGTGTGTGTGTGGGCGAGCCTAGTGAAGGAATTAGTGAACATAATAGGGAACATTACAACTACTATTTCACCGATGGTAAAGTGCTCTAACTTAGCTTTTCAATTTATTCACTAGTGACTTGAACACATTCACATTGTAATTGGATGAAAATGCTGGATTCTACTACTTTGTTCCGTAAACTTATTGCATAATGAGCATGCACATGGAACAATAGTTTTGTCAGGATTGGATTTCTCTTAGATTTCTTGCCAGCTGGTTGGATGAGCACATTATAGATTTTATTAAAATAATAATGTCCTCCAGACCAAATTTCGGTACGACTTTCCATTGACGCCCGTCGAGTTGGGGGTTGATATGTATTTTTACAGAAAAGTTACACTATTATAAGCACACACACAGTTACAACATGCAGAAACGCGTAATTTTTGAGAAAAAAGTTACTGAAAATCTCTCTCCGGATCAGACAATGATCCGAAGAGCCAAGAGCGGCATCGACGGAAACCTGATATCCGTCCGGATGAGAGGTCAGCAGAAGGTCCAACAGGGAAGGTGTATGATCCTCAACATCTGGAATCCGCGTAGGCGATGTAACCAGTTGTGTCAGACCATATGCCAAGGCAAAGTCATAAACAGATCTCCCCGCATGATCGGTTAAACGTGAACCGAGCCATTCGGCGTGGTGGGCGTTAAAATCGCCAAGGATCACGATCTCTGCGGATGGGACCTGTTGTAGCAAGGAATCTGTAGCCATTTGGACGTGGTCGATGAGTCGGTCTGTTTCGGCATTACCGCTATGGGACCTATAGAGGCACACGTAGACGCGCGGATGGTCGTCGCTGTCTAGGCGTAGCCAAAGGATGGACAGGTCCGAACCTTCAAGACTGCCGAGGTGTCGAGAACAGATGTCCTCTCTGACATACACGCAAACTCCAGTCCGAGGCACAAAGGAGTGCTTCAATTTGCACCCCGGGCAGGAGAGATACGAAGTATCAGCCGGAGAGGACACCTGCGTCTCGGTCAGAAAGAGCAAGGCCGGCTTCGCCGTCTCGAGATGGTAGTGGACGGCGTTTAGGTTCGAGTGAAGTCCCCTGATGTTGCAGAAATTCACGGATAGTGTGGCAGGGGTTGCCTTGGTCTTGTTGCTCAGTCTTGTGTTGAGCGGAATTTTGCCCTAGAATACGCGGGGCAGCCTGAGCACCCTGAGCACGCTCAGGAGTGGAATAGCATGGTCGTGGATGCTCAGCGAGGGATTCTCCAGGGGTACTGGTATCCTCCTGGGGTAGTTTATGATGTAATTCCGCTACCATGTTGAGGGGGGGGGGGGAATTGGGCCTCCGATCACCTGTACTCACCAGACGAAACGCGGAAGCAGAGCTTCCACTTCACGCCGGTATTCTGTGAGGTCGTGGTACTAACCCGGCTCGAGCCGGCCCATACGTGCAACAGCAAAAGCTGCTGCGTGGCTCTATCACCGATAAAATGTCATATGAGAGGACAGAGGGAAAATGAAACAGTAGATGGGCCAGGAGCATCTTTCTAATAACAATTAAAAATAATTAAAAAACTGCAGTTACCACACTGTCTGGCAAGCATGCCATTTATGGCAAATATACTGTCTGGAGGATTTTTGATAGGCTATAAGAATTAATGAATGGTATAATAAAATAGAATAGAATATTTTTTTATTCAATATAGATCACATATGTAATTCTTATTGAAAGTAATTTTTTACTTTATTTCTGGTCCAGAAAAAAACCTCTGCCCTGGGAAGAACTGACAAGAAACCCAACGGGACTTTTTTTAAGTAAATTTTACATGAATGGTCGTACAAACTATTTACGAAATTTATTTTAGAAACAGTTTGGAAGCGACCACCTCATGCCTAGGGGTTATTATCAACTCAAACTATATCAATAAACATTGTGTACCAACTTTGTATTGTTTTGATTGTTCAGTACAAGACACATTGCGTTGCATTGGTCCTGTGCCTCAATGTGGGTGTTGATCCTCCGGACGTGGTGAAAACTCAGCCTTGTGCAAGACTGGAATGCTGGATTGGTAAGTTATTGCTTCATCTTCTGTATATGATTGATTGATGGTTATTAAAGATATGCTAAAATTAATTAGCTTAGATCTGTGTAAAAAAAATAAAATGATGTGTCTCTGCCTCCCTCAATTTCGGTCAGCCACTGCAGAGTCCATTTCACCTGATGATGACTCGTTTAGAGACAGAACACTTGGTGTCTATTGACTTAAAATTATAATACATCTTATTACAAAAAGTTGTTTATTTGATAGTCTCAAGCTTAAACTATGGTTTAAGAATAGTTCTTGTAAATAAAGAAGTCCATTAGCCTCGGTGCCCCTGTTTTCGCAAAAATTGGCATTTGTAATGACTACATTTTAGTTCGCATATATCCTTGGGACGTCATATTATGTGGTACATATTCTAGTTTTAATCTTAGATTACGTATAAACCACTTTTTTGTAATATATTTTTGCGAGACAATTAATAAGTTTGATCAGACAACTAATTTAGGGGAAGTATTTAATGTTATACATGTGTTGCATTACCATATAGTGGCCATGTAAGAACGTCCACTACCCCATATCATCAATTTAGACCTATGTTCAGTAGTGGACTTTGATAGGCGTAATGGTAACGAATGTAATGCAAGATAATAATGTAAACTCTTCTGACTTTCTAGGAATTTTGTGTTTTAATCCCAAGACAGTTAGGTAATGTACATTGTGTTGCAGATCCGAACTCGTTGTCTCCGAGCAAGGCGTTGGAAAGCATCGGCCACGCGCTACAGACTCAGTATGAGCGATGGCAGCCTCGAGCACGATACAAGCAGTCGCTCGACCCCACTAGCGATGAGGTATGTTTCTTTTAACACACTTTCATTAGCTTCGCGTGTATCTATCTATGTAACGGAATCTTAATGTAATTTTCACCAACTTGTAGATTTGAAGACTTGAAAATTTGCAAGGACCCATGACAATACAGTAATTTAACAACTTTATCTTAGTAACCTGAGCAGGATCACCAGCATAACTCTCTCTAGAATCATCACTACTCATGTACAATGCATGTTTTTAAAATTTCTTAAATTTTAATATTAGTTATAGAATAAGTGTGACAAACGAGTACACAGTCCAAAATTAAAAAGTCTAAAAGTGCAAACAGGGTATGAATTTTGTCAATAGTTCGTACATACCAACAAAACATACAATCTAAGCTTACTTTTAACCCTTTCCACCCGGGGTAGTGATTTTTAACGAATTTCCGCTTTTTAGCTTCATTATCATAATAAGGTAGGTAAAAGGAAACGCTCAGATTATATTCAGATTTTTATTGTACCTAGAAGTACTATTTCTAAGACCTAGACTTAAAAGTACCGTCAGGAACTTTGTGTCATTACAATGTTAGGAACTTTGACAGAAACTACAAAAATAATGAGACCCAATATTGACTTGGTAATAATTAAAAAGATAGGTTATAATTACAAATTAACCTCGTGGTATTCAGCAAAACAATTTTTCTTTTCATTTACACACAAAAACACGTTGCAATGGGAACATTTACTATGAGGTTTTGACTGAAACTTTTTCATACTACAAACCTCACACCTTCCCCTATTTTCTACAAACAAAGGCCAATGGATGCCTCTATTACCCAAGCGAACGTCTTTTATAGTGGAGTAGTCAGATTTGCGTCTTTTGGAAGGGCCACCTTCCGAAGTATTAGTTGTAGAAGTCTTTCTTTTCTGACTAACATCTTTCATTGTCATCAAGCCTTGAGTAACAGAGCGTCGAAAAACTTTTACGGTAGTCTGTTCCATTATAAGTCCATGAATGACATATGAATTGACAAATGCGATGTTCAGAAGACCCCAAAACAACCTGTGCCACCATTTCGGAGATTTGCGATCTATACAGTAAAGGGCTCTCAAACGATCAGCTGTATCTACGCCGCCCATATAGCTATTGTAATTTTTGACAGCTACAGGGCATGTAATGGTAGACTTGGACACATTTTTTTCTTTACGTGACACAGTAGCCGTTTCATTCCCATGAAAATTAGATACTAAATGAACCACTTTGTTATCCTTCCATTTCCAATATCCAATTCCCCTTTTCATTTGAGAATCAGCGAGCATATTTCCGGGCAGTCCTTTTCTATTAGTTCAGATAGTTCCACATGCGTAGGTGTTTTTAGTTTTCAGTTTCTCAAGCAAAGCAACAGACGAGAAAAAATTATCAAAGTAAACTATCTTTCCTGTACCCCAATCTTGTTCCGTCAACTCCAAAACAACTTTCTCTCCTAAGCCATAGCCGGTAAATTTTGAGTTCAGTTCTTCGTCTTTTCCTTGGTAAATTTGAAACTTCTTTATATAGCCTCTCTGGTCAGCAAGACACCACAACTTATATCCCCTTTTTATGGGCTTCATAGGTAGATATTGTTTCAAGACAGACCTACCTTTAAATTTGATCATAGATTCATCTACACTCAGTTCGCGAGTACCATGATAAACCTCTTGAAATTTTTTATTGAGTGCATCAATCATCGGTCTAATTTTATATAACTAATCTTTGCAATCTTTAGGCATTTGTGAGTTATCATTGCAATGCAGATGAGATAAAATAATAGCAAATCTGTCTCTTGGCATTGTTTTGCAAATAAGTGCATTGTTGAGATCAGGTGCCGAAGAGTAATGGTCTCTCCACGCCGGACGAGTATTGTAACCCATAAAAAAATTCATGCCTATAAATGTTAGAAGTTCCTCCTTTTTTAGGTTCAATACTTTGCCCCTCTGAGTAGCATAAAGGTTACTTTGGTACACAATATTATCAACAATATCTCCAATTAATACTAAAAATATATCAGTTGGGGTGCTACAGTGAGCAAAACAGTCTTCTACTACTCCAGTATCTAGAACGTATTCCTGTAAAATTGTATCTAGGTCCCTCTTTTTCCATTTACGGTTTGGTTCGGGTAATCGCTGATTACTTTTGTGTGAAGACGCATTTGCAGACGGTAGATCAATCTGAACACTAGATCCAGGTATTGGAGATGTTGGTACTTGATTTATAGGGCACTCCAATTCATCTTCTTTTGAAGGCGACGATGGCGGATCTTCTGCTAAAATATTTTCTAGAGCTCTTCCAAAAACCTCATCGAAGCCTCTTGGTGAAGGTTGTTGAATATTTTCCACTTCATCATCGAACACACCTGCTTCGGACTCTTCGTCACAGTCCGGAATCTCTTCTAATAACAGGGCTTCTATTAGAGCAGTATTTTTTGAAATATCCATCTCAATGGCTAAAACAATAAAAAAATAGCTCAGAACAATTATAAAATAAAAAAAAAACATTTATATAATGATAAAAACATTATATATTTATGACAAAATACCCACTTGATCGAGTATGTGTATTATATAAAAGCTTATAATTTTTAGACTAAAATCGCCTGACGGTACTTTTAAGTCCACATCAGTTTTTATCAAATATTCATATAAAATAAAGTGATAATAACTTATAACAGCTTTTACAAATGTAGTCCGTGATATAAACAACGTAATTAGTAAAAAAAATAGCACTTACCTATGATATTCTATTTATAAAACTTTTTCAATTACACCGCACAGGAGAGTGATAAAATGTCCGACCGGTTGTAACTCGCTGTTAAAATTTTTCGGAAACGTCACGCGGTAATTCAAATAACGCGCTGTGATTGGCTTACGGAAACGGTACTTTAAAGGATCATCAGTTGTAGTTAGCATAAAGTGATTTCGTACTTAAGTTATTAGACGAAACATGTGGAGGTACTTCTAAGTACCGTAAGGAGGGAAAGGGTTAATAGGCTGCTTAGGGTTCCGTAGTTTTTTTTTATAGAATAAGGATGACAAACGAGCACACAGTCCACCTGATGATAAGTGGTTGCTGTGGCTCATAGACATCTACAGCTATCTTGATTTGCGAATTCAAATGCAGATGCGTTGTCAGCCGTGATTACTAAGGTAGAATGCCTCTTTTCCAGTAAAAAGGGTCTCCGGTTCTCTACACTCACTATACGAAACACAGCACCATTAAGCTGCTATTTTACGCTGCGTGGTCCTTCCCCGGTCGAGCCGACCCATTCGTGCTACAACTATACTATTAATATAGCTGCAGCAAGGCTCTACCACGTATAACAAGGAACCCTTATAGTTTCGCCATGTCCGTCCATCCGCCCGTTCGTCCGCGGTTTTGCTCAGAGAGTCTAGGTGCTACAAATCTGTAATTTGGCATAGAAACTGTGTATTAAAATCTTAAAAAATATTTTTATTTCAGGTACTTCCCATACAAGTAAATGGGGGATGATTTTTTTTACTTGTCTATTCCATCATGTCGGGTATCATTGGATAGGTTTTTCAATAACATCGGGCTTGTGGAACAACATCTTTTCGATTCAGGGGTCCATTTGCGAAATATTTAGCTTTAAAGTGGTATTTTTCATTAGAGTCATGTGGGACACATCTCCTCTACCTACTAAACCTATTTTTATGGAAATGTCAAAGTATACATAATAGTAGTATATATAATGAAGTTAAAAGAAAAACTATCACAGCTTCACTTACGATCTTCCTATGTGGGTCCATTTTTAGTGGTTCTAGCGGTCAAACTGCAAACTCACTTATTATGCTCATTATCAAGGAAGCGTATTGTGCGTGGCCCGACACGCACTTGACCAGTTTTTATTATATATAATAAGGGTAATAAACGAGCACACAGTTCACCTGATGTTAAGTAGATGCTGTAGCCCATAGACATCTACATCGAACCTCGGACAAAAAATAAATGTAAAATTCCGTTAACAGTAAAAATCACGATGTTATCTTTGTGGTGTGGCAAGTGGTTAATCAGCACTTAAACTGCAATAAAAAAATTACAACAGCAGGGATTGAACCCGGATTGCTCACGTAATATGAAATTTACAGTGAACGTTTACCTATGAGTTACCACGGCACTAGGTAAATTTTGAAAATAGAAAATATGAGGTAGTGTGAAATTAAAATGTGACGATTAAATTGCTCACAAAAATTGCAAAAATGTCGAATGGCGTGGCGTCGGTAATTCAGACAAATTAGTCTAATTAGTTCAACGGGGCTTGGCCGCGGCAGCCTTGCGGTTATTGTTCTCAATACTGACCCTCATGTGTCGTTTGCACCCACACTACTATCTGTCTAAAATGTAAAAAGATAAACAAATTGACTCATCATCAGACACTTTAAAAAAATGTACTACTAATGTACATAAAACTAGGATCTTCTGTATCGCGGGGGCAGTTTACATACATAGATTTCACAAGGATGAACATCCAGACCCAGAACAGTAATTATAATTTGTAGGTTATACTAATACTTGTTCCATGCGGGATTCGAACCCGCGGCCCTTAGCGTTGCAACTCATTGCAAAGCCACTGCGCCACGGAGCCTTCAAATGCTCCAGCCTTATTAAATCTATTGTTGCTTTTAAGTGGTAGAGCCACGCTGCAGCTACACGGATGCAGCACGAATGTGTCGGCTCGACCGGGGACCACGCTCTCACAGAATTCCAATGTAAAAAAAGTAGTATATTGCTGTTTCGTATGGTGAGTGTAGAGAATCGGAGACCTTTTTTACTGTAAACGAGGCATTATAACTTAGTCCTCAGGGGTGACAACGTATTTTGAATTTGAATAAATAAACGGGCTGTTTTCCGCAACGCCACGTCTAAGCGCATATTTTTCGTGTGAACAAAATAAGAAAACACTGTAACAACGTAACTGCATTTTGATTCTTAATCGAGGATATAGTACGCGTCACGTAAAAAGAACGCTGGCGGTCAAGCTGCGCATAGGCGATTTATCGGGTGAACCACGCGCCGCATGTTTACCGATGCGCTATTGGTTCATCAGTTGAGCTTTGCTTCCCGCGTATATCCACGTTACGTTCCTTTTAAAAATACCATCGCGCACAAAAGTTTTAAATTACGAAATGGTTTTACGTAGAGAAGTGAGAAAAATGATTTATGACGTATACTGTTTTATGAAGAGGGAAGCTGATTATAATGTAGTTAATAATTTAAAACAATGTATGAAACGGACCGCAGAGGCAACAAAATGTTCCGAGTCGACAGTGAGACGAATAGTAAAGGGTTCAAAAGATTCGGAATTTCTTACTGTTTTCCGAACTCCCGGCAAAAATAAAAGAAAAAAAAACAAAACGAATAACAGACATTGACAGCTTTGACCAGGGTGTTATAAAAAGAATGATCCATAATTTTCACGTTACTGAAAAAGAATTGCCTACCATAGGCAAGTTGCAAAGGAAGTTACAGGATGACATACATTTCCAAGGATCTGCAGCAAGTCTCAGGCGAGTATTGAAAAACTTGGGTTTTAAATGGAAAAAAACGGAAACCAATAGAAAAATCTTAATTGAGCAGTCACAAATTCGATTTCAAAGAATTGAATATCTGAGAAAGATTAAAAAATATAGAGAGGAAGTAAGACCTATCATTTACACTGACGAATCATACGTCGATAGTTCCCATGCGTCTCACCATGCTTGGACAGACGGTTCCACCAAGGGCATTAAAAACCTGTATCTAAAGGTAGCCGCTTAGTCATAGTGCATGCGGGTGGCGATGCAGGTTTTGTGCCGAATGCTTTACTGACGTTTAAAGCCGGTACAAAAAGCGGCGACTACCATGACAATATGAATTCTGAAAATTACGAGCGGTGGCTCCGTACTCAACTGATACCAAATTTACCGCCTAATTCAGTCGTGGTAGTCTATAATGCATCGTACCACAATAAACAACTCGATGCTGCACCAACGTCCAATTCAAAGAAAGCAGACATGCAAACCTGGCTTCGTCAAAAAGGTATTGAATTTGAAGAGACCATGCTAAAGCCGGAGTTGTACAACTTAATAAAAAATGCAAAGATAAATTTAAGAAATTTAATATCGATGCTATTTTGAACGAAGCAGGAAATTCTGTACTTCCTTTGCCCCCATATCACCCGGACCTGAATCCTATTGAAATGGCCTGGTCCCAAATAAAAAGTTGTGTTGCCTGTAAAAATGTAACTTGGAACCTGACACGTATAACTGAGTTGATTCATGAAAAAATAAATTTAATGGGAGCAACAGAATGGGGGAAGCTATGCACGAAGGTAAAATAAATAGAGGCTGATTACTGTAAAAGCGATCATGTGGTGGACATGATGACAGAAACATTTGCTATCCACATAGGGGATCATGATTCCGACTCAGATGAGGATGGAAGCTCGAGTGACGACAGCGACGACGATGAAATGGCCACTTCTAGCACCAACACCGCGTCCTCATCTGGTTTTCACGTCACGCATGATGACTTAATGGAAGGAGTTTCAACATTACTTTAATTTTATTTCGATTAAACATTCTATAATACATAATTCAAACATGTTTTTAATTCATTTTATTGATATTTTATCTAATATATTTTTCAATGTTATAACTAATAAGAATAACAAATATATAGGTACGAAGCCACGACCCGCGAGCGAAAGCCTAGTTAAAAAATAAATTAATAGGCACATAACTTTCGTGCGAGACTGTACCCATGCGCAAACACACTCCCACCACTTTCTTCCAGCGTTCTTTTTACGTGACGCGTGTTATAGATGTAAATGTCTATGGGCCACTAAATCCACTTCCATCATGTGGACTGTGAGCTCGCTTGTCACCCTTATTCTATATATTTTTGCTAACTTCCATACATTTTTGCTTTATCTTCTTCATCATCAGCCCGCCCACTGCTGGGCACGAACCTACCGTTTTAGTAAGGATTTACTACAATTGCCATTCTTGGCAGGTGAATTGGTGCACTTGCTATATCAGACGTCGCACTGCCATCTATCGGTAGCTTATTATTCTAGGATTTCCAGTTGTTGCCTCCTACTATACCCACCGGACTAAATAAGAGATGCAATGGATTCTCTAATACAACAGCTAACAATTTCTGTGAACTGCTGTGACTAATGTACTGTGATGCTCGGTATTAAAGAAAAACATAGTAAGGAAACCTGCATGTTGAAGAAATTTTAAAAAAAGTATTTGAAAGAACATGTGAAGTTCGCAGACACAGTGAGGCAGCGAGGTGAATACTTCCTTGACCTTCGACTTTGACCTTTAAAGCCTTATCAGAAATGAGAAGAGGCATCTGCCCAAGAGTGGGATGTATATAGGCTCTACAGACTTACTAATAGTCTTCAATTAATTTTGAATATGTTGAATATATTGGATTAAATTTATACAAATTTCAAATCATATTTTTTTTTTCAATTTACAAAATTTGAAATGACATTTAACAGATACAAAAAAAGGCTCTGTTCCTTTATTTTTCATAGTAATAGAGTACAGTTTTACTTTTTATTTTTTATGTTTTTGAGATATTTTTATGCTAATTCAAATTAATAATATTAATACGTAATTCTTATTAATTTGGTTTTTAATTATTTTGTATTTTGGACTATTTTTATTTCCTTAGGTTTTTTTTTATAAATTACTCCGAACCTAAACTATGGGCGGTTCATTGAGTCCAGAGCCAAAGCAGACGCAAGGAAACTTAGTGTCCTTGCAAGGGTGCGGTGGTACTTTACGCAAGTCCGGTCGTGCATAGAGTACTGCTGTCACATATGGGCTGGTGCTGCAAAATGCCACCTGGCAGCATTGGACTCAGTGGAGAGAAGTGCTAAGAGGCTCATTGGTGACCTTGATTTGGTTGAAACCAATCTTGTCAGCCTCGAGCACAGCTAGTCTCTATGTATTCTATAGGATGCATTTAGGTGAGTGTGCGCAGGAATTACAAGCTTTAATTCCTTCCTCTCCTTTCCACCATAGGACAACCAGACGGTCGGCGGGTCATCATCCCTTTGTTGTCGATATTCCACGCATTAGAACCAAAAGGTTTGTTTGCTTCGTCTTTTGTAATGCGTACAGCAAAGGAGTGGAATAATTTGCCGGCGTCTATCTTTCCGTCCGAATACAATCTGGGCGTCTTCAAGGCAAGAGTGAATAGGCTTTTGTTACGATAAGACAGTGCGATTTACCATCTAAGGCTGCATCACCACTTAACACCAGGTGGGATTGTAGTAGCACTGGCTTATAATAAGTAAAAAAAATTAGTCATATTGATACATTGTGTGAGAGGGCAAAACACATAATACAACACTATATTTAGGAGTATGGTTAGCAATGGAGGATAATAATATACAATAGGCGATGTACTATTAGAAGACACAATGACATTCTGAATTTTGGGGTGGTTTTTTACCACCTAACCACTAGCCAGTAGCCACGCGTTTGTCAAAATGTCTAAGGGATGATCATGTTTCAGATTAAGAAGCTGTGCTGTTCCTTACGCCGTAACGCAAAGGATGAGCGTGTACTCTTCCATTACAATGGACATGGTGTGCCAAAGCCCACCTTGCAAGGAGAAATATGGGTCTTCAACAGGGTGAGTAAAAATTGCAAATATATTGTCTTATAGCTTTATAAATCTATGGGTACAATGTGTAGGCATATTTCTCTGTATATTTGCAACATATCTACAATTCCCCTGGTGTTGCAGTTTTTTTTTTATTCTTTTTTATTTAAGGGAGGAATACTTAATAAATGATAAACCATTTGAGCAACATCTGACAGTGGTTCAGAGAGTATACTTTGATATTCCCCTATGTTGTACATTTTAATGTCAGTTTTGGCGAGTTGTACATGGGCGGTGGTAGTCACTTACCATCAGGTGAGCCGCGTGCTCGTTTGCCCCCTCTTATATATAAAATAACACTTAGAATTATATTACAAATTGAAAAAATATATTTCGAAGACATGTGAAGTTCGCCAACACGCATTAGGGCAGCGTGGCGGACATTTCCTTGCCCTAAAACCTTCACAGAAATGAGAGGAGGCCTGTGCCCAGCAGTGGGACGTATATAGGCTGTAACTTTAACTTAACTTTTAATATTATTATCGTCTAAAATAGATAGTAATTTTAAAATCAATTGAATATACGAGGGCGGCACTGAAAATTTCGGGAACCAAGGAAGTGACACAACATTACTATTTAAAAATGTATTTATTGCTTTTCGAAGTATTCTCCGCGAAATTTGACACATTTTTCCATACGATGGAACCAATCATTGAAGCAACCATTCCATTCGGAAGTTGGGGTCTCCAAAATGGCCGTTTTGTAGGCGTCCACAGCTTCTTCAGGTGATGAAAATCTCTGTCCACGCAATTTATTCTTTATTTTAGGGAAAGTATAGAAATCATTAGGGCTTAGGTCGGGGCTGTACGGCGGATGGTCTAATAACTCTGTTTTCTTGCTCTAAAAACTCTTTTGTTCTGTGTGCGATGTGAGAACTCGCATTGTCGTGATGGAGGATGATGCTGCGGTTGCAGTTCTCTTTACGGAGTTCAGAAACGACCTGTGGCAAACAAATGCTAGCATACCAATCTGCATTAACCGTTCTTTGTCCCTCAAGAGGAATAGTCGTAACATGGCCGGTTTTGGAGACAAACGTGGTCACCATTTTTTTTACAACACTCCGTGAACGAACAACTTTTGTTGGCTTTAACTCATTTTCGAACACCCAAACTCGTGACTGGTTTTTTGTTTCGGGTTCGTACGCGTATATCCAGGATTCGTCACCTGATACGATGTTGTATACAGCATTTGAGGATCCTGCGTGAAATCTTTCGAGAGTTCTGACGCACCAAGTAACGCGAGTCGCTTTTTGCTTTTCACAGAGCGAATGCGGTATCCATCGGGAAAACAACTTTTTTACATCTAATTGTTCATGCAAGATTATTTGTATTTGACTCATGCCAATGTCTAAAGTTGCCTGAATTGCGCGGTATGTCACATGTCGATCTTCCTCAATCAGCTTACGCACAGCATCAACGTTTTCTTGGGTGACTGCAGTTTTTGGACGACCTTGACGGCGATCATCACTGAGCTTGACACGTCCACGTTGAAATTCAGCAAACCAGCGATAAATTGTGGTTTTGGATCGGGCTTCATCACCAAATGCAAAAATCATCCGGTCAACACACTGTTTTTGTGTTAAACCACTTCGAAAGTCATAATAAATCATCGCTCTTGAATTTTCTCGAGTCAATTCCATTTTCTCAACGACTAAACAAGTTTGACAAAACCTTGTGACAAGACCGAAAATCTTTTTTTAAATAAATAAAAGATTTTAATATGACAGGAACAGTGGAAATATTCCATTCCCGATACTTTTAGTGCAGCCTATGTATTATACTGTTGGATGTATGTATTAGTTGCAAACAGTGAATCAAGATTATTTGTATTTTTATTTATTAAACTGCTATGTGTACCAATATATATCGTTATTACTGTCCACTTGGTTCAGTGGTAGTGAGATTGTGTTTGTAACCTAATGATTGCCCGCAGGCATACACACAGTACATCCCGCTGTCGATGTACGACCTGCAAACGTGGATGGGTGCGCCCTCGCTGTACGTGTACGACTGCTCTAACGCGGGCGTCATTGTCGACAACTTCAAGCAGTTCGCAGAACAACACGAGCGCGACTACGAGGTACGTGAAACGAGCAAGTGATGAAGTCTCCGTGAAATGACGAACAGAAATATGACGGCTCCGTGGCGCAGTGTCTTAGCAATGAGTTGCAGCGCTAAGGGCCGCGGGTTCGAATCCCGCACGGAACAAGTATTAGTGTGTCCTACAAATTATAATTATTGTCCTGGGTCTGGATATTAGTCCTTGTGAAATTTATAGTATATTATTTACATAATATAACATAAAATTACATACACACCTCTACATATCTATTTCCGCCGATAATAGATTAAGTAGATGTGTGTTGCACAGACTTATCTCAACAGCATCTTAACATATTGGATCGTCTCCTCAATAACTGCTTCAGATACATTTATGGTATTTGTAAATATGACCATGTATCACCTTTTCGTACTCAGCTGAACTGGCTGCCTATCCGTCAGTGCAGATATGTTGATTACTCTGAACTTTTTTCACTATTCTGAACGATCCTTGTGCTCCTGAGTACTTATAATCTAAATTTTAGTACCTAGAAGATGCTCATAATTGATTTCTACTTTATTCGGATAATCTAAAGTTGCTATCGCCTTTACACTACTGGACAAAAAATCATCTCATGTCCTCCTCTTTTGAAGTTGTTAAATAATTCTACCTGTATTTGGTTGCTTACCCTTGTCGCCCAAACTGCTCTATTTGCTTCTAGCTTACAATTAAAGCAATCGATATAATATTTACGAAACGAAACTTTTACTCTTGACTATCATTGCCGTGGTAGCTCAGATGGTTAGCGCTCGCTGTAAATTTACACAGTACGCGAGCAACCCTGGTTCGATCCCCGCCGGCACCAATGAAATTGTTAATTGCAATTTTAAGTGCTGATTTACCACGTGCTCGGCGGCGAAGGAAAACATCGTGAGGAAACCTGCATGTCTGAGAAATAAAAAGAAAATATATTTCGAAGACATGTGAAGTTCGCCAACGCATTGGGGTAACGCGTCGGACACTTCCTTGCCCTAAACCCTCTCAGAAATGAGAGGAGGCCTGTGCCCAGCAGTGGGACGTATATAGGCTGTAACTTTTTATCATTAATACAATTTAACTTCTCGGTAACATGATATAAAATAAAATACAAGTTATTAAAAAGAAAATAAACTCTTTACATCAAAAAAATAATTGTCCCACACTTTCGCTCTAAAGCTGAACACACATTTGTCTGCACCATACGCGCCGAATTTTAGAATTCGTTGTATGAAATCATATGAAACCTCGAACATTACACCCGCACCGTACGCGCCGACTTTTATAAAATGCGGTAGGTAACCGAATATTGAAGGACGCATGCTGAGGACGTCATATAACGCGGCGCGTTCGGCGCGTGCTCATACTCAGTATTGTCTAATGTTGCCAACTTGCGGATTTTCCACTATTACTGGTGGTTTAGACTTACGTGATATTTTTTGTATTTTTATAACTTAATTAATTCGTAATTAATTATACATAATTTGAATTATTTTTGCATGGATTATCAATATGAATATATAGTGATAAATTATTTAAATACTGAACTAAAAAAAGTTAATTTTAATTCAAAAACCCAATTATACCTGATTACTTAATTATCAATAAAAATACTTACCTCAAACATACAAGTCTTTCCTCTGGTTCAATTGTTCTTCTAAATCTTGAGTTTTCCATAGAAAGATAATATGGTTTTAGTATATATAGCAATTCTTGAAGTGTCTTGTATGTTAAATGCAAATATCTAAAAAATCGTTCACCATCATCTAATAAGTCTTTAAATAAAGTATAATATTCTCCATACAATTGCCTTTTTAAATTAATATTATGAATCCAGAATCTTCTTTTTCTTCGAATTTTATTTTCTTCTTCACCTGCCAATAAGCAGACAATTTCACCATACCGTTTCACACCAGCGGTTGGAAAAACCACAAAAATTGTTGGTAATACAAAAGATTTGCTTACGACGCGGACGGTGCGAACGTGCAAATGTGCGAGGCCATCAGTAAAGCTCGGCGCGTTCGGTGCGTACGACGCGTATGGTGCGGACAAATGTGCGTTCAGCTTTACCCTATAAGACTGGAACGAAATACCTCTTGACATTAAAAAAAGCTTCCAACAAGTTTCTTTTTAAAAACAAAGTTCGTGAACATTTTAGTAAAGCATTGTAAGTGTGAATTAACGCTTTTTCCTAAAGAATGTTTCTATCGTCACATATTTTCCTTATTTATCATGGCATATATATATTCTGATTTATTCCAACTTCGTTACCTTTTTTTTTCTCATTATTAGTTTACTTTTGCTGCACATTCTCCCATATGTTTATCTCTGCTTAGCCTAATGGTTGACTGGGAGAGAATGCCTTAAATAAAGCGTTAAGTCCGCCATAATATGTACGATTTTGCTTTTGTGCATAAAAGTTTAAATAAATAATTTAAAAAATATAATAATATGTAAACTGCCTCCACGATACAGGAAAAAACTGCTAGAGTGGAGGTAACATTTAAAAAAAGAATGAAGATGACAGAAAATGGAAAGTAATGTGATGATACCTACCCTGACAGACATTCTGATATATACGAGTATTATCATTTATTATCATCATCATTAGACATATTATTCTCACTATCGTAATCATTAGAGTTAGACAATATGTTTTGTTGTCAATTTTGCCACAATCAATATTATGACTGACACAAGAACCTACCGTCTAAAGTGGTGAATACAAAAATCTGGATATTTGGATTTTTGCGTCATGGTTCCATGTTAGACGATTTTCTTGTATCATATTATTTTGACATTTATATATTTGGAATAAAACTAAGTTTACGGATTTTATCGCGTTTAATTTTTTTTTAATTCCCGACGTCTCTGTTTACGATACTTGTTAACTGTCTACGATTTATAGTATATAAATATATATTATATATATTTAACAAAGGGTTTTTATGACTGTTTCGTTGATCTAATTGTCGTTAACGCGGTTGTTGATCATAAGGTCCTGGGTTCATATCCCAGGTCGGGACAAATTCAGTCAAGAAATTCTCAGTAACATCCGGAGGCCGGTGTATTCACGGCGTTACCCCGTGCCTTGGAAAGCATGTAAGATGGTAGAGCCATGCTGCAGCTATATTAGTAGTATAGTTTTAGCACGAATGGGTCGGCTCGACCGGGGAAGGACCACGCTCTTACAGAATACCAGCGTAAAATAGCAACTTAAAATTGCTGTGTTTCGTATGGTGAGTGTATAGAACCGGAGACCCTTTTTATTGGAAAAGAGGCATTCCATTTTAGTCCTCACGGGTGACAACGCATCTGCATTTTGATTCTCAAACGAGGATAGATGTAGATGTCTATGAGCCGCATCAATCACTTACCATCAGGTGGACTGTGTGCTAGTTTGTCACCCTATCCTTTAAAAAAAATGTAAAGCCGTAGGTCTTTGCCTGATCTCTCTCCGGTCGTGTTGGTCGCCGATCTTTTAGAAAAGATGCCTTTGAGAAACTAAGGTTGTTAGCCTTTGGTTTCGACTGCCTCCGCCCATCGAAATTTATATATATTTTGCTATCGTTTGTCAGTCGCCAAACTCTCCTGGCTCCACTGAAAATCAGTGTTACGAACTTGCTGTCTAGCTATAATCTGTAACCTAAAGTTAATTTGAGATCGTTATGGCGTATATCAAGTTATTCCTCTATATATTTTTTTAAAGTGGATACTGTACTATATTTATCCTCGATTATGAATTAAAATGCAGATGTGTTGTAATCTCTGAGGACTAGGATGGACCATATGAAAAGCGGCATCATTAAACTGTTATATTTGAAAGTTATTACCCTATTCTGTGAGAGCGAGTTCCTATCTTGGCCGAGCCGACCCATTAGTGCTTCAGCGTGGCTCTTCCATGTAAAAGTAGTATCTTATTTTAAATTATATTTTTTGTAAAGATGAAGTTTATTGTTTTTCAGTCTTGCTTGTTTTTCTTTGTGATATTCAGTGTGCCAAATAAACGTATTGGAACGAAGTTCCTTATCGGACGGTACGGGTTTCGTGGATGGGAGCTAGTCGAAGAAAAGTGTAAGATTTTTTCGTCACTATCCCTTGTGTCATAGTGTATTTTATTTTAAATGACGCTTCATTTTAATAGACGCTAATAATTAATTAATTTATATTTGTTAATCCATAATATAATACGTTTATCAATAATAATATATTTAGAAAGGAACTTCGATCCAACCGAGTGTTCCACGACACTTATGCATGATTTTTCTTTCTTTCTTTCATGTTAAGTATATGAATGTTTGTTGTACAGATGCAGGCGAGCGCTGGTGGGGGTGGCGGGGGTGGCGGGGGCGAGGGCGGCGCGGTGTCGTACAAGAACTGCATCCAGCTGGCGGCGTGCGCGGCGGGCCAGAGCCTGCCCATGAGCCCCGAGCTGCCGGCGGACCTGTTCACGGCGTGCCTCACCACGCCCGTCAAGATGGCCATGAAGTGGTTCGTGCTGCGCAGCCGCGTGCGTGTCGCGCGCCACGACCTCGTCGACCTCATCGACAAGTCAGTGCACACACACACGCACACACGTGCACACACGTACCTACACGCACAGACACACACTCACATTTTCAACTTAATATTGTCATTGGCATCACATTGTTTTCATTCTGCAGAATACCTGGCCAGGTGACCGATCGACGCACGATGCTCGGCGAACTGAACTGGATTTTCACAGCGATCACTGACACAATCGCGTGGAGCTCGCTGCCTTCGGAGTTGTTCCAGCAGCTGTTTCGCGCTGATCTCCTCACTGCGAGTCTGTGTCGGAACTTCTTGCTGGCTGATAGGATTATGAGGTTTGAAATTCTACATCATTATTACGAATAAGTCGGCTGAAGTGGCAGTAGGACCGCCGTATAGCCTAAAAAACCGACACCGACAATGCATCTGCAATTCCCCTGGTGTTGCAGTTGTTCATCGGCGGCGGTAGTCACTTACCATTGGGTAAGCCGGATGCTCGTTTGCCTCCTCTCCCATAAAAAAACCGATATGGGAAAGATTCTCGAGTGGTAACCTCGTGCCGGTAGACGAAGTGTAGGATGGCCCCCCACTAGATGGCGTGACAACCTAATCAGACATGCAAGAGTCGATGGATGCAGGTGGTTCAGGACTGTGCTTTGTTTATGCCATTCCTTAGGGGATTCCTATGTTCAGCAGTAGACTTGTGATAGACAGTAATTATGATTAGGATTATGATCATTATATACCTTTTTAAGCGTTTTAGAAACTCGAAATGAAAATTATAACATAACACTGTAAGACTTCAAGTTATTCAAATTCATTCTGCATAGATTGGTCAAATTTTTTTTTAAAAGTTATAGTTAATCAGCATGAACTAAAACATTGGGCTGTTGCAACATGAAAGTTTTCCCATTACTCATGGGTGCTGCAGAGCACTGGAGACTAATTTCAGAATGGGTTTTTAAATTCTTATTTAAAAAAAAAATTAAAAAATCCACAAAATTATTTTTATAAATTTTGGGTACATTTATAACATTTGTACTTGAAAGAAATCATTAAATATGTTTTTTACGTGGTAGAGCCATGCTGCAGCTATATTAGTGGTATAGTTGTGGCACGAATGGATCGGCTCGACCGGGGAAGGAACACGTTCTCACAGAATACTAGCGTAAGATAGCAGCGTAACCCTGCTGTGTTTCGTATGGTGAGTAAAGAGAACTGGAGACCCTTTTTACTGAAAATGAGGCATTCCTTCTTAGTCCTCACGGGTGACGTCGCATCTGCATTTTGATTCGTCATCGAGGATAGTTGTAGATGTGTATGTGCCGCAGCAACCATTTACCAACAGGTGGACTGGTCGATCGTCATCGTTCGTAACTTTTGGTGATCGATCACGAAAAATATGAAATTGTCCTTAAATTTTATAGATTAGTGATGAGGAACAGTATTAGTGGTCCGACGATATCCGTTCGGTGCTCACCAAATTCTTCCGGATAGTGTTTCGAATGGCGGCGAAACACGTGACGTATTGTCGTCAGTGGTGTGTGTTTCTTAGTGTAGTGGTGTTGGGAGTAGTGGTGCTGGGATTAGTGGTAACGGGGATAGTGCACGCAATTGAGGGAAGGCAGGAGGTGCTCTTCAATCTAGGTAAGACACATCATTTTATTTTATCTAGCGGTGTACGCAAAGTAATTTTTTGTCAAAGTTAATGTGGTATATAAGTCTGCAGTTTTCTTTACATCAAGGGTATTGAAATATTTTACAATATCTTGTGTTAATACTTTTTCAAATCTAAATTCTTTTAAACAAGTATTAACATTCTGTTTGAGTAATGACTCGACGACAGTCGGAGAAGTATTCAATGACTCTGTTGTCAAAATAGGAATATCAGTGAAATATTTCTCAAACACCTCTGGGACGTTTTGATTTGATCTAGTCAATTCATTATTAATTTTCAATTGATAGTTTGTGTTACGAGGTGTCTTTACCGATTTCGCTATTAATTATACTCCACGTCATTTTGATTTTATTTTTAGCAGTCTTAATTTTGTTGCTAATATGTAAAGATTTTGGTTGTGGAGCAGACTCTTTTAAACATTTTACAATAATTTTTGACAATTTTTCTAAAAGTATCGAAAAGATTATATGTTCTTTCATGGTAAAGTTCATATAATGTCCGTCTGTTGAGTGTAGTGTAAAAGGCTAAGCGGTGGAGGGGGTGTTGTGCGCAGGTCGTACAACTGCACGCCGGTGTCGAGCCCGGCGCTGCCGTCGCTGGCGACGCACCCGCTGTGGGCGGGCTGGGAGCACACGCTGGACCTGGCGCTGGCGCAGCTGCCCGCGCTGCTGGCCGCGGACCCGCCCGCCTACCGCCACTCGCCCTTCTTCCGCGACCAGCTCACCGCCTTCCAAGTGTGGCTCGACCTGGGCAAGTGTACGTACTCACATCTGGCAGAGTGCATTTATCAATAACACTACTAGTGTATCTGCTACTTACTATTAAGTTATTAACGATTGAGACCTACTTGGATTTATAGTTAAACCATGGGATCTGGACCAACGACTAATTTTATCTAAATCGTCATTCAATGCATCTATCGCCAATTAAGCTTCAGATGTCGGTTTTTTAGCACGAGTCAAAGGAATGCTTGTTATTATTCGCTTGACCTGTGAACTTTGTTGCAGGTGGTTATTATTTTTCTTCTAAAATAGTATAAAAAAGATAATATAATATCTATACTCACACACATAATAGTAAATAATAAAAATACCTACCTACTGCTCCGGATTGGAGTATTAAGTTCATAGAACTTTATCAAAGAGTACCCCTGATATGGGATCTTAGAAATTGGTTTTAAATAAATATTTGTGAGTCTATAAATATTAAGTAGATAGATAAAATTATAGCAACAAGACGCACTTCATCCATGTTTAATACATCGACGTTGAATGAATACAGACGAATATCTATACGTATCGTAGTCGTCCACGAAACTCGGCGAGGCCATTGTAAGTCGATCTTATATAAGCGAAATGCCGAAAAATTTTATAATTTCCAAGAGATGTATAACCATGTCATTGCAATATAACCCAATATTGTGTAAAAAAAAATCAAACCAACAAGGGAGAACAGCTTCTGGTAATGCGAATGCAAATTCTACTATGGAATGGTAAATAGACTTGACAACTCTTGTTGCATTAAACATTCTGGATTTTATGAACTGTGATGTTTTTTTTCCAACCCGTCTCTCTAGCGTTGTGACTATGTATAGTTTTTAAAGAACAATTTGTCACGATGTAAATAATCAGACAAAATATCATCAAGTGCTTTGGGTGCTTACCGAGGCACGGGGGTGAAACACCGCCAACTTGTTGCTTTACATCACATACCGATTCTGGCCTACTATTGCGAATTTCCTGGCTGGAAAAATCCAATAAATAATTTTTTGATCCACACGTGATTCGAACCCAAGCACACAATATCAGCCGCATTTACGAACTAGGTCAACTTGTCAGCCATGTATGTATATATACAGTACATGTATATGTTTTATATTACAGGGTCAGCTTCAAGGCCACCACCGGACCAGCTGCCAATGGTGCTGCAAGTACTGTTGAGTACTCTTCACCGCGTAAGGGCGCTGCAGATACTTTGCAAATTCTTGGCCTTGGGACCTTGGGCTGTGAAGGCTGTCCTCGCTGTGGGCATCTTCCCTTACATGCTAAAGCTTCTACAGGCGTCTGCTCACGACTTGAGGGCTTCCATGGTGTACATATGGGCGAAGATCATTGCTGTTGATCCGGTGAGTTCTATTTTAATTGAGCATGTGTGTCATCTTTAACGTGGTAGAGCCGTAGCTACATATATTAATAGTATAGTTGTAGCACGAATGGGTCGGCTCGACCGGGGAAAGACCACTCTCTCACAGAATACCACCGTAAAGTAACAGCTTAACGCTGCTGTGTTTCGTATGGTGAGTGTAGAGAACCGGATACCCTTTTTACTGAAAATAAGACATTCCATCTTAGTCCTCACGGGTGACAACGCATCTGCATTTTGATTCGCATACAAGGATAGATGTAGATGTCTATGGGTCGCAGCAACCACTTACCATCAGGTGAACTGTGTGCTCGTTTGTCACCCTTATGCTATAAAAAATAATCTAACCATGTAGTGGCAGTGTAAGAATATCCACTACCCCATATCGTCCCTTGGGTCTCGTAAGAGGCGACAGAGAGAAACTGAAACAGGAGATGGGCGGTAGCATCTTCCTGAATCATCTTCCTTCTTTCAGGTAAAGTGCGTATTTTACATGGGAAAAAATTGTATTCTAATCCATATTGGTCTAGAATTTATAGACCCCGTGTTTATGTGGGGCTGTTAGAAAAAAAAATGTGTGCCAATTGTGTTCCATGCCTGGTATTCCATAAAATGCGACTAATGGGATCATCAGCTGGACTGATTGCTCACTAGTCACCTTTATTCTAAAACAAATAAATAATAAAAGGTTTTGTCGAGTCCATGTAGAAGGTGAAGAGGACATCTATTTACTTTTTCTTTTGCAGGAGTCTTTATTATAATTTTCTTTTACAGAGTTGTCAAGTGGATCTGGTAAATGCGAAGGGGCACAAATATTTTCTATCAATACTTCAAGATCCTTCAATAGATGTGAGTTTTTAATAAACGGAACA
Organism: Parnassius mnemosyne; assembly: GCA_963668995.1. Taxonomy (NCBI): domain Eukaryota; kingdom Metazoa; phylum Arthropoda; class Insecta; order Lepidoptera; family Papilionidae; genus Parnassius; species Parnassius mnemosyne. Next base: position 4,561,969 of record CAVLGL010000093.1, on the reverse strand, counting down.
TTTTGTAATTGAAAGTGTTTAGTTAAATAAATCGATTTCCTTTTCTCTGTGGACAGAGTGAGCACAGGACGCTTGCGGCATTTGTTCTGGCCGGGATCGTTGACAACTATCCAGCGGGGCAGGAGGCAGCTTTACAGGTATGTCTTAATATTAAAAAAAATGATACGTCACAATGAAAACACTCTTATATCAAGTGATTAAGGTTTAATTTAGAATGAAATAAAAGTATTAAATAAATAAATAAAGTGAATTCTAAGCAAACATTTGGCAACTGGCTTTTCATATGATAACAATTTTAATAATGTTTAATTATAGTTTGAATGTTCCCATTTCTTTTTTTATTTATATTACATGCATTGGTGTAGAGATTTTTTGCTTTACGAGAACGCTATAATAGAGATTTTTAATATTTATTGAATTTGAATTCAAACTTCTACAAGTTGTTTATTTAGGGTAGTATTGTAGTAATTAATAGTATTCGGCCATACATACGAGGGTGACACTGAAAGTTCTTAGACAATCAAAAACTGAACAAACTAGCAAGCTATTAGTTTTATTATATCTTTTCAAAATAGTGTCCACTTACATCAATACATCGCTGCATCCGATGGAACCACTGAGAAAAGCACTTTGCCCAATCTCTCTTCGATGGCATTTTGAAACGCAGCCACGGCTTTCTCGGCGTCCATAAAACCTTTTCCAAGTTTTTCTTTTATTTTTGGAAATAAATAAAAATCGCAAGGTGCGAGGTTGGGGCTATAGGACGGGTGACCCAGTAATTTCACGTCTGACGTCGCCAAGTATTCGTTTGTTTGTTTGGCAGTGTGCGACGAAGCGTTGTCGTGTTGAAGGAGGATCCTACTGCGAGATCGTTTCTCCCGAACTTTTTCCAAGACAAGTGGCAAACAATTATTAGTGTACCACTCTGTAGTAACTGTTTTTGATCCTCTAAAACAATTATTGCGTAATGACTTGTCCTTCCGAAGAACGCCGTCACCGTCTTTTTTCCTACGCTTCGACCTCTTCACTTTAGTTGGCAACTGCTCGGAAGGAAACACCGAGACAGCAGACTGTCTCTTAGTTTAAGGATCATTACAATAAATCCAGTTTGTCACCCGTAAGTATGTTGAACACATCATTTGAATCATCTCCATTAAATCTTTGAACCATTTCACGACACCAATCAACACGACGGAGTTTTTGGGCCTCTGTCAAATTGTGAGGTATCCACTGGGTACAAAGCTTCCTGACCGTTATATCTTCATGGAGGATTTTGTGCACTTGACTCATACCGATGCCTAAGCTTGTCCCAGTCTGCTGATAAGTCACTCTTTTGTCAGTCTCTATTAAGCTGAACGCACATTTATCCGCGCCGTACGCGCCGAATTTTAGAATTCGTTGTATGAAATCATATGAAACCTCGCACATTACACCCGCACCGTACTCGTCGAATTTTATAAAATGCGGTAGGCATACGATTTCGAGGAACGAATGCCGATGACGTCATATAACGAGGCGCGTGCTGATACTCAGTGTTGTCTAATGTTGCCAACTTAGTGGATTTTCCACTATAACTGGTGGTTTCGACTTACGTGATAATTTTTGTATTTTTATAACTTTGAATTTTTATAACTTTAAATTCGTAATTAATTATACATAATTTGATTTTTTTTACATCGATGATCAATATAAATACTTAGTGATAAATTATTTAAATACTGAACTAAAAAAAAATGGTTAAATTTAATTCAAAAACCCAATTATACTTGATTAATTAATTATCAATAAAAATACTTACCTCAAACATACAACAAGTCTTTTCTCTGGTTCAATTGTCCTTCTATATCTTGAGTTTTCCATAGAAAGATATAGTTTTAGTACATGTAGCAATTCTTGAAGTTTCATGTATGTTAAATGCGAATATCTAAAAAATCGTTCATCATCATCTAATAAGTCTTTTAAATATCCCCTTCATATTCTCCATACAATTGCCTTTTGAAATTAATATTATGAATCCAGAATCTTCTTTTTCTTCGAATTTTTTTTTCCTTCCTCTGCCAATAAGCAGGCTATTACTATATTTCTTTCCATAGTGATTTCAAGCGATCAATTTCAATGTACCGTTTCACACCAGTGGTTGGAAAAAACTACAAGAGTTGTTGGTAATCCAAAAGATTTGCGTACGGTGCGGACGATGCGTACGGGCAAATGTGCGTCAAAATCGGTCCAGCCGTTTCGAAGATTAGCCGGAACAAACAGACAGACAGACAGACAGACAAAAATTTTAAAAATTGTGTTTTTGTAATAGGTATCGTATATACTTTTATATGCAATCAGTAAAAAGCTGTTATTTTGACATTACAAACAGACACTTAAATTTTATTTATTTGTATAGATCTCTTTATCATTGAAAATGTCCTTCTGATTCGTACCAATATCATAAATGGACATGTTATCATCAAGTTATTTAGAAAAAATATTTTGAAATGATGATTAATAATAACAAATACAATTAAATTATACATGTGTTTTATTATCCTTCCATAAACAGTTTAAAACATCTTACTTTCTCACTATTTATCAGTGTGTAATAACTGATAAAAATTACATTACTTAGTCATTTTGGCTTTCATGGTGTTTGAGGTATGATAACTAATCAGTTAATATATTTTCAAACAAAGTTTTCACACCGTGCCGGTCTATCTGTTCTACTTTTAATAGACTAATTTGGAAATTATGTTTACTTTTATAAATGTAGATGCATCATAATTTGTGTTTTTATCCTTACCAGTTTAAAACATCTTTCTTACTATATAGCGTGTGTTCACGCACTTAGTTGCCCCGACAAAGGTCTACCGTACCAGGGCCCATGAGTGGTAGTCGCGACGGGCAACCAAGGGAGGGGCCCAAATAGCCTATGGATAAATGTTCTAAAACGGCTGACAAATAAGCAAGCACAACTTTCCGATTTCCGGAGGTAAGGTTGACCACAGGGTACCAGTCAGGTGGTAAGTGATGTGCATGTCAGTAGTGTGTAGTAGTGTGTACAATGTGTAACCTGACATCCCCGCTGAAGTCGGACTGCAGATCCAAAGGCGCTGCTTCTCTCCAAATGTGAGATCCATCCAGGGGGGCGTTCACAAATTGAAAACTTCTGCTTTTATTTTCACTATATTAGTTTATCAACTTTATTGTACATTTAATTAACTTCAAAGTCAACGAAATCATAGTTCATCGAAATTAAACCAAGTGACACACTACACAGGTAAAGAACAGTCGGTCAAAGTTCAATAATCAATGTTCCGGATTCACTTAGCACAAAATTACAAACACGGGAACGAACGCGGTCTCTTCTCGAGTCACAAAGTTCAGAGTTCTCCCGTCAAAGCCAAATTAATTCAATATTAACTTCCAAAAGCAATTAACCGGCCGCCGCGCGACAAAATCTTTTCCACACTTTAAGACAAGCCTCGTTATAACGAAACGTACAAATTAAAACAACTCCATAGGAGGCACGCGCCCGACCGTCGCGCAACAACGTTTTTTCCATACCGTCCGTCGCGCAACAATTATTGGCAATCAGTTAATTTAATCACTCAAAACTCAAATTAGGTTTCTTGTCACGTAACACTCAAAAGAGACACTCAATTCGAGGCGGTCTTAACCGGACCCAAATATTCAATAGTTAATTCAAAAACGACGCGTACAATTATGGACACTAGCCGCGCCCGACCTACCAACGGTGGCAAACAATACTCAAAACGGTTACAACAATAATTATATAAGATCAGCCTCGTTATCACGAAACATAAATTAAGATAACGCCGTAGGAGGCACGCGACCGACCGTCGCGCCACAATTTCTTTTCATACTTCTACTCGCCCCGGTGTACGCGCGCAATTAATCTATATCCAACATAAAGCGATCTCCTCTCGGGTCACACATTCTTAGGGTTTCAAAACTCAAAAGGGCCTCTTGTCACTTAAAGCACGAAAGACAATCAATAAGAGGCGTTTGTCACGCGGCCGAGCGCTTAGCACGTAACCGTCATACTTTAAGACCAGCCTCGTTATCACGAAAAACAAATTAAAATAACACCGTAGGAGGCACGCGACCGACCGTCGCGCTACAACTTTTTTTCCATACTAATCGGCAGCCGCGGCCTCGAATGGAATGCGAACGGGAGCGGGGGGGCGGCGGTGACCTTGGTAACATCGGATGCACGAGTAGAGCGCGCGTCATGAATGCAAATTTTTACAGTGTTAATTATTTGGCCTAAACAAACCCCCGTCCCGGACATAAGGATTTATGTCCGTAAGTAAATTGGCAAACGGGATAGGGCCGCGACGGCACGTTGCAAGACCGAATCTCCAACCAAAACCTTGGCCACCCTTCTTACCACCTGACTGATACCCTAGGGTCAACCCTACCTCCGGAACTCGGTAAGTTGTGTTTGCTAATCAGCTATTAATAATAATCTATAGGCCATTGGGCCCGAACCCTCGGCTGCTCGTCGAGGAGGCTACTATGTGCCCTAGCCAAGGCGACCTTTGCCGGCGCAGCTGGGGGCCGTAACAACTATAAATGGATTTTCCATCGATCTTAAAGTACCTGTAAATGCTGAATGTAACTACAACTTTGTTTTTATACTATTAATTATTGAACAGTGCACTATTTTAACTTATAACACCGGTACAAAATTAATAGAATAGCGCTTTTATTTTGTTTTTAGGGTTATAGTAAGATTCATATTTTATTTGCCAATTTCTCAGTACTCTGTTTAGATTCCATAAAACTAATATTACTATTGTAATCTATAGATTATAAGAAATATAAAGCAACATGCATTTTATTAAGGGTAGCTAAAGTTTGTGGTGGGCCCATTCTCTATACAAAAAGAAACTGTCGCCTTTCTCTTTTATTTTTTAATAGACAATCACGTGAAAATTATTGAAATTGTCGGTACTTATTTCTTTATTGCGAATGTGTGGTTGGCGACAGTGGTACTAATTATGCGTTTTGCTACTTCCTCTTGTTTTTTGTATTCTGTGGTAAAAACTTACATTATGGATTTTAGAATAAGCACGTCAGCAAGTCCTCGTATAGTATTGAATGTTGAGCGTGTACTGCATACTGCAGGGGTCGATGATCTCGCTGTGCCTGGAGCAGCTGAGCGACCCGTGGCCGCCGCTGCGGCAGTGGGCGTGCGTGGGGCTGGGTCGGCTGTGGCGCGGCTACGACGCCGCGCGCTGGGCCGGCGTGCGCGACCTGGCGCACGAGAAGCTGGCCGCGCTGCTGCATCACCACCAGCCCGAGGTGAGCGCGTGCACCACCCGCAACAACTGCACTACACCTGCTCCACCTGCTCCACCTGCTCCACCTGCAACACGTAAGGTTGCGGCTTACTTGTATTATTTTAAGCGTTGCTGTTCTCATGCCCTCGGGAACATTCTCATGCAATGTGATGCAACACATAATTACGTATTACTTGTATAATGTGAATATTGTTACGATAACCAATTGGCTTTCATATAAAGACCTCAGGGGAAATAACGTATCTGTATTTTTTTCTATTTTATTTTATTCGCGAATAGTATCTCCACTTGCCTTATGTTAAGAGTTTTTCTTTTTAAGAATGTTACTCATAGACTAGGATTATCTCTTGTATCGTGCGGCAATTTTTTTTAAATACTAGCAATGATATTCACAATGATATTCCTGGTATGCTTAAAATGCTTTTGTAAGGAGTGGTTCCCGACAGTAATTGAATGGCGAATTAGAACCCACGACCTTTAAGAGTTCGCGGTTCGTACCTTGCCATTAAGTTACTGTCTCTGTTATTGTCAGCTTATTTACATAAATTACAAAAAAAGAATTGTGAATCCGTGTGGAGTGTGTGCGTGCGTGTGCACAGGTGCGTGCGGCCTGCGCGTTCGCGCTGGGCACGTTCGTAGCGGCGGGCGGATGCGGCGCGCGTACCGAGCATGCCAACGCGCTCGACCAGCAGGTGGGCGTGCAGCTCGCCGCGCGCCTGCCGCCCGACGCCTCGCCGCTCGTGCGCGCAGAGTTGCTCGCAGGTACTCGCGCACACACCCGCCCCCGCCCCCGCACTCACACCAGCAGGTGGGCGTGCAGCTCGCCGCGCGCCTGCCGCCCGACGCCTCGCCGCTCGTGCGCGCAGAGTTGCTCGCAGGTACTCGCGCACACACCCGCCCCCGCCCCCGCACTCACACCAGCAGGTGGGCGTGCAGCTCGCCGCGCGCCTGCCGCCCGACGCCTCGCCGCTCGTGCGCGCAGAGTTGCTCGCAGGTACTCGCGCACACACCCGCCCCCGCCCCCGCACTCACACCAGCAGGTGGGCGTGCAGCTCGCCGCGCGCCTGCCGCCCGACGCCTCGCCGCTCGTGCGCGCAGAGTTGCTCGCAGGTACTCGCGCACACACCCGCCCCCGCCCCCGCACTCACACCAGCAGGTGGGCGTGCAGCTCGCCGCGCGCCTGCCGCCCGACGCCTCGCCGCTCGTGCGCGCAGAGTTGCTCGCAGGTACTCGCGCACACACCCGCCCCCGCCCCCGCACTCACACCAGCAGGTGGGCGTGCAGCTCGCCGCGCGCCTGCCGCCCGACGCCTCGCCGCTCGTGCGCGCAGAGTTGCTCGCAGGTACTCGCGCACACACCCGCCCCCGCCCCCGCACTCACACCAGCAGGTGGGCGTGCAGCTCGCCGCGCGCCTGCCGCCCGACGCCTCGCCGCTCGTGCGCGCAGAGTTGCTCGCAGGTACTCGCGCACACACCCGCCCCCGCCCCCGCACTCACACCAGCAGGTGGGCGTGCAGCTCGCCGCGCGCCTGCCGCCCGACGCCTCGCCGCTCGTGCGCGCAGAGTTGCTCGCAGGTACTCGCGCACACACCCGCCCCCGCCCCCGCACTCACACCAGCAGGTGGGCGTGCAGCTCGCTGCGCGCCTGCCGCCCGACGCCTCGCCGCTCGTGCGCGCAGAGTTGCTCGCAGGTACTCGCGCACACACCCGCCCCCGCCCCCGCACTCACACCAGCAGGTGGGCGTGCAGCTCGCCGCGCGCCTGCCGCCCGACGCCTCGCCGCTCGTGCGCGCAGAGTTGCTCGCAGGTACTCGCGCACACACCCGCCCCCGCCCCCGCACTCACACCAGCAGGTGGGCGTGCAGCTCGCCGCGCGCCTGCCGCCCGACGCCTCGCCGCTCGTGCGCGCAGAGTTGCTCGCAGGTACTCGCGCACACACCCGCCCCCGCCCCCGCACTCACACCAGCAGGTGGGCGTGCAGCTCGCCGCGCGCCTGCCGCCCGACGCCTCGCCGCTCGTGCGCGCAGAGTTGCTCGCAGGTACTCGCGCACACACCCGCCCCCGCCCCCGCACTCACACCAGCAGGTGGGCGTGCAGCTCGCCGCGCGCCTGCCGCCCGACGCCTCGCCGCTCGTGCGCGCAGAGTTGCTCGCAGGTACTCGCGCACACACCCGCCCCCGCCCCCGCACTCACACCAGCAGGTGGGCGTGCAGCTCGCCGCGCGCCTGCCGCCCGACGCCTCGCCGCTCGTGCGCGCAGAGTTGCTCGCAGGTACTCGCGCACACACCCGCCCCCGCCCCCGCACTCACACCAGCAGGTGGGCGTGCAGCTCGCTGCGCGCCTGCCGCCCGACGCCTCGCCGCTCGTGCGCGCAGAGTTGCTCGCAGGTACTCGCGCACACACCCGCCCCCGCCCCCGCACTCACACCAGCAGGTGGGCGTGCAGCTCGCCGCGCGCCTGCCGCCCGACGCCTCGCCGCTCGTGCGCGCAGAGTTGCTCGCAGGTACTCGCGCACACACCCGCGCCCGCCCCCGCACTCACACCAGCAGGTGGGCGTGCAGCTCGCCGCGCGCCTGCCGCCCGACGCCTCGCCGCTCGTGCGCGCAGAGTTGCTCGCAGGTACTCGCGCACACACCCGCCCCCGCCCCCGCACTCACACCAGCAGGTGGGCGTGCAGCTCGCCGCGCGCCTGCCGCCCGACGCCTCGCCGCTCGTGCGCGCAGAGTTGCTCGCAGGTACTCGCGCACACACCCGCCCCCGCCCCCGCACTCACACCAGCAGGTGGGCGTGCAGCTCGCCGCGCGCCTGCCGCCCGACGCCTCGCCGCTCGTGCGCGCAGAGTTGCTCGCAGGTACTCGCGCACACACCCGCCCCCGCCCCCGCACTCACACCAGCAGGTGGGCGTGCAGCTCGCCGCGCGCCTGCCGCCCGACGCCTCGCCGCTCGTGCGCGCAGAGTTGCTCGCAGGTACTCGCGCACACACCCGCCCCCGCCCCCGCACTCACACCAGCAGGTGGGCGTGCAGCTCGCCGCGCGCCTGCCGCCCGACGCCTCGCCGCTCGTGCGCGCAGAGTTGCTCGCAGGTACTCGCGCACACACCCGCCCCCGCCCCCGCACTCACACCAGCAGGTGGGCGTGCAGCTCGCCGCTCGCCTGCCGACCGACGCCTCGCCAATAAAGTTTATTTTCTTTCTTCTTTCTTCCTTTTTACCCTAACCCATATCTGCAACCGCATCGAGACCGATACCGTACGTGTACCCGCACCCGCACCCGCACCTGATCCCGCACCAACACCCCCACACTCACCTGCAACCACACTCGCACTATACCCTCACTTTAACCCGTACCCACATCTACCCGCACCTGTACCCTAACCCACACCTGCACCCTAACCCACACCTGCACCCACCACTCACACCAACACGTGTTAGACAGTGATTTACTCTGTATTGTTCTGTGAGTGTGGTAAGGACGAATATAAAAAATATTAAGAAAACAATTACTTTTGAATAGCAAGAGAGCCATGCTGCAGCTATGTTAGTAGTACAGTTGTAGCACGAATGGGTCGGTTCGACCGGGGAAGGACCACGCTCTCACAGAATACCAGCGTAAAATAGCAGCTTAATGCTGCTGTGTTTCGTATGGTGAGTGAAGAGAACCGGAGGCCCATTTTACTGGAAAAGAGGCATTCCATCTTAGTCCTCAAGGCTGACAACGCATCTGAATTTTAATTCGCAAACGAAGATAGATGCAGATGTCTATGGGCCACAGCAACCATTTACTATCAGGTGGACTGTGTGGTCGTTTGTCACCCTATTTCTATAAAAAAAATAATTAAAATCATCATTTAATTGTATAATTTTTTTGAAATATATTAAATTGAATATAGCTACATTTATTTCTATTTATTGCATCTAAAGTAATTACATTCATCTTTTTTCAGCACTGCAATGGCTGGTTCTGATATTCGAACAACATTTCATTGCTGTTTATATTCAAGAGAGAATGAGGCGAAGTGATAAGTAAGATAATTTATTTAGTTAACTAAAACAATTTTTTTTACATGTTAATTTTTGTTTTTGCTTGATTATCCGTTCTGTTCTATTCATAATGTGTATTTACATTTACAATATTTAGTTAGTATGTGTATGACTTCTAACAATTATGGCGTCTAGACCAAATTGCAGTTACGGCGATCAGTCTTAGCTGAGACTAGCCATCTGCACAGTCCAGGATTATAGTGCACGAAGGTATGCGCAAGCACAGGTGCACTATTCTCTTACTCCCATAGTCCAGTGGGACTGTAACCAGATAAGATCGGAGAAAAATCAGGCGCAGGATCAACGGTTTTACTTGCTTTCCGAGGCACGGGGGTGAAACGCCGACTTCCTGACTACGAACTGCTACTGAGAATTACTTCATAGAGAAACCCAATAATTGATTTAGATCTGACCCGGGATTGGAACTCGGGACTTCATGATTAGCAATCGTGCTTAAAATCACTAGACCAACGAGGCATTTAAAATAAACATTTAATTATCAGGAAAAAAATGCTGTGTAATATTTAGTCTTAAGCTTACAATGTAATATTTTTTGATAATATAAAAAAATGTTGATTCAATAGAAATTTAGTCAATGAAGACTAAATTTCTATTGAGAGTATTTCTTGATAATACGTAAAACGTTTCAAATAAAGTAATGAAACACTTGAGTGTTGACGTAAGACTCAAGTGTTTCATTTCCCTCATCCTTACATGTGCTTTTTTTTTTTTTTTTTTTTTTTTTTTTTTTTTTTTTTTTTTTTTGTTGACGTAAGACTGACTGTAATTACTTACTTTATTGTTAAGTTTATATATTATATTATACCCAAACATACGTATAGATACTATGTAGATACTACACCGTTTTGTCCAGCGAATATTGCACGCTTACTTCGTGCTGGTCAAATATGAATGCAGCGGAGTAGGGAGGAATCATAGACTTGCTTTCAAGAAACGATATTTAATTGTACACTTACTTTTCTTGTTACTTACAACATTATAAGAAGATTGTGCATATTATATTTATTTCTATATACTCGTTTATAAGTACTTGCTGTTTTATATGAGTTCATGTATTCAGTATCTAAGATAAACTTGTTATTACAGTTTAAAGACTTTACAGTTAGGAAACGAATGTACTTGTGCAGAGCAACAGTGGGGGCACTGCTGGCTAGGGGGTGGCGCGACCTTGTGCTAGCGCACTTCACAGTCTGATAGACAATACATCCGGTTTGCGCGAGCGTCTTAACTTATTTTAAGTGCTGTTTTCGATAAATATAATATCTATAATGGTGAATTACTATTGTACTTATATGGGTTACTAAGTAAAATTATCTAATTTTAATATAAGTAAATGACGGCCATGTTTATGTATTCATCGTTTTTTTTTTTTGATAAAATTGTTTGTAGAATGCGAATACACTTAAAACGGTGTTGTTATTTGCTTCATGATAAGTGAATTATATTCTTTTTGTGGAATAAATGTGTTAAACCGTAAGGGAGGAAATCGTGGGCGTAATGTGGCAATGGTTGTGTGCAGAGAGTCGAGGCGCAGCGGGCGGGTGGAGGCGGGGCAGGACGCGCTGGCGCCGGCGCGCTCCGCGCACGCACACACGCTCGCGCACACGCACACGCCGCGCACTGCGCTCGTGCTGCCCTCCATCGGTACGTGCACACACACGCACACGCCGCGCACTGCGCTCGTGCTGCCCTCCATCGGTACGTGCACACACACGCACACGCCGCGCACTGCGCTCGTGCTGCCCTCCATCGGTACGTGCACACACACGCACACGCACACGCCGCGCACTGCGCTCGTGCTGCCCTCCATCGGTACGTGCACACACACGCACACGCCGCGCACTGCGCTCGTGCTGCCCTCCATCGGTACGTGCACACACACGCACACGCCGCGCACTGCGCTCGTGCTGCCCTCCATCGGTACGTGCACACACACGCACACGCACACGCCGCGCACTGCGCTCGTGCTGCCCTCCATCGGTACGTGCACACACACGCACACGCTGCGCACTGCGCTCGTGCTGCCCTCCATCGGTACGTGCACACACACGCACACGCCGCGCACTGCGCTCGTGCTGCCCTCCATCGGTACGTGCACACACACGCACACGCCGCGCACTGCGCTCGTGCTGCCCTCCATCGGTACGTGCACACACACGCACACGCTGCGCACTGCGCTCGTGCTGCCCTCCATCGGTACGTGCACACACACGCACACGCCGCGCACTGCGCTCGTGCTGCCCTCCATCGGTACGTGCACACACACGCACACGCACACGCCGCGCACTGCGCTCGTGCTGCCCTCCATCGGTACGTGCACACACACGCACACGCCGCGCACTGCGCTCGTGCTGCCCTCCATCGGTACGTGCACACACACGCACACGCCGCGCACTGCGCTCGTGCTGCCCTCCATCGGTACGTGCACACACACGCACACGCCGCGCACTGCGCTCGTGCTGCCCTCCATCGGTACGTGCACACACACGCACACGCACACGCCGCGCACTGCGCTCGTGCTGCCCTCCATCGGTACGTGCACACACACGCACACGCCGCGCACTGCGCTCGTGCTGCCCTCCATCGGTACGTGCACACACACGCACACGCCGCGCACTGCGCTCGTGCTGCCCTCCATCGGTACGTGCACACACACGCACACGCACACGCCGCGCACTGCGCTCGTGCTGCCCTCCATCGGTACGTGCACACACACGCACACGCTGCGCACTGCGCTCGTGCTGCCCTCCATCGGTACGTGCACACACACGCACACGCCGCGCACTGCGCTCGTGCTGCCCTCCATCGGTACGTGCACACACACGCACACGCCGCGCACTGCGCTCGTGCTGCCCTCCATCGGTACGTGCACACACACGCACACGCTGCGCACTGCGCTCGTGCTGCCCTCCATCGGTACGTGCACACACACGCACACGCCGCGCACTGCGCTCGTGCTGCCCTCCATCGGTACGTGCACACACACGCACACGCACACGCACACGCCGCGCACTGCGCTCGTGCTGCCCTCCATCGGTACGTGCACACACACGCACACGCCGCGCACTGCGCTCGTGCTGCCCTCCATCGGTACGTGCACACACACGCACACGCCGCGCACTGCGCTCGTGCTGCCCTCCATCGGTACGTGCACACACACGCACACGCTGCGCACTGCGCTCGTGCTGCCCTCCATCGGTACGTGCACACACACGCACACGCCGCGCACTGCGCTCGTGCTGCCCTCCATCGGTACGTGCACACACACGCACACGCCGCGCACTGCGCTCGTGCTGCCCTCCATCGGTACGTGCACACACACGCACACGCTGCGCACTGCGCTCGTGCTGCCCTCCATCGGTACGTGCACACACACGCACACGCCGCGCACTGCGCTCGTGCTGCCCTCCATCGGTACGTGCACACACACGCACACGCCGCGCACTGCGCTCGTGCTGCCCTCCATCGGTACGTGCACACACACGCACACGCCGCGCACTGCGCTCGTGCTGCCCTCCATCGGTACGTGCACACACACGCACACGCTGCGCACTGCGCTCGTGCTGCCCTCCATCGGTACGTGCACACACACGCACACGCCGCGCACTGCGCTCGTGCTGCCCTCCATCGGTACGTGCACACACACGCACACGCCGCGCACTGCGCTCGTGCTGCCCTCCATCGGTACGTGCACACACACGCACACGCTGCGCACTGCGCTCGTGCTGCCCTCCATCGGTACGTGCACACACACGCACACGCCGCGCACTGCGCTCGTGCTGCCCTCCATCGGTACGTGCACACACACGCACACGCTGCGCACTGCGCTCGTGCTGCCCTCCATCGGTACGTGCACACACACGCACACGCCGCGCACTGCGCTCGTGCTGCCCTCCATCGGTACGTGCACACACACGCACACGCACACGCCGCGCACTGCGCTCGTGCTGCCCTCCATCGGTACGTGCACACACACGCACACGCCGCGCACTGCGCTCGTGCTGCCCTCCATCGGTACGTGCACACACACGCACACGCCGCGCACTGCGCTCGTGCTGCCCTCCATCGGTACGTGCACACACACGCACACGCCGCGCACTGCGCTCGTGCTGCCCTCCATCGGTACGTGCACACACACGCACACGCCGCGCACTGCGCTCGTGCTGCCCACCATCGGTACGTGCACACACACGCACACGCCGCGCACTGCGCTCGTGCTGCCCTCCATCGGTACGTGCACACACACGCACACGCCGCGCACTGCGCTCGTGCTGCCCTCCATCGGTACGTGCACACACACGCACACGCCGCGCACTGCGCTCGTGCTGCCCTCCATCGGTACGTGCACACACACGCACACGCCGCGCACTGCGCTCGTGCTGCCCTCCATCGGTACGTGCACACACACGCACACGCACACGCCGCGCACTGCGCTCGTGCTGCCCTCCATCGGTACGTGCACACACACGCACACGCCGCGCACTGCGCTCGTGCTGCCCTCCATCGGTACGTGCACACACACGCACACGCCGCGCACTGCGCTCGTGCTGCCCTCCATCGGTACGTGCACACACACGCACACGCACACGCCGCGCACTGCGCTCCTGCTGCCCTCCATCGGTACGTGCACACACACGCACACGCCGCGCACTGCGCTCGTGCTGCCCTCCATCGGTACGTGCACACACACGCACACGCCGCGCACTGCGCTCGTGCTGCCCACCATCGGTACGTGCACACACACGCACACGCCGCGCACTGCGCTCGTGCTGCCCTCCATCGGTACGTGCACACACACGCACACGCCGCGCACTGCGCTCGTGCTGCCCTCCATCGGTACGTGCACACACACGCACACGCCGCGCACTGCGCTCGTGCTGCCCTCCATCGGTACGTGCACACACACGCACACGCCGCGCACTGCGCTCGTGCTGCCCTCCATCGGTACGTGCACACACACGCACACGCACACGCCGCGCACTGCGCTCGTGCTGCCCTCCATCGGTACGTGCACACACACGCACACGCCGCGCACTGCGCTCGTGCTGCCCACCATCGGTACGTGCACACACACGCACACGCCGCGCACTGCGCTCGTGCTGCCCTCCATCGGTACGTGCACACACACGCACACGCCGCGCACTGCGCTCGTGCTGCCCTCCATCGGTACGTGCACACACACGCACACGCCGCGCACTGCGCTCGTGCTGCCCTCCATCGGTACGTGCACACACACGCACACGCCGCGCACTGCGCTCGTGCTGCCCTCCATCGGTACGTGCACACACACGCACACGCACACGCCGCGCACTGCGCTCGTGCTGCCCTCCATCGGTACGTGCACACACACGCACACGCCGCGCACTGCGCTCGTGCTGCCCTCCATCGGTACGTGCACACACACGCACACGCCGCGCACTGCGCTCGTGCTGCCCTCCATCGGTACGTGCACACACACGCACACGCCGCGCACTGCGCTCGTGCTGCCCTCCATCGGTACGTGCACACACACGCACACGCCGCGCACTGCGCTCGTGCTGCCCTCCATCGGTACGTGCACACACACGCACACGCCGCGCACTGCGCTCGTGCTGCCCTCCATCGGTACGTGCACACACACGCACACGCCGCGCACTGCGCTCGTGCTGCCCTCCATCGGTACGTGCACACACACGCACACGCACACGCCGCGCACTGCGCTCGTGCTGCCCTCCATCGGTACGTGCACACACACGCACACGCCGCGCACTGCGCTCGTGCTGCCCTCCATCGGTACGTGCACACACACGCACACGCCGCGCACTGCGCTCGTGCTGCCCACCATCGGTACGTGCACACACACGCACACGCCGCGCACTGCGCTCGTGCTGCCCTCCATCGGTACGTGCACACACACGCACACGCCGCGCACTGCGCTCGTGCTGCCCTCCATCGGTACGTGCACACACACGCACACGCCGCGCACTGCGCTCGTGCTGCCCTCCATCGGTACGTGCACACACACGCACACGCACACGCCGCGCACTGCGCTCGTGCTGCCCTCCATCGGTACGTGCACACACACGCACTCGCCGCGCACTGCGCTCGTGCTGCCCTCCATCGGTACGTGCACACACACGCACACGCCGCGCACTGCGCTCGTGCTGCCCTCCATCGGTACGTGCACACACACGCACACGCCGCGCACTGCGCTCGTGCTGCCCTCCATCGGTACGTGCACACACACGCACACGCCGCGCACTGCGCTCGTGCTGCCCTCCATCGGTACGTGCACACACACGCACACGCACACGCCGCGCACTGCGCTCGTGCTGCCCTCCATCGGTACGTGCACACACACGCACTCGCCGCGCACTGCGCTCGTGCTGCCCTCCATCGGTACGTGCACACACACGCACACGCCGCGCACTGCGCTCGTGCTGCCCTCCATCGGTACGTGCACACACACGCACACGCCGCGCACTGCGCTCGTGCTGCCCTCCATCGGTACGTGCACACACACGCACACGCCGCGCACTGCGCTCGTGCTGCCCTCCATCGGTACGTGCACACACACGCACACGCCGCGCACTGCGCTCGTGCTGCCCACCATCGGTACGTGCACGCGCACGCACTCACATACATTCACATGCACGCACACGCAGTATCCACATATTTCTTTTTTATTTATTAATAAGATTCATCAACAGTTGTTCAATTGTTATAAGCCACTATTATTACGATAGCCATTTCTATAATAATATGCTTTACAGTGTTCAACCACTTAGGTTACAGGTAACATTTGCGTTAAAACTTATGCTAAATATTAGGTCTCTTATGACATTTTGTTACAAATTTTGCAAAAAAGTTGTTGTGCAAGGAAATTTCTGTAAGTCATCATTACCTTCTTTGCACAGGGACGACTCAGTGGCTCACGCCACAAAAGTGAAAGCCGACTTTTTAGGATCCTTTTCTGCAACCAACTCGACCTTCAATAACGGGGGAAAAACACTGCCGACAATCCCATCGTGTGAGTGCTCTATGCCTGATGTGCGCTTCACACAGTGCTCAGAACGCAAAGCACTCGTCTCCCTGGACATCCACAAGTCGAATTGGTCTGACGGAATCCCGCCAACGTGCTCCAAAGTTGACACCGGTTCTATCGCGTCCTTTCCGGTATTCCTACTCCCTAAACGTCCCAAATTCACGGAAGACAGCTTTCGTGCACCCAATCACTAAAAAAGGTAACCGCTCTGATCTGTCCAACTACAGGCCTATCGCCATCACCTCCTTGTTCTCGAAAATAATGGAGTCCATTATTAACTGTCAGCTCATGCGGTACCTTAAAGAGCACTAGCTGATTAGTGACCGCCAGTACAGTTTCTGTCGGGATCGCTCAACTGGTGATCAGATGGGCGCAGGCGATCGAGTCCAAGGGGGAGGCTTTGGCAGTTAGTTTGAACATAGCGAAAGCCTTCGATCGGGTTTGGCACAAAGCGCTTGTTTCGAAGCTTCCTTCCTATGGGCTTCCCGAGAAATTGTGCAATTAAATCACCAGTTTTCTGGCTGATCGGAGCATCAAGATAGAACGGTGCATGCTACGATTACAAGTCTATTAACGCTGGTGTTCCACAAGGCTGCGTGCTATCATTAACGCTGTTTGTTCTGCATATCAATGATATTATGTTGTAAGCCGGTAAAATTCATTCCTATGCGGACGACAGTACTGGTGATGCTTTATACGCCGGCCGTGCAAATATTTTTCGGGAAAACGTCGCCGAGTACTGGAAAAAACTTGTGTCTGAAGTCGAGACTTTGTTGAACATAGTCTCGGATTGGAGACGACTAAATCTAGTCCAGTTCAATCCCCAGAAAATTTAATCAGTTTGCGCGTTTACCACTAAAATGAACCCTTTTGTCGTATCGCCTCAGTTTCAAGGCACTCCACTTGTTACCTCAGCCAGTATCGGAATCCTCGGTGTCGATATATCGAGTTATGTGCAGTTTCGTGGTTACTTGGAAGAGAAGCCCGAATTGGCCTTTATAAACCTAGGCATGCTCAGCAGAACGGGACAGTATTTCATGCCGGCACACCGCTTGCAATTTTACAAGGCGCAGGTTCGGCCCCAGATGGAATACTGTTCCCGTCTCTAGGCCAGAATGTAGTGTACCGAAGACAGATGATGGAGGACTTCATATATTTACAGGCGCTTACACTGGCAAATCAGCCTAACCAGCCCTACACATACTGTGGACCTGGAGAGGAGTCAAATGTGGACCTTCGCTGTCCATTGGAGATGTCCACGTTGCTGAGTGGCGAGTGCACGAGGGGGTCTGCGCCAGCGACCATAATTTGATTACATACCCGGCTACTACCAGCAGGCCGACCACGCGCGCAGCACCCGTTAGTGATCCCTCGTTTTCGTGACCGAGGGGTGGATTGGGACGGGTTGCGGGCGATTGTCAAATTGCGAAGGGGATGGTTGCACGTGGAAAAACCACAAGCCGCTCACCGACGCCAAGGCGTACCGTCCAATAACGCTCCTCCCTGTTTTGGGAAAATTATTGGAACGAGTAATTTTAAGATGTGCTCCCGCGATTAGCCGCGAGATATCCGAGTACCAGCACGAATCTCCGGGGCGGTCTACAGTAACATCGCTGCGTGTATTGCTCAGCGCGGCAAGGTATTCTCAGGCATGCTACGTGTAAGCAATCTTCGTAGATATCTCCTGCGCCTTCGACAATGCCTGGTGGCCGATGATGATGGTCAAGGCAAAAGGGGTGGATATCCACCCATCATTTATATAATGGTGTGGGACTATTTCACCTCCAGGCGTGTGGGCCTCTACATCGGGGACCGGGTAGAGTGGAAGACGTCGACCATGGTTTGTCCTCAAGGCTCCGTGCTGGGCCTAATATTGTGGAATGTGCTAATGGATGACCTGCTCCGACTCCCTCTGCACGAGGGAGTAGTTTAGTAGGGTAGTAGTTTTTGAACTTGGTGGGGAATCTATTAAGACTGTGACTAACTTTAAGGTACTCGGCGTGGTTTTAGACTCGGGACTATCGTTTGTGCAACATCAGTCTGATATATCTGAAAGAAGGACCAAGGGATTCGGCAAGATGACTCGCGTATCTACATCATCATGAGGTGTACGATACCCGAGTTTGAAACTAATCTATAGAGGAGTGTTTGTGTCCACGCTTACGTACGCGGCAGAGTGCTGGTACGAGCGTGTGAACATGTACACAGTTCGCAGCGTACTACTGAGATCGCAGCGATCCGCTCTTGTATTGTTAACCAAGGCGTACCGATCCACTAGCACGGCGGCCTTACCGGTGCTGGCTGGCGTTCTTCCTGCTGACCTGGAGGTCATCTGTGCTGGTAGGATGGGTATAGCACGTTTGACCGCGCCCAAAGAGGAGTTGAGCAGACGGAAGCGCGAAATCTGGACTGAGGTGATCGGCGCCTGGCAGGATCGATGGACGAGTGACACAAAAGGACGTGAGCTACATCGATTTTTCCCGGGCGTTGCGTTGAGACTCAGGTATACCTGCCTACCAAACCTCTCAGATTCTCACTGGACGTTGATGCTTTCGGAAGAGACTGGGCGATATGAAACTGTGTGAAATTAGTATGTGTGAGTGCGGTCTGCCTGAGGAGGATATTCACCATGTTCTATGGGAATGTCCTCTGTATGACCACCTAAGAGTGAAAATGATGGATGGACTAGTTCGTCTGGTTCAGGGACCAGTCTACTACTTGGATCTCGTCAGCGATGTGGTAAACGAAGGGCTATTGCGCGAGTTTGCGCATAGGTGGCACGATCGCAAGACAGGGAAGGATAGAAGGCTGGTAGGAGGGCCCGACGACGTAGGCGTTACAGTGCCGTCAGCCCCAGAAGGGGGATAATGACGTTAAATTTGGGGTAAGGAAGTGATTAAATATTTGTAGGGAGTCAAGAAAGTGGGAAAGAGCCACGTGCAAGTACCGCGCGTATCTCTGTGTATGTAGGTACTTCAAACCAAATGCGTTGTCACCCTTGAGGTCTAGCCTCAAGGGTGACAACGCATTTATTTATTTATTGCATGCCTTAAGCGAAAGCGCAAGGTATGTTCTACTATCGCCTAAAAATTAAGATTCCAACGTGTTATCGCATGAAATCGTATCTAGCAATCATACGAGGACATTTATATACATTTACATTTATATTTATTAATAAATGATATAAAAAGTACATTGTTAGAAATATAAATGATTGTTGAACTTATTAATATTTTTTCAAATCGATTAATTGCTATTTTTTAAATAAAAAAGGGGTTTTAGTGGTTTATGGTGTGGATTTATCAAGTCCGCAAGGCTTGTAAACACGATAACTTTTGAAAATATCAATTGTTTAACTTAATCTATTTTTTAATATCTTCATCTATCATGTGGGAAGCCACTAAATGTAAATGGCAGTGTAAGTTTGTTTTGTTTAGCTATATATATAATAAATTTTTTCGGCTGCGAAATGGTGAAAATTCGGTGTATTCGGGAGCCTTGTATGAATAAATTGTTACTAAATAGAGACAGCGTCACTCAGTTCGGCGTCAGTCGCCGTTGTGAGTGGACATCGTAACGGTTGTTTGCAGCGGCTCAAAAAGATCGCTGTACAAATACATAATATTCGAATAACCAAATTTTTTAAATAGTTGATTATAATAATAATGACAGATTTTTTTATTACAATATTCTAAATGCACATAATAAATAATAGTAGTACCTACTAAAAGTAAGTAGTATCAATTTTTTGGTCATGGGTGTCATTTTCATGGCTTTCGAGAGAGTTGAAGCCGATAGGGTTGCCGAAATGTAAATCCAAGATGGCGGCTGCAAAAGCTATAAGTTTTTTCATCATGGGAGTCATTTTCATGGTTTTCGAGGGTGGTGAAGCCGACAGTGCTGTCGAAATGTAATCCAAAATGGTGACTGCAATAGGTATCAATTTTTTCACCATGGGTGTCATTTTCATGGCTTTCGAGAGAGTTGAAGCCGATAGGGTTGCCGAAATATAAATCCAATATGGCGACTGCAATAGGTATCAATTTTTTCATCATGGGTGTCATTCTCATGGTTTTCGCGGGTGTTGAAGCCGATAGTGCTGTCGAAATGTAAATCCAAGGTGGCGGCTGCAATAGGTATCAATTTTTTCATCATGGGTGTCATTTTCATGGCTTTCGAGAGAGTTGAAGCCGATAGTGCTGTCGAAATGTAAATCCAAGATGGCGGCTGCAATAGGTATCAATTTTTTCATCATGGGTATTCTCATGGTTTTCGCGGGTGTTGAAGCCGATAGTGCTGTCGAAATGTAAATCCAAGATGACGGCTGCAATAGGTATCAATTTTTTCATCATGGGTGTCATTCTCATGGTTTTCGCGGGTGTTGAAGCCGATAGTGCTGTCGAAATGTAAATCCAAGATGACGGCTGCAATAGGTATCAATTTTTTCATCATGGGTGTCATTCTCATGGTTTTCGCGGGTGTTGAAGCCGATAGTGCTGTCGAAATGTAAATCCAAGGTGGCGGCTGCAATAGGTATCAATTTTTTCATCATGGGTGTCATTTTCATGGCTTTCGAGAGAGTTGAAGCCGATAGGGTTGTCGAAATGTAAATCCAAGATGGCGGCTGCAATAGGTATCAATTTTTTCATCATGGGTGTCATTCTCATGGTTTTCGCGGGTGTTGTAGCCGATAGTGCTGTCGAAATGTAAATCCAAGATGGCGGCTGCAATAGGTATCAATTTTTTCATCATGGGTGTCATTCTCATGGTTTTCGCGGGTGTTGAAGCCGATAGTGCTGTCGAAATGTAAATCCAAGGTGGCGGCTGCAATAGGTATCAATTTTTTCATCATGGGTGTCATTTTCATGGCTTTCGAGAGAGTTGAAGCCGATAGGGTTGTCGAAATGTAAATCCAAGATGGCGGCTGCAATAGGTATCAATTTTTCATCATGGGTGTCATTCTCATGGTTTTCGCGGGTGTTGAAGCCGATAGTGCTGTCGAAATGTAAATCCAAGATGACGGCTGCAATAGGTATCAATTTTTTCATCATGGGTGTCATTCTCATGGTTTTCGCGGGTGTTAAAGCCGATAGTGCTGTCGAAATGTAAATCCAAGGTGGCGCCTGCAATAGGTATCAATTTTTTCATCATGGGTGTCATTTTCATGGGTTTCGAGTGTTGAAGCCGATAGTGCTATCGAAATGTATTTAAACTACTTTTAAAAATTCCATATAATCATGTTATACGTAATTTTTTTAATGCGCTTAGGGCATGCTCAATTGGATTTACCAATATTTTTTACATATGTATATACAATTTTCAGACACAATTCACTACACATTTATTTATATTCTATTTGTGTAGTTTATTACTTATAATTGTTATTATTTTATTGATAGTTTTTATAAATAATTTAAATTATAAATAAAAGTAAAACAATACAAATAAATAATAACAATCTATAATGATATATGAAGAGAAAACTTCTAACCCTTTTTCAAGCACACTGCGCGCACGAACACAGGGGAGTTTATGATTTGGCATAGTTATAGTTTATATGAAGGAACACATAATTATAGTTGCTATATCGTGTCTGTTTTATATATAGTACTTTGTTTTACCTTGTTATACCTTGCTTATCTCAATAATCTCAGTATTTCATTAAAAATTGATAGTTTGATGTTTTTATGATTTGATAGTAATCTTAATGAAAAATATTGTAAGGAAAGTAATATTTATGAAAGGCAACAGTGCTGCTGTTGTTAAAAATAACCTTTGTTCTACTGGTAACGTGACATTCCATCTTCGTCCTCAGTCCTCAGGGGTGCCAATGCATCTGCATTTTGTTTCTTAATTGAGGATAAATGTAGATGTCTATAGGCCACAGCATCCACTTACCATCCGGTGGACTGTGTGCTCGTTTGTCATCTTTATTCTATAAAAAAAAAGAAATTGTTCCGACTGGGCTGCTTACGAACTTTGATGATTTGATGACCTGTAGTTTTGTCTGTAGGTTTCGGCTCGGTGTACATGAAGTTGTGGACAGCGTTGTGCAGCATGGCAAAGGAGCCACACCCACAAATCTCGCAGATGGCGTCTGACATCATCAATTACATATCCAACCAGGTACACATCTTTTATTGTGAATATCGTTTTGTCATAAGACACTAAAAAGGGACAAAGACTTGGTATTTATTTTATCACGGAATGAATAATTTCACTGTAGCATGTCTGTGACAGTGACAAAAATCAAATGAAAGAACTGCTAGAACAGCCTCTGTAACCTTTGAAAGTTCAAAATATTCTACACTGTTACAATCCTCTCTGGAAACACTTTATAATACCGCAATTGCCTACCTGTTACTCAGGAGTGGTTTATTTACAGCAATATATTTTGAATTGTACCTGTTCATGATTGAGAAAAGTGATGGTAGCCTAGGTTGATTAGACTATCAAGTACCCTCATTCCCCCTTTACATCGGTACAGCAAAGCACTTAAGAGGCTGGGTAAATTAAACGCAATAATATCCGGTAAAATTAGTGTTTAAAATGTTTTATAAAACACTCAATCAATTTATTAATGACAAAATTCTATTAAGGTAAGGTATTTAAAATTATAGCAGTTACAGAAAATGCTCAAGTAATTAACGATAGCAGCTATTTTGCTGGTACAGGTAATTATTGTTGCCATCGAACAACAGTACACCCAATGTTGTTTCGTTTTGAAGATTAAGACATAACCCGTATAAATACAGGCTGTGAGGCATTTCATCTTAGTTGTTGCCAGTGTTGCACGAGCTGTTAGCTTTCTCGTTTGTTATACACATTAGTATAGAAAGTTGTTTCTTTGAATTGAATGTGATTTCATCTCGTAGGTGGACAATGTAAGCCGAGAAACTGAGATGATACGAAGCAGCAGCGGCTCCAGCTCCTTGCCACCTTCCCCCAACACGAGGCCCGCCCCGCTCAGTTCGCACGGGGACACGCGAACTTTGCCCATCATGGGTACGTAGACACGCACGCTCACACAGTTGTCCATTATAGGTACGTACACACTCGCACACACACACACACACACACACACACACATATACACACACGCGTACATGTGTACACACACATGGTGCCCATATGCAACTCTAATGCAACATAGTCAAATTATATGTACTCACGCATATACAGGGTTATTTTGTAATTACCGACCAAATATGCAGAGAAGGTTCAGTATAAGTAATATAGGCAAATGGTGAAGAAAATTAATTAAAAAAATTTAATTTAAACTTTTTTTTCTAAATATTTCTAACGATATTTTCTTTAGGAAATATGTATCATTACGACCATCCCAAAACGTTTACATATAATAATTTAGCTCGACATATTAAGGCGCAGGTTGAGCAAAATGTCGCGCAAGTCGTTATTTGTGCTGTTTTTAGGAGCTATCTACTTTTTATTTAAAAGATATATCAACAAATAAAAAACACATTATATTTGTACATAATCTTGACTCCATAAAAGCTATATCCAATTTTTTTTTAAAGGAATAAATATTAATATAATCTCCTTACAACGAAACCACATAAATGTGAAATTATTATTGATAACATGCATCTCCTCGTAAAGTAAGTATTATTTTATTTTGCGATTTACACCAATGGATAGGCAATTTATTAATGAATATTTCTATAGTAAATTTTTTTTCAAAAGACCAAAATTTGATTTTATTAAGAATTTATTTTAAAATCTGGGCATATTCACTGCTCACGGGCTTGCTGAAGTCAGTGAGCCCTGAGCTCTTCGACGCGAAGCTCGTGTCGTTAGAGCGTCGACCAGCACATACACTCACGTCATATTAGTCGATAATAATATTACTTATTAGGTTATTTATAGGTAGTATTATTTGTTTGTTTTGGGTATAATTTTTCGTATTAGTTATATATATATATTTGTTGTGTTTTTTACTGCGCGATGAAGCTTTTTGCGTGTATTTTCTTTGAAGTAAATGCAAATAAAAAAATGAAGCACCATTAGCATGTAAGGTTCGAATCCATAATTAAAATTTCGACAAATATTATAATTTACACTATAAAAGGCTAATTCAATATTATCACCCAACCACAATATCTTATTAGGTATAGTACCGCCTCGTTGGTCTAGTGGTTGTAGTAGTGCGAGTGCTGATCATGAGGTCTCGGTTTTGAATCCCGGGTCTTGTCAAAGAGTCAGTTATGAGTTTTTGGCCCGTTTTTGTTTTTATTTATTGCGTGTTTATTCTTCTTTTTCAAAAAAAAAAATTGAGTACATAAGATGTTCTATACGCCGAATGTCAGAGAGAAAAGCTAGTACATCTTTTGCTAAACTTTAAAATCTAAAACCAATTTTAAAACAGACGAATTGATCATAACTCCCTTAGCTATAAAATAAGTTATGATCTAATTAATGGTATTTATTCCAGTTTATGGCAGCTCTGATTTATATTACGTGGCTGAAATTAGGTACATCTTATTAGGTACGTCAAACCAAATAACAGCCGGGCGGCTGACATTATGCACTCCATACATTTCTTATATTATCTAATTACAGTCCCATTAATTTCCACTAAAAGAAAATAAATAAGTTGTAAATTCAAACAAAAATAACTGCATTACTATGTCTATAGTCATATTCATACAAATCAAAAAGCCTATATATGAGATAATGTAAAGTAAGCATAATTTTACCGGGATCATAACTTGTCAAATAATTAGGAAAATGATCGTTTTTCGTTGCGTACCTGTTTTGATTTTAACACTGTTAGGTTTAAAACTGCGAGGTAATATTTGAATAAATATAGTTTCCTCTGGGTACAAAGAATTTTTTAGATGAAAATATTTGTAGTTAAGACTACTAGAAATCTTATTTATGGAGTAAAAAGGCGAAAAGACTGCAATTAGGGGCATGACTGGTATTAGGGGCTTCTACCCTAATTCGGTAAAAAGTATCTAAGTAGGTATTAATATACCTACTTTTTACTATAAACTAAAATTTTTTTAAACTAAATTTAACTAAAAAAACTAAAGTGACCATTTATTTTTTAACTCAAAACAGGACATGGGTTTATTTACACTCTAAAAACTATAACTTTACACAATTAGTGTTCAATATAAAATTATATTCGGTATAGACGGTAATTATTAAATGCAACATATTTTTTTAATTATTAATTACATTTGTCAGTGGATTAAATTTGCTTTAATAAAGTTGGTGATAATTTTAAATAAGAATAAAATTCGCTTAAGTTTTTTTATTGTTACCTTTGTTAACAACATCGCCTTTAGAACTGGAACCGTAAGTGTTTCTTTCAGACGTCCACAATTTGTTCAAAATAAAAAAAATATTCTTTCTACTGGAGCATTTGTACCAGGGAGACATAAAATATATTCGATTAAAAAAAATTATGTTGAAGATTGTTGACTTTGAATACTTCCATCCAACGAGTTACGGGACAATTTTGTGTCCCGGAGCTTTGTTTGGGGACAATGGGACAGGTGACTGAGAAAAGGGACAGTCCCGTTCCAAACGGGACGTATGGTCACTTTAGCTATAAACCGGCGACGGCTCCGTGGCGCACTGGCTTAGCAATCAGTTGCTGCACTGGGGGCCGCGGGTTCGAATCCCGCACGGAACAAGTATTTGTATGGCCTACAAATAATTGTTCCGGGTCTGGATGTTTGTCCTTGTGCAATTTATGTTTGTAAACTGCCTCCACGACTCTCATTCTATATTACTCTCACTCTGCGAAACATCCTATTTATTTATTTATTCTTTATTGCACCAAATATTTGTACAAAAGGCGAGCTATCTATCTATTTACCTATAGTGAGTAGGTATCTTTTAAACTCACAATTTTCAATGCTTCATTTTTAATATATAATTAATTATAAAATTTCATAATTAGATAATATTATATGAGAATACATAACTCTAATATAATGCAACTAATATACCGAATAAAAAATTTGAGATACATTTATCGTTGTTCGCTGTGTGTATTTCCATAAAATAGTTTATTGATGTTGAAAAAATACTACGTTCTTACAGTAGGTGGCGCCTTACATATTTCTTACGTGATATTATATTGTAGCGAGTCGGCGCGGCACACCAAATGCTCAAGGTCGTTCGCATGGAGTAGCCCCTTAATCACTACGCGATCATTGTTTATTGATTATATGTTGTTTAAAATGTATTCTAATCAGTTTTTTGTGTTAAATGAATGCTAAATATAAAAGAATGATTCACTATTAACACGTTGATAGCAATTTATAAACGAAATATCTGTTGAGATGTGTCTAGAAATTATTAAAACCTATTTTTATTTATTTATTTACTTATTTATTCAAATTTATATTGGGTAAACATATATGTATGGGTGTATATTGAATATATAAGATATTATTGATATTGGTGTAATTTTAAAGGGAATATCATGTACTATTATAATATAAAATAATTGTCTCCAGTAAGTATTGTACTTTTCTTGTAAAACTCGAAATAAAAAATAAATACGATTTTTTTTTGATATTTTCATTTTTAAGCTATATTTTCAGCCTTTATTTTTAATTTGACTAATTTACTTTTAACAAAATTAAATTATAAATTCTTTGAGTCTTTTGAGAATATTTTTATTTGAATGTAGCTACAGTAGTTTTTCAGTAGTAATCGTTTTTGTTAAGACAGTCTCGCGCGGTTGTAAAAAATAGTGGTTAGGTCAGGCGAGAACCACTCGCACGGGGTGGAAGGTTTTTGTACAGATAAAATTTACTTTCACAGATGTCAAATTTCATATAGCACCATCTATAATTGTTTACTATATTAATAACAGGTATCTTTTGCGCTGTCCACGTTTTAACCGAAAGATGTCGTTTGGTGAATAAGGTGAGGCAATAATTGTTTTTAGGGACTGTAGTCACCGTGGACCGTTGAGTAGTTATGGAAGTAAATAGTTAGCAAAAGCTCCGTGCATTGACTCGTGCACACACGAGCGCGCGCTGTTGTTGCCCATAAATCACATTCAATTTAGGATATTTTCAAATAAATGTAGAAATATGATTTACGCGTATTTTTAAAAACTGCAAAAAGTGTATATCGCTATTTATATTATGACCTTAATTATTAAATTTAGCTAGTCTTTGAAAACTAACCCTGTATAATTATATAATTTTACTTGCCTTTTATGTCGATGACATGGTAAAAATAAATTATTATTCATCATTAATAAATACATTTTGTATGTGCAGGTCATCGGCGAGGCAAGTCCGGCCTCCCTCATACGATATCGGAGGACTCAGTAGCGCACCGTGATCGCGAGCGTGACTCTACTTCTTCTAACTCTAGTGAGTATATTTTTTGTATAAAGCATAAATATGCTTTATTGTTATCATCTTAAATAAAAGCGTAAACTTAAGACTTCCAAATGGCAGGTCTTTTGAGTCTTTTGACATTCTCTCCCAGTCAACCCCAGACGAAAAGAAATATCATGGTAAGTGCAAGAGGATATTTTTTTTAGCAATAAAATTAAGATTACAGCGGTAATAATAATCACAGATTACCAAATATTATTAGAATAAAAATCACACATACTCAATAAATATGTATATGTACATATCATATAACATCTTTAAATATATTACTTTTACTTTACTATCGGAGAATGTTTTTTTTTATATAGAATATATGTGGCAAACGAGCATACAGTCCTGTAATGGTGGTTAATGAAGGAGACGTGTTGCTTCATCTAGATCTTTAATTATACTACTTGAACTTATTCTCCCTTAACACATATATACTGTCGTGAGGGCTACACTACAGTCCACCCGATGTTAAATGAATGTTGTGGCCCATAAACCTCAATTAAAAATCAAAATGTATATGCGATGTCACTTTTGGAGACTAAAATGGAATGCCTCGTTTCCAGTAAAGTGTCATTTCACGCTGGTATTCTTTGAAAGCGTTGTCCTACCCCGGTGGAGCTGCTATATTATAGTTGTAGCCATTTGTGCTACGACTATAATATAGCTGTAGCGTGGCTCTAACACGTATAATGTTATTTATGGGCGCTATATTGGTGAGTTCCATTAGTTTTGATTTGGGTGTGAACAGGTCAAACAACAAAGAAGGCGATAGTGAGCACTGAGTTCGTGGAGTGGGCGACGGCGCAGTTCTCGCGGGGTGAGTGCGGCCCGGCTGCGGGCGAGGGAGAGGGCGGGAGCGAGCAGGACAGCGAGAGCCGCGCGCATCATGAGCGCGTGTGGCGCCGAGCGCGCAATCGTAGTCTTCGCCGCGCCGCCAGAGGTATGCACGCACACGTACACACGCACACGCACGCACGCACGTAAACATGCGCACACACGTACCATACAATTATTACGGCTGGCCTATTTCAAAACTAAAAAAGTGACGTTAAAAATCCCCTCCTCAGGGATTGAATTTTCTTAAAAGGAGTACACATTCAAAATTTTAAGATAATTTTTGATTTTAAAATAATTTGGCGATGTAAGAATATCCACTACCCCATATTATCCCGTGGGTATCGCAAGAGGCGACAGAGGGAAATAAACCGGGAGATGGACTGCAGCGTCCTTCCTAATAACGACTTAAAATAAAAACTGCGGTTGCTAAACCGCTTGCTGAGCCTGGCAATTATGGCACATATCCCCTATGAGGCAATCAATGTATGAGGTTCAGTAAACGTTCAGCGGTGGAGCTTAGTAGGCTATAACGGTAAAATAGTTTTAGTTGATTTATTGTTGGTTTGTTGGATGAGTTTTATAAGGTGTGCGGTATGCCGTAGCGCTGCGAGGCGCGGGCGGGGGGTGCGGGTGCGTGCGGCTGGACACGCAGAGCTTCCACTCGCGCTGCGCGCTGCCGCCCGCCGTCGTGCGCTTCCACCCCTACGAGCAGCACCTCGCCGTCGCTTTCAAGGACAACTTCGGGTAACACCTCACACGTCCACATATGCCCTACAGATATAAATTATATTGTCCTGTCATCGATAAACATCTATCATCTATCAAACTTCGAAGCGCCTACATACTTTCATCAAATAATTTTAATTTGCCTTAAAAACTTACTCGATTTTGCATTTTAATTTGGACTTATTGTTTTGTATTTTAAAAACACACATATAATATGATTATTTGCGTAATATGTTTATGCATAAGCAGTCTTAGAGTGGTGCATGCATATTTTTGCCCCTTGCTTTTGTATATTTTTCGAAATGTGTGTAAAATGCGTGTATCAAATAAATAGTTCTTTCTTTACATCTGTGGATACGCACACACCTGTGCACTATAATCTTGTCCTGCTCAAACGACTATTCTTTGTTAGGATTAGGTTAGGTTTTAAAATTAATTTCATTAATTGGATTATAGTTTTAAAATGCGGTAAAAAGTAGTACAGTTCTTGTAATTTTCTAAATCTGGCGGACTTTACTCGTAATCGAACGTGTATATAATGTACATGGATATAGTGTGTGTGTTTGACCTTGCGAGTGTGTCGTCACTAATCATACCCGCTTTTGGTATCACGCACACTTTTACACATTTACAAATACGTGCTTACTAGAAGTAAAGCCCGCTCGACTTCATGAATTACAAGAACTACAACATACGAAATGGCCATCCTAGTATGGGTAGGTATGAAAAAAATTCTGAGTTGGTGAGAGACATTTGAAATGTGTAATTGCAGGATCTGGGACTGGGGCACTGCGGCAAAAATCTGTGCGGGCGCGTGGCGTCGGTCGTGGGGACGCATCACCGCGCTGGCCTACCTCAACGCGCACGAGCGTGCGCTGCTCGCTGTCGCCTCGCACACCGGCAACCTCGCCATCTACAGGTGAGCGAGCGAGACAGAGAGAGAGAGCGAGTCGCAGCTCTCAGTGTGCAGCAGGACCAGACTTCTGTCGTGGGGGCGCATCACCGCGCTGGCCTACCTCAACGCGCATGAGCGTGCGCTGCTCGCTGTCGCCTCGCACACCGGCAACCTCGCCATCTACAGGTGAGCGAGCGAGACAGAGAGAGAGAGCGAGTCGCAGCTCTCAGTGTGCAGCAGGACCAGACTTCTGTCGTGGGGGCGCATCACCGCGCTGGCCTACCTCAACGCGCACGAGCGTGCGCTGCTCGCTGTCGCCTCGCACACCGGCAACCTCGCCATCTACAGGTGAGCGAGCGAGACAGAGAGAGAGAGCGAGTCGCAGCTCTCAGTGTGCAGCAGGACCAGACTTCTGTCGTGGGGGCGCATCACCGCGCTGGCCTACCTCAACGCGCACGAGCGTGCGCTGCTCGCTGTCGCCTCGCACACCGGCAACCTCGCCATCTACAGGTGAGCGAGCGAGACAGAGAGAGAGAGCGAGTCGCAGCTCTCAGTGTGCAGCAGGACCAGACTTCTGTCGTGGGGGCGCATCACCGCGCTGGCCTACCTCAACGCGCACGAGCGTGTGCTGCTCGCTGTCGTCTCGCACACCGGCAAACTCGCTATCTACAGGTGAGCGAGCGAGACAGCGAGAGAGAGCGAGCGAGCGAATCGCAACTCTTTGTGTACAGCGGGACCAAAAACTTCTATATATCTGTATGTATGTGCTCTGCAGTTAATAAATTGCGCACTAAGTTACACTCAAGTTACCTAACTTCTTTAGTCGACTGTTAGCGGACGAGAACGCTAGTTTTAACCGCGAACGTTATTTTCGACAATTTTAGACTGATTTTGTTTATAGTGACTTATGAACGCTGTCATTATTTATGTGCGCGTTTTGTCAACGTGATTTGAAGTTTATTTCAGATTAGTATGTAACTTTATTTCGTATTGGCCTAAAACAGTAACTGTCCTAAATAATACTACAATTACATGGCATATACTGTGCCGGCTACCTGCCCGAGCGGTCCACTGCTGTAATACAGTTTTTTCCCAAATTGCCGATCTAGTAGTACGCACGAAGTCTTTGGTCTAATTTGAATAAAAGAACGTTTCGTTATAAATTAACTTTCTGTACTTATTTGTGTGAGTTAGGTTTTATAAGTTACAAGTAACCAAATAGTTCACTTGATGCTGAGTGGCTATAGCCAGTAACAGGTGTAATTTCAAATTGTGGCATATGACTACGACAATGTTTCTCTTTACTAGAAATAGTTGCAAGAGATATCCTGATAAGAATAGTGGGAGGAAGGTGCAGGAAAAAGCATTCTTATTAAAAAATATATATAGAAATTATTAATTGTATATGGTTAAGTAGTAACTGTTGGGGAAAAATTGTTTGTAAATTTTTTGTTGCCTTTTAGAGCGGTAGTGATTTGTGGAAGGGGGAAGCTTAGCTTCCTTGATTAAAAAAAAGCTTTGTTTTAATTTTGAATGAAAATATATTGACTTTTACGTTGAGTGGCCGCGTATAATATATAGGTTTATAGTGGCGACGTAAAAAAATCTAGTATCCTACATTGTGTCGTAGATGTTAAAAGGTGACAGAGGACAACGGCAACAAGAGATACCATCTCTTATAACCATTACCCTTACAGCTTATCAAATTTCACTGCTGAACATAGGACTTCGTCGTGGATTGCCTCATAGGGGGGATTCGACAATAGTCGAATGGCGGATAAGTCAGAATTTCTATAAGCGGAACAAGGATTTTAATAATCCTCTATTATGTGAGTTGCGGAATCAATTAAACTAAATAAGCTCTGTCTACATCAACAAAAGTGATGACGTTTTATCTATTTACATTTGTACTATAAATGGCTATTTAGTTTTTTCTAATAAATTGGTTTCAAAAATAAGTAATAGTATTTCAGTGTGTACATTGTGGTAAATACACGAGCTTTTGAGTTGAGATTTCACGGGCTGCCATTAGGTTAGTGTCGTTAATGAATGTCGTAATCGTAAATGAGTACATGTGTATGGTTGTTGTGGCAGGCCGTCGGGCAGCGGCAGCGGCGTGGCGCCCGCGCTGGCGGCGGCGTGGCGCGCGCTGCCCGTGCGCCCCGCCGCCGACTACCGCCCGCCGCCCGCGCAGCCCATATACAGTCAGTATGCACGCACCTACACGTGCACACGTACACACGCACTACACACGCACACACGCACCTACACATGCGCAGCGGCGTGGCGCGCGCTGCCCGTGCGCCCCGCCGCCGACTACCGCCCGCCGCCCGCGCAGCCCATATACAGTCAGTATGCACGCACCTACACGTGCACACGTACACACGCACTACACACGCACACACGCACCTACACATGCGCAGCGGCGTGGCGCGCGCTGCCCGTGCGCCCCGCCGCCGACTACCGCCCGCCGCCCGCGCAGCCCATATACAGTCAGTATGCACGCACCTACACGTGCACACGTACACACGCACTACACACGCACACACGCACCTACACATGCGCAGCGGCGTGGCGCGCGCTGCCCGTGCGCCCCGCCGCCGACTACCGCCCGCCGCCCGCGCAGCCCATATACAGTCAGTATGCACGCACCTACACGTGCACACGTACACACGCACTACACACGCACACACGCACCTACACATGCGCAGCGGCGTGGCGCGCGCTGCCCGTGCGCCCCGCCGCCGACTACCGCCCGCCGCCCGCGCAGCCCATATACAGTCAGTATGCACGCACCTACACGTGCACACGTACACACGCACTACACACGCACACACGCACCTACACATGCGCAGCGGCGTGGCGCGCGCTGCCCGTGCGCCCCGCCGCCGACTACCGCCCGCCGCCCGCGCAGCCCATATACAGTCAGTATGCACGCACCTACACGTGCACACGTACACACGCACTACACACGCACACACGCACCTACACATGCGCAGCGGCGTGGCGCGCGCTGCCCGTGCGCCCCGCCGCCGACTACCGCCCGCCGCCCGCGCAGCCCATATACAGTCAGTATGCACGCACCTACACGTGCACACGTACACACGCACTACACACGCACACACGCACCTACACATGCGCAGCGGCGTGGCGCGCGCTGCCCGTGCGCCCCGCCGCCGACTACCGCCCGCCGCCCGCGCAGCCCATATACAGTCAGTATGCACGCACCTACACGTGCACACGTACACACGCACTACACACGCACACACGCACCTACACATGCGCAGCGGCGTGGCGCGCGCTGCCCGTGCGCCCCGCCGCCGACTACCGCCCGCCGCCCGCGCAGCCCATATACAGTCAGTATGCACGCACCTACACGTGCACACGTACACACGCACTACACACGCACACACGCACCTACACATGCGCAGCGGCGTGGCGCGCGCTGCCCGTGCGCCCCGCCGCCGACTACCGCCCGCCGCCCGCGCAGCCCATATACAGTCAGTATGCACGCACCTACACGTGCACACGTACACACGCACTACACACGCACACACGCACCTACACATGCGCAGCGGCGTGGCGCGCGCTGCCCGTGCGCCCCGCCGCCGACTACCGCCCGCCGCCCGCGCAGCCCATATACAGTCAGTATGCACGCACCTACACGTGCACACGTACACACGCACTACACACGCACACACGCACCTACACATGCGCAGCGGCGTGGCGCGCGCTGCCCGTGCGCCCCGCCGCCGACTACCGCCCGCCGCCCGCGCAGCCCATATACAGTCAGTATGCACGCACCTACACGTGCACACGTACACACGCACTACACACGCACACACGCACCTACACATGCGCAGCGGCGTGGCGCGCGCTGCCCGTGCGCCCCGCCGCCGACTACCGCCCGCCGCCCGCGCAGCCCATATACAGTCAGTATGCACGCACCTACACGTGCACACGTACACACGCACTACACACGCACACACGCACCTACACATGCGCAGCGGCGTGGCGCGCGCTGCCCGTGCGCCCCGCCGCCGACTACCGCCCGCCGCCCGCGCAGCCCATATACAGTCAGTATGCACGCACCTACACGTGCACACGTACACACGCACTACACACGCACACACGCACCTACACATGCGCAGCGGCGTGGCGCGCGCTGCCCGTGCGCCCCGCCGCCGACTACCGCCCGCCGCCCGCGCAGCCCATATACAGTCAGTATGCACGCACCTACACGTGCACACGTACACACGCACTACACACGCACACACGCACCTACACATGCGCAGCGGCGTGGCGCGCGCTGCCCGTGCGCCCCGCCGCCGACTACCGCCCGCCGCCCGCGCAGCCCATATACAGTCAGTATGCACGCACCTACACGTGCACACGTACACACGCACTACACACGCACACACGCACCTACACATGCGCAGCGGCGTGGCGCGCGCTGCCCGTGCGCCCCGCCGCCGACTACCGCCCGCCGCCCGCGCAGCCCATATACAGTCAGTATGCACGCACCTACACGTGCACACGTAACACACGCACTACACACGCACACACGCACCTACACATGCGCAGCGGCGTGGCGCGCGCTGCCCGTGCGCCCCGCCGCCGACTACCGCCCGCCGCCCGCGCAGCCCATATACAGTCAGTATACACGCACCTACACGTGCACACGTAACACACGCACTACACACGCACACACGCACCTACACATGCGCAGCGGCGTGGCGCGCGCTGCCCGTGCGCCCCGCCGCCGACTACCGCCCGCCGCCCGCGCAGCCCATATACAGTCAGTATACACGCACCTACACGTGCACACGTAACACACGCACTACACACGCACACACGCACCTACACATGCGCAGCGGCGTGGCGCGCGCTGCCCGTGCGCCCCGCCGCCGACTACCGCCCGCCGCCCGCGCAGCCCATATACAGTCAGTATGCACGCACCTACACGTGCACACGTACACACGCACTACACACGCACACACGCACTTACACATGCACACGTACACACGTACACACGCACTTACACATGCACACGTACACACGCACCTACCCACCCACACACGCACTTACACATGCACACGTACACACGCACCTACACACGCACACACGCACCTACAGACACATTTTTATGTGAACAGCGAAGCTGCGGCTATATTATAATTGTAGTAAAAGTGAGTCGACTCGACCGGAATAAGACCACTGAGACGCTCTTTTTAATGGAAACGAAGATCCTTCTTAGTCGACAGGGGTGACAACGCATCTGCATTTTTACTCTTAATCGAGGATAAATGTAGATGTTTATCCACAAATCCTTTTACCATTAGGTGAACTGTGTGCGCGTTTGTCACCCTTATTCTATAAAAAAACACACAATACAAAAACAAACTAAATTAATTTTATTATTACGTCGTATAATGTAAAATAATGGAAGATTCCAAGTCATGACTTCCAATAAGTGATGGTTTGGTGAAATAACCATCTCGTTTTTTTTTACTATTCTAAGTCGATGCTTAACTTCTATCCCATTTTAATGTTAAGTGCTTTTCACTCTTTGATTTAAATGGTTCGTTAACACCTAACGTAAAACGCCCAGATTGGCAAATAAAAAAAGTATATACTAAGGCATCTTTAATTTATTATATGACATGTAATAAACAACTTGAATATAAAAAATATAAATAAATTAAATAATCCGTGAACCATTGCAAAATTATATCAATTAATACTGTCAATACACATAATTACAAATACACCTGCATGCATTTGTAATTATGTATGTTGACAGTAATTTTATTACTTTTAAAATATCCTAAAATCGATCGTGGCGACGGGAGATAAAGGTTACTTTCCAACAACGAATAAATGACGAAATCTGTTAACGAATCGATTTAGCACAGAAAAATGTTTCCCGTCAATAAATAGCGCTAATGACGTCATAGTACGTATAAAAAATTACTATTTAAATCTATGTATGTGTGGTTTTAATATTCAATATTAATATAGTAATATGTAACAACTACTAACATGATTAAATAATAAAACTAATTATAATCTATACATTCATATAAAGAAAATTGAATTGTTTGTCTGTAACATCGAAGTAACTGCCTTTTATCCAACTCAACAATATGGTCAGGATTATGAATAACCACTTGTAACATCTTCGCATGAATATTTGTCTGTCCGTCCGGGCTAATCTTCGGAATGGCTGAACCGATTGTGATAAAACTTCACAAACAGATAGAGAGAAATGACAGGAGTGATCAAAGCTATATTTAATCCGAGAAACTGAAGATTTTTTTTTTCTAAAATGGAAAAATTGATAAAATAAGTAGTCATTGATTTTAAACAATCTAAATGATGCCACTTTAATAGATCCCACTCAAGAGAAGCTGGGCCGGGTCGCTAGTTTACGATTAAGTCCTTAATGTCTTAAAAAATATAAAAGCATATATTTTTAACGCCATAGATGTCTTTAAAAATAATGAAGAAATAATTACTATTTTGAATAATTATAATAATTCGTATGTACAAAATACTACGTTCAATGATAATTTGTAAATTATACATGTTTAAATTCACTTAAACAAATATTTGCGATAGACTTGCTAAGAGATACAATCAGTAATGCAATAATGATTTCTAGTTCAATTCTCTTTTAACATAATTAAAATAATTTCTATTAACACAACGACGTTATAGAAGCGGTAATTTGTCTTAGGTACATTTAACAGAAAATAAATTAGACCCCAAAAGTCAACCTTGTGGTAACCTCTTATCACTATGATTCATAAAAATTATTTCAAACGTAATTGACGTAATTTTAAAATTATTTGAAGAACAACCATGTAACAGGTCTAGCGCAGCTGGTGTCGGAACAGTTCATCTCGGGTGAAGAGCGGCAAGCCACCATCAAGACAAAACAGTCCGACCCCAATCGTGAGTCACACACCATTTCATGCACTCCTAGTAAAATGTTGTAACCTCTTAGCACTGTCACTTTATTTCTTATTAAAATTACATTGCTGCACAATTTTTAAATTGAAATTAATGTAGTTAAAGTAGTGCACGCATGCTTACTAAATTTTAAAACCAAATAGTTCACTTGATGCTGAATTTCTTTGACATTCTCCAACTCTTACTATATTTTAAGAAAGTTTACTTTTACGCATTCCTATGGTTCTATGCAAGAATAATAAAAAGAGATAGAATGAGAATTACCAAAATCTACCTGAAATTTATCATTGCCAATCCACATACCAACCATCAACTGCATGAAACCTAGTATAGTGCTGTGATAGTTCCAGAAGTTAAAAAAAAACCTAAGTCCAGCCTATTGAGACTGGCAATCTCACAGACAGGTTCACGGAAGAAAAATGTAATTATTGTTAAGAGCACAAATATAAATGCTCCTCTCTAAAAAAAAAAATCCCCAACCGGCAAACTGATCTCAAAATTTTGCAAGAACTAGTACGGCCGCATTTATCCACCTCTCCTATACTCACAAATACTTGTTTTAGTTTAGAATATACACTACCGCTGCCTCTTAACATTATAGTACAGTGTCAACGTCCGTCAAAAGGAAGGTAGCAGTGAAGTTGATCAAATATTTAGAAACATACAAAGTGACCGTTAATATTTAACCATCCAAAGTAGGCAAATTCTTGTGATCACCAATCTTGCTCAAATATATCGGAACATATACAGCGACAAAATATATGGTTTCAGTCAAACGGTCCATAATAAAGTAACAAACAAAACTTCAATTACAGCGAAGCCGCTAAAGTATTCAAAAATGCGGGACACAATATGAAATATAACTGTATCTTAATACAGTTATATTTCATAGGGTGCAATTTGCTTTACACTAACTTATTTATACATTTTACTTTGTGGCATTCCTTGGGGCCTATGTTCAGCAGTGGACTTATGAAGGACTGTAATGATGATGATGACATTTTACTTCATATTAAATTATTAATGGTTCTTTCAGTAATATCATTTCGCTTACCCTTACTACCGCATATTAAATAATACAATACAATACAATAACTTTATTTCAGGCATCAAGGACTTAAAAATTAAGAACATTGGCCCATAGCAATATATACTTTAACCTAAATATATATATATATATATATATATATATATATATATATATATATATATATATATATATATATATATATAAAATATAGACATAAGTCCCTGTTTCGGCAAAACACTACTTCTGAGGGCCAGAAATCGGGAGCGAGGAATATCTCTTGTGTTTTGCAGGAACCTCCAGTACGTAGGACTTGAAGTTCGTTGAAAATACTATGTAACCCTTACTTCGAACGTGACGTCATTGACATATTTTGTCCAGTTTATTATTTGAAAATATTTTTTATTGATGGTTGTATATGAAATTATTTTATCTCAGTGTTGTAAGTTGATTAGCTTTCCTATGCTTTATTTGCTTGGAATAATATAAAAATTTAAATCATATATTATTTTATACTTATTATTGTGTAAACTTACCATTTTGAATTTTGATAATTATTTTTTTCTGGCAACAAAAAGACTCAAAAAGTAAGAGAATTCCATCCCTATGATATCGGTATAAAATTTCTTTTCATGAAGTGTTCCACATTTTTTAATACTTTGGCTGCTGGATACCATTGGCGTTCTGTTTGTTACTATAATGTTGAACGGTTTAATGAACTCGTACGTGCATTAGATGTTGAATGTGTTTCCGATATATTTGAGAAAGATTGATGTTCTCAATAATTTAGCTACTATGTATGGTTGGATATTAATGATGACTTTGACTGTTTCAAAATATTTGAACACTTTGACTGCTCCCTTATATCTGACGCTGACTGTACATCATTGCATGCCGCAATTGCATGCACCTTTTCTACTACTGGTATAGGGTTTCTTTAATACTCAGTCACTAATAATTAGTTAATTATAATGCCATTAACAACATTTCATGCCGATTATATATTTTTCATAGCATCTTAATCATAATTATTATTGTGTTATTATACTAAATTTATGTATATTTTTGGCTATGCCCTTTTATTAACAAAAGCTTACTTAAAAATAATTAATAGATGTTACATCCCGATTGTACCTTTTAAACATTGTATATATATCTAATAATAAAGGTTATGCGTATAAAGAAGTTTCGCATTTGTTTAGAAGTATTGGAGACAGACAATTTATTGGGAACAGCAGATTTATTGGTATTTTGTACCAAATTTGTAATAGAAAGAGACTAGAGATAGATATAGATGAAGATGCATTCAATTTAGATAAGTAATTACTTTGGAGGTGTTAGGTACAACATCATTATTATCATCATCATCATTACAGCTCTTCACAAGTGCACTGCTGAACATAGGCCTCCCCCAAGAAATGTCACAAAGCACGGCCCTGAGCCACCTGCTTCCATTGACTTCCTGCATGACTTACCAGGTCGTCACTCCATCTAGTGGGGGGACGCCCTACACTTCGCCTACCGGTACGAGGCTGCAACTCGAGAATCTTTCTTCCCCATCGGTTCTTCGATCTATATGGCCAGCCCATTGCCACTTCAGCTTACTTATCTTTCGGGCTATGTCACTTACTTTGGTTCTACTGCGAATATCCTTGTTTTTAACTCTCACGCAGAGAAATGCTGAGCACAGCCCTCTCCATAGTTTGCTGAGCGACTTCGACCTTCCTCATACAGTCAGCAGTGAAGGACCACGTCTCAGATTCATAGGTCATCACTGACAACACGCACTGGTTGAACACGCATCTAGTTTTGAGGTTTAGAGGTATGCCTGACGAGAAAATATATTGTAATCTACCGAACGTTGCCCAGCCTAGTTGAATCCGTCGATTGACCTCTCGGCCGAAGTTGGACTTACCTAGTTGGACTATTTGTCCTAGGTAAACATATTCGTTAACAACTTTGAGCTTAGTGCACCTAACAACTACCGGCATAGGTTTGACATGGACGTTAAACATGATTTTTGTTTTATCCATGTTTTTCTTAAGACCTATCCGTTGGGCGCCACTGTTGAGGTCATTGAGCATAGTGCTTAGGTCCTACAGTGATTTTTTTTTATAGGATCGGGTGACAAACGAGCACACAGTCCACCTGATGGTAAGTGGTTACTGTGACCCATAGACATCTACATCTATCCTCAATAAAGACTCAAGATGCAGATGCGTTGTCACCCGTGAGGACTAAGATGGAATGCCTCTTTGCCAGTAAAAAGGGTCTCAGGTTCTCTACACTCACCATACGAAACACAGCAGCGTTAAGCTGCTATTTGACGCTGGTATTCTGCGAGAGTGTGTGGCCGAACCTGCGCCTTATAAAGTTGCAGGCGTTGAGCTGGCATGAAATACTGTCCCGCTCTGCTGAGCACGCCAAGCTTTTTAGAGGCCAATTTGGCCTTCTCTTCCAAGTGACCACGAAACTGCACGTCACTCGATATGTCGACGACGAGGATTCCGATACTGGCTGAGGCAACAAGGGGAGTACCTTGAAACTGAGGAGATACGACAAAGGGGTTATTTTTAGCGGTAAACGCGTAAACTTGTGTCTTCTGAGGATTAAACTGGACTAGATTTAGTCGCCCCCAATCCGAGACTTTGTCCAGCAGACTCGACTGGAACAGACACAAGTTTGTTCCGGTACTCGGTGACGTTTTCCCGAGAAATATTGGCACGGCCGGTGTATAGAGCATCACCAGTGCTGACATCCGCATAGCAATGAATGCTACCGGCTTGCAACATATCAGATGCGGCTCCGAAGGGAAATCGGTCTGTAGTTCTTCAAGAGTGTTGTCGCCTTTCTTGAAGAAGACCGCCCCACTTCTGCTCCATGCCTCCGGAGTAGTGCCACCATGGAGGACGGAATTAAAGAGCTTCTGAATGACTTTAAGTACCGGTTTTCCACCCGCTTTCAGTAGCTCCGCTGTAATTCCATCCTCACCCGGAGACTTGCCGTTTTTAAGGTACTGGACAGTCATTCCAATCTCGCTCAGACTGATGTCCGGGATATCATTGGAATAGTGTCGGATAAGACACTTGCGTGTGGCTCCAACGATTACGTGTGTACAGCTGCCCATAGAACCTTTCAATCTCACTCAAAACTCAGGTGTCCCGGAAACGATGCTGACACATTCGGTCTTCAGCTTCGATAGTTGGCTCTTTCTGGCAGACAGATCTCTGGCAAAGAATTTGGAGCCCTGGTTCTGTGTGATCGTTTCTTCAATACGAGCCGTATTGAAGTTGCGGAAGTCCCTCCGCATGCATTTGGAGATCTGTCTGTTCAGTTGCCTGTATGCTGTCAAATCTGCTAAAGACTGCAACTTTATTTCCTGTCTAACAGTCATGAGATTAAAAGTGTGATCGGGAAGTTTTTGTGTTCTGCTGCGAGGGGTCTTACAAAACTTAGCTCTGACCGCATGGACAGTTTCCACAGGCTTGTCATTCATATCGTCCACTTCATTGCAATTTTCTAGGCACTAAAAACTATTTTGTTACTCGAG
This sequence comes from Parnassius mnemosyne, assembly GCA_963668995.1. Taxonomy (NCBI): domain Eukaryota; kingdom Metazoa; phylum Arthropoda; class Insecta; order Lepidoptera; family Papilionidae; genus Parnassius; species Parnassius mnemosyne. Next base: position 4,520,173 of record CAVLGL010000093.1, on the reverse strand, counting down.
CTGAAAGTTTTGAGGGCTTTCGATTGGAGAACGAAGGGGATGGAGCGTTGACTTCATTATACGTAACGTTTAGCTTCAGTGTGCCTCTCACCATTCGGTGATCGCTGAGTTTTCACCCTTGCGATCACTGAGACATCACTGAACAGTTGTCGTCTGGTTGTCATAATGAAGTCAATCTCATTTTTGTCGAACCGTCTGGGCTCGACACACATCGTCGCCTCTTTCTCCATAAAGTCGGCCAACTGCTGGCCTCTTGGGATCTTTTGCCCTATTCCGAATTTTCTTACTTTCAGCTCACCGTTTTGTCTTGTGCCTAGTTTTGCGTTGAAGTCTCCCATTAACACCGTATAGTGGGTTTTGGAAGAATGCATGACTAGAGATATCCTCACACATATGCCGTGGTTGATGCGTAAACCTGTATGACCTTCAGCGAATACCGTTTTGTGTTTCTGAGTATAAGGTGCCCAACCCTCGTCGACACACTCCCAATCTTTACAACGTTGTTAACGAGAGACTTGTGTACGAGAAACCCGATATCTCCTTGGGATAGATGGTCGCCCTCCCAGTGATAGAACAAGTTGCCGGATTCGAGGATTACCGTGTCTTCCCCCTCTCTTCGGACCTAGGATAATCCTATAATATTCCACAGCAACTTGTCCTACTCTTCTTCCAGCCCCGTGATCTTCTCGTCAGTGCTCAGGGTGCGTGAGTTATACGTTTCCGCCCGAACCGAACCTCCACCGGACATACTTAGCATATATATAGCTTCCCTGCACCGCCGTTACACCGTTACTATAGCCAGGAATAGCGGGGCCGCCGGAGACTGAAGGCCGTTTATTTGTGTCGGTGCTCATGGGGGGTTTCTTGCCATAGTTGTCACGCTCTGCGAACGGGTTGGCAACATCAGTTTTTTATTGTAATGTGCTGTTATCAAAAATACGCTGCTGTCCATTTTCTGCCTCTGTTTCCCTCTGTCATCCACGGGAAGATATGGGGTAGTGAGTATTCTTACCCGCCGCTACACGGGTTAGGTAGAACACGTGAAAAAATATTGTTATTATATATCTAAGTAAAATAAATTCATTATTTTGGATTCGCGGTCAAACGTTATTAAAGAAAAATAGAAAATCGCAACAAAGAGATGCATGTTAACTCTAAAAAAATATTCTGTTCGTTTTCGATTTAAACACATTTAATTTTTACTGGTACCATTTCAAACCGAATAACAAGATCGAGTTAATTCAAGCAATCAGTGACGTTAGGTTAATCCGGCTCATCAGCATACTTTTTCTTGCTTGAATTTTAAGCAACACCGCAGAAATTAGACTTCATGCCTCAAAAATCAAGACGTTATACGTGCTATTACGGCTCTAAGCTCGTTAAATTTTATAAAATCTATCTCATACGATTCACTCAAAGTTCTTTGTTATCAGTTGTTTTGACCTTTGATTTCGATCGAACTACTCAATTGACAGCTATTCGATCAAGCGAGGAGTACTAATTTCTCGATTCTAACGAAATACTCGAACGAAGTTAACTCCTTGTTACATTTCGTTGTATTCAGGGTTGCGAATTATCTTGAAATTGAATCATATTCGAATCAAAGTTGATTTTATGCATGTGATTTATGAGCATCATTTATTCAAAACTCGAATCTTTCGGAAGTGGGCCTGCCGTTTTAGCTAGTTTCATGTAAACTGTTACTTTTAATTTTCATTAGAATAGTTAATTAGAGAATTTCAAACGGTCATCCGTTATCGGTGTAAAGTCGAAAAGAAACAGTAGTAAATATAGATTATATAGAGATACGAAAAATAGAATTTGCCAAATAACATTTGGAAGTAATGACAGGAAAAGTAGTAAAGGGATTTCACGATCATGAACCTTTGTTCCGTGTACGATGTACCTCAAGGTTCCCATTTGAGCCCATTTCTATTTATATGTATAAATTAAATTATATCAGTGTTTTATTATTCGTAAATACCTAATTTTATAAGCCTTTAAAGAAATAATTAATGATTGGGATCGGGTACTACAAAACTACATCAATAATTTGCAAGTGGTGCACTAATGATAACTTATGTTTAAGCGTTTTAAAATATTATATAAAATTTACCAAAACACGCTAACATTATTTTTTTTTATAATAACATCAATAATAAAAATATATAGCTATAAATCAGAATTGGAAGTAACCTTTATTCGTGATGTGTACGTTATAAACAGGACAAAAATAAAACTGACGGACATTTTTTTTTTTAAGTAATATTAATTTTAAAACAAGGTTGACAATGACAAACGAACTAAAAAAGTTAGCTTGGCTTTATACTTCGTGTGACTAATCCATTCAAAACCCTTCTACTTATAAGCTTCTTTATCACAGTTATGTACGTAGTAATTTCGAGTTTGTTTGTACTATATCTGGCATTTGTTCTATGTTATTCACAAGAGTGGGGTGAAGAAGATCCACAGCAAATACGTTAAAGAATTAGGCTAAGATTAGGTTTTGACTATAGTTACCTCGATACATCCGTTGCTAGGCATAATATTTACTCGCTTGAGCATCGTCGTGATTGTGTTGATGCTGTTTATTTTTACACATGATAAAATTAAAAAAATTGTATAACTTCATTATATATAAAATGAGAATATCATCAATGTAGTCGAAGTCTATTAAATACGCATATTATTAAGGATAACTCAAGAACTACTGGTCAGATCTTGATCAAATTTATATGGGACCACATGAGAAACACCAGCTTTGAAATAAAAAAGTATCATCAAAATCGGTTCACCTAGAAAAACGATCTGACTGAAGTAACACACATAGAAAACATACAGTCGAATTGAGTACCTCCTCATTTTTTGAAGTCAGTTATAAAAAATAAATGACTGTGAATGTTCTCTCGTTGTTGGAAAATGTTTACCTCGGATTCCTCGTCGACAGGAGATCAGTCGTTACAAGGCGTTACTTTCAACTCCATATTGTAGAATATGTCACGTTAATAACAGTTTTTTGAGAGGGGTATGTTAACTGTATAAGCATTAACTTAATGATATAGAGAATTTTTTGATTGCATTTCACCGCACCATAAGAAGGTTGTCAGAAGTACATTGTCCAATAGAGATCATGCTAAGTGTAAGTAGGCACTAGGTCTATATTTTTTTTACATCTAGCTTGTACATGATTGTTTGTGTGTTATTACACATAAAACATGAATGAATAATGAATATGGTTGCGTTTGCTCAGTGTCGAGCGGTGTGGTGTCGGGCGCTGGCGGCGGGGCGGGGGCGGGCGCGGCGGAGGGCGGTGCGGGCGGCGCGGGGGGCGGGCCGCCCGCCGTGCTGCTGCGCTGGAGCGAGGCGCGGCGCTCGCTGGCGCTGGCCGGCCTCTGCTCCACCATACGCCTCTGGGACGCGGACGCCGAGCTGCTGAGCGCCGACATCAATACTGGTCAGTCACACCTTTTTTTTTATAATGTCCTACACACCGAATTTGAATCGAGGCGGCCAGTCTCGTCATCTTTTTACGTGGTAGAGCCATGGTGCAGCTATATTAATAGTATAGTTGTAGCACGAATGGGTCGGCTCGACCGGGGAAGGACCACTCTCTCATAGAATACCAGCGTAAAATAACAGCTTAATGCTGCTGTGTTTCGTTTGGTGAGTGTAGAGAACCGGAGACCCATTTTACTGGAAAAGAGGCATTCGATCTTAGTCCTCACGGCTTACAACGCATCTGCATTTTAATTCGCAAACGAATATAGATCAACTGTTTACCATCAGGTGGACTGTGTGTAACACTGTGGAAATAGTTAAAATAAACCAATCTTGATGTATCCACATCTGTTAACAGCTTATGTTTTTACTACATGCACATCGGAACTAGGTCTTCTTGACAAGGTCTCAATATGAGGTTCCCATTGTAATTGAGAATCCATTACAATAAAAAAACAAGAAAGACTGGAATCTACTAAATCAAGTTTTATCGTACAACTTAATATGACTAATTTTTTTTTTATTCAATATGGATTATTACATAATACTTATTGAACTGTAAGTTGAACTTATTGAACAGTAAACCGCCTTACATTTCGCAAAGAAAATTTTATGCAAATCGTTTCATTGGTATTTAAAAGCATGCTATTTAAAAGCTGTAAAACAATGTAATATTTGATATACAGCAGCTAAATGAGTTTAAACCTCTATCAATGTCAAACACTAGAGCGGCAATATCAGCAAATAATGTTGGTTCACATAAGTTTTAAGTGTAGGAAGGAAGATCATTTATATATATTAAAAAGAGCAATGGTCCCAATATTGATCCTTGGGGCACGCACATAATTAAGGGTGCTCTAGAAAATTCAGTCCCATTTATAACTACTTTTTGCAACCGGATAGGCAAGTATGATTGTATAAGGTTTACCGATTTATTGGGTCACCCTAATGAACTATTTTTATTCAATAGTGTATCGTGATTTACTCAATCAAACGCCTTAGATAGGTCACAAGAACATCTACACTATCCTATTTACTCTCCCGTTCAAATATGTGTTAGAGAAGTGCAATGCCTGCATCAGTAGTACTTTTTCCTTTAGAAGAACCCTAAAATCATTTAGACTACTTTCACGTCACATAGCGATCTACATAGAAATAATGATAGAATCTGTAATAAAGATATTCGCAGTAGAACTAGATTAATCTACGGGTACGGGTTTGTGAAACACTCCTGAAAACGAAGACAGATGATAGTACTAAGGATACCTTTGATCATGGGTCACAAATAAATTCGATCCCGAGGGGAAAAAAATCTACTTTTCGCAACGTTTTATTAACTTCATTAACGCTCCATCATATTAGTACAGCTAAATGAAACGAGTTTCATTAAAAAAACCATGAAAATACTTAAACATAAAACCAGCAGTGAAAATTTAAATAAAATCAGCTGACAATATGGTCAATATAATAATCAATATTCTCAGGGACGCCGATTCCTTATAGGTTATCTATTGTTTTATGATTGAACTAGTGAACGAAAAGGTAAATATGATGGGAGAAGGTGAATGGGGAAAATTGTGCAGTAAAGTTAAAAGAGGAAGAATACCGAAAAAATTACCATGTGGTCGACCTGATGACGGAAACATTTATCATTCGCATTGATGATGATGATTCTGATGACGGAAGCTCAAGCGAAGATGAAAGTGATGATGAAGTAGCATCCAGTAACACCAACACACCGTCGACATCCGACTTCCATGTTACCCAAGACGATATAATGGACGGCGTGTCACTCTTAGCTTAAGTTTTCTTGTTACAAACTACTTTATGTTTTACGACATAAATAAAAAATAAAGCTCAACGAAACATTATCCATTTTTAATTCCAACCTCTTCCAAATTTCTAAGTAGGTATTAAATTACCTATTATGATTCTACAATAAAACAATTAATTACTATTATATTATAAAACAATAGCCTAATACCATGTAGTACTTAAGAACACGACTGTAACCATGCGCAGACCCACTCCGTCCACTTTCGCTCAGCGTTCTTTTTACGTGACGAGACCTGTATCTAGCTCGATTCGAAACAATGCCTACTCACTCTAGCCTTCCCTTTCACACACGCGCTAACGCCGCCTGGCCGGCTCGTGTCACCTCGCGCTGTGGAATTTACACACGTCAGCTTTGTCAACATATGGGGAATTCCCAAAATTGCGGGGAATTTAAAGTTGTTGGAGATCTTATGGGGGTTGTTATTATGCGGGGAAAATACGGGGATTTTGAAAATCGATAGCCAGGGCCAAAGCAGAACCTTTTTTCAAGAAATCTAAATACTTATCTTAACGCTTTGTTAGGTTACTTATGAATATCGAATGACTCCCTTTTTTTAATTATCTTCATTGCACCACATTTAATTTTCGGATTTATTTCGGCAACTTTTGTGTATCATTTCATGCTTTTCATTTCTTTATTTTTTAATTTTAAAGAAAAAAAATGTTAGTTCAAAAGTAAATCTTTTAAAATAAGTTGAAAACTGATTCATTTCTTAAAATAAAATCGACGCGAATTTGTGGAGAATCTGTTGAAGTTTTGTCCTTAAATTGGGGAATTTGACATGAATTTTCGGGGAATTTGACAAATTGGTGTTGGCAACGCTGCCATGTTGCACCGAAATTTAGTTTACCGGCGACATAATAATTAGAGGCGGCAATTTTTTAATAATTTTGTCTTTCCTCTTTTTAAATTCAAAGTATTGGTCGGATTAATACGGAAAGTCAATTAAAATAAAGTAAATGTATTATTTGATATGATGAAATTGTGTTTTTAATTGTGTAAGTGAGTACTGAATATATATATACTGGGTGCGTTCAAGTATTACGTAACGCAATTTGGGGGGAGGGGGGTCTTATAAAACGTTACCATGCGTTACAGGGGCGGGAGGGGGTTTTCCAATAACGCGTTACGTAACGTTTTTTTATTTCAATAAAAACTAGGAAATTAAAATCTCCCAAGTTGGCAACCCCTTTCGTTTACGTTTTACGGGGAATCCCTCGACTGTATTGTGACTGTGTTCTCTTTTAATGGACTTGGTAAACAAAGAACTTTTACCAGTGGCGGATTTACCAGCAGGCTGAGTAGGCTGGAGCCTAGGGCGGCAGATTTTAAGGGCAGCTAATTTGGGGCTAAAACTTTTTCATTTTTCACTTGGTCGATAAATTTTCCTACAATTTGCATTTAGTTGTGGCGCGGAAACGAGTGACATAACCATTCGCTAAGTGTTTTTTGATCGAAATGCCTGCCCTATGTAGTATATATATAATATGTATTGAAGTAGTAGTATATATAATATCTAGCTTGCAGAATCCAGCAGAATCTAATCTGGCATGGTATAGGGCTCACGTTCATGAATCGCAATATTTCTTACAAGTGATTAAATGCGCGGATGAATCTTGCTGTTCCCGCTGCAGGAGTGCATTGAAATCTGTCTTTCCAAATACTTTCCTGCTGCCACCCTGCCCAATCCTTCAAACCTCAAGCAAGCTCGTGGTACCTGGTCAGCTGGACAAAGGATCATGCAAGTTTTCACCACTTCTTGTGAGGTTGTTAGATGATCTGTCGCCTCCTCTAGAAGGGTTTAAGCAGATGCCTTACGATTTATTTTGCCCATCAGTACAATCTGACCTCAAGAACAGAATATGTGCAACATGTGGGATCTATTTCACATCTCACAAGAGTGTGCAAATGCACAGACGTTACGTGCATGGCAAGACTGCCCAAGACCGTCGTAAAAATAGAGTACAGCCACAGCGACTGCTGCCAGAAGGGCAAATGAGCTTCTCTGCATTGTGCGATGCTGTGAAACATCGTCTGAGTATGCCGATTGGCTTGACGAAGACGAAGTTGATGCAAGTGGTTTAACAATTCCGGAATCCGCTCCGTCTGCTCTCCGGATGCCAGTAATGAAAGAGTCTGAGTGCCGGCAAACCCGTGGACAGAGGAATAGTAACTCCAATTAAATTGATCTTTTTCTACATACCTACGTATTTTAATTATAGCTGTTTTTATTTTAAATTTTTAGCTAAGAATACAATTTTATTTTGACTAAAATGTTTTATTTCAGTTAGGTTTCCATTGCATTGCCAAAGGTTAAAATAAATATGTTATTTTATTTTAATAGTCTATTAGTAAAAAAAAAGCTAAAACAGGAGAATGCATGAGAAGACCTTGATGGATTAAGCCAAAAATGTATGTGAGGAAAGGGCCAAATCAGAGAAACGGCGTAATTAAATGTAAAGTTAGCAGTAAAAGTTTATTAGGACGAATTTTAGCCTATTTTAACATATTTAAAACTTAAGCAAATGTTTATAACATTATGTGTGATTATTTATTAAATAACAATATGAATAAATAAAATAAACTATAGACGCATCTATTACGATTTTTAAGAGATTTCTTATCTCTTGTTTTATTTATTATTACCGCAAACGCGATTAAAACAATAACAATGTTATTTTAGCGACTTTCCGGTATTTTGCACAACATAATTGTGACTTTTAGTTAAAAATGGTCACTTGGGTGTTACGTAACGTTTAGGGAGGGGGAGGGGGGGTCCAGATAAACGTTACGACGCGTTACATAGGGGGGCGGGAGGGTCAAAAATCTTCAAAAATTGCGTTACGTAATACTTGAACGCCCCCATACCCAATTAGGTACGTTTATTAATTTAATCCAATTTTTGTAGTAAAGAACTGCTTGTTGCGTCAGGGTACAATTGATTGTGTAATTGTATTAAAATGACAACCATAACTTCTAAATTCAATATGAAGACTAGTCGTAGGGACAACTAAACTTATAAATAAAATAAACGTTGGCAATGTCGTAACGGTTAAATGGTCTGTGGAATTGACCAGTGCTTCAAGGACGTTACGATGCATGAGGCATTTGTTTTGGCGGGATTAATTATTAATTTTAGTTTTTGAGACAGTTCAATCGTTTTGTTTATTAAATTCGTGTTGTTACGTTTTGTGTTTCTCGTTTTGTATTAATAATACCTAACGCGTAGGTACGTTTATAGTGCTCGTGAATACGGCAACATGTTAATTTGCCTTGGAGAATGTCCTAAGGCCACGGAGAATTTAGTTGAGTAAGCTGTTTCATACCTAATTTTTTTTTATAACAGCACGGAACTCACTTGAATAGGTACATAACTGAATACATGAGAATAATAAACATATCTACACGATGGCTAAAAAAGCACGACTCTAATCTTGTTAACATTTAATTTAAGTAATTTTTTTTTATTAGCGGGGACAAGCACAGTGGCAGAATAGTAGGGATGGCTTAGCTTTCCATTGACGTCCGTCGACTTGATGGTTGATATTTTTTTACAGAAAGGATAGATTATTATAAGCACACAGGCAAAGTTTCAACATGCGGAAACGCATACTTTTTGTGAAAAAAATTATTGAAAATCAATTATTTTTGGAATTATTATTTTATTTATTTTTGGTTGGGCAGCGTTCGGGAAATTACGGCACATCTTCTCGTCAGGTATACCTCAAAACTTGAAAACGAGACTGTACACCCAGTGCGTGTTGCCAGTGATGACATACGGAACTGAGACGTGGTCCTTCACTGCTGGCCGGATGAGGAAGCTCAAGGTCGCTCAGCGAGCTATGGAGAGGGCTATGCTCGGAGTTTCTCTGAGTGATAAACTCAGAAATGAGGATATCCGCAGTAGAACTAGAGTGACCGACATAGCCCAACGGATTAGTAAGCTGAAGTGGCAATGGGCCGGCCATATAGCTCGAAGAACCGACAACTGATGGGGAAGAAAGGTTCTCGAGTGGCAGCCTCGTACCGGCAGGCGAAGTGTAGGGCGTCCCCCCACTAGATGGAGTGACGACCTGGTAAGATATGCAGGAAGTCGATGGATGCAGGTGGCTCAGGACCGTGCTTTGTGGCATTCTTTGGGGGAGGCCTATGTTCAGCAGTGGACTTGTGAAGGGCTGTAATGATGATGATGATGAATTATTTTTGCAATATTTATGTCAATTCCTACCGTAAAACTGACGCTATTTTGTATTGTCGTTGTCAGTAGGGATGTACGTGTCTCCGAATTTTGAAACTTTGCGTCTGTGCTTATAATTATGTGACATTTCTGTAAAAAAAATATCAACCCCCAACTCGACGGACGTCAATGGAAAGTCGTACCGTAGGTTAAGTAGATAATGTAGGTATTTAGACAAGTGTTGTAAATTATTAGGTATTGTGGTACCATCACTAGCTGCGGGCCGCGAGAATTCGGCGTCTGGGTGTACATTAACTCCTAGTCAGCTGATTGTAATTCCATTGCTGGTTTTATGTTTAAGTATTTTCATGATTTTTTTATGAAATTATCGTTTCATTTAGTTGTAGTACATAATGGAGCGTGAATAAAGTTAATTAAATGTGAAAAGATGATATTTTTTCCTCGGGATCGAATTTATTTGTGACCCATGATCAAAGGTATCCTTAGTACTATCATCTGTCTTCGATTTCGGAAGCGTTTCAGAAACAGCTGGTATAGCTCAACTGCTCAGAAAATCAGATGTGGCAATGGGCCGCCCATATAGTTCGAAAAATCGACACCCGATTCGAAAGAAAGAAAACAAAGATTCTCGAGTGGCGGTTTATTATTGTCATTGGAAGTATTTGTTGGCTGCAGGTGGATAGTTATCATGTTTTATGGCGTCTCTTATGGTAGACTTATGTTCAGCAGTAGTCTTGTGAGCTCTTCACAATATTTCTTGTAATAATGATGACAATGAGAATTGTGATTTTTTTTTAGAATAAGAGTGACAAACAAGGGCTAAGTCCACCTGATGGTCAGTGGATTCTGTGGGACATTAACAGCTACATTAAAAATCAAAATGCAGATCCGTTGTCAGCTTTGAGGATTAAGATGGATTCCTACGTTTTCAGTAAAAGAATCTCTGGTTCTGTACAGTTATTTCACTTTCGTCTGGGAATCTGTGAGAGGGTGGTGTTTCTTTATTTTATATCTGTGACATGACTCTACGTACAAAATATGAAGGATGATGATAATGAGGTATTGTGTGGTATGGGGGTCGCGCAGAGTGCGAGGCGGCGGCGACGGCGCTGTGGCGCGGGCCGCTGCTGCTGGCCGGGTTCGGCGACGGGTCGGTGCGCGCGTGGGACGAGCGCGCGGCCGCCGCGCCCGCGCTGGCGCTGCACGCGCACGCCGCGCCCGTGCTGTGCGTCGCGCCGCGCCCGCACCGCCACGCGCTGCTCACCGGCTGGTCAGTCGCACGCACACACGCTTATGTACCATCATGTACAACGTTCATTATAAAATACTTTCATACACACACGCGCACGCACACACACGCACGCACGCACGCACACCGCGCGCGTCACACGCCCTCACACACACGCGCACACACAGTAAGAAATCGTAAATAGCTTTAATTAAAGACTAAAGTACCATGTAGTGGCGATGTAAGAATATTCATTAACTCATATCAACCCGTGGGAGACCAATCAGGAGATGGGCATCTTTTTAATAACGAACAAAAACAAAAATGCCAAACATGGCGATTCTAGCCAATATGCCCCTATGAGGCAATCTAAAGGGGAGGCCTATTCAGCAGTAGACTTTAAGAGACTGTAACTGTAACGGTAACGGTAAAGGTTGTACATTGAGTTTTTACTGTAATCCTGCTGTAGTTTTCTAATAAATAATAAATTGATTAATAAAATTTTATATGTGTGTTTAACAGCATGGACGGCGTAATCCGCGTGTACGACACGCGCAAGATGGCGGCGGTGGAGGTGGTGCGTGCGCCCGGCCCGCTCGCTGCCGTCGACGTGCACCCGCTCTGCGACCTGCTGGCCTGGTGTGTACTCGCACGCACACACGCTCACTTGCAACCACACACGCACACGTACAAACACGCACGTACACGTACACACTTACATGCACGCACTCACGTTCACGAGTCAAACGCATCGCATATTTATTACTTGAAACTATTAGATATAATGTTAACTTTCATTAAGTTCTTAATAATTATAAGTTACTAAATTATGTCCAGCGATTGTTCGCTAGTCGACTTAGTAGCTCCGACAGAATATCAGCGCTGCGATAACTCTGTTACTGTATGTAGCATTACACCGTGTCTTACAGTAAGTGGCGCGCGTATCGTACTGACAAATTTACTTGAAAGTTATCAATTTCAATGAATATATTATATATCACTCCTTATTAAACAACATAACTTCCAAATTTATAACGATATATCCACAATTATTTCTTCTGCGGCCGCAACACGCCGATACCAGCTATAAAATACCAAAAAACTTTTTCCCAGACCTATTGTATAAGATATACAGGGTATTTTTGGAACGCTCCCGAAAACTAAAACAGGCGACAACACCAAGTATACCTTTGATCATGGGTAACAAATAAATTCGATCCTGATGAAAAAAAAATCATCTTTTTACAACGTTTTATTAGCTTTATTCACGCGCCATCATGTTAGTACAGCTAAATGAAACGATAATTTCATGAAAAATATCATGAAAATACTGAAACATAAAACCAGCAGTGGAATGACTGAATTGATATCACCTGACTAAAGTTCAATGGACGTGCGAACGCAATTTCGCGCGGCCCGCAACTAGCGGGCCATACCACAATACCTAATAATTTACAACACTTGTCTAAATACCTAACTTATCTACTTAACCTACTATTTTGCCACTGTGCGTGTCTCCACGTAGCCACTTTAATCCGAATTTACAGGTTAAATAACCCAAATAACTGGTTCGATTCCCCGCTAATGAAAAAATACTTAAATGAAATGTAACCAAGGTTGGAGTCATGCGTTTTTATTCATCGTGTAGGTATGTTTATTATTCTTATGTATTCAGTTATGTACCTATTCAGATTAGTCTAGTACTAAGTTATTTAAAAAAAAATAGTTATGAAACAGCTTACCGCTCTAAATCCTCCGTGGTCTTATGAGATGCGGCTCAAATTGTGCTCCATTCATTTCAAGGTAGATTTGGGTGCAGGCGGGGCATCATCGTGTGGTCTTCGACACAGTCCGTACGTAATTTCTCGAAAGCATCCACGATCCTTTGGCGCATTTCATCAGCACTATCACACTCACGATTAAAAACCCTTTCTTTCACATACCCCACAAAAAGAAGTCTAACGGGGTCAGATCTGGTGAGCGAGGTGGCCAAGCGTGTGGTCCTAGTCTGCCGATCCAGCGATCATCAAATAGCTCATTGAGGCGCTCACGAACGAACCTCACGAAATGTGGAGGGGCATCATCATGCTGGAACCATGTGCGGCGATATTCAGCCAACGATAGGTCGTTTAAAATGTCAACCAACTGTTCATTTATAAAGTTTAGGTCTCGCTGTCCGTTCAGTCGCTCTGACAGAAACACTGGTCCCAGTATGCGATCCTTAAATAAACCTGCCCATACGTTAACCGACCATCGGGTTTGGTGTCCGGTTTGTCGAACAGCGTGCGGGTTAACCTCTGAATACACGTGTGTATTTCTTCGGTCCAATGGAACCAGGCACACGTTGTTGCTGGTATAATAACCAACGGCAGAAAACTCGTCGGCGGTCGTGATCGCCGGGAACTAAAGCTTGCACTTTGTGCAATTTGTATGGGTGCATTCGGTTACGCTTCAACACTTTGTGCACTGCACAGTATGACACACTTGTTCCATCCCGACGTTTTAACAATTTATTTAACGATACTTCGTGTACCTAGGTTCGGATACATAACATGTTGCCGTATTCACAATCACTATAAACGTACGCGTTAAGCATTATTAAAACAAAAAACGTAACAACAAGAATAATACCAACACGTAATCACAAGTAATAACAATTTAATAAACATAACGATTGAGATGTCGTTCGCGCACGCGTGTACAAAATCAACACGGAACTGTTTCAAAAAGTACAATTAATAACGAACCCCGACAAAACTGAAACCTACTGCGTCACAGCGTGAGGCGACACGAGTCGGCCAGGTTACATTCTGCCGTCATAATAAAGAAGGACGCAACTAACAAAAACATAAAATGGAAATAAAAAATAAATTGACGAATTTTTCTTTCAGACCCCGTGTCTGAAGTATATTAAAAGGTATCTATATGAAAATTGAAATATACGTAGAGACATGAAGATTTTAAGGACGAACTTATTTTTTGATAATTTGTTTATTTATTTAAATAAAACGAATTTTCCTTTTCATCTTAGATTAAAAAATACACCTGCCAACACAAAAACATCGAAGGAAAGACGCATATAACTATTTGCGTCTTCCCAACCTAATAAATAAAAAAAACTGCCATTCATTTAACATTTTTACATATTTTGGAAAGGTCATTTGAAGTTGAAAGGACGTTAATAGTAATTTACTACTTTTTTCTTAGTAAATATTAGAAAAGCATTGGTAGTGAGACACAAAAAATAACAACCCGCAACTCTTGAGTAATGATTTTAAAGGGGATATCATACAAGACTTACTACGATAATAATTAAAAATTTTGTACAACCGACTTTAATATAAATAATTTAGGATAACTCAAAAACTATTGGTCTGACCTCGATCAAATTTATATGGGATCACATGTGAAACGCCAGCTCTTAATAATAAGATATAGAATAATAAGACAAGAATAATTGAAATTTAAGTAATCGATGCAAATATTGTTAAAGATGACGTAGCAACTGGTTAAATAAGTCTTTTCTTTTATGTTGAATTTGTATAAGTCTTTTCTACTAAAAAAAAATGTCATCTGTGATCAACAGTTACGTCTAAAATTCTTACGATAATTTCTAAAATATTGATATTTGTGAATATTAAAAAAATTAGTAGATGCGCCTTCTTATCATGAGTCGAATGGTATATTTAACTCATTTATTAAAAAATTGTTAGATGCGCCCTTTTTTCTTATGACCGCGGCATTGTTTCGTACCGATCTAGATACAGGTCGACAGCGGAGGGAGTGTGGGTACAGTCTCGTTCTAAAGTACTACATGGTATTGGGCTATTTTTTTTATAATATTATAGTAATTAATTATTTTATTGTAGAATCATAATAGGTGTTTTAATACCTACTTAGAACTTTGGAAGAGGTGGGAATTAAAAATGGATAATGTTTACTTGAGCATTATTTGTTATTTCTATCGTAAAATATAAAGTAGTTTGTAACAAGAAAACATAAGCTAAGGGTGACACGCCGTCCATTATGACGTCTTGGGTCACATGGAAGCCAGATGTTGATGGTGTGTTGTTGTTACTGGATAGCATCCAGTAACACCAACACACCATCAACATCTGGCACTGGCACTGGAAGTAGCACTTCATCATCACTTTCATCTTCGCTTGAGCTTCCGTTATCAGGTTGATCACATGGTAATTTTTTCGGTATTCTTCCTCAACACTTTTAACTTTATTGCACAATTTTCCCCATTCACCTTCTCCTATCATATTTTCCTTTTCGTTCACTAGTTTAGTCATAAAACAATAGATATAAATAATTTTTCTTTCCTTCCTTTTTAAAACATCGTCGCGAGTCGCAAAGTAAGCTGTGTATGCATGCGACTGTATTTTGGAGCGAACAAAGCGCGGGAACCAATAGCATGCAGGCACAGTAATACTGTGTGTGATTGTTCCCCCGTTGCGCCCCCTTCGTACCAATATGTGATAAATCGCTCAGTGCCCAAGTTCAAGGCCAGCGTTCTTTTTTCACCGTTCGCGCGTACATTAACCTCCATTAGTCAGGTGATATCAATTCAGTTTCCACTGCTGGTTTTATGTTTCAGTATTTTCATGATTTTTTTAATGAAATTATCGTTTCATTTAGCTGTACTAACATGATATGATGGCGCGTGAATAAAGCTAATAAAACGTTGTAAAAATATGATTTTTTTTTAATCAGGATCAAATTTATTTGTAACCCATGATCAAAGGTATACTTGGTGCTGTCGCCTGTCTTAGTTTTCGGGAGCGTTCCAAAAATACCCTGTATACTTAACTTCGCAGTATAAAGTACTGGGACACTATTCCACGCATTAGGATTTTTAAATCATTGTAACATTTATTTTAGTTAAACAAGTTGTAACCGAGTTTCATAAATAAAGTTTTTTTAAGGAAACTCCGTTCAAGCATTTTGACTTTCGCACGCACGCACAGACGTCACACACATCCTTTGTAATAAACTACACTCAAAACTAACATGGGGTTTCTAATTAATTCTCTCAACATTTTTCACTTTTAATCTTGATAGTAAAAAAATACCACGGGCATTGAATCAACCTTTTATGAAGTGTGTTACAACAAGTATTAGAAAAGAATAGAATTACTTTTTATATAATATAGATTATAAATAATTCTTATTGTAATTTTTTACTTTTTACAACTGATTCGGATAAGAAACGAAATGAAATCTCTTAAACACTTCACCTCATTCCAAAGTGGCACCTGGACTTGACCTGGTGGCAGAAATAGTTGTGAATAATTAGTTAAGCATTGTAATGTTAAAGGTGCTTAATATGAGATGTTTTAAAGATTTTTAGTATAACATGAAAAACCAAAATATAACCTAATAAAATCTGTGTACACTCCACTTCAGTTTAAATTAAACTGATTTAATTTGTGTTTTTCAGTGGGTCTGTGAACCAATGTATCAGCATCTACGATCTGAAGGGTGCAACTCTCAACACAATTAAATTCCATGAGGGTTTCATGGGTGCACGGATCGGACCAGTTTCCTGTCTCACTTTCCATCCACTAAGGTAACTTGCATTGTTTTAATTACTACACACTCTGTAACCTGCACGGCTTTATGGATTTAAACATATAGGATGTCGTTAGATGCCTTTTAGTTGTGGAAATGATCTCTTTTCTTTAAACTTTTTTACGCAGTCGGGTTTTTAGTTTGAACCATTGAGCTTTTTTTTTATAGGATAAAGGTGACAAACGAGCACACAGTTCACTTGATGGTAAGTGGTTGCTGCGGCCCATAGACATCTACATCTATCCTCCATTCAACACAAATCCACAAATCAAAATGTAGATGCGTTGTCACCCGTGAGGACCAAGATGGAATGCCTCATTTCTAGTAAAAAGGGCCTCCGGCCACCTGCACTCACCAAGCGAAACGCAGAGGTAAACCTCTATTTCACGCTGGTTTTCTGTGAGGTCGTGGTACCACCCCGGTTTGAGCCGGCCCAACCGTGCGACAGCAAAAGCTGCCGCGTGGCTCTACCACTGTGAAAGAGCTTGTTTGTCATGTGTTTTACTTTGTCCTTTATGTTTCCTTGTCCTGAAGGTGTATTTAAAGTAGACATTATGACATAGATTTGCTTGAAATTTTGATTCAAATATTATTGATAATGTGATCGACAATTGTGTGCCTTACAGGCACAATTGTGTGCTGGGTTGGTGGGGAATAAAACCACTGAGATCTTCTTCTTTGTATATTTGAAGTTTCTTCCTAGGTAGCTAGCCGCCGACTGTGTTGAACGACTTTTTTTTTGCGCCCAGAAGTAATTGGAAAAGGGCTACCCATTACGTAGGGAGGCGGAAAATGCATTTATGCATACCACGACAGCCGGTCTGTCGTGGTTATGCGGGACTCACTGAATCTACTTACGGGGGACCTAAGTGATACCCGCTAAAAACCGCCTTTGGGGACGGACAATTGGCCGATTAAGCCGCTTCGTCGGATCGGACGCGACCCTCTTTTGGGAGAAGAGGGCGCAGGTGGCTACAGCTGAGGAAGAGCCTACTTAGGCAAATTTAAGAAGGATCGGCCTGAGCCGCCAGGAGGCAGTTCAGGTCGGTTGAGATTTTATTTGGCGAGAGATGAGAGAGTGTTTCTCGGCCTGCGGACTTAATGGCGGGGGGTGGGGCTGCATAAGTAGCTGCCTCACGAATAAAATGATTGGAATGCGACTCTGAGGCTTTGAAGAAGTTCTCGGAGAGTTTTTTAAGGAATTGTTGGATTGTAGGGAGCTCTAAGTCCCGATGAAGGTCGGCATTACGGACGTACCAAGGTGCGTTCGTAGCTCGACGACAGAAGAGGTTTTGAACTACTTGCGAGTTCATTAATAATTTTAGGGTCAGCGTGAGCAAAAATGGGGCCCGCGTAGGACATGACTGGTCGTATACAGACCTTATATAGGGTACGCTTGTTTCTGAGGGACATTTAACTGTGTCGGCCCAACATACTGTTGAGCCTACTCAGTTAAAAACGTGCGTGACGGATTACTCTTTTGACGTGGGGCCTGAAAGTGAGCCTCGTGTCAAGGGTGACGCCTAAATATTTGGCAGTCGTATGCCAGGGGACTAGCCTTACGTCCCTAGCATACGTATTGGTGGAGTGTTTTTGAGTCGGCGTCGTTTATAATCGAAGTGAACGGCGGAGCTCTTCTCCGGGTTCACATCGATGCGCCATTTTTTGAACCAAGCTCCTAGGTCATCAACTGACTTTTGGATCTTGTTCCGTATGAAAGCTAGCGAGATACCTTTACAGTACAGTCCCCGTCGAGAGCTGAACACCTTTCGACGGGATGGGAATGTCGTTGGTGAACAAAATGTACAGGAGAGGAGCAAGTACTGAGCCCTAAGGGACACCAGCTTTGATGGGGCGTTGGGAAGATAGCGTGCCTTCGTGTCTAAAACGAAAGGTACGATGCCTTAGATAAGAGGCCACGAGACGTACTAGACGATCGGGGAGACCTATTTTATATAATTTGTAAATAAGGCCTTCATGCCAGACTTTATCAAAGGCTTTAGCTATGTCGAAAAAGACCGCGATGGTCTTATGACGACGGGGATAAAAACCGCTGAGGATATATTCCACAATACGGTGAACTTGTTGTGGACAAGAGTGTTTCGCTCGGAAACCAAATTGATGGGGGTATGACAAGAGGGTCATCGTCTGTGGGAAACAGTTGGAGCCTCATGCGAGTAAGAATGACTCTTTCGAAGAGCTTGCCCATGGCCTTGAGGAGGCTAATGGGACGATGACTGGAGGGTAGGTTGAGAGGCTTTCCTGGCTTGGGGATACCAATCACAGTAGCCTCTTTCCACGTAGGGGGAAAATAACTAAGGTTGAAGCAGGCGTTGAAGATAATAGTTAAAAGGGTTAACACCTGCTCAGGAAAGTGTTTAAGGGCTTGGTTGGAGATGCCATCCGCGCCCGGGGCCTTTTTGGGCTTAAGTCCTTTGATGAGGGATGAAATCTCATCATTGGACACAGAGATAGGTTCGGAGGCTGTAGGGGGTGAGTTCCGGCGGCGGACCTCATCTTCCACTGCCTGGACGTGTAAAGGGTCGACGGGTTGAGAACTAGGAGAGCATTGAGCGACAATGCTGTCTGCAAAGCACTCAGCCTTTTCCTCGTCCTCGAAGGCTTCCGTACCGTCGGGACGGGAGAGAGGGGGAGTGTGGGTGATTGCGTCTATGCGGAGGGCTCTTGCCATCCGATAGTACGCTGTATGAGAGGGAGAGATATTCTCCATGAGTTTAGTCTTTTCGAGGTCTCGAAATTCAGAGAGGCGGAAACGGAGTTCTCGTTGAAGACGATTGGCCGTGCGCCTATATTCGGGCGTGGGATATTTTGCTGCTCTCTGGAAAGCAGCTTTCTTGGCTTTTAATAGGTTGCTAATATGTAGGGGAAGCCCACTATTATTAGCAACTGGGACTACCCTTTCATTCTCCTTAAGGGAGGTTTTAATAAGGGCGGAGAGTGAATCGACCGCGGTGTCGATTTTTTCGGGACTGTCTAAGTCCGATGATAGGGAGATGGGAGAGTCCTGTAAGTCCAGAGCTTTCGCTAGGGATTCCTTGAAGCCCTTCCAATTTGTGAAGGTTTTAGTAGAGGGGGTTGAGGGGGGTGGCTGATGGCCAAGAATGAGGGAGACCGGTCGGTGGTCGGATCCTAGATCGTCTAGTGTCTCGATTGCCCTGAGGTTGAGGGAAACACTTTTGTATAGTGCAAAATCTAGCACGTCTGGAGCGTAGTCGGTGACATCGGGATAGTGAGTAGCACCGAGGGGACTGTGAACGGCAAGGTCAAGAGACTGCGTGATATCAAGCAGTATTCTGCCACTACGGGAGGTAGTACGGCATGTCCATTCAGTATGCTTGGAGTTAAAATCTCCAAACATAATAACTGGGTTTTTAGGTAACCCAGTTATTATGTTTGGAGATTTTAACCATCCTCATAATAGCCTAGCGATAAAATAGCCTTAAAATCTCTTTTGAGGGGAAGGGTTCTAGAAGGGATGTAACAGGAGGCTATGAGAATGGACTGATGTCCAGTCATAACTAGCCTGCATACCGTGGCTTCCATATTGGTAAGCTGCGGAGTAGAAATGGGAGAGCAGTGGAGTGTCTTTTTGTAATAAATGGCCGTACCGCCGCCTCGGCGGTCGGGCCTGTCATTACGAAGAAGAGAAAAGTTTTTAATAGAAAGGCCTTTAGTGTCCTTAGTTTTGAGATTAGTTTCCTGTAGGAGGAGGAAATCGGCTTCACGATTTCGAAGAAAGAGCTTAAGCTCTGGGAGGTTATTTCGCAAACCGCGAATATTAAAGGAAACAAGCGATAAACCCTTAGGTTTGATACGACAGTGAGACTTTGGTAGAGCAGACTGCTCTGTCATTGTAGAGTTAAGTTAATTAAGTTAACTTAACTTACAACGAGCTCAAAAGATTGTTATGCTCTACAAGAGCGAGGAGACGGTCCTGAGGGGACCTCGCAGCGCGCAATTTACTTGCTAAAATCGCGATCTCCCCGATGTCGACGTTCCTTATAGCGGCGTAAACCGTGTTAAGGTCATCGACCATCGAGGGCTGAGATTGTTTGGGGGCGGAGGTTGTCCGCGGTGGGTCGGCCTTTTTGGGGCCCCAGGAAAAGACTGGAGGCTGCATAGGATGAGAGAAGCCCTGAAGGGGCTGAGAGAAGCCCTGACGGGGCAATCTAGGATAGAGAGCCGAGAATGATCGGTCATTGACCGGCGGTGGAGCTTGCCTAATGGGGCGAGGATGAGGTGCGCAAGGGCAGCCTCTGTAATTTGCTGGGTGGCCTGTTTGTTTACACAGGACGCACGCGGGTGGGGATTCGGCGTCTTTCAAAGGTCAGTCAAACCTCCCCGCCCGAAGACAGGGGGGCAAGAGCTGTTAGCGAAAATGACTCACCAAAGCGTCGACGCTGTACAGCGCGAGCAGGACAGCGGAGGCGCGAGAGCGAGATAGCACTACCGTACGGGTACGAGAGCGCGGACTACCTGGACACGACCGCTCGGGAGCGGTGCCACAGGCGGAATGAATGTGTTGGACGACGAAAATCGCCCCCTTTTTATACGACCTCGGCTAGGTCAACAAATACAGTACAAGAGACGGGGGAGAGGACGACCAATCAGAGCGAGGTGCGAGAGAGCAAGGCACGATGCTATGTAACTACCTTGTTGAGTCGCGTAACAATTGTGTTTTTCTATATATTAAACTTATACATTTCTATGTTACTACATTATAAATTCAGTACATAACTTAAAAATAATTCTACTATAAAATTATGAGATAAAACTCTAAGCTATAACGATTATTCACTAAACTATAATATGAAACGTTTATGACTATTTATGTATTGGCCTATCAGGGTCTGTAAATATATCACTATTTTCACTTGTCCAACACAAAGTGTAATTATTCTATATATTAACCTTATAAAAAATTTTAGCCCTAAATTCTTTAATAGAAGTATTACTTACAATAATATTAATTTTAAAAGTGTTTTTTTTTTATAGAATAAGGGTGACAAACGAAAATACTTTCCACCTGGATAGTAAGTCAATGCTGTGGCCCATAGACATCTACATTTATCCTCAATTAAGAATCCAAATCCACTGAGGACTAAGTTATAATGCCTCGTTTCCAGTTAAAAACGGTCTCCGATCTCCGGAGCTCTACACTCCTCATATGAAACACAGCAGCAGTCCGTGATAACGTGGTCCTAAGTAACCCGTTCGTACTACCACCATAATTTAGCATAATATATTTAAATTTCAGATGCGCTTTAGGCGTGGGCTCGAAGGACTCTACTGTGTCAGTGTACGTGTCGGAGCCGCGGCGGTGACCCTCGCTGTACAGCCTCGCGCTGCCGCTGCCCTTCCACCAGTGAGCGGGGCCCACACACCGCCCGCCGCCCACTGCCCACTGCCCACTGCCCACTGCTGCCTCTCACTCGCCGGTACGTGACCTCGCTGTACAGCCTCGCGCTGCCGCTGCCCTTCCACCAGTGAGCGGGGCCCACACACCGCCCGCCGCCCACTGCCCACTGCCCACTGCCCACTGCTGCCTCTCACTCGCCGGTACGTGACCTCGCTGTACAGCCTCGCGCTGCCGCTGCCCTTCCACCAGTGAGCGGGGCCCACACACCGCCCGCCGCCCACTGCCCACTGCCCACTGCCCACTGCTGCCTCTCACTCGCCGGTACGTGACCTCGCTGTACAGCCTCGCGCTGCCGCTGCCCTTCCACCAGTGAGCGGGGCCCACACACCGCCCGCCGCCCACTGCCCACTGCCCACTGCCCACTGCTGCCTCTCACTCGCCGGTACGTGACCTCGCTGTACAGCCTCGCGCTGCCGCTGCCCTTCCACCAGTGAGCGGGGCCCACACACCGCCCGCCGCCCACTGCCCACTGCCCACTGCCCACTGCTGCCTCTCACTCGCCGGTACGTGACCTCGCTGTACAGCCTCGCGCTGCCGCTGCCCTTCCACCAGTGAGCGGGGCCCACACACCGCCCGCCGCCCACTGCCCACTGCCCACTGCCCACTGCTGCCTCTCACTCGCCGGTACGTGACCTCGCTGTACAGCCTCGCGCTGCCGCT
The DNA here is from genome assembly GCA_963668995.1 of Parnassius mnemosyne. Taxonomy (NCBI): domain Eukaryota; kingdom Metazoa; phylum Arthropoda; class Insecta; order Lepidoptera; family Papilionidae; genus Parnassius; species Parnassius mnemosyne. The sequence continues at coordinate 4,497,735 of CAVLGL010000093.1, read as the reverse complement.
GCCCTTCCACCAGTGAGCGGGGCCCACACACCGCCCGCCGCCCACTGCCCACTGCCCACTGCCCACTGCTGCCTCTCACTCGCCGGTACGTGACCTCGCTGTACAGCCTCGCGCTGCCGCTGCCCTTCCACCAGTGAGCGGGGCCCACACACCGCCCGCCGCCCACTGCCCACTGCCCACTGCCCACTGCTGCCTCTCACTCGCCGGTACGTGACCTCGCTGTACAGCCTCGCGCTGCCGCTGCCCTTCCACCAGTGAGCGGGGCCCACACACCGCCCGCCGCCCACTGCCCACTGCCCACTGCCCACTGCCCACTGCCCACTGCTGCCTCTCACTCGCCGGTACGTGACCTCGCTGTACAGCCTCGCGCTGCCGCTGCCCTTCCACCAGTGAGCGGGGCCCACACACCGCCCGCCGCCCACTGCCCACTGCCCACTGCCCACTGCCCACTGCTGCCTCTCACTCGCCGGTACGTGACCTCGCTGTACAGCCTCGCGCTGCCGCTGCCCTTCCACCAGTGAGCGGGGCCCACACACCGCCCGCCGCCCACTGCCCACTGCCCACTGCCCACTGCTGCCTCTCACTCGCCGGTACGTGACCTCGCTGTACAGCCTCGCGCTGCCGCTGCCCTTCCACCAGTGAGCGGGGCCCACACACCGCCCGCCGCCCACTGCCCACTGCCCACTGCTGCCTCTCACTCGCCGGTACGTGACCTCATAGATTACCTCATGGGCGAAATATTTGCATTGATTGCGAGGCTTGGTAACCGGGTTAGCAATCTCAATTTTATAATTATTTTGAGTTGTTGTTAGGAAGATGATGCTATTCACCTCCTGTTTCATTTCCCTATGTCGCCACTTACGACACCCAAGGGATGATATTCGGCGAATTCTCCTACGCCACCACTACACTTCCTCATCTATTTTTATTATTTATGTCATATCATTATTTATGTCATAGTAGCATACAAATAACCCCCTGAGTTAAGCTCAGGGGGCTATTTGTATGCTTTCGCTGTCCCGTGCACTACATATAGGTCATTGCTATTTTCTTACTATTGTGTCTTAAAATCGAACAGAGAAAGTGTTAATTTAAGACAGTTATTTCAATATAACAGACAGACACTTAAATTTTATTTATACGTATAGATATATTTGTGTTACTGACAGCTTATTAGAAGATCGTTTAAATTACAGGTTTACGAGAGGACACCAAAGAACAAAGGCAAGCCACAAACGCGACTGCGAACTGTCGCGTCCACTTAACCATAATTCGTATATACAGCGGCATAGATAAAATACATATACATATAACAGCTGTATCCATGCACTCGTTCGTACATCCATAGACAAACATTCGATCGTTCTTCTTACAAATTAATGACACCATTAAAGTTTTCTGCGGGTTTCGCCAAGTTCTCATTCTATAATCGTTAACGCTAATAGACAACTAAAAATTAATGAAATAACAACATTGAAATATCTTGTCCATTCATTTTTATAATGTTCTATTGTTAACGACCTGATATGCAATAATAGGCTGTATTGTGACGGGTGTATGGGTACTTATGCTAATTAATATAAGATAAAGCGTTGTTCCGTGTCTGTCTCACAAGATGCTCTCTCGGACCGCTCTCGTGTCTACATATAATATTTTCATTCGTTATTTCATACATTCTTTTTAATTTTCTCGTTACACTAAATTAATAGTATCTTCGAAAATCTTGACTCTATTACCATTATAATCACAACCTTATTTTAACGTAATAAAGTTAATTTTAGGATCAAATGCTAATCTTATGCTGTATATAATATAAGTTATTGATGAGCAGCTAGCCGGCTCAAACAGAGTAGTTTTTACGAAACGTGACAAAAATGTAAAATAGCAGCTACTGTTTCGTGTGAAAACCAGAGATTTTTACAGGTAACGAGACCTATCTCAGTCCTCGGGTACGATTACTCATTTGCATTTTGATTCTTAATCGAGAATAGATATAGACACCAAGTTCTATAGACCATGACATGCACTTACCATGAGGTGGATTGTGTGCCATGAGGTGATTGTGTTCGTCACCTTTCTATAAGTAATAGTCGTGGTGACCATAGGGTTCTGTCTTCTTTTTTTTTTTTGAGTATAGAATCTTCTCTGTATTATATAATACGATTAAATTATTTTGGAGTAAAATATCGTTAAATTGACATGAGTGGTACTTTTTATAGAATAAGGGTGACAGACGAAATAATTAAATGGGTAAATAGATTTATCAAAATGCAGATGTGTGGTCACCCGTAAGAACTAAGATTGAATGTCTCTTTTCCAGGAAAAAGACATAGTCTCGTGTTATATTATTCGAACAAATTCAAGTTACTTTTGTAACTTTATGATACATACTTTTGAAAGTAAAAGGAACACAGTGCGCTGCCTTCGGACTTAAGGCTTCTCATTATTAAATGTATATAATTTTTTCTGCAAATTAAGTAAATAAAAGACAATGCATTTTTAAACCCACCGATTATATTTCCTTTACAGAATATTTTTGCTACAAATCCTATCTTAGTTCTGTTTAATAATGCAATGTATGTGTGAAGGGTGCGTTACTCAAACTTTAAATTGCCGTCTCGAGTTGCCAACGGTCGCGCAGTGTCGACACGGGAGCGAGAAGTGAAGCCGGAACATTTGGTGCTAACTTTATATCGGTACGTTGATATTTATCGTTCGGTGTGCGTGCGAGTCTGTACAAATGCGTACGCGCCATATTGGACAACGGTTGCGCACGTATATAGCTTAGCTAGCGGACATTTGTACATTTAATGAGGTTGAAGATTAATTAGCTAAGAACCGTGTAATAAAATAAAATGATGTCTTTTACCTAGTTTCAAGGCTTTTGACGGCTCCGTGGCGCAGTGGCTTAGCAATGAGTTGGTGCGCTGGGGGCCGCGGGTTCGAATTCCGCACGGAACAAGTACTTGTATGGCCTACAAATAATTGTCCTAGTGGATGTTTGTCCTTTGTAAACTGCCTCCACGACACAGGAGAAAATCCTAGTGTGGGGGTAACGTTTTTTTAAAGAAAAAAAATGAAGAGCATCTTAAGACCCCCACCCCATCAATTGCGTGCTCTATCGCCGTCACCACTACTCCCTACCGCACTACACTAGGAAAGTCACACCACCGTCGATAATACGACACGTGTTTCGCCTCTGGTGAAGAAGTGACTGCGGTGGCTGACCACTAAATGAAACTAGATAAGACACATAATTTTATTTTATCACGCCGATCTTAGCTAGTTTATGTTTAATATAAAATGGATCTCCGCAAAGTAACGTCTGATTCTATTAATTTGTAAATTTATATTCCCACATGGATGTTATACATTTACTGGTGATATTCCTCGATGTGAGGAATCACGTTAAAAAATATACAAACTTATTCATGTAATAGCGGGCCTTAACGTTAGATCAATGCATTTTAAATTATTTTTGTTACAGAATTAATGATATGATTTATTTTTGTCTTTATTGCACCAAAAATGTTGTACGAGAGGTGGGCTTAATGTTTTAGGGCATTGTCTAGCAGCTAACCTTGGCAAGAACAGAAAATAAGTTATGGCCATATAGGATCATGCAACACACATAAAATATACACATATATAATTGAATACATATATATTAACACATATACACGTATTTATACATATAAATGTGTATATAAATAACTAAAAATACTGTAATAAACATAGCATATGTCCGTATAGTTTTCTTTTGAATACATTCAATATTTATAAATCGTAACTACTTTTTTTTTGGAAAAGGGATGTGACATTGCTCTATCGGTACAGGCCTGCATTTAGGACAAACTGAGTCGCGGACAATGCAGGAACATTGCGAGCGAGCTAGCCAAAATATACAAAACTCCACAAACCCGTTGCTTTAAATATGTAAACGACTCTAAGTGTAAATATCGCGGCATTAGTTAGGAGCTATGTTATAACATAAAATGCAATATAACATAATTAATTTATTTAGTGTTACGGAGGAATGTGATCGAGCGAGAAGATTATTGGTATGGCGAATTGCGTTGGAAATTGTCTATTATATAATATTCATTAATTTCTAAACGCCGTGTTTTTTAAATTTAATCTTTTGGATACGAAAATAATTAAATAATGCCCATAGTTGAAAAGATAATGATACATTTACGGCAATTGAAAGCTTTCATTAAAAAAAATTGTTGTATTTCCATTTCCAACGCTGTTCGCGCGCATTTACAATTCGATTATTTGAGCGTTACGAACGTTACTTAGCGAAATATTAGCGATTTACGTGGCACGCCATCGTAGAAGTGTTCAAGTGGTGCTACACGATATACTACGGGAATTTAGGTTATACTCGCCAGCTGCTTTGTGTTCTGTGTAGTGACTAGTGGCGACGTGGGAGCGGTGGGGTTGTGTTTTTTACCAATATAATGCTAAAACTACCAAAAACATGTCAATAATTTGCTTATTTCAATGAAAAATGTTTTGGCTGGCGAAATGATTGTTATAATTTGGACTTTCATATTTTATAATACGGACTGGATAAATGGCAATATTATTTAGATTTGTATTTTGGTTTTGTTCTCAAAACAGTAGACGTACGAAATCAAATTTTGTACTATTTTTTTTTTATAAAATAATAACAAAACCGGTATAATATCCTAAAATGAGATTTATTAAGGATTATTCATTGAAGAAAAATCCTTCATAGAAAGAAAGACTTGTATGTACACTACTAGACAGGCACTGCGGTACTTATATATTGCGAACTAAGTTACGGTCAATTCTCCGTAGCTCTAGTAGACTGTAAGCGGCCGAGGTGACTGGGAGTCTTCTATTTTCAAAAGCCACTAAATTAAGTTTTGCTTATTTTCCACAAAGTAGTAAAAATTTCTCGTTGACCATAAATGTTATAGATAATAATCTTTTTTGTATGATATGAATACACAGAATATGGCAACACTTTAAAATCCCTTTTCAGCAACAGATTAGTTAAATAAACAAAAATATGGAGGTTCTTTCTTTTATTTTAGCAGCTTGTGAAACTCACTCCTGAAATAAAATGTATATGAAAGTAACATCACTTTTTTGTGAGTTTTGCAACTGACAAAATTTTAACAAAGGATGGTGTTATACAAGATATCAACAACCACCAAGATCAACCAAAGTAAGAAAGTAGGTAAATCTCATCCAGAATTAATTTCTTTTGATTGATAAAATAAAAAGATGATAAATCTGTTATAGGCATGAAATAAAATGTTTTTTGTGTTTATATAATTTAATTTACGTACCTATTAAAAATATAATAAAAATGAAAGAATTTAAACGTGACAAATATTATCCGTTTATCCTGCTTCACACAAATCAGTCTTTTCTGACTATCTAATCTAAGAAAGTCTCCCATTTCATCGGTACTCATTCTCTCCATTACAGTTTTAAAAAAAATCAATTCTTCCAAATTTCTCCACTCATCTCCATAGTTTTTTTTAAGAACTATCAACGTCTTGAATTGTTGCTTGTTTTATGTAAACAAGATTTATAGTATGTTTTGTTGTGATAGTCCTTTTTTCGCGTGTTTCGTTTCTATACGCCTCTTCATCCTGTACTAAAATGTTTTCTCTTTACGTTCTTGTAATAAAAAACCTTTTTGTTTTCATAAACTGAAAATGCTAATACGTAATAGGTTTAATGATGGACTCGTAACTTTTTTTACCAATCAAATACTGGAATTGATGCTAGATCTTTGCACACACCATTTTGTTCTAAAACAGCTGCATATTCGGATAGAGAGGTTATCACTTCTTTAGTTTTCAATGTTTTCTCAATTTTAGCAAACAACCTATCTGGAAGTATAAAGGAGTGACCTACAATAGGGAAGATCAGCTCTATTTTCTTGATATTGTTTGGGACTTCTGTGTACAATCATTTACCAAGCATAGCTATCATGTCTATATTTTTGTTTTGTCCGTCGCAACCGTCGGACACTTCATAGAATTTTTATTTTATCTCCAAATTCAAAGTTTTTCAAGAAATCGTAAACTGCGCTAATTATCTCATTACTACCTTTGCAGTGTGAAGTTTCATCCCAATAGTAGGAATGAACTATTGGCTTAAGGTAAAGTCATGTCTCAAAAATGACGCGCTACTATTGGTCAGTCAGTTTATGCAATGTTTTAGTGGCTTTTGATCCCAATCGTTGACTTTATGACTGTATTTTATTATAGAGTGATTTGACACTAACTGAATAGCCAAGATTGAAGTAATAATAAAACGCTTACACATAATAATATAAGGTTGATTTTAGGATAAAAAGGTGGGTTTGAAACTAGATGACAGTTCTTTGTCTTGTGAACCGCGAACGTTCTTTTCGACAGTCTAACACTGATTTTGTTTAATGTGAGTAAAAAAACGCTGCTATTATTTATGTGCGCACTTTGACAGAAACTTTAATTCAATATAGACTATAAATAATACTTATTGAAAGTCACTGACAGTTTGATTTGAAGTTTGTTTTAGATATGTAAGTAACTTTATTTCGCAAAAGGGAAAAAAATTGTTTTAAAGAAAATAAGATACTTGTATTGTCACAATCTTCTCTTGTACATTGGCGAATGATCCAAACCGCCATAAAAGAGAAAGAAGAGGAACTTTATTTCGTATTTGCCGAAAAACAATAACTTTCGTAAATGAAAATATAGCTGCGTGGTGTATTTATCGAGTCAGTTACAGTTTTTGTTTTGAATTGCCGGTCTATTAGACTAGTAGCATACATAGAAGTCTCATAGGAATATGTCATTATCATTTGCTTATTTGACTGATCATAAGTGACAATTGTTTTTATTGTCTATGGTAAAACAAAGGTTTATCTTTTCGTACGCTCCCACCGCGCCAACTGTACACTTATACTAGTAAATATATTTTACCCATACCTATGTAATGTAATCGAGAACTTATTTATTGCGTATTGACTCACATCGTCAGATTCGTAATTTTCGTTCAAGAAAATTATACCCTACGTGATTAGTGATTTACAGAAAGTTCCTAACACTTAATTACTAGATGCCATTTTTTTTTTTATTTAACCGTAAGATTTTCTTTTACTACGTAACAGATGAAGATTGTGTTCTTTATATTATAGTATAGTTATTCAAGATACGCATGCGGTGTTCAAAGGGGTTAAGTTTTATTTTATATAGTTTCTTATTCTGTCGAGTGAGTCAAGTAAGATATGATTGTAGAGTTAGGAATAAAGGTAACTTTAGACAAATTGATTTGAACAAAATTTGAGTATCAGTTTTAATCTAATTACTATAAGTTGTGGCCATTCGCGAGTTGTGTCAAACGAATTGGAAGTTTGAATGATGAATCAGGTAATCGGATATATTTATAAACTTATTGCATTTTGTCTATGAAATGATCGATTTATCATCGCTTTTACATATTGTGTAATTTAATTGTACATTATTGTTGTTGTTAAAATAAAACATGGTACATAAATAATATTTTGTTATTTTTCATTTTTTTTTACCATACCACGTGACAACTATAATCTGACTGCATGGCAGTAATCAGAGCCGCGGGGTACTCGCATTTGTTATTTTGCATATTTTAGTGTAATGAGATGAATGAAAGGTATAGAGAATGTTATTTCTATAGAACTATCTCATATTTAAATAAAAACCCCGTTTGATAAATGTGATTGTACATAGGCTGCACTAAAAGTATCGGGAATGGAATATTTCCAGTTCCTGTCATATTAAAATCTTTTTAATTGAAAACTCCTTGGTTTTAAAAATCGAATACCATTTATTTATTTAAAAAAAGATTCTCGGTCTGGTCACAAGGTTTTGTCAAACTTGTTTAGTCGTTGAGAAAATGGAATAGACTTCGAGAAAATTCAAGAGCGATGATTTATTATGACTTTCGAAGTGGTTTAACACAAAAACAGTGTGTTGACCGGATAATTTCTGCATTTGGTCATGAAGCCCCATCCAAAACCACAATTTATCGCTGGTTTGCTGAATTTCAACGTGGACGTGTCAAGATCAGTGATAATCCCCGTCAAGGTCGTACAAAAACTGCAGTCACCCAAGAAAACGTTGATGCTGTGCGTAAGCTGATTGAGGAAGATCGACATGTGACATACCGCGAAATTCAGGCACCTTTAGACATTGGCATGAGTCAAATACAAATAATCTTGCATGAACAATTAGGTGTAAAAAAGTTGTTTTCCCGATGGATACCGCATTCGCAAAAAGCGGCTCGCGTTACTTGGTGCGTCAGAACTCTCGAAAGATTCCACGCAGGATCCTCAAATGCTGTATACAACATCGTATCAGGTAACGAATCCTGGATATACGTGTACGAACCCGAAACAAAAAACCAGTCACGAGTTTGGGTGTTCGAAAATGAGTTAAAGCCAACAAAAATTGTTCGTTCACGGAGTGTTGCAAAAAAAAATGGTGGCCACGTTTGTCTCCAAAACCGGCCATATTACGACTATTCCTCTTGAGGGACAAAGAACGGTTAATGCAGAATGGTATGCTAGCATTTCTTTGCCACAAGTCGTTTCTGAACTCGGTAAAGAGAACTGCAACCGCCGCATCATCCTCCATCACGACAATGCGAGTTCTCACACCGCACACAGAACAAAAGAGTTTTTAGAGCAAGAAAACATATAATTATTAGATCATCCGCCGTACAGCCCCGACCTAAGCCCTAATGATTTCTATACTTTCCCTAAAATAAAGAATAAATTGCGTGGACAGAGATTTTCATCACCTGAAGGAGCTGTGGACGCCTACAAAACGGCCATTTTGGAGACCGCAACTTTCGAATGGAATGGTTGCTTCAATGATTGGTTCCATCGTATGGAAAAATGTGTCAAATTTCGCGGAGAATACTTCGAAAAGCAATAAATACATTTTTAAATAGTAATGTTGTGTCATTTCTTTGATTCCCGAAATTTTCAGTGCCGCCCTCGTACCTACCATGATACTTTGATGCACAGTGTTGGTTATAACTTATAACAATTGCATTGATGATAACTATAATATAGCTGCGTTAACTCAGGATCTAAACACTCGCCGTAAATTTCAAAGTACATGAGTAACCCACTTTCATCCCCACCAGCACCTATAAAATTGTTATTTTCTATTTTGTACCTAGTGCACAGCAGTGAAGGTAAAAATCTCGAGGATACCTACATGTCAGAGGAATAAAATATTCTGAGAAGTCCTTCAATATGCACTGAAGCAGAGCTACGGACTAATTGCCTCTCTTCAATTTTAATTATTAAGGATAGCTTAAAAACTACTGGTCAAACCTTGATCAATTATACTTATATGGGACCACATGAGAAGCACTAGCTTTTATATAAAAAAAGAAACATCAAAATCAGAGCGGGACAGTATTTCATGCGGGCACACCGCCTGCAACTTTACAAGGCGCAGGTTCGGCCTCACATGGCATACTGTTCCCATCTGGGCAGAGGCTCCCCAGTGTCAGCTCCTTCCACTTGACTGCATACAGCGCAGAGCGGCTCGAATCGTCGACAACCGAGTCCTTTCCGATCAGCTCGATTGATTGGCACTGAGAAGAGATGTTGCATCCCTTTGCATTTTCTTTCGCATTTACCACGGGAAGTGCTCTGAGGAATTATTCGGATTAATCCCAGCCGCCAAATTTCACGAACGCACATCGCGGAAGAACTCCCGATACCATCCACACCATCTGGATAATTGGCGGTCCACCACTGTGCGATTTAGAAGATGTTTTCTTCCTCGCACGACTTCCTTGTGGAATCGATTACCATCAGCGATTTTTCCGGACCGATACGACTTAGGGACCTTCAAGAAAAGAGCCTACTCCTTTTTAAAAGGCCGGCAACGCATCTACAATTCCCCTGGTTCCCTGGTATTGCAGTTGTTCATGGGCGGCAGTAGTCACCATCAGGTGACCCGTATTCTCGTTTGCCCCCTCTACTATAAAAAAAAACCTAGAAAGAAGTTATGGAGGTAACACGTTAAAAAAACAGTCGAATTGAGTACCTCCTCCTTTTTGAAGTCGGTTAAAAATAAGACACCTATGCCCAGCAGTGAGACATAGATTAACATTTTTTAATTCATCTAATGCCTTTGCAAAAAGCCGTACTGGAAAAGAGGCATTCCATCTTAGTCCTCACGGGTGACAACGCATCTGCATTTTGATTTGCAAGCGAGGATAGATGTAGATGTCTATGGGCCACAGCAACCACTTACCATCAGGTGGACTGTGTGCTCGTTTGTCACCCTATCCTATAAAAAAAAAAAAAATTATATATATATATATATATATACTTTCATATGCATTTAGTAAAAAGCTGTTATTTGACATTACAAACAGACACTTCAATTTTATTTATTTGTATAGATATAGCTGCAGCATGACTCTACCACATATAAATCCATTCATTGGTCCATTGTGGAATGTATTCCACAATGGACCAATTGATGACTTCGCTGTACAACACAGTGCTTCAAATGAAGTCGTTTACAGGCCAACACAACGCCGATAACATACGCGCACAATTTGAGAATATAGCCAAAGTTTGGCAAATAATGGCAAAAATTCATATTATAATGACTGACAGCGGAAGTAATATCGTGAAAGCCGTTAGAGACAGCTCCTTTACCATTCAGAAGTGTTTTCTACATATATTACAGCATGTAATTTTAGTCGCATTACAAGTCCAACCAGATGTTAAAGAAACCATTGCCCAAGGCCGAAAAATTGTCATTCACTTTAACCACTCATCTCAAGCACAAGAAAAATTCAACTAAATTCAAGAAGAGCTAAATTTGCCTAAACACAAGCTTGTGCGAGATGTAGTGACAAGATGGAATAGTAAATATTATTTGTGCAAACATCTTGAAGAACAAAAGCGAGCTATGCATTTACATTTCGGACAACAGTAGCTCGATTAGTATTCAGAATCTATCAGAAAGACAGTGGATGTTATTGCAACAGTGTGTGACACTATTACAGTCTTTTGAAGAGATAACAAGAAAAGCTCCACATACTCCTGTCTTTCAGAGGTGATCCCACACACAAAAACTTACTGAAGTTTTTGATCAAAGACAAAGTTTAGAGAATGTGCAGCAATTTAGATACAGTACCAATGGCACTTAAAGATGGTTTAGAAAGACGAGCCAGCAAATTCGAAGATGTAAAGTACTACACTATTGCCACACTGCTTGACCCAAGGTACAAGATGAATTTATTCACTCCCGAAATTACTCCAACCGTCAGACGGGAGTTTCTTTGAGAACACTTAAGATGTTTAGATGTAGATATTCATAGTAGTAGTAGTGACACCGAGTTAGAGCAGCCGGCTCCGCCAACGTCAATAGACTTGCAATCACAGCAAGCAGCTTATGCTTCGTTTATAATCCAAGCTTCCTGGATTTCCTCAGTTTATAAAATGTTTTATAAACCTTCCTCAGTTTATAAAACGTTTATTTTCTGAAGCGGGCAACGTCTATGAGTAAAAGCATAATAAACTGTTACTAAATAAAGCTGAGCAGTTAATCTTTCTGCACCATAATTTGCCTCATGAAAATTTTAAATACTGAATAACTGATATTGGTAATCTACTCATTTACTTGCTTTTTGTTTTCAATAAACTCCACTTAAGTGATTTCTTTAGGTAAGCTTATTATGACTGCATTACATACCTAACATTAGTTAACATTTCTTAAACTGTTTAGCTCTTAACACTTGTTCCTATAGAGTTCCTAAAAGTTCCTTAAGAATATTTAATTTGGTCTCATGTAGAATAAGAAAAATATGTTATATTTTTTCAAAAATCACTCTTCCAATTACCTTTGGAACTATGTGACTTTGATTAATATTATATTATTGCTCAAATGACAATTAGTACCTAAAATTTAAATTACTTTTAATTTTAAAATTATTTCTGTGTTAATTTTCAAATAATAATATAGATGCTATTCTTTCAAAATATAAATGATGTTGATTAAATTTAAAACCTAGGAATTTGAATTAGGTATTCCTTACAATAAAAACGTGATTACAAATTTTCTTCGTTTCATTCCAAAAACATTTTATCAAGCTTTCCATTTGCTATAATTGTAAATAAATCTACAGTTCCTCAAAAACATAACGCTACACAAGTAGATTCAACCCATAAATAAAATATACTTTCAACAGTAAAATTATGAAAGACATGGCATTATTCCATTCGTACCTTTCAATACAGTGAAGACTTTGAGTATCACTTTCATGAATGTTTGGTGATTTAGCCAAATATTTGGTAAAGCTGTGGAATATACCGAATACTGACTATGAAATGAATATTCGTTTCATAGTTAGTATTCAGTATTCGTTCCAATCTCTACCATTCATCTGCATTGTCCATCTCATGCGGCGTACTCCACCAGTGGTGGGTGCCGATTGCTGGGCCCGCGAAGACCCTGCCGATACTAAGCCAGCTGATAGGTATGACGGATGCGAGGTGTTGCATTAGTATTATTATTATACTTCATCAATAAATGTTTTTAGTTTTGTTTGCTAGCAATGAAGTATGGGTTGTTGAAGTCTTTTGCATGCAATGACGTCAGAAGCAGCTGACAATAGGTAGTTCATAATACTGAAAAGCAATCAGTGCTGGTACAAGTGCATCGGAGCTATTTTCTAACAACTTCAAAAAGCAGGAGGTACTCAATTTGACTGCTTTTTTATGTTTTTTATTATTTTTATTTTTTAAGTGTTACCTAACAACTTTTTTCTGGATGAACTGATTTTGACGATTCTTTTTTCATTTGAAAGCTGATGCTTCTCATGTGGTCCCGTATAAATTGGATCAAGGTCTGACCAATAGTTTTTGAGTTATTCTTAATAATTTATATTGAAGTCAGATGTACAATATTTGAAATTATGTGATTTCATTTCCATGATGTTTGGTTTATTATTACAAAATTGTTACTTCATTGTTAGTTTTTCATTGCTCCAGTTTACTATAGTCTATTTATAAAAAAATTCATATTAAAATAACTGCTCTAAATGTATGATTCTCTGAATATTCTCTAATTATTTGTGTGAGTAGCCTTAAGTGTATATGGAACATCTTAACCAAAATTGACAATCTCTTCATTTTCAAACTTTTGGATTTTCATTAAAACAATGAAATGTTCTTCAGTGGTTTAATATCCAACAAAATTCTTCGTGACCATTCTACTCACAATAATATCAAGTAAATCCACATCAAATTTCACATTGTTTAATTTATAAACACTTTTCAAGTCTTTAATATTTGTAAACTTTTCTAATTCACTAACTGAACACATTTCACCATCAATTTTCTTAACAATGATCTCACTTTCATTGCTATCAGCGGTATCTAAGAAACAAACTAGCAAGTTTTGATCCTTTTCAATACCGAATTTACTCAAGCTCTGAGTAATGTTCTTTGATAATGACAGATTGTACAAAATCTCTGAGAAGACAGTCCGAGTAACCATACTTTGTGATTTTTCTGCTAATACTGCTCTGTTTGCTGCAACAGCAACTTGAAAAGTATCTAATATCAAACTTGGCTTAATCACAGCGCACTTCCATTTACCGTTTGTTACATTGTTACGTATTTCTTCCACATTTTGAACATTTTTAAACAGATACAGTTTCAGAATTTTATTACTTTCTGGATCTAAATTACAAATGTATGGTTCATAAGTCATGATGAAACAATTCACGTACGAAATAGAATATTATACTAGTTTATAGACTACCTCGAATTGATGTGTTCGCCGTTCTCACAAACTATATAGAAACACCGTTCTTGTATAATTTCAAAAAATAAAAAATTACAAGATTCAATTCTTCTTCTTAATAACTGGCTTTACAGCTCTGGGATCTAGCCCTTCTGAGCCTGAAGTTACAATATGTTGATGCGTCACATTGTGTAGCTCTTGGGAGATTTTGATGGCAACTTGAGCCAGCAGACAGCTGACGGTTGGCGTTGGTATCTCAAGGCCCCTAAGCAGACAGACACCTTATTTTGTGAATCACATCACCATCAGAGCACTTGTTTCACAGTTTCCGCTAATAGTTCACATGCGCAGTTCACACGCGCACTTAATACACAAAATCGCACCACTTTTACATATCAAAGTCCACTTCAAACCATTATTTAAACAAAATACAGGAGCAGCAAACCGCCGCCGGTCAAGTTCCCGCCAAAACTCCTATAAGATTCAAGCTCGAGCACAGGAACAAGATTCAAGATCACAGAATACTTTACTCCTAGTTCAAGATTGACTGTTTTTTACCATAGATAAATAAATATGTAGCAAGCTAGTTTACCAACCTTGAAAAAAAAAATTGAGTTGTTGTTGTTATCAATTTCAAATAGACAATAGTCTTAGATCATACAGCCTAGTCAGGTATTATTTTATTCACTAAGTCCTTCACAATATGGTGATGCTTATGTGATTTAACAATCACGCAAACACACCTGAATGGATTTTGATCACTATATCACGACAACGAGGATAAAACATGTATTTTATAATAAGTCGTGCACCGAGTGATTTTAATTCATCATCATTATCATCGTACGAAACTTCTTGCTCAAATATGTTTCATGTTTATGTTGTTCGCGCACTCATGATTATCTTTAATGTCAATTGTAATAAATGATTTACATCTATTACGTAGCGAAACGGATCAGTAAACTGAAGTCCCTATATCTTATAGGATTCTTAGTCTTTTGTCGTTTTTATATTTATTTTCCCTGTATTTTCTTTTATGTTACTTATTTTCTTAATATAGCCAGTGATTTCACACATGGACACTCCCTTTTCCACGTTATAAATATACACAGAAACTTTGATTTCTGCTGCCTTAAAAATATCATCAGGCTCTAAAATAGGTTTTCCCTTATTTCCCGAAAAGCTATGCCGTAATGTTTTTTCTTTGTACGCGAATAGTTTTCATTTCTTTATTTTTTAATTTTAAAGCAGAGAACCACATGCATATAATTTTGCATATCTGCATACTGTGGTACTTTTTAATGGCAACAAGGGAAGGAATTAAAAATATTTCAGGGAGTAAAATGCTTGTTACAAAAATATGGAGTTTGCGCATATTAGTGGAAACGGTGTAACAAGTGCTCTGACGGTGATGTGATTCTCAAGATAAGGTGTCTGTCTGCTTAGGCGCCTTGAGATACCATCGCCAACTGTCAGCTGTCTGCTGGCTCAAGTTGCCGTCAAAATCTCCCAAGGGCTGCACAATGTGACGCATCAACCTATTGTGAAGCAGTGTACTATGAAGGATCAGGCCCAGAAAGACTAGTACCTAGAGCCGTAAAACCAGGTATAAACAAAAATATTGACAGTGACAGATATACTTTACGTCATTGTCATTCCGTTGCTCTTTGCTTGCTTTGAGCCTTTGAGCATAGGAAATATTTCCGTTGCGTTGCTGCCGAGTAAATATAAACAATATATATAAACTAAAATTTATTGAACAATCGTTATCACTAGAGATAAGATATTTTTAAATCAAACAAGTATTGTTTCTTGAATAGAAAGGATCTACACTACTGTATTCGAAGTGATTAACTAATTACGAACCACATAACCAAAGTGTATAGTAACCGTTCATAAGGGAATACTCAAAGAGTATAGTAACTGTCCTAGGAATACTCTAAAGTCTAACGAGAAACTAGTACTGCAGTAACTGTGTGTTTAATAATATAATCATAATGATTATATCAAAATTAGGTTTAACCCATTTGTTGAACAAAGCCCAATATTTGAGATTACTGTCAACACAAATTCGACAGCAAACCGAAAATATAGGTCCTGTAGTTTTCCACAAGTTGACAGGAGTTGACAAGGGTATTGCAGTATACGGTCTCAACAGTCCAAAGGACAAAAATGCTCTAGGTTTTGATGTCGTAAAATCAATGAAAGAAGTAAATGCACTAATTCGAGAAGACACAAAAATATCTGTCGTCATTTTACATAGCCTGGTGCGAGGAATATTCTGTGCAGGTATGTTTAATATGTTTCTAAAACGCCATTGCATCTTAGCTTGGCCAACCTTTAGATTAACTGGTTAAAATTTCCAATATGGACCATCGATTTAAATGCCCATATTTTTTTTTTGTAGATAGTACTCATTAAAAGAAAGCGTTTTGCAGTTTCAATATGCGGAAACCTGTACTTTTTGAGAAAAAAATTATTGAAAATCAATTATTTTTGCAAATTTATGTCAATTACTATGGTAAAACTGACGCTATTTTCTATTGTTATTGTCATCGTCAGTAGAGATGTCAATTCTTTCCCAAAAAGATCGATTTTATAAATCGATTTGAATCATAAGCTGATGTATCAATTCACAAAAAAATCGATTTCTAAAATTACGATATTTTTTCATGTTTGCATTTATAATGGGAATATAAATCCATTTTATGAGAACAAAATCCCCTTCATCAGACATAAAATAGGGGGACTGATTAAAAGGGGTTTCTGTATCTATTTTGAGACTGCAACGTCTCCGGCGCTGCGGCCAGAGCAGCCTCTACGCCTTTGCGTAACAAATCGCAGGCATCCCTCCTCGCCTCCGCAGCTTCGGCTTGTTGATCGCTTTCGGCGACCAGCCTCAGCCGCTCCGGGTCTTCCGATGCCTACGATTTGTTACAGCAGGCGGAGGCTGCTCCCCCTACGCGCCTCCGGCTATATATAACCACTCTAGGAGTAGGACAGATTTGTACCAGGTGGAGTCGGGGTCAATCAATTCGATTCTTTGACATAAATTGAACCTAACCTATTTTATTTGTTATCATCCCTAATAAAAATAAATAAAATAAAACAAATTTCAATAAGAGATTATTTACTATGGCATCTTTCTGATTTTTCATAAAATTGATTTATATTTATATTATAAATGCAAACATGAAAAAATATCGATATTTTAGAAATAGATTTTTTTGTGAATCGATACATGAGCTTACGATTCGAATCGGTTTAAAAATCGATCTTTTTCGGAAAGAATCGACATCCACCCAAGCAAATACCACCCCATAACGTGTCTATCTACCATATACAAGACACTAACGTCCATTTTGAGCGCGAGAATCACTCCTCACCTGAACTCAAATCAGGTTCGCGCGCTCAAAATGGATGGCGGGGGTTGTGGAACCAAGGAACCACTCCTCATTGACATGGTCATTGGGAAGGTGGTTAAACGCAGCCATAAGAACCGCTGCGCCACCTGGATTGACTACAAAAGGCATTCGACTTGGTGCCTGAATGGCTGGCTACATGACTGAAGTGTTTATATATAGAAGAAAATACATAAATTATAGTTTAAATAATTATTTCTTGATGAAAACTAATTATGATCGAAAGTACATTGAGGTGTAGCTGGTATGTTGGTATGGCCTCGAACGTATGGTTCATCCTGCCGGGCTTAGAAAACCCTAGTAAAAAACTAGTTAGCCTAGGAAAAATTAATTTCTAAGTTGTTTTAACACACTGTATTGTATAAATGCTTATATACTTGAGCATGATCCTAAATAAAGGTTTTGATGATATGTCTCTAAGCACCTTCAAATTATTGGGAATCAATGTAACCAAATATTTGCCGAGTAAAAGTAAACAATTTAATTTTCTTTATTATTATCATATGAAATATATGAGATTATTTATTATTTATTTGTATATTTTTATTGCCATTCTAAAGCATCATATTTGAAACCAGAGCTTTTAATAAGCTTAAACTTACTTATCTAATCTAAGAATGTAGATCACCGGAGCCCCTTTTTATTTGTAATGAGGTATTATATCTTAGTTATCAAGTTTAGTTAGGTCTTAGTTATCAGACCTGCATTTTGATTCTTAACTGAGGATGCATTGTCACCCCTGAAGACTAAGATAGAATCCTTGTTACTGGTATAAAGAATCTCTTCTCTACACTCGTCATACAAAACAAGGCAGTATTAAGCTGAATTACCATGTGCACATCTAAGAAATAGAACATTTCAACAAACATGCAAAATTCGGCCAACACACACTAGTGCAGCGTGACTGAGTAATTGCTCCATAGCCCTCCCAGAAATGAGAGCAGGCATGTGCCCAGATGTGGGACATATAAAGGTTGTAACTTTAATTTTACTCAACTTTTGTTTCAGGTGCAAACTTGAAAGAAAGATTTAAAATGTCAGATGACGAAGCTATAAGCTTTGTGAAAGGACTCAGGGAAACATTCATAGAAATAGAAGATCTTCCTATGCCCACCATAGCTGCCATTGATGGTGTAGCTGTAGGTGGCGGCTTAGAACTGGCCCTAGCATGTGACATAAGAGTGGCGGCAGACACCTCTAGGTTGGGTTTAGTAGAGACCGGCAGGGGCCTCATACCTGGTGCAGGTGGCACTCAGCGTCTCCCACGTGTGATCCACCCCAGCATAGCCAAGGAACTGATATTCACTTCAAGAATTGTTAATGGAAAAGAAGCAAAGGAATTAGGTTAGTAATATCCTGTATTTTTCTACCGACTTCAAAAAGAAGATGTACTCAATTCAACTGTAGGTATTTTTTATGTGTGTTACCTTATAACTTTTTTCTGGATGAACCGATTTCGATGATTCTTTTTTTATTTGAAAGAAAATTTATATGGGACTACATGAGAAGCACCAGGCTTCTCATGTAGTCCCATATAAATTTGATGAAGATCTGACCAACAGTTTTTGAGTTATTCTTAATAATTCATATTAAACTCGGTTGTACAAAATGTTTATGTTCATGTTTTTAAATTATTATTTAAAAACATGACCTTAGCCTTATTATGTTGTCTTATTGCAAAAAGTAATTAAAGGTTAGTTTCAGGTTTAAAGGCTAGAGTTGGCTAGAGTCCGTTTCAATAAAGAAGTCCCGTGGAATTTAACTCCTGAATTACCACGACTCTACCTTCACTTTGAATGAGTAATTACTATCATAAATAAACTTGTATATCTGCAAGTATTTTGGCATAATAGTATTATTTAAGCTGATATCATTTATTACTAGTTAGATAAATTACTTGTTTACAATGAAGTAAGGCTTCAAGGTGAATACAATTTATTGAGCCTAATAAATATTATACAATAAGCTTTATTGGGGAAACTGTGTCAATTCTATACACATAAATAAAATTCAAGTATATAATTATTAATTAAATAATTTTTTTGTCGGTCTGTCTATCCTGGCTAATCTTTGGAATGACTGAACCGACTGATAAAACTTTAAAAATAGATAGAGAGCAATTCCAGGAGGGGTTTAACTTTAAGATATATTTTATCCCAAACAAGAATGAACATTTAAAGAAAAAACGAAACACTGATAAGATCATTGGTATTTGATTATATTATATCTAAATAACCTCACATTAATAGATCGTATCTAGGCGAAACCGAGGCGGGTCGCTAGTCTTAAATAAAATATTTTAATTTGTAGTTGCCAGCATCAATCACTAATAAAACACTAGATTAACAATCCCATGCAAAAGTTCTCTAAAAACTGTCGCCAATTGTTTTGACGTAATTCTAGTTGAAATAAATGTACATTAATGTAAATTCAACCTTAAATTCATATATTAGTCCTGAGTTCAGCACATTGCAACTCAGAGCCTGTAGTAGTGCCATACTGTCGGTCAGTATTCTGATGGAGAAGTCTTTTACCTTCCTAGCAACTATTGCTATGGCCGCTTGAATGATACACATACATTCCACCTGAAAGACTGTTTTGTGGGTACCCAGCGGTGTGCATATGTGGATATTAAGGTCTTCAGAGAATGTTCCAGATCCTACACCTTTATTTGTTTTGGAACCATCAGTGAAAACTCTAACTCTTTTGGGCTTAGTCCCTCCGGCTGGCTGGTTTCATTTGATTGCAGCTAAAGTCGCTTTTTGTTGTATGTGTAGATGTAGCGGGGTTAGCTCCAGCATCGCCTCTAAGGCTGCTGTTGGTGTAGTCCTTATGTAGCCTGTGGTAGCCACAAATACCAGTCTCTGGTAACACTGACGCTTCTTTATATAGCGGTGGCTTAATTTGTTTTGGTCCACCATACCAGACCGCCGTATGTGATCATGGGCCGAATTACAGTTTTGTACAGCCACAGGATACTTGGCTCTCAAATTGGTTAACTCTGATGGAAATCGTGGTCGGCATCGTTAGGCCGTTTAACCTTTGATTTTAATACTTTGTGTAAATGTATCGGGTTAATATACATGTGACATAAACGAGACGGTTATACCGCCGTCTATCGCATTTCATAGAGGGTGGATTGAAAAGTACTCGGCCTAACCAAGAAAATAAACACATACTAAATCAGTTATATTTTTATTTTTCTACATAATCACCATCAAGTTCAATACACTTTTGCCACCTTCCAAGCATTTAGACCGTTGAAAAAAAATGATTCTTCCTTAGAGTCAAAATATGCGTCTACAGCTGCTTTGACCTCGTCGTTTGTCGAAAATCTTTGACCTCCCAAGTGCTTTTTTAGGTTAGGGAACAGAAAGAAGTCTGATGGTGCCAGATCAGGTGAATACGGCGGATGCGGTAACAGTTCAAAGCCACAGTTGTGAATTTCAGCCATTGACTGTACTGACGTGTGAACACGGGCGTTATCTTGATGAAACAGGACTTTTCTCCTGAGCATTCCTCGACGTTTTTCTTTTATTTCCTCTCGTAAACGACGTAGTAAGGTGCAGTAGTAATCAGAGTTTATATTAATAATAATAATAATAATAATAATAAGCATTTATTCATTACCACCAATAAAGTACATACAGAAATAACAAGAATTACATAATGTAGTAATGAATGGGCTCTAGCTCAGCATAAATGTTGCAGTTGCCTACAACGCTGTTATTCTGCCAGCGCCCAACATATGAACAGTACAGTACGCGCGCATCCCTTTAATCACAACTATTCACATTAGGATACATACCGTGGATCCCCGACTATTAGCCAGTTCAAATTAATAATCAAATATATATATTTTTATTACCATTTTTTTTAATAAATAATTATTACAACAATATAACTAGTAATAAGTAACATAAATTATAAAATAATATTGATATTAACAAGCCTAACTTCTTTAATCTCATATAAGTTGTTTCCCCACCTACTACATAGCAATGTTTATTATTTGTTTTAAGTATTTACAGGGCGGTCCTGCAATTAGGTAAAAATAAGCTGCTTATGACAGTATTTGTTCTCTTAGTAAATGACGTCTATATTTCTTTTTAAAACTCGATTTACTTGTCGTAGTGCGTAGTGGTGGTGGGAGATCATTCCAACACTTAGTTGCCATAAACTTAAAACTCCCTCGGAAAGCCGATGTTTTGTGTTTAGGGATGCAAAAAACTTTTGAGCATATTCGGGTTTTATATACATGTTGGTCATTTCTCCAATTAAGTTTTTTGTATAAATATTCTGGATTCTTTGTATTTATTATGCCGAATAGCAAAGAAGCATAAAAAAGTTTGAGACGCCCCTGCATTTTTAACATATTCGAGGTATTAAGATATGATGTAACATGAGTTCGTCTCGGTATGTAAAAACAATAGCGAGCACAAGCATTCTGTACCCTCTGGATTAATTTTTGTGATTTTTTAAGCAAACAAGGTCCATAAACAGTTATACAATAATTTAATTTAGCTAAAACTAGGGTTTCACAAAGCTTTACACGTAAATTAACTGTGATAAATGGTCTAAATCTATATAAAACTTTTAACCTGTAAAAGCAGTTTTGTACCAAATTAATCACATGATTTTCAAACCTCAAATTGCTATCAAAAAGAATGCCTAAATTTCGTGCTTCATGAACTTGTGCAATTGTCTCTCCATTAACACGTATATCAGGTTCAGTTATAGCTATATCATGTACCTGCTTTTTAGTGCCAATTATAAGGAATTTTGACTTTGAAGGATTGAGAACCATGGAGTTATTTTGTGACCAATCGCAAACACGTTGAATATCCTGATTTAACTTATTTACTAATGTGTTAATATTTTTTCGATCTATGGGAATATATACCTGTAAATCATCAGCGTATAGATGGTATTTACAGTTTTTGAGACAGTTTATTATATCAGCACTGTAAATAATAAAAAGCAAAGGCCCTAACACAGATCCTTGAGGAACGCCTCTATCAACAGGAAGAAGCTTAGAAATAAAGTTTTTACCATTATGCCTGTCTAAAATTACTTGTTGATATCGGTCAGTTAAATAACTTTTAAACCACTTGAGTGTTTCATTATCAAAACCATAATATGAAAGCTTAGAAATCAGTAAGTTTGTGTTAATTGAGTCAAAGGCCCTTGAAAAATCTAATAAAGTGAGAATAGTACCTTCTCCAGAATCCGAAAAAGATAATATATCATCCACGACATTAATAAGAGCTGTTGCTGTTCCGTAATTTTTTCTAAAACCTGATTGTAGGTTGGGTATTAATTGATTTTTTTCACAGAAATTTATTAATTGTGAGTAAACAACTTTCTCAAGTATTTTTGATAAGTAAGGCAGTATACTAATGGGTCTTAGGTCACCTACATTTGTTGGGTTACTTTTTTTAGGTATTGGACAAATAAGTGCAGTTTTCCAAGAAGAAGGAAAAACAGATTCTGTTATGGATTTATTAATAATTGCAGTGATAACATTTAAAGTTCTCGGAAGCGTTAGAATTATCATATCCATATTAATGCGGTCAACACCTTGAGCATTTGACTTAATACCCATTATGATTTTTGCAACCACATTTTCATGAACTGGTATTAACCTAAAAGTATTAGAGATACAGTTTCTGCTTTCCAGATTCCTTACATTAAATGATTTGACGATATTATTTGTTCCCGGTATACTCAAAAAGTGACGATTAATTTCGTCAGGATCACTAAAGTGTTCTGGTAAGTCATTCGAATTTTTAAATGACGGTAACGCGAATGACTTCACATTTTTCCATAGAACATTTGTATTATGTAGATGTTGATTAATGTGGTAATCAAAATATGCCTTCTTCTCAGCATAAAGACTGCTGTTTACTAGACTTTTTAGGGTTTTGTATTGAATTTTATCTTTTTCAGTTTTTGTGCGACGATATTTATTGTGAGCGTCATCTCGGAGCTGCATAATGTACTTAACATTACTCGTAAACCATGGCAGTTGTTTCTTACGGATAGTTATTAGTTTCTCTGGAGCATGTTTATCAAACAGCTCTAAAATGCGTTTGGAAAAAACAGAAACCATATCGTTCACATAATTATACCTCGTAATGCTATCCCAGTTTATGGATTCAACTTCCGACTCAAAATCTGACAGATTGATATTTTTTATAGGTCTTATAATTTGCTGCCTTATAGCTACCTTAGGCTTTTTAATTTTAAAATCGACTAAAATGATAGCATGACCACCAAGTTCAGGAGTATATTTTACACGAGTATTTGTCACACTAGCGTCCGTCATTACTAAATCAATTAATGTAGCACTCTCTTGCGTAAAATGGGTAGGTTGAAAAATACAGTTTTTCAACCTAGTATACTGCAAAAATTGATTAAGCTGTTGTGTTTTGTTGTCACTTTCATCCAAAATATTTATATTGAAATCTCCTAACAAAATTATATTATCAAAATTTGAATATGAAGTTAAAATGTCTGTAAGAGAATCAAAGAACTTTTCGACATTTACCCATTGTGGTCGATATGCCGTTCCAATTAACAGCTTAACTTTGTTAATGGATAGCGACAGCCACTGCTGCTCCACCTCCTCAAATATAATGTTATGGGAATAAGAACGAGCATTAATCCCTCGTTTGACGTAAAAACCAACACCACCACCACGTGCCCTAGATAGGTTACAAGAACGGGGAATATGACTGAAGCGATAGCCAGGAACTAACGGAGCACTCGCATCTTCACCAGCTCGTAGCCACGTTTCGTTTATCGCCATAATATCAGCAGATTCACATAGCAGAGCTGCCTGAAACTCATCGCTTTTGCTTCTGATCGACCCAGCATTATAAAGGCCAACTCTTAAACTTTTACTTTTAGTAGTAGCCATGTTGTAATAATATTTTTGTAAGTATAATCATTTCATATATATAATCGTCTATATGTTGAACACAAATAAGTAAGGAATATTTATAGGAACATATTATATTATAACTTGAACAGGCTAGCATCGGTATGCACATTAAAAATAAAGTCATTTTCAAAATATCAACAAAAAAAGCAAAGAAATTTACAAAATATTCGTACAAAAATAGTAATAAAAAAAGGTAAAAATAATTATTTAAAAAATATTCAAAATAATAACAACAAATTTTTATACTTGTACCAGCTAACAAAACAAAGTAAGTAGAACTAATTAAGTAAGCTAAAATTACGGTAAACAATTCCATAGAATTTACCAAAATCATAAAAATGTTTACGCAATAATATAGATACTGCAGGACAGAACCTTTGTTAGCACTTAAAGTTAAATTATGTACCACTACAAATACACTACCGCTACTGTAAACTACTGCAAAATAAAGATATAATAAAAGGTGGTATAAAACATAGTAATTAAAAAGTATGGAATAACATTTAAGGTATATGAAAGTGTAAGGTATAATCAAAAGTATAATATTATCAAACAAAATGAACAAAATTAAAATAGTAAGGAGCCCCAAAATACATTTAACATTATTTAGAAGTTTTTGAACAGGGTACACCAAAAACACGTTCAATATCCATTTCAGAGTTTACTATGCGCGCATAAATATTAGGAGAGTCTTCACGCTTAACATAAACACGACCCCCCTTTGTCCATACAAATTTCCAATTTAAATTTCGAGCCATTTCACGTGTTTTAGCAAATAAAATACGGTTTGTTTTGGTTAATCGTTCATTAACATAAAACGTAGTTGATTCGTGAGGTAACAATCCTAGGTCTACCGTAGTAAGCGTACGGCGCACTCGAGCATTCTTTATTAAGTGGTCGCGCAACGCACGCCGCGTTAATCTTACAACCAAGGGGCGCGCACTAACAGAAACTGATGAGCTGTTTTGGTTACCTGTTCGCATATCTTTAGCCGGCCAATTACCTGACCCCTTTCAAGATAATCAATCATAATCACACCTTTCGAGTCCCAGAATACTGAAGCCATCACCTTATTTGCCGACAAAATCGACTTAGCCTTTTTAGGGGGTGGTGAACCAGGTCTTCTCCACTGTTTTGATTGTTGTTTTGTTTCCGGTGTACAGTAATGAACCCATGTTTCGTCCATAGTAACAAAACGATTCAAAAAATCATCTGCATCGGCTTCAAATAACTCCAAACAGTCGTGTGAAATAGTCAATCGCGTCCTTTTTTGTTCAACTGAAAGCAGTCGCGGAACCCACCTCGCAGACACCTTGTGGAAACCCAACTCGTTGACAATGATGTTTTGAGTTCGTTCATAAGAGATGCCTATAATCTCGGCTATCTCTCTAATTTTTAATCTGCGGTCTCCCATTATTAAATCAAGTACTTTTTTAATATTTTCGTCAGTAGTTGACGTCGAAGGCCTTCCAGAGCGGGGTTCATCTTTCACACTCTCTCTACCACGCTTAAATTCTGCTATCCATTTTTTGACGGATGAATATGACAGAGCACAATCGCCTAATGTACTGACCATGTCATCATGGATGGCTTTTGATGATAGCCCCTTCTTATGGAGGTACTTAATGACGGCACGCTGCTCGATTTGCTCCATTCGCGGAAATTATGTCCGATTACTTTGTTAATAAATTTATAAAATCACAACTAATTATCGCACACGTTTCGAACTTCACACAATGAACTAGTCTGAACTGAACTAAATAATGTGGGTAGATTTGATTTTTAGAATTGAATGGATCTGTGTTAGGCCGAGTACTTTTCAATCCACCCAGGTAACATATTCTCGCATATATTACCTAATAAAGCTTTTACTGGTGATAGGATTTCTTTTGTGCCTAAGAGTTTGGGTAGGTCCCACCGTCTTGCCTGTTTCTGTCGTCAAATAGTGCTTACACTGCATTGTTTCGGGCTGAAGGAAATAAAGATCCATTACAGGCTTTGAGCCATAACATCTTAACTTTCGGATAATGTGACAAACGAGCACACAGCCCACTTGATGGTAAGTGGTTGCTGTGGCCCATAGACATCTACATCTATCCTCGATTACGAATCAAAATGCAGATGCGTTGCCGCCGCTGAGGATTACGATGGAATGCCTCGTTTCCAATAAAAAGTGTCTCCGGTTCTCTACACTCACCATTCAAAAGACAACAGCAGTAAGCTGTTATTTTAGCGTGGTCCTTCCCCGGTCGAGCCGACCCAGTCGTGCTACAACCATAATATAGCTGCAGCGTGGCTCTACCACGTAAAAAACTGACAACGCATCTAAAGCCTTTGTTGGAAGTAGACTGCTGGTGGCTGGTGCAGTAGCCACTTAACTTCTGGTGAACTGTAAGTCTGTAAGTTTCTTTGCCACTTCTCACTTACTTCTTAATATAAAAAAGAGGTTTTATATTCATCATGAAGTTTATTGCGTAAATCATGAATCGATAACCTTTCCTTCTTGACAGGCATAGTCAACCATACGGTGGCGCAGAACGAGAATCATAACGCGGCGTTTGAGAAAGCGCTCGAATTAGCCCGAGAGATACTGTCCAATGCGCCTATAGCTCTTCGCTGTGCTAAGCAAGCTATAAATGAAGGTGTTCAACTCACCATCAAGGATGGTTACGAAGTGGAGCAGAAATACTATGAAATAAATGTACCGACGAAGGACAGACAAGAAGGCATGATCTCCTTCATCGAGAAGAGAAAACCTAAATACAAAGGGCATTAATTTAATGATATACCATATGATACCGAATAATAATCTCACGGAGATTATGTAAGGTTAAGTGCTATTGTGTACCTCACAATATACACTTTAGTGGGTATTGTTGGCATTTTGAATCACTCTGCAACTCTGTTATGTTTTTTTCATTGCAATAATACATATTTTGTAACCTAAAATATAAATGTTGAAAAATTAAACTTTATTGTATCATAGAATGAAAGGCCGGCTACAGAAACAATTATGTGGACCATTATTTTATTATTTTTGTTTCTTGAAATCAGTTTTTGCTTTTTAATAAAAGTTTAATATATTTATCCTTTTATGTGTAATGAGTTATATCATAAAACACTACACTCACAAAACAGCAGCATTGAGCTACTATTTCATGATGTGGTATTTTATGAGAGTGTGGTCCTTCCCTGGTCGTGCCGACCTATTCATGTAACGACCATAATATAGCTTCAGTATGGATCTACCACATACTCCTTCTTTGAAGTTAATTAAAAACATAACGTAGTTGCGAAGTGATACCCACCAGAATTACACAACCAGTACTGCACTGCAGTTCTGATGTATACACCGCCTATTTGATCTTCCATATATTTATATCTGTGTATAACATATCTTAGTAAACTATAAAAAATTTAAAATATAATGCATTTATCACAATGGATTTCAATGTATTCATTAAGCTTATATTTTGTGTCTAGCAGTTAACCTTACTGCTTAAGTGTTGTTGATGTAAACAGTGGAAAATTTCCTATTTATATATGTGTTTGCAGTCATAAAAGGCTGTGAGTTAAAAAGGCACCAACATTTATATGTATATAAAGTAGAACTATGTCCAGCTCAAAATTGTTCCAAAAAGATGACAGGGTTAGAAGCAGTTTTTTTTGTAACATACTTGAAATAAACACTAACAGTACACCTTATGGTATGTGACTACTTACATCCTATGGATACCTGCAGTCAACTACAAACAAATATTGTTATAAATGCGTGGTTACATTATAATCAAACCATAAAACAATCCACATAATTTGGTAGCTTCTAAAGTTGGTTCAAGACAAAGTGTAAATGTACAAAATAATTTATTGTCACTCGAATGACTCACTTAACATTGGCATTGGCAGAATTATTTTAGAGTAGCCAATTATGTATTGAAGAAGAAGACAAAGTGTATCAAAAAATAAAGCCCTGACTTCAAAACATATTAAATTATGTGGATATTATTTTATTATTATTAGTTTTTTGAAGTCACTTTGTAGTTTGCTACTTACAGAAATAATAAATATCTAGCAGGTGTCTCCTATCAGATAACTTGGAACATTTTTACTGCCAGGTTTCTGAATAGATGTTGTCACCATTTTACTATTTTCTGCAGCCTAACAAAATAGTACACCCAAAGATGTTCCCATTTAAAAGCAAGTATAATAAAGGGCTTACTTTCATATCAACAACTATTGATTTATTTTGTTATTTAACTTAATACAACACTGGCTTAGTGAGACTCCGTTGCCTAAATTGATCAAATTACAGTCTGCTGTAAAATAGAATGTAACAGCATCATCATGTAATTATTAATTATAGTGTATCTATTCCAATAATTTCACATCATGTTGGTTGCAGGTGCTCACGGGCTACAGTGGCCACTAATCACCTATAAACAAAATTTATAATTTAGCTGATTATATTTATCTTTAAAAATATTAGTTAAGAAATTAGAGTGAAAATTATTACATACATGCATGTACATTGACTTGAACGAAATTGTATAACTTTTGTAATTATTAAGTTCATGATAGTGACCTATTTGTGAGCTCTTGGCATTCAACTGACTCTGTCATGTGGGCATAAGTAAACATTTATACTCTGGAGGCGATAAGTTCTTAGCATTTTTATCAATATTTCGAATCAGTGGACCATGTTTGTACATAAATGAAGTATTTTGTTATCTGTATACAAAAATATTTTTTGATTTATTATATATAAAAAAAATATTATTTACTTATTCTTTGTTGATAAATTAATTGTTGGGTTAATAGTTCAGGCAGATTATTGCCTTATCTAAAAGCTGCAATAAATTGTGTAAGACCATATCTACAAAATGATTTTTAAATTCTTATTAATAAGCTTGTAAAGCAGCTATATTTTTATAGGTACTTCTAGTTAATATAGGACAAAAAGAAAACTTGCATAATAAAATTATTTACATTTTTTTTAATAATAAATAAAATTCATTATCATAAAATATACAATATGTTTTATTTACAATTATTTATTCAATATTAAGCCACTTTTTTAATTGTTCTTTGGTATCTTCAGGTGATGTAACTTTGTGACCAATTGTTCTGTCATCATTATATATTTCATAGTCATTGCCACCTATTGTGGTTTTATCTCCAAAGAAGTGAATTTCAGTAAATTTTTCATCAGCTACATGAGTGAGGCAGTATGTTTTATCCCATCCAGTTGGAAACACATCAACACTGATTTGCCCTCCCAAAGCAAACGTTAATTTAGAATCTTTAAATTCATTTTGAAGAGCTTCAACAAACTTTGCTCTGATCCCGTGCTGCATGTCAAATTTCGAAAATTCTTCTCTTTCAGACTGGCTACAGGATCGACCAACTGGGCATATGTTCAGCATACTTGATCGAAATTCCACAAAGTTCCCTCTCTTAGATGGCAGTTCCAATTGAGACATGTAACCAAGGGCAAAGTTTATAACCCTCTGAAGAGTTTGTTCACCAATATAATTCAAGATACTTTCGGTACTTTTCAGTTGCCCTTGTTGATATTGAACAACGCCGTTTTCACAAAAAACATAGTCAAATTGATTCGTTATCTCTTCTCCATCCATTTGCTCCACAATTTTGCTATAATCTGAGCCGCTAACTAATCCCACCTTTACGCGGGTTTTTACTTCATTAAGTAAAAAGGTTTTTAGTTCCTCTGAAATACGCTGCCGCGGCTTCGTCAACGTTCCATCCACATCGAACAAGTAGAGAATATTTTTTCGGCTGCCCATAATTGACGAGACGTCTTATTTTGTCAATAATATTTCTTTGGTATTATTCTGACGTTCGATAACGGGAGCCCTGGTGAAGGGCAATAACCGCAGAAACGGGCGTCGAATTGCCAACTGAACAATTTGCCGTCCGTGCGACACGTCAATTCGTTCGCAGCCGCCGTTATCGCTCAACATGGCGAGAGTGCCGGGCGCTTTTTACGTGGTATTAGTATGTTTGTTTATTAGTGAAACGGTGTTATCTACCAAGCCACGAAATGTTCTCATATTATTAGGTGAGTTTTGTGTTAAATATTTTCAAAATAATAAAACTACACTAAACTATGATCAATAAAACTGTTCTACAAAAACCAAATGACAGTGTCAAATGTCAATGTCAAATGTCATGTCAGCTGGCTGTCATTATTTTAGGGTGTGTTGTGTTCCGATCTTTGAGCATAGAAAATAGAGGAGCTGCCCAGAGCGTCTATATGTTTTATTGGTTATACAAATATGGTTATATTCGACATTGAACTGTCAACATGCTGCCTATCTCTTTTTCACTCAGCGAAGTGCAAGTCTAAGTGTCATTCATTAATGAAACAGATAATAGAAATTGTTTCGTATTCTGGTAAACATTTTTAAGATGACGTCATTTAACCCCGCCTTGCGGCCGATTCCGCCATTTATTGTTTCAGATTTGCTGTTATAAAAAGCCGTTTGATATTTCTTCTTAATTTGAAAATTTTGCGAATTTTTAAACAGTTTATAGTGAATTTTAAAAGTCATTATAAAGTACGAAGGTGTATGATGTAATTATTTACCCTAAACCTTGGCGCATCTATAAAATTTTGTTGTTCGTAAATAGTGATGTTGCATTGCTAACAATAAATTCTTTCAAGGACATACTTTATTAAGGTTTTTCTTGATTTATTCTGTCGTATTATGTGAAAAAGTTTTGCGTTATGCATTGCATTATTTCGGTGTCATGGGTCTGAGCAGTGAGCATAAATGATTAACTAAATTATACGGAAACGGAGTTACATTCATGTTAGATAGGACCTACGGTACCTACATAATAAAAATGAAGCTAAGTAACAAAGATTACATAAAGTACAATCTAGCGCCCGTAAGTAATCACTCTGTGTAGGCAAACATGCAAATACCTCAGAGACTATGGACATTATTATTTGACTTTTTTATATATTGTATACATTAGCCCATCCGTGCCTTCTAATAATGCAACATACATAAATTTTAAGCATATTTTTATTAATAATTTACCTTAAGTCACCTTTTATAACAACCATGGTGTTGTTTAATTTGTAATATTATTTGCAGCTTCATAGATCTAAATCATTATTTTCTGTTCTATAATTTTTAGATTGCCAAAGAAGAATATATATATATATATATATATATATATATATATATATATATATATATATATTACGTTATTAAACTACTTTCTTTTTTAAATATTTTATAAAAATATTACGTTATTAAACTGCTTTCTGATTGCCTTATAGGGAATTTTGCCACAGCTACCACGCTCGGCAGGCGGTTTAGCATCCGCAGATTTTTATTATTTTGTGTCTAGTTCACTTGCTCTTTCTTGATTTTGTTGCCAAAATCCAGAAATCACCCATGCTAAGCCGGGGTGGCAAATAATTTATATGATATGAAAATTTGTAACCACAAGTGCATCGTAAAGTATAATAATATTCAAATCACAGCGATTCTAAAGTAGTTTTTACTTCAAAAGATATTAGCTTAATCGGCCACACGAAACTGGTGCGCATGCCAGAATAGTAGAAAAAAATGGTGGGGGGGGGGGTACTAGCTCAAAAAGAGAACTCCATCCTGTTTAACCAACCTGGCTTTCGATAGTAACTTATTAGCCCAGAAGTAAAGCTTATTCTGTATAATATGAAGTCAGAGCAACTATAGTTCGGCCGTTCAGAGAATGCGTTCCTGACACGTCGCGATTGAACTGACGACGTAACTTTGTAATGGCGTTGCAGTTACCGTTTTAACAATTGATGAGTATGAAAACAACATTATTATATCAATAATCAATGAATGTTATAATTTTGTGCCGAACTGAGTGTCAAATAACTTGGTAAACAATATTTTTCTAAATCTATACTGCGCTATTACAAGGTTATGTCAGCGCTTTATATTTGTAGTGCTGTGCTAACAATAACAGGCAATAACAGTATTGTAATCTGTTCTTATACAGTTATACTTTATAAAATAATACGTTTTGTTTTTCTTTTTAAGAATTTGAAAATAATGGACTATAAGATAACTTTTATTAAATATAAAAATAAAACTACGACCAAACCGAACGCGTGAAAAAAGTAGCATTTTTATATTTAGGTTGAAAATGGTAACCCCAAATGGCGTTATGGGCCGCCATTTTGTGACGCTAAAACAGTCGTCTGTTGTCGTTTCGTGCGCATAGACCACGTTCTTCAAGTGTTTTCGATCTGTTTTTATTTGATTACTCGGCTTTCGTTTAATGGACTGTTTCTGCTTTTCAAACTGACATCGGCGCTAAATCGGATTTCGATTGTGTTTTGTATTGCGTTTTTTTTACTTTTGGTGCATAATAATGCCTAAACGTGGACAAAAATTGAAAAGTGGAGCCCGTGAGTTAATCATCAAGCTGCAAGATTATTTTGAGCGGGAGCGGCAAAATGGCGGACCCCTGTTACCTGTCGAACAAGTACAAGAACGCGTCTCTCAGGCGCTTGGACTTAGCAAAAGAACGATAACAAATATTAATAAAGAAAAGTTCGGCTCTACTGGCACGGAAATAATATTTTACGTACTCCGAAGAAGAAACGTAGAACTAAACCCGTGACAGATATTGACACCTTTGACGCCGATGTAATCAGAAATCATATATATGGTTACTATTCCAGAAATGAATATCTCAACAGGAAGAAGCTTTTGGCATCGTTAAGAGAAGCTGGAGTGTTTAGCGGGGGTAAAACTGCTTTAACCAAAATCTTAAAAGATATTGGTTTTTCGTATAAAAAAACAAACAAAAGAAAAATTTTATTAGAACGATACGACATAATTTTAAAACGGATAAGTTTTTTGAGAGAAGCAAAAAATATTGATAACTGGGATAATGTCGTGTTCATAGACGAGACATGGCTAAACGCCAATCACACGGTTTCCCGTTCTTGGACGGATGATACACAAGCGTCGACGTTGAAAGTACCAATGGGTAAGGGGGCCCGTCTGATAATATGCCACGCAGGTTCTGCAAAATACGGCTTTGTGGAGAACGCGTTACTGGCATTTCAATCAAAAACCACAAATGACTACCACGAGGAAATGAATGCCACTACATTTAAAGAGTAGTTCCAGAACGTGCTTTTGCCCAGCCTACCAGAGCCTTCTGTAACATTCATGGATAATGCCTCCTATCACTCGGTTCAAATACAGAAACCTCCTACCCAAGCTAATAAAAAAGAAGAAATGGTGGCTTGGTTACAAGCAAAAGGTATTGACGCAAATATGCAGATGCTAAAACCAGAGCTAATTAAATTAGTTAAAGACAATAAAGCGGCAAATGTGCGATACGAAATCGATGAACTGGCTCTGGAGTACGGTCATCGCGTTCTAAGAATTCCACCGTATCATTGCCAATATAACGAGATTGAGCTAATCTGGGCTCAAATAAAAGTTTACGCCGCCCGCCACAATACTTCCCCGCCATTCAGCACGAAAAAGATGATGACCCTATTAAAAGAAGCCTGCGGGGAAGTCACAAGAGATGACTGGGCAAAGGTTGTTGAGAAGACTAAAAACCTGATTGTGGAACATTTTGACCGAGATATCAGGATTGATTCTGTTATTGATAATAATATAATTATACATGTAGGCGAAGATGATGATGAAGACACCACCTCCTCAAGCGAATCGGAGTCTGATTAATATTCTGTACGCACATTCAATTCAATGTACTTTATTGCATAGGAATACAGATTGTAACTTTGTAACAAAGAATAAATAAAACAATTTTATTATATTAATAATACCTTTTTTGCTTTCCACTTAAATTACTAAAATATAAATTTTAAATGATTCCGCCAATTTAAAACGAAAATAATCTTAAAAATAACGCGGCGGTTCATTTTGGAGGAACGGTAACGAACTCAGTGTTATGTTGTGCCCATCACTAGTCGTGACTAACTGATAGGTGTCAGGAACGCATTCTCTGAACGGCCGAACTATTGCTTGCTAATTTACAACTTACAAGCACGAGTTGCTATCCGTGCATTAAGTATCAAAATTGTCTTCAAACTATTATTTAAACGATAAAACTGGAGCAGCAATCATCTGGCGGTTAAATTCACGCGAAATTCCCCTAGCCTCCCTAATCGTTAGAGAAAACATAATTTTGCATATTTAAAAATAAATAAAAATACATATAGGTGTTACTAAATTTTAAAAGTTGATTGACTTCACATCACTAAAAAATGGGCGGAGCTTACAGCGTCCGCCATTTGTTGTTTCAATTTGACACGATTTTTTTGTAGGCTTGCAACCTCCTCTATTTTCTATGCTCAAAGGTTCCGATATACCCTGCGAGCACTGCTCAGAAGGGCTAGAACCCAGAGCCGTAAAGCCAGTTTAAAAAAATGCGAGCACTGCTCAGTGCTCTCACTGGTGAAATATCGTTCCGTTATGGACAGCCAGTATACTGCTGGAGTACCCCGTTTTTATACTGTGAGCACTGGCGCTTTCGAGATAAGGTGGTCTCAGTACTTTGATCATCAAAAAACATAACAGCGTCAAGAGATTTAACAGCTTACACAAATGATGCTTATTATTACTTATTATTAATCTGTATTGTAAAAGCAACAACATTCAAATAATATTTTTTCTTGTTGAACAGAAAACGTGTACTTACATGATAAATATTTTCATTTGAAAACAGTGTTGAAAAATGGGAATGACAGTGTACTGGACTGCGCTCCATTTTATACAGTAGTCAATTAGATTATATAAAATGTCCAGATTCCTAGTAGGCCACCGTGAATTGAAGCCAAATACAAGTAGTCAATATTGACTACTTCGTTCGATCCCCGCGCTACACGCCAAGGAACGTTCTCCGCTTAAAACGTCACGAGTCGGAGGTTTGATTTTGAAAAAATTACGTTTGTGCTATGAAATCGTTTAAAAATTACACTTCAAAAAAAGTACCTTAACATGTTAGTTAATATGTAAGTATTCATTTCACTTTGTATTTCTTTGTTATCGACTTTTAAATATGAAAACGAAAAAATAATAATTTGATATTAATGTGACGCCACCACTGTTGACGGTTGCCAAGGGCATGGAATATATTTACCCATATTTTAACTTTTTAAAATCTCTCGGAAAAGAAACGAGGAATGACTTAAGAGTTTTATTAACATGAACGATGATTGTTTTTCTGAGTGTTAGTTTGTTTCTTCAACCACAGAGCTCTCTGAGCACTGAACCGATTTCAATGCGGTTTTTATAAGTTTGTAAGTATTTTTTGAAACATGGCTCGTATTATAGGAGCATTAACGGTTATTTTGTCGGAAAACTAAACCAGAATCGTCCAATGTTCAGCCCACTTCCAATTTTGCTGAGAAACTAATCCTTGAAAAATTCAGCGTTGATATGAACATGACGTACTGACATCGGATTTTGAGCTGTTACAGCTATCGATTGGGCTGCTCCTGCACTCATTTAAGTAAACTGTTTGTAAAATGTACAAACATATACTTACACAAGCACACCACACAGCGTTTATATGTGAAAAATTACACTTATGAAAGCAAATAATGTTAAAAATTAGCAATAGTAATGATGAAAATTATCCTTTACACTAAACTTAAAATATTTAAAAACTTCCACATTTTTGGGGTAATTCTGTGCCGCTGGTATTACACGCGTATTGCAACAAACACAAATGCGATAATATAAGTACTCGAGAGCGTGGCGTTCACTCACACACGTATAAAAATTGGCTTCACGATAAATGTTGCGTTTTGTATTGAACACGGAATTTGGACATTTTACATAATCTAAGAGTAATCATGGCAAACTAAAAAGGAACGGCTTAACAGTATACTGAGTTGACGTCACTCCTTACAGTGGTCATAGTCTCATAGTGTATATACACACCACTAGTTCTACTTCTTAAACTATTATTTATTCTGTGGTTCTACGTAGTTGCCAAATTAAAAGAATTAGAAAAGAACTGTATTACCATTGGTCATTCTGCTTCTGAGTATAGACAAAACACATATACAGAGATTAGTAGGTAGTAGTTGCACGTATTATGTGCGAAGAAAGCAATATTAACAACGTGATCGTAAATTAAAACTCGACGGCGCAGTATCCTGAAAAATTGTTCCAAAGCGAAGTATTCTATATCGGCTTAAAAATGAAACCATAACTAACAATCATTACAATTAAATATTTTACTGGGGAGAGAATAGACAGACAAGTGGTAAAATTAAATATAAATAAAATGAGAACATCATCAATTTAATCGAAGTTTAATACACATTATTAAAGATAATTCAAAAACAACTAGTCAATTCTTGATCAAATTTATATAGAACCATATGAGAAGCACCAGCTTTCAAATAAAAATCATCAAAATCAGTTCACCTAAAAGCTAGAGATTCCGAGGTAGCACACATAAAAAAATACAGTTGAATTTAGTACCTCCTCCTTTTTTGAAGTCGGTTAAAACTAGGTATACAGGAGTGAGATAGAGAAATCTGAAAAGACTATTTAATAATTTGACCATTTGAGACTTCAAGCCTATAATTTAATAATTTCGTTCTCGAAAACTCTACAGTGATCGCGAGGGTGAAAACTGGTAGCGATCACCGAATGGTAAGAGGCACACTGAATATT
This sequence comes from Parnassius mnemosyne, assembly GCA_963668995.1. Lineage (NCBI taxonomy): Eukaryota > Metazoa > Arthropoda > Insecta > Lepidoptera > Papilionidae > Parnassius > Parnassius mnemosyne. The sequence continues at coordinate 4,460,858 of CAVLGL010000093.1, read as the reverse complement.
AATGTTAAGTTGGCGAGGTCACGTCTAATGAAGTCAACGCTCCGTACCCCCTCGTGCTCTAATCTAAAGCCCCGAAAACTTTCAGCCCGAATTACAAAAACGTTTCCCGTGCCTAGAAGATTACAATACAGTGGATAATATGAATGACAAGCTAATGGAAACTGCTAATGGAACTGTCCATGCGATCGGAGTTAAGTTCTGCAAGACTCGTCGCAGAAACCACAAAAACGCTCCAATTACATTCTGAATCTCATGGCTGTTAGACGGGAAATGAAGCTGCAGTTTTCATCAGATATACAGCATACAGCCAACTAAACATACAGATCTTCAAATGCATGCGGGGAGATTAACGCAACTTCAATATAGCTCGTATTGAAGAAGCGATCGAGCAAAATCAGGGCTCCAGTCTTTGCCAAAAACAGCCAATTGTTGAAGTTAAAGACGTGATGGTACGTGGTGTGGTACGAGTAACATCGAATAGAATAGAATCATTTTTATTCAATATAGATTATAACAATACTTATTGAAATTCATTTAGGCTTTACCACTGCTTCGGAAAAAAAAAACATCTGTCCTGGGAAAAACGAGCAAGAAACCCAGCGGGGCTTCTTTTTTTATAAAAATTAAGTATGAAAACATTTTGAAACAACATGGTGGCGATTACTTCATTCCCAGGGGTTATTATCCATCGTGTACTCTTTAGCAATGATATTTTTTATACGTTATATGCTCACAAAACCACCGAAAACAATGGTCCGAACTATAAAAAGTACTCTGTAGTCCGAACTCGGCCGTCCCAGCGGCAGCAACCATACACATTTTTAATGTTTTACTTACATTCTTTCATTTCACTACATTCTCTCTCGCTCTTCCTGTTCTTATCGCACCAGTTCTGGAAACGAACCTGTCCTTTTCTTTAAGCTTGCGTAATCATGGCGTCATATTTGTTAGCCAAGGGCCGGAGTGGCAAACTGACCACTTTCAGACGCTTCAGTTTTGGCATGCTAGTAACGTAACATAACGTAACCTTTTATGTACGGGGTTATTTTCAACAAAGTAATACTACAAATAAATCTCGAACATTCTGTCCTTTTTATCTTTTAAATTCAAAACGTGTGGTAATGCATTATTTTACTACGCACGCACACTCGTAAAGGGTCAATCGGTCGCCAAAAGTACTCAGAGGAGCGCGCGTACGCGTAGTTGTTGGCCATAAGTCACATTCAATTTGGGATAATCTACACTTCTACACTACTATTATACAGAGGAAAGATTTGTTTGTTTGTTTGTTTGAATTGAATAGGCTCCGAAACTACTGGACCGATTTGAAAAATTCTTTCACCATTAGAATCCTACATTATCCCTGATGAACATAGACTATGTAATATTTTCAAAAAAGTTAGGGATCCGTATGAAAACTTCGTTAATGTAACCCAAGGTGTGAAAAAATACCAAAAAGAATCCTTATATCGCGTACGCTTCGGAAACTATTGATAATAGAGCAAAGTAATGTACTTCACTTTTATAGAGGATATTAATCTCTACAAAAAAGTCTGCGATACCATATGTTTAACTATTACAGTTATGTCACAATAACTACTTTTTCATGTTAAAATGTGAAATAGTAACGCCGGTACAAATACTACTAATACGAGTACGTACTAATACGAATAATGTGGCCTAGACATTATTCGTATCAGTACCTGTATCATGCATAACCACCAATTACGTTAACCATGTAATTTTAGTAACATATTTCACTTTTTAAATCTTTGTTAATTCAGCAACCGTTCGTCGTGATGTCTCTCTCGAAGTTCGCATGTCGCAAGGCGCAGATGTGTGATATACGCGGGTGAAACCACGGGGCACAGCTAGTTTCAAATAAAAGTAGAAGCCTTATTCACACGTATTTTCAAAAACTGCAATAACGGTATATCATTATTTATATATTTGAACTTAAGTTTAAAATTTGCCTACTCTTGGAAAATTAATCTACATAATATGAATGTTCATATATATATAAAATATCATTGCTCTTAAGTAGTTTATTAACCCTTACTACACATCTCAAACCTTCAATACGGGCCTCATTGAAGCTTTGCGTCAACTGCATTTCCGACAATAATAGTGGATTGGAACTATACTGACTTCTTCATCTCTGGGACTCCTGATATTCTGAGTGAGATTGAGAGCTTCCGCTGCACACGTCATCGTTGCAGCCACACGCAAGTGTGAGTAACGATCCAAGAGAAAGTTTTATCTAACACTATTGCGATGATATTCTGGATGATAGTCTAAGCGAGATTAGAATGGCTCTCCAAAACCTTAAAAACGGCAAGGCCCTGGGCATGCATCTACAGACCTATTTACCAACTGAATCGCGTCTATGTAGTGTTTTAGAGAGCCATTACGAATCGTCTTGCACTTGCAAATCCTCTACTTCCAGCCTCCCGAACAAGCCGGTTTCCGAAAAGGCTTTAGTACTATAGACCATATATATATATATATACACTAAGGCAAATTATTCCGAAGACATCTCATCACTTTATCTTGCGTATGTGGACTGTGAGAAAGCCTGTCTAAATTCTGTCAAAATTGTGGCGGTTTCACAGTCTCTTTAGTGTCGCCAAGTTGACGAAATCGTAGTGTTGAAGTTTTTATATAGTAGGACTAAGATGGCTATCCTGGTACAGAAACTTAGTAAGAAAGCTATCCAACTGCAGAGAGGGGTAAGATAGAATGACTTTATATGTCCAAAACTCTTTACCGCTGCATTGGAAGACGTTTTCAAACTACTGGACTTGAAAGGATACGGTATTAACATTAATGGCGAGTACATCACTCAACTTCGATTTGCTGACGATGTAGTCCTTATAGCAAAAACATTGGAAGACGTAAGCGCTATGCACAATGACCTCAATAGTGACTCCCAATGCATAGGTCTTGAAATGAACATGGACAAAACAAAAGTCATGTGTAAGGGCCATGTCACACCGATAGTTGTTGGGACCTTAAACAAATTAGTTCGACAGATGTGTCATAATCACTCCAACGTGAACAGCGTTACGACACATCTTCTCGTCAGGTACCTATACCTCAAAACTTCAAAACAATATTATACACCCAGTGCGTGTTGTCAGTGATGAATGATGATATATGGATCTGGGACGCGGTCCTTTACTGCTGACGTAACCCGACGGATTAGTAAGCTGAAGTAACAATCGGCCGGCCATAAAGTTCGAATAACCGACAACCGATGGGGAAATGGCGAAGAATGGTTCTTGGGTGGCAACCTCTTACCATTATCTAGGCGAAGTAAACGGCGTCTACCCACTAAATGGAGTGACTACTTGCTAAGATATGAGGGAAGTTGACGAGTACTGGTGGCTGAAGACCGTGCTTTGTGGTATTTCTTGGGGGAGGTCTATATTCAGCAGTAAACTTGTAAATGCCAGTAATGATGGCAGTAAATCATGTTCATAAACGGCCTTGACAATTTCGATGAAATTTGGGATACAGGAGTTTGCGGGCGCACTAAATCGATTTAACTAGGTCTCATTTCTGGTAAAGTTCGTTTTCTTTATAATTTCACGTATCAAGTAACAGGCTTGACTTGCCTGGTACCACGCGTTTCTGAGAACTTAAATCCCGCAATTACATAAGTCTTTTCTTCTTTTTGTTCTTAAATTTTTTTTTAATTACTTTTCTAATTCATTTATATGTTTAATCCTACAACACGGTCAGATTTTTTGGTTTTTATTTTTTGTCATACTAGAGTATTTAAATAATCTCGATTTCATTATAAAACGTGGTGGTTTATCAGTTTCGATTTTAAAGAAATCTTTATCATGTAAGAAGGTCGTAAACAACATAAATTAAAGTAATTAATTAATGTCAGCTCATAAAAATATATTTTTATAGAATATGGATGACAAACGAGCGCACAGTCCACCAGATGGTAAGTGGATGCTGTGGCCCATAGACATCTACATTTATCCTCGATTATGAATCAAAATGCAGATGCGTTGTCACTCCTGAGGACCAAGATGGAATGCCTTGTTTCCAGTAAAAAGGGTCTCCGGTTCTCTGCACTCATTGAACGAACAACAGAAGCACTAAGCTGCTATTTAACGTTGGTATTCTGTTAGAGCGTGGTTCTACCTCGGTCGAGACGACCCATTCGTGCTACAACCATAATATAACTGCAGCACGGCTAGGCCACGTTGAAAAACGTTATAAATTTATTAAAAATAAAACATACTTTATTCTTAATATACTGTACGAATAATTATACCGTATTGATAATAAGCGTAGATACACTCGGCAGTATTTGTAACTACGAGATTACTATAAATTAGAAAGGGAAGAAGAACACAACATCATAGATCATTATAGCACAAGTCCACTGCTGCATAATATAGGATTCCCCCCATAGGTTTTATTACGCAAAGAACTCAGAACCTTGGATCAAAGCTCCGAGCATAGCCCTGCAGGGCTAGCATGAGCAAGAGACAATTTTATCCCCGGGGAAAGGAGAAAATGTTTATCCCCTCGCTTAGTTTTATCCACCATTCGAGCATGGGCACACCGGTGGATATAATATTCGCAGTAGATAAAATGGGAGATAAACTTAGATTTAGACAAATTTTTTCTATGAATATAAACTTAAACCCACGTCCAATGAACTAGGATAAAATCGTTCCTTTCAAATTCCAAAAAAGCATATTTTTTTATCTTTCATTTGGCTCCATGCTACGGACGGGGATATATGTCTACTCGTTATGTCATACGAGGATATACTTCTCCCCGTTGCCGTGCTTTGACATAAGGACGACTCTTGTCAGTGGATATAGACGGGGGATAAATTTTTTGTCCTCGGCCCACGCTAGCCGTGCTGGACAGGGTTCACTCAATGATTTTATTTATTCACCAGCTGTTCCTCGCGACTTCGCCCGCGTGTAATTTAGGGTTTTAATTTTTTTTTTGCGAGGAACCCTAATTATTTTTCTTAAATAAAAGTAGCCTAAGTTACTCCTTATGACATCAGCTGTCTGCCAGTGAAAGTCCCGTCAAAATCGGTCCAACCGTTTCGAGATTAGCCGGACCAAACAGACAGGTAAAAATTTTAAAAAGTGTATTTTTGTTATGAGTATCGTTTATACTTTCATATACATTTAGTAAAACGCTGTAATTTCGACATTACAAACAGACACTTCAATTTCATTTATTTGTATAGATTAATTACATCGAAGCCCACTGCTGGACATATGCTTCCTCCATACATTGCCTCATTGGGATCCTACTATGAGGCAATCAACTGCCGACGCGCTTGGCAGGCGGGTCGGCAAGTTTTTTTGAGTCGTCATCAGGAAGATGCTGCTGGCCATCTCCTGTTTCATTTCCCTCTCTGTCTGATATAATATATGTAGGTTTTTATATTTCCCTCTCTGTCTGATATAATAACTGCTGTATTTTATACAGCAGTTATTTTAAGATACTATACTCATACTGTAAATTTAAAAATAAATAAACTTCTATACTGATAGATTGTTAACTTGGAAGAAGTTTTCCTAAAACTTTTATTTGTCACAACCGGTCCAGTTATGCTGTTACTTTTCAAAACGTGAATAACAAGTTAGTAGCACTACTTGTATAAAGCCGCGTATCCACCAAAAATGTTGACAACATTTATGTTTCTAACTGTTTACAACTCAACAAAATTTACCAACATTTGTTTCCGATGTTGCCGACAAATGTTTCCAACAAGCGTCTCCACCGAGGGAACATGGGCCATGCATACACACATACACATGAATGTATGCATGGCCTTATTCAAAAATGTATATGTACACCTATAGAACAAGTTACAAATCAAAAATACCTAGGCTTAATCATAGACAACAGATTTAACTGGGCTCCTCATATTGATATGATTTGTAATAAGCTAAGGTCATTGCTTGCAATATTCTATATTATCAAGAATAAAGTACCATATTCAGTATCAATACTAAAAGTACTATCAATGTACCATGCGCTAGTAGATTCGATAATATCATATGGAATAACAAGTTATGGTCGTACATTCAAAACACACATAAGAAGGATCTTTAATTTACAACTAAAATTCTTAAAGCTCAAGGTAAAACAAAAATATAAAGAAAATAACTATATTGGTCTTTTTAAATACTGTAACGTCATACCTATAAATAAAAAACTTGAATGTCATATCATGATTGAAGATTTTAATACGATTCCTTCATTAAAAATGGTAAAATATTCTGATAGAACGCGACAAAGTAATAAAAAATCTGTAGCAAAAATAAAATCAAATAACTTTTATGGAGACAGGAGAACTGTTAATATATTAGCTTCTATTCTAAACGATCTTCCAGAAAACCTTAAGGACGAATTGACAGAAAAAATACTTAAAATATAAAATTAAGCATTATGTACTAGAAAACCTGAATTGTCTTCCTTAATGAATTCTCAAATGATATTAAATCTGTATGTATATACCTAGTCAGGTAATAAATTCTGTCACATGTTTAATATAAAATAATTGAAACAAGTTTATTCATTATGTAACCATTTATATACCAAAATGAACTTAACAAAACATAGATTCTTATGACACTAAAGTTTATTCAAAATGACCTCCGTGATTTTGAATACAGGCCTTCAATCTGCGCGGCCAGTCGTCTATCGCAGCACGAACGAGGTCCATGTCAATATCGGCGGCTGCCTTAATCAAGGATGTCTTGAGTGACTCCAAATTGGGATGAGGCTTTGAGCACGCCTTTTCCTCCAAGTGTTGCCATATCTTGTAATCTAACGGATTCAAATCTGGACTGGAGGAGGGCCAGTCTTTGTGCCGGATGAAGTCGATTTCACGCGCCGCCAGTCAGTCTTGTGTGCTCTTCGCTCTATGAGCTAGCGCCGAATCTTGTTGGAATACCCAGTGCCTGTTATTGAACATGGTATGAGAAACAGGTTCCACAAGGTTCGTCAGGACTGTATTTTGATACACAACTGCATTCGTTTTTACACCTTTCTCACAAAAATGTACCTCTGTTAAGCCCCAATAACAAACTCCCAACCATACCATGAGCGAAGATGGAAAATGACCTCGTTGGACACGCGGAATACGGTTGCTCGCTTCTTCACTACTGTATGCGTACACCTCATCATTTTGTTTGTTGTAGCTCTCTTCTGCGGTAAAAATTTTTTCATCTGAAAAAAGAATTTCCCGATATTATTTACCCGCGTACCGCTTCAACAAAGCGCGGCATCTCTTCAGTCTCAGGTCCATTAGACGAGCATTCAAACGAAGTCCTGTTTTTCTTCGATATGCCCGAAGCCCTAAGTCTTCATTTAACACCCTTTTCACCGTGGTTCTGCTTAACCCTATCTGAAGGGCCAACAGTTTATGCTTACGTTTGGGATTTCTTTGAATTCGCGCCTTCACAGCTTTTATCACTGCTGGAGTCCTAACAGACCGAGGGCGACCACTTCTTGACCCGTCATCTACACTAGAGTCTTCATTGTATCGTTTGATGGTACGATAAACGAATCTTTTGGTTATATTCAAATTTTTCAGTATGTCAAAAATTTGAATTGGCGCGTAACCGCAACGATGCAACGCAATAACTGCAACACGATCTTCTTTAAGCGTCCACTCCATATTTAAAAATGAGTAAAGTTCTAAAAAGTATACAGTTTTATAATTCATGAACAATTCGAAATTCGAATTCAATAAACTTTTTTGTGGCCAGCATTCTAAAAGAAAAGTTTTTACTGTGTGACAATACTTATGACCTGACTAGGTATATATATATATACACATATATATGTGTGTATGTATGTATGTATGTATATATATGTGTGTGTGTATGTATGTATATATATATATATATATGTGTGTGTGTGTGTGTGTGTATGTGTATATATATAGGTATATATAAAATTATTTTATTAAATAATTATTTAAAAAAAATTGCTATAAAAATCAGCCTGTATATGTATACCGTACACGCTCATCGCGGTAAACTAGCGAAACCTGTTTGTCGTCATGTCACTCATACAATGAATAGATTGTTAGTTGTTATCATGCTTAACTTTATCAATTATACGATGGTAGTTATTAAAATAATATATTTATGCGTATAGACGTCTGCAAGCACCAATACAAACCGTTTTGCGGTTTAATGGTGCTGTATAGTAACTATGCACTATTGTAATATGTTTTATGTATCATTAAATAAAAAATAAAAATGTTTGCAACAAGTGTATTCCTTTGATTTTGCCGTCGAAAATGGAAACACGGTTCTCGACATTGTTTCAAGTTTTTAGAGAAACATTTGTTACCAACACATGTTGGCAACACAAAAGTTGGTAACAAAACTTTGGTGGAGACCCGGCTTAATATCACGTGCCTTTGAAATTAAGCAACAAGTTATTCTCAGACCATATTATATTTTGACACGAACATGTTCTGACTACTTTTACTTTTTTAAGCTTTAATCGGTCAAGCGCGAGTCGAACGGTTTAAAATGTGTTCCGTGCCACAGTCTGAAATATTATGTTCTTGAGACTGTGTCCGTGCTATGGCAGTTTTTTCTACCCACTTATTACCTTTAAATTTTGTGTAACAAGCACTTCTATTATCTTAGTAGTTTCCAGTTATTATTGATTGGAAGAAATTAAACGATAACATATGAGCAAGGTACAGAATAATTCAAAGAATTATTTATCCATTATAAATTTGGTATTGAGTTATAAAAAGATTTAATTGTGTAAAATTTCTATTCTCTATTAAATCAGACAAAAAAACTTTCAGTTTTTCACCATTTAATAGGAAAGACTAGAAAATTCAGCATTATAAGTAGTTAAAGTTTTGAATTTTAGGCTAAGGAAACAGTAATTACCTAATGCTGGAATTTAAAAAGCAATTGGTTTTGTAATTAGCAAATTTATAATCGTGACTTGGTAACAAACTAACTTAGAGTCCGCCTGGTATCTAAGTGCCTATTGCAGTCCATAGACAAATAGAATAGAATTGAACAGAACAGAATAAAATAAAATGATTTTTATTCAATATAGATTATTATATATAATACTTATTGAAAGTCATTTTTTATTTTTTAAAACTGCAGCTAACTTCTAACAAGGTTACAGTAGCGTTTCCACTTCTGAGGACCAAATTAGAACACTTCACAGTTTCACAAATATAAAGTAAAGTAAAGTAAATTTGCAGCCTATTTACGTCCCACTGCTGGGCACAGGCCTCCTCTCATTTCTGAGAGGGTTTTAGGGCAAGGAAATGTCCGCCGCGCTTCCCCAATGCGTGTTGGCGAACTTCACATGTCTTCGAAATATTTTTTTTTCTTATTTCTCAGACATGCAGGTTTCCTCACGATGTTTTCCTTCACCGCCGAGCACGTGGTAAATCAGCACTTAAAATTGCAATTAACAATTTCATGGGTACCGGCGGGGATCGAACCAGGGTTGCTCGAGTACTGTGAAGCTTACAGCGAGCGCTAACCATCTGAGCTACCACGGCTCCTACAAATATACTTCATACAAATAGAAGCCATTTTAAATTCAAGACCCTTAAATCGATTATCGTCTGATCCTTCTCACCTAAGTTACCTTTCTCCTTCCCACTTTTTAAATGGACGCTCGCTCTTATCAGTTTTTCATCCAGACGTTGGCCACGCGAACATAAACAGACTTTAGTGTTACGTCAGAAAATAAAAATTGAAAAACGTTTTTGTCAACGATTTTCCAATGAATGTCTGTCTCCTTCAGCAATACTTATGTCAAGTGGCATTTTTAACTAACGATCTGAAGCTTGGGTAATTAGTCCTGATCAGAGACAAGAATCAACCACCACTTTTATGGTATTTAGTTATACTGGCTTAGACCCGTATGTTAATTGCGTATGTACTTAGTTTTTATGTTCAATCCGATAGGATTATTATTAGTTATGTAAATCCTGGCACGGTCGCTACGTAATATTGAAAGTTAATTCAATAAGTAATTAAAGATTTTAACGTAATAATAGAAATTGCTTGCCAAGCGAGGTATGACAAAAATCCCCCCTATAAGACAATTCATGGAGGAGACCTTTGTCCAGCAGTGGACTTCTAATGGGATGTAATGAATGAAACGCCATTTATCGGTCGCCAGATTATAGTAAATTAATAAGCACTTTATGCAGATGCGGTTAGCATTTGGAAAAGTTGTTCTCCAGCAATGGGTATAGACTGATGGAAAGAAATCTCTTACGCGGTAGATCCACGCTGCAGCAATTTTATGACTGTAGTACGAATGAGTCGGCTCGACTGGAGTAGTACCCGCTTTCACAGAATACCAGCATAAAAGAGCAGTGTAATGCTGTGTTTCGTATGATGAGTGTAGAGAACCGGAGACCCATTTTACTGGTAGCGAGGATTTCCATCTTAGTTCTCAGTGGTGGCAACGCATCTGCATTTTAATACTTAATCGCGGATAGATGTCTATGAAATATATATGGACTACAATATCCAGTTAACTTCGGGGGACTGCGTGACCGCTTGTCGCCCTTATTCTATTAACAAATGTTAATGATGATTGGTACTTTTCCTCAGCTGATGATGGCGGGTTCGAACTGGGCGCGTACAACAACAAGATCTGTCAGACTCCGAACATCGATGCGTTGGCGCGTCGCGGTCTCATATTCAACAATGCCTTCACTTCTGTCAGCAGTTGTTCACCCAGGTATTTGCAAGAATAGAATAGAATAGAATCATTTTTATTCCATATTATAGATTACAGGAATACTTAGGTATTGAAAGTCATTTAAGTAATACCACTGGTTCGGAAAGAAAACGTCTGCCCTGGGAAGAACTAGCAAGAATAAATAATTTATACAATGAGGGCTAATAATTTTCTGCTCACCAGATGTCGCTAGTTGACACTGAGGTAAAGTTGTTTTATTACCAAATGTCATTTATTTGAGAAGTTAGTTTTAAATAAAAGTTTATCATTTTCTAGAATATTATATTAATACACAAAACAATTCCTCAGTGGTTTGCTTTTTAATTTCTTGCACATTTTTAACTTTATTAAAATTTTCTACTTTTTTGAATGTTTGTGGCTTGATTTTTTTATACTAATAAATATAAAATATAGCTAATAATACAGAAACTAATTAACTAATTAACTTCCCAGCTATGGAATCTGTCAAACATTATACCTTACTTTCTAGTGGCGCCGCCCTGGTGGCAGAATAAGTCGTGGGCATCATTAAGGCGCAGGTTGAGCAAAATGTCGCGCCAGTCGTTATTTGGGCAGTTTTTAGAAGCTATCTACTTTTTATTTAAAAGATATATCAACAAATAAAAAACACATTATATTTCTACATAATCTTGATTCCATAAAAGCTATATCCAATTTTTTTTTAAAGGAATAAATATTAATATAATCTCCTTACAACGAAACCACATAAATGTGAAATTATTATTGATAACATGCATCTCCTCGTAAAGTAAGTATTATTTTATTTTGCGATTTACACCAATGGATAGGCAATTTATTAATGAACATTTCTATAGTAAATTTTTTTTCAAAAGACCAATATTTGATTTTATTAAGAAATTATTTTAAAATCTGGGCATATTTACTGCTCACGGGCTTGGTGAAGTCAGTGAGCGCTGAGCTCTTCGACGTGAAGCCCGTGTCGTTAGAGCGTCGACCAACGCATACGCCACGTCATATGAGTCGATAATATTATTACTTATTAGGTTATTTATAGGTAGTATTATTTGTTTGTTTTGGGTATAATTTTTCGTATTAGTTATACATATATTTGTTGTGCTTTTTACTGCGCGATGAAGCTTTTTGCGAGTATTTTCTTTGAAGTAAATGCAAATAAAAAAATGAAGCACCATTAGCATGTAAGGTTCGAATCCATAATTAAAATTTCGACAAATATTATAATTTACACTATAAAAGGCTAATTCAATATTATCACCCAACCACAATATCTTATCAGGTATAGTGCTGCCTCGTTGGTCTAGTGGTTGTAGTAGTGCGACTGCTGATCATGAGGTCCCGGGTTCGAATCCTGGGTCGGGCCAAAAAGTCAGTTATGAGTTTTTCATTTATGTTCTAAGTTATAATTAGTATTACTAAGTTATAGTTTTTTGCTAAAATATAGTATATTATTTATTGCTTGTTTTTTCTTCTTTTTCAAAAAATAATTGAGTACATAAGGTGTTCTATACTTATAATTCGGTAAAAAGTACTAATATACCTACTTTTTACTATAAACTAAAAATTTTTAAAACTAAATTTAACTAAAAAGACTAAACTGACCATTTATTTTTTAACTCATAACAGGACATGGGTTTATTTATACTCTAAAAACTATAACTTTATACAATTAGTGTTCACTATAAAATTATATTCGGTATAGACGGTAATTATTAAATGCAACATATTTTTTTTAATTATTAATTACATTTGTCAGTGGATTAAATTTGCTGTAATAAAGTTGGTGATGATTTTAAATAAGAATAAAATTCTGCTCAAGTTTTTTATTGTTATCTTTGTTAACAACATCGCCTTTAGAACTCTGGAACCGTAAGTGTTTCTTTCAGACGTCCACAATTTATGCAAAATAAAAAAATACTCTTTCTACCGGAGCATTCGTACCAGGTAGACATAAAATATATTCGATTAAAAAAAACTATGTTGAAGATTGTTGACTTTGAATACTTCCATCCAACGAGTTACGGGACAATTTTGTGTCCCGGAGCTTTGTTTGGGGACAATGGGACAGGAGACCGAGAAAAGGGACAGTCCCGTTCAAAACGGGACGTATGGTCACTTTAGCTATAACCCGGCGACCATGAAGCAAATACAAAGTTAGTTTTTGTATTAGCTTCATGGTGGCGCAGTGGCTTAGCAATCAGTTGTTGCGCTGGGGGCCGCGGGTTCGAATCCCGCATGGAACAAGTATTTGTATGGCCTACAAATAATTGTTCCGGGTCTGGATGTTTGTCTTTGTGCAATATTTATGTTTGTAAACTGCCTCCACGACACAGGAGAAAATCCTAGTGTGGGGGTAACGTTTTTTTACAACTGAAATTTAAAGATTGAACCCTTATACTTCTTGTTGATTTTTGTATTACCTTTATTAAAGTTACCCTTATGTATAAATAAATATAATTACGTATGTAGAAATAAAATTGATTTTCATCCTCATCAATCATTGGGGTGAGGATAATATCTGCTAGCATAAGTAATAAGCAGGCTAAGTTACAAGGTGCTCAGTTCAAAAATTAGTAGGTAACTTTTCAATACGTGACACGTAAAAATTAACAATAATCAAAAACACATATGCGAAACATCCTATTTATTTATTTATTTTTTATTGCACCAAATATTTGTACAAAAGCCGAGCTATCTATTTATTTACCTATAGTGAATAGGTATCTTTTAAACTCACAATTTTCAATGCTTCAGTTTTAATATATAATTAATTATAAAATTTCATAATTAGATAATATATGAAAATACATAATTCTAATATACTTAATGCAACTAATATATACAGAATAAAAAAATTAAAATACATTTATCTTTGTACGCTATGTGTATTTCCATAAAATAGTTTATTGATGTTGAAAAAATAATACTACTTTCGTACAATAGGTGGCGTCTTACATATTTCTTCCGGCGAGCCGCTCGCTACAGCTACGCTTAGGTCAAATGCTCAAGGTCGTTCGCATGGAGTAGCCCCTTAAGTATGAAAGCATTTAGAAACAGTATGGTAGCGATCACCTTATTCCCAGGGTTATAATCAATAATGTACTCTTTAGTAGTATACCTACAAGTGGTAAAGTTAAAAACTTAGTACAACCGACTTTAATATAAATAAAATAATTTATTTTTGACTTTTTAAAAACCGCTACACCGATTTCGATAAAATTATAGGCGTCTTCGAGTATATATTTTTTTTGTAATCGGTGAACATACATAAAAAAAGATTCCGACGATTTGTAAACCGCCTCCTTTTTGAAGTCGGTTGATAAATACTCTGTGATACTTATATTAAACAATTTTTGTTTGATAATATCTGGTCTTGCATATTTTCTGGGATTTTGTTGTAAAAGCATATATACATTTTCCCAAATTGGACCTTTTTGTTGTTGGATATCACTTTTTTGTTATCAAACATACAGACAAACGAAATTACCGTCCACCTGATGGTACGTGTGTAGTAGTGGCTACTGCAGTCCGTGCACACCTGCAGCAACCTTCAAACAAAGAAGGTTACGAATGCGTTGCCACCTCTGATGAATATTGCCCGATGCGACATTCAAGAAACGTTTCGTTCTCCGTAACGATCCGTCTAATTACATACGAGGTGCATGTAAAAACAGTCTATATCATAAACTGTTTAGCAACTTAAGATGATTTAAAATGAAAAATTGATTTTTTAAAGGGCTTTCATACTTTTATACGTGGTAGAGCCATGCTGCAGCTATATTAGTAGTATAGTTGTAGCACGAATGGATCGGCTCGCACGGGGAAGGACCACGCTTTCACAGAATACCAGCGTAAAATAGCAGCTTAACACTGCTGTGTTTCGTATGGTGAGTGTAGAGAACCGGAGACCCTTTTTACTGGAAAAGAGGCATTCTATCTTAGTTCTCCTGACTGACAACGCACCTGCATCGCAAACGAATATAGGCGTAGATGTCTATGGGCCGCAGCAACTACTTACCATCAGGTGAACTGTGTGCTCGTTTGTCACCCTTATTCTATAAAAAAATGCACCTCATTTTCTGCAAAACGGGTCGCAAAAGAAAATGAAGTGTTTTTAATATAGAAACCCGCCCGTCCAGACGCCAGTTCCGAACTGTTCCAAGTTTCTCAATGATATATATTGATACAAGTGTGAACATAAGAATTATTTACCTACACCTTGCTTCAGCCGCGCGGCGCTCCTCACAGGCACGCCCAGTCACCAGAACGGCATGTACGGCCTTCACCACAGTATCCATCACTTCAACTCTTTCAACAACGTCACCAGTCTACCAAACTTGCTGCGGCAGAATGGAGTCTACACCGGTATGTATTCTTAATGCGTCTTGTTCTTTCTTTATAGGTCTGCAAAAGTCCACTGCTGCATTTTGGGCACATAGTACTGGATACTGGATACCAGTACCAAATTTTGCAAATATCCACAAAAATATTTACAACAAATGACATCAAGCACCCCACGCTTTTTTAAAATAAAATGATTTTTTTATGTTAATCATTATTTTCTTATTTTAAACTTATTGAAAATTATTTTCTACTTTTTAGTTCGGTTAGCGCAAAGCAATTAGGTAATCAATATTCCGAGGTTTTGTCGCATGAAATCGTATCTAACAATCATATTGAATCAATCATATTTTTTATAATGATATAAAAAGCACATTGTCAGAAAGTAAATGATTGTTGAACTTATTTTTTTTAAATCGTACAATAGCTATTTTAAGGAATAAGGATGGAGGCGTAAACACGATAACTTTTGAAAATATCAATTGTTCAGCTCAATCTATTTTTTAAACTCTTCATCTATCATGTGGGAAGCCATGGAATGTAAATGGCAGTTTAATTTTGTCAAAACAAAACAAATTTAGTGATAATTACTTTTTTCAGCTGAGAAATAGCGAAATTTTCGGTGTTTTGAGCAGCCTTGTTTTAATTTATTTTATTAAATATACTTTGCGCCACTCCCGGCTACAGAGTACTTTTTTACTCCGGGTCACAGAGTTCCTTTATATATACTGAAACTCCGGGCTCAGCCGCCGTCGTGAGTGGTCGTTTGTTTAAAGCGATTTGTGCAGAAAAATATCGGTCGCTTTAGAAATACAAAATATTCCAAAAACCAAATTTGATACATACTTGAGCAAGGTGAGTAATATTATTATTATTTTTATAATCACAGATTTTTATTACAATATTTTGTTTCACTAAAAGTACGCAGGATTTATATATACTGGTAAATATAGTTATACGTTTTGGACTTTATGGAAACCTGAAGGTGTACTTCGATATCTTCTACTGCAACTCCTCGAAGAGTGGTAATAGTAATAGGTGTGCTGAGTTTGGGCTCGTTTTGTTAGTTAAGATGAGACTTTACCTCCGGAAAGTGGCGGATTATCCTTAAGGCAAACTAGGTACGTGGCTAGAGGCGCAAAGTTACAAAGGCACGCGCGGAAGTTCTTAAACGAAAAAAAAAACGGTCGTACTTGATTACTCTCTTTCAGGCTACTAGTTTTTACTTTATTAGGGCTATTATGCAGTTGTTATTTCATTCATATTTTCAGAGATATTACATTTTTGTTTTCATCAATCTGTTCTCAAATTATCAATGTCAATCTCCTGTATCAGTTTCCTTCTCTTGCCTCTTACGACACCCACGGGACGATATGGGGTAGTGGATCCTCTTATGCTGCCATGTCACGTCGAATGTATTTCCACTCACGTTCATCAATGTAGTTCTTCTCAAGTTCACAGTAAATAGAACTACATTTATGAATATTTGAAGTCTTCGACGCGGTAGAGCCATGCTGCAGCAATTTTACTGGTATAGTTGTACCACGAATGGGTCGGCTCGATCGGGGAAGGATCACGCTCTCACAAAGTACCAGCGTAAAATAGTAGCTTAACACTGTTGTGTTTCGTATGGTGAGTGTTGAGAACCGGAGACCCTTTTTACTGGAATTCCATCTTAATCCTCACGGGTGACAACGCATCTGCATTTGGATTCGTAATCTAGGATAGATGTAGATGTCTGTGGGCCACAGCAACCACTTACCATTAGATGGACTATGTGCTTGCTTGTCACCTTTATCCTATAAAAAAAAGTCTAGCAAACTTAAAAAAATATCAGCATCTATTTTATGACGCTAATCAACATTCAATGGGGCCAATGATACCTATGAAGTATGAACCGAATATCGCCAACAAACATTACATGTACACGTATTTAAATTAGGTATTTAATCTTATTTTATTTTGTAAAACTAAATTAATTATAACTTTAAATAAATATAAAAAGTAAAAAGTAAATAACGCAATTCGGATTCCGAGACAAAGGGATAATAATTTTCTCGTTACCAGATGTCGCTAATTGACACTGAGGTAAAGTTTTTTTTTGGTACACAATGTAATTTAATTGAGAAGTTGTTTTTTAATAAAAGTTTATCAGTTTCTAGAGCTTTGTTTTGTGTATTAATACATAAAACAATGCGCCAGTGATTTGCTCTTTAGTTTTTATGCACTTTTTTAACTTTATTTTTTATTTCTCTACTTTTATGAATATCTTTGGTTTTGTTTATTTATTTTTAATGATATTAATATAAAATATAGCTGATAGTACAGAAAGAAACAATAACTTTTACATTTTCCGAACAAATTAACTTCCACACTATGAAATCTGACAAATATTATACCTATAGTCATAGTCATTCAATCTTTATAAGTATACATCGGAATACATGCCCGATATAAAAAGTAATATGTGTTGCCAGACAAATACATAGTTCACAATCGGTAGAAAAATTCTACTCACGCATAAAGCAAATGTTTTTTAATGCATGTAACAATGTCATGGGTTCAGGTATCATCGGCAAGAAGCACGTGGGGCCCAGCAGCGTGTACCGCTTCGACTACGAGCAGACTGAGGAGAACAACCACATCAATCAAGTCGGCCGCAACATCACGCACATGAAGCTGCTGGCTAGGGAGTTCCTCGCAAATGCACAGAAGCAGAACAAGTGAGAGCTTTATGTATATTTTATTCCAGGATATTTTTAATATTGATCATAATTCGTGTGCCTGCATGTGTGAGTGCGTGCGTGCGTGTCAATGTGCGGGTCATTTTTAATTTACTGAAGACCTTTTGGGAATATATTATTTACATCATAACGACAACATCTGTAAATAAATATATTTCTTAAATTTTTATTTTCATACAAAAATAAAAAAAAATTTAATTGGATCTTCTAAACGGTAACTCCAGACCGAATTGCGGTCACGGCGGCCAGCCTCAACAGAGACTAGACATCTGCGCAGGACATGATTATAGTGCCCAAGGGTATGCGCAAGCACAGGTGCAATCACTATTCCCTCACTCTCGTAGTCCGATGGGACGGTAAACCGACGCGACCGGAGAGAGATCAGGCGTAGGACCAACGGCTTTACGTGCTTTCCGAGGCACGGAGGTGTAACACCGCCTAATTCTTGATTCCGGGCTGCTATTGAGCATTTTTTGACAGAAAAACCCAACAAACTTATTTTGACTCGACCAGGGATTTGAACCCGGGAAGTCATAATGAGCAACCATGCTTCAGCTATATTATAGTTGTAGCACGAATGGGTCGGCTCGACCGAGGAAGGACCACGCTCTCACAGAATACCCGCGTAAAATAGCTGGTTCATGCTGCTGGATTTCGTATGGTGAGTGTAGAGGACCGAACACCCTTTTTACTGGAAACGGGGCATCTTAGTCCTCAGGGATGACAATGCATCTATATTTTGATTCTTTGATGTAGATTGTCTATGGGCCACAGGGTCTACTTTCTAGGTGGAGTGTGTGCTCGTTTATCACCCTTATTCTATAAAAAATTATGTGGTCTATCTTGCGTAGGCCGTTCTTCCTGTATGTGGGCTTCCACGACCCCCACCGCTGTGGGCATGACGAGCCGCAGTATGGCGTCTTCTGCGAGCGCTTTGGCTCCGGCGAGCCTGAGATGGGCATCATCCCCGACTGGTCACCCTGGTACTACCAGTGGGATGAAGTGCAGCTGCCATATCACGTGCAGGTGAATGTATCTTAATCGCCGACGCAAACAGAGAGGTGCTATAAGTTTAACGTGGGAGTTTTGGGCGGATTTTTTTTATTTAAAGAGGGGCAAACGAGCATGCGGCTCACCTGATGGTAAGTGTCGACTGCTGCCCATAATTAATCCCCGACACAGAGCGAAACAAAGTGGTGTTATAAGTTTAACGTGGGAGTCTTGGCGCGAACTTTTTTTTTATAAAAGAGTGGCAAACGAGCATGCGTCTCACCTGAATTACAGGTTTATTGCC
The DNA here is from genome assembly GCA_963668995.1 of Parnassius mnemosyne. Taxonomy (NCBI): domain Eukaryota; kingdom Metazoa; phylum Arthropoda; class Insecta; order Lepidoptera; family Papilionidae; genus Parnassius; species Parnassius mnemosyne. Next base: position 4,441,724 of record CAVLGL010000093.1, on the reverse strand, counting down.
GGCCTTTTAAAAAGGAAGTAGAATGTGCAGTCTGTCTGCCATGCTTGCCAATTATGAAGGATAAAAATGAAGATTAATTTTAAGTAACACTGAAAATTATATAGCTATCGGTATATAATAATACGTAATGGCAAATAGAACATTTAATGTGCCATTTTGAAGCCCTTTCTCTAACAATAACAAGCAGACTTAATTTTTTGCACTTCTCATTAAGTTGTATTATTTCAACCTTTAACAACACTTTGCTTGTACTAAATATGCAAATTGGTAGTTTTTGTGGAGCTATAATTAGCATATTGTGGTTGAATTTTGGTTAATTTGAGAACAGGTCCTAATTGTTTATTAAGACATGACCAATTAATTTATATAATTAATAGAATCAGGCGTTACTTTGCGGAAATCCATTATATAAAAGCTTTTAGAAAAATTTTACTTCGCAAATATCCGCGTTATAAAATAAAATGATGTGTCTTACCTAGTATGAAGAGCACCTCCCGCCCTCTCTCAATTGCGTGCACTATCCCCGTCACCACTAATCCCAGCACCGCTACTCCCAACACCACTACACTAGGCAAGACACACCACTGATGATAATACGACACGTGTTTCGCCTCTACACGAGGCATCCTCAGGTGATATAGACTCTACGGTGGCTAACCGCTAAGTGAGCGGCGAGCCAAAACAAGTGCCTTTTATACAGACCGATGACGCAACCGCTCTCTACTTAAGGAGCGAGCGACTGTGTCATGCGATAAAACATGCGACCAATCACCGCCGGACTTACGCAGGCGTTTGTAAAATTAAAAACAAGCTAGCCTAAAGAGGAATAAGAGCTCCATCCGCGCCTATAACATTGAAACTGTCGTGATAGTTTAGAAATAAGCCACCGATGAGCGCTCGTTACCTGAAATACACTACATCGAATCACGTTGATAAAGTGCGCACATAAATAACAACACCGTTATCATACTCACATTAAAAAATATCAGTTTAAGATTGTCGAAAATAGCGTTCGCGGTTTACAAAACAAACTAGTCTCTTCGCCCGCTCGTAGTCTACTAAAGAAGTTACGGAGAATTGACCGTAACTTAGTGCGCAATTTATTAGTACCGTAGTGTTCACCTAGTAAAATACATAGAAATCTTTGATCATATGATGGTAGGGATTATTATCATCATTACATCTCATCACATGTCCGCTGCTGAACATCGGCATCCCCAAAAGAATATAATAGGCATCCCCAAAAGAACGAAGCACGGTCCCGACCCACCTGCATGCAATTAAAACGATAAATCATTCACAGGACACTGAAGCAGCTCGGCGGGACATAGCAGCCCAGTATACGACCATGTCCCGACTTGACCAAGGTAAGCTATTATCATCATCATCATTACAGCCCTTCACAAGTCCACTGCTGAACATAGGCCTCCCCCAAAGAATGCCACAAAGCACGGTCCTGAGCCACCTGCATCCATCGACTTCCTGCAAATCTTACCAGGTCGTCACTCCATCTAGTGGGGGGACGCCCTACACTTCGCCTGCCGGTACGAGGCTGCCACTCGAGAACCTTTCTTCCCCATCGGTTGTCGGTTCTTCGAGCTATATGGCCGGCCCATTGCCACTTCAGCTTACTAATCCGTTGGGCTATGTCGGTCACTCTGGTTCTACTGCGGATATCCTCATTTCTGAGTTTATCACGCAGAGAAACTCCGAGCATAGCCCTCTCCATAGCTCGCTGAGCGACCTTGAGCTTCCTCATCCGGCCAGCAGTGAAGGACCACGTCTCAGTTCCGTATGTCATCACTGGCAACACGCACTGGGTGTACAGTCTCGTTTTCAAGTTTTGAGGTATACCTGACGAGAAGATGTGCCGTAATTTCCCGAACGCTGCCCAACCGAGTTGAATCCGTCGATTGACCTCTCGGTCGAAGTTGGACTTACCTAATCGGACTATTTGTCCCAGGTAAACATACTCGTCAACAACTTCGAGCTTAGTGTTCCCAACAACTACCGGCATAGGTGTGACATGGACATTAAACATGATCTTTGTTTTGTCCATGTTCATCTTAAGACCTATCCGTTGGGAAACACTATTGAGGTCATTGAGCATAGTGCTTAGGTCCTCCAGCGATTCTGCCATAAGGACTATATCGTCGGCAAATCGAAGGTGAGTGATGTAATCGCCATTGATGTTGATACCGTATCCTTTCCAGTCCAGAAGCTTGAAAACATCTTCCAATGCAGCGGTGAAGAGTTTCGGGGATATGACGTCACCCTGTCTTACACCTCTCTGCAATTGGATAGGTTTCGTACTCTGGTTCTGTACTCGGATAGCCATCGTAGCCCTACTGTACAAGCACTTCAACACTTCGATATACCGACAGTCAACTTGGCATCGCTGAAGGGACTGCAGCACCGCCCAAATTTCGACGGAATCAAAGGCTTTCTCATAGTCCACATACGCCAGACATAGTGGCAAATTGTACTCTTCGGACTTCTGTACAATTTGCCTAAGGGTATGTATGTGGTCTATGGTGCTAAAGCCTTTTCGGAAACCGGCTTGTTCGGGAGGCTGGAAGTCGTCAAGTCTGCGCGCGAGACGATTCGTAATGACTCTCGAAAACAGCACGTAGACGCGGCTCAGAAGGGAAATCGGTCTGTAGTTCTTCAAAAGAGCGTTGTCGCCTTTCTTGAAGAACAAGACCACCGCACTTCTGCTCCACGCCTCCGGTGTAATGCCACCATGGAGGACGGAATTAAAGAGCTTCTGAAGGACTTCATGTACCGGTTTTCCACCCGCTTTCAGAAGCTCCGCTGTAATTCCATCCTGGCCTGGGGCCTTGCCGTTTTTAAGGTGCTGGAGAGCCATTCTAATCTCGCTCAGACTGACGTCCGGGATATCATCGGAATAATGTCGGATAAGACTCGCTCTTGGATCGTTACTCACACTTGCGTGTGGCTCCAACGATGACGTGTACAGCTGCCCATAGAACCTCTCAATCTCACTCAAAATCTCAGGTGCCCCGGAAACGATGCTGCCACATTCGGTCTTCAGCTTTGACAGTTGGCTCTTTCTGGCAGACAGATCTCTGGCAAAGACTTTGGAGCCTTGGTTCCGCTCGATCGCTTCTTCAATACGAGCTGTATTGAAGTTGCGTAAGTCCCGCCGCATGCATTTGGAGATCTGTCTGTTCAGTTGCCTGTATGCTGTCAAATCTGTTGAAGAATGTAGCTTCATCTCCCGTCTAACAGCCATGAGATTAAGAGTGTGATCGGAGAGTTTTTGTGTTCTTCTGCGGCGGGTCTTGCAGAACTTAGCTCCGACCGCATGGACAGTTTCCACGAGCTTGTCATTCAAATCGTCCACTTCATTGCAGTCTTCTAGGCACTGAAAACGGTTTTGCAACTCGAGCTGAAAGGTTTCGGGACTTTGGATTAGAGCACGAGGGGGACGGAGCGTTGACTTCATTAGACGAGACCTCTCCAACTTAACGTTTAGGTTCAGTGTGCCTCTAACCATTCGGTGATCGCTGCCGGTTTTCACCCTCGCGATCACTGAGACATCACTGAACAGTTGTCGTCTGGTCGTCATAATGAAGTCAATCTCATTTTTTGTCGAACCGTCGGGGCTCGACCAGGTCCACTTCCTGTGGGGCCGCTTCTGGAAGAAAGAGTTCATCATAAAGAGTCCCTCTTTCTCCATGAAGTCGGCCAACTGCTGGCCCCTTGGGTTCCGTTGCCCTATTCCAAATTTCCCCACTTTCAGCTCACCGTTCTCTCTTGTGCCTAGTTTTGCATTGAAGTCTCCCATTAACACCGTATATTGGGTTTTGGAGGAATGCATGGCTCTAGAGATATCCTCATACATTTCCTCCACCTCCTGATCGGGGTGTGCCGAGGTTGGTGCGTAAACCTGTATGACCTTCAGCGAATACCGTTTGGTGATTCTGAGTATAAGGTACGCAACCCTCGTCGACACACTCTCAATCTTTACAACGTTGTTAACGAGAGACTTGTGGACGATAAATCCGACACCTCCTTGGGACAGATGGTCGCCCTCCCGGTGATAGAGCAAGTTGCCGGATTCGAGGATTACCGTGTCCTCCCCCTCTCTTCGGACTTCGGATAATCCTATAATATGCCAGCGTAACTTGTCTATCTCTTCTTCCAGCTCCACAATCTTCTCGTCAGTCCTCAGGGTGCGTGCGTTGTATGTTGCCAGGTCGAGTCGTTGTAGGTGGCAACCGAACCTCCACCGGAGATTCTTAGCACCCCCTGCCCCGCCGTTACCATGGTCGCCACCGTAGCCAGGAATAGCGGGGCCGCCGGGGACTGGGGGCCGTCTCTTCGTAACTTTCATTATGGGGGGTATATTGCCATAGTTGCCACGCTTGGCGAGCGGGTTGGCAACCGCAGTTTTTTATTGTATTTTGTCGTTACCAGGAAGATGCTGCTGCCCATCTCCTGCCTGTTTCCCTTTGTCGCCTTTTACGACACCCACGGGAAGATATGGGGTAGTGGATATTCTTAACCGCCACTACACGGCAAAGGCAAAGGTAAGCTATTATATTTGACCTAAATGTTTTGAGTTACAATAAATTTCGGTCACGGCAGCCAGCCTCAACGGAGATCAACATTCTGCGCAGGGCAGGATTATAGTGCAGGAGTGCGTACGCAAGCACAGCTGCACTTTCTATTCCCTCGCTCTCATAGACCGATGACACGATCGGAGGGAAGTCAGGAGCTGGACCAACACTTGCTTTCCAGGGTTGGGTTGTGAAATAAGTCCAACTTCCTGACTCCGGGCTGCTATTAAGAACTTTCACTGAAAATTGGACTGGTCAGAAAATTACAATATTTGATTTTGGCCTAAACCGGTATTCGAACCCGAAACCAAATGATCAGCAGTAGCCACTTAATATCAAGTAGATCAAATCAAATCAAATCAGATCAAATCCCATCCACACATTTCTAATAATAGTTTTCTCATTTCCAGGTGTAGGACTCATACTAAAAGAGCTAGAGTCCGCCGGGCATAAGGACGATACCCTCGTTATCTACACGTCGGACAACGGCATCCCATTCCCCTCGGGCAGGACCAACTTCTACGACCCAGGCCTCCGCGAACCTCTGATCATGGTCTCGCCCGAACCTGATGCGAGGAGAAACGAGGCCTCAGGGGCTATGGTCAGTTTGTTGGACATCATGCCCACCGTGCTGGCCTGGTTTGGCGTTAAGGTGGAGGAAGCGGAATGCAACGACGTGGGACTGAGCGATGACACGAAAAGCTTGTTACCGATTTTGAAAAAAGGTTATCAGCTAATTAATTACAGTAGAACGCCGATTATCCCAATTAATTGGGACCGGGGTCGATTCGGATAATCGAAAATTCGTATAATCGGACATAGACTGGTATGTAATATAGAAAAACGAACTGTCACACATAGAATAAACTTTATTAAGTTTATAATGCTTTTACACTCTATAAAGTGTAAAACCAGCTACACCCATTTTTTCACTGAACATTCGCGCCTTTTCGGTTGTCCAATAGATCATTACTGCAGAAACCACGTAAAAACAACATTCTCAAGCCTTTGCCTTTTTCATTACTTTTCGCGACGAACATCCATCACCTCTTTCCAGCGCAGTCACAAAACTTAAATTTTTTTCACTGTTATTTTTAATATCAGTTAACCAAGTACTGTATTAAGTAATGTAAGTAAGTAATGTTACTTACTGTACTAGGTTTAAATTTTTTATATTCCGATTCGGATAATCGGCGATTCGGTTTATCAGCGTTCGGATAATCGGCGTTCTACTGTATCAAGAAAAAGAAATATAATAACGGATTGCTAGATGACAGTTTTGGATGTCACTGCGGTACAATGACAGGCGTGGATTAAACAACAGAAAGAGAGATAAAATGCCAATTTAAAATTCTTCTAGATAAAGTATCATACTCAAATATTAATATTAATTTGTCAATCTTTACATGGTTCTTTTCTCGCTCAAAGGCTAAGTATAGCCATTCAGCGGGGAAACGCAGCTAGCGTTCTTGGCGCGAGTAGGACTATATGATAATTAAGTTTCTATTTTTGTTTTTTTTTTAAATTATTATTATAGTTTTTAATATTGTATATAATAAAATATTGTATATTCTTTAAAAAAAAATATTATTGTTACTTATCCAATTTTCATAAATTCAATTGAGTCTTTATGTCAAACTCATTAATTAATTATGTCAAATTTGATATAACGTACCTTACCTCAGAACCGCCACACTCGGAGGAGGATGCTGTGTTCGCATCACAGACGCACCACGAGATCACGATGTACTACCCGATGCGCGCGATCCGAACGAGGCGCTACAAGCTCATTCACAACCTCAACTACGCAATGCCCTTCCCCATCGACCAGGACCTCTACGTGTCGCCCACCTTCCAGGTTAGCGTCTTTTCAGTACAGTTTTGGAGTGTTTTAGTTATTTTTAACTTCTGACATTTTGTGCATTTTGCAGCAGCCATGATACGAGGTGATTGAGATTAAACATTCTTTTAACTTTCTGATGTTAATCTCCTCCTGATGATGTGAACCCCGAAGACCTTCATTCATTCATTACAGCCCTTCACAAGTCCACTGCTAAACATAGGCGCTCCTGAGCCAACTACATCCATCTGCGTCACTCCATCTCATCAGTAAGGAACGCCCTACACTTCGCCTACCAGTACCAGGCTGCTACTCTAGAACTTTTCTTTCGCATCGTTTGTCGGTTCTTCAGCATTGACTGATTAAAGAAATATGGAGTAAAGTAAATACAAAAAAACAGAAAGGCACACTCACACATGGAAGCAACTAAGTGTATAAGTATTCGCGCACACCACACGCAAATGAGTCAGAAGCGGTAACCCCACAGCTTAAGGAACTAATTTTAAACTGTGGCATAATGATATAAAAGAGCGTCATGCCGTTTGCCTTCACGGCATACGAGTCGGTGTTACTGCCAAGACGCGGTAATAGATTTTTCACGCCAAAAAAGTATATCGAAAACATGTAAAGTCCGCCAACACGCATTGGAGGAAATCAACAAACAACCCTCCCATAAGTGACTACCTATGCCCAGCCGTGGGGCGTATATACGCTATAAACATCCTTTTACATTACAACAGTATCTTGAAGTTTTACAGTGGTATCGAGTTTGATTAATTAAATACAAAAAAAAATACATTCCGAGCGCGGAAGATTTGTCGATGATTAACCCTCCCAATTCCTAACCGGGTCCCGCGTTTGTCTTAGCCGAGATAAAATTCTACTAAAAACTCCTAAACCTCCAGCTAAAACTCTTCACATGCGTTGTTTTGGTCGCTTAGACGTTGAAAAACTTTGTATGGATGCATCCAAAATAAACTGGAACAGCGTGGTTTCTGCATCCACTGTGGACGAAAAGATAGAGGCTTTGAATGAAGCTATCCTTAGGCTATATGATGTACATGCTCCGATTAAAAAAGTGAAGCTCAAGCGTCAACCTGCGCCATGGATGACGATTGGGGTTCGAATTGCGATGAGACGTAGGGATCGGGCTTTTGGCAAATATAGAAAAAATCGATGTGATGAGAACTGGACTCTTTATAAAGTTGCAAGGAACCGGTGCAATCAGATGATACGCAACGCCAAACGCCGATTTATTCTTAGTAACATCTCATCTTCTTCCCCTGCTAATATCTGGAAGTTCCTTGGAACCTTAGGTATCGGTAAACGACAACGTTGTGAGTTTCAGAAGACGATTGGTCTGGATGATATTAATTTTCATTTTGTCTCCAACAGTCCTCTTGATCACCAGACCAGTCTTACTATTGAACACTTAATGGGTTTACCTCGTCCCGATATTGATCTCTTTCAATTTTCTCCAGTAGCTATGGATGAGATCAAGAAGACAATCCTATCCATTAAATCTAATGCTGTAGGTTGCGACAACATCAGCCGACGGATGATTATCTTTATACTTGACCATATCCTCCCTGTTATCTCGCACATCATTAACTTCTCCTTGGATTCTGGTGACTTTCCTTCTTTGTGGCGTAAGGCTTACGTTATTCCATTACAAAAGATCACAAATCCCACTCTACCCAATCATTTCCGACCTATATCCATCCTTCCCTTCTTATCCAAGGTCCTTGAGGCCTGTGTCCACAAGCAACTTTCGCAGTTTATCTCCTGTCATAACTTACTAAGTCCCTTGCAGTCTGGCTTTAGGCCCGGTCATAGCACCGTTTCCGCACTCCTGAAAGTAACTGGTGATATTATGGCAGGCATAGAGGATACTAAAGTCACTGTGTTGGTTTTAGTTGACTTCTCGAACGCCTTTAATACCATCAGTCATGACCTTCTAATTTCCATCCTTCCCTTTCAATGGTCTCACCCGAAGCACTGGATTGGTTTTCATCATATCTTCGAGGTCGCCAGCAGTCGGTTCGCATCGATGAGCTATCATCTAGCTGGCTTGACTTACATGCTGGTGTTCCTCAAGGCGGCATATTATCTCCTTTGTTGTTTTCTATATTTATTAATCTCATTACCCAAGACCTTCAGTCTGCGTATCATCTGTATGCCGATGACTTGCAACTGTACACACAAGCGAGTATTGACAATATTTCTACAGCGGTGGACATAATTAACAGGGACCTTGAGTATATTAAGAACTGGTCTGACAGGTTTGGCCTAATGGTCAACCCTTCGAAATGTCAGGCCATAATAATTGGTAGCCGTCGGATGATTCATAGATTGAAAACGGTAGCTTTACCTCCTATCTTTTTTAATAGTACTGAGATCCAACTGTGTTCTACTGTGAAGGATCTAGGTTTATTAATTGATTCTACTTTGAGTTGGAAAGACCAAGCAACGACCGTTAGCCAGAAAGTTACCGGTACCCTGCGTTCTCTCTATCGCCTAAAAAATTTTCTGCCATCTGCAATCAAAGCAATGCTTGTGCAAAGCTTAATTTTTCCCCTAATCGACTATGGTGATGTGTGTTATTTCGACCTGAATGCAGATCTTCTCAATAAATATGACCGTCTTCTGAATAACTGCATTCGATTCATTTTCAATCTTCGAAAGTATGACCATGTATCCACGTATCGATCTCAATTAAAATGGTTACCTATTCGTTAACGCCGTAGTTTGCGTGCACTCACTACCCTTTATTCTATCCTGATGTCTCCAACTTCCTGTTCCTACTTATCTCCATACTTTCAGTTGCTTAGCGCTAGTCATGAGAGAAACCTCCGCTCTACGAACAACCTTCTTCTCCTATGTCCCTCCCATAGCTCTGGACTTGTTCATTCTTCTTTCCACATTCAATCTATTCTCCTTTGGAACGCACTACCTCTCGAAATCAGGACGGCTAGCAATCGTTACGCGTTCAAGATGAAGGTTCGGGAATACTTAACTAATAAATTGGCAGATTCATCATAGTAATAGTTTATATATATTTTATATATAAATATATATATTTTATTTGATTATGTCTATAATTGTATATCTTCATGAGTTTACATACATCTGACGTTTTAATATGTACTTAAGTAATATACATTTTTATTATCTTATTATTTTTATCATAATTTATTTTATAAGTATATATATATATATATATATATATATATATATATATATAATATATATATATATATATTATATTTTTTATTACCATTTATATCTTATGTATTTTATTTCGATGTGCTACAATTTTTTTTTGTTATTTTAGTTTAGTATTAACATATTACCTTTTTATTACTCCTACTTCATTATATCTCTGCATCATCCCAAGGTAGACTGGTAGAGAATGCCTTAGGCATTAAGTCCGCCTATATACCACATGTGTATATGAAGTTTTAAATAAATAAATAAATAAAAACGCTAAGTGACGTGACTTAATGGTCGGTTGTCTTCTCTATTTTTATAGTTTCCTCAGCCGTTACCGTTACAGTCTATTAAAGTCCACCGCTGAATATAGGCCTCTCCCATAGATTGCCTCATAGGGAAGCATATTTGCCATAGCTGCCACGCTTGGCAAGCGGGTTGGCAACCACAGTTTATTTTTATTTTTAGTCGTTATTAGGAAGACGCTGCTAGGTAGTAGATATTCTTACTTTTTGGGTATGAAATTAATTAATAGAACCACGTGTTCAGAAAGATTTTTAATATCTCTTACTTGAATGACCAATATCCACAAACTTTTGTTTTTACCAGACAGAGACAACAACAACCAGTGCTGCCGTCAAAATTATGCATATACTTGTTAACGATCATATATCTAACGTCATCCTACCCTACAGTTAGCGACGTTTAAATCGTGACGATATGAAACTTTCGCCAAATCAATATAAAAGATCATTAGCAGAAGAGCTCTATAGGTCTTGAACGAAATTGCAGGACATCCTGAACCGCACTCGAAGCAAGCAGCCGCTACCGTGGTACAAGACGCTGAAGCAGTACTACTACCGGCCGGAGTGGGAACTGTACGACGTGCGCACCGACCCAGCTGAGCTCAACAACTTGCACGGTTAGTCCTACACCAAAATCCGAACAATAACGTCAATAAAAGAGCCTAACCCTTTCTAAAAGGCAGGTAACGAAAATATAATTCCCTTGATATGTTTATGTGCGACGGTGATCACTTACCATCAGGTGAGCCGTATGCTCGTTTGCCTTCTCTTTCATAAAAAAACATTATGCGTGTAATTGTGTACACACGTAAGAAGTTTAAACTTCTCTACGACTGTTCATTCTTCTTTTATCAAACTTTTCAAAAAAGGAGGAGGTTCTCAATTCGTCGGAATCTTCTTTTTATGTATGTACGCCGATTACTCAAAGACACCTGAATCGATTTGGAAAACTCGTTTTTTGTTTCAAAGGGTTTACTTCCCAGGTGGTCCCATTTAAATTTTATCGAAATCAGTCGAGCCGTTTTTAAAAAAAAACAACAATAAATTATGTTCTTATTGAAGTCGTTTGTACAAAATTTTAAATTTATCTGTTTTATATTTTAAACTAGCTGTGCCCGCGGCGTAGCTCGCGAATATAGATTTTACTTAAAGAATTTGACGTTTAGGGTAAGAGAATATTAACCGATTTATATCATTACTCTATGAATAAGTGGTAACAAAATAAATCGATATTCTCAAAGTTCTAAGTCGTTTATGATAGAGCTTCTGTGTAAACGACGATAGAAGTAGACTTAGCCGGGGCGTACAGAAAAAGGTTACGGGGACTACTAACGCGAGAAAAAGCAATGTAGAGCTGGCCATGTGCAAAACAATCAGTACTGACGCGTAAAGTTTGACCTTGCGCTTTATTTACGATCGTCGCATAACACACGCTGAGTGGGAAACACACTTAAAATAGGGATGTTAGATGATCATCAATGTTAAAAATTAAAACTTTGATGTTTTAACATCGATGTTGACATATGTCAAACATCGAAACATCGACCAACCATAATCGATAATTGGGAACTTGCAAACAATGCGAACTCGCGAAATCAATATCAACTAAATCTTGCATCTGCTCTGAAGATTAAAAATTTTGAATAATTCAGAATTTCTGAACGCATCGTTAATCTAAAAAAATGTCAGTATGGTGAGTCAAACTTAATTGTCAAGTGTCTCCTGTAATGTCACAATGGTCACTGCTTTCGCTTTATTTTGTAGTGTCGTTGTCGGTTGTCGCATAATAACTATTCTACATAAATTGATATTTAAGTTAATTATTACTTTTCCCTTGCTGTGTATACCCACATAATTTTAAAACAATGTGTAAGTATCTACACGTATACAAAAACCATCGATAATGGTCAACATCGATGTTTTGAGTAGCCTAAACATCGAACATCGATGTTGAGCTAGCGATGCCAACATCGATGTTATTATCCCTATCTTAAAACTGAAGCCTGAGCCGTGGTAGCTCAGATGGTTAGCGCTCGCTGTAAGCTTCACAGTAACCCGGGTTCGATCCCCGCCGGCACCAATGAAATTGTTAATTGCAATTTTAAGTGCTGATTTACCACGTGCTCGGCGGTGAAGGAAAACATAGTGAGGAAACCTGCATGTTTGAGAAATAAAAAAAAAATATTTCGATGACATGTGAAGTTCGCCAACACGTATTGGGGCAGCGCGGTGGACATTTCCTTGCCCTAAAACCCTCTCAGAAATGAGAGGAGGCCTGTGCCCAGCAGTGGGACGTAAATAGGCTGCAACTTTACTTCACTTAAAACTGAAAAAAAGTTATTTGGTATTAGAGGGATTCTGGGTATAAAACAATATCACTATCACAACATTTATTGCAATTTTGCTACTTTTAGTAGAGTTTTGTTGAATAATTAAATATTTCAATACCTCTGTAAATATACCTTACAGGCTTGCAACTTTGTCAGACTCATGATCATAAATTATTACAGTGAGTCTCAATACGATTCACCTGCGAAAAATCTTAACACCGCAATTCAGAAAAGGTTGTAATTTGTACAACGCCATCTATTACGTTCTTTGTGAGAAAACATCCTTTTTTAATTTAAGGAAAACATATTTTTACTGTGTTTTAAGTACTATAATAGAACGATACGAAATATATTATAATAGAACGTTTTTTTTACACACGAATCTTTTTATTACTATTTCTGGGATTTTGTGGCGCCATTAAACAAATTCGAACCTACATTTCAAAATAATAATCATTACTTTCGATAGAATTAACCAATTTCAATAAAACAAAGATTAAATGAACTTGATAATACGCTTTATGATTTTCTTAAGGATTTCATTGAAAAAAAGATGTTTACTCAAAACGTCATGCGTCCATAAACAAACAGACAGACCGTCAGATAGTACAATTCTAAAAATTATAAAAATGTACTTATTTAATGATTTACAGTCCCCATAATGATTTTAGTCGCAAATTAATATACTATACAATATTCAGAAACAGACATAACATGTTATTACCATTTTATTATATGTATAGATTTAAGAGAGATGGCGCTGTTAACACCAATTCTAAAAATAAGAGATTAATTCACACGATTGATACAATAAAAAACATAAAAGAACTTATAAATCAGTGCCTGCATAGTAAGCAAAAAAGAAAGTTTGATCCTCGCCGAAAAACGAAATTGTTAATAGCTCTTAAAGTTTGATTTACCACATAGGGTACTCGGCGGTAAAAAAATAAAAAATAAATGAGATTGTCAACACGCAGTAGGGCAGCGTGTCATTAATATAAAGGTTAGAAGCAAATATGAAACTCAACTACAGAAATAAATTTTAACCTGCCTTTTTGTATCACATTTATGCCACACCACCATCTATCGATGAGATTGGTTAACTATTGTACTTTAGTTTAGATAATAAGGTTAATATATTTTGTATATATTTATTACGTTCTTTATGTAATACTTTTGTTTACTGCGTTTTAGATATAATTATATCATTATAGAACATTATTTTACATCATTTAATTATGATTTATAATATGATATTAATTTTAAAATGTACTTGATGACTCATCCAACGCCAATATTGAACAAATTCGTACCTATACTTAGTACCCATACTTCAGAATATTTGTCATAACTTTTGATGGAATTAACCAATTTTAATGAAATAAAGACTAAATGTAACCTGAATATACACTTAATAATTTCCTTAACAATTCTTATGATATAAATTAGTACTTTATACGTGATACGTTAACAAACAAACAGACAGACAGACAGACAGACAGACAGACAGACAGACAGACAGAAAAATCTAAAAATGGTAGAAATGTATTTAATTACTTATTTTTAGTACCTCTCAATCAATTTTATTACAAAAATATAAAATGTACAGACATCTGCTATTTACATTTTTATTATATGTATAGATAAGTAGGTTACAAGAAAACGCGACGTTTTTGATTTTTAATACCGTACTAAATTTCTCCACTACTACAGAGTAAATAATAGTACCAACTACGTCGACGAAGAATTATCGGTTGAATAATAATTTTAAAAACTGAATTCCTAAGGACAGCCTGCTATTGATTAATTTTGATCACGGCTTTTTTATAAGGGTAACAAACGAGCATACAGTCTAACTGATGGTAAGTGAATGATGTACACATGCAGCACAGCACGGCACAGCATTCCTGCTTTGCTGCAGAAATTGCTATCAGGGGTTATATTTATTGTCAGGCATTGAGTTATATGTACTACGTACTGGAGAAGCTATTCCAAACAAAAATTGTGCGCTACTCTGTCTTCGCGCATGCGCGGGAGATAGTAGAGTCGCGTATGCGCGAAGACTTTAATTTGATGTACAATAAGATATTAATATAGAATATATATAAGAATTTAATATAAGTACTCTTATTTTAATATAAACAAACATATTTCTAAAAAAATGTAATGATAATTATCTTATGTAATTCACAAATTTTCAATTTACGCAATATTTAGTTTAGTGTACGGATTGCAGTACAGTTCAGTTCAGTTGAACATAGTCAATGTTTCGAATGCGAAATCTAGTGCGTAGTACATATATATCGATGGTGTCAGTAGTTTTACACGTGGTAAAGTCACTATGGACACAGATGTATTACCCTAGATGACTCCTTTTCTGGGGCTGGCTAGGTAATCACCCTCTTACCAATATATTTATTATTATATTATATATATATATATGTATATATATATATATATATATATATATACTACTAAGTAGTAGTAGTATATATATATAATATTAGTATATATATGTATATATATATATATATATATATATATATATAAATATATATATATATATATATATATAGTTACCTATATATTAGCCGTCAAGCGCTCCGGTCTGTAGCATGTACGAGTAGAGAGCAAGTACAGTTACAGGCTGTGAGGTAGTGCGTACTTGTACGTGGTAGAGACATGCTGCAGCTATATTAGTAGTATAGTTGTAGCACGAATGGGTCGGCTCGACCGGGGAAGGACCCACGCTCTCACAGAATACCAGTGTAAAATAGCAGCTTAATGCTGCTGTGTTTCGTATGGTGAGTGTAGCGAAACGGAGACCCATTTTACTGGAAAAGAGGCATTTCATCTTAATCCTCACGAGTGACGACGCGTCTACATTTTGATTCGTTATTGAGGATAAATGTAGATGTCTATGGGTCTCAGCAACCACTTACCATCAGGTGGACTGCGTGCTCGTTTGTCACCCTATCATATATATATTAGAAGTTGGCACTTTCAAAAGAAGACAGGTTGCTTCTGTATGTAGAATGGGCTCACCAAAAATGGTGGTGTAACTTTATGAAATTACCTACACATAATATCGATTTATTTCATAAAATCTCCAGATTACAATAGTAGTGTTAGTTTTACCATATCTAACGGGAATACTGATAAATTAACAATCAAACGGCACTATGACCTAAAGTGTAAAGAACTGTCACAAGTTGTTCTGGGACATAGTCCCATGTTTATGTGGCATTACTTGCCTAGTATGTAAACACCAAATAGCATTGGGTTTGTGATTATAGAGTTTACAGAGTTATACTCTCGTTAAACTGTGGTGATTATGTTGGCGTAGGGCTAGCCCTTTTAGTTGGGTAACCGATTTTGCTGACCTTTTATTTTACAATGGAATATATTTTATATGTCGTAGAGCCACGCTGCAGCTATATTACGGTCAGCTGGACCGGGGAAGGATCACGCTCTCGCAGAACAGCTTAAAACAGCGGGATCGGAGACCACATTTTACTGGTAACAAGCTAACAAGGCATTCCGTCTTACTCCTCAGGGGTGACGACGCATCTGTATTTTGATTCTCAGTTGATTATAGATGATGTCTAAGGGTTTTCCGCCTACAGTATATTGGTTGGAAAAGGTACATGT
Organism: Parnassius mnemosyne; assembly: GCA_963668995.1. Classification (NCBI taxonomy): domain Eukaryota; kingdom Metazoa; phylum Arthropoda; class Insecta; order Lepidoptera; family Papilionidae; genus Parnassius; species Parnassius mnemosyne. Next base: position 4,425,802 of record CAVLGL010000093.1, on the reverse strand, counting down.
ACAAATACTGTCAGTGTCAGTTGGTGGTCACGGCTCGCGCCGCTATATATATAGGTGTGTACGAAGTGAGTTGTGTGTGTGCAGGCAAGCCGTCGCTGGCGGCGGCGGAGGGCGCGCTGCGGCGGCGGCTGGTGCGCTGGCAGCGCGCTAGCCGCGACCCCTGGCTGTGCGCGCCCTCCGCCGTGCTGGAGCGCGACGGGCCCGAGCCCGTGTGCCGCGGCCTCCACAACGGACTCGTACACTACCACCTTGTGTAAACCCCGCTCACAAATACGATTTGAGACTGAGTACTCATAATCGTAGGTAATGGTAATTCTTAGTACCACTCTTTGGGTTTCAAACTTTTTATCATAATTGAGATACTTATTATTCTTCGTATTGTTTATCTGTTAAATACATTCACTATTTGAAAGTATAACGCTCTCTTTAGTAGTATATATATATACTACTAAAGAGAGCGTTATTATTTTTTTATATATTATTTTTTTACATTTTTATCTTCTATAAAAAACTCCAAACTTTTTTCTACATTTTTCACATATAATTAGGATATTTTAAAAGTTGTAGCTTGATTTATAAAGTACGAATATGTGTGTAGGTACATTAATTTAGAACAGTTGTGTCGCATCTCTTTCATCTTGCCGCTAAGTCAAATAATACTCTATATACTATATGTAAGTATACAGTATTCAAGTGGGTAAATAAGGACTAAAATTGCATAAAACTTATTGCGTTAAGCATAATCGCAATCATATCTAACAATAATTACCTAGAAACCTCGTCGTTCGCCACTTGTAAAGTAGTCTATAAGTATTAAATACGGACATTTTTGTATTTTTTTTTAATAAATAGAATATTTTAATTGCATGTACATAAACATAATAGTTTTTACTAAAAATCTGTGAAACCATCAAAAGTTCTTTAGTAATAAATATTACATATCTGTATTAATTTAAAGTGTTACTAACTAAGAGTGCCGTAAGTGTATACAAAATCCTTACAATTGCAGTAAATGTGTCGCTATAATTTTATTAAAATAAAAAAAAATATTTGTCGTAACATTTAGATTATAATATAGAAGTTAGTAATAGCAAATAACCTTTCATTCTCGAATTCACAACACTATTAAATATCAATTGGTGTATTCGTTATAGACATTTTTCAACCGACTTCAAAAAGGAGAAGGTTTACAATTCGTCGGAATCTCTTTTTTTATGTATGTTCACCGATTACTCGAAGACGCCTGAACCGATTTAGAAAATATTTTTTTTTGTTGCAAAGGGTATTCCGTTTTAAAAAAAAATCAACAATAAAATATTTATATTGAAGTCGGTTGTACAAAAATTTAAATTTTACCACTTGTATTTATTAACTAAAATAAACATCCTCCTGCATATTTCAATTATAAAAAATATTACTTAAGCAATCATTAACAGTTGCGCTGCGGTCATTAATTGAATCTCTTTTTCAATTAATCAAGTCTAAGAAATAGTTCTCTTTATACGTGACTCGTATCTCATATGCTGGCTTTACACAACCCTTCAAACGTCCGCTCCGTCCTATTTAAATGATTCGCCAGAACCTACAAAGAGAATATAACCACTCCGTTTTATATATCTGAACTACTCCACTTAACTTGTCCTCCATATAGACGAAGACAAATAAAAAAGAGAGTGAAAATGAAAATGCTAAATAAACATCGAAATAAAACAACATAATATCAACGACATGCCATGTAGAAAGGTTATACGAAGAAAAGAACTTTTCGCGAACGCAACATCACTTATTATAAAAGCATTATAATTTATTTTTAAAATAAGATTATTTACAAGTAAAAATAATTATGTTCCAATTTCTAATTTCCCTCAAGATTTTTTTACGAGCTTAATTGAAACATCGTGTTTTAATTAGAAATGGCTTTCAATTGTTGCCTAAAACCGGGCGAATAATTTGATTTGATTCGTCCAGTATCGGACGGAAGTATGAACGGTCTTGTAGAGCCGGTATTAGAATAAGTTAATAGGTACTATCACCATCACCATCATTACAGCCCTTCACAAGTCCACTGCTGAACATAGGCCTCCCCCAAGGAATGCCACAAAGCACGGTCCTGAGCCACCTGCATCCATCGACTTCCTGCATGTCTCACCAGGTTGTCGGGGGTCGCCCTACACTTCGCCTACCGGTACGAGGCTGCCACTCGAGAACCTTTCTTCCCCATCGGTTGTCGGTTCTTCGAGCTATATGGCCGGCCCACTGCCACTTCAGCTTACTAATCCGTTGAGCTATGTCGGTTACTCTGGTTCTACTGCGGATATCCTCATTTCTAAGTTTATCACGCAGAGACACTCCGAGCATAGCCCTCTCCATAGCTCGCTGAGCGACCTTGAGCTTCCTCATACGGCCAGCAGTGAAGGACCACGTCTCAGATCCGTAAGTCAGGGGGTGCTAAGAATCTCCGGTGGAGGTTCGGTTGCCACCTAAAATAGGTGCTATGTCTCCGTTAACTTATATAAATATATGGTCGTAACAGAAATCTTTAATTATAATGTAAAATTTCTTAAGTTGTGGTAAATATTTTATCTTACTGACTGTTACTTGTTTATTTAATCTTTTTTTATTTAATCTAATACAAAATAAAAAATTTAAAAGTACTAAATCTGTTTTTTATTTAGCACCAAGGCCAAATGATAAAACAATTTTGATTAAAATTAACACCGCAAAGCGAACCAGCGAAAACATTTATTTGAAAAATAATCCATGTTTGTAAACTTATGTTCTAAAGCTTAACGGTGGACGAAATATGCCATCAATCCTGTGATAAAAATTAAACTACCCCAATATCTAATATACACTTAAGTTTATGCAATGTATAATACATAATATGTAGTATACACAGAAGTCTACAGTGATCGTAATCTTGTGTCGCACGTTGTTCTCTCATCAGTGTTTTTTTATAGAATAAGGTTGACAAATAAGCACACTTTTCACCCGACACTAAGTGGATGTCATGACCCATAGACATCTACATTTATCCTCGATAAGAATCAAAATGCAGATATGTTGTCACCCCTGAGGACTAAGATGGAGTGCCTCGTTATCAGTAAGAAGGGTCGCCATACGACACAGCATCATTATTGTGCTGTTTCACTCTGTTATTCTATGGGAGCGTGGTCCTTCCCCGGCCGAGCCGACCTATTCACGCTACAATCATTCTTACACGGCTTCAAACTAAGTCACGTGTACTCAGACAAAACGTAATCTTGCAACTTGATGTTCCGGAGTTGGGCTCAGTTGCTGGCTTGTGCGGCATCAGGGAAGCAGCTCCGAGTTGTTTGTGAGCTTACTGTCCAGCTACTAACATAGACACCACTCACTTCTTTTTCTTTGGAAGCGAACATAACGCTTTCATGTGGCGCTTTCTCGGTCTGAACCGTCGTCTTATAAAGCCCTAGTCTCCACGTATCGTTTGTACACTCTCTGGATCGTAGAAAGGTTCACAGAGTTCCGGCCACTTGACGTTGACTTTGCCCGGTTTCACGAGCGGTCACAATTCGAGACGATTCAGCTTCGGTCAGATCCATATTATAAAGTTCCGGTTGAGCGCAAATCAAGGTAAGTGTCCCATTCAATAAATTATCAAGTGAATGTCTAATAAAAGAAACTCTATTGTTGGGAATGAGAAAAACGAACAAACGAAGGTAGAACGTTATCCACCCACCTGTTCTAGCAGTATAAAGTATCGCGCAGGCGACTGAGAGATCATTCTACGAATCTCACTGTCGTTACTATGCCCGTTGGGGTATTCTACTAGTGTAGGCAAGGAAGATCGTGTTGCTGAGAGGCTGCCTAGTGTTACATTAAGATGGGTAGTGATGCTGTTGGTTTGCATAGAATAGAATAGAATATTTTTTTATTCAATATTGATTATTAGTTATTACATAATACTTAACTGGTTCGGAAAATACCTCTGTCCTGGGAAGAACCAGCAAGAAACCCAGCGGGACATTTTTTTTCAAACATATTTCACTTAACAATAATTTCGTTTATACAATTTTTAAATGATTTTTCATTTTCATACTTTGGTGTTGTCATGTAATTAGGTCCTGATAGTAAGCAGAGCTTGTTACAGAGTAGTGTTCATTTAGTTAAATAATTTTGAGAATAATTTCTAACATCAGAAGTGGAATAGTTTCTTACGCTATATTTATAGCCCTTCTAAGCAAAAAGCTATTTTTGTTGATATTTTTATAGGGTTATTTTTCAAAGAGTAGCCAAATTTTAAACTTAAGTTCAAATATATAAATGATGGTATACCGTTATTGCAGTTTTTGAAAATACAAGTAAATAAGGCTTTTACTTTTATTTGAAATTATCCCAAAATTAATGGATTTATGGGCAACAACGTTTTTACTTACCGATCGACCCTTACGAATGTGTGCGTGCGCAGTAAAATCAGTTAATAATAATGCATTACCACGCATTTTGAATAAAAAAGATAAAAAGGACAGTGTTTTGAGATTATTCAAATTAAATTTTCTTCACCATTTTTGCCTATATTACTTTTTCTGAACCTTCTCTGCAAATTTGGCCGGTTATTGCAAGATTACAGGCGCACATATGCACTTACCAGAACTTTATGACTGATAAGGAATGAGGGAAAGAAATGTGGCTAATCTCATTGTTACTTTGCGGCATTATTTATGCTTAAAACAACAAATGAGTGAAAATTTTACGGATGACTGTTATTTTGCACGATAGTGTATTATGTTACTATTACAGCCTACAACCTGAGGCGAATCCCGCACGGCATGCGGGACGCGGATCTTTGCGATTCGCTCGCTCGCTTAGCCTCCCAAACTAAGGCGATACCGCATGTCAATGTTCTTGGTTTATCAATAGGAAAACATGTCTTTTGATATTGAAGAGGCGAATCCCTCACGTCATTGTTCTTGGTTTCTCAATAGGAAAACATGTCTTCTGATATTGAAGCTGAGGTTTTGTTGTTATTATTCACGAAAGAAGAATCTCAAGATGTGAGGAAGAAAATAAGAAAATGGGTTCATAAGCCGAGTACTAAACGCATAGAATTTGGAAAATTTCACACTTTGATACCGACATTCCGAAAAGATAACAAAAGATTTTATATATATTTTGGTATATCAGAATAATGCTATAACGAATTTTAGGTTCAACGTCATTTCAAAAAATCCGGCACTATCCCGCATATATTTCGCTGCAGCACGTGTGATTATTCGCGCCATTACATTGTGAACACGTCCAACACGTTAGCTGACGCAATCGGCGCGAGTGTAACGCGTCCCGCGTCCCGCGCGGGATTCGCCTCAATTTAAACGAAGCTTGAAATCTACTGCTAAACATAGGCCTCTCGCATATATTGCCTCACAGGTGGGATATTTGCCGTAGTTGCCACATATGGCAAGCGGGTTAGCAAGCTCAGTTTTTTATTATTATTTTGAGTTATATCCACTACATATTCTTACACCTCCACTGCAAGTTTTTTTTTTGCCTGTTACGCCTATTTAATACAACACCTGTTACTATAGTTGACGAAAATAGCGAGGGTAATATAAAAAGGAAACTAATTTTCAGTTTAACTAACTTTATTTCAGATTTCATTCAATTCACAATATAAAATAAACAACATACATGATAAGCATAATAAATGACAAAACACTTTTTAAATAATACTCTTTGAGATTCTATCACAGATACTTAAATGCAATTACTGTCATAGCAATTTTAAAAACTATATTTTAAGTTTTTTTTAATGATGACATATTGATATTTATAGACATAAATCTGGATCGAATTTCACTCACGGCTGCCAGTTTCAACGGAGACTACTACAATTATTTTGTCCGTGCAGTTTGGGTCATAAATCATCGAAGTATTTCGCTCTTTCTCCCACTCGCGGGCCTTAGGGGCGAGCATAGTGATGCGCATTATTGTTGTCGATAAGTGTTATCGATAGTGTATTTAGTTTTGTCATTATGTGGGTTAGTGATAACAATGAAAAAAAAGTAGATAAAACAACGTATTTATTAAAATAAGAATAATAATGATTTAAAATAAATTATTAATTAGGTGTCTATGTATTAAAAAAAACTATGTATAAGTACAAATGTTTGGGATGTAACAAGTTATATTAAAAATAAATATAAATATAAAGATAATAACTTATATCTAAATTTAAGTCTCAAACTTTACATTAAAATTCTACATCAGAATCATCAGAGTCATAGTCATCCACATGAATCACGATATCTTCTGCCAGATGAGATTTCTTCAAGTCTTCCTCTTGGAGTTTTTCTGCATGCTTCACACAATCTTCCCAGTTCTTTTGCGAAACGTTTGAAATTGCTTCATGCAGTAACACTTCGATTTTTTTCTGGTCAGTTCCGTTGCATCTGTAAATATAATGTTGTTTGTATATTCAACTAAATACTTAAAAAAAAACAAACGTATTGCAAACTTTAAAGAACAAAATCTGAAATACCTTTTGTAATAGTTCCGGCTTAAGCTCACTATCACTAAACTCAACCTCGTGTTGGCGGAGCCACTCCTGAATTTCATTCTTTTTGTTAGCTGATGTCGGTGCCCGATTTATGGGCTGGGAGTGGTAGGGTGCGTTGTCCATTATGATGACTGATGGGTCTTCAAGACTCTGCAGCAGCTTTGTAAACCAGTCTGTGAAGCCTTCGTCATTCATTTCTGAATGGTAGTCCTCGTTCACAGCACGGAATACCCATCTGGCTTCGGGTATAAAACCATATTTTGCGCAGCCTGCATGACAAACTGAAACAACATAATTAAATGAATATCATATTTTGTATTAAATTATTATTAAGTCGTATTTCTTACACAGAAGATGAAAGAATATTTACCGATTAGTCTGCCTCCCTTTCCCGTTTTTGTGTTTAAGCCGCCTTGTCCATCCTTGTCTAGCCAAATTCGTTTGCGGCTGTGATTTTGGTTCACCCAAGTCTCATCTAAATAAATTCTTGGTCGAATGTCTTCACTATCTCTCAGGGTCTTGAGTTTTTTCAGGAATTGTAGCAGCGCACAAACAATGTCAGTCCTTTCCATCAATTGTTAACGACCATCTGGAGCTTGTGTGTACGTGTACCCAAGTGTATGCGTAAAATACTAGATAGTATTTTACGCATAGAAGAAATAGAACACTGGAACCCGTCAATTCTTTCTTTTGCTGTACTCAAAATTTTAGCCGTGAAAGGATATTCACTGTCGCGATAAAACGATGACACTATTTGTTTAATTACACTTTTGTCAAAGTCGTCTAACGCAGTTACTGTACAAGGCCGATAGACGCTTTGTCGCGGAGAGCTAACTTCTCCCTTTATACACTCTTTTTTAATTTTGTCGACCGCTCTAACACTCACATCACATATCGCCGCAGCAAGTTCACGAGAACGGCAGAAATTAACACTTTGTAACTTTTCGGGATCTATTTTCATTTCAGTGAAAAATGTTAACACATTGTTGATAAACACGTGCTTGTGCTGGTATATTGGTGCCAACAAGCAAAATATTATTTTGAATAAATTCTGCCGTTTTGGTACAAAACAAAGGAGTATCCATTGTGTCACTAAAGAAATTCAGAGAGCGAATGCGCAAAAACAAATTTCTCGTCGATATATGTACTAAATTAGTAGGGAGTAGTAATGGAAAACAAATGACTCATAACAAAACAATGTCGCACCACCCTTTGTATACCGCACCGCCGCCGTGCCTTCGATGATTCATTTGCTGTTATCGATAATGGCGTTGCGCCCGCGCAATTTGCTCACTGCCCTAACCGGGCTGAGGCCGAGCTATGATTTATGAACCCAACTGCATGGACAAAATAATTTTACTATAGTCATTTGCACAGGACAGGATTATAGAACAGTTTAAATAACCTCTAAACTGTAATTGTAATGCACGAGTGTGTTGTGCGCAAACATAAGTGCACTCTATTCCTTCTGAGTATATAATATAATGTCCTCATGATTCCTTCTCTCTCAAAGTCCGACGGGACGGCAATCCGCCCCGACCGGAGAGAGATCAAGCTCAGGACCAACGGCTAAGTGCTTTCCGAGGCAAGGGGCTGAAATACCGCCAACTTCCTGACACCTAGCGCTACTGAGATTTTCTTGCCAGAATCACCCAATAACTAATTTAGCCCGACCCGGCACCACGTGATCAACAGGTCGCTTTCACGACTGCTAGAATAAGGAGGCAGGCAGAGTATGTTATAGAATGTGTGTAGCATACCTAATTTTAAATAACAATTATGATTTAAACTAATTAAAACAAAATATAAACTTTAGACACATTTAGCAATACACTTAATGTTCATATTTTCACCAATATTTAAACTTTTAATTTTATTGTTATGTATTTAAGTACCTAACAGACTGGTAACATCGTTTAAATTACTTTCTTTCAAAACTTTTTAAACATCTATATTAAAGCGTAATTTAATTAGTGTATCTTATGCCATCTAGTACATAGAATAGACAGGAAGGTGGGGTGGGAGGCGTAGAAACATTTACATAGGCCAGTGTGGTCGAGACAAAAGGTAGTTTAGTAGTCCCCGTAGACGTCCTCAAGGCGGTCCATGTTAATAGCCATGTTCTGGTCGACAATGTGCACCTGATGTATCAGATTCTCTGTCTCCATTGCCTGTTTATCAATAGTTAGATTTAGATTTTTATACCCCCCACATTAAGATTTTCTCATGTATGAGGGTTTGTCCTTGTGCAACTTATGTATGGAGGTAGTTTACATACGAGTACAAAGTTGCACAAGGGCAAACCTCCAGATCCAGAACAATCATTTGTAGACCATACAAACACTTGTTCTATGTGGGATTCGAACTAGCGGCCCTCGCGCCGCAACTCAATGCTAAATCACTACGCCATGAATCCGTCAAATATAATATAACTGTTACGGCCTACGGCTGCTCGCATAAAGGTCAAATCCTCAGGGGCCCATTCAGCAGAGTTTCAACGAACAGACGTAGGTCGGGCCTCCTAAGGCCAAAGTGGAAAAATCTCTAGTTACACTAAACAATAAGGGGGAGCGTTCTATACTACGGCCATTCAACAGGGAGAATATTAGACGGAGCTCACTTACCTATATCCAAGGCGACTGCTCCCTCAGGATTCGGTCAGGTCGCATGTGGTTGTGTGGTGCAAGGGAAATAAGGTGCTGTGATGTGTATCTGGGTGTGGCTGATGGTGATTGACCTTAGCAGACCTTTGCCGTCGGCAGCAGCTCGGGCGTCAACACCACTCCAAATTGAGGTTATCTTCCGTGGCGCCATCTACAGTCACTTTCTTCGTTCGTCACGATGACAGTCCATTAACTATCGTACTATTAACTAACTTACAGAAGCCACTAACTCTCGTTTGTTATAAAGCTTAACACTCAAAAAGAACAGGGAGTGTCCGGATCAAAGGTCACTATCGTTTCGCGTAGCAACAGTTATTTCTAGAATATCAAAGCCGCATTAGCTAATATTGTCGAATGCACTTCTACAGATTTTGAATCATACACAATGAGTCCCGGGGAAGCTATCCAGCAAGGAATGCGCGTTACAAATCCTAGACAGTTATTTACTAGCCGCGCCTAATTATTCCGAGTTCCCGAACAAAAATTGACAGCGTGCTGGCGTTAGCACAGCTGGCAGACGACTCGTTTGCACCTTTACGCGTTCTCAACACCCACCGCTCGACCGACGTCAAAACCGGTATGGCACCGAGCCGCGCGCCCTCTGACGTCGATTCCGAAACCACCGTTCGGGCGTAAACAATAACAACTGTTAGATAATTATGATATTTAGAGTATTCTTATACGACATTAAAACACACCAAACAAAAAAAAAGCGGAATCGGATCTGTAGCAAATTTAGATTAATGCCCTAGATCCCGTCCCACACAGCGCGCCTGATAAAAAAATCTACTAACTTGGTAAAATCCAAAAAAAAGTCACAATATCTCTACTAGATGAAAAAATAAACTACTTTTTCGAAATAGTGTGTAAAAGTTAATAAAGTTACAGCCTATAATATACGTCTCACTGCTAGGCACAGGCCTCCTCTCGCTTCTGATAGAGTTGTAGGGCAAGAACGTGTCCACCGCGCTGCCCCAAAAAAGTGTGTATTGGTTAACAAATGAAAATTGATTTGTGGAACCTGAACTACATGACTGCACAATTTTAACATACTTTCGGCTTTTCTGCTTACCATGACAGCTATGCGGTCCAACCTCTTGCCCTTCATGTACATGGTCTTCACAAAAATTACTACGAACACGTACAGCAAAAGCCCCATCAGCACCAGAAGCAGTTTCACTTTCAGCGACAGAGCAGTAGGCGGCGTGGCTGGCTATAATATTTATAAACCATTACAGTCTATTAAAGTCCTCTCGCATAAATTTTCATTTATATATATATATATATATATATATATATATATATATATATATATAGGAGAACGAGCATGCGGCTCACCTGATGGTAAGTGACTACCGCCGCCCATGAACAACTGCAGGGGAATTAAAGATGCGTTGCCGACCTTTTAAAAGGAGTAGGCTCTTTTCTTGAAGGACCCCAAGTCGTATCGGTCCGGAAAAATCGCTGGTGGTAATCGATTCCACAAGGAAGTTGTGCAAGGAAGATTTTTTTTTATTTCTAACTTCTATGTCGTTTATGATAGAGCTGTTGTGTAAACGACGTTAGAAGTATACTTAGCCGGGGCGTAAACAAAAAGGTTACGGGGGCTACTAACGCGGGAAAAAGCAACGTTGAGTTGGCCATGTGCAAAACAGTCAGTACCTACGCGTAAAGTTCTTAACCTTGCGATTTATTTACGGTTATCGCATAACACGCGCTGATTGGGAACTGAACACACTTAAAACTGGAAGGAAAGTTATTAGGTATAAGAGAGATTCAAGATATAAAAACAATATCACCGGCACAGCAACCTGTTAAAATTTTGCCCTCAATGACATTTTGTTGCAATTTTGTAACTTTTAGTCGAGTTCCGTTACAAAGCTTAGGTGGACATAAAGGAGAAGGAGACGTCTCCATACATTCTTGGGCACAAGTGTTAATAAGATGAAAGTAGAACCATTTGAAAGCGTATATGTAAAAAATTCATAGCTGGAAAATCTGACAAGATTTGTCAATCTAGGAGCTGAGTTACTGTAGAATAAGTAAAAGTGAGATTATCTATTACCTACACTGGAACAGGCTATTTTTCACTTTAATTACTTAAATATATAAAAGCAGGATCAGTACAAAATCACCAAAAAAGCTGTGGTTACTAATGAAACGAAATGGTGAAACGATTAACGAAAGTTAAAACAACAACAACTAAGTGAAGTGAATATTAGGGATATCGATCTGAGATCGATTACTTGAATTGTTGTTGTAACTGTTACTTGTTGGAATGTTGATATTTTGTATTTTTTATTATTATTTTGTAGCAATTAACAACAACGCAAATATTTTTTATCTCCTTAACACAGAAAAATAATCAAAAATAGATATTAAAATGCTCAATTTAATCGAGAATCGATTATATTGCGCTCGTTTAAAAAAATCGAAAATGTCTTTTTCTTTTAAGTAAATAGTTTGAAATTTGAACTATCAAGTTTTAAAATAAAAAGTCCTCTATTCTAAGGGTGCGTACAGATTAAGTAACATGTTGTGTAACTTTTGTTTTATAACACGACCACATTATGTTACATGGTTTTTCAACATTGCAACATATAACACACATTAGAATAACAATGTTATATGACATTGTAGTTTGTCGTCATGCAGTGTTTTTCACAATGTCGACACGAGAAGACGTTATGCTAGCTGCTGCAGCAACTTTGTACTTTTAAATAACAAAAGGAAAAAAAACATAGATACTGGGTTCATCCCACACAAACATAGTTTACTGACTAGAGAAAAATACTCTCGAGTTATATAACATTTGTGTCACGTTATATAACACATGTTATAACATTCTGTCTCCTCATTACTGATACATGGTTTATAACATGTTATGTTATATAATATATACGCACAGTAAGATAACGTTAAGAAACGAGGATTTGACTAGTTATTCTTTATGGTAATCGATTTATTGAAATATAAAGAATACACGACAATCGATTTTATAACTTATTTCTTAATTTATTGTTTTTTCGAATTCTATATTGTAAAAAAATCTACTTTTTTGTATTTTACGTTATAAAAATATGGCCAATTTTTTAAAGTATAAACCAATTAGTTAACTTCAGGCCCAAAAATCCCATTCTCCTTTTTCAACAAAATTATGGGGACGCCCATTTTTAAAGTAATTATATGTGCTGTGAGACCAGGCGTCTACTGGGTAGAATCATCATCTTCTTCAATAACACTGTCAATAGACGTGTATTTGAAACTTTCACCATGAAAGTGTCTCAATATTTCAGAATTTATAGCCACTGCTTGGTAGTTCCGAGGGGCCAAAATATTTCTTTTACATGGCTAATAATCGCTATCGATGAAATTGGTTAACTATTGTACTTTAGATTTAGTTAATAAGGTTAATATATTTTTTGTATATATTTATTACGTTCTTTAATACTTTTCTTTACTGCGTTTTAGATAGATATTTTAGATTTATGATATGACATCGAAAATTCTAAAAATGGTAGAAATGTATTTATTTATTTATTTTTAGTAGGTACCTCTCAATCACTTTTATTAATATATATACAGACGTCTGCTTTTTACATTTTTATTATATGTATAGATTATGTACTTATTAAGGAATTAAATTAAATTAATTAAAATTAGAACTGTCGTGTCAATCATTATTGTTTTATAACTAGGTAAATCAATTACCTAAGTATATATAGAAAAAAATTTTTCTTTGAAGCTATGTGTAGCACGGGACTTTGAATTAATGTTCAAATAAGTGCGCAAAGAAATGCGATACGGTTTTCTGTAAAGGGTTTGTAATTCACTGGCGATGGTTCTCAGATAAGTGTTGTTAAGTGGAGTTAAATCGTCAGGGGTGCTGCAATAAATAATTTTCACTCGTTGTAGTGAATTTTCTCCTGAGTGGAGTAATCACTATGTTAATGTCATAAAATCTACAAATTAATAAGAAGTGCATAATAACCAAAGACATTTAAGTAGTAGTAATAGACTGGACATCACCAACAAAATTGTCACCTTTTACTTATGTCATATAGGATATATTTCGGATTTGTATCATTTAGTCTTAGTGACATTGCCAAAAGCTCAACACGCATTCGTTTTCTAAGTTGAAAAATGTTTCTAGAGAAAATATGCCCGATTGTGCATTAAGGTATTGTAAGTTCTGATATGAAGCAAAAACTGAATGTGATATCAGTTTTTGATTGTCGCAAGAATAATGTTTATTTACCCAATAATTTTTAAATTTTATTATTTCTGGTAGATTGTTCTAGAACATTTATCATTATTTGGATAAGCGCCCTCTGTTATCCAGTAATGTCATGATTTATTTACCAAAGAGTTAGTGATTGACAAAGTTTATCGATTACTGTTATCGATAAAAATATTATACCAGATGCCGATTTAATCATCTACAATATTTAAGGAAGTGAAACAGTAAACGATACTGTACCGGTACCAATAAAGAAATCGGCTGGGCCTGTGTCGGGGCACACTGACGTTGGTTTTTTAACATGAAACATCTGTCAGCCAGTACAACCAGTACAACCAGTCAACAAGATAGCCTTTTTAAATATAATTCTACAACACCAGGAGAGTTGCAGATGCGTTGCCGGCCTTTTATAAAGGAGTAAGCTCGTTTCTTGAAGTTAATATCCTTAAGTCGTATCGGTCCATAAAAATTGCCGTTGGTAAAGGATTCCTAAGAAAACTCCTAATAAATCGACCGCCAAGCACCAAATGATGTGGATGGTAACGTAAGATTTGTGACGATGTGTGTTGGTGAAATTTGGTGGCTGGAATTAATCTGAACAATTCCTCAGAGCGCTCCCCGTGGTAAATACGATAGAAAATCGAGCCAATCAAAGAGAACTCGGTCGTCGACGATTCGAGCCACTCTGCTGGGGAGCCTCGGCCCCGATTTAACACGTGGAGGGCTCTGAGGAATTGTGAAAAGCAGACAACTTTATATTTTATATTTTTGTAATAAAAGTGATTGAGAGGTACTAAAAATAAGTAAATAAATACATTTCTACCATTTTTAGAATTTTCTGTCTGTCTGTTTGTTTGTTAACTTATCACATATAAAGTACTAATTTATATCATAAGAATTGATAAGGAAATTATAAAGTGTATCTTCATGTTACATTTAGTCTTTATTTTATTAAAATCAGTTCATTCCATCAAAGGTTATGATAAATATTCTGAAGTATGGGTACGAAGTATAGGTAAGGTGGTTTAAAAATAAACTTAAATAAAATCAAGATGATACAATTTAGATAGGATTTTAGAACTCCACCTACTGGACTTAACATCTGTTATGATAGTACAAAACTTGAAGAAGTCAACTGTACTAAATTTTTAGGATTAATGGTTGACAGACACTGTGACTGGAAGACTCATATAGAGTACATATGTGATAAACTGGAGAGATTTGTTTATGCTATAAAACAGCTGCGGTTGACAGTGTGCAATGAAGCGGCACTGAGTGCTTACCACTGCTATGTCTCGTCAGTGCTTTCATAAGGTCTCTTGTTGTGGGACAACTCGGTTGAGGTTGTCAAGGCCTTTCGTGTTCAAAAGAATTGTGTAAGGACCATTTGTGGAGGTTGGTCTGTAGATAGATGCAAACCTTTATTCCACAAATTTCACATACTGCCTCTAGTTTGTATGTACATATGGGAACTTTGTGTTTTTGTCAAACAGCATCCATAATATTTCAGCATTAACTCAAGTTTAGTCAGTAGAAGTGCTATGCCAAGAAATAAATGTAAGCTCTATCTGCCTCTATGCAAGCTTGATATATATAAAAGAAATGTATTTATAAATGCTATTAGAGTTTATAATAAATTGCCTAACACTTTTAAAGACCTCCGTTTCGTAATTTTTAAAAGAAAACTCACAGAATAGCTGGCAACAAAATGTTTTTATAGGTTAGACGAATATATGAATTATAAAGAAATGTAAAATAATGGTGAAATATAGAAAACTAATTAATTTTTTTTTAACATTTAATATTTATTTTATATTTTTGACATATTTTAATATTTTTTCAGATACTAGAAATTTATATATAAATAATTACCTAATTAATTAAATTTTTGACATGATTTATTGTAATTTAAAAACTCAACGCTAACATATTTTTAAATAACTACATACATAATTATTATTCTTAAATATTTTACCACATTAAATTGTAATAATAATATTTGTTTGTATATTGTAAATATATTGCAGGCCATTATCATGGCAGAATGTATGGTCTCATTAATAAATAACAGCATCACTATATTATGTACCACATTCTGGCAATAAATAAATTTGAATTTGAAAAGCTATGACCTATAATTTGCAGACTGATTGATTGATTTGAATTTAATACAATACATAAATTACGGGTAAGTTTTAGTCTTTAAAATTACCATTTAAAAGATAAATTATGCAATTATATTTAAAACTTCCATTTAGTTAATTATTAAATAATTTAAAAGATGTTAATTAAAGCGAGTGGAACTTTTAAGACAAATCAAATACAATATTGATTTATTTTTCGCTGTTAGCATTAAATTACCGGTAACAAAATTTACCTGTTTAGCCTGTTTGATAGCTTTTGGTGCTGGCAATAAATTCGACATTTTAAATAAGTTTACAAATTAGCTTATTGATTTTATCAACATTGGACTGCAGCAAAACAAAAACACAAAACATAGATAAATATATACTATGTAGCAACTAGCAGAGCAAGACAAAATATAAGCAAGAACAAGAAGCAAGGACAAGGTTCTATTTTTTTAATAATTGCCTTTACGGCTCTGGGTTCTAGCCCTTCTGAGCCTGAAGTTACAATGCATAGATATAGTAATAAATATACTATATCTATGTTACAATGTATAATTATCCTTCACAATATGTTGATGCGTCACATTTTGCAGCCCTTGGGAGATTTTGACTGTAACTTGAGTCAAAAGACAGCTGATAGTTGGCGATGGTATCTCAAGGCGCCTAAGCAGACAGACACCTTATCTTGAGAATCACATCAGCATCAGCGCACTTGTTTTACCTTTTCCACTAATAATTCACATATGCCGATGTTCAATACACAAAATTGAATATCGGCATATGTGAATGCTATATATTCAAACACTACTTTTACATATCAAATTCCACTTCAAACCATTATTTAAACAATAATACAGGAGCAGCAATCCATCGCCGGTCCAGAACCCGCCAAAACTCACAGTTGACAGTTTTTTAATAATTTTATTCACTGTCACTGTCAGGTGACAGGTGTCAGCTGACAGCCAAAGAATAAATAAGGCCCGTTTTTTTAAGTGCTTTCCGAGGCTCAAGGGTAAAACACCGCCAACTTTATGACTTTGGGCTGCTCTTGAGAATTAGATAGAAAAACCCAGTTATTGCTTCAGCCCAAGCCGGGATTCAAACTCAGGACCACATAATCAACAGTCGCGCTTTCGATCACTACACTAACGAGACAGTCACATATTATACCGTCAAGTTATCATCCTTACGGCTCGTTACTAGTGAAGTCGTTAGAATTCGACTCATGTGACCAAAGGTTTCCATAGTTCGAATAATGATCAGAGCTGGCATCTTAGAGTATTCAACTAACAAATAAAAGTTAGTTGAATACTCTAAGGTTGGCATCTATTAAATAATAATAAGCTCGTTCCACATAGAGATACAGATATTTTAATGGAACGATCCATGAGCGTAATTTTTTTTATAACATATGGGTGACAAACGAGCACACAGTCCACCTGATTGTAAGTGGTTGCTGCGGTCCATAGACATCTCCATCTTATCTCGATTACGAATCAAAATGCATATGCGTTGTCACCCGTGAGGACTAAGATGTAATGCCTCGTTTCGAGTAAAAAGGGTCTCCGGTTCTCTACACTCACCATACGAAACACAGCAACGTTCAGCTGATATTTTACTTTGTATTCTGTGAGAGCATGGTCCTTTCCCGGTCGAGCCGACCCATTCGTGCTACAACTATACCTACTACTAATAAAGCTGCAGCATGACTCTACCACGTAAAAGACGTAACTGACTATGCCATGGAGCATAAACGATGAGAAGTGCCCAAGGGGGTATCAAACTGCATTTTCTTACAGGTACAGATAGAGCGTGACGATGTGCGGGGAGCTTTAATTTTATTGCGTTATGGCATACTATTGCATTGCAAAAGGTATAAGTAGCCAAGAGTACGGACGTAATTGTGAAAATATATTTTTTTAAGTGAGTAATGATTCGATGATAAACGGACGAACTATTTTAGAAACCGATTGTGGTTAGTTCGCAAATTCAATTCAATTCAATGTTCAGTTCAATGTTCGTGGGTTGCACAGAAAATTATGATGTTTTGGTTATATAGTGGTTAAAAGAATGTGTAGTGTAGGCGGTTGCTTTCGGTGTATACTAAGTCTAGTAAAGTCAACCAGTTAATAAAATAACTATGACTTCTGTTAGCTTTTAAAAAAATACCCAAGCAACAACCAACTAATAAATAGCAGTAGGTTAAAATGCGGCTAAGGTGGTTCTCAACCAACACAAAGGACTACGGGATGCGCAGATTATGTTTCAAACGAGTTTGTTGGTTCGGATTAAAGCTTTAGTCATCACATCACAGTTTATTTCCAACAAATATTTTTTTCTAAATAAATTGGCTGGAGTTTTGGCGGAAACTTGCTGTCGGCTGATTACTGCTCCGCAATTGTTTAAATAATGGTTTGAATTGAATTTGATGTGTAGAAGTTGTGTGATTTGGTGAATTAAATATTTGCGCATGTTAAATATCAATGGAAACAACGAAATAAATGTTCAAATGGCGATGCGAACAAGTTATTGTATCTGCTAAGGCGACTTGACGTACTATCGTCATGTACTGTGTGTTTCTTGAATAAAGTATCATATTACCTACATTTATCTAAGGTCCGTTGGTTCAAGCTGCCATCAAAATCTCCCAAAAACTTTGCAATTTAACACATCAACATATTGCGAAAAAGTTTTTAAGCAAATAATTATAAAAAATAATTTCTCGTTACTTGATACTGGCAAAAACCTGTACAACTAAACAAGCTAATTACTGAAGAAAAAATATTCTATATTTCATAACTGTCTATTTTCCATGTAACGTCAACTGAACAATAGTTAATAGCTGAACCTAGTCATAGAACCATGTTATCTATAACTACTAAGTTAACTGAGTTATCACCACAACTAATTCCGTTTCGTGATTTAAACTGCTAAGATGCTTAAACGAATTTATTTATTTATTTAAACTTCATACAACATGTTGTATAGGCGGATTTAATGCCTGAGGCATTTTCTACCATAGTTGCTGAAATGAACTTTCCTTCGTTCTTTCTCCAGGACTTGCTTAGCGAATCAGGCATACTTAAAAGTTCATTTTATGTAAATAATATAAATATGCTATAGTCATCAAACTATTTACAATATTTTTTACGGTTTTACGGTTTTGAAAATAAACAAAGTCTACAACAAATCATAATCGCATGTAATAACAATCCGACTCGTTCAAGCAAACACAACGTTGCAACGTAGTGGATCGTTATAAGAAATGACAGTTAGAGAGTTATGCATAACTATCTATACATTATAAAGAAAATAGATGTTTCCGTAACTGTCTATACCACAAACTAATAAGAAGTTCTACTGTAGCGCAGTTATAATGCTCATAGCTGCGCTAGCACTCCTTATTAGTTTGTGCTCATAGCTAACTCATCATATTAGTCTGTGCTGTCATTGTCAACTATCAAATGTCAAGTTTTGGCGGGAACTTGACCGACGACGGACTGCTGCTCCTGTGTTATTGTTTAAATAATGGTTTGAAGTGAATTTTGACATGTAAAAGTGGTGCGATTGTGAGTATTAAATATCTGCGCATGTGAACTATTAGTGGAAACGGTGAAACAAGTGCTCTGATGGTGATGTGATTCTCAAGATAAGGTGTCTGTCTGCTTAGGCGCCTTGAGATACCATTGTCAACAGTCAGCTGTCTGCTCTGCTGGCTCAAGTTGCCGTCAAAATCACCTAAGGGCTGCACAATGTGACGCATCAACATATTGTGAGGTAATGTACTATGAAGGATAATTATTCATTTTAACTTGTACATTGTAATTGTAACCTTAAAAAGGCTAGAACCCAGAGCCGTATAGGCAAAAATGTTAAGTGTCAACTGCCAAGTTTATGATTGAGGTTAGAAAATAGAAATTAGAATAAATATTTATGATTTATGTAATTGTTAAATGATATTAGCTATTTATCATACGTACAGAACTTTTAGTTAATTTTAACCAACGATATATTAATGTAATACTGCGAACTAGTGATAATTTTATTAATATCATATTGAGTTTTTTTATTTACTTATAGACAATGGCAACGAATTATACTAAATACGCGCAATTAATTAATGCATCTACTAACTACGCGCGACGGATGAAGCACTTGTCGAATAGGATATTTGGTGAGGTTGCTATTCCCACCAACTCAAAGTCTATGAAAGTAGTAAAAATTTTTTCGGCGCGGCCTCTTCACACAAACGAAGAAATTATCCATTATTACCCACGTCATGTAGAAACACATAAATTAATGTTAAAACTGCGCGAATATGGCCTCTTTAGAGACGAGCATCAAGATTTTAAAGAAGAGATGAAGAGACTGCGTGAACTTCGAGGCAAAGTTAAAGTATGGAAGAGGAAATTAGGTGAGAAGACAGAACAGTCATAAATAGAAATCAAAATTAACGAAATTGTATAGTTCATTCTTTTCTGTTGTTGTACTAAATAAATGGTTGTTGTCTATATTTATGAGTTTTCTGTTTCTTTAACAACAAAATGATTACAGAATTTATTGCTAATACAACAAAAATGGATTTAAAACTAGGTTAAGCAAATATAAATAAAAATCAAATTAATTACATAATAGTTCCTTTATTTTTTTTTTTTATGCAAAATTAGATTCTTCCTTATTATGAAGACTTTTATACGGGACTGAATTTTTACTGGAGCCTGTAAAGAAGGTGATGAACAGAAAGAGTACTATGAAAGAGGTTAATGGTAAGACCACGGTTGTGATAAACATTCGTATTGGAGAGGAGAAAATTTCAATCCTTTTTGAATTATATACATTGAGCCGTGTCTTGGGGGTAGTTGGGGAATACTGAGGTATCTGTTAGCCATGGTTCCAACCTGTTGTAAAAAAAATGTGTCACATTTAACTGAAATTTTTCAAATTCTGCACAGTTAAAAGTAATATATTAATTTTTCATAAAATGAATTCTCAACCATATGTTCAAAGTTTTTCACAAATGTGATGTATGATGCAAATACAATGTGCATAAATTTACTTGAAACAGGTTTGGAATGCACTACTCCTCCCTTACCCCTTGCACCATATGCCACTCATACACTGGTTGCTTATGTAAATATCATCAGAGTCTGGTTTAAGGTTAATTTCTTGTGTAGTAATAGTACATGTATTCATATTTTTACTTCTACAAAACATTCAGACCAAGAATCTATTACTTAATAAGTGTATAAATAAGTATTTACTTCACTTCTGGTTAAAATCTGTTTTAGTCAATGACAGGTGATCCTTACACCTGGTAGTCTACACTGGCTTATGAGGAATACTTACACCCTTCACTCACCCTCGATGCAAAATAATGATATAGATATATAGTCAATTCTGGGTTTTCTGGTTTAGTACTCATGATATGAAACACTGCAGTGTTTATTTTAAACTAGTGTGTTTTACGTGTTAGTGTCACGTGGTATAGTTGTAGCTTCTTTTTTACTTTATCAGCCTGTAAAAGTTCATAGCGGGACATAAGCCTTAACGGCTCCATGGCGCACTGGCTTAGCAATGAGTTGCTGCGCTGGGGTCCGCTGGGTCGAATCCCACATGGAACAAGTATTTGTATGGCCTGCAAATAATTGTTCCGGGTCTGGATGTTTGTCCTATGTCTGTAAACTGCCTCCACAATACAGGAGAAAATCCTAGGGTGGGGGGTAACGTTTTTTAGGAAGAAAAAAAATGAGCCTCTCCAGTTGTAGTGAGATATATCTTAATCGTTATACTTGGCATATAGATTGACAATCACAGTCCAGACTATTCACACCTTTGATGCTGCTGTCCAGCCTCGGTCTGAGTATTTTACGTGTGGCTTAAATGAGATGGCTATACTGCCATCTATCGGAAGCCGTAAGCCCATAACAAACTTCTAGCATTTCTCATAGTTGCCTGTTACAACATTCATGGGATGAAATGGGGTGACGGATTATCTAGAGCCCTCATTACACACAAGCAGATTCGTTTCGTCTGTATGTTAATTTATAAAGAACAATCACAGGTGCATTCTCTCTTTCTTCACTCTTATAGTCCGATGGAACGGGAAACCGACACGACCGGAGAGAGATCTGGCGCAGTACCAACGGCCTTACGTGCTTTTCTAAGCACGGGGGCTAGACACTCCACTACAACTTTGTGGCTTCGATCAGCTACTGAGAGTTTCTTGATAGAAAAACTCAATAACAATGTTTTTTGGCCGGATTTGGGATTCGAACCCAGGATCTCATGATCAATGGTCCGCGTTCACAACCACTAGACCAACGGGGCCGTTAAAAAAATCATTTACTACGCACGTTAACACATGTGAACCTTCACACGTCAACAGTAAATATTTTACGTTAGTTAGTCAAATAGATTAGAATAGGGTTGACTTTGTTCCGTGGGTTGACAAACGCGCAGGATCGACGAAAGCGATGGTAACAATAACAAACTTAGTTGGAATGTGTAGTCCAACCAATGTTAAGTGGATGCTGTAGCCCATAGACCTCCACATACATCCTTGATGAAGAATCAAAATGCAGATGGGTTGTCACCCTTGGAGACAAAGATGTCTCGTTTTCCGTAAAAAGGGTCTCTGGTTCCTCACGCTTACCGTACGAAACACAGCAGTATGCTGTTGTACAAGTTGCTATTTTACCTTCAGTCTTTTCCCGGTCGAGTCGACCCGTTTGTGTTATAACTATAACATAGTTGCACAAAGGCGTAGCCGCATCATCGAGGCCCCTTTTCTTTCGTTCCCAAGATCTACCTAATAAATCTATCATACCAAATATGCTTTGACACGAAATACCTTCCTACACATAGCTACTAATTCCTGAAAATCTAATCTAACGGTCACGGTCTTTGATGGTAGTTACAACGGCCTCACAGTCGCATTTAAGACGGGCTTTTTACGAGGCCCCAAACAAATACGCTTTTAAATTTATAAAGATCGTAAAAGTTATCAAAGTAATTAGTCATCTGTGGCAAAGTCTGGGGAATCGGGCATGGGCGAGGGCCCACGCCTAGCTATGTTACCGCTGCAGCTGCACGAATGCGACTGGAGAGCCAATCAGCGCATGCGAATGATACGCACGAGCCAATCAGCGGGACTTATGCGCAATAACGGTCACCGCTAGACTTTCGTGCCGCTACTTATATCTAGTTGTTATTCAAAAACTCGTCTTTACGTAGAAAAGTTTCCTTCGCCTAAAAGTGATAATAGTAGCAATACAAACTTGTACAGTATAGCGCTGCTATCGTTACGTAATGGCTCCGGTACATCGTAAGGCCTGTCAAGATATAGCAGCGCGATGTCAGTCGCAGGGTAGGAGGGGTGCATGAAGCGAGCACGTACCCTTCGAGATCCAGACACATCGATATCTAGAAATTATAAAGAGCATATTATAGAAATGTCGTACACAAATATTGCTTTATTTAAAGTTTTGTAATACGTTATTTTTATAGAATAAAAGAGACAAATGCACAGTCTACCTGATGGCAAGTGGATATTATGATTCATAGAGACCTACGTTTATCTTCGATTAAGACAAAATGTAGATTCTTGTCACCCCTGAGAACTAAGATCGAATGCATCGTTACTAGTAAACAGAGTTTCTGGTTCTTCACACTCATCATACGCAACACAGCAGCTTTAAACCACTATTTTACGCTAGTGTTATGTGAGAGCGTGGTCCTCACTCGGTCGAGCATAACCATTCCTACTGCAACCATAATAATATGGACAAGGATTGAAATCGCACGGGTCAAAATTATTTATATATTCATAATATATGCCAAATAACCATTAGGTTCTCCTTCTCCACTTTCGCATAGAAAACTGCATCAAAAATTGTAGGTGATAACAAGCAAAATTACAATTTATCTAAGGAATTCAAACCGCTATTCAATATACAGATTCCGAAGTCAATATCTTAAAATTAGCTTTTTGTGGGTAGGACTCATTCTTCAATTTATCCACAGGTTTAGCGGCCAAACATTCAATTATTTATAGGGACAACGAACGACGTACAATAAGAATGAGCATATTTATATATTCTTATTGTCAAATAGCAAACAATGCTTGCAATAAAAACCTTCGACCCAACCAATAGAGTTTTCTTGTGAACTAAAAAATATACTGATTTCACTTTATTAACTCCCCGCAAAGTGCAACTGCGAAACAGATATTCAATCAGTTTGTATCAATTGAACCAAACTTGAATTAGTAGCGATAACCAACTTTATCTCTATCGTCATTTCAATATTTACGAGAAATATTTTTACCAAGTTTATCTTGATGAATAACTGTGTGTTACTGGAAACACTTCTTTTATTGTCTTAGAATTAAAAGTACTCGTAGTTATCCACTCTTAGGGCTATATACCAACCTGTTACGATACTGTCACAAGCCGCAGAACTGGTCCGTAGAACTATGACAGGATACAATGCCTTATCGGCCACGCAGCTGCCTTTTACCAGGACCCAGTTCCTTTGCCATATAACACCCTCGCACTCGTACTTTTCGATGCCGGGATCCATGCACAGAGTTACTCTGTTACCTCCGTTGATCCCGTGCAAGCTTTCTAATTCATTCGACGCGAAGACATTGTACGTTAGTATAGTTATTAATGTAAACTTTAGTAACATTTTGTCTGACGCTTTCTTTCAGTTAACACAAAAATACGAGCATAATAAATGTCATGTTGATGTTTGTATTTATTCAGTTTCGTTCAATGTATGTTTTTTTAAGTCGCCAGTTAAATCAAGAAACCTTTCACATAGAAGAAATAAAAGATATTCATATAATGATAATGTGTTACACAATAAACTTACAGGTAATAAAACACAAGTAATTGACCGCTCAGGAAATTTTAGTACTTAGTGTTTTTGTAACAAGAAAATTATATTAAAATTTATTTATAATATACCACGTTTTTTCATATTCTTACATTGTCATCCGATTCCGAGGTAAAGTAAAATATGCTTTATTGTACACCAAGGAACATATTACAGTATTAGGTTTAAAGGGACATTGGTACAACAGCGATCTCTTCCAGGCAACCTTAGGGCAGAGGATACTATTTTAAAAGATAGCGGAAGGGGTGTACAGAATATAATATAGAAAGATAAATAGAAGAACATAAGTGATTAAAGGAAAAAAAAGTGAATGACGACAGGTAGTAACTTATGAGGAAAGGTAATAATAAAGTTTTAATTTATTTTTAAATACAGGAA
The DNA here is from genome assembly GCA_963668995.1 of Parnassius mnemosyne. NCBI lineage: Eukaryota > Metazoa > Arthropoda > Insecta > Lepidoptera > Papilionidae > Parnassius > Parnassius mnemosyne. The sequence continues at coordinate 4,400,956 of CAVLGL010000093.1, read as the reverse complement.
GAGATTTAGATTCTTTAATATGTAAGGGGAGAGAATTCCATAGTCGTATAGCGGTAACTGTAAAAGAATTAGAATAGAAGGAAGAGGAATGTCTAGGAGTACTTAGAAGGAGATTATTTTGAGATCGTAGAGGTAAAGAGTGTAAACTACTTAAATATATAAATCGGTCTTTCAAATAAGAAGGAGTGGTCGGATTGAACAGAATGCAGTAAAGAAGATGAAGAATGTGAGTATTCCTGCGAAGGCCAATCGGTAACCACTTGAGCTTATGGCGGAATTCGGATATGTGGTCATACTTTTGTAACCCAAATATAAACCTTATGCAATAATTTTGAAGCCGCTCAAGTTTATTAAGTCGCTCGACTGTTAGGTCAAGATAACAAGTGTCCGCGTAGTCAAGGATCGGTAAAAGAAGAGACTGAGCCAGCGCAACTTTAGTAGGAATGGGGAGAACATTGCGTAATCTTCGAAGTGAACCAACTGCGGCAAAGGTATGTTCAAAATTTCAAGTTTCTAGCTTTTTTTTTTTGTTGTTGTTTTTTTTAGAATAAGGGTGACAAACGAGCACACAGTCCAGTCCTGATGGTAAGTGGTTGCTGCGGCCCATAGACATCTACATCTATCCTCTATTACAAATCAAAATGTAGATGCGTTGTCACCCGTGAGGACTAAGATGGAATGCCTCATTTCCAATAAAAAGGGCCTCCGGCCTCCTGCACTTGCCAAGCGAAACGCAGAGGTAAATCTCTACTTCACGCTGGTTTTCTGTGAGGTCGTGGTACTACCCCGGTTCGAGCCGGCCCATCCGTGCGACGGCAAAAGCTGCTGCGTGGCTCTACCACTGTTATCGGTAAGTTATTTTAAAATCAATTACTAAATTCGACCCGAACAGACAGCACAAAAGCGACTTAACAAAACGTGGTAAAATTATAATTTACTGTAAATGTTTTTATGTTAAAAGTTCCAGTAACAGTTTCAGAGTATCTTATAATAATGATAGTATGAGCCTCTTCACTACTGGGATCACTCATTTGGTTCCTAAAGACCGGGATTCCACAGACCCGAGCAAGTACCGCCCCATAACGTGTCTACCTACCATATACAAGACACTAACATCCATTTTGAGCGCGAGAATCAGTCGTCACCTGAACTCAAATCAGGTGATGTCGCGCGCTCAAAATGGATGTCGGGGCGGTGGTCGTGGAACAAAGGAACCACTCCTCATTGACGCGGTCATTGGCAAGGTGGTTAAACGCAACCGTCGGAACCTCTCCGCCGCCTGGATAGACTACAAAAAGGCATTCGACTCGGTGCCTCATACATGGCTTAAGAGGGTCCTCGAGCTATACAAGGTTGACTGTACGGTTCGAGACTTCCTTGGGCAGTGTATGGGGCAGTGGAGTACGATCCTTTGTCATCTAGGCCAGCGGATGACGGCTGCGGAGAACCACATAAAGATAAGAAGGGGTATCTTCCAGGGCGATTGTTTGAGTCCAATCTGGTTCTGCCTCTCTCTGAACCCTCTCAGTACCTTACTGGAGGGTTCCGGGAGGGGATTTCAGCTTCGGAAAGGAGGTATAAAAGTGACCCACCTTTTCTATATGGATGATCTCAAGTTATTCGCCTCCAGTCACTCCCATCTTGTGGAATTGCTGAACATCACTTGTGATTTTAGCAATTCTATTGGAATGGAGCTGGGGACGGATAAGTGTGCGATCCTCCATGTCGAAAGGGGAAGGGTTGCTAACTCTGAGGGCATGGACTTATCTAAGCCCATCAGCATAAGGACCCTTTCCGAGGCTGAAACATACCGATACCTGGAATGTCACAGAACATCGGTGTCGATGAGGCGGGTATGAGGCAGTCAGTTTGCGATGTGTTTTATGCATGCTTGACAAAAATGCTTAACAGTCTTTTGCCGAGCGTTAATAAGACACACGCATATAACGGTTGGATCATGCCTGTTCTCATGTATACCTTTGGCATACTCAGGTGGACTCAGACCGAACTGAACGCTCTGGACAGAAAAGTCTGCACTATAATGACGTCCCACAGAATGCATCATCCGAGATCGTCGGTAATGAGGCTGTACTTGCCGGGGAAGCATGGCGGGCGCGGCTTTTTCAGCGCGCTTACCCTGCATAATCGCGAAGTGTGCAGCCTCCGTAATTATTTTCTGGCGAGAGCGGATGATCCATTCTATAGGGACGTTATTTTTTGTGATAAAGGACTTACCCCTCTATCCTTAGCCAACGAGCAATGGCAAGACCCGGCAGTACATAGCATTTCCGACCGGGAGACCGTATGGAAGGAGAAGGAGCTCCACGGGAGGTTCTACAAGGCTCTACATGAGCCTTTCGTAGATACAGTTGCCTCCCTCCACTGGCTACGTTTTGGTGACCTCTTGGGGGAAACCGAGGGTTTTGTCTGTGCAATACAGGATCAGGTTATTAAGACCAACAACTATCGGAGATACATCCTAAGTGATGGCACCGTCGACATTTGTCGAGCTTGTCGCCATCCCGGTGAATCACTTAGGCATGTCATCTCCGGTTGTTCGGCGCTTTCTAACTCTGAGTACTTGCATAGGCACAACCTAGTAGCCAGGATTTTACACCAGGAGCTCGCTCTGAAATGCGGTGTCGTGGATCGGAAACTGCCTTGTTATAAGTACATGTCGGAAGCCGTGCTCGAATATGACCGCGCCAGGCTCTACTGGGACCGGGCCATCATCACAGACAGGACTATTCTTGCGAATAAGCCTGATATTGTGCTGATGAACCGGGCACAGTCAAGGATATTTTTGGTCGACATTACCATTCCGTATGACGAAAACCTCGTGAAAGCCGAAACAGATAAGCGAACAAAATATCTGGACCTGGCTCACAAGGTGACCGACATGTGGGGTGGACTGCCGGCCGAAATTATACCTGTTGTCGTTTCTGCGAACGGGCGACTGGGACTCCGTGACGGACTGCTCAAAGCTCAAATGCAGAAGGCGGTGCTCCTCGATACCGCCCGCATCGTCCGCCGGTTTCTTTCCCTTTCCCCCTAACCCTCGGCCGTTTGGTCTCCCTTGTCGAGGGCTTCCATCTGGTTGGGTTTTTATTTATTTATGTATTTTTTATGCATTTATTTTATTTTGTTGATATTTATGTATGTTTATCATTTCCATTTACAATTATATATTTATACAGCCCAACCAGATGAGTAAACTATCGGAATTTGGGATTTTTCAAACCTTTAAAAATTCTTAACACCGAAAATATTAACTATAGGTATATCAAAAAGCCGTATAACCTTTGTTGTTTGTATTTCATCAAAAAAATATAAAAAAAATTGTTGCGTTTGAAAATAACGATTCCTTGCAATTGAAAGAAAAAATTGGTTTAAACAATATGGCACCGAGTTGCCCCATAGCAACATGCATTTATATCATCAGTAGGACAATCTGAAGAGAATAGCATAAAAAAATTGAGGTGGAATAGTTTTCGGTACTCATGCGCCGATTCCTCCTGGACTAATTTGACTCAATTAACATTGTCTTCTTTTAGTTTGCTGCTAGCTTGACAAAAGATAGCATAAGCTTGTTTTGTCTGCCGACTTCCAAAAATGAGATGGTACTCAATTCGACTGTATGTTTTTTTCTTTTTTGTGTGTTACCACATAATCATGTTATGGTGAAAAATTTTCTTTCACCATAACATGGCAATATTATCTTTACATCCAAATACTTTTACAATATGACACGTAAGTTACAATCTATATACATCCCACTGCTGCACACAGGCCTCTCAATTCTAAGACTTCTTTTTAGGCGGTAGAGCCATGCCGCAGCTATATTACTGGTACTGACATGAATGGGTCAGCTCGACCGGGTAAGGACCACGCTCTCACAGAATACCACCTTAACGCTTCTGTGTTTCGTATGGTGAGTGTAGAGAACAGAAGACCCTTTTTACGAGGCATTCCATCTTAGTCCTCACGGGTGACAACGCATCTGCATCTTGAGTCTTTATTGAGGATAGATGTAGATGTCTATGGCCCACAGCAACCACTTATCATCAGGTGAACTGTGAGCTCGTTTGTCGCTCTTATCCTATAAAAAAAAGAGGGTTATGAAGTCATTAGTTCGCAGTGCTGCTTCAATGCATGTTGTCCTTAAAACGCTGACATACAAGTTTCCTTGTATGCCTGCGTTTCGACATGCGTGTGGTAAAACGACACACGCCGTACTACTATTTTCACCAATAGTTTAAACTCTGGCAATCAGCTGTTGGTGGGAAACTCAACCAATAACAAACACAAATCCAAACGGATGATGTGAAGCAGCATTAGAAATATCACAGACTGGTGAAAGTTACACCATCATCATCTTCACAGCCTATCCAAGTCCACTGATGAACATAGGTCTCCCCCATAGACGAAATATTATAAGGGATCACATAGGTGCCACGCGGATTGGGAACCGTAGATTTTATTTTAAATTATTCCGCACCTCGAACGTGAAGCGAAAGAGTTTGGGCTTTACTGTCTATTTCACAAGGTCACGCTACTCATTCTCATTAAATTCAGTATATTTTGATTTGTCTTCAGGAAGATGCTGTTGCCCATCTGCTTCAGTTTCCCTCTGTCGCCTCTTACGACACACGCCGAGATAGCGGATTACACGAGGATTATATAAGGTAGCGGATTGTTTTACGTCGTACGGCGAAAGTAACATAATTTAAAATAAAACTTGGGAAAAAATAGCCATCATTTATTTGATTACAAAATCTTTCGTCAGGAAACAAATTGCTACATAAAATATTTTAACAAGAAATGCCTCAACTGCTTAACAACTTACTGCTGCGGGCGTTTTGAGCCTTAACCGCTTACTCAGTTCCAATTTTATTTATGAATAAAAATATGCCATAGACAACCTCGACAGAAATAGAAAACATTTATTGAAAAAAATGCTAAACATTGATTAGTTCATTAAAGTGCACCGTAAGCTCCAGATCACAAATTCGTCGATTTGGATTGGTCGTACGCTAAAACAATTGAGTCCTTGCAAATTTTAAAAAGCTGAAAAGTGTACACAAATCTTTGCTTAACTAGACATACATTCTGCAGCGACTGTCGCAGGCTTTACTATGAAATACCGTGCACAGAAGGTCACAGATAAATTACGGACACCAAAATTCATCGTTTAGAATTGAAATCTTGTAAACAAACTCTGCTTTAGAGTCCATTTTGCCATTACGAAATCAAATAAAAAAATCTGTTTTAGTAATTCATTAAATACCGCAACAAAATAACATCCAAGCATAGTTAACAAAATACAATATACGCTTTATTGAAACGCATTTCAATCAAGTGGCAGGTAGTCTGTGTTCTGTGCAAGGCAATCTCTAATATTAGTTACAAACATCATCAATATAAACGACAAGTTATAAATCAACATTTACATTCGAGTGCAATTGTAACAGTACCGGGTGCAACAAAATTACGCCGCGTCATGTCATCCGGCTCGATGGACCGGTTACAGCAAACTTTAAAACTACAAAGCGAAGCTTAGTAGCAAAAAACTGCCAGCTTTTATATATTTGTCGCAGTATGATATCGTATTAACGCTACACTATTATCACATCTCAAAAAATATTACAAAATGACCCAAGTGTGCAATAGTTATATAGGCCTCTTTTGCCGATAAATATTGTCGATCCAACCCAGAACTATTCTTGACAATCAATTATCAACCATTCAGGTATTAATTGTACAGGTTCAGAATTGGAGATGACAATATTTTCAGCTTTTTTGTCGCGCAATAATGACCATTACACCGATGCAAAATGGCGTCCCGTTACAAACCAATATCTATGTGCACCCGCTCGGGACGCTCGCTCTTACTTACATATAACATTACATTAATTACAACTCTAACATCTAAGGTAAATACATTGTTGACGATTGGACACGCTCATGCTTCTGTCATGTCGGCTTGAAGCTTACATTGTGTGCAATACTTAGTTCTTATGCAAAGAACTGAGAATGGAATCGTCTTGTCAGAAGGCAACATTCTAATGTACGTTTGGTGACGTCACGTGGTAATAAAGCTTAAGGGAAATTTACATTTGGTCAAAACTTCTTACATCGAGACGCATTTTGCTAACTATAAAACTTTGGCGTGAATGGTATTTGAAAGCACATCAAACGTCAAAAGAATGTTACCATTTGAGCACGCGTGTTACAAATTCACACGAAATTACACTTAATGACATTGCAATAAATCTTACTTAAAGAACTTTTTGAACATGTCTGAGGGAAAGTACAAGTTTAGGCGCGGAGACTCCCGCCTAGCTATCCTAATCGTAAATGTGACTTATCTAAAACGTTCAAGTAGCCAAACATTTCATAAAGCTGCCTCATATCAGGACGTATCGTTGTACAAGAAAGTCGGGTGTAACAGAAATTCATTTAGGGCAGCTGATGCAAATATTGTAGCATCCACTGTTGTTTAGATAAAGATGCTACAACAAGTAAACCTTTCATTTAATAAGTTTCATTAATGTTGTAACCAGTGACATTCTCACAAAGCCGCGTAAACAATTTCCAATTTTTACAGCACATTGTTTGCTGGGCTTTGTGTTCCTTCACGTTTGTGACCTTCCTGTTAAAAATTTAAATTTTATTATATTTACATACTTCATTTGAGTTACATTTTGCTTCAAAAAAGAAATGTAATAATATTAATAATAATATTTGTCTATTAAAAGGATTTATATTTTAGATAAACGTTTTAGATTAGGCCTTAAATCGTAAAAAGAAACAATAATATTTACAAGCACCAATTTATTTGAAAGCTGTAATATTAGAATCTTATATTTAATATGGTTATAGAAAAATAACAAACTGTGCTACGGTGCGTGCACATTATATAACATAACATGTTATACAACATGTTTCAGTAATGTGGAGGCTGAATGTTATAAAACGAATGTTATATAACTCCAGATGCGACGGAGGCGTCGCGTGGGGCAACGACAAAGTCATACGACAATGTCATATAACATTGTTATATTGTATTGTTATTCTAATGTGTACAGTATTGTTATTTGTTACAATGTTGATAAACAATGTTACATAATGTGGACGTGTTATAAAACAAAAGTTATACAACATTTTACTTGATCTCTACGCACCCTTACTAATAAAAAAATCAAATAACAGAAAACGTCAGTGCTACGAGATTATCGCGCATGAGTTTTTAGGTCTTCGATACGAATTATATTATAAACTAATTCAGTTTGATGTGCTTAATGCTAGAGATTAAGATTTTTTTACAAAAGAAAAAAAAAATTAAAAGTGTAAAGAATGACATCTTCTCCAGTTTTTTTTAGTTCCTTTTTATGAATGTTTAAGTTGATTGTACATTGAAATGATTATAATTATATAAATACAATCACATTGTCAAATATGCCTTTTGGTCGTAATAGTGAAACTGTCACTTTCTAGCTTATAATTTTTGTGCTGTCAACATTATGAGCGAGAAAGCAATACAGTGATTGTGAAGCGGAAGATGACAGAGCTTGAGTATAACTATTATGTTATATAATATGTCTGGTTTTTTAATATAAGGGTTAACGAATGTTTTAATCTTAGGAAAATGTTTTTCAAAAATGTGTGTCCAAAGCATCACATATTTACAATATAAAAGTATTATGTAATAGCAGTTTGAATGAACATTTACAAAAATATAATTTGAATGATTATTAAAAATTCCTATTAAAGCTGAATTTGGTATGGAGGATCATTAACAAATTATAAGATAGATCTTGGAATTATCGTTGAATCTAGGTAGCAAGTTTACTTAAATGTGTATGTGAATGAAAAAATAGTATTGATATACTGCCGTAACAAAATAATACAAAACAAATATAATTGAAGACTGTAGATAGCGGTGGTCAGATAGGTCAAGTGGTGTAAAATCAATTCAACAGTTAAAAGAAATGTAAGTGTAAAAACGTAAAAGTGAAAGTACAATCCAGCTTGGGGACCATCCGTCGGATTTCAGCGTTCAATCTAAACAGTACTTGTTAATGTAGCTTTTTGTGTTCGGCTCCGAGGAGTCCCAGAGTGAGATCCGGCTCGAAGGACCAGCAGAGACAGGGCAGATTCCATTGTATGAATAATGCAGAAGGGAACATAGATGGTCTGACCGGCAGCAGAGCATCAGTGTACTATCAGGCGTGCGGGTCGTGCGGGGCGTGCGGGCTAGGTGTAGTCGTTGAAGTCGTCGATGGCGACGCGACGCTGGCGCTCGGGCGCGTGCGCGGCGGCGTAGGGCGCGGGCGCGCGCGCGGCGGCGGCCAGACGCTCGGCCTCGGCGCGGCGCCGCAGCCGCTTGATGAGGCGCAGCCGCTCCAGCGAGTTGGACGCGTACGCCGCGCCGCCCAGCTGCAGCGACTGCGAGATCAGCGACGCCAGCTGCAACCACACACCACACCGCCCACGCAACACCTCGTTCACTCCTTCCAATCTCATTTCTTATTCGGTACCATAAAACATATCTAACAAAACTCTCGTAAATCGTAACAAGCATATCTCATTATAACTCATGGATAAATTTAGAGGAATGCAAAAAGAAGGTTTAATTTATCCATTTCTAATTATGGAACATACTGGCCATACATTTTTTCACATTACAATAATGTTATTAAAAAAATTATTTCATTTATTTTTATTTAGTTATTGCGTAATACGTTCTTTCATATTGCGAAAAAATTTGCCAACTTCTGAATTTGAGTTTAAATTTAGCTTTAGTTTAAAGGACGATAAAAAACTCCTAAACAAATTTTTGTTAAGATTTTTTTCTTGCGTCCACAAATAAAAAATATCAGTCATACTACTGTACAAAATCAGGAATTAAAGATATTCCAATTTGAACCAAATTCACATCAAACTAGGATTTATGTTATAAAACCTTTACCTGCCTTAATTGGCGAATCGTTACAACGAAGAAGACAAAATAATGAATATATAAAAAAATATTCGTAAATATTTAAAATAGTGTACTCAACAGCCAAGTCTTTGCATTCGAGCAATAAAATTAAGACGGCTTCTAATAAAGGTTAAGTTTTAACAGCAAATTAACTGAATACGATCAGGATGTTGCAATAATTTTTGAGAAATATTTTACTGATATTCCGATCTTAACTACTAAATCATTGAATTCTTCTCCTACTGTTCGCGCCAAACACTGTTTTCGGAATCGACGTCAGAGGGCGCGCGGCTCGGTGCCATACCGGTTTGACTTTCGGTCGTGCGTAGAACGCGCAAGCGCAGCAGTCGTCTGCCAGCTGTGCTAACGTCCGCACGCTGTCAATTTTGTTCGGGAACTCGGAATAATTAGGCGCGGTTAGTAAATATACGCTCGCACTGATCAGATATCATGCGTCCACTGTATACTTTTAAAAAAAAGTATACAGTAGAACTACCCTCCAGAGAAGACTGGCTGAATGGACAGGTCATCTGTGAGGTCGGTAGCCTTATATGGTATACCGATGGGTTAAAAAATGGGCCTCAATGTAGGCTTTGGAATTTATGGGGAGATACCCAAAATCAAACTTAGTATGAATTTAGGTAGATTCACCTCTATCTTCCAGGCAGAAATTTTCGCCATAAATCACTGTACGGAAATCAATCTGCAAAAACACTACGTTAACCATATAATTTATATTAACTCTGATAGTCAAGCTGCACTGCTAGCGCTGAGATCAAACTTGGTGAACTCGAAGCTAGTTGGAGACTGCGTGAACTGCTTAAACGCCGCCGGGAGGTAATAACAAGGTAGTTTTAAGATGGGTTCCGGGTTATGCGGGTATTGTAGGGTATTGAAACTGCCGACAAGCTCGCACGGGAGGGCTCAAAGAGTACACAATTTGGACCCGAGCCATTTTGTGGAATCTCAAAAATCCTCGCCCGATTGAGTCTGGAAACGCTTTACCACAACAAATCACTTAAGATCTGGTCTGATATACCAGGCTTAAATCATTCAAAAATCTTAATCCGAGCTTTCGATCGTAAATTCGCTTCGGAAGTCCTAGGATTAGGTAAAAATAAAGTGGGCATTCTGGTAAGAGCCCTGACTGGACACGGTTGTCTCAAAAACACATGTCCATCTTGGGACTAAGCAATTCAAGGATGTGCCGGTTTTGCTCCCTAGAGGAGGAAACGCCTTTACACATCCTGACAAATTGCGGACCCTTAATGCGCAAACGCAGCACTCATCTGGGAAACTATATACTTCGCCAAGAAGAAATGAAATTACTCACAGCTAAGCAACTACTTCTAATCATTGAGGACGAAGGGCTTAACAGTCAACTGTAGACATATCCACCATACAACATGTAGACATAGCGGCGATCACAATAGATCTTTTAGGTCGCAGTGATACTGGTCTCTCTAGACCTAGCAGAGCTGCTGGTACCAAAAAAAGTTCATGTCACACCTATGCCGGTAGTTGTTGGGAGCACTACGCTCAAAGATGTTGACGAATATATTTACCTGGGATAAAAGTCCGACTAGGTGAGCCCACTTTCGACCGAAAGGTCAGTCGGCGGATTTTCAATTCAGCTAGGCAGTGTTCGCATGTGAACCTTAGTGGAAACGACGTAACAAGCGCTTCCATGGTGATATAAATCTTAAATTTTTTATCCGTTCCTTGATATGTTATCGTCATTAACTGTCCGCTGAGTTAAGCAGCCGTCAAAAATCTCCCAAGAACTTCGCAATGTGACGCATTAGTATATAGAGAAGAGTTTTGTGATAAAAATACACTACGCTAGGCTGTATGGTATAAGATCTTTGCCAGCCTTAAGTGGTGAATCTTAATGAATAAAATTTTAACTAGTAAATTTAACCCTAATAGTATATTAATAATTTTTGTTGGGAGAAGAGGCAATATGAACAAGAATCAATTATTAAAATATATTGAATATCTCAATAACATAAATGTGGTTAAAGTTATCTTGTTTACATTGCCTTACATAGAGGGGTGGCCACAGGAAAATAAATTAAGACATAATTTAAATTTAATGATGCATAACTTGACATGTAACAATAACTTAAATTTGACATTTAATTGTAAGAATAATAATGATAAATTTCATTTAATTGATATTAATAATTTAACTAAGAAGTTTTTGACAAGAGATAGGTATTATCTATCAAAGTATAGTTTAACGGGTGTATTCATAATCATTTTTAAACAGTTCATTAGTTAAAAAGTGTTTTGTCACTTTCTAGCAACAAGTATCTCGCAAATGTCAGAATGAGACAAAACACTTTTTTAACTAATGAACTGTTTAAAAATGATTATGAATACACCCGTTAGACTGGTAGCAAATACGCTATCTTATTATTTATATTTTAACTCAGCCAATGATTTGGCTACCTTGACACCTGCTTCTTTTGAGCAACAAAATAATTTTATATTTGATTTGGAACCAGTTCCAAGTAATTTAAATTAGATAATAAGACAATAGAGGTAATCTCTAGCAAAGATAATTTAAATAGCTTAGAATGCAACTTACCAATCCATAATTATGCAATTTTACAAAATAACAATAATAAAAACTGTATCAACCTGGTGCATCAAAATATACAAGGTATGTTAGGCAAAGAATTAGAAATTGATTTATTTTTAAATAGTAACAGTATAAATATTTTATGTATTACAGAACATTGGTTGAAAAAATACAACTCCATATTTAATTTCAGTAATCAACAGGTGGTCAGTTCGTTCAATAGAGATACTAAATTACGTGGTGGCTCCTTAATATTAGCTAATAAGTCCTTATCATGTAAAGAACGTAAAGACATTGTGAGCCTCTCTGTTGAGCGTACTGTAGAAATGGCATGTGTTGAGCTTGAGCACCTTATTGTTGTCAGTGTTTACAGACCCCCATGTTCAAGTTATGATACTTTTGAAAAAGTTATGGAAGAAGTTTTAGTTAAGCTTAATAAACAGAATAAATCTCTTGTAGTGTGTGGAGACTTTAATATCAATCTCCTGGAAACTTCTTCCATCAGTATTAAATTCTGTTCTTTGTTCAAATCCTATAATCTTAATAATTTATTCTTTGAAGCTACACGTATTGCAGGGTGTAGTGCAACTTGTATTGATAATATTTTTACAGGTGTTGTACCAATCAACAAATCAATAATACAAAAACTTAGTTCAGATCACTGTGGACAACTGGTTTCGTTACCTTATATGCACAAAAAACAGGTAAATGAGAAAATTGTGTTTGTTCCTATTAATGCAAAACGCCTGGAGAGATTTAGAAGTAATATGTTAAAAATCCTTCCATCCCTTTCTTATAAGAACAATGCAGACTATTTATATAGAGAATTATTTACCTTTATAAACAATGAATTTAATAAAACATTCACTTCTAAAACATTCTCCAGAAACAGTCGCAAGGCATTTAATGAGTGGGCGACAGTAGGAATTCATAAAAGCAGACGAAGGTTATATGACCTTTACCATGAAAGATCGTATAATCTTTCCGATGCTTTTAAAGAATATGTAAAAAATTATTCTAAAATGTTTAAAAGAGTTTGCTCCACAGCCAAATCATTACATATTAGTAACAAAATTAAGACAGCTAAGAATAAAATAAAAATGACGTGGAGTATAATTAACAGCGAAACCGGTAAAGAGAAACCTCGTAATTCAAACTATCAATTAAAAATTAATAATGAATTGACTAAATCAAATCAAGAAGTTGCAGCGGTGTTTGAGAAATATTTCACTGATGTTCCTATCTTGACAACAGAGTCATTGAATGCTTCTCCAACTGTCGCCGAATCATTACTTAAACAGAATGTTAATACCTGTTTAAAAGAATTTAGATTTGAAAAAGTATTACCGCATAATATTGTAAAATACTTCAAAACCATTGATGTAAAGAAAACCGCAGATTTGTGGGGGATTTCCGTTACAGTGATTGCGTCCATAATAGATTTAATTGCACCTCATCTTGCTATTATTTTTAAAACTTGTATCGATTCTGGTGTGTTTCCTGATTTAATGAAGTATAGTAAAGTAATACCTTTATTTAAATCTGGTAGTACATTGGATCCCGCTAATTATAGACCTATTTCTGTACTACCAACTCTCAGTAAAATTTTTGAAAAAATAATTTTGGATCAATTGTTAATTTTTTTTAATACAAATAAATTACTTCATAAAAATCAATTTGGTTTTACAAGGGGTCGCTCGACGTCTGACGCCGGTGTTGAGCTTATGAAATATATTTTTAATGCCTGGGAGAATTCACAAGATGCCTTAGGTATTTTCTGTGACCTTTCCAAGGCTTTCGATTGTGTTCATCATGATACATTAATCAGGAAACTACAACATTACGGTGTAAAAAATTTGGCGCTTAAACTTATTACTTCATATTTAAGTAACAGAACTCAAAAAGTCGTCATTAATGGTAAATGTTTCTCCGGATCGGTAGTATCAATGGGCGTTCCTCAGGGCTCGATTCTTGGCCCATTCCTGTTCTTAATCTATATTAATGACTTACCTTATCTTGTAGGGGACAATCACGATATAGTATTATTTGCTGACGATACCTCTTTAATTTTCAAACTGAAACGGCAGTCAATTAAATATGACGATGTAAATAATGCTCTATCGAAACTAGTACATTGGTTTAACGCCAACAATTTGCTCTTAAACGGCAATAAGACAAAATGTATTAAATTTACAATACCTAATGTAAAACATTCGAAAACCAATGTGCTCTTAAATGGGGAGGAGTTGAGTCTTGTGGATACCACTGTTTTTCTCGGTATTACTATTGACGCGAAACTTCAATGGGGTCCCCATATATCTAAATTAGCAAGCAGACTTAGTTCTGCAGCATATGCTGTAAGAAAGATTAGAAGTCTCACAGATGTTGAGACAGCTAGGTTAGTGTATTTTAGTTACTTTCATAGCGTAATGTCTTATGGAATTTTGCTATGGGGTAATGCGACTGATATTGAAGCTATATTTGTTTTGCAAAAGAGAGCCGTACGGGCGATTTATAATCTAAATTGTAAAGAGTCCCTTAGAGAAAAATTTAAAGAAATAAACATATTAACTTTGGCATCGCAATATATTTATGAAAATGTAATGTATGTACATAAAAACATAAATAGCTTTAATAAGAATAAGGATGTTCATACCTTAAACACTAAGAACAAACATAAGCTTGTAATGCCACTTACAAGACTCCACAGAATTAGTAATTCATTTATGGGGCAATGTATACGCTTTTACAACAGAATCCCAGAACATGTTCAAAGTTTGTCAATAAACAAGTTTAAAAGTTTTATTAAAGAAAAACTGTACAAAAAGGGTTATTATAATATCAAGGAATACATGAATGAAAATAACCCCTGGGAATAAGGTGATCGCCACCATGCTGGTTCTATGAAAATTCATTTAAAATTGTATAAACAAAATTATTGTTAAGTGAAATTATGTATAAAAAAGAAGTCCCGCTGGGTTTCTTGCTGGTTCTTCCCAGGACAGAGGTATTTTCCGAACCAGTGGTAAATAAAATAATGACTTTCAATAAGTATTATGTAATAATCCATATTGAATAAAAATCATTCTATTCTATTCTAAAAATCGTAACAACCACAACAACTAGTCAATTTAGTTTTAAATTATGTATGACGATTTTTTGCAGATTTCGATAGGCCATAAGCTTGATTAGATAAAACAGGAAATTACTTTATTGATTTGACTTAAATAGACACTTTATAATTCCATCAACAATTATTTGTCCATTGGTCTTTTTGCTTTGACTTTTTGCCTTATTTATTGTGTTAAGTATGAATTGATACTGCAAACAAACTGAGAATGCCAGATCTAAACACCACTCAAATTGCTAGGGCTCTTACTTTAATTGCAACTGGACACCTACAAACATGGTCCCGTGTAGTGGCGGTTAAGAATATCCACTACCCCATATCTTCCCGTGGGTGTCGTAAAAGGCGACAAAGGGAAACAGGCAGGAGATGGGCAGCAGCATCTTCCTGGTAACGGCAAAAATCCAAAAAAAAAAAAAAACTGCGGTTGCCAACCCGCTCGCCAAGCGTGGCAACTATGGCAATATACCCCCCATGATGAAAGTTACGAAGAGACGGCCCCCAGTCCCCGGCGGCCCCGCTATTCCTGGCTACGGTGGCGACCATGGTAACGGCGGGGCAGGGGGTGCTAAGAATCTCCGGTGGAGGTTCGGTTGCCACCTACAACGACTCGACCTGGCAACATACAACGCACGCACACTGAGGACTGACGAGAAGATTGTGGAGCTGGAAGAAGAGATAGACAAGTTACGCTGGCATATTATAGGATTATCCGAAGTCCGAAGAGAGGGGGAGGACACGGTAATCCTCGAATCCGGCAACTTGCTCTATTACCGGGAGGGCGACCATCTGTCCCAAGGAGGTGTCGGATTTATCGTCCACAAGTCTCTCGTTAACAACGTTGTAAAGATTGAGAGTGTGTCGACGAGGGTTGCGTACCTTATACTCAGAATCACCAAACGGTATTCGCTGAAGGTCATACAGGTTTACGCACCAACCTCGGCACACCCCGATCAGGAGGTGGAGGAAATGTATGAGGATATCTCTAGAGCCATGCACTCCTCCAAAACCCAATATACGGTGTTAATGGGAGACTTCAATGCAAAACTAGGCACAAGAGAGAACGGTGAGCTGAAAGTGGGGAAATTTGGAATAGGGCAACGGAACCCAAGGGGCCAGCAGCTGGCCGACTTCATGGAGAAAGAGGGACTCTTTATGATGAACTCTTTCTTCCAGAAGCGGCCCCACAGGAAGTGGACCTGGTCGAGCCCCGACGGTTTGACAAAAAATGAGATTGACTTCATTATGACGACCAGACGACAACTGTTCAGTGATGTCTCAGTGATCGCGAGGGTGAAAACCGGCAGCGATCACCGAATGGTTGGATGGAAAGAGGCACACTGAACCTAAGCGTAAAGTTGGAGAGGTCTCGTCTAATGAAGTCAACGCTCCGTCCCCCTCGTGCTCTAATCCAAAGTCCCGAAACCTTTCAGCTCGAGTTACAAAACCGTTTTCAGTGCCTAGAAGACTGCAATGAAGTGGACGATATGAATGACAAGCTCGTGGAAACTGTCCATGCGGTCGGAGCTAAGTTCTGCAAGACCCGCCGCAGAAGAACACAAAAACTCTCCGATCACACTCTTAATCTCATGGCTGTTAGACGGGAGATGAAGCTACATTCTTCAACAGATTTGACAGCATACAGGCAACTGAACAGACAGATCTCCAAATGCATGCGGCGAGACTTACGCAACTTCAATACAGCTCGTATTGAAGAAGCGATCGAGCGGAACCAAGGCTCCAAAGTCTGCCAGAGATCTGTCTGCCAGAAAGAGCCAACTGTCAAAGCTGAAGACCGAATGTGGCAGCATCGTTTCCGGGGCACCTGAGATTTTGAGTGAGATTGAGAGGTTCTATGGGCAGCTGTACACGTCATCGTTGGAGCCGCACGCAAGTGTGAGTAACGATCCAAGAGCGAGTCTTATCCGACATTATTCCGATGATATCCCGGACGTCAGTCTGAGCGAGATTAGAATGGCTTTCCAGCACCTTAAAAACGGCAAGGCCCCAGGCGAGGATGGAATTACAGCGGAGCTTCTGAAAGCGGGTGGAAAACCGGTACTTGAAGTCCTTCAGAAGCTCTTTAATTCCGTCCTCCATGGTGGCATTACACCGGAGGCGTGGAGCAGAAGTGCGGTGGTCTTGTTCTTCAAGAAAGGCGACAACGCTCTCTTGAAGAACTACAGACCGATTTCCCTTCTGAGCCGCGTCTACGTGCTGTTTTCGAGAGTCATTACGAATCGTCTCGCGCGCAGACTTGACGACTTCCAGCCTCCCGAACAAGCCGGTTTCCGAAAGGGCTTTAGCACCATAGACCACATACATAACCTTCGGCAAGTTGTACAGAAGTCCGAAGAGTACAATTTGCCACTATGTCTGGCGTATGTGGACTATGAGAAAGCCTTTGATTCCGTCGAAATTTGGGCGGTGATGCAGTCCCTTCAGCGGTGCCAAGTTGACTGTCGGTATATCGAAGTATTGAAGTGCTTGTACAGTAGGGCTACGATGGCTATCCGAGTACAGAACCAGAGTACGAAACCTATCCAATTGCAGAGAGGTGTAAGACAGGGTGACGTCATATCCCCGAAACTCTTTACCGCTGCATTGGAAGATGTTTTCAAGCTTCTGGACTGGAAAGGATACGGTATCAACATCAATGGCGAATACATCACTCACCTTCGATTTGCCGACGATATAGTCCTTATGGCAGAATCGCTGGAGGACCTAAGCACTATGCTCAATGACCTCAATAGTGTTTCCCAACGGATAGGTCTTAAGATGAACATGGACAAAACAAAGATCATGTTTAATGTCCATGTCACACCTATGCCGGTAGTTGTTGGGAACACTAAGCTCGAAGTTGTTGACGAGTATGTTTACCTGGGACAAATAGTCCGACTAGGTAAGTCCAACTTCGACCGAGAGGTCAATCGACGGATTCAACTCGGTTGGGCAGCGTTCGGGAAATTACAGCACATCTTCTCGTCAGGTATACCTCAAAACTTGAAAACGAGACTGTACACCCAGTGCGTGTTGCCAGTGATGACATACGGAACTGAGACGTGGTCCTTCACTGCTGGCCGGATGAGGAAGCTCAAGGTCGCTCAGCGAGCTATGGAGAGGGCTATGCTCGGAGTTTCTCTGCGTGATAAACTCAGAAATGAGGATATCCGCAGTAGAACCAGAGTGACCGACATAGCCCAACGGATTAGTAAGCTGAAGTGGCAATGGGCCGGCCATATAGCTCGAAGAACCGACAACCGATGGGGAAGAAAGGTTCTCGAGTGGCAGCCTCGTACCGGCAGGCGAAGTGTAGGGCGTCCCCCCACTAGATGGAGTGACGACCTGGTAAGATATGCAGGAAGTCGATGGATGCAGGTGACTCAGGACCGTGCTTTGTGGCATTCTTTGGGGGAGGCCTATGTTCAGCAGTGGACTTGTGAAGGGCTGTAATGATGACCTACAAACATGTGGCCCAAAACCTTACGAGTATCAAAATCTGTAGTACACCGAGTTGTCAAGCGGACGTAAACTGAAAACTGTAGCCAGAGATAACCGGTTCATCGTTAACAGTATGCTTAGATACCGGACCTTAACTTCCTCTGAGGTAATAACGAAGCTCCAAGAAGTTCGAGGGGGGTTACAGTAAGCACAAAAACTGTAGCGTATATATAGGATAAGCATGAAAGATAAATTAAAAAAGAAATCCTGCCTCTACTAAATTGAGACATTTATAAATAAACGCATTACAGGAAGAATGGAACGCAGTCTTTCAAGATTTTCTGATAACTTGATTAGGAGTATGTTAAAGAGACTGAAAGCAGTTAGAAGAGCTAGAGGGGCAACACTAAGTAATGTTTATAGACCGTGTTAAAGCCTTTCCTAAGTATTTATGAAAGAAAAATTGATAAAGTCTTAAATACAAAAATGTTTCTTTTACCCGTAAAATGTTTTTTCTTAATTTAATTATCTTTTTTCATTTGATTGTTAGAGTTTTCGACGTTTGCAATTTTAAATTAACGAATAATAAGTATAATCCAAATAATAAACCTAATTGACACAAATATTCATATGTTTCGTACACACTTTTTTGCGTTCCTTTAAATTTGTCCATGAGTATATATGTATGTAGAAAAAAGGGGAACAAACTTTATTGTGTTTTATGAGTACAAGCTAAAAAGAAAATTAAATAACTATATTCTCCAATAATTTTTGTATAGAAGTATTTAAAAAAAATATTCAGATAGTTTAAAATTCTCTTATATGAGTACTCCAGACAGCAATAAGGGTTTAGAGAATGGATCTTGCAAAACTAAAAAGTTGTGGGTTTAATCCATTATTTTGACTTATTTGTGGGTTATTTTATATTCATAACCTAAATTCAGTGGCGCAGTAGCTTAGCAAATTCGAACCCACAACCCCCATACGCTGTTACAGCGTATGGGGGTTGTGGGTTCGAATCCCGCATGGAATAAGTATTTGTATGGGCAACAAATAATTGTTCCGGGTTTGGATCTTTGTCTTTGTACAATTTATGTTAGTAAATTGCTTTCAATATATAGGAGAAAATCTTAGTGGGGTAACGTTTTTAAAAAAAGAAAAAACAAAATTGTTACCGTTTCAGTCTATTATAAGTCTACTACTAAGCATAGGACTCCTCCATAGACTATATCACAGGGAGGATATTTGCAATAGATTATGCGATTATGTGCTTAGCAGGTACTATTATTTTTAGCTAAATTGGGATAATTATCGAAATGTTATTACAGTTAATACTAAAACTATTTTTTTATACAAAAATAGTAACATATTGACTTAAGTGACTTTTACTTGACGGTGCGCATGTGTATGTTTGCACAACGCACCAGACGCGTGTGTATGTGCACGTGTGTGTATGTGCACGTGTGTGTATGTGCACGTGTGTGCGAGCACGTGCGTGTGCGTGTGCGTGACTCACCGCGCAGTGCACGGCGACCTGGCGCGCGAGCAGCGCCACGTTGTGGTCGGACACGCAGTGCGCGCCCACGTGCGCCAGGAACGTGCTGCCGATGCGCTCCTCCTTGCTCTTCACGAACACAAGGTTCATGCCGTGCTCGAACGGCTCCACCACCACGATGCAGAAATTCAGCTGACCCTGTGTTATGTACGATAACGTGTTAATAACGACGCCTGTTATTCATTCTATGACTAATTAAAGTTAAAGTTACAGCCTACCAAGTCCCACTACTGGGCAAAGGCCTCCTCTCATTTCTAAAAAGGTTATATGGTGAGGAAAAGTTCGCCGCGGTGGCGAAGGACAATAAATAAAAATATTTCGAAGACATGCGGAAGACGTGAAGTCTTTGAAATATGTTTTTTTAATTTCTAAGATATGCACGTGAACACGTAGTTTATCCTAACTTAATTAGACTACCACTATTCTAAACTTAACTCTAACTTAACTCAAGAATTTCTATACGGGCCACAGTTTGAGACTTTCTTTGATAGTTAACTTAGTTAATAGTTATGTAGTTTAAAGTTGGTTTAAAACGATAGTAAGTCAGTATGAGCGGCGTATAAAGTAAGCACACGTGTTATTACTTTAGCAGTTTATTACACACACTACTTTACACTTCCCTGTTGAAGTCTAAATCTCAATTGTAACTACAAGGCTGGAAGAAAACAACATACCCATAGAATATGCAGTATTACTCAGACACTGCCTCACATCTGGCTGTGAAAGGAAAAGTTCCACAAGCAAGTAGATGATGTGGCGATGGGCTCACCTGTATCTCCCATTGTCGCCGACAAATTCACGGAAGATTTTGAGCAGAAAGTCCTGCTTACTTCTCTCGTAAATCCAAGACTACATGCGGTTCGTAAACGACACTTTCACAATCCTACCTTAGCACTTTCACTGTCCAAATTTCAAACACAATAGTAAGACAAAAGCAAACAGGACAGTGAAAGGGTTAACCCTATACATTCTAAAATTCAGTTCACAATGGAGTTAGAGGCAAATAATTCTTTTCGAAATCCTGATAATACCTTGAGCCACACTATGTATAGAAAAAAGACCCATACAGAAAGATATTTAAACGGTGATTCTGATCACCATCCTTCACAGTTAGCTACCGTGAGGAAATCATTATATCAGAGAGCGCGAGGGATCTGTGACAGTAAACACGTGGCCGCCGAGCTCCAACACGTCAAGCAAATTTTGCACGACAATAAGCTTCAGGTCCCGCGCCTTTGTCACAATGAACGAGTGAAGCCGGCCACAGTCGAGCGAGTGCCTGCTGTACTACCCTATGTCAGAGGTGTCACTGACAAATCTGGCTACATCTTCAAGCGTGCTTCCATTAAAACATACTTCAAGCCGCCGAAGAAGATTAGTAAGTTTTTACCATCGGTCAAGTGTAATATCCCTCTGCGAGATGCAGGAGTTGTACACGCTTGATTGTGAATGTGGTCCTCTTTTATATAGGATTAACTAGAAGACCAATAAAAACCTGCGTTAAAGAACACATAGCTGACGCGAAGAATCGACGCTCCGAGAAGTCTGCAGTCTGTGAACACGTACAGGATCGCCCCCGTCACTATATCAGATTTGATATACCACAAATCCTCGCTAAAGAACACCGATTCCTTCCAAGGAAGATTCGCGAGGCTATTGAAATAAAAAAAAACTCCTATTCTCAATAGAGAAGATGACTGGGTGCTACGTTTTTAAAAAATAAAGAAAATAAAGAATTACCTTGATGGTGTGTATGTTGAAATCTGCGCCGGAGTCGTTGTAGACGATGGAGACGTAGTCGTTGCCGATGTACTTGCGCTTCTCGTTGCACGACGGGTCCTTAGGCGAGGAAGGCATCGCGGTCGCCACGTGGAATTGAACCTGAGACCGAAAACACACGTTGAAATAAATTTTATATTACATCTATCTACATATTACAGTATATAAAAGTCCACTGCTGAACACATATACCTCTCCCATAGATTGCCTCTGGTCACGCCAACGCACAAATTTGCAGTTTTGTATTTTTTTTGACACTCTTTTCCCGTATTTTCTCTTCTCGGCACATACGTGGTGTGGCATTGATCGTCCGAGAGACGAGTCGTTAACGCGAACCGCTAGGGGGAGAACACCTCAGTCGTTGTCGCGCTCCGATAGAAGGAAGATTGTATAAACGCCGCGGCCATTATCGTATAAATGTTGTCTTAAAATTATATAATCGTTGGAAGTTTATTTGGTGCACATGACTTCATTGAGAAGAAATTAAAACAGTATTATTGTGAATAAATTTAGTGTCAACATAGCTCATCGTACCGTCGAGTCATCAAGAGATATTATCACTTTTATGAGCTGTTTACTTGTTGTTCTCAATCCGCAACAGCTTAATTCTTTCTGCTTAATTGAAAATTGAGCACAACATAGTGTATACGTGGTAGTGCTGCAGCTATATTATGGTTGTAGCACGAATTGGTCGGCTTGACCGGGGTAGGACCACGTTCTCACAGAATACCAGCGTAAAATAACAGCTCAATTCATATGATTAGAACCGGAAACCCTTTTTACTGGAAACGAGGCATTCCATCTCAGTCCTCAGAGGTAACAACGGATCTGCATTTTGATTCTTAATCGAGGATAAATGTAGATAT
Source organism: Parnassius mnemosyne (assembly GCA_963668995.1). Classification (NCBI taxonomy): domain Eukaryota; kingdom Metazoa; phylum Arthropoda; class Insecta; order Lepidoptera; family Papilionidae; genus Parnassius; species Parnassius mnemosyne. The sequence goes on along the minus strand of CAVLGL010000093.1, from coordinate 4,378,618 downwards.
GTCTATGGGCCACAGTATCTACTTAACATCAGGTGGACTATGCACACGTTTGTCACACTTATTCTATAAAAAAAAAAGTATGTAACTTTATTTCGTATTTGCCTACAAACAATAACTGCCGTAAATGAAAACAGCTATGACCTGAATCGCCGGTCTAGTAATGTACATAGAAGTCTATGTGTGGTAGTGACCTGCATGATATCGTCGTTCCAGACGTAAGTGTACTGTCCGTCCTTGCCGCCCTTCTCCAGGTTGAGGAACAGGTTGGGCTCGTCGCCGCCGTCCAGCGGCACTAGAGTGCCCAGCTGCCTCAGGAACTCCGAGTACCTGCCAACGTACAAGATATGTTTTTGATTTTTCGTGTTAATTTGAACATTAAGTAAATTATGAGTGTGTGTATTTTATAGAATAAGGGCAACAAACAAGCACCCAGTTCACTTGATAGTAAGTGGATGCTGTGGCTTGTAGATATCCACAACCATCCTTGATTAAGAATCATGCACCAACGTGTGAGAATCATGCATACACTTTTATACGTGGTAGAGCTATGCTGCAGCTATATTAGTAGTTATAGTTGTTGCACGAATGGTTCGGCTCGACCGGGGAAGAACCACGCTCTCACAGAATACCAGCGTAAAATGGCAGCTTGACACTGCTGTGTTTCGTATGGTGAGTGTAGTAGAGTGAGAACCGAGAGAGAGACCCATTTTACTGGAAAAGAAGCATTCCATCTTAGTCCTCACGGGTGACGACGCGTCTGCATTTTGATTCATTAGAGGATAGCTGCAGATTTCTATGGGCCACAGCAACCACTTACCATCAGGTGAACTGTGTGCTCGTTTGTCACGCTATCCTATAAAAAAACCCATCTGCATGATTCTTAATCAAGGAGGATGAATGTCACCCAAGCGGGTCTCCGGTACTCTACACTCACTATACGAAACACAGCAGCGTTAAGCTGCTATTTTACGCTGGTATTCTGTGAGAGCGTGGTCTTTCCCCGGTCGAGCCGACCCATTCGTGCTACAACTATAATATAGCTGCAGGGTGGCTCTACCACGTACAAAATGATGTGTGATATGATTAACCGTGTAGTGGCGTGTAAGGCTCAATTTACATTGCGGCGGAATGGAATGGAAACGCATGATATTACACATAGTAAAATGAATTTTATGTTAATTGCATAACGTACAATCTAGAGAATTCTACGGAAGACGCGCGACTTCTTTTTTGGCTCATATCTAGTTTGCACGTTATGCAATTAACATAAAATTCATTTTACTATGTAAAATTTGATTACAAAAATTCTCTTCCATTCCGTTCCGTCGCAATGTAAATTGAGCCTAAGAATATTCACTACCGCATTTCGTCCCGTAGGTGTCGTAAGACGCGACAGAGGGAAACTGGAACAGGAGATGGGCAGCAGCATCTTTTTGTTAACAACTCAAAATAATAAAAAAAATGCGCTTAACAAACCGCTTGCTAAGCGTTCAGGTAGTCTATGGGGGAGGCCTATATTTAGGAGTGAATTTTTTCAGGCTTTAATGGTAATGATGTGATATGGGGTGGCTAGCGGATTCTTTTAGGAGCGTTAAGGAAATGTGTTCTTACAGAGATTATAGATTGGCAATAAATTGGACTTTACACGTGGTAGAGCCACACTGCAGCTATATTACGGCTGTAGCACGAATGGCTTGGCCCGACCCGGGCCCGGGGTAGGACTACACTTTCACAGAATACCCGCACGAAAGAGTAGCTTAATTCTGTTGTGTTTCATAGGTGAGTGTAGAGAGCCTGATAATAGTAATAAATATATAGGAAACAGGACTACCATACCTCACACTGCCATATTCATTTTTGAGTATAGCAACTTCATTATCTTGTTGACCCGGCCCTACGTATAGCACCCCTATCTGTAATAAACAAAAAATACTATATATCTGTGAGAAATAGAACGCAACGGGAAATGGAATAAAAAAGTACTAAACATGCGCTTAAAGTTAATAATCGAGTTGTGTTGTAAATCCTGTTGTTTTACTCTGACCTTATTCTCACATATCTATAATGATAAATAAAATTGGAGTGTCTGTATGTAATAGCAAAATAAATGTCTAATATAAATCTTATAGGGATATCTGCATTAGTAAGCTGAAGTGGCAATGGGCCGGCCATATAGCTCGAAGAAGCAATACCCGATGGGAAAGAAATTTTCTAGAGTGGCAATCTCGTACCGGCACAGTTAAATATATAGTAGAAACAGTATGGAAACTACCTACAAACGCTTGAAACGGCACACTCACACAAACATGCGCAACGACGAGACTCCTAAGCGCTCGGTGCGGTGCTCTCAGTAGCGCGTGTCGCTTCAAGCCTTTTTTTAAATGACGAGCGCCCGAAACGTTTTCATCAACCGCGGCTGGCGTACACTCTCGCCGAAACTTGTAAAAGGTACGCCGTAATGACAAAATTAAAGATCTATAGTTCTACAAGTTGTTGTGTGTTAATATTAAATTGTTTTCCGTGTTTAAACTATCGTCTTTTACTGAGATTACCCGACGCCATGATATTACCTATTTAAATTGTATTTGTAAGATAGTTATTTAAATTCGATTGATTGATCACTACAGAACAAAAATGTAAAAAAAAAAAAAACAATATCAAAAACATTAAAAGTTACAACCCTATTGCTTCAATGGAGCGTAGGTAATTATGTCCTCAACTAGGTTTAGTTTCCGTACTGTTCATATTTATACTGTGGTACCGGTAAGCGAAGTGTATGATGGATCCCCACTAGATGGAGCGGCTCGGGACCGTGCTTTGTCGCGTTTCTTAGGGAAGGCCTATGTTCAGCCGTGAACTTGGGAAGGGCTGTAACGATGATGATGATGTTTGCATGCCATTAGGATATGAATAAATATTCTTAATTTTTTTTAATCGATTTCAAAAGGAAGAGGTACTCAATTCAAGGGTATTTTTTTATGTGTGTTACCTCGTAACTTTTTTCTAGTTGAACCGATTTTGAGGATTCTTTTTTTATTTGAAAGCTGGTGCTTTTCATGTGGTTCCATATAAATTGATTAATGTCTGACCAGTTGTTTTTGAGTTATCCTTAATAATTTATATTAAAGTCGGTTGTACAACATTTTTAATTTTACCACTTGTCTTTGACTGTTTGTCTATCTGCTGAGGGTAGTCGGCTGTACAAATTGTGATATATAATATATAATAGAGAACAATTCCAGGAGGATCAGATCCTGATTGTAATTTATCAGAAAAGTTGGATATTTTCTTTTGAAATCTGTTTAACACTTTCACTGGCCGATTTTCGGACAAAACTATATGTATGTGAACTATATGTAGTACACGGGACAGCGAATGGGTTAATCAACATATTATATAAAACTTAATGCACAGTGTGTACGGATAAAGAATGGGATTAGAAATGGCAGCTCATAGAGCTTGTACCGTCAATATGCAAGGTACCAATAGCGAAAACCCGCTAATAACGGTATATCGTTATAACATTATATTATTTTGGAAATTTTCAATGAATGGGAGGATATTAGAAAACAATTGTATTCGCAAGAAGGTACATTAATTATAAAATAAAATTTATAACTAGCGGACCCGCTCTGGCATCGCCTGAGTGGGATCTATTAATGTGGCCTTATTTAGGCTTAAGGTAATCATTAAAAACATTTTTTTTTATAGGAGAGGGGGCAAACGAGCATGCGGCTTACCTGATGGTAAGTGACTACCACCGCCCACGAACAGCTGCAACACCAGGGAGGGAATCGCAGATGCGTTGCCGGCCTTTTAAAAAGGAGTACGCTCTTTTCTTGAAGGTCCCTAAGTCGTATCGGTCCGGGAAAATCGCTGATGGTAATCGATTCCACAAGGAAGTCGTGCAAGGAAGAAAACATCTTCTAAATCGCACAGTGGTGGACCGCCAATTATCCAGATGGTGTGGATGGTATCGGGAGTTCTGCCGCGATGTGCATTCGTGAAATTTGGCGGCTGGGATTAATCCGAACAATTCCTCAGAGCACTCGCCGTGGTAGATGCGAAAGAAAATGCAAAGGGATGCAACATCTCTTCGCAGTGCCAATGAATCAAGCCGATTGGAAAGGACTCGGTCGTCGACGATTCGAGCTGCTCTGCGCTGGATGCGGTAAGTGGAAGGAGCTGGCACTGGGGCGGCCCAGAGATGGGAACAGTATTCCATGTGAGGCCGAACCTGCGCCTTGTAAAGTTGCAGGCGGTGTGCCGGCATGAAATACTGTCCCGCTCTGCTGAGCACGCCAAGCTTTTTAGAGGCCAATTTGGCCTTCTCTTCCAAGTGACCACGAAACTGCACGTCACTCGATATGTCGACTCCGAGGATTCCGATACTGGCTGAGGCAAGGGGAGTGCCTTGAAACGGAGGAGATACGACAAAGGGGTTCTTTTTAGCGGTAAACGCGCACACTTGTGTCTTCTGAGGATTAAACTGGACTAGATTTAGTCGCCCCCAATCCGAGACTTTTCTCAGCAAAGACTCGACTTCAGACACAAGTTTGTTCCGGTACTCGGCGACGTTTTCCCGAGAAATATTGGCACGGCCGGTGTATAGAGCATCACCAGTGCTGTCATCCGCATAGCAATGAATGTTACCAGTTAGCAACATATCATTGATATGCAGAAGAAACAGCGTTGGTGATAGCACACAGCCTTGTGGAACACCAGCGTTAATAGGCTTGTAGTCGGAGCATGCACCGTCTACAACGACCTTGATGCTCCGATCTCAAAGGAAGCTGGTGATCCAATCACACAATTTCTCGGGAAGCCCATAGGAAGGGAGCTTCGAAAGAAGCGCTTTGTGCCAAACCCGATCGAATATCCAAACTAACGGCCAACGCCTCCCCCTTGGACTCTACTGCCTCTGCCTATCTATGGGTCAGGTAGACCAGAAGAATACCAGCTGATCGACCCGGACGAAAACCATATTGGCGGTCACTAATCAGTTGGTGATCCTCAAGGTACCGCATGAGCTGGCAGTTAATAATTGATTCCATTATTTTGGAGAAAAAGGAGGTGATCGCGATAGGCCTATAGTTAGACGGATCTGAGCGGTTGCCTTTTTTAGGGATCGGGTGGACAAAAGCTGTCTTCCATGAATTCGGGACTACGCCTTGGGAGTAGGAGTACCAGAAAAGACGCGTTAGGACCAGTGCCAACTCCGGAGCACACGTCCTCAGCACAATTGGGGGGATTCCGTCAGGCCCACTCGACTTCTGGATGTCCAGGGAGAGGAGTGATTTGCGAATCGAGCGCTGTGAGAACAGTACATCCGGCATGGAGCACTCACACCGCGGGATGGTCGGCGGTGTTTTCCCCCCGTCATCAAGAGTCGAGTTGGACGCAAAAAGGGAGCCTAAAAGGTCGGCTTTGTCTTTTGCGTCTTGGGCCAGTGAGTCGTCCTCCCTGTGCGGAGATGGTAGTGATGGCTTACAGAAATTCCCTTGGACAACCTTGGCGAGAGACCAGAATGCACGGGTTCCCGAAGGAAGGCGAACTAGTTTCTCGCCAATTTTGCCTATGTGCTCTGACTTTGCCTTGGCAATAACTCTTTTGAAGGACCTGGAGGCGAAGTTATACTTCTTTTTTAAGTGTGCTGGTGCTTACATCCCGAGTCGCCGAAGCTGCAGCCCAGGCTTGATAACACTCCTGCTTACTGCGTAATGCAGTACTACAGGAGCGACCAAACCAAGGCTGAGATCTGCCTCCGATGGGTACCACAGATGATGGAATAAATAGTTCCATTCCTTGTAGCACCACATCAGTGACAGAGTCAGCAACAGCGCTGGGATCATCCGGCGAGAAGCAAACCCGCCCCCATGGGTAGGTTGCAAAGAAAGACCGCATTACGTCCCAATCCGCCGACCTGTAATGCCAAACACGGCGGCAACCTGCAGAACGCAACCGCGAGGGGAGCGTGAGTGGCACCACACTCCGGATCAGACAATGGTCCGAAGAGCCGAGAGGGGGGAGCATCGACGGAAACCTGATATCCGTCCGGATGAGAGGTCAGCAGAAGGTCCAACAGAGAAGGTGTATGATCCTCCACATCTGGAATTCGCGTAGGCGAAGTAACCAGTTTTGTCAGAACATATGCGAAAGCAAAGTCATAAACAGATCTCCCCGCATGATCGGTTAAACGTGAACCGAGCCATTCGGCGTGGTGGGCGTTAAAATCGCTAAGGATCACGATCTCTGCGGATAGGACCTGTTGTAGCAAAGAATCTGTAGCCATTTAGACGTGGTCAATGAGTCGGCCTGTTTCGGCATTACCGCTATGGGACCTATAGAGGCACCTGTAATCGCGCGGATGGTCGTCGCTGTCTACGCGTAGCGATAGGATGGACAAGTCCGAACCTTTAAGACTGCCGAGGCGTCGAGAACAGATGTCCTCTCTGACATACACGCAAACTCCAGCCCGAGGCACAAAGGAGTGCTCCAATTTGTATCCCGGGTAGGAGAGATACGAAATATCAGCCGGAGAGGAAACTTGCGTCTCGGTCAGAAAGAGCAAGGTCGGCTTCGCCGTCTCGAGATGGTAGTGGACGGCGTTTAGATTCGAGTGAAGTCCCCTTATGTTGTTTTATTTTATCAATATTTCTATTTTAATAGTCAATAAATTTTTCGGATAAAATTTAGTCTACATCATTCCTCTATTTGTTTGTGAAGTTTTATTACAATCGGTGTTAGCCATTCCGAACATTAACTCGGACAGACTGACAAACGAAAATTTTCATTTTAATGTCTCAATATCATTTAAATATTTTATACAAAGATATAAACTAACAAAATCAACAATAATTATGAAGAAAACTCTCAGAACGCGTCGTAGCTCACAAATTGGCGAAACCGGACTGAATTTATTTTTGTAATTTATGGCATTTTGTTATCATTGGTTCCAATAACAAGTTGGACTGAAGTTATAGAACATACGAAAAAATAAATCGCAACGTATTTTTTTCTACAATCTTTACCGGCAGGTGTGAGTATAGATTGCGATAGTGTGCGAACGAGAGGTGAATAGAGGCGACGCCATTTTCAATCCTATCCTTTAAACGCACGGGTTATAACTATAGTACGTGAGGGTAATATGGTCACATTATTATAACTCAAAAACTACCTGCCTTCTTTACAAAGAAGGCTCTATGATATGATAGCTCTTTATCAGTTAATCAAATAATAAAGGGTCAAAAGAGCGCTACTTCATCGACACCATTTTGACAGTTGAGATTATTGCAAATATTTTAGTTTAGTAATTGTAAATAGTTTAGTTTTTTTGAGTTGATTTCTAAAAGTCCCTAATTATTGCCAAAGCTTGTTTCCTTTTTTTTTTCTTAATATATTAGTTATAGTATACGACTTAGTGTTTTTGTCTCTGTCCTCTTCCTAATTTTGGTTTTATAGGGTGGCAAAGCTTAAGGTGACCATATTACCCTCACCTACCTTATTATATTAAATATAGAAAGCGTGAGAACTATGTTAAATATACCATAGTAAGTATGCGTAACAGAATCTATTATACCTCATAACGTACCGTAGATGTCGTAAGGTCGACAGAGGGAAACTGAATCAGGAAATGGGCAGCAACATCTTCAAATAGGGCTTCATATGGTGCAGTGAATACTTTTAGTGTGAATGCTATGAGGCAATCTATGTGAGAGGTCTACGTTCACCAGTGGACTTTGAGGCTGTACCGGTAACAGTTAACGCGACAAAATCAGTTTTATCAACTTATATAACTCACGAGTTATCGTTATATTAACTACCATACCTTGTAGGTCTCTAGCGGAGGCACGAGGTCTAAGTTTTTTATCGTCCTCTCATGCTGAACTCCGGCCACTTTGAGTGGTCGTTCCGTTAAAGGGTTTAACATTGTCGGTGCCTCCCCTGCAATAAAAAAGTATTTATTTATTTAATAGTATACGTACACACATACTTTGATAGGAAAATGGTAAAAAGAACACATGTACAGGAGGAACTGCTTATTTCATTTTGAGTTTTATTCCAGCAGGCCTGTTGAAGGATAGTTGAAAGAAATAGAGGTAGCCTATGTCTGTATTTTTTTTTAATTTATTTTGGCAACAAACAGTCGTATACAAAAGAAAATGAAATACAAACAACTTATCTCTTAAAAATTGACCTACAGTGCCGAAAATTTAACATTATATACATATATATATGTATTTAATATATATGTATTTAATACATTATATACATATATTTTGCTATGGGGAAATGCGGCTGATTTAGAAACTATTTTTTTTTGCAGAAGAGGGCTATAAGAGCTATTTACAAACTTAAACCGAGAGAGTCTTAGAGAAAAATTTAAAGAAATAAATATATTTACTTTGGCCTTTTAGTATATCTACGAAAATTTTATGTATGTTCACAAAAACAAAGATAGTATTAGTAAAAAAGTGATATACATTCTGTAAACACTAGGAACAAACAAACTAGTGATACCGGGCTCTCGACTCCACAGAGTCAGTAATTCATTCTTGGGGTAATGTATACGCTATTACAACAATGTCCCAGAAAATATACAAGATATCTCTATTACCAAGTTTAAATATTTAATTTAACAAAAGCTGTATAAAAAGTGTTATTATAATATAAATAAATACATGGTTGATAATAACCCCTGAGCATGAGGTGGTCGCTTCCAAGCTGTTTCTAAAATAAATTTTGTAAATTGTTTGTAATCATTTATAATGTAAAATTTATTTAAAAAAAAGTCCCGCTGGGTTTCTTGCTGGTTCTTCCCAGCACAGAGGATTTTCTTCGAACCAGTGGTAAAGTAAAAAATGACTTTCAATAAGAATTACACATGTAATGTATATTGAATAAAAATTGTTCTATTCTATTCTATTCTAAGTACTGTCAAGGTAGACCAGACCACTCGTTACGTGGTACTCGTCGCTATTAGAAATCGTATTTCTCATCAGTCATTTTAAATGGATGGATGGGCGAGTAAAAGATGCAGCAAGTCGATGGATACAGGTGGCTCGACCCACGTGCCTCGGAAAGCACGTAAAGTCGTTGATTCTGCATCACACATGCACACTGTTAACCCTCCCAAGTAATACATTCCAACTGACGGATTCTTGGACTGTGATATTTGATCTAATGTCATGGAAATTTGGATAGAATGAAGAAAATCAATACTATCAGATATAGTATAAAGGAATAACACCGCTAGATGGAGTGACGACCTGGTAAGAGATGCAGAAAGTCGATGGATGTAGATGGCTCGGGAGCGTGCTTTGTAGCATTCGATGGGGAAGGCCTATGTTCAACAGTGGACTTGTGAAGGGCTGTAATGATGGTGACGATGATATACTACAATGTGATTATCATACTAAAGTTAGCGAATAGGCCTGCTGACGGTAAGTGGCTACTACATCCCATGGATATGCAGTCAACTTCAAACAAAGAACACAACACAGTGGTAGAGCCACGCGGCAGCTTTTGCTGTCGCACGGTTGGGCCGGGTCGAACCGGGGTAGTACCACGACCTCACAGAAAACCTGCGTGAAGTAGAGGTTTACCTCAGTGCAGGTGGCCCTTTTTACTGGAAATGAGGCATTCCATCTTTGTAACAGAGGATAGATGTAGATGTCTATGGGCCGCAGCAACCACTTACCATCAGGTGGACTGTGTGCTCGATTGTCACCCTTATCCTATAAAAAAAAACAACATATTGTACAGGCTATAATGAGGGTTGAGCCTTCCGCTCACCAGTTGTCGCTAGTTAGGACTGAGGTGAAGCAATTTGTCACACAGCGTCACATGATTGAAATGATGCTTCACAAAAAAGAAGTTTTTCGGTTATATACACCATGCTGGTATTCTGTGAGAACGAGGTCCTACTACGGTAGAGCTGACGTATTTGTGCTACAACATGGCTCTATTGTCATTAATCTACTTCCCCGCTATAAAATCTGTCAAATATTTCACCACATTCCAAAGTGGCGCTGCCCTGGTGATAGAAACCGGAAGTCATTATTATACTGGCGTGGACTCAATTGTACATTGCGTAAGAGACTCGAGCTGACCTGGTACAGGCGGAGAGATGGGGTAGGTGCTCATGTTGTGGTACAGCTGCAGGAACATGAAAGATGGTGCCATGCCACCTCCCGAAGAACGCTGGCAGTTCGCCTCCCTGTTAGTGCAAATATTTAATACATGAATAAAAAAGTAAAGTGTTTAAATATCACTTGTTCATCACACTAATTCATTTGTCACGCGTAAAAATAATTTTGTATATTTAAACAGATCCTAAAAAAAAAAAAAATTGAAATGTATTGTGTTTGATGAGTTTTTGGACGATGTCTAATTAATTTACTTATTACTATTTTTCTACCTACTTCAAAAAGGAGCCGGTACTAATTCCACTGTATGTTTTTTTTACGTCATAACTTTTTACTGGGTGAACCGATTTCGATGATTCTTTTTTCATTTGAAAGCTGGTGTTTCACATAATTTGATCAAGATTCTGACCAATAGTTTTCGAGTTATTCTTAATAATTTATGTTGAAGTCGGTTGTAAACAATTTTTAATTATAAATTATTGTAAGACACTTGTAGTACACAGGAAAAATAGAGAAATAAAAGTTGGCAGGTTTTAAAAAATAACTAAAATATGTAGATGTATTGAGATTGAGCATTCTTGAATTTAAAGGATAAAAAAGGATTAAGTATTGTCTGAATTGTATACGAAGAATTAAAGAAACTGGCGCTAAACTGTGGGATATTTTTTCTTTTAGAATAAAGTGACAAACGAGTTAAAATTAATGGAAAGTAGACGCTGTGAGCTATACACGTTTACATCTATCTATCCATGATTAAGAAACACAATGCTGATGTGTTGTCACCCCTGAAGGCTACATTGGAATGCCTGGTTACTAGTGATTACAAGGGCCTTCGGTTTTCTATACTCACCGTACCCAACACAGCAGTGTTAAGTTGTTATTTCGCGCTGGTATTTAGTGAGAGCGTGGGTCTTCCCCGGTCGAGCCGACTCATTCGTGCTACAACTACAATATAGCTGCAGCGTTACATTATCACATATAAACATCTTGAGAAACTTAGAAGAACAAGGTTTACTTTAGACTTTTAGAAGAAGATAAGAAGGAGCGGCTATTAACATTGATTTATTTGTAATATTATTTTTAATTGTTTGAATAAAATCAGATGTTAATGAACGTGATTATAATACTGCGGATACGTGGTGCATGCGTGTGTGCGTGCGTGCGTGTGTACGTGTGCGTGTGGTTTTTTGTGTGTGCGTGTGAGTGTACAGGTGTGTGCGTAGAGTGTACAGGTGTGTGCGTAGAGTGTACAGGTGTGTACGTAGAGTGTACAGGTGTGTGCGTAGAATGTACAGGTGTGTACGTAGAGTGTACAGGTGTGTGCGTAGAGTATACAGGCGTGTGCGTGTGCCAGGGTACCGACCGGTGCCTGCGCGTGGGGCTCATGACGGAGATGGTGTTGGAGCGCTTGGAGCGCGCCAGCGGCGGCAGCTCGTCGCGCTCCAGCTCCGCGCCAGCAGCAGCACCGGCAGCACCAGCAGCAGCAGCTCCGGCAGCACCAGCAGCAGCAGCTCCGGCAGCACCAGCAGCAGTAACAGCAGCAGCACCGGCCCCAGCGGCCCGCGGAGCCGCCGGCGGCTTGCGGCCGCGGCCCTCGCTCACCGTGCTGTCGCTCGCCGTCTGATCACACAACAGTACACGCTCACCTTACACTATACACCACTATTTAATACCTACATTATACGTTATTAAAACTAGCGATCTTTCTTGGCTTAAATTGAGTAATGATTAGATTTAAGATGTTATCAATTTATTGAACTGTTAAAAAAACATTAATTTTTTGGATAAAATATAGCTTGGATTCCATCCACATTGCTCCTTCTCTGTTTGTTAAGTTTCATTACAATCAAATCAGTCAAACCGAACATGAGCTCGGACAGACAGGCAAATAACCCCCTGAGATTAATAGAAGCCAGTTTTTTCAATATTACAGACAGACACATCAATTTTACTTATATACGTATACGTATGTATAGATAATATATATTATCTTCTCTTTACTGTGATGTACATGACACTTGTATTAAGTTGAAAAATAATTGAATTGAAGACCTGGTATCAGACAAACGTTTCATTATCGACACCCTCCTATATTATATTATATGACAACCCTGTTAAGATACGGATCACAAATAAACACAATTCACTTGATATTAGATAGTTATGCAGTCTGGAAATAGCCTAATACCTGTTGATCCCAAATTGTCCTGACTAAGCTTTTGATATTAGATTACTCGTAAATATGATGATTGCAAGTGGCCATAATTTTACAATAGCATGTTGACCACGAATTGAGCCGTTTATACTTTTGATATTGGATTACTGAAAACATGTTAATGTAACGTTAGAGAAACAGAAGACACTGTCTCCAATGTATAATTGTTATGGCTGGTCAAACCAAAGCGTCATACTTTCAATCAACAGATTTGTTTTGACCATTCTACAAAAGCCTTTGCATTTAGAATAAGATTCATTATAATTCTAATCGTAGTAATGTAATCACTTAGTTAAGGAAGTCAGTATTGCACTGAAATAGTTTTAATACATTATTGTAAGGTAATAGTAATAAATGTCATCGATACATATTTATTTGTTTTAAAAAAAAGCTTCAGCAGCGCTCCCGAAACTTAACCAGATAGATACTGCATAGAAACACATCAATTAGAAATCAAAACAAAGCGTTGTCACAATTTTAAAAACTACGATAGAATTTCTTGTGACCAGTAAAAACGGTATTAGGTTCTTGCAAATCCTTTTTCTCCATCCAATCCATTCATTCGAGGCACAACTCGATTCTATCACGCATATCCACGTAACTTACATTTGATTATTAATTTACGTTTTATACACAAATACAGGGTTATTTTTTAAAAGAGTAGGCAAATTTTAAACTTAAATTCAAATATATAAATATTGATATATCGTTATTGCAGTTTTGGTAAATACGAGTAAATAAGGCTTCTACATTTATTTCAAATGATCCCAAATTGATGTGATTAATGGGCAACAAAGTTTTTGCCTGTCGATCAACTCTTACGAATGTGTGCGTGCATAGTAAAATCAGTAAAATAATCCATTACCACGCATTTAAATGATAAAAACAACAGCATATTTCAGTTTTTTTAAATAAATTTTTTCACCATTTGCCTATATTACTTACATATAATATATGTACAGGTATACAGGGATATATATATATACTACCCCATATCGTCTTATGACAAATGAGCACACAGATCACATGTTGGTTTAGTGACAAAACAGCAACTTATGAAATTTGAACCCAGTAGGTGGCGCTGCGGTCAAGATTTTAATAAATTTTGTATTTACATTATAAAGTATTGAGTAAAATTCCTCGCGCTGCCTACCGGAAAGTTCGGAACAACGCCAGTTTTTGGAAATATAAAGAAGCCAGTACGTACCTTATGCAAGTGAACGTGCGAGTCGGCAGGAACCGTGTCGGTTTCGCCTGCAAGATAACGCTATATTATACACCAGCACCAGGTATTGAAAACCGGTTCCAAAATCACGGTTGTATTTTTTTTATTTTTACACGCGTAGAGCCACGCTGCAGCTTTATTATGGTTGCAGCACGAATGGGTTCTCCACCGTGGTAGGAGAACGCTCTCACAGAATAATAGCCAAGTATAAAATTTGTATTTATTATTTTAATTGGTTGTACATTTCGGTTCAAAGAAGTCCCACTTTTCGGTATGGTCCCGGTTCTGGTTCCAGTTAAGATTTGGTTTTGGTATCAAACCGCTAGCTACTGGTTTCGGTTCTGGTATCGAACTGAATCGAACCGGTGATTTTTTACTGGTATTATTAAAACCTTTTTAATTCCCTCTATCACTTATTATTATAGATAAATAGACAACGTGTATCCCAAAAGGAAAGACAGATCTCTAAGACGCCCACTACACAGTAGGTTTTGCTGTCAGTTTTACAACAATTACGGTTGTGATTGACGAATAACCTACGGTGTAATGCGTTGATTGACGATTGAATGAAATTGATTGACAAATATATATTATTTTGATACATATTATTTTGATTTTTACGTCAATCAACTATCAGTCACGAATTTTGATTGAACGTGTAATGGCATTTCGTCAATCACGCGTCAGTCAACGCTCAGACAGCAATGGAGGCGGACGCAGAATATATTGAAGAGGCGGCTACCAAGCGCTCGCTCAGCCCGTTGCCACTCCCGCCAAACGTGCTTCAGCCAGAAAAAGATTTTATTTTAAATTTTGAGGCTCTCCCCGAGTTCACTAAAAACCAGTAGGGTGGATGAATAGCAGCCACACCCCTAATTCCAGCCTTACCGCCTTTTTACTTCGTAAATAAGATTTCTAGTAGTCTTAACTACAAATATTGTTGGCTAAAAAATTCTTTGTAACTAGAGGAAAGTATATTGCCCAGCCGAGTTGAATCCGTCGATTGACTTACCTAGTCGGACTATTTGTCACAGGTAAACATATTCGTCAACAAATTCGAGCTTAGTGCTCCCAACAACTACCGGCATAGGTGTGACATGGACGTTAAACATGATTTTTGTTTTGTCCATGTTCATCTTAAGACCTATTCGTTGGGAGACACTATTGAGGTCATTGAGCTTAGTGCCTAAGCACATACCGTCGGCAAATCGAAGGTGAGTGATGTACTCGCCATTGATGTTAATATCGCATCTTTTCCAGTCCAGCAGCTTGAAAACGTCTTCCAATGCAGCGGTGAAGAGTTTCGGGGATATAACGTCACTCTGTCTTACACCTCTCTGCAATTGGATAGTTTCGTACTCTGATTCTCTACTCAGATAGCCATCGTAGCTCTATTGTACAAACACTTCAGTACTTCGATATACCGACAGTCAACTTGGCACCGCTGAAGGGACTGCAGCACCGCCCGAATTTCGACGAAATCGAAGGCTTTCTCGTAGTCCACATACGCAAGGCAAAGTGGCAGATTATACTCCTCTGTCTTCTGTACAATTTGCCGAATTTTGCCAGTTCGGTTTCATTACGTTTCAATAGTGAACCGCAGATGAGTACACGATTCATTAGGTTTCTTTCAGTGAGCTCGTGTGGTTTCCAAATAAAGGGCTATTTTGTATAGCCAAACTTTTTGAAATGGGTCAAAACTGTTTTGTGGTCAATCCTCAATTCCTCGGCTATGTCGCAATTACTAATATGCCGCTCTTGCTCTACTTTGTCAAAAATTGCATCGACTTTATCCGTATGAGGGCGACCAGAGCGAGCTGCATCTTTGACATCAAAATTCCCAGACTGCAAACGCTTGAACCAACTGTTTGCTACTATTACTGACAATCCATTAGGTCCATAAACGTCAAAAATTTTCTTTGCGGCTTGAGTCACATTATTCCCTTTTTTGTAATACTTCAGAATGTATCGAATTTCTTCGTTAGATTCACTCATTTTGGCGGACAGAAGAACAACTGAAAAATGGCGGGAGTGTTTTTTATTTTTTAGTTTTCTTAATGTCCTATATGTATTGGTATTAAAACCAGCCAGATAGAAACAGTACAACCACAGAGATTTTTCTGCAATTTTATACAAACAAAATACGAAGAAACTCTTTCCCCGACCTATAAGATTGGATATCGGATTTTGTAATAGTGTTCTGTAAAGTAGCAATTGTTTGGGGAAGCCAGAATGCTGTACGAAATGGTCCAAATCGGACTCAACAAAAATGTAAATACAGTGGGGGTGGATTTATAATAATATAAGTTTTATAAAACCTATTTAAAGAAGAAATAAAAAGGGCTGATTATGAATAATTATGATCAATAGAAACTCATAATCGTTCACTTGCCTGGATCAGAGTTGAACGTCATGAGGTGGGGATGCGAAGTCGCGTGCGCGTTCACGTTTGTGTTTGCGTGTGCGTTCGCGTTAACGTTTGGTTTGGAGTGTGTCTGTGCGTTTGCTTGCACATTAGCTGGCACGTGTTTTTGCGTGTGTATTTGAGTGTGTGTTTGCGTGTGTGTTTGCGTGTGTGCCTGTGGATGGGGTTGTGTGAGCGGCGAGGTGCCGGAGATTTCCTCAGGGATCGCTTCGCAAGACACTCGCATGTCGCTCTTCTTTGCCGCTTTCTTAGTTGCGTGTAACGTCATCGCCGCCGTGCTGTAAAATAGTTATAAAATCCATTTTTCAACTGTGTTTTTCAATATAAATAACGGTTTTAGAATGAAATAGAATACAGTAGAACAATTTTTTGTTCAATATAAATTACCGCCCTTTACCGTTAAAGCCTATTAAAGTCCACTGCTGAACATAGGCCTCACTCATAGATTGGCTCATAGGCAGGATATTTGCCATAGTTGCCACGCTTGGCAAGCGCTGATTTGTTCCCGTCTGTCGCCTCTTGCGACACCCACAGGACGATATATGGGGTAACGGATATCCTTATACCCCCACTACACGGTATTCAATATAGATTAAAAATACAATTATACCGGGTGTTTGTAAAATGCTCCCGAAAACGAAGACAGATGATAGTAGGTACTACACCTTAGAACATGGGTCACAAATAAATTTTATCCGGAGGAAAAAAAATCATCATTTCACAACGTTTTATTAACTTTATTCATGCTCCATCACGTTAGTACAGCTAAATGAAACGATAATTTCATAAAAAAAAATCATGAAAATACTTAAACAAAAAACTTACAGTGAAACTTAAAAAAACATTAGCTGACAATAGGGTCAATATCCTTGCGGGCGCCGAACTCTTATGGGTCCCGTTACGTAAAAACCCTGGCCTTGAACCTGGGCACTGAGCGATTTATCGATCAAATTCAAATTGGTGGTTCGAAGTTTCATTTTTTAGTTTCATTTTTCATTTCTATTTTCTTATACAAAATCAAAGAAAAGATGAAATAGTGTTTATAATTGTGTGAGTACTGAGTACCCAATTAGGTACGCTTATTAATTTCAAAAATTTTTGTAGTAAAGAACTGCTTGTTGCGTCAGGGTACAATTGATTGTGTAACTGTATTAAAATGACAACCATAACTTTTAAATTCCATATGAAGACTAGTCGTAGGGATAAATTAAATAGACGTTGGCGATGTCTTAACATACATAACGCTTTAACGGTGTGTGGAAGGTTCCAGTGCTTCAAGGACTTTATATTGTGCGTATTTCTTTTAGCGGATTGATTAATAATTTTAGTTTTTGAGACAGTTCCGTGTTGACTGTCACAAGAGACTGTTCAATTGTTTTGTTTATTAAATTACTGTCGTTATTACTTGTTATTTATTACTTAATGATATTATTCTTGTTGTTACGTTTTAAGTTTCCTGTTTTGTTATTATAATGCCTAAAGCGTACGTTTATAGTGCTCTGAATACGGCAAGTGCCTTGGAGAAGCGCGGGAATGCTTCGCATGCATTGCGAATTTACCGAGAGAAATTCCCGACCGCGCGACATCCAGCTGACTCTCGTCTGATAACAGCAGCATTTCAGCGAGTTGTGGAAAATCGGCCCATTGCTCTGGTAGCGGCAGGAGGTGGAAGTCAAGTGGCTTTTCACTTAGAGGAGCGCATTTTAGATGTCGTTCGACGGAATCCGAACCTAGGTACACGAAGTATCGCTAAATTGTTAAGGCGTCGGGATGGAACAAGTGTGTCATATACTGTACAGTTCACAAAGTGTTAAAGTGTAACCGAATGCGTCCATACAAAGTGTACAAAGTGCAAGCTTTAGTTCCCGGCGATCACGACTGCCGGGGAGTTTACTGCCGTTGGGTATTAGACCACCAACAACGTGAGGATTTAGAGCGGCAATCTGTTACATACCTAATTTTTTTAAGTAACTTAGTACTGAACTGATCTGATTAAGTACACAACTGAATACATCAGAATAATAAACAGACCTACACGATGAATAAAAACGCATAACTCTAACCTTGTTTACATTTCATTTAAGTTCTTTTTTCATTAGCGGGGAATCGAACCAGTTTGGTATTTGGGTTAACCTGTAAATTCGAATTAAAGTGGCTACGTTGAGACGAGCACAGTGGCAAAATAGTAGGTTAAGTAGATAAATTAGGTATTTAGACAAGTGTTGTAAATTATTAGGTATTGTGGTATGGCCCGCTAGCTGCGCGCCGCGCGATTCAGCGTTCGCGCGTACAGTGACCCCTAGTCAGCTGATTGTAATTTAGTAATTCCACTGCTGGTTTTATGTTTAAGTATTTTCATGATTTTTTAAATGAAATTATCGTTTCATTTAGATGTACTAACATAATAGAGAATGAATAAAGATAATAAAACGTTGTGAAAAGATGATTTTTATTTCATCAGGATCGATTTTATATTACTTCCATCATCAAAGGTATAGTTGGTACTGTCGTGTATTCGTTTTCGGGAGCGTTTCAAAAATACCCATAATTGAATTGAAAGTCTTTTTTACTATGACCACTGCACTGGTTCGGAAAAAATCTCTGTCTTGGGAAGAACTTGCAAGAAACCCAGCGGAACATTTTTTCCAAAGTAAAAATACACAATAAGAAATATAGCTTGTATAATGACTTACAAAACACATATAAGAAACAAATTGAAAGTGATCACATTATTCCATGTTATCAACCGTGTACATTACTATAGTAATATTATTTTGTCCCTGCAGTTGGGTTCATAAATCATAGCTCGGCCTTAGCCCGGCTAGGGCGGTGAGCATGTTGCGTGGGCGCAACGCCATTATCGATAACGATGATGACTCTGATGCTTCTGATGTGGAAATTTAATGTAAATAGTTTTAGATTTAATTTTAGATATAGGTTATTATCTTTATATTTATATCTATTTTAAAATAACTTGTTACATTCCAAACATTTGTACTTATAGTTTTTTTTTTAATACATAGATACCTAATTAATAATTTATTTTAAATCATTATTATTCTTATTTTAGTAAATACGTTGTTTTATCAATTTTTTTTTCATTTTTATCACTAACCCACATAATGACAAAACTAAATACACTATCGATAACGCTTATCGACAAGAATAATGCGCATCACTATACTCGCCCCCTAAGGCCCGTGAGTGGTAGAGAGAGCGAAATGCTCCGATGATTTATGACCCAAACTGCACGGACAAAATAATTTTAGTATAGTTACTATACGTGGCATGACAAACATCAAGACTTAATCGTTAAGGGGCATATAAAAGAAAAACCACGATTAACTTGCGGTGTCTACATAGTTTTAAGAGCAACAGATGAATCTACTCACGTGGGCTCGCAGCGGGGCAACAGTATCATCTCGTCGGGGTCCACGGCCATCTCGTCTTCTTGCTCCCGCGCGGTTAGCTTCCACGAAGACGACATCTCGGGCGAAGAGTTGGACCGCCGCACCGGATGTCGCGATTTGCCCTGAGATTACCGTTGAAAACACACGTGCAATGTTAGGACCTGTTGCAAATAGTTCACAATTATCGTGACAATTGTTGGGCAGGTACAATGAGATGAGTGAGATGACTGAGACTGAGATGAATCCAAATGTACCACTGAATGATGATTGAATTAATGATTAATGATGATTGATTGAATGAACGAATGAATGAATAATGAATGATGAATACGACTCACGGGAAAGAGAAATGTTTAAAAATATATAAATTGGTAAGTATTCTAAATATATCTGTGTATATGCTTATATTTGTAAGTATTTGCTGGTATTTGTACGGCCTACAAATAATTGTTGCGGGTCGGATTTCGGTTCTTGTGCAATTTATGTATGGAAATCGTCTCAACGATACAGGAGAAAGTCCTACTGTGGTTTAACGTTTTTCTTTCTCTTAAAAAAGAAACGAGTTTTTGTATATTATATAAAAATGAACAAAACAATATATTGTATTTTTATACTAATCCTACCGTTGGCAAGAGTGTATAAAGATTACTTTTATTTTCTACGGACTTCAAACAGGAGGAGGTCCTCAATTCGACTGTATGTTTTTTTATGTGTGTTATCTCATAACTTTTTTCTGGATGAACCGATATCGATGATTCTTGTTTTAATTGATAGTTGTTGCTTCACATGTGGTCCCATATAAATCTGACCAATAGTTTTTGAGTTATTCTAAATTATTTATATTGAAGTCATTGTACAGCATTCTTAATTTTAAATTATCAAACTTACAATGTCAGTGTTAAGAATAATAGGAAAAAAGATTTAGAGCTAATATTCAGATTAAAATCTAAGATAAAATATTATTTATTTTAAAATCTTACACCCAAGGCCATGGCTGTTTTTCTCCCCTATACTACTGGTGGAACATATAATATTAAGGAAACAAAAGTGTATTAAGGGAATCGCGTAGTGTTAGTGTGGTGTGGTGGTGTGTGGTGATGTGTGGTGGGATGTGGTAGGGTGTGGTGGGGCGTACCTCTGGTACGACGAGCAGCAGGTCGTCATCGTCGGTGGTGCTGGACGAGCTCTGGCGCTGCGGCGACCCGGGTATGTTGATCGGCTGCGTGCTCATGCTGCGGGATAAGCACACATACGTTACTTACTATTTGGTTGCTCCGTTGGTCTAGTAGCCAAGGAGTTGGCGGTGTATCACCCCCGTGCCTCGAAAAGCACGTAAAACAATTGGGGTCTTGCGCCTGATGCCTCTCCGGTTGTATGAAATCTGTCAATTACTTTGTTTACAATATTTAGTTTATGTTTATTTTTACTAGATGTCGTTTTGTCCATAGCTTGTGTTATTTATATCGCGTTGTAAAGATTTGTTTCAAATAGTACATAAGGTTTCTCTACATAATATACGATGCTTATTGACTCCTACTGCTAATTGATAGTTGAGTTTCATTTCATGAACCCTATCTCCTAGTGGCTATTTTTTGGGATCTGTACATGGTCCTTCGATGTCGGATAGTGAGACATCAGTGGAGGTTGTGTCTGTATCCATAGCTGTGCCGACACGGTGGCCGATTGTCGTCGATAGTGCTCTGTGATCATTGTGCTAAGGTGATTGCGCTTGTGGTGGAGAAGTATAGTGTAAAAAAAGGTGCACGCGTTACCAGGCGACTTGTGAGTACGCAGAAGCAAATTATTGTAGTGAGTCAGTGTCTTCCGCTGTGCAACCACGCTGCGCTGTTAATGCGTGGTGTCTGAATTGGGAACAGTTGCCAGTGGACGGGATCTTCATCGACACGTGACTCAGTGTCTTCCGCTGTGCAACCACGCTGCGCTGTTAGTGCGTGGTGTCGGAATTGGGAGCAGTTGCCAGTGGACGGGATCTTCATCGACACGCGACGCATATGGATACATTTCGACGACAAGGTGATAAATGAAGTGTTTCGTGATTCTAGTACTTTATATTTAGTAAAAATTGTTGGTAATTTTCTAAGTTAATTCATGTGTGTCGACTTCGAAAATGTTGTAGACTAAGAATGTTATTCTAGTATTAGACTTATTATAATAGAATAATTCTCCAAAAGGTGATGTGACGGGGAACCTATACCCAATTTCATAGCGAGGTACAATTTGTTCAAATACATAGAAATTTTTGAATAAATATCTATTATAAGACTTAGAAAAATTTGCGTATTGATTTGAAGTTGTCAAATTTAAATTTTATTGTTTTTAAAATACTTTTTAAAATAAAAGAATAATGGATATGTCAGCGTATGAATGTCTACAAATAGAAACTAGTTCTTTAATTGAAAAGGCTTATGTCAATTTTAAGAAAACTTCAAAGGATCGTATTACAGTTTTTTATAAAGAAAGTAAATTAGAAAATTTAGAGGTTCAGTGGAATTCATTTTGTGAAACTCATCGTACAATAATATTAAAGGTATTAAAGGAAGATTTAACTAAGTCTGAATATTACAAAAAGAAAGTTTACGACAAAACTGAAGAATGTTATATAGATTATAAGTCAATATTAAAACAAAAATTGTGTGAATGCGCTGACAAAAATCCTAAATCTACTTCTTCCGACGATAAAGTATCATCGAAAGTTTCAAGTTTTTCAGGGGTTAGATTACCTAAAATTACTATACCTATTTTTAATGGGAATTATTCAGATTGGACTTCTTTTAAAGATTTATTTGTATGTTTAGTAGATAACTGTGAAACTCTTGATGACGTCCAGAAGTTACATTACCTTAAGAGTCATCTATCGGGAGAAGCTGAACAAATTGTACGTCACATTCCTATTACAGGTAAGAATTATTCAGTTTGCTGGACTCAACTAAAAAGTAGATATGATAATAAAAAATATCTTTCAAACCACATATTAAAACGGTTATTGAATCATAAAATTATTCAATTTGAATCTTCAAATGCGATCAAGGAACTATTAGACACTATAATAGAACGTTTAAACGGCTTGCAGAATTTAGGTATAGATATTAGCACTTGGGATATAATTATTATTTACGTAATGAGCCAGAAACTTGATCATGAGTCCAGAAAACAATGGGAAGCTAAGTCAAGTGAATTAACTTCTGAGTTGCCTAAGTTGTCTGATTTTAAAGATTTTTTGGAACATAGGTTTCGATCATTGGAATTTTTAGATACTAAACCTAAAACGAGGCAATGTAAGGCAACAGTGTGTTATGCCAATGATAGTACGTCTAATAACAATAATTTATGTTGTTCATTTTGTAAAGGCAATCACAAATTATGCAATTGCAAGTTATTTTCTAAGGAAACTATAGAATCGCGACGGGACTATGCTCAAGCCAGGAGGTTATGCTATAATTGTTTAGGAGATAATCATTCTGTTTTTAATTGTAGACACTCTTCACGATGTCAAATTTGTAAGAGGAAGCATCATTCGTTGCTTCATCCTGTAAATAATCCCACGAATCGCAAGGAGAATACGGATGCAGTTGGTATAAATGTTGCTGTTAATTCAACAACTGCCATTCATGAAAATCAGAAGGAGTCAGAGCCAGAGTCAGTAGTCACATGTTTTCTAAGTAATTATAGTCAAGTGTTGTTAGCAACGGCATTAGTGAAAGCTGAATCACTTAAAGGTGTTGAGATGACAATGCGATGTTTGTTGGATCAAGGGTCACAAGCTTCGTTTATTACGGAGTCAGCAGTTCAAGCACTTGGACTGCAGAAGGTTCCAACAAAACTCGTAGTTTCAGGAATAGGGGGTGAGGACAGTTCTTTGCTTAAGTCAAGGTTTGTGGTGTTTATTAGGTTGCGTTCACTCCACGATCCCACATTTTATGTAGAAGCAAAGGTACACGTCCTCAACAAACTTACAACACTTCAGCCCTTTAAGAAAGTTGTAGTTAAGATGTGGCCTGAAATAGGCAAACTTAAACTGGCAGATCCAAAATTTGGTGTGCCTAATAAAATTGATCTCTTACTTGGTGCAGAGTTATTTGCTCAGATTTTAGAAGATGGTGTAATCAAAGGTCCTTCTGGATTACCGGTAGCACAGAATACTAGACTGGGGTGGATCTTATCTGGTCAAATTAACTCAACATGTATGGATAGTTTTGAGTCAAATAAATGTAACACCATCTTAAACTTTCATTTGCAAGTTGATGAAAATGAATTATTGAAGAAGTTTTGGGAATTAGAAGCAGAACCAACTGCTAGTACCTGTAAAATAATTTTCACTGAAGAGGAGCAAAAATGTGAAACTATTTTTGCTAATACTACAACCCGAAATGATTCAGGTAGATATATTGTAAAGCTTCCTTTTCGTGATAAGGATCCGAAGTGCCAGTATGGCAATTCCAGACACATTGCTTTGCGACGACTTCACCTTTTAGAAAAAAGATTGGCAAGGAATTCAGATTTAAAAGAAAAATATTCTGCCGTTATTCGTGAATACATTGATCTTAACCATATGGAAATCGTACCAGAGGAAGAAAGGGACAATCCTTGTGCGGTTTATTTGCCTCACCATGCCATCATTCGTGAGGATAAGTCTACAACAAAGCTTAGAGTTGTTTTCGACGCTTCATGTCCTGGTACCAACGGGATTTCTCTTAATCACGATCTTATGGTTGGCCCTGTTCTTCAGCCCGAGTTACGACATTTAGTTATGCGTTGGCGCGTACGACCCATATGCTTAATAGCAGACATAGTTAAAATGTACAGACAAATAGAGGTTTCCAAAAGTGACAAAGATTTTTAGCATATTTTATGGCATGATGAAGAAGGTGAGTTACGCCATTATAGGCTACTACGTGTTACTTTTGGAACTGCATCAGCACCTTATCTTGCTGTACGTACTCTTCAGCAGTTAGCTTATGATGAGGGTAAAGATATGATTTCAGCAGCTGAAAGAGTACTCCAAGACTTCTATATGGATGACCTGATGAGTGGTTGTGAAACAGTTGAAGAAGGTGTACAAGTGTACAAAGACCTTAATAAAATGATGCAAAAGGGAGGTTTTCAACTTCAAAAATGGGGAAGTAATAGTAGAGAATTATTAGAAAAAACTGGAGAAGTGGTTAAAAGTCAAAGTGGAAACATAGAACTAAATGTTGGAAAAGAAAATGAAAGTTTCACGAAGGTTTTAGGATTATATTGGAATAATGTAACTGACAATTTTGAGTATCGTGTTCAGTTACCACAAATAACAACTCCTGTTACAAAGAGAAAGGTTGTTTCAGATATTTCTAGGTTATTCGATCCATTAGGATGGATAGCACCAGTAGTAATTACTGCCAAAATCTTCATTCAGAAGATTTGGATGTCAGGTATTGAGTGGGATCAAGAATTACCTTCTAATTTGTTACAGGAGTGGCTTTATTTTAGGAGTAAACTTTCATTCATTACAGGCTTTAGTATTCCTAGATGGATATTCACCAATACGAAAGAACTTTTAGAACTACATGGGTTTTGCGATGCATCTAACCAAGCATACGCCGGAGTGGTATTCGCTCGAGTTGTAAAAGAAAACGGCGAAGTTCATGTAAGTTTGATAGCATCAAAAACTAAAGTGTCGCCAGTCAAACAAGTCTCCATTCCACGTTTAGAATTGTGTGGAGCTGTTTTGCTTTCTAAGCTGTTATATGAAGTAGCAAAGACTCTCTGCTTACCACTCAATAGAGTACGAGCTTGGACGGACTCAACAGTGGTGCTTGCTTGGTTGAGCAGTCATCCGAGCAGATGGAAGCCTTTTGTGGGTAATAGAGTATCTGAGATTGTCACACATTTCGGTCGTAATCAGTGGTCTCATGTGAAATCTCAAGATAACCCCGCTGATTGTGCTTCTAGGAGTGTGAGTCCGGAAGTTTTAGAAACTTTATATTTATGGAAACAAGGACCTGATTGGCTGCATCAGAAAATATTAAAACAGAACTCTGTTTGCAATAAAAATGTCCAGGAATGGCATACTAATTTAGAACAAAGATCGAAATTATGCAGCGTTGAAGTATTACATTTGGAAGAGGATTATATTATTAATCGATTTTCATCCTTACGGAAACTTATACGAGTGGTAGCTTGGTGTAGAAGATTTTACCTTTATCGGAATACTATAAAACCTCGTTGGTTGACATCAAAGGAGTTGCAAGAAGCTTTAAATATTTGTATTAAAAAATGTCAAAAACAATATTTTAATGATCGTATTACCGATAAGAAGGGAAAGTTTTCTTCCCTTAATCCTTATAAGGATGACAATGGACTTTGGCGAGTTAGCGGTAGACTGCAATTGGCTCAAATTGAAATAGAACGAAAGCATCCTATTTTAATTCCCCGTGCTTCTAACTTGGCTACACTAATAGTTGCAAATGCACATGAGAAAACCTTACATGGGGGCCCACAATTAATGATTAACTTCATTCGGTCAAGATACTGGATTATTAATTTAAAAAACTTAGTAAAATCTTATATACACAAATGTATTACTTGCTTGCGCTATACATCTAGAGCTAATAATCCAATCATGGGCCAGTTACCTGCTGCCAGAGTGAGAGCAAGTAGACCATTTAGTCATAGCGGAGTAGATTACGCTGGTCCAGTTGCAATAAAAATAGGAAAAGGCAGAGGATATCGGTCTACAAAGGGATATATATGTCTCTTTATTTGCATGGCAACTAGAGCTGTGCACCTCGAATTAGTAAGTGATCTTATTTCTGAAGCTTTCATTGCAGCGTTTAAACGGTTTGTCTCCAGACGTGGACATTGTTCCGATTTATGGAGTGACAACGCTACTACATTCGTAGGTGCGGATCGAATATTACAAGTCCTCCTAACAGAAGAAAGGTCCAGTGTGGCTGTTGATATTGCTGATTGGCTCGCTAATAATGGAACTTACTGGCACAGAATTCCACCCTATAGTCCTAATTTTGGAGGTCTATGGGAAGCAGGTATTAAGTCTACAAAAAGCCACCTCAAAAGAGTGATAGGCAACTCTTTGTTGACATTTGAAGAATTTAGTACAGTGTTGTCTCAAATCGAAGCTTGTCTGAACTCGAGGCCAATATCAAGAATAAATAATAACATGGATGATCCATTACCTCTCACACCGGGACATTTCTTGATTGGAGAACCATTGGTTCTCGTTCCAGATGAAAATTATTTAACTTCTAATATAAATTCGCTTAAACGTTGGCAGATCACCCAACGTATGGTGCAAACTTTTTGGAAGCGATGGTCTCGTGAATATCTCACACAATTTTTACAACGCCATAAGTGGAAAGGGCATACTCCTGACCCGAAAATCGGAGATGTTGTACTGGTGAAGGAGGACGATCTTCCTCCGGCTAGATGGCTCTATGGGATAATTATAGCAAAACATCCTGGTTTGGATGGAGTTACCCGTGTGGTGTCTTTACGATGCAAAGGTGTTACTATTAAAAGACCAGTATCAAAAATTTGTGATTTGCCTATTACTGAATGAATATAAGTATTCTTAAGATGTTTGTCTGTTATTATTTACTGAATGCAATGCATTATTCTAAGTAATTTTTTGTGTTATATTGGAATAAAATATTCAAGGATTGTAAATTTTAGTACTTATGTTTTTATTGTTATGAAATATGTACTTTAACATACTATTAACAGCTGTATGTTATAACTTTTATTGATTCTTTTATTCATAGTACATATGTGTCGTGTGGTTATGTATAGTTTATGGACAATCTGTCCATGGCGGGCGGGATGTATGAAATCTGTCAATTACTTTGTTTACAATATTTAGTTTATGTTTATTTTTACTAGATGTCGTTTTGTCCATAGCTTGTGTTATTTATATCGCGTTGTAAAGATTTGTTTCAAATAGTACATAAGGTTTCTCTACATAATATACGATGCTTATTGACTCCTACTGCTAATTGATAGTTGAGTTTCATTTCATGAACCCTATCTCCTAGTGGCTATTTTTTGGGATCTGTACACCGGTTGTGTAGGTTTACCGTCCCATTGGACAATGAGAGTGAGGGAATAGAGAGTGCTCCTGAGCGCATACAATAATCACACTTTAATCCTGTTCTGCGCTAATGGGTAGTTTTCGTTGAAGACTGGCCGCCGTGACCAAAACCCGGTCTTGAGCACATTATTATACTAAGTGCTAGCATACTTTTTCTGCCCAGGAGTCTGTCTGGGAAGGAACTATCCTCTTACATACGTCTGCCGCCATGCATTAGTGCGAGCACAGCTGTGTTTCGCTCTGAAGAGTATAGAGGGCCAGTATAATTACTAGCTGTCAGGTATTCCATCTTAGTCCTCAGGGGTGACAACAACTTCGTTTGTTTGGTTGCAGGTGTCCTAGGACTACAGCAGTCACCGTCAGATGGACTGTAAATTCGTTTATTACTTTAATTTTATAAACAAAAATTTATGCGACTACGACGACTTACTTTGAATTTTAAAAATTGATTAGGCAAAGTAGGTATGTATACAAAACATATATATCCTGCTGCTATCGTAACAAATTTAACAAAGTCAAACCTTGTTCACTCAGAACAGTTTGGCAGTGCGATAAGAAATTCTTTGATCGATTTCTCAAAATGTTGTGATAAATGTGTGAATAATATTTGTTATAATGTTTTAAGTTAATGATCCATAAGTTTATAAAGGATTAACTATATGTTTATTTGATCTGTACTTTGTAATATTTTTCTTCGTTTGTAATAATGGTAATGTATTTAGGGAACTTGACTACTGAATATGGCTCAAATTGTTTTGGCTCTCTTCGATTGAGTTGTTACCGTCATTGACTGTCTGCTGGCTTAATCTGCCGTCAAAATCTCCCAAAAACAACGCAATATCGCAACAACATATTCTGAAGTAGATTTTAAACAAATTATTATGAAGTACATATTTTTTTTACATAACAACTGGCAAAAGTACGAGAAGAAAAAAAACGACGGTAAAATTGTGTTCTTTGGAAACTGTGTTAAGTACAATTTTCAAAATATTTGATTTGAATGAAATCTATGTGAACGAATGCGCACGTATAGTGACTATACGTGCATACGCGTGCGTGCGTGTGTGTGCGTGCGTGTGTGTGCGTGTGTACGTGTGCGTGCGTGTGTGTGCGTACCGCTGCGGCTGCGGCTGGTGCGGCAGGATGCAGTGCGACGCGGCGTGCGGCGCCTTCTTCTCGCCCGCCACCACAGAGTCCGAACTGTAACAAACGCACGCGATTCATAAACAAACATCCTCAAATGTTTATAAAACAACCCTAGCAACCTAAAAATATTAAACTTTTAATGTAAAAATAGAACTAAAATAATATTAATTTTGAGTGTCAGTTTAGAGTGCGCTAAATACACAAGAGAACAACCTGGACTTGTGCAGATCACCAGCGGTCTCGTCACACCCACGCACCGAATCTTCGCCGACCTGGAATAAAATTTAGCCATGTCACATTCAACTATCAGCATACTAAAGTTTGGATCCGAGACTAAACTACCTTGCACATCGCTACAATGACTATCCTCTTAGCCCCTCCCAACCTCATCTTACATCAGGATTCATTTAAATTTTCAGAGCAACACCTTGTTTCAGTGCTACTCGCACTTTATGAAGTGTTTTTTAGAAAATTCTAAGGCTCTAATACTGTGATTTCAGTAGCGAGCCTTATAGATTTACTAGTTACTGGCTCGTTCTTCTACAGATATTCTCGTTGTGGTATCTATCATGCAGAAAAACTCTCCGAAATTCTTCAGAATTACATAACATCATCATATATCAGCACATATCTTTGATAAGACAACGCCATCTAATTGGTTTCGTCGGTTAACCTTTTCGTCGAGCGAAGCAAGGTTTTCAAGGGAGATATATACTGCTGCAGATAGGGAGGCCCCCAATCGATTACAATAAATTGGGGATATTTGCAATAGTTCCCAAGCTGGTAGATGGGTTGGCAACTGCAGTTTTTATCCAGAACTTCTGGTTGTCAATCAGGTGGACTTCGGGGTGAAGTGGGTTCCGTTGTCCGACATCTTTAAAATCTCCTAGTGCACAGCCCTGACTTACACACATCTTAAATTTATTTGGTCCTTCGAGCTGGATTTAGCTGGTTGGACCTTAGTGTTATATTATTGCAGTAATAAATATATAATTTAAATTAGGAGTAATCGTAGACAGTTGTCATTTGATAGCTTGACTAGATATCATCAGCATTGCTGGGGCAATTAATTAGGAATGTTTAAATTAAAGACTTAAAGCGCTTTTAAATCATATATCGCTTTGAGCTTAAAGGTTAGAGCTAGAATGATGGTGATATATTTAAAAATAGTTTCTTTTGGTTTAAACAAGTGTTTTCAATGAAGCATTTCTGGACACAGGTATTTCCATAAATACGTATATATTTTTTGAAAAACTTGGCCATTCCGCACTGGACAGCAAATTCTTTAAGCGTAGAGTCGAAACCCTTGCAATGCTGTCCACATCAACAGTGGGATTAGGTCAGGCATTTTCCTGCTGTTATTGGTATCAGCTATCAACAAGCTATTTTAAAATAAACGAATGAACACAAATACATCAAAATATCAAAGTGCTTTTTAAGAATATACTTTCCTTTATATTTTAGATATTTTATTAATATGTTTCAGCAAATTATGAAATAAGTAGAACCTTTGTACGAACTCACTATATGACTGTTTTTGTATCTTGTTGTGTGTACATAAATAAGAAAAGACTTTTATGTAGAATTATACATAAAAGTCTTTTCTTATTTATGTAGAGCGGCAATTCAGAATAAAAACTGTGTCACAACTGTGGATCGCGCGGACGTCGGCAGGCGGGTTGATGGTACTATAGATATACTTTAATTTACGACAGTTACTGTTTTTAGGCAAATACGAAATAAAGTTATAAAGTTATCTGTAATAAACTTCAAATCCCTTTGACAAAGTGCGTACAAGTCTTTGCTATATATAATAAATGTGTGTATATCGGAACATACGGCATTAAGCAGGTGATTCACGTCATTTGCGACATCAGGCGGCGCCAGCAGCGCCAGCACGTCCTGCAGCGGCCACTCCTGCAGCTGCGACCAGCTCATCTGTGAGGTACGTTATTGTTTTAGAGAATTTAAATAAAAGACATGTTTCACGTAAGATAATCAAAAGTATATTGTCAGAGACGCGGGATAACATACAGTTCACACGCGGTGCGGGGAGTGCTGCGTGAGATGAATTTTACAAGCCAGTTGGTCCGTGTTCAATTTTACACACCCGTGGGACCATCCTATTGTCTACACTCATTTGATCACTTTACATCTGATAACGCAACGGATTGCTACATGAGATGCAATATACAACGAGATTGGCATCGGACATTCGGCTGCAATTATAACTAAAACTTTCCCGTGCAACAATAAGGGTATGCCTTTTTGAATAAGATTTCTGGATGATACCTTGTGCTCTCTGAAACAAAGATTTTCCCCACGGTAGTTCCTAACTGTGAACGATGGTGGTGATATTCATAGTTTAAATATCGGTTAGTATGGGTATTTTTCTATACATAGTATTACTGATGGTGTTATAAGGATTTCGAATGACTAAAAGCGTCCGAAACGTCGGGAATAAAAAAAAATTAAACGCGATAAAATCGGTAAATTTTGTTTTATTCTACGTGTATATAGAATAGAACAGAATATTTTTTTATTCCATATACATTACATGTGTAATTCTTATTGAAAGTCATTTTTTACTTTACCACTGGTTCGAAAAAAATATATAGTAGTGTATATTTTTAGTTATTATTATAGTATTCGAGTAAATACAAGAAATTATTAAGTTTCCTGAAGATTTCCATATAAAACTAAGAGAACCTTGGGATTCTAAAATGGGAAACTTTAGTAATGACATTTTTTTATGGAAAATAAATTTAACCGGGTACGATCACATTATACTAGCGCTAGCTACGACTCACTAAAATGATGACATTTTAACTGTAAGTGGTCATTTTTGTTTTACTAATTTTATTTTAACATTCTTAATATGGAATAAGATTTTACGCACAAATAAAGCGAAAACAAATACAGAAAACAAGAAAAATTTTGCAATATAAAATTTACTTTTGTGCACAAATAAAAATTAATGACAAATAAAAAAAATAAAAAAATGACGAAAATAAAATACTGAATTATTTTGAAATTACCATACAGCATTCTTTAATTTAAATAACTTTGTCTCTAGAAATTAACAATAAGAGACGAATAAAATACGAAGAAATAGATAAATTGTGTGTTTTCCATAATCTTTTTCTATTTTATACTGGTATTATATAGATAAAACTGTAAATGATTACCAAATCTAAATAATCGATATCAATTTCTCTTATGAATCGAATAGGTACCGATTTTTTGGTAGACATGACTAGGTCCCAAAAATTTTAAAGCTGTCAAAAGGTATTTCTTAGAGATGGTGGATTACAGGGTGGCATTTACAACTGGACGTAGTTACAAAAAGAAAACGATTCACAATCGGTTGAAAAACAAATTTTATGTCAAAATTTGATGTAAGGTAGACTGAGGCAAGTGTGACAAATGCAAATTATGCGGCATAAATACGTTTTTTTTGGTTAAATGCCATTTCTTCAACAACGCAGGAACTTTTATGCTATTGACTATACCGATAGTTAAGTACATATTTTCAACTCTTTTATCGATAGACGTCATTTTTTTTAAACTACTCAAATGTCGAAAGCCCGTGCAATTTTAAAGGCGAAGTTTTTAAATGTTTCGATACGTCATTAAGTTATTTTATACAAGATACAAGGTGATTGATAAAGAACAATATTGGTACTTATAGTGTAATATGTTTATGTGACCTGAAATCCAGTATTCCTTGAAATACGGATACAGTTACACTTACCTGAGGTAAGTGTAACTGTATCCGTATTTCATGTTATTAGGTGAGGTAAGTTACCTCACCTAATATCTAACATCGGGGTAAGTGTGACAGTGTCACGCTTACCCCGATCATCTTGTATCAGAATATCGTAACTAGTGATGGGACAGCATATTGTTTATAACTGACTTTCAAAAAAAGGAGAATGCTGTTTACCTGTGTGTTTGTATGTATTTACATTTAAGTATTTTAAGTTTTATAATTATACTTAAGAAGCTCCTTCAGAAACTCTTTAATACTACTACACGGAAGTCCTTCAGAAGCTCTTTAATTCCGTCCACCGTGGTGGCACTACACCGGAGGCGTGGAGCAGAAATGCGATGGTCTTGTTCTTCAAGAAAGGCGACAACGCTCTCTTGAAGAAGTACAGACCGATTTCCCTTCCGAGCCGCGTCTACGTGCTGTTTTCGGGAGTCATTACGAATCGTCTCGCGCGCAGACTTGACGACTTCCAGCCTCCCGAACAAGCCGGTTTCCGAAAAGGCTTTAGCACTATAGACCACATACATACCCTTCGGCAAATTGTAAAGAAGTCAGAGGAGTACAATTTGCCATTATGTCTGGCGTATGTGGACTATGAGAAAGCCTTTGATTCCGTCGAAATTTGGGCGGTGCTGCAGTCCCTTCAGCGATGCCAAGTTGACTGTCGGTATATCGAAGTATTGAAATGCTTGTACAGTAGGGCTACGATGGCTATCCGTGTACAGAAACAGAGTACGAAACCTATCCAATTGCAGAGAGGTGTAAGACAGGGTGACGTCATATCCCCGAAACTCTTCACCGCTGCATTGGAAGACGTTTTCAAGCTTCTGGACTGAAAAGGATACGGTATTAACATCAATGGCGAGTACATCACTCACCTTCGATTTGCCGACAATATAGTCCTTATGGCAGAATCGCTGAAGGAGCAGAATCGCAGAGCACTATTCTCAATGACCTCAATAGTGTTTCCCAACGGATAGGTCTTAGGATGAACATGGACAATTCAAAGATCATGTTTAATGTCCATGTCACACCTATGCCGGTAGTTGTTGGGAGCACTAAGCTCGAAGTTGTTGACGAGTATGTTTACCTGAGACAAATAGTCCGACTAGGTAAGTCCAACTTCGACCGAGAGGTCAATCGACGGATTCAACTCGGTTGGGCAGCGTTCGGGAAATTACGGCACACCTTCTCGTCAGGTATACCTCAAAACTTGAAAACGAGACTGTACAACCAGTGCGTGTTGCCAGTAGTGACATACGGAACTGAGACGTGATCCTTCACTGCTGGCCGGATGAGGAAGCTCAAGGTCGTTCAGCGAGCTATGGAGAGGGCTATGCTCGGAGTTTCTCTGCGTGATAAACTCATAAATGAGGATATCCGCAGTAGAACCAGAGTGACCGACATAGCCCAACGGATTAGTAAGCTGAAGTGGCAATGGGCCGGCCATATAGCTCGAAGAACCGACAACCGATGGGGAAAAAAGTTTCTCGAGTGGCAGCCTCGTACCGGCAGGCGAAGTGTAGGGCGTCCCCCCACTAGATGGAGTGACGACCTGGTAAGATATGCAGGAAGTCGATGGATGCAGGTGGCTCAGGACCGTGCTTTGTGGCATTCCTTGGGGGAGGCCTATGTTCAGCAGTGGACTTGTGAAGGACTGTAATGATGAATGATGATGATGAATTATACTTAATAAACGAGCCAGTGAAGGGAGTGAGATCTCAGAGTTACGTTAAACGAATCGGTGAAAACGAATATTATGTCTGCATGATTTTATATGTACGGTGATAACTTTTGAAAGACTTATCTGGTATCAATTAAATTTAAAATTTTCCTATATAATACAAATAGAAAACTGGTGGTTTTGCGATATGGAGGAGTGTGTGAAAAAGGGTGAAAAATATCATGAAGTATGCCTTTGGTTTAACTCAGCGAGAAGTCAGAGCTTTAGTTGGCCAATATGTTCGTTGCAATGAAATCGATACTCCCTTCAAAGATGGGATTCCGGGAGACGTGTGGTTAAGGACAAGGAACAAATTATTGATTAAAAAACCTCAAGCCGTCAAATCGCAAGAAGAAAAGCTGCCGACTAGTATTTCCCAACGAGTTCAACGATGTGCTTGAGACAGTCGTACAAAAGCAACAATTCAAATGTGATTAAATAATGGAATCTTGATGAAAAAAGTTTCTGTAGAGACCCAGGAAAGTTGAAAATAATTGGCCTAAAAGATTTTCAAGCCTCAAGAACCACTAGCTCACCAGGCCGCGATAATACAACTGTATTGTTCGCATGCAATGCATGAGGCCAGAAAGTTCCTCCGTTAATCATTTTTAAAGGAACGTATCTTTAGAATACATAGTTATCTGATGATAAATCGATTAATTCGGCATTTGCCGCTACGCCAAAGGGTTGGATGGCTTGAGTCTTCGAAAGTTACTTTTCAAATGTACTAAACCCGGAATTATGCAAATCAGGCAACCCACATTTTGTAATATATGACGGCCATTCAACACACCTTAACTTAAATGTTATTATAAAGGCTAACGAAAACAATATTACCCTTCTAAAACTAGCGCTTCATATTTCCCATATTTTGCAACTAAGCGGAATTATAGTTATTTTTCACTTATCATTGTTTTTATTACACTTTCAAAACATCCAGGGCAAGTGTGACATAAATCCATTTATAGGCACATCACTATATCGGTAAAAAACTGTCACACTTACCCCATGCGTAGAAAAATCCCTTGTAACACAAAAATAAACGTTCAAATAGATCATAAAATATATTGACATTAGTATCATCTCAACAATTTTCTTGAAAACTACAGATAATAATAAAGTAACTACAAAAAGAAGCGTACTGTCACACTTGCCTCATTGATGGGGTAAGTGTGACAGTCTTCCACCTTAATTAGTTTTAATTACCTCAAATTACAAAATGCTACTTATAGATCCTAAAATGCTGGATCCAACAAACAACCACTTAAAAATTGATGTTTTGAAACGAAATTATCTATGTTAAACCCTTACAGGGTAGAAGTATTTAAATGTTCATTTTAGTTTAAATTAATTTATGTCACACGGCTGGCTCTATTTGTATATTTTAATATTGAATAATTTCATCAAAAATATAGCAGATAAAAACATAAACAGTTTTAAACAAATTATTATGGTATATCAATAAAAATTTTAAATCAATATTGCAAAAGTATATTTTATTTGTGAGCTAAAATTTTTAGACTGGCAATAAAATGGGCAAAAAGGACGCCACCTGTTGCACTCTCTATCACACTTACGGCAGGCATCACGCACCACTATCGTGTTGATGAGTAAGGAAGAAAATTAAAAAATTAAAGTAAGGAATGAAAAACTCTTTTCTTTTTTTTTTAAATTATTCTACAGATAATTAATAGAATTAGGCGTTACTTTGCGGAAATCCATTATATTAAAGTTGATAAAAATTACCTCGCGTACATTCGCTCAATAAAATAAAATGATGTGTCTTACCTAGTTTGAAGAGCACCTCCCACCCTCTCTCAATTGCGTGCACTACATCATCTGAAAATGCAACGTGTAGAGGCGAAACACGTGTCGTATTGTCGCACGTGCAGCTCGGCCCAGGCGCCGCACCAGCACGGGCACGCGCCGTGTGTGTGTGCGTGTACGTGTGCGAGTACGTGTACGTGTGCGTGCGCACCTGGTTCTGCAGGCGCAGCAGCCAGGACACGTCCCCGGTGGGCGAGCGCACGTGCAGCTCGGCCCAGGC
Organism: Parnassius mnemosyne; assembly: GCA_963668995.1. NCBI lineage: Eukaryota > Metazoa > Arthropoda > Insecta > Lepidoptera > Papilionidae > Parnassius > Parnassius mnemosyne. The sequence continues at coordinate 4,342,403 of CAVLGL010000093.1, read as the reverse complement.
GCCGCACCAGCACAGGCACGCGCCGTGTGTGTGTGCGTGTACATGTGCGAGTACGTGTACGTGTGCGTGCGCACCTGGTTCTGCAGGCGCAGCAGCCAGGACACGTCCCCGGTGGGCGAGCGCACGTGCAGCTCGGCCCAGGCGCCGCACCAGCACAGGCACGCGCCGTGTGTGTGTGCGTGTACATGTGCGAGTACGTGTACGTGTGCGTGCGCACCTGGTTCTGCAGGCGCAGCAGCCAGGACACGTCCCCGGTGGGCGAGCGCACGTGCAGCTCGGCCCAGGCGCCGCACCAGCACGGGCACGCGCCGCCCGCACTCCCCGTGCCACACACCTCGCTCCGCACGCACGTCTCCTGCGCACACCAAGCTAATATGTAAACCTTGTAGAATATTGAAAATTAATATTTCAAAGGTGGAGGTAGCCTTCCTTTACTATGACATTAGGACGTCAAACACCACAGTCCACTCTCCCTCCCTTGACCAAAACGTATAATAGATATATTTAACAATAAAATCCGTAAAATTAGTTTTACTCTGTTTTTTTTTTATACGATAAGGGTGACAAACGAGCACACAGTTCACCTGATGGTAAATGGTTGCTGCGGCCTATAGACATCTACATCTATCCTCTATTACAAATCAAAATGTAGATGCGTTGTCACCCGTGAGGACTAAGATGGAATGCCTCATTTCCAGTAAAAAGGGCCTCCGGCCACCTGCATTCACCAAGCGAAACGCAGAGGTAAACCTCTACTTCACACTGGTTTTCTGTGAGGTCGTGGTACCACCCCGGTTCGAGCCGGCCCATCCATGCGACAGCAAAAGCTGCCGCGTGGCTCTACCACTGTTGAAAAACGTTGTAGTGTAGGTATATTAGGTACATAAGAAATAAACAAAGTATCATCATCATCAATATAGTCCTTCACAAATCCACTGCTGAACATAGGCCTGCCCTAAGAAATGCCACTAAGCACGGTCCTGAGCCACCTGCATCCATCGACTTCTTGCATGTCTTACCAGATCGTCACTCCATCTAGTGGGGGTTGCCTTACACTTCGCCTACCGGTACGAGGCTACCACTCGAGAAACTTTTTTCGCCATCGGTTGTCGGTTCTTGGAGTTATATGGTCGGCCCATTGCCAATTCAGCTTACTGATCCGTTGGGCTATGTCGAGTACTCTAGTTCTACTGCGGATATTCTCATTTCAAAGTTTATCACGCAGAGAAACCCTGAGCATAGCCGTCTTGGTAGCTCGCTGAGTGACCTTGAGTTTCTTCATACGGCCAGCAGTGAAGGACCACGTCTCAGTTCTATAGATCATCACTGGCAACACGAACTGGTTATACAATCTCGCTTTCAAGTTTTGAGGTATGTCTAAGGAGAAGATGTGTCGTAATTTCCCGAACGCTGCTCAGCCGAGTTGAATCCGTCGACAGATCTTTCGGTCGAAGTTGGACTTACCTAGTCGGACTATTTGTCCCAGGTAAAAACATGCTCGTCAACAACTTCGAGCTTACTGCTCCCAACAACTACCGGCATAGGTGTGACCTGGACGTAATACATGATCTTTGTATTGTCCATGTTCATCTTAAGACCTATCCGTTGGGAGACACTATTGAGGTCATTGAGCATAGTGCTTAGGTCCTCCAGCGATTCTGCCATAAGGACTACATCGTCGGCAAACCGAAGGTGAGTTATGTACTCGCAATTAATGTTAATATCGTATCATTTCCAGTCCAGTAGCTTGAAAACGTCTTCCAATGCAGCAGTGAAGAGTTTCGGGGATATAACGTCACCCTGTCTTACACCTCTCTGCAGTTGGATAGGTTTCGTACTCTGATTCTGTACTCGGATAGCCATCGCAGCTCTACTGTACAAACACTTCAGCATTTCCATATACCACAGACAGTCACCTTGGCACCGCTGAAGGGACTGTAGCACCGCTCAAATTTCGACGGAATCAAAGGCTTTCTTGTAATCCACATACACAAGGCAAAGTGGCAGATTTTATTCTTCTGTCTTCTGTATAATTTGCCGAAGAGTGTGTATGTGGTCTACAGTATTGAAGCCTCTTCGGAAACCGGCTTTTCCGGGAGGTTGGAAATCGGCGAGTCTGCGTGCGAGACGATTAGTAATGACTCTCGTAAACAACACGTAGACGCGGCTCAGAAGGGAAATCGGTCTGTAATTCTTCAAGAGAGCGTTGTCGTCATTCTTAAAGAACAAGACTACCGCACTTCTACTCCACGCCTCCGGAGTAGTCCCACCACGGAGGATGGTATTAAAGAGCTTCTGAAGGACTTCAAGTAAGACTTCCGATCATGAAGAGGTACAAAGTGGAGACGGCATAAGCAACTGTGCACTGTAATTCTAAGTAGGTCCTGACGTCATCATAGTGGACGTAGAAAAGGATGAAGTGTTGTGTTTTATCGTGTAAAAACTACTCAGATAGACGCTCTGATGGATGGCATCACATTTCATTTGTAAGTAATTTTACACCTAATTTATTAAAATAGTTCTAGAAAAATCTCTTTGTGTCAGCTTTCAAATATTATTAAATATATTCGACACTAGATGGCGAAACTTTGTGTCATGTGAACTAAAAATAAGTACGTAGAGCTCAGTATTGGTAAAAGAATCATACGAAGGTGCTGAAAATTGTTTTGCATTCAGACAAAGAAATTTTAATCGCCAAAATATTATTTTTATAGTTTATAATCATTTTGTAGACAGGCCGTCATCTATCGTCAAGGTAGCTAAACTACATTGCAACATCGATATGGAACGATTCGAGTAGTTTTACTATTTATCGGTAGATGTAGATAGTGTAAAGTGGGCGGGGCTTAACATCCCGTCACCCCGCAAATTGTCACGCGTTGTTACATAGTGAAATCTAATTACAACACCTCCTCTTTGTATTTGCTTCATGATCGGAATAGTGTCTCATAAGACTCGCTCTTGAATCTTTACTCAATAAACAAAGTAATATGAGCCTAAACATGTGTATACGATATAAAGATCATGTTATTTTAATAAGAATCCTGCGATATAAATCTAAAAGACTTAATCACTGTTTCTATTAAAAATATACCACGAAACTAATCCTTAAACATTGTAACTTTTTATTTAACTATTGTTAATAACCACTATATAACAAACTCATTTATCTAAAATAAATAATTAATTATTTCGCATTCGTCGTTTTCACTTCAAACATACACCTTTTAATAAAATAAAATTATCAAAGAGTGTACTTAGTAGTTGCTTATTAAACACGTATCTATTTGGCTTCGCCAATAAGTCGCGTACACGCCCCTAGTTGCCCCGACAAAGGTCGACTAAACAGGGGCCCATACAACTGTAGATTCGACGGACAACTAAGGTTGGGGCTCAAAATGCCTACGGACAATTATCCTACACAATAGATGTAATGCTAGGTAATTAATAAGAACTTGCCTGGTTCCGAATCGAGAACCGACCCCAAGGCGCGGTCAGGCGTTAAGTATGTGCATGTAAGTAGTGTGGAGTAGTGTGGACATGTGTAACCTGATTTAACCGTGGAAGTCGAACCGCAGATTCGCAGTGTAAACATTTATTTGATCAATTTATTTGAGATGTGTGGCAAATTCCGTTTTGTGCATGAAGTTAAGACCTATTTTTTACATTGTGAATAATCTTGCATAAAAATTCTAGTGATCTCAACATTACCAAATCTGTCAGTAATTATAAAGTGTCGGTGATGTGTGTACACAAATAAATGATTTATGTAAACAACAACAACGAGTATGCGCCTTCTCGGGTGAATATTTTGCTTCTAAGGACGAATTGCTAAATTCAGGTTCAAACCGCAGTGATTTACTTTTTTAGTTTTTTTTTTTTACTGACTTACGAACTTTTTCAATTATTTTAAATCGCCTTGTTGGTAGTATCGGATATTATACAAAAATTATCATTAAAAAAATAAAATTATAGAGTAAGTACTATTAAGGCCTACCAATTTGAATTCAGCAACTTTGCAGTAATGTGTGTTATGGAACAAACCTCAGTGATAAACAATAGTGTAATGTCTACGGACAACAATTATTGGGGATGCTGTAGACACGCTATTATGAAGAGTCAGAATGTGTCAAAGAAGGCACGTATGGCAATTCATAATGGTGTGTTAGTCTCTACTTTAATGTATGGTAGTGAAAGTTGGGTATGGCAGAAGAAGCATGAGAGTACAATAAAGGCTGTAGAAATGCGGTCATTACGTAGTATGCTAGGGCTGAATCTGAATGGCAGGGTGAGAAATAGTGTGATAAGAGAAATGTGTGGTTTGCAAGATGACGTTGTGACTAGGATTAAAAAAGGAATGCTTCGGTGGTTTGGTTACGTAGAAAGAATGAACGGGGAAAGAGTGACAAAGCAAATTTATGTTTCAGAAGTGAACGGCAAAGTCGGGAAGGGACGCCCTAGACGAAGATTTATCGACCAAATCGGCGATACATTGAAAATGCTCCAGATTAGGAGTACCCTTAACCGACGAGCGTGTATGCGTAAACATATGGATGTAAAGGAGGCGAGAGAAGTGTGTCAGGATCGCGCCAAATGGAAGTCCGTAGTCTCTGCCTACCCCTCTGGGTGACAGGCGTGAGTGTTTGTATTGTATTGTATAGGGATAACCATTACACAGAAGAGTATTCAGTGCCAGAAATGCTCAAAAAAGTTTTCATGGCCTGTCTCAGCTCTCACTCTGTAATAGAACCCAGTGAGTTCTCCACATGGGAATGTCCTGTGTACCAGCCTACGACCTCAAACTATTTAAGTACGGGTTTCTAAGACAGGCATTGCAATCGCCTCCAATAATAGGAGCATCAACTGATGAAACTGAGCATTACATCTAAAATCAATTCCCTATTTACATTAGTCCTGAAAAGTCGGTTTAGGAGGAGATGCTGGAAACGAGGAGCTCTATGGACTTCATGAATTCCAAATATGAATTGTTGATCAAAGACCACAAAGAAACTAAACAGGCGATGGTTGATCTCTAAAAAGAAAACAGTGCCCTAAAGACCAATGTTAAAGACCTCAATGCGCGAATTAATACCCTTGAACAGAACGCACGAGCTATGAATGTAGAAATTCCGTGAATCCCTGAGAAAAAAAATGAAAACTTAATGCAAGTAGTGACTCAACTGGGTACTGTACCTACTCAAGCGTAATTTTAAAAGCGAAGATGTTATGAACTATACACGGGTCGTCAAGATCAACTCTAATAGTACATGACCAAAATCAATTGTAGCCCAATTCGCCAATTCGAATGATTAGAATGAAATCGATCTGACTCACTATTGGACGTAATGGAGCGTTCAGTTTGTGTATTTTTGGTAACCCATACAACTTCGGTGGTTTGGCACACGCAGGTATTATCGAATTAACGTCTAGATTCAATTTCTCGGAGTATTTCTATATTAGGTCGCTAGTTGTTTTAAGCGTATTAGTTGCAGGGTCTGTTTTGACCTTTACGTACGTACTTTCATCAGAAAAAATTGTTGTATTTTAAAATTGTAGTCAGACGTATCCATTATAACCGTAGCATTACCTTTATCTGCGCGGAGAATCGTAAGATCTGGTCTGTTGCGTAAGTTTTTCAATGCAGTAAATTCATCTTTAAGAAGATTTAATTTCGGCGTTGAGCTTCGACTTAACAAGGACGAAATGTCTTGACCTATAGCCTCTAAATCTTCATTACCAATAATATTTTTATACAGACAGTCCTCAACACTAGAGATAATGTTTTCATACGGAATTTTTTGCCGTGTTATTGCGAAATTCATACCTTTGGCCAAAACTTTTACTGTCGCGTCGTCCAGAGATTGTTTTGACAGTTTATAGACCGCACGTTGCTTATTACTCGCGTCTGTTGTCAATGATTGCGTTCCGTTCTTACGTTGACATTGGTATTGGACATTTGATTCATAAAATTAAAACTAAACCCAAGCATACCACTGCAAGACTTCAAGACACAGTTAGTTCATTCTGCGTAGATGCCGTCGCCGAATCATTACTTAAACAAAATGTAAATGCGTGTATAAAGAATTTTACATTTCATAAAGTATCATCAAAAGATATTGTAAAATATTTTAAAACTATTGATGTTAAGAAAATTGCGGATCTGTGGGGGATTTTCGTTAAAGTTATTGCGCCTATAATAGATACAATCGCACCTCATTTAGCTATTATTTTTAATACTAGTATTGAATCTGGTATGTTTCCTGATTTAATGAAGCATAGTAAAGTAATATATTTATTTAAATCTGGTAGTACATTAGACTCCGCCAATTTTAGACCTATTTCTGTACTACAAACACTTATGCTCCGTGGCGCAGTGGCTTAGCAATCAGTTGTTGCGCTGGGGGCCGCGGGTTCGAATCCCGCACGGAACAAGTATTTGTATGGCCTACAAATAATTGTTCCGGGTCTGGATGTTTGTCCTTGTGCAATTTATGTTTGTAAACTGCCTCCACGACACAGGAGAAAATCCTAGTGTGGGGGTAACGCTTAAAATAAATTTAAATTTATTTATTTATTTCACAAGGGGTCGCTCGACAACTGATGCCGGTGTTGAGGTGATTAAATATATCTTTAATACATGGGAGAATTCACAGGATGTTTTGGGTATATTTTGTGACCTATCCAAGGCCTTCGATTGTGTTCACCATGAAACATTAATCAGGAAACTTCAACACTACGGTGTAAGAAGTGATGCTCTTAAATTAATTATTTCATATTTAAGTAAGAGAACGCAAAAAGTTGTCATTAACAATATGAGTTCTCCCGGGTCGATGGTACAAATGGGCGTGCCTCAAGGCTGAATTCTCGGCCCCTTTCTGTTTCTTGTATACATTAATGACTTACCTTAAATAGTAGGGGATAACCATGATATAGCATATACATTATTTGCAGATGATACGTCTTTAATTTTCAAATTAAGTCGACAATTATTAAAATATGACGAAGTAAATAATGCTATATCTAAATTAGTAAATTGGTTCAATGTTAATAATTTGCATTTAAATGGCACTAAAACGAAATGTATGAAATTCATGACTCCAAATGTCAAACAATTAAATACTAATGTAATTTTAAATGGGGAGAAACTGAGTCTTGTAGATACCACTATTTTTCTTGAAATCACACTAGACGCGAAGCTTCAATGGAGCCCCCATATATCAAAACTAACAAGCAGACTTAGTTCTGCAGCATATGCTGTAAAAAAGATTAGAAGTCTAACCAGTGTTGAAACTACTAGACTAGTTTACTTTAGCTATTTCTATAGCATAATGTCGTATGGTATTTTGCTATGGGGACACGCAGCTGACATTGAAATTATATTTGTTTTACAGAAGGGCCATAAGAGCAATTTATGATTTAAAGCCTAAAGAGTCGCTGCGAGAAAAATTTAAGGAAATTAATATATTAACTTAGGCCTCTCAATACATTTATGAAAATGTAATGTACGTACACAAAAATAAAAGTAGTTTTACAAAAATAAGTGATATTCATTCTGTAAAGACTAGGAACAGACACAAGCTAGTAGTACCAGTTACTCGACTCCATCGAGTCAGTAATTCATTCTTGGGGCGATGTATACGCTTTTACAATAAAATTCCAGAAAATATACAAAATTTGACCGGTTCAAAAACTTTATTAAATTAAGTTTGTATAAAAAGGGTTATTATAATATTAAAGAATTTATGGATGATAATAACCCCTGGAAATGAGGTGATCGCTACCAAGCTATTTCTAATTTGTTGTGTAACATACATGATTGTAAGCTGTTATTTAAAAAATAGGTCTCGCTGGGTTTTTTGCTGGTTCTTCCCAGGACAGAGGTTTTTTCGAACCAGTGGTAATTAAACAAAAGAGTGACTTTCAATAAGTATTATTTATAATCTATATTGAATAAAAAAGTTTCTGTTCTGTTCTGTTCAATAATAAATAAATAAAAAATGTGGCACTTTTAAGAGGTATTTGTGATACGAGTTTAACTTATGACTAATTACATTTTGTTTCAACACTTATTTCAAACTGTAAAGCGTCTTCCACACACAAGCGGCTTGCGGTGGCGGCTAACCGTGAGTCGCTGTAACAACACACCACCGCGGTGGCAGCGGCGGCCTGAAGCGCCATTCGAAGCGCTACGATTGGACGTCAGTAAACATGGTTAACCGTGACGAATTCAGCAATATTATCATATATATTTTGTTTTCAATACTAATGCTCTTGTAATCATGTTGCGAATTATAATAAAGTACTGGATAATTTTGCAGTTTCTTTTAAAATCTCTGAATTGAGCACCATTTTACACGGGGTACAGGCGGCCTGTTGTAAAAATTTACAACTAACCGCGCTGCGGCCACCGACAGACCGCGTACTCGGTAACACGCACGCGGTGGCGGAGGGCGCGGAGGGCGCGGAGCATGCAGCCGCTGGCAGACCACGCCGTGGCCGCACGGGTTTACAGACTCACTCACATTGCAAGCGAATACAACTGGCCGCCACCGCAAGCCGCTTCTGTGTGGGAGACGCTTAATACAATGTGTTAGCATTACTCACCACTTCTTTGGAAATGTTGTCGAACCGTTGCGTCAACTGGTTCAGTGCGTCCACAACTGGATCGTTCGTCTTGTTTTCGGACGAGTTTTGCCTGAAATCGATCAGTTAAACTTAATTTCGAATAATCGCTGGTGTAATCATTGGTAAGATTTGGGAAAGTTCTTTGAAGATAATTAATTAGTATTATTGACAGATTTCTGTATCTCTTACTCTTTGACTTAAATAAGCATCTAGAATACTTTGAAAAATATTATTCTTGCTTCGATATGCAATTCATTATTTAATGCAATAATCAATAAATACTTAGTACCACGGAATTTAATAAATCACACGATTTTACTTCTTTTTACTATCGAGATGCTTTTATTTTATAGCGACCCGACTCTGCTTCGCCTGGGTAGGACCTATTAATGTGGCACTATTTAGATATAAGATAATCAAAAGCCATGTACATGTATTTTTTTTAATCTCCCAAGTTTTTCGGATTAAATACAGCCTATATAGTAATACGAACAGATAGAAAGAAAGCAAATGTCAAGAATATCCTGGCATTTGCTTTCTATCTGTTCGTGAAGTTTCATCAAAATCGGTTCAGTCGTTCCGAAGATTAGCTCGGACAGACAGACAGACAGACATCAATTTTATTTATATGTATAGATAACTATTTTTATTCTTAGTCTGTTATATATTGTAACGGTGCGTACATATTATATAACATAACATTTTATAAAATCGTTATATAACATGTTTCAATTATGTGGAGACTGAATATTATAAAGTAGTTATATAACATGACACAAATGTTATATAAATCGGAAATATTTTTTTCTAGTCAATAAACTTTCTAGTCAAGAAAAGTTTGTTTGGGACGATCCCAGTATCTGTTTTTTTTTCTTTTGTTATTTAAAAGTACAATAGTTGCTGCAGCATCTAGCATAACGTCTTCTCGTGTCGACATTGTGAAAAGCACTGCAGAACGACAAACACAATGTCATATAACATTGTTATATTTCATTGTTATTCTAATGTGTACATTATTGTTATATGTTGCAATGTTGATAAACAATGTTACATAATGTGGATGTGTTATAAAACAAAAGTTACACAACATGTTACTCATTCTGTACGCACCCTAATAAATAAGTACTACTTACATGCTTTGCATTGTACATTAAACTATATCTATATATTTATGTATCGATTGAAAATAAAGTATTCTAGAAAAATTTATGATATTTTTTTAAATAATGACCCAAACCGTTAATAGTGAATGTTACATACTGCAAAAGAAAAAAAAAATAGAAATAAGCCAGATGAATGTGTTTTGAAGAACCTGAAAAATTATGTTTTAAAATTTGTAAAAAATAATTCTTGTACTGTAATCAAGCGTCATGAAAATTCTCAAAATATATAAAAGTAAATGTGTATTTTATTTATTACATGTTACATTTTGATATTCTTCAACATTATACGTTAAAAAAAGTTGCTAATGTAATGTAATTAAAATTCGAAACCGGAAAAGAAAGTTTCAAACTACTCTTGTGCTTCAAAATAACGAATATGTTAAGAGTATTCGATAACAAAATAAATGTAAAAACTCTATGTAGGTCGACCGAGCCAGTTAGACTAATCCGCGACTTTTTCTGACATCAGGGCGGCGCTACTTAGCAATGAGGTGAAAAATTTGACAGATTTCATAGCGGAGAAGTTAATTTGTTAGAAAATTGTAGAGGTGAATGTTTCTTTCTGAAATATTAGTTATATTTTACATTAATTATATTTGAAATGCATAAATCAAACTACCTAAGTGTAGAAGACTCACTGAGTCACTGAATCAAAAGATTGTTTTGTGTATATATACAGTTATTTCTCAAAGAGTAGCCAAATTTTATATTTAAGTTGAAATATATAGATAACGATAATACGAGTATATCGATATTACATTTTTACAAAATACGAGTAAATAAGGCTTCTATTTTTATTTGAAATCATCCCAAATTGAATGTGATTTATGGGCGATAACTACGCGTACGCGCGATTCTCTGTGTGCGATTCAATTCACAACGTTTTTACCGCCCGAGCGACCCTTACGAATGTGTGCATGCGTAGTAAAATAGCAGGTGTTAGAGTCTAGAAATGACAATGCATTAAAAACGCATTCCGAATTTAAAAGATAAAAAGGACGGATTTTTTAACTAATTTCTCTTCACCATTCGCCTATATTACTTATTCTGAACCTTCTGTGCAAAGAACAATGGCAGACTTTCATACATAAAATTAGTTGAGAAGAAATGGTAGCGTCTATATACCAAAAATATCTTAAAATGTTAAGCGTCAGTCCCTTAACAACTCTTTCAATGAATTTTGTCCTGAGAAGGCATAAAAAAAAAGATATTTACATTTGGACCTTTTTAGGTTATGTCCTATGTCACTTGGAAAAAGTCATGCTTCCTGTGGTTGTTTGATGTTAGCTTAATACATAATACATAATTGAGAGTTTTTACATTATTGTATCTCTATTATATATGTGCATAATATAAATGTATATTTCTGGCATGGCTCCAGGGCTTTTGTATCATAGTGACATTCTCAGAAGAGCTAGAACCCAGAGCTGTAAAGCCAGTAAAACAGTGACATTTTATTTTAGCTAGTGTTGGCATAACATTAAATGGAATTGTTACATAGTACTATGATTGAGATAATGTATTATTGTAGGAAATTCTTTGTAAGAGACTTATTCTCAGCCATATCACTTTTATTTTTATTATTACTGATAGTACAGTTATTACTAATAATAACTTAATATAAAAATATTTTGTGTGTTGTGTTGGTAGTCTTACAAAGTGTATACGAAAATAGTATGAATATACTAAATGGCAACATTTGAATAGAGTAAAATGATTTAAGTCATTTGATATTCCTAAAAATGTTTGTTTTTTTCTGTGGCTTTAATTAAAATACATTATTATTTGAAAAATCATAGAAAAATAATAAAACTTATTTTATATATAACTTATTTCTAGACGCTATAATTTTTGTCAACTATTTTTCTGCCATTGCTCTTTGGCCGTATATTGCAAAATAAACACGCATGCAAAGCTTTTATTTAAAACGCAATTTTACAATGATGATGATACCGTGTGACCACAGATGTGTAACAAATAAGTTCACCTCAGTCCCAAGTAGCGACATCTAGTGAGCGTAAGAACTTTAGCTCTCATTGGTTGAATGCGGTCTTCCTATCCGTATCCCGCTTCAGGTGCCATGTTATTAGTACAGTATTGATACGTGTGACGTCATATCCGACAATCATCTACTTAGCTTGGTCGATAATTTAAATAAAACTTGTACTTACGGATTTTATCGCGTAAATTTACTTATTTTATATTCTAATATATTTTTTAATATTATTATTAAAATTATTAACTTTTATTCCGATCTACGCATTAATAATTTTAAACTGAAGGTAGCCGAGGTTAACTGACATTGGGACGTCGAACATCTCGCCCCCCCCCCCTCTCCTCCGTGACACAAGATTGGGAATATAAAATAGGTTAATACGCGATGAAATCCTTAAAACCAGTTTCATTTAAACGTGTAGTATTCGCGTAAACATAAGAAATAATTTGGTCGATAATGATAAAACGGAAAAGCCTTAAGTGCAACGGTGTATGTACTCTAGTGAGATCAGTACAGCTAACAAGCTCATGCGAGTGGGACCTGGATGTGAGGGCGCTGGGAGGTTGCAGCCCATCTGAGATGGACAGCGACGAGCACGACGTCTCCGTGGAGCGGCTGTGCTGCAGCGAGTACTTGCTGTAGCTGCTCAACCCGCAAGCCAACCAACTTTATTACTTCGTCAACCCGTGAACAGTCTATGTTGGACTTGAGCCCATCCCATAGAAGGGAGTTTGCCCGCAAATGTTTTGATATGCGATCAACAAACGACTCGATATATTTCAAAGGACTTGAGATTCTTATAGATTTTCTTTTTATAGAATAAGGGTGAAAAACGAGCACACAGTACACCTGACGATAAGTGGACCCTGTGGCTCATAGACATCTACAAGTATCCTCGATTAAAAATCAAAATGCAGACGTGTTGTCACCCCTGAGGGACTAAGATATAATGCATCGTTTCGAGTAAACCTCACAATACGAAACACAACACAATTAAGCTTCAATTTTGTTTGGAATTCTGTGAAGGTGTGGTTCTCACCCGGTCGAGCCAGCCCATTCGTGCGACTAGTACCATAGACAACTCATGACTGCAACCACTTATATTTTAATTTGCCAATTGGAATCAGGTAAGAGCAACACATGCGATATCAATTTTGATTAGAAGCCAATACATTTTTAATACACCTGAGTAAGCCAGGTTTAGCGGTAGAGTTGTATGAATCATGCAAGTCACGAACAAAATTATTCGTCAATAGAGCCACAGTAACACATTCCGTTCACTGTTTTTAATTACGCACAGATAAATTAATTACCATTAATTTTTATCATCATCAAGGAATTTAAATTCTTTCACTCACCGTTTCACTTCAGGAGGGTGACTGTTGACTTGTAGCTGGTTGTTTGAAGAAGAGTTAGTTTGACTGTGATCGGAGTTGTCATTCGTTTGCATCTAAAATCATGGCACCCATATTAAAAAAGAACATCAATATCCGACCAAGTAGAAATCTATTGGTTAAAGTGGCGTTAGGATTTAACATTGATTACATAAAGAGAGAGATTAAATAAAATTGAAAACATAAAAAAATGTATTTATAACATTGTAAACTGCATAAGCACCGAGTAGTAGCAGTGTAAGAATATCCACTACCCCATATTATCCCGTGAGTGTCGTAGGAGGCGACAAAGGGAGACAAACCAGGAGTACGTAGCAGGGTCTTACTGATATCAACTAAAAAAAATATAAAAAAACTGCGGTTGCCAACCCGCCTGCCAAGCGTGGCAACTATAGCAAGGATATCGGATATTCGCCATAATTGCTACGCGTGACCGACGGAATGGTAACCGCAGTTTATTTATTATCTTTAAGTTGTCAGACGCTGCTGACCGTATCCTGTTTTAGTTTCACGTAGCGGATTCTCTAACGTCGCCACGGCACGGCAATAGTAACTGTAGTCGTCGGTGTCTATTCAATAAATTTTATACACTGTCTCATACACATAGATGATTGGGGGGGGGGGGGGGGTTAGCACGTCATTTGGTGATTGCACTGAGTACAGGCAGTCAGTTGTGTTGTGGACCGCACTGAGATGGGATGTTTAAATAGATAGAGACTTTGTGTGATAGAGAACCAGTGTTTCGTATTATGGTAGCGACAGACTGGTGCCACGTATGCAACGAATTGACATCTGGACTCTAATTAGAACTATACCTAAGATACACACTTATCGTATGCATGACAATCACACGCCTCCATAGCAATGTCGATCGCGACGTCCAGATTTAATATGTGGGAAGGTGGAGGGGATGTTCGTACGCAATCCCCCGCGTACGATGAGTGCGTTTTTAGAACGTACGCGTAGCATGTCATATATAAACAAATAGACCTTCGCATCGTACATGCGTTTTATTGTCAAAATGGGAGTTGAACAGCCCACCTCATCGATTTAGTAAGGTGATACGAATGTTTTTATAATATTAAAGGTGTTGAATATCGCGATGCTACATTACGTAATACAGCATGGTAAGATATAACAAACTACTTTGTGACGTGGATATATTCGTATATAAATAAACACTAGCGATCCGCCCGGCTTCGCACTGTTGATTTTTGGATCTCGACAACAACGCCACCTACCGGGTCCAATTGTGAATCTAAGCCATTCTCTATAAAGGCCGGCAACGCATCTGCAATTCCCCTGGTTCCCCTGGTGTTGCAGTTGTTCGAGGGCGGTGGTAGTCACTTACCATCAGGTGAGCCACATGCTCGTTTGCCCACTCTTATATAAAAAAGAAATCAACTTAATCACACACACAAAATTTCATGAAAATAGGAAAAGCGCATCGAAATCCGTTGCGTAGTTTAAAAGATCTAAGTGTACATACGGCGGGAAGCGCCTATGTTTTATACGTAGAGATAGATAAGATCATATAAGTAAATCATTTTCAAACTCACTCTCAGAATCAGAAAACATGGCATAAATTTGTATTAGTGCTTCCACTACTAAGTGACAAGTGTGTCCGACGCCAAACGTACGTTGCAAACCTAGGTCAAGTGTGTATACTAACGTAGGAGCGTTGCATCGCATACGCTGCGTCTTGTATATACCCAGTCTGTCCATACCCTTTTATTCTATGAAAGTCCTACAGTACAACGTACACTCATTTAATTTGAAGAAACGAACAAAAATAAAAATAAGTGTAAATCCGATTTTTGAGCCTTTCTCGACAGACTTCTAAGTGCCGATTGCGGACCTGTAGTGTTTATACATCAATGTATATTGGGTATAGATTTGATTCCCGTGTTAAGACAGCTGTAGACTCACCTGCGGTTGCTGTGAGGGCGCCATGCTTTCAGCGTGCTGACGGCACAGCACCGCACACCTGCACAAGGAGATCACACGCCTTAAAATCAAATTTATATTATGCTAACGAGCTGCTTAAATTAAAAAAGTTTATTATTTTTTATTTATTCCCGTTGTGACAACCCTAGCAATTTTATTCATAACGACGCGCGATGACTGACTGTATGTTCTTAGACTGTGCTCAAGTTAACACGGCATGTAATGTAATGTTAAAATTAAAAAAAATCATATAGTGAATAATTTAGAGAATAAACGCGTTGTCAAAGCAACAGTGAAGTCTGTCGTCAAAGAAGTAAATAAAACCTGTGTATATATTCGATGTGTGTATGATTCAGGGCGTACCTTTGTAAAGGGGTACATACATACACCCTATGTTCACACAGCAATACAAATTAATATGCACAATTTGAATATTTACCTCTCACAAAGACCCTGCTTGATAGAGTTTTGTAAGCAGCCCGACGTGGTAATGGTGATGAGCTTGTGTCCAACCAGCCACGTCGTTGATTGCCCACCGTTGAACAGGAATTCAGCCATGTCACTTCTGTTAATCAAATTTATTTCAATTATTGTTAAAAAAAACATTTTTAAATCAACTCTATAACATTACAAAGTATGTACAAAAATTCATAATCCGTCAGCAAACACTAAGAAATTGGCGTGATAAGTCGAATGTTACTGTTTCGAATATGCGATGCGATGCACGTTTCGTTAAGTTCGACGTGGTTGCGTCAGGGCGCTGCCAGGTACGTAATCGCCGAATGGGGCGATGCCAATCTCAAGAGATTCAACGGCTCCAAAACACAAGCGTGTCTTTTGTGAAGGTGTAGCGCGCCAGCAGGTCGATGCAGGTCTCGGTGAGCTCCACGTGGGGGCGGCACGGCACGGTACGGCACGGCACGGCACACGTACCTCTGCGGCTTGACGGCGCACGGTGTGAAGGTGTAGCGCGCCAGCAGGTCGATGCAGGTCTCGGTGAGCTCCACGTGGGGGCGGCACGGCACGGTACGGCACACGTACCTCTGCGGCTTGACGGCGCACGGTGTGAAGGTGTAGCGCGCCAGCAGGTCGATGCAGGTCTCGGTGAGCTCCACGTGGGGGCGGCACGGCACGGTACGGCACACGTACCTCTGCGGCTTGACGGCGCACGGTGTGAAGGTGTAGCGCGCCAGCAGGTCGATGCAGGTCTCGGTGAGCTCCACGTGTGGGGGCGGCACGGCACGGTACGGCACGGCACGGCACACGTACCTCTGCGGCTTGACGGCGCACGGTGTGAAGGTGTAGCGCGCCAGCAGGTCGATGCAGGTCTCGGTGAGCTCCACGTGGGGGCGGCACGGCACGGTACGGCACGGCACGGCACACGTACCTCTGCGGCTTGACGGCGCACGGTGTGAAGGTGTAGCGCGCCAGCAGGTCGATGCAGGTCTCGGTGAGCTCCACGTGGGGGCGGCACGGCACGGTACGGCACGGCACGGCACACGTACCTCTGCGGCTTGACGGCGCACGGTGTGAAGGTGTAGCGCGCCAGCAGGTCGATGCAGGTCTCGGTGAGCTCCACGTGGGGGCGGCACGGCACGGTACGGCACGGCACGGCACACGTACCTCTGCGGCTTGACGGCGCACGGTGTGAAGGTGTAGCGCGCCAGCAGGTCGATGCAGGTCTCGGTGAGCTCCACGTGGGGGCGGCACGGCACGGTACGGCACGGCACGGCACACGTACCTCTGCGGCTTGACGGCGCACGGTGTGAAGGTGTAGCGCACCAGCAGGTCGATGCAGGTCTCGGTGAGCTCCACGTGTGGGGGCGGCACGGCACGGTACGGCACGGCACGGCACACGTACCTCTGCGGCTTGACGGCGCACGGTGTGAAGGTGTAGCGCGCCAGCAGGTCGATGCAGGTCTCGGTGAGCTCCACGTGTGGGGGCGGCACGGCACGGTACGGCACGGCACGGCACACGTACCTCTGCGGCTTGACGGCGCACGGTGTGAAGGTGTAGCGCGCCAGCAGGTCGATGCAGGTCTCGGTGAGCTCCACGTGTGGGGGCGGCACGGCACGGTACGGCACGGCACGGCACACGTACCTCTGCGGCTTGACGGCGCACGGTGTGAAGGTGTAGCGCGCCAGCAGGTCGATGCAGGTCTCGGTGAGCTCCACGTCGGGGCGGCACGGCACGGTATGGCACGGCACGGCACACGTACCTCTGCGGCTTGACGGCGCACGGTGTGAAGGTGTAGCGCGCCAGCAGGTCGATGCAGGTCTCGGTGAGCTCCACGTGGGGGCGGCACGGCACGGTACGGCACGGCACGGCACACGTACCTCTGCGGCTTGACGGCGCACGGTGTGAAGGTGTAGCGCGCCAGCAGGTCGATGCAGGTCTCGGTGAGCTCCACGTGGGGGCGGCACGGCACGGCACGGCACACGTACCTCTGCGGCTTGACGGCGCACGGTGTGAAGGTGTAGCGCGCCAGCAGGTCGATGCAGGTCTCGGTGAGCTCCACGTGTGGGGGCGGCACGGCACGGTACGGCACGGCACGGCACACGTACCTCTGCGGCTTGACGGCGCACGGTGTGAAGGTGTAGCGCGCCAGCAGGTCGATGCAGGTCTCGGTGAGCTCCACGTGTGGGGGCGGCACGGCACGGTACGGCACGGCACGGCACACGTACCTCTGCGGCTTGACGGCGCACGGTGTGAAGGTGTAGCGCGCCAGCAGGTCGATGCAGGTCTCGGTGAGCTCCACGTGGGGGCGGCACGGCACGGTACGGCACGGCACGGCACACGTACTTCTGCGGCTTGACGGCGCACGGTGTGAAGGTGTAGCGCGCCAGCAGGTCGATGCAGGTCTCGGTGAGCTCCACGTGTGGGGGCGGCACGGCACGGTACGGCACGGCACGGCACACGTACCTCTGCGGCTTGACGGCGCACGGTGTGAAGGTGTAGCGCGCCAGCAGGTCGATGCAGGTCTCGGTGAGCTCCACGTGGGGGCGGCACGGCACGGTACGGCACACGTACCTCTGCGGCTTGACGGCGCACGGTGTGAAGGTGTAGCGCGCCAGCAGGTCGATGCAGGTCTCGGTGAGCTCCACGTGTGGGGGCGGCACGGCACGGTACGGCACGGCACGGCACACGTACCTCTGCGGCTTGACGGCGCACGGTGTGAAGGTGTAGCGCGCCAGCAGGTCGATGCAGGTCTCGGTGAGCTCCACGTGGGGGCGGCACGGCACGGTACGGCACGGCACGGCACACGTACCTCTGCGGCTTGACGGCGCACGGTGTGAAGGTGTAGCGCGCCAGCAGGTCGATGCAGGTCTCGGTGAGCTCCACGTGGGGGCGGCACGGCACGGTACGGCACGGCACGGCACACGTACCTCTGCGGCTTGACGGCGCACGGTGTGAAGGTGTAGCGCGCCAGCAGGTCGATGCAGGTCTCGGTGAGCTCCACGTGGGGGCGGCACGGCACGGTACGGCACGGCACGGCACACGTACCTCTGCGGCTTGACGGCGCACGGTGTGAAGGTGTAGCGCGCCAGCAGGTCGATGCAGGTCTCGGTGAGCTCCACGTGTGGGGGCGGCACGGCACGGTACGGCACGGCACGGCACACGTACCTCTGCGGCTTGACGGCGCACGGTGTGAAGGTGTAGCGCGCCAGCAGGTCGATGCAGGTCTCGGTGAGCTCCACGTGGGGGCGGCACGGCACGGCACGGCACACGTACCTCTGCGGCTTGACGGCGCACGGTGTGAAGGTGTAGCGCGCCAGCAGGTCGATGCAGGTCTCGGTGAGCTCCACGTGGGGGCGGCACGGCACGGTACGGCACGGCACGGCACACGTACCTCTGCGGCTTGACGGCGCACGGTGTGAAGGTGTAGCGCGCCAGCAGGTCGATGCAGGTCTCGGTGAGCTCCACGTGGGGGCGGCACGGCACGGTACGGCACGGCACGGCACACGTACCTCTGCGGCTTGACGGCGCACGGTGTGAAGGTGTAGCGCGCCAGCAGGTCGATGCAGGTCTCGGTGAGCTCCACGTGTGGGGGCGGCACGGCACGGTACGGCACGGCACGGCACACGTACCTCTGCGGCTCGACGGCGCACGGTGTGAAGGTGTAGCGCGCCAGCAGGTCGATGCAGGTCTCGGTGAGCTCCACGTGTGGGGGCGGCACGGCACGGTACGGCACGGCACGGCACACGTACCTCTGCGGCTTGACGGCGCACGGTGTGAAGGTGTAGCGCGCCAGCAGGTCGATGCAGGTCTCGGTGAGCTCCACGTGTGGGGGCGGCACGGCACGGTACGGCACGGCACGGCACACGTACCTCTGCGGCTTGACGGCGCACGGTGTGAAGGTGTAGCGCGCCAGCAGGTCGATGCAGGTCTCGGTGAGCTCCACGTCGGGGCGGCACGGCACGGTACGGCACGGCACGGCACACGTACCTCTGCGGCTTGACGGCGCACGGTGTGAAGGTGTAGCGCGCCAGCAGGTCGATGCAGGTCTCGGTGAGCTCCACGTGGGGGCGGCACGGCACGGTACGGCACGGCACGGCACACGTACCTCTGCGGCTTGACGGCGCACGGTGTGAAGGTGTAGCGCGCCAGCAGGTCGATGCAGGTCTCGGTGAGCTCCACGTGGGGGCGGCACGGCACGGCACGGCACACGTACCTCTGCGGCTTGACGGCGCACGGTGTGAAGGTGTAGCGCGCCAGCAGGTCGATGCAGGTCTCGGTGAGCTCCACGTGTGGGGGCGGCACGGCACGGTACGGCACGGCACGGCACACGTACCTCTGCGGCTTGACGGCGCACGGTGTGAAGGTGTAGCGCGCCAGCAGGTCGATGCAGGTCTCGGTGAGCTCCACGTGTGGGGGCGGCACGGCACGGTACGGCACGGCACGGCACACGTACCTCTGCGGCTTGACGGCGCACGGTGTGAAGGTGTAGCGCGCCAGCAGGTCGATGCAGGTCTCGGTGAGCTCCACGTCGGGGCGGCACGGCACGGTACGGCACGGCACGGCACACGTACCTCTGCGGCTTGACGGCGCACGGTGTGAAGGTGTAGCGCGCCAGCAGGTCGATGCAGGTCTCGGTGAGCTCCACGTGGGGGCGGCACGGCACGGTACGGCACGGCACGGCACACGTACCTCTGCGGCTTGACGGCGCACGGTGTGAAGGTGTAGCGCGCCAGCAGGTCGATGCAGGTCTCGGTGAGCTCCACGTGGGGGCGGCACGGCACGGCACGGCACACGTACCTCTGCGGCTTGACGGCGCACGGTGTGAAGGTGTAGCGCGCCAGCAGGTCGATGCAGGTCTCGGTGAGCTCCACGTGTGGGGGCGGCACGGCACGGTACGGCACGGCACGGCACACGTACCTCTGCGGCTTGACGGCGCACGGTGTGAAGGTGTAGCGCGCCAGCAGGTCGATGCAGGTCTCGGTGAGCTCCACGTGTGGGGGCGGCACGGCACGGTACGGCACGGCACGGCACACGTACCTCTGCGGCTTGACGGCGCACGGTGTGAAGGTTTAGCGCGCCAGCAGGTCGATGCAGGTCTCGGTGAGCTCCACGTGGGGGCGGCACGGCACGGTACGGCACGGCACGGCACACGTACCTCTGCGGCTTGACGGCGCACGGTGTGAAGGTGTAGCGCGCCAGCAGGTCGATGCAGGTCTCGGTGAGCTCCACGTGTGGGGGCGGCACGGCACGGTACGGCACGGCACGGCACACGTACCTCTGCGGCTTGACGGCGCACGGTGTGAAGGTGTAGCGCGCCAGCAGGTCGATGCAGGTCTCGGTGAGCTCCACGTGGGGGCGGCACGGCACGGTACGGCACGGCACGGCACACGTACCTCTGCGGCTTGACGGCGCACGGTGTGAAGGTGTAGCGCGCCAGCAGGTCGATGCAGGTCTCGGTGAGCTCCACGTGGGGGCGGCACGGCACGGTACGGCACGGCACGGCACACGTACCTCTGCGGCTTGACGGCGCACGGTGTGAAGGTGTAGCGCGCCAGCAGGTCGATGCAGGTCTCGGTGAGCTCCACGTGGGGGCGGCACGGCACGGCACGGCACACGTACCTCTGCGGCTTGACGGCGCACGGTGTGAAGGTGTAGCGCGCCAGCAGGTCGATGCAGGTCTCGGTGAGCTCCACGTGTGGGGGCGGCACGGCACGGTACGGCACGGCACGGCACACGTACCTCTGCGGCTTGACGGCGCACGGTGTGAAGGTGTAGCGCGCCAGCAGGTCGATGCAGGTCTCGGTGAGCTCCACGTGTGGGGGCGGCACGGCACGGTACGGCACGGCACGGCACACGTACCTCTGCGGCTTGACGGCGCACGGTGTGAAGGTGTAGCGCGCCAGCAGGTCGATGCAGGTCTCGGTGAGCTCCACGTGGGGGCGGCACGGCACGGTACGGCACGGCACGGCACACGTACCTCTGCGGCTTGACGGCGCACGGTGTGAAGGTGTAGCGCGCCAGCAGGTCGATGCAGGTCTCGGTGAGCTCCACGTGGGGGCGGCACGGCACGGCACGGCACACGTACCTCTGCGGCTTGACGGCGCACGGTGTGAAGGTGTAGCGCGCCAGCAGGTCGATGCAGGTCTCGGTGAGCTCCACGTGGGGGCGGCACGGCACGGTACGGCACGGCACGGCACACGTACCTCTGCGGCTTGACGGCGCACGGTGTGAAGGTGTAGCGCGCCAGCAGGTCGATGCAGGTCTCGGTGAGCTCCACGTGTGGGGGCGGCACGGCACGGTACGGCACGGCACGGCACACGTACCTCTGCGGCTTGACGGCGCACGGTGTGAAGGTGTAGCGCGCCAGCAGGTCGATGCAGGTCTCGGTGAGCTCCACGTGTGGGGGCGGCACGGCACGGTACGGCACGGCACGGCACACGTACCTCTGCGGCTTGACGGCGCACGGTGTGAAGGTGTAGCGCGCCAGCAGGTCGATGCAGGTCTCGGTGAGCTCCACGTGGGGGCGGCACGGCACGGTACGGCACGGCACGGCACACGTACCTCTGCGGCTTGACGGCGCACGGTGTGAAGGTGTAGCGCGCCAGCAGGTCGATGCAGGTCTCGGTGAGCTCCACGTGGGGGCGGCACGGCACGGTACGGCACGGCACGGCACACGTACCTCTGCGGCTTGACGGCGCACGGTGTGAAGGTGTAGCGCGCCAGCAGGTCGATGCAGGTCTCGGTGAGCTCCACGTGGGGGCGGCACGGCACGGTACGGCACGGCACGGCACACGTACCTCTGCGGCTTGACGGCGCACGGTGTGAAGGTGTAGCGCGCCAGCAGGTCGATGCAGGTCTCGGTGAGCTCCACGTGGAAGGCGGCGGGCGCGGCGGGCGAGGAGCTGGGCGCGCGGGCGCCGGCCAGAGGCGCGCGCGACACCGCCTTCGAGCCCTGCGCACACACGCACACTGCATCCGATTTAGCTTTACGCACAACTCATAATCAACTACTGTTTATAACCGAGGTATTTGACACTTATTTTAAATACTTTATAAGAGGTTTAAGAGATCGAACATTTCTATAGAAATTATAGGAGAATACAATTATTTTGCAATATACAACCAAATTTGCAGAGAAGGTTCAGAATAAATAAATATAGGAGAATGGCGAAGAAAAATCCTTATTTTCTTTAAAATTCAGAATTTTTGTGACCATACTTTAAATTTTCGTAAATATACTGAGATGCCAAAGTTAATATATTTATTTCCTTAAATTTTTCTCTAAGAGACTCTCTCGGTTTTAGGTTGTAAATAGCTCTAAGGGCCCTCTTAGAACAAGGGTAGCTTGAGCGTGGATGCTCAGCAACGCATTCTCTATCACCAGTGATGCTAGTACCCTCCTGGTATAATGTATTATATAACTCCGCTACTATGTTAAGAGGGGTGGGGAATCGGGCTTCCAATCATCTGCACTAACCAGGCTAAACGCAGAAGTGAACTTCTACTTCACGCCAGCATTTTGTGAGGTCGTGGTACTACCCCGGTACGAGCCGGTCCATCCGTGCGACAGCAAAGCTGCCGCGTGGCGCTACCACTGGTATCATAGGTGGTTTGCGCACGGAGGCCCAAATCATACTATGGCCTGCAAACAAGCCGGAACTTCCACAGTTACTTTTATCTGTGGGGTGAAATAAAGAGTCGTGTTTACGTCAAAGAAGCCCAAAGTTATGAAGACCGCCACATTAAAATATTAATTAATATAATATATTATAAACAAAATTAAAAAAGCCAAAAACTTGAGAAACGAAAACGTGAATTGAATCGCACACACAGGAGCACGCTTAAGCGTAGTTGTAGCCTATAAACCACATTCAATTTGTGATAATTTAAAATAAAAGTAGAAGCCTTATTTACTCGTATTTTCAAAAACAAATGTCGCTATATGATTATTTATAATATTTAAACTTAAATATAAAAGTTGGCTACTCTGAAAAATAACCCTGTATTGTGTAATGACGTCTTCATATCTCTCAATGACTCAGCCCATGTCCAGTGATGATCTAATTATTAGGAGAAATCAACTAGCATTATTATTAGCGATGCCTCTGCGTAAATATTTATAAAAAACTGATATTATAATAGCTATTACATTAAGTTATTTCGGTACACAAATAAGAAAAATAACGTATGTTGTTATAAAATTCAACGAACCAGACTGGAACTACGTTGACGATTGGATGAATCCTCATTGATTGAGGAAGTTTGTTGAAAGTGATTTGACTTGTACTGCAGTTGCTCTTCAAACGGCATTATTATGTAGTTGTGCAGGCCCTGCAAAAAGGAGGTTATTCAAGTCGATTAAGCCACCACTACACCTACATCAGCTATTGTGGGTAAGTTTTTGCTTAAGCTAGGCTAAGAATTTCAATTCAAATGATAAATAATAATAATAACTGTTTCAGAAACGCAATCCTTATTAATTTGCAATTTTTAACCCAAAAAGCATAATTATTATATTAAGATTAGGAAAATGTTGTCGATTGACCTTAAGAAATAAAATATATACATTTCGTAATTGAAATAATATTGTAAAATATCAACGAAGTGTTTTGTAGCCCAAAAGGCATAAAGATTTTAAGAATTTTTTCATTCTAAACATTTAGTTACGAATTTTTTTAAGGGCGCAGTAGAAATATTTATTGAGTATAGATAATTAATTCTACAATTTTTAAAGTTTTAGAAAAATACTGTGAAATTTCGCCAGAGCTTTTTCTAACCCGAAAGGCATGATGATCATTACAAAATAGTTTCCCAATTTAAGGTCTTCGTTAATATTGTTTGTTTTAAAAAACAACGAATTAATTATTCATGTCGATTTTCTAGGGTTAACGCCACAAATTATGCATTTTACCACATATTACTGTCAATATTTTAGGCACAGGTATAGGCTATGTTGTATGCAAGTATTTACAAATTATACAGCAGTCTTTCAAATTATCCCACTCACAAGACCGAGTACCAACACTTTGAATATTATTTCATGTTATAATTAGTGGTACTTACATGAATTATAAAGCGTACGAAGTTTCTCCTGTAAGAGAGCCGGCATTTGAGGAACCAGGCGGCGATGACGTGGTGCGCCAGCGATACAACGTAGTGATTATAGCGTGACGGGTTGGTGTACGGGAGCAGGATGGCAAATACCGACATGTACTGGTCTTCAACGAAAGATGCAAACACGCGCGGCAGTCTAGTTAATGCTGGCAAAATAAATATACAATACACTATATTGTAAAGGTATTATGTAAGTTATGAAGTTATATTCAACTAAAGGCGCCGAATCAAAATTTAACAGATTGGTAAGAAAAGGGTATTTGTGCGTGAGAGAGGTTCTGCACTCACAATACCAGCTTAATGTGGAAAGTCTGTAACTTAGAAGAAACCATAGTATGTCCAAATTTTTCAAGAAATGCTTTATAAAAATGTTAGTGACTGAAGACTTTCATTCATAATTTTATTCTATTTTCTGCCGACTTCCACAAACGAGACGGTACTCAATTCGACTGTCTGTTTTTTTTATGTGTGTTACCTAATAACTTTTTACTGGGTGAACCGATTTCGATGATTCATTTTTATATGAAAGCTGATACTTCTCGTGTGGTCCCAAATGAATTTGATCAAGGTCAGTGAAGTTTCAAGTTCAAAGTTCAAAGTTTCAAGTGAAGGTTTTTGAGTTATTCTTAATAACTTATATTGAAGTCCGCCGTACAAAATTTTTAATTTTAAATTATAATCATTCGAGACTATCTTCTTCGTCGGCTCGTAAAAGTCTATGGTACATGGGCATCTCCTGTAGTAGGCAGGCGTATTGACGATCGCAGAATCAGACTTGGTCACCAGAGTGCCTTGAAACTGAGGAGATACGACAAAGGGGATCTTTTTATCGGTAAACGCGCAAACTTGTGTCTTCTGGGGATTAAACTGGACTAGATTTAGTTGCCTCCAATCCGAGACTTTGTTCAGCGAAGACTCGGATTCAGACTTCAGACACACGTTTGTCCCGGTACTCGGTGAGGTTTTCCCGAGAAATATTGGCACGGCCGGTATATAACGCATCACAAGTGCTGTCGTCTGCATAGCAATGAATGTTTGCAACATATCATTGATATGCAGGAGAAACAGCGTTGGTGATAGCACGCAGCCTTGTGGAACATCAGCGTTGATAGGCTTGAAATCAGAGCATGCACCATCTACTACGACCTTGATTGACTCTGTCGGAAGCTAAGGTAAGACTTTTCTGATAATCTTTTTTTATGACAACCACGAGATAAAATAGGGGGATGGATTTTCTTACGTTCCAACACAACACACTTGCAATTATTGAAATTTAAAATTGTCTTTTTTATCTAGAATGAGGTACGTCTTAAAGCTAAGCGACTTACTTGACAGAAACTCGAGCATGGGGCTGGCAATAGCTTGAGTATCTGAAATCTTGGAGAGATCAAGCAGCACTTCTGGTAACATTTTCACCATTGTTTCTCGAGTCTCCAGCGTGAAGATCGTTAAAGCATTGATGTAAGGCTGCGCTGCACGGAGCACTGTCGACAATGAATTGGTTTATTATATATATTATTCGGCTTCATTTTATATTTATTTCTATAAATGTTACGCGTATATTTGCCAAATGTGAACCGATTTTAATGACTCTTTTATTAAATAGACTATCTTAAAGATGGTCTCATTTTAACGAGAAGAAAACATAACTGAATGTTTAATGTAATTATTTAAAACTCGTCCTAGTTGTTACTTTGAGGTTGTATTTATTGTTCATTCCCCTCAAAAAAGAAAAAAAACCGACTTCAATAAACTAAAAAACAATAATACATTTTGCATAGATTCTTAGGCCGTGGTTTTAATTTTTCAATGCATTATGTCTTAGCAGGTTTAAGCTTTCGTTAATAGTTTAATAAAATATTTGCTCTTATACTTTCTCAAATTAGGTTGTAAAACATTTTTTACTTACCCATGCCGTATCGGAGTAAGCATCTGATAATTCGCTGTTGTGTGTGCGGTTCCAAAAAGTTGTGATAAGACGCTAACGCAGCCAACGCCGGCAATACCGTCGCATGGAATTCTGACAACAGCAGTTTTTGACCACTATTTACACGAAGGCTCTCAGGAAATGATGGACTCCTTTCAGAAACCTAGAATTAGAATGAGTATTTCAGTTATATTTGGTATACGTTAACTAATTAACAGTGTGAGTAAGTTTCTAGATAACATTTTTTCTTATTGTTGTAATAACATGAATTGACTGGTTTATATGAATGAAGTGGCGCACATAGTATAAGAGAAAATAAATGATTAGGGACTAAAGGGTTTTCATACTGACTTATTTTTGATGTAACTTTTCGATCCACAGACTTTGATGTGCTAAGAAATCGAATACATTGCAGAAGTGGAAACAGTTCCATCCCATCCAAGCGAGAAAAATCTTTGTAATAAAATTTAAGGGACACAGTTCAAAACTGTAACATTTTTTGTTAGTCAATAGTTAGTAGTTAAATGTGACAATCATAGCTCATCAAAATCTTTGTAAAATTTATCAAGCAGTGGGGTGTTTGCGGACTGAAAAGAATGTAGTGCGTTTTTTTTTTATAGAATGAGGGTGACAAGCGACAGCCCACCGCTATCCTTAATTAAGAATCAAAATGCCGATGCGTTGTTACCCCTGAGGACTAAGATGGAATGCCTCGTTTCCAGTAAGTCTCGAGTTCTCTACATTCACCATACGAAACACAGCAGCATTGAGGTGCTATTTCACGCTGGTATTCTGGAGAGAGTTACCCTTCCCTGGTCGAGCAGACTCATTCGTACGTGTATGGGCATTCGTTCGTGCATATGTAACGAGCAGAGCACGTGCATGCGTGTGTGTATTGTGTGTGTATGTACGTGTGTAAGTGTGTGCGTGTGCAGTGCACGGTACCATGGCGCAGAGCGTGGAGGCGAGCAGGTCGAGGTCGTGCGCGCGGCGGCCGACGACGAGCGCGCGCGCCTGCAGCAGCGCGGGCGGCGCGCGTGTGTGTGTGTGTGTACGTGTGTACGTGTGCCGTGTGTGCGTGTGCAGTGCACGGTACCATGGCGCAGAGCGTGGAGGCGAGCAGGTCGAGGTCGTGCGCGCGGCGGCCGACGACGAGCGCGCGCGCCTGCAGCAGCGCGGGCAGCGCGCGCAGCACGTGCCCCAGCACCGCCCAGTCCGCCTCGCGAGTCAGCGCGCCGGTCAGCGTACGTGCTGCGCGACCCGCCGGGAACACGCACGCACCCTGCACAAACCAGTGTTATAATATACATCAGATGGGTGTCATATGAGGCGACAGAGGACAATGAAACAGAAATACACAAAAATGTTTTCGAGATGGGCCATCGTTATTATTCAGTGCTTACGCACGTTGGTAATGAAATTAGTGATATCCAGAAGAATTCAGTAGTTTTCACAAGTACTGGCTAACTCTGAACTCGAGCTGTATTATTGGTGCTAGCGTGGGGATTTCGCTCGAAAAATTCGATAACTGCATTTTCGACAGCCGGGCTTGTTACTCAATGACCACCTCGAGCACTCATGTGACGGAGTGGTAACTGTCCAAAGTCTTACAGCCTTTGGTTAGTTGCAAACATTGTTCTACGATTGAGTAACACACATGTGTTAATTCCTTGTATTTGCAAACGCGGTAGACTCACTTTCGTAA
This sequence comes from Parnassius mnemosyne, assembly GCA_963668995.1. Classification (NCBI taxonomy): domain Eukaryota; kingdom Metazoa; phylum Arthropoda; class Insecta; order Lepidoptera; family Papilionidae; genus Parnassius; species Parnassius mnemosyne. The sequence continues at coordinate 4,314,072 of CAVLGL010000093.1, read as the reverse complement.
GACTATATGCCCACTACGTAAACTTTCACTGCTTAAAATGTAACACCGTAACATTTCATAGTATTCGCGGTTCGAATATTTTCGTAGCAAAATTAACCTACGAAATTTTAAAAATAGGCCACGGACATGTAATGAGGTCACGGTCAAGCGAACACTGGCTGGGTGAACGTACCTAGAAGTGTAACAGCTTACGGAAAGGAAAGGGCTAGTAGACGCGCTTGTTTTTACTGTGTCAAAACAACTTAGATACCTAAATCTGTAATCGAGAGCGAGCACCGAACGGCTGAACTAGCCGAACTTACGAATGTGTGCGTGCGTAATAAAATAGTAGGTGCTACATATTTATGATCATCAGTTAAAATAATGCATTTCCACACATTTTGAATGTAAAAGGTAAAAAGCACAAAATGTTTTTTTTAACCATTCGCTTATATTACCTATTCTGAACCCCCTCTACGAATTTAGCTAGTTATTACAAAATAACCCTGTATACAGGTGTCCGGTAGGTAATTGAAAATAAAAACGGGTAATTAAAAATGGTTAAATTGTAACTGACCATGGGGTTTACTAAAAAAAAAAAAACATTAGGCATTAGTATAAATAAATAGTTATTGGTATGAAATAGGTCGTGTGACTGTGATATTTGCTACCTCCGCGCTCCCGTCTTTTAATCATATCAGACAAAGAGGGTCTGAAGAGGGAGAAAACATAAAAAAGCGGCAGGGCAAGCGGCTAACAGCTGGAAACCTCATCTGTTTATTATAAAATGCGTAGTCAGACACACACATTAAAGCCCTAATTTCAATAACAAATTATTAGCTGTGTCGTAGATGTAACGGTGCTGCTGAGTCTTACTTAGGACTTACTTAGTGCGTCACTAGATTTGCTCGAATTCGCATGTGCCAATTCGTTTCCGTTTGTTATTGTTGTGATGTACTCTAAACAACAGTTGTTACTCCAAAGGAAGGATGCCTGGTGGTGGTGTCCGCGGTAATAGCGATAGAATAATCGCTTGTCCTGATGTAGGAATGGTGCTAGAAGAAATTAAGGAAGATCCTACCACTTCTACGCGAAAAACAACTCTATGCAAGGGAATAGGGAAAATGCACAATATTTAAAAAAAATCAGATTACACCTGTTTAGGCAAGAATATTTATTTTTATTATTTACCTTCGAAACGTATTCTAACGCGCGCGCTTGGCCTCGATATCGAGGTCACCTCCCCCTCCCCCCGGCCGCCTGACGCGGCGGGATAGGACTTTTCGAGAATTATTGTAGAATTTCTTGCGAGCTAGACAGACGTTTTTTCCGCTCCTAACTTGTTGAGAAAGTATCAACCCGCGTAAATCGCTGTGACAACCGTATCGTTCATCAGGAACTACTAACTCCGTTAAATTCATTGTGCAACCATAATAGTGATTTACCTCTGAAGTACTACGTGTAGCTGTCCCATTTCGTGACAACCCAGGAAGAGTGCCTCCCGAGGGGGAAAGTTCCGAAGATACCAGCGCATACCTTCGTCCGGACGGCATTGCGTCATCCAGATCAGGGCCCGTCAACATACACGCACATACAATTACACATACACTCACGACACTGTCATCAGCCGGGCCGGTCTCGGAGGATCGTCTCCGCTCCTGGAGCAGGTGAGTGCCTTATCGTATTGACATTTCCCCTCGTTTGTTTCCATCAGAAATCTTTACTTTGGCCAAAGCCCGACCTGTATCTGCCTGTAGGATCTAGCTACTATGGGCCTAGGTGGATACTACCTTTAGCTAGGCAGCTGCAGGCCGTAACAATCTGGTAGCAGAACGCGGTTCCGGGTTCGATTCCCGGTCGATCCCGACCATAGTGTTGATAAACATTAAACAATTCTGGTGGCAGGGAGCGTTGGTTTGATTGGTTTAATTTGTATCTACAATCACGCCCGTCCGTAATACGTAAAAATATTTTTTTGTACGTAATAATAGAATTATTTCCCTTTGTTGTTTGTTGCTTACCTTTTTTTTTGGTTAGTAGGTAGTTTGAAAAACCGCGCCCTAGGTTGCGCAAGCGGGAGTTTTTCTAGAGATATACGTCATGTAGGTAGATGGTTATTTTTACGTAATCGGTTAATTATCGTTGTCGGATAGTTGTAGTGGATAACTTATCGATTTCTGAATTTCGAAGTATCTTCCTTTATACTGTAATTTGTGATTGAACTAAAGAGTAGTAATTGTATTTGCGCAATTTGAATTTAACTTGATTTGACCGTACTAGGGTTGTTACGTGCTAATTTGATTTGTGTTTTTTCGTATTTACTTGTAGTTTGATTGATATTATCGTATTAGTAGTACTGTATTCGTTATTTCTTTTATTTTGTTATTAGTATTCGTTATTGTATTGTATTTAGTATGCCGTCACATAAGCTACTAATTCGTTGCTTGCGGACTGAGCTGCGCTGGGCCACCAGCGCACACGCATTGATAGGCCGACCGGACAGGGTCTATAATCTGAGGAAGAGGCTCGAGCAGGTCGATGCTCGAAGGGCTGCCGTGGAGGAGGCTTACTCTGAGCTCGAGGACTCGGAGGTGGAAAAGGGAGTCCTGGACTCCTGCCGCGCGGACTATGAGCAGTTCCTCGCGCTAACGGACGACCTGATCGAGGCGGGGGCCAAGGACGCGGAGAGGGAGCGCGAAGCTCGGCTGAGTAGCCTTCTCGAGTCCCCGCGGAAGCCGCCTACTCAGCCAGAGCTGCAAGGACGACTCCCCACGCTGGACCTGCCAAGGTTCTCCGGGGTCCTCTCGGAGTGGCTGACCTTCGTCGGCATGTTTGACAGCCTGGTGGACGCCCGGAGGGACCTGACCCCCTGCCAAAAAATGGGGTACCTCCTGGCATCACTGGAGGGGGAGGCCCGGGGCGTCGTCGGCCACCTTAAGTTGTCGGACGACGCCTACCAAAACGCCAGGGACCTCCTCGCTGGAAGGTACGCCAACGTCCGGCGGATTGCGGACGATCATGTTCGGAGGCTGCTGAACCTCCCGCTGCTGAAGGACCGGACTAGACTACGTGAAGACATAGTGAATCCAGTCGTCGTAGCATGCAACTCGTTGCGGCGGCTGGATTTACCTGTGGACGAGTGGTCTTTTCTGCTCCTTCATATAGTGCTGTCCCGCCTGCCCCTCGACCTTCGGCTCCATTTTGAGGAGAGGTACGGAGGGGATGGCGCTTCGTACATGCCCCCCTTTAGAACCTGCTGCGGTTCCTGGAGGAGCAGTGTAGGCAGCTAGAGAACGCAGCAGGCGCCGTCGAGGGCCCCCCGGCCGCCTCCCGAGCGGTGCCCAGGGAGAGGCGGAATCAGCCGGCCAAGGCGGCGCCCACCCCCCTGAGGCCGAGCGGAGCCCCCGCGGGAGGGCGCCCCCAGTACCCTCCTATAGTGGCCTAGCGACCCGGGAGGCGCCTCCCTGCTCCTATTGTCGAGCATCCGACCACCGGGCGGCGTCGTGCCCGAAGTTGTTGCGCAAGCCGACTACGGCGAGGCTAACCATCGCCAGGGAGCGCCGCTGGTGCTTCTCGTGCCTGGAGAGGCATTTACAACGAGACTGCCCGCACCAGCGGCCCTGCACGCACTGCCAGGGTAACCACCACGTCATATTGTGCCTGGGTGCGCGCGGCTCGTCTTCTCAGGGCCCTGACAGCCCCCCGACTCCCACGGGCGGGGGCGCCCAGCCACGCCCACTGTCGGGCAACGCCCGGCGCTCACCGGTGGAGCACAGCGCCCCTCGTTCTGAGGGGAGTCCCTCCCCCGATCGGTCTGGGAGTCGTTCCCCCAGGGGCGGGGGGGTCTTCACCCCCCTCAGCGAGTTGATAGTGGATTCGCAGCCACTCAACGGTCAGCTAGAGCGTTCTCACCCCCGTTGGCTGAGTGGCCGCGACTGGAACGCCGCCCGCCCCCCTTTGGTCAGTGCCGGTACTACCGGGTTCCGGAGACTGCGTATCGGCCCCGGGCCTTGGAGCCGAGGATCCCCGAGTTTCCCCAGGTCGGCCCGTTCGGGGAATTCCAGTCAAGGGTCATCGAGACGCCGTCAGAGTGCCGCTCTCGGGGGCCCCGGTTCGGGTGCCGGTCCAACAGAGGCAGCTCCAGATAGGAGGCTGCCGCCCTAGCTCCCGCCATGGCCGCCTCCACTGAGCCTATAAGTCGTCAGCAGTCCACCTGTCAAACTGTTCTATTGCCGACGGCCTCAGTGAAGGTTTACAACCCGAGCGGCGACCGCTTAACGGTTCGAGCTCTATTGGATTCGGGTTCCCAACGTAGTGTGGCCTCTACTCGGTTGGTGGGAAGACTGGGGCTCCCCTGGAGCTCTGAATCACTTCCGATGGTAGGTATCGGAGGTGCCGAGCCTCCTGCTCCTAGGGGACAAGCGGAGTTGGTGTTCAGCCCTGACAGCGAACACCTTCGTATTTTAGTCAAGGTAAATGTCCTCGACGACATTGTAGGGTTTCTCCCTAACGTTCGTATAAATGACAGCGCTGTGCGCTGTGCGTCGGCTTTGAGACCGGCAGACCCTCGGTGGGCCCAACCTGGGCCTATAGATTTGTTACTGGGGGCCGACACGCTGGGTGTCCTCTTGTTAGGTGAGATACGAGCTCTGCAGCCCGATGGCCTGTCAGCCATTTCCACGATATTTGGGCACAGCTTTTTTGGACCGGTTATGTGGTCTGCTCCCCCCCCGACGGCCGACCCGCTCTCCGTCGTGGGCGTGTCTCTATCGGACGCCGTCCAGCGGTTCTGGGAAATTGAGGAACCACCACATGCAGCTCGAGTCGACCCTCTGGACCGTGAGTGTGAGTTGTTCTACCAGAACAATACCGGCCGGCGGGTTGACGGTCGTTTCGTCACTCGCTTACCCTTTCTGGACTCACGCCCCTCTTTGGGTCAATCTCGTGGTCTGGCCGAGAAGAGATTGCTTTCCATGGAGCGCCGCATGCGGCGCGACCCAGCCTTTCGCGACAAGTATGTCGAGTTCATGCGCGAGTATCAGGCGCTGGGTCACATGTCACCGTCCAACTTCGAATGGCGTTCACAGGAGCACTACTTCCTCCCTCACCATGCGGTCTTGAGGACCCCTGAGAGTAAGATTCGGGTAGTTTTTGACGGTTCCGCCCCCACATCAAACGGTGTGTCTCTGAACCAGTGTCTTCACTCGGGTCCTAAACTGATCAAGGACATATCCGACATCTTGCCCCAATTCCGTCGACACCAAGTGGTTTTTGTCGCGGACATTCGGATGATGTTTCGCCAATCAGTCCATCGTGATGACCGCCGATATCAGCTGATATTGTGGCGCGAGAAGCCCAGCGATCCTATACAGGTATTTGAGCTGAACACCACCACATATGGACTCCGGTCCAGCCCGTATATCGCCATGCGAACCCTCCTTGAACTCGCTGAGAGAGAGCGCCTGAGATACGCTCGGGGAGCTTCTATTTTGGAGACTTCGGTGTACATGGACGACATTTGTACGGGCGCTTCCACCGTCGAGGAGGCTCTGGTCTTGCGAGACGAATTAATTGCCATCCTGAAGTCTGGAGGCTATGAGTTGCGCAAGTGGTTGTCGAACTCCCCTCATATTTTGAAGGACCTCCCAGGAGAGGATCAGCAAGACCCTCATCTGTTCGAGCACCCTGAGAATCCTAATTTGTTGACTGTGCTGGGCATTCAATATCAGCCTGTTCAGGATACCTTTACGTATAGAGTAAAACTTGACCCACCGCCCAAAGCATGGACCAAACGCTTCGTGCTGTCCACCGTAGCCCGCACCTTCGACCCTAATGGGTGGATCACCCCGGTCATCTTTTTAGCTAAGTGCTTTCTTCAAAAGCTCTGGATGTCCGGGTTGGGTTGGGACGAGCCGATTGGCGGAGCCCTCTTGCGAGAGTGGCTCTCCATGCTCTCCTCCCTTCCGGATATCAACCGGGTTTCCATGCCAAGGTGCATCCTTCCCCCCGGGAAATGTCGGGCTACCCTACATGGGTTTTGCGACGCCTCTGAGAAGGGCTATGCTGCTGTCGTATATTTGCGGACGGTGAGTTCCTCTGGTCATACTGCCGCCCATCTCGTACTCGCTAAAAGCAAGGTTGCTCCCATTAGGTCCCGCTTAACTATCCCTAAATTGGAACTGTCCGGTGCCGCTCTCCTCACGCGACTCCTCAACCACGTTCACTCTTCCTTGAAGCCTGTAATCGACATTACGGGCGTCTACGCATGGTCGGACAGTGAGATCGTACTTTGTTGGCTCCGAGCTGCACCTCACAATCTCGAGGTCTTTGTGGCGAACCGCGTTTCTCAAATCCAGAGTTCTGAGACTTCTCTCAACTGGCGACATGTCCCAGGGGAGTTGAATCCCGCGGACTGCGCTTCTCGCGGCTGTGAGGCCCCATCGCTGGTTGACCACCCACTGTGGTGGGGTCCCGATTGGTTATCTGGGTCTCAGTCATTCTGGCCCCGGGGCAATTACTCCGAACCTACCGAATTGCCGGGCCTACGAGCCCGAGTCGGAGTGGGCAAGGATAAGCCCACTCGGGATCTCTCTCTTCTGGAACAGTACAGCTCCCTCGATAAGCTCTTGGGAGTTACTGCTTGGTTGCGCCGCTTTGTCCGCAATTCGAGATACCCATCCCACCGACTCTCTGATAGCGTTTTGTCCCCTAGCGACCGCCGGGAAGCTTTGATGCACTGGACCCGTATGGTCCAAACGGAGCAATTTGAGCCCGTCATTGAAAACTTGAAGCGTGGCTCCGTTATCAAGGGCGCCCTGGCCTGCCTGAACCTCTTTCTGGATAACGCGGGGATGCTGCGCGTTGGCGGACGTTTGAAAAATTCTGAACTGCCGTACGGGGCTCGACACCCGTTGCTGCTCCCGAAGGACGGCGCCCTGGTCCGATTGCTGGTAGCCCACCACCATGTTAAGAATGCCCACGCTGGGTGCAACGCTCTTTCGGCTATTTTACAGCCCGGCCCTTACAGACGGGCCCTGATCTGGATGAGGCAATGCCGTCCGGACGAAGGTATGCGCTGGTATCTTCGGAACTTTCCCCCTCGGGAGGCACTCTTCCTGGGTTGTCACGAAATGGGACAGCTACACGTAGTACTTCAGAGGTAAATCACTATTATGGTTGCACAATGAATTTAACGGAGTTAGTAGTTCCTGATGAACGATACGGTTGTCACAGCGATTTACGCGGGTTGATACTTTCTCAACAAGTTAGGAGCGGAAAAAACGTCAGTCTAGCTCGCAAGAAATTCTACAATAATTCTCGAAAAGTCCTATCCCGCCGCGTCAGCCGCGCCGCGGCCGGGGGGAGGGGGAGGTGACCTCGATATCGAGGCCAAGCGCGCGCGTTAGAAAACGTTTCGAAGGTAAATAATAAAAATAAATATTCTTGCCTAAACAAACCCCCGCCCCGGACATAAGGCATTAGGTCCGCGAGTAGATTGGCAAACGGGACAAGGTCGCGACGGCACGTTGCAGCTGCAGGCCGTAACAACACCCATTTCACGTCACACTATTTTACCGAGAGATTATAATTTAAGATCGACCCGCAGTTTTTTAAACAATTCTTTGGAGCAATTAATCAACTCTCAAAAGAGATGGATATTTAAATCTCCACAGTCTCCATAGCTAGCACATTGCCATTTGAGTCATAAATTATTGGACTTGAATATAACCGAAAATATTCAATACAGAATATACCCAAATAAATGGATCGGTAGGCAGTCTGTGGCAAATTTTGTAACCTCCACGCATTGCAGATCTAAGCTCGCTAGGTTTTTTTTTATATTGGGGCTGCTTTATAAGAAGTGGTATACAAAAAACCAATGCGGTCATTATAATCTTTACGCAGCCGTGTCCGAGCGGCAGCATCAAAATAAACGAGCGGCGGTATACGCGACTGCGCAGAAGAGCGTTTATTCGAAAATGGAGGGTTTGCCCCATCAGAGTGGGCAGCAAATTATTTGATAATTTATTTTGTAACGTAAAAAGCAACGTAATAAAAAGTTTTATAAATGACATTTTTTAATTAATACACATGGTTCAGGTATAATTTTATGTAAAAATTATCCGATATTGCAAATTTCATTAATTACTCAAATTGACCTCTTTCGCAATAATTCATTATTTACATTAGGTACAAGAATGAATTATACCATTTTGAAATCTACTTTAAACACATAACATTATAAAATAATTAGTCATTCAGGTTGTTATACATTTTTTATACTTACTCAAGATGCTTAAAATTTATTAAGAAACATATTGTTGCAAATTTTGCACTACTATATAATATTTCTACGTGGTAGAGCCATGCTGCAGCTATATTATGGTTGTAGCACGAATGGGTCGGCTCGACCGGGGAAGGACCACGCTCTCACAGAAAACCAGCGTAAAATAGCAGCTTAACGCTGCTGTGTTTCGTATGGTGAGTGTAGAGAACCGGAGACCCTTTTTACTGGCAAAGAGGCATTCCATCTTAGTCCTCACGGGTGACAACGCATCTGCATCTTGAGTCTTTATTGAGGATAGATGTAGATGTCTATGGGTCACAGTAACCACTTATCATCAGGTGGACTGTGTGCTCGTTTGTCACCCAATCCTATAAAAAAAAATTTAGAGGTATGTTACCAACAAAAAAGACGAAATTAATTCACTTGTGGTTACGATGTACACAAATTTTCAGGCATTCTTTTTTATATTCTTTGGACGGCTACGAGCTGTCGTAAGCTATTTCAAGATCATCCATTAATTACTAGATAACCTGTACGTAATTATAAAACGATACGATATTTTTTTTAATTCTTTCTGATAACTTTTTGACGGCTCCGTGGCGCAGTGGCTTAGCAATTAGTTGCTACATGCGGGCCGCGGGTTCCAATCCCGCACGGACCAATTTGTGTTTGTCCTAGTGCAATTTGTGTTTGTAAACTACCTCCACGATACAGGAGAAAATACTAGTGTAGCGGTAGCGTTTAAAAAAAAATTGTTAGCCTATCACCCGACGCTGGTTTGATGTTGATATTTGGGACATTCTGTATAAGATACTATAGTACTAGTGGAGGAAGTAACATTGTACGTATACGTACACAATAATTATAGTGTAGCGGCGGTGTAAGAATATGAACTACCCTATAACGTCTCGTGGGTGTCCTAAAAGGCGACAGAAGGAAATGAAGTAGATGAGCAACTGCATTTTTGTGATAACAAATAAGAAACTGCTGTCGCCAACCCATCTGCTAAAACAAAATCACCCCTACTTCAGTCTATGGGAGAGGTGTATGTTCAGCAGTGGACTTGTATAGGTTTTAATGTAAGTAGTAAGGAATGCGAGTTACCGGCGGCAGATCCTTCTGCTGCAGCGGCTGCCTCCACCACCAGGAACGTTAAGTAAGGAATGCGAGTTACCGGCGGCAGATCCTTCTGCTGCAGCGGCTGCCTCCACCACCAGGAACGTTAAGTAAGGGATGCGAGTTACCGGCGGCAGATCCTTCTGCTGCAGCGGCTGCCTCCACCACCAGGAACGTTAAGTAAGGGATGCGAGTTACCGGCGGCAGATCCTTCTGCTGCAGCGGCTGCCTCCACCACCAGGAACGTTAAGTAAGGGATGCGAGTTACCGGCGGCAGATCCTTCTGCTGCAGCGGCTGCCTCCACCACCAGGAACGTTAAGTAAGGGATGCGAGTTACCGGCGGCAGATCCTTCTGCTGCAGCGGCTGCCTCCACCACCAGGAACGTTAAATAAGGAATGCGAGTTACCGTCGGCAGATCCTTCTGCTGCAGCGGCTGCCTCCACCACCAGGAACGTTAAATAAGGAATGCGAGTTACCGGCGGCAGATCCTTCTGCTGCAGCGGCTGCCTCCACCACCAGGAACGTTAAGTAAGGAATGCGAGTTACCGGCGGCAGATCCTTCTGCTACAGCGGCTGCCTCCACCACCAGGAACGTTAAGTAAGGAATGCGAGTTACCGGCGGCAGATCCTTCTGCTGCAGCGGCTGCCTCCACCACCAGGAACGTTAAGTAAGGAATGCGAGTTACCGGCGGCAGATCCTTCTGCTGCAGCGGCTGCCTCCACCACCAGGAACGTTAAGTAAGGGATGCGAGTTACCGGCGGCAGATCCTTCTGCTGCAGCGGCTGCCTCCACCACCAGGAACGTTAAGTAAGGAATGCGAGTTACCGGCGGCAGATCCTTCTGCTGCAGCGGCTGCCTCCACCACCAGGAACGTTAAGTAAGGAATGCGAGTTACCGGCGGCAGATCCTTCTGCTGCAGCGGCTGCCTCCACCACCAGGAACGTTAAGTAAGGGATGCGAGTTACCGGCGGCAGATCCTTCTGCTGCAGCGGCTGCCTCCACCACCAGGAACGTTAAGTAAGGGATGCGAGTTACCGGCGGCAGATCCTTCTGCTGCAGCGGCTGCCTCCACCACCAGGAACGTTAAGTAAGGGATGCGAGTTACCGGCGGCAGATCCTTCTGCTGCAGCGGCTGCCTCCACCACCAGGAACGTTAAGTAAGGGATGCGAGTTACCGCCGGCAGATCCTTCTGCTGCAGCGGCTGCCTCCACCACCAGGAACGTTAAGTATGGGATGCGAGTTACCGGCGGCAGATCCTTCTGCTGCAGCGGCTGCCTCCACCACCAGGAACGTTAAGTAAGGGATGCGAGTTACCGGCGGCAGATCCTTCTGCTGCAGCGGCTGCCTCCACCACCAGGAACGTTAAGTAAGGGATGCGAGTTACCGGCGGCAGATCCTTCTGCTGCAGCGGCTGCCTCCACCACCAGGAACGTTAAGGAATGCGAGTTACCGGCGGCAGATCCTTCTGCTGCAGCGGCTGCCTCCACCACCAGGAACGTTAAGTAAGGAATGCGAGTTACCGGCGGCAGATCCTTCTGCTGCAGCGGCTGCCTCCACCACCAGGAACGTTAAGTAAGGGATGCGAGTTACCGGCGGCAGATCCTTCTGCTGCAGCGGCTGCCTCCACCACCAGGAACGTTAAGTAAGGGATGCGAGTTACCGGCGGCAGATCCTTCTGCTGCAGCGGCTGCCTCCACCACCAGGAACGTTAAATAAGGAATGCGAGTTACCGGCGGCAGATCCTTCTGCTGCAGCGGCTGCCTCCACCACCAGGAACGTTAAGTAAGGAATGCGAGTTACCGGCGGCAGATCCTTCTGCTGCAGCGGCTGCCTCCACCACCAGGAACGTTAAGTAAGGAATGCAAGTTACCGGCGGCAGATCCTTCTGCTGCAGCGGCTGCCTCCACCACCAGGAACGTTAAGTAAGGAATGCGAGTTACCGGCGGCAGATCCTTCTGCTGCAGCGGCTGCCTCCACCACCAGGAACGTTAAGTAAGGGATGCGAGTTACCGGCGGCAGATCCTTCTGCAGCAGCGGCTGCCTCCACCACCAGGAACGTTAAGTAAGGGATGCGAGTTACCGGCGGCAGATCCTTCTGCTGCAGCGGCTGCCTCCACCACCAGGAACGTTAAGTAAGGGATGCGAGTTACCGGCGGCAGATCCTTCTGCTGCAGCGGCTGCCTCCACCACCAGGAACGTTAAATAAGGAATGCGAGTTACCGTCGGCAGATCCTTCTGCTGCAGCGGCTGCCTCCACCACCAGGAACGTTAAGTAAGGGATGCGAGTTACCGGCGGCAGATCCTTCTGCTGCAGCGGCTGCCTCCACCACCAGGAACGTTAAATAAGGAATGCGAGTTACCGTCGGCAGATCCTTCTGCTGCAGCGGCTGCCTCCACCACCAGGAACGTTAAGTAAGGAATGCGAGTTACCGCCGGCAGATCCTTCTGCTGCAGCGGCTGCCTCCACCACCAGGAACGTTAAGTATGGGATGCGAGTTACCGGCGGCAGATCCTTCTGCTGCAGCGGCTGCCTCCACCACCAGGAACGTTAAGTAAGGGATGCGAGTTACCGGCGGCAGATCCTTCTGCTGCAGCGGCTGCCTCCACCACCAGGAACGTTAAATAAGGAATGCGAGTTACCGTCGGCAGATCCTTCTGCTGCAGCGGCTGCCTCCACCACCAGGAACGTTAAGTAAGGAATGCGAGTTACCGGCGGCAGATCCTTCTGCTGCAGCGGCTGCCTCCACCACCAGGAACGTTAAGTAAGGAATGCGAGTTACCGGCGGCAGATCCTTCTGCTGCAGCGGCTGCCTCCACCACCAGGAACGTTAAGTAAGGGATGCGAGTTACCGGCGGCAGATCCTTCTGCTGCAGCGGCTGCCTCCACCACCAGGAACGTTAAGTAAGGGATGCGAGTTACCGGCGGCAGATCCTTCTGCTGCAGCGGCTGCCTCCACCACCAGGAACGTTAAGTAAGGAATGCGAGTTACCGGCGGCAGATCCTTCTGCTGCAGCGGCTGCCTCCACCACCAGGAACGTTAAGTAAGGGATGCGAGTTACCGCCGGCAGATCCTTCTGCTGCAGCGGCTGCCTCCACCGCCAGGAACGTTAAGTAAGGGATGCGAGTTACCGGCGGCAGATCCTTCTGTTGCAGCGGCTGCCTCCACCACCAGGAACGTTAAGTAAGGGATGCGAGTTACCGGCGGCAGATCCTTCTGCTGCAGCGGCTGCCTCCACCACCAGGAACGTTAAGTAAGGGATGCGAGTTACCGGCGGCAGATCCTTCTGCTGCAGCGGCTGCCTCCACCACCAGGAACGTTAAGTAAGGGATGCGAGTTACCGCCGGCAGATCCTTCTGCTGCAGCGGCTGCCTCCACCACCAGGAACGTTAAGTATGGGATGCGAGTTACCGGCGGCAGATCCTTCTGCTGCAGCGGCTGCCTCCACCACCAGGAACGTTAAGTAAGGGATGCGAGTTACCGGCGGCAGATCCTTCTGCTGCAGCGGCTGCCTCCACGACCAGGAACGTTAAGTAAGGGATGCGAGTTACCGGCGGCAGATCCTTCTGCTGCAGCGGCTGCCTCCACCACCAGGAACGTTAAGGAATGCGAGTTACCGGCGGCAGATCCTTCTGCTGCAGCGGCTGCCTCCACCACCAGGAACGTTAAGTAAGGAATGCGAGTTACCGGCGGCAGATCCTTCTGCTGCAGCGGCTGCCTCCACCACCAGGAACGTTAAGTAAGGGATGCGAGTTACCGGCGGCAGATCCTTCTGCTGCAGCGGCTGCCTCCACCACCAGGAACGTTAAGTAAGGGATGCGAGTTACCGGCGGCAGATCCTTCTGCTGCAGCGGCTGCCTCCACCACCAGGAACGTTAAGTAAGGGATGCGAGTTACCGGCGGCAGATCCTTCTGCTGCAGCGGCTGCCTCCACCACCAGGAACGTTAAGTAAGGGATGCGAGTTACCGGCGGCAGATCCTTCTGCTGCAGCGGCTGCCTCCACCACCAGGAACGTTAAGTAAGGGATGCGAGTTACCGGCGGCAGATCCTTCTGCTGCAGCGGCTGCCTCCACCACCAGGAACGTTAAGTAAGGGATGCGAGTTACCGGCGGCAGATCCTTCTGCTGCAGCGGCTGCCTCCACCACCAGGAACGTTAAGTAAGGGATGCGAGTTACCGGCGGCAGATCCTTCTGCTGCAGCGGCTGCCTCCACCACCAGGAACGTTAAGTAAGGGATGCGAGTTACCGGCGGCAGATCCTTCTGCTGCAGCGGCTGCCTCCACCACCAGGAACGTTAAGTAAGGGATGCGAGTTACCGGCGGCAGATCCTTCTGCTGCAGCGGCTGCCTCCACCACCAGGAACGTTAAGTAAGGAATGCGAGTTACCGGCGGCAGATCCTTCTGCTGCAGCGGCTGCCTCCACCACCAGGAACGTTAAGTAAGGAATGCGAGTTACCGGCGGCAGATCCTTCTGCTGCAGCGGCTGCCTCCACCACCAGGAACGTTAAGTAAGGGATGCGAGTTACCGGCGGCAGATCCTTCTGCTGCAGCGGCTGCCTCCACCACCAGGAACGTTAAGTAAGGGATGCGAGTTACCGGCGGCAGATCCTTCTGCTGCAGCGGCTGCCTCCACCACCAGGAACGTTAAGTAAGGGATGCGAGTTACCGGCGGCAGATCCTTCTGCTGCAGCGGCTGCCTCCACCACCAGGAACGTTAAGTAAGGGATGCGAGTTACCGGCGGCAGATCCTTCTGCTGCAGCGGCTGCCTCCACCACCAGGAACGTTAAGTAAGGGATGCGAGTTACCGGCGGCAGATCCTTCTGCTGCAGCGGCTGCCTCCACCACCACGAACGTTAAGTAAGGGATGCGAGTTACCGGCGGCAGATCCTTCTGCTGCAGCGGCTGCCTCCACCACCAGGAACGTTAAGTAAGGGATGCGAGTTACCGGCGGCAGATCCTTCTGCTGCAGCGGCTGCCTCCACCACCAGGAACGTTAAGTAAGGGATGCGAGTTACCGGCGGCAGATCCTTCTGCTGCAGCGGCTGCCTCCACCACCAGGAACGTTAAGTAAGGGATGCGAGTTACCGGCGGCAGATCCTTCTGCTGCAGCGGCTGCCTCCACCACCAGGAACGTTAAGTAAGGGATGCGAGTTACCGGCGGCAGATCCTTCTGCTGCAGCGGCTGCCTCCACCACCAGGAACGTTAAGTAAGGGATGCGAGTTACCGGCGGCAGATCCTTCTGCTGCAGCGGCTGTCTCCACCACCAGGAACGTTAAGTAAGGAATGCGAGTTACCGGCGGCAGATCCTTCTGCTGCAGCGGCTGTCTCCACCGCCAGGAACGTTAAGTAAAGAATGCGAGTTACCGGCGGCAGATCCTTCTGCTGCAGCGGCTGCGGCGCCTGGCCGCGCACGGCGGGCGCCTCCACCACCAGGAACGTTAAGTAAGGAGTGCGAGTTACCGGCGGCAGATCCTTCTGCTGCAGCGGCTGCGGCGCCTGGCCGCGCACGGCGGGCGCCTCCACCACCAGGAACGTTAAGTAAGGAGTGCGAGTTACCGGCGGCAGATCCTTCTGCTGCAGCGGCTGCGGCGCCTGGCCGCGCACGGCGGGCGCCTCCACCACCAGGAACGTTAAGTAAGGAGTGCGAGTTACCGGCGGCAGATCCTTCTGCTGCAGCGGCTGCGGCGCCTGGCCGCGCACGGCGGGCGCCTCCACCACCAGGAACGTTAAGTAAGGAGTGCGAGTTACCGGCGGCAGATCCTTCTGCTGCAGCGGCTGCGGCGCCTGGCCGCGCACGGCGGGCGCCTCCACCACCAGGAACGGCGAGCACACGGGCCGCGCGCGCGCCGCGCCCCCGCCCCCCGCACCCGCA
This sequence comes from Parnassius mnemosyne, assembly GCA_963668995.1. Taxonomy (NCBI): domain Eukaryota; kingdom Metazoa; phylum Arthropoda; class Insecta; order Lepidoptera; family Papilionidae; genus Parnassius; species Parnassius mnemosyne. The sequence goes on along the minus strand of CAVLGL010000093.1, from coordinate 4,298,812 downwards.
CCCTCACACAGCCCCACGCAGTTGAACGCGTTCGCGCGCAGCCCGAACAGCATGTCGAAGATCTGGCCAAGTAAACACATCACTCACTATTTGCACTGCCTCTGAATTTATACGCGCCGAACTAACAAACAAAACAATAATAATCCTAGCTACAACACAATACATCAGAAGAAACAAATGACAAACAGTTTATTTTTAAAATTAATATTGCTTGATATATTTATCCTACGTAATTAAGATATATCACAATAGTCTTTTTAATACAGTTGCTCAAAAAGTGGCGTATTGTAGGATCGTATAGCGTTCGGGATGTGGGCTATTACATACTAGTTTTTTTTTCTTTACCTTTTCTGAACTCATGCGTTCTCTGTCCCAACTGTCAAAATAATGTCTATTAAAAAGAAAAAACCAACCATGAAGTTTTTACTAAAAAAAATTCATAGAAGTTTTTATGATTCATGCAAATATTTCTAAAAAGAAGCTACTAATTTGTTTCAATATCAGATTTAATGATTTGATTCAATGAGTTAGATTAGGTTTCATTTCATTTCATCTCATTAAATTTAATTTTCATTTCATATCAATAAAAAAATTCTACTGAAGACTTGGCTGTATGGGCATAGTTTTCTTTGGCTACCCAGAATGAGTGAAGAAAACAAAAAAAATCTCTGCTTATATTCTTTTACGGTTGGCGCCATTTTCCAAAAATGTTCTTTATTAAAATGCTTCATTTTCCGCACTCGTAATGAAATATACTATAGTGTAGTGACGATTTAAGAACATCCGCTACCCCATATCATCATGTACGTGTAATAAGAGGCGACAGAGGGCAGCTGAACCAAGATATGGTCAGCAACATACTCCTGATAACAGTAAAAATTAAGGACTGCTTACTTAGCGTGTCAACTATGGCAAATACTACTTCGATAAGTAAATCTGTAGCAGAGGTATATCTTCTGCAGTAAACTTTTAACAAGCTGTAATAATAAGACATTTGAAATTGAAAAATATATTTTTAATAGATATAATTGAACTTGATAGACCAGATTACACAACCGAGAGAGACAACTGCAACCCAACTCGTATTTCCGTTTCCGCTTCCAACTAGACCAAATTTATTTTTCAAATAATTTTGACATTAACACATCATTTCCTCCTCTCAATACTTTTAGCCACGATAGCACATAAAAATAACAATTTTAGAATGATAAGAGTGGGCAGCCGCAGTTACCGCCTGCCAAGCATGGTAACAATGGCAAAACCCTCCCAATGAGAGGCAATGATGTTCAGCATTGGACTTTTATAGGCCGTAATGGCTGGCTGGAGAAAATAAAATTTAAGAATTTTTAAAAGAAACTATACACGTCCTAGTTTGGTACGTTCTGATTTCAGATTAATTTTACGTTATTTATCAACCAAACACGCGGCACTCGTTATTCTTAACCTGTTCATATCCAAACAACGCTTATGACGTAGGGTCAGCTTGTGTATATTTTTTGTGGCATCAAGACAAGTACAGAGAATATAGAAACTGTGTAAACTGTGTTAAAAGTTTATTAACGTATTAACGTAAAACAAACAGAAACATGGCATCGTAAATATAGGTAGTACCGTAAAAAATATTTACTCTGATGATATATTCTCTCAATATTACAATTCCACTAAATAACAAACCTTTATTCTAATATCAGGGTGATGCATGAACAGCGCAGGTCGTCGATAGTGATTGTCCAGGTGGTCGATCAGCACCAGCAGGCATCTGGTGGCGTGTGTGCCCGGGGAACGCAGTAGTTTGTCGTTTAGTAACTCCAGCAACCCGCTCACTGCAAGTCGCAGGTCGCTCGTATCCGCGTCCGCGGGGATCGGAACGTCCGTCACGTACATTTCGAAGGGCCGATTTAATATCTGAAATAAAAATTTTTGTCTAATATATATAATATATAATACTGTTGGATCAAAGTTTTTTTTTTGCTGGAAATGTCCTTAAAATATTTCATAAATATTCAATTTTTTGTTCTCTTACATCATCGAATGTTTGGTACGTAAGATTGGAGCGTGTGAAATGTAAATCCTTATGCGAGTACACTGACGAGGTCGGTGTAGCGGATTAGAGGTACCGCGCTACAGAGCTGCAGCGTATCTTTTTAAGCAAGTCGACGGTGGTGCAGCGGGGCAGGGGTGCTGCGTCGCGGGACTGCATAGAACACTTTCAAGCAAGTCGATGTGGAAGGTGTAGCGAATTAGAGATATCGCGCGGCAGAGTCGCAGTGTACCATTATCAGCAGGTTGATGAGCTAGGTGCCGCGGGACAGGGGTACACTTTCAACAAGTCGATGTGGGCAAGGGTGCCGCACGGCGGGTCAGGGGGGCCGCAGCGTACCTTCTCCAGCAGGTCGATGAAGTCGGTGCAGGCGTCCGGGGAGCAGAGGCGCGCCAGCTCGGACAGCGCGCGGGCCGCAGCGGCGCGCAGTGCGGCTTCCGCGTCCAGCGCGCAGCGGTGGGGCAGGGGTGCCGCACGGCGGGTCAGGGGGGCCGCAGCGTACCTTCTCCAGCAGGTCGATGAAGTCGGTGCAGGCGTCCGGGGAGCAGAGGCGCGCCAGCTCGGACAGCGCGCGGGCCGCAGCGGCGCGCAGTGCGGCTTCCGCGTCCAGCGCGCAGCGGTGGGGCAGGGGTGCCGCACGGCGGGTCAGGGGGGCCGCAGCGTACCTTCTCCAGCAGGTCGATGAAGTCGGTGCAGGCGTCCGGGGAGCAGAGGCGCGCCAGCTCGGACAGCGCGCGGGCCGCAGCGGCGCGCAGTGCGGCTTCCGCGTCCAGCGCGCAGCGGTGGGGCAGGGGTGCCGCACGGCGGGTCAGGGGGGCCGCAGCGTACCTTCTCCAGCAGGTCGATGAAGTCGGTGCAGGCGTCCGGGGAGCAGAGGCGCGCCAGCTCGGACAGCGCGCGGGCCGCAGCGGCGCGCAGTGCGGCTTCCGCGTCCAGCGCGCAGCGGTGGGGCAGGGGTGCCGCACGGCGGGTCAGGGGGGCCGCAGCGTACCTTCTCCAGCAGGTCGATGAAGTCGGTGCAGGCGTCCGGGGAGCAGAGGCGCGCCAGCTCGGACAGCGCGCGGGCCGCAGCGGCGCGCAGTGCGGCTTCCGCGTCCAGCGCGCAGCGGTGGGGCAGGGGTGCCGCACGGCGGGTCAGGGGGGCCGCAGCGTACCTTCTCCAGCAGGTCGATGAAGTCGGTGCAGGCGTCCGGGGAGCAGAGGCGCGCCAGCTCGGACAGCGCGCGGGCCGCAGCGGCGCGCAGTGCGGCTTCCGCGTCCAGCGCGCAGCGGTGGGGCAGGGGTGCCGCACGGCGGGTCAGGGGGGCCGCAGCGTACCTTCTCCAGCAGGTCGATGAAGTCGGTGCAGGCGTCCGGGGAGCAGAGGCGCGCCAGCTCGGACAGCGCGCGGGCCGCAGCGGCGCGCAGTGCGGCTTCCGCGTCCAGCGCGCAGCGGTGGGGCAGGGGTGCCGCACGGCGGGTCAGGGGGGCCGCAGCGTACCTTCTCCAGCAGGTCGATGAAGTCGGTGCAGGCGTCCGGGGAGCAGAGGCGCGCCAGCTCGGACAGCGCGCGGGCCGCAGCGGCGCGCAGTGCGGCTTCCGCGTCCAGCGCGCAGCGGTGGGGCAGGGGTGCCGCACGGCGGGTCAGGGGGGCCGCAGCGTACCTTCTCCAGCAGGTCGATGAAGTCGGTGCAGGCGTCCGGGGAGCAGAGGCGCGCCAGCTCGGGCAGCGCGCGGGCCGCGGCGGCGCGCAGTGCGGCCTCCGCGTCCAGTGCGCACGCGCTCGTTATCGCGCCGCCCACGCGCTCCGCCAGCTCCTCGCCGTGAGCACACCTGCACGTTGTTTTTTATAAAATAAAGGTGACAAACGAGCACAAAGTCCACCTAATGGTAAGTGGATGCTGTCACCCATAGACATCTACATCTATCATCGATCGATCAAAAGCTTTTTCTGAACCAGTGGGAAGTAAATAAAGGACTCAATAAAAATTACTTGTCAAATCTATATTGAATAAAATTTATTCTACTTTATTCTATTCTAATAATAATGTCCTCCACTCCGCCATTCTCAAAGATGACTATGCTAATGTTAAACACTCCCTGCCCGCAGTGCAATAAAATGGGGAAAAGGAATGCCTGCCTTAAGGCCCGTAAGTGCGACAGAGAGCGCAAAGCGCAACAGGTGGCCTCCTATTTTCCCATTTTATTGAACCGTGGGCATCGAGTGTTTTACATTACTGTTCACGCCCTTAGTTGCCCCTACAATAGTCGACTGGGCTAGGGCCCATAGTATATATATCCCCCTCGACGAGCAACAGAGGGCGGAGCCTAAATGACCTATGGACAATTGACCTACACGATAGAGATAAGGCTAGGTAAATAAATAGTACGTACCTGTTCAGAGGAGAAGACTGGACACCAGGCTCGGTCAGGCGGTAGGTGTAATGTATGTAAGTGGTGTTTAGTCGTGTGTTTATATATGTGGCCTGACCCAGCTGAGGTGATCGGGCAGCGGCCTGGTCCGATGCTGCCCCACAATGTAATTCACTCCAGCGGACGTCACCAATTGGCAGTTCCTTTCTTCAATTCACTATGTCAGTCTATCAACTTTATTGTACATTTAACTAACTTCAAACTCAACTAAATCCCCGTTAATTATAATCAAAAACGTAACACACGGCACGACTAATGAACGGTGGGTCAAAGTTCACTTCCGTTTCACTCAGCAACAAATTATTTCTAGAACCGAACGCGACCTTCTAAGGCACTTAACGCGACGGTACAATTAAACATTAACTTCCAAACAATTGATCAACCCGGCGTCTAATTTTCTAGACTCCACAACTCCTCTTCGTTGCATAAATTTGCTACCAAAGCCGACACAATCAGAGGTTATTATGTACGTGACCACGCGGTCCGAGTAGATTCACTGCAATACCTTACAATTGACGCAATTACTTTCAAACGAAATCACTTTTATCAGTCAAATACAATACAAACCTCTTGTCACGAACTTACAACTTAGACAAACTAATCCAAGGCGGTCTTCACGAAACCACAAATTAAGTAGCGAAGTAACGCGCTAAAACGCGCAAATACTAAAAATCTAGACTATAAAACCAAAACTGGTCGCACGAAATCGCTGCGGCGGTCACTACAAAATCCGTTAACGTTACGACGGCGCCGCTGCACTCAAGCTACTGGTTTCTCGCCCACCAGCGCCGAACGCCAGGAAGCTGCATACCGCTGCCCCCTCCCCGCGACGCGCGTGTCACCTCACACCATCGGGCGATTCTATATAGCCATCTAATGTGCGCAACACAGATAACATCTAATGTGCGCGCACACAGGTGCTTTCTCAACGCCCTCACTGTCATAGTTCAATGGGTCAGTAATTTGACACGACCAGAGTGAGATTAGACGGAGGACTAACAGGCTTTACGTGCTTTCCAAAGCACGCGTGTAAAACACCCTTAACGTCCTAACTTCGGGCTGGTACTGAGAATTTTTTGAAAGAAAAATTGGCCCCACCCGAATTCAACTCAGAACCTCATGATTAATCGCGCTTATACTAACTTACTAGATCAACGAGGCAACTAAACACCATCCCACCCTACACTGATGCAGTTCAACATCATACCATACTACGTACCAGGTTACCTGACTACCCACTCTAATGAAATTCAGCTTTGTGCTTAGAATTTTAAAAACAACATTTTGCCTTTACTTCTCATTCATGTGCGAGTCTTAGAGTAACTAAAGTCCACGATTTTACGCCAATGGGTGCTGTCATTATACTATGTTCTCAAAATATGTTTAATTTTCAAGAATTACTTAAATCAATGCCTGAAAGAATTTAACAAAAAATTCTTCTCTGTAGAAATGGTATGGGAATATGAGACTTATTTGTATATTTTTAGCAAGTAGGATGCGGGAAGTAAAGACTGTGTAAGAACCTCCGAAGGAGGCGGAGTTATAGTTGAAATAAGGATTTAAATTTTTTTGGTTTTTGGCCATTTTGACCACCTAGGAGTGTAATGAGAACTTTTTGCTCCTATTCAACCATGACCCCCATGACATCATCTACACGATAGGCTATTCAAACTGACTAGGCCTAAAGTTCGAGTCACTCACCAACTCATTTCTAGTCTACTTCCAATTAACAATAAAAATTTGATTTCACTTCTTACAGAAAACCCATAAAAGTTTGGTACATCAGTAAATGGAGCAAATTCAAATTATACAGGCTTGTCGTTGTTAATAATACAATAAAAATAAATCGGTCATTTGGGTTCGATAAAATATTTCAAAGTAGATATTTTGTTATGTCAAAATTAAAAAAAGGTAATTTATTAAACAAAAAAAGAAAACATCACGTATAATGGAAATTAAGCTTAAATTGAAATGTATGTAATGTAATATTTAATAGTAATGAATAATAGTCCAATAATTCAATAATTTATGAACAATTTATATCGTAAGAATTCAAGTTTTTTTGTACTTAAGTAATTCTGTATGTGTATTTAATTGTACATGATATTTGAATTTCATAAGAATACGAGTATTTGTACATAATTTTAAACTAAAAACGAAATAACTTTAAAGTGTATTAAATCTAATTTTTGCATGTCAATAACGGCAAAACATGTTAGTTCTGTGGAACATAAAATGTTCAATAATGTGTTATTGAGCATTTTATATACCATGTTTTTAGGCAAATAACTTTTCTATGTATCTGTGTACCTGAGCGACCACTTTGTATAACATGTGGGAAGTCAATGGATACAGTTGGCTCGGGAGCGTGCTTTGTGGCATTCCTTGGGGTAGACCTATTTTGAGCAGTAGACTTGTGAAGGGCTGTAATGAGATAATGATGATGATGATGGTGATGTACCTGTTGCGGCGCACATACGCGAGCAGCGCGGCGAAGGCGTGCAGGCGCACGGGCAGGCGCGCGTCGCGCCGCAGGTAGCGCTCGGCCAGCCGCAGCGCCGCGCCCGCCCCGCTGCCCGCCCCGCTCGCCGCGCCACCGCCCGCCACGCCGCCCGCCCCGCCGCCCGCGCCTCCCGCCGCCCCGCTCAGCGCTCCCACGCGCGCCGACACCAGCCGCAGCGCAGACGCCTCCTGCACACACACACACACTCGCACACGTCATACAACCTTTCTATTTATAGATACGCACAACCCTCCACCTCCCATGGCAACACTAACATTGCAGTTACAAGGGCCGAATCTCGAGAGATACTCACAGTACTTGCGCAAAACTCTTTCCCACGTGCACTTTCTTGACTCTCTAAAAGTTATTTATGAGACTCCTTGTCCCATATTGCCACTCTTGCTCTCACTTACACCAAAGTTATGCACAGTCTAAAGTTGACCTTATTGCCCAATAGTTTTTGGTTTCAATTGCCATACATCACATAAGTCGCTTATTACATTTATTATATGAGGCTATTGTATCCATCCCTCGTCACCGTGATTGTTTTATGCATTAAGATACTATATAAATCAAAATTAAACATAATGATTTCTTATATTTACGCGAACACTACACATTGAATAAAACTACTTTTACGGATTTTATCGCGTTTAATTAAGTGATTTTATATTCCCGACGTTTCGGTTACTTTCCAGCAACCGTGGTCACGGGGGACTGAGGTGATTGACGTCCCGATGTCAAAGTTAACCCGGAGTACCTTCAGCTTTTTAATTACTAATTTTGGTCCGATCTACGCAGAATGAATTAACTGTGTCTTGAAATCTTACAGTGGTATGCTTGGGTTTAGTTTTAATTTTATGAATTACAAGGTCCCAAGCAGGTGGTAGTACCCAGCCTCCCTCTCTATTGAAATTAGGATGTTTTTTAATTTCAATAGCCTCACGTATCATCCTTGGCAGGAATCGATGTTCTTTCGCAAGAACTTGTGGTTTATCAAATCTAATGTAATGGCGGAGGCCGTCTAGGATATGATCAAAGTCTGCAGTGTGCAGTACCAGACTGCAGCACCGCAGTACTACAATGTAATGAGACTAACCGGGCGGTCGTGCACGCAGCAGTCCAGCAGGTCCAGCAGTGCATCCGGGTCGCCGCGGTACTGGCCAGACTCTTGCAGCGCCTCCAGCGACGAGATGAGAGCGTGCACGCGCGAGTGGATCAGCTCGTTGCCCGGATCCAACGATTCTGCGCAACAACGCCAATATTTTAAAATAAAAAAAACTGGCCAAGTGCATGTTAGGCCACGCACAATGTAGAGGTAGGGTTCCGTAGTTGCCCGTCACAATACGTGGACTTTCTTGATAATGAGCATAATAAGTGAGTTCGCGGTAAAACCTCTTTCCTGTGCAATCTAAGTTGTTTTAGAAGATCCTTCTGAGTAGAATATCACCCATACTCAATGAAAACCTGATAATCCCTCAACACCAGTTTGGTTACAGACAACAGCATTCTACGATAGAAGTATGTGATAAGGTAAGGTAGTCCTTCGAAAGAAAGGAATACTGCTCGGCTGTATTTTTGGATGTCCAGGCAGCCTTCGATAAAGTGTGGCATAAAGGCTTTCTTTATAAAATAAAAACGTCTCTACCGCATAGTTACTACTTGTTGATGGAGTCTTACCTCACAAACCGAATTTTCCAGGTAAGAGAGGACGGAGAGCTGTCCGAAATCCAAGATATAATGGCAGGAGTTCCACAGGGATCTGTCCTTGGCCCTGTTTTGTATACCATCTACACTGCAGACCTCCCGGAAACACAAAAGGTAACTACGGCTACATTTGCCGACGACACTGCAATTCTCGCAAGTAGCAAAGATCCGATAGTAGCATCCGCCGCCTTGCAAAATAGCCTTGACAAGGTTGATGAATGGATCCAAAAATGGAGAATCAAAACCGGCACAACTAAATCCGCACATGTTACGTTTACGCTAAGGAGGGGAAGCTGTGCTCCGGCGAAAATGACCGACAATGTTCTGCAGAGTGACTGTTACGGCCCTCAGTTGCCCTGACAGAAGTCGACTGGACCAGAGCCCATGAGTGATCCCCTCGACGAGCAACCAGAGGGTTCGGGCCCAATGGCCTATGGATAATCATTAACTAATGGCTGATAAGCAAACACAAACTTACCAAGATCTCCTCTCGAGTCACAAAGTTAGCGTTCCACCCGACAAAGCAAAAATTCCTTCGTACGATATTAAAATGCCACACAAGCAACTCGTCGACGCAAATTAATGGCAATCGAAGTTAAATTAATCACTCAAAACTATTACAACAAAGAATTATAATAAAACAAGCCTCGTTGTCACTTAAAACTCACGAGATTAGACAACGCTATTAGAGGCGATTCCGAGCGTAAATTTCAGACCGTCTAACGGACACTGTGGCCGCGAACCAACTCTCGCCCACACGTCGAGCGACCGAGCGGTGAGCAGAGGGACGCGCGCGGGTAGGGATGCCAGGCAATGACTGGTACCATCGAATTAACGCGCCGAGCGCGTGTCTTGAATGCAAGTTTTAAAAATGTTAATATTTGGCCTAAACAGTGACTCTGTCCCGATACCTTGGTATGCATCTGGACTAAAGGCTGACCTGGAAAAACACACCAAATCAAAACTAGACGAGCTAAGCATGCAATTTTAAAACATTTACTGGCTGATGGCACGTAACTCCAAACTGTAGATCGACAACAAACTATTGATACATAAGATGATCCTAAAACCAATCTGGATGTGTGGCTTACAGCTGTGGGGAAGTGCTTGCGACTCCAATGTAAACATAATGAAAAACCTGCGAAATGGCATCTTAAGAACCATTTCAAATGCACCATGGCTCATCACCAACACTGAGATCCACGAAGCTCTGAGCATAAGAACTGTTAAGGAGTTAAAACTAACAGGAAATAAATATAAAACACGGCTGGAAAATCACCCAAAGACCTGGCTACCGCGTTAGCCACTATAAGCCACACTAAACCACTGAAACGTCATGATATACAAAAACTTGGTGACAGATGGTGAAGGATGAGCTGTCTTCTGGTGAGGAGGTCCTTGGACACGATAAAAATGACAGGAAACAAATCTGCTTATAGTTTGAGACTGATTGCAGATAAGCACAAAAAAAAATATTTTATTTCACAGTTTTGTAGGCGATATTAATATCTATAACTTTGCCAAGTTACAGATTTTTAGCACCTGGATCTCTGAGCAAACCGCAGACGGACGGACGGACGGACGGGTCGACATGGCGAAACTATAAGGGTTCATTGTTGTGTAACTACGAAACCCTAAAAAAAACAATAGTATTTTTTTATGAAAATGAAATGAAGACTAGTTTCTGACATAAGATATTAAAATTTTGTTTGCAACGTTGCAAATTTGTTTTTTTAATCTACCGCCGCACCTTGTTAGATATATAAATACGAGGGTGGATTGAAAAGTACTCGGCCTAACCAAGAAAATAAACAAATACTAAATCAGTTATATTTTTATTTTTCTACATAATCACCATCAAGTTCAATACACTTTTGCCACCTCCCCTTCCAAGCATTTAGACCGTTGAAAAAAAATGATTCTTCCTTAGAGTCAAAATATGCGTCTACAGCTGCTTTGACCTCGTCGTTTGTCGAAAATCTTTGACCTCCCAAGTGCTTTTTTAGGTTAGGGAACAGAAAGAAGTCTGATGGTGCCAGATCAGGTGAATACGGCGGATGCGGTAACAGTTCAAAGCCACAGTTGTGAATTTCAGCCATTGACTGTACTGACGTGTGAACACGGGCGTTATCTTGATGAAACAGGACTTTTCTTCTGAGCATTCCTCGACGTTTTTCTTTTATTTCCTCTCGTAAACGACGTAGTAAGGTGCAGTAGTAATCAGAGTTTATATTCTGACCCCTTTCAAGATAATCAATCATAATCACACCTTTCGAGTCCCAGAATACTGAAGCCATCACCTAATTTGCCGACAAAATCGAGTTAGCCTTTTTAGGGAGTGGTGAACCAGGTCTTCTCCACTGTTTTGATTGTTGTTTTGTTTCCGGTGTACAGTAATGAACCCATGTTTCGTCCATAGTAACAAAACGATTCAAAAAATCATCTGCATCGGCTTCAAATAACTCCAAACAGTCGCGTGAAATCAATCGCGTCCTTTTTTGTTCAACTGAAAGCAGTCGCGGAACCCACCTCGCAGACACCTTGTGGAAACCCAACTCGTTGACAATGATGTTTTGAGTTCGTTCATAAGAGATGCCTATAATCTCGCCTATCTCTCTAATTTTTAATCTGCGGTCTCCCATTATTAAATCAAGTACTTTTTAAATATTTTCGTCAGTAGTTGACGTCGAAGGCCTTCCAGAGCGGGGTTCATCTTTCACACTCTCTCTACCACGCTTAAATTCTGCTATCCATTTTTTGACGGATGAAAATGACAGAGCACAATCGCCTAATGTACTGACCATGTCATCATGGATGGCTTTTGATAATAGCCCCTTCTTATGGAGGTACTTAATGACGGCACGCTGCTCGATTTGCTCCATTCGCGGAAATTATGTCCGATTACTTTGTTAATAAATTTATAAAATCACAACTAATTATCGCACACGTTTCGAACTTCACACAATGAACTAGTCTGAACTGAACTAAATAATGTGCGTAGATTTGATTTTTAGAATTGAATGGATCTGTGTCAGGCCGAGTACTTTTCAATCCACCCTTGTATTAAGATTTATATGAAATAGAAACAGAAACTTTTTTATTCAACATAGATTATAAATAATACTTATTGTAAGTCACGCTTTTGTTTAATTACCACTGGTTCGAAAAAAACCTCTGTCCTGGGAAGAACCAGCAAGAAGCCCAGCGGGACTTTTTTTTAAATAACAGCTTACAATCATGTATGTTACACAAATTAACAACACAACAAATTAGAAATAGCTTGGTAGCGATCACCTCATTCCCAGGGGTTACTATCATCCATAAATTCTATAAATATTATAGTGAAACCCTGTTACGGACGGCGAGGGGAGCCGCCGCCCCGTCGCCTCTTCATACCCCGTTGCGCCCCGCGCATCCCGCACACCGGCAACAGATCACGCGATGTCGCCGACCAATCAGCGCACGGCATCACCTCACGACGCTACTCACATACTGAGACGCTCTCTTGCGAGATATAAGAAGGGCGTTTTGGTCTGTGAGCTGTCCATTTCGGAAGCGGCACTCGAAGACAACAGCAAGAGAAGAAACCTCAAGAGAAATCAAGAAGAATCAAGACTCCATTGAAGACTCCCCTCTGTGTATATAGTTAATTAGTGAAAGCCGCATTTGTAAATAGTTTAATACAGTATAGTCTACAGTACCATCTTTTATTTAAGCAGTCCCTAGTGTAGTATACATCAGTCAGTCAGTTAGTAATACAGTCCACTCGCAATAGTAAATTCATACAGTCCACTTCTGTCCCTAATATTCTTGGTCCTTCGAGCCGGATAAGAAGCCAGAAGTCCACTTCTGTCCCTATTATTCTTGGTCCATCGCCGCCGGATAGAAGCCAGAAGAAAGAAGGTAATTACAGAAGAAAGAAGGTAATTACAGAAGAAAGAAGGTAATTACAGAAGAAGGTAATTATAGAAGAAAGAAGATAATCATAGAAGAAAGAAGATCATTATAGAAGATCTTCAAGGAAGAAAGAAGTTCGTCGACGAAGAGAGAATATCGTCGGTAAACTAATTTCATCCCTGTTTCTTGTCAATACTACGTCTACATCTACGTGAACGTCTATTGTCTGTTTTCAGACAATTTTCTTGTTTCTTAACCGCGTTTACGCGGCCAGGTGATTGCTCCCTAACGGTGCCAAACTGCGATCATCTGGTAACGCCCTTGCGGCGGGAACGGCGTCCAATACGTGCGTCTTTTTGAAGACGATCGGAAGCCGCAACGTGGGACATCATGCGGAAGACAAGAAGCCAGAAGACACGGAACGACGACGAAACGCCGGTAGGAATGCGGATATTCGAGGAAGCACCCGCGTCCCAGTCCGATTATCTCGCGTTGGCACAAGCGCCTTCCGCCGCGCCCCAGCCCCCTTCGCGCCCACATCTATGCCCGCGCCCGCGCCGCCGCGCCCCGCTATGTCCGTGTCCACAACCGATTGCTTGGGAGAGGTTAGCACATCCCCGCCGCGTACAGAGACGCTCGCCGCAATTATAGAAGATCTTCCGGTAACAGAGACTAGTTCGATAGGGCGTACCGTCGTGCCTGTAGCAGACGTTGTACATAGGCCCGCGCCCCGTCGGTCCGTTCAGTCCGTTCAGCCCGGTCGACAGCTAGCCCGATAGCAAAGTTAAAACAAATCGAGTATAATGCCGCGGAGGAACTAGCTGCAATTAGAAGGAAGCAATTGCAAATCGAAGAAGATCTCATCAAGGAGAAATACGCTAGGGACGTCGGTCAACTGCAAGAAGAAACAGAAGACGATTTAGTGGAAAATAGGGTACGCGTTGATAGGTGGTTAGAGAACGTGGAGACTGTGCGGGGGGAGCCGCCCTACCACCCGTCTCAGCCCGCGCCCCGCATCGAGATAGAGCAGGCCCCGCCGAGTAGGGGAACCGGTTACGACCACGCTGAAGATGCCCAGGGGAGGTCGGTTGCGAATAACGATCAACCACGCCGCGTAGATACGATACAGAGGAACAATGGAGTCGGCGTAGAAATGAACCAGGTGGATCGCCGTGTACGGGTTATGTCGCCGTCGCGCGTCCAACGCCGCATTCTATCGCCTATACGTAGATCGCCATCGCCACATCGCCAAGCGGATCGTAGATTACCGTCGCCGTGTAATGATGTAGGTATAGATAGATCGCCACATCGCCACGCGGATCGTAGATTACCGTTGCCGTGTTACGAGGATGTAGGTGTACATAGGTCGCCAGCGCTTTAGCGTAGGCTAGAGGGTAATAGGGATAGAGGTAGGTCGCTCACCCCGCGAGGGAAAGATAGGGGTATAGAACGATTAGCGGAAGCCTTAGAAGGCATGATAAGGCTTAGACCAGCCGCCGCGAAGCAGACACAGGAGTTGCCTATTTTCAACGGTTCGGCCGCGGAATGGTTATCGTTTAAAGCCACGATGAGGGAGTCCACGCGTCTGTATGGATTCACCAATACGGAAAATATGGCAAGGTTAAGGAACTGTTTACGTGGTGAGGCTCGAGAGGTAGTATCGGCGCTGCTGTTTACCACGAAGGATCCAGCAGACATTATGCGGACACTGGAGCAGTGTTTCGGCCACCCGGAAGTGATTATTGATCGTGCGTTAGATGATTTAAAACGCCTTTCGCGCCCGGTTCAAACCGCCCAGGAATTAAATTCGTTCGCTATTAAGTTGCAAAATATAGTATGTATTATGCAGAACGTCGACGGCAAAGGATATTTACAAAATCCGATGCTAACTAGGGAGGTTACGAGTAAGCTTAGCCCTCACTTACGGTCGCGTTGGTGCGATTATGCGGAGCACTACGGAAGTGCAGACGAACCGGACATTGTTACACTATCTCGGTTTATGATGAGAGGCTGACCGTGCGTTAAGTCACGCCTATACGTCCGTAACGCCGACTAAGGAATCGCCCGTAAGACGAGAAGAACCGTAGAGGATAGGGCCCGCGACGTAAAGACGTTCACCGCCCAGGAGGACACCGGTAGTGCCTCGTGTATGTGTTGTGGGGGTGAACACCCAATCGCCAAATGTAGCAAGCTGGCGCAAATGGGTTTGGACGACCGGTGGAAGTGGGTAAGGGAAGATGGGGTGTGCTTTAGGTGTTTAAGCAGCAAATACCGACGCCTACGTTGTAAGGCTAGGAAGTGCGGCGTCGACGGCTGCAACGCCCCCCACCACGCCCTCCTTCACGCCCGCAAGGCCCGCACGCCTGAAGCGTCGGTAAAACCGGATGAAACCGTACTCGTCGCGTCGAATGTTAATAGTAGTGCGTCTGTGTTATTGAAAGTGTGCCCATTACCGTGCGCGGACCGCGTGGTAAGGAAGTTGATACTTATGCGCTACTCGATGAAGGCTCTACCATATCGTTAATCGACAACGACTTAGCTCGCAAGTTAGGAGCGGAAGGACCGATAAAGCCGCTCAATATTAGAGGCGTGAATAATAGTCAACGCGAGGCCAATAGTAGGTTAATAAATATAGGGATACGTGGCAAGATGCGCAGTGAGATTTAGAATGTAAGCGCGCGAACAATAGCGGATTTAAAGATAGGCTCGCAGTCTGTGAGTAGAGAGTGCTTACGGTTGAAGCACTTACGCGACACTAGTTCGGTATGTTGCGACGACGCGAAGCTGAGATTATTATTAGCCGCCGACAACTGGCATTTAATAATCACCCGTAATTTGAGAATAGGACGTCGAAGGCAGCCCATAGCTGCACGTACGTTACTAGGGTGGGTAATTCAGGGAACCGTGCCGCGGTTAACGTGTAGGGAAGACGGCGAAACCGTATTACACGTAGCAAGTACTAGCGGACGGCCAGATAGGGACATCCGAACGTTTGCCAGTCAGGACGAGGAGTTAACGGAACTCCTCAAACGGCAATATGAAATAGACTCTATAGGTATCTCGCTAAAGAGTAGGCCGCGACGGGAAGAGGAGCGCGCTGTCGACATATTCCAGCGCACCGTCACGAAGTTCGGCGACCAATACCAAGTTAGACTGCCATGGAAGGACGACAACGTGCGGATGCCACCCAGCTATGAAATGGCAGCTCGAAGACTACGGATGATTGAAAGGAAGATGGACCAGTCGCCGGAGTTTCGGGACGCCTACACAGCCCAGATAGACAACCTCCTGGCGAAAGGATACGCAAGAGAAGCCGAGGGGACGGAGAGAGAGGACCCCAAGAGCTGGTACCTGCCACACTTCGCAGTGCGGAACCCGAACAAGCCGGGGAAGACGAGAGTAGTGTTCGAAGCGGCAGCGCGCGCATCGGGTAGATGTCTTAATGACTATTTACTCGACGGCCCCGGATTATTACGGAACTTACCGGGCATATATGTTTAGGTTTAGAGAGAATGAGATAGCCGTGTCCGCGGATATTAGGGAAATGTTCTTGCGTGTGAAAATCGACCGTCGCGACCAACCCGCGCAATTGTTTCTCTGGCGAGGAAACGAGCGACACAGCCCACCGCGGGAGTACGTTATGACGTCAATGATTTTCGGCGCGAGGTGCTCGCCGTTTTTCGCACATAGTGTCAGAGATTATAACGCGCGCGCACACGCAGAGACATACCCGTTGGCGCTTAACGCTATCGTACGTAGTCATTATATGGACGACTATTTAGACAGCTATGCAACGGTAGAGGAAGCGGTAAACACGGCGAGGCAGGTCACGGAAATGCACCAGAAGGCCGGTTTCACCTTGGCAGGCTGGAATTCAAATCACGCAGCCATATTGGAAGACAAGCCGGAGGAACTACTGGCGCGCAAGCCTAAGGAAGTAGGCTTAAGGCAAGACAGCCCAGGCAGAACACTAGGGTTGTTATGGATGGCCGACGAAGACGCCCTAACCTTCAACACATCGATGAATAGGGTGCCGCAGGAAGTAAAGGCGCTACAGCGACCACCGACCAAGAGGGAAGCATTAAGCGCAGTCACGTCTGTGTTTGACCCGCTCGGACTGCTTAGCTACCTCACCATCACCGCCAAGATCCTGCTACAAGACCTATGGCGTATGAAGAAGGTCGGATGGGATGACGAACTACCCGAGGAGGCAGCGGATGAATTCCAGAGGTGGCTGCGAGTCGTCGAGGAGGTGTCACGACTGCGACTGCCTAGATGCTATGCTCCTACGGGGGGAGTGGTAGAGCGTCAACTTCACGTATTTAACGACGCAAGCGAACGCGCGTACGCATCCGCGGCATATTGGCGAATACGATACAGCGACGGAACGGTTAGGGTACGATTAATGGCGGCCAAAGCGAAAGTCGCTCCGATTAAGGCGCAAAGTATACCGCGACTAGAGTTGCAGGCGAATTTGATAGGCGCGCGACTCGCGGAATTCGTACAATGCGAACACAGAGTGGTAGCAGATAGGGTCGTATATTGGACAGACTACTACGGCACTCTACTGGATACAGAACGCTACGGCGCGTTACACTCCGTACGTGGCTCATCGGTTAGGGGAGATAGCTGAAAAGATATCACCCGAGCAATGGAGGTGGATACCGACTGCGGAGAACGTAGCAGATCAGGCAACGCGCATGAACTTCGTGACCAAAGAAGAAAGCGACCAATGGTTCACGAGACCGTCATTTCTTTACGAGGACGAAGACAGATGGCCTTACCGGAAGGAATAGAAGGCAGGGGATGATGAAGAGTTGGAGGAAATCGTGGCGCACCAGAGCGACACCAAGGACGCTCCACACCTGCCAGACATAGAACGATTCTCTTCTTACGAGAGATTGATCAGGACCACAGCACGAGTACCGCAGTTCGTCGATGCCGTACGAGGAAGGGCACAAGGACTGACATTGCAGCACATCCAGAGGGCAGAGAGGATGTGGATAGAACACAGCCAACTCGAAAGCTTTGCTGAAGACATCAGACGCCTTCAGCGAGGAAAGAACCTGGCCACCGGCAGCGCATTGAGGAAGCTCGACCCCATACTGGAAGATGGAATACTACGAGCCAGGGGAACAAGCCTCCGATGTAATATCCCTCTACAAGTTGCAAGAGTGTACAAGCTCGACTGTGAATGAGGTCTCTCTTACAGAGGACAAACAAAAAGTACTATGACATCAGGACGCCGCCCCCCCCCCCCCCCGTAACAATGCGTGCTGTAAAGTTCCCAAAACATCGAGAATACTAAAGAGTACATGATTGATAATAAACTCCCGGGAATGAGGTGATCGCTTCCATGCAGTTTCTAAATGTCTTTATATTTATTGTATAAAATACCATATTTATTACTGGTTCTTACCAAGACAGAGGTTTTTTCCGAAGTAGTGGTAAAGCTTAAATTATTTTCAATAAGTAATTTCTATTGTTCTATTCTAATTCTATTAGTTGAGACATCAAAGTATACTCACTATCGTGTTCCAGTATAACATGTATGATACGCAGCAGAACATTCCAGGCTGGTTCGTAGAGTTCATGAGGCACTCGGGTGACCAAACTCTGCAGCGCCACCACCACCTCATAGATCACCACGGGTGCAGCTTGCTTGCCACTTATTGCCTGTCGAAAAAAACAGAACTTTATACACGCTGCGGCTATATTATAGTTGTAGCATGAATGGGTAGGCTTTACCGGAGAAGCATCACGCTCTTACAGAATATCAGCATAAAATAGCAGGTTAATGCTGCTGTGCTTCGTATGGTGAGTGTAGAGAACCGAAGCTCTTTTTACTGGAAAAGAGTAGTTCGCATTTTGGTTCTTAATGAAGGATAGATGTAAGGTCTACGTATCATAGAATCTACTTACCTTCAGGTGGACTGTGTCTCGTTTGTCTCCCTTATTTTATAATAAAAAAAAAGAATTTTATTATTCTTTTCTTTATTTTCTTATTATATATTGCTACAGATGTATATTGTGTGTGTGCTATGGGTGGATAGACTCGACTGTGGAAAGGACGCTCTCGTACAAAATACTAAAGAATAACACCAAAATGCTGCTGTTTTTCGAATAGTGAGTGTGTAAATATAATTCATAATGGAGTTACTCAATTCTATTATGAATACCAATCTCATGAAACATGCACGAAGTTGATGGATGCAGGTGACCAATAGTGAACTTTGTGGCAATTTCCTGAGCCTTGTGAGACATTCATAATTGTACTTGTAACGGACTGTGAGGAAAACAATTGACTGACCTTGAGGAACGCTGGCAGCACAGCGAGAAAGGAGACTTTGAGGGTGTGTACCCTCCGCGGTCCCCAGAGCGCCATGTTGATGTAGAAGACCGCACCGCGAAGCAGCCCAGCATCCGCCTCCGCGTCCGCTCCCGCTTCTGCTTCCGCTCCTACTTCCGCGTCCTCTCCCGCTGCGCGCAGTATGTCCACCATCTCCTGCAGGGCGGCGTGCCCGATGTCCGCTCCCACCACGTACCGCATCAGCTGACAAATTAACACGAACACTGAGATACTAAGCCAATGCTAAAGTGTCACTTCATTAATTTAACAGATTATTAATGTCCTCCAGATCAAATTTCGCTTACGGTGGCCAGCCTTAACGGAGGCTAACCATCTTCGCAGGACAGGATTAAAGTGCCCGAGTGTATGCGCAAGCACAGGTGCACTCTCTATTCGTTTATTCTCATAGTCCGCTGGGGCGGTAACCTGACACAATCGGAGAGGTCAGGCGCAAGACCAAGCTTTACATCATGCTTTCCGAGGCAAAGGGGTGAAAAACCGTCAAATTCTTGACTCCTGGCAGCTACGGAGAATTTCTTGACAGAAAAGCCCAATAACTAATTAACTACCTAGTGACATCTGTTAGTCATAATAAATTACTAAAGAAGGATGCCCATTTTTCACCTGACTATACATAGTCTAGAAATGAAATAAATTTTAAAATTCAGCTAATTGAATTCTTAATTAAATACGCGTATCACAATGTTAAAAGAAACGCAGGAGAAAAATATTTTTAATATTTATTTATGCTTATTCTACGTCAAGGGTAAACTTATTACCACCATATTTGGAACGCATCTCAACTACCCTTTTTCTTAGACGTTCCATTTCACATACTTCACATTTCGCTACTTGACTTAATTGAAGTCTGTTTCTAAGTTTTAAACATTTATTTTATTTAATCAGTAAGTAATCCTCTATGTTCTTATATATATTCCTTTTTATATATATTTCTTTATTACTTTTTGTATAGTACAGATTAATTAAAAATAATATAATAATTAAATAAATAAATAATGCAGTATGTCATTGAGTGCACACGAGTGAAACGGATTTTTTTTTACATTTAATAGTTCTACGATTGGCATCGGCGCAATCCTTCATTGTTGCCAAAGAGAATATAATCACTTGTTGTGTTTGCGTCTCGTTGTGTATTGTCCCATTTTGTGTTTTTCATTGATCATATAGAATAGAAATATGTAGGGATACACAAGATTTTTCTCAGTATAATCTCAGAGGAAGTGGTGATAGAACATTAATAAGAGATAGAAAAATTAAATATTTGGTAACGGCAAATCCTAACCTAAAGAGTAACATTAATATTTTTGGGCTTCGTAGCGTTGAAATCGTAAAAATGACTACATGACATTATTTTCTAAACTTACAGGAAGTTTTTCTACTATACCTTATTACTATACATAAACTTTTACTATCAGGTTTTTAAATGTATGAAAAGTGGGCATGGTTCTTTATCAATCTCTCTCTCTCTCTCTCTCTATTCAAACCTCACTACACTCTTCAGTAAGAAGTTTTTGATTGGCCATTATTTCACTTCATGATTTAGAGGTCATCATCATCATTACAGCCCCTCACAAGTCCACTGCTGAACATAGGCCTCCCAGGCCAGGAGGAGTCCAAGGAACGCCAAAAACACGGTCCTGAGCCACCTGCGTCCATCGACTTCCTGCATGTCTTACCAGGTCGTCACTCCATCTAGTGGGGGTCGCCCTACACTTCGCCTACCGGTACGAGGCTGCCACTCGAGAACTTTTCTTCCCCATCGGTTATCGGTTCTTCGAGCTATATGGCCGGCCAATTGTCACTTCAGCTTACTAATCCGTTGGGCTATGTCTGTCACCCTGGTTCTACTACGGATATCCTCAAAAGTTTATCACGCAGAGAAACTCCGAGTATAGCCCTCTTTATAGCTCGCTGAGCGACCTTGACCTTCCTCATACTGCCAGTAGTAAAAGACCACGTCTCAGTTCATCACTGTCAACTCGCACTGGTTGTACAGTTTTGTTTTCAAGTTTTGAGGTATACCTGATGAATAGATGTGTCGTAATTTCCCGAACGCTACCCAGCCGAGTTGAATCCGTTGTTTGACCTCTCGCTCTAAGTTGGACTTACCTAGTCGGACTATTTGTCCCAGGTAAACATAATCGTAAACAACTTCGAGCTTAGTGCTCCCAACAACTACCGGCATAGGAGTGACATAGACGTTATACATGATCTTTGTTTTGTCCATGTTCATCTTAAGACCTATCCGTTGGGAGGCACTATTGAGTTCATTGAGCATAGTGATTAGGTCCTTCAGCGATTCTGCCATAAGGACTATATCGTCGGCAAATCGAAGGTGAGTCATGTAATCGCTGTTGATGTTAATACCGTATCCTTTTCAGTTCAGAAGCATGAAAGTGTCTTCCAATGCAACGGTTACACCTCTCTGCAGTTGGATAGGTTTCGTACTCTGGTTCTGTACTCGGATAGCCATCGTAGCCCTACTGTACAAACACTTCAGCACTTCGATATACCGACAGTCAACTTGGCACCGCTGAAGGGACTGCAGCACCGCCCAAATTTCGACGGAATCAAAGGCTTTGTCATAGTCCACATACGCCAGACATAGTGGCTAATCGTACTCCTCGGACTTCTGTACAATTTGCCGAATGGTATGTATGTGGTCTATGGAGCTAAAGACTTTTCGGAAACCGGTTTGTTCGGGAGGCTGGAAGTCGTCGAATCTGCATGCGAGACGATTCGTAATCACTCTCGAAAACAGCAGGTAGACGCAGCTCAGAAAGGAAATCGGTCTGTAGTTCGTCAAGAGAGCGTTGTCGCCTTTCTTGAAGAACAATACCTTTTTGGGTCCATATTCTAAAATCAGCAAAACTGTTGACAGATGTAGCTTAAATATTAGAGAGTGCAAAAAGAAACTATTTGAATATATTCATAAACTGAATTATAACGAAGCCGAACAATTACTTAATGTACCTTGTTAAATCTTATACTCAACCTCCTATTCACATACACACACAGTCATACTACACACAAGGAGGCTTACCTACACTCTACGACTTTAAATTACTTATTGATAAGTATATCTGTTTTGTATACAGTAAAATATATAATCTTAAAAGCGTTGCTGTCTGAAACATTAAGTTATCTACTTCAGACGAATTGTTCACTGATGTTCACTGAATTGTATTTATTGTTAAGCTGTATCTCAAAGTGTTTGTATCCTAGAAATTAAGATATTATTTGCTTGAAAGAATAAATTATTATTATGATTATAAAAAAATACCACCGCACTTTTGTTCTACGCCTCCGGTGTAGTGCCACCATGGATACTGGTTTTCCACCCACTTTCAGAAGCTCCGCTGTAAGTCCATCCTCGCCTGGGTTTAAGGTGCTGGAGAGCCATTCTAATCTCGCTCAGACTGACGTCCGCAATATCATCACTCACACTTGCTTGTGGCTCCAACGATGATGTGTACAGCTGCCCATAGAACCTCTCAATCTCACTCAAAATCTCAGGTGTCCCGGAAATGACGCTGCCACACTCGGTCTTCAGCTTCGACAGTTGGCTCTTTCTGGCAGACAGATCTCTAGCAAAGACTTTGGAGCCCTGGTTCCGCTCGATCGCTTCTTCAATACGAGCAGTATTAAAATTGCGTAAGTCCCGCCGCATGCATTTGGAGATCTGTCTGTTCAGTTGCCTGTATGCTGTCAAATCTACTGAAGATTGCAGCTTTATTTCCCGTGTAACAGCCATGGGATTAAGAGTGTTATCGGAGACTTTTTGTGTTCTTCTGCGGTGGGTCTTGCATAACTCTGCAAAACTGCAAAAGCTCCGACCGCATGGACAGTTTCCATGAGCTTGTCATTCATATCGTCCACATTGCAGTGCAATCTTCTAGGCACTGAAAACGGTTTCGTAGCTCGAGCTGAAAGGTTTCGGGACCTTGGATTAGAAGCACGAGTGTGATGGAGCGTTGATTTCATTAGACGTGACCTCTCCAACTTAAGTTTTAGGTTCAGTGTGCCTCTCACCATTCGGTGATCGCTGCCGGTTTTAACCTTCGCGATCACTGAGACAGCACTGAACAGTTGTCGTCTGGTCGTCTTAATGAAGTCAATCTCATTTTTTGTCGAACCGTCGAGGCTCGACCAGGTCCACTTCCTGTGGGGTCGCTTCTGGAAGAAAGAATTCATCATAAAGAGTCACTCTTTCTCCATGAAGTGGGCCAGCTGCTGGCCCCTTGTCCCTATTCCAAATTTCCCTACCTTCAGATCACCGTTCTGTCTTGTGCTTAGTTTTGCGTTGAGGTCTCCCATTAACACCGTATAGTGGGTTTCGGATAAATGCATGCATTTCCTTCACCTACTCATCGAGATGTGCCAAGGTTGGTGCGTAAACCTGTATGACCTTCAGCGAATACCGTTTGGTGATTCTGAGTATAAGGTACGCAATCCTCGACGACACACTCAATCTTTACAACGTTGTTAACGAGAGACTTGTGGACAATAAATCCGACACCTCCTTGGGACAGAGGGTCGCCCTCCTGGTGATAGAACAAGTTGCGAATCCGAGGATTACCATGTCCTCCCCTTCTCTTCAGATCTCAGATAATCCTATAATATTCCAGCGCAACTTGTCTATCTCTTCTTTCAGCTCCAGGATCTTCTCGTCAGTCCTCAGGGAGCGTGCGTTATATGTTGCCAGGTCGATTTGTTTTAGGTGGCAACCTAACTTCCACCGGAGATACTTAGCACCCCCTGCCCGCCGTTACCATGGTCGCCACTGTAGCCAGGAATAGCGGGGCCGCCGGAGACTGGGGGCCGTCTATTCGTAACTTTAATCAAGGGGGTATATTGCCATAGTTGCCACGCTTGGTGAGCGGGTTGGCAACCGCAGTTTTTTTAATGTTATTTTGCTATTATCAGAAAGATGCTGCTGCCCATCTTCTGCCTCAGTTTCTCTCTGTCGCCTCTTACGACACCCACGGGAAGATATGGGGTAGTGGGTATTCTTTACCGTCACTACACGGGAGTGTAATTTTAGTTAGTAATCATTATTAATATTGATATATAATAAATATTAATAGGCTATAGGCTATTTATAAATAAATAAAGAGTAGATTCATGTAATCAAAACAAAATAGTATGTTTTCTATTGCTGCATTTGCCCCTTTCCCGGTCCACTGCTCGTCCAGTTTAACTTCACATTCGAGGTCCCTCAACGCGGATTTTACATCGAAGCCAAACTCCACTCCTTTCCAAACTTGTCGTACGACCTGTCCATAATGCTCTGGATGCCCAATTCGTGGAATTTGGTGTTGTACTCGCGACATATGGCAACCATGTTGCGTATCGCCCAATAGCCGTTTTTCTGAACACTAGCGACATCTTGGTGAATCTATAGTTTTTATAGATGGTAAAACGTAATCCACATTGTAATCGGATGGAAATAGTTAAGGCAAATTATTCTAGTTCATTGTTTGTTGTACATATTACAAACCACGATGTAAACTGCTTGATTTGAATGCATGGTATGTCCATACATTTCCCACTAGATCGAGTGACAACTAGCAAGGTGGTATCTTAAAAGGTTGTCACTCCATTATGCTAGAAGTAGATAGATGCAAGTCCTGGAGAAACCTATAAACTTGGTAGAACCATGCTGCAGCTATAATAGTAGTATAGTTATGGTATGAATGGGTCGGCTCGACCGGGGAAGGACCACGCTCTCACAGAATACCAGCGTGAAATTACAGCTTAAAACTGCTGTGTTTCGTATGGTGAGTGTAGAGAACCGGAGACCCTTTTTACTGGAAAAGAGGCATTCCATCTTAATCCTCACGGGTGACAACGCATCTGCATTTTGATTCACAAACGAGGATAGATGTAGATGTCTATGGGCCACAGCAACCACTTACCATCAGGTGGACTGTGTGCTCGTTTGGCACTCTATCCTATAAAAAAATATTATCCGGGAAATCAAATATTAGGAGGACATGGGAATTTCACCAACATACATTGGAGCAGTCTCTCTCTTATATAAGAGAAGGTCTTTGTCCAACAGTGAGATGTATATATGGTTAACTTAACTTGTTTTACTCATTTTAAAATGCAATATCACTGACTACTAACTACTTAAGGCACGAGGTGACTATCAACTTACCTTCCAACTGTTTTGACAATACTGTTCAATGTTGACAGTGCGGCACAAAGCCGCTACAAAAGTCCTGAGCGCGGTACGAGGCAACAAGGAGTACGACACGACAGCCTCCAGTAAGGAGAGGCAACATTGCACCACTCCGGGGTCAGCAGAGTAGACACACAGGTAACATGCATTGCTGTAAGACAAAAAAAGAAAATTAATTAAAAATGAGACAAAATCGTTTACCAACTCTACTTACTATAAACAAGCATTAAAATGATACAATAGGACTGGTCTGTGGTCCGAGTTGAGTTCTGAAATAGTTTCGATCGATGGTATTGACAAAATGACATCTTTGACTATTGCTATGTCAACGATGTCCGGTCGTTGTTTGGTAGCGAATGGGTCGCGATCTAGCGCGACAACATCGAAGTTGATTCGCTCCGAGATCGACCAGTGCATAACCATTTGGATAAGCGAGTTCCAGGAGGAATGCTTACTGTTTAGGTCTCCAGATATTTTGACACTGGAGTCTAGATTGAGTAAATCTGCAATGTGAGATACAATTATGCGTTTGAGCGGCGGTAGATACGCCGAAACTAGAGTGAGTGGCGGATATTACTATCTTCCAGACTGAATATAGATCACAGCAACTAATGTCAATGGAGACTAGCCATCGCATAGGACAAGATTCTAGTGGACGATTGTGTGCGCAATCACAGGTGCACTCTTTATACCCTCACTTTCACAATCCGATGGGACAGCAATTCTACACGACCGAAGAGTAATCCGAGGCAAAATTACGTTCTTTCCGAAGCATAGGAGGTGAAACATCGCAAAATTCCTTAATGGTTACTACTGAGAATTTCTTTACAGAAAAAAACGCACGTAGGAAGTTATACTTTTTTAGCGTAACAAAACAAAAATTACTAAAAATTAAATATAGTTATCAGTTCCATATAAAACTTGACACTGTTACCAAATGAAGTTGTAGTAAGTAACAACTTCATGGTGTCGTTTTAGTTGTCGCGCATCGTAAAAAAAATCACTCTCATAATTTTTCCCAAACGCGTCAATAGAAGTGTAACTTTAAAACCCAATAACTGACTTTGGGCTGACCCCAAATCTAATCATTAGACCAACAAGGCAGTCAATTGGCATGACACAATAAAAATATAATAAATAATATCACAGATATAGTTATACTGATCAGAAAATAAACTAAAAATTGTTGTAATTACTTCCTTTTATAATATTGAAATGAAAAGAATCAACTGCAATTTGGCGTTGTTATACAAAAAAGTTTCAACCCACAAGTAATTCAAAAATGAGTTAAATATACAGATCTACTTATTTTGACAACTTTGCGAAGGTGTCAAAATAACTAGATCTGTATATTTAACTAATTTTTAATGACTTGTGGGTTGCAACGTTTTTGTATAACTACATCCGATTTATATATCATTATCAAAATTAGTTTATAAAGTATGTTCAAAAATACATACTTGACAATTCCATGCACAATCTCCTCATCCAAGTAGGTGGCATTGAATTTGACAACATTGATGATCAGCTGCAGAAACTCAATAATATGAGATGGTTGCTGGATCTGGGGAAGCCACTCCAAAAGGAACGATCCAATCTGCAATGAACAATTTTTTTGTTGAATGAAACTCTATACAATTTGTAATAAGAGAAATGATGTCGCAACTATTGTATACTTAAAACATCATTGCACGCAAGAATGACTATGTTGTTTATAGTGTTATGGCTATAATGTACTATTATAATATATGCAAGTTTTTAACTAACATAATTATGAATATTGAACATTACAAATTATAAAAAACGTCACGCATTTTACAAACTTGTAGTTTTCAACCGACTACCGAGGTTCTAAATTCGACTGTATTTTTTTTTGTGTGTTAGCTCAGAACTTTTGTCTAGGTAAACCGATTTTGATGATACTTTTTTTATTTGAAAGCTGGTGCTTCTCATGTGGTGCCATATAAATTTGATCAAGATCTGACCAGTAGTTATTGAGTTATCCTTAATGTGTATTTAATTAACTTCAACTACATTGCTGATGTTTTCATTATATTTATATTGAAGACGGTTGTACAAAATTATTAATTTTACCACTTCTTTTGTATGGACAATTTCATTTGATTACGTTGGTGGTGCAAAGTGTTCCTCCAGAAAGTAGTGCTAATATATAATTTAGTTTTGTTTATCACACACAAATACGCACCACACGAGCAAATGCACACATGCACAAACGTATACGCACACGCAATACAAATTAGATAGTAAAAAACTTTTTTTATACAATAAGGGTAAGAAACGAGCACAAAGTCGACTTAATGGTAAATTGATCCAAGAGCTCAAAGAAACCTACATCTCTTCTCGACTAAGAATACACTTGTATATGCTTTATCACCCCTGAGGACTAAGATAGAATGCTTCATTACCTGTAGTAAAATAGGTCCTGAAGACCTATTTTACTCTCTATATATATATATCTCTATACTCAGCATATAAAACACGGCAGCATTGAGCTGCTATTTAACGGTGCCATTCTGGTCCTTAACCAGTCAAGTCGACCCACTGGTGGTCTGGTGTATTATAGTTATAATACTGCTGCAGTGTGGCTCTCCCACATTAAATTCTTTACTAAATAAAAGAAAAAAGTAATTACCAAAGTAATATGTGGTAGAGTCATGATGCAGGTATATTATAGTCATGGAATGATTGGCTCGACCGGGAAAGGACTACGCTTTCACAGAATACCAGTGTAAAATAGCAACTTACTGCTACTGTGTTTCGTATGGTGAGTGTAGAGAACCGAAGACCTCTTTTACTGTAAACGAGGCATTCCATCTCAGTCCTCAGGGGTGACAACATATCTGCATTTTAATTCTATATTGAGGATAGATGTAGATGTCTATGGGCCACAGCCACCACTTACCATCAGGTGGACTGTGTGCTCGTTAGTCATCCTTATCCTATAAAAAAATGTTACAATAAAGCCTTTATAATATTAACACATTACCTGTTCCTCAAAGCAGTTGATGTTCTTGCCACTGTTGGTCAGGGTGTATAGCAGTTTGAATCGAAGTGGCGTGTCATCCGGCGAGTGGGTGGCGTGTGTGTCGCGCAGGTAATGGAACAGTATGGTCCGCATTATCAGCAAGTGTCCCTCCTGGCCTTCTGCGATGCGTCGTAAAAGACACAGGACGGCGTGACGAGCCTCTGGGTTGGGGTCTTCTAAGAGGTCTCGGGTGCATGACCATATTTTTTCCACTCCACCCTTAAAAGTGAAATATTTTTAAAATAATTATAATCAAAATGAAAAGATAAGAATAGTATAAATATTGGTAAATCCAATCGGGCATACCTTAAGCGCATTAAAAATATTACGTATAACATGATTATAGGGAATTTTTTAAAGTAGTTTAAATACATTTCGACAGCACTATCGGCTTCAACACCCTCGAAAACCACGAAAATGACACCCATGATGAAAAAATTTATACCTATTGCAGCCGCCATCTTGAATTTACATTTCGACAGCACTATCGGCTTCAACACCCTACAAAACCATGAAAATGACACCCAAGATGAAAAAATTGATATCTATTACAGCCGCCATATTGGATTTACATTTCGACAGCACTATCGGCTTCAACACTCTCGAAAACTATGAAAATGACACCCATGATGAAAAAATTGGTACCTACTTCAGCCGCCATCTAGGATTTACATTTCGACAGCACTATCGGCTTCAACACCCTCGAAACCCATGATAATGACGCCCATAATGAAAAAATTGATACCAATTGCAGCCGCCATCTTGGATTTACAATTCGACAGCACTATCGGCTTCAACACCCTCGAAAACCATGAAAATGTCACCCATGATGAAAAAAATGATATCTATTGCAACCCCCATCTTGGATATACATTTCGACAGCACTATCGGCTTCAACACCCTCGAAAACCATGAAAATGACACCCATGATGAAAAAATTGATATCTATCGCAACCCCTTATCTTGGATTTACATTTCGACAACCCTATCGGCTTCAACTCTCTCGAAAACCATGAAAATGACACCCATGATGAAAAAATTGATACCTATTGCAGCCGCCATCTTGGATTTACATTTCGGCAGCACTATCGGTTTCAACATGAACAAAAAATTGGTACCTAATTCAGCCGCCATCTTGGATTTACATTTCGACAGCACTATCGGCTTCAACACTTTCGAAAACCATAAAAATGACACCCATGATGAAAAAATTGAAACCTATTGCAGCCGCCATCTTGGATTTACATTTCGGCAGCACTATCGGCTTCAACATGATGAAAAAATTGGTACCTAATTCAGCCGCCATCTTGGATTTACATTTCGACAGCACTATCGGCTTCAACACTTTCGAAAACCATAAAAATGACACCCATGATGAAAAAATTGAAACCTATTGCGGCCGCCATCTTGGATTTACATTTCGATAACCCTATCGGTTTCAACACCCTCGAAAACCATGATAATGACACCCAAGATGAAAAAATTGATACTACTTACTTTTAGTACGTACTACTATTATTTATTTTGTGCTTTTTAAATATTGTAATAAAAAAAATCTTATTATAATTATAATCAAGTATTTAAGAAATTTGGTTATTCGAATATTGTGTATTTGTACAGCGATCTTTTTGAGCCGCTGCAAACAACCGAAACAATGTCCACTCACGACGGCGATTGACGCCGAACTGAGTGTGAGTAAACTACTCTGTGGCTGTAGCTCCCCATTTACAGAAATAATTTACATACAAGGCTACCAAATCAACGAAAACTTCGCCATTTTGGAGCCGAAAAAAATTAATTATAGCTAAACAAAACAAAATTACAATACCATTTACATTCAGTGACTTCCCACATGATAGATGAAGCGATTAAAAAATAGACTGAGTTAAACAATTGATATTTTCAAAAGTTATTGTGTTTACAAGCCTTGGCGAAATGATAAATCCACACCATAAGCCACTAAAACCCCTTTTTTATTTAAAAATAGCAATTAATCGATTTAAAAATATATTAATAAGTTCAACAATTATTTATCTTTCTAACAATGTGCTTTTTATATCATTTATATGTATAATATGATTGCTAGATACGATTTTATTCGATAAAACGTTGGAATCTTAATTTTTAGGCGATAGAACATACCTTGCGCTTTCGCTTAAGGTATGCAATATGATATTATGTTCTATTTCTTAATTCTACTACAGAACATACAATCATGTGTTAGGAGGAAAGAAATGACATAATATGATGATCCCTGATAAAAAATATTCAGGTAATCGGTCAACTAGTGGCGGCTAACCATAACAGAAAGACAACATATGTTTTTTTATAGGAGAGGGGGCAAACGAGCATGCGGCTCACCTGATGGTAAGTGACTACCGCCGCCCATGAACAACCGCAACACCAGGGGAATTGCAGATGCATTGCCGGCCTTTTAAAAAGGAGTAGGCTCTTTTCTTGAAGGTCCCTAAGTCGTATCGGTCCGGAAAAATCGCTGGTGGTAATCGATTCCACAAGGAAGTCGTGCGAGGAAGAAAACATCTTCTAAATCGCACAGTGGTGGACCGCCAATCATCCAGATGGTGTGGATGGTATCGTTCTGTCGCGATGTGCGTGCGTGAAATTTGGCGGCTGGGATTAATCCGAACAATTCCTCAGAGCACTCCCCATGGTAGATGCGAAAGAAAATGCAAAGGGATGCAACATCTCTTCGCAGTGCCAATGAATCGAGCCGATCTTTCCGCTCGGTCGTCGACGATTCGAGCCGCTCTGCGCTAGATGCGGTCAAGTGGAAGGAGCTGGCACTGGGGAGCCCCTGCCCAGAGATGGGAACAGTATTCCATGTAAGGCCGAACCTGCGCCTTGTAAAGTTGCAGGCGGTGTGCCGGCATGAAATACTGTCCCGCTCTGCTGAGCACGCCAAGCTTTTTAGAGGCCAATTTGGCCTTCTCTTTCAAGTGACCACGAAACTGCACGTCACTCGATATGTCGACTCCGAGGATACCGATACTGGCTGAGGCAAGAAGGGGAGTGCCTTGAAACTGAGGAGATACGACAAAAATGTATTTTAATTAAAGTCACGAAAAAAAAAAACATTTTGGGAATATCAAATGACTTAAATCGTTTTACTCTATTCAAGTGTTGCCATTTAGTATATTTTATTCTTTGACATAATTATTAAGGGACAGACGCTTAACGTTTTAAGATATTTTTGATATATAGACGCTACCATTCCTTCTCAACTAATTTTATGTATGAAAGCCTGCCATAGTTCTTTGTTACTTGCTGTATACTCATATCAAGTGCTCCTGTATATGTATGTATGTCTATCCCTTCAAACCATAATACATTAGTGGCTGAACTATTGCTTGTTAGCAAAAATACATGTCTATGGTACTTTAGCTGTATCAAAACTTTTAAATTTTAATGGAAAACAATTCATTCAAAAATAAAACCTAAGAAGCACTAACTTGACAGCTAAATATCACAGTGGCCAAATTATAGGCTGTTGTGGTATAGACCACAAGTTTTATTCCTACATGTATCAAGTACTTGATCATTATCACTTTCAATTATTTGACGTATTGACAAACATTTGTCTTACTCAATATTTATTTATAACCGTATTCTCCTCATGTTGCAATAAGTGTATATACAAACAGAGGCACTTATACAAGCCCATGTGATAGGATTGGAGATAGGTTTGGACGCAGATTCAAAGACATGGAATTAGATGCAATGCAAACAGATATAAAAACGTATCACCTAGTTTTTTCAATGTATTTACTGGCTGGGATTTGATTTTTTTTATGAACCACTATTGGTGGTGGGACGCTTTACTGTCACGGGCATCCACGATTTGTAAGATAAAATAAATCTGTCATGACATGGTGCTATGGAAATGATGGTTACTGATAAAGTGTTATTTTTGATATTTGTAGTACTCAAAGACATTTAAGTAGTAGTAGTAATAGACCGGACATCAGTAGCTAAATTGTCATCTGTAACTTATGTCCTATAGGATATATCTTCGATTTTTGTCATTTAATCTTAGTGACATCGTCAAAAAGTCAAGACGTATTCGTTTCATATATTTAAAAAATATTTTTAAAGAAAATATGCCCGGTTGTGCATTAAGATATTGCAAGTACGATATGGAGCAAAAATGAACGTGGTATCGGTTTATTATCGTAAATATAACATATATTTACCGAATAATCTTTGTATTTTATAATTTCTAGTAGATTGTTCTAGAACATATATTTTTATTGTAATAAGCACCCTCTGTTATTCAGTAAACGTCACTATTTAGTTACCAATTTTAATTATAAAACAATCATGTATATTTCCTATTATTATATCGAAAAGCATTTCAAACTTAGTACTCTTCAACAACATTATCGATACTTTGATATCGAAACGGTAACATTCCTAAAACGAGGTTATATTTATTAGCGTCACCTACTGGGGAATAGCTATAATGTTGTCTTAATAAATGCTTAGCGTTGTTTTGCTATTTTTAGCTACAGGGTGCCACACGCGCACTAGCTCAAAGTTTTTGTATATAAATGTTCCCAATGTCCGCTTTATAGTATACCTATATATTTAAATCTCTTTGGTAGTACTATAATTAATTACCTACATGGCTAGATATGTGTGGACTTGCATTGTATTCTACAGTTATTTTTCTCCACCCTCATTTTTGATACGTAGAGACGTACCATTGGTCTCCTTATTTTCTACCATGAAGATATACATACATAATAGTTTCGGTTCAGTGCGGTTGGCACGCCAGGCGTGCCATCGATTACTTTTATGACACACGAGTCGTGTCTTTTTAAAAATCGTTATAACTCGCTCAAATTGCGTTTTTGGAAAATTTATCCAGAATAAAATATTCATTATTGTGCAAGTAGTTCATGCCTGTGGCTTCGTTTCTGGATATTTTGAAAATTTGAATTTTTAGGGGTTGACAACCTTTTTTTAACTTGTACATGGTACTCTTTTTACTTTGTGGGTTTTAAATCATGTTGTGGAAAAATAGTCTAATAAGTAACAAATAATAGCACTCATTGCGATCGCTCACAAACTCAAGTTGTAAATATATTTCTGGAATACAAGTCTACTGTTAAAAAAAACAATGCGTTTGTCTTATTGTTTAATTTTGCTTAAAATAGTTGAACTGCCGTCTTATTACTATCATATGGCCGAATAGACCTACGAACTACCATGTGCTCTTGTGATATGGTATAAGGTTTATTTTTACTTGAAACAGTTTGAAACCTTTCATGCATAAAAAAAGTTTTCATACACACTTTTCAAAACACTTGTTTTGCTATTCTTACTAATTAGACGTTTTCAAATCGACTTTACTTTTACATTTGTATAACATCAAATAATATTTAACATTTGTAAATATTAATGAATCATAAACCTTATTTTTTTCCAAATTAAGGTTCTTGATTGTTTGATATTTACAAATATTATTATTAGGTGAAAATTTAATTTAATAAAATACCAAGGTTTTCCAGGGTGATTTAGCTGTACCTAGTTATATAAATGATTTTTTATAAAACAAAAAATTGTACAAAATGTTTGTAATCTCTGCATAAAAAAGTCACTTGCTCTCAATTTCAAAGAAAACACGAAGAAAAACACGTAGTTACCCACTAAAAACAAGTATCCTTCTGTTTGTAACTGATGTTAGATGTCAACTAAACTTAATTAGGTCTAAACAAGTGAAAAAAGCATAAAAAGAACGTTACTTTTACACATGGCTGATGGCACAATAAGCGTGTCATCAACTTCTGTGGCTTCTGTAGCTTTCTGTGAAATATTTGGTCGCCGCCACAGCTAAAAGTTGTCGAAAATTGGTGCCGCAACGAATCGGTTAAGGTTTACGAAAGTAGAAAAAAAAACATTACAACGTGATACGGCTCTATTTATAGAAAAAACGTGATGAATGATATTCTTAACTTCGGTCATGTGACGTAATCGGTCACGAGATCAAAGCCCACAAATCACTGAACAGTATTCCTAAGTACAGCGTCTTGAGATTCTGTTTTTATGTGTTTATTAATTAGCAACGATCTTGAGATGCTGATATCGTAATGAGGGCGTATCAAATGATTGCGCACTTGAGTTCGTCGCTGAGTAACATTTATTAATATGGGCTTTAGTCCTCAATGGTGACAACACATTGAAGTTTGCTGCAGGTGTTTATGGATTAAGTAAACTTGTTTGCCACAGCAGTTTTGTTAAAAAATATTTGTATTAAAATTAATGTAGTGCTAACAAGAATAATACATATTAGTAATAAACAAATAAAAATTTATAATTCACAAACATATTATTTAACACCTGCTTAGGGAATATATAATGTCTATTACAATATCTTGTAATGAACATTATATATTATTCATAATGTTTATTATATGATAACCAACTAAAGCTTATATTACAAGATATTGTAATAATCAGATGTCTCTAGAGACAGACAATGAAATCTTAACAGAATAGAATAAAATAATTTTTATTCAATATAGATTACAGTACGTAATACTTACTGAAAGTCATTTTTTACTTTTACATCTGGTTCACAAAAAAAACCTCTGTCCCGGGAAGAACCAGCAAAGAAACACAGCGGGACTTTTTAAAAAAAAGCACTATGTGCAATATAATATTTTATACAATTGTTAAGAAAACATTTAGAAACAGCATGGTATCGATCACTTCATTCCCAGGGGTTATTATCAGTCATGTACTCTTTAGTAGTATAATAACCCTTACTAGACAATTTTTGCTTCATAAATAATTTAAACCTTTTGATAGAAAAGGTCTGCATATTAGTTTTTTTAAATCTACATTATGTGTTTTTATAAGTGAAAGAAAACTTGCATTATGATTGGGAGTAGTAAGTGGTAAGAATTACTCGAATTCTTCACTGTGACAAACGAGCACACAGTCCACCTGATGATAAGTGGTTGCTGTGGTCCATAGACATCTACATCAATCTTCGTTAGCAAATTAAAATGCAGATGTGTTGTGTCAGCTGTGAGGACTAAGATGGAATGCCTCCTTTCCAGTAAAATAGGTTTCGGGTTCTCTACACTCACCATACGAAACGCAGCAGTATTAAGCTGCTATTTTACGCTGGTATTCTGTCAGAGCATGGTCCTTCGGCGGTCTGCCCTTACTGGTTGGTAGTGCAATGAATTTTCACATACACACACACACTTTTCTATAGATTGAACATACGTATAGCTAAATCCTCTTTAGAACTAGTGGAACCATAATCAGCCATAATAAAAATAAACTTAAAATAATTTAAAATTATAAATTTTGTACGACCGTGGTAGAGCCATGCTGCAGCTATAATAGTAGTATAGTTGTAGTACGAATGGGTCGGCTCGACCGGGGAAGGACCACGCTCTCACAGAATATCAGCATAAAATATCAGCTTAATACTGCTGTATTTCTTATGGTAAGTGTAGAGAACCGGAGACCCTTTTTACTGAAAAAGAGGCATTCCATCTTAGTCCTCACGAGTGACAACGCATCTGCATTTTGATTCACAAACAAGGATAGATGTAGATATCTATGGGCTACAGCAACCAGTTACCATCAGGTGGACTGTGTGCTCGTTTGTCACCCTATTCTATAAAAAAAAAATACTTTTACTAAAAAAATTATTAAGAATAACTCAAAAGCTATTAGTCAGACCTTAATCAAATTTATATGGGACCAAATGTAAAGCACCTGCTTACAAATAAAAAAAGAATCATCGAAATTGGTTCACCCAGAAAAACGTTATGAAGTAACACACATAAAAAAACATTGAATTGTATACTAACGTTATTAAATTGAGTACCGTCTCCTTTTTGAAGTTGGTGGGAAAAAGGAAAAACAATGCTTTTTTTACTCTTCTATAAATGGATAAAAAGTTGCCTGTATGTTATATATGGTCATTTACTGCCTGCATACAATATTTCATGGAAATTTATTTAATAGTTTTTGCGTGAATCATTAATACACAATATTTGTACAGATTTATTATATTATATATGTATAGACATACAGATATCTGTAGATGTTATACACGGTCATTTACTGCATACATACAAAATTTCATGGAAATTTGTTTGATAGTTTTTGCGTGAATCATGAACACACAATTTTTCTACAGATTTATTATATGTATAAATAAAATGTTTTTTTTTTTTAATTTGATTTAGACAGTAATATTGACTACAGTTATCTTTTGTTTATCTTAGATTAATATTTCTCATTATGTTACAGTATTTTATTGTGGGGAGGGAGCTTTAAATCTAATGTACACAAAGCCTGTGTTCTGCAAATAAGAGCAATCAGAACCATGGTCCAAATAAAACAACAAGAATTGTGTCGCAAACACTTCAAAAGACTTGGGATCTTGACTGTTCCATGTCTGTATATACTGGTCTTACTCATGCAATTTACAAAAGTTATTGGCGAATATGAGACTATAGACCAAAAAACCATATGAGAAAACACTAGAAGAAAAGACTTTCTTAATAAAATCATCCCTAGTATGGTAATGACTAGACACTGTCCTCAATATCGATGAGTACTTCTATCTAATAGATTACCTACTAACTTAAAAAATGTGTTAAGAATAGTTTCAAAAATACCTTAAAAAAGTTCCTACTGGAAAAATGTTATTATAGTGTTAACAAATTTCTACATGCTGATGCCAATATATAACCTTCAATGTTTTAAAATTTTTGATGACATTAAAAATAATCGTTTAATAATTGTTATTTTTTTTGGTGACAAATATTGTTATTATTATTTTGTGATATTTTATACTTTATTTTATTTATACTATTGAGATTTTATTGGAATTTTTATTATAAGTTTTATAAACTTAATTGTAATTTTTCATAATTTAATCTTTATATTAATTGTTATAATCATTTTAATTTAATATTGACTGTAAATTATATTTTTATTGTAATTTTATATAATTGTAAACTTGGTTATTAAGCATTTTAATTGTATTTTTGCATAAATGATTCAACACAATTTGTATTGTTCAGAACTAAACAAATATCAAATAAGAAACCATAGTATAATTTGTTGGTGAAAAGTAGTATCATAAATGCAGTAATTATAATATCCTCCTTACTGCCATACATAATATGCTTCTAATATAGAAGACAGGATTTACCCTGGTTATCATGATTGGGAGGTGTAATGCTTTTAAAAATTATTAATACTTTTTATAACAGTAGAAAAAATGTATTTTTTAAGCAAATAGTTTTATAAATAGTATAGCTACAATTGATGTAAAAATTTATGGTATAAACTATTGGGAATTGAAAGTTAATTTTATGCAGACTATAAAAGTGCACATGTAAAAGGAGGGACAATAGAAGTGACACGAAATTGTATAAAATATTATATCATTAAGTAGAGGGTACAAGTAGAATAAACAGGTTAGTATTCAATTCTTACTTCTTGTATGCGTATTTGAAGGGCTTTTTCACCAACTTCTTTGATGGCACGCAGTCGGCGGCTTAGTGGTGTGTCGGCGCTCAACTCTCGTTCCAGTTCAGGTCCTACTGTCAGCTCATTTCGAGTTGACATAGGCGCTGCAAGGGTTAAGACGGAAACTTAGCAAGATCTGGTGCTGCTTTAGTATATCATGTTATTTACAAGAATATAACGCATGATACGTACCCGTACCTCCCTTTTTAAAGAACACTTTCAATTTGTCTTGAAGGGACTTAGTGTCCCTGTCTCTTGAGCTCATAATGCGACGTCGCCTTCACTCACCACTATTCTTAATTACACTAAAGCTTAAAGCTATGTGCAGCGATTACCTATGCGTGTGAAATTGGAAATAAAAACACATATTTGTTAAAAATATTCTCACTACCGCTTTGCTATTCACCATTTGACAGTTTGATAGCCCTCCCTCCGCACAGCTGACAGATAAAAGTTCAATACAACATAAAAAAAAGTTGTGTTCAACTACCGAATTTAGCAACACTGATACGCCGATCCGTAGTAAACAAAGAAAGCGTTATTTTAGCGTATTATTCCACAGTTACATATTATAAAACATCAATAACATGACGAATAATATGGAATTTTTTAATGTTTAAAAATAGTTTTATTGCGGCTACGTGACAATGATTAGTAAACAAATTAAGCGATATTGTTTTCCGAACGCACATCAGTGCTGCCACTTGTAAAATATATTGTTTTACAAAATGGACTCCAATGTTGCTACACATAAAAATGAATCTGTTTATCTTGTCTCGTAAGCGTTCCTTATACCTGTCGATGTCTACCATTCGTTCGAATCCGAAACTAAGGTGAGTTGTTAATTGCGTGACTGCTAGCTATCTCACAATAAAAGTCATATGTTTCTTTTTTTTTTTTGTTCGTTTTATCAAAGTTCGAGTAAACTTATTTTCACTCCACAGAATACCATTTTTATTCTGTGGCGATTATTTATAAAAATTACTCTGTGATCTGTGACTTAAAATCTCTTTTTGTCGTACGTGGTTAGCAGTTTCAGTTCTTTTGTAGACCGCTAGATGACACTTTGATTAAAATAAATACAGATAAATTTATTTCCAACATTTGAATGTATTTTATTTGCGGAAGTATTTAATTGATAATAATCGTTTCAAATAACAATATATCTAGCAAAATAATTATTTGGTTAATCTATTTATAACTTCTTTGACTTTGATTTTAATTCTTCCGTAAAGCTGTATTTATTTATTCAATAATTGTCTCTTAAAAATGTAAAGGTAGGTAAACTTTAAATATTTAAAAGGTAATTGTACATGTTGTATTATTCTCCGTCAACCTTAGTCTAAGCTCCTTAAATCGACCTTCCATCATTAAGTTTCCTAATAAATTAAATATTATACAGTACCATCAATGTAATCTATATGTACATCATCAATACAAATAAATAAAATTGTAGTGTCTGTTTGTAATGTTAAAATAACAGCTTTTTTCTAAATGCATATTAATGTATATACGGTACTTATAACGAAAATTTTTTGTCTGTCTGTCTGTCGGTCTGTTTGTCTGTCTGCCTATTTGTTCCGGCTAATCTCCGAAACTGCTGGACCGATTTCGACGGAACTTTCACTGGCAGATAGCTGATGTTCTAAGGAGTAACTTAGGCTACTTATATTTGAGAAAAAGAATTAGGATTCGGAGGAATATTATTAAAACCCTAAATTACACGCAGGCGAAGTCCCAAGGAACAGCTACTCTAAATATAAATTGAAATATCGGTCTGCAATATTGTTAATATTTCTTTCTTTCTTTCAAATAACTGTCTCATATTAGCCTAAGGCGGTTATTTGCACGCCATTAAGACAAAAAATTTAAAATTATTATGTTTATTATCATTAATAGAATGATAGAATCAGGAGTTACTTTACGGAAATCCATTAAAATGAAGTTGTTATAACATAATATGCTAAATTCCGTATAAAAATTTACGCGGAATTATGTAAATTAAGTCATAACAATTTCATATTTATTATAATTTTCAATGTTTCGTTTGTCTGTCTGTCTGTAGAAGTGAACGGCAGGGTCGCGAAGGGTGCCCTAGGGCCTAGGCGAAAGTTTATCAACCAAAATGGAGATATATTGAAGATGGGTCAGATAAAGAGTACCCTTAACCGACGAGAATGTAGGCGTAGGTATATGTATGTAAAGGCGGCGAGAGGTGTGTGTCAGGATCGTGCCAAATGGAAGTCCGTAGTCTCTGCAGACGTGAGTGTATTACGTTACGTCTTTTTGTCTCGAATCGATTGTAATGAAACTTCACTAATGATCTAGCCTATATTTCATACGAAAAACTTGGAGATATTATTAAAATAAATGATATTTGATTATTCTCAATTTAAATAACACCACATTTATAGATCCTACGCAAGCGAAGCAAGGGGGGATCGTTAGTGTATAAATAAACAAAACGTTAAGGGCTTATTGTTCTTGTATCTCAAATCGGGGTTGAAGACTTGAAATTGCTACCCTTATCTATACTACAAATAAATAAAAATGAAGTGTCTGTTTGTAATGTCAAAATAACAGCTTTAACTACATGCATATGAAAGTATAAATGGTACTTAAAACAAAAACACAATTTTTTAAATTTTTATCTGTCTGTCTGTCTATTTGTACCGGCTAGTCTGGCTGGACCAATTTTGGCAGATAGCTGATGTTATAAGGAGTAACTAAGGCTACTTTTATTTTAGAAAAAGAATTAGGGTTCTGTGCAAAAAAATTAAAACCCTAAATTACACGCGGGCGAAGTCGCGGGGAACAGTTTCTTTATAGTATGAGAGTAATGATTATATTGTTACTGAACTTATAGATGTTATTAATTTACAAATAGTGGTACCACTAGTACAAAAAAGATCAGTCTTATAGTACTTAGAAAATCTGTTAAACGAATTAAATGCTCTTAAAAAGAAAGAGTTTTAATTTGATCTACATAAAGATACATGTGAGGGATTGTTAAAACGCAGTGAACGATACTGAGATATGTAATCTTTTAAAAAGTCAGGACTTTCTAAACGATTTTGAGCAATTTTACTCAGTAAGACCAAGTAAGGAAGGAGATGAAGACAAGAACATTGGAATTCGTTGCCTTCTCTAGGTATCTGAAAAGAGATGAACTTGATTTCATACAAGCTTGGGCCCGGCGTGAACAAAGTTCAAATTTGTCATGTTTTGAAGATTTAAGCATTTGCTACTTATGTCAAAAAATCATATTATTGCAGGACCTGGGGTTTTGTTTTTATTTTGTCTTGTGATTTGTAGGTTCTCACTCATTCTTGTGATAAGTTTTTTGGCAGCTATATTTTAGTTGTAGCAGGAATGGATCGACGCGATCGGAGTAAGACCACGCTCTCACAGAATACCAGCGTAAAATAGAAGCTTAATGTTACAGTTTCTTAAGGTGAGTGTAGAGAAATATAGCTGCAGCATTGCAATACGTGGTAGAGCCATGCTGCAGCTATATTAGTAGTATAGTTGTAGCACGAATGGGTCGGTTCGACCGGGGAAGGACCACGCTCTCACAGAATGCCAGCGTCAAATAGCAGCTTAACACTGCTGTGTTTCGTATGGTGAGTGTAGAGAACCGGAGACCCTTTTGACTGGAATAAAGGCATTCCATCTTAGTCCTCACGGGTGACAACGCAATCCTCGTTTGCGAATCACAAACTGCAGACTTCCACTTGATCATATCCTAGACGGCCCCCGCCATTACATTAGATTTGATAAACCACAAGTTCTCGCGAAAGAACATCGATTCCTGCCAAGGATGATACGTGAGGCTATTGAAGTTAAAAAACATCCTAATTTCAAAGAGAGGGAGGCTGGGTACTACGGTAAACGTCGGGAATATAAAATAACTTAATTAAACGCGATAAAATCCGTAAAAGTAGTTTTATTCAATGTGTAGTGTTCACGTAAATATAAGAAATCATTAGGTAATCAGATTTTTTGTTTCGGAGTAAAATAATTTAAGTTATTTACTATTGTCGTGAACTGAAATGTGCTAGATAAATCTTATGGCTTTTGATGGATGGCGGTATCATCACACGTTACACCAGACATAAAAAGCACAGACCGACAGTCGTCAATCCGCTTGCCAAGATTATATTATGTAAGGACACTTAACGAGGGTAAATTATTCCA
This sequence comes from Parnassius mnemosyne, assembly GCA_963668995.1. Taxonomy (NCBI): domain Eukaryota; kingdom Metazoa; phylum Arthropoda; class Insecta; order Lepidoptera; family Papilionidae; genus Parnassius; species Parnassius mnemosyne. Next base: position 4,256,924 of record CAVLGL010000093.1, on the reverse strand, counting down.
GCACACTTACCTGCTTACACCTGGCAACGTTTCAATATTGACGGAATAAATATAGACCAATCGTAAGTATTTTTACATTTTTGACCAACTTCAAAAAAAGTAAATACTCAATTCGATTGTATTTTTTTATGAGTTCTTGAGAGTTAAGAACTTATTTTAGATGAACCGATTGTGATGTTTTTTTTTATTTGAAAGCTGGTGCTTCTCATGTAGTTCCATATAGATTTGAGCAAGATCTGACCAGTAGTTTTTGAGTTATCCTTATTAACGCGTATTTAATTGACTTCGACTACGAAGTCGAAGTCGGTTGGACAATATTTTTAATTTTACCACTTTTATTTACATCGTTTACTCTTGATTTATACTAAATTTATTAAAAAAATGCATAAAGGTAACAAACTATTGAAAAAAAAAATATTTTTATTAAAAATTACTACCTATATCGGGATACGAGGTGGTGGCACAAAATCGCTTTGACGTATCAAAATCAATTTCAAATCATTATTGAAACGGTAATACAAGAACAATAATTCACTGGCGGTTAAATTCCTGCTAAAACTCCACACAAATATTATTATTTCTACACCAGAATCCGTAAACTTACAGGACAACAACAAAAACAATGAACATTTTACTGAATTTGTATAACCTTTGAAGTAATTACAGGTAGCTGTCATCCGAAACTGCCTATCCAAAGTAATATCACCGCGGAGGTGGTTTAAAATATGCTTACATGTTTAATTGGAAACGGAGATGAAAATTACAACACTCCTGATTAAAGTAGATGTTCCTTGTTTATACGAAATCAGGTAGCGAGCACAGAAACTGAATCACAAGCGGAAGCGGAAGGAAACTCTTTTTTTTTATAAAACTATAGTGTTTGGTACCGCGGTCGTCAACAAATTTAGAACCCCTGATGGCAAGTGCCTACAGCAGTCCATGAGCACCTGCAATCAATATTAAACAAAGAGCGCTACAGTTGCGTTGTCATCTTTGAGGACTAAAATGGAATGCCTCACAGCCTGTAACTGGCTTTAGACTGGAATACAACAGTACTATTTGGCAGCAAAAAAAAGTTATCTACCCAGGCTGGCCCAGACGGACGCGTAAACATAAATGAAGACCTAATATCTAATAGTAAAAGAAAAAATATTTTTATCGGATCAGTAAGCTAGCCGAAATAACAATGGGCCTACCATGTAGCTCGAAGAACAACCGTTGGGTAAGAAAGTTTCTTGAAGTGTAGCCTTCGTACCGGTAATCGCAGTGTAGTACTGTACTAGATTAAGCGACAGTAGCCTCATGGTTAAAGAAAGAACGAAAGAAAATATTTATTTCTTCACGTAATCACAATGACTTAATGTACATATTTCTCATTTTAAAGTAAGTTTTAGACATTGAGGAAAAAGGCTCGCATTAGCATTTAGCGTAGCGAACCACAATCGCTGTTTTCAGCTATAATATAGTAAAATAAAGTTAGTTAAGGGAATGGATAAGGAAACTAATACAAAGTTTGAATCCATTCGAAGATAGATGCAGATGTCTATGGGCCACAGCAACCACTTACCATCAGGTGGACTGTGTACTCGATTGTCACCCTTATTTTATAAAAAAAGTTAATAGCTTTAACCTAATTAAAATTAATAAGTCAGGTGATGGCGGCGTAAGAGAGTCCATCATGCTGTTGCAGATTAAGGGAAATGCTGGAAAAGTCTTATAGCTTGCGATGGATAGCAGTATCACCAGACCTAAAATACCCAACTGGGCAACAGGTAACAACGTCAAAGATGCGATATATATGTTTATTTTTTTATAGAATATGAAGGACAACGAGCACACAGACAACCATATCACTAGACATCCTTGGTTAAGAATCAAAATTCAGATACATTGTAACCCCTAAAGACTAAGATGGAATGCCTCATTTCCAGTAAAAAGGATCTCCGGTTCTCTACACTCACCATCCGAAACATGGTAAGTGGATGTTGTGGCCCATAGACATTTACATCTATCCTCGGTTAAGAATCAAAATTCAGATGTGTTATAACCCCTAAAGACTAAGATGGAATGCCTCATTTCCAGAAAAAGGGAGCTTCGGTTCTCGGCACTCACCTCCGAAACATGGTAAGTGGATGTAGTGGCCCATAGACATATCTACATCTATCCTCGGTTAAGAATCGAAATGCAGACGCGTTGTGTCACCCCTGAGAACCAAGATGGAATGCCTTATTTATAGTAAAAAGGGTCTCCTATTCTCTACACTCACCATACTAAACATGGTAAGTGGATGTTGTGGCCCATGCACATCTACATTTATCCTCGGTTAAGAATCGAAATGCAGACGCGTTGTTACCCCTGAGAACTAAGATGGAATGCCTTATTTTTAGTAAAAAGGTCTCCAGTTCTCTACACAGCAGCATTGAACTGGTATTTTTGCGCTGGTATTCTGAAGAATGTAGTCCTTCCCTAGCCGAGCCGACACATTCGTGCTACAATCACAATATAGCTGTATTCACAAAACTCTGGTCTGGTACTAAGATCGTCTATCCACTTCTCAAACGTGACACATCCACGGCGAGTGCTCAGAGGAATTGTTCGGATTAATTTCAATTACACCATCATGACAGGAGCCGTGGTAGCTCAGATGGCTAGCGCTCGTTGTACATTGAAATGTTTAGACAAGTAACCCGGGTTCGATCCCCGCCGGCACCAATGAAATTGTCAATTGCAATTTTAAGTGCTGATTTACCACGCGCCCGGCGGTGAAGGAAAACATCGTAAGGAAACCTGCATGTATGAGAAAAAATGCGTGACTGTCGTGGAACACTCGGTTGGAACGAAGTTCCTTTCGTAGTATATTATTATTGATAAACGTAGGTATTACGAGTATATTATTGAGCAACAAATACAAATAAATGAATTACTAGCGTCTATTAAAATGAAGCGTCATTTGAAATAAAATATTTCTTTCATGGCAAGATAAGAAGAAGTGCGAGGGAGATGTATATTATTCCATCTCACTTCCTTATTTCGCCGCCAAGACCGTCTACATTATGACACAAGGGGTAGTGACGAAAAAATCTTACACTTTTTGTCACCTAGCTCCCATCCGAACCCGTACCGTCCGATAAGGAACTTCGTTCCAATATGAAAAAAAATTCGAAGTTGATAACCCCCACAATAGGATTTTCTACTGAATCGTGGAGGCAGTTAACAAACATAAATTGCACAAGGACAAACATCTAGACCCGGAACAATTATTTGTAGGCCATACAAATACTTGTTCCGTGCGGGATTCAAACCCCAGCGTTGCAACTCATTGCTAAGCCACTGCGCCACGGAGCCATCAATTTGCTGATAATAAAAACTTTATTGTTCGATATGAGCAAGGTTAATACGTAACATCGAGGAAAATTAAGATTATAACAACGTGAACGTCTTTGAAACTCAGATAATTAACCTACTTACCATTTTAAATAGAGTATTAAATATATTTTGTATTTGTTCCACTCGAACGAGCGAAACAAATACGAAATCAGCTTATTAAAATATTACCTGAAGCTGGCATGAATTTACGTAAGTGGTCAAGTAATAAGAAGAACTTATTAAAGATTTATCATGTGACAAGTTAAATAGCTCGTTCGAATTCAGATGCTCAGAATCATGGAAGAGTAGGCTTGAAATGGCTCCTTAAACTGACTCCTTCACTTTTAATAAATGACGTAAAGATGACTTTCGCAACACCAAAAGACAGGTTTTATCAAATATATCCAAATTATCCTGTCCTAAAGCTTGTCGACTCACCGACAAATATTTAATTATAGAAATAAAGACACCCTCAGTGGGGGGTGACTTGTATGAATTAGACAAAATTATCGGTATGCCACAGAAACGGAACAATCATTATTATAATGTCATTTCTAACTTTCCTTATATTGGTTTCAATATCAGGAGAGAGTCAGCTATATTTTTATCACAATTAGATCTTGCCAGCATTTGTCTGAAGAAAAATTGTTATGCTCCCTAGATAAGTTTGTGTACGATATAAACATTAAACAATCAATTTGCGATATTAAATTAATTAACAGTGGCACGAGCCGATCAACTTGTTCGTCAGAAGTACGAGTATCAAGTTGCCGAGAGAGCTGGGTTAAGTTACATGCCGATAACAGCTGGCTGTTCGCGTGTTGCGAAGAATGCGCTGTGAGGGTGTCTCAGCTGTTGTGCAGACAGTGTCGTCACAACAGCTGAAAGGCAATGGAATCCTACATCTTGGCTCTGTGTACCATGAAAGGAACTGGAAGGAAAAAGGAATGAAGGTGTCCATTTTAAACAAATTGATTAACACATCTAGCATTCGGTTTAACACGCAATTACGAACAGACGATCGAGATTAAAAATGGCGTGCACTTAATATGCAAATAGTGGAACTAAAGAAACCGTCTGCAGCACAGCGTTTACGATGTACACCACTGTGCACTTGGGTATATCATCAACGGCTTTATATTGCTTGTGAGTGGTGTCTTTGCGTTTCTGCGGTTGAGAGCGAGGTGTCGTCAACGCGCTGCAGCGCCTGCAGGACCCTCTATAAGTTCCGAAGACCAGCGGCAGCCTGGGGAGGGTGCACAGTGCACACCCAGCGAATAGTGACAGTGCTAGTGAAGTGTACAGATATATAAGTGTACAGTGTTCCGATAGATATACGTGAATCAGTGTTAAGTGTCGATAAGGCTACCTCACCTATGACTAATCGTGCAATGAGTGCATCCACGGCTTTTTCTGCCACCAGGGCGGTGCCACTATAAAGTGAGGTATAATATTTGACAGATTTCATAGCGGGGATGTTAATTTGTTCGGAAAATGTAAAAGTTGTTGTTTCTTTCTGTACTCTTAGCTATATTTTATATTAATAACATTAAAAATAAATAAACAAAACCACAGATATTCATAAAAGTAGAAAAATTAAAAAAAATTTAAGAACGTGCAAAAAGTTAAACAGCAAACCGGCGCATTGTTATGTGTTAATATAATACTATAGAAACTGATAAACTTTTATTAAAAAACAACTTCTCAATTAAATTACATTGTGTAACAAAGAACTTTACCTCAGTGTCAACTAGTGACATTTGGTGAGCAAAAAATTATTAGCCCTCATTAACTTTGAGGTACCTAGTGAGTGAATGTATCGAGCACTGTAACACGTGAACTATTGGATAATATTATTGTATAACATTATGTTGTAATATTAAGTGTCACATTGTCGCATATCATTAAACATGTATCATCTATCGTTCATTTGCACTAGTTGTAACTACTAAATCTTTGTTAGGTACTGTAAAAATCCTTTCGCTTGCTGTCATGATATTATTTATTTATCTTTTTATTATTCATTTTCTTATTTAGAGGCAGTATGTACGAGCTACTCGAACATTTTTATTGTTATTAATTAAAATACATATGTAAGCGTTGTAAAGTTAGTGTGCATTTAACACCCCATGGAATCGGTCGTTACCATTTTATGTATCATTTGTTATTTTATTATCATTATAAAAGTATAGATAACTCCTACTATATATTATAGTGTGCGTCAATAGTCTGTGTCAGAATAAAGTGTCTTTCTTCTTTTCTTCCTCATTTGGATTGTTGGCGGTTTACTAAAGTACGAGTTACGCGGATTTTTTTGCCACGCACGACCCCTCTGTGAAATTTACTATTGCCTGCATTTTCCTGTTCTAAAAGGCCGACAACGCACCTGCAATTAACTTGGTAAGCCGTATGCTTGTTTGCCTCCTGTACCTTTAAAAATGTTTTCTACTGCGGGAGAGGCAAGAAAGGAGTACCTACGTTGCCGGCCTTTTAAAAAGGAGTACCTACACTCGCCGTGGTAAATGCGATAAAATACGCATAGAGATGCAATATCTCTTCGCAGTGCAAGTGAATCAAGCCGATCAGAAAGAGTTCGGACGCCGACGATTCGAACAGCTCTGCGCTGGATGCGATCAAATGATATATATATATATATATATATATATATAGTCGTGGAGGCTACCACACTACAATGTTCTTTGAAAAGAGGTATAATTTATTTCTAAATTCTTTAATTTCATGTTGCTTTGCTACTTTTAAAATTTTAATTGATTTGGCCACTTAACGAAATATAAATGTTCGTGTTTTAGCTAAAAAATTAGCAAAATAAATGAAGTAATTTAATCTATAGGCACATATACGTTCTAAAGCAGACTTAAGTTTTATCCACTCTCCCTCCCTCTCCCGGGTGTGCCCCCACCCCCCCTCCGCCCAAGAAAGTGTCCCCAAGCGCGGATTTGTAGTTTTCAACTTCGCTCTGTAATATACATATGCCGATAGATAAAAGTACTCCATTAAATTTACCAATTTTTCCATACATTGCAATCTAGAATGCTTGAACTATTAGTCCTAAGGGGTGACAAAGCATCTGCAGTTTGATTCTTAATCGATGATAAATGTAGACTTCTACGGGCCACAGCTTCCATTTACCATCAGGCAGACTGTGTGCTAGTATGCCACCCTAATTTTATTACATAATCTTTAATTATAAATACCATTCAGTTTTTTTATTATATTCAAAAATTTTATACAAAATATTGTGGCGGCAAGCTTTTACTATGTATGACATTTAGATATCTGTGGAAACTTCATTGGTTTTAAGATTACTTTTATATGTTTCATAATGGAATTATTTTTTGTACTGTATGTTTCCCTTAAAAAGCAAATAAATAAGTAAATAATTCTATAAATAAAAAAATCAGCATAGGAATTTGCAGGCTAATGATGATTTTTTTTATAGGAGAAGGGGCAAACGAGCATACGGCTCACCTGATGGTAAATGATTACCGCCGCCGATGAACAACTGCAACACCAGGGGAATTGCAGATGCGTTGCCGGCCTTTTAAAAAGGAGTACCTAGGAGTTCTTGAAGGCCCCTAAGTCGTATCGGTCCGAAAAAGTCTCTAGTGGTAGTCGATTCCACAAGAAAGTTGTGCGAGGAAGAAAACTTCTTTTAAATCGCATAGTGGTGGACCGCCACTCATTCAATGGTATGGATGGTATCGCGAGTTCTGTCGCGTTGTGCGATGGTGAAATTGTGCGGCTGGAATTAGTCCAAACAATTTCTTAAAGCACTCGCCGTGGTAAATGCGATAAAATACGCAAAGAGATGCAATATCTCTTCGCAGTGCCAGTGAATCAAACCAATCAGAAAGAGTTCGGACGCTGACGATTCGAACAGCTCTGCGCTGGATGCGATCAAATGGAAGGAGCTGGCACTGGGTAGCCCCAGCCCAGAGATGGGAACAGTATTCCACGGGAGGCCGAACCTGCGTCTTTGAAAGATGAAAATGAAGTTTTTAAAAATTATTCATGATGTACACCGCTTCCGCCTATGATTGCTGTTTCAGTCCTTAGCTACGCAAGGAGCGGCGGTTGACCGCACACAGTAGGTGAACCCATGTCGGTGTCACAGGTGAGTGCGAATAGCCGACCCTCGTCAAGTAGGGGCAAATTAAACGGTTTTATACCACCCATATATTACCGATGAGATGTACTGTGCAGTAGGTAATATGTAACAAGCAAAATAGCTTATATATTGTGGAATATCGAACGTCACAGCAATGGCGACTGTGCTACTCTCGGCCGAATACAAAATTCCCCTGAAATATTTAACGTCTTGTCGAGCGTTTAAGCGGCTCCTAAACTTCATACCCATTCAATCTATTACATCATATAAAAGACCAATAAACATAATATACCTTCATCTAGAGAAGTTGTTTCAAACCTTTACAATATTGCTACCCCTGTGACCTATGAGGAATATTGACTTTACCCCGACTTTCAAATGTTATCAAAACAAATAATACGAATAAATACAAATATCTTTATTAATCACAAATTATATAGTAGTCTTATGTCTTAACTGTCTTAATGTGTTAGTAATGTATATGAATACGTATTAACAATGAATATGAATGAAAGTAAAACAATATCAACCTTCACACTGACTTTTATAATAGTAAGTGTGAAGGTTGATATTGTTTTGCATTCACAAGGTTATTTTTTTTCCGTTTGGTTTCACTTGTTCCACGTTGAGCCGGTTTCTGGCCTTTGTTTTCAATGTAACCAAAGTAGAAAAACCACTGTCACATGTATAGGTGGTGGCAAAAGGGATTAGCAATTTCAAAGCTCTGTCTCTGCCAAAATGTGTTCAGATAATAATTTTGAAATTCTATTTTGAAAGTACTATTCTCGCGTAGTCCAAGAAATTCTACTTTGGCTGCTACATCTTGGCTTTTTTTATAAGATAAGGGTGACAAAAGAGCACACAGTCCACCTGAGGGTAAGTGGTTGCTGTGGCCCATAGACATCTACATCTATCCTCGTTTGCGAATCAAAATGCAGATGCGTTGTCACCCGTGAGGAATAAGATAGAATGCCTCGTTTCCAGTAAAAAAGGTCTCCGGTTCTCTACACTCACCGTACGAAACAAAGCAGAGTTAAGCTGCTATTTTACGCTGGTATTCTGTGAGAGCGTGGTCCTTCCCCGTTCGAGCCGACCCATTCGTGCTACAACTATATTCGTTATACAGTTGCAGCATGGCTCTACCACGTTTAGCCGACCCATTCGTGCTACAACTATACCAGTAATACAGCTGCAGCATGGCTCTACCACGTCATTAATAATGTCATCATCAGTAGAAAATGGTCTTAATATCCAATAGTTTGACTGTTGGTTATTCATGTCCAGAAAATATTGCTTCAATTAGTCAGTTAGTCTATTACTGCAGATAAATGTTGAACAACGGAATTTCCAAACGTGCTGTTGTTTAATTCGTTATTTACCAATTGCTCACACAGTTGTGTAAACATCGACACATCACTAGTTTCTTCACGGAGCTCGTAAACCCTGTTTGGAACTTTTCCTTCTTGACAACAAACGTACCTGTGTGTGGTATAAAAGAGAATTTAATTTGGCACCAACTTCATCACATAAAACTTTAAATAACTTCGAGTTTGTAGCGCTGCCGCGAATATAATTTACAATTTTCGCTGCGTTACTCAAGGTGCTTAGCAAATCTGGTGGAAGCGTCTTAACAGCCGGAGTGTATCGGTGAATCAGGCAATAATAAAATAAAACTTGAGGAGCAACTTGTATCACTCGAGCTTGAAATCCATCCTGTCTTTTTTTTATTTTTATTGAGATAGGGTGACTAACGAGCACACAGTCCACCTGATAGTAAGTGGATGCTGTGGCCCATAGACATCTACATCTATCCTCGTTTGCGAATCAAAATGCAGATGCGTTGTCAGTCTTGAGGACTAAGATGGAATTTTTTTTTTCCAGTAAAAAGGGTCTCCGGTTCTCTACACTCACCATACGAAACACAGCAGCGTTAAGCTGCTATTTTACGCTGGTATTCTGTGAGAGCGTGGTCCTTCCCCGGTCGAGCCGACCCATTCATGCTACAACTATATTATAAATATAGCTGCAGCTTGGCTCTACCCCGTACAGTCTGTGCAAACACCTTTGACCAGTCCAGTCCGTTTTCTTCAATAAACTGTTTTAACGTTTCAAATGCGTCTTCGCCGCGACCAGTAAGTGTTTAAGAGTGAGCAAAGACTTGCAAAACAGGCATTTCTCTTTTACATGGTCATTTTGATATAACGAATAAATACAAGTAATTGTGAACACGAAGCTACACCCGTAGACTCATCTAATTGCAAAACAAACTATAAGTTGGTAACAAATATTAAATATTTAAATAAGATGTACTTCTCTTCCAGCAAACCTATTGGGAAAGATAAATAGTTTTATATATAAAGCAAGTAGGTAGCAGCGTGCGTACTTAATAATTAACATAACACTACTTAATAGAAATTGGCTATAAGTTACAGTTAACAATTAACATATAAGTGTATAAAATATAAGTATAATTTATTTTCTTATTTCTATTGATTTACATACATATATATTAATAAAGATAACAAATATATACTTTCTTTAATTTCATGTATAACGGTTGCCAAAATATCGTTACTCAAGTATAAAATGTGGCTTTGAACTGTGGTATATGAGAGTGATATTTGTTTAATCTTAGCCACATGTTGCTCACCAATAACGAGCGATACCGCATCACACGAACAAGGTTTCTTATAGTGTGCGTTGTTTTGTTCATAGTAGTTTCTTATCGCATAAATTTGATATAAAGGTTGAAGATATGATTCATTTGCCTTTTGCATATTTCCTGTGGAATCCAATCGGGAATCCTTCAAAACGCTCTATTTTCTCTTAAATAAATCTATATCTTTAACTACATATACATAACTGTAATACTTAAACATATGGTAGCGCAGACTTTTTGTAGATACTCATATTGATGTCCTCTATAAAACTGTAAGTACATCACTTTGCTATATCTTTAACTACGAAGTCGTTGTGAACTTTTTTGAAATTTTCTTTTAATTTGCTCGGTTTCATGTTCTCTGGAGTAAGCAGTTTGTTGCACATAACACACTGAGGCTTTTCCATATTCCTAACAACGATATTCGTGAAAACCCATTGTAAAAATGCTTCTTTATTGGAGCGTTTTCTTCCGGATGTTAAAGGCATGACACTTAAAACAATCTATAGAAATAAATAAAATTGAAGTGTCTGTTTGTAATATCAAAACAACAGCTTTTATTTAAATGCATATGAAAATGTATACGGTACTTATAACAAAAACACAATTTTTAAAATTTTTGTCTGTTTGTCGGTCTGTCTGTCTGTCTGTCAGTTTGTTCCGGCTAATCTCCGAAACGGCTGGACCGATTTTGACGGGACTTTCACTGGCAGATAGCTGATTTCATAAGGAGTAACTTAGGCCACTTTTATTTTAGAAAAATAATTAGAGTTCCGCGCTAAAACATAAAAACACTATTACGCGAGCGAAGTCGCGGGGAACAGCTAGTTGTAAATAAATGTCAACGATAATAAAAAAGTAGATCACTCGTACGTAAAAACTAAAAAAAATAGCTATATACAATATATATATAATATAAAAAATAAAACAAAAACAATAGCTGATATTATTTGTTCTTGTTTGTTGGTAGTAACGTACGAACACAGTTTTTTTTGTAATAATTAGGTAAGTATGATATGCAAAACAATTGGCGCGGGGAGAACTCGGCGCGGTCCTGCCTCGACGCTCCCCTCACCGTTTTACCGCTCTCACCTACGCGGCGTTTCAGCGACATGGCTGCTAGAAATAGTTAAATTGCGCGGCGCGGATCTATCACATATTTTACTATCTATACATTCTACGAGTAGATCAGAAATAATTAGGTTCTTTCTACCCCTGTAGAATAGCTAATTTACCCCCTCAGGGGTAATTACCCCCAGGTTCGGAACCCAGGCTTCTAGATAATATCCCCCCTAGACGGCTCTGTGGCGCAGTGGCTTAGTAATTTATTGTGTTACGTTGCAGCGCTGAGGGCTGTGGGTTGTCGAATCCCGCTCGGAACAAGTATTTGTATAGTCTACAAATAATTGTACCGGCTCTTGATGTTTGATCTCTGTGTAAATTTATGTAGGTACGGCTCCGTGGCGCAGTGGCTTTGCAATGAGTTGCTGCGCTGGGGGCCGCGGGTTCGAATCCCGCACGGAACAAGTATTTGTATGGCCTACAATTAATTGTTTCGGTTCTGGATTTTTGTCCAAAAAAAAACTAGCTGTCCCCCGCGGAATTTACTACGGTTTCATAGGTTTTATTTTTTTGCAAGGAACCCTAATTATTTTTCTATTTTTCTAAAATAAAACTTACTCCTTATAACATCAGCTATCTGCCCGTGAAAGTCTCATCAAAATGGGTCCAGCCGTTTCGCCGATTAGCCGAAATAGACAGACAAAAATTTTAAACATTGTTTTTTGTTATTAGTATATATACTTTCATCACTAGACCCTAGACACTTCAATTTTATTTATTTGCATAGATAAGGATTAATACCAAGGTACGAATAATGTGGCCTAGTTTGAACCGGCGTTAATACAGAAAAGAAGTTGCTGTGACATAACTGTAATAGTTAAACATATGGTACCGCAGACTTTTTGTAGATACTCATATTGATGTCCTCTATAAAACTGTAAGTACATCACTTTGCTCTATTGTCAGTAGTTTCCGCAGCGTACGCAATATAAGGAATTTTTTTTGGTATTTTTTTACACCTTGGGTTACATTGACGAAGTTTTCATACGGATCCCTAACTTTTTGAAAATATTATATCCCCTATGTTCATCAGGGATAATGTAGAATTCTAATGTTGAAAAATCGGTCCAGTAGTTTCGGAGCCTATTCAATTCAAACAAACAAACAAATCTTTACTCATTATAATCTTAGTGTGGATAAAAGCTTTTAAAAAGTTACTTCGGAAACATCCGCGTTACAGTGCGTATTTTATAGCGCGGATGTTTGCGAAGTAACTTTTTAAATGCTTTTATATAATGGATTTCCGCAAAGTAACGCCTGATTTTATTAATTATATTAGTGTAGATGTAAAATACCCCCCCCCCCCCCTCCCCACAGTATACGAGAAAATCCTAGTGTGGATCGTTGTTTAAAATTGTCATATTCATTTTGCCATAGTTGCCACGCTTGGCAGACGGGCTGGCAACCGCAGTCTTTTATTACATTATCGGGAATGACGGTAAAAAAATAAAATGAATTACAAACTATACCATTAATCTCCCACTTGTTCTAGCAGTATAGCGTATCGCGCAGGCGACTGAGAAAGATCAGTCGATATTTCTACGAGTCTCACTGTCGTTACTATACACGTTGGGGTATTCTACTAGTGTAGTAATAGAATAGTAGTAGTATGTATTTTACTAGTGTAGTAATAGAATAGTAGTAATATGTATTCTACTAGTGTAGTAATAGAATAGTAGTAGTATGTATTTTACTAGTGTAGTAATAGAATAGTAGTAATATGTATTTTACTAGTGTAGTAATAGAATAGTAGTAGTATGTATTCTACTACTACAAGGAAGATATTGTAGCTGAGAGGCTGCTGATTGATGTTGTTGGCTTGCATACTTTGGTGTTATCATGTAATTGGGGTCCTGAAAGTAAGCAGGCCTTGTTACCGAGTAGTGTTCTTTTATTGAATTGCTTTTGAGGATAATTTCTAACATCAGAAGTGGAATAGTTTCTTACAATATTATATCGGGTATTCTTATACCATCACTATACTGTTAACGGTTTAAAAGCTTTTATTGAGTTGTTATCCAATCACAATTACATGAAGCTCCTTGTCCGAGATGTCATTAAAACACTTAGAGAAGTACCAATTATGAATGAAGTACTGGTGGTATGGACAGGAACTTTGACAAAATTATTAATAGCCATTTCAATTTATTACCGTCATTACTAGCGCAGATCGGTTACCCACTCAAAAAGGCGACTTCACAGCTTATTCCTCAGACATTAGAGTTGTTAATTATTTAATTCGAAGTGGTTGTGACGTCATTAGTACAATACAAAGTAAATGTTACCGAATTTTTTCTTCCTCACCAGAAATTTGTAATAGGTAATTTTTGTTCCATATTTTTTTTTTTTATAGGAGAGGGGGCAAACGAGCATGCGGCTCACCTGATGGTAAGTGACTACCGCCGCCCATGAACAACTGCAACACAAGGGGAATCGCAGATGCGTTGCCGGCCTTTTAAAAAGGAGTACGCTCTTTTCTTGAAGGTCCCTAAGTCGTATCGGTCCGGAAAAATCGCTCCATAATTCATTACTTAGTTTTGCAATAGTGTGTTCTTGTTTTAGAGAGTTACGATATGCTGTGAAGTACTGAGCTCTAAAAATTGTAAATTGTTTTTTAAATTAATTCATGCTTTGATCTCCTTGACCTGTTGTGCTGGTTGATAGGAATTCAAGGCTGTGGATTTCTAACATCTTCCAAAGTAAAGAGTGGATCCGTTATATACTATATACCGAATGGATTGTTCACTCCATTCTTTACAAGCATTCGACGACAGTTTCATGTGGGTGTGGGAAATTTTTGATAAACATAATATTTTTTCCTACTTCCATCATTCACTTCTTTTTTTTCCAAATGTGTGTTTGTGTTTTAAAGAGTTGAAAATTGCTGTGAAGTGCTGAGCTCTTTCTTTGATTCATATTTTATTGTATTCATTTCGCAGTGGCTAGTCCATCTGAAAAGAAAAAAATTATTAACGTAAGTTAAGGATAACTCAAAAACTGCTAGTCAGATCTTAATCAAATTTTTATGGGACCACATGAGAAGCACCAGATTTCAAATAAAAAAATCAACAAAATCGGTTCACCTAGACAAAAGTTCTGAGGTCACAAAAAAACCCAGTCGAATTGAGAACCTCCTCCTTTTTAAAAGTCGGTTAACAACAAAGTTAACTTTAATGCAGTATTTTATCTACCGGAAATAAATTACTAAATACAATTAAAAGTCGAAGTGAGTAGTAGTAGTTATTCGCCAACACTGTGCCAAGCGTAACGATTAAGGTAATTTTTTTCAGCTTCTAATTTTGATCGTTCGATATTGAACAATTCATGCGAAATCTGAATTTATTAAAAGTGTAAAATAGGCTTTTCAACAAGGCAAGGAATTCCAACGATAATTAAATTAAAGTATTTAATTATCGTTGCAATGCCTTGAATTTTTTTACAGGTGGTGATTTTTGAAAGTTACTTAAAGTATACCAACGTGAATTTTATTACAAGCTTGGAATGTGGCTGTTTTGTTGAAAAACAATGACTGTTTTATTAATTGCAACTTCACTAATGAATGCTAATTATATACAAATGCCTTGTTAACGTAATGTAAATTATAATTTTTAGGATATAATTAAAAATGTTTTTAAATGTTAATACTGTTAGATTACAATTAAAACCACTGTAGGTTTTTTTAACCGGTATATGTCCAGCTTTAATACTCGTTTGTGATTTACATAATTATTTGAATTTATCATTTAAAGAATATCTTCGACATCTGTGCACTGACTGCTGCATGTCGTAGTGGCATAACAATGAGTTGCAGCGCTTGTTGCTGCGCGTGTTCGAATCCCGCACGGAACAAGTATTTGTATGATCTACAAAGTTATGTTATGAATGTAGGTAGTGATTGCTCGCGAGTCGACTTATGTGGCTCCGATCTATGGCTCCGACAATATATCAGCGCTGCGGTAACTCTGTTGCTGTAGCATTATGCCCAGTCGGTGGCCTTTTTGTTGCTGTAACCCATATTTTTTACAATATTTTGTTAAGTATTTCTTTCTGTTTGTTGTATAAATGTTTTGTTAAAGGTAAGTTGCAGCAATGAATACATATTTTCTTGTTTTCTTGCTAAATGGTTTTAAATTTTAGAGCGACAAACGCGTTAACAGGTGTAGTAACACTTGATGGTAATTTACTACTGCAGCCACGTAGTAAATCTTCCTTCTTTATTTCAACGCACTTGGAATAAATAACGTACAAAACTTACATTAAACGTAACGTAACGAACGTGAATTAGAAACAAAAGAAATACAAAAGAATAGAAAAACAATTTTTGTCAGAGGTGCATATGCATTGACCTCATGTTTTTTATGTTTTTTATTTATCCGCGTAGTGGCGCCGTAAGAAAGTCCACTACCAATTCATCACTGCATTGGATATGTATCATTCATTCATTTCTAATGACCCGGTCATTCAAGTATTGATTCGTGTTACGAATCGGGTCATTCGGGACGGTCATTCGATTGGATCATTTCGAGTTTCGGTACTCTGAGATCTTTGAGACCCGCTCGAAAATGTCGGTCGTCGGTCGTTACTATACTCTTTGGTGTAGGTCCTGTCAATCATTGGATCCGGAACGTTCAAAAAAGGTAATTGCATTCATCAATACTTTGATGCAAGCTAGGTCAAATGAACGAATCGTTCACAATTGAGTTGAGTGTACCACCTATAGGATTCAGATTGTGATCGATTTATAAATAAATTTTATATTTATACTGTAAAGAGTACCGAATTAATTCGAAGTGAAACTCATCACGCCATTTACCGGAGAAGAGAGAATAATGTCTGCCGGGCCAACAAGCAGCCAGTAGACAAAGGCATTTAAGTAGCAGTATATATTTTAAATCTCTTTGCCAGTATCAATACAACATAGGCCTCCTCAAGAAATTACATCATTGCGGGGATATTTTCCATAGTTGTCAAGCTTGGCAGTTGGTTTGGCAGTTTATATTTTATTTTTTTTGAGACCGGTACTTATATTCAAACTCGACACAAAGGATATTATTCACTTATAGACCTATTCCTCCGCACAAGGGTGTGTGACGTGTACCACCACCTACGGCTTCGCGGCCCGAAGGAACTCGAACCCTGAAAGTTCAAAGAATTTTCATTCCAGAAAAAAATGTTAACCTAGAACAATGAAAAAGTCAAGACTATTTAAAACTCCTTGTTCAAGACATAACTAATAAACTCTTATCTATGCATTCTGCAACTAACACTCACCCAGAAATAGGTTCTAAATTTACTTTAAAATTTGGTATAGAAACGTTTGTCGGTAATGAAGTATCTACTGTTTAGCGCGAACTGTCCCTTTGCATTTGCTTTACGCTAAGTTAACATATCTTAAGTCTTAACGGTTGCTGAGACAGAGTGCCGCGGGTTAATATGAAGTGGTCACCTTGTTTTGTCTAATAAATAATTCGTCAAAGTTCTTACTGCTATGTTGCAATTCATGTATAAAATTCGTGTGATTGGTGAAGTAGAATAGAATGGTGATATCGTGGGAGACAAAAATTTATCAGAATTAACAGTTCCGCTTATTCAGGGTAAGCGAAACCGTTAGTTGTTTATAAACTCTAAATAAATTAGTAGTGGTTGTTGACTTTACACTATATTGATAACCAAAGTTACCGATATCGTAAAATGTATCAGTAAAGAATGGGCAATGGACTGGCCATAGCTCGAAGAACCGATGGAGAAGGAAGGTTCCCGAGTGGTAGCCTCCTGGCAAGTGGAGCGAGGTGAACCCCACTAAATGGAGGTCGATCGACCAGTAAAACATGCTGGATGTTGATGTATTTGGGTGGTTCAAGATTATGACAGTCGTTCTGAAAGGTTCAGTAGTGGACTTTAAATTAAACGCATCAAAATCCGTAAAATTATTTTGTTTAATGTCAAATATTCAACGAGTTGTATTGGAAATTAAAATATGATTGATTGAAAATATATTGCATTAATTGTGTTCGTCGCTACAGGCTTCGCAAAATTCATCTTGCCCACACAAAATTTAAATTTTGCTCCACCCCTGTTTACGCCCGAACGCTGATTTCGGGATTGACGTTAGAGGGCGCGCAGCTCGGCGATACCGGTTTGAAGTTCGGCCGAGCATGGCAAGTGGCGGGCGGGTCGCGAGCGAAAAGTCAGTCGTCTGCCAGATGTGCTAACAATTGGCACGCTGCCAATTAAGCGCGGAAACTCGGAATAATTAAGCGCGGACAGTAAAAATACGGTCTAAGAATTTTGTGGCGCGTATCCCTACTGGAGAGCTTCCCCGGGACTTATTGGGTCCGACTCAGAATCTGTATAAGTGCATTCGACAATATTAGCTAGTGCGGCCTCTGTATTCTAGAACTAACTGTTGCAACGCGAAACGGTAGTGACCTTTGATCCAGAAACTCCGTGCGTGTTTTGTGCGTTAACCTTATACCCCGCGATAGTTAGTGACTTCTGTAAGTTAGTTAATCGTACGATAGAGTTAATTGACTGTCAACGTGACGAAAGAAGAAAGTGACGGTGGACAACCTCGGAAGCCCCCTCAAGTTGGAGCGGTGTCGACGCTCGGGCTGCTGCCGACGGCCAAGGTCTAGGTTCAATCACCATCAGTCACACCCAGATACACATCACATCACTTATTTCCCTTTCACTACACAACCACATGTGGTACCTGATAGACTCCGGATGGACCAGTCGCCTTGGATATAGGTAAGTAAACTCCGCCTAATTCCTCTGCCGGTCGACTGGCCGTAGTATAGAACGCTCCCCCATATATTTTAGTGTAATTCGAGAGATTCCACGTGGCCACATTGAGGCCCGACCTACGTTTGCTCGGGAAGTCTTCTGCTCATGGGCCCCAGAGGATTGGATCCTTTAAGGGAGCAGCCGTAGGCCGTAACAAACTGGTAGCAGAGCGTGGTTCCGGGTTCGATTCCCGGTCGATCCCGACCATAGTGTTTGATAAACATTAAACAATTCTGGTGGCAGGGAGCGTTGGTTTGATTGGTTTAATTTGTATCTACAATCACGCCCGTCCGTAATACGTAAAAATATTTTTTTGTACGTAATAATAGAATTATTTCCCTTTGTTGTTTGTTGCTTGCCGTTTTTTTTTTGGTTAGTAGGTTGTTTGAAAAGCCGCGCCCTAGGTTGCGCAAGCGGGAGTTTTTCTAGAGATATACGTCATGTAGATAGATGGTTATTTTTACGTAATCGGTTAATTATCGTTGTCGGATAGTTGTAGTGGATTACTTATCGAAGGGTCGATTTCCGAGCTAGGCATTTTTTGTTGATCGACTGTGATGTGTATCTTCGTTTATACTGTAATTTGTATTTGAACTAAAGAGTAGTAATTGTATTTGCGCAATTTGAATTTAACTTGATTTGATCGCACTAGTATTTGTTATTTGTTAATTTGATTTGTGTCTTTTCTTTTGTGCTAACTTGTATTTGGTTGATACGTAGTAATTCGTATTTGTGTAATTTCTATTCAACGCGATTTGATAGGAACTGCATTTATTAACTGTTAATTTTTGTTGTATTTTTTGTTTGTTATCTTTGTAATCTGTGCTCAAGCCGCGTCGTAATTTGCATTTAATAGTGATGACATCGCCCAAGCTACTGATCCGTTGTTTGCGGACTGAGCTACGCTGGGCCACAAGCGCCCATGCTTTGATAGGTCGACCGGATAGAGTCCATAACTTGATGAAGCGGTTCGAGCAGGTGGATGCTCGAAGGGCCGCAGTGGAGGAGGCTTACGCTGAGCTTGAGGATTCGGATGTGGAGAAGGGAGTCCTGGACTCCTGCTTCGCGGACTATGAGCAGTTCTTGTGGCTCACGGACGAGTTGATCGAGGCTGAAGGCAGGTATGCCGAGGAGGCGCGTGAAGCTCGGATGAGTGATCTGTCCGAGTCCTCTCTGAAGCAGCTTCAGCCGGAGCTGTTGGGACGACTCCCAACTCTGGACCTGCCAAAGTTATCCGGGGTCCTTTCCGAATGGCTGACCTTCGTTGGTCTTTTCGACAGCCTAGTGGACGCCCGGAGTGACTTGACCCCGAGCCAAATGATGGTGTACCTCCTGGCCTCACTGGAGGGGGAGGCCCTGGGCGTCGTCGGCCACTTGAGATTGTCGGACGACGCCTACCAGACTGCTCGGGACCTCCTAGCCAGAAGATACGCCAACGTCCGGCGAATTGCGGACGAACATGTTAAGCTGCTTCTAAGCCTCCCGCTGCTTAGTGACCGGGCCAGACTGCGTCCGGACCTGTTGGATCCAGTCTTGGTGGCCTGTAATACGTTGAGGCGGCTGGGTTTACCAGTGGGCGAATGGGCTTTTTTGTTGCTCCGCATCGTGCTGTCCCGTCTACCTCTCGACCTTCGAATCCATTTTGAGGAGAGGTACGGCGGGGACGAGGCCTCCTATATTCCGCCCTTCTATGACCTGCTGCGGTTTTTGGAGGAGCAGTGCCGGGAGATAGAGAGCGCGGCGGGCACCGTTGACGACTTACGAGCCGTGCCCGGTGAGAGGCTGAATCCTCCAGGCAAGTCGTAATCAACCCCCCCCCCCCTGCTCCTATTGTCGAGCATCTGATCATCGGGTAACGTCGTGCCCGAAATTATTAGGTAAGCCGGTTCCAGCGAGGCGAACTATCGCCAAGGAGCGCCGCTGGTGCTGCTCATGTTTGGGAGGACACCTCCAGCGAGACTGTCCGCATCGGCGGCCCTGTCTGCATTGCCAGGGCAATCATCATGCCGTTTTGTGCCTGAGTGCGAACGGCGTCTCCTCTCGGGGCTCTGCCAGGCCCTCGACCCCCACAGGCGGGGGCGCTCAGCCACGCCCTCTGCCGGGCGACTCTCGGCGCCCGCCGGCCAGCCATCAGGCCCCTAAGTTTGAAAGGGGTCCCTCCCCCGACCAGTCGGGGGGTAATTCCCCCAGGGGCGGGGGTGTCATCACCCCCCCTAAGCGTGTGGAGAGGAACTTCACGGCCTCTCATCGGTCCGCTGGACCCGTCTCACTCCCGTTAGCTGAGTGGCCGCGACTGGTGTGCCACTGTTCCCCATTTGATGGAGGCGGCCCTGGCTAGCTGCCGCCTTAGCTCCCACCACGGCCACCTCCACTGAGCCTTAAGCCGTCAACAGTCCACTTGTCAAAATGTTCTGTTGCCGACGGCCTCAGTGAAGGCGTACAACCCGAGTGGCGACTGTTAGCGATCTCGGGTTCACGCCATGTGGCCTCCCCTTGGTGGTGGGAAGATTAGGACCCCTCTGGAGCGTTGAATCACGCTGTCAAGGGGTATTAGATTTGGTTTGGTCGAGCACTTAGTCAAAAAAATACTTGAATTAAAATTAAAAATTGCTTTGGGCTTTCCGCGAAATTTTCCTATTTGTAGCGGTTTAAATTAAAAGAATTGAATTTAATCTACTCCTTTAAATGCTACTGCATGTGTTTTGTAAATATATTTAATCACTGTATTTGATTGTTGCGTCTGTTTGCTGAAAGGAAAATTTGAATTCATCTGAAATTGAATGGCGCACTATTTGATAAATTATGTTTATGTTTATGATAGTGTTTAATAATTTTGCTTTGCGAAGAAGTAGGGCTGTCCCTTACTTATTGTTTTGTTTAATTTGCAAGTTGACCTATGCGCATCGGTGATTAATTTGGTTGAGTTAATTCTGTAGTTGAACATTGATGCTTTTGAAAAATTAGTTGAAATATGAGCATAGGACTACTTGCCTAACAGGCTAGCTAGTTTTGGAGATTATCAGATTGAAATCAGCTGCCGCACTATTTTAGTAAATGATAATATGGTGGGTGGCCTGGCTAGGCCTACTTGTTGAAAATTCATACTAGGGACTATCTGTGCGTTTCGTTCGGCTCTCCACAGACGACGTTCATGTGGAATTTGTGGGTGCTCTCTGCACTGAAGCTTAGGAGGCCGCTCGGGGCCGCTTCGTGTCGCGTCGCTGTTTGCAGAGCTGATCCGGTCGGATTGCGGAACTAATCATAGGGGCACAGATAGGTGTTTGAAAGAGGTCGTCGGACTTCTGTCCAGTACAGGACTTATTAAAGTGCTGCGATGCCCGGGAGGGGCATCCAGTGGAGGCTGACCCTCCGGCTTGCCACATTAGGGCTATCTTTTGAGGCGTTGGTTAGGGTTGCAAGATCTGATGGGTTACCTAAGGTGGCCTAGTTTGGTTGTAGATTCGGTCTTGCAACTTGCCGTCGCGACCTTGTCCCGCTGACCGGTTTGCTCGCGGACCTAAATCCTTATGTTCGGGACGGGGGTTTGTTTACGCCCGAACGCTGATTTCGGGATTGACGTTAGAGGGCGCGCAGCTTGGCGATACCGGTTTGAAGTTCGGCCGAGCATGGCAAGTGGCGGGCGGATCGCGAGCGAAAAGTCAGTCGTCTGCCAGATGTGCTAACAATTGGCACGCTGCCAATTAAGCGCGGGAACTCGGAATAATTAAGCGCGGACAGTAAAAATACCGTCTAAGAATTTTGTGGCGCGTATCCCTACTGGAGAGCTTCCCCGGGACTTATTGGGTCCGACTCAGAATCTGTATAAGTGCATTCGACAATATTAGCTAGTGCGGCCTCTGTATTCTAGAACTAACTGTTGCAACGCGAAACGGTAGTGACCTTTGATCCAGAAACTCCGTGCGTGTTTTGTGCGGTAACCTTATACCCCGCGATAGTTAGTGGCTTCTGTAAGTTAGTTAATCGTACGATAGAGTTAATTGACTGTCAACGTGACGAAAGAAGAAAGTGACGGTGGACAACCTCGGAAGCCCCCTCAAGTTGGAGCGGCGTCGACGCTCGGGCTGCTGCCGACGGCCAAGGTCTAGGTTCAATTACCACAAGTCACACCCAGATACACATCACATCACTTATTTCCCTTTCACTACACAACCACATGTGATCTGACCGACTCCGGAGGGACCAGTCGCCTTGGATATAGGTAAGTAAACTCCGCCTAATTCCTCTGCCGGTCGACTGGCCGTAGTATAGAACGCTCCCCCATATATTTTAGTGTAATTCGAGAGATTCCACGTGGCCACATTGAGGCCCGACCTACGTTTGCTCGGGAAGTCTTCTGCTCATGGGCCCCAGAGGATTGGATCCTTTAAGGGAGCAGCCGTAGGCCGTAACAACCCCTGTGGTTAGGTGGAAAACTTAAAAAAAAACCAAACAAATAAAAAATTTACATTAATATTAAAGCTACCTGATTTTGACCAAATAATAACGTTGCTTCAATGTCAATGGTCAGAAATTTTATTAATTTGAGTTGTTAGCAGGAAGATGCTGGCCCATCTACTGTTTAAATTCCCTCTGTCGCCTCTTACGACAGCCACGAGATGGTATGGGTTATTGGATTCTCTTTCGCCGCCACTGCACGGCGGATACTTATACCGTTACCGTTACAGTCTATAAGGCCCGCCACATACATTCGGAATTCCGATTCGATATTCCGATTTGGAATCCCAAGCGCATAAAGTCCATATAAAATCTATGACCCGTCACACACGTACAGTAGTTTTCCGTTCGAAATTTTGCGTGCCAAATGGGATTCTGTATGTGTGTGGCCGACCTGTTCGGAATTACGAAACGGAATTTCGAAATTCCGTATGTATGTGGCGGGCCTTAAAGTCCACTGTTGACCACAGGCCTCTCCCATAGATTGCCTTATAGGGGGATATTTGCCATAGTTGCCACGCTTGGCCAGTGGGTCGGCAACCGCAGTTTTTTATATTTAATCTTGTTTCTTTTATTTTTATCTTATTTATATTTTTTATATTTATTAGGAAGATGCCGCTGCCCATCTGATTTATTTCCCTCTGTCGCCTCTTACGGCATCCACGCAATGATATGGGGTAGTGGATATTCTTACACCGCCACTACTCAGTAAAAGTATAAAATTATTGTGAAATCATTCATTGTTTCCATAATTTACTTCACAGGCAAACGCAATGGACGCAATAGCAAAGTTAGCAGAGATAACGCAGATACAAGGCGCTTTACAAGTAATGTCGATGTTGCAGCTGACTTCATACTTGTACCCCCAGCATGAGATTATAAATGGTAAGAATATTTTATTCTAGAAAGTAATTTTATTTTGGTTTTGTAAGTAGGTAAATATGAGTGTAAGGACTTTTACAAAAGTAAGAACCTTTTTCATTATCACATTTTTTAATCATTTTGTACATACAAGTACACAATGTTTTTTTAAAAAAAATAAAGGTGACAAACGAGCACAGTATCCACTTGATGGTAAGTTCATGCTGTGGCCCACAGACATCTATATCTATCCTCGATTTAGAATCAAAATGCAGACGTGTAGTCACCCTCTGAGGACTAAGATGGAATGCCTCGTTTCTAGTAAAAATATTTAAATATTATTAGCTCGGGCATACATTTGTGATGTAGTAGCTCCAAGACATTTAGTTAAAAGAATGTTTTAATTTAACACCTAGTAGATACTGGCAGCAAATCTCTCATTTATAATTTTTTCACCTTCCAATATAAATCATTCATTCATACATTACAGCATATGAAAATTAATAGAATCAGGCGTCACTTTGCGGAGATCCGTTATATTAAAGTTGGAAAAATTTACTTTGCCAATATCCTCTCAATAAAATAAAACGATGTGCCTTACCAAGTTTGAAGAGCACCTCCCGCCCTTACTCAATGGCGTGCACTGTTCCCGTCACCACTAATCCCAGCACATACTACTCCCACCATCACTACACTAGGAAAGACACTACCCACGATAATACGACAGGTGTTTCGCCTCTACACGAGGCACCTTCAGGTGTAGTAGACTCTGCGGTGGCTGATCGCTAAGACTATATAAGCCTACGAAAATTTTAAAAAGTACAAGATGGTCGAACTTCTTTTCTGTCTAGGCGTCCGTAGACAGAGGGTAGGTAGATTAAAGTTACTACACTTCGCGGGCGGGTCGATAACCGCAGTTTTATATTATTTTGAACTGTTTTCAAAAGGTACCCGCTCATATCCTGTTTTATTTCATTTTGTCACCTTTAACGACACCTAAGCGATGATATTATGAGGTAGTGCATTCATAAATCTGGGTACTTTTATATTATATAATATGTTGATTCAATAGAATAGAATAGAATAGCATGATTTTTATTCAATATGGATTATTACATAATACTTATTGAAAGTCATTATTTTATTTACCACTGGTTTGGAAAATACCTCTGTCCTGGGAAGAACCAGCAAGAAACCCAGCGGGACTTTTTTTTTAAACATAATTTCACTTAATAATAATTTTGTTTATACAATTTTAAATGAACTTTCATAGAAACAGCATGGTGGCAGCATATTTATGAGATAGATGGCGAGTATAGAATCTCGTATATGACAGATGTAAATACCTAAACCAGTGACGGGGCATGGGGTCAAAGGCCTGCTAGGGGGTTGTCTGTGGTACATAATGTTATTATTCCAGATGGAGAATTCTTCGATTTTATCATAATTGGCGGGGGAACTGCTGGGAGTGTGCTAGCTAATAGACTTACTGAAAATAAACGTGTGACGGTGGCCCTAATAGAAGTAGGTGGAGATCCACCACTAGAATCAATGGTAAGTTATCCAATATTTAGCAATCATAATTGATGGAATAGGAAAAATAATCATATTTAAATATTGAATCAGCTTCCAGGTTTATTCACATTAATGTCAAGAAGTAGTGTCGACAAAAACTACACTTCAGAAAATGATCAAACAACTCAGCAATCTCACAGAAATCGTATTGCCAACTTGACAAGCGGTCACATGCTTGGGGGAAGCAGTAGTATTAATTACATGTTGTACGTTCGGGGAAGTCCACACGACTATGAGACCTGGGCAGCGGCCGCGAACGATCGGACATGGAGCTGGGAGGGCGTTTTACCGTATTTCATCAAAAGTGAACGGTTGGAAGATTTAAGCGTATTATATTCACCTTATGGAATTTATCATGGCACTAGTGGATATTTAGGTGTTACGAGAGAGTTTCATAGTGAAACAATAAAGTTCTTAGAAGCCGTAAATGAGTTGGGCCATGAAGTTTTAATAGACGTAAACGGAGAGCAACATCTGGGATTTACACATCAACTTTTTACTATAGCTGATGGTGTGCGTCAGAGCACTGCATATTCCTATTTATCACCAGTCAAACATCGTAATAACCTGTGCATTCTTAAGAACACTTTAGCGAAAGAAATTCTATTTGATGAGAATAATAACGCTGTGGGCGTCAAAGTCAAAGCAGAAAATGATCAAATTCTCATTCTTAGAGCGACTCAGGAAGTTATTGTATCAGCGGGAGCTTTCAACAGTCCCCAGTTGCTGATGCTGTCTGGAATTGGACCAAAAGACCATTTGGAGGAGCTTGGAATTCCAGTTCGAAGCGACTTGCCAGTGGGATGGAATTATCAAGATCACGTGGCCGTTATAATGGCGTTTAAAATGGAGAAATTCTATTCCTTACCAACGCCCGTAAATCCACATATGTTTCCAATGCCCACTTTCACTGGATATGTGGCCCTCGACAAACAACAAAAATATCCCGATTACCAGGTAGTTAATATGGTTGTTCCCAATGACTCCGATGCTATACTGAAGCTCTGCGCTTTTAACTATTGGTTCGAGTTCGACATATGTGAACAGTTCTATAACAGTGGTAAGGGAAGGAATATGTTATTCTCAACAGTGAATATATTGCATCCAAAGTCACGGGGTAGAGTGCTCCTACGTAGTAAGAACCCTGAAGACCCTCCTGTTATTTACACAGGTATGTTTACAGACAAGAGCGATTTGGAGAATCTAGCAAGTTACGTTGAGGATCATGTTCGAATTCTAAATACTACGTACTTTAAAAGCGTGGGCTCGGAGTTCGTAGACTTGAAGTTGTCTAATTGTAATTGCTCAAAGCGTTGGAGTCGAGAGTACTGGCGTTGTTACGTACAGAGTATGATGAACACGATGTATCACTATAGTGGTACGTGTGCCTTGGGCACGGTGCTGGATTCGCGACTGCGTGTGCGTGGTGTCAAACGATTGCGCGTAGTAGACGCTAGTATCATTCCCCACCTTGTTGGGGGAAACATTAACGCGCCAGTTATCATGATCGCGGAAAAAGCTGCAGACTTAATTAAAGAAGACAGTTATTTATTTTCAGATCAATAATAAATGAAATGAAAAATGTAAGTAGGAAAGGTAGAGGTGCGAGAAAATTTAATATTAATAAGAGCAAATGTTGATTTCGTTTTACGTGTTATTCAGTGGCACAGTCCACCTGATGTTAAGTAGTTGCTGTGGCCCATAGACATCTACATCTATCTTCGTTTTTGAATTAAAACGCAGATGCGTTGTCAGCCGTGAGGACCAAGATAGAATGCCTTTTTTCCAGTAAAATGAGTCAGTCTCCGGTTCTCTACACTCACCATACGAAACACAGCAGCATTAAGCTGCTATTTTACGCTGGTATTCTGTGAGAGCGTGGGTCCTTCCCCGGTCGAGCCGACCCATTCGTGCTACAACCATACTACTAATATAGCTGCAGCATGGCTCTACTACGTACTATATCATGGATTTAGGATTCGGCGGTCAAAAAGTGCTCTTTTTTATAATCTAGTTTTTAATGTTATTTTACGGTTAAATTATGTTTTGGGATGTATATTAAAGTAAAGATTAAATAGCAAAGCAAAAAGTAAAGATTTCGACTAAGAAAGCAAAAGAATTTATGTGAGAAAATATGTTTTTAGTTGAAGTGTGTGACATACCTTATCTCTTCGGCGCTTGTCGTTAAGTAAATTCTCGTCATACTGTAGCTAGGAGAGTGTTTTAAACATATCTGTTTTTATTTAAAAATGGCAGTTATTTTTCCACGTTTCCAGTTCCAAGCTCATTTAAAGTTTAAAGTTCCTAGCTCATCGGGACAGTGCCCGATTAAGCTAGCGCGGGGCCCGTAGCAAATTCTATCGAGGGGCCCTTGATCTGCTATGGGTTCATAAGTAATAATTTAAAATAAAAAAAATTGTACAACCGACTTTAAAATAAAAATATTAAGTATAACTCAAAAACTATTGGTGAGTTGTCCCGGACATTTAGAATATTTTGACAAGAAATAACAACTTAAAACTGACGATACTATATAAATAATTGTAAATCTATTTAGCACATATTTTAAAGTTTTTTCGTTTTGTCCATCGTACCAGCCACATCCGTTTTGAATAGATCGGCAAACTGCACTCATTCGCCGTCTAGGCTGTCTTTCAAATCATTTACATAAGCACTGAACTTAATAAAAGTTTTTTTCATAATCTCCACTCTGCTGTAATTGATTTTGAAATATTTCAAAAACACTAGTAAATTCGATGGCGATTTCTCCTCTGTCAAAATTGCTCGGCCATTTATCAATATCGTTGGAGTATAATGGAACGAAGTTCCTTATCGGATGGTACGAATCTGGCGGATGGGGGCTAGGCGAGAATAAATGTAAGATGTTTCCGTCACGATCCCTTCTGACGTAGTGTAGACGGCCTTGACGGCTATAAGGAAGCGAGATGGAATAATATCCATCTCCATCGTACTTTTTTTTTATCTTGCCATGAAAGAAATATTTTTTTTTATTATAATATTAGTTTATTTTCTAATTGACACTAGTAATTCATGTATTTGTATATCTTAATAAACAATATAATATGTTTATCAATAATAATAAACTACGAATGGAATTTCCGTCCAACTGAGTGTTCCACGACACTCACGCTGGTTTCTTTTACTTTCATTTTGTTTTTTGCTAGAAGAAACAAATGGCTGTCTGTGTGAGATACCCAGTTTCATGGAATGCAAGGTGCCTTGTAAAAGCGCGTTGTACGTTTTCAATGCGTTGGGAATGTATGTGATAGTAAGGACTCCAAATGACACTGGCAAACTCGAGGCAACTTCTCACAAACACGTTGTACAAAATAATTTAAGTCCTGCGGGTAAATCCTTTTGTGTTTCGTCTAATGAATTCGAGGAACTGACTCCTGTACTGATCCGGAGAACTGTGATGTAAAAGTCACTTCCTGTCAATAGTAACTCCTAAGTCATTGATTTCTGGTAACTCTTGTAATACTATATTATCAATGGAATAACTTGAGACAAGTGGCTTTTTTTCTGGTATATTTTACATGAAAACATTTGTTAACAATAAGAGTCATACTATTGACGCCACACCAATTTGTGATTCTATCAAGATCTTCTTGTATTAATTTTGTGTCTTCATCCGACTTTGTAATTTTATAGATTTATAAGTTATCGGCAAAAAGTGAGCAGTTGCAATGCTTTACCTCTGTGGTAATATCATTTATGAAAGCCAAAAATAGCAAAGGCCCGAGGGGAGACCCCTTTGGTACCCCAGAGCGAGCGATGTATCTCTCAGATTCAAACCCATTTACTACTACCGTCTGAGGTCTCTGGCTTAGATAGGATTTGAACCATTTATTTAAAGAGGCATCGATGCCGCATTGCGAAAGCTTGTTTATTATAATCTGATGGTCAACCTTATCAAATGCGCTACTAAAATCGGTGTAAATAGCATCGATCTGTTGTCCATTGTCTACCTCTGCTAACAGATCTGAGGTAAAGTTTGACAAGTTAGTTGTAACTGATAAGCCGCTTCTGAAGCCGTGCTGAACGCTCGTTAGAAAGTTGTTCAAATGTTTGGTGAGGATGGGATGCATAAGACTTTCAAACAGTTTTGAAAAACATGACAGAATTGATATTGGATGGTAATTTTTAACATCCATTCGATCACCCTTTTTGAAGATCGGTACGATTCGTGCTCTTTTTCACACTTCAGGAAATATACATTCATCAAAGGAACGATTGAAGATTAGCGTAAGAGGGAATGCAAGACCTGTACCGCAACGTTTTATAAAAATAGGCGGAAGACAATCTGAACCTGGCCCCTTTTGAATGTCTAACGTTTTAACTTTCTTTAACACATCTGCCTCTAGGAATTTAAATTTGGATAGCTGTTGAGTGTTACTAATGGGATTTTCAACAAGAACTAATTTTCTAAAACAAAATAAAACAAAGAGTTTAGATGAAGATGATTCAAATTTTTATTGTATTACGAAGAGAAAAGTTTGACAATTATGAATGAAAAATGATATCTGGAAAATGTCCACCACGACCACGCTGACAGATGTCGATTCTTTCATCAAAGTTTTTAATCACCTTTTGGCAAAATAGCGGGTCTATTTCGTTAATCACGTCACGGATTTTGAGTTTTAAGGCCGCGATCGATTCGATTGGCTCCGTATAGACTCTGTCCTTAACATAGCCCCACAAAAAATAATCCAGTGGTGTTAAATCACACGATCTGGCTGGCCATTTAACAGCTGAATTTCGTGAAATTATGCGATCGGGAAATTTGGTTTGCAATAAATTGATCGTTTCGTTGGCTGTGTGACATGTGGCACCGTCCTGTTGAAACCAAATGTTTGTGATATCGATGTCATCTATAATAGGCCAAAATTGAGATGTTAACATCTCGCGATAGCGTGATCCATTGACCGTTACCGCATTTCCAGCCTCATCTTCGAAAAAAAACGGCCCAATCACGCCTCCAGACCACATAGCGCACCATACAGTGACACGTTGAGCATGCAAAGGCTTCTCAATAATCGCTTTAGGATTTTCAGAAGCCCAAATGCGGCAATTTTGCTCGTTGACGTACCCTGACAAGTGAAAATGGGCTTCGTCTGAAAAAATGATTTTTTCAGAAAAACCAGCGGGCTGTTCCTGAATGAATTGAGCGAATCTACGGCGATGTGAATGGTCGGTCAGCTTCAATTCCTGCACCAGTTGAACCTTGTAAGGCTTCAAAGCCAAATCCTTACGCAAAATTCGCCATGTGGTGGTTTTGGATAACCCCAATTGTTGAGAACGTCGAGGAATTGACAAATTTGGATCTTCTTCAACACTGTGGCTCACGACTGCGATGTTTTCGGTTGAACGACCCGGACGAACACGCGTTGGTGTTGGCGCATTTTGTACCGAGCCTGTCGATTCAAATTTAGCGACCAAATTCTTAATAGCGGTCTCAGAAGGACGATTATGTTGTCCGAAAATATCACGAATTTTACGAAACGTAACTTTAACAGAACCACCATTTTCATAGTGGATTTTAATTATTTTAAATCGACTTTCGAGCGAAATTGAATTCATTGTAGCAATTGCCAAAGCATCTACTACGAATAAGTCAAAAAACTAAATGTCAAAACTGTCATGTTTTTGGTGTTACCCCAATTGAAAAACAAAGTTCTTGTTGAAAAACCCGTTATTTTGTTGTAAGTTAGAAATTGGATATTGATCAGCCTCTTGGGTATAAATTGAGGAGAAATGATTCGCAAATAGATTATCGATATCTGTACTAGTACTAGCAACTCTGTTGTCCAGGTTCATTAATGCGTGAAAAGTTGACTCACATATCTTTTTCCGTTTGAAATAATTTCATAAATACAATGGGTTTTTAGCAATATTTGTCTCAGCGTAGTGTTTGTAAATATTGAGACAAATATCGTAGAGCTTATGACACCAGCTTCGAGTGATTTGGAATTCTAAATAGTCGCGAGGGTTGTTGTACTTACGGAACATTTTAACCACTTCTGGTAAGCTTAAAATGCTTGAATTAGAAGTGATTCACGACAGTTGTCGAATGGCGGATTCGCACCCACGACCTTTCGAGTTCATGGTCGGTGCCCTGCCATTAGGCTACTTGCATTTCTAATTTGTTGTTAATTTCAAAAGCCTAGCAAACCGTCCTTGGTAGGAATTGGTGTTAATATGTGGTCTATCAAACAGAGTAATGACAGAATAGACAGAGACAGAGACAGAGACAGAGCAGAGCAGTAACAAAAGTAAAGTAATGAACAGACAGAAAATATGTCTACCAACTCTTAACAGCGGTCAATTTGAAAAAAAAAACCGAGTATGTACTAGATTGTGATATCAGCAGCCCTTAGTGTGTGCGAAAACTTAGCTCAATCGGTGAGTTGGAAAAATCATTTACAAAATTTGAGGCACGTAATATACTAACAGGTGAAGTAAATAAAAGCTTTTAAAAAGTAAGCTCTGTCCGTATTACAAAATAAAATGAAAAACGTCCTTTCAATATATCCTTCAGCTTTTCATGTAAATATAATTCTCGGGTAACCTGAAAATGAAATGTACCGTTGAATAGGTCGCGACTGTGTTGGATGCTGCGGCGTAAGCCATGATCGAATAATATTTGCATCTCACTAAATGGCAACGCGCCAAGCATAATACCTGCCTGACCTCGCCTCAACACCTGTGCCAAGAAATTTCCAGAACAATATTGCATTTGTGATCAAGAAATGATTAAACATTCCGATAAATAAAAGAACTAGTTTCACATTTCTTAGGCTGGGGTGGAATTTTTATTCGTACGGTAGAGTCACGCTGCAGTTATATTATGGTTGTAGCACGAATGGGTTGGCGTGACCGAGGGAAAATCACGATCTCAAAAATACCAGCTCAAAATAGCTGTAATTATATATAATTAAGCTACATAATGCTGCTTAGTCACGTGTGCTAAGTATAGCGAACCTTAATTGATTCTTAACTGAGGATAAATGTAGACGTCTTTGGGCCACGGTGTTCACTTATCATCAGGCAGAATGTGTGCTGGTTTGTCACCCTTATTCTATAAAAAAATATATTAATGCAAAATACTGGAGTGATTGAACTTCGCCTGTCACCATTTGGAATGGGAAAATACACGTAAAAAGATCTCACCGATATGTTATATATGGGTTGTCAGCGAGTTTTCTACGTGGTGGAGCCACGGTACAGCTGTATTATGTCGGTCGGCTCGACCGGGGAAAGTTATATGGTAGGTGGTATCTCACAGAATACCAGCAGGAACAGCTGCCTAATATTGCTGTGTTTCTTATGGTTAGTGTAGACAACCGGAGACCCTTTAAATTCTTAATGACGAGTGAGTAAGATTTTTTGCGGAACTCAAGCGCACAGGCGTGTTATCAAGGCGGGAATCGATCGTAGACTGACGGGATAGCGGTTAATCGGAAGTGGGAAAGCGAATGTGGGTGCGACCAATGTGTGAGTGAATGGGTGATTAGAAACTGTAATAGTTAAATGAGTGTATACATAAAATGGCCAATCAATATTCAAATTCAATTCTTAATGACGAGTGATTCCATTTTTGTTCACAGGGGTGACAGTTTATTCGTATTTTATTTCTTAATCGATGATAGATACTGTTGTCTGTGGGTTACAGCATCCACTTACTATCTAGATGGACTGTAAGAACACACACAAACTTGTCTCGCTTTTGATATAAAAACAAATTGGGTTATGACGTTAAATTTCTCTAAAGTCAATTTTAAAACGATTTTTCTAATACGTCACTTTAAGCGTGAACCTCAATATGAAATTGTTACGGAAATTTTTAGGGGAAAATGTATAAAATTTGTCCTCTACGAAAATTGAATTTTGTATTTTTAATAAACATCATGACCTAAAATAATTACCTGTGGGTTCATACAAATCCTTGTTCCGAGCGCCACAGGCTCGTATTCAATTTTATCCACAGAGCTGTTGAACCGCAAAACTGTGATGTTTCTGCCGCAAAGCAAAACAAAATGAATAGGACCTTTTTAGTTTGTAGGCTAGAGAATTACAATAATTTTAAAGAATTGAGGTACGAGGCATTCAACTGAGGAGACACTACGGTTTCATTTGTTTCAAATTGTTTGCAGGTTGCAGTAAATTTCGAGTTCAATTATTGCTGTAATACTCTTAAAATCTTGGTTTTCCCCATAGATTTTAATATATAGAGGATAATTGCAATAGCTGCCATGCTTGGCATGTGGGTTAGCATCGCAGTTTTATCAACAAGATTATCATCATCATCCTTATAACTCTTCACAAGTCCACTGCTAATCATAAGTCTCACCCAAGGAATGTCACAAAGCGCAGTACTCAGCTTATGTTACCAGATCGTCACTCCATCTAGTCGGGACCGCCCCACATGCGCCTACCGGTACAAGGCTGCCACTCGAGCCTTTCTTCGCTATCTTTTGTCGGTTCTTCGAGATATATGACCGGCTCATTGCCACTTCAGCTTACTAATCCGATGGGCTATGTCGGTTACTCTGGTTCTACTGCGGATATTCCCATTTTTAAGTCTATCACGCAGAGAAACCCCGATCATAGCTCTCTCCATAGCTCGCTGAGCAATCTTGAGCTTCCTCATACGAAATTTTGTACATTCTGGACAAGATAACGTTTTAAAATTAATCGTTAAAATTCCTAAAAACATTGTACGTCGTTATTAACGTAAAGTTTTGTAATTGTGCCATTAAGTTCAAACTAATTTATAGTTATTTTAGCTAAAATATGAAACACAACTTAAAACAAAAACTCTAATTTGAAAGCCATTAAACGCATGATGCGTGTTCGATTGCTCTGCGGTGAAAACTATCTGAGTAATGACTACTCTAAAGGTTTAATTGTTAAAGTTCCGGGTAAAAACCAATGGAGCGGATACTTATTAAAAATATTTTACTCAAATTTACTCCTATCAATTAAATGAATAATTACTGATGTACTGTTAAAATTGTAATAAAAAAAATATCAATTGACATTGTATTGTTGTAGGTAAGGTTGTAATTAACATTGTAACACTAAGTGGTAGAGCCATGATGTAGCTATATTGAAACAGAAACAGATTTTTTTTTATTCATTAAAGATTATTGAGGTCATTGAGCATAGTGCTTAGGTCCTCCAGCAATTCTGCCATAAAGACTATATCGTCGGGAAATCGAAGGTGAGTGATGTACTCGCCATTGATGTTAATGCCGTATCCTTTCCAGTCCAGAAGCTTGAAAACGTCTTCCAATGCAGCGGTGAAGAGTTTCAGGGATATAACATATATAATATATATGATATATATCATGTAATACTTATTAAAAGTCGTTTTTATGTCATGGAGTAAGAATGTTAATATAAATAAATATTCATTGTAAGTTGTGGAGCAGTAATAAACAGGCCGTCTCGCAAAGCTGTCGCATCATTTGATCATCACCGCACTCCACCTCATGGCGACTCTGCCATGCGCGGGCGTTTCGGGTACGTGACGATTTGCAGCGCATGCACATCTTGCGACTCTAGTCTAGCTATGGCGTCAATGGGACGGCGTCTTTTTACCAACAAAGGTGCGAACAAGTACGATGGAATTTTTTAATATTTTGTTTTGGAGAATAATAGTGCAAGTGAAGTTTACGAAAATTGGCAAATCTTAATCAAAATCCGAGCCCAAGGACATTGTTATCGCGCAAAGTGTCGTGGGAGCCAATAGTGCAGGTGCTGCCCAGCACACCTGGATTAACAATATATTGCTCACGACGGAGCTGGTAATACTAGTTGCAGTGTTTGGCTACCTAGCTTATCGGCAATACAGAAGATGCCATAAAAACTTAATTCAAAGAGAGATACGTGCTGACGTATACCGGAGTTTGCGTTTGAGATTATTTCGATTATATAGATTATTGCGTCGTGTGAGCTCCGAAATCCAGCTACAGTTCTATGTAATGTGCGATGAGGCGGTCTACTATTAAAAGTGGTGCACTATAAAGGTACAATTTATTGCTAAATTTGTGTGTAATGTGCATTATGTGTGCCAGTTTACATTTCAGTCACAGTCTTTCGTTTTTTTAAAAATAATGAGTACTAATGGACAATTTAGAATTAATATATAAGCAATTACAAGAGATACAGATAACTTTAAGAAATTTAGGCCAGAAAAGGTATATACAGATTACGTTGAAAGTAAAATAAATAGAGCAAAAGAAATATATCATAACTATAAAATTGTTTTGGATAATGTTAGTTCTAAAGAGTGTTATGACTTTAATGTTTTCTTTACTCGATAGAAGTCTTAGTCTTAGTACTTAGTAGAAGTATTTAGTCGATAAAATTGAGGAAATTTATAAAAAGATTTCGTGTTATAAGAGTACGATTTCATTGTTAACCATGGACAAGATTAATTTGAAAACGGCGGCTAGCTTAATACCTGTTATGAATGATAGGGAATCAACGACAGAATAAATTATTGAAAATATAGAAATGTATGACAGTTCTCTTCAGGAAAAATGTTGTAAGCAGCTATTATTTTAATTTGTTTTGAAAACTTGGTTGTC
Organism: Parnassius mnemosyne; assembly: GCA_963668995.1. NCBI lineage: Eukaryota > Metazoa > Arthropoda > Insecta > Lepidoptera > Papilionidae > Parnassius > Parnassius mnemosyne. Next base: position 4,221,355 of record CAVLGL010000093.1, on the reverse strand, counting down.
TAAGTCCGCTAAGTAAAAAATTAAAACTAAACCCAAATAAATGTCAATTAAAAAAAAAAAAACTGTTATTATACTTAGGATATACTGTATCTGCAAATGGAATTTCACCCGACCCGGAAAAAATAAAAGTAGTTCAGAAGTACCCATGTCACGTTATTATTTTATTTGATAATAAATAAATAATAACAACAATTTTTTTTCAATGTTTAATAACACTACTTATAAAACTAGACAAATATAAGTACTTCTAAAGAGATATTTAATAACCCTACTTGTAAAACTAGACTAATATAAGTACTTCTAAAGAGATATTTAATAACACTACTTGTAAAACTATACTAATATAAGTACTTCTAAAGAGATATTTAATAATACTGCTTATAAAAAAAAACTAATATAAATACTTCTAAGAAAATACTAAGTTGACTAAAAAAAAGGCAAATAAAATAAAATTAACAGGTCGCGGGTTCGACGCCTTTCAGGATCAGGAGAAAAAGCAAGTACTTCCCTGGCACGACTGGCGGCGAGTCCGGCGGAAGTGGTTGGAGATATGTGTCCTTTATAGACCGATTTCGCTTGCGAATTCAATGTATATTTTATATATATATATATTTCATTTAATTCCAAATCCTCTCATCTTATCTCGTTTAGAAATAAAATAATAAGAAGGATGTCACAGCCCCTGGCGAGGTTCCCCAATATAAGGGGAACAACCGTTAATATTTAATAATTATTAACAAACCTATAAAAAGCTATTAGCTATAATTTGCATAACGTATGCGTTTTGAATTATTTAATATAGATGCAGAAATGCATTTAGGCGACTGGACCTTCACGGTCATACTGAGGTCACTCGTCAGCCGCGCGGACTATTCATGCACCCCCACTTGTCTTCGCGCGAATTAGATGACACATTACAATACCCCGCTGGCCACCCAAGGATTTTTCTTCCTATAAGTAGAAAAATCCGCAGCAAAACCAAAAAATGTGCTATTTAGACAATTTAAAATCTTTTATGTGCCATGGCCCTAAATATTTACCGTGCATGTCCTCCAATTCGTACACTAGAAGTGACCTCTTTTTAGTTATGCGGCATTTAATAAATTTCGGGGCTAATTTTTTATTAAAATATTTGTGTTTATCACTCAGATAGTAAGTGCGCTTAAATACAATATCGCCTTCGTTAAATTCTGTGAACCTTCTCCTTAAATTATAGCGTTTGGAATTTTGTTGATGATGATGCCATAGTGATGCCTGAACTTTGTTGAATATTTTAGCGAGATAACCGATGTTCTCAGCATAGGCGTCTCGCGGTAAGAAAACAATTTCATCGCCAAGGTCGTTGTCAACGTAGTGAGAACCACATATTACCAATTCACGCCCATATACAAGGAATGAGGGAGTGTAACCAGTAACCTCGTTAACGGAGTTGTTTATTGCAAACAGTATTTTAGGCAAATATACATCCCAAGAACGCTGATCTTCTTTCACAAAGGTCGATATACAGGTGACAATAGTTTTATTATAGCGTTCCACCAAATTAACCTGAGGAGTATATTTAGGTGTAAGAAAAACGTTTGGAATATTATACTTATTAAATAACGCAATGGTCTTCTCACAAATAAATTGGCTGCCATTATCCATATACACCGTTTGGGGAATGCCATGTGTTAAAAATACAGAGTCTTCCAGATGTTTAATTACAATGTCGGCTGTAGCTCTTCTTACCGGAAACGCTAAACAATATTTGGAGAAACAACATGTTACGACTAAGATATAAGAATTTTGTTTTCTACTAACTGGCAGGGGTCCGATGAAATCAATTGAAATAATTTGGAAGGGTCGCCAACACTGTTTAGGTCATCCCATTTCTCCTAACACATTATGAGTAGGGAGTTTATAAGTTAAGCAGATGTCACACTTCGTAACAAACTTTACGACGTCCCGATGCATACCTGGACAAAAATACTGCAATGCTAAACGGCGATAAGTTTTATGGATGCCTATATGACCTGACGTGGGTTCTGCGTGATTTTCTTTGATAACGTGTTCTCGTAATTCTAATGGAACTACTTCTTTCCACGAAAACTCTGTAGTTAATAAACATTTATTTTTTGAACACCGATATAGCTTTTCCGCTTTGATAAGAAAATTTTCAAATTTACTTGGATTGTTCATAAAACCATTATAAATGTCTAGATACCATTTATCATTCGTTGTTAAGTAAGATTTTGCTGTGGAAATAGAAGAAACTACGACAGCGCGAGATAACGCGTCTGGAATAATGTTATCAGCACCACGTCTATGCTTGATAGTAAAATCAAAAGAAGATAGCCTAATGCCCCACGTTGGGCGCCAATGTCACGTTATTATTTTATTTGATAATAAATAAATAATAACAACAATTTTTTTTCAATGTTTAATAACACTACTTATAAAACTAGACAAATATAAGTACTTCTAAAGAGATATTTAATAACCCTACTTGTAAAACTAGACTAATATAAGTACTTCTAAAGAGATATTTAATAACACTACTTGTAAAACTATACTAATATAAGTACTTCTAAAGAGATATTTAATAATACTGCTTATAAAAAAAACTAATATAAATACTTCTAAGAAAATACTAAGTTGACTAAAAAAAAGGCAAATAAAATAAAATTAACAGGTCGCGGGTTCGACGCCTTTCAGGATCAGGAGAAAAAGCAAGTACTTCCCTGGCACGACTGGCGGCGAGTCCGGCGGAAGTGGTTGGAGATATGTGTCCTTTATAGACCGATTTCGCTTGCGAATTCAATGTATATTTTATATATATATATTTCATTTAATTTCAAATCCTCTCATCTTATCTCGTTTAGAAATAAAATAATAAGAAGGATGTCACAGCCCCTGGCGAGGTTCCCCAATATAAGGGGAACAACCGTTAATATTTAATAATTATTAACATTAGAGGATAGATGTAGATGTCTATGGGCCACAGCAACCACTTACCATCAGGTGGACTGTGTGCTCGTTTGTCACCCTTATCTTATAAAAAAAAAAAGTCAGACATATATACATAATTTTGCCGAAATAACTCTACATTTGAATCAACTTTGCCATTAAGGTGTAATCTTCAAATGGTCACATAATTGCCAAAATTCTTTTCAAATTTTAAAACAAGCTTTAACATCAGCACCTATTTTACAATACACGGACTTTTCGGACAGCAGCGAATTCATTTTGTAAACAGACGCCACAGGTTTCGCAGTTGGGGCGGTTTCATGCAATAAAGATTTAAGACCCATTGCATATGCTAGTACACCATTAAACAAGGAGGAAAAAAAACTATCCTACAATTCAAAAATAATTGGTCGCTGTCGTTTTGGGTATTAAATATTTTAAACCTTATCTGATTGGGCGTAAATTCACTATTATGACAGACCACAAACCTTTGATATATCTTTTCGGGATGAAATACCCTTCTAGTAGGTTATTAGAAATTCGCTTAAAATTAGAACAATATGATTTTAATATCGTATATGTTAAGGGAAAAGATAATGTGATATCTGATGCTTTATCAAGAATTAACATTACATCTGATGAATTAAAAGTAATGAATGAGAGTAGTACGGTGGCAGTCATGACTAGAAACCAGAGGAGACAACTGGAAAATAATAATAAGACGAATATTAGAGAAAATAATATTCTTAATAAAGCCACAGACAATCGGTGTGATCAACCGAGAGTCGTGGAGTTATTACGAATACCAAATAATTCTTGTGAGATGAAATTAGTACAAGGAAAATTAATGACTTAAAAATAAAAATGAGATTGATTTAGAGTCAAAATGCTTTAGCTATGTGCAAAGGAGACAAATAATTCACATTAACCGTGATTTTAGCTTACATTTTACGCGAGCCGAATTTGTAGCTAAATTGGGCGAGTTCTGTAAAAAAAATTAATGTTAAAGAAATATGCATAATAAAAACGGAAGATAACGCGTTATTTTTAACAATGTTAATAAAATAAGTGAAGAAAAGTGAATATTGGGCCGGCCCACGAATATGTATTTTGAGAGGTATGAAAAGAATAATATGACGAAACCGAGAACTCATTTATTATAAATGATTTCCATTTATTGCCCACTAGTGGACATGATGGTATGAAAAGAATTATAAATAATATAAGGCGACTTTATTATTGACCAGGGATAGAGAAAGATGTAAAGGAATTTATTGGTAAGTGTGAAAAGTGTCAAAAAATTAAACACGGCATGTGATAAAGCCTTTGGTAATAACAACTACGGCTCATTCAGCTTACGAAAAAGTATTTCTAGATGTGATAGGACCATTGGGTCGTGATATAGACGATAACAAAGATATTTTAACCATTCAGTGCGAATTATCTAAATTTATAGAAGCACATCCACTCGAAAATAAAGAAACTGTCACAATTGCTAGTACACTTGTTAATAATTTTATTTTAAGATTTGTTGTATCTAAAACAATAGCGACGGATAGGAATAATGAATTCATATCTTCAGCTATGACTGAAATATGTAAGTTATTGCAAATAGAAGAGAACTAAACTCTACAGCTTGTCATCGAGTCTATTGGTGTCCTTGAAAATTCTCACAAGCATTTAGGATCATTTTTTCGAACTATGTGTGATAAATATCCTGACACCTGGATTTACTGGATTCCGTATTGGTGTTTTAGCAATAATAATACGGTGCATTCTTCAACAAAATATACGCCTTACGAACTTGTCTTTGCTAAACCAAGTGAACTTCCTTATAGAATAAGCAGCAGTATAGAACTATTGTATAATCCTAATGACTATAAGTTGGAATTAAAGTATCTATTATAAGTTGCACGAAATGGTGCACGTGAAAACTCGTTAAATACTAAACCTAAATACTTACTTAAAACGAAAATTGTAGTAAGTTAGATTAATTATACGACGGTCCATTTGAAGTGTTAGAGGATAAGGAACCTAATGTAGTAGTATTAAGAAACTCTAAACCAGACATTGTGCATAAGAATAGGAAAAAACGTTTTGTACCGTCAAACTAATTTTAATTATTAAAATGTCTGTATTTTAATAACAAATACATTTTTAATTAAAAAAATTATTACACTTCAATGTAATTGCTAAATTACTAATAGACTAATGTTAAGTAATATGTGTGTGTTTTGTGTGGAAAATATTATGAATATAATGAGTATACTTATATAAGTTCCTATTGCAACTAAAAAAAAGTAATCTTCGATTGTACTTTTTTTTTATTTTAGCCCCGTAGTTGTAGAGAAGTAAGAATGTTAATATAAATAAATATTCATTGTAAGTTGTGGAGCAGTAATAAACAGGCCGTCTCGCAAAGCTGCCGTATCATTTGGTCATCCCCGCTCCTCACCTCGTTTATGTTTAATTTACTGGTTCGGAAAATGGCTACGTCCCGGGAAGAACCAGAACAACCCCAGCGGGCATTAAAAAAAAAGTAGTTTTCATTCATATATGTTACGAAATTAACAACAAAAAATGTCCATTATGAGAGAATTCAAGGGGTAAGCCTATGTTCAACTATGGACTTTTGATAGGTAATGAACGAATCAATTAAAAGAAGTAAATGCTTAGGAACTTAGGAAACAACATGTTGTATCAATTCGTCGCCTACGCCGCAAAGGGGCGAACCTCATACAAAGGCTCAAAAATGAGTTAAATATACAAAATGCTCCATTGTATGAGATCTAAGTCGTCTCAATCGTCATAAGGTCTAAGAGCAAAAATAACGAATTTAAAGTGACGGCGTATGTCAAAAACATTTCGTGTGAGATTTTATGACAAGACGAAACTCGTAGATCGCCTTTGCGCAGTGACACACCTTAGTAACAAAATAAGTCTAAACTAAGCATGGGCCCTTTTGTTGCGACTCGTAATCGTTTGCTAACAATATAATATTACACACAACAAAGAAAATCATACCCACAAAAGCTGTTGATACATACTGTAGTGTAGCAAATTGTAAAGTTAAAAATCGTGACTGTTAACGTATTATGGATATTGACTGCAAAGTTATTTACATCGAAAATCATGGCACATGTGCTATGTCTTTGAAAAAAAAAAGAAGAGTTTATTTTACGACACATTACTGAATGTGAGCCAAAACAGCGAACGCTACTACAGGGAGGCAAAATTTTAAGGCCTTAAATATCACTTAAATATTACCTATCTCTTGAAGGCCAAAAATACCAAGTGTACCAAAAAGTATTGCACTTTTTTTTGAGAACGTTTGCTATGTCTGAGAACTTTGTTCGTATTGTTTTGGTTATGTCTAGTCAGTCAGGAAGTGTCTTGTAGAAAGTCACAAACACACAGACTTTTACCTGGTAGAGCCAGACTTCAGATATATCATGGCTGCAGCACGAATTGACCGACTCGATAGGACCACGCCCTCCCCAGAATACTAGAGTAAAATATCAGCTTAATAGTGCTTGCTGTGTTTCATACGATGAATGTTTATAACCTGAAGTTTACTGGAACAGAGACATTTCATCTTAACCTTTAGGCGTGACAACACATCTATGTTTTAATTTCTGATCGAGGATGGATTTAGACGTAAATGGGCACAGCATCCATTTACCATCAAATGGACTGTTATTGTTTCACGTGGCCCGCAATAGAAATTAGACGTAGGTCAACAGAAATTACCACAGCTGTATCTATCTTCTTAAATAAGCATGACATAGAGACTACAAAATCAATCAGCTTGTATGGTAATGAATGTGCGGGACGAAATAAAAAATCTAGTGTCTCTTCTGTTTAACTATACTGTATTGATAATGTGACACATTTATAAAACGTCCCTCTTAAATTACTTGCTCCAAGCCACGGTCAGAAATAAGGTGACTCTGCGCATAACGCCATAAGTCAAACCATCTTAGTGGTATCCCATTATCCAAATGACAAGATCTTCACGCTTTTACATTGTTCAACCATTATAATACTTTTCATTTAAAAATTACAAAAAGTTATCTCAAAATAAAAATATTTTAAGTCTAAGAAAGAAAAGACTATAAATCTGGAACAACTATTAACTAGACATAAGTAGTAGAGTTTAGAGTAGATAAAGAAACGTCTATATAAAATATTACACTCATGTTTCGTGGTACAGGTATATTACAGTCAAGAGAACGCATGCTAAATTCTTAAAGGGATCTTTAAATCTATTCAATAATTCTTTAATTAAGATACCTCATTTTCTGCAGTTCGAATTTCGGTCTAGTCATCGGAGCAGAACAGGATTATAATGCCCAAGTATATGCGCAAGCAGAGATGCACTCTCTATTGCCTCACTCTCATTATCAGAGATCAGGCGCAGTACAAACGACTTTAGGTGCTGTCCAAGGCACGGGGATGAGGCACCGCCAACTTACTAACTCCGGTCAGCCACTGAGAATTTCTTGACGGAAAAAAACGTTAACTGACTTTTTTGGCCCGACCCGGGAGTTGAACCCAGCACCTCATGATCACCAGTCACACTGAGCCTAAGTATGACGACTTCAGTAATCACGTATTAACACTTTAATGCCAAAGTTACAATTTATATTATTATATATGTAGGTACTAGTAAGTTAGTAAAGGGACGTTATTCTAAGAGAACGGTTTATACGTGGTGGAGCGATGGTGCAGCTATATTAGTAGTATAGTTGTAGCACGAATGGGTCGGCTCGACTGGGGAAGGACCACGCTCTCACAGAATACCAACGTAAAATGGCAGCTTGACACTGCTGTGTTTCGTATGGTGAGTGTAGAGGACCGGAGACCCTTTTTATTGGAAAAGAGGCATTCCATCTTAGTCCTAACGGGTGACGACGCATGTGCATTTTGATTCTTCATTGAGGATAACTGTAGACGATTATGGGCCGCAGCAACCACTTACCATCAGGTGGACTGTGTGCTCGTTTATTACCCTATCCTAGAAAAAAAAGCGGTAAATAAAAAGAGAGCCTGGACAAAAGGAAATGCGACGATGAGGCGTATCTTATTTCAGAGTTTTCTTATAGTAATTTAATTCAGGACTGTAATACATTAAAGCTGTATTCATTGTCTTGTTTCATTATCATACAATACGGTCGTATTTGTAGTTTAACATTAAATTTAATATTTTAAATTTTCTGTTAAAAAAAAAAGCTAGTGATTAGGGAATAATAAACGTTTTCTTGCTCTCCTGCAATATTTTAAAAAGTGAGGTTCGCCCCTTTGCGGCGTGAGCGTCGAATTGATATTAGCGAAGCGACTTCGGGAATTCACTTCGTCTATACAACCGTTCTTTCCTGAACCCCTTTCTGGCGCAGGGCCAGACTGCAAATATAAAGCGATTACAGGATTTGGCTCTTCACGCTCCTAAGTATTTTAAAGCTTCTCGGATAATGCAGCGCAATTTATTTACGTTGCTTATCTTTGTTTTGTGATGATTATTGAATTTAATTAAAAATTCAATTCGTATTTTTTTATAAAATAAGAGTTACAAACGAGCACACAGTCCACCTGATGGTAAGCGCGTGTAGTGGCTCATAGATATTAACATCTATCCTCGTTTAAGAATCAAAACGCAGATGCGTTGCTATCTCTAAGGACTAAGATGGAATGCCTCGTTTCCATTAACAAGGTTCTCTACACAAAACACAGCAGTAAGCGGCTATATTACCCTGGTATTCTGTGAGAACGTGGTCCTTCCCCGGTCAATCCGACCCACTCATGCTACAACCAAAACATAGCTGGACATGGCTCTACCAAGTTTAGGTTAAATAACAATGTAGGTTGTTATTTAACTTTTCGCTACGATTATCTTTTAGCGGATGTTATTATTTATTAAAGTCAATACTAACTAGAGTTTTGCGGTAAAGAAAACACTTACCGACTGTAAAATAAAAATATCGATTTATTTTAGCGTTCTATACTATTAATCCAAGGTTCAGATCCTCGTAAAACACCACACGCAATAAAAAGTTGTGATTGCATACTCATTGTACGAAACAACAAAAGCAGAATCATGTTGGTATTTCAACATTGGTAACAACTTCGTACTGACAAAAAATTGGAAACAATTTCAGCTAGTTACTGAAAGATAACTAAGCTAAACTAACTAACTAGTTGTAAACAGAACTTTTGATAGAGTCGTTGCAATGTTTGTACAGTGAGGTTACAACGTCACGCAGTGTGCCAAAGCTACGGTAACTACGAATGTTGAAATATGAAAACAATTTTTTTTTCCTTTATTTTGTACAACGTAAAATTGTATACGTAAACTCTCATGCCTACTGCCTGCTGAGAATACGGACAACCATTTGGCACGATTCTGATACACTTCTTTCGTTTCTTTAGAATAGAATAGTTAATTAGATTTTTTTTATTCAATATATATCATAAAAGTGGCGACCTGGTAAGTTATGTAGGAAGTCGATGGATGCAGGTGGCTCAGGACCGTGCTTTGTGGCATTTCTTGGCAGGCCTATGTTCAGCAGTGGACTTGTGAAGGGCTGTAATGATGAATGATGACGATGTAGATTATAAATAATTTTAATTGAAAGTCATATTTAAATTTGACCAATGGTTTGAAAAAAAAAACGCAACCAGCAAGGAGAAGATCGGGACTTCACTTCCTTATATCTATCTACGCAAGCACGCTCATTGGTTAAGGGTGCTCTGTATCTGCATTTGCAGCATAAATTCATTAATCGAAAGCATTCACTAAAATTTCATGTAAAATATGAAGCATGGATGTGGCATATAACCCGTTTATTGGCTAACTGAACTGAACAGCGATTTCGACGTAAAATATATAGACGTGTGTGACGTTATATTCAAGTTACCTACATTTCATACATAACATTTCGTTCTATTCTGTTCTATTTTATTTTGTAAATTACACAGTACGCGGGCAACACGGGCTCGATTCCTGTCGGTACCAATAAATCGTTAATAATATTTGTCATCAAGTAAAGATTTGCTACGTGAACATCGGTGAGGAAACCTCCACGCCTGGTGAATAGAATATTTCACGGGCGTGTAAAGTCTGCTAACATTTTTATACGTGGTAGAGCCTGGCTGCAGCTGTATTCTAGCTGTAGCATGAATGGGTCTGCATGATCGCGGCATGACCAAGCTCTCACGGAATACCAGCGTGAAATAGCAGCTTAACGCTGCTGCGTTTCATATGGTGAGTGTAGAAAACTGAAGACCCTTTCTACTGGGAAACGAGGCATTCAATTTTAGTACACAGAGGTGTCATTTCATCTAAATTTTGTATTATTTTCTTATTCAAGGATAGATGTAGAAGTCACATGATGTAGAGGTCACAGCATTCACTTTACATGAGATGGACTCGCTGGACTATTTTACTTACGGATTATATTACACCACGCAGAGCTATACCGAGCATAGCCCTCTCTCCTCTCTACTCTATCTATCTCTCACAAAACCTGAAGTTATGGACGGTGTCTCAGTTTCTTATATTTATATTATTTCATATTCATATACTTTAGTCAAAATAAATTAAATAGATGTACATAATAGACATTTCAAATATGGCATTTAAAAAAAGTAAAAAAATTACCAGGCTGGCTAGTGCAAAAACAAAGCTACAATGTAGAGAAGTAAAAAATGTTTAGATATTTTGAGAAATTTTTTACAGGATGGGAAGGATTTAGTTTTAGTTAAAAACTGAATGTCATCAAATTCCTGGTTACACTACACAGGATGCGAGTTAGACAATCGTACAAGATTATTTTTATTATGTTCCGTAAAATGCGGGCGCTGCTCGAGAGCACGACCCGCTGCAAACATTGACAGCAAAAAGTAATGCGGTTTGTTAGCTTCAGTCACAGGCTGCGGGTAGAATATCGTAGTTTAAAACGGATATATTTCAGAATTTTATCAATGTAGTATATATCTTTGTTGAAAACAACACCGAAAATATTGTATTTTAGAAAAATTATCAACATTATTAATACTGGGAGTAGTCAGTGATAAATAAAAAAAAATTACTTTCAACATGTATTATGTAATAATCTATCTAATATATAACACATAATTTTTATTTCTTCTTATTTTATGCGCCGCCATATCGTTCATCGGATTGCGCTAAAAATTTACATAGTACAATTAATTTACACCAGTTGGCGCGCGTATCGTTCCGGCAAATTTATTTGAAAGTTATAAATCATTCGATTGCAATGAATCTATTATCATTCTTAATTAAACAGTGTAACTCTTCAAAAATTTATAACGACATTTCCACAATCATTTCTTCTGCAGCAGCAATGCGCCGGGTACCACATAGTATATAAAAAAATAAAGCCTTTTATTTCCTATAAATTTACATTTCTTATAATCTATGCATGTTGCTTAGTTTATCCTGTTATTTATTTATAACTTAATAAAGATTTATATTTATCTAAAGTATATGTAGATACTTATATAATAATATTTATATAACTAATGTTTTATATAACTTTACTAGCTCGCCAGGCAGACGTTGTTCTGCCCTTTCCAACGAGCCTTCCTATAAAATTCCTTAAATTCGCAATAAAAAAATATTGAGGGTCATTTATCGGGATACAAAACTATCCTATCTCTCAAGTTGGACCAAAATGGCACACAGTGTGCAAAATTTCATTGAAATCAGTTTAGTAGTTTAGGAGTCATCGCGGACAAACAACGTGACACGTAATTTTTACATATAAATACTAGCTGACCAGGCAGACGTTATTCGGCCCTTTCCGACGACCATTTGCTTTTCTAAAAAAAAACTCCTGAAATTATCAATAAAAAAAGTTAAGGGTCACTTATCGGGATAAAAACTATCCTATCTCTCAAGTTGGACCAAACTGCACACAGTGTGGAAAATTTCATTGAAATCAGTTCAGTAGTTTAGGAGTTCCTCGCGGACAAACAATGTGACACGTAATTTTTATATATAAAGATTATGTAGTAAATTTATATTTATCTATTTATAAGTATATAACTATTTTTCGTTTATAATATATTTATTTATCTAACCTTTATTTTTTTTAATTTAATCTACCGGAACACTATAATGGGTAAAAGCCCTCTCCAGTGAAAAAAGAAACCAGCTAGTATTGAATAAAAATTATTCTATTGTATTCTATTTAACATATATACCGCATAGTGGCGGTGTAAGTATACCACACACGTTCCGTGTGCGTGGTAAGAGGCGACAGAAAGAAAGAAATCAGAAGATGACTAGCGTTATCCTAATAACAAATAGAAAATAAAAAAAAACTACGTTGCTAATTCGCTTGCCAAGCGCGGCAACTATGGCAAAATCCAACCCTATGAGGCAAGTTTTGGAGGAGGCCTATGTTCCGCGGTGGAATTTAATAGACTGTAACGGTAACTGTAACACCGCCTCATAAGGGCGATTCCTCATGAGGCGGTGGACTTTAATAGGCTGCAACGGTAACCCAAGTTTTGGCCGTGTAAGAATATTTACCACCCTAAATCATCCCGTTGGTGTCACAAGAGGTGACAGAGGGAAACAAACCAGGAGGAGGTCGGCACAAGCGTCTTCCTAATACATAACATCTCGAAAAACGATTACGTTTGCTGCGCTCGCCCGCCAAGCGTCAACTATGGCAAATATCCTCCATAAGAGACAATCTAAGGGGAGGCCTATGTTCAGCAGTGGCCTTTAATAGGCTGTGATGTATAGATGGACTTAAACTATAACTAACTTCAATTGCTCCTACTATGAATTCTCACAACATCCAGTGTGTATTAATTATTATATAATGCCAGTAGGTATTAAGTCCGCCCTTTGTAATCTTTAGTTGCTTTAAGTTTGCAATAAAGGATAAATAAATAAATAAGATAAATAACCTAGTGTTAATACTACCAATCCAACCATTCCGTATGAGCTAAGAATGGTTGTGTAATTAGAAATAGAAATATAATAGCGTAAGAAACTATTCCACTTCTGATGTTCCAAATTATTCTCAAAAGTATTTATATAATATTTTATACGTGGTAGAGCCATGCTGCAGCTATATTAGTAGTATAGCTGTAGCACGAATGGGGCGGCTCGACCGGGGAAGGACCACGTTCTCACAGAATACTCGTACCAGCGCAAAATAGCAGCGTAACACTGCTGTGTTTCTTATGGTGAGTGTAGAGAACCGGAGACCCTTTTAACTGGAAAAGAGGCATTCCATCTTAGTCCTCACCGGTGACAACTCATCTGCATTTTGATTCACATACGAGGATAAATGTAGATGTCTATGGGCCACAGCAACCACTTACCATCAGGTGGTCTGTGTGATCGTTTGGCACCCTATCCTATAAAAAAAAATATAAAAGAACACTACTGCGGTAACAAGCCGTGCTTACTATCAGGACCCAATTACATGATAACACCAAAGTATGCAAACCAACAGCATCGCTACCCATCTCAATGTCATACAGGGCAGCCTCTCACCAACACGACCTTCCTTGTCTACATGAATCATAGATTATTTGGGGGTAATCTATGACATGAATAGAATACCCTAACGGGCACAGTAACGACACTGCGTATCGTAAAATTACCGACTAATCTCTCTTAGTCGCCTGCGCGATACTTTATATTTATACCGTTAGAACAAGTGGGAGATTAACGTTTTACCTTCATTTGTTCGTATTTCATTTTATTTTTTTTGCCCTCATTCCCGAAAATATGTAAATATATAAAATGATTAATTTTTGTTTTAAAAATTAATAGATAATTTTTACATTTAAAAATAAACACTAAATTTTTAAATCACACGTAACCACTGCAATAATATGTTCATTGCAAACTTTTGTGTAATAATATTGTTACGGCCTACGGTTGCTCCCTTAAAGGATCCAATCCCCTGGGGCCCATCAGCAGAAGACTTCCCGAGCAAACGTAGGTCGGGCCTCCTAAGGCCACGTGGAATCTCTCTAATTACACTAAAATATATGGGGGAGCGTTATACTACGGCCAGTCGACCGGAAGGAATTTGGCGGAGTTCACTTACCTCTATCCAAGGCGACTGGTCCCTCCGGAGTCGGTCAGGTCGCATGTGGTTGTGTAGTGCAAGGGAAAGAATGGTGATGTGGTGTGTATCTGGGTGTGACTGATGGTGATTGAACCTAGACCTTAGCCGTCGGCAGCAGCCCGAGCGTCGACACCGCTCCAACTTGAGGGGGCCTTTCGAGGTTATCCACAGTCACTTTCTTGGTTCACCACGATGACAGTCACTTAACTCTATCGTACGATTAACTAGCTTACAGAAGCCACTAACTATCGCGGGGTATAAGGTTACCGCACAAAACACGCCCGGAGTTTCTAGGTCAAAGGTCACTACCGTTTCGCGTGGCAACAGTTCTAAATACCGAGGCCGCACTAGCTTATATTGCCGAATGCACTTATACAGATTCTGAGTCGGACCCAATAAGTCCCGGGAAAGGCTATCCAAACAGGGAATGCGCGTTATAATTCCTAGACAGGATATTTACTAGACGCCCTAACTATTCCGCGGTTCCCGCACAAATTAAAGGCGTGCAAACATTAGCACATCTGGCAGATGACTGACTCGCTTGCGACCCGCGCGCCACTGTGACGCTCGGAAGAACTTCAGACCGGAATCGCGCCGAGCCGAGTGACATCTGGTGTCGATTCCGACAACAGAGTTTTGCGCGAACAAACCCCCGTCCCGGACATAAGGATTTAGGTCCGCGAGCAAACCGGTCAGCGGGACAAGGTCGAGACTGCAAGTTGCAAGACCGAATCTACAACCAAACTAGGCCACCTTAGGCAATCTATTAGGTCTTGCAACCCTAATCAACGCCTCAAAGATATCCCTAATGTGGCAAGCCGGAGGGTCAGCCTCCACTGGATGCCCCTCCTGGGCATCGCAGCACTTTAATAAGTCCTGTACTGGACAGAAGTCCGACGACCTCTTTCAAACACCATCTGTGCCCCTATGATTAGTTCCGCAATCCGACCGGATCAGCTCTGCAAACAGTGACGCGACACGAAGCGGCCTCGAGCGGCCTCCTAAGCTTCAGTGCAGAGAGCACCCACAAATTCCACATGAACGTCGTCGGTGGAGAGCCGAACGAAACGCACAGATAGTCCCTAGTATGAATTTTCAACAAGTAGGCCTAGCCAGGCCACCCACCATATTATCATTTACTAAAATAGTGCGGCAGCTGATTTCAATCTGATAATCTCCAAAACTAGCTAGCCTGTTAGACAAGTAGTCCTATGCTCATATTTCAACTAATTTTTCAAAAGCATCAATGTTCAACTACAGAATTAATTCAACCAAATTAATCACCGATGCGCATAGGTCAACTTGCAAATTAAACAAAACAATAACGTAAGGGACAGCCCTACTTCTTAGAAAACAAAAATGATTAAACACTATCATAAACATAAACATAATTTTTCAAATAGTGCGCCATTCCATTTCAGATGAATTCAAATTTTCCTTTCAGCAAACAAACGCAACAATCAAATACAGTGATTAAATATATGTACAAAACACATGCAGTAGCATTTAAAGGAGTAGATTAAATTCAATTCTTTTAATTTAAACCGCTACAAATAGGAGAATTTCGCGGAAAGCCCAAAGCAATTTTTAATTTTAATTCAAGTATTTTTTTTGACTAAGTGCTCGACCAAACCAAATCTAATACCCCTTGACAGCGTGATTCAACGCTACAGGGGGGCCCTAATCTTCCCACCACCAAGGGGAGGCCACATGGCGTGAACCCGAGATAAATAGAGCACAACCTTTAACAGTTGCCACTCGGGTTGTACGCCTTCACTGAGGCCGTCGGCAACAGAACATTTTGACAAGTGGACTGTTGACGGCTTAAGGCTCAGTGGAGGCGGCCGTGGTGGGAACTAAGGCAGCAGCTAGACAGGGCCGCCTCCATCAAATGGGGAACAGTGGTACACCAGTCGCGGCCACTCAGCTAACGGAAGTGAGAAGGGTCCAGCGGACCGATGAGTGGCCGTGAAGTTCCTCTCCACACGCTGAGGGGGGGTGATGACACCCCCGCCCCTGGGGGAATTACCCCCCGACTGGTCGGGGGAGGGACTCCTTTCAAACTTAGGGGCCTGGTGGCTGGACGGCGGGCGCCGACAGTCACCCTGCAGAGGGCGTGGCTGAGCGCCCCCGCCCGTGGGGGTCGAGGGCCTGGCAGAGCCCCGAGAGGAGATGCCGTTCGCACCCAGGCACAAAACGGCATGGTGATTGCCCTGGCAATGCAGACAGGGCCGTCGATGCGGACAGTCTCGCTGGAGGTGCCCTCCCAGACATGACCAGCACCAGCGGCGCTCCTTGGCGATAGTTCGCCTCGCTGGAACCGGCTTACCTAATAATTTCGGGCACGACGTTACCCGGTGATCAGATGCTCGACAATAGGAGCAGGGGGGGGTTGACGACGACTTGCCTGGCGGGTTCAGCCTCTCACTGGGCACGTCTCGCAAGTCGTCAACGGTGCCCGCCGCGTTCTCGATCTGCCGGCACTGCTCCTCCAAAAACCGCAGCAGGTCATAGAAGGGCGGAATATAGGAGGCCTCGTCCCCGCCGTACCTCTCCTCAAAATGGATTCGCAGGTCGAGAGGTAGACGGGACAGCACGATGCGGAGCAACAAAAAAGCCCATTCGCCCACTGGTAAACCCAGCCGCCTCAAAGTATTACAGGCCACCAAGACTGGATCCAACAGGTCCGGACGCAGTCTGGCCCGGTCACTAAGCAGCGGGAGGCTTAGAAGCTGCTTAACATGCTCGTCTGTAATTCGCCGGACGTTGGCGTATCTTCTGGCTAGGAGGTCCCGAGCAGTCTGGTAGGCGTCGTCCGACAATTTCAAGTGGCCGACGACGCCCAGGGCCTCCCCCTCCAGTGAGGCCAGGAGGTACGCCATCTTTTGGCTCGGGGTCAAGTCACTCCGGGCGTCCACTAGGCTGTCGAAAAGACCAACGAAGGTCAGCCATTCGGAAAGGACCCCGGAGAACTTTGGCAGGTCCAGAGTTGGGAGTCGTCCCAACAGCTCCGGCTGAAGCTGCTTCAGAGAGGACTCGGACAGGTTACTCATCCGAGCTTCACGCGCCTCCTCGGCATACCTGCCTTCAGCCTCGATCAACTCGTCCGTGAGCCACAAGAACTGCTCATAGTCCGCGAAGCAGGAGTCCAGGACTCCCTTCTCCACATCCGAATCCTCGAGCTCAGCGTAAGCCTCCTCCACTGCGGCCCTTCGAGCATCCACCTGCTCGAACCGCTTCATCAAGTTATGGACCCTATCCGGTCGACCTATCAAAGCATGGGCGCTTGTGGCCCAGCGTAGCTCAGTCCGCAAACAACGGATCAGTAGCTTGGGCGATGTCATCACTATTAAAGACAAATTACGACGCGGCTTGAGCACAGTTTACAAAGATAACAAATAAAAAATACAACAAAAAATTAACAGTTAATAAATGCAGTTCCTATCAAATCGCGTTGAATAGAAATTACACAAATACGAACTACTTGCTACGTATCAACCAAATACAAGTTAGCACAAAAAAGACACAAATCAAATTAACAAATAACAAATACTAGTGCGATCGAATCAAGTTAAATTCAAATTGCGCAAATACAAATTACTACTATTTAGTTCAAATACAACTTACAGTATAAACGAAGATACACATCACGGTCGATCAACAAAAAATGCCTAGCTCGGAAATCGAACCTTCGATAAGTAATCCACTACAACTCTCCGACAACGATAATTAACCGATTACGTAAAAATAACCATCTACCTACATGACGTATATCTCTAGAAAATCTCCCGCTTGCACAACCTAGGGCGCGGCTTTTCAAATTACCCTCTAACCAAAAAAAAGGCAAGCAACAAAGCAACAAAGGAAAATAATTCTATTATTACGTACAAAAAAAATATTTTTACGTATTACGGACGGGCGTGATTGTAGATGCCAATTAAACCAATCACACAAACGCTCCCTGCCACCAAAATTGTTTAATGTTTATCAAACACTATAGTCGGGATCGACCGGGAATCGAACCCGGAACCACGCTCTGCTACCAGTTTGTTACGGCCTACGGTTGCTCCCTTAAAGGATCCAATCCCCTGGGGCCCATCAGCAGAAGACTTCCCGAGCAAACGTAGGTCGGGCCTCCTAAGGCCACGTGGAATCTCTCTAATTACACTAAAATATATGGGGGAGCGTTATACTACGGCCAGTCGACCGGAAGGAATTTGGCGGAGTTCACTTACCTCTATCCAAGGCGACTGGTCCCTCCGGAGTCGGTCAGGTCGCATGTGGTTGTGTAGTGCAAGGGAAAGAATGGTGATGTGGTGTGTATCTGGGTGTGACTGATGGTGATTGAACCTAGACCTTAGCCGTCGGCAGCAGCCCGAGCGTCGACACCGCTCCAACTTGAGGGGGCCTTTCGAGGTTATCCACAGTCACTTTCTTGGTTCACCACGATGACAGTCACTTAACTCTATCGTACGATTAACTAGCTTACAGAAGCCACTAACTATCGCGGGGTATAAGGTTACCGCACAAAACACGCCCGGAGTTTCTAGGTCAAAGGTCACTACCGTTTCGCGTGGCAACAGTTCTAAATACCGAGGCCGCACTAGCTTATATTGCCGAATGCACTTATACAGATTCTGAGTCGGACCCAATAAGTCCCGGGAAAGGCTATCCAAACAGGGAATGCGCGTTATAATTCCTAGACAGGATATTTACTAGACGCCCTAACTATTCCGCGGTTCCCGCACAAATTAAAGGCGTGCAAACATTAGCACATCTGGCAGATGACTGACTCGCTTGCGACCCGCGCGCCACTGTGACGCTCGGAAGAACTTCAGACCGGAATCGCGCCGAGGCGAGTGACATCTGGTGTCGATTCCGACAACAGAGTTTTGCGCGAACAAATATGATAATTGATTTCCACAGTTCCACAGTGATTGAACAGGAATATCTGAGAGAATCCGAGCGCAGATCGGTGGGAATGGAAAAATATTGTTTTTTGGTAATGGACAGGTTGCGTGCACTCTCGTGGTCAGATGTACGTTCCCACGTGCTGGAGAAATATTCGTGTAGATTTTTGTTATACGAATCGGTGAATTTAATGCGATTCAATTAACTACTATATTTGTATTTATTCTATTATTATATTAAATTACAGATAAAAACTTAGGGATTTTATTTCTCTATAATATATTTTGTTAATATCTAAAATTATTAAGAACCTTAACATAATTAAGGAAATAAATAGCATTATGGTTTTATTTTAACGGTTCTCGAGTGGCAGCCTTGTACCGGCAGACGAAGTGTAGGGCGTCCCCCCACTAGATGGAGTGAAGACCTGGTAAAACATGCAGGAAGTCAATGGCTTTGTGACATTCCTTGGGGGAGGCCTATGTTCAGCAGTGGAATTGTGAAGGGCTGTAATTATGATGATGATGGGTTAACCAAAATATCCAGAAATAGCTATTAACCTTTGGCCGATCAGCCCAGGAAGCTCCGCGTGGTAGTACAGAGGTATTTTATATATGCCACAGTACTTCGGAACTTTGATAGCGTGATTTTGGCAATTTAGCGTTGCGCTTCTGGTTCGACAAATTTAAACTTACTGCGCCAACCTACAGCGCCGACACAAATGTAAATATGTCAGTCCGTATGGTCCACGCGCAGTAATAGTTTTCTATACGAGGTTGGTTGTTGCCGCTGAGGACAACTGTTTGAAGTTAGGTTGCAGCTTTTTTTTATAGGATAAGGGTGACAAACGAGCACGCAGTTCATCTGATGGTAAGTGGTTGCTGTGGCCCATAGACATCTACATCTATCTTCGATTACGAATCAAAATGCAGATGCGTTGTCACCCGTGAGGACTAAGATGGAATGCCTCGTTTCCAGTAAAAAGGGTCTCTGGTTCTCTACACTCAACATACGAAACACAGCAGCGTTAAGCTGCTATTTTACGCTGGTATTCTGTGAGAGCGTGGTCCTTCCCCGGTGGAGCCGACTCATTCGTGCTACAACCATAACATAGCTGCAGCATGACTCTACCACGTGGGCTGCAGTTGCCATTTGCGATCAGGTGGAATGTTTGTTCGTCTGTCCTGAAACACTAACTACACCACTATCACTATACATGATTGATATTCAAGTTGATTTAGTTTTAAAAAGAGACAGTTAACGGACAGTAGTGGCGGTTTAAGAATATCCACTACCCCACACCGTCCCGTGGATGGCGTAAGTGGCGATAAAGGGAAACTAAAACAAAAGATGGGGAGCAGCATCTTCCAGATAACTAATCAGAATTAGAAGATACAGCGGTTGCCAACCCGCCTGCCAAGCGTGGCATCTATGAGGAAATCCCACCTATGAGGAAAGACGATGTTCAGTAGTGGGCTTTTATAGGCTGTAATGGAACTTCATGAATTCGTTTGTTTTCAACACTAATAATAAATAATAAATTTTGCTACTTAAAAATACATGGCGGAAATTAAAAATGGTTTCTAGGATAACTTATCAATGTGTTGGTCAATATTCGGTGTATTTCCTTCAACTAATTTAATATCTTTGTATACGACATCAGATGCGCGATTCTCCTGGGTAGAAAATTTTTAAATAATAAATCATAAATCTTTATTTGCAAGAATCACGGTATAAAAAAAAAATGTTACAATTTATTAAAGAATTACATACAGTTTGATAAAGCAAACTCTGATATTTACGATATTTATTTCAGCGAACGTTAAATTTCGATTATTGCTTTCTGGATTTATAGAAAAAATTTGTAACGACTTTCTTCTGAAAATTTGTTGTTACCGAATGGTTTTTCGTGGTATACTGTTACGATAACTTTAATAATATTACTTACATTCTAAATAAGATGTTTTGGTGTGTGTTTTTGTATAGAATAAGTGTGACAAACCACCGCATAATCCACCTAATAGTAAATGGATGCTGTGGCCCATAGACATCTACATCTATTCTCTATCTATTAAAAATCAAAATGAAGATGCGTTATCACTCCTGAGTACTGGGATGGAATGCTTCGTTTCCGGTAAAAAAGGTCTCTGGTTCTACACTCACCATACGAAACACAGCAGAATTAAGCTGCCATTTTGCGATGGTATTCTGTAAGAGCGTAGTCCTACCCCGGTCTAGCCTGTGCCTTGTGCCAAAACTGTGCTTTGTCGCATTCTTTGGGGAAGACCAATTAAAAGTAGTATAACCACGCTGCAGCTATATTATAGTTGTAACACGAATGAGTCGATTTGACCGGGGAAGGACCACGCTCTCACAGACTGTTAAATCAGTAGCTTAATGTTTCTGTTTCGTATGGTGAGTGTAGAGAACCGGAGACCCTCTTTACTGAAAACTGGAGGCATTCCATCATCACCCTCAGGTGTGCCGGCGTATCTGCATTTTGACTCTTAATCGAGGATAAACGTATAATCTCTATGGGTCACAGCATCCACTTACCATCAGGTGGACTGTGTGCACTCATACGTTTGTCGTCTTTATTCTATAAAAAAAGCTTTACACATGTTATAAATAAAAAACAACTCGAAATATAAATTTCCTTTAATTTAATCCTCTTTAAAACATCAAAAACCTAAGTTTTATTCTTCTACTGTAGAAATTTAAAGGTTTTATGTTTGTCGTAAACCTAATCTTTCCTCAAAACTATGAGAATGAGGGATTATACAGTGCACCTATGGTTACGCGACACGCACACATTTGTGCTTGTACTTACTATAATTTGTGTGTAACATGCGCAGGACAGAATCTCGCTTCGTCTTCGTTGAGAATATCTGCCGTGACCGAGTAATTATCGATTTTAATTCCGCTCTAAAAAGTAAAATAATTAATCTTTAAAAAAGTAATAACCAATTTCAAAAAAAAATTGCCAAATAATTACATTGCTTCTGAAGTAAGTATTAAGACATTATATAAGCATTAAAGCATTAAGAAGATAATTAATAGAATCAGGCGTTACTTTGCGGAAATCCATTATATAAAAGCTATTAGAAAAATTTACTTCGCTACTTTCTATTTATTTTATAACGCGGATATTTGCGAAGTAAATTTTTCTAATAGCTTTTACATTAAGAAAATTTAAATTATGTAGAAATCATTTTTGATTTTTAGTTACTTGGAGTTAATTTCAACTTTTTTTTTAAAGTGTTGTTTATTATTCATATTGAGTAAATTTTCAGTACTGTATAGAGAAGTCGCAGTGAAAGATATAAGGCTATGATTCTCGAGCTTCTGAGCCTCGTTTCAAACGAACTTATAAAGAAGAACTCCTAACCTTGCCAATGTAAATTACCTCTAGAAATATGAGTCGAATGGTGACAGATCAGCGCATAGTAAAGTGAGGGCAGAAGCATTGCTGATACACCGTACCAAGCCCGAAGAGTCTTTGGTCAAGTTGGAATTACATTAAATTATTTACTTGAAAGTTATATAATACTAGCTGGCCAGGCAGTCGTTGTTCTGCCCTCTCCAACGACCCTGTGTCCTATAAAAAATTATTAAATTCGTAATAAAAAATATTGAGGGTTACTTATAGGGATAAAAACTATAAGTTGGACCAAACTGCACAGAGTGTGCAAAATTTCACCGAAATGAGTTCAGTAGTTTAGGAGTTCATCGGGGACAAACAACGTGACACGTAATTTTTATATATGAAGATTAGTAAATACTATTTCACAGAAAATATGCCGGTATTCTGGCAGAAAAAATATGATTTAGAGAATAGCTAAAAGAAAACACTCAGTAATGTGAATAAGAGTCTTATCGGCGTCTTGTGACACGTCTCCGTGAATTATAGCGGACGCAGGACGCACTCTGCGACTCTTCACTGGAAAGCCCCTTGAGTTTCTTTCAAGATGGCGACGAGTAGTGTTACTTGTCGTCTTTGCATCCTTTGTCGAAATCAAGATAAAATTATTGTTTCTCTCACAATTTCTTACTAATTAAATTATAATCACATCTAGAATTGACACTTCTTCCAATCGGACACTTTTGCTACCGACTTCAATTAGACTGTATGTAATTTTTTAATGTGTGTATGTAACTTTTTCTGGGTGAACCGAGTTCGATGATTGTTTTTTTATTTAAAAGCCGGTGCTTATGTGGTTCCATATAAATTAGATCAAGGTCTGACCAATTGTTTTAGAGTTATCTTTAATAATTTATTTTGAAGTCGGTTTTACAATTTTTTTATTTTTAAATTATATGACAATACAAACAGCTGTTACCGTTACCGTTACAACCGTTCAAAAGTCCACTGTTGAACATAGGCCTCCTGCATAAATAGCCTCATAAGGGGGATAATTGCGGCAGTTGACACTCTTGGCAGGCGAGTTGGCAACCGCAGAGTTTTATTTTTTAGTTATTATTTGGAAGATGCTGTTGTCCATCTCCCGGTTTGTTTCCCTTTGTCGCCTCTTACGACACCCAGGGGACGATATGAGGTAGTGGATATTCTTGCACTGCCGCTACACGGCACCGGAGCAACGTTGTGGGCTAATGGCTCTATAACTCTCTCTTAGAGATCTATGCAGTAACCCTTTAATTTAATTAAAAGATCACGGGGAAATCTAACCGGCTTAAAATATTATTTAAAGACCGTTATTGTGCTCTAAAACAGCGTGTCAGATACTTCTAGTACTGTCCCTATAAATAATGACAGCAGTATATTATTGCTCCGTACGTATGTGACGGGAACCTCTTATTTAACGGGAACCAGAGACAGGAAATGTTCACTAGTAACGAAACATTCCATCTTAGTTTTCAGGGACGACAGCAAATTTGCATTTTGACTCTCAAACGAGTATAGCTGTAGGTGTTTATGGATTACAATATCTACTTACCATCAGGTGGATTGTGTGCTCGATTATGACCCTTACTTCTACACAGTACGCGAGCAACCGAGCAATTTTAAGTGCTGATTTACCGCGTGCTCGGCGGTGAAGGAGAACGTCGTGAGAAAATCTTCATGTCTGAGAAATAAGAAAAAAAAAATCGAATTTATGTGAAGTTCGCCAATACGAGTATGCATTGGGGCAGCGTGGCAGATATTTCCTTGCCCTAAAACTCTCTCAGCAATGAGAGGCCTGTGCCCAGAAGTGGGACGTATTTAGGTTGTAATTTTAACTTTTTAATATTTCCTTGCCCTAAAACTCTCTCAGCAATGAGAGTCCTGTGCCCAGAAGTGGGACGTATTTAGGTTGTAATTTAAACTTTTTAATATTTCCTTGCCATAAAACTCTCTCAGCAACGAGAGGCCTGTGCCCAGAAGTGGGACGTATTTAAGTTGTAGTTTTAACTTTTTAATATTTCCTTGCTCTAAAACTCTCTCAGCAATGAGAGTCCTGTGCCCAGAAGTGGGACGTATTTAGGTTGTAATTTTAACTTTTTAATATTTCCTTGCCCTAAAACTCTCTCAGCAACGAGAGACCTGTGCCCAGAAGTGGGACGTATTTAGGTTGTAATTTTAACTTTTTAATATTTCCTTGCCCTAAAACTCTCTCAGCAATGAGAGGCCTGTGCCCAGAAGTGGGACGTATTTAGGTTGTAATTTTAACTTTTTAATATTTCCTTGCCCTAAAACTCTCTCAGCAATGAGAGTCCTGTGCCCAGAAGTGGGACGTATTTAGGTTGTAATTTAAACTTTTTAATATTTCCTTGCCATAAAACTCTCTCAGCAACGAGAGGCCTGTGCCCAGAAGTGGGACGTATTTAAGTTGTAATTTTAACTTTTTAATATTTCCTTGCTCTAAAACTCTCTCAGCAATGAGAGTCCTGTGCCCAGAAGTGGGACGTATTTAGGTTGTAATTTTAACTTTTTAATATTTCCTTGCCCTAAAACTCTCTCAGCAACGAGAGACCTGTGCCCAGAAGTGGGACTTATTTAGGTTGTAATTTTAACTTTTTAATTTTAACGGTATTAATATTACTAATAATAATAATATTATTAATCACCTATGGGATACAGGCGACAGGAGTGGCTGCAAAAAGTCTACAGAGGTACTGTGATAAGTTAGAAATCAATATAGGCATCAATGTTTTACAAAATCTAGTAGCTATACATATTGCAACTATTATGAAAAAAAAACTCGAGAACATATACTTTCGGAACTCTTATGAAGAGTAGCCTTTTATCCCAAGGGAGTTAGGACGGAGATTCTATTAAACCGATGAGATCATGAAATAAAGATGTAATATTATAATAGTGTTTTAATTTTACGCATAGCAGAAATACAAAATTACACAACAACAATATAAAACAAAAAACAAAGCAATGAAAAAAAATCAGAAGCAAAACAACAAAAACTAAAGTACGGAACAATTATATAATGAGTTAGTTACAAAAGCACATATATTCTACGTTAGTTCATTAGCTGGCTTTAACTTACGGCCTCACAAATACAAAACAGTCTACACCACAAACCACTAATACTCCCGTTGAAAATTTCAAGTAAAGTGAATGCTTGTGTTAGGAGGCGCTTACGACAGGAGTTGAAGGACGGATTCGAACTAATGGTTCGCCCAGTTTGCGGTCCACATCCTTTAGGTGGAAACACAACTATTAGGTGTTATTATATATTTAAAATCTATTTACTATGATTTCTTAAAATATTTTGTCATACAAAACTGTTATCCATTTTACCTAATGCATAAGCTTGAAGCATATTACGTGAGTCGAATGCAAAGCAGCCATAGCAAAGGCGTACTTGAATTATCGGAGCGCGTCTCCGCGATCCTACTCACGCTCCACTGCATCTTGGCATAATGTAATGCGCTTGCGGATAAAGGATTTCATGTAAGTAAAATTTTACTGCATTTTTGATGTGCATTTTTAATTCTTAAAGACCTAAAAACCTACATGTCTGAGAAATGAAGAAAATCTCGACGACATGTGAAGTCCGCTAACATGCATTGGGGCAGCGCGGCGGACACTTTTTTGTCCTTAAAACGCTCTCAGAAGGGAGGCCTGTACCCAGTAGTTGGATGTATATAGGCTGTATTTTAGTTTATTTTACTAAAGAAGTGCATTGCTCTATTCCTATTGTAACTACTTGTAACATTACTGCAATTATAATCTACTTAAATATATATATATATATATATATATATATATATATATATATATATAATTATTTTAATTTCAATAATCATTTCTATAACAATTTCAACTTAAACGAAGCATCGTTTCTTTTGATTAATGAATTAATTTGATTAATTAACACTTTACCTATCCTCAGTACCTAGTACAAGTTTCCTCAACGATTCATTGCAGTAATGAGAGCCAAGCCGCGAGCAACATTACCTTGAGATCTTGAGCCGCTCACTCTAACAGCCCTATGTTGGTAAGCTAAAGAGGTAACTTTAAACTACGGAGTTGTTTGCAAGCCACGGCAATTAACAAATGCCAGTGTAGCTGAGCTTTACAATTAAGTTGTCTTAAGCTAGACTAAAACCTAAATCACCAGATATTTAGGTATACTTAGGTCATTGGCGAATGCAGGGTTATTTTGTTGAGCCTTGCCCTTGTCAAAGCAATGGCCAATGAATCCGATATCCAATTTACTCAATAACAGTAATTTTAAGCTAAAATGTTGCCTTACTTCAGCCATTGATTTGAGAAATTGCTAAAAAAAACATATTTATCGTAAATAATGTTTTTTTTATTACAGCATTATTTATTAATGTTATAACTACGCGAATACTACACATTAATTAAATCTAAATTTACGTGATACCTCATCTGCATATTGATTCTTAATCGAGGATAAATCTATATGGGCTACAGCATCCACTTGCACACAGTCCATATCCAGTTGGACTGTGTGCTCGTTTGTCACACTTATTCTATAAAAAAAACACAGCATTTATTTGTCACAATTTCACGTTTTTTATGTCGAATACTCTTTTTATTCAAGCTACAAAGTTAAAATGAGATTGTCTTGCGTGTCATCAGAAGACTTTTAAGTTAATTTAACACTGACGTTGAAGTATGAACACCCTCTGTGTCATTTTGAGAAGCAATTGACTAAAGTATTGAATTGGAATTTAACAAAGAATTTCCCATTTAAACTTAAGTGTTCTTATTATTTGCAATTTATAAAATAAATAGTTATGATATTAATTGTTACTTTATTTAAATTTTATTATTACTTGACTTTGCAGAACAGCTGTAGGCCCTAGAGTTTGCAGAACAACCTGAACATTTGGTTTTAATTGATGGCTAAGTTTGTTCCGTGTGCGTAAAAAAAACGCATAGCTGATGTTAAAGACCAACGCTCCTGGAACTTTGCAGTATGGGAACATGTTCAGGATCGTTCCAAAAATCACATCATATTTGATAGACCACAAATCCTCGCAAGAGAACACCGACTCCTACTAAGGATGATTCGTGTGGCAATTGAAATCATAAAAAACTTTACACCTTTCTTATAAGTAGAGCCATGCTGCAGCTATACTCGTATTAGTGGTATAGTTGTAGCACGAATGAGTCGACTCGACCGGGGAAGGACCACGCTCTCAGAGTACACTAGCGTAAAATAGCAGCTTAAGACCGCTGTGTTTCGTATGGTGAGTGTATAGAACCAAAGACCCTTTTTACTGGAAAATAGGCATTCCATTCTAGTCCTTACGGGTGAAAACGCATCTGAATTTTAATTCTTTATTGGGGATAGATGTAATTGTCTATGGGTCACATCGACCACTTACCATCAAGTGGACTGTGTGCTCGTTTGTCACCCTATCCTATAAAAAAATATCTAAATTCGTTATATCTCGGAAGCGCTTGTTTTGAAATGTTTGAATACTGTTCCCGACCAAACGACATTTGGACTTGCACTAACTGTAAATAAAATTTTTAATTATACAATTAAATAACAAATGTATGCTAAAGGCAGGACAAAGTAATCCTAAATCCAAAATATTTTAATAAAATTGAGTCTGTGGCAAAGTAAATTTTAAGTTACCGCACTTAGAGTGAAGTTCGACTAATGTAACTTACGTTCTTTGTTAAAGTTTGTGGAAGCCAACCTGAGATGTCGCTTTGACGAAGTTTTACAAAACTTAGAACCGCAAACTTTTAAGGTGTTCTCTTAAAGTCTTCCGTAGTGCAAGCACTGTCTGATTCATTATACTAATGAGAAGTTGGAACTTACGTGGTAACTTGACATTAACATTTTGAATACTTATTTTGATGTGACTACGTCTCCCGCTGCAATCATTGTTCATAAAATATTCGTTGTGAATATTAATTTGCCGGTTATATGCTGTTTGCAAATAATTAGCGATATACGCAAAGCAAGTATATATTCCTATCGACCCGTGCCGGCTTCGCACGGGTGATTTCTGGATCTCAACAACAATGCCGCCTACCCGGTACAATTCTGAATCTAAACCGTTATGTGACCTCCACAAACACAGACAAAAAATTCATCTAAATCAGTCCAGTCGTTTAGGAGTACAGTGACAAACACATGTACAGAAGAATTATAGATATAAAGATAAGAAGAACAGAACAGTGGTAGAGCCACGCGCCAGCTTTTGCTGTCGCACGGATGGGCCGGCTCGAACCGGAGTGGTACCACGACCTCACAGAATACCAGCGTGAAGTAGAGTTTTACCTCTGCGTTTCGCTTGGTGAGTTCAGGTGGCCGGAGGCCCTTTTTACTGGAAATGAGGCATTCCATCTTAGTCCTCACGGGTGGCAACGCATCTGCATTTTGATTCGCAAGCGAGGATAGATGTAGATGTCTATGGGCCGCAGCAACCACTTACCATCAAGAAGACTGTGTGCTCGTTTGTCACCCTTATATAAAAAAAAAGAATAGAATGGAATCATTTTTACTGTTATATATGTATACTGATAGCAAAGACATGTAACTAGTAGTGAGCATGTCACGTGATGCTCGGTTGTGGTGGGGTCGTCCCAATCTATCCTACTACGCCATATTTCCTGTATAAGACATTTGCCTATCATCGTGATAGGTGAAACTAAACCTAGCGGGTCGAATACCGACATTACCGCGCTATTTACCTGACGTTTGGTAGGTAATGTGTCACCTCTAATTACACTCGTGGGTGTATTTCTGAGATTGACATTGAAGCCGAACGTGTCACGTGTGTGGTTCCAAATAAGGCCTAATATTCTCTCTGTATCACTTTTAACTAGCGTGGTTGTGTCGCTACTGCGCGTATCAGTGACGTCACTTATTACTTCGGGCACGTTTGACGCCTGACGTTTGATGCGTTTAAATGTACTTTGTGCATGTTGTGAGTAAATATATATTTAAATCTATATATAATACTCTTTGACTGATAGTATTTTTGTGTATTATGAAGATTAAAGCTAAATGCAAAAACCTAAGATTTTAAAAAACTTAGTTAGTATATTATTTTAATGATTTTGACATGTTTGAAGTTCCTAAAGAAACTTTACCTGCGCCTGGTCGTTGCTGCTGGTGATAAGAGGGCTGGGTCTTTTCTCGCTCAAAGGCTTAGTATAGTCATTCAGTGAGGAAACACAGCCAGTGTTCTTGGCACGATACCACGGGGAGTGGGACTGTATGATAACTAAGTTATTAGTTTTAGTTTTTTTTTATTATAGCTTTTTAATATTGTATATATTTATAAACTTTTGACATGTAATATGTGTAGTTATTATCTAGACTTAGCTAAATCCATATTAGCGGCGGATAGCCTTATGAAACTCGGAACTAGATCCCTCTATCCTCCCTTCCCACCGTTCTCATCCTGTAGTTACTTCTTGCGGAAGAAGTCAATGATGACAAACTTGCAATTATGGGGAAGTTTAATTAAATTATTTATTATAAGGATATGTAATTATATTCTAGGGGCCTTCCCCTGATTGTATCGTTGGATAGAGAATTAAAAAGATATTTCGACTCTTCTATATTATGGTTGTAGTACGAATGAGTCGGCTCGGCTGGGAAAGGACCACGCTCACGCGCCATTTTTACTGGTAACAAAGCATTCCATCTTAGTCTTTAGAGATGACAGCGTATTTTGATTCATAATCGAGGATGGATGTAAATTTTATATATTTTTAATAGAATATAGATGACAAAAGAACACACGGTGCGCCTGATGGTTAGTGGATACTGAATTCATAGCATATTTAAGAGGGTTTCAGGCCAAGAAAGTGCCACAGTGCTGCCCCATTGTTAGTTGGCGGACTTCACAGGTCTTCAAAATATTTTTTTTTAATTTCTCAGACAAGTTTCCTCACGATATTTTGCCTTCACCGCCGATCACGAGGTAAGTCAGCACTTACAATTGCAATTATCAATTTTAGTATTCTTCAGAATGTGAAATTACTTAATTCTATTTGGTTCTTTGAAGTCTGTTCTTATTTTTATTAAAGCCTATATAATTTTGAAATTATAAATTGAAACATTTACTATTTTACTTGTGAAGCAAGTGCAGCTAACAATTATGGGTACGAGATACAGGTTAAAAAGCTGGAAAATAAAAATAGAAAAATTAAGTGTATGAAAATAGTTAAAAAGTAGAAAACCGCAATATTTTATTAAATAAATTTTTCTTTTTAGTACCATGCCAGTCTAGAGATTTCAAACAGCCAGTATTTTATTCTTAGATATTTAGAATTCGCCATATTGCTTACAACGCCGTATCGCATAAGTTCTACTCGAATTCAACTCAAGAATTAATCGCACAGTGGCGCGTAGCATGCTCCGAGACGTGTTCTGTATCACGGCCGAGAGCTTAGGTCTCGCTTTCCGTCAGAAGTTAGTTCGTAAACTAAGGAGCAAACTGAAACCACGAGTTGTTTAGTAACTCGGTAGCTTAATAATCTTCATTTAGTTTGTGATGTTTCTCCATCTATACGTACATAGGTATGTAGTAACTAATTTTCGCCGTCACATATATAAAGTTCCCGGCGCCCCTTTAATGGGGCAGGGGTGCGAAGAATCTCCGGGAGAAAAACCGGCGACGAGGTTCGCCACCCGTCACGTCCTGTGTCATCCTTTCAGAAAGAATGGGTCAATGTGTGAAAGAGTATAAATGTGTTAGCCCAAGGCTGCTATGGATACGAATGAAAGTGGGCTTAAAGAAGTTGTTTGTGCTAGGGGTGTACGCCCCAGATATGTCTAAGCCCACTTATATCCGAGAGCAGTTTGTGTGAAATATGGGTAAATCAGGAATGTCTAGAACAAGTAAATGAAATTGTATACTTGGGGAGTGCTTTAAGCCGGGATGAAAGATGTGATTTAGATGTGGACAGGCGTGTCGCTGCCGGGAACAAAGTCAATGGTGCTCTGACAGCGTTAGTCAAAAGGCAAGGCGTAGTGAAGAGTGCACGCCTTGCAATACATAACGCAGTGTTGGTACCGACTTTGTTATATGGCAGCGAAACCTGGGTATGCCAGAAGAAGCATAAAAGCAAGTTGAATGCAGTGGAGATGCGATCTCTTCGTAAAATGTGCGGCGTTACCATGGCCGACCGAAAGCGAAACGAAGAGATTCGCAATATGGCAGGTTTGAAAGATGATCTTATCACAAAAATAAGTAAGTTTTGGGACATGGTAAGGCTGGTGTTGATGAAATGTAAGGAAAATGAAAATATTATTATGTTAGGAGATTTTAATGGAAGGGTTGGGGTGAAGAGGTCTGGTTATGAAAGGATATTAGGAACGTTTGGCGATGAAAGAATAAATGAGAATGGTGAAAACCTCCTCACCGTATGTGTGGAAAAGAATCTTTTTGTGGCGAACACTTTCTTTCGCCATAAGAGGATTCACATGTATACATGGGAAAGAGGGGATGATAGAAGCATGATAGATTTTATAATTGTGGATGAAAGAATGAGGAGCGCAGTGGTAGATACAAGGGTTTACCGGGGGTCCAGCGTAGGGACGGATCATTACTTGGTCTTATGCCGAATTAATGGTCTATTCAGACGTTGGCGGCATCGGACATCGGTGTCTACCACTGCGTTACAGCGTATAAGAATAGAGAGGTTACAAGGTGAAGGCGTGAAAGAGAAGTATAAATGCAGACTGAGGGAAAATATAAGTGGGTTGAATGAAATATGTATGAATGATTTAGAATTGAAGAATGTATGGAATAATATTAAGAAAGTTTTGGAGGATGCAGCCACCGAAGTATGCGGTGTAAGTAAGAGAACGAATGAAAGGAAAAGTAATACGTTGTGGTGGGATGATGAGGTACGGATGGAAGTTGAAGCAAAGAAGAGAGCATGGCTAGATTTAATAGCAACTAAAGCTGGTAATTCTGGCGGTATGAATGATGAGATTGAAAGAAAAAAGACAGACTTTAGACGTATAAATAAGAGAGTAAAAGAAGTTGTTGAAAGGCAAAAGCAAGAAAGAATAGATAAGAATGATAGAAGGATATCTGATAACTTCCAGGCAAATATTAAAATGTTCTGGAAGCTCGTAAGAACTGCCAGGGGAAATTCAAAACAGCCTAGAATGAATGCTATACGAGACGAGAATGGCTGCATGCTGAAAGATGAAGTTTCGAATTTAAAGAGATGGAAGGAATACTTTGAAAGCGTGTTTAAGTGTGAAGAGTCGTCTGA
Source organism: Parnassius mnemosyne (assembly GCA_963668995.1). Classification (NCBI taxonomy): domain Eukaryota; kingdom Metazoa; phylum Arthropoda; class Insecta; order Lepidoptera; family Papilionidae; genus Parnassius; species Parnassius mnemosyne. Next base: position 4,188,688 of record CAVLGL010000093.1, on the reverse strand, counting down.
AATAAGTGAAATAGAAATTCCGGAAGAAGTGGAGAGAGGTAGGGAGATAAGTGTAGATGAAATAATGAAAACAATGAAAAGCATGAAAGCAGGTAAGGCAGCCGGATATGATAGAGTATCACTCGAAATGCTAAGGGCTGGTGAGGGTGTGGCTGCAGGCCTGCTGCACACCTTGTTTAATTTATGTTGGTAACTGAAACGGGTACCGGAAGACTGGTGCAAAGCCGTTATAGTCCCAATATATAAGGGAAAGCGGTCGCAGCAGGACTGTAAAAACTACCGTGGTATCAACTTGCTTAGCATTGTGGGTAAACTGTATGCTAAGGTGTTAATTGAAAGAGGATTTATATCTTATTATATTATATTTTTTTATTATTTATGGAAGAAACTGATGGAAAAATTTGGGATGTGCAAGCTGGATTTAGAAAGGGGATGGGGTGTACGGATCAAGTCTTTTCCATGCGGAGAAGTTTTTGGCCAAAAACCAGAAAGTTTTTTGTGCGTTCGTGGACTTGGAAAAGGCTTATGACATAGTGGACAGGAATGTGTTATGGCAAACACTGAAATCATTTGGGTTGAGCGCTGGCTTGATACAGGCATTAAGGTCTCTTTATAGGGACTCTAGTGCTTGTGTCAGGATCAACGGGGTCTACTCGGACTGGTTTGGCATTCATAAAGGTGTCAGACAGGGATGTGTGGCTTCCCCGTGGCTGTTTACCCTATTTATGGACAGTTGTTTGCAAACTTTGAAAGTTGAAGAATGTGGGTTGAGAATGGGTGAGTCAACCGTCAAATGCCTTTTGTACGCCGATGTTCAAGTCATGTTTGCATCGTCGGCGGCCGAGTTGCAAATGATGGTTACTTTAATGAATTGGTCATTGAAAGAAAGGGGTATGAAAGTGAACGCAAGTAAGACGAAAGTGATGGTTTTTGAAAGAGAAGAAAGTAAAGCTTTATGTGAAATAAGAATAGAAGGGGAGTTGATTGAGCAAGTGGATGAGTTTGTATATTTGGGATGTTTATTTAGCAGGGATGGTAGATATGATAAGGATATGGAACGACGAGTGAACGCAGGAAATAGAGTGAATGGGGAAACACGCTATTATGAGGAGTCAGAATGTGTCAACTAAGGCACGTATGGCAATTCATAATGCTGTGTTAGTCCCTACTTTAATGTATGGTAGTGAAAGTTGGGTCTGGCAGATGAAGCATGAGAGTAGAATAAATGCTGTAGAAATGCGTTCCTTAAGGAGTATGCTAGGGCTGAATCTGAATGACAGGGTGAGAAATAGTGTTATAAGAGAAAAGTGTGGTTTGCAAGATGACGTTGTGACAAGGATTAAGAAAGGAATGCTTCGGTGGTTTGGTCATGTAGAAAGAATGAACGAGGAAAGAGTGACAAAGCAAATTTATGTTGCAGAAGTGAACGGCAGGGTAGGGAAGGGACGCCCTAGACGAAGGTTTATCGAAAAATCGGCGATACATTAAAAATGGGCCAGATTAGGAGTACCCTTAACCGACGAGCGTGTATGCGTAGATATATGGATGTAAAAGAGGCGAGAGAGGTGTTTCAGGATCGCGCCAAATGAAAGTCCGTAGTCTCTGCCTACCCCTCTGGGTGACAGGCGTGAGTGTTTATGTTATGTTATGTTATATATATAAATAAAATTTAAGTGTCTGTCTGTAATATCGAAATAACTTCCTTTTGAGAATAACTATGAAGACATGAATAACCATTTTAAAATTTTTGTCTGTCTGTCCGAGCTAATCTTCGGAATGGCTGAACCGATTGTAATGAGACTTGACAAATATAAAGAGTAATTCCAGGACTGATTGTATATATATTTTAGCCTAAAATTTTGGGATTATTATTTGAAAAACAAATAATTTATAAAATAAATGGTCGTTGATTATCCTAAATATGTAAAAGCCACATTAGTATATCCTACCCATGTGAAGCTAGAGTGGATCGCTAGTTCTAAATAAATTTAAATAAAAGCTTTTTGTATTTTTATTAAAATCTTTTTTTTAATAAAAATACAAAGGGTGACAAACGAGCACACAGTCCACCTCATGGTAAGTGGTTGCTGTGGCCCATAGACATCTGCATCTATCCTCGATTACGAATTTACGAATCAAAATGCAGATCCGTTGTCACCCGTGAGGACTAAGATGGAATGCCTCTTTTCCAGTAAAAAAGGTCCTTCCCCGGTCGAGCCAACCCATTCGTACTACAACTATACCAGTAATATAGCTGCAGCATGGCTCTTAAACACATATTAAATTAATTAATTATTTTCATTTGAAAAACTATTTTTGGTTGAATTTCAGTATATATTTTTGTTATTTGAAAAGGAAGGACTAAAGTTTTTAGTTTTATTTCTTTTACATAATATTATGATATAATTATTTACGCTTAATATAGCTTTCCGTGTGCAATAATTTAACTAACTGCTCCTATTACTGTTTGTCTGTCCAGTAGTGGTGGTGTAGAAAAATATACTACGCGGGAAATGAAATAGGATATTTGCGGCAGCATTTCCGTGATTAAAAATCAAAATATTTAAATAAAACTGCGGTTTCGAATACGTCTACCAAGCGTGGTAACTTTGGCAAAATCCCCTCAATGAGAATCCACAAAATCAATAGAGAAGGCCTATGTTCAACAACGGACTTTGATAGGCTGTTATGATGATGATGATGATTCGTATTACTACTAATCCCTCTACCAAGCGTGGTCATTAAGGAAAATTCACTACCACGACTGAGGAAGCTGATAACCGTCAGAATTGAGAAAAGGTCTGCGTTTACCGATGGGACCCACTCATAAAATAGCAGCTAAATGCTGCCGTGTTTCATATAGTGAGTGTAGAGAACCTTTTAAATGGAAACGATGCATTCCATCTTAGTCCTCAGGGGTGACAACACATCTGCATTTGGATTCTTAATCGAGAATAAATGTAGATGTGTCTAGGCCACAGCATTTACTTACCTTCAGGGGGATTATGTGCTCATAGTAGTAGACATCTTTATTCTATAAAATAATGGCTTGGAGAAATTTTAAATTAGGAAATTTTCAGCAAAAAAACACCTCAGCAAGATTCTTTTAGTTAATACGTTTCTATAAATCAGGCAAGAAATAAACAAGTACGCAATCCATATAAAAAAATAAATATATAATCATGTTCACGCCTGAACGCTGGTTTCGAAATTTGACGCCAGAGGGTGCTCGGCTCGGCGCCATACCGGTTTTGACGTTCGGTCGAGCGGTGTGGCGAGAGCGCGCGAGCGCAGGAGTCGTTTGCCAGCTGTGCTTGGGACAGCACGCTGTCATTTTTTTTTGTGCGGGAACGCGGATTAGTTTAGGCGCGTCTAGTAAATATACTGTCTAACATTCGTATCGCGCATTCCTTGTTTGAGAGCTTTTCCCGGGACTTCTTGTGTCTCCAAAAAAAAAGATCCATTAAAAACTGCGTGAAAGAACATATAGCTGACGTGAAGCACCGACGCACTGGGAAGTCTGCAGTCTGTGAACATGTTCAAGATCGTCCCCGCTATTACATCAAATTTGATAGACCACAAATCCTCGCAAAAGAACACCGATTCCTACCAAGGATGATACGCGAGGCTATTGAAATTAGGATGTTTTTTAATTAAAAAACATCCTAATTTCAATAGAGAAGAGGGATGGGTGCTGCCATCTGCTTGGGATCTTATAATTAACAAAATTAAATCCAAACCCAAGCATACCACTGTAAGAATTAGATATACTGTAAGTTCATTCTGCGTATATCAAACCAAAACAAGGCTGGTTCTTTTCTCGCTCAAAGGCTAAGTATAGCCATTCAGCGGGGAAATGCAGCCAGCGTTCTTGGCGCTATACCGCGGGGAGAAGGACTATATGATAATTAAGTTTCTAGTTTTAGTTACTTTTTTTATTATTTTAGTTCGTTATATTGTACAACCAAAAATTAATATGAAAAACTGAAGGAAGCCGGGCTAACTGTGACGTCGGGACGTCAAACTTCTCAGTCCCTCCCCGTGACCATGGATTGCTGTAAAGCATCCAAAACGTCAGAAATTAAAATAGTAAATTAAACGCGATAAAATCCGTAAAAAAATAGTTTTATTCAATGTGTAGTGTTCGCGTAAATATAAGAAATCATTAAGTGACGAAGCAAATTAATGTTGCAGAGGTGAACGGCAGAGTCGGGAAGGGACGCCCTAGGCGAAAGTTTATCGATCCAAATCAATTTTCAATATATCGCCAATTTAGTCGATAAACTTTCGCCTAGGGCGTCCCTTCCCGACTCTGCCGTTCACCTCTGCAACATTAATTTGCTTTGTCACTCTTTCCTCATTCATTTTTTCTACATGCCCAAACCACCGAAGCATTCCTTTCTTAATCCTGGTCACAACATCATCTTGTAAACCACACTCTTCTCTCATCAAACAATTTCTCACTTTTTCATTCAAATTGATCCACTTACACTGTTGTATATAATTTTTACACTGTTATATATAATTTTTATTACTATTTTTAGTAGAAGCTTCTCGTACTCTTTTCATAATATAGGTAGGTCATTTTATGGACTTATATACTTTTTAAATCAATCAAATTCGAAACTATTTGGAAAAAATAAGTATAATATTATATTTTTGTGTAATTAGTTAAAAACTCAGGAAGTTATGTTAATATGATATTCAGACCAGCTATATACGGACAGACGGAGCGTATGTCTTAAGAGACATCGAAACTAAGCCAAAATCGTTCTCATCTTATAGCTTTTTTATAGAATAAGCGTAACAAAAGATCACACAGTTCACCTGATGGTAATTGGATGCAGTGGCTCATAGACATCTACATTTATCCTCGATGTGTGACCCATATCCCTTGTGACCTCCTAACTTATTTAGTCCACAGGCAATAACACTGTCATCATTAAAATCTACACCACGGCCAGTTAAGTCTCTAAAATAATTAATAGAATCAGGCGTTAATTTGTGGAAATCTATTTTTATTAAAGATATGTAGAATTAATTACTTACTTATCCCAACACTATTATTGCCAACAACGTAGTGGTGTTGGGATTAGTGGTGTCGGGGATAGCGCACGTAATCAGGTAGGGCGGGAGGTGCCCCCCAAGCTAGGTAAGACACATCATTTTATTTTATGACGGGTGTCTTAGCTAATTAGTTTTGAAATTTCTTTTTAAATTATTGGTGTCAAATATAAAAATAAGATAGATAGAGAACTTAGAGATATTGCGGTTTAAGCGAAGAAGAAAACAAGCAGAATTCTATCCAATGATTTCTTATATTTAAGCGAATGGTACACACTGCATAAAACTAATTTCACGGATTATATTGCGTTTAACTTAATGTTCTGTTCGGATTGACTATCCGACCTAGCTTTAGCTTTTAATTATAAATTTACGTTCTTTTCTACTGACTTCAAAAAGGAGACGGTATTCTATTCAACTGTATGTTTTTTTCTTTTTTTTTCCGAACCGATTTCGATGATTCTTTTTTTTATTTGAAAGCTGATGCTTGTGGTCCCATATAAATTTTATTAATGTAGGACTAATAGTTTTTGAGTTATTCTCAATAATTTAGATTAAAGTCGGTTGTACAAAATTTTTAATTTTTAATTATTATTTAATTATTTTTTCAGGGTCATCTGGAGATTATTTACTACGTAGCAATAAGAACGTCTTTTGTTTTTCCTCAGTATTTGTTTATTTTGTTATATTTATTTTATATTGGTGTACAATAAAGAGTATTGTATTGTATTGTAGTGTATCCTACCTTAACAATTACTTATATAATAGTTACTAAAAATTCGCATCGCTTTCATTCATTGCTGTAGTGCGAGTATTCCTAGACGTTCGCAAACAACGTGAAGAAAATTGACAGGAAAAACAGAACAACGTGAAAAAGCTTTTAGCGAGGCTGCGTCGTAATCCAATCTTATATTGTGATCGAGTGGCTGAAAGCTACGGAGTGGAGTCAGGAACTCTTGTTGAATTTAAACCAGTCATTCTTAGCGTGCCTGGTTTTTTATAACACCTGTACTTTTATATAACATGGGGTAAGAGAATTGGCGTGGAAAGTTTAAAGCACACCATTATTTTTAAATATTTATGCGAATAATAATAATAATAATAATAGCCTTTATTTAACAATCTTACAAAATATGCGTATGAAAACACTAAGTAATAAAAGAAAAAATATATATATGAGGTGATACTAACTTAATTAAACTTAAATATATATATTAATTATTAGACACCGGTTTTGTGATTGTCTTGCGTATCCGCAAAGGCCTCCCCTAGAGCTTGCCAAGCTTTTCGATCCTGGGTAATTCTCCTCCAAGTAACTCCAGCAATTTTTCGAATATCATCCTCCCATCTAAGACGCTGCCTCCCTTTCTTTCGTTTGTTTTGTCTTGGACACCACTCGGTAACGTTCTTAGCCCATTTTTCTTTATTATTCCTCATCATTTGACCTGCCCACTTCCATTTTAGTTTTCTTACACAGTGTGTTACATCATTTATTTTAGTTTGATTTCGTAATGTTTCTAGTTTTATTTTGTCTTTTAGCTTGATGTTGAGCATGCTCCTCTCCATGCTGTGTTGACAGGTCTCTAGTTTGCGCAGGTTATGTTCCATTAAACTCCGTGACTGACATCCATATGTGATGATGGGTAAAATACATGAATCAAAATTTTTTTCTTAGCTTTCAGTGGTATTTGTGGGTTTTTGACAATTTCTTTTAGGGACCAATATGTTTTCCATGCTAGCTGTACTCTGTTGTTTATTTCTTTTGTTGTAAGATCTTTTGGTGATATTATCTGTCCGAGGTATATATATTCTTCGACATATTCTATTTTTGTGTCGTTGACTGTGATAGGAACTTTGTCGTGGTTTGTCATTACTTTGGTTTTTGAAGCGTTCATTGAAAGTCCAACTCTGTCGCTTTCGTACACAAGCTCTTCAAGCATCTCTTGCAGGCTTTTTGGATCTTCTGAAATTAAAATTAAATCGTCTGCAAATCTTAGATGGTTTAGTTTGATTCCGTTGATGTTTGGTCCATATTTATTCCAATCGAGACGTCTAAATATGTATTCAAGCACTGCCGTAAAAAGTTTGGGTGATAGTGGATCCCCCTGTCTGACCCCTCTCTTTATAGGGAAGTGATCTCCCACTCTTTCTGTTTGTATTTTTGCTTTCATGTTTTTGTATATGTTGCTAATTAGTCGTATATATTTATTCTCAACTCCTTGTGTTGCAAGTGCTTCCCATATTCTTGTGTGTTTTAAAGAGTCAAATGCTTTGTTGTAATCCACATATGCCAAATAATAATAAATGCCGTATTCATTACATTTCTCTATAATTTGTTTTATGGTGTGTATATGGTCGATTGTTGAAAAATCACTACGAAAACCTGCTTGCTCTCTAGGTTGGTTTTCATCCAGAGTCTGAGTTAAACGGTTTAGCAGTACTTTAGAAAATGTTTTGTAGACGTTAGACATCAAGCTAATGGGTCTGTAGTTGGCTATATTATCTTTCTTTCCTTTTTTATGAAGCAGTACTATGGTCGATGTAGTCCACTGATAAGGTATATATTCTGTGATTAAAATTTCGTTAAATAAATCTATGATAGCATCTAATATTGTTTCAGCCGTTCCTATTAGAAGTTCGTTAGATATGCCGTCTTCTCCCGGTGCTTTACCTATTTTTTGTGATTTGATTGCCTCATATACTTCTTCTTTCAGTATATTTGGGATTTCTTCACTTCTATTTACATCATATTCAATTAGTAGGTGGTTTTCTCCTGATCTTCCGTGGTCGCTATATAACTCGCGGTAGTAATCCGTGGCTATCTCTAATATTTCTATTCTATTTGTCTTATTTTTCTTATCTTTATGGTGTATCATATTATCTATCCAATTTGTACTTTCTCTTAGCTCATCCCATGCTTTCGTGACTCCTCCCAACTTTTCTATGTAATAGTTTATTGTATTGTTCCTTCTTTTCTCTCTATGTTTCCTGATCTGCAGATTTATTTCTTTACTTAGGATTTCTATCTTCTTTTTGTTCATTTTCCTGTCTTCATAGAGAGATTTTCTCTGTATGATCAAATTTCTTGCTTCTGGACCTATTTTGTCTATGGTGTCTTTATTTATTCTAGCTTTGTTTTCGACTTTGTTAAGTTCGTTTACGAGAGTGTCATATTTCTCTTGGACATCATTGGCATTATTTGTTGCTTTTAAATTAATTTCCAATAATTCTAGAATATTGTCTGCAATTGGTAAAGGTATTGGTTTTTTATTATTGCTAATGTTTTTACTCGATGTTTTCGGTTCCAATACGTACATTTGTCCTCGAAGCATTCTATGGTCCGTGTTGTAGTTGAGTTGATTAACAACATCAATATTTAAAAACACTCTTAGTTTGTTTGTGAGAATGTAATCTATTTCATTTTTTGTTTTCCCATCAGGTGACACCCATGTCCATTTTCTATTATGTTTTCTATTGTAGTAGCTATTCATGATGTGTAAGTTATTTCCTGATGCAAAATTTATCAGTCTTTGTCCGTTGTCATTCCTTTTCCGAGTTGAATACGGTCCAAGTATATTGTTCTCATTTTTATTCCTCTTTCCAATTTGGCTGTTAAAGTCTCCCATTATAATAACTGTTCTACACAGATTCGGCATAATTTGGTTGAGTTTTTTATAAAATTCATCTTTTATGTCCTTCTGGGTAACCTCCGTCGGAGCATATATTTGAACAATTGAAGTGGGTTTTTTATAGCCAAGGAGGTTTATATTCAAAATGGCGATCCTGTCTGGTATTCCTCGAAACTCTAATATTTCATTTTTCAAGTATTTCTTGACCATAAACCCTACTCCGTATATTCCAGCCTTTTCATTAATGTGGTATAGTATGTAATTGTTGCGTTCTTCGGTTTTCTCATCCACTCTTCTCACATCACTCAAGCCTATAATATCCCAGTTAACGGTTTCCAATGCATGTTCTAGTTCCAATAAAAATTCTTGTGACTTTAGAGATCTTGTGTTAAGTGTAGCTATATTGAATCTATTTCTAGAATTTTGTTTTCTACTTTCAGAGTATGGTTTTTTAGGTAGTGTATCGCTGAATGTTTCTGCTGTAAGCTTTAGGGGGTATTGGTCTATCACCCCACGGTGACCAACCGTATTGGGGATCTGTGTATTTTTTGTTAAGTTGATTTTTGTTTTGTTTATTGTTCTTACGTTTCCGGTGTCTGATAATTTCTATACTTCATGCTGCTGGGTTTGTTTCTCTGTCAGTGAATGCGACCTAGCTCACATATAAGCAAATGCATCAATTTTTGGCAACTTTGGTGGAGCTATAATGTTTTTGATCCCATCCTTGCGACATATTGGTGTTTGAATATTTGCAGGTGATAAAGAAGAATCTCTTTTTCTTTTTTCAGCATCCGCTTTTTCTTTTATTATTAGTTTATTAGTTTTAATGAAGGCTTCTTTTCCTTTTTCTTTTTCTTGTTTTAATTGCTTTTGCAGAGTTTTGCGTATTTCTATTGTTTCCTTTGAGAAGTCCTCCGTTATATAAGTCTGTTCTGGCAGGTTTGCTTTGCTTTTCATTATTTCTACTTTCTTCTGATAAGAAGTAAAGGCAATTAGTATAGGTCTAATTTTTCCATGTTGTTTGCGTCCCAATCTGTAAAATTTATTTATTTCAAATTTTTCAACATTTAATTTTTCTTTTGTAAGGTGTTACATATTATATTAAATAGTTCTTCTTAGTTATTCTCCGTTTCCTTAACACCATGTATTATTAAATTATTTTTCCTATTTGCATCGTCTAAGTATTTTATTTTTCTGTTTAATATTTGTACTTCCACTTTTAGACTTTTATTTTCTTCTAAAATTGGTTGGATTTTATCATCTATAGCATTCATCAAAGTGGCGGTTATATTCTGTGTGATTGTTTGAGTTTGTTTTTCTAATTCAATTTTCATCATTTGGAATAGTTTTAACATTTGTTCCGACATACTACTGTTATCCATGACTTAGTATAGTATTTGCGTGCTTTCCGTGATTCGGAACGTAATTATTTACTCAAGATTGGCACTACTACACAGCTGTCAAGTTGCGATGCAGCGTCAGTGTTGTCTATGGTTCAGAACGTAAATGTAACACAATGTTGGTGCTACTGCGTTAATGTCAAGTGAGTGTTGTTTACTTCACGTTTATGTGCTTGATGAATAAAAATATTCTAACCTCTAACTGTTATGTCGGCACTATTTCTTTATTTTTAAATAACTTCTTTGTTCAAGTGTTGTTGTGATGATAAAAGTTTCGTTTTGACTTACTATCACTGATTTTCTGCAGTTTGAAAGATTATCTGTTCTATTTTTCACTTATATTCAATAAAAATCGGGAGCACTTTTGGAACACTGTTACTACGTTGACAACCGGAACCGGAACCGGGGCTGCGTTGTAATCCAATCTTATATTGTGATCGAGTGGCTGAAAGCTACGGAGTGGAGTCAGGAACTCTTGTTGAATTTAAACCAGTCATTTATAGCGTGCCTGGTTTTTTATAACACCTGTACTTTTATATAACATGGGGTAAGAGAATTGGCGTGGAAAGTTGAAAGCACACCATTATTTTTAAATATTTATACGAATGCTAGACTTTTAATAAAAGAAATTTACGGATTTTATCGGTTTAATTTAATTAATTGTTACTTTATTTAATTCCCGTTGTTTGGTTTTTTAATTTGTTGGGGTTGAAGAACCAAAAGATTGAGATGTTTATGTACATAAAAAAAATAATTTCAAAACCTGAAGGTAACAGACGTTAGACAAATATTCAGCCCCTTTGTATGTACTATTTTGAAATAATTTTGTTTTTTCCTTGGTAATGGAATTTATACGATTGTTCTAATGCCAGTGACTTGATATTATATGAAATTATCGTATAGAATAATTTGTTTAAAATTTGCTTCACAGTATGTTGTTGCCTCATGTTGTTTGCGAGATTTTGACGACAGCTTGAGCCAGCAGACATTCGATGATTAGTTTTATGCAGTGTCACAATAGCTTTAGGTTGACATTACTCGTACAATCAGATCACTTGTTTCATCGTTTCCCGCAATAGTTCACATGCTCAAATATTTAAACGAACTAAAACTCTTTTCTGAAATATTAATCGATGCCAGTTTTTTGCAGTTTGCCAAAATTTAAATAAAACTTACTTACTTACTTATCTTCACGCACAATCCCTGACGGGGTAGCCAGAGAGAACAGATCGCCAAGTGTCACGATCCTTACATATCTCTTTCGCTTCTTTCAGATTCATTATCTTCTTCATACATGCACGTCTAGGTATCCGAGTACTCTTGACCCTACCCTCTTCGAGCAATTTGCTCACATGGTCTTCGAAAGTTAGTCTCGGTCTACCTCGACACCTTTTAATATTAACTTTCGCGCTATATATTTTCTTCACCATTCGGTCTTCACTCATTCGCTCAACGTGCCCAAACCACCGAAGCACGCCCTTATCAATTTTTGTGATAAGGTCATCTTTCAAACCTGCCATAAAACTTAGATTTTAATAAAACTAATTACTGCAACTAAAACGTGAGTTTGAAGATGTTATTTATTTTCTGAGATTAGTTTGATACTGTACCGGGTTTACATTAAAAAAAAATTTTTGTAATTTGTATATATATATAATATGTATTATATATATATATATATATAATATGTTTTTTATATATTTTTTATATATTATTTATATTTTGTAATTTGTATATATATATATATATAATATGTATTATCGTAAAATGAGGTGAGGCAAAACTAACATAGTTTCCTACCAGACAGAAAAACGCTTTTTATAAAGAAGTTATTTGCCTTACTTTTGAGGTATAAAATGCAATCTGATTGCATAAGTCTTTATAACGTTACTGGATAAAGTACATACGCTATGACTAAGAATACGAAACGAATAAATAGACATAGTTAAGTATAATTATAATCATTATCATGAGTCCTATATTCAGCAGTGGGCTCTGTAATGATGACGATAATTGTAATGATGATGTTTAGGTACAATTACAACCAAAATTTAAATATATTTAAATTTTTTTAATATTTTAAATTTAATTTGGGTAGATAATAATTTACACGTTATAAACGTTTTACCACCGTTCCTGAATTAATTCAGATCGCACGCGTACTGCACCTACATTCATATTTTTTGCTTTAATTAAGACGGAGTATTTACATAGAAGTCTGAAGTAATTATTCACCAAGAAAATGTTCATTACTTCTGACTTGGGGAAAGATTAACATATGTTTATCTTGTCTCCGACAAACTGATAGACTTTCCTTCTAGGTTATGTTTTAATTTCGTTAAATATTTAAGAAAAACTTTTATTTTACGTTAAATTGATATAACTATCTAAAAGCCAATATTCACAGGATGCTATTTGAGAGCACTATGATTTTCGAACAATTTTCACCAAAAAATTTAAACATATAACTTTGATAAATTGTTTTTCGGCCATATTTACTTGCATAAGCAACATCTGTGTTTTGAGTCGGGAACTTTTACATATTAACTGTTTTACCGACTAAGAGAATTTCAAAAGGATGCTAAACTTATCAAGATACTAAACAGTGATTGTCTTGCCCCGGTGATAGTCTTACCCCACCTCACCTTATACGTTTATTTTAAATAGAAAAAAAAAACTTTTTTTATTCAATATAGATTATAAATAATGCTAATTGAAAGTCACTCTTCTGCTTTATTTATTACTTGTGTTAGAAGGAGTTCACGATGTTTGTTAAAGGGTGGATTCGAACTAATGGCTTGCCTAGTTTGCGGTCCACATCCTTAACCATTAGGCTACTGTCGTATTATCCTATATTTAAAATCTATTTACTATGACCTTTGAAACATTTTGCCATCTAAAACTGTTATCCATTTTACCTAAGTATGAGCTTGGAGTATACCACGTGAGTCGAATGCAAAGCATTTCCACAGCCGCAGCAAAGGCGTACTTGAATTATCGGAGCGCGTCTCCGCGATCCTACTCACGCTCCACTGCATCTTGGCATAATGTAATGCGCTTGCGGATAAAGCATTTCATGTAAGTTAAATTTAACTGCATTTGTTATGTGCATCTTGCACGCCTCACAACGTGAGTGAGTGCTCTTCCCTCGATATGTGGCCATACTTCAATTTCGCTACATAAAATCGTTCTTATACTTTTAGCTAGACATCAAATCCATATTATTATTAATGTTACAATAACTACAGACACTGTTATAAAATGAGTTTATATTCTAATTGATTTTCTTTCGATTATATAACAAAAAAATGTAATTGAAAAAATATATGGACTGCCGTCCGTTGGCCTGTGCGTCGGTGAGTGGATTGAGATGTATGTACTATTAAATAAGATTCCATATATTCTCAGGAGTATCCCTATTGATTATTATTATTGAAATTAACACAGTTTAAAAGTTATTAATGAAAGTCGATCAGATTCTCTGGTTTTTTTTTCTGTAAAAATAATCGAAACTATTTTTATTTTTTACATCAAAATTAAAGAAACTCGCATGAGGTGTGCACTTTTGGGTTCCTAAACTATTGTAATTCTTAAAGAGCTATTGGCCGTGGAAGGAAAAGTAGAGGATCTAGCGCCGTATAATTAATAAATACTAAAGATATATTTCTGGTAAGCCGTGGTAGCTCAGAGGTTTAGCGCTCGCTGTAAATTTTACGGTACGCGAGCAACCAGTATTCAATCCCCGCCAAGCAATTTCAAGGGTTTTTGATTTACCACGTGCTCGGCGGTGAAAAAAACGTTGTGAGGAAACCTGCATGTTTGGGAAATGAAACAAATATCTTGAAGAATTCATGTGACGTCCGCCAACACGCATCGGGGCAGCGAGGCGGAGATTTCCTTGCCCTTAAACCCTCTCAGAAGTGAGGGGAGGCCTGTACCCAGCAGTGGGATATATATAGGCTGTATTTTTACTTTAATTTACTAAAGAAGTATTGTTCGAATTTTGTTGTAACCACTTGTAACCCTACTGCAATTATAATCTACTTAAATATATAATTTCTTTTTGTATAATTATATATTTAGGTAGATTATCATTGCAGTAATGTTACAAGAAAAAAAGGCCAGGTCAAGAGTACCATAAACCGAAGAGCATGTATGAAGGGAATAATGAAAGTGGACGAAGCGAAACAAGTATGTAAGGATAGTAGCAAGTGGAGATAAGTGGTCTCTGCCTACCCCTACTGAAAAGAGGCGCGATTATATGTATATTAAATATATAATTATCTTAATTTCAATAATCTTTTCTGTAACGATTTCAACTTAAACTATGCATCGTTTCTTTTGATTAATGAATTAATTTGAGTAATAAACACTTTGCCTATCCTCAGTAGTACAAGTTTCCTCAACGATTCATTTCAGTAACATTACCTTGACATCTCGAGTCGCTCACTCTAACAGCCCTATGTTGCTAAGCTAAAGAGGTAACTTTAAACTACGGAGTTGTTTGCAAGCCACGGCAATTAACAAATGCCAGTGTAGCTGAGCTTTACAATTAAGTTGTCTTAAGCTAGACTAAAACCTAAATTACCAGAGAAATACTGAGCTTATTTGCGAATGTAGGTTTATTTTCCAGGGTCTGGCCCCTGCCTAAGCGGTGTCCGATGATGACGACGTCCAATTTACGGAATAAAAGTAATTTCAATTTGAAATGTCGAGTCATATTTTGGCCATCGATTTGAGAAATAGCAAAAATTAAAAAAAAAACATATTTTTCGCAAAACATGTTTCTTTTTATTACAGCATTATTAATTATGATTTCTTATATTTATTAAAACTAATTTTACGAAATTTATCGCGTGGAATATCAACTTTTTTAATTCCTAACTTTATTAAAAATAACTAATTAAATAAGTTTAAATTAAACGCGACAAAATCCGCAAAATTATTTTTATTCATTATTAATTAAACCAACTTTTTAAAAAATTACCCAAAATTCTGAGATGGGAACCATTGAGTGAGACGGGAGCTCATTTTTTATTTAATCAATAGAAGCTCTATTTTAGGTTTCAATTCTCGGGATGATAGCAAATTAAAAACAGTATGTTTTGTATACTAAAAAAAAAATAGAACAGTTGATATTATACATTATACGTAGGTACGGCACGCCGCTATACTTGGTAGAGCCACGCTGCAGCTATATTATGGTTGTAGCACAAATGGGTCGGCTCTACCGCGGAAGGACAACGCTCTTACAGAATACGAGCGTAAAATAGCAGCTAAATGTTGCTGTGTTTCAAATGATGGGTGTAGAGTATCGGAGACCCTTTTCACTGGAAAGGGGGCGTCCAATTACTTACGTGAGGTAATTTTTTTCGACCCCCCAAATCTTACACACACATGTGAGATTTTTCAAAATGTGTATTTTTAGTAACAGTTAACAATTAAATTATGAATATCACAATAACCTAAAAACAAACTAAAAGCGATTGTAGTAGTTTCAAATAAAATAGTGCACTAGTGAATAATTGATAGTATTAAATAAAGTCGTAGGTACATATATCCTTTTAGTAGTTCGTTCTTCGTTAACAATCGTTACACACACTTTTTTATTTTTTTTAAATAAAGTCGTAGGTACATATATCCTTTTAGTAGTTCGTTCTTCATTAACAATCGTTACACACACTTTTTTATTTTTTTTAAATAAAGTCGTAGGTACATATATCCTTTTAGTAGTTCGTTCTTCGTTAACAATCGTTACACACACTTTTTTTATTTTTTTTTAAATAAAGTCGTAGGTACATATATCCTTTTTGTCATTAATCAAAATTAATTAAAAAAATTTTGACATTAACTACTCTGGGAATTCAATTAAAGAGGTAGACACTACAAAATTTTTGGGTTTGACTATAGATTATAAGCTGACATGGAAACCTCATATTAATAATCTAATTAAAAAACTAAACCAATTCTCTTATGCCCTTTATAAACTAAGGAAGGTTTCCAGTGTTAAAACTCTTCTAACAGCCTATCACGGATATGTTGCATCAAACTTAAGGTATGGAATAATATTTTGGGCCAACACAACTGAAAAACAAAGTGTCCTCAAAGCGCAAAAAAAGTGTGTTAGATCGATGTTCGGTCTAAATCAGGATGATTCATGTGAACCGTACTTTCGCAAATATAAAATTCTGACTCTACCGTGTATGTATATATATGAGGTTGCAAACTTTGTTCGAAATAACCCAATTTATTTTGAAATGAATACTGCCGGAAGTCGTCGTGAAGGAACATTGAAAGTTAATCACAAATGCAAACCACTTCTTCGAAGAATGTGTGTAAATTGCATGGCACCAAAAATCTATAATAAAATCCCGTTAAACGTCCGATTAATTAATGATATCAAAAGATTTAAAACTGCGCTCAATGGCTTCCTTGTTGAAAAAGTGTACTATGACATAAGAATATTTTTTGATGACAAAATGTAAAAATATACTTCAATTTTGTTCATATACCTCTAAGGTGAAAGATGGCTGTATCTTATAATAATTTTATATGTGACATCCTGTAATACCCATGCTTATGAATTAATAAATGTTTGATGTTTGATGTTTGATGTTTTAGTAGTTCGTTCTTAGTTAACAATCGTTACACGCACTCTTTTTATTTTTTTTTAAATAAAGTCGTAGGTACATATATCCTTTTAGTAGTTCGTTCTTCGTTAACAATCGTTACACACACTTTTTTAATTTTTTTTAAATAAAGTCGTAGGTACATATATCCTTTTAATAGTTCGTTCTTCGTTAACAATCGTTACACGCACTCTTTTTTCTTATTTTTAAATAAAGTGTGGAAGCCAATCTGAGACGTCGCTTTGACGAAGTTTCACAAAACTTAGAACCGGAAACTTTTAAGTTGTTCTTTTAAAGTCTTCCGTAGTGCAAGCTCTGTCTGATTCATTATACTAATGAGAAGTTGGAACTTACGTGGTAAATTGACGTGACAACGTCTCCCGCTGCAATCATTGTTCATATAATTTTCGTTGTGAATATTAACTTGCCGGATATTTGCTGTTTGTAAATAATTAGAGATATACGCAAAGCAAATATATATTCCTATAGATTTGCGCCGGCTTCACAGGGGTGATTTTTCTTCTGGTGGATCTCGACAACCGCGCAACTTACCGGGTTCAATTGTGAATTTAAACCATCTGGGGACCCATTCAAACACACACAGAAAGTTTCATCAGAATCGTTCGAGCCGTTTTTGAGTTTTAGCGAGACTAACGGACAGCAATTGATTTTTATGTATCGTGATGTTTTATACAATAGAATGGAATATTTTTCAGCTATATGCAGCTGTGTTTCGTACGGTGACTGTAGAGAACTGGAGACCATTTTTATTGGTAACGAGGCATTTAGCCTTAGTCCTCAGGGGTGACAACGCATCTGCATTTTGATTCTTAATCGAACATCCACTTACTTGCTTGTCACCCTTATTTTCAACGGATAACGGTTCAATCCAGTTCCTGTACGTCCAAAACTCTTCCTGCTACTTTTGTCACCGATCATATCAATAGGTGGTAGTACTTCCATTAGGTGGTAAGATTTAGTTTTGCCTAAAAGTCCATCAGAGCTTGGTACTTCTTGCCCATCTGTGCCAATAAATAGTAGTGCGTGCACAGTTGTGTCCGCTCTGAAGGGTATAGAGTGCTAGTGTGAGGCATTCCTCGTTAGTCCTCAGAGGTGACAAGGCATTTGTATCCTTCTTTATTTGAAGTTGTTTTCAATGTCCATGGGCTACAGTAGCCACTTATACCACCAGGTGGAATAGCTATTAGGTCGTTCGTCACCCCAATTTTATTTAAAAAGATTTGTTTAAGTGCTTGCCGTATAATTGACACCCTTCGTTCCTTTTAAGAGCTCCGCGCTGTTATAGGAGCTTTGAGTTAAGAGATTTAACAACATTGAGGCATCAAAATGCGAGTACATTAGCAAGGATCGTTAACTTGAGCCATATTTATAAATCAGGCAAGAAATAAACGAGTATTCGATCCAGGTAAACAAATAAATATCGAAGTGCGAGCGAAAAAGTCTAAAGTGGAACATTAATCTTATAGGGCGCGGTGCGTGCGACATTGATACATTGTTATCTGAAACGTAATTTTGATAGAAATGGGAACGATGTGAGTCATAAACAACACTTCCTTTACGAATTTGCATCTTTAATTAATGAGGTGTACAGATATAATATGAAAAACTTATGAAGACTTTTGAAATGCATTGTATGGATTATAGAACAACTGAGCTATGACGGCTCCGTGGCGCAGTGGCTAAGCAATAATTTGGGGCGTTGAGGACTGCGAGTTTGAAGTTCGCACAGAACAAGTATTTGTATGGCCTGCAAATAATTATTCCGGTTCTGGATGTTTGTCCTTGTGAAATATATATTTGTACACTACCTCTAAGATAAAGAAGAAAATTTTTGTGTAGAGGTAACGTTTAAAAAACTACAAACCTCCGACACAACAATAATATTATAGATTACTCCCCGTGTAGAGGCGGTGTAAGAATATTCACTGCCCCATATCGTCTCGGTGGTGTAGTAAGAAGCGACAGAGGGAAACAAACCAGGAGTTAGGAGGCAGCGTCTTTATTATAACAACAAAAAAAAAATAAGAAAAAGCTGCGGTTGCCAAACGGCCTACCAAGCGTGGCAACTATGGCAAATATCTCTCCTATGAAGCAGTCTTTGGGGTGGGGTTGTTTAGGAGTGGACTTTTACTAGGCTGTAAGGGTAAACTGAAAATCAAACGAACGTAAGTCGCTCGTAAGTTGTTCACTGTAGAACAGGTCGTAGGAGAGAACGAAACTTTACTGAATATAGAAACCAGGGATTAAAAGTAGTTTGAATATATCATTAACCCAATAGAGTTGTTACCGCCAAGTTGAGGACAATGGAATTTACCTGAGGAGAAAACTTATTGCACTAGGTGCGAAGATTAACTATATAAAACTTTACTTGCCTTGTTTTAAAGTTTGTTTTAACAATTTTATATAAAACTCGAGAGCCATAATTCATAATTGCTTAGTTTAGTTTCCCGCGCAAGTTTATTTACGATACATTTTTTTTTCTTTGGTAATGGCTCGTACTGATATACTTTTGTCAATGTCACGTAATAATAAATTATCATTTAATTTGTTTCGAAATTTATTCACACTATGTTATGATATACGATTATGATAGACATAAATGTAAAAGCTTTTAAAAAAATTACTTCGCAAATATCCGCGTTATAAAGATTAATTATAACGCAGATATTTGCGAAGTAAATTTTTTTTAAAAGCTTTTATATAATGGATTTCCGCAAAGTAACGCCTGATTCTATTAATTAGATGTAAATGTTATGTATTTTTAATAGAATGTAGGTGACAAACGAGCACGCAGTGCACCTGATGGTTAGTGGATGCTGAATCCATAGCATATCTCAGAGGGTTTGAGGGCAAGAAAGTGCCACCGCGCTGCCCCATCGTGTGTTGATGGATATCATAATATTTTTTTTAATTTCTTAGACAAGTTTCCTGACGATATTTACCTTTACCACCGAGTACGAGATAAATCAGCACTTTCAATTGCAATTATCAATTTTAGAATTCTTCAGAATGTGAAATTCTTTTTAGTATTTTGAAGTATAAATTTGAAATTAGAACATGAAATATTTGTTATTTTTCTTAAGATGCAAGTGCAGCCAATGGTTATAGGTATGAGCAACACAACTAAAAAGCTGGAAAATAAAAATAAGAAAACTAAACGTGTAAAAATGTGTAAAAGTAGTTAAAAAAAGTAGTAAAACTCAATATTTTGTTGAATAAAATTTTCTTTTTAGGACAACGCTCGACTAGATACTCTAAATAGCCAGTATTTTATTCTTTGATATTTACAATTGCTCATATTGCTTACACGTCGCACTCGCATAAGTTCTACTCGAATTTAATTCTAGAATTAATCGTACATTAGCGCGTAGCAGGCTCCGAGTCGTGTCCTGTATCACGGCCGAGAGCTGAGGTCTTACTTTCCGTCAGAAGTTAGTTCGTAAGCTAAGGAGGAAACTAGAACCACGAACTTGGATCTATTGTTTAACAACTCGGTAGCTTAATGATCTTCATTTAGTTTCTGTTACTTCTCCATCTATACCTACGTATGTAGTAACAAATTTTCGCCGTCACACTCAGCTGATATAAATCTGCTAATATACCAATAAATAATATTTATTTGTCTGTCTGTAATATCGAAATAACTGCTTTTTATTAACCTAGGGTTATTTGCCTGCTATGAAGACACGAATAACCATTTTAAAATTTTTGACTGTCTGTCCGGGCTACTTCGGAATGGCTGAACCGATTGTAATAAAATTTGACAAAGAGTAATACATGGACGGATATGTGTCATATGTTAACCTAAAAAATTTGTGATTATTTATGAAAAACGAAAAATTTATAAAATAAATGGTTGCTGATTATCTTATATATCTAAAAGCCACTTTAGTAGATCCTATCCATGTGAAGATGGAGCGGGTCGCTAATTCTAAATATAATAAATAAAAGGTTTTTGTATTTTTATTAAAATCTGTTTTCATTTTATTATTTAAAAACCTATTTTAGGCGTCTTTCAATTTATAAATTGGTATTAATAAAAGAGCTTAGCATCTTGATCTGCATTTTGAGCTCTTCTTGGGCTCGTTAGTCATCTTTATTCTATAAAAATACATGGCTTGCACAAATTTTAAATTAAGATATTGTCAGCAACAAAATACATCAGCAAGATTTTTTTAGTTTATACGTTTCTATAAATCAGGCAAGAAACAAACAAGTACGCAATCCAGGTAAACAAATAAATATTGAAGTGCGGGCAAAAAAGTCTAAAGTGGAACATTTATTGCCGCGAGCGCGGTGCGTGCGACATTGATGCATTGTTTCTAGAAAATTCGCCGTGTAATGTTGATCCGAAATTATTAAATATTGATTGTATTGTTCTTTTGCTTGAGTTGTAGGTACTTAGGTTTATATACGTTACTTTGTTGAGCATTGGTGTATCTACGGTACAAGATACTTAAATTGCGACGAACCTCGACAGTCTTTTTAAAAACACAATTTAAAGTATAAAATGATTTAATGTTCTTTCGAAGGTGGTTAGTTACAGAATGCATCCATATTAAATGTTAATAAAATAAGTCTAGTACAATTATCATATCGTCTTACATTACTTTAGAATTATCACTCGAGTTCTCACGCATGTGCTGATGTGGCTGTTTGGAATATTGAGCCAGGGACGGATTGAGGCGATATAACTCCTCCCTCCACAAGTTCGGGATTATCCTCGGGATTATCACGAATTTTACAGATTTTACAAATTTCAATTAATTTATGTTTAACAATTATACTTAAAATAATTAATATAATAACTAAAATAATAATATTAACTAAACTAACACTTTTATTAGTAATTTCACTTTTTGCATTTTCACTTAACTCACTGTCACTAATTTCTCCCATACTTTTCTGCAGTAATAGATTCAGGAACTGTACGTCTGCTATATTAATTCCATCGAGATTCACAGGCTTCTTCAGAGTGCTTGACGGTTTGAGTATTATCTTTGGTAGGTTTATTAATGGCTGCCTTAGGGAGGTTATTTCTTTACCTTGAGTCTGATGTCTTTTCAGTTCGTATCCTTTGATTTTCACCTTGCAGTTATCATCCATAGTTAAGAGGTAGGTTCCTAGTAGAATCTCTTGGCTAACTTCATTGTCGCAGAATTTAGTCATAGCTGTTTCAGTATTTGAGTAAACTATCCAGCGATTTGGTTGTATGAGGTAGATCTTCACATTTTCTAGGGTGACAGGGATCGGGTGACAACTTGAGATATTTGTGTGAAACTGCATGATTTCTACGACACAGTTGTCATTGGTGAAGAGTTGTATGTCGTTCTCATGACACAGGAATCGGCGTTCGTCGACCTCGCGACATGACTGAGAGAGCGGTGTTGCTTTCAACCCTTTCACAAGTAGGTACGGATTTTTAGGTAGGATGAGAGTCGTCTGGCCATTATGTAATACAGGTAAGGGAACTAATTTATAATAGTTAAAATTTTCATTTCTAATAAGTGGAATACTCATAATAAACTTTATCTGATTCTGTTTAATATAGGCTTTTATCTCGATACATCTTTCTAATTTTACAATATTTTCATAAGTGACAGGAAACACTAATTTGTCAGTTTGTTCTATTTCCTTAAGCAATATTATAAGTTCTTCTGTATCAATTATTGACTGGTGTAGTACATTAATTTTACTAAAAGCAATGGCTGTTTCGATTTCACCCAAATAGAAATATAAATTATGAAAATTATCAAGGAAGATATTATAAAGGTGAATGAGTTTGGTAATCGTCTGTCGAAAATCGGAGTTGTTTAAAGCTTGATTAATGTTTTGAATATTATCTTCTAATCGTATAAAATTGTTTTTAGTAGAATTTGCCATGGCTGTAAATGAGCCCACCATTTCGGAAACTATTGTCATTTTATTTTTAATCACATTTTGTTCCGTATGTAGCTTATTTATTAATCTTTCATACCTAAGAGCGTCATTATTATCTAAGTTACCTGTGATGGCTTTTATCAAAGAGCCTACCGGATCGAGGAGACCTCTTTTGGTTCGTAATGGAGGAATTAATTGTTTAAATTTGTCGATGGTAATATTCATAGTATAATCGGTTTGATGTTGGACGGTAGTAAAATCTGAATCAAATGATTTAGTATCGAAACAACTTTGAACATGCTTTTTAAGTAACCCATATTTATTCATACTTGATTCTAATTCATCGTAAATTAAATTTAAATCTAATATCTTAATAACTATCCAGTTATCATAATTAACAAATGCTTGACCTTCGTCAACAGGTAACAATCCCGGATTCTTGTCAATGCGAAGCTGATGAAGGGACTGGCTTCCCATTGTTCGGATCACCAGTAGAAATAATCTGCGAAGGACGTTTTATGTCTTTAATAGGAACATTAGTAATACGTTTATTGGTTTCAACGGGAACTACATTTCTTTTTATAGCACCGATGGCATGAGCCTTTTGGTAACGTGGTTTATCTTTGCTCCGTCTAGTATTAACACCTTTTATGAACACAGTATCACCTACGTCTATATCGAACTGTGATTCGCCTGCGTGTTTTTCTCTCACCGTCAACTTTTTGTCAATTATTTTATCCGTAAGATATTTATATAAATATTTGGTCCTTTTAGCGTGATCCTTTACTAACTGCTGTGTGAATTGCTTATCGAAATTAATGGCAAATGTACTACTGGATTCGGTGTGTCCGAATACTACTTCAAAAGGCGTTAGATCTGTCGAAGAGTGAATTGAATGATTGTATGACATAACAGCATACGTCATCACTGACGCTGCGTCTGTAATTTTATGTTCGTATTTTGCGATTCGGTAAATTTCAGTAATAGTTGAATGAAACCTTTCGATAAGTCCCATAGAGTTGGGGTTGTGCGCAGTACCAATGTGTAGATTGATTTTGTATAATGTTAGCATTTCCTTTAAGAGTACGTTATTAAATTCCATACCGGGATCTGAACTGATTTTGGATGGAATTCCGTAAAATGAAAAATACTTTATTAAAGCTCTTATTACTTCCGGGGTAGACCTACTATTAATTTCAATTGCTTGACCCAATTTGCTGAACGCGTCTATCAGGGTTAGAAAATACTTGCCTTCTATCGAAAAGGTATCAATGAAAATTTCTTGGAATGGCTTAGACTGGGTTTGAGTCAATTGAAGTTGAGGTTTTAGGGGTTTACGGTCGTATTTCATTTTCTTGCAGACCTCACATGAGTTTATAATGCTCGCTACCGTTTGTTCCATATTATTTCAATGAAATGTTCGCCTCAAATGTACTAATGTTTCCCTAATACCTCTATGGCAATTTTTACCTAAATGATATTTAAGAACTCATTTTCATGCTCATTTTCATCTTCTACATATACTATCCTCTTTGTACATTCATAAAATTTAACACTATCCTTTTTGAATAATTGCGTTGTGATTTCCGAAAACTGCTTGCGATGTATGACATCTTCGAAATAAAAAAAATATTTAATTTTAGGTCTGATATACTCTTTCAGGAATTTTTTAATTAAATCCAAATTGTTTAATGGTAAGTGAACTTCCAATATGTTCTGTTTATCCCTAGACAAGTTTTTAACCGAACATTCATTTCTGTTCCAGGTATGAACGAGTATTTGATTCGGTTTCGCATCAATCGCTTCCTGGAGAATTAATATTCCTGCTGTGTCTATGTCTTTAGCCGAATGTACTGTATTGTTACTACTGTGTCCTTCAGAAGCTGTGGCGGTGCTACTATTTGGAGATGGTATCGGAAATGGAGATTGTCTACCATGTAAAGAGGGAAAACTTAACGTTTCCGAATCGGATGATACTGTTACTACGTCTCCCGCCTGATTCGAATTACCTAGCTGTACAATTTTAGAGACTACATTGCTCAAATGACGTTGAAGTTTTTTTTCGTTTTTGTCTACATTCACTTGCATGGAAACATCATCGTTATCAGTTAAGGCGTTAATCTTAATTCTAGATAAAGCATCAGCGTTACAATTTTGTTTCCCGTTCTTATACACTATTTCGTAATCAAATTCCGATAGGCGTAACTTCCATCTAGTTAGTTTGCTATTCGGTTCATTAATGGAGTTTAACCAGGCTAAAGGGCGATGATCAGTGTAAATTGTAAATTTTTTTCCATATAAGTAAGGGCGGAAATGTTTGACTGCCCAAACGATTGCCAAAAGTTCTTTTTCTATTGTGCTGTATTTCGTTTCAGCATCGTTCAACGTACGACTTGCAAAGGCTATAGGCTTATCACTACCGATAGGTCCCTGCGATAGAACTGCACCGAGAGCAAAGTTCGACGCATCTGTGGTGAGAACGAACGGTCGAGAGAAGTCAGGATATTGTAAAAGTGGGGCGTTTGTTAAAAGCTCTTTACATCTTTCAAATGCGTCTATATATTCTTTTGTAATCTCAATTTTGTTTTTCTTTTTCAGGCAAGAGGTAAGCGGTTGTGTAAGTTTAGCGAAGTCTTTAATGAATTTTCTATAATACCCTACTAACCCGAGAAAACTTTTTATTTCGGTGGCTGTACGCGGTAATGGATATTTTAGTACTGCTTTAATTTTTTCGTCATTTGGTTTTAAACCCTCTTTTGTAATCGTATGACCTAGATATAGAACTTCTTTTCTCAAAAATTCACATTTATCTAACGTGACTTTTAAATTAGTTTCTCTGAGACGGTCAAAAATTTTCCTTAATTGTTCAATATGTTCCTGAAGACTAGCCGAATACACAATTATGTCATCGAGGTACACTAAGCAATGGAGACCTTGGAGGCCTCTTAAGATATTATCCATTGCTCTTTGGAAAGTTGCAGGGGCTGTCTTTAATCCAAACGGCATGCGTTTGAATTCATAGTGACCGGATTGAGTTGTGAAAGCTGTCTTTGGCCTATCAGCTTCATTAACTTCTATTTGGTGGTAGCCACTTGCCAGGTCAAGGGTACTAAAATATACAGATTTGCCTAACTTATCAAAAAGGTCAGTTATATTAGGTAACGGGTATTTATCGTCTATTGTATTCTCATTTAATCGCCGATAATCTATAACCATTCTAAATTTAGGCTGCCCGGATGCATCTGGTTTCTTGGGGACTAAGTGAACCGGTGCGCTCCAAGGTGAGTGAGAATTTTGGATTACGTTATCTTGAAGGAGTTTGTCTACTTGTCTTTGTACTTCCTCATTTTGGGAAGGTGGGTGGCGATACGGTCTGATATATATAGGATCTTCGTTAACTGTTCTAATATTATGTTTTACTTGATTTGTAAAAGAAAGCGGAATTTTCTCACTATAAAATATGTCGCGGTATTCATAGCATAATTTAGTTATAGCTTTCCGTTCTTCTTCATTTGTATGATCTAATCGTAGTTTAATTAAATTTTCTTTTAAAATCTCATCTATCTCGCAATCGGAATTTATCACATTTATGGCACACTCATTATTTTCAAATACAGTTACATTAAACGGTTCTATAAATTTAATATTAGCTTTTTCATTCGACACATTTTGAATAATGGTTTTGGCAAAGAAATTATCACACTTGATAAGGGCACATGGCATACGAACTCCCTCACTAAATTGTGTAAAATCAATGATTGCGTCCCCGTTTTGTAAGTTGGTGGGTATTTTTACTCGTGTTTCCGATCTTGGTTCTAAATTAATTTCATAAGGTGGATTATAAATTATTGGGATTTCAGTATTAGGTGTTCGTAAAATTTGGTGGTTCATATCGATATTAGCTGCCAATTTTTTCAATAAGTCTGACCCAATAAGGCCGTCGTATCTACCATCCACATCGTATATGTAAAATTTATGTGGAAGAGTACTTTTGAATGTTTTTAAAAGCGGTATAAAAATTATTTCATCGTGCATGCTTTGCGCATGGGTACTTACAACTGTGAAAGGTTCATTGTATTTAAATTCACCAAAATATTGGTTAGCCTTGGCAGGACTAATAAAGGATCTACTGCTTCCGGTATCTATTAGAAATTTCGAATTTATTTCGGGAATTACTATATGAGGTAATTTTAAAATGCTATCGCAATAATTAAGATGGATCATTTCGGAGGGCTTTCGAGGGCTACTATCGGAAAATTTTCAGGTACTGCATTATCTTCATTATTAATTTCATTAAAATTTTCTAGGTCTATTGACCTTCAAATGAAGGGTCTTCTACAAAACCATCATAGTGGTCGTAGTAGTAACCGTCATTATTATCGTGAGAGAAATCTTGACATGATGTTGAAGGTTCCTCGCTAAAAAACAAATCATTCGTCGTCATGTTTTGCCTAATTGGTGCGGTACGCATAGATACGTCAGTGTCGTAAACGTTTTTGGGCGGTTGATTTTGTATGCCGAATTTGAATTGGTTGGGTTGCTGTTGTATGCCGTATTTAAATTGATTAGGCTGTTGTTGAAAGCCGTATTTAAATTGATTAGGCTGTTGTTGATTCTGCATGCCGTATTTTTGAGCTTGATGTTGGGGAATGCCAAATTTAAATCCACCAACTTGGAATGGTGCTCGTGGTTGTTGGTTAAATTGGTGATTGAAATTACGTGGCATTGAATTTTGGGGTGATGCAAAATGGTAGCTTTGTTGAGGTGCTGTGAATTTATTCGTATGCATCAAATTAGGCCTATATCCTATCTGGTTATTGGATACACCAAACTTGAAATTACTATTATTATTATTATTGTTTGGTGTCAAATTCGAATTTATAAATGCAGTTGGTCTCACGAAACTTTGCAGAGCTAATTGCTGAACTGGTTTGGCTTTATTGTTTTTGGCGTTATACTGAGCTAAGAAGTTAATTTCCTCTGTGACTATACTTAAAGCGATCTCCAAAGTAGAACAGCCTTTGAGTCGGACAATTCTAATAAGGTCTTCGGGTAAATTGTACAAAAATACGTTCAAAGCGGTATTATTATATATAATCATTTTGGCTGCCTTTATTCCTTCATCACAATGTCTTTGGACTTTAGCGAATAAAGAACTTTTCACATTTTGTATTCTAGTACAAAACTGAATAAATGACTCTCCTTGTTTGATTTTTAGAGATTCTAGTTCGATAGCAATACATTCCTCTGAACGGGGGTCGCCGAAATGCTGGGTCAAAATTTCTTTCAAATCCTCCCACGTACTTAAACTAGGGTTATCACTAAGTAGAGTCGCAGCTCTACCACTAAGCTTACTACTTATAGCATGGAATCTATATAAATTTTGAATCGGAGTATTATCGCCTCCTGAATTTAACAAAACATATTCACATTTTGAGATGAATAAATTAAGTAATTTTTCATCTCCATCGTATCTAGGAATCAAGTATAAAATATGTGCTGGGATAACAGTTACTGCCATTTTTATTTAAACTATCTTACTTAATCTTACTTAAACTATTAGCAAGAATATTATCGGCCTATTTTGTGCCAACAAAATCAGATAATAGCAAATAATTTGGCCCGACGATTTTAGTCCGGAAAATGCGGAAAAGAATGGGATAAATGTAAACAGGAGGTGAAGAGGTTTACTCACAGTATGTTCAATCCCATGTCCTCCAGTTGATTCTGACCACTTCGATACTGCCGATGATCCAATGCGCGTAATCGATTGATTTGGAAACGATAGCGCGCGTGTCGCGGGAGTTATTTGTTTGGTTCGAGGATATCCGAACCTGACTGCTATACTGACGCTTAAACCGATTTTGGGGTCCGAAAGGCGTTAGCACGACAGCAGAATATATACGGATATCCTACCGGCTGCGCCACTTAAATTGCGACGAACCTCGACAGTCTTTTTAAAAACACAATTTAAAGTATAAAATGATTTAATGTTCTTTCGAAGGTGGTTAGTTACAGAATGCATCCATATTAAATGTTAATAAAATAAGTCTAGTACAATTATCATATCGTCTTACATTACTTTAGAATTATCACTCGAGTTCTCACGCATGTGCTGATGTGGCTGTTTGGAATATTGAGCCAGGGACGGATTGAGGCGATATAACTAGATGATAAATATTATGATAATGATTTATTTTTAACTGACTTCAAAACAAGTGGTTAAATAAAAAAATTATATCATCATTACAGCCCTTCACAAGTCCACTGTTGAACATAGGCCTCCCCCAAAGAATGCCACAAAGCACGCTCCTGAGCCACCTGCATCCATCGACTTCCTGCATGTCTTACCAGGTCGTCACTCCATCTCGTGGGGGGACGCCCTACACTTCGCCTACCGGTACGAGGCTGCCACTCGAGAACCTTTCTTCCCCATCGGTTGTCGGTTCTTCGAGCTATATGGCCGGCCCACTGCCACTTCAGCTTACTAATCCGTTGGGCTATGTCGGTTACTCTGGTTCTACTGCGGATATCCTCATTCCTAAGTTTATCACGCAGAGAAACTTCGAGCATAGCCCTCTCCATAGCTCGCTGAGCGACCTTGAGCTTCCTCATACGGCCAGCAGTGAAGGACCACGTCTCAGTTCCATAAGTCATCACTGGCAACACGCACTGGTTGTACAATTTCGTTTTCAGGTTTTGAGGTATGTCTGACGAGAAGATGTGTCGGAGCTTCCCGAACGCTGCCCAGCCGAGTTGAATCCGTCGATTGACCTCTCGGTCGAAGTTGGACTTACCTAGTCGGACTATTTGTCCCAGGTAAACATACTCGTCAACAACTTCGAGCTTAGTGCTCCCAACAACTACCGGCATAGGTGTGACATGGACATTGGACATGATCTTTGTTTTGTCCATGTTCATCTTAAGACCTATCCGTTGGGAAACACTATCGAGGTCATTGAGCATAGTGCTTAGGTCCTCCAGCGATTCTGCCATAAGGACTATATCGTCGGCAAATCGAAGGTGAGTGATGTACTCGCCATTGATGTTGATACCGTATCCTTTCCAGTCCAGAAGCTTGAAAACGTCTTCCAATGCAGCGGTGAAGAGTTTCAGGGATATAACGACACCCTTGGATAGGTTTCGTACTCTGGTTCTGTACTCGGATAGCCATCGTAGCCCTACTGTACAAGCACTTCAACACTTCGATATACCGACAGTCAACTTGGCACCGCTGAAGGGACTGCAGCACCGCCCAAATTTCGACGGAATCAAAGGCTTTCTCATAGTCCACATACGCCAGACATAGTGGCAAATTGTACTCTTCGGACTTCTGTACAATTTGCCGAAGGGTATGTATGTGGTCTATGGTGCTAAAGCCCTTTCGGAAACCGGCTTGTTCGGGAGGCTGGAAGTCGTCAAGTCTGCGCGCGAGACGATTCGTAATGACTCTCGAAAACAGCACGTAGACGCGGCTCAGAAGGGAAATCGGTCTGTAGTTCTTCAAGAGAGCGTTGTCACCTTTCTTGAAGAACAAGACCACCGCACTTCTGCTCCACGCCTCCGGTGTAATGCCACCATGGAGGACGGAATTAAAGAGCTTCTGAAGGACTTCAAGTACCGGTCTTCCACCCGCTTTCAGAAGCTCCGCTGTAATTCCATCCTCGCCTGGGGCCTTACCGTTTTTAAGGTGCTGGAGAGCTAATCTCGCTCAGACTGACGTCCGGGATATCTTCGGAATAGTGTCGGATGAGACTCGCTCTTGGATCGTTACTCACACTTGCGTGTGGTTCCAACGATGACGTGTACAGCTGCCCATAGAACCTCTCAATCTCACTCAAAATCTCAGGTGTCCCGGAAACGATGCTGCCACATTCTGTCTTCAGCTTTGACAGGTGGCTCTTTCTGGCAGACAGATCTCTGGCAAAGACTTTGGAGCCTTGGTTCCGCTCGATCGCTTCTTCAATACGAGCTGTATTGAAGTTGCGTAAGTCCCGCCGCATGCATTTGGAGATCTGTCTGTTCAGATGCCTGTATGAATTCCGTAAAATGAAAAATACTTTATTAAAGCTCTTATTACTTCCGGGGTAGACCTACTATTAATTTCAATTGCTTGACCCAATTTGCTGAACGCGTCTATCAGGGTTAGAAAATACTTGCCTTCTATCGAAAAGGTATCAATGAAAATTTCTTGGAATGGCTTAGACTGGGTTTGAGTCAATTGAAGTTGAGGTTTTAGGGGTTTACGGTCGTATTTCATTTTCTTGCAGACCTCACATGAGTTTATAATGCTCGCTACCGTTTGTTCCATATTATTTCAATGAAATGTTCGCCTCAAATGTACTAATGTTTCCCTAATACCTCTATGGCAATTTTTACCTAAATGATATTTAAGAACTCATTTTCATGCTCATTTTCATCTTCTACATATACTATCCTCTTTGTACATTCATAAAATTTAACACTATCCTTTTTGAATAATTGCGTTGTGATTTCCGAAAACTGCTTGCGATGTATGACATCTTCGAAATAAAAAAAATATTTAATTTTAGGTCTGATATACTCTTTCAGGAATTTTTTAATTAAATCCAAATTGTTTAATGGTAAGTGAACTTCCAATATGTTCTGTTTATCCCTAGACAAGTTTTTAACCGAACATTCATTTCTGTTCCAGGTATGAACGAGTATTTGATTCGGTTTCGCATCAATCGCTTCCTGGAGAATTAATATTCCTGCTGTGTCTATGTCTTTAGCCGAATGTACTGTATTGTTACTACTGTGTCCTTCAGAAGCTGTGGCGGTGCTACTATTTGGAGATGGTATCGGAAATGGAGATTGTCTACCATGTAAAGAGGGAAAACTTAACGTTTCCGAATCGGATGATACTGTTACTACGTCTCCCGCCTGATTCGAATTACCTAGCTGTACAATTTTAGAGACTACATTGCTCAAATGACGTTGAAGTTTTTTTTCGTTTTTGTCTACATTCACTTGCATGGAAACATCATCGTTATCAGTTAAGGCGTTAATCTTAATTCTAGATAAAGCATCAGCGTTACAATTTTGTTTCCCGTTCTTATACACTATTTCGTAATCAAATTCCGATAGGCGTAACTTCCATCTAGTTAGTTTGCTATTCGGTTCATTAATGGAGTTTAACCAGGCTAAAGGGCGATGATCAGTGTAAATTGTAAATTTTTTTCCATATAAGTAAGGGCGGAAATGTTTGACTGCCCAAACGATTGCCAAAAGTTCTTTTTCTATTGTGCTGTATTTCGTTTCAGCATCGTTCAACGTACGACTTGCAAAGGCTATAGGCTTATCACTACCGATAGGTCCCTGCGATAGAACTGCACCGAGAGCAAAGTTCGACGCATCTGTGGTGAGAACGAACGGTCGAGAGAAGTCAGGATATTGTAAAAGTGGGGCGTTTGTTAAAAGCTCTTTACATCTTTCAAATGCGTCTATATATTCTTTTGTAATCTCAATTTTGTTTTTCTTTTTCAGGCAAGAGGTAAGCGGTTGTGTAAGTTTAGCGAAGTCTTTAATGAATTTTCTATAATACCCTACTAACCCGAGAAAACTTTTTATTTCGGTGGCTGTACGCGGTAATGGATATTTTAGTACTGCTTTAATTTTTTCGTCATTTGGTTTTAAACCCTCTTTTGTAATCGTATGACCTAGATATAGAACTTCTTTTCTCAAAAATTCACATTTATCTAACGTGACTTTTAAATTAGTTTCTCTGAGACGGTCAAAAATTTTCCTTAATTGTTCAATATGTTCCTGAAGACTAGCCGAATACACAATTATGTCATCGAGGTACACTAAGCAATGGAGACCTTGGAGGCCTCTTAAGATATTATCCATTGCTCTTTGGAAAGTTGCAGGGGCTGTCTTTAATCCAAACGGCATGCGTTTGAATTCATAGTGACCGGATTGAGTTGTGAAAGCTGTCTTTGGCCTATCAGCTTCATTAACTTCTATTTGGTGGTAGCCACTTGCCAGGTCAAGGGTACTAAAATATACAGATTTGCCTAACTTATCAAAAAGGTCAGTTATATTAGGTAACGGGTATTTATCGTCTATTGTATTCTCATTTAATCGCCGATAATCTATAACCATTCTAAATTTAGGCTGCCCGGATGCATCTGGTTTCTTGGGGACTAAGTGAACCGGTGCGCTCCAAGGTGAGTGAGAATTTTGGATTACGTTATCTTGAAGGAGTTTGTCTACTTGTCTTTGTACTTCCTCATTTTGGGAAGGTGGGTGGCGATACGGTCTGATATATATAGGATCTTCGTTAACTGTTCTAATATTATGTTTTACTTGATTTGTAAAAGAAAGCGGAATTTTCTCACTATAAAATATGTCGCGGTATTCATAGCATAATTTAGTTATAGCTTTCCGTTCTTCTTCATTTGTATGATCTAATCGTAGTTTAATTAAATTTTCTTTTAAAATCTCATCTATCTCGCAATCGGAATTTATCACATTTATGGCACACTCATTATTTTCAAATACAGTTACATTAAACGGTTCTATAAATTTAATATTAGCTTTTTCATTCGACACATTTTGAATAATGGTTTTGGCAAAGAAATTATCACACTTGATAAGGGCACATGGCATACGAACTCCCTCACTAAATTGTGTAAAATCAATGATTGCGTCCCCGTTTTGTAAGTTGGTGGGTATTTTTACTCGTGTTTCCGATCTTGGTTCTAAATTAATTTCATAAGGTGGATTATAAATTATTGGGATTTCAGTATTAGGTGTTCGTAAAATTTGGTGGTTCATATCGATATTAGCTGCCAATTTTTTCAATAAGTCTGACCCAATAAGGCCGTCGTATCTACCATCCACATCGTATATGTAAAATTTATGTGGAAGAGTACTTTTGAATGTTTTTAAAAGCGGTATAAAAATTATTTCATCGTGCATGCTTTGCGCATGGGTACTTACAACTGTGAAAGGTTCATTGTATTTAAATTCACCAAAATATTGGTTAGCCTTGGCAGGACTAATAAAGGATCTACTGCTTCCGGTATCTATTAGAAATTTCGAATTTATTTCGGGAATTACTATATGAGGTAATTTTAAAATGCTATCGCAATAATTAAGATGGATCATTTCGGAGGGCTTTCGAGGGCTACTATCGGAAAATTTTCAGGTACTGCATTATCTTCATTATTAATTTCATTAAAATTTTCTAGGTCTATTGACCTTCAAATGAAGGGTCTTCTACAAAACCATCATAGTGGTCGTAGTAGTAACCGTCATTATTATCGTGAGAGAAATCTTGACATGATGTTGAAGGTTCCTCGCTAAAAAACAAATCATTCGTCGTCATGTTTTGCCTAATTGGTGCGGTACGCATAGATACGTCAGTGTCGTAAACGTTTTTGGGCGGTTGATTTTGTATGCCGAATTTGAATTGGTTGGGTTGCTGTTGTATGCCGTATTTAAATTGATTAGGCTGTTGTTGAAAGCCGTATTTAAATTGATTAGGCTGTTGTTGATTCTGCATGCCGTATTTTTGAGCTTGATGTTGGGGAATGCCAAATTTAAATCCACCAACTTGGAATGGTGCTCGTGGTTGTTGGTTAAATTGGTGATTGAAATTACGTGGCATTGAATTTTGGGGTGATGCAAAATGGTAGCTTTGTTGAGGTGCTGTGAATTTATTCGTATGCATCAAATTAGGCCTATATCCTATCTGGTTATTGGATACACCAAACTTGAAATTACTATTATTATTATTATTGTTTGGTGTCAAATTCGAATTTATAAATGCAGTTGGTCTCACGAAACTTTGCAGAGCTAATTGCTGAACTGGTTTGGCTTTATTGTTTTTGGCGTTATACTGAGCTAAGAAGTTAATTTCCTCTGTGACTATACTTAAAGCGATCTCCAAAGTAGAACAGCCTTTGAGTCGGACAATTCTAATAAGGTCTTCGGGTAAATTGTACAAAAATACGTTCAAAGCGGTATTATTATATATAATCATTTTGGCTGCCTTTATTCCTTCATCACAATGTCTTTGGACTTTAGCGAATAAAGAACTTTTCACATTTTGTATTCTAGTACAAAACTGAATAAATGACTCTCCTTGTTTGATTTTTAGAGATTCTAGTTCGATAGCAATACATTCCTCTGAACGGGGGTCGCCGAAATGCTGGGTCAAAATTTCTTTCAAATCCTCCCACGTACTTAAACTAGGGTTATCACTAAGTAGAGTCGCAGCTCTACCACTAAGCTTACTACTTATAGCATGGAATCTATATAAATTTTGAATCGGAGTATTATCGCCTCCTGAATTTAACAAAACATATTCACATTTTGAGATGAATAAATTAAGTAATTTTTCATCTCCATCGTATCTAGGAATCAAGTATAAAATATGTGCTGGGATAACAGTTACTGCCATTTTTATTTAAACTATCTTACTTAATCTTACTTAAACTATTAGCAAGAATATTATCGGCCTATTTTGTGCCAACAAAATCAGATAATAGCAAATAATTTGGCCCGACGATTTTAGTCCGGAAAATGCGGAAAAGAATGGGATAAATGTAAACAGGAGGTGAAGAGGTTTACTCACAGTATGTTCAATCCCATGTCCTCCAGTTGATTCTGACCACTTCGATACTGCCGATGATCCAATGCGCGTAATCGATTGATTTGGAAACGATAGCGCGCGTGTCGCGGGAGTTATTTGTTTGGTTCGAGGATATCCGAACCTGACTGCTATACTGACGCTTAAACCGATTTTGGGGTCCGAAAGGCGTTAGCACGACAGCAGAATATATACGGATATCCTACCGGCTGCGCCACTTAAATTGCGACGAACCTCGACAGTCTTTTTAAAAACACAATTTAAAGTATAAAATGATTTAATGTTCTTTCGAAGGTGGTTAGTTACAGAATGCATCCATATTAAATGTTAATAAAATAAGTCTAGTACAATTATCATATCGTCTTACATTGCTTTAGAATTATCACTCGAGTTCTCACGCATGTGCTGATGTGGCTGTTTGGAATATTGAGCCAGGGACGGATTGAGGCGATATAACTAGATGATAAATATTATGATAATGATTTATTTTTAACTGACTTCAAAACAAGTGGTTAAATAAAAAAATTATATCATCATTACAGCCCTTCACAAGTCCACTGTTGAACATAGGCCTCCCCCAAAGAATGCCACAAAGCACGCTCCTGAGCCACCTGCATCCATCGACTTCCTGCATGTCTTACCAGGTCGTCACTCCATCTCGTGGGGGGACGCCCTACACTTCGCCTACCGGTACGAGGCTGCCACTCGAGAACCTTTCTTCCCCATCGGTTGTCGGTTCTTCGAGCTATATGGCCGGCCCACTGCCACTTCAGCTTACTAATCCGTTGGGCTATGTCGGTTACTCTGGTTCTACTGCGGATATCCTCATTCCTAAGTTTATCACGCAGAGAAACTTCGAGCATAGCCCTCTCCATAGCTCGCTGAGCGACCTTGAGCTTCCTCATACGGCCAGCAGTGAAGGACCACGTCTCAGTTCCATAAGTCATCACTGGCAACACGCACTGGTTGTACAATTTCGTTTTCAGGTTTTGAGGTATGTCTGACGAGAAGATGTGTCGGAGCTTCCCGAACGCTGCCCAGCCGAGTTGAATCCGTCGATTGACCTCTCGGTCGAAGTTGGACTTACCTAGTCGGACTATTTGTCCCAGGTAAACATACTCGTCAACAACTTCGAGCTTAGTGCTCCCAACAACTACCGGCATAGGTGTGACATGGACATTGGACATGATCTTTGTTTTGTCCATGTTCATCTTAAGACCTATCCGTTGGGAAACACTATCGAGGTCATTGAGCATAGTGCTTAGGTCCTCCAGCGATTCTGCCATAAGGACTATATCGTCGGCAAATCGAAGGTGAGTGATGTACTCGCCATTGATGTTGATACCGTATCCTTTCCAGTCCAGAAGCTTGAAAACGTCTTCCAATGCAGCGGTGAAGAGTTTCAGGGATATAACGACACCCTTGGATAGGTTTCGTACTCTGGTTCTGTACTCGGATAGCCATCGTAGCCCTACTGTACAAGCACTTCAACACTTCGATATACCGACAGTCAACTTGGCACCGCTGAAGGGACTGCAGCACCGCCCAAATTTCGACGGAATCAAAGGCTTTCTCATAGTCCACATACGCCAGACATAGTGGCAAATTGTACTCTTCGGACTTCTGTACAATTTGCCGAAGGGTATGTATGTGGTCTATGGTGCTAAAGCCCTTTCGGAAACCGGCTTGTTCGGGAGGCTGGAAGTCGTCAAGTCTGCGCGCGAGACGATTCGTAATGACTCTCGAAAACAGCACGTAGACGCGGCTCAGAAGGGAAATCGGTCTGTAGTTCTTCAAGAGAGCGTTGTCACCTTTCTTGAAGAACAAGACCACCGCACTTCTGCTCCACGCCTCCGGTGTAATGCCACCATGGAGGACGGAATTAAAGAGCTTCTGAAGGACTTCAAGTACCGGTCTTCCACCCGCTTTCAGAAGCTCCGCTGTAATTCCATCCTCGCCTGGGGCCTTACCGTTTTTAAGGTGCTGGAGAGCCATTCTAATCTCGCTCAGACTGACGTCCGGGATATCTTCGGAATAGTGTCGGATGAGACTCGCTCTTGGATCGTTACTCACACTTGCGTGTGGTTCCAACGATGACGTGTACAGCTGCCCATAGAACCTCTCAATCTCACTCAAAATCTCAGGTGTCCCGGAAACGATGCTGCCACATTCTGTCTTCAGCTTTGACAGGTGGCTCTTTCTGGCAGACAGATCTCTGGCAAAGACTTTGGAGCCTTGGTTCCGCTCGATCGCTTCTTCAATACGAGCTGTATTGAAGTTGCGTAAGTCCCGCCGCATGCATTTGGAGATCTGTCTGTTCAGATGCCTGTATGCTGTCAAGTCTGTTGCAGAATGTAGCTTCATCTCCCGTCTAACAGCCATGAGATTAAGAGTGTAATCGGAGAGTTTTTGTGTTCTTCTGCGGCGGGTCTTGCAGAACTTAGCTCCGACCGCATGGACAGTTTCCACGAGCTTGTCATTCATATCGTCCACTTCATTGCAGTCTTCTAGGCACTAAAAAAGGTTTTGTAACTCGAGCTGAAAGGTTTCGGGACTTTGGAACAGAGCACGAGAGGGACGAAGCGTTGACTTCATTAGACGAGACCTCTCCAACTTAACGTTTAGGTTCAGTGTGCCTCGAACCATTCGGTGATCGCTACCAGTTTTCACCCTCGCGATCACGGAGACATCACTGAACAGTTGTCGTCTGGTCGTCATAATGAAGTCAATCTCATTTTTTGTCGAACCGTCGGGGCTCGACCAGGTCCACTTCCTGTGGGGCCGCTTCTGGAAGAAAGAGTTCATCATAAAGAGTCCCTCTTTCTCCATGAAGTCGGCCAGCTGCTGGCCCCTTGGGTTCCGTTGCCCTATTCCAAATTTCCCTACTTTCAGCTCACCGTTCTCTCTTGTGCCTAGTTTTGCATTGAAGTCTCCCATTAACACCGTATATTGGGTTTTGGAGGAATGCATGGCTCTAGAGATATCCTCATACATTTCCTCCACCTCCCCATCGGGGTGTGCCGAGGTTGGTGCGTAAACCTGTATGACCTTCAGCGAATACCGTTTGGTGATTCTGAGTATAAGGTACGCAACCCTCGTCGACACACTCCCGATCTTTACAATGTTGTTAACGAGAGACTTGTGGACGATAAATCCGACACCTCCTTGGGACAGATGGTCGCCCTCCCGGTGATAGAGCAAGTTGGCGGATTCGAGGATAACCGTGTCCTCCCCCTCTCTTCGGACTTCGGATAATCCTATAATATGCCAGCGCAACTTGTCTATCTCTTCTTCCAGCTCCACGATCTTCTCGTCAGTCCTCAGGGTGCGTGCGTTGTACGTTGCCAGGTCGAGTCGTCTAAGGTGGCAGTTTTTTTTTATTGTAATTTTGGCTATTATCAGGAAGATGCTGCTGCCCATCTCCTGCCTGTTTCCCTTTGTCGCCTTTTACGACACCCACGGGAGGATATGGGGTAGTGGTATTCTTGACCGCCACTACACGGAATCAAATTCGGTTCACCTAGAAAAAGTTCTGAGGGTTACCTCAGACTCTGACTGTTAAGTCATAAAAAATACAGTTGGATTGTTAAAAATGTGTGAAAGCAGTTGATGCTATGCATGCAGTGGAACCGAAGGGAAACTGAACCCGTTCAGATCAGCCGCTGTAAGCAGCACCTATTCACATGTATGAAGCATTTGGCGGCTATTGTCCTTCTCGTTCTTTTGAGAATATGTATGATGATATACTAAAAACGTCATAGGGTACGAATAAGTGGTGGAATAACCATCCAGTTTATGCCGGACGTTTGAAACCCCGACCAGTGGCGGGAAACAGCGTTACAAGTGCTCCTGGTACCCCGATGGTCAATACATATATACGTGCTAAGAGTGACGATTGTAATAAGATTTATGATATTGCTAGCATTATTACGAAAGTTTATATAAAGAAAGAATGAATGAGGCAAGAGTGACGAAGCTATTGAATAAAACTATTTTTTTACGGATTTTATCGCGTTTAATTTACTATTTTAATTCCCGACGTTTTGGGTGCTTTACAGCAACCCACAGTCACGGGGGGACTGAGATGTTTGAGGACCCGACGTCACAGTTAGTCCGGCTACCTTCAGTTTTTAAAATTAATTTTTGGTTCGATTTACGCAGAATGAACTTACAGTATATTGATGTCAAGCAGTGGTATGCTTGGATTTGGATTTAATTTTGTTAATTATAGGATCCCAAGCAGATGGCAGCACCCATTCATCTTCTCTATTGAAATTAGGATGTTTTTTAATTTCAATAGCCTCGCGTATCATCCTTGGTAGGAATCGGTGTTCTTTTGCGAGGGTTTGTGGTCTATCAAATCTGATGTAATGGCGGGGACGATCTTGAATATGTTCACAGACTGCAGACTTCCCAGACCGTTGGTGCTTCACGTCAGCTATATGTTCTTTCACGCGGGTTTTAATGGATCTTTTTGTTTGTCCATGATAGACCACATTCGCAATTAAGCTTGTACATTCCTGCATCTTGTAGAGAGATATTACACTTTACGGATGGTAAAAATCGACTAATCTTCTTCAGCGGCTTGAAGTATGTTTTAATAGGAGCTCGCTTCAAAATGTAGCCAACCTTGTTTATGACTCCTCTAACATAGGGTGGTACAGCAGACACACGCTCGACTGTGGTCGGCTTCACTCGGTCACTGTGACGTGCAGATTCTCCGTACAGATAAAGGAAATGCTACGGTAGTAATGGATACGTCAGATTCATCATTCATTATCATCATTACAGACTTTCATAAGTCTACTGCTGAACATAGGCCTCCCCCAAGGAATGCCACAAAGCACGGTCCTGAGCCACCTGCATCCATCGACTTCCTGCATATCTTACCAGGTCGTCACTTCATCTAGTGGGGGAACGCCCTACACTTCGCCTGCCGGTACGAGGCTGCTACTCGAGAACCTTTCTTCCCCATCGGTTGTCGGTTCTTCGAGCTATATGGCCGGCCCACTGCCACTTAGCTTACTAATCCGTTGGGCTATGTCGGTTACTCTGGTTCTACTGCGGATATCCTCATTCCTA
The DNA here is from genome assembly GCA_963668995.1 of Parnassius mnemosyne. Lineage (NCBI taxonomy): Eukaryota > Metazoa > Arthropoda > Insecta > Lepidoptera > Papilionidae > Parnassius > Parnassius mnemosyne. The sequence goes on along the minus strand of CAVLGL010000093.1, from coordinate 4,148,364 downwards.
AGTTTATCACGCAGGGAAACTCCGAGCATAGCCCTCTCCATAGCTCGCTGAGCGACCTTGAGCTTCCTCATACGGCCAGCTGTGAAGGACCATGTCTCAGTTCCGTAAGTCATCACTGGCAACACGCACTGGTTGTACAATTTCGTTTTAAGGTTTTGAGGTATGTCTCACGAGAAGATGTGTCGTAGCTTCCCGAACGCTGCCCAGCCGAGTTGAATCCGTCGATTGACCTCTCGGTCGAAGTTGGACTTACCTAGTCGGACTATTTGTCCCAGGTAAACATACTCGTCAACAACTTCGAGCTTAGTGTTCCCAACAACTACCGGCATAGGTGTGACATGGACATTAAACATGATCTTTGTTTTGTCCATGTTCATCTTAAGACCTATCCGTTGGGAAACACTATTGAGGTCATTGAGCATAGTGCTTAGGTGTGTGATAGTGACTAAGCACTATCACACAGTTCACCTGATGGTAATTGGATGCAGTGGCTCATAGACTCTACATTTATCCTCGATGTGTGATTCATATCCCTTGTGACCTCCTAACTTATTTAGTCCACAGGCAATAACACTGTCATCATCAAAATCTACACCACGGCCAGTTAAGTCTGTAAAATAATTAATAGAATCAGGCGTTAATTTGTTGAAATCTATTTTTATTAAAGATATGTAGAATTAATTACTTACTTATCCCAACACTATTACTGCCAACAACGTAGTGGTGTTGGGATTAGTGGTGTCGGGGATAGCGCACGTAATCAGGTAGGGCGGGAGGTGCCCTCCAAGCTAGGTAAGACACATCATTTTATTTTATGACGGGTGTCTTAGCTAATTAGTTTTTAACATTTTTTTTTAAATTATTGGTGTAAAATATAAAAATAAGATAGATAGAGAACTTAGAGATATTGCGGTTTAAGCGGTTAAGTTTCAGGGTCGTCTGGAGATTATTTACTACGTAGCAATAAGAAGGCCTTTTGTTTTACCTCAATATTTGTTTATTTTGTTATATTTATTTTATATTGGTGAACAATAAAGAGTATTATATTGTATTGTAGTGTACCCTACCTTAACAGTTACTTATATAATAGTAATTAAAAATTCGCATCGCTTTAGTTCATTGTTGTAGTGCTCTCGCACTCGCGTCTAGGAATACTGTCTCCAGTATTCCTAGACGTTCGCAAACAACGCAAAGAAAATTGACAGGAAAAACAGAACAACGTGAAAAAGCTTTTAGCGAGGCTGCGTCGTAATCCAATCATATATTGTGATCGAGTGGCTGAAAGCTACGGAGTGGAGTCAGGAACTCGGTTGAATTTAAACCAGTCATTCTTAGTGTGCCTGGTTTTTTAAAACACCTGTAGTTATATTTAATAAAGGGTAAGAGAAATGGCGTGGATCGTTTAATGCACACCATTATTTTTAAATATTTATACGAATGCTAGACTTTTAATAAAAGAAATTTATGGATTTTATCGCGTTTAATTTAATTAATTGTTACTTTATTTAATTCCCGTTGTTTGGGTTTTTTAATTGGGGGGAGGTGTTGGAGTTGGAGGGGGACTGAGATGTTTATGTGCATAAAAAAAATTATGTTCGAAACCTGAAGGTAGCAGACGTTAGACCAATATTCAGCACCTTCGTATGTACTATTATGAAATAATTTTGTTCTTTCCTTGGTAATAGAATTTATACGATTGTTCTTTTGCCAGTGGCTTGATATTATATGAAATTATCGTATAGAATAATATGTTTAAAATTTGCTTCACAGTACGTTGTTGCCTCATGTTGTTTGCGAGATTTTAACGAGACAGCTTGAGCCAACAGACAATCGATTCATAAAAAATTAAATAAATATAAATCTTGGTTGTAATTGTACCTAAACATCATCACTATAATTATCATCATCATTACAGAGCCCACTGCTGAATATAGACCTCGTGCTAATGATTTGAATTATACTTAACTACGATTATTTATTCTTTACATTTAATTTGGATAGATAATAATTTACACGTTATAAACGTTTTACCACCGTTCCTGACTTAATTCAGATCAAACGCGTACTGCACCTACATTCATATTTTTTGCTTTAATCAAGACGGAGTATTTACATAGAAGTCTGAACTAATTATCCACCAAGAAAACGTTCATTACTTCTGACTTGGGGAAAGATTAACATACGTTTATCTTGCCTCCGACAAACTGATAGACTTTCCTTCTAGGTTATGTTTTCATTTCGTTAAATATTTAAGAAAAATATTTATTTTACGTTAAATTGATATAGCTATCTAAAAGCCAATATTCATAGGATGCTATTTGAGAGCACTATGATTTTCGAACAATTTTACACCAAAAAAATTTAAATATCCGTTAGCCTGGCAAATTTGATAAATTGTTTTTCGGCCATATTTACTTGCATAAGCAACACCTGTGTTTTGAGTCGGGAACTTTTACATATTAACTGTTTTACCGACTAAGAGAATTTCATAAGGATGCTATACTTATCAAGATACTAAACAGTGATTGTCTTGCCCCGGTGATAGTCTTACCCCACCTCACCTTATATGTTTATTTTAAATAGAAAAAAAAAACTTTTTTATTCAATATAGATTATAAATAATGCCAATTGAATATCACTCTAATGCTTTATTTACTACTTGTGTTAGGAGGAGTTCACGATGTTAGTTAAATGATGGATTCGAACTAATGGCTTGCCTAGTTTGCGGTCCACATCCTTAACTATTAGGCTACTGTCGCATTATCCTATATTTACAATCTATTTACTATGACCTTTTGAAACATTTTGTCATATAAAACTGTTATCCATTTTACCTAAGCATGAGCTTGGAGCATACCACGTGAGTCGAATGCAAAGCATTTCCACAGCCACAGCAAAGGCGTACGTACTTGAATTATCGGAGCGCGTCTCCGCGATCCTACTCACGCTTCACTGCATCTTGGCATAATGTAATGCGCTTGCGGATAAAGCATTTCATATAAGTTAAATATAACTGCATTTGTTATGTGCATCTTGCACGCCTCACAACGTGAGTGAGTGCTCTACTCTCGATATGTGGCCATACTTCAATTTCGCTACATAAAATCGTTCTTATACTTTTAGCTAGACATCAAATCCATATTATTATTAATGTTACAATAACTACAGACACTGTTATAAAATGAGTTTATATTCTAATTGATTTACTTTAGATTAAATAACCAAAAAAATGTAATTAAAAAAATATATGGACTGCCGTCCGTCGGCCTGTGTATGTACTACTAAATAAGATTCCATATATTCTAAGAAGTATCCCTATTGATTATTATTATTGAAATCAACACCGTTTAAAAGTTATTAATGAAAGTCGATCAGATTCTCTGGTTTTTTTTTCTGTAAAAATAATCGTCACTATTTTTATTTTTTACATCAAAATTAAAGAAACTCTCATGAGGTGTGCTTTTTTGGGTTTCCAAACTATTGTAATTCTTAAAGAGCTATTGGCCGTAGAAGGAAAAGGAGAGGATCTACCGCCGTATAATTAATAAATACTATAGATACTATTACTGGTAAGCCGTGGTAGATCAGAGGTTTAGCGCTCGCTGTAAATTTAACGGTACGCGAGCAACCAGGATTAATTCCCCGCCGGGCAATTTACAAGTGCTGATTAACCACTTGCTCGGCGGTGAAAGAAAACGTCGTGAGGAAACCTGCATGTTTGAGAAATGAAAAAAGTATCTTGAAGAAATCATGTGACGTCCACCAACACGCATTGGGGCAGCGAGGCGGACACTTCTTTGCTCTTAAACCCTCTCAGAAGTGAGGGGAGGCCTGTACCCAGAAGTGGGATATATAAAGGCTGTATTTTTAGTTTAATTTACTACAGAAGTACATACATTGTTCGATTTTTATTGTAACCACTTGTAACATTACTGAAAAAAATAATTATATATTTAAGTAGATTATAATTGCAGTAATAATACAAGAAAAAGGCCAGGTCAAGAGCACCCTAAACCGAAGAGCATGAATGAAGGGAATAATGAAATTGGACGAAGCGAAACAAGTATGTAAGGATCGTAGCAAGTGGAAGGAAGTGGTCTCTGCCTACCCCTACGGGAAAGAGGCGTGATTAAATATATAATTTCTAAATTTCAGTAATCTTGTCTGTAACAATTTCAACTTAAACGAAGCATCGTTTCTTTTGATTAATGAATTAATTTGGCTAATGCACACTTTGCCTATCCTGAGTAGTACAAGTTTCCTTAACGATTCATTTCAGTAACGAGAGCCAAGCCGCGTGCGACATTACCTTGACATCTGGAGTCGCTCTCTCTAACAGCACTATGTTGCTAGGCTAAAGAGGTAACTTTAAATTACAGAGTTGTTTGCAAGCCACGGCAATTAACAAATGCCAGTGTAGCTGAGCTTTACAATTAAGTTGTCTTAAGCTAGATTAAAACCTAAATTACCAGAGGAATACTGAGCTTATTTGCGAATGTAGGTTTATTTTCCAGGGTCTGGCCCCTGTCTAAGCGATGGCCGATGATGACGACGTCCAATTTACGGAATAAAAGTGATTTCAATTTGAAATGTCGAGTCATATTTTGGCCATCGATTTGAGAAATTGCAAAAATATTAAAAAACATATTTTTCGTAAAACATTTATCTTTTCATTACAGCATTATTAATTATGATTTCTTATATTTATTAAAACTAATTTTACGAAATTTATCGCGTTGAATTTTAACTTTTTTTAATTCCTAACATTATTAAAAAGAAGGATTAAATAACTTTAAATTAAACGCGACAAAATCCGCAAAATTATTTTTATTCATTGTTAATTAAACCAACTTTTTAAAAAATTACCCAAAATTCTGAAATGGGAACCATTGAGTGAGATGGGAACTCATGTCTTATTAATTCAATAGAAGTTTTATTTTAGGTTTCAATGCTCCGGATGACAGCGAATTAAAAACAGTATGTTTTGTATACTTTAAAAAAATTTAACAGTAACAGTTGATATTATACATTATACGTAGGTAAAGCACGCCGCTGTACTTGGTAGAGGCACGCTGCAGCTATATTAAGGTTGTAGCACAAATGGGTCGGCTCTACCGCGGAAGGACCACGCTCTCACAGAATACGAGCGTAAATAGCGGTTAATTGTTGCTGTGTTTCGAATGATGAGTGTAGTGCACCGGAGACCCTTTTTACTGGAAAGGGGGCGTCCAATTACTAGTATTAACTTTTTAAATTAGTAGTAACTTTTTTCGACCCCCCAAATCTTACACACACATGTGAGATTTTTCAAAATGTGTATTTTTAGTAAAAGTTAACAATTAAAATATGAACATCACAATAACCTAAAAACAAACTAAAAGCGATTGTGTGGTAGTTTTCATCGGTATTATAAGTTAAAATAGTGCACTAGTCAATAATTGATAGTATTAAATAAAGTCGTAGGTACATATATCCTTTTACTAGTTCGTTCTTCGTTAACAATCGTTACACGCACTTTTTTTTCTTTTTTTAAATAAAGTCGTAGGTACATATATCCTTTTAGTAGTTCGTTCTTCGTTAATAATCGTTACACGCACTTTTTTTCTTTTTTTAAATAAAGTCGTAGGTACATATATCCTTTTAGTAGTTCGTTCTTCGTTAACAATCGTTACACGCACTTTTTTTCTTTTTTTAAATAAATTCGTAGGTACATATATCCTTTTAGCGGTAAGTTATTCGTTAACAATCGTTACACGCACTTTTTTTTCATATTTCATTAGTCAGAACAAAAATATCAAAACAACTCCTTTTTTTCAGATTTCATGATTCCGGTTAGTTTTTCATAAAATCTTGAGGCCGTTTACTATAACAAATTGGTATCATCTTTTAAGTAATAAAATTAAGATACGTTAAAATTTCTAGTGGGCCCAAAAACGATCGTCTACTTTAAATGTTTGATTTTACTTGCATTTCATTGAATAAATAGTTATGATGTTAACTATGTCTCTTGTATAGCAATAAAGGTGACAAAGGGGATTATCAAATAACTTTAACCGTAAGTTTGACTAGTGGAAAATGAAAATATATTTATTTCTTTCTCAAAACATACTAAACAATACAGTCATTGGAGCCTCCTTGTAAGTATAAAAAACTAGTTGAACTTACACATTGAACTGGTAGTTAATTCCTGTTATAAACGCGTTGATAAATACAAGAAATTCTTCAAAGTTCAACTTTTGTAAACAAATAAGTAGTTGAAGTGATTGGAATTACATAATGATTTCTTATATTTACGCGAATACTACACATTGAATAAAACACGGACAAAAAGTAATGATTCAAAAGCTGAAGGTACCCCGGTTAACTTTGACAATGGGACCTCAATCACCTCTGCCCTCCCTGACCATGGGTGCTGCAAAGTAGCCGAAACGTCTGGAATTAAACATACGTAGAATGAAACGCTTTAACATTTTTAACGTGGTAGAGCCATGCTGCCGCTATATTAGTAGTATAGTTGTAGCACGAATAGGTCGTTTCGACCGGAGAAGGACCACGCTCTCACATAATACCAGCGTAAAATAGCAGCTTAACTGTACTGTGTTTCGTATGGTGAGTGTAGAGAACCAGAGACACTTTTTACTGGAAATGAAGCATCCAATCCTAGTCTAGTCAGTCAATCAGTCAGTTCTAAGTTCAAAGTGCAGCACTAGTGTTTGCAGAACATCTGAAAGCCCTCGAGTTTGCAGAGCAGCTGTAGTCCTTAGAACTTGGAGAAGAGCCCAAACAGCTGGTTTTGGAAAACTAATGTTCCGTGTGCGTAAAAGAACGTATAGCTGATGTAAAACATCGACGCTCCTGGAAGTTTGCAGAATGGGGACATTTTCAGGATCGACCCAAAATATACATCATATTTGATAGACAGCAAATCTTCGCAAGAGAATATCAACTCCAACTTAAGATATTTTGAGTGGCTGTTGAAATAAAAAGAAATCACCCAAATTTGGCCATATCTCAAAATTGATTATTTTTAAATGTTCCAATACTGTTCCCGACCAAACGATACTTATTTTGATTTGCCCTCAGTGTTAACGAAATTGTTAATTGTGCAATTAAATAAAACAAAGTGTGGTAAGAAATATCCTAAATACTACTATTCATAATCCAAAATACTTTAATAAAATTGAGTCTGTGCTAAAGTAAAGTTTATGTTACCGCACTTAAAGTAAAGTTCGACTACATGTAACTTACGTTCTTTGTTAAAGTTTGTGGAAGCCAACCTGAGACGTCGCTTTGACGAAGTTTCACAAAACTTAGAACGAAAAACTTTTCCGTAGTGCAAGCTCTGTCTGATTCATTATACTAATGAGAAGTTGGAACTTACGTGGTAAATTGACGTGACAACGTCTCCCATTTTTTTTATATGTTTTATTTTTTATTTTAAAAAACGTTATCCCACACTAGGATTTTCTCCTGTGTCGTGGAGGCAGTTTACAAACATAAATTGCACAAGGACAAACATCCAGACCCGGAACAATTATTTGTAGGCCATACAAATACTTGTTCCGTGCGGGATTTGAACCCGCGGCCCCCAGCGCAACAACTTGCAATGCAATAATTTTTCATATAATTTTTGTTGCGAATATTAACTTGCTGGTTATTTGCTATTTGTAAATAATTAGCGATATACGCAAAGCAAATATATATTCATATATATCCGCGCCGGCTTCGCAGGGGTGATTTCTCTTCTGGTGGATCTCGACAACCGCGCAACTTACCGGGTCCAATTGTGAATTGAAACCATCTGGAGACCCTTTCAAACACACACAGAAAATTTCATCAAATTTGGTCCAGCCGTTTTTGAGTTTTAGCGAGACTAACGGACAGCAATTGATTTTTATATATCGAGATGTTTTATATAATAGAATGGAATATTTTTCAGCTATATGCAGCTGTGTTTCGTACGGTGACTGTAGAGAACTGGAGACCATTTTTATTGGTAACGAGGTATTTAGTCTTAGTCCTCAGGGGTGACAACGCATCAGCATTTTGGTTCTTAATCGAGCATTCACTTACGCGTTTGTCACCCTTATTTTCAACGGATAACGGTTCAATCCAGTTCCTGTACGTCCAAAACTCGTCCTGCTACTTTTGTCACCGATCATATCAATAGGTGGTAGTACTTCCATTACGTGGTAAGATTACGACCACTAGTTCTTGCCTATCTGTGCCAATAAATAGTAGTGCGTGCACAGTTGTGTCCGCTCTGAAGGGTGTAGAGTGCATGTGTGAAGCATTCCTCGTTAGTCCTCAGAGGTGACAAGGCATTTGTAACCTTCTTTATTTGAAGTTGTTTTCACATGTCCATGGGCTACAGTAGCCACTTATACCACCAGGTGGAATAGCTATTAGTTCATTTGTCACTCCAATTTTTTTTAAAGATTTGTGTAAGTGCTTGCCGTATAATTGACACCCTTCGTTCCTTTAAGAGCTCCGCGTGGTTATAGGAGCTTTGAGTTAAGAGGTTTAACAACATTGAGGCATCAAAATACGAGCACATTAGCAAGGATCGTTAACTTGAGCCATATCTTTAAATCAGGCAAGATATAAACGAGTATTCGATCCAGGTAAACAAATAAATATCGAAGTGCGAGCGAAAAAGTCTAAAGTGGAACATTAATCTTATAGGGCGCGGTGCGTGCGACATTGATACATTGTTATCTAAAGGTAATTTTGATAGAAATGGGAACGACGTGAGTCATAAACAAACCTTCCTTTACGAATTTGCATCTTCAATTAATGAGGTATACAAATATAATATGGAAAACTTATGACGACTTTTAAATGCATTGTATGGATTATAAAACAACTGAGCTATGACGGCTCCGTGGCGCAGTGGCTAAGCAATAATTTGCGGCGTTGAGGGTTGCGAGTTTGAAGTTCGCACAGAACAAGTATTTGTATGTCCTACAAATAATTATTCCGGTTCTGGATGTTTGTCCTTGTGAAATATATATTTGTAAACTACCTTCAGGATACAGAAGAAAATTTTAGTGTAGAGGTAACGTTTAAAAAACTACAACTTCCCCGATACAACAATAATATTACAGATAACTCCCCGTGTAGAGGCGGTGTAAGAATATTCACTGCCCCATATCGTCTCGGTGGAGTAATAAGAAGCGACAGAGGGAAACAAATCAGGAGTTAGGAGGCAGCGTATTTCTTATTACAACAAAAAAAAATAAGAAAAAGCTGCGGTTGCCAAACGGCCTACCAAGCGTGGCAACTATGGCAAATATCTCTCCTATGAAGCAGTCTTTGGGGGAGGGGTTGTTCAGGAGTGGACTTTTACTAGGTTGTAACGGTAAACTGAAAATTAAACGAACGTAATTCGCTCGTAAGTTGTTCACTGTAGAAGAGGTCGTAGGAGAGAACGAAACGTTACTGAATATAGAAACCAGGGATTAAAAATAGTTTGAATATATCATTAACCCAATAGAGTTGTTACCGCCAAGTTGAGGACAATGGAATTTACCTGAGGAGAAAACTTATTGCACTAGGTGCGAAGTTTGACTATATAAAACTTTACTAGCCTAGTTTTAAAGTTTGTTTTAACAATTTTATATAAAACTCGAGAGCCATAATTCATAATTGCTTAGTTTAGTTTCCCGCGCAAGTTTTATTTACGATACATTTTTTTTTCTTTGGTAATGGCTAGTACTGATGTACTTTTGTCAATGTCACGTAATAATAAATTATCATTTAATTTGTTTCGAAATTTATTCACACTATGATATGATATACGATTATGACAGATGTAAATGTAAAAGCTTTTAAAAAAAATTACTTCGCAAATATCCGCGTTATAAATATTAATTACTAGCTGTGCCCCGCGGTTTCACCCGCGTATATCACGCATCTGTGCCTTGCGACATGCAAACTTCGAGAGAGATATCACGACGGACGGTTGCTGAATTAACAAAGATTTAAAAAGTGAAATATGTTACTAAAATTACTTGGTTAACGTAACTGGTGGTAATTCATGATACAGGTACTGATACGAATAATGTCTAGGCCACATTATTCGTATCAGTACGTATTAGTAGTATTTGTACCGGCGTTACTATTTCACGTTTTAACATGAAAAAGTAGTTATTGTGACATAACTGTAATAGTCAAACATATGGTATCGCAGACTTTTTTGTAGATCCTCTATAAAAGTGAAGTACATTACTATGCTCTATTATCAATAATTTCCGAAGCGTACGCGATATAAGGATTTTTTTTTGGTATTTTTTTCACACTTTGGGTTACATTAACGAAGTTTTCATACGGATCCCCAACTTTTTTGAAAATATTACATAGCCTATGTTCATCAGGGATAATATAGGATTCTAATGGTGAAAGAATTTTTTAAATCGGTCCAGTAGTTTCGGAGCCTATTCAATTCAAACAAACAAACAAACAAATCTTTCCTCTTTATAATAGTAGTGTAGAAGTGTAGATAACGCAGATATTTGCGAAGTAAATTTTTTTTAAAAGCTTTTATATAATGGATTTCCGCAAAATAACCCCTGATTCTATTAATTAGATGTAAATGTTATGTATTTTTAATAGAATGTAGGTGAAAAACGAGCACACAGTGCGCCTGATGGTTAGTGGATGCTGAATCCATAGCATATCTCCTGGATACACATCCGTCAAGCTTAATATCCCTCTACAAGATGCAGGAATGTACAAGCTTAATTGCGAATGTGGTCTCTCTTACATAGGACAAACTAAAAGATCCATTAAAACCTGCGTGAAAGAACATATAGCTGACGTAAAGCACCGACGCTCTGGGAAGTCTGCAGTCTGTGAACATATTCAAGATCGTCCCCGCCATTACATCAGATTTGATAGACCTCAAATGCTCGCAAAAGAACACTGATTCCTACCAAAGATGATACGCGAGGCTATGGAAATTAAAAAACATCCTAATTTCAATAGAGAAGATGGATGGGTGCTGCCATCTGCTTGGGATCCTATAATTAACAAAATTAAATCCAAATCCAAGCATACCACTGCTGGACTTCAAGATACTGTAAGTACATTCTGCGTAAATCGAACCAAAAGAAGGCTGGTTTTTTTCTCGCTCAAATGCTAAGTATAGCCATTTAGCGGGGAAACGCAGCCAGCGTTCTTGGCGCGATACCGCGGGGAGTAGGACTATGTGATAATTAAGTTTCTAGTTTTAGTTTTTTATTATTATAGTTTGTAATATTGTACAATAAAAATTTGAAATAAAAAACTGAAGGAAGCCGGGCTAACTGTGACGTCGGGACGTCAAACTTCTCAGTCCCTCCCCGTGACCATGGGTTGCTGTAAAGCACCCGAAACGTCAGAAATTAAAATAGTAAATTAAACGCGATAAAATTCGTAAAAGATAGTTTTATTCAATGTGTAGTGTTCGCGTAAACATAACAAATCATTAAGGGACGAAGCAAATTTATGTTGCAGAGGTGAACGGCAGAGTCGGGAAGGGACGCCCTAGGCGAAAGTTTATCGACCAAATTGGCGATATATTGAAAATGGGCCAAATTAAGAGTACCTTTAAGAGCGTAGTACTTCCCTGGTCGCGTCTACCCATTCGTGTTACAACCATAATACGAGTATAGCTGCAGCATGGTTATACCGCGTCAAAATCAAAACTTCTTAAGTAATCTATTAGTTTCTGTAAGTACGATGAACGCAACAGATTTAGGCAAAATTTTTTCATTATTTTCATCGCCCTCTAGTTTCTATATTATTTATGTAGAAGTAATATTATTTGAACAACAATCCATTGGGGAGCGGGTCAAAGGAAACTATTTCATTAGGTACATAGTGGGTTGGCTGACACAAACTAGAAATACCGCTGGCCTAAAATAAAACGTGTTTCAACTTTATGAAAACAAAGCCAAAGATTCAAAAACAAAACAAATTAAGTGGTAAGATTTTAGGGCAGACAATGAAAGTAAAAAATAACCAAGTACATATTGGGACTCATAAAGGATTTTCTTTGCAAATTATTTTCTTTCATATCTTCTTCAGTCCTAATTTACATGTTACACTGTTAAAACATAAACACTCACGCCTGTCACCCAGATGGGTAGGCAGAGACTATGGACTTCCATTTGGCACGATCCTGACACACCTTTGTCGCTTCCTCCACATCCATATACTTACGCATACACGCTCGTCGGTTAAAGGTACTCTTGATTTGGATCATTTTCAATATATCGCCAATTTGGTCGATAAACTTTCGCCTTGGTCGTCCCTCCCGACTATGCCGTTCACCTCTACAACATAAATTTGCTTTGTCACTCTTTCCTCATTCATTTTTTCTACATGCCCAAACCACCGAAGCATTCTTTTCTTAATCCTGGTCACAACATCATCTTGTAAACCACACTCTTCTCTCATCTAACGATTTCTCACTTTGTCATTCAAATTCATCCACTTACACTGTTGTATATAATTTTTACACTGTTGTATATAATTTTTATTACTATTTTTAGTAGAAGCTTCTCGTACTCTTTTCATAATATAGGTAGGTAATTTTAATGACTTATATACTTTTTATATCAATCAAATTAGAAACTATTTGGAAAAAATAAGTATAATATTATATTTTTGTATAATTGGTTAAAAACTCAGGAAGTTATGTTGATATGATATTCAGACCAGCTATATACGGACAGACGGAGCATTTGTCTCAAGAGACATCGAAACTAAGCCAAAATCGTTCTCATCTTATTGCTTTTTTATAGAATAAGCGTAACAAAGATCACAGAGTTCACTTGATGGTAATTGGATGCAGTGGCCCACAGACATCTACAATTATCCTCGATGTGTGATTCATATCCCTTGTGACCTCCTTACTTATTTAGTCCACAGGCAATAACACTGTCATTATCAAAATCTACACCACGGCCAGTTAAGTCTCTAAAATAATTAATAGAATCAGGCGTTAATTTGTGGAAAGCTATTTTTATTAAAGATTTTTTTTCCGAACCGATTTCGATGATTCTTTTTTTTATTTGAAAGCTGATGCTTCACATGTGGTCCTATATAAATTTTATTAAGGTATGACCAATAGTTTTTGAGTTATTCTCAATAATTTAGACTAAAGTCGGTTGTACAAAATTTTTAATTTTTAATTATTATTTAATTATTTTTTCAGGGTCGTCTGGAGATTATTTACTACGTAGCAATAAGAACACCTTTTGTTTTTCCTCAATATTTGTTTATTTGGTTATATTTATTTTATATTGGTGTACAATAAAGAGTATTGTATTGTATTGTAGTGTATCCTACCTTAACAATTACTTATATAATAGTTACTAAAATTCGCATCGCTTTAGTTCATTGCTGTAGTGCGAGTATTCCTAGACGTTCGCAAACAACGTGAAGAAAATTGACAGGAAAAACAGAACAAGGTGAAAAAGCTTTTAGCGAGGCTGCGTCGTAATTCAATCTTATATTGTGATCGAGTGGCTGAAAGCTACGGAGTGGAGGCAGGAACTCTTGTTGAATTTAAACCAGTCATTGTTAGCGTGCCTGGTTTTTTATAACACCTGTACTTTTATATAACATGGGGTAAGAGAAATGGCGTGGAACGTTCAATGCACACCATTATTTTTAAATAAAATTATTAATTATATTATTTTTAAATAAATACGCATGCTAGACTTTTAATAAAAGAAATTTACGGATTTTATCGCGTTTAATTTAATTAATTGTTACTTTATTTAATTCCCGTTGTTTGGTTTCTTAATTGGGGGGAGGAGTTGGGGTTGAAGGAGGGGGACTGAGATGTTTATGTACATAAAAAAAATTATGTTCAAAACCTGAAGGTTAGACCAATATTCAGCCCCTTCGTATGTACTATTTTGAAATAATTTTGTTCTTTCCTTGGTAATGGAATTTATAAGATTGTTCTTTTGCCAGTGACTTGATATTATATGAAATTATCGTATAGAATAATTTGTTTAAAATTTGCTTCACAGTATGTTGTTGCCTCATGTTGTTTGCGAGATTTTGACGACAGCCTGAGCCAGCAGACAATCGATGATGATGGTATAGGTGCTGCGGCAGTCACAATAGCTTTAGGTTGACATTACTCGTACAATCAGATCACTTGTTTCATCGTTTCCCGCAATAGTTCACATGCTCAAATAAATAACCGAACTAAAACTCTCTTCTGAAATATTACTCGATGCCAGTTATTTGTAGTTTGCCAAAATTTAAATAAAACTTAGATTTTAATAAAACTAATTACTGCAACTAAAACGTGAGTTTCAAGATGTTATTTATTTTCTGAGATTAGTTTGATACCGTACCGGGCTTACATTAAAAAAAGTTTATTTTTGTAATTTATGAAAATATGCTCGTACTATCGTAGTGAGGTGAGGCAAAACTAACATAGTTTCCTACCAGACAGAAAAACGGTTTTTATAAAGAAGTTATTTGCCTTACTTTTGACTTATAAAATGCAATCTGATTGCATACGTCTTTATAACGTTACTGCATAAAGTAAATACGATATAACAAAGAATACGAAACGAATAAATAGTCATAGTTAAGTATAATTATAATCATTATCATGAAACCTATATTCGGCAGTGGGCTCTGTGATGATGATGATAATTGTAATGATGATGTTTAGGTACAATTACAACCAAGATTTAAATATATTTAAATTTTTTAAATATTTTAAATTTAATTTGGGTAGATAATAATTTACACGTTATAAACGTTTTACCATCGTTCCTGAATTAATTCAGATCGCACGCGTACTGCACCTACATTCATATTTTTTGCTTTAATCAAGACGGAGTATTTACATAGAAGTCTGAAGTAATTATACACCAAGAAAATGTTTTTTACTTCTGACTTGAGGAAAGATTAACATACGTTTATCTTGCTTCCGACAAACTGATTGACTTTCCTTCTAAGTTATGTTTTGGTTTCGTTAAATATTTAAGAAAAACGTTTATTTTACGTTAAATTGATATAACTATCTAAAAGCCAATATTCATAGGATGGTATTTGAGAGCACTTGGATTTTCGGACAATTTTCACCAAAAAATTTAAATATCCTTCAACCTGGCAACTTTGATAAATTGTTGTTCGGCCATATTTACTTGCATAAGCAACATCTGTGTTTTGAGTCGGGAACTTTTAAATATTAACTGTTTTACTGACTAAGAGAATTACTAAACAGTGATTGTCTTGCCCCGGTAATAGTCTTACCCCACCTCACCTTATACGTTTATTTTAAATAGAAAAAAAAACTTTTTTTATTCAATATAGATTATAAATAATGCTAATTGAAAGTCACTCTTATGCTTTATTTACTACTTGTGTTAGGAGGGGTTCACGACGGGAGTTGAAGGGTGGATTCGAACTAATGGCTTGCCTAGTTTGCGGTTCACATCCTTAACCATTAGGCTACTGTCGCATTATCCTATATTTAAAATCTATTTACTATGATTTTTTAAAACATTTTGTCATCTAAAAATGTTATCCATTTTACCTAAGCATGAGCTTGGAGCATACCACGTGAGTCGAATGCAAAGCATTTCCACAGCTACAGAAAAAGCGTACTTGAATTATCGGAGCGCGTCTCCGCGATCCTACTCACGCTCCACTGCATCTTGGCATAATGTAATGCGCTTGCGGATAAAGGATTTAATATAAGTGAAATATAACTGCATTTGTTATGTGCATCTTGCACGCCTCACAAGGTGAGTGAGTGCTCTTCTCTCGATATGTGGCCATACTTCAATTTCGCTACATAAAATCGTTCTTATACTTTTAGCTGGACATCAAATCCATATTATTATTAACGTTATAATAACTACAGACATTGTTATAAGATGAGTTTATATTCTAATTGATTTTCTTTAGATAACATAACAAAAAAATGTAATTGAAAAAATATGTGGACTGCCGTCCGTTGGCCTGTGTATGTACTAATAAATAAGATTCCATATATTCTAAGGAGTATCCCTATTGATTATTATTATTGAAATCAACACAGTTTAAAAGTTATTAATGAAAGTCGATCAGATTCTCTGGTTTTTTTTTTCTGTAAAAATAATCGTCACTATTTTTATTTTTTACATCAAAATTGAAGAAACTCTCATGAGGTGTGCACTTTTGGGTTTCCAAACTATTGTAATTCTTAAAGAGCTATTGTCCATGGAAGGAAAAGGAGAGGATCAACCGCCGTATAATTAATAAATACTAAAGATGTATTTCTGGTAAGCCGTGGTAGCTCAGAGATTTAGCGCTCGCTGTAAATTTCACGGTACGCGAGCAACCAGTATTCAATCCCCGCCAAGCAATTTCAAGGGCTTATTTACCACGTGCTCGGCGGTGAAAAAAACGTCGTGAGGAAACCTGCATGTTTGAGAAATGAAAAAAATATCTTGAAGAATTCATGTAACGTCCGCCAACACGCATCGGGGCAGCGAGGCGGACACTTCTTTGCCCTTAAACCTTCTCAGAAGTGAGGGGAGGCCTGTACCCAGCAGTGGGATATATATAGGCTGTATTTTAACTTTAATTTACTAAAGAAGTATTGTTCGATTTTTGTTGTAACCACTTGTAACCTTACTGCAATTATAATCTACTTAAATATATAATTATTTTTTGTATAATTATATATTTAAGTAGATTATCATTGCAGTAATGTTACAAAAAAAAGGCCAGGTCAAGAGTACCATAAACCGAAGAGCATGTATGAAGGGAATAATGAAAGTGGACGAAGCGAAACAAGTATGTAAGGATAGTAGCAAGTGGAAAGAAGTGGTCTCTGCCTACCCCTACGGAAAAGAGGCGCGATTATATGTATATTAAATATATAATTATCTTAATTTCAATAATATTTTCTGTAACAATTTCAACTTAAACTATGCATCGTTTCTTTTGATTAATGAATTAATTTGACTAATGAACACGTTGCCTATCCTCATTAGTACAAGTTTCCTTAACGATTCATTTAAGAAACGAGAGCCAAGCCGCGTGCGACATTACCTTGACATCTGGAGTCGCTCACTCTAACAGCACTATGCTGCTAAGCTAAAGAGGTAACTTTAAACTACGGAGTTGTTTGCAAACCACGGTAAATAACAAATGCCAGTGTAGCTGAGCTTTACAATTAAGTTGTCTTAAGCTAGACTAAAACCTAAATTACCAGAGGAATACTGAGCTTATTTGCGAATGTAGGTTTATTTTCCAGGGTCTGGCCCCTGCCTAAGCGATGGCCGATGAAGATGATGTTTAATTTACGGGAAAAAAGTAATTTCAATTTGAAATGTCGAGTCATATTTTGGCCATCGATTTGAGATGTAGCAAAAATAAAAAAAAAACATATTTTCGTAAAACATGCTTCTTTTTATTACAGCGTTATTAATTATGATTTCTTATATTTACTAAAACTAATTTTACGAAATTTGTCGCGTGGAATTTCAACTTCTTTAATTCCTAACATTATTAAAAAGAACTAATTAAATAAGTTTAAATTAAACGCGACAAAATCCGCCAAATTATTTATATTCATTATTAATTAAACCAACTTTTTAAAAAATTACCCAAAATTCTGAGATGGGAACCATTGAGTGTGATGGTAGCTCATTTTTTATTTAATCTATAGAAGCTCTATTTTAGGTTTCAATTTTCCGGATGACAGCAAATTAAAAACAGTATGTGTTGTATACTTAAAAAAATAAAACAGTAACAGTTGATATTATACATTATACGTAGGTAAAGCACGCCGCTATACTTGGTAGATCCACGCCGCAGCTATATTATGGTTGTAGCACAAATGGGTCGGCTCTACCACGGAAGGACAACGCTCTTACAGAATACCAGCGTAAAATAGCAGCTAAATGCTGCTGTGTTTCGAATGATGAGTGTAGAGTACCGGAGACCCTTTTCACTGGAAAGGGGGCGTCCAATTAATTACGTGAGGTAATTTTTTTTGCCCTCCCAAATCTTATACACACATGTGAGATTTTTCAAAATGTGTATTTTTAGTAACAGTTAACAATTAAAATATGAATTTCACCATTACCAAAAACAAACTAAAAGCGATTGTCTAGTAGTTTTCACCGGTGTTATAAGTTAAAATAGTGCACTGGTCAATAATTTATAGTATTAAATAAAGTCGTAGGTACATTTAGCATTAATAGGTACTTTAAGATTGATGGAAAATCCTTTTAGTAGTTCGTTTTTCGTTACCAATCGGTACACGCACTTTTTTTTCATATTTCATTAGCCAGAACAAAAATATCAAAACAACTCGTTTTTTTTTTAGATTTCATGATTCCGGTTTGTTTTTAATAAAATCTTTAGGCCGTTTACTATAATAAATTGGTATTTTCTTTTAAGTAATAAAATAAAAATACCAAAAACGATTGTCTTCTTTAAATGTTTGATATTACTTGCATTTCATAGAACAAATAAAAACGATATTAATTATTGCTCTTTTAAAGCAATAAAGGTGACAAAGGGGATTATCAAATAGCTATAACCGTAAGTTTAACTAGTGAAAAAAATATTTTCAAGACATACTAAATAATACAGTAATTGGAGCCTCCTAGTAAGTATAAAAAACTAGTCGAACTTACACATTGAACTGGTAGTTAGTTCCTGATATAAGTGCGTTGAAAAATACAAAAAACTCTTAACAGTTCAACTTTTTTAAACTAATAAATAGTTGAAGTGATTGAAATTACATAATGATTTCTTATATTCACGCGAACACTACACATTGAATAAAACACGGACAAAAAGTAATAATTCATAAGCTGAAAGTACTCCGGGTTAACTTTGATATTGGGACCTCAATCATCTCAGCTCTCCCGTGACCATGGGTGCTGTAAAGTAGCCGAAACGTCGGGAATTAAACATAAATAGAATTAAACGCTATAACATCCGTATAATAGTTTTATTCATTGATTGGAATAATTGTGTCCAATAAGTTCAACTATTAAATTATTGGATCTGGCCGGTATACGAACATACAAGCACACCGGGTTGTTAGCGGATGCTGTGGCACCTACATCAAATTCTAAGACTTACAAATTTTTTCCTTATCTCGGAGGTGAATCAGAGCCCCAAAGTTGCAAGCTCTAAGCCCTAGTGTTTGCAGAACAGCTGAAAGCCTTCGAGTTTGCCGAGCAGCTGCAGTCCTTAGAGTTTGGAGAAGAGCCCAAAAAGCTGGTGTTTATTGATGAAAAACTAATGTTCCGTGTGCGTAAAAGAACGTATAACTGATGTAAAACGTCGACGCTCCTGGAAGTTTGCAGTATGGGAACATGTTCAGGATCGTCCCATTACATCATATCTGACAGACAGCAAATCTATGCAAGAGAACACCAATTCCTACTAAACATAATTCGAGTGACTGTTGAAATTTTTTAAAATTTCAACAGCCACTCGAATTACACTCGAATAACTGTGCACCTTAATTTGGTCATATCTCAAAATTGCTTATTTTTAAATGTTTCAATACTGTTCCCGACCAAACGATACTTATTTTGATTTGCCCTTAGTGTAAACGAAATTGTTAATTGTGCAATTAAATAAAACAAAGTGTTTTAAGAAATATCTGAAATACTACTATTAATAATCCTAAATACTTTAATAAAATTGAGTCTGTGCCAAAGTAAAGTTTAAGTTACCGCACTTATAGTAAAGTTCAACTACATGTAACTTACGTTCTTTGTTAAAGTTTGTGGAAGCCAATCTGAGACGTCGCTCTAACAAGTTTCACAAAACTTATAACCGCAAATTCTTAAGGTGTTCTCTTAAAGTCTTCCGTAGTGCAAGCACTGTCTGATTCATTATACAAATGAGAAGTTGGAATTTGCGTGGTAATTTGCCATTAACATTTTGACAACTTATTTTAACGTGACATCGTGTCCCGCTGCAACCATATAATTAATCATTGTTCATATAATTTTCGTTGTGAATATTAACTTGCCGGTTATTTGCTGTTTGTAAATAATTAGCGATATACGCAAAGCAAATATATATTGTAAGCGAGCTTCTATTAAAGCATACTTCAAGCCGCTGAAGAAGATTAGTCAATTTTTACCATCCGTCAAGTGTAATATCCCTCTACAAGATGCAGGAATGTACAAGTTTAATTGCGAATGTGGTCTCTAATGGACAAACAAAAAGATCCATTAAAACCCGCGTGAAAGAACATATAGCTGACGTGAAGCACCGACGCTCTGGGAAGTCTGCAGTCTGTGAACATGTTCAAGATCGTCCCCGCTATTACATCAAATTTGAAAGACCACAAATCCTCGCAAAAGAACACCGATTCCTACCAAGGATGATACGCGAGGCTATTGAAATTAGGATGTTTTTTAATTAAAAAACATCCCAATTTCAATGGAGAAGATGGATGGGTGCTGCCATCTGCTTGGGATCCTATAATTAACAAAATTAAATCCAAACCCAAGCATACCACTGCAAGACTTCAAGATACTGTAAGTTCATTCTGCGTAAATCGAACCTAAAGAAGGCTGGTTCTTTTCTCGCTCAAAGGCTAAGTATAGCCATTCAGCGGAGAAACGCAGCCAGCGTTCTTGGCGCGATACCGCGGGGACTAGGACTATATGATAATTAAGTTTCTAGTTTTAGTTTTTTTTATTATTATAGTTCGTTATATTGTACAACCAAAAATTAATATTAAAAACTGAAGGAAGCCGGGCTAACTGTGACGTCGGGACGTCAAACTTCTCAGTCCCTCCCCGTGACCATGGGTTCCACTAAAGCACCCGAAACGTCAGAAATGAAAATAGTAAATTAAACGCGATAAAATCCTTAAAAAAATAGTTTTATTCAATGTGTAGTGTTCGCGTAAATATAGGAAATCATTAAGTGACGAAGCAACTTTATGTTGCAGAGGTGAACGGCAGAGTCGGGAAGGGTCGCCCTAGGCGAAAGTTTATCGACCAAAATGGCGATATATTGAAAATGGGACAAATTAAGAGTACCTTTAAGGGCGTAGTACTTCCCCGGTCGCGTCTACCCATTCGTGTTACAACCATAATACGAGTATAGCTGCAGCATGGTTATACCGCGTCAAAATCAAAACTTCTTATGTAATCTATTAGTTTCTGTAAGTACAGTAAACGCAACAAATTTAGGCAAAATTTTTTCATTATTTTCATCGCCCTCTAGTTTCTATTTTATTTATGTAGAAGTAATATTATTTGAACAACATTCCATTGGGGAGCGGGTCAAAGGAAACTATTTCATTAGGTACATAGCGGGTTGGCTGACACAAACTAGAAATACCGCTGGCCTAAAATAAAACGTGTTCCAACTTTATGAAAACAAAGCCAAAGATTCAAAAACAAAACAAATTAAGTGGTAAGATTTTAGGGCAGACAATGAAAGTAAAAAATAACCAAGTACATATTGGAACTCATAAAGGATTTTCTTTGCAAATTATTTTCTTTAATATCTTCTGCAGTCCTAATTTACATGTTACACTGTTAAAACATAAACACTCACGCCTGTCATCCAGAGGGGTAGGCAGAGACTATAGACTTCTATTTGGCACGATCCTGATACACCTCTGTCGCTTCCTCCACATCCATATACTTACGCACACACGCTCGTCGGTTAAAGGTACTCTTGATTTGGATCATTTTCAATATATCGCCAATTTGGTCGATAAACTTTCGCCTAGGTCGTCCCTTCCCGACTCTGCCGTTCACCTCTGCAACATTAATTTGCTTTGTCACTCTTTCCTCATTCATTTTTTCTACATGCCCAAACCACCGAAGCATTCCTTTCTTAATCCTGGTCACACCATCATCTTGTAAACCACACTCTTCTCTCATCAAACAATTTCTCGCTTTGTCATTCAAATTCATCCACTTACACTGTTGTATATAATGTTTACACTGTTGTATATAATGTTTACACTGATGTATATAATTTTTTTTACGTTTTATTTTAGTTAAATTGATATAACTATCTAAAAGCCAATATTCATAGGATGCTATTTGAGAGCACTTCGATTTTCGAACAATTTTCACCAAAAAATTTAAATATCTGTTAGCCTGGCAAATTTGATAAATTGTTTTTCGGCCATATTTACTTGCAGAAGCAACATCTGTGTTTTGAGTCGGGAACTTTTACATATTAACTGTTTTACTGACTAAGAGAATTTCATAAGGATGCTATACTTATCAAGATACTAAACAGTGATTGTCTTGCCCCGGTGATAGTCTTACCCCACCTCCCCTTATACGTTTATTTTAAATAGATTATAAAGATTTATAGATTATAAATAATGCTAATTGAAAGTAACTCTTATGCTGTATTTACTACTTGTGTTAGGAGGAGTTCACGATGTTAGTTAAAGGGTGGATTCGAACTAATGGCTTGCCTAGTTTGCGGTCCACATCCTTAACCATTAGGCTACTGTCGCATTATCCTATATTTAAAATCTATTTACTATGATTTTTTAAAACATTTTGTCATATAAAACTGTTATCCATTTTACCTAAGCATGAGCTTGGAGCATACCACGTGAGTCGAATGCAAAGCATTTCCACAGCTACAGCAAAGGCGTACGTACTTGAATTATCGGAGCGCGTCTCCGCGATCCTACTCACGCTCCACTGCATCTTGGCATAATGTAATGCGCTTGCGGATAAAGCATTTCATATAAGTTAAATATAACTGCATTTGTTATGTGCATCTTGCACGCCTCACAACGTGAGTGAGTGCTCTACTCTCGATATGTGGCCATACCTCAATTTCGCTACATAAAATCGTTCTTATACTTTTAGCTAGAGATCAAATCCATATTGTTATTAACGTTACAATAACTACAGACATTGTTATAAGATGAGTTTATATTCTAATTGATTTTCTTTAGATTACATAACAAAAAAATGTAATTGAAAAAATATGTGGACTGCCGTCCGTATGCCTGTGTATGTACTATTAAATAAGATTCCATATATTCTAAGAAGTGTCCCTATTGATTATTATTATTGAAATCAAATAAACACCGTTTAAAAGTTATTAATGAAAGTCGATCAGATTCTCTGGTTTTTTTTCTGCAAAAATAATAGTCACAATTTTTATTTTTTACATCAAAATTAAAGAAACTCTCATGAGGTGTGCACTTTTGGTTTTCCAAACTATTGTAATTCTTAAAGAGCTATTGGCCATGGAAGGAAAAGGAGAGGATCTACCGCCGTATAATTAATAAATACTAAAGATGTATTTCTGGTAAGCCGTGGTAGCTCAGAGGTTTAGCGCTCGCTGTAAATTTCACGGTACGCGAGCAACCAGGATTCAATCCCCGCCGGGCAATTTCAAGTGCTGATTTACCACTTGCTCGGCGGTGAAAGAAAACGTCGCGAGGAAACCTGCATGTTTGAGAAATGAAAAAAATATATCTTGAAGACATGTGAAGTCCGTCAACACGCATCGGTTCAGAGCGGCGGACACTTCTTTGCTCTTAAACCCTCTCAGAAGTGAGTGGAGGCCTGGACCCAGAAGTGGGATATATAAAGGCTGTATTTTTAGTTTAATTTACTACAGAAGTACATACATTGTTCGATTTTTATTGTAACCACTTGTAACATTACTGAAAAAAATAATTATATATATAAGTAGATTATAATTAATCTACTTAAATATATAATTATTTTTTTATAAATTATATATTTAAGTAGATTATAATTGCAGTAATAATACAAGAAAAAGGGCAGGTCAAGAGTACCATAAACCGAAGAGCATGTATGAAGGGAATAATGAAAGTGGACAAAGCGAAACAAGTATGTAAGGATAGTAGCAAGTGGAAAGAAGTGGTGTCTGCCTACCCCTACTGAAAAGAGGCGCAATTATATGTATATAAAATATATAATTATTTTAATTTCAATAATATTTTCTGTAACAATTTCAACTTAAACTATGCATCGTTTCTTTTGATTAATGAATTAATTTGACTAATGAACACATTGCCTATCCTCAGTAGTACAAGTTTCCTCAACGATTCATTTCAGTTACGAGAGCCAAGCCGCGTGCAACATTACCTTGACATCTCGAACCGCTCACTCTAACAGCACTATGTTGCTAAGCTAAAGAGGTAACTTTAAATTACGGAGTTGTTTGCAAGCCACGGCAATTAACAAATGCCAGTGTAGCTGAGCTTTACAATTAAGTTGTCTTAAGCTAGACTAAAACCTAAATTACCAGAGGAATACTGAGCTTATTTGCGAATGTAGGTTTATTTTCCAGGGTCTGGCCCCTGCCTAAGCGATGGCCGATGATAACGACTTCCAATTTACGGAATAAAAGTGATTTTAATTTAAATGTCGAGTCATCATTCACAGTCATTTTGGCCATCGATTTGAAAAATAGCAAAAATTAAAAAAAAAAACTTAATTTTCGTAAAACATGTTTCTTTTTATTACAGCATTATTAATTATGATTTCTTATATTTACTAAGACTAATTTTACGAAATTTATGGCGTGGAATTTCAACTTTTTTAATTCCTAACATTATTAAAAAGAACTAATTAAATAAGTTTAAATTAAACGCGACAAAATCCACAAAATTATTTTTATTCATCATTAATTAAACCAACTTTTTAAAAAATTACCCAAAATTCTGAAATGGGAACCATTGAGTGAGATGGGAACTCATTTCTTATTAATTCAATAGAAGTTCTATTTTAGGTTTCAATGCTCCGGATGACAGCGAATTAGAAACAGTATGTTTTGTATACTTTAAAAAAATAAAACAGTAACAGTTGATATTATACATTATACGTAGGTAAAGCACGCCGCTATACTTGGTAGAGCCACGCTGCAGCTATATTATGGTTGTAGCACAAATGGGTCGGCTCTACCGCGAAAGGACAAGGCTCTTACAGAATACGAGCGTAAAATAGCAGCTAAATGTTGCTGTGTTTCGAATGATGAGTGTAGAGTACCGGAGGCCCTTTTCACTAGAAAGGGGGCGTCCAATTAATAACGTGAGGTAATTTTTTTGCCCTCCCAAATCTTATACACACATGTGAGATTTTTCAAAATGTGTATTTTTAGTAACAGTTAACAATTAAAATATGAATTTCACAATTACCAAAAACAAACTAAAAGCGATTGTGTAGTAGTTTTCACCGGTATTATAAGTTAAAATAGTGCACTGGTCAATAATTTATAGTATTAAATAAAGTCGTAGGTACATTTAGCATTAATAGGTACTTTAAGATTGATGGAAAATCCTTTTAGTAGTTCGTTTTTCGTTACCAATCGGTACACGCACTTTTTTTTTCATATTTCATTAGCCAGAACAAAAATATCAAAACAACTCGTTTTTTTTTAGATTTCATGATTCCGGTTTGTTTTTAATAAAATCTTTAGGCCGTTTTCTATAATAAATTGGTATTTTCTTTTAAGTAATAAAATAAAATTACCAAAAACGATTGTCTACATTAAATGTTTGATATTACTTGCATTTAATAGAACAAATAAGTACGATATTAATTATTGCTCTTTTAAAGCAATAAAGGTGACAAAGGGGATTATCAAATAACTATAACCGTAACTTTAACTAGTGAAAAAAATATTTTCAAGACATACTAAATAATACAGTAAATGGAGCCTCCTAGTAAGTATAAAAAACTAGTCGAACTTACACAGTAGTTAGTTCCTGATATAAGCGCGTTGAAAGATACAAAAAACTCTTCATCTTTTGTATCTATCTTGACAACAGAGTCATTGAATGCTTCTCCAACTGTCGCCGAATCATTACTCAAACAGAATGTTAATACCTGTTTAAAAGAATTTAGATTTGAAAAAGTATTACCGCATAATATTGTAAAATACTTCAAAACCATTGATGTAAGGAAAACCGCAGATTTGTGGGGGATTTCCGTTACAGTGATTGCGTCCATAATAGATTTAATTGCACCTCATCTTGCTATTATTTTTAATACTTGTATCGATTCTGGTGTGTTTCCTGATTTAAAGAAGTATAGTAAAGTAATACCTTTATTTAAATCTGGTAGTACATTGGACCCCGCTAATTATAGACCTATTTCTGTACTACCAACTCTCAGTAAAATTTTTGAAAAAATAATTTTGGATCAATTGTTAATTTTTTTTAATACAAATAAATTACTTCATAAAAATCAATTTGGTTTCACAAGGGGTCGCTCGACGTCTGACGCCGGTGTTGAGCTAATGAAATATATTTTTAATGCCTGGGAGAATTCACAAGATACCTTAGGTATTTTCTGTGACCTTTCCAAGGCCTTCGATTGTGTTCATCATGATACATTAATCAGGAAACTACAACATTACGGTGTAAAAAATTTGGCGCTTAAACTTATTACTTCATATTTAAGTAACAGAACTCAAAAAGTCATCATTAATGGTAAATGTTCCACCGGATCGGTAGTATCAATGGGCGTTCCTCAGGGCTCGATTCTTGGCCCATTCCTGTTCTTAATCTATATTAATGACTTACCTTATCTTGTAGGGGACAATCACGATATAGTATTATTTGCTGACGATACCTCTTTAATTTTCAAACTGAAACGGCAGTCAATTAAATATGACGATGTAAATAATGCTCTATCGAAACTAGTACATTGGTTTAACGCCAACAATTTGCTCTTAAACGGCAATAACCACAAAATGTATTAAATTTACAATACCTAATGTAAAACATTCGAAAACCAATGTGCTCTTAAATGGGGAGGAGTTGAGTCTTGTGGATACCACTGTTTTTCTCGGTATTACTATTGACGCGAAACTTCAATGGGGCCCCCATATATCTAAATTAGCAAGCAGACTTAGTTCTGCAGCATATGCTGTAAGAAAGATTAGAAGTCTCACAGATGTTGAGACAGCTAGGTTAGTGTATTTTAGTTACTTTCATAGCGTAATGTCTTATGGAATTTTGCTATGGGGTAATGCGACTGATATTGAAGCTATATTTGTTTTGCAAAAGAGAGCCGTACGGGCGATTTATAATCTAAATTGTAAAGAGTCCCTTAGAGAAAAATTTAAAGAAATAAACATATTAACTTTGGCATCGCAATATATTTATGAAAATGTAATGTATGGACATAAAAACATAAATAGCTTTAATAAGAATAAGGATGTTCATACCTTAAACACTAGGAACAAACATAAGCTTGTAATGCCACTTACAAGACTCCACAGAATTAGTAATTAATTTATGGGGCAATGTATACGCTTTTACAACAGAATCCCAGAACATGTTCAAAGTTTGTCAATAAACAAGTTTAAAAGTTTTATTAAAGAAAAACTGTACAAAAAGGGTTATTATAATATCAAGGAATACATGAATGAAAATAACCCCTGGGAATAAGGTGATCGCCACCATGCTGGTTCTATGAAAATTCATTTAAAATTGTATAAACAAAATTATTTGTTAAGTGAAATTATGTTAAAAAAAATGCCGCTGGGTTTCTTGCTGGTTCTTCCCAGGACAGAGGTATTTTCCGAACCAGTGGTAAATAAAATAATGACTTTCAATAAGTATTATGTAATAATCCATATTGTATAAAAATCATTCTATTCTATTCTATTCTATTCTTCACAGTTCAACTTTTTTAAACTAATAAATAGTTGAAGTGATTGGAATTACATAATGATTTCTTATATTTACGCGAATACTACACATTGAATAAAACACGGACAAAAAGTAATAATTCATAAGCTGAAAGTACTCCGGGTTAACTTTGATATTGGGACCTCACTCACCTCAGCTCTCCCGTGACCATGGGTGCTGTAAAGTAGCCGAAACGTCGGGAATTAAACGCTATAACATCCGTAAAATAGTTTTATTAATTGATTGGAACAATTTTGTCCAATAAGTTCTACTATTAAATTATTGGATCGGGCCGGTAAACAAACATACAAGCACACCGGGTGGTTAGCGGATGCTGTGGCACCTACTTTAAATTCTAAGACTTACAAATTTTTTCCTGCGGAAAAACATTATTATCTCGGAGGTGAATCAGAGCCCCAAAGTTGTAAGCTCTAAGCCCTAGTGTTTGCAGAACAGCTGAAAGTCCTCGAGTTTGCCGAGCAGCTGTAGTCCTTAGAGTTTGGAGAAGAGCCCAAAAAGCTGGTGTTTATTGATGAAAAACTAATGTTCCGTGTGCGTAAAAGAACGTATAACTGATGTAAAACGTCGACGCTCCTGGAATTTTGCAGCATGGGAACATGTTCAGGATCTTCCCATTACATCATATCTGACAGACAGCAAATCTATGCAAGAGAACACCAATTCCTACTAAACATAATTCGAGTGGCTGTTGAAATTTTAAAAACCTAAATTTGGCCATATCTCAAAATTGCTTATTTTTAAATGTTTCAATACTGTTCCCGACCAAACGATACTTATTTTGATTTGCCCTCAGTGTAAACGAAATTGTTAATTGTGCAATTAAATAAAACAAAGTGTCTTAAGAAATATCCGAAATACTACTATTAATATTCTTAAATACTTTAATAAAATTGAGTCTGTGCCAAAGTAAAGTTTAAGTTACCGCACTTATAGTAAAGTTCAACTACATGTAACTTACGTTCTTTGTTAAAGTTTGTGGAAGCCAATCTGAGACGTCGCTCTAACAAGTTTCACAAAACTTATAACCGCAAATTCTTAAGGTGTTCTCTTAAAGTCTTCCGTAGTGCAAGCTCTGTCTGATTCTTTATACTAATGAGAAGTTGGAACTTACGTGGTAACTTGCCGTTAACATTTTGAAAACTTATTTTGACGTGACAACGTCTCACGCTGCAATCATTGTTCATATAATTTTCGTTGTGAATATTAACTTGCCGGTTATTTGCTGTCTGTAAATAATTAGCGATATACGCAAAGCAAATATATATTCCTATATATCCTCGCCGGCTTCACAGGGGTGATTTTTCTTCTGGTGGATCTCGACAACCGCGCAACTTACCGGGTCCAATTGTGAGTTGAAACCATCTGGAGACCCTTTCAAACGCACACAGAAAGTTTCATCAAAATCGTTCGAGCCGTTTTTGAGTTTTAGCAAAAATAACGGACAGCACTTGATTTTTATATGATATTAGAGGAGTCGCAGGAAGGGTAATAATACGCTTGATTACTTGTTGTTTGCTTTAATAGTTCACAACACGAATAGTAATTCTATAATAATTGCAATCGTTTTTATAATGCCGCACAATGGTGGCAGCTTATCCCTGCTACCTATCAAAACTGAACTTAGTAACAGTTTGAATGTGTAAGAATTATACAATCCAAATACTTTTATAATATGAAAATAAGTAAAACACTGTTATAAATATTACTGATGAGTGAATTAATTAGGAATGTTTAGAAGATGAAATTAATTTTATAACATTCTTAGAAAATATCTCAAATTCTAAATTAGAAATAAACAGAAAATTATCAATGATAATTATTATGACAATAAATAATAACTTTATATTTATATGAAACTAATTTTACGGATTTTATCGCGTATATTAACTTATTTTACATTCCCGACGTTTCAAGCACTTTACAGCACCCATGGTCACGGGGGGGACTGAGGTGTATGACGTCCCAATGTCATAGTTAACCACGGCTACCTCCAGATTAAAAATTATTAATTTTTGTTCCGATCTACGCAGTTTGAACTTACAGTATCATGAAGTCTTGCAGTTGTATGCTTGGGTTGGGATTTAATTTTATTAATTATGGGATCCCAAGCAGATGGTAGCACCCAGCCATCTTCTCTATTGAAATTAGGATGTTTTTTGATTTCAATAGCCTCGCGAATCATCCTTGGAAGGAATCGGTGTTCTTTAGCGAGGATTTGTGGTCTATCAAATCTAATGTAGTGACGGGGGCGATCCTGTACATGTTCACAGACTGCAGACTTCCCGGAGCGTCTATTCTTCACATCAGCTATGTGTTCTTTAACGCGGGTTTTTATGGATCTTTTAGTTTGTCCTATATAAGAGAGACCACATTCACAATCCAACTTGTACACTCCTGCATCTTGCAGAGGAATATTACACTTGACTGATGGTAAAAACTGACTAATCTTCTTCGGCGGCTTGAAATATGTTTTAATGGAAGCACGCTTCAAGATGTAGCCAATCTTGTCAGTGACACCTCTGACATATGGCAGTACAACAGGCACTCGCTCGACTGTGGCCGGCTTCACTCGTTCACTGTGACGTAGGCGCGGGACCCGAAGCTTATTGTCGTGCAAAACTTGCTTGACGTGTTGGAGCTCGGCGGCCAGGTGTGAAGCCGGCCACAGTCGAGCGAGTGCCTGCTGTACTGCCATATGTCAGAGGTGTCACTGACAAGATTGGCTACATCTTGAAGCGTGCTTCCATTAAAACATATTTCAAGCCGCCGAAGAAGATTAGTCAGTTTTTACCATCAGTCAAGTGTAATATTCCTCTGCAAGATGCAGGAGTGTACAAGTTGGATTGTGAATGTGGTCTCTCTTATATAGGACAAACTAAAAGATCCATAAAAACCCGCGTTAAAGAACACATAGCTGATGTGAAGAATAGACGCTCCGGGAAGTCTGCAGTCTGTGAACATGTACAGGATCGCCCCCGTCACTACATTAGATTTGATAGACCACAAATCCTCGCTAAAGAACATCGATTCCTTCCAAGGATGATTCGCGAGGCTATTGAAATCAAAAAACATCCTAATTTCAATAGAGAAGATGGCTGGGTGCTACCATCTGCTTGGGATCCCATAATTAATAAAATTAAATCCCAACCCAAGCATACAACTGCAAGACTTCATGATACTGTAAGTTCATACTGCGTAGATCGGAATAAAAATTAATAATTTTTAATCTGGAGGTAGCCGTGGTTAACTATGACATTGGGACGTCATACACCTCAGTCTCCCCCGTGACCATGGGTGCTGTAAAGTGCTTGAAACGTCGGGAATGTAAAATAAGTTAATATACGCGATAAAATCCGTAAAATTAGTTTCATTTAAATGTGTAGTGTTCGCGTAAATATGTAGTATCTACATAGTATCTATACGTATGTTTGGGTATAATATAATATATAAACTTAACAATAACATAATTACAGACAGTCTTACGTCAACACTCAAGTGTTTCATTTCCCTCGTCCTTACATGGCGACCCTGCCAGGCGGTGCGCTGCGACAATGCATGCGCACCGCCGGGGCCTACTACATAAAAAAAAAAGATAAATAAAAATATTATTAGAAAATTATATTAAATAATGAAGTGAAATGACAAATAAAAGAAATATTATAACGGAATGGGCGCAATACCGGATGTGACGAAAAATTAATAAATATGAATACAAGAAGAGGTCACAATAATAATTCATTGAAAAATTAAGAACTATAACATATATGAAGTAATATAATATATTTATCTTTAATATAACTATGAAGGCAACTAAGAAAGAATGAGGAGAATAAAAAAGTGATTTCTTAAATAAAGACCAAAGACCAAAACTCAAGAAACGGCAAATTAATTTAATAAGGAAAGGAGCAGTTGTACTTTAGCGAGCTTTGTCCAGTAAGTACGAAAATTAAACCGAATAGAAAAAAGAAGATATAAGAGGTAACATCGCATCAGCGTAATTTTTAATATTTGATTTTATTTATATTTTATTATGTTCTATATTAAATAAATAAGTAATGCATTAAATATTAAATGTACGGTATTTACAAGTATCTTGAAAATATTTGTCATATTTAACATTTTATAATATTTTAGTAGGTATTGTATTAAAGTAGGCTTTATAAAAAAAAATCGCTATTATTATAAGCCATAATTATTTTTCTTCTTTTCTAAAGGCATGAAAACCTTTAAGTAACTATATAAATAAATACATAACCTTTAATAAATGACCTTAAAGTTAATATGACCTGCTTAAAAATAAAAAAAAATGGAAATAAATTAATGTTTTGTTTAATATAAACTTAGCTGCAATAGTGATTACCAATTATTTTCTGTAGGTTATACGGTTTCTTAAATTTCTAGCAATCCTAAATTTTTATATGTAAATTAAATGTATAACTAATGCTAATATATTTTTCAATATAACTAAAAGTAATATAACTATAAGCGATGCGATGTAATTATACTATAAACTTCTGTGTCAGTTAGAAAATATTTAAAAGTATCATTTTAATGTGATAAGGAACTCATAACAGTCATAAAAAATTGACATATTACTTATATTACATTTAAAAAGTTGACATATATTACCTCATTTTTGTACAATATTAAAAAGTATATATTTAAAAGGTGCGAGGAATGAGAGGTGTGTTCAAAAGTGTGAATGCGAATGATTGAATTCCTAAGTTTCGTCAATATTGGACTGATCACCCAAATATTTGATGATGCTTAAAATCTTGGTATTGAAACCATTATGAGCGAGAATTATGAAAGTTAGTAATGGAAATGGAGTATGAAAGTATATAAA
The DNA here is from genome assembly GCA_963668995.1 of Parnassius mnemosyne. Lineage (NCBI taxonomy): Eukaryota > Metazoa > Arthropoda > Insecta > Lepidoptera > Papilionidae > Parnassius > Parnassius mnemosyne. The sequence goes on along the minus strand of CAVLGL010000093.1, from coordinate 4,115,836 downwards.
AGTTACCAATATCGTCAAGTAGATAACAGCAGGTGTAGTAAAGATAAAGAAAGAAATAAAAATTTATGAAGAGAATCAAAATAAAATAAAATATGACCTCGATAAATAAATCATGGAGAGATACGGGAACGTCCATCACTGGTAAAGCATATAATCCTCGAGCAGGGTATGTTTCCATGATTGGATGATAAAATCGGGAGTAACGGGTACTAGGGAACAATACCTTCAGTTCAAGCGAGATGTGAACGAGTCTACTCATATTAGTACTGTTGGCGACCAGAGAAGTCTTAAATTTGTTACCCTTAATAATGGTACATAGAGGTCACTTCCTTCATTGGATCATAGTGTGAACTTAGTTTTCCTCCGTGACAATTGTTGGAGTCCCTTTAAAATGACTTAAAAGTTGACCTCAAGGTTGTGCGCACAACCCAAGGTACAGTTTTACCTTGATATAGTATGATAAAAAAAAAGTTTATGTACCAATAAAATGAAATGAATGTTATGAAAAAGTAATATAATACCCAAATAAATGGGGGGCCCATATTTATAAAGTACCCGCGTGATAAATATCACGAAATAAAATATAAATGAAGTGAATTAATACTCCGATTCCCGGTATCTAATTAATAAATAAATAAATAAGGGAAGAGAATACTCAAAGAAATAAAGCTAGCTAAAGGTAAAAAATATTAAGAAACAAAAGAAAGTACGTACAAGAATTAGGAAATAAATAAATAAGGCCTGACAACCGAAAACAAAGGAAATGAGATTAGTGTTAACATGAAAAGAACTAACATGCAAGGACATGAGAATAATTAAAATGAGGTAATAAGGGGATCCCCGACCAAACCTAAAAGTGAGATATGTAGTTATTTTGCATTTCTGTATTAGAGCTATTAATGCTACCCAAAATCAAAGTTACACATGTACCTAGTAACTTTATTATCGATCCACATAACACGTAAACAAAAAAATATTAATCAAAAATAATAAACACATTTTCATGTACTTAGTAATTTTACCATATTTTATATGAATTTACAAGATTTTTTCATATTTAAATTGGTTTATATTTATAATAACCAATGGTTTTACAAAAAAAAATGTTTATTTATGTAAAATTTGTACAATTTTTAACTAAAATTCGGTAATCCAAAGTGTATTAATTTGCTATTTATTATAAGTTTTTTTTTTATTTTCTACAATGCAACCAAAAATTATATGATTATATACTTAAAAAAAAACTTTTCTTTTCTAATGTTAATAACATTTTATTAACATACAACATATATTTTCTAATACAGACTTATATATGTGTAATAGCCTATGTTTTTTACAAATTTGTGTTTCAAATAAGATAAACATGTTCCTTAGAAGTCATGAAATCTTTAAAAAAAGTAATATGTAATACGTTTCCGACTATTAATGATAAAAATAACACATATTACTTGATAATGCAAAAGTATTATAACAATGCAATGTAATCTTAACTATGTAAATGAAAACGTGGTTAATACTATAAATTTTAGATATTTTTAAGTGTATTTATAATAAAACATTTTGTAAGTTATGTTGACATTAGGTATCATCATACGATGTAATCGCAAACTTTCCCATAAACGTACTTTGGAATTGAAAACAAAAGTGTCACAAATCGCTGACGCGGCTGGGATTGCAACTTGTATTTTGATCTGGTAGTTGTTATGATAATGAAAATGATTACATTGCCTAACATAGACTCCTTTGTTATGTGTATCTTAAAATGAAATGTAATATTGTCGATTTTATATTTATTGAACCTTCAAATCATATGTTTGTTTCTTTATAAGGCATTATTTTTCGAAAAAAAAGTAAAGTATTAATATTTAAATAATTTGTATGAATCATGAAAGAAATGTTTCATTAAATATAAAGGTATAAATAAATGAAATATATAACTATAAAATTATAAGTATAAATATGAATAAATATATAAAGGAAGGGCACTATTTAATGTGAATGTCTACATAAATGACTTAATAAGTAACTGAATAACTCAGTATCAAAGTGTGTTACAGTGATGTGTCGACCAAAATAATATACGTTCGCGAATGTACACCTGATTTTGTCAAACATAATGCATCAACAATGCAAAAATGCATTAAGCCTTAAACATACATAATGTGACTACGGAATTATTATGTACTCGTACATAGGGGGTTTGGCCAGCCACCCTACCCAAGCCAAGACAATTATTATATATACATAATTATAATATAAGACTTTATTAAACATTGACTTTTACTATATAAAAAAATTATGTTATTTTTATACATTTTTTTTTTCGGTATTATATTGCAATAATATTATAGTAATTAAGTAATATATTTCAGACATTGTTTACTTAATCGATTATAATTATAAGAAATTAGTGTATTAAGCTTTGTTAATTAATATTACTTTACCTTAATATTAATTACTAAGTACTATAATACCAATTGTAATCATTTTAATCTAAATATTATTTTAACTATGCTTTACCCATGTTTACATTTTATAAATTAGAATACTTAGGGATACAATTATTGTGTAATTTTAAATGTTAGTATTATATAAAAAATAGAAATGCACGTATTCATTTCTTTTTTTCTTTGGGAAGGAAGGTGTAGTATCTACATAGTATCTATACGTATGTTTGGGTATAATATAATATATAAACTTAACAATAACATAATTACAGACAGTCTTACGTCAACACTCAAGTGTTTCATTTCCCTCGTCCTTACATAAGAAATCACAACTTTATATTTATTTTATATTTGATAATTAAAAAATAATATTATAAAACAAAATCGATAATTGTACAATTACTATTTAAAACGATTCATGATAGAAATTATGTAAATATCACTGATAACAATATCGAGATCTTTTATGCATATAGATAAGGATAATGTAATAGAATGGAATATTTTTCAGCTAAATGCAACTGTGTTTCGTATGGTGACTGTAGAGAACCGTAGACCATTTTTATTGGTTATGAGGTATTCCATATTAGTCCTCAGGGGTCTATGGGCTACAGCATCCACTTACTCGTTTGTCACCCTTATTTTAAACGGATAACGGTTCAATCCAGTTCCTGTACGTCCAAAACTCGTCCTGCTACTTTTTGTCACCGATCATATCACTAGGTGGTAATACTTCCATTAGGTGGTAAGATTTAGTTTTGCCTAAAAGTCCATCAGGGCTGGGTACTTCTTGCCCATCTGTGCCAATAAATAGTAGTGCGTGCACAGTTTTGTCCGCTCTGAAGGGTATAGAGTGCTAGTGTGAGGCATTCCTCGTTAGTCCTCAGAGGTGACAAGGCAATTGTAGCCTTCCTTATTTGAAGTTGTTTTCAATGTCTATGGGCTACAGTAGCCACTTATTCACCAGGTGGAATAGTTATTAGGTCGTTTGTCATTCCAATTTTATTTGAAAACTAGTTGTTCCCCACGACTTCACCCGCGTGCACTGGATTATGACTGGATTTTATGGGTTTTAATTTTTTTGCACGGAACCCTATTTCCTTTCTAAAATAAAAGTAGACTATGTTACTCCTTACAACATTAGCTATCTGCCCGTGAAGTCCCGTCAAAATTGGTCTAGCCGTTTCGGAGACTAGCCGGAACAAACAGACCGACAGACAGAAATTTTTTTTAAAAATTGTGTTTTTGTTATAAGTACCGTATACACTTTCATATGCATTTAGTTAAAAGCTGTTATTTTGACATTACAAACAGACACTTCAATTTTATTTATTTGTATATAGGTATCGGATGTTTCTCCTCTGTGTAAGTGCTAGCCGCATAATTGACACCCTTTGTTCCTTTAAGAGCTTCACGCTGTTATAGGAGATTTGAGTTAAGAGATTTAACAACATTGAGGCATCAAAATACAAGTACATTAGCAAGGATCGTTAACTTGAGCCATATCTATAAATCAGGCAAGAAATAAACGAGTATTCGATCCAGGTAAACAAATAAATACCGAAGTGCGAGCGAAAAAGTCTAAAGTGGAACATTAATCTTATAGGGCGCGGTGCGTGCGACATTGATACATTGTTATCTGAAACGTAATTTTGATAGAAATGGGAACGATGTGAGTCATAAACAAAACTTCCTTTACGAATTTGCATCTTCAATTAATGAGGTATACAAATCGCATATAGAAAACTTTATGACGACTTTTGAAATGCATTGTATAGAACAACTGAGCTATGACGGCTCCGTGACGCAGTGGCTAAGCAATAAATTGCGGCGTTGAGGACTGCGAGTTTGAAGCTCGCACAGAACAAGTATTTGTATGGCCTACAAATAATTATTCCGGTTCTTGATATTTGTCCATGTCATCATCATCATCATCATTACAGCCCTTCAAGTCCACTGCTGAACATAGGCCTCCCCCAAAGAATGCCACAAAGCACGGTCCTGAGTCACCTGCATCCATCGACTTCCTGCATATCTTACCAGGTCATCACTCCATCTAGTGGGGGGACGCCCTACACTTCGCCTGCCGGTACGAGGCTGCCACTCGAGAACCTTTCTTCCCCATCGGTTGTCGGTTCTTCGAGCTATATGGCCGGCCCATTGCCACTTCAGCTTACTAATCCGTTGGGCTATGTCGGTCAATCTGGTTCTACTGCGGATATCCTCATTTCAGTTCAGTTTATCACGCAGAGAAACTCCGAGCATAGCCCTATCCATAGCTCTCTGAGCGACCTTGAGCTTCCTCATCCGGCCAGCAGTGAAGGACCACGTCTCAGTTCCGTATGTCATCACTGGCAACACGCACTGGGTGTACAGTCTCGTCTTCAAGTTTTGAGGTATACCTGACGAGAAGATGTGTCGTAATTTCCCGAACGCTGCCCAACCGAGTTGAATCCGTCGATTGACCTATGACGTCACCCTGTCTTACACCTCTCTGCAATTGGATAGGTTTCGTACTCTGCTTCTGTACTCGGATAGCCATCGTAGCTCTTATGTACAAACACTTCAGCACTTCGATATACCGACAGTCAACTTGGCATCGCTGAAGGGACTGCAGCACCGCCCAAATTTCGACGGAATAAAACGCTTTCTCATAGTCCACATACGCCAGACATAGTGGCAAATTGTACTCCTTGGACTTCTGTATAATTTGCCGAAGGGTATGTATGTGGTCTATGGTGCTAAAGCCTTTTCGGAAACCGGCTTGTTCGAGAGGCTGGAAGTCGTCAAGTCTGCGCGCGAGACGATTCGTAATGACTCTCGAAAACAGCACGTAGACGCAGCTCAGAAGGGAAATCGGTCTGTAGTTCTTCAAGAGAGCGTTGTCGCCTTTCTTGAAGAACAAGACCACCGCACTTCTGCTCCACGCCTTCGGTGTAATGCCACCATGGAGGACGGAATTAAAGAGCTTCTGAAGGACTTCAAGTACCGGTTTTCCACCCGCTCTCAGAAGCTCCGCTGTAATTCCATCCTCGCCTGGGGCCTTGCCGTTTTTAAGGTGCTGGAGAGCCATTCCAATCTCGCTCAGACTGACGTCGGGGATATCATCGGAATAATATCGGATAAGACTCGCTCTTGGATCGTTACTCACACTTGCGTGCGGCTCCAACGATGACGTGTACAGCTGCCCATAGAACCTCTCAATCTCACTCAAAATCTCAGGTGCCCCGGAAACGATGCTGCCACATTCGGTTTTCAGCTTTGACAGTTGGCTCTTTCTGGCAGACAGATCTCTGGCAAAGACTTTGGAGCCTTGGTTCCGCTCCTGTCCGCTTTGTCCTTGTGAAAATATATATTTGTAAACTACCTCTAAGACACAGAAGGAAATTTTAGTGTAGAGGTAACGTTTAAAAAACAAACATTAGTGTAACGTTTAAAAGAACTACAAAACTCCGACACAACTATAATATTATAGATTACTCCCCGTGTAGAGGCGGTGTACGAATATTCACTGCCCCATATCGTCTCGGTGATGTCGTAAGAAGCAACAGAGGGAAATGAACCAGGAGATAGGCAGCAGCATCTTTCTTATAACAAAAAAAAATTAAAAAAGTTGCGGTTGCCAAATGACCTACCAAGCGTAGTAACTATGGCAAATATCTCTCCTATGAAGCAATCTATGGGGGAGGGGTTGTACAGCAGTGGACTTCTACTAAGCTGTAACGGTAAACTGAAAATCAAACGAACGTTAGTCTCTCGTAAGTTGTTCACTGTAGAAGAGGTCGTAGGAGAGAACGAAACTTTACTGAATATAGAAACCAGGGATTAAAAGTAGTTTGAATATATCATTAACCCAATAGAGTTGTTACCGCCAAGGTGAGGACAATGAAATTTACCTGAGGAGAAAACTTATTGTACTAAGTGCGAAGTTTAACTTTATAAAATTTTACTTGCCTTATTTTAAAGTTTGTTTTAACAATTTTATATAAAACTCGAGAGCCATAGTTCATAATTGCTTAGTTTAGTTTCCCGCGCAAGGTTTATTTACGATACATTTTTTTTCTTTGGTAATGGCTCGTACTGATGTACTTTTGCCAATGTCACGTAATAATAAATTATCATTTAATTTGTTTCGAAATTTCTTCACACTATGCTATTATATATGATAATGATAGATGTAAATGTTATATATTTTTAATAGAATATAGGTGACAAACGAGCACACAGTGCGCCTGATGGTTAGTGGATGCTGAATCCATAGCATATCTAAAAGGGTTTCAGGGCAAGAAAGTGCCACCGCGCTGCCCCATTGTGTGTTGGTGGCTATCAAGATATATTTTTTTTAATTTCGTAGACAAGTTTCCTCATGATATTTTCCTTCACCGCCGAGTACGAGATAAATCAGCACTTTCAATTGCAATTATCAATTTTAGAATTCTTCAGAATGTGAAATTACTTAATTCTTTTTAGTTTTTTGAAGTCTGTTCTTATTTTGTTAAGAGTTTAATTTTGAAATTATAACATGAAATATTTGTTATTTTTCTTAAGAAGTAAGTGCAGTCAATGTACTAACTACTAATACATTATAGGTACGAGCAACACAACTAAAAAACTGAAAAATAAAAATAAGAAAACTAAACGTGTAAAACGTGTAAAAGTAGTTAAAAAAGTAGTAAAACTTAATATTTGGTTGAATAAAATTTTCTTTTTAGTACCATGCCAGACATTCAAACAGCCAGTATTTTATTCTTTGATATTTACAATTCCTCATATTGCTTACACGTCGCACTCGCATAAGTCCTACTCGAATTTAACTCTAGAATTAATCGTACATTAGCGCGTGGCAGGCTCCGAGGCGTGTTCTTTATCACGGCCGAAAGCTGAGGTCTCGCTTTCCGTCAGAAGTTAGTTCGTAAACTAAAGAGCAAACTGAAACCACGAACTTGGATCTACTGTTTAACAACTCGGTAGCTTAATAATCTTCATTTAATTTCTGATACTTCTCCATCTATACGAACCTACGTAAGTAGTAAGTAATTTTCGCCGTCACAATCAGTTGATATAAATCTGCTAATATACCAATAAATAAAATTGAATTGTCTGTCTGTAATATCGAAATAACCACGACACGAATAACCATTTTTCAAATTTTTTACTGTCTGTCCGGGCTACTTCGGAATGGCTGAACCGATTGTAATAAAATTTGACAAAGAGTAATACGTGGACGAATATGTGTCATATGTTAAACTAAAAAATTTGTGATTATTTTTGAAAAACGAACAATTGATAAAATAAATGGTTGCTGATTATCTTATATATCAAAAGCCACTTTAGTAGATCCTATCCATGTGAAGTTGGAGCGGGTCGCTAATTCTAAATATAATAAATAAAAGGTTTTTGTATTTTTATTAAAATCTGTTTTCATTTTACTATTTAAGAACCTATTTTAGGCGTATTTCAATTTATAAATTGGTATTAATTAAAGGGCGTAGCATCTTGATCTGCATTTTGAGCTTTTTTTGGGCTCGTTAGTTATCTTTATTCTATAAAAATACATGGCTTGCACAAATTTTAAATTGAGATATTGTCAGCAATAAAATACATCAGCAAGATTTGTTTAGTTTATACGTTTCTATAAATCAGGAAAGAAACAAACAAGTACGCAATCCAGGTAAACAAATAAATATTGAAGTGCGGGCAAAAAAGTCTAAAGTGGAACATTTATTGCCGCGAGCGCGGTGCGTGCGACATTGATGCATTGTTTCTAGAAAATTCGCCGTGTAATGTTGATCCGAAATTATTAAATATTGATTGTATTGTTCTTTTGCTTGAGTTGTAGGTACTTAAGTTTATATACGTTACTTTGTTGAGCATTGGTGTATCTACGGTACAAGATGATAAATATTATGATAATGATTTATTTTTAACTGACTTCAAAACAAGTGGTTAAATTAAAAATTTTATATAACCGACTTCAATACAAATAAAATGAGAATATCATCAATGTAGTGGAAGTCAATTAAACACGCATTATTAAGGATAACTCTGAACTACTGGTCAGATCAAATTTATATGGAACGACATGAGAAGCACCAGCTTTCAAATAAAAAAGGATCATCAAAATCGGTTCACCTAGAAAAAAGTTCGGAGGTAACATTCATAAAAAATACAGTCGAATTGTTAAAAATTTGTGAAAGCAGTGGATGCTGTGCATGCAGTGGAACCGAAGGGAAAAAGAACCCGTGCAGATCAGCCGCTATAAGCAGCACCTGTTCACATGTATGAAGCATTTGGCGGCTATCGTCCTTCTCGTTCTTTTCAGAATATGTATGATGATGTACCAAAAACGTCATAGGGTACCAATAAGTGGTGAAATAACCATCCAGTTTACGCCGGACGTTTGAAACCCCTACCAGTGGCGGGAAACAGCGTTACAAGTGCCCCTGGTACCCCGATGTTCAATATACGTGCTAAGAGTGATAATTGTAATAAGATTAATAATATTGCTCGCATTATTACGAAAGTGTATACAACATGTAACATAAGCCCTGTGGTTCCCGTTAAGTACGTTATCAGGATCAGTATTCAAACCTATAGAAATAACTTTTATTTTAAAAACTCGACCATATTTTTTTATTATATTAAAAAAATATTTTTATTTTATGTGGTTTTATTACCTCTTACTGACACTAGCCGATGCTAAAGCTAAGTAAAGCGGAGTCTTTGAAAATCCTCTTACTCCCCAGACAATGCAGAGGTAATAAAACTACACATAATTTGCATACAATTTTTTTTAAATGAAATAAAAAAAATATTGTTCAAATTTAAAAAGAAGTTATTTCTATACGTTTGAATAATGATCCTGATAACGTACTTAACGGGAACCACAGGGTTTTTGTGTAAAGAAAGAATGAATGAGGAAGGAGTGACAAAGCAAATTTATGTTGCAGAGGTGGACGGCAGAGTCGGGAAGGGACGCCCTAGGCGAAAGTTTATCGACGAAATTGGCGATATATTGAAATTGGGCCAAATTAAGAGTACCTTTAACCGACGAGCGTATATGCGTAGGTACGAGTATATGGATGTGGAGGAAGCGAGAGAGCTGTGTCAGGATCATGCCAAATGGAGGTCCATAGTCTCTGCCCACCCCTCTGGGTGACAGGCGTGAGTGTTTATGTTTATGTGTATATATATGTAACGTTTTTTAGTATAGTGAAACTGATGACACGTGGCTGCTGCAGCATGTTGACACCTGCAACCAACTTCAAAGTAATAAGGTTACAGATGCGTTCTCACTTCTGAGGACTAAAATGGGGTAAGGCATTCACAGCCTGTAATTATCATCATCATTACAGCCCTTCACAAGTCCACTGCTGAACATAGACCTCCCCCAAGGAATGCCACAAAGCACGGTCGTGGCTCCTGAGCCACTTGCATCCATCGACTTCCTGCATATCTTACCGGGTCGTCACTCTATCTAGTGGGGGGACGCCCTAAACTTCGCCTGCCGGTACGAGGCTGCCAATCGATAACCTTTTTTCCCCATCGGTTGTCGGTTCTTCGAGCTATATGGCCAGTCCATTGCCACTTCACCTTACTAATCCGTTGGGCTATGTCGGTCGCTCTGGTTCTACTGCGGATATCCTGATTTCTAAGTTATTATGTAATTATACTGGGTCTCATTACTCTTCAGACCTGTTGCTTTTTTTATAGAATAAGGGTTTAAAACGAGCACATAGTCCATCAGATGGTAAGTGGATGCATAGATATTTGTATTTATCTTCGAATCAAAATGCAGATGCATTGCCACCCCTGAGTACTAAGATAGAATACCTCGTTTCCAGTAAAAGGATCTCCGGTTCTCTACACTCACCATACAAACCACAGCAACATTGTATTTTGCGAGAGCGTAGTACTTCCTCGGTCGCGTCTTCCCATTCGTGTTACAACCATAATACGAGTACAGCTGCAGCATGGTTATACCGCGTCAAAATCAATAATACTTAAGTAATCTATTAGTTTCTGTAAGTTCAGTAAAGGCAACAGATTTAGGCAAAATATTTCCATTATTTTCATAGCACTCTCGTTTCTGTTTTATTTATGTAGAAGTAATATTATTTGAACAACATTCTATTGGGGAGCGGGTCAAAGGAAACTATTTCATTAGGTACATAGCGGGTTGGCTGACATAAACTAGAAATACCGCTGGCCGAAAATAAAACGTGTTCCAACTTTATGAAAACAAAGCCAAAGATTACAAATTAATTTGTTAGAATTTAGGGCAGACAATGAAAGTAAAAAATAACCAAGTACATATTGGAACTCATAAAGGATCTCCTTTGCAAATTATTTTCTTTCATATCTTCAATCCTAATTTACATGTTACACTGTTGTATATAATTTTATTACTATTTTCAGTAGAAGCTTCTCGTACTCTTTTCATAATATAGGTAGGTAATTTTAATGACTTATATACTTTTTAAATCAATGATACTGGTATCAATTGGAACCTATTTGGAAAAAATATGTGTAATAGTATATTTTTGTGTAATTGGTTAAAAACTCAGGAAGTTATGTTGATATGATATTCAGACCAGCTATATACGGACAGACGAAGCGTATATCTTAGGAGACATCGAAACTAAGCCAAAATCGTTCTCAACTTATTGCTTTCTTATAGAATAAGCGTGACAAAACATCACACAGTTCACTTGATGGTCATTTGATGCTGTGGCCCATAGACATCCACATTTTCACACAGTTCACTTGATGGTCATTGGATGCTGTGGCCCATAGACATCCACATTTATCCTCAATGTGTGATTCATGTCCCTTGTGACCTCCTAACTTATTTAGTCCACAGGCAATAACACTGTCATCATCAAAATCTACACCACGGCCAGTTAAGTCTGTAAAATAATTAATAGAATCAGGCGTTAATTTGTTGAAATCTATTTTTATTAAAGATATGTAGAATTAATTACTTACTTATCCCAACACTATTACTGCCAACAACGTAGTGGTGTTGGGATTAGTGGTGTCGGGGATAGCGCACGTAATCAGGTAGGACGGGAGGTGCCCTCCAAGCTAGGTAAGACACATCATTTTATTTTAGGACGCGTGTCTTAGTTAATTAGCTTTTAACATTTTTTTAAGTTGTTGGTGTAATAAATAAAAATAAGATGGATAGAGAAAATAGAGATATTGCGTTTTAACCAAAGAAGAAAAGCAAATTTTTATCCAATGATTTCTTATGTTCATGCGAATGGTACACACTGCATAAAACTAATTTCACGGATTATATTGCGTTTAACTTAATGTTCTGTTCGGATTGACTATCCGACTAGGTTTCAACTTTTAATTAAAAATTTGCGTTCTTTTCTACGGATTTCAAAAAGGAGACGGTACTCTATTTAACTGTATGTTTTTTTTTACCTCATATATATTTTCTGGGTGAAACGATTTCGATGATTCTTTTTTTGTTTGAAAGCTGGTGCTTCTAATGTAGTTCCATATAAAATTTATCAAGATCTGACCAATAGTTTTTGAGTTATTCTTAATAATTTATATTGAAGTCGGTTGTACAAAATTTTAAATTTTAAATTATTATTTAATTCTCGGGGTCGTCTGGAAGAGATTACTACGTAGCAATAAGACCGCCTTTTGTTTTTCCTCAATAGTTGTTTATTTTGTTATATTTATTTTATATTAGTGTACAATAAAGAGTATTGTATCGTATTGTATTGTATTGTACCGTACCTTAACAATTACTTATATAACAGTAAGTAAAAATTCGCTTCGCTTTCGTTCATTGCTGTAGTGCGAGTATTCCTAGACGTTCGCAAACAACGTGAAGAAAATTGACAGGAAAAACAGAACAACGTGAAAAAGCTTTTAGCGAGGCTGCGTCGTAATTCAATACTATATTGTGATCGAGTGGCTGAAATCTACAGAGTGGAGGCAGGAACTCTTGTTGAATTTAAACCAGTCATTCTTAGCGTGCCTGGTTTTTTATAACACCTGTACTTTTATATAACATGGGGTAAGAGGAATGGCGTGGATCGTTCAAAACGCACCAATATTTTTAAATATTTATGCGAATGCTAGACTTTTAATAAAAGAAATTTATGGATTTTATCGCGTTTAATTGAATTAATTTTTATTTAATTCTGCGGACATACGGAAGATTTAACTTTCCTCGAGAATCAAAATGCAGATGCGTTGACACCTCTGAGGACCAAGATGGAATGCCTCACCACACGAAACTTAGTAGACTCAAACTATTTTACGCTGGTATTCCGTGAGAGCATGGTCCTTCCCCGGTCGAACCAACCCTTTCGTGCTACAACTGTACTGCAGCATTACTCTGACACGTATAATACTCTATGCTATTGTACAATTTGTAATATTAACTTTAAAAAATTACAGAAAAGAGGATATCTGTGGAGTTTCTTTCATAGATTTTCTTCGGGAAGAGGAACATCATTTCGAAATGGTAGTAGATTTGATGAATATGACAGTTATCGATAAATGAAATTTAATTTTCTTACACCGAAAAAACAATTACTTTTTATTTCATTTCGTTTTTATCATTGTAATATTTTTAACTGATTTAATTTTGTTGCTTTGAGCCTTCCTTAAAAACCTTACGCCTCAATCAGTTATTATAGCCTACTACTATTTTTTTATACTAACCACTTTTACAACAATTGCTAGAAAGTATCCTTTTTACTGGAAACGATTCCGTCTTCGTCCTCAGGTGACAACGCATATGCAACATTTAGATATTTAATCGAGGATAAAATGAAGATATCTATGAGCCACAGCATCCACTTACAATCAAGTGGAATGTGTGTTCGTTTGTCATTTGTCGTTTGTCAGTGGCATGTGTGTTCTATAAAAAAGTGTGCAGGATCTATGTATTAAAAAGATTAAAATTCTTACTAAGATTTTTTTCATATGGGATATCATTGTGTGACAGCGCTGTCGTTGCACCAGCGGAACAAGCGAAATGCACCGAAGCCTAAATAATGCTACCAAAGTTCCAAAGTACAGCGATTATATATAAAATAGCTCCGGACTATCACATAGAGCGTTGGTCGCTCCGCAGGCCGAACACCCTGTCTTTTTTTATAGGATAGGATGACAAACGAGCACACAGCCCACCTGATGGTAAGTAGTTGCTGTGACCCATAGACATCTACATTTATCCTCAATAAAGAATCAAAATGCAGATGCGTCGTCACCCGTTAGGACTAAGATGGAATGACTCTTTTGCAGTAAAAAAGGTCTCCGGTTCTCTACAGTCACCATACGAAATACAGCAGTGCCAAGCTGCCATTTTACGCTGGTATTCTGTGAGAGCGTGGTCCTTACCCGGTCGAGCCGACCCATTCGTGCTACAACTATACTACTAATATAGCTGCAGCATGGCTCTACCACGTATAAACGTTGCCTGGCGAGAGATCCTTTTTCTTCCACGGCCAAAATAGAATAAAGGAGAACATGAACATTCCCTGGGAATTAGATGATCGAGACTTCCGTTTCTAAATGTTTTCATATTAATTAAATTGCACAACATATTATATTATAGCTTAACGCTTTAAAATGCTTTAATGGCCGAGATAGAGATCCCGTGGGTGTCGTAAGAGACGACAGAGGGAAATAAATCTGGAGATGGGCGGCAGCGTCTTCCAAATAACAACAAAAAATAAAAATAAAAACTGCGGTTCTCAACCCTCTTGTCAAGCGTGGTAAATATAGCAAATGTCCCCATAAGGCAGGCAATCTATGAGGGCTTAGGTTCAGCTGTGGACTTTAATAGGCTATAACGGTAACGTTAAAAATATCCCATTGGGTTTCTTGGTGATAATTCCCAAGACAGCTTATACGTGGTAGAGCCATGCTGTAGCTATATTAATGATATAGTTGTAGCACGAATGGGTCGGCTCGACCGGGGAAGGACCACGCTCTCACAGAATACCAGCGTCAAATAGCAGCTTAACACTGCTGTGCTTCGTATGGTGAGTGTAGAGAACCGGAGACCCTTTTTACTGGAAAAGAGGCATTCCATCTTAGTCCTCACGGGTGACAACCCATCTACATTTTGATACGTAATCGAGTAATGTAGATGTCTATGAGCCACAGCAACCACTTACCATCAGGATGATCTGTGTGGTCGTTTGTCACCCTAATTCTATTAAAAACAGTGTTTTTTTCCGGACGGGAAAAGCATAACTTTCTATTTCTATTTCGAAATATTTTTAGCAGTAAATTATACTAGCATTTATTGCAACGTGGCGTGTGCAATGCGGCTTAGTTACTAACGAACAAATAAGGGAATTTAAGTGAACGTCTAGTGACTGCATTTCCACGAAACGTGCAATTCTCTCCTACGAATTCAACCGCACAGGTGTTGCGGCGACGTTGCATTAGGCTTGGCTGCCTGCCAGTATCTGCGATGCAAATTTTATATAAGTTTGCGAGCCCGCCTCGCGCAACAAAGCTCGATATGCCCTCCGGCTTATTTAATTTTAAAGTTTCTCAAGCAGAAATACTGCGGCATTCTTTATAGTGCAGTGCTTCATACATTTTTCGAGTAAAGTAAAGTAAGCTTTCAGTCTATACAATATGTAACAAAAACCCTGCGGTTAAGTATATTATCAGAATCAGTATGCAAATGTTTAGAAATTAGTTCAATAAACTTGCCCATAAAATACCTATTAAATTATAAATTATTATTTGCAAATTTTCTGTGGTCTTATTACCTCTGCATTGGTCGGGGAGTAAGAGAATTATTAATGACCTCCTTTTTAGATGACTATGTCAATTGGATGTTATAAAAGCCACATACAATTTGCAAATAAAAATAGTTTGGAAAACCCAAAAGTGCACGCCTCAGCGTTTCATTTAATTTTGACGAAAAAATAAAAATAGTTTTTTTTTTTATAGGAGAGGGGGCAAACGAGCATGCGGCTCACCTGATGGTAAGTGACTACCGCCGCCCATGAACAACTGCAACACCAGGGGAATCGCAGATGCGTTGCCGGCCTTTTAAAAAGGAGTACGCTCTTTTCTTGAAGGTCCCTAAGTCGTATCGGTCCGGAAAAATCGCTGATGGTAATCGATTCCACAAGGAGGTCGTGCGAGGAAGAAAACATCTTCTAAATCGCACAGTGGTGGACCGCCAATCATCCAGATGGTGTGGATGGTATCGGGAGTTCTGCCGCGATGTGCGTTCTTGAAATTTGGCGGCTGGGATTAATCCGAACAATTCCTCAGAGCACTCCCCATGGTAGATGCGAAAGAAAATGCAAAGGGATGCAACATCTCTTCGCAGTGCCAATGAATCGAGCCGATCGGAAAGGGCTCGGTCGTCGACAATTCGAGCCGCTCTGCGTTGGATGCGGTCAAGTGGAAGGAGCTGGCACTGGGGAGCCCCTGCCCAGAGATGGGAACAGTATTCCATGTGAGGCCGAACTTGCGCCTTGTAAAGTAGCAGGCGGTGTGCCGGCATGAAATACTGTCCCGCTCTGCTGAGCACGCCAAGCTTTTTAGAGGCCAATTTGGCCTTCCCTTCCAAGTGACCACGAAACTGCACGTCACTCGATATGTCGACTCCGAGGATACCGATACTGGCTGAGGCAAGAAGGGGAGTGCCTTGAAACTGAGGAGATACGACAAAGGGGTTATTTTTAGCGGTAAACGCGCAAACTTGTGTCTTCTGAGGATTAAATTGGACTAGATTTAGTCGCCCTCAATCCGAGACTTTGTTCAGCAAAGACTCGACTTCAGACACAAGTTTGTTCCGGTACTCAGCGACGTTTTCCCGAGAAATATTGGCACGGCCGGTGTATAGAGCATCACCAGTGCTGTCATCCGCATAGCAATGAATGTTACCAGTTAGCAACATATCATTGATATGCAGAAGAAACAGCGTTTGTGATAGCACACAGCCTTGTGGAACACCAGCGTTAATAGGCTTGTAGTCAGAGCATGCACCGTTTACAACGACCTTGATGCTCCGATCTGCAAGGAAGCTGGTGATCCAATTGCACAATTTCTCGGGAAGCCCATAGGAAGGGAGGTTCGAAAGAAGCGCTTTGTGCCAAACCCGATCGAAGGCCTTCGCAATGTCCAGACTAACGGCCAACGCCTCCCCCTTGGACTCTACTGCCTCCGCCCATCTATGGGTCAGGTAGACCAGAAGATCACCAGCTGATCAACCCCGACGAAAACCGTATTGGCGGTCACTAATCAGCTGGTGATCCTCAAGGTACCGGATGAGCTGGCAGTTAATAATGGATTCCATTATTTTGGAGAACAAGGAGGTGATCGCGATAGGCCTATAGTTGGATGGGTCTGAGCGGTCGCCTTTTTTAGGGATCGGGTGGACAAAAGCTGTCTTCCATGAATTCGGGACTATGCCTTGGGAGTAGGAGTACCGGAAAAGACGCGTTAGGACCGGTGCCAACTCCGGAGCACACGTCCTCAGCACAATTGGGGGGATTCCGTCAGGCCCACTCGACTTCTGGATGTCCAGGGAGAGCAGTGCTTTGCGAACCGAGCGCTGTGAGAACAGCACATCCGGCATGGAGTACTCACACCGCGGGATGGTCGGCGGTGTTTTCCCCCCGTCATCAAGAGTCGAGTTGGACGCAAAAAGGGAGCCTAAAAGGTCGGCTTTGTCTTTTGCGTCATTGGCCAGTGAGTCATCGTCCCTGTGCAGAGATGGTAGTGATGGCTTACAGAAATTCCCTTGGACAGCCTTGGCGAGAGACCAGAATGCACGGGTTCCCGAAGGAAGGCGAACTAGTTTCTCGCCAATTCTGCCTATGTGCTCTGACTTTGCCTTGGCAATAACTCTTTTGAAGGACCTGGAGGCGAAGTTATACTTCTTTTTAAGTGTGCTGGTATTTACATCCCGAGTCGCCGAAGCCGCAGCCCAGGCTTGATAACACTCCTGCTTACTGCGTAATGCAGTCTTACAGGAGTGACCAAACCAAGGCTGAGATCTGCCTCCGATGGGTACCACAGATGATGGAATAAATAGTTCCATTCCCTGTAGCACCACATCAGTGACAGAGTCAGCAACAGCGCTGGGATCATCCGGCGAGAAGCAAACCCGCCCCCATGGGTAGGATGCAAAGAAGGACCGCATTCCGTCCCAATCCGCCGACCTGTAATGCCAAACACGGCGGCAACCTGCAGAACGCAACCGCGAAGGGAGCGTGAGTGGCACCACACTCCGGATCAGACAATGGTCCGAAGAGCCGAGAGGGGCATCGACGGAAACCTGATATCCGTCCGGATGAGAGGTCAGCAGAAGGTCCAACAGGGAAGGTGTATGATCCTCCACATCTGGAATCCGCGTAGGCGAAGTAACCAGTTGTGTCAGACCATATGCCAAGGCAAAGTCATAAACAGATCTCCCCGCATGATCGGTTAGACGTGAACCGAGCCATTCGGCATGGTGGGCGTTAAAATCGCCAAGGATCACGATCTCTGCGGATGGGACCTGTTGTAGCAAGAAATCTGTAGCCATTTGGACGTGGTCGATGAGTCGGTCTGTTTCGGCATTACCGCTATGGGACCTATAGAGGCACCCGTAGACGCGCGGATGATCGTCGCTGTCTACGCGTAGCCAAAGGATGGACAGGTCCGAACCTTCAAGACTGCCGAGGCGTCGAGAACAGATGTCCTCTCTGACATACACGCAAACTCCAGCCCGAGGCACAAAGAAATGCTCCAATTTGTACCCCGGGTAGGAGAGATACGAAATATCAGCCGGAGAGGAAACCTGCGTCTCGGTCAGAAAGAGCAAGGCCGGCTTCGCCGTCTCGAGATGGTAGTGTACGGCGTTTAGGTTAGAGTGAAGTCCCCTGATGTTGCAGAAATTCACGGATAGCGTGGCAGGGGTCGCCTTGGTGTTCTTGCTCAGTTTGCCCCTAGCAGTAATGCTTTTGAGCGGAATTTTGCCCCCCCCAGAATACGCGGGGCAGCCTGAGCACCCACGCTCAGGATCGGAATAACATGGTCGTGGATGCTCAGCGAGGGATTCTCCAGGGGTGCTGGTACCCTCCTGGGGTAGTTCCTCGTGTAATTCCGCTACCATGTTGATGGGGGGGGGGGGGGAATTGGGCCCCCCAATTTTTAGTGACGATAATTTTTACAAGAAACCAGAGCATCTGATCGACTTTCATTAATAACTTTTAAACGGTGTTGAGTTCAATAACAAAGATTAATAGGGATCCTCCTTAGAATCATACATTCGTATTTAATATTATATATCTCAATCTATTGCTTCCATTTCTATAAAGCGAGAAGACTCACCCACACATAGACCAACAGACGTCAGCTCATATATTTTTTCAATTACATTTTTTTGTTATGTAATCTAAAGTGAATCAATTAGAAAATAAACTACACTTATAACTCAATGTCTGTAGTTATTGTAACGTTAATAATAATGTGGATTTGATGTCTAGCTAAAATTATAAGAATGATTTTATGTAGCGAAATTGAGGAATGGCCACATATCGAGAGTAGAACACTCCCTCACGTTGTGAGGTGTGCAATTTATGATTTAATTTTTTTATGGTAGTATTTTTGAAGTAATGTTATTTCTATACGTTTAAATACTAATTTTGATAAAGTATTTAACGGGAATCACAGGGTTTTTGTTACATGTTGTGTAACTCCCATCGCTGAGAATAGACCGCCCCTTATTTCTTGAAAGGGGTGTGGAGCAATTACTTCGCCTTGAAGCTCCAGTGGTTTCTCATGCCATTTAGTGGATTTCTCGTGCGATCGAAGCATTTTATTCCTCAGACTTGTGGGTCTCCTTACAATGTTCTCCTTCTCCGCCGAGCAAGTTTCATTTATGAAATTGTAATTGCAGTCCACCTGATGGTAAGTTGACATAAATATTGTATTATACGTGGTAGAGCCATGCTGCAGCTATCTTAGTACTATAGTTGTAGCACGAATGGGTCGGCTCGACCGGGGTAGGACCACGTTCTCACAGAATACCAGCGTAAAATAGCAGCTTAAAACTGCTGTGTTATGTATGGTAAGTGTAGAGAACAAGAGACCCCTTTTACTGGAAAAGAGGCATTCCATCTTTGTTCTCACGGGTGACAACGCATTTGCATTTTGATTCGCAAACGAAGATAGATGTAGATGTTTATGGGCCACGGCAGCCACTTAGGATCAGGTGGACTATGTGCTCGTTTATCACCCTATCCTATAAAAAAATCAACCTGATTATTATAGGCAATTTTACCTGTTAAAATTAATAATTTTAATTAGATATTGATATGTATGTACTTAATCTAATATTACAAGCGTTTTGGATGGATACTTCTTTTAGTTTGTACGATATTTGTAAATAAATAAATATATTAATAACCACCACAGTTCATAGACACTTGCAGCTAACTTCCAACAAAGAAGACTCTAAGTACTGAGAATGCCTCATAGCCTGTAGTTTATATTGGCTCTCTACACCTCTCAGATCGGAACACACGAGTGTAACAACTGTTATTTGGCAGCAGAAATAGGTTAGCGGGTGGTATATTTACCTAGATGAACTTCTGGGCAGAAAGACATAAATAACCATTTAAAAAAATGTCTGTCTGTCTGTCTGTCCGGGCTAATCTTCGAAGTGGTTGAACTAATTTTTATGAAACCATACGCACAGAGAGAGCAGTTGCAGGAGGCATCCAGGCTATATTTTATCCGAAAAACTTGAAGATGTTTATTGTTGAGAAACCAAAAATTGTAGATCCTTATCCAGGCGAAGCCGTGGCGGGTCACAAGTATTAAATAAATTATATTTTATCCGTACACATATACATAATGTTCTCAAAAATAAACAGCAACGGATATCTCAATATATTAGTCATTTTGTGAAGACCTCAAGTTACAGATTGCCCGTGTCGTTTGCTTTTGCAAAATGAAGATTGCTTCCAACCCAACTGCAGATCTCCACAGTAATATACCGTAAGACGTCATCAAAGTAAATTAATCTAGCTGTTGCTTCAACTATCAGCTTTCTAATCCTTCCAATAGCGAAGATTGCGAAATTTAATTTCATAGCTAGTTTACGAATATGTGCACTGCACTGTAGCTTGGAATCAATAGAAGTTCCGACGAATACAGTCGAATTTTCGAAATATAAATGATTATCTTACCGATACTGTTATTGTTACAGCCTATAAAAGTAGACTGCTGAATATATGTCTCCCCCATAGATTGCCTCATGGGAGGGATATTTACGAAATTTCAGTAAATTTTATAGAATTTATAGAAAAATGGTGTAAGTTGTAATGCTGTTGGTAAGTGGATGCTGTAGCTCATGAATATCTACATTTTTTCCTCGGTTAAGAATCCAAAGGCAGATATGTTGTCTCCCCTGAGCACTAAGATGGAATGCCACGTTTCCAGTAAAAAGGGTCTCCTGTTTTCTACACTCACCATATGAAACACGGCAGCCTTAAACTGCTATTTTACGCTGGTATTCTGTGAGAGCGTGGTGCTACTCCGGTCGATAGAGTACGTCGGAGCGAAGTCGTTTCTTTTATATTAAAATAATAATGAGCTATCATTAGCAAACAGAACTGTGTTCGGACATTTGTAGGGCTAAGTATTGATCCGTGAGGGACACCTAGTTTTATCGCACTATTGCAACTTTTTGCTCTCGGTTTGAGAGATATGATTATGAGATAAGAAAGTAAATGCCATTAGTTGTAGCACGAATGAGTTAGCTCGACTGGGGAAGGACCATGCTCTCACAGAATACTGGCGTAAAATAGCAGCTTAGGGCTGCTTTGTTTCGTATTGTGAGTATAGAGAACTGTAGACTCCTTTCACTGGAATCCATCTTATTTCTATATTTTGATTCTAATTCAGAAAAATGTAGATGTTTATGGAACAACCACTTATTATCAGGTTGACTGTTTTTTTTAAAAGCAAAAAAGCAGACTTTGTTTATTTCATTCTAAAAAAAATACGCTGAAAACCGCTTACAACAGCAAATTCCACTACACTGTATCACTGTTAAATTTGGAAATAGTTCACTTTATGTGGTTGCAATAAAGGCAAACTTTGGCAACTTATATTCAAATGCAGATAAAGGTCAATATTTTAGTTGCCAGAGTTGAATTAAGCTATTTTGGCGCTCAGCACCAATGTTAGTTTCAAAGTGGTTTGAAAAGTTGGCATCGGTAGGCATTCACTGAGGGTGTTTGAGACATTTTAAAGTAATGTGCGTTATTAACGTTGGAAATTTTGTGTTTTTTTTTATCCGACTGCCCCAAATAGAGGGTAATGTTTTTCGAGTATGTGTATGTATGTCTATTTATTTGGTATGCTCTGAAGCCTAAACGGCTTAATGGATTCGTCTAAGTGGTGCAAATGACATTATATTTTATTTCCTTTTCTTTTAAGTAATTTTTATCGCTGTCAGTAAGGTAGCAAAGGGGAGGGCCCTTTGCTACCTTACTGACAGCATAGCCTATCTTTATAAATATAATTCTTCTGTACACGTGTTTGTCACAGAACTCATAGAATACTTTTATATCAATAGAATGGCTGTCAGCATTATTTTGTACGAGAACCGTTGTCGCCGGGAGCACACATACAAGCGGTTACGTCGTATTACTAGAAACTTAATTCGCGCATTAGTCATACGAATTTCAATAAATACATGTTACAAACTCATTTTAATATTACATAAAATCATACTTTATTCCAAGGCAATAACAACGGATTCACAACGAATCTTTACAGACCGTCTCATTATAAAAAGAAAAAGAAAGACTAACTGTATTGACAGACTGAGCAAATTTGCACATTTTCTACAGACTTTAAAAAGGAGCCGGTACGCAATTCGACTGTATTATTTTAAAGTAATGTGCGTTATTAACGTTGGAAATTTTGTGTTTTTTTTTATCCGACTGCCCCAAATAGAGGGTAATGTTTTTCGAGTATGTGTATGTATGTCTATTTATTTGGTATGCTCTGAAGCCTAAACGGCTTAATGGATTCGTCTAAGTGGTGCAAATGACATTATATTTTATTTCCTTTTCTTTTAAGTAATTTTTATCGCTGTCAGTAAGGTAGCAAAGGGGAGGGCCCTTTGCTACCTTACTGACAGCATAGCCTATCTTTATAAATATAATTCTTCTGTACACGTGTTTGTCACAGAACTCATAGAATACTTTTATATCAATAGAATGGCTGTCAGCATTATTTTGTACGAGAACCGTTGTCGCCGGGAGCACACATACAAGCGGTTACGTCGTATTACTAGAAACTTAATTCGCGCATTAGTCATACGAATTTCAATAAATACATGTTACAAACTCATTTTAATATTACATAAAATCATACTTTATTCCAAGGCAATAACAACGGATTCACAACGAATCTTTACAGACCGTCTCATTATAAAAAGAAAAAGAAAGACTAACTGTATTGACAGACTGAGCAAATTTGCACATTTTCTACAGACTTTAAAAAGGAGCCGGTACGCAATTCGACTGTATTTTTTTTATGATTCTTTTTTTATTTGAAAGCTGGTGCTTCACATGTGGTCCTATATAAATTTGATCAAGGTCTGACCAATAGTTTTTGAAATATTCTTAATAATTTATATTGAAGTCGGTTGTACAAAATTTTAAATTTTAAATTATAGACTTGATCGACGTTCACTATGAACAAAAAAAAAGAGAAATCGTTTAAATTTTAAAACATATTTATTTGTAAATACTGTGCAGACAAATTGCAAATACAATGGTTGTAAGTATTATTTTATGTTATAGTAAATAAAAGTTTTTGAACACGTATAAGATGCATAACATCATATTAGTCTGTAGTTGATGCAAACTGTAGTATATAATGGTATCACAGTTAGCGATGTAGTCTTGTTTAGTGATTTACTGGTAACCGGTAACCACCAATATATTTTAATAAAATTTGCTATTTTATGTTCAAAGAGTCGACAACACGTCAATTAATAAATTTTTATATATATAAAACAAAATTTTTATATATACAAATAAATAAAATTGAAGTGTCTGTTTGTAATGTCAAAATACTAGCTTTTACTAAATGCATATGAAAGTATATACGATACTTATAACAAAAACATAATTTTTAAAGTTTTTGTCTGTCTGTCTGTCTGTCTGTTTGTTCCGGCTAATCTCCGAAATGGCTGGACCGATTTCAACGGGACCACTGGCGGATAGCTGATGTAATAAGGAGTAACTTAGGCTACTTATATTTTAGAAAAATAATTAGGGTACCGCGCAACAAATTTAAAACCCTAAATTACACGCGGGCGAAGTCGCGGAGAACAGCTAGTATATACATATAATATATATGTTTAATGTTGTCAATTTTACTTCAGAAAATTATGACAAAAACAATCCGCTGCTAAAATTATTTATTAACACCAAGTTCTCAATACACATTTACATTAGTGCATAAAATTACTTAAAGTACAGAATATTCTCAGACATGGTCAACGACATTGCCCATTACACTACTTAGATAAACCATGAGTCACTAAAATAAGACTACATCAATGCAGCGAATGCTGCTACTGGTCTGTAGTAAGCTACAGTGCATTTTTTGCACCTAACAGCATCCCTTGCAAAGACGAGAAACTTATAGAATAAGAACATATTTATAAAAAATTCAGTTCTGCTGCCTCCTTACAATAATGATTACGATGTTACTTAAATGAATTAAATGTGAGACATAATAAAAAAAATGTTATAGAATTTATGTCTATTCGAATTACAAATAATTTATAAGGTACACTAAAGCTAAAGTTAAACCTCGGATTCGTCGTGCCAGTTGGATGTCTTTTGGCATGATTGTGACGCGTTTCGCGTGAATCGCGTACAGGTTAGTGTCTTCAAAGAGACCTACAAGGTAAGCCTCACTGGCTTCCTGCAAAGCGCCTATGGCAGCAGACTTTTCATTTATCAGCAAAATGTATTGCAGATAAATGAAAAGAGAGTTGTTCATAATCATGTGTATGAGAGATTCATACTTTTCTATTTTAATGTGAAAATCCGTTCAGCTTTCATGGCTAAACTGCGGAACTGAATTTTTTGATAAAATTGAGATAGTTTGATGTCTGGTTAAGTTAAAAAGTTTTTTTATTACCTTTGAAAAAGTATATATTTGTTTAGCAACTGAACTGCCGTTTGGTATTTTTACTCTACTCTGCTACTCGGATTTCAACAAGAAATTATATCGAATATTGATATATTTTTAAAATATACGTTTTACATATGATTTCTTATAGGTTGTTCCATACGGTTAAACATAATCTCAGGAAACAGGCATTACTACGTTAGGAGCTTATATGTATCTTCTTCTCCTTTAGTGCTGTCATCTGTAACCTCCTTTTTTTCAAGCTATCACGTTCTTAGATGTTGAATTAATCCTTTTCACAGGATCACATTTACCGGTGCTAATGTTGTGTATACAATTTATTTACGTGGAATTGTATTGTCCTTCAATTTTTTTTGTGGATATGAAGTTAGTCTCATAAAAAAATATTTTAGTGAATGGAGTGGAGCGAACTATATTTGTAGACATCCAACTAAGTCTTCCCGTGGCTTCTATCCATATTTTTTATGTTCGTATCTCCAGGAAAACTATAAAAATGGTTATATATGGTTGTATAAAATAATGGTTATATAAAAATGGCTATAAAAAACTATAAAATAAGTATGAAAATACATATTATGAAATATATTTTTATACTTTTCACACAAAATGGGTCGACGCAACCCTTTTTGGGTTATTGGGCGTGAAGTGAACATAAAGTATGTAGTAATGATACGTAACCAAAAGATTGAATCTAAACACTCTCATTGAAATTTAATAAAAAAATGTAATATTAATTTATTTGTAGGTTATAAAATTACTATTTTTCAGTGTATTTGATCGCTTTTATTTAGCTTAATACTGCTGTGTTTCGTATGGTGAGTGTAGCGAACCGGAGACCCTTTACTGGAAAAGAGACATTCCATCTTAGTCCTCAAGGGTGACAACGCATCTGTATTTTTATACCTAATCGAGGATAGATGAAAATGTCCATGGGCGACAACATCCACTTACCATTGGATGGAATGTATGCTCGCTTATCACCCTTATTCATCTCCCTTATTCATCCTCGTTTGCAAGGATAGATGTAGATATCTATGGGCTATACCGACCACTTACCACCAGGTGGACTGTGTGCTCGTTTGTCAGCCTATCGCATAGTGGTGGACCGCCAATCATCCAGATGGTATGGATGGTATCGCGACTTTTGTCGCGATCTGCGATGGTAAAATTGAGCGGCTGGAATTAGTCCGAACCATTCCTCAGAGCACTCCGGTGGTAAATGCGTTAAAATACGCAAAAAGTCGCGATATCTATTCGCAGTGCCAATGAGTCAAGTCGATCGAAAAGAACTCGGTCGTCAACGATTCGAACCACTCGTTGCGTTGGATGGGGTCAATTGGAAGGAGCTGGCACTGGGGAGCCCCTGCCCAGAGATGGAAACAGTATTCTAAGTGGGGCCGAACCTGCGCCTTGTAAAGTTGCAAGCGGTGTGCCGGCATGAAATACTGTCCCGCTCTGCTAAGTATGCCACACTTTTTAGAGGCAATTTGGCCTCCTCATCCAAGTGACCAAGAAATTACACATCACTCGATATGTCGACACCAAGGATTCTGATACTGGCTGAAGCAACAAGGGTGCCTTGAACTGAGGAGATACGACAAAGGGGTTCTTTTTAGCGGTTAACGCGCAAACTTGCGTCTTCTGGGGATTAAACTGGACTAGATTTAGTCGCCCCCAGCTCGAGACTTTTCTCTTCGTCTCGGATTTGGGGGCAAAACAATATTGTAAATACTAAAATTATTAAAAAGCATAAAGTTGTTTTGAAATAAAAACTGACATTTCTCAACTGGATGGAAATAAGCCATTGGAACTGAGATAATTTTTTGGGTCTTAGTCATTCATTGTGAGGAAATTATTACACATATTATTATTGGACATGATCGGATATGATTTATATTATTATTGGATATGAAAGTAGTATATGGTTATAATTTTGAAAATTGTAGAACACAATACAAAACTTTTAAAACAAAACAATAATATAGATGTTATGAATAATACTTACTACAATATAATACTTATGTTGTACAATTTTACTCAGAGTTGATAAAACTACTGCTTTATATATTAACAAGATAGAGAGGGTTCTTTTATTAATTATTGAGGATTCAATTCTATCAATGCAATGAAAAATATTGGAAATTATATATCGATTTGAAACTGAGCCAAGTAAATAAAGAATTTTTTTATACGTGGTAGAGCCATGCTGCAGCTATATTAGTGGTATAGTTGCAGCACGAATGGGTCGGCTCGACCGGGGAAGGACCACGCTCTCACAGAAAACCAGCGTAAAATAGCAGCTTAACGCCGCTGTGTTTCGTATGGTGATTGTAGAGAACTGGAGACCCTTTTTACTGGCAAAGAGGCATTCCGTCTTAGTCCTCACGGGTGACAACGCATCTGCATCTTGAGTCTTTATTGAGGATAGATGTAGATGTCTATGGGTTGCAGTGGCCACTTACCATCAGGTGGACTGTGTGCTCGTTTGTCACCCTATCCTATAAAAGAAAAGAATAGTCATAGGAAGTTTTTTAAGTGTATTCAACAAGATCATAAAACTATGACAAAACTAAAAATTTATCAATTAGAAATGAGAAATAATAATGTTATTATACAGAACAATTGTTTTTTGCAGTTATGGCCCAGAAACCATGGTAGTTATATTAGATTAGGGGTGAATCTTCTATGCATTTCCACTAACTGCTATGCTGTTAATATGCCGTCAAAAAT
This sequence comes from Parnassius mnemosyne, assembly GCA_963668995.1. Lineage (NCBI taxonomy): Eukaryota > Metazoa > Arthropoda > Insecta > Lepidoptera > Papilionidae > Parnassius > Parnassius mnemosyne. The sequence continues at coordinate 4,088,468 of CAVLGL010000093.1, read as the reverse complement.
TAAGTTTATAGAACCATAGGTTTTTTGTTTGTCTTAAATTGTTTGTTGTTAATGTGAATCAAGTGCAAAGGCATGTTCAATTAAAGATTCGAATTATTAAGTTTGAATAAAATAAAAAAATATTAACATCACTTGACAGAGAATCATACACTACTATTTCACATGTTACTATCACCTCATAGGCATCTCACGCATGTCATAGGTACTATCAGTGAAGCATTTTGTAAAAGAATGGCACTCCAAAATTCATACTTCAATATTATAGTGAATTCTCCTTTGTCAAAAAAATTATTATTTCTCTACAGTACCAATTTTGCAGTAAGTGTAATGTAATTCCTTACTGGGCTCTTATGATTTTTTACTTAGGCTTTTGTTATAAAAATATACTTAATAATAAGTTAGTTTTTGATTATTTAACATCAAAATATTGCAATAAAGATTTGAGATTACAAAAATTTACAAAAACTAGTAACAAGCTGTGATGGAGTTACAGTTCATAAAATATTAATAAATATTGTCCTTCATAAATATCAAATTTATTCCAAGTGTAGTTCCGAGGTATAGTTAAGATATAAGGTAGAATTTCACTTCAACAGCGATTGCATGGAAAAAATAAATGAGAGAAGCTTAAGACTTTCATGTGAAAATTTAATTGAAACCATAACACCAGATATTTATAAATTTAACATTAACTCACAAAAACCCATTTAGAAAAGCATTTCTCAAGTTATAAGATGTCAAATTAAAATTTACTTAAATTTAACTGGAACAGATATTCCAGATTATTATATTTTTTCGCAATCATAGTTCTTCTACGGGCCACTTCTGTCGCAATCAAGCTGGCCTTACGTGTTTAAGGAAATGTTATAAAATAAAGATAATTTATTTTATGGTATTAAATCAAATATCTGATATGCATATAATAACTTCAAATTTTTTTATAAAAATTGCAAATTACTCCATTCATCTACATATATATATATATATATATATATATATATATATATATATATATATATATATATATATATATCTTTAATTAAACATGCCTTGGCACTTGATTCACATTTACCGCCCATGTGGACAAACAAAAAACTTAATTTTTCGACAGCATATTAACAGCCTAGCAATTAGTGGAAATGCATAGAAGAATCACCCTTAATCTAATATAACTGCCATGGTTTCTGGGCTATAACTGCAGAAAACGATTGTTCTGTATAATAGTGTTATTATTTCTCATTGCTAATTGATAAATTTTTAGTTCTGTCACCGTTTTATGATCTTGTTGAATACACTTGAAAGACTTTCTATCACTATTCTTTGTTTACTTGGCTCAATTTCAGATCGATATATAATTTCCAATATTTTTCATTTCAGTGATAGAACTGAATCCTCAATAATTAATAAAAGACCCCTCTGTACCTTGTTAATATATAAAGCAGTAGTTTTATCAACTGTGAGTAAAATTGTACAACATAAGTATTATATTGTAGTAAGTATTATTCATAATATCTATATTATTGTTTTGTTTTAAAGGTTTTGTATTGTGTTCTACAAAAATTATAAGCATATACTACTTTCATATCCAATAATAATATAAATCATATCCGATCATGTCCAATAATAATATATGCAATTTCCTCACAATGAAGGACTTAGACCCAAAAAATTGTCTCAGTTCCAATGGCTTCTTTCCATCCAGTTGAGAAGTGTCAGTATTTATTTCAAAACAACTTTATGCTTTTTAATAATTTTAGTATTTGCAATATTTTTTTGACCCCAATCCGAGACTTTGTTGAACAAAGTCTCGGACTGGGGGCGACTAAATCTAGTCCAGTTCAATCCCCAGAGAACCCCTTTGTCGTATCTCCTCAGTTTCAAGGCACCATTGTTGCCTCAGCAAGTATCAGAATCCTCGGTGTTGACATATCGTGTGATGTGCAATTTCGTGGTCACTTGGAAGAGAAGGCCAAATTGGCCTCTAAAAAGGTTGGCATGCTCAGCAGAGCGGGAAAGTATTTCATGCCGACACACCGCTTGCAACTTTACAAGGTGCAGGTTCGGCCTCACATGGAATACTGTTCCCATCTCTGGGCAGGGACTCCCCAGTGCCAGCTACTTCCAATTGACCCCATCCAACGCAACGAGTGGTTCGAATCGTTGACGACCGAGTTCTTTTCGATCGGCTTGACTCATTGGCACTGCGAAATGATGTCGCGACTTTTTGCGTATTTTAACGCATTTACCACGGGAGTGCTCTGAGGAATGGTTCGGACTAATTCCAGCCGCTCAATTTCACCATCGCAGATCGCGACAAAACTCGCGATACCATCCATACCATCTGGATGATTGGCGGTCCACCACTGTGCGTTTTAGAAGAAGTTTTCTTCCTCACACAACTTTCTTATGGAATCGATTACCACCAGCAATTTTTCCAGACCGACACGACTTAGGGACCTTCAAGAAAAAAAAATATATATATATATATATATATATATATATATATATATATATATATATATATATATATATATATATATTAAAGGCAAACTTGACTGACTATTTATCAACGCACAGCCGAAACTACTGACTGGATTTTGCTGAAATTTGGCATACAGACAGAATGCCTAAGGAAGTGAAGTAAGGACGTAGGCATTAGTTAAGAAAGGATTTTTGAAAATTCGCCCCTTAAAAGGGTGAAAAAGGGGTTTGTATGGAAGTTCGTCACTTTTAGAGCTAGAAGCCTGAAACTTTGTTTTTAGGTTAAAGATTAGAAATAAACAGTTCGTGTCCTAGAGTGTCTGAAAATTCAATGTCTAAGGGGGTGATACCTAGTCGGACTATTTGTCCCAGATAATCATATTCGTTAACAACTTCGAGCTTAGTGCTCCCAACAACTACCGGCATAGGTGTGCCATGGACGTTAAACATGATTTTTGTTTTGTGCCGTCGTTCTCGTTAGACATACCTCAGAACCTCAACACTAGATTGTTCAACCAGTGCGTGTTGCCAGTGATGACCTACGGATCTGAGACGTGGTCCTTCACTGCTGGCCGTATGAGGAAGCTCAAAGTCGCTCAGCGAGCTATGGAAAGGGCAATGCTCGGTGTTTCTCTGCGTGATATACTTAAAAACGAGGATATTCGCAGTAGAACCAGAGTAACCGACATAGCCCAAAGAATTAGTATGCTGAAGTGGCAATGGGCCGACCATGTAACTCGAAGAACCGACAACCGATGGGGAAGAAAGGTTTTCGAGTAGCAACCTCGTACCGGCAGGCGAAGTGTAGGGTATCTCCCCACTAGATGGAGTGACGACCTGTTAAGGCATGCAGGAAGTCGATGGGTGCAGGTGGCTCAGGATCGTGCTTTGTGGCGTTCCTTGGGGGAGGCCTATGTTCAGCAGTGGAACTTGTGAAGGGCTGTAATGATGATGATGATGATATAATGGTTTCGTATGGAAAAATCATGTCATTTTTATTTTACCAGGGCAACGCATGATTTTCTTTATTGTGACGTACATTTATAGCATAGTAAGTATCTTTCGAACGTCATATTTCATTTCTCCTCTTTGATGATAAGTACTTTAAATTATAAAACATTTAGATGTGTATTAATATTATAAAACAGAATTTTATACGTAACATTAAATATAAAATTATATTTAAATGGAAGCACGAAATCGTGTAATTATTATCATATTAAAACATTATTACGAGCAAAAGAGATTTCACCATCTGTTGTAAAGAGCGCTAATTAAGATATAGCAATTTATGGGAGAGATAATTACACTTTTGTTTTAATTTTTTTATTAACGCAGACTTTCTAACGATAAACTTTGGCCATTTTGTGACAAAATGTTACTTTTACGACGTTTACCGGTGCTTGTAATAAAGATGTGACGCGCTAATTTTAAAAGATTTTATATGTTTTGTTTGTTTTTATTTATTTATTTATTTATTTAGGTACACCAACGATTGTTACAACAATGCAGAAATAGTAAATACACATCCACTTATATACTAATTGTACAATCAATTAAAGGTATACACCACATGCTTCAAGTTACTAAAAAGTTACCTAGTGAAAAACAACAAAAAAAATACAAAAACTTAGAACAGAACAAAATAATATTATGCATATGTATACACCCACATAACATCATCCTGCTCCGCTCCATTATAAGTTTTTGCATTTTTTTAAACACAAAAACTTAGAATAGAACAAAATAATATTATGTAGGTATATGAAACACTGACTTACACCTAGTTACTTAAATAGTGTATGGTTTACTGTGGCCTTAAACTTAGCTAGAGACATAACATTAACATCTATTGACCCACCGCACTTATTATATAGTTGGGAAATTCTGGAAACCGGTGAATTGGCTCCCAAAACTGTTTTGCGAAATGGACGAGAGAGAGGTTCGATGGGCTTACGAGGCATTCGTGATGGAACTTTAAAGTTAAATTTCATCAGGAGTGCAGGACAATGCAACTGATATCTTATTATCTTGAAAAAGAAGGATAGGTCCAGTATATCCCTGCGGTTGTCCAAGCTCTGCATCTTTAGAAAGTCTAGTAGGTCCTTGTAGGGGCTAAATCTTTTATGCCAGAAGTGTGAGAACACCAAGTGTTTTATTAATCGTTTTTGAACGCGTTCAATACGAAGTGTGTGAGTAGCATAATGTGGACGCCAGACTACACTTCCATACTCAAGGATCGATCTAACCAAGCTATTGTATAGCGCAATTTTTGAGGAATGGCGTTTGAATACCCTAGCGTTCCTGATAATAAAACCCCACATCTTGGACGCCCTGCCTATGATGTAGTCAATATGTGGGACAAATGTCATTTTATTATCCATAAGCACCCCCAGATCCCTTACTACTGCCCTTTCTCCTAATCGAATCCCATTGATGCTGTAGATGGATGGAATAGGATTCAATTTCCTAGTGAATTTAATGTGAACACATTTATTGATATTGAGCTCCATTCCATTCGTCTGACACTATTTCACTAGCGCGTCAAGATCTTTTTGTAAATGCAAAACATCATCTTGTGTTTCAATGATTTTCCAAATTTTTAGGTCATCTGCGAACATCGAAGGGGATGAGTATTGTATATAATTAGGTATATCGTTTACGAAGATATTGAAGAGAATAGGGCCTAGGTGTGAACCTTGCGGAACACCAGAAGTGATATCTCGTAGCTCTGAGCTAAAACCATTAACGACTACATAGAAAGAGCGTTCACTTAGATACGATTCGAACCAAGCTAGAACAGAACCCCCTATTCCGTATGCAGATAGTTTTGCCAGAAGCCGTCGATGGATTACTCTGTCAATGGCTTTGCTGAAGTCTGTATATATTGCGTCTACTTGTTTATTGCCATCAATGCGACTTACAATGTCTTCCACATATGTAACTAAATTAGTATTAGTAGACCTACCTTTTGTGAAGCCGTGCTGGTTGTCGTTTAAATACTTGTCGAAGTACGCTTGAAGAATAGGGCAGACTAGAGACTCGAATACTTTAGCTAATGAGGACAATATGGAAATAGGCCTGTAGTTACTAATGATCTGAGCATCACCTGCCTTATAAATTGGCACCACTTTAGAAACCTTCCAAGCTTTGGGAAAAACCCCAGAACTTAATGAGTTATTAAAGATAATAAATAAAGGCTCCACCAGGCATGACGCACATCGTGAAATAAACAATGGTGAAATATTATCACTCCCAGTGCCCTTCGTTACATCAATATTGACTAATTTTTTGTAAATTTGCTTGCGGGAAAGATTTAGAGTTGAAAAACAATCGATTGCTCCCCCCACTGATGTACTAAAAATGTTCTCGTCAGTATTTATGTCACATGGGACACCAAGATTTGAGGTAGTAGAGAAGAAGTAAGATGCAAAGCTGTTGCATATGTCATTACCATTTTGTATTACTGTATTACCGTCCGTCATCGTAGCTGGATATGTTCCAGAGCCACCACGTTTGGATTTAATATAAGACCAGAACAGTTTCGGGTTCGTTAAAATTCCGTCCTCAATTTTACGAATATATGCGTTGTAGCATTCAGAAGCTAATTTTTTGCAGCGGTCGGTCAGTAGACGATATGATATCCTGTCCAGGGGGTGCCTGTATTTTTTGTACCTTATTCTAACCCTATTTTTCTCTCGTAAGCGACTAATCAAGTCTTTACTGAACCAGGGAGGATATTTGTTAGTTTTTGGTTTGACAATTGGTACAAATTTATGAATGACTTTGTTAACAACCTCCAAGAATAATTCAAGTTTCATATTTACATCACTGTTCCCATAAAAAAGAGACTTCCAATCAACTTCAGCTAAATAGTCATTAATAGCAACGTAATCTGCTTTATGAAAGTTAAACCTACTCATAGCATTGGACTGTAATTTTGGCCTCTCTAATAGAGAGAGTTCTATAGAGAGAGGTGGATGTAGTGGGTCAATAGGACACAAAATGTCTACGGCCTCAGCAACCACGCAGGATGATGTATTGGCCAAGACCAAATCGAGAGATCTATCCATATTGTTTGTTATAGAGCTATGTTGTGTTAAATTATTTACATTGACGAAATCAATGAAATACTGGTGCAGTGATGATAAGTTATAAGATGGACTCCCGACCAAATTCCAGTCTAAGGTCGGCAAATTAAAGTCGCCAAGTACACAGACATGTGAATTAAATAGTTCGGAAACATGGTTAAAGTTATCGATAAAATGTTTTAGCATTGATGTTTGAACCGGGGGTGGCAGATATACCGCACACAGAGCTAGTGCAAACATCCTCACATTCGCTTTCCCAGTTCAGCATACGCTTCGAATTTAAACGTTTAGAAATTGCAATTAGTGCCCCACCCCCCTCTTTTTTCACGTTAAAGCCGGACATTTCTCTGTCCCTTCTGTATACGGCATATCCCTCACCAAAAAGTTCAGAGTCAAGTATTTTACTATTCAGCCAGGTCTCTGTTAGAACAATAACATCATAATTTGAAATAAGCAGATTTTGTAAAAATATGTGGGTTTTAGTGCGCAACCCTCGAACATTTTGATAATATATAGATATAGAAGTGAATTTTATAGATTTTTATCCAATTACTTGTATTAAATTAACATAATCGTTATCATTACAACTACTTAATACAATTTAACGAGTCCATATCTCTGATAAGCATATAGTCGGAATTATCAGTTTTTCTCATAAAAATACGCCCGTTCCTAACCCACACATCTTTGTATCCTTTTTCTTTACCAATCTTTCTAGCTGCGGCATGAAGCGATTTATTCATGGGGGACAAGTGATCCACAATGAATATTGGAGATTTTTCACCGTTGAATCCCAGATGCGAGCTATTAAGCTTATCCTGCATTGCCTTTTTTCGGTTGAAATTTATGGATGCTGCTAAAAACTCATCACGAATCTTTTTATTGGCGAATTGGGCTACAATTGATTTTGGTCGCGTACTATTAGGGTTGATCTTGGCGATACGTGTACAGTTGATAACATCTTCGTTTTTAACATTACACTTAAGTACAGTACCCAGTTGTGTCACTACTTGCATTAAGTTTTCATTTTTTTTCTCAGGAATGCACTGTATTTCTACATTCATAGCTCGTGCGTTCTGTTCAAGGGTATTAATTCGCGCCGTGAGGTCCTTAACATTGATCTTTAGAGCACTGTTTTCTTTTTGGAAATCAACCATCGCCTGTTTAGTTTCTTTTGGAATTTGGAATTCATGAAATCCATAGAGCTCCTAATTTCCAGCATCTCCTCCTTAACTGATTTTATTTCAGAACTAATGGAAATAGTTAGGGAATCGATTTTAGATGTAATGCTCTTACAATACTCCTGCATGATCCCTCTAACTTCATCAGCCGACGCTCCTATTATTGGAGGTGACTGCAGTGCCTGTCTTTTAGAAGCCCGTACCGTGACATTAGGGTTAAATCGCACCGGCGTGTTGTCGTTATGCCCAGTTTTGGGTCGTAGGCTGGTACATAGAGGACATTCCCATGTCGAAAGCTCACTTGGTTTTATTACGGAGGGAGAGCTGAGACAGGCCACATGAAACTTTTTTGAGCATTTCTGGCACTTAATGTACTCTTCTGTGTCAGGGTTATCACCACAGCATCCCCAATCATTGTTGTCGGCAGACATTATACTATTATTTATCACTGAGGTTTGCAACAAAATACACTTTACTGCAAAGTTGCTGAATGCAAATTGGTAGGCGTTAATCGTACTTATACTATAATTTTACTTTTCTAATAATAAATTTTATATAATGTCCGATACCACCAACAAGGTCAATTAAAAGAATTGAAATTTTTTTTTATTAGTCAGTTAAAAAAAAACAATAACCCGAGAAGACGCATACTCGTTGTTGTTGTTTACATAAATTGTTTACTTGTGTACAAAAATCACCGACACTTTATAATTACCCGCAGATTTTGTAATGTTGAGATAGTTTTAACAAGATTATTTCACGATACTAGAACTGTTATGCAAGATTTTTCACAATAAAATAGGTTATAAGTTCACTCACAAAACGGTGTCTGCCACACATCAAATATTGACGATTTTGCACTTGTATTAACGACTTATAGGCGAAGCTAAATAGATACGTGTTTACTAAGCAACTACTCAGTACGTGTGTGAGAATACAAAATCATTTTTAATATTTCTTTATAAAATTGAACTTACTTATGTGGCTGCTGAAGCCAATGGTCACATGCAACCAACTTCATATAAAGAAGATGAGATCTAAAAGGGAATACCTTATAGCCCGTTACTATACAGGTTGTATTTACTCTACAGATCGGAACACAGTAGAACACGCACTGCTACTTTTTTATAGGATAGGGTGACAAACCAGCACACAGTCCATCTGATGGTAAGTGGTTGCTGTGACCCATAGACATCTACATCTATCCTCTATTACAAATCAAAATGCAAATGCGTTGTCACCCGTGAGGACTAAGATGGAATGGCTCTTTTCCAGTAAAATAGGTTTCCGGGTCTCTACACTCACCATACGAAATACAGCAGTGCCAAGCTGCCATTTTACGCTGGTATTCTGTGAGAGCGTGGTCCTTCCCCGGTCGCCGCCCCACCGCCCCATTCGTGCTACAACTATACTATTAATATAGCTGCAGCATGGCTCTACCACGTAAAGTCAGAAATAGGTGAGAGTATGCAGACCGACTTCTACGCAGAAAAGGAGTCCTACCACCAAGAACTTTTTGGGTCGACGGTAGGAGTAACAGATTAGTTCCACCTTAGATGTTGCTTTTTTTGCACTGCGGTAGTTCAGGAGATAAGTGCTCTCTATGAATGTAGTGATGGCGTAAATATTAACGTGGTAGAGCCATGCCATGCAGGTGGCTCAGGATCGTGCTTTGTGGCATTCCTTGGGGGAGGCCTATGTTCAGCAGTGGACTTGTGAAGGGCTGTAATGATGATGATGATGATGAGAGCCATGCCACAGCTATACCCGGGAAGGACTTGGATGAAATTCGGCACACACATACACCATGTCGTGCATTAATTCATGGTATATTTTTTATGTCTGTAAAGTAAAAATTAACATGACAGCCTTTCTGTTTTCATGTGGTCTGAGCTGCGGACAGCAGTTAGATCTGAAACAAAGCCCATAGCTATAAAAACTTCGTAATGTTGCCCATCTTACTAATGAGTGGTATAGGCACGTTGGCCTAGCGATTGCTGATCATGTGGTTCCGGGTTCGAATCCCGGGTCGGGACAAAATCAGTTATTAGGTTTTTCTATCAAGAAATTCTCAGTAGCGGCCCGGAGTCAGTAAGTTGGCGGTGTTTAACCCCCGTGCCTAGGAATGCACGTAAAGCCGTTAGTCCTGCGCCTGATGTCACTCTTGTCAAGTCAGATTACCGTCCCATCGGACTATGTGAGTGAGGGAATAAATTAGTGCACCGGTGTTCACGCATACACTAGGGCACTGTAATCCTGTCCAGCGCATAATGTCTAGTATTCCGTAAAATTGACGCCGTGGTCTGAAGGACATTATTATTATAGCCTTGAAAAGTTTTAAAATGTTTAAGTGATTTTTATGAAAAAGACCGTAACTTTATAACTTTGAACAAACATAACACTCTTTTTTTTTACAAATAATTTTCTTGAGGGTTATTAGATACAGGATGAATACACAAATCACCTGATAGTTATTAGATTCTGTGTCCCAGAGACAACTAGATCTTTTCGATTAGGAATCAAAACGAAATGCTTGCCGTGGTCACTCTTGAGGACTAAATCGAATTCTTCGTCTATAGCAAATTCTACGGTTTTTATACGAAACATCATACTTACTACTATTTAAAATGTGGCCGGTGTTCTGGGAGATTTTATTTATACTCGTAATAAAATTGAGTGACTAAACCACCATATTTGGTCCTAAATCCAAGCACAGGTTCCCTCTCATTCTTGAGAGAGTTTTAGGACAAATAAATGTAGGCCACGCTGTCCCAATGTTGGCGGAATTCACGTCTTCGATGTTTTCTAACGCTTTAGACATACGTTAAGTATCCACAAGATATCTTCCATCATGCCGAGCAAGTATTAAATCAACACTGAAAGATTCAACTAATAGTCGCCGACGGAAATCGAAATCTGGATGTTCGCATACTTTAAAATTTATTTATTTCAACTTCGTTGTACAAAATATACAAAGGCGGACTACGAAGAGAACACTACTTTGGATGTGCAATATGATTAGTAAGAGAAATAGTAAAGGATCAACACAGTAACTGTATGAAAATGAACTAAATATAATATGTTTAATATTTATGACGATCCTTTAGCTTCTGAGCCACCTACAAAAGATAATTATGTAACTATTCAAACCAATGAACTAATATTTATGTTTAGTTTCTTTGCAATTGTTAAACTGATTGTTGTTACACAGATGACGCCAGAGATTGTCTCATCGGACAATGTAAATACTTGGTACACAGGGAGATTTTAGTCTTTCACGTTCTGCAACTGACATTTGGCAGTGCGTTCCGTTCGAGAGGAGAGTTTTGTAAGTGGATTTATTTTTTCTTTTTGTTTCATAAAGTGTACTCAACACATACGTGTCTTATTACAAACTTTGTAGCGGCGGTGTATGAGTATCCACTACCCCATATCATCCCGTGAGTGTCGTAGGAGGCGACAGAGAATAAAAACAGAAGATGAACAGTTCAGTTCAAGCTTTGCAGGCGGGTTGGCAACCGCAGTTTTATATTTTAGTTGTTATTAGGAAGACGGTGCTACCCACGCGTGTTATATACTTTGTTCCGTTGGGTTATTTTGCTAGTTTTTCCTTGAAAAGAGGTTTTTTCCAACCAATAAAAGTAGTAAAATAAAAATATTATTTATTCTGTTCTACCTATTTTCTGATTTATTTTCTTATGTTGCCTTTTACGACACCCACGGGACGGCCTTTTACGATATTCTTAAACCACCGCTACACGGACAGTATGTCCGGTTTTCTATAGCATTTCTTAAACCTATTTTTACAAGCATAGGTTAGCTTTTATTTAAATAATTTAACAAACATAGGCTTTCCTTTTTTATATAAAAAAGTTACATCACCGCTTCAACAACGTGCGAAACCTCGTGAGAAGAAGCGCTTTGTAACTTATAAGTGGACTATTTTTCCCAATGTTTTCATCATCATCATTACAGCCTGTTAGAAGTCCACTGCTAAACATGGATCTCCGGCATGGTTTGCCTCATAGGGGTTGCAGCAGTTGCCACGCTTGGCACACGAGTTATCAAATACAGTTTTTTATTATCTTGAGTTGCTATTATGAAGATGCTGCTGCCCATCCCCTGTTCGATTTCCTTCTGTCGTCTCTTACGACATCCCCGTTAAGACATGGTGAAGTGGCTTCTTTTACGTTGCTACTATACGCAAACAGGTCCCAACACTTGCAATTCAGTCTCAATGTCCCTTCAGATCGAGTTTCGGTCACGGTGGCGAGTCTCAACAGAGACGAGCCATCTGCATAGGTCAGGATTATAATGCACAAGTGTGCGCAAGGACAGCTGCACTCCCTTTTCTCTCACTCTCATGGTTTGGCAAATTAATACGACTACTGGGTAAAACAATGGCAACAAACAAGTTTAAAACAAGTTTTTGACTCTAGCCTGCTAATGAGAATTAATTGACAGAAAAATCCAATACCTAATTTTGATTCGACTCAGGATTCGAACCCGATACCGTATAGTACCCTTTACGATCAATAGACCAATTCCTGTTCATTGCTATGCCTTTCGAGGTGCGTATGTTTTGTTTAGTCACTAAGTCATATGTAACGCCATTTGTGAATAAATAAATAAATAAATAGGCAGTCTAGTATTTAGTACGCAGTATTTTGCAATATTTTGTTCTGAACATTGTTAGCAGAATTACCTTGAAAAGATTTTTGAATTGAATATCAGACCGCTATTATACTCTCTTGTGTGGAATTTTTCGAAGTGAGAACTTCTTTAGATGTGTCGGACAACTTTTGATAGTTAAAATCTTATAAGTTCACGTCACCGACGTGCTGATGTTAAATTCAATCTTGATGATTGGTTCACAATCTAGGAAGATATCACGTAAAATAAATACAAAAAATTGAAGTCGGTTATCTATATCAGTCGTCTGCTCATCAGAAATGTTATACAAACCGTATAGCGACAACTATACGAGTAACTTTGATTTACAGTACGGCGACAGAGACATAGATGCAATAAACTAAACCAATCACGGGCTCCAACTTAAAAATAAAAATATATTTATAAAGCTTAAATAATATAAAAAAAAAAACATTTAACATTTAAAATCTTTGAAGATATGATGATATGCCGCTTTTTTAAAATTGCAATTAACAATTTCTTTGGTGTCGGTGGGAATAGAACCCGGGTTGCTCGCGTACTGTGAAATTTACAGCGAGTCCTTAGTCCTTAAGGTACCACGGTTCTTGTTCTTGATGCCCTCACGCTGTTATCTCACAATAAAAATGCCTTAAGTTTATGCAAAGGCAACTTGGTAATATTTATCTACTTAATCTTTATTGTAAGACACCTTATACTAAATGTTACAATTGACGGACATAATGCCTTGTTGCGTTATGTATCAGTCAACCCTAGAAGAAAGAGATAAATGAAAGTGGCTAGGTGCTAAAAAGAAACTATTAAAATACCATGCAAATAAACATGAAATACAGAGAATCTTGTTATAAAATAGTTATAAATTTACTTTGAAACAGTTGTACAACTTTCTATTCCAACTGCAGATAAGAAATGGACCCGCCAGCGACGTTGCTCTCTATCCGACGAATACAAATTGCTCTGCAGTTGATAGCGTCGCTAAAACTTTTCTCCTATCTCTTCCCGCAGCAAGCGGTCGTGTACGGTAAGCAAGGAGGTTATTTATGTATATATTTTTTTGTTTTGATTTCTTTTTCTTTTTATAAAATAAGGATGCCAAACGAGCACACTGTCCACCTGATGATAAGTGGATGCTGCGACCCATAGATACCAACATCTATTTGTCTCTAGTTTTTATCCCTGAATACGAAGACGAAATGCATCATATCCAGTAAAAAGGGTCTCCGGTTCTCTACACTCACTATACAAAACACAGCAGCGTTAAGCTGTATTTAAGTTGACCAATGTTTAACATTCCCCAATCAGCGGCGTAGCAAGAAACGTGTTTGGTTATTAAGTACAAGTTGAGGTTAATAATCCGTAGCAAAAATGGAACTTACGTGTAAAAGATTTTAAAGCGATAATTTTTTATGATTTTAAAAATTTACTCCATCCGCAAAATTGCACTGATTTTCTTCAAAAGTTTTTTTGGAGGGTGGCAACTTATTTTAGCACCGTAAGGCATTGGGTATGCAGAATTTGAGCGCGGTCGGGTTTCTCTCCATTATGAAATTCGTAAAGGTGGCCTCTTAACTGTGATCACTGAGGAACATGTGGCTACTAACAGGCGACTAATTGAAGAAAATCTTATTTTTCCTTTTTTTTTAAACAATATTATGAGCACTGTGGAACTAACAGTTCTGAAAATAGAGGTAATCTGCAGATACACTTGGTAAGGGTATAAAATATATATAAAACAAGACGAGAGATTTTTAAATAGTTTTGAAAATAGCGGCTCTAGCAAGTCCGATGTAGCAATCAATGCTACGCCACTTTCCTTATTAATTGAACTGTGTTGTGACTATATGATCTCCAACCCACATACTGGCCAATATCCAGAGGCTCCTTTTCAGTTTATAACTGTAATTCTAAAATCTATATTAAATTTTCTTTTAAACGATATTCATAACATGATATAATATTTCTTCGGGCAAAAGAAAAATGTACATATTATCTTTCAAATCTAAATAACCTTATGTTTTTGAGGGTTGAAGCAATTCTGCACAACATGGTCCAATTCATAAACGTTGTCACCCATTGATTGTGACTTAATATTGCTTTGGTACCTAAAATATGTATGTGCAGTGATAGAGATTTGATTAAAAACACAGAAATAAAAGAGGCACGTAAAATGTAATACGTAAATATATGCTGTAAGAAATTATTGCACTTCGGATGTTAAAAATTATTCTCAAAACTATTTAAATACAAGAACACTACTCGGTAACAAACTCTGCTAACTATGAGGACCCAATTACAAGAAAACACCAAAGTATGCCAACCAACAGTATCACTACCCATCTCAATGTAACACAGGGCCGCCTCTCAGTAACACGATCTTCCTTGCCTACACTAGTAGAATAGTAAGGACAATAAGACTCGTAGAATTACAGACTGATGCCTCTTAGTCGCCTGTGTGATACTTCATACTGCTACTACAAGTGGGATATAACCATTCTATCTTCATTTGTTCGTGTTCCCTTTTATCTTTTACGCTCATTTCCAACAATGCATTATTTTGTTTCAGATTACAGCACTTATGACTTCATTATAGTTGGCGGAGGTGCAGCGGGTAGTGTGCTTGCAAACAGACTCACAGAAGACAAAAATATTAATGTACTGCTCATCGAAGCAGGCGACGATCCGTCACTTGAAGTACTGGTTAGTTTTTCAAGCCCGAAAATTTATTTTACAATAATAAAAATAGTTTTATTAAAGATAGTGATACCAGTTACTTAGTCAGTCACTTACATATACGACTTCACAGAGCTTGTTCATAATAATGTGGTAATGTGTACGCTTTTAAAACAAAGTCCCAGAAAATATACAAGTTATCTTTAAATACAAACTTTATAAAAAGGGTTATTATAGAATGACCCCTGGAAATGAGGTGTTTGCTTTCAAACTGTTTCTTATAAGAGTTTTGTTAACAATAATTGTATAGCTGGGATTTTTGCTGGTTCTTCTCAGGACATAAGAGTTTTTTGAGTGGTAAAATTTAAAATGTACTTTCTATAAGAATTCTAATTAATAGAATCAGGCGTTCCTTTGCGGAAATCCATTATATTAAAGTTGGTAAAAATTACCTTGCGTACATCCGCCCGATAAAATAAAATGATGTGTCTTACCTAGTTTGGAGAGCACCTCCCTCCCTCCCTCTATTGCGTGCACTATCCCCGTCACTACTTAAAAATGGTTATTATAATATAAATGAATGAGTTGGTCGCTTCTAAGCTGGTTCTAAAATAAAATTTATACATAAAATTATTAATTATAATTTAAAATAAATAGTTTGTACAAACTTTCATGTAAAGTTTACTTAAAAAAAGTCCCGCTGGGTTTCTTGTTAGTTATAGAATAGAATAGAATAGAATAGAATAGAATAGAATGATTTTTATTCAATATGGATTATTACATAATACTTATTGAAAGTCATTATTTTATTTACCACTGGTTCGGAAAATACCTCTGTCCTGGGAAGAACCAGCAAGAAACCCAGCGGGACTTTTTTTTTAAACATAATTTCACTTAACAATAATTTTGTTTATACAATTTTAAATGAATTTTCATAGAACCAGCATGGTGGCGATCACCTTATTCCCAGGGGTTATTTTCATTCATGTATTCCTTGATATTATAATAACCCTTTTTGTACAGTTTTTCTTTAATAAAACTTTTAAACTTGTTTATTGACAAACTTTGAACATGTTCTGGGATTCTGTTGTAAAAGCGTATACATTGCCCCATAAATGAATTACTAATTCTGTGGAGTCTTGTAAGTGGCATTACAAGCTTATGTTTGTTCCTAGTGTTTAAGGTATGAACATCCTTATTCTTATTAAAGCTATTTATGTTTTTATGTACATACATTACATTTTCATAAATATATTGCGATGCCAAAGTTAATATGTTTATTTCTTTAAATTTTTCTCTAAGGGACTCTTTACAATTTAGATTATAAATCGCCCTTTATAATCTAAATTGTAAAGAGTTTAGAATTGAAATAAATTGTAAGAGTTTAGAATTGTTTAAACAATTTAGATTATAGTTCTTTCCAGTACAGAGGTTTTTCCGAACCAGTGGTAAAGTAAAAATGACTATTAATAAGAATAACATACATGTGATCTATATTAAATAAAAAAATATTCTAGTCTATTCTGTTCACTCTTTTTCTGCCTACTACACTCTTGCCTATTTCTGCTGCCAAATAGGTTGAACTGATGTGTTTCGGTCTCAAAGGTGCAGTAAGCCAGTTTAATTACAAGCTATGAGAAATTCTAATTTAGTACCCAGTGAGACAACGTATATAAATAAATCATGGACTACAGTAGCCACTTACCATCAGATGGATTGTAAGCTAGTTTGTAACTTCAGTTAAAAAAATTGATTGCTTGTGTCGTAGTTGTTGCTTCTGCTACTAGTCTTCTGTATTTCAGATGATGATCCATAGAAATAAAATTATTATCTATGAGATTATCTCTTTTCCTTTCTTCTATTACATTCTGATCTATTTATACAGTCCAGTAGCAAGTACATGTACAAAATAAAATGAATAATTTATGGTATAGGCATGAAATGGCATTTTTTCTAGGGATAAACTGTTCACAAAAAACAGTTTTTTACACAATTTAAACGATAATTTATCTATAAACTGCATATTTAGACTTTAAACATTTTTTTAAATATTTCTACATTATTTTTATTTTTTTTTCGTTAAAATAAATTAAAATAAAATATTATTTGCAGCTTGCCGGTATGTTCTACCTTACAGCGGAATCTCGTCTTGACTGGAACTATACATCAGAAAGTACGCAATACTCCCAATGCCATAAAGGTCGAGTTCTTCATCATACTAGCGGGAAAGTTTTAGGAGGTAGTAGCAGCGTTGGCTATATGTTTTATGGACGTGGTAGTCCGTTTGATTATCAAATGTGGGCCACCGTAGCCAATGATAGTACATGGAATTGGGATGGCGTTTTTCCATATTTCCTCAAAAGCGAAAGGCTGGAAGATTCTTCAATATTTAATTCACCATTGAAAGACAGTCACGGCTACAATGGATATTTAGGTGTAACCAGAGAACCTACCAATGATTTCTCTAAATATTTAAACGGATTCAAGGAGGATGGCAAATCGGAAGTTTTCGACATAAATGGAAACGAAACCATCGGTTATACTAATCAGTGGTTCACGATAGCCGGCGGTGCCCGACAGACAACTGCATTTGCATATATAACCCCAGTTAGAGGCCGGTCAAATTTACATGTCATGAAAAACGCTGTTGCAACAAAAATACTTTTTGATAATAACAACAATGCAATCGGCGTGGAAGCAATTACACATAATAATGAAACGTTCGTACTCAAGGCCAGTAGAGAGGTTGTTATTTCTGCGGGCGCATTCAACACTCCACAACTTTTAATGTTGTCAGGAATTGGTCCAGAAGAACATTTAAGGGTTTTGAATATAAACGTAAGGAGTAATCTTCCAGTTGGTTACAATCTACAAGATCACCCGCTTGTGCTATTGTCAATTCTAACTGAGAGGTCAAATAATCCACCACCTCGCAACGATCCTCATAATTTTCCAATGCCAACACTTACTGGTTATGTAGCATTAAATAAAGCTCAGATTAATCCTGATTATCAAAGCATCAACTTTGCTATACCAAACGATTCACCTATGCCCAATACATTCTGTTCTTTACTTATAGGATTTTATAATGATATATGCCAAACTCTGAAAAATGGAGTAAAGGATAGAAAAAGTATTATAAGCTTAATAAATCTTTTGCATCCGAAATCTCGTGGTCGAGTGATGCTACGGAGTGCATCGCCGAGAGAACCTCCACTCATTTACAGCGGTTTGTTTTCTGATGAAAGTGATTTAGAAGATTTAGTAAGCTATATAAAGGATTTTACTGGAGTTGTTAATACGACGCATTTTAAAGATATGAATGCGGAATTAGTTGACCTGACGGGGTCACGATGTTTTGGATTTAAACTTTGGAGTAGAGAATACTGGCGTTGTTATATTGGCTGTATGGTATCTACAATGCATGACTACAGTGGCACGTGTGCGATGGGTATGGTTGTGGATTCAAGGCTACGTGTTCGTGGTGTAAGAAGACTTCGAGTTGTAGATGCTAGTGTCATGCCTAGTCTCATCGGCGGTAACATTCTAGCAGCAGTTGTAATGATCGCAGAGAAAGCTGCAGATATGATCAAAAGAGATTTATCGATGAATATTGTACCTAGTCGACCATTTATAAATGTTTAAATGTTATTGTGACAAGTACTGTTTTGGTAGAAATAAATATTAATATGTGTTATGTTTTTATTATTTTTGTTCGTAATAATTGATACTTGTAATATTTGTATTCGTCTATTTTTGCCTAAAATTTTGATATGTTGCATTAGTTATCTAATATAAAAGATTTTTTGTATTGATGTGAAAAACAATAATAGTTTTGTCACGGCCTAAGACTAAGAATTTTTTTCTATAAAAAATAAGAACTTACATATGAAGCTCTTTAAAATTGTAAATTCTAAAAACTAGTTACAAGCAAATTAGTTACTTAATTATCAATAGCAAGAAACAAGTAAAAATACCCCTAATACAAACACAAATAATATCTACCCCTGGAGAAATTTTAATATTACGGCCCACATGTGAAGTAGAAATTCGCAAAATTATAATTTCACTTAAAAACTCAGCGGCAACTGGATGTGATGGTATTTCTTCTAAATATATACATGAAGCAGGCTATATATACAGGGTTATTTTTCAATAACCGGCTAAATTTGCAGAGAAGGTTCAGAACAAGTAAAATAGGCAAATGTTGAAGATAAATGAATTAAAAAAACTCAAACATTCTGTCCTTTTGTCTTTTAAATTCAACACCCGTGGGGACTTATTATTTTAACTGATTGTCATTCATAAATATCTAATACCTTCTACTTTACTACGTACGCATACATTCGTAAGGGTCGATCAGTCGGCAAAGCGTTGTGAATTGAATCGCATACTGAGGAGTGGTATAGTCATGCTGCAGCTATATTATGGTTGTAGCACGAATGGGTCAGCTCGACCGGGGACGGAACACGCTCTCACAGAATACCTTAACGTTGCTGTGTTTAATATGGTGAGTGTAAAGAACCGGAGACCCTTTTTACTGGAAACGAGGCATTCTATCTTAGTCCTCACGGGTGACAACGCATCTGCATTTTGATTCGTAATAGAGGATAGATGTAGATGTCTATAGGCCACAGCAACCACTTACCATCAGGTGAACTGTGTGCTAGTTTGTCACCGTATCCTATAAAAAGAACACAAGTAGTTGATGAATACAGGTTGGATCAGGATCTGACTTGTGATGGACTGTAATTATAGTGGCAGAGCTGGGTTGCTGCTCTTGAGTGCTAAAAGAAAGTACCTCAGCTAAGCTAAAGTTAAATAACTTAATCTTCACTCTCCTTCATAGAAACTCAACAGCGGGCATGTTGTTCTTTGGCGGTTGAAATTCCTTCATATAACAGGAGTTCTGCTACCAAGCTCTCGATTTCATGGTGATTTTTAGGTGGAACTAATGTTTAAAGAAAATATTACACAGTTACAGAGTTTTTTTTAATTCGGATTTTGGATAAAAATCATACTTCACTGAATGACTACAGAACGATGTAATGTCACAGAAATCACGAAGCTAATTTAACCAGCGCTGCAGTTTTGAGTGAAGGAATCAGTATAAACTACGTTAGAGGTAGTCCACATGACTATGAATTCTGGGCCACAGCAGCGAATGACTCGTCTTGGAACTGTAATGGAGTATTCCCATACTTTATGAAGAGCGAAAAACTTCGAGATCCTCAGATACTGCATTCAGGGTATAAGAAGTTTCACGGTTTTAATGGATATGTAGTAATTGTGAATTAGGTATTTCAGTTCAAATTCATTTACTAGTTGGTTTCAACTACCACGATCACGTATCAGTATTTTTATTGATTAAAATGGAATAATCCCATGCATCTTTTCAACCAATAAATCCACATAAATTTCCATATACAACGTTCACAGGTTACGTTACTTTTAACAAATCTCAGACATTTACGGTCTATCAAGTCGTCAATTTTATTGTACCGAATAATTCTAAATGTAAGTTAATTTTTAATTTTTGGTTCGATTATTAAATATGCCAAAGAGTGCACAAAGGTGGTAAAGGCAAAAATACACTATACTGTGCGAAATAACACCATATTATCATAATGTTGGGACATCGGCATTAGGTTCAGTAGACGCTCAGTTGAGAATGTTAGGCATGCAACGTTTGCGTGTTTTCGACGCTAGTATAACACCCACTCTGATTGGAGGTAATGTCAATGCTGTTGTTATTATGATCGCTGAAAAGGCTGCAGGTATAAACAAACAGGTGAATGATAACAGTTAAAGTTAATAAGTAATTTCTTGAATGAGACGGATAAAGAAATTGTGTACAAAATTGTAACTTAAATTGAAGTACTATTTTGTGTGACTCAATTGTGAATTCACGGTAGCTTCCCTGATCTTGAGATTCGTCGAAAATATAAGCTATTTGGTAATCAGTAAAGATGTATTAAATACTATAAAATTAAATTTTATTATCATTTAAAAAGGTTTAATTAGAAACATTTCGAACGATTTAAAGTATTTAAATCATCATCGTTCCAATTTAACGAGTCCAGTGGTGAATACAGTTCTTCCTCAAAGATTGGAACAAACAAGGTCCTGAGCTACCCGCATTCATTGAATTTCTGTCACGAGGCTGTCAATCGATAACTTTTCTTTTCCATCGCCTGTCAATTCCTTGAGATATATTTTGATTAAAAAATGAAAATTGTTTAATTATAATATGATTTTTATAGTTATTTTATATTTTTAATTTAGCAGAGGGATATGTCAACTTTGAATTATAATTTTTTTGTTTTAGAAATACATTTTAAATATCGTCACATTTGACAGACATACAGTTAACATGTGCGTGGCGTAAGGATTTCATTACCTCCTTTCACCCGTGGGTATCGCAAAGGCGACTATCTAAAATATCGGAAAGAACTCATAGGCACTGATATGGTGACTGTATTAACCGTTCTATTTAGGTCGGACCTGAGGTGTCTGGTTCGGCAAAGGTTGATAACATCGAAGCCGTGAGACTTCATGTATTGCCATTAGCAATCCGCCTACCGGGTGTGACGATAATGGCAAGGACTTTTTAAAGCTTCAAAGAAGAGGAAGACACTTTAAATAAACTTTGATCGTTTTATGAAATATGCTTTAGGGATAAATTTAAACCTAAATTGATCATTATATATTACTATTACAATTCGCAGAGGATAAATGATTACGAATGTAATGATATTAATTTATGGAACAACACATGTAAGTCACGGCAATTAACAAATGCCACGGTTTGCGAAGCGATACAAATGACTGTTATCAGTTTAGCGACGCTCTCTCATAAATTTGATCTGTCAGTGTTATATTCTCACTTTAAATTTCATGAAATAATGCATGCAATTAACGTGTTAAATTGTGCAATCATATAATATGGTGTTCCGGTGTCTTTAATGTAGCTAAATATATAACTGATTTTAAAACAGAGTAATTACGATATTTTGTAAAATATAATTTTTATGTGGTAGAGCCACGCTGTATTATGATTGTGGCACAAATGGTTCATCATCAACACATTCTCAAAGAAAACCAGCTTAAAATAGCACCTTGATGCTGCTGTGTTTCATATGGTGAGTATAGGGAACCGGAGACCCTTTTTACTGGAAAAGAGGCATTCCATTTCAGTCCTCATTTTAGAATTCTTAATCGGATTATGGGCAACGGCATCCACTTACCATCGGGTGGACTGTGTGTTCCTTTGTCACTCTTATAATATAAATAAAACGTGGTGCAATAAAGCACTCTTTAACCAATAAGTCATAAGATGGTAGTTTAAGATAATCCACTACCCCATTTCGTTCGTTGTAGGGTTTAGGTCCCGGGACGTCTCGTGTCTCGAAGTCCCGGGACTTTTCGTAATTTTAGTTGTCTCGAGTCCCGAGACTTTCTGGTCGGGACTCGAGACGAGACAAGATTGTCGAAATTGTTATGTAATCACTTTTATTTTCAAATAATTGAAGGAGCCTAGCACCATGTGTTAGTTTAATGAATAATTACTTGGTCTACTACGTAACTACTGAGCACGCAATACAATACATGAAACAAATATGTGATTATGAGAATTAACAATGAAATTATGAACTATGATTAGATACTAGAATTACTAGATAATATTATAGTTATTAAGAATATGATTTTTAACTAAGTTCGTTTCATAACTAAGATTTAACTGTTTAGAAGTGCATCTGTGTGTGACTAAAAGAAATAAACATAGCAATTATTAAGACAGAAATTAACGTTAAAGTTATTTAATTTTCTGTTAAATTGTTTAATAAATGTTGATTTTTACAACAAATTGCCTCTTTTAATACGTTTCACCAGAAATTAACACAATTAAAATTCTTCAAAAAAGGCTTACCCATCTTAGATGATGCCAGCAAAATATTATGTCTTGCAATAGATGGCGGTACCATTTCGTATAGATCAGACGTAAATACTCAGACCAGCGACTAGCAGCAGTATCATATGTGCAAGACGTCGCGTATTGCATCTCTCTCTAACAAAATTCTCCACATCCTCTCTTGCAAAATGGGGATAAAATAATAAAAAAAGTGGCAGATATTCTTAAGAGAATATCAGCGTTGTGATAAATCTGTTATTATAGCACTATGCTGAGCCGGTAGCCAGCCTTTCGTTGCTGCAAATCAGTCAGAAATTTTGGAACGAATATACTTATTGCGCGGTACGAATTTGACGGATGAGGGCTAGATGAGAAAAAGTACAAGATTTTTCCGTCACGACCACCTCTCTACAATGCGAGCGAAATGGATTAACATCCATCTCCCTCGCAGTTTATATTATCTTGCTATAAAAAAAATATAGCAAAATAAAGCATCATTTAAAATAGAAATATTATTTTAAGTGATGCTTCATTTTAATAGACGCTAGTAATTCATTTATTCATATTTGTTAGACAATAATATAATACGTTTATAAATAATAACATACTACGAAGGAAACTTCGGTCCAACCGAGTGTACACGACACTCACGCATGTTTTTTTTTAAATTCCGCTATTTATGTTTCTTTATTTTTATTTCAAACATTTTTTCCTTCTTCTTTATTTTTTATGCGCCTGAGTTGTTCCTATTTTTAACGGATTTGTTTCTCTTGGCAAAGACTAATTTAAATGTAGTAATATAGTTGCTCAAATGCAGGCTTTACAAGTAAGATTACTTTCTAACCTAAAAGTTCGTCTAGCTAGGTGCTACTCTCTTTCCTACTTCTACCACCAAAAAGCAGTGCTGTGTTCTATTCAGGAAGGTTAGAGAGCCGGAATAATTATTATAGTCTACTAGAGGTGACTACGCATCTGTAGCCTTTTTTGCTTGAAGTTAGCTGCAGATACCCATGGAAAGAAGTAGCCACTCTCCACCGGGTGGATTGTAAGTTCATTCGTCACTTCAGTTATATAATGAATGTCTTTTTTGCTAGAAATAAGTTTAAAAATAAAGAATAAAGTGTTTTTATTTGTATATGCTTTTTAGGGTTCCGTACCTCAAAAGGAAAAAAACGGAACCCTTATAGGATCACTTTGTTGTCCGTCTGTCTGTCTGTCAAGACCCTTTTTTTCAGGAATGCGTGGAAGTATCAATTTGAAATTCATATCAAATACTCAAGTCTACTGTTCCTTGGAGCTGAGAAAAAATCAAACTTCTAAGCCAACGCAATCAAAAGATTTTTCAGCAGTTTATGCCGCAAATTTTCGACATTCGCAAGGGAATCAAAACCTACACGATACTTTCCGTGAACTCAGTATCTTAAAATTTGGTACAAATCAATGTATCTGTATAGCACAGATAAAGGAAAAATTGCGAAAAGCATAAATTTTTAGTAACATCATATAATCAAAATATTTTTAATAATTTTAAACTTATATACATATGGATTTGTTCGGAACCCTCGGTGCGCGAGTCTGACTTGCACTTGGCCAGTTTATTTCTATTTGTTTATACCTAGCTTTTGATAACATAGAAGGTAGAATAAACAACTTCCAAGATCTCTAATATAATTTTGCTTTATCCAAAGCTACAATGTCGCTTGCATAAAATAAATGGTGAATAACAAGCGGTAAAATTAAATTATACAACCGACTACAATATAAATTATTAAAAGTACTAGTTAAGCCTTGACCAAATTTATATGGGACTACATTAGAAGCACCAGCTTTAAAATAAAAAAATAATCATCAAATTCGGTTCACCTAGAAATAAGATATGAGGTAACACACATAAAAATACATACAGTCGAATTAAGAACCTTCTTCTTTCTGAAGCTTGTTAAAATTTTAATAAAAATAAAACAATCTCGTGATCTATATCAGTTACAACGTGGACCTCAAACTTTCGTAGTATCAATCGGTTTATCTTTTCTTAACGGTTATAAAATTAATACGTGGTACAGAACAGACTTCTATATTCTATTCTTTATTGAGAATGAAAATGCAGATGCGTTATTACCCCTTTTTTTTTTTTGCGGATGGAAAATCATCAAATGACGCCTTTCGCTCTGGGTGGAGCGGAAGGGAGTGTCAGACTTTTACTGACTAAAAACCATCCGTGTTCCTTCAGTGCCCTTACGTTCCGGAGCCGCGGTATCTCTTTCGAACAGCCCGCAGGCCCGGCAAGCGTCGGTCCTTGCGAGCCCCTTCATGCTGCTGACAGCTCTTTGAGGCGCGCGTGGAACAAAACGCGCCGTCGATACGGCCTGTCGTCGTTAGACGGACGGACGGCGAGCTACCCATTGCTCGCCGTCCACAGGCCCGCGCCTACGGTGGCCGGGGGCCACGACGTAGCCCCCGACGCCCGGGGCGTCTCCCGCGGCGGCCGGGAAGGAAAGCTGCTGCTCTCTCCTTCTCCCGCTCCGCCACCTCCTTCGCTAGCATCACTGCTTCGCAGAAGGTGGTGACGGCATCCCATTCCGTCGCGAGACGTCGCCGCCGCCTATCGCCGCTACGAGGACACGGCGGTGCTCCGCCCAGGCAGGGCACACCTCCACGGTGTGCTCCACTGTGTCCTCCGGTCGATCCTCGCAGTGGGAGCACCCGGGCGTTTCCTCCCGCCCGATTCGGTGCAGGAACCTCCCGAACACACCGTGTCCGGTGAGGACCTGCGTCAGGCGGAAGGTGAGGACGCCGTGGCGTCTCTCAAGCCACTCCTCAAAGAGGGGTCTTATCGCCGCTATAGTGGCGTGCCCAATGCGTTATTACCCCTGAAGTCTAAGATGGAATGACTCACACTCTCTTTACGAAACAGCGCTGCTATTTTACGCTGGTATTCTGTGAGAGCATGCTCCTTACCCGGTCGAGCCGACCCATTCGTGCTACAACCATATAACTGCAGCATCACTCTACCACGTAATTTATTAATTCGTTGGACCAGTTATTGTCTGTATTGATTTAGTGTGACTTTTCAGAATTATTAGAGCATTGTAATTGATTAGAATCAGGGATAACGCAGCTGCTCGCTCAACTCTGATTTAGCCAAAATTAAAGTTTAAACTAAGTTTGACAGTGATTTATGGCCTGAAAACGTTCACACGGCCGCACCGGCCGGGGATTTGGGAAAATACGAAATCATTATTATGGACAGGTAGCGTGTATCAAACCTGACAGATGTTTAGCTTCTCACACGAGAGTAACACATTTTTATTGTATATTTTGTGACAGATAAAATTAAATTCGTTTCTAGCCGCAGGGTTTTAAAAGCGTACATAAAATTGTCTCTTCTAACAATTCAGTTCATTCATCGCATTCGTTTCCTAAGTTTAAAATATATTTTTTATAGAAAATATGCCCGATTGTGCATCAAAGTATTGTAAGTCCTGATATGGAGCAAAAACTAAATGTGATTTCGGTTTATTATCGCAAGAATAATGTATATTTACCCAATAATTTTTAAATTTTATTATATCTGGTAGATTGTTCTAGAACATTTATCATCATTGTAATAAGAGCCCTCTGTTATCTAGTAACGTCATGATTTATTTACCAAAGCGTTAGTGATTGACAACGTTTATCGATTATTGTTATCGATAAAAAATATTAATTTAAATTGTTCAATGCTTTCCTAAAATATGTTAGATTTAAAGTGTATTTTTGTAAAAGAAACGAATTTGAAAAACATAGATGCGCTCTCTTATTGGGTTTGACGTTTTGCGATGTGCCTTCGACGCCGACCAACCACTCACATGCTATTATTATAGCGTCTAATAGACCATGCTACCAATGTGACTGCTGTTTGAATTCATTCTTAGTTATAGAAAATTAAATATAATATTTCATGACATTTCATTTCATTCATGGCGTTATTCATAATTTAAAACGTTTAAATGATTTTTTGGTGTGATGGGAGTCAAAAAGCATGCATATTTCCTATTAGTATATCGTAAAGCATTACAAACTTAGTAACCTCCGACAACATTATCGATACTTTGATATCGAAACGGTAACATTCCTAAAACGGGTTTTACCCTGCTTTTAGTAGCGTCACCTACTTGGGAATAGCTGAAATGTTTTAATAACAAATATTCTGCGTAGTATTGCTATGTTTAGCTAGAGGGCGTCGTACACGCGCGAGCTCAAAGTTTTAGTATGATAACGTTCTCTATGTCCGTTCTATAGTATACCTATATATACTTAAATCTCTTTGCGTACCGTGTAGTGGCGGTGTAAGAATATCCACTAGCCCATATTGTATATGTGTGTGACGTAAGAGGTGACAGAGAGAAACTGAAATAAGAAATGGGCAGCAGCATATTCCTGATAAATACTCAAAATAATAAAAAAACTGCGGTTACCTGCTCCTCTGACAAGCGTAGCTATACCAAAATCCCTATAAGAAAATCTATGGCGGAGGCCTATGTTCAGCAGTGAACTTTTACAGGCTGTAATAGATGGATGACTGGATGGATGATAGTTCAGTATACTTCATGAGAAAAAGCTAAAACATGGCCAGGTTTTCTACGTACCCTCTTGCTAATTAAACTTCTAGCAGGTTCTCTTCAGTCCCCTATGACTGCTGCAAATTACTAAACAAATACGTAAAAATTTGTAAAATTTGTTTTATTTAACGTAGTATTCACGTCAATGTCAGAAATCATGCGAGAAGGCCTATTTGTAGCTATGATACGTTTAAATACATCTAATTTACTAACTTTTATGTTGTAGATAATGTCTTTAGTGACAAAATTTCCATCCTCTATGTTCAGTATTTATCATTCTGTCAAAAATAAAGAAATAAAAACGCTATCATATAACCCCGTTATTCCTGAATAATAATGGTAACCGGCTATCCCATAAGCCTTTAATTCTGGAGGATCATTCGCTACAATTTGATTTTAGTCACGTTTGAAGGATTAAAGTAGAAAATATTTAACAGTGTACGTAACATGCGCAACGTTATTTGTGCGATATATATTATTGTTTTGGAATTGTTTTTTTTAAAAAACTGTAAAAGTGTTAAACTAACCCTACGTACAACATTGCATTATGAAGTAGCATGAATGTGTGGGCTTGGCCGGGGAAGGACTATGCTCACAAAGATACTAGCGTCTACGCTTATAGGAATATTATAGATAAAGTGACTACCTGGTAAGAAATATAGCAAGTCGAGAGATGCAGGTGGCTCTGGATCGTGTGGCATTCCTTAGGTGAGAATGAAGAAACTTTTGTGATTTGTTGTGCGCGCGCGCGCAATTGCAACGCATACCAGGCACAGTTGGCATTAATAATAATTATAATTCCCAATTTAACAACTCTCACGGCATTACAAATGAATATTTCTCTTTATTGCGACAAAGCAACCGTCATTAATCATTGAACTTGACCGTCACAGCACAGTACAAAAGCGCCTTTGTGCAGATTCGGCTATAAAATCCCATTGTTTCTACACGCAGGCGACCAACAATGACAGCTTTACAAGCGAGCGTTCAATAAAATAATGGACGATTGTGTCTTTTAAAAGGTAAATAAATTGAGCAACTCTAGTAAAGTTTATTCTCTCAAATCTTATTTAAATTTGTTTTACCGGCGTTGTTTTGGTATTGTTAAGTTATTTATTTTAAAAGTTAGTTTAATTTGTTTTAAAATTTTGGTCTTAATATTTGGAAAAATATTTAAATATTCAGATTTATATAATATTTACTAGATTTATATAATACTTACTACTTGCTCGACATTCGACCGTAATTCATAGTGTTTTTTTTATAGAATAAGGGTGACAAGCGATGCAGCCTAACTGATGGTAAGTGGATACATCTACATCTATCCTGATTAGGAATCCAAATGCAGATGCCTTGTCACCCCTGAGGACTAAGATGGACTCACCATACGAAACACAGCAGCATTGAGCTGCTATTTTACGATAGTATTCTGTGAAAGCGTGGTACTGCCCCGTTTGAACCGACCTATTCTTGCTACAACCATAATATAGCACCAGCATGGCTCTACCTCATCTTAAACGATTTAATTGAGGTCGGAATTTTGCTCAGTTTGCTCGTGTACTACAAAACTTAAGGCAAACAGTTATCCTCAGAGCTATCAAGGCTCTTGAAATTTTATTTTCATTTAAATATATGTTATCCCTACAATAGCATTTTTCCTGTATCGTTGAAGTGATTTACATAATACATAAATTGAACATGGATACGCATCTACACCCGGAACAATTATTTGTAGGCCATACAAATGCTTAAAACCCGCGGGTTTGCAGCACTATAACAACACACTTGGCCTCTACGAAGCCGTGAAAATGAATGTTTCTTCTTCTTTTTTTATAGGATAGGGTGACAAGCGAGCACATAGTCCACCTGATGGTAAGTGGTTGCTGTGGCCCATAGACATTTACATCTATCCTCGTTTGCGAATCAAAATGCAGATGCGTTGTCATCCGTGAGGACTAAGATGGAATGCCTCTTTTCCAGTAAAAAGGGTCTCCGGTTCTCTACACTCACCATACGAAACACAGCAGTGTTAAGCTGCTATTTGACGCTGGTATTCTGTGAGAGGTCCTTCCTCGGTCGAGCCGACCCATTCGTGCTACAACTATACTACTATATAGCTGCAGCATGGCTCTACCACGTACAATTTAATTAAACTTTTAATCAATGTGTATATTATTCATAGGTATTAGAACAAAGGTATGCTAAAATATTAAAACTTTCACGTAAACAACTGCCTGGGGAGATCTTATCAAGTTTTCATATCGGATCCTTTCAACCCCGAGCCCGGTCCTTACGACCTTCTAAGGGTTTGACGATGGGATTAGAGACAACTTGAACAAAAAGGCATATCACGTTGTTCGCATAAACATTTTTACTTTGTTATTCTTCAAGTTTTTCTATATATTTGAATAACTTTGTTTATATAAAACATTTATTAATATAAGCGCGTCCAATTTATTAAAAATGCCAATTTGGTAAATTAACAAAAGGCGTTTATTAAAATTAGTGATGTGTAAAAAGCGCCGCGTATGGAGAATGTTCTCGTAATTAATTCATTTATATCATAATAGATTGATATTGCTTTGTTGAATATTGGCTCAGACTGAAATGCTGTCATAATGTATCATGCACCTTTAAATAGTTTTTATAAAACTGCAATGACAAACGAACTTAGCCTATTTGATGGTAAGTGGCCACTGCAGTCCATGGACACGTACAGAGAACTTCATACAAAGAAGGCTAGAGATGAGTTATCACACCCGAGGACTAAGATGGAATGCCTCACATATGTAATTGTACTGGCTCTCTACATCTCTTGGACCGGAACATGGCAATGCGAGCACTGTTGTTTGGCGGTAGAAATAGTAAGAAGGTACAACCTACTCAGGCAGGTTCTCAGGCAGAAATGGACACCTTACTACCTAGAAATACTTTTATGATGGTATGTTGATCATGTTTTTTACGTGGTAGAGCCATGTGTAGTGTTATGCTACTTACTTATCATTTTACATTATTTTAAATTCATTTTTCCATTCTGTTTCGATTTTCTGCATTCACCTCAAAACTGGATATTTTACATCACCCTTATTTCCATAGGATCCTGTAACGATTTTAAACCATAAGAACACAATAACAAATCATAAATTGGTGTCAATGGAGTCTACCTTTTTTCGATCTTTTAGTTAGTTTTCCGTAACGCTTTAAGTGGGCAGTTGCGCTACCTTTTTTCCTATATCAATAATATCTCATTTTCCACTCAAATCTTGCCGTTTTCTTATTACAAGCCTAAAACCAAAATTTGACATGTTTTGACATTGTTGTTTATTTGGTCTCCATAGCAATTATATTCAAATTTGCTACCGGTCTGTTGTTTCTATTTCGATAATTCCACATAAATACTCTTTTCTCTTGACCATTTACAAAAAAATTGCGTTTAATTTAAATAATTTTTCCGTTCTCTCTAGAAAGGTATAAAAGCCGAACAATCGGTGAAGAAATTCAGTCTCGCTTCAGTTCTCGAATTGGAAGCATCTCCTAAAGGCCTTATCCCGGGGCCGCACTGCCCCGGGATCCTGCAAGCCTCTGTCCTGCCTGAAGCCACTGGACTCTACGAACCTCTGCTCTACCTGAAGACGCTGGACTCTACAAACCGTTGCTCTGCCTGAAGTCGCCGGGATCCTACAAGTCTCTGCTCTACCTAGGAGTCGCCGGAACCTGCAAACCTCTGTTCCGCCTGAAGTCACCGGAACCTGCAAACCTCTGTCCCGCCAGCAGTCACCGGTTCCTGCAGGCTTCTGTGTTGTCTGAAGCCGCTGAGGATCCTGCAAGCCCCTGTCTGGCCTGAAATCGCCGGATCCTGCAATTACCACATTCACCGGAGGTCGTTGCCTAGAGACGCCCACGCCTTCTCACCTACGCCGTGCGTGCTCGTTCCAGGCGCTGAGAGCACAACTTGGATCTTCAGACTCAGCTACGGCACTAATCTCTTTTTTTTAATTACTTTTTTTTAAATAATCTGTAAATCGCATCATCCATCCTCATATTCATACTCCATTTTTGTAATATAAAATTGTAAATATTTTTGAATCTTAAATATATTTTTTGTTGTATTTTTGTTATTTTGTTGTTCTTAGGTTAGATTCTTTTTGTTCTTTATTGTCGCTTCACGACATTTGGCGCCCAACGTAAAAGTTCTCTTTCTCTTCTCTTCACCTTTACTGCGCCTTGTCCATTCCTTTTGATTTAATTGCTTCCTCTTTCGTTCTTAACTCTTTATTTATTCATCCTTTTCATACCTTCCAAATTCTAAAACAACACTTCATCTAGTGTTTCAATTTATCTGGCTTATATTTAGACCTACATTTAACAATTCACTTACATTCATCACTTTAATATTTTTATTCTAGATAACCTTCCAAATTCTAAAACAACACTTCATCTAGTGTTTCAACTTATCTGGATTATATTTAGACCTACATTTAACACTTCACTTACATTCATCACTTTAATATTTTTATTCTAGATAACCTTCCAAATTCTAAAACAACACTTCATCTAGTGTTTCAACTTATCTGGATTATATTTAGACCTACATTTAACACTTACATTCATCACTTTAATATTTTTATTGTAGATAATCTTCCAAATTCTAAAACAACACTTCATCTAGTGTTTCAACTTATCTGGATTATATTTAGACTTACATTTAACACTTACATTCATCACTTTAATATTTTTATTCTAGATAATCTTCCAAATTCTAAAACAACACTTCATCTAGTGTTTCAACTTATCTGGCTTATATTTAGACCTACATTTAACACTTCACTTACATTCATCACTTTAATATTTTATTCTAGGTAACTTAAAGAGGTATAATTTTTTAATTAAATTTTTATTTCTTAAACTTAACTTTACAAATTTGACGCTATTACTAAACAATTCGAATCCTTGACTCCACCTTCAACTGAAAATGACTCTCCATCACTTGACCCTCCTGTTGACCCGACTGTCATGGAACC
Source organism: Parnassius mnemosyne (assembly GCA_963668995.1). NCBI lineage: Eukaryota > Metazoa > Arthropoda > Insecta > Lepidoptera > Papilionidae > Parnassius > Parnassius mnemosyne. The sequence goes on along the minus strand of CAVLGL010000093.1, from coordinate 4,055,840 downwards.
CCCTCTTGTTTCTCAGACTTCATTTTCATTCTCACCATCATTTTCACCTTATTATTTTTATTTCTTTTAATTTGTTTGTTTGTTTGGTTGGTTAATCTTCACTTTTTATTATTATTTCAGACACATCTCGCTAGTGACGTTGCTGATCTCTGGCTTTGAGCCCTACCGCTCTGGCCGTCCTTAATCTTAAGTCATAGCGACTAAAGCTTGCTTAAGATTAATTTCTTTATCTTCACTTGGGAGCGGCTGACTACTCCCTTAACAATTTTTTTTTCCACGCAGGAGCGGATGACAACTCCTTAAATAAGCCTGAATGTCCTTTCGAAAACACACTTTTAGAGTGGTAGTCATTGAATGTGAACTCCACCCTTACCTGAATGGCAGATGATGAATGTAAGAGATAGTATATCTGATTTTGCCTGGTGATGTCTGTTTCTGCAAAGCTGTGTTTTTATGGTTTATTTTAGAATGTATATATCTAAATTTTTGCTGAGTCAAAAATTTTCCAGGGTCGGGGGGAAAATGTAGTGTTATGCTACTTACTTATCATTTTACATTATTTTAAATTCATTTTTCCATTCTGTTTCGATTTTCTGCATTCACTTCAAAACTGGATATTTTACATCACCTTTATTTCCATAGGATCCTGTAACGATTTTAAACCATAAGAACACAATAACAAATCATTTTTACTTCGTATTTTCACATTATCAGCACTTTTAAATTGGTGTCAATGGAGTCTACCTTTTTTCGATCTTTTAGTTAGTTTTCCGTAACTCTACAATCTCGGGCTTTGTGTGGGCAGTTGCGCTACCTTTTTTCCTATATCAATAATATCTCATTTTCCACTTAAATCTTGCCGTTTTCTTATTACAAGCATAAAACCAAAATTTGACATGTTTTGACATTGTTGTTTATTTGGTCTCCATAGCAATTATATTCAAATTTGCTACCGGTCTGTTGTTTCTATTTCGATAATTCCACATAAATACTCTTTTCTCTTGACCATTTACAAATCTCGGGTTCGAATGCTGGTCTTTCTGTCAAGAAATATTTATAAGTAAATCAGGGTCACAATATCGGTGAAACTATTCAGTCGTGCCTCGGAAAACACATAAAGCCCTTGTACTATAATCCTGTCCGTCGTAGAAGAATAGTCTCCATTGAGATAGGCCGCCAAGACTGAGATTCTGCCTGGAAGACAGATTTTACTGCACGTATAATGTGAACTTCTTCGTTATTCTTTGCTTAGACCAATAATACATTGCAGTTGAGTACGTGCGTAAAAGCGTAGCATAATGTTGCTGTGTCGTTAGGAGAGTGTGAAGACCCTTTTAGACTGGTGAGGAGGCACTCCATCTTAGTCCTCGGGAGTGACAACGTATTTTGACTTTTAGTTGAGGATAATTGTGGGTCTATGGAGTACAATTTAGCATTAGTTAAACTTTGTGCTCGTTACGTACATACGTAAAGATAGGTATGAACTTTACTTAGGTACCCTTAATTCTATAATAACTAGATTACCAAAACGTACAAATTAAAAATAATAATTTAATTTAGTTGTGTTGTGTAAGTCATTGGTTTGAGTCAAAGGAAGTATTTTTTTATTTTTCTTCTCTTTCCAAGCCCGGCAGAGTTATTAAGTCAATAATTGTAGGTGTCTATGGACTACAATCATCATCATTACAACACACACACACACACAAGTCCACAGCTAAACACAGGCCTCCCCCAAGGAACGCAACAAAACACGGGCCTTAGCTACCTATGTACATACATCAACTTCCTGCATCTCTTTCCAGGTAATCATTTCATGTAGTGGGGCCCCCCACTACTGGGGGGGGGGGGTACACTGCTTACCAGAACGAGGCTGCCACTCGAGAACCTTTCTTCACTTCTACATACGACTACAGTCGTCACTTACAATTATTTCAAATAAATATAAAAAAATGTATGTGTCTGTATGTAATATTGAAATAGCTCGCTTCTGTTAAGCTCAGGGGGTTATTTGCACGATATTAGGACAAAAACAATCATTTTTAAAAATTATCTGTCAGTCTGTCAGTTCGTCCGGGCTAATCTTCAGAATGCCTGAGCCGATTGTGATGAAACTTGACGAACAGATAGAAAGCAATACCAAGAGAGATCTAGGCTAGATATTTTATCCGAGAAACTTGCACAAAACGAGAAATTAATTAAAATGGTATTTGAGTAACTTAAATCTAAATTACTCTACGTTAATAGATCCTGTCCAGTTGAAGCCGGGTCAGATCGGTAGTATATTTTTACAAAAGACAGTTATTACTTGAGTGATTTTGTTTACTTATTATAAGCCACCAGCGATTTTTCCGGACCGATACGACTTAGTACCTTCAAGAAAAGAGCCTACTCCTTTTTAAAAGGCCGGCAACACATCTACAATTCCCCTGGTATTGCGGTTGTTCATGGGCGGCGGTAGTCACTTACCATCAGGTGAGCCGCATGCTCGTTTGCCCCCTCTCCTATAAAAAAAAACCAGTGCTTGACCACAATCCCACCTGGTGGTAAGTGGTGATGCAGCCTTAGATGGTAAATCGCACTGTTTTATCGTAACAGAAGCCTATTCACTCTTGCCTTGAAAACGCACAGATTGTATTTGGACGGAAAGATAGACGCCGGCAAATTATTCCACTCCTTTGCCGTACGCATTATAAAAGACGAAGCAAACTGTTTGGTCCTAATGTGTGTAATATCGACAACAAAGGGATGAAGACCCGCCGACCGCTTGGTTGTCCGATGGTGGAAAGGAGAGGGAGGAATTAAAGCGTGTAATTCCTGCGCACACTCACTGAAATTGCATGCTATAGAATACCGAGAGACTGGCTACTCTGCGCCTGTGCTCGAGACTGACAAGATTGGTTTCAACCAAACCAAGGTCACCAATGAGCCTCTTAGCACGTCTCTCCACTGAGTCCAATGACAAGTGGTTCAGTAGAAGGGAGTATGTGCCAACATACTTGCACTGATCTATCCACATTCATTTACGTCTACTCGATCCGTTGGTTGTGAATCGTACATGAAGTCACGCATAATAAATTATTTGCGTGACATTTCATAGCGACTACAGAGGGAGGCGATTAACGACGGTGGTTTGCAATGACATTTTCAGAAATACCTTTGGCAACGTAATATCTTTAATATTGGATGTATTACTAAATATCAAAGAAAAATTCATGCAACCTAGTGACATATTATATGCTAACTAGCTTTTCTATTTATGGTAAGTAGATGCTGTGGCTTACTCTGTCTTTGAATAAGAATCGTGCTCAATGTTGCGTTGTCAACAATGAGAACTAAGATGGAATCCCTTGTTTCCAGTAAAAGCGGTCTCCGGTTCTCTACATTCACCATACGAAATACACGTTAATGTGTGTATTCTATGAGAGCGTGGTTTTTACTCAATCGAGCCAACTTATTTGAGCTACAAACATAATATAGCAGCAACCTGGCTCTACCAAGCGTTGCTTTTAACTATTCTTTTAGCTGTTCCCCGCGACTTCGCCCGCGTGTAATTTAGGATTTTTTTTTTTGCGCGGAACCCTAATAATTTTTCTGAAATGAAAGTGGCCTAAAATACTCGTTATAACATCAACTATCTGCCAGTGAAAGTCCCGTCAAAATCGGTCCAGCCATTTCGGAGATTAGCCGTAACAAACAGACAGACAGACAGGCAGACAAAAATTTTAAAAATTTTGTTTTTTGTTATAAATATCGTATAGAATATCATATGCGTTTAGAAAATTTTGTCCCAGGTAAACATACTCATCCACAACTTCGAGCTTAGTGCTCCCAACAACTACCGGCATAGGTGTAACATGGACGTTATACATGATCTTTGTTTCGTCCATGTTCATAATATGAAGACCTATTACGTGCTTAGGTCCTCCAGCGATTCTGCCATAAGGACTATATCGTCGGCAAATTGAAGGTGAGTGAAGTACTCGTCATTGATGTTAATACCTTATCCTTTCCAGTCTAGTAGCTTCAAAACGTCTTCCAACACAGCGGTGAAGAGTACCGGGGCTATAACAGACACTTAAATTTTAATTATTTGTATAGGTTTTTAAATTAGTAACCCCCGGAGAAACTGTCTGCCTTTTTGTGAGATTTTTTTATTATATATAATAAACACGCTATAAAAATGGCAGACTGAATCACTTTTTTTGAAATTTTTGAAAATACAACTTTGGGGTAGTCTGCCCCTATGTAAACCCCTTCAGAAGTGTGTGCCATTTTTTTTCTTAATTGTAACAAAAACCTAAACAATTTAGTCCAAGATGAATCGGCGCATGAGTACCAAAAAATTTTCCATCTCAATTTTTTATGCGATTCTCTTCAAATTGTCATACTGATGATATAAATTAATGTTGCTATGGGGAAACTCGGTGCCATATCGTTTAAACCGATTTTTTTCAATTACGAGGAATTATTATTTTTAAACGGGATTGTTTTGAATATTTTTTGATAAAATAAAAATAAAAGTTATATGGTTTTTTACCATAAAGTAAATATTTTCGGCGTTTTGAATTTTAAAGGTTCAAAAATCCCATATTCGGATACTTTTGACCAATTAAAAATACATAAAAAAAGAATAAGATATAAAAGATATTTTTTTATATTTTTTGATAAAATACAAAAAGAAACGGTCCTATAACTTTTTACAAAAAAAATTATATTTTTGGAGTAATGACTTTTTATATGTTTGAAAAATATCAAATTAATATACTTTTGACTAATTAAAAATATAATATTATAATAGAGAAAATAATACGAGAAAAGTTACATTTCCGACGAATATTCTACAAGATATTTTATTATGCAGAATGTGCTTCTTATATAAAAAAAATATAATTGTAATAAAGTGCGGTAAAATAAGTAATAACTTATTATACCGCACTTTATATATTTTTTTATTAGTAAAATGAATGAAAAAAACTTTTACTTTATTACGCTAAAAGTAAACCAAATTTAGATCCATTTTAATATCGACCCGTGCTTAAATTTATGACAGTCTCGCTTTGTAAGATTTCCCGGTGGACGCCTAGCCTTTAATATTTATAATGTTCAAGCTGAACCTTTCCACATTTGTGTTAAAAAATTATTTCTGATAATTAATATTGAAAACTCTTTTTCTTCATTCAGGAGTAGATTTTAAGTCTGCTAAGTTATATCTATAAAAACGTGTATAATTAAATAATAGCTACATACATATTGTTGTTTTAAATATTTTCGAAGGTTCCTATTCCATCATATGTTCAGCATGGGACTTGTAATGGGTTAAAGCCCGTAATGATAACATTTAAGGAAAAACGACCGAATAATTCCAATTAATGGTGCAACTAGTTTTAAATTCAGAAGATCACTAATGGCTTATCACCCAAGATGATTATATAAAAAGCTTCAAAGGTGCTCACTACACTAGTTAAAGGACATTTAAGCCTTCAGCTTTCCTCATCTACCTAACCTTGACCAATTGAAGGTCAAGGTTAGGTAGATGTCGTAGTTATTAGTTTAGGGGCGGTGTGATAGAGTCCGCTGCCACATGAGTATCGTAAGAAGCGGCAGAGAGAAATAAAATAGCTGATGGGCAGCAGCTTCTTCCTAATAATTACTCAAAATAATGACAAAACTATGACAAATGTCCCCCCCAAGGAGACTTTTTTTATAGGATAAGGGTGACAAATGAGCACACAGTCTACCTGATGGTAAGTCAATGCTATGGCCCATAGACATCTACATATATATTCGTTTGCAAATTAAAATGTAGATGCGTTGTCAGCCATGAGGACTAAGATAGAATGCCTCTTTTCCAATAAAAAGAGATTAGAAGATGTTTTCTTATATTTACGCGAACACTACACATTTTGAAATAAAACTAATTTTACGGATTTTTACATACATACATAAAATACATAAACACTCACGCCTGTCACCCAGAGGGGTAGGCAGAGATTATGGACTTCCATTTGGCACGATCCTGACACACCTCTCTCGCTTCCTCCACATCCATATACCTACGCATACACGCTCGTCGGTTAAAGGTAATCTTGATTTGGCCCATTTTTAATATATCGCCAATTTGGTCGATAAACTTTCGCCTAGGGCGACCCTTCCCGACTATGCCGTTCACTTCTGCAACATAAATTTGCTTTGTCACTCTTTCCTCATTCATTCTTTCTACATGGCCAAACCACCGAAGCATTCCTTTCTTAATCCTAGTCACAACATCATCTTGCAAACCACACTCTTCTCTTATTAAACAATTTCTCACTCTGTCATTCAGCTTCATCCCTAACATACTCCTTAATGACCGCATTTCTACAGCATTTATTCTACTCTCATGTTTCTTCTGCCACACCCAACTTTCACTACCATACATTAAAGTTGGTACTAACACAGCATTGTGAATTGCCATACGTGCCTTTTTGGACACATTCTGACTTTTCACAATAGAGTGTAGAGCCCCATTCACTCTATTTCCTGCAATCACTCGTCGTTCTATATCCTTATCGTATCTACCATCCCTGCTAAACAAACATCCCAAATATACAAACTCATCCACTTGCTCTAACAACTCCCCTTCTATTCTTATTTCACATATCGTTTTACTTTCTTCTCTTTCAAAAACCATAACTTTCGTCTTACTTGCGTTCACTTTCATTCCCTTTTCTTTTAATGTCCTGTTCATTAATGTAACCATCATTTGCAACTCGGCTGCCGACGACGCAAGTATGACTTGATCATCGGCGTACAAAAGGCATTTGACGGCTAACTCACCAATTCTTAACCCGCATTCTTCTACTTTCAAGTTTTCCAAACAACTGTCCATAAATAGGTTGAACAACCACGGGGAAGCCACACAGCCCTGTCTGACACCTTTATGGATGTCAAACCAGTCCGAGTAGGCTCCGTTGATCCTGACACAAGCACTAGAGTCCCTATATAGAGACTTCAATGCCTGTATCAGACCAGCGCTCAACCCAAATGAGTTCAGTGTTTGCCATAACACATCCCTGTCCACTCTGTCATAAGCCTTCTCCAAGTCCATGAACGCACAAAAAACTTTTTGGTTTTTAGCCAAAAACTTCTGGGCGATCATGCGCATGGAAAAGACCTGATCCGTACATCCCATTCCCTTTCTAAATCCCGCTTGCACATCCCAAATTTTTCCGTCAGTTTCTTTCATAACTCTTTCAATTAATACCTTAGCATACAGTTTTCACACAATGCTAAGAAGGCTGATACCACGGTAGTTTTTACAGTCCTGCTGTGATCCTTTTCCCTTATATATTGGGACTATCACGGCTTTGCACCAGTCTCCCGGTACCCGCTTAAGTTCCCAACATAAATTAAACAAGGTGTACAGCAGGTCTGCCACCACTCCTTCTCCAGCCCTTAGCATTTCGAGAGATACTCTATCATAACCGGCTGCCTTACCTGCTTTCATACTTTTCATTGCTTTCATTATTTCATCTATACTTATATCTCTATCTATTTCCTCTTCTTTCGGAATTTCTATTTCATTTAATTCAAACGTCTCATCACTCATAAACACGCTTTCAAAGTATTCCTTCCATCTTCTTAAACTCAAAACTTCGTTATTCAGAATACAGCCATTCTGGTCTCGTATAGCATTCATTCTAGGCTGTTGTGGATGTCCCCTGGTAGTTCTTACGAGTTTCCAGAACATTTTAATGTTTGCCTGGAAGTTATCCGATATTCTTCTATCATTCTTATCCGTTCTTTCTTGCTTTTTCCTTTCAACTACTTCTTTTACTCTCTAATTTAGGTGTCTAAAAACTGCCTTTTTCCTTTCAATATCATCATTCATACTGCTAGAATTACTAGCTTTGGTTGCTAGTAAATCTAGCCATGCTTTCTTCTTTGCTTCAACTTCCATCCGTACCTCATCATTCCACCATAACGTGTTATTTTTCCTTTCATTCGTTCTCTTACTTACACCACATACTACGGTAGCTGCATACACTAAACCTTTCTTGACATTATACCACACAGTCTCCAAGTCTAAATCATTCATACACAATTCAGCCATACCACTTATATTTTCTCTCAATCTACATTTGAACTTCTCTTTCACACCTTCATCTTGTAACCTCTCTGTTCTTATACGCTGTAACGCTGTGGTAGACACAGATGTCCGATGCCTCCAACGTCTGAAAAGACCATTAATTCGGCATAAAACCAAGTAATGATCCGTCCCTACGTTAGAGCCCCGGTAAACACTTGTATCTACCACCGCGCTCCTCATTCTTTCATCAACAATTATGAAATCTATCATACTTCTATCATCACATCTTTCCCATGTATACGTGTGAATCTTCTTATGACGAAAGAAAGTGTTCGTCACAACAAGACTCTTTTCCACGCATACGGCGAGAAGGCTTTCACCATTCTCATTTATACTTTCATCACCAAACGTTCCCAATATCCTTTCATAACCAAGCCTCCTCACCCCGACCCTTCCATTAAAATCGCCTAATATCACAATATTTTCATTAACCTTGCATTTCATTAGCACCATACTTACCAACTCCCAAAACTGCTCTCGGATATAAGTGGGCTTAGACATGTCTGGGGCGTAGACCCCTAAAACAAACAACTTCTTTAAGCCCACTTTCATTCGTATCCATAGCAGTCTCGGGCTTACACATTCATACTCTTTTACACAATGACCCATTCTTTCTGAAAGGATGATACCGACTCCTTGGCATGCCCGCTCGGTCTCGTCTACACCAGACCAGTACGCGGTATACATGCCATGTGTAGTGGCATCCTTTCCCTTCCGTTTCGTCTCATTCACACATAACACGTCTATTCCTCTATCATACATCATATCGCATACTTCATCCATCTTATCATTCATTCCTCCACATACATTCAATGTAGCCAGACGGGCTTCCGCAATCCACTTTTCGCCCCTCCGGGGGACAGAACGTGACGGGTGGTGAACCTCGTCGCCGGTTTTCCTCCCGGAGATTCTTCGCACCCCTGCCCCATTAAAGGGGCGCCGGGAACTCGGGGCCATTTCGTTAATATTTTGCCTCATGGTGCGAAAGTAAGTTGTGGTATTTTTTACGCCGCTACCACACGGCGAGGAGCCGAGTCAGTTCCTTCGGCTTTGTCGCTCGTTTAGCACCACCCGGGGGACACGTGTAGGGTGGGCCTAGGATTAGGTGGTCGAAGCCTACGGACGCGAGCGACTCATCCCCAAAATCCCCCTTTACGGATTTTTATCGCGTATATTAAGTTATTTTTATATTCCCGACGTTTCGGGTGCTTTCCAGCACCCGTGGTCACGGGGGACTGAGTTGTTTGACGTCCTGCTGTCATAGTTAGCCCGGCTACCTTCAGTTTTTTAATATTAATTTTTGGTTCGATTTACGCAGAATGAGCTTACAGTATCTTGAAGTCTAGCAGTGGTATACTTGGGTTTGGATTTGATTTTATTAATTATGGGATCCCAAGCAGATGGCAGCACCCATCCATCTTCTCTATTGAAATTAGGATGTTTTTTAATTTCAATAGCCTCGCGAATCATCCTTGGGAGGAATCGGTGTTCTTTTGCGAGGATTTGTGGTCTATCAAATCTAATGTAATGACGGGGACGATCCTGAACATGGTCACAAACTGCAGACTTCCCGATACGTCGGTGCTTCACGTCAGCTATATGTTCTTTAACGCGGGTTTTAATAGATCTTTTTGTTTGTCCTATGTACGAGAGACCACATTCACAATCCAGCTTGTACACTCCTGCATCTTGTAGAGGGATATGACACTTGACGGATGGTAAAAATTGACCAATCTTCTTCAGGCTTGAAGTACGTTTTAATGGAAGCTCGCTTCAAGATGTAGCCAACCTTGTCTGTGACTCCTCTGACATAGTACCCTATATACAACTAATACACTCAAAACAACTACTGATTTAATAAAGAAATACTCCGAAAAATTAGATCTTGACGTGAATTCGACAATACCATCATGTGCCAAACCACCGAGGTTGTATGGGTTACCGAAAATACACAAACCAAACGCTCCACTACGTCCTATAGTAAGCCAGATCGATTCACCAACTTATAAGTTGGCTCAACACTTGGCAAAAATACTGTCACCACTAAGAGGACATACCAGAGCACACACAAAGGATTCATACCATTTTGTTAGTGAGATTAAAGACCTACATCTCGCTGACAATGAAACTATGGTCAGTTTTGATGTTCAGTCACTATTTACATGCCTACCTATTGAAGACTGCATCTCAATTGTTACTAGAAAGCTAGATGATAACAACATGCCTACAGAATATGCAGTATTACTCAAACACTGCCTCACATCTGGCTATTTATTGTGGAAAGAAGAGTTCTACATGCAAGTATACGGAGTGGCAATGGGCTCACCTGTATCTCCCGTAGTCGCCGACATATTCATGGAGGACTTTGAGGAGAAAGCCCTCTTACTGCTCCTGTAAATCCAAGATTCTACAAGCGGTACGTAGACGATACTTTCACAATCTTACCATCTGACATAGTAACTGCATTTTTAAACCACCTTAATTCCATAAACCCTAAAATACAATTAACAATGGAGTTAGAGGCAAACAATACTTTAGCTTTTCTAGACGTTTTAGTCATCCGAAATCCTGATAACACAATTGGTCATACTGTGTACAGAAAAAATACCCATACCAACCGATATTTAAATGGTGAATCTCACCATCATCCTTCACAGTTAGCTACCGTGGGAAAATCTTTGTTTCAGAGAGCACGAGGGATCTGTGACAGAAAACATCTGGCCGCCGAGCTTCAGCACGTCGAGCAAGTACTGCAAGACAACAAGCTTCGGGTCCCACGCCTACGTCACAGTGACCGAGTGAAGCCAGCCACAGTCGAGCGTGTGCCTGCTGTACTACCCTATGTCAGAGGAGTCACAGACAAGGTTGGCTACATCTTGAAGCGAGCTTCCATTAAAACGTACTTCAAGCCGCTGAAGAAGATTGGTCAATTTTTACCATCCGTCAAGTGTCATATCCCTCTACAAGATGCAGACAGTACAAGCTGGATTGTGAATGTGGTCTCTCGTACATAGGACAAACAAAAAGATCTATTAAAACCCGCGTTAAAGAACATATAGCTGACGTGAAGCACCGACGTATCGGGAAGTCTGCAGTTTGTGAACATGTTCAGGATCGTCCCCGTCATTACATTAGATTTGAAAGACCACAAATCCTCGCAAAAGAACACCGATTCCTCCCAAGGATGATTCGCGAGGCTATTGAAATTAAAAAACATCCTAATTTCAATAGAGAAGATGGATGGGTGCTGCCATCTGCTTGGGATCCCATAATTAATAAAATCAAATCCAAACCCAAGCATACCACTGCTAGACTTCAAGATACTGTAAGCTCATTCTGCGTAAATCGAACCAAAAAAATTAATATTAAAAAACTGAAGGTAGCCGGGCTAACTATGACAGCAGGACGTCAAACAACTCAGTCCCCCGTGACCACGGGTGCTGGAAAGCACCCGAAACGTCAGGAATATAAAAATAACTTAATATACGCGATAAAATCCGTAAAATTAGTTTTATTTCAAAAATTAGAAGATGTTTTCTTCCTCGCACGACTTCCTTGTGGAATCGATTACCATCAGCGACTATTCCGGACCGATACGACATAGGGACCTTCAAGAAAAGAGCGTACTCCTTTTTAAAAGGCCGTCAACGCATCTGCAATTCCCTCCCTGGTGTTGCAGTTGTTCATGGGCGGCGGTAGTCACTTACCATCAGGTGAGCCGCATGCTCATTTGCCCCCTCTCCTATAAAAAAAAGGGTCTTCGGTTCTCTACACTCACCATTCGAAACACAGCAACTTTAACCTGGTATTCTGTGAGACCGTGGTCCTTCTTCGGTCGAGCCGACCCATTCGTGTTATAACTATACTATTAATATAGCTACAGCATGGCTCTACCACGTAAAAAAAGGCTATTTAAAGTTTTAAAGGTAGGGTCTTTGTTCAGCTGTAATGGAAATGGCACCCCCATTCCGTTCTATGGATTCTCGGATGCCGCAACCAAACGGCAAACCACGTTCTCATTTACACCAAATTTAATATTCGTCATCATTTGCTATTCATAAACAAAATTTAAGTCGCACTTTACGAATAAATAAACAAACTAGATGGAAATTGAAGCGAAATGAGAAATTAAAATTATTTTTATTTCCTTCCTGTTTCGCAACCTATTCATTAGATACGTAATTTTGTAGATTGCTGAAAAAGAAATGTTTATCTATGTGATATGAAGATACAAAAATATTACAAAATAAATTATTTTTAAAAACATCGTAATAAAAATAAAATTATGGGCTTTTATTTATCATTTATTTTAACAGGAGCTTTATAAGACGATGGGCCTCGTTTCTGACTTACGCCTGATTCTTATATTAAGAAATGTTTTGTTCTACGTAACGATATATAATATAGTTGTAGCACGAATGGGTCGGCTCGACCGGGGAAGGACCACGCTCTCACAGAAAACCAACGTAAAATAGCAGCTTAACGCTGCTGTGTTTCGTATGGTGAGTGTAGAGAACCGGAGACCCCTTTTAACGGCAAAGAGGCATTCCATCTTAGTCCTCACGGGTGACAACGCATCTGCATCTTGAGTCTTTATTGAGGATAGATGTAGATGTCTATGGGCCACAGCAACCACTTACCATCAGGTGGACTGTGTGCTCGTTTGTCACCCTATCCTATAAAAAAAGGATTACTAAAAGAAAAAAAACTTAAAAAGGTTCATAAAACGTTAAACCGCTATTTTGTATTAAAAAGGGGTTTTATGCACTTTATTTACTGCAAAATGGCTCGTAAAAGAAAACGAATTATTTTTAAATAATATAGAAACCTGGTCTTAGTCTGACTGAACTAAAGTGATACACAAAGTTACAGTCTACCTGATGGTAACTGCATTCTGTAGTCCATTAACAACTACAGTCATCTTTAAATGAAAAGGGTACACCACATACGGATGCGTTGTTACCTTTGAGTACTAAGAAGAAATACCTCACACCTTGTAATTAAATGGCTCTCTATACCCTCCAGCCCGACATACAGCAATGCAACTACTGTTATTTGGCTGCAGAAGAGTTAAGACGGTCGCCCTTGGTTACTTCCTAATTGCGTTTCATTATTGAACGACAAACGAGTGGTCCACCTGATGATAAGTGGATGCTGAAGGGTGATAAATTAAGATAATATTTTACGCTGGTATTTTGTGAGAGCGTTGTCCTTTCCCGGTCGAGTCGACCAGTTACATTCATAATATAGCTGCAGCATTGGTCTAACACGTTTGAGTTAGCATTCATCCTTTATCTCTATTTAAAAAAAAATTCTGTGGCAGCTGTACGCTTGTGGAACTTCTTTCTTACCTTTACATATTCGAAGTGCTTTGCAATTTCTTCAAAATTTAGTTAAAGCTTAGCTTTTTCGAAGCCCAAAACTTTCCTGTATCATATTATAAGGTCTGGGAAAAATTCGTTATTTATATACTAATTCAAGAAGTTTTTTTCAAAGTTTAACCACACTTAATTATAATATATATTTTTTTATAGGATCGAGTGACAAACGTGCACACAGTCCACCTGATGGTAAGTGGTTACTGTGACCCATAGACATCTACATCTATCCTCAATAAAGACTCAAGATGCAGATGCGTTGTCACCCGTGAGGACTAAGATGGAATGCCTCTTTGCCAGTAAAAAGGGCCTCCGGTTCTCTACACGCACCATACGAAACACAGCAGCGTGAAGCTGCTATTTTACGCTGGTATTCTGTGAGAGCGTGGTCCTTCCCTGGTCGAGCCGACCCATTCGTGCTACAACTATACTACTAATATAGCTGCAGCATGGCTCTACCACGTATACGATCAAGTCGGCTGTAAGTTCGTTGTTCATCTTATATTAAAAGAAAAAAACTTTTATGTATACTAATTTTCTTCTGCATACTCATTTCAAGGATAATATATCTCCCCATTTCGCCCCGAATGAGTCATCTTGACCTAGGTGGACCACGCTCTCAAAGAACACCAGCCTGAAACAGCAGAATAATGCTGCTGTATTTCGTATATGTAGAGATCTGGAGACCCTTTTTACTGAAAACAAGACATCTTCATCCTGAGGCGTGACAATGTATCTGCATTTTGATTCTTAATCGAGGATAGATAAAGATGTCTATGGGCCATAGTATCCACTTACCATCAGGTATTACATCACTATGTGCTCGTTTGTCACCCTTATTCTATAAACAATTATGTGACGAAACAAATTTATTTATTTTTGCAAAGCCCACAGTATTTAGTGCACATAGGGATCGGAGGATACATATTACATTTTGGTATCTTGCATTACGCCGCACGTTCAATCCTTAAACTAGTTACGTATTCGTATTTTGTATGCAATTTCCCCTGAGGAAGCTAGCTCAATACCCACGAAGCTGAAATCAATTTTGTATGAACCAAACTTTCATTGAGTAGGAAGTTTTATTAAGTTCTTAACTTTTTAGTGCAAGAAAAGGTACGCATTAATCTTTATCAAGGCGGTGGGCTATTATTAATGTAGAAAGTGGAATGAGAACTGCAAAACGTGGTAACTTAGAGAGTGTTTTTTTTATAGGATAGGGTGACAAACGAGCACACATTCCACTTACTGGTAAGTGGTTGCTGTTACCCATAGACATTTAACTTTTATCCTCACATTTACACATTTATCCTCAATAAATGCAGAATGAATCAAAATGCAGATTCGTCGTCACCCGTGAAGACTAAGATGGAATGCCTCTTTTCCAGTAAAATGGGTCTCCGGTTGTCTACACTCCTCATACGAAACACAGCAGTGTCAAGCTGCCATTTTACGCTGGTATTCTGCGAGAGCGTGGTCCTTCCCCGGTCGAGCCGACCCATTCGTGCCACAACTATACTTTTTTTTATAGGATAAGGGTGACAAACGAGCACATAGTCCACCTGATGGTAAGTGGTTGCTGCGGCCCATAGACATCTACATCCATCCTCTGTTACAAATCAAAATGTAGATGCGTTGTCACCCGTGAGGACTAAGATGGAATGCCTCATTTCCAGTAAAAAGGGCCTCCGGCCACCTGCACTCACCAAGCGAAAGGCAGAGGTAAACCTCTACTTCACGCTGGTTTTTTGTGAGGTCGTGGTACTACCCCGGTTCGAGCCGGCCCATCTGAGCGACAGCAAAAGCTGCCGCGTGGCTCTACCACTGTTAAAAACTCTACTACTGATACAGCTGCAGCATGGCTCTACCACGTATACATACGTAATACTAAGCGCTTATTATAATTTTACAGTAATTTAGAACATGGGCCCGATCCCGCCTCCCCCCCCCCGGCATCAATGAAACAGAAAATATTTCAAAAACATAAGAAGTCCGCTAACACGCATTAAGGCAGCGCGGCGGACAATAAGATAATCCACGACTTTTTTCTTCCACCAGGGCGGCGCCACTTTGGAATGAGGTGATTTATTTGACAGATTTTATAGCGGCGAAGTTAAGTAATCTGAAATGTCAGTTATATTTTATAATAATTAGATGAATAAAGAATAAATCATACAACAGATATTCCTAAAAGTAGAACATATAAACAAAGTAAAAAATTTGTAAGAAATTAAAGAATACAGCAATGAGGCATAGTTTTCTGTATATACATACACAAGTAACCAAACAATTTTTAAATTTTCTAATTGCAATTTAAGTGCTGACGATTTCTGTCCTTAACAGTATAGGAAATCAACGTAACGAAACCAGCAATCAAGCATGTCTAAAAAATATAATATTTCGAAGAAATGTGAAGTCGACATAAAACTTATCGGAGCAGTAGGATGTTCAAATTGCTGCGCCGTTACCCTCGCAGAAATGAGAGGAGGCGTGTGCCCAGCAGTGGGACGTATAAAGGCTGTAACTTTACTTTTTTACTTTAAGAAACCTCAAGCATTACTTAAACTCTTTCCACTGCTCTGATAGCCATATCGTCATTGTTGTTATAAGAAGTAAGATAACTGTGACAAACGAGCACACGGTCCACTTCATGGTAAGTAGGTTCTGTGGCCCATGGACAATCAGGTCTATCCTCAATTAAGAACTAAAATGCAGATGCGTTGTCACCCCTGAAGACTAAGATGTGTCGTTTCCAGTAGAAAGGGTCTCCGGTTTTTACACTCACCATATGAAACACAGTAGAATTAAGCTGCTATTTTACGTGGGTGTCTGTAAATATATTCAAGAAAAGTATTTAAAAATATAGTAAAATATTACATCAACAAATCGCTGTGTGACATAAGGGTAAAGCAAATAAATGACCCACAATTTTTTCTACCGACTTCCAAAAAGGAGACGGCACTCAATTCGACTGTATGTTTTTTTTAATGTGTGTTACTCATAAATTTATACTGGGTGAACCGATTTCGATGATTCTTTTTTTATTTGAAAGCTGGTACTTCTCGTGTGGTCCAATATGAATTTGATCAAGGTCAGACCAACGTTTTTTGAGTTATTCTTAATAACTTATATTGAAGTCGGCTGTACAAAATGTTTAATTTTAAATTATTTTAATAAACTCTCTTGTATAAGTCTCTTAAAAAGCAAAGTGTCATATAAAAATGACTGAGGCAAAAGACCGAAGCGGAGGTTCAACCTTTGTTACAAAGGTCTAGGGGTTTGATGAACAACTATACTGTGAAGTGAATGTTAATTATGCTATACCAAATATATCAAATCTAAACATATAAATAAAATTGGAGTATTTATTTATTTTATTCTTTATTACCACCAAATATTTGTACAAAAGGCGAGCTTAATGCTATATGGCATTCTCTACCAGCTGACCTAGGATAGAACGGAGAGTAAGTTTGGGATGTTATGATTATTATAACTTGTTATGATCAAATTCAATTCAAATATGTATATACTTGCAAAACATACATAAAATATACACATATAAATTATATATATATATTTATATATATATATATATATATATATATATATATATATATATATATATATATATATATATATATATCATTACAGCCCTTCACAAGTCCACTGCTGAACATAGGCCTCCCCCAAAGAATGCCACCAAGCACGGTCCTGAGCCACCTGCATCCATCGACTTCCTGCATGTCTTACCAGGTCGTCACTCCATCTCGTGGGGTGACGCCCTACACTTCGCCTACCGGTACGAGGCTGCCACTCGAGAACCTTTCTTCCCCATCGGTTGTCGGTTCTTCGAGCTATATGGCCGGCCCACTGCCACTTCAGCTTACTAATCCGTTGGGCTATGTCGGTTACTCTGGTTCTACTGCGGATATCCTCATTCCTAAGTTTATCACGCAGAGAAACTCCAAGCATAGCCCTCTCCATAGCTCGCTGAGCGACCTTGAGCTTCCTCATACGGCCAGCAGTGAAGGACCACGTCTCAGTTCCATAAGTCATCACTGGCAACACGCACTGGTTGTACAATTTCGTTTTCAGGTTTTGAGGTATGTCTGACGAGAAGATGTGTCGTAGCTTCCCGAACGCTGCCCAGCCGAGTTGAATCCGTCGATTGACCTCTCGGTCGAAGTTGGACTTACCTAGTCGGACTATTTGTCCCAGGTAAACATACTCGTCAACAACTTCGAGCTTAGTGCTCCCAACAACTACCGGCATAGGTGTGACATGGACATTGAACATGATCTTTGTTTTATCCATGTTCATCTTAAGACCTATCCGTTGGGAAACACTATCGAGGTCATTGAGCATAGTGCTTAGGTCCTCCAGCGATTCTGCCATAAGGACTATATCGTCGGCAAATCGAAGGTGAGTGATGTACTCGCCATTGATGTTGATACCGTATCCTTTCCAGTCCAGAAGCTTGAAAACGTCTTCCAATGCAGCGGTAAAGAGTTTCGGGGATATGAAGTCACCCTGTCTTACACCTCTCTGCAATTGGATAGGTTTCGTACTCTGGTTCTGTACTCGGATAGCCATCGTAGCCCTACTGTACAAGCACTTCAACACTTCGATATACCGACAGTCAACTTGGCACCGCTGAAGGGACTGCAGCACCGCCCAAATTTCGACGGAATCAAAGGCTTTCTCATAGTCCACATACGCCAGACATAGTGGCAAATTGTACTCTTCGGACTTCTATACAATTTGCCGAAGGGTATGTATGTGGTCTATGGTGCTAAAGCCCTTTCGGAAACCGGCTTGTTCAGTAGGCTGGAAGTCGTCAAGTCTGCGCGCGAGACGATTCGTAATGACTCTCGAAAACAGCACGTAGACGCGGCTCAGAAGGGAAATCGGTCTGTAGTTCTTCAAGAGAGCGTTGTCACCTTTCTTGAAGAACAAGACCACCGCACTTCTGCTCCACGCCTCCGGTGTAATGCCACCATGGAGGACGGAATTAAAGAGCTTCTGAAGGACTTCAAGTACCGGTCTTCCACCCGCTTTCAGAAGCTCCGCTGTAATTCCATCCTCGCCTGGGGCCTTACCGTTTTTAAGGTGCTGGAGAGCCATTCTAATCTCGCTCAGACTGACGTCCGGGATATCTTCGGAATAGTGTCGGATGAGACACGCTCTTGGATCGTTAGTCACACTTGCGTGTGGCTCCAACGATGACGTGTACAGCTGCCCATAGAACCTCTCAATTTCACTCAAAATCTCAGGTGTCCCGGAAACGATGCTGCCACATCCTGTCTTCAGCTTTGACAGGTGGCTCTTTCTGGCAGACAGATCTCTGGCAAAGACTTTGGAGCCTTGGTTCCGCTCGATCGCTTCTTCAATACGAGCTGTATTGAAGTTGCGTAAGTCCCGCCGCATGCATTTGGAGATCTGTCTGTTCAGATGCCTGTATGCTGTCAAGTCTGTTGAAGAATGTAGCTTCTTCTTCAACATATATATATATATATATATATATATATATATATATATATATATATATATATATATATATATATATAATTCAATAAATGAAATTATAAATAACTATAAACATATAGTAATTAGACTCAACTTTATGGCCTATGGATGTGCTCGTATAATTTTCTTTTAAAAATATTTTGTCGGGTATTTTTCGCAGGTCAACAGGCAATTTATAAGTAGACTGGAGTAAACTGTGTGAAGAACGGAGATAGAGAGAATTCAAAAGGCTATAGAGTCAAATACTTTAACGACTAAATGTTCAAAACGGAACAGAATCATCAAACCCTGGATAACTCCAGGACTTATTCGTTGTATGAGACATAGAGATAGTTTGCATAAAAAATCAAGACAGTCACCAAACAATGAAATAATTAAGCTAAGCTACACGAGATATAGAAATTACTGCAATAATTTATTAAAAAAGTTAAGAGGGCTTACGAAAAAAATTTATTAATAAATGCTAAAAAAAACAACAAAGAGCTATGGGATGCAATAAAAACAATAACATGTACATTAAAACCTAAAAATAAAGCAACTGAATTGATTGATCCTACACACGAGCAAAGATCAGTCGATAATATTAACGAGTTTTTTGTAACAATCGGGAAAGCTTTAGCAGAGAAAACACTTAAGTGTAAAAACCTCTCACACAGTGAGTATAACAAAGGATATACTACAAATTCCTTAAAATCCTTAGTATTGTTAAGTACTGATGAAGTTGAGGTAGACCAACTCATTATAGCGTTAAAAGATATTAGTTCTGTGGGCTGGGACTGTGTACCGAATAAGGTCCTTAAAGACTTCAAACACATCCTCGTTCCTCCTTTGACACATATATTTAACAACTGTTTATCCAAAGGTATATTTCCTGCATTTCTAAAAAAATCTATGGTGTATCCAATTTACAAAGCGGGTAAACGAGACTGTATTAACAACTACAGGCCCATATCGATACTTCCATCGATCTCTAAGCTTTTGGAACGCATAATCAATAAAAGATTAGTCAAATACATAGAAGGAAATGACTTTATTTCTAAAAGTCAGTTCGGTTTTAGACCAGACAAATCAACTAGTGATGCAGTCCATGAGGTTACTGACTATATTGTAAGTAATCTGGACAAAGGCAAGAAAACTATAGGTATATTTTTGGATCTTGCAAAGGCTTTTGACACAGTGTCCATTCCTTTATTATTACATAAACTTGAATCTTTTGGAATACGTGGTGTTCAATTAAATTTATTCGAAGAATATCTTTCTAATAGATATCAATGTGTTAAAATTAACGATCATGTTAGTGGAGATCTACCCATTATACATGGTGTGCCACAAGGCAGTATATTAGGCCCAAGCCTGTTTATTATCTATATAAATGACCTCTGTCAGCTTAACATCCCGAATTGTAAAATAATTTGCTATGCAGATGACACTGTCTTACTATTCTCTGACGATTCGTGGGTTAATGTTTACAAAAGAGCACAATTTGGTTTAAATGTAGTTACTCATTGGCTGCAACAATACTCTCTTACTCTTAATGTCGATAAGACACGTTTTATCTCTTTTAGTATGCGAAACTCTACTCAGCCGTCACCGTCTCTTTCACTAATTGCTCATAATTGTTGTAATAATAACTTTTGTTCCTGTCTTGCCATTATTAAAACCACTTCCATAAAGTATTTGGGGGTAATATTAGACCAAAATTTAACCTTTCGAGAACATATACTTATGGTTTGTGCGAAACTAAGAAAACTTAGCTTTGTTTTCAAAAATCTTCGACATGTGGCGGATCCCAAATTGCTGAAACAAGTATACTTAGCTCTTGCTCAATCAATTCTGAATTATTGTATTACTGTGTGGGGAGGTACATCCAAATCGATTTTAAAGCCCCTTGAAATAGCACAAAGAGCAATTCTTAAAGTATGCACATTTAAACCTTTACTTTCACCTACATTTCAGTTATACCAATCTTTTGGTGTACTCACTGTTCGTCAGCTATTTATTCTGAATACAGTATTGAAACAACATTCGTGGTTATCTTATGATAAATACTTCTTGTTATCTAAACGAAGAAAAGATAAAGTTTGCAAAAATAGACCTATTTCCAGTCATTCTTTTGTTAATAAATATTTTTATCACCTTGGACCATTTCTTTATAACAAAATCAATAAAAAGACTGAATTATACTCTTTAAATAAAAATAAATGCAAAATTAAATTATTTGAATTTCTTCATCAGTTAAACTATGAAGAAACTGAAGCATTACTTACTACAAGCTAATATTACTCACTCACCCTCTTACACACACTCATGCATTAAACATATTATGCACAAAGAGATACATTTTAATACACACTTTAACAATTTTCTTTTTATATAAAATACATTTTGTTAAGATTAATTTTCACATTTTATTTTTTGTATACCATCTATTTTAGTTATACTACTTTTAGTTTGTTAATATGTAATAAGGAAGAGCACTGTGATCTGAAATACAGATATATATTTATCTAGTTCAGACACAGATGTTCCATCATTCTTTGTAAACTAAGTATAGACCATAGAATAGTTATTTATAAATGTGATAGTTATCTAAGTGGTGAAAATAAACTATTATTATTATTATTATTATTATTATTATTATTATTATAGAGAGAATGAGTGTCACTACGGAATTGAAATCTTTCTTTTAGATAAAGGGGTGAGGAAGAATCATGAAGAACTAAAAACAGAGTAGACAGGATTCGGAAATCTGACGTAACTGTCTGTAATATCGAAATAACTGCTTTTTATTGAGCCGATAGGACTAGCATGAAAAAGTAAGCATATTAAAAATGTTTGTTTGTCTGACTGTCCGGGTAATCTTCGGAATGACTATATCAATTGTAATGAAATTTTACGAACAAATAGAGAGTAATGCTAGAAGTGATTTAGGATGTATTTTATCCAAAAAACTGGGAGATATTTTTTTTGAGTAAAAGATAAATTTATCATATAAAATAGACTCTGATGATTAGGTATCTTCAATCTAAATAACACTACATCAATAGAAACTACCGAGGCAAAGCTGAGGCGGGCCGCTAGTAATAAATAAACTAGCAAATACATTATGACATTTACCTCTGTAGCATCTGAATAGTATATGTTATCTTGAATGGAATTTTATATTAGGTATATATACGTTTTGAAATTTAATTTATAAGTAAGAAGGTAGATATAGTCACCGTGTAGTGTCAGTGTTAAAATACCCACTACCCCATATCATCTCGTAAGAGTAAACAAATAAAAATAAGCAAGGAAATAGCAGCGTCTTCCTTCCCTATAACAACCGAAAATGAAAAATAAAACTGCGGTTACCAACTCGTCTGCCAAGCGTCGCAAATATGGCAAATATCCTTCCTAAGAGCCATCTATGGTGGAGGTCGAGGGAGTTTTATACGTGGTAGAGCTATATTAATAGTATAGTTGTAGCACGAATGGGTCGGCTCGACCGGGGAAAGACCACGCTCTCACAGAATACCAGCGTTAAATAGCAGTTTAATACTACTGTGTTTTGTATGGTGAGTGTAGAGAACTGGAGACGCTTTTTACTGGAAAAGAGGCATTCTATCTTAGTCCTCACGGCTGACAACGCATCTGCATTTTAATTCGCAAACGAAGATAGGTGTAGATGTCTATGGGCCACGGCAACCACTTATCATCAGGTGGATTGTGTGCTCGTTTGTCACCCTCATTCTACAAAAAAGGCCAATGTTCAGCAGTGAACCTTTCAAATGCTGTTACGGTAAACGTAGGCGGTTTTTACGGCGCTACTGTTTTTACGGATAATTTTTGTAGGCCATACAAATACTTGTTACGTAGGGGATTCGACCCCACGGTCCACAGCACTACAACTCTACTACCGCTGCGCCACGGAGTCGTCAAGTTCATGGTTATAGCAGGAATGGGTCAGCTCGATCGGGGAAGGGCCACGATCTCAAAGAATACCAGCGTAAAATAGCAGCTCAATACTGCTGTGTTTCGTATGGTGAGCGTAGAGAACTGGAGACCCATTTTACTGGAAAAAAGGCATTCCATCTTATTCCTCACGGATGACGACGCATCTGCATTTTGATTCTTTATTGGAACAAAGTGTGAAGAGAGTTGTGACAGATATCCGTTTTACCGCTGTCACTAGTCATGAAATTTTAAATATGGTTAAGCAAATGGAAAATAAAATATCACATGGTTATGATTAAATGCCCACCAAAATTATTAAAGATAATATTGATATATTGGCTAAACCTTTAACTTATCTTTTCAATAAATGTGTGGAACAAACTTTGTTTCCTGATCAGCTTAAAATTGCGCGAGTACTTCCGGTACATAAAAAGGGAAGTAAAATGGAAACCAAAAACTATAGGCCGATTTCCTTGCTACCTATATTATCAAAAATTTATGAAAAGCTGATTAAGGTAAGATTAGTAACACATTTACGAAAATCCATATCAAATGAGAGGCAATTTGAGTATCAACCATATGTGGGTACTATAGATGTTATAAATACACTCGTCGATGATGTAGTATGTAGAAACAATGATAAATATAAGGTAGAAAGTTTATTTTTAGACTAAGTTCGGCATTTGATACGATGCTGCTACTGAAATTGGAATTAGAGGCTCAATTTTAAAGTTATTGGAATCCTACTTATCCAATAGGAAACAATTTGTTGACATTAAAACAATAATAGACGGTGAAGAAACGGTATACAAATCGAAATTGACAACCATAAAGAAGGGCGTTCTACAAGGCTCCATTTTGGGACCGATACTATATATAATATTCATTAAGGACTTAACTGCTTACACTCATACCAAACAGCATGATGTAAAACTTACTATTTATGCGGATGATACCAACGCAATTGTATCTGCTAGCTCGGTAGACGAATTAAATACTAAAATGAAAAACACACTGATGACTTTAAAAGTTGTATTACTACAAACGATCTTTTATTAAATACAAATAAAGCATACGCAATGCTTTTTAAATCTAAAACAATACAAAAAGATTCAATAAATGTTAACATTGACGGTATAAGTATTGACTCTGTTGAATCAGTCAAATTTCTAGGAATCCACATTGACATGTATTTAAATTGGAAAAAGGAAATTAAAGCACTAGAATCCACTATCAGTTCAGCATGCTATGCCTTAAGATAATATTCTGGAGCAATAGTTATAAGTATAATGTTAAGGCAGCGTGTTACTACAAAAAAGGGCGATCGGTACCATGTTACGTATTACACAAATTGAGTCGTGTAAGGAACATTTCCGAAATCTTGGCATATTAACGGTCCCCTCTCTGTATATTTTAGTTTCACTTACTCATTTAGTAAAGAACTTTCACAAATATGAAACATACAAAGAAAGGAAAAAGTGAGAAATGACGCGCCGAAAAGATTTAAAAATTTCTATCACACTTACATTGAATGTTGTACGCCACAGCACAAGATATCAAGCCATTGGACTATTTCATTCTTTGCCTACCTCATTTAAAACTATTTATTGCCACCACAAATTTCAAAATAAATTAAAATCTTTATTAATTAAAAAACGCTACTACTCAGTTGACGATTACTTAAATGACAAAAATAAACTTAATGAATATTAAGTTTTATTGTTTACGTATTGTATAAATTTTAATGTAAATTGTAGTGTATTATGACATGAAAAGTATTTAATTAATTTGTTAAATGATGTTTAAATTTTATCGATTCTAATTTTAATTAAAATAATTGCATGTAAATGTCTTTATCCATGTAATAAATTTCCAATACAATGTAATATTGTTCTATGGAATAAATGACTATGACTATGACTATTTAGGATAAATGTAGATGTCTATGGTCCACAGCAACCACTTACCATCAGGTGGACTTTGTACTCGTTTGTCACCCTATCCTACATATAAAAAAAACTCAGTAACAATTCTTTTTACTATCAGAAACCATTCTGGTGGCCAATTGTCAAAAATGACAATTGTACGAGTGCGTAAGTTGAACTTACCCTCCTTCTTACGCAACCCATCATTATTAGCATTAACAGCAACAATACTGCACACTGCTTCATACATTCAGCTAAAGAGCAATACAATTTGGCCAACCGTAACGTGTTCCCGTCACAATCACACCAGGGTAACGTGAAAGACCCAATTACATGATAACACGAATGTATGCATACCAACAGCAACACTACCCATCACAATGGCCCAACACAGGGCAGCCTCTCAGCAACACGATCTACCTTGCCTACACTAGTAGAATGTCCCAGCGGGTATAGTAACGACAGTGAGACTCGTAGAATTACAGACTGATCTCTCTTAGTTTTTTCTTAGTTGGAATGCCTAATTTCCAGTAAAAAAGGTCTACGGTTCTTTACACTCACCATACGAAACAAAGCAGCGTTAAGTTGCTATTTTACGCTGGTATTCTGTGAGAGCGTGGTCCCCCGTTCGAGCCGATCCATTCGTGCTACAACTATACCACTAATATTACGGCAGCATGACTCCACCACGTAAATGATAGTATGATACACAGCGTCGCTTCACCAAGCTTAGCTGTAGCAATTTAGAACTTTATAATTGTTTTAATTTTACAACAAAGGAGTAAAGTTTTTTATTTAATGTTTAAATATAAGACAACGCAATAAATAATTACTGACATGTTAGGTGACGCGACGGCGGGGCAGGGGGTGCTAAGAATCTCCGGTGGAGGTTCGGTTGCCACCTACAATGACTCGACCTGGCAACATACAACGCACGCACCCTGAGGACTGACGAGAAGATTGTGGAGCTGGAAGAAGAGATAGACAAGTTACGCTGGCATATTATAGGATTATCCGAAGTCCGAAGAGAGGGGGAGGACACGGTAATCCTCGAATCCGGCAACTTGCTCTATTACCGGGAGGGCGACCATCTGTCCCAAGGAGGTGTCGGATTTATCGTCCACAAGTCTCTCGTTAACAACGTTGTAAAGATTGAGAGTGTGTCGACGAGGGTTGCGTACCTTATACTCAGAATCACCAAACGGTATTCGCTGAAGGTCATACAGGTTTACGCACCAACCTCGGTACACCCCGATCAGGAGGTGGAGGAAATGTATGAGGATATCTCTAGAGCCATGCATTCCTCCAAAACCCAATATACGGTGTTAATGGGAGACTTCAATGCAAAACTAGGCACAAGAGAGAACGGTGAGCTGAAAATAGGGAAATTTGGAATAGAACAACGGAACCCAAGGGGCCAGCAGTTGGCTGACTTCATGGAGAAAGAGGGACTCTTTATGATGAACTCTTTCTTCCAGAAGCGGCCCCACAGGAAGTGGACCTGGTCGAGCCCCGACGGTTCGACAAAAAATGAGATTGACTTCATTATGACGACCAGACGACAACTGTTCAGTGATGTCTCAGTGATCGCGAGGGTGAAAACCGGCAGCGATCACCGAATGGTTAGAGGCACACTGAACCTAAACGTTAAGTTGGAGAGGTCTCGTCTAATGAAGTCAACGCTCCGTCCCCCTCGTGCTCTAATCCAAAGTCCCGAAACCTTTCAGCTCGAGTTACAAAACAGTTTTCTGTGCCTAGAAGACTGCAATGAAGTGGACGATTTGAATGACAAGCTCGTGGAAACTGTCCATGCGGTCGGAGCTAAGTTCTGCAAGACCCGCCGCAGAAGAACACAAAAACTCTCCGATCACACTCTTAATCTCATGGCTGTTAGGCGGGAGATGAAGCTACATTCTTCAACAGATTTAACAGCATACAGGCAACTGAACAGACAGATCTCCAAATGCATGCGGCGGGACTTACGCAAATTCAATACAGCTCGTATTGAAGAAGCGATCGAGCGGAACCGAGGCTCCAAAGTCTTTGCCAGAGATCTGTCTGCTAGAAAGCGCCAACTGTCAAAGCTGAAGACAGAATGTGGCAGCATCGTTTCCGGGGCACCTGAGATTTTGAGTGAGATTGAGAGGTTCTATGGGCAGCTGTACACGTCATCGTTGGAGCCGCACGCAAGTGTGAGTAACGATCCAAGAGCGAGTCTTATCCGACATTATTCCGATGATATCCCTGACGTCAGTCTGAGCGAGATTAGAATGGCTCTCCAGCACCTTAAAAACGGCAAGGCCCCAGGCGAGGATGGAATTACAGCGGAGCTTCTGAAAGCGGGTGGAAAACCGGTACTTGAAGTCCTTCAGAAGCTCTTTAATTCCGTCCTCCATGGTGGCATTACACCGGAGGCGTGGAGCAGAAGTGCGGTGGTCTTGTTCTTCAAGAAAGGCGACAACGCTCTCTTGAAGAACTACAGACCGATTTCCCTTCTGAGCCGCGTCTACGTGCTGATTTCGAGAGTCATTACGAATCGTCTCGCGCGCAGACTTGACGACTTCCAGCCTCCCGAACAAGCCGGTTTCCGAAAAGGCTTTAGCACCATAGACCACATACATACCCTTCGGCAAATTGTACAGAAGTCCGAGGAGTACAATTTGCCACTATGTCTGGCGTATGTGGACTATGAGAAAGCCTTTGATTCCGTCGAAATTTGGGCGGTGCTGCAGTCCCTTCAGCGATGCCAAGTTGACTGTCGGTATATCGAAGTGTTGAAGTGCTTGTACAGTAGGGCTACGATGGCTATCCGAGTACAGAACCAGAGTACGAAACCTATCCAATTGCAGAGAGGTGTAAAACAGGGTGACGTCATATCCCCGAAACTCCTTACCGCTGCGTTGGAAGATGTTTTCAAGCTTCTGGACTGGAAAGGATACGGTATCAACATCAATGGCGAGTACATCACTCACCTTCGATTTGCCGACGATATAGTCCTTATGGCAGAATCGCTGGAGGACCTAAGCACTATGCTCAATGACCTCAATAGTGTTTCCCAACGGATAGGTCTTAAGATGAACATGGACAAAACAAAGATCATGTTTAATGTCCATGTCACACCTATGCCGGTAGTTGTTGGGAACACTAAGCTCGAAGTTGTTGACGAGTATGTTTACCTGGGACAAATAGTCCGACTAGGTAAGTCCAACTTCGACCGAGAGGTCAATCGACGGATTCAACTCGGTTGGGCAGCGTTCGGGAAATTACGGCACATCTTCTCGTCAGGTATACCTCAAAACTTGAAAACGAGACTGTACACCCAGTGCGTGTTGCCAGTGATGACATACGGAACTGAGACGTGGTCCTTCACTGCTGGCCGGATGAGGAAGCTCAAGGTCGCTCAGCGAGCTATGGAGAGGGCTATGCTCGGAGTTTCTCTGCGTGATAAACTCAGAAATGAGGATATCCGCAGTAGAACTAGAGTGACCGACATAGCCCAACGGATTAGTAAGCTGAAGTGGCAATGGGCCGGCCTTATAGCTCGAAGAACCGACAACCGATGGGGAAGAAAGGTTCTCGAGTGGCAGCCTCGTACCGGCAGGCGAAGTGTAGGGCGTCCCCCCACCAGATGGAGTGATGACCTGGTAAGATATGCAGGAAGTCGATGGATGCAGGTGGCTCAGGACCGTGCTTTGTGGCATTCTTTGGGGGAGGCCTATGTTCAGCAGTGGACTTGTGAAGGGCTTACTTTATCAGTATGAGGTCTATGCCTCATACTGATAAAGTCAGTGCCATTTTTGAAAAAGTGGAGCAAGATCATCATATTAGTAGTTACAATGCAGCTGAAGAATTTAGGATTGACCACAAAATAGTTTTGACCCATTTGAAAAAGTCTGGTTATACAATAAAGCTCGATATTTGGGCACTACACGAGCTTAATGGAAGAAACCTAATAAATCGTGTACTCATTTGCGATTCTCTATTGAAACGATATGAAACCGAACCATTTTTGACAATATTGATCACTTTTGATGAAAAGTGGATCAACTACGACAAGAAAGTGCGAAAATGATAATGCTCAAAGGGTAGTCAAGCTCCACAGACTTAGCGAAACTCAGTTTAGCACGCAATAAGGTGATGCTGTGTGTATGGTGGGATTGGAAGGGCATCTTTTATTATGAGCTTTTATCGCCAGGAAAAACCATCGAATCGGATCTCTACTGCTCAAAACTAATGAGACTCAAGCAAGAAATTGAGAAAAAATGTCTGGAATTGATTAACAAAAAAGGAGTGGTCTTTCATAATGATAACGCCAGAGCACACACATATTTGGCCACTCACAAAAATTTGAGAAGTTTTTCTGAGTGGCCAAATTGAGTAGGAAAAAAAATTTAGTTGGGAAGTTTTAATGCATCCACCATAAAGTTCTGACCTAGTTCCCTTTGGGTAGTGTTAGTGTAACGACTCCCCTCCCCCCTCTATACTTTACTTGTATTTCTTTAGAATCTATATCTATAAGATATATAAATATATCATTTTTACTTGACCAGTATATTAACCATATATTGATCTTTCTAAAGGTTTAAATATAGGCCGTTTAATAAATTTATGGCGTGATCGTCTTAGTTAGGACCCTTATTTACGTTGTGTTTTTATAGTAACTTAGTTATTTTAGGTGTATCTTGGAAGAATGAATATTCACGAAAGCAATCGAAAGCTGTTGGTAGCGTTTTATAAGCTAAAGAACCCTCATAAAGACAGAGCTCATAAAGTTAAGAACAATAAATTGTCCCTATTCCACTTGTATTTAGTTCACAAAAGTCAATTCGTTATTAATTAATCCCTTCCGCTTGGAAAAGGTTCACAATATTTATATCAAATACTAGATACAAGGACTTCGCTCTCCCACATTTTTAAAAAAAATATGGAGGAGGCACATGGCTCCGCACACGCCGTGGTGAGCGCCAAGCATTTTAATGCGCTCCCCCCGAAGGAATCGTTAAGTTGGGAACTGGACCGTAGTCTACAGCAAAAAAACGTGCGAACCAGTAAACATCGACCGAAGTCGCGCATGTCAATGCGTGTAAACGCCATACAGAATACGATCAAATCCAGCCACAGTGAATGTACGTCACACGGTTTAGGCTACAATAGGCACATTGGCCATAAAAAGCCCTCCGTCAGTGCCATCACTTGCCAGACCGCCGTTCCTGCAAACGCGATGTAAGTGTAAGGCATCACCACCAACTGCATGGTCAGAACGGCCAATTGGCCGTGACACGCAGAGCGTGTCATGATTCTACCGCTCACCTCAAGGGAATGGGGTCCCACGTTGCGCAGCTTTCGGCTGCAGCCTTGAGAGCCTCCTCAGATTCTCCCTCCAGCTATCACCCGCATGAGGTCAACACATAACACATTACAAGGGGTCTCTCGACAACTGACGCTGGAGTTGGTCTTATTAAACATATTTTTTGTGCACGGGAGAATTCAGAGGATGCTTTGGGTATATTTTGTGACCTTTCCAAGGCCTTCGACTGTGTTCACCATGAGACATTATTGAGGAAGCTACAGTACTGTGGTGTCAAGAACAAAGCGCTTAAACTGATTATTTCATATTTAAGTAATAGAAAGCAGAAGGTTATTATCAATGATAAAAGTTCTTCCGGGTCACCTGTACTAATGGGTGTCCCTCAGAGCTCGATTATCGGCCCATTCCTGTTTCTGGTGTATATTAATGGCTTACCTTACCTTGTAGGAGATAGTCCTGATATAGTATTATTTGCTGATGATACTTCCTTGATTTTTAAACTTAAACGTCAATCATTTAAATGTAACGCAGTGAATAATGCTATATCAAAATTAGTGCATTGGTTTAACGTTAATAATCTGCATTTGAACGGAAATTGCCGAAAAATGACTTGCCGTGTAGTAGCGGTTAAGAATATCCACTACCCATTATCTTCCCGTGCGTGTCGTAAAAGGCGACAAAGGGAAACTGAAACAAGAAATGGGCAGCAGCATCTTCCTGATAACAGCAAAAATACAATAAAAAACTGCGGTTGCAAACCCGCTCGCCAAGCGTGGCAACTATGGCAAATACCTCCCTATGAATGTAACAAAGAGACGGCCCCCAGTCCCCGGCGGCCCCGCTATTCCTGGCTACGGTGGCGACCATGGTAACGGCGGGGCAGGGAGTGCTAAGAATCTCCGGTGGAGGTTCGGTTGCCACCTACGACGACTCGACCTGACAACATACAACGTACGTACCCTGAGGACTGACGAGAAGATTGTGGAGCTGGAAGAAGAGATAGACAAGTTACGCTGGCATATTATAGGATTATCCGAAGTCCAAAGAGAGGGGGAGGAAACGGTAATCCTCGAATCCGGCAACTTGCTCTATTACCGGGAGGGCGACCATCTGTCCCAAGGAGGTGTCGGATTTATCGTCCACAAGTCTCTCGTTAACAACGTTGTAAAGATTGAGAGTGTGTCGACGAGGGTTGCGTACCTTATACTCAGAATCACCAAACGATATTCGCTGAAGGTCATACAGGTTTACGCACCAACCTCGGCACACCCCAATGAGGAGGTGGAGGAAATGTATGAGGATATCTCTAGAGCCATGCATTCCTCCAAAACCCACTATACGGTGTTAATGGGAGACTTCAATGCAAAACTAGGCACAAGAGAGAATGGTGAGCTGAAAATAGGGAAATTTGGAATAGGGTAACGGAACCCAAGGGGCCAGCAGCTAGCCGACTTCATGGAGAAAGAGGGACTCTTTATGATGAACTCTTTCTTCCAGAACCGGCCCCACAGGAAGTGGACCTGGTCGAGCCCCAACGGTTCGACAAAAATGAGATTGACTTCTTATGACGACCAGACGACAACTGTTTAGTGATGTCTCAGTAATCGCGAGGGTGAAAACCGGCAGCGAACACCGAATGGTTAGAGGCACACTGAACCTAAACGTTAAGTTGGAGAGGTCTCGTCTAATGAAGTCAACGCTCCGTCCCCCTCGTGCTCTAATCCAAAGTCCCGAAACCTGTCAGCTCGCGTTACAAAACCGTTTTCAGTGCATAGAAGACTGCAATGAAGTGGATGATATGAATGACAAGCTTGTGGAAACTGTCCAGGCGGTCGGAACTAAGTTCTGCAAGACCCGCCGCAGAAGAACACAAAAACTCTCCGATCACACTCTTAATCTCATGGCTGTTAGACGGGAGATGAAGCTACATTCTTCAACAGATTTGACAGCATACAGGCAACTGAACAGACAGATCTCTAAATGCATGTGGCGGGACTTACACAACTTCAATACAGCTCATATTGAAGAAGCGATCGAGCGGAACCAAGGCTCCAAAGTCTTTGCCAGAGATCTGTCTGCCAGAAAGAGCCAACTGTCAAGGCTGAAGACAGAGTGTGGCAGCATCGTTTCCGGGGCACCTGAGATTTTGAGTGAGATTGAGAGATTCTATGGGCAGCTGTACACGTCATCGTTGGAGCCACACGCAAGTGTGAGTAACGATCCAAGAGCGAGTCTTATTCGACATTATTCCGATGATATCTCGGACGTCAGTCTAAGCGAGATTAGAATGGCTCTCCAGCACCTTAAAAACGGCAAGGCCCCAGGCGAGGATGGAATTACAGCGGAGCTTCTGAAAGCGGGTGGAATACCGGTACTTGTGGTCCTTCAGAAGCTTTTTAATTTCATCCTCCATAGTGGCACTACACTGGAGGCGTGGAGCAGAAGTGTAGTGGTCTTGTTCTTCAAGAAAGGCGACAACGCTCTCTTGAAAAACTACAGACCGATTTCCCTTCTGAGCCGCGTCTACTTGCTGTTTTCGAGAGTCATTACGAATCGTCTTGCGCGCAGACTTGATGACTTCCAGCCTCCCGAACAAGCCGGTTTCCGAAAAGGCTTTAGCACCACAGACCACATACATACCACTATGTCTGGCGTATGTGGACTATGAGAAAGCCTTTAATTCCGTCGAAATTTGGGCGGTGCTCCAGTCCCTTCAGCGGTGCCAAGTTGACGTGTACTGTACAAACACTTCAGCACTTCGATATACTGACATATCGAAGTGCTGAAGTGTTTGTACAGTAGGGCTACGATGGCTATCCGAGTACAGAACCAGAGTACGAAACCTATCCAATTGCAGAGAGGTGTAAGACAGGGTGACGTCATATCCCCGAAACTCTTCACCGCTGCATTGGAAGACGTTTTCAAGCTTCTGGACTGGAAAGGATACGGTATCAACATCAATGGCGAGTACATCACTCACCTTCGATTTGCCGACGATATAGTCCTTATGGCAGAATCGCTGGAGGACCTAAGCACTATGCTCAATGACGTCAATAGTGCTTCCCAACGGATAGGTCTTAACATTAACATAGACAAAACAAAGATCATGTTTAATGTCCATGTCACATCTATGCCGGTAGTTGTTGGGAGCACTAAGCTCGAAGTTGTTGACGAGTATGTTTACCTGGGAAATATTCTGACTAGGTAAGTCCAACTTCGACCGAGAGGTCAATACGGCACATCTTCTCGTCAGTTATACCTCAAAACTTGAATACGAGACTGTACAACCAGTACGTGTTGCCAGTGATGACATACGGAACTGAGACGTGGTCCTTCACTGCTGGCCGTATGAGGAAGCTCAAGGTCGCTCAAGGCCTATGCTCGGAGTTTCTCTGCGTGATAAACTCAGAAATGAGGATATCCGCAGTAGAACCAGAGTGACCGACATAGCCCAACGGATTAGTAAGCTGAAGTGGCAATGGGCCGGCCATATAGCTCGAAGAACCGACGACCGATGGGGAAAAAAGGTACTCGAGTGGCAGCCTCGTACCGGCAGGCGAAGTGTTGGGCGTCCCCCACTAGATGGAGTGACGACCTGGTAAGATATGCAGGAAGTCGATGGATGCAGGTGGCTCAGGATCGTGCTTTGTGGCATTCCTTGGGGGAGGCCTATGTTCAGCAGTGGACTTGTGAAGGGCTGTAATGATGATGATGATGATGATTATGATGATGATGATGAATGGAAATAAAACTAATTGTGTTAAATTTACAACAACGAATGTTAAAAATCTGAATACCAATGTGTTTCTAAATGGGGAGGAACTGAGCCCTGTTGTATCCACTGTTTTTATTGGCATCACTCTCGACGCAAAGGTTCAGTGGGGCCCCCATATATCCAAATTAGCAAGCAGACTAAGTTCTGCAGCCTGTGCTGTAAAAAAGAATAGAAGTCTCACTAGTGTCGAGACTGCTAGATTAGTTTATTTCAGTTATTACCATAGCATAATGTCTTATGGGATTTTGCTATGGGAAAATGCGGCTGATTCAGAAACTATTTTTGTTTTACAGAAGAGGGTCATTAGAGCTATTTACAGTCTAAAACCGAGAGAGTCTCTTTGAGATAAATTTA
Source organism: Parnassius mnemosyne (assembly GCA_963668995.1). NCBI lineage: Eukaryota > Metazoa > Arthropoda > Insecta > Lepidoptera > Papilionidae > Parnassius > Parnassius mnemosyne. Next base: position 4,021,510 of record CAVLGL010000093.1, on the reverse strand, counting down.
AAGAAATGAATGAATTAACTTTGGCCTCTCAGTATATTTACGAAAATTTAATGTATGTTCACAAAAACAAATGTAGTTTTAGTAAAAAAAGTGATATACATTCCGTAAACACTAGAAACAAACACAAGCTAGTGATGCCAGTTTCTCGAATCCACAGAGTCAGTAATTCATTCTTGCGGCAATGCATACGCTATTACAACAAGGTCCCGGAAAGTGTACAGGCTCTCTCTATTTTATTACGCTGAAACTGTATAAAAAGGGTTATTATAGTATAAATGAATACATGGTTGATAATAACCCCTGGGAATGAGGTGGTCGCTTGCAAGCAGTTTCTAAAATAAACTTTGTAAATAGTTCGTAATCATTTATATTGTAAAATTGATTTAAAAAAGTCCCGCTGGGTTTCTTGCTGGTTATTCCCAGGACAGAGGGTTTTTTTTTCGAACCAGTGGTAAAGTAAAAAGTTACTTTCAATAAGAATTACACATGTAATGTATATTGAATAAAAATATTCTATTATATTCTATTCTATTCTATTATATTCTATTCATATGCTCCACCAACCAATACAATGGCAGATAACGCCAATAGGCAGTTATAAGATAATAGTAATAATTCCCCATCAGAAAGGGTTTGTGTCACTGAGGTTGAGTTTATGCATTTTCGATCATGTTTGTCTCATCCACCAACAAGTTGCCTTCAATCTTTCAAAGGTAGGAACTTTATAAATATATATTATTATGTTGTTATATAAAACATCATGGAGGTCAGACAGTCTGCAGCCATGCAATGAAGGGACACGACTTGGACAAAGCTACTTAGGGTGTGAGTCAAACCAAGACGCAGGGAGCGCCATCGAGAATAGCGACCCGCCAAACAACCATCGCAGAGACGCAATGCTGCAGAACGCAACAAGCATCAATCAATACGACTATCGTCAGGCTTACACCATCCCAAGACCCCCCATACAGTCCTAGCAGACATCGCCAGCCGCATACCTCCATCGACCAGAACCACAAAATGCGTCGAATCAGGTGTACCGCATCCGCAGGTCCATCACAAGACGCAATACTGAAAGTAGCAGTAAGCATCAATGCAACTATCATACGGATGGCGCCCCCTCACAACACACTAACATGATCCCTATCGACATTGGTAACAAAATTGATAAAGTTGTTAACTAAAAATACCACCAACGTATCATAGTAGCACGGTACTAAGACATCAGTAGCTAAAATTCCACGTATCATAGCGCTATTGCACTAAGACATGGAGTTGAGTATGCTTGCTGCACTTAAAAGTACTACCAAACACATTCACCCTAATCCGAAATATAGCCGACGTATCATAACGCTATGCGCTAAGACACCGCCCACAAACGGTAGGGTGTGCGATGTCCACGGGCAAGTCGTGTTGCTACAATAAACCCGCTTACCATCGACACTAAGATGATATGTCTAGGACACATCGGTTAGCGAGTCCAAGTTTACCTCGGTCTCGGACGCTGTGAAACAATCTACACACCACTATATTTATCCATTTCAAGTCCCATTTCTTTCAATATAATGCAATATAATATAAATTTTTACATATTTGAGACCTTCCACATATGTGATTTATTTCATAGACGATACTATTGAATGTCTTAATCATATGGGACTTCAAGTCATAACTCTGCTATCATAATGCTTATGCATCATAGAGATCTTCTATATTAATGCTTTGGTTCGTTAGACCTTAAGTCCCTAATATAGGACTAGTAGTAGTAAGGATGGAGGACCGACGACTGGACCGAAGGACCGACTGCTAGTAGTCAGGTTGCACAATGGTGCAACTTTACTATTTGGGTGTGTGTCTCCGGCAACGCCTCCTTATAAGGGAACATTACAAGAATAGCTTCATCAACTTAGAAATTTTCCGATTAATACAAGAACACCTTCATTAACTTTGGACAAGAACACTTTCAAACATTTTGATCCATTTTTTCTATTATATTTCAAATGTTATTTATCTTTATAATTGCAATACAATCGACTTGTATTTATATGATTTAATACACTTTGAATATTTTAAACTTTAGAGATTTTTAGAGACAATTTATGCGTTAACTATACTATAATATTCAATATTCCAAATGAACATATTTGAACTTTATACTTAATATTGCATTTTAATTGTTTAAAATATAATTTCTATGACATTTTTAAATGTCTTTATAATGAATTTAATTATTATTTATTTAGAATAATTATGAAGCGTCACATTAGTTAAAATCAAATGAGGACTGTTAAAACCACTATTGTATTTTTGTTATCAAAAATCCTAAGATTTCTACAGCAACGGGTTTATGTTTATGTAACTACCTACAAGACGGCGAATCAGTTAGTTAAGTTATCGAAAAAAAAACAGACACATATTATTACATATTGTGTGTGCGCGCCATTTTGAGTGATTTTATGTCTATGGCCCACAGCATCCACTTAATATCAGGATAGTTCTGTGCAACTGTGAGCTCGTTTGTAAAACTTATTCTATAAACAAAATAGTTGACATATAGACTGGTTACTTTATTAACACGGAAGTAATTATAAAGACTTGGTGCCTGAAATTAATACAGCTGTCGAGCAATCTACAATTAAGTAAAGAACAATAAATATATAACAAGAATAATAAAGCCAAATCTTCACTGAATGAGTTAGGTTATAAATAATTGAAATAAAATAAATTCCTAAGAGCCCCAATTGGCTTCTTAAGAATGCGTACAATTTCGTTTCCTTCTTGTATCAACTTACATAAAAACAGCCGCATCGAATATTATTACTGTTTTTATTATAAAGGCAGATATTGGAATATATACATTTTTTAAAGGAGATATTCCTTAAATTATACAAACGTTTTATATTAACGTAGTGCGACTCAATATATAGCAGAAATGATTGCACGAGTTTATAAGATTTTGTGGTCTAAGTCAGTGTGCTTTACCATCTTTGCTGCATCTTCACTTACAATTATGTGGGACAGTAGTCAGACACTGGCTTATAGTAGTTAAAAATTGTGGGCCTTTGAAGAAAAATTTAAACATTTTTTGTAATATATTCATAAGAGCTCAAATAATATTTCTTTATTCTGTGGAATTATTTGTCGGCGTCTGTCTTTCCGTCCGAATACTGAGCGTCAAGGCAAGAGTGAATAGGCTTTTATTCATAATCATAATCATAATCAGTTTCAGGAAATATCGATCAACGCAATTAACTAACTTCACCCTAATAAACAGCATCGTTAATAATATCAACCATAAAATCCCAACATTAGCTCTATGACTAGCTAATGTTGGGATTTTATGGTTGATATTATTAACGATCGACTAGACCTCACGTCTCACGATTAGACCTCAGCAAAGCATTCGATTTTGTTGATCATTCAATACTCATCTCGAAACTTGAGAAATGTGGAATAAGGTGATCTTCATTGTTATGGTTTCAGTCATATTTTAAAAACAGGAAACAATTCGCTAGTATTACAAAATTTGATACTGAAACAAATAATGTAGTTAAGTTTGACTCGAAACAATGGATTAATTGTACTGGGGTGCCACAAGGTAGCATCTTAGGGCCCCTTTTATTTCTTATTTATGTCAATGACCTTCCACGTGCACTCACACATGATTGTGTCTTGTTTGCAGACGACATGACTATCATTATGGGCTGTAAAAATATAGATACCTATGAGATGAAAATATATAAAACGTTAGAAGATGTTATCCAATGGTTAAACATAAACAAATTAAAAATAAACATTAATAAAAAGAAAATAATTAACTTATAAATTATAAGAGTAAAAACATGGAATTAAATAATAGTTACAAAAATTCAGTTATACAACTGATAAACACCGCAAAATTTTTAGGCATTATTCTCGATACACATCTTTCATGGAAAGAACAACCCATATAGGCCTACCGTACCCTATGTGGTACAGTAACTTTGTAAAAATATTTTGATGTACCCACAAATTATTAACTTTTTTGGTTAGTTGTGGCAGATAACTCAGAGTATTAGTTTTATGTCAACAACATAACATACACATTTTATGCAAGTTATCTTTAGTTTATATTAAATTCCTTGACAGAAACGAAAAAAAACAATTTACAATGTCTTCAAGAAGGTAAGTTTCATGTTATCTATTGCAAATCATATTATTTATAGGTATTATTTTAAAGACTAGGCTACAATAGACGTAATAGCTACAAATAAGTTTCACTTGGATTATTTTAGCAAGGTGTACACAGTGCTAGATTAGGCGTATCATATATGGTACAGTAGGTCTATGCATGAGCATAAAATACCTAAAATAAGCATAAAAAACCTTCTTCTATGCGGTAGAGCCATGCTGCAGCTATATTATGGTTGTAGCACGAATGGGTCGGCTCGACCGGGGAAGGACCACGCTCTCACAGAAAACCAGCGTAAAATAGCAGCTTAACGCTGCTGTGTTTCGTATGGTGAGTGTAGAGAACCGGAGACCCTTTTTACTGGCAAAGAGGCATTCCATCTTAGTCCTCACGGGTGACAACGCATCTGCATCTTGAGTCTTTATTGAGGATAGATGTAGATGTCTATGGGTCACAGTAACCACTTACCATAAGTGGACTGTGTGCTCGTTTGTCACCCGATCTTATAAAAAAAAATCAATGTACATATAATTATATTAGCTTTTTATTTATCTTTTTGTGTTTTTTTTTGTTTTAGGTCATTGACATTACATGAAATTGCTACAGTTCTTGAGAAAGATGATGATTTTAGCAACCAGAGACAAGATTTTGATATTTTTTACTTCCACCTGACACCGCCAATGATTACCAGACTGACGAGGACTCGGGTGAACAAGATAACGTCAGCATAAATAATTTGCCTGGAAGTTTGCTTCGAGCTCCAGCGGAGCTTGCTGCCTCAACCTCAAGTTCCTGAGGAACCAGAAACTGAGGATCAAACCCCTCCCAAATTTCAAGAACCTTTAAAAAACGTGTCATGAAGTACAATTGGCGAAAACGAGACTTGCTGCTAAGACCTATTGGTTGGCAACCCAATAGATACTTAGCACGTAAGCTTCTCACTGCTGACGTCAAGATTGAAGAGATGAAATGTTTGGTAGGGATTGTGTTAGTCAGTGGCTATTCCCAAGTGAGCAGAAGAAGAATGTACTGGGAAAATGCGTCTGACTCAAGAAATAGTTTGATTGCTTCAGCCTTGTCTCGAGATAGATTTAAACTAATTTACTTTAATATTCATGTTGCTGATAATCTAAACTTAGATAGATCCGATAAATTTGCAAAAATGTGTCCTTTACTAAAAGTTTTAACTATGAAGTCTCTTGAGCACTGTCCACATAAGGAGAATCATAGTGTTGATGAGGCTATGGTCCCATATTTTGGTTTGGGAGGCAAGCCTATAAGATATGAATACAAATTATGGGTTGTTGCAACATCAGGAGGTTACATTGCGTGGTTTCAACCATACCAAGGTACTTGTACATTTACGAATGCCCAATATTCCCAGCTTGGTCTTGGTGCAAGTGTGGTGTTGTCTTATGCAGATCAACTAGCAACATTAGGCTATGGAAAAAACTACCATCTCTTCATAGACAACTTTTACCGGTTTGCCTTTGGTTCATGAACTTACTGAGAGGGGATTTCGTGTAACTGGTATTATCAGAGAAAATAGATCTGGAAAGTGCCCTCTATTGGGTAACAAAGAAGCAAAGACAAAAGAAAGAGGCTTTTATGATTATCGCATATCTGATGATATTATAATTTGCAAGTGGCATGACAATAGTATAGTGTCAGTATGCTCTAATGCAGTTGGTGTTGATTTGTCTGTCCACAAAACTGAACGCTATTCTCAGCAACTAAAAAAGAAAATATCTGTTTCTCAACCTCATCTCATTCAACAATACAATAAAAATATGGGTGGAGTAGATTTATCAGAACAGAATATATCGTCATTGCGAACTAGCATTCGAGGAAAAAAGTGCTATATGCCTCTGATTCTCCATTGTATTGACATGTCTGTAGAAAATGTATGGTTGCTGTACAGACATAATGAAGGGAATATCGACTTGCTAAACTTTACTGTACTCAGCTCCCCCCCCCCCCTCTTATTAATTTTTTTAAATATTTTCCCGCTGTTTTTAGGTTTTCTTGGATCAGGTTTTGTTAATGAAACATAAATTTTTCACAAAAATAATTATCGGTCTAAATGGGTTAATAATTTATGCATAAAAATAAATAAGTTTGTTTTCGCACTTCGAAAGGTAAAAGACGTGACAAGCAGACATACCTGTATTATGATATATCACGCTTACATTTGTTCCATTATACGATATTTTTTTTTTATAGGATAAGGGTGACAAAGGAGCACACAGTCCACCTGATGGTAAGTGGTTGCTGCGGCCCATAGACATCTACATCTATCCTCGTTTGCGAATCAAAATGCATATGCGTTGCCACCCGTGAGGACTAAGATGGAATGCCTCATTTCCAGTAAAAAGGGCCTCCGGCCACCTGCACTCACCAAGCGAAACACAAAGGTAAACCTCTACTTCACGCTGGTATTCTGTGAGGTCGTGGTACCACCCCGGTTCGAGCTGGCCCATCCGTGCGACAGCAAAAGTGGCTCTACCACTGTTAATGGTATGGCATAGTTGTCTGGGGAAATTCCTGTGACATCACGAGGGAGTTTATAGCACAGAAAAAATGCATTAGGACACTGTACGGCATGGATTGGTCGGAATCATGTAAACCGAACTTTAAATTAAATAATTTACTAACTGTTCCCTGCATATACATATACATATACAATACCACAGTCATCTCTTCACCGCTAACGACAATATATATATAAACGAAAAATTGGCCACGTGCCCTTAAAAATGCCTGTGCCTAAGCTAGAACTGTTTAAAAAAAACTGGGCTTATATGGCAGCTCTTATATATAACTCTTTGCCCAAAGGAATGACTGACCTGCCATATAAAAGGTTCTGTTGTGCATTGCAAAAGTGGTTAATCCAGGAGAGTTTCTATAATATTAAAGATTTTTTGAATAAAAGCACTTGCCGATTTGGTGCCCACTAAGATATCAGATCTTTCTTTTTATTTCCTGTGACTTAGTCTATTATAATAATTCAATAATTTATGTAATTGTAATCGTGTAATTAAAATAATTGAAATTTAAAAGATTGTAATAATTGTAATTAAAATAGTTCTTATAAATTGTTATTCAAATAATTGTAATTTTATTCAAATAATTGTTGTAAATTTACTATGATTTTACATGCCCATAATGAGGGTGAAATTTGTCCTGTGCTATAACTTAATTTAACATCTTGTGTACCAACCATATTTCTTGCAAATAAATGATTCATGATTATGATAGGTTTTTATTGCCTTAATACATTTCGATTTACCATGTAAGACTCCATCACCACTTACCGCCAGGTGGGATTGTGGTCAAGCACTGATTTATAATAAGTACAAAATGAAATATTAAACATTTTTTTATAGAATAAGGGTCCACAAACGAGCACACAGTCCACTTGATGATAAGTGTATATTATGGCCTATAGATATCTACATTAATCCTCAATTACAATTTAATATGCAGATGAGAATCCTTGAGAACTAAGATAGAATGCCACGTATCCTGTAAACAGAGTATCCAGTTTTCAACGCTCACCATACGAAACGCAGCAGCATTGACCTACTATTTTACCCAGCGTAAATTAGCACACACACAATAACAAAAAATTCTGTGCGGAGCGTGGTTCTCGTCCAGTTGAGCTGACCCATTCGTGCTTCAAGCATGATATCATCATTATATAATAACATAACATAGCTTTCACAGAATACCAGCGTAAAATAGCACTTTAATGCTGCTGTGTTTCGTATGGCGAGTGTAGAGAACCGGAGACCCTTTTTACTAGAAAAAAGGCATTCTATCTTAGTCCTCACAGCTGATAACGCATCATTAATTCACAAACAAAGATAGATGTAGACGTCTATAGGCCACAGCAACCACTTAACATCAGGTGGACTGTGTGCTCGTTTGTCACCCTTATTCTATAAAAAAATATATTGATATCAGTTTTTTGAATAAAACTAATTTTACGGATTTTATCGCGTATATTAACTTGTTTTATATTCCGTCGTCGGGAATATAAAATAAGTTAATATACGCGATAAAATCTATTTAAATGTGTAGTATTCGCTTAAATATAAGAAATCATCAGTTTTTTGACTAATTTGCGAGTTCATAATTCTATTAGATGTGAGGTGACAGAAGAGAATACATCTTCCCATTTTTATAAAGTCACTTCTTATGACATCGCATAGGTGTCGTAAGAGGTGACTCTAAAACTTCAGAAAGGTCTTATGATCTTTGAAAGAATCCGTCGGCATAACCGTTTCTCGCCAAGGATATACAAAAAATGTATATCAATGTTTACATCTTACGTAAAGTATCTAGAAGAAACATCAAAGGCACGAGACGTCTGATATTCCGTAGTTTGGATCTTAGAAAACTTATTTTCGCAATTAAAAAATCAACATTTTCTTTTTTTAAATACCACCTTAACAAAAACCTTTGAAAACAAAATATTTCAAAGGCAGAAAAAATAAGATCTACACAAAAAGCTTAGTATGATTTTTGGGTCCACAGATTACTGTGTAAAAATCTTGACATTTACGAATTTTCAAGGAAATACAAACGTAAAAATAAAAGATTTAAAATTACTCAACGTAACGTTTCTCAAGAAAGTAATTCAATTTTTCGTCTCTTCAAGCAGATTGTCTCTTCTACATTGTGTGATGAAAGGGGCGCTAAAATCTCGCTTTTCGCAATTTTATAAAAGACGGCTTATTTAATGAATAAGTAAAAAGTTTTTCACACGACGCGCTGAATTTTAAATATTTATAAAAGCGTTTTTCTTTTAAACTCGTTCACTTTTTTAAATTTGGACTGTTCTATTTGTATTTATGTCTACCACAGTCGTGAGCACAAAACTCTGCCTATAAATTATAGTGACTCTATGTATTAATACGTAAAGAAAATACGTTACTTATACACTAGGTTTATCTCCTGTATGGGGGCACGTGGGGGCAGTTTACATACATGAATTTTACACGGACAAACATCCTGACTCGGAACAATTAATTGTTGGTCTCACGGTATTTGATTTTAGAGAATAATTGCCACATTTCAATGATTATCTTATCTCTGACAGAAAACCGCAGCATCCACGAAAAAAATTGTACTTAACATTTGCTTCAAATTGCTGCAAATTCCACTCATAATAAAAATATGAAAAAATATGTTCATAAAATATTTTTCTGTGTGTATTTTTATAGCACAAGTAATAACACTTATTAGATAATAAAGAACTAAATAAACATATAAAAAACCTCCAAAAACACGGGCACTAGATAATTTTAAGTACATCGTAGTTTCTGAAATCATCGCATTGCCTGATACAGTCCAGTCAGTGTACGCTCCCAAGTTGTTCTTTAAAAAAGATATCCTTGTATTTCATTAATAAAGGACAATTGGGGATCACATAGCCCCTGAGCGTGAGGAGCATGGAGCCAGCTTAGTGTTCGCTGCAAATTATAAAAAAAGAGACAGCAAAATCTTCCTGATAACATCTCAAAATTATAAAAACTGAGGTTACTATGGCAAAATAAGAGGAAATCTGTGGGGGAGGCCTATGTTCAGGGGTGGATTTATATAGGCTATAAAATATGAAATAATATTTACTTCTACACTGGTACGTGTCTGCTACGCACGGTTCTGCAGATGTGAACGAAGCTTGGAAATATTTTTAAAATGGCCGTTTTACATATAACATTGAAACACTCTGTACACGCCCCTAGCTGTCCCAACATAGGTCGACTATACAGGAGCCCATACAGCTGTAGACTCGACGGACAACTAAGGACGGGGCCCAAATGGCCTATGGGCAATTGACCTACACGATAGAGATAAGGCTAGATAAACAAATAGTACGTACCTGTTCAGAGGAGAAGACTGGACACAAAGCTCGGTCAGGCGGTAGGTGTAATGTATGTAAGTGGTGTTTAGTGGTGTGTTTATATATGTGACCTGACCCAGCTGAGGTGAACGGGCCTGAACTGGTCCGGTCCGATGCTGCCCCACAATGTAATTCACTCCAGCTGACGTCACCAATTGGCAATTCCTTTCTTCAATTCACTATGTCAGTCTATCAACTTTATTGTACATTTAACTAACTTCAAACTCAACTAAATCCCCGTTAATTATAATCAAACATGTAACACATGGCACGACTAATCAACGGTGAGTCAAAGTTCACTTCTGTTTCACTCAGCAACAAATTATTTCTAGAACCGAACGTGACCTTCTAAGGTACTTAGTGCGACGGTATAATTAAACATTAACTTCCAAACAATTAATCGAATCTAATTTTCTAGACTCTATAACTCCTCGTCGTTGCATAAATATGCTAACAAAGCACACACACAATCAGAGGTTATTATGTACGTGACCATGCGGTCCGAGTAGATTCACTGCAATCCTATACAATTGACGCAATTACTTTCAAACGAAATTACTTTAATCAGTCAAATACAATACAAGCCTCTTGTCACGAACTTACAACTTAGACAAACTAATCCGAGGCAGTCTTCACAAAACCGCAAATTAAGTAGTGAAGTAACGCGCACAAATACTAAAAATCTAGACCATAAAACCAAAACTGGTCGCACAAAATCGCTGCTGCGGTCACCACAAAATACGTTAACGTTACGACGGCGCCGCTACACTCAAGCTACGGCAATACTACGACCCTGTCGCCGCTGGCGACAAAAAACTGCCCGATCTCCCACACATCTGGCGCGTGAGTGGTGAGGCGCGCACGAGCCGCGTACCAACCGGTGCCAGGTGCATCGGAGGACCGCGCCGACGCGCCCCGTTATGTTGTTTTTAAATTTTAGCGTTTGGTGCAAACACACTCTGTAGCGTAATTAACATTTTCCTCGTATAACAGTTTTTCATCATGCCCCAGAACCTTTGTTACGAAATGGACGTCGGCTACGCTCTTTTGTTTGTATCAATTTTATGCGCTACATTGTATTAACAAGGAAACACGAGCAATTTAAAATTTTGTGGTCCGTTACATCTAACATTATTAAAATTTAACTGTTATTTTTTTGTTTTCACGTACTGTATCTAATTTGCTTGTTAATTTTTTATTTACAAATTATCGCGATAGATCTGATATTAGAAAGTACGTTTTGTGATTCATATATTAACTCGTAGCATTGAATAGATGGCGATATATAATTAAACTAGGTCTCTTGGTTAATGCATACAATGTGAAACATTTTATAAAACTATTTTAATTTTTTAAACTTTGTCCTTGCGTCTTGCGGTCTACATTAAGAAAACGACTCGAACCTTCGTTCAGTTTTCATGTCGGTGGATTTTTGTTGAACAAGTTTGTTAAAGTAACGTGGTAGTTGGCAGTAAAAAGTATAGTCAAGAGGGTTTTAAAAGGATATTGCGCGGAACGTACAAAGAACTTTTTTAATAATAACAAACTATAAATCACAAGTTGTAAAGATTCCGGGTATTTCTGAGTTTTAGTCCGCATTCTCACGCTATTCCTTAAAATTATGATGCTACTGATGGATCTTCTTACTCGAAAACATTAAAATCACCAAATCAAGTAACCTTAATAATATTTTTTAGAAGTATTTGTTACAAACAAACACACAGTCCACCTGGTGGTAAGTGGATGCTGTGGCTTACAGACACCAACATTTATCTTCGATTAACAGTCGATATGAAAATGTGTAGTCAACCTCGAGGATCAATTTGAAATGTTTTGTTACAAGTAAATAGGTCTCCAAATCTACTCTTACCACATAAAAAAAAGCAGCATTAAACTATTATTTCACGATGGTATTTTGTGAGAGCTAGGTTATTTCTCGGTTGAGCCGATGGACTCATTCTGTAAATACTAAGAACAAGCACAAGCTTATAACTATTTAGTACCAGTAACTCGACTCCAAAGAGTCAGTAATTTGTTCATGGGTAATGTATACGCTTTTACAACCAAGTCCCAGAAAATATGCAGGATCTATCCATCATTAAGTTTAACATTATATATATATGAATTGCCTGGCAGCTCAGGGGCCAATCTCTCAGTATAAATTTCACAATACGTGAGCAACCGAGAGTACAGTCCCCGCCAGAACTAACGAAATTGTTGTTACTTTCTTGACTTTTATATTTTTTAAGCAGGCTGTTATGATAACTTTTCAGAAAATCTTTTTCCATTTGTTAATAACGTAGATACAGTTTTTTTTTACTTATTCATAACGTATGTACGTATCATTAACCTATTAGAAACAAATTCTTCTTACATTTTGATCAATATACAGTGATTACCAACACCTATATAATTAAACAAAAAGTATAAAATCATCATTAACGTGATCGTTCCTCATATTACTGAACATAAGCATCCAACAAGGAATGACACAAAACACGGTTCTTAATACTAGATTAATCAAACAATGTTCGCTGATAGGCTAATGCTAAAATAATTAACTATATTCAAATAATTCTGTAAATATATTGAAATCACTCTGAAGGTTTGTTGCTCCTTAATTTCCATTTTATCCGACTGCACCATCAGGGTGATGATTTTCGAATGTATGTATATCTATGAATTTATATCTATTTCATTGGTATGCTCTGTAGCCAAAACGTTTGATGGATTGTAACACATAGACTGTTTTTAAATTCGTCTTAGTTGTAGAAGTATACAACGACAACTATATGTTAAAGTATATGCTATGCTATAGTAATGTTTAACTTTTTCGCAGTCGGATTTTGTATTACGGTTTTTACTATTAGGGTTGTTATATTTTTCTTTCAATATTTATTCTAAGATATAAATATCTAACCATTGCTACAAAAATGTAACTGATAAAGATGTCCTCGAGGACACATAAATACATTATTCTATCTAAAAGCCGCAGGCGTTCGAGGATTACAAAGCGCATCGTGAGTTTGTTATCTTAAAGCGTTGCTTGAAGTTTTATTTTTACGTCTTTTTATGTTACATTCATTCCGATGATAAGAAAGAGGCAAAATGAACTTTGGACCTTCATATCTGTTTTATTTTATAACTTTCTTATTACGTCATATGATTGCGTTCTGTTAGATCACAAGTAACTAGAGACTATTGACTTAGGCAACACGCAATGATAATGAAGTGTGATGATCCTAGTGAATACCACGTCACAATCATTTCAATTGTTGTATTGTCATCGGTTTTTAATATTTATGCAAAACTTCACATTATTCACATATCTGGAAGTGGGTGAAAATCTTAATATATAAAAATACCGCGTCACTATGGTGGTTCACGCTGATCTCCGACACCGCTCAACCGATTTTAATGAAATTTAGTAAATATTTTTACAGCCGGTCACGTCAGCCGGTACAGGTCTAAGACACATACACATCACTAAACACTACTTGCCATGCACCTTACACCCACTTACGCCCTGACCGAGCCTTGGGGCGATCTTAGAGTCGGAAACAGGTACGTACTATATTTTCCTAGCATTCTCCCATACAGTTTAGTATGATAGGACATTTTTCCATGTGGCAATTTGGGGCCCGACCTGCGGCTGCTCGTTAATCTTCCGCTCATGGGCCCCGGGATATTTGACCTTTGCAGGGGCAGCTGTAGGCCGCAACACTATATATATATCACAAACCATCCTCAAAAAACATAAAACTATTATATAGGATCCAATTAAGGCTACAAAAAGAAGGCAGATAATAATAGATATTCCGAAATCAAACACTACATTTGCTACCATGCAGTTTATTGCTCGTTCGGCGTATCTTTATAAAAGTATTAACAAATAGCTAAATACATATGCTAAAATATACTTCGAATGTAAAAGGCTTTTGCAAAAATGGTTAGAAACGAAAAACTATGAGCAAACAGAAGCTTTACTAGACAAAGTAAAATAGAATATCCACATTATAGTAGAATGTATATTTATATATGAACTGTGTACAGTTTGCCTAAAGTTTTAATTTACTGTTGTACTGCCTTAAAACTATCAGCTTCATCATCATCATCATTCATCATTACAGACCTTCACAAGTCCACTGCTGATAATAGGCCTGCCCCAAAGAATGCCACAAAGCACGGTCCTGAGCCACCTGCATCCATCGACTTCCTGCATGTCTTACCAGGTCGTCACTCCATCTCGTGGGGGGACGCCCTACACTTCGCCTACCGGTACGAGGCCGCCACTCGAGAACCTTTCTTCCCCATCGGTTGTCGGTTCTTCGAGCTATATGGCCGGCCCATTGCCACTTCAGCTTACTAATCCGTTGGGCTATGTCGGTCACTCTGGTTCTACTGCGGATATCCTCATTTCTGAGTTTATCACGCAGAGAAACTCCGAGCATAGCCCTCTCCATAGCTCGCTGAGCGACCTTGAGCTTCCTCATACGGCCAGCGGTGAAGGACCACGTCTCAGTTCCGTAAGTCATCACTGGCAACACGCACTGGTTGTACAATTTCGTTTTAAGGTTTTGAGGTATGTCTGACGAGAAGATGTGTCGTAGCTTCCCGAACGCTGCCCAGCCGAGTTGAATCCGTCGATTGACCTCTCGGTCGAAGTTGGACTTACCTAGTCGGACTATTTGTCCCAGGTAAACATACTCGTCAACAACTTCGAGCTTAGTGCTCCCAACAACTACCGGCATAGGTGTGACATGGACATTAAACATGATCTTTGTTTTGTCCATGTTCATCTTAAGACCTATCCGTTGAGAAACACTATTGAGGTCATTGAGCATAGTGCTTAGGTCTTTCAGCGATTCTGCCATAAGGACTATATCGTCGGCAAATCGAAGGTGAGTGATGTACTCGCTATTGATGTTGATACCGTATCCTTTCCAGTCCAGAAGCTTGAAAACGTCTTCCAATGCAGCGGTGAAGAGTTTCGGGGATATGACGTCACCCTGTCTTACACCTCTCTGCAATTGGATAGGTTTCGTACTCTGCGTAATCGTAGCCCTACTGTACAAGCACTTCAACACTTCGATATACCGACAGTCAACTTGGCACCGCTGAAGGGACTGCAGCACCGCCCAAATTTCGACGGAATCAAAGGCTTTCTCATAGTCCACATACGCCAGACATAGTGGCAAATTGTACTTTTCGGACTTCTGTACAATATGCCGAATGGTATGTATGTGGTCTATGGTGCTAAAGCCCTTTCAGAAACCGGCTTGTTCGGGAGGCTGAAAGTCGTCAAGTCTGCGCGCGAGACGATTCGTAATGACTCTCGAAAACAGCACGTAGACGCGGCTCAGAAGGGAAATCGGTCTGTAGTTCTTCAAGAGAGCGTTGTCACCTTTCTTGAAGAACAAGACCACCGCACTTCTGCTCCACGCCTCCGGTGTAGTGCCACCATGGAGGACGGAATTAAAGAGCTTCTGAAGGACTTCAAGTACCGGTTTTCCACCCGCTTTCAGAAGCTCCGCTGTAATTCCATTCTCGCCTGGGGCCTTACCGTTTTTAAGGTGCTGGAGAGCCATTCAAATCTCGCTCAGACTGACGTCCGGGATAATGTCGGATGAGACTCGCTCTCGGATCGTTACTCACAATTACGTGTGGCTCCAACGATGACGTGTACAATTGCCCATAGAACCTCTCAATCTCACTCAAAATCTCAGGTGTCCCGGAAACGATGCTGCCACACTCTGTCTTCAGCTTTGACAGTTGGCTCTTTCTGGCAGACAGATCTCTGGCAAAGACTTTGGAGCCTTGGTTCCGCTCGATCGCTTCTTCAATACGAGCTGTATTGAAGTTGCGTAAGTCCCGCCGCATGCATTTGGAGATCTGTCTGTTCAGATACCTGTATGCAGTCAAGTCTGTTGAAGAATGTAGCTTCATCTCCCGTCTAACAGCCATGAGATTAAGAGTGTGATCGGAGAGTTTTTGTGTTCTTCTGCGGCGGGTCTTGTAGAACTTAGCTCCGACCGCATGGACAGTTTCCACGAGCTTGTCATTCATATCGTCCACTTCATTGCAGTCTTCTAGGCACTGAAAACGGTTTTGTAACTCGAGCTGAAAGGTTTCGGGACTTTGGATCAAAGCACGAGGGGGACGGAGCGTTGACTTCATTAGACGAGGCCTCTCCAACTTAGCGTTTAGGTTCAGTGTGCCTCTAACCATTCGGTGATCGCTACCAGTTTTCACCCTCGCGATCACGGAGACATCACTGAACAGTTGTCGTCTGGTCGTCATAATGAAGTCAATCTCATTTTTTGTCGAACCGTCGGGGCTCGACCAGGTCCACTTCCTGTGGGGCCGCTTCTGGAAGAAAGAGTTCATCATAAAGAGTCCCTCTTTCTCCATGAAGTCGGCCAGCTGCTGGCCCCTTGGGTTCCGTTGCCCTATTCCAAATTTCCCTACTTTCAGCTCACCGTTCTCTCTTGTGCCTAGTTTTGCATTAAAGTCTCCCATTAACACCGTATATTGGGTTTTGGAGGAATGCATGGCTCTAGAGATATCCTCATACATTTCCTCCACCTCCCCATCGGGGTGTGCCGAGGTTGGTGCGTGATTCTGAGTATAAGGTACGCAACCCTCGTCGACACACTCCCGATCTTTACAACGTTGTTAACGAGAGACTTGTGGACGATAAATCCGACACCTCCTTGGGACAGATGGTCGCCCTCCCGGTGATAGAGCAAGTTGCCGGATTCGAGGATTACCGTGTCCTCCCCCTCTCTTCGGACTTCGGATAATCCTATAATATGCCAGCGCAACTTGTCTATCTCTTCTTCCAGCTCCACGATCTTTTCGTCAGTCCTCAGGGTGCGTGCGTTGTACGTTGCCAGGTCGAGTCGTCTAAGGTGGCAACCGAACCTCCACCGGAGATTCTTAGCACCCCCTGCCCCGCCGTTACCATGGTCGCCACCGTAGCCAGGAATAGCGGGGCCGCCGGGGACTGGGGGCCGTTTCTTTGTTACTGTCATTCTTAGGGGGGTATCAGCTTCATGATAATTGTAAACTTAAGAGAGAGCGATGCCCCCTGTCACAGGCTCCATAGCTTAAAAGGGGACTCCTGTCACCATTTAGTATAAATTGTATTGTTTTAAGCAATAAAAATTATTATTATTATTATACATAGATACAGGCCAAGCTAGTGCTGTAGCTGTGCTCTGAGGAATTGTTCGGACTAATTCCAGCCGCTCAATTTCACCATCGCACATTGCGACAAAACTCGCGTTACCATCCATACCATCTGGATGATTGGCGATCCACCACTGTGAGATTTAGAAGAAGTTTTCTCCCTTGCACAACGTCCTTGTGAAATCAATTACCACCAGCGAATTTTCCGGACCGATACGACTTAGGAACCTTCAAGAAAAGAGCTTACACCTTTCTAAAAGGCCGGCAACGCATCTGCAATTCCCCTGGTGTCGGTTGTTCATGGGCGGCGATAGTCACTTACCATCAGGTGAGCCGCATGCTCGCTTGCCCCCTCTTCTATAAAAACAAGCTAACAAAAGCGACGGCTCCGTGGCTTAGCAATGAATATCGGCTCTGAAGACTGCAGATTCGAATCCCACACGAAAGTAATATTAGTGTGGCCTACAAATAATTGCGATATAGGAGAAAATTCTAATGTGTGGGTTACATTTTATAAATAATACAAGAGCGTGTGCCAGTGTGAAAATAAAATAAAATGTGAATTTACCACGTTAAGATTTCCGAAAAAAAAACCTTTAAAAATATAGAGTGAAAGTCGGAAAGTATCCTATTTGTTTGGTGCTCCATTACAAACTAAACTACTAGACTGAATGTTCGGATAGATAGCGAGTAGCGACAGCAGTTGCTAAGCAGGCATTATGGTAAGTATGCGGTGGGCTCTACAAATGAATATACCACTTACTCCGAGCTCGATATGCAGATTGATTTATACTCAAGTAAAAAAAGAATATAAATTTATTCAAAGGCCGTATGCTAACATGTAATTTAACTTTCTCTTGTACAAGTTTTGGGTGATACAATTTTGATTTTTACGTCGATGGTATCGAACTAGTATTCCCTGAGGAAATCGCTCACAAACTTTAACTTGGAATACGTAACGAGTTTGCGATTTAAAAGAAATTACAAAGTAAACAAATGTTTGTTTAAATAAATCACTGCCACTTTTTGAATAATGGGTTGTTAGATATCTACATCCTTAAAAATTAAGAACCAAAATGCAAATACGTTGCCAGTCCTGAACACTAAGAAGTAATGTCTTGTTTCCAGTAAGCTGCTATTTTACGCTGTTATTCAGCCGACCCATACGTGATACAATAAGTCCGTGTTGGTGGACCTCACATTTCCATAAAATATTAATAATTAATTTTTCCTCAGACACGCGGATTTCCTCACGACGTTTACTGTGGCCCAAAGACAGATACATCTATCTTTAATTAAGAATCAATATGCAGATCTCTGAGAACTAAGATGCCTCTTTTCTAATAAAAAGAGTATCCGGTTCTCTACAGTCACCAAACGAAACACAGCAGCCTTAAGATACTATTCTACGCCGGTATTCTGAGAGAACTTGATCCTAGTACAGTCGAGCCAACTCATTCGTATTTTTTTATAGCAGAGATAGCAGAGGGGGCAAACGAGCATGCGGCTCACCTGATGGTAATTGACTACGGCTGTCCATAAAAAATGCAACCCCAAGATAATTGCAAATGCGATGCCGGCCTTTTAAAAAGAGTAAGGTTTTTTCTTGAAGGTCCCTAAGTCGTATCGGTCCGGAAAACTCTCTGTTGGTAGTCGATTCCACAAGGTAGTTGTGCGAAGAAGAAAACTTATTATAAATCGCACAGTAACTAAAATAGCTGCAGCGTGGCACTACCACGTATGCGTAAACTACTAGAACAGAAACCGCGAACAAAATCTATGCGACTGTATGGGACGCGTTGAAGGAGGCACTAAGTACCTTTTTATGGCAATGACTAAGTAATTTTGAGCCCGTGAACTCTAACGCTAAACTCTAACTTCCACTATGTAGTACATATTACTTAAATGCCCTGAAATAGCACGGTATTTGTTATAATATTACCTTAAAATATTTCTATCGCATCGACGGTACGAGAATTCACCGGCGAAATTTCTAAATTCTACGAATGCTTTATTGTATCTTTTATTCCAATTATGTATTTCCAATGAAGTCTGCAATATGTCGTCAAGTTTAGGATCGTCACAACCATTTAGAAATAGTAGTAGTAGTAGTGTGTGAAATAAGTGTAAGAAGAAAGTAAGTATAAGATGTAATTTCTCGCTAAGAGACCATAAAAAAATAAAACGGCGTACTTAATGAATAAGTACTTGCTCACACAACGGGAAAGTGAGAAAATGTTTTTTTGATTTGATTTCCTGTAAATTTCCGTCCACTGCTTTCAGAAATAAATCATGAATATTTTTTCGGTTGATACGCTGATTTAATTTAAAATTTACGTGATATTCACAATAAAAATCATAAATTTAAATCTTTTTCTTTATGAATAAGGTGGCCAACAAACAAACGCACCATCTGTTGGTAAGTGGATGCTGTGGCTTCTAAAATTACGTATATCCTAGGTTAAGAATCAAAATGCCCCACTGAGGACTAAGATTTTCTCTTAGCTTCGTTACCATTAATAAGTCTACGTTTTTTCCTCGCTCCCCATATGAAATACGTGTGGTTGTGATTGCTCAAACTGACACTTACACTCCACCTTATGGTAAGTGGTTACTGTAGTCCATGGACATCTGAAGCCAACTTCAAACGATGAAAGCTACAGATATGTTATGACCTCTGCGGACATAGATGGAATGCCTTACAGCGCGTAATTATACTGGCTCTCTATATCCTTTAAATAGCTTCTTATAAAATCCGCTTACACTTCTGTGTTCCGTACACAAAAAAGCAGTGCAAGCACATAATGACCTTAGCTACCAGAAATATAAATAAAGGGATGGTACTTACACAGACAGACATAGAGACAAAGAAGTCCTACCACTTAGTATGATGGGCTGAATGTGTGCAGTATCTAAGGATGATGAATGAAAAAACTTAGATTTATCTAAGGCTAAAAATTCCTTGTGGCGTCCGTCAGACTGCAGTACACCACCGTTTACGACAAATGTAATTTATTCAGAGTGCTGACGGAGTAGCATCAAAAGTGAGTGACTGGCAATCGCCTTCTGCTAATCGTGGCGATTGTATAAAATCCTCTCGACTAGGGATGGGCAAGGGGAAAAATATATCGATATATATCGAATCGATATTTTAAACAGTATCGATACATATCGCGTGGTAAATATCGATATATCGACATATCGTCATCATTTGCATGATGTAAAGATAAGGTCCAAAATTTTATATTGCTGACGGTTGGACGACGAAAAAAATAATACAAAATTTTAAAATATATCGAAATACGAATTCGATACTCTGAAATAAATATCGATATATCGTTAAATCGAGATTTATAAGATCGACGGTATATATCGATATTTTTATTAAAAATATTGTTATTTTTTGCCCAAGCCTACTCTTAACTATAAAACGTATTCAGCAACTGACATTTAAATAATTGATATATAGGCTGGAGTATAAATTAAAACATTTTTACGTTATTACAAACACGCAGTTAAACAGTCCAATAACTAGGCTAATTAAATAATAAATTTCATAATTACAAAGCAGTCGCAAACTAAATTAATTACATTCGTTAACGATAGAATTACCAAATAAGCAAATACATTTCACAAATTAGTCTCTTTGATTTATAATATTAATAATACAAAAGCCAAACAAAATTACGAGTGAGAATTGAACAAACAACGTTACTAATTGTTTAGGGTGAAATAAATAATTTATACAGATTAAATGTAAGCTTGATGCTAGTACTACGCTCTACAATGTCCAGTCGTCCAAATATAAACATTCGTACTCCCGTTCTGACAACAAAAATTATAAGAAACAGAAAATGACTATGGTGCCTACTTATCTGCTATCTGTATCGATATAAAACTGTCTGATGTGACGAGGGTTGGTTCGTGTGAATCAGCCTACATTGATGTGGGGTCGATATTACCGCTACTGCCAATCGCTGGATGAACTTGGTACATATATGTAACCCTCTACAGTCTACATACCGAGTTGTGAACGTTTCGTTCGAGCGTTGATTGACCCGTGTGAAGCCAGCATAATATGATGTGCTTTGGCTTCATGATTTTGCGGCTTTATAAGGGGAGCTCTGATTTGCTATTCCTTTCCAGCTGTACGCATTTTAGGTTCAAAATTGCAATATATAATCTTTTATATTACATTTCTACCGACTTAATTTAATAATGTTCTAATTTCAACTCAATTTTTTACGGAGATCAGTAAACTTTTCAGTAAACTTTTTATATTTTTCATATTCTTTCAATCGATTTAATCTTCCACGTTGGAATAAAATTGTAGAATTAAAATAATGCCTTTATTGTAATAGTAATAATAATAATAATCTGTATTAGCGTAAAACATGGTATAAATGTTGTTAACATGTAAAAACGAGTGCTCATGTTTTGCTTATTTTACATAGCATGCAAATATTTTTAAACAATGTACATACATAGTGTTAATATTACTTATTATCGTTCTGAAAGCTATAAAGTAGGTACCAATGTAAATTTGCACAAGTATTATCTACCCTACTACAGTTAAATCGTTCAATGCTGATACTTAGACCAATAATAAGCGCTGCGTACATTTCAACTGACGCCAAAACCATGTTCACTTTCTTAACACGCACTCACATACAGATGTTTCTTCTTTCTTTCTTTAAAAGTCCGTTAAATTTCACTACTATACGCACACATATGCACCTGAAACCATGTTGTTGCCTGCAAGTGATTATACATGCATATGTGTACGTGAGTGCGTGTTCTTATAATAAGGTGAGCACGGTTTTGGTTTGGTTTCTGCGTCACTTGAAATGTACGCAGCATTCTGCCTTAAATAAATAACTCTATCTAAAATAATAAATATAAAAAATATGATTAACTCAATGACATTTCACTCTACATTTCTTACTGAAAAACCGAGAAACAGCAGAATAATACTGCAGAACCTATTCTTATTTACACAAATAAAAATCAATTGCCGCATGTATGAAAGATCATCAATTAAGATCGGCTGAAATTTTTTATGTGTCCCTGGATGGATTAGATTCACAATTGGACCCGGCAGGTGGTGCCGTAGCCGAGAGTAAAAAATCACCCGTGCGAACCCTGAGCGGATCGCTAGTTCTGAAAGATAGTGAATAATAGCAGCGCTAAGGGCAATAAACATCATTGGTGATTAAATATTTTCAAGCAGCTGCAAAGAGGATGTATGTTCACCGATTACCCGAAGACGCCGTGGTTTACGTGGTAGAGCCATGCTGCATTTATATTTCTGGTATAGTTGTAACACGAATGGGTCGGCTCGACCGGGGAAGGACCACGCTCTCACAGAATACCAGCGTAAAATAGCAGCTTAATACTGCTGTATTTCGTATGGTGAGTGTAGAGAACCGGAGACCCTTTTTACTGGAAACGAGGCATTCCATCTTTGTCCTCACGGGTGACAACGCATCTGCATTTTGATTCGTAATCGAGGATAAATTTTAACGGTGGTAGAGCCTTGCAGCAGCTTTTGCTGTTGCACGTATGGGCCGGCTCGAGCCGGGTTAGTACCACGACCTCACAGAATACCGGCGTGAAGTGGAAGCTCTGCTTCCGCGTTTCGTCTGGTGAGTGCAGGTGACCAGATGCCCAATCCCCCCCCCCCCCATCAACATGCTAACGGAATTACGTCATAAACTACCCCAGGAGGGTACCAGT
This sequence comes from Parnassius mnemosyne, assembly GCA_963668995.1. NCBI lineage: Eukaryota > Metazoa > Arthropoda > Insecta > Lepidoptera > Papilionidae > Parnassius > Parnassius mnemosyne. Next base: position 3,998,504 of record CAVLGL010000093.1, on the reverse strand, counting down.
ACCCCTGGAGAATCCCTCGCTGAGCATCCACGACCATGCTATTCCACTCCTGAGCGTGGGTGCTCAGGCTGCCCTGCGTATTCTGGGGGGGGCAAAATTCCGCTCAACACAATAACTGCTCTGGGCAAACTGAGCAACAAGACCAAGGCGACCCCTGCCACGCTATCCGTGAATTTCTGCAACATCAGGGGACTTCACTCGAACCTAAACGCCGTCCACTACCATCTTGAGACGGCGAAGCCGGCCTTGCTCTTTCTGACCGAGACGCAGGTGTCCTCTCCGGCTGATACTTCAGTATCTCTCCTACCCGGGGTATAAATTGGAGCACTCCTTTGTGCCTCGGGCTGGAGTTTGCGTGTATGTCAGAGAGGACATCTGTTCTCGACGCCTCGGCAGTCTTGAAGGTTCGGACCTGTCCATCCTTTGGCTACGCGTAGACAGCGACGACCATCCGCGCGTCTACGTGTGCCTCTATAGGTCCCATAGCGGTAATGCCGAAACAGACCGACTCATCGACCACGTCCAAATGGCTACAGATTCCTTGCTACAACAGGTCCCATCCGCAGAGATCGTGATCCTTGGCGATTTTAACGCCCACCACGCCGAATGGCTCGGTTCACGTTTAACCGATCATGCGGGGAGATCTGTTTATGACTTCGCCTTGGCATATGGTCTGACACAACTGGTTACATCGCCTACGCGGATTCCAGATGTTGAGGATCATACACCTTCCCTGTTGGACCTTCTGCTGACCTCTCATCCGGACGGATATCAGGTTTCCGTCGATGCCCCTCTTGGCTCTTCGGACCATTGTCTGATCCGGAGTGTGGTGCCACTCACGCTCCCCTCGCGATTGCGTTCTGCAGGTTGCCGCCGTGTTTGGCATTACAGGTCGGCGGATTGGGACGGAATGCGGTCTTTCTTTGCTTCCTACCCATGGGGGCGGGTTTGCTTCTCGCCGGATGATTCCAGCGCTGTTACTGACTCTGTCACTGATGTAGTGCTACAGGGAATGGAACTATTTATTCCATCATCTGTGGTACCCATCGGAGGCAGATCTCAGCCTTGGTTTGGTCGCTCCTGTAAGACTGCATTACGCAGTAAGCAGGAGTGTTATCAAGCCTGGGCTGCGGCTTCGGTGACTCGGGATGTAAACACCAGCACACTCAAAAAGAAGTATAACTTCGCCTCCAGGTCCTTCAAAAGAGTTATTGCCAAGGCAAAGTCAGAGCACATAGGCAGAATTGGCGAGAAACTAGTTCGCCTTCCTTCGGGAACCCGTGCATTCTGGTCTCTCGCCAAGGCTGTCCAAGGGAATTTCTGTAAGCCATCCTTACCATCTCTGCACAGGGAGGACGACTCACTGGCCCACGACGCAAAAGAGAAGGCCGACCTTTTAGGCTCCTTTTTTGCGTCCAACTCGACTGTTGATGACGGGGGGAACACACCGCCGACCATCCCGCGGTGTGAGTGCTCCATGCCGGATGTGCGATTCTCACAGCGCTCGGTTCGCAGAGCACTCCTCTCCCTTGACATCTACAAGTCGAGTGGGCCTGACGGAATCCCCCCAATTGTGCTGAGGAAGTGTGCTCCGGAGTTGGCACCGGTTCTAACGCGTCTTTTCCGGTACTCCTACTCCCTAGGCGTAGTCCCGAAATCATGGAAGACAGCTTTTGTCCACCCGATCCCTAAAAAAGGCGACCGCTCAGATCCGTCCAACTACAGGCCTATCGCCATCACCCCCTTGTTCTCCAAAATAATGGAATCCGTTGTAAACTGCCACCTCATGCGGTACCTTGAGGATCACCAGCTGATTAGTGACCGCCAGTACGGTTTTCGTCGGGGTCGATCAGCTGGTGATCTTCTGGTCTACTTAACTCATAGATGGGCGTTGGCAGTAGAGTCCAAGGGGGAGGCATTGGCCGTTAGTTTGGACATTGCGAAGGCCTTCGATCGGGTTTGGCACAAAGCGCTTCTTTCGAAGCTCCCTTCCTATGGGCTTCCCGAGAAATTATGCAATTGGATCACCAGCTTTCTTGCATCGGAGCATCAAGGTCGTTGTAGACGGTGCATGCTCCGACTACAAGCCTATTAACGCTGGTGTTCCACAAGGCTGCGTGCTATCACCAACGCTGTTTCTTCTGCATATCAATGATATGTTGCAAGCTGGTAGCATTCATTGCTATGCAGATGACAGCAATGGTGATGCTCTATACACCGGCCATGCCAATATTTCTCGGGAAAACGTCACAGAGTACCGGAACAAACTTGTGTCTGAAGTCGAGTCTTTGCTGGACAAAGTCTCGGATTGGGGGCGACTAAATCTAGTCCAGTTTAATCCTCAGAAGACACAAGTTTGCGCGTTTACCGCTAAAAAGAACCCCTTTGTCGTATCTCCTCAGTTTCAATTAACTCCCCTTGTTGCCTCAGCCAGTATCGGAATCCTCGGCGTCGACATATCGAGTAGCGTGCAGTTTCGTGGTCACTTGGAAGAGAAGGCCAAATTGGCATCTAAAAAGCTTGGCGTGCTCAGCAGAGCGGGACAGTATTTCATGCCGGCTCAACGCCTGCAACTTTACAAGGCGCAGGTTCGGCCTCACATGGAATACTGTTCCCATCTCTGGGCTGGGGCTCCCCAGTGCCAGCTTCTTCCACTTGACCGCATCCAGCGCAGAGCGGCTCGAATCGTCGACGACCGAGTCCTTTCCGATCGGCTCGACTCATTGGCACTGCGAAGAAATGTTGCATCTCTTAGCATTTTCTTTCGCATTTACCATGGGGAGTGCTCTGAGGAATTGTTCGGATTAATCCCAGCCGCCAAATTTCACGAACGCACATCGCGGCAGAACTCCCGATACCATCCACACCATCTGGATGATTGGCGGTCCACCACTGTGCGATTTAGAAGATGTTTTCTTCCTCGCACAACTTCCTTGTGGAATAGTTTACCACCAGCGATTTTTCCGGACCGATACGACTTAGGGACCTTCAAGAAAAGAGCCTACTCCTTTTTAAAAGGCCGGCAACGCATCTGCAATTCCCCTGGTGTTGCGGTTGTTCATGGGCGGCGGTAGTCACTTACCATCAGGTGAGCCGCATGCTCGTTTGCCCCCTCTCCTATAAAAAAAAAATGTTGATGTATATGGGCCACTTGGTGGAATTTGTGCTCGTTTGAAACCTATAAAACAAAGTTCTGTTTTCTTTATGTTTTCTGAATTTCAAAGGGTATACTTTCCGGGTGGTCCCATTTAAATTTTATCGAAATAGGTTGAGCCGTTTTAAAAATATTAACATTAAATTATATTTATATTAAAATCTTGTTTAAGGAATTTTTCATTTAGTAGGACCTTGATTTTTATAGTTAGATTTCGTTATTTGGTGTAATTTGTTTAAGTTTTACAGCAACTGCTGCATCTCATAGATCTGGCGCCAATTTTAACATACAACATTTTTCACAGGGAACGCAAAAACGATGAAATCACATACGAAAGTCAAAGACTTTCGTGTGTGATTTCATCGTTCAACTTCTTTATTAAAACTGATATACAGAAAGGTTCCTTTTCAATATCATAAATATTGAAAAGGAAACATAGGGAAATCTCACCTATGTTTCTCCCGAGTAACTCTGTCATGAATTTAAGCACAGGTCGAAATTAAAGTATGTCTATGTTTGCTTTCAATAGGCTTTTGTGTAACAAAGTAGAAATATGGGAATATATTGTCAAAATTCAAACATAAACAAAACATTTTACAGTGCAACTAAGGGTAAATTCGGTAAAAGTCAATCATTTTGATGTTGGTGTTGATATGATGGAGATATTTTTTATTTAAAACTGAAGTGACAAACCGATTTACCTGATGGTAAGTGGCTACTGCAGTCCATTGACACCTGTAGCCAACGTCAAACAAAAAAGTGAGTTTGGTCGCAATGTGCGTTCCCGAAATTTCGCGGCTGGAATCAATCCAAACAATCCCTCAGAGCACTCGTCGTAGTAAATGCGATAGAAAATGCAGAGGTGCAACATTCCTTCGCAGCGCCAATGAATCGAGCTGATCAGAAAGAACTCGGTCGTTGACGATTCGAGTCGCTCTGCCTGCTTTCTTTTGTTATAATTTTTATGAGGAAGACGCTGCTGCCTATCTTCTTGTTTGTTTCCTCTGCCGCCTTTTACCACCCAAGCGACCATATGGGGTAAAAAGCCATCTCGGACAAAGAGCTTCGTATAATTATGTTCCAACTTCACTTAAGGTAACGAAACTACTTTTTACGAATTTTATCGCGAATATTAATTTATTTTATATTCCGGACCAACATTTTATTTTACTTAAGATCAGTTCGTTTAACCATTGAACATTGACAGTTCCGTGGTGCAGTGGCTTAGCAATGAGTTGCAGCAGTGGCGGAGACAATTTCGAATCCCGCATGGAACAAGTATTTACAAATCGTACAAATAATTGTTTCGGGTCTAGATAATTATCCTTGAGAAATGTACGTTTTAAACTGCATCTACGATACAGGAGAAAATCCTAGTGTGAGGTAAGGTTTTAAAAAAAATTACCTGCGATATTAAAGCCTTCTATCTTCTTAAAGTTCTGGATTAACGAAATTGATTTACGGTTAATAAGTACTGAAGGGGCTGCACACTCAGGGGAAATTTGCACAATCTCCGAATTTGTAACGAAGTCAGGATGCAAAGCAAATCGTAAAGTAAGCCCTAAATCCCTCATTGATCATCTTTTACTTTACGTTCACGATAAAGGTCTGCTCGAGTATTTTGATCTCTATTCTTTGGAAATAATGTCACGTGCAATATATTAACTTTAAAACTTTGAATGGAAAACATTATTATTTTAAACATTTATTATTAAAATTCTTATCATCATCATTATTTATCATTACAGCCCATTACAAGTCCGCTGTTGAACATAGTCCTCCCACGAGGTGTTCCACAAAATATAGTCCAGAGTCATATGCATCCACTTCCTGCATATCTTACCAGGTTATCATTTCATCTAGTGGGGGCCTACCTTACACTTTTCACATCGGTACGAGGTTTTCACTCGAGAACCTTTCTTCCTCTTCGTTGTCGATTCTTTGAGCTATATTGCCGGCCCATTGGTAATTCAGCTTACTTATCCGTTGCGTTATGTCGGCTACTTTTGTTCTACTATAGATGTCCTCATTTTTAAGTCTATCACGCAGTAAAACCCTGAGTTTAGCCTTCTCCTAACAATTATAAAAGTATTTGCAGACCTGACGAGTCACCACTTTGCTGATTTTACGGGTACAAAGGAGTAGAAAGAGTAGAATCAGTAGAAGCGAGTAGAATAATTTGTTGTAAAAATGTGATTCCCTTTATACTAAAAATTAACAAAATGTAATTAAAGTTTTTAACTAATCAAAATGTCTACATTGAAATGCTTGTTTCGCCCCTCATTTAGGACTGGAATAGTGCCAAAATCCTGGAAGCTGGCTAACGTGCAGCCTGTTCCAAAAAAAGGCAGTCTAAATTACCTCCATACTTTGCAAGATTATGGAGCGTATATTGAAAGCCTGCTTAATGGCATACCTAGAGTAGAATGGCCTCTTTAGTGACCGACAGTACGGGTTTCACTGAAATCTGTCAACTGGTTACCTTCTAGCGTATGCCACAAACGTATTGGGCGAGGCATTCAAGAACATTGGGGAAGCACTTGCTATCTCAAAGGCCTTTGATTGAGTTTGGTACGCTAGCCTTTTGGGTAAACTTCCAGCGTACGGCTTATCCCTGCCCTGATTGAATGGGTAAAGTACTTACTTTCTGAGTAAATGGTCTCTCCAGGGCTTCATCGATGGCTGCTATTCCGATTCTGTGGCGACTAATGCCGATATTCTCCAGGGTTTCTTCTCTAAAATCTTTTCTTTTTTCTTTAAATCTCTTCTTGCTGCATATTAATGATCTACTTATGCCCGGTATCTATGGGTATGCAGACGATAGCACAGTTGTGGAGAGATACCAACCAAGTCCTCGCGCCAGTCGGGATCAAATCCAGTCCAGGAAGGAAGGTAAGGGTCGCCTGCTGAATGTAGGGAAAAAACCCGCCGCCACCCATAATCATCCGAGATAAATCGAAATCGAATAACCTATCATACTGATTGGACTCCAAAAAAATCTATTGCTCTAAAGTACAAAAAGCCGGTCAGCGTATCAGAATTTTCGTCAACTATACAGCGTTACAAATAACCTGCGTGCCAAGCAGATAAGTTTTCATACGTACGCCCTCCCAGAGGAGCGCAACCTTCGCGTAGTAAAAGTTACCAATTGTACGGCCACTCAGCCAAAAATTGTTACGCCAGGCCTAGGTGCGTCAAGTGCCTAGATGACCACGGCACCACTGACTGCCCCTGCACGCCCAAGACGGTTGAATCCCAGAGCTGTGTCGATTGCTGCGAAGTGGGATACCCAACGAATTATCGCGGGTGTTTCAAAGCGCCGCGAAAGAAGCAGCGCGAAGGTAGAAGCCGTTTCGGAAGCACGGGTCAAGCCAGTGTGTCTCGCTCTCGCCTGCCTGACTTCAAACCTTGCACCGCTTGCGGTGCCCACACCCTCATCTCAAGTCGTCATGAAGCTCGCCCCAGTCGCTGGGGTGGCCAAGCAGGATGCTAGTCTACGCGCGCCTTCCGCGCCAAAACTAAACGCTTGGGTGAAACCGCTGGCACTAGTCGCCTTACGGTCAGTGCCCCTCCCTAAGCCCCAAAATCGAAGCCTGTCCCACAAGGCTCGTCCTCTTTGCCGCTGACTTCTGGCTAGTCTGCGGCTTCAGCAGCAACATCAATGTTGCTGAGTTATCCTCTTTGGCTCACAAATTCGTATGGTGAGTGTAGAGAACCGGAGATCCCTTTTACTGGCAAAGAGGCATTCCATCTTAGTCCTCACGGGTGACAACGCATCTGCATCTTGAGTCTTTATTAAGGGTAGATGTAGATGTCTATGGGTCACAGTAATCACTTACCATCAGGTGGACTGTGTGCTCGTTTGTCACCCTATCCGCGGAGCCAATTCACCTCAGGACAAGCTGCACGCTACGATTGAGCACATAGAACTTATCGAAGCAATCTGGTCTTTCCAGTGCGCCTAAATACTTTAATTAAAAATCAAAATGGCAGTACAGAAAAAAAACCACGCTCTTTAATTGACGCATTCTTTAACGCGAACGGCCTTAGAGACCAAAAAGACGAGATCACGCTCTACCCGCGTAAACACGATGTAGATGTCATGATGGTGCAAGAGACCTTCTTGAAGCCTAGTCATCGCGATGGTAAGATCGCAAACTACACCTAGTTAGAAATGATAGCTTGTTAACCATTACAGAAGCTCTCTCTGGCCCTTCGCATATTATTTAACCTAGGCTCTAGTGTCTTAATAGCTGGCGACTTCAACAGTAAGCATTCCTCCTGGAACTCGCTTACTAGCAATCCAAACGGTAACGCATTGTTCTATCTCACGGAGCGACTAAACTTCGATGTTATCGCGCCTGAGACTCCAACCCGCTACCCATTTGCTACCAGTCACCGACACATACAGATCAAACTCGAGTTTACGACCATCCAGCACTTAGACAAAATCCCGGACAAGATAGATTCGCCGGAGGAGGCCCATGAGGCGATTAGCGCCCTATCGTTCCACCTCATCTCTACAGTTGAAGAATGCTCTCGTAAGGTCCGTCTGTCAAGCTATCAATACATGAAGCTTCCGTGGTATTCGACAACTAATTAGAGCAAAAAAACGCGGCCCTAAGATAATACAATTACCATCGTACTTTAGATAACAAATTCCGACTGCGCAACCTCCAGAACGTGTTGAAACAGGGCGTAAAATAGTTTAGACAGGATAAGTGGGATAATCTGCTGACGGACTTCGAGCCATCATAAACTGCCTTCTGGCAGTTGACTCGAGCTCTGAAAGCAGAACAATCCTCATCTATGCCGCCTCTCATCAGGCCAGGAAATCCCGATCTCACCTTTGATGACTCCGAAAAGGCCGAATGTCTCGCTGACAGTTTAGAGCGCCAATATACTCCTTCTAGCGAACCTACATATCCTACTCACCTTGCAGAGGTCGAAGCGGAGGTCGAGCGTAAGTCTGCACTACCACCTGCGGGTGACCCCCTAGAACCTGTGACTGTCGACGAAGTCACAGAAGTTATTAAAAGCCTTAAAAAGAAATCAGCACCCGGACCCGAAGGCATTAGTAACAGGGTACTGAAATCTCTCTCCGCACCGCAAGTTTGCGTTCTAGTAGCCATATTCAACGCTCTTCTTTCCAGTTGCTCCTTCCTGAATGCATGGAAAGACAATCCCGAAACCGGGGAAACCGCGCAACTTAGCCCCTAGTTACAGAGTAACTAGTTACTAAGTCATGGCTTTTTATACCTATACCGTACGATTGCAATGTGTCCACGCATGTTTCGTTTCCAGGAAATCAACAACACAATAATTTCTTTCGCTTACTTTTTACGACCAATCACACATTAGTTAATAATAACATTCTTATTCGATGTTGTGATTTTAAGACTTTAAATATATTTTTTTATATTATTTTAAGCCAGCGCTTAACAACAATCCCACCTGATGATAAGTGGTGATGTAGCCTAAGATGGTGAAGTCCACTAACTTAACAAAAGCCTATTCACTCTTGCCTTGAAGGCTACACTTTAATCGGATAGAAAGACAGATACTGGCTACTTATTCCACTCCTTTGCTATACGAATGATGAACGACGCAGCAAACCATTTGGTTCGAATTCGTGGTAAATCAACAACGAAAGGATGGAGACTGGCCGAACGTCTAGTTGTTCGATGGTGGAAAGGAAAAGGAGGAATTAAATTTTGCAATTGCTGCGCACACTCTCCGAAATGCATCCTGTAGATAACCGAAAGGCTAGCTACTTTGCGCCTGTATTCGAGGCTAGTAAGATTGGTTTTAACCAAATTCGAGTCACCAATAAGCCTCTTAGCACGCCCTTCCATTAAGTCCAAAGCTGCTAGGTGGCATTTTGCAGCTCCAGTCCAATATGGCTGCAATACTCCATGTACTACCGAAATTGAGCTTTATATAAAGCAAGCAGCTGCCCCGGCGTGAAGTATTGCCGCTAAATTGCAAGGACTCCTAGCTTCTTTGAGGATGTCTCAACCCCCAACAACTGAAGGCGTTCGGTAAATTCTAGTGATACATTTCGGAAAGAAAGAGCCAAGGTGGGCTGGCTCCTTTTTGCAGTGAAGAGACGCGTTGAATTTCACAAGATTGGCATTGCCCTATTCGGAGACTGCCTGTAGTGTGAGATTCACACGCTCTATTATGGCTTCACTTTCGGACTGGATTTGATACCCACTGGCGCGAGAACTTGGTTTGTATCTCTCCACAACTGTGCTATCGTCTGTATACCCATAGATACCGGGCATAAACAGATCATCAATATGCAGCAGGAAGAGAGTTGCGGAGACAACGGAACCCAGGAGAAAACCGGCATTAGTCGCCACAGGATCGGATGATTAGCCATCGACGAAGACCTGGAGAGACCATTCACTCAGAAAGTCCTTTAACCATTCAATCAGACCAGGAATAAGCCGTACGCTGGAAGCTTACCCAAAAGGCTAGCGTGCCAAACTCAAAGGCCGCAAAAAATCAAAGGCCTTCGAGACATCATGGGAAACAAGCAAGTGCTTCCCCAATGTCCTCGAATACCTCGCTCCATACGTGTGTGGCATACGTAAGAAGATTCGCAGTTGACGGATTTCAACGAAACCCGTATTGTCGGTCACTAAAGAGGTCATTTTGCTCTAGGTATGTCACTAAGCGGGCGTTCAATATACGCTCCATAACCTCGCAGAGTATGAAGGTAATTTAGATTGGCCGATAATTGAAAGGGTCGGCACGGCTGCCTTTATTTGGAACAGGCTGCACGTAGGCCAGTTTCCAGGACTTTGGCACTATTCCAGTCCTTAATGAGAGGCTAAACAAGTATTTCAATGTAGAGATTTTTATTACTTAAAAATTTTAATTACAATAAATTATTCTACTCGCTTCTACTAATTCTACTCTTTCTACTCATTGGTACCCGTAAAATCAGCAAAGTGGTGACTCGTCAGGTTTGCAAATAATTTTATAATTGTTAGGAGAGGGCTAAACTTAAAAATGAGGTTATCCACAGTACAACAAAAGTAACCGACCTAACTCAACGGATTAGTAAGCTGAATTAACAATGGGCCGGCAATATAGCTCGAAGAATCGACAACGAAGAGGAAGAAAGGTTCTCGAGTGGACACCTCGTACCGATGTGCAAAGTGTAAGGTAGGCCCCCACTAGATGGAATGATAACCTAGTAAGATATGCAGGAAGTGGATGCATATGACTCTGAAATATTTTGTGGAACACCTTGTGGGAGGCCTATGTTCAACAGCGGACCTGTAATAGGTTTTAATGATGAATAATGATGATGATAAGAATTTTAATAATAAATGTTTAAAATAATAATGTTGTCCATTCAAAGCGTTAAACTTAAAATATGGCACGTGAAATTATTTCCAAAGAATAGGGAGTAAAAAAAGTCGAGCAGACCTTTGTCGTGAACGTAATGTAAAAGATGATCCATGAGGGATTTAGGACTTACTTTACGATTTGTGTTGCGTCCTGACTTCATTACATATTCGAAGATTGTGCGAAATTTCCTTTGAGTGTGCGGCCCCTTCAGCACTTATTAAGCGTAAATCAATTTTGTTAATCCAGAAGTTTTATAAGATAGAAGGCTTTAATATCGCAGGTACCTAATTTTTTTTAAAACTTTACCTCACACTAGGATTTTTTCCTGTATAGTGCAAAAACATAAATTTCACAAGGACGAACATCTAGACTATATACAATTATTTGTACGCTATGCAAATACTTGTTCAGTGCGGGACTCGAAATTGTCTGTGCCAGTGCTGCAACTCATTGCTAAGCCACTGCACCACGGAGCTGTCAATGTTCATTCGTTAAACAAACTTATTTAAATAAAACGAAACGTCGGTCCGGAATATCGTTCGGTCCCAGGCAAACTGAGCAACATGACCAAGGCGACCCCTGCCACGCTATCCGTGAATTTTTGCAACATCAGGGGACTTCACTCGAACCTAAACGCCGTCTTTTTTTTTTTTATAGGAGAGGGGGCAAACGAGGATGCGGCTCACCTGATGGTAAGTGACTACCGCCGCCCATGAACAACCGCAACACCAGGGGAATTGCAGATGCGTTGCCGGCCTTTTAAAAAGGAGTAGGCTCTTTTCTTGAAGGTCCCTAAGTCGTATCGGTCCGGAAAAATCGCTGGTGGTAAACTATTCCACAAGGAAGTTGTGCGAGGAAGAAAACATCTTCTAAATCGCACAGTGGTGGACCGCCAATCATCCAGATGGTGTGGATGGTATCGGGAGTTCTGCCGCGATGTGCGTTCGTGAAATTTGGCGGCTGGGATTAATCCGAACAATTCCTCAGAGCACTCCCCATGGTAAATGCGAAAGAAAATGCTAAGAGATGCAACATCTCTTCGCAGTGCCAATGAGTCGAGCCGATTGGAAAGAACTCGGTCGTCGACGATTCGAGCCGCTCTGCGCTGGATGCGGTCAAGTGGAAGAAGCTGGCACTGGGGAGCCCCAGCCCAGAGATGGGAACAGTATTCCATGTGAGGCCGAACCTGCGCCTTGTAAAGTTGCAGGCGTTGAGCCGGCATGAAATACTGTCCCGCTCTACTGAGCACGCAAAGCTTTTTAGAGGCCAATTTGGCCTTCTCTTCCAAGTGACCACGAAACTGCACGCTACTCGATATGTCGACGCCGAGGATTCCGATACTGGCTGAGGCAACAAGGGGAGTACCTTGAAACTGAGGAGATACGACAAAGGGGTTCTTTTTAGCGGTAAACGCGCAAACTTGTGTCTTCTGAGGATTAAACTGGACTAGATTTAGTCGCCCCCAATCCGAGACTTTGTCCAGCAAAGACTCGACTTCAGACACAAGTTTATTCCGGTACTCAGTGACGTTTTCCCGAGAAATATTGGCACGGCCGGTGTATAGAGCATCACCAGTGCTGTCATCCGCATAGCAATGAATGCTACCGGCTTGCAACATATCATTGATATGCAGAAGAAACAGCGTTGGTGATAGCACGCAGCCTTGTGGAACACCAGCGTTAATAGGCTTGTAGTCGGAGCATACACCGTCTACAACGACCTTGATGCTCCGATCTGCAAGAAAGCTGGTGATCCAATTGCATAATTTCTCGGGAAGCCCATAGGAAGGGAGCTTCGAAAGAAGCGCTTTGTGCCAAACCCGATCGAAGGCCTTCGCAATGTCCAGACTAACGGCCAACGCCTCCCCCTTGGACTCTACTGCCTCCGCCCATCTATGGGTCAGGTAGACCAGAAGATCACCAGCTGATCGACCCCGACGAAAACCGTATTGGCGGTCACTAATAAGCTGGTGATCCTCAAGGTACCGGATGAGCTGGCAGTTAATAATGGATTCCATTATTTTGGAGAACAAGGGGGTGATGGCGGTAGGCCTGTAGTTGGACGGGTCTGAGCGGTCGCCTTTTTTAGGGATCGGGTGGACAAAAGCTGTCTTCCATGATTTCGGAACTACGCCTAGGGAGTAGGAGTACCGGAAAAGACGCGTTAGAACCGGTGCCAACTTCGGAGCACACGTCCTCAGCACAATTGGGGGGATTCCGTCAGGCCCACTCGACTTGTGGATGTCAAGGGAGAGGAGTGCTCTGCGAACCGAGCGCTGTGAGAACCGCACATCCGGCATGGAGCACTCACACCGCGGGATGGTCGGCGGTGTGTTCCCCCCGTCATCAACAGTCGAGTTGGACGCAAAAAGGGAGCCTAAAAGGTCGGCCTTCTCTTTTGCGTCGTGGGCCAGTGAGTCGTCCTCCCTGTGCAGAGATGGTAGTGATGGCTTACAGAAATTCCCTTGGACAGCCTTGGCGAGAGACCAGAATGCACGGGTTCCCGAAGGAAGGCGAACTAGTTTCTCGCCAATTCTGCCTATGTGCTCTGACTTTGCCTTGGCAATAACTCTTTTGAAGGACCTGGAGGCGAAGTTATACTTCTTTTTGAGTGTGCTGGTGTTTACATCCCGAGTCACCGAAGCCGCAGCCCAGGCTTGATAACACTCCAGCTTACTGCGTAATGCAGTCTTACAGGAGCGACCAAACCAAGGCTGAGATCTGCCTCCGATAGGTACCACAGATGATGGAATAAATAGTTCCATTCCCTGTAGCACCACATCAGTGACAGAGTCAGCAACAGCGCTGGGATCACCCGGCGAGAAGCAAACCCGCCCCCATGGGTTGGAAGCAAAGAAAGACCGCATTCCGTCCCAATCCGCCGACCTGTAATGCCAAACACGGCGGCAACCTGCAGAACGCAACCGCGAGGGGAGCGTGAGTGGCACCACACTCCGGATCAGACAATGGTCCGAAGAGCCAAGAGGGGCAACGACGGAAACCTGATATCCGTCCGGATGAGAGGTCAGCAGAAGGTCCAACAGGGAAGGTGTATGATCCTCAACATCTGGAATCCGCGTAGGCGATGTAACCAGTTGTGTCAGACCATATGCCAAGGCAAAGTCATAAACAGATCTCCCCGCATGATCGGTTAAACGTGAACCGAGCCATTCGGCGTGGTGGGCGTTAAAATCGCCAAGGATCACGATCTCTGCGGATGGGACCTGTTGTAGCAAGGAATCTGCAGCCATTTGGACGTGGTCGATGAGTCGGTCTGTTTCGGCATTACCGCTATGGGACCTATAGAGGCACGCGTAGACGCGCGGATGGTCGTCGCTGTCCACGCGTAGCCAAAGGATGGACAGGTCCGAACCTTCAAGACTGCCGAGGCGTCGAGAACAGATGTCCTCTCTGACATACACGCAAACTCCAGCCCGAGGCACAAAGGAGTGCTCCAATTTGTACCCCGGGTAGGAGAGATACGAAGTATCAGCCGGAGAGGACACCTGCGTCTCGGTCAGAAAGAGCAAGGCCGGCTTCGCCGTCTCAAGATGGTAGTGGACGGCGTTTAGGTTCGAGTGAAGTCCCCTGATGTTGCAGAAATTCACGGATAGCGTGCCAGGGGTCGCCTTGGTCTTGTTGCTCAGTTTGCCCCGAGCAGTTTTTGTGTTGAGCGGAATTTTGCCCCCCCCCCAGAATACGCGGGGCAGCCTGAGCACCCACGCTCAGGAGTGGAATAGCATGGTCGTGGATGCTCAGCGAGGGATTCTCCAGGGGTACTGGTACCTTCCTGGGGTAGTTTATGACGTAATTTCGCTACCATGTTGATGGGGGGGGGGGGGGAATTGGGCCTCGGGTCACCTGCACTCACCAGACGAAACGCGGAAGCAGAGCTTCCACTTCACGCCGGTGTTCTGTGAGGTCGTGGTACTAACCCGGCTCGAGCCGGCCCATACGTGCAACAGCAAAAGCTGCTGCAAGGCTCTACCACCGTTAAACCGTCTACTACCATCTCGAGACGGCGAAGCCGGCCTTGCTCTTTCTGACCGAGACTCAGGTGTCCTTACCGGCTGATACTTCGTATCTCTCCTACCCGGAGTACAAATTGGAGCACTCCTTTGTGCCTTGGGCTGGAATTTGCGTATACGTCAGAGAGGACATCTGTTCTCGACACCTCGGCAGTCTTGAAGGTTTGGACCTGTCCATCCTATGGCTACGCGTAGACAGCGACGACCATCCGCGCGTCTACGGGTGCTATAGGTCCCATAGCAGTAATGCCGAAACAGACTGACTCATCGACCACGTCCAAATGGCTACAGATTCCTTGCTACAACAGGTCCCATCCGCAGAAGTCGTGATCCTTGGCGATTTTATAGCCCACCACGCCGAATGGCTCGGTTCACGTTTAACCGATCATGCGGGGAGATCTGTTCATGACTTTGCCTTGGCATATGGTCTGACACAACTGGTTACATCGCCTATGCGGATTCCAGATGTTGAGGATCATACGCCTTCCCTGTTGGACCTTCTGCTGACCTCTTATCCGGACGGATATCAAGTTTCCATCGATGCCCCTCTCGGCTCTTTGGACCATTGTCTGATCCGGAGTGTGGTGTCACTCATGCTCACCTTTTGGTTGCGTTCTGCTGGTTGCCGCCGTGTTTGTCATTACAGGTCGGCGGATTGGGACGGAATGCGGTCTTTCTTTGCTTCTTACCCATGGGGGTGGGTTTGCTTCTCGCCGGATGATCCCAGCGCTGTTGCTGACTCTATCACTGATGTGGTGCTACAGGGAATGAAACTATTTATTCCATCATCTGTGGTACCCATCGAAGGCAGATCTCAGCCTTGGTTTGGTCGCTCCTGTAAGACTGCATTACGCAGTAAGCAGAAGTGTTATCAAGCCTGGGCTGCGGCTTCGGCGATTCGGGATGAAAACACCAGCATCCTTAAAAAGAAGTATAACTTCGCCTCCAGGTCCTTCAAAGGATTTACTGCCAAGGCAAAGTCAGAGCACATAGGCAGAATTGACGAGAAACTAGTTCCCCTTCCTTCGGGAACCAGTGCATTTTGGTCTCTCGCCAAAGCTTTCCAAGGAATTTCTGTAAGCCATCACTACCATCTCTGCACAGGGAGGACGACTCACTGGCCCACGACGCAAAAGAGAAGGCCGACCTTTTAGGCTCCCTTTTTGCGTCCAACTCGAGTGTTGATGACGGAAGAACACACCGCCGACCATCCTGCGGTGTGAGTGCTCCATGCCGGATGTGCGGTTATCACAGCGCTCGGTTCGCAAAGCACTTCTCTCCCTGGACATCCACAAGTCGAGTGGGCCTGACGGAATGCCCCCAATTGTGCTGAGGACGTGTGCTCCGCAGTTGGCACCGGTTCTAACGCGTCTTTTTCGGTATTCCTTCTCCCTAGGCGTAGTCCCGAAATCATGGAAGACAGCTTTTGTCCACCCGATCCCTAAAAAAGGCGACCACTCAGACCCGTCCAACTACATGCCTATCGCCATCAACCCCTTGTTCTCCAAAATAATGGAATCCGTTATAAACTGCCACCTCATGTGGTACCTTGAGGATCACCAGCTGATCAGCTGGTGATCTTCTGGTCTACTTAACTCATAGATGGCAGTAGAGTCCAAGGTGAGCCGCATGCTAGTTTGTTTTTTTCTCCTAAAAAAATAATATAAAATAAATAAATACACGCGATAAATTCCATAAAAAGTGAAGTTCGACCATAATTACACGAAGCTGTTTCTCCCAGATGGCATTAATGCGTACTACTACAAGTTGTGAAGCATTCTAGGACAAGGATTGAGTATGGTTTATTTATTTCATTTTTACTTGAGACATCTTCATTATCCTTAAGGCCTTAACAGTGGTTGAAATGCCTAAATCTAGGATATTTAAGTAAAAAAATCTCAATAATTGTTCATTTAATCCACAAAGAAAAAATACAGGGTAACAGAAGAAGCTTTGGTAAATGTTTTTTATTTAACAAAATTGTATTTTTGTCAACCCCTTATTAGAAAAAAAATCCCCAAAGAGTACCTCATCATTACAGCCCTTCACAAGTCCACTGCTGAACATAGGCCTCCCCCAAAGAATGCCACAAAGCACGGTCCTGAGCCACCTGCATCCATCGACTTCCTGCATGTCTTACCAGGTCGTCACTCCATCTCGTGGGGGGACGCCCTACACTTCGCCTACCGGTACGAGGCTGCCACTCGAGAACCTTTCTTCCCCATCGGTTGTCGGTTCTTCGAGCTATATGGCCGGCCCACTGCCACTTCAGCTTACTAATCCGTTGGGCTATGTCGGTCACTCTGGTTCTACTGCGGATATCCTCATTCCTAAGTTTATCACGCAGAGAAACTCCGAGCATAGCCCTCTCCATAGCTCGCTGAGCGACCTTGAGCTTCCTCATACGGCCAGCGGTGAAGGACCACGTCTCAGTTCCGTAAGTCATCACTGGCAACACGCACTGGTTGTACAATTTCGTTTTAAGGTTTTGAGGTATGTCTGACGAGAAGATGTGTCGTAGCTTCCCGAACGCTGCCCAGCCGAGTTGAATCCGTCGATTGACCTCTCGGTCGAAGTTGGACTTACCTAGTCGGACTATTTGTCCCAGGTAAACATACTCGTCAACAACTTCGAGCTTAGTGCTCCCAACAACTACCGGCATAGGTGTGACATGGACATTCAACATGATCTTTGTTTTGTCCATGTTCATCTTAAGACCTATCCGTTGGGAAACACTATTGAGGTCATTGAGCATAGTGCTTAGGTCCTCCAGCGATTCTGCCATAAGGACTATATCGTCGGCAAATCGAAGGTGAGTGATGTACTCGCCATTGATGTTGATACCGTATCCTTTCCAGTCCAGAAGCTTGAAAACGTCTTCCAATGCAGCGGTGAAGAGTTTCGGGGATATGACGTCACCCTGTCTTACACCTCTCTGCAATTGGATAGGTTTCGTATTCTGGTTCTGTACTCGGATAGCCATCGTAGCCCTACTGTACAAGCACTTCAACACTTCGATATACCGACAGTCAACTTGGCACCGCTGAAGGGACTGCAGCACCGCCCAAATTTCGACGGAATCAAAGGCTTTCTCATAGTCCACATACGCCAGACATAGTGGCAAATTGTACTCTTCGGACTTCTGTACAACTTGCCGAAGGGTATGTATGTGGTCTATGGTGCTAAAGCCCTTTCGGAAACCGGCTTGTTCGGGAGGCTGGAAGTCGTCAAGTCTGCGCGCGAGACGATTCGTAATGACTCTCGAAAACAGCACGTAGACGCGGCTCAGAAGGGAAATCGGTCTGTAGTTCTTCAAGAGAGCGTTGTCACCTTTCTTGAAGAACAAGACCACCGCACTTCTGCTCCACGCCTCCGGTGTAATGCCACCATGGAGGACAGAATTAAAGAGCTTCTGAAGGACTTCAAGTACCGGTCTTCCACCCGCTTTCAGAAGCTCCGCTGTAATTCCATCCTCGCCTGGGGCCTTACAGTTTTTAAGGTGCTGGAGAGCCATCCTAATCTCGCTCAGACTGACATCCGGGATATCTTCGGAATAGTGTCGGATGAGACTCGCTCTTGGATCGTTACTCACACTTGCGTGTGGCTCCAACGATGATGTGTACAGCTGCCCATAGAACCTCTCAATCTCACTCAAAATCTCAGGTGTCCCGGAAACGATGCTGCCACATTCTGTCTTCAGCTTTGACAGTTGGCTCTTTCTGGCAGACAGATCTCTGGCAAAGACTTTGGAGCCTTGGTTCCGCTCGATCGCTTCTTCAATACGAGCTGTATTGAAGTTGCGTAAGTCCCGCCGCATGCATTTGGAGATCTGTCTGTTCAGATGCCTGTATGCTGTCAAGTCTGTTGAAGAATGTAGCTTCATCTCCCGTCTAACAGCCATGAGATTAAGAGTGTGATCGGAGAGTTTTTGTGTTCTTCTGCGGCGGGTCTTGCAGAACTTAGCTCCGACCGCATGGACAGTTTCCACGAGCTTGTCATTCATATCGTCCACTTCATTGCAGTCTTCCAGGCACTGAAAACGGTTTTGTAACTCGAGCTGAAAGGTTTCGGGACTCTGGAACAGAGCACGAGGGGGACGGAGCGTTGACTTCATTAGACGAGACCTCTCCAACTTAACGTTTAGGTTCAGTGTGCCTCTAACCATTCGGTGATCGCTACCAGTTTTCACCCTCGCGATCACGGAGACATCACTGAACAGTTGTCGTCTGGTCGTCATAATGAAGTCAATCTCATTTTTTGTGGAACCGTCGGGGCTCGACCAGGTCCACTTCCTGTGGGGCCGCTTCTGGAAGAAAGAGTTCATCATAAAGAGTCCCTCTTTCTCCATGAAGTCGGCCAGCTGCTGGCCCCTTGGGTTCCGTTGCCCTATTCCAAATTTCCCTACTTTCAGCTCACCGTTCTCTCTTGTGCCTAGTTTTGCATTGAAGTCTCCCATTAACACCGTATATTGGGTTTTGGAGGAATGCATGGCTCTAGAGATATCCTCATACATTTCCTCCACCTCCTCATCGGGGTGTGCCGAGGTTGGTGCGTAAACCTGTATGACCTTCAGCGAATACCGTTTGGTGATTCTGAGTATAAGGTACGCAACCCTCGTCGACACACTCCCGATCTTTACAACGTTGTTAACGAGAGACTTGTGGACGATAAATCCGACACCTCCTTGGGACAGATGGTCGCCCTCCCGGTGATAGAGCAAGTTGCCGGATTCGAGGATTACCGTGTCCTCCCCCTCTCTTCGGACTTCGGATAATCCTATAATATGCCAGCGCAACTTGTCTATCTCTTCTTCCAGCTCCACGATCTTCTCGTCAGTCCTCAGGGTGCGTGCGTTGTACGTTGCCAGGTCGAGTCGTCTAAGGTGGCAACCGAACCTCCACCGGAGATTCTTAGCACCCCCTGCCACGCCGTTACCATGGTCGCCACCGTAGCCAGGAATAGCGGGGCCGCCGGGGACTGGGGGCCATTTCTTTGTTACTGTCATTCATAGGGGGTATTTGCCATAGTTGCCACGCTTGGCGAGCGGGTTGGCAACCGCAGTTTTTTTTTTATTGTAACTTGGCTATTATCAGGAAGATGCTGCTGCCCATCTCCTGCCTGTTTCCCTTTGTCGCCTTTTACGACACCCACGGGAGGATATGGGGTAGTGGATATTCTTGACCGCCACTACACGGCAAAAAAAGAGTACCTATCTTTGTCATATTTTGCAAAATTTCTCCAAAACGGCACAAGCTTTTTAAATAGTTCTTACACTAAAAAAAAGGTCTTAAAAATATTAATATTTTTAAATGAGAGTTTTATTTTTATTACCCGTTTTATAAGAGAATATATCATTTTTCCCTGAAATTGAATATATTTACGCGAGCGCGCATGCTCCGTCGCCATGTAAGTTCTGTCACAGTCCGTTTTCGTACATCGTCGAGGGTGGACCGCACGTCGGTGTTGGAGCGACTTCGTTCAAATATAATATATTAGTTTTTTAAAAGCTTATACTCAATTATAAATATTTTTATGACTAGAAATACTTAATTTAGTTCATATCTGTACACTGGTAACTGCAAATATTATTTTCTAAATAAATGAATTTTTAAAGTGCCCAAAGAAGAAGAAATTTTTGCGGCGACTTTGATTAGTGAAATTGAAAAATGCATTTTTATACAATTTAGATGTGGAACGACGAACATGCTCTTGTTACTTAGATTTCGATAGTTTTTATTACCTATGTAATTTTATTGTTGCATATTTTTATTAATTAGTTGATACTGAATTTTATAATTATGTATTACAATAAAACGCTGTTTTTATGAGTATGACTTTATAAAATATTATTGGGGGGGGGGGGGGAATAAAGATACAGATACATTTAGGTACACTGTTATCAAATTAAATCAAACAATTTAAATAAATAAAAGAATGGTGCTTACGTAAGTATAAATAAGTATATAAAGACATTCTTGGGTTTATGGTTTTTTATTCTCTGCGTAATAAAGTTAGAAATGAAGATATTCGCAGTAGAACCAGAGTAACTGACATAGCCCAACGGAATATTACAGTGAAATGGCAATGGGCTAGCTATAGAACTTGGAAAACAGATAAAAAATAGGAAGAAAGGTCCTCGAGTGGCAACCTCGTACAGGTAAGCGAATTAGTACTCAACCTTTATTCCTCTTCACGTATTCTCACATCTTTTCTTATACACACACACACACGAGGTAGAGCCATGCTGCAGCTATATTATGGTTGTAGCATGAATGGGTCGGCTCTACCGGGGAAGGACCACGCTCTCACAGAAAACCAGCGTAAAATAGTAGCTTAACGCTGCTGTGTTTCGTATGGTGAGTATAGAGAACCGGAGACCCTTTTTACTGGCAAAGAGGCATTCCATCTTAATCCTCACGGGTGACAACGCATCTGCATCTTGAGTCTTTATTGAGGATAGATGTAGATGTCTATGGGTCTTAGTAATCACTTACCATCAGGTGGACTGTGTGCTCGTTTGTCATCCGATCCTATAAAAAACACACACACACACACACACTCACACACAAACACGCACGCACGCACGCTTACACACGCATGCACGCACACACACACACACACACACACACACACACACACACACACACACACACACACACACACACACACACACTCACACAAATAGGTCGCAAATAATACTTACCTAGTACTATTAGGCAAGAGCGAATAGGTTTTTGTTAAGTCAGTGCAATTCACCATCTTAGACTACATAACCACTTACCGATGGGATTGTAGTGGCTTTACTACTTGCTGGGTAAAAATAGTAAAAAAAAATTACCGTGTGAAAGTTTCCATTTAGATATAACTTTTCTAACCAACCATAAAAATATGATGAGAATATGTATATAAGTATAAAGGTTGCCTCACACGGGATAGTAATAATATAATATTATATCTTCCATTATCTACGCATAAAAACTTTTAAAAACTCTGAATCCCGAGGTATGTTCATATTAAGAGGCTGAATAGAGCCATATTGAAATGCATGGGGATCGTTTTGTAATTTCACGTCATTATCGAAAAAAAATTGTACGTATTTCAGGTGGTGGTTTGCAAAACACGATTCCACAAAAGTTAACTCAATAGAAAATAATTGCAAAGTTGGTTCTAAAAATACTTAAATTTTCAACGTCAATTTTTTCTTACGTGGTAGAGCCATGCTGCAGCTATATTAGTAGTAGGTATAGTTGTAGCACGAATGGGTCGGCTCGACCGGGAAAGGGCCACGTTCTCACGGAATAACATGTAAAATAGCAGTTTAACCCTGCTGTGTTTCGTATGGTGAGTGTAGAGAACCGGAGAACCTTTTTACTGGAAACGAGGCATTACATCTTAGTCCTCACGGGTGACAACGCATCTACATTTTGATACGTAATCGAGAATAGATGTAGATGTGTATGGGCCGTAGCAACCACTTACCATCAGGAGGACTGTGTGCTCGTTTGTCACCCTTATTCTATTAAAAAAAAACTTTCTGAGATTTAAGGAAAATAATGTTAAGTATTGTAAGCACTCGTACAATTATGTCTCATGTTAATAAAGCTATTGGGCTATTTTGATTTGTAATAAAGTGATTTTATTTTATAGGTTAAATAATTTATTTACCTTTCTATATCAAGAACCGTTTTCTGTCACTCCTATTGAATTTGACAGTGCTTGCTGAAATTTAGCATCTTTAGATGGATCAGAATCGCGCGCTGCTCCGCCTGTTAGATATTGCAAAAATAATCGAAAATATTAATTTTTACTTTCATGCCGAAAACTACCTTGTTTTATTTTATTACGGTCAAATAATATTTATTAGGTAATAAAGAAAGTATTTACAAATGTTTTCATTATTTTGTTATTATATTGTTTACAGTTATTATCACATCTTAGCTTTACACCAAGAATTACATTAGAAATTCTTGATGGGATGCGATGTAACGCGCATACTTTATTTTCATCAAGAACTGTAATATATATATTTGTTTTTTTTTTCCAGTAGAATTTTAACACAATCTTAAAAAAGTTCAATGAATTAAAAAAATGCTAATAATTATATAATCTCAAGTCATTGTTTTACATTTAAAGATCAGTTATAAAGAGCCAAACTTCTTATTTTCTTTTTTTTGCTTTTATCTGCCATAATAATTTTCATCAAAGATAACATAGACTTATAAAAGTCATATACACGATCAATCATACTGAAGATTATCAATTGTACTACAAAATATTTAAAAGACTATTTCCAGTATAATGACCCGAATATCATCATTAGTGTTTGACCGGCACACTTAAAAGTTTTATCACATGGCTAAATGATTGACTTTTATATTATGATAAGGTCATGCTTTTCTATAAAAAGTTGCAAGAAATTTTAAATCACGGACCTATTGGTTTATTTTACTTTTTACTTAATTAGTGAAAAACAAAATGGACTGATCTAAAAGTTTACTTTCTTGTGTAAAAAGTGCTATTTAGAATTTAATGCGAATGATAATTAAAGTTTCTACGTAAATAAGTGTAACATAGCATGTATTATATTCAATGGTAGCGGCCATCCATATTTGCAAAGCCAGCATCATTTTCTGTACAGAAACCGGCAAAGTGTTGCTCAAGGCACTATAAACAAAGCAGCTGATAAAATGTTACACTCATAACTGTTAACAAAAACTGTTTCTGCAAATGGTCTTATAGATAATTATAACTATTCCGCCGTGTTACGTGCAGGAGCTATTATTAGAAGGAGAAGAGGTAAAATTTTGTTTTAGAGATGCGCATTCAATATTGTTTTGTCTGCAATTGAGGATAAAATAAAAAATAACTTCAGTCAAAGAGCATAACTGGCATTATACTCAGGCCCATCAATTGGTATGGTAAAAAATAATTTTACCAGGTTTGAAAAAGTCAATCAAAATTTAAAAAAAAACATAAATATTAAAATCAAAAAATGTATACATGTATGTCTATACACACATATAATGATTTATGGCCGCTTAGTAACTGACGGTGACTCAGTATAGCATCCTACAGTCACGCCGAAACTAAGAGGAGAGAATCACTGTAGAAAAGGTAATAATTTATTGCGCAAATTTTGTGATAAAATTAAAAGAATTACAAACTTATCCAAGTTAATCTAACTTAGTCTAACTTATCCTTAATCGTTACAAAAAGAAACAAATAATAAAACAGTGAGATTGCGTCAGTTTTTAAGAAGATATAACAAAAATAAACAAAAAATAAATTTCAAAAAAGTTCAGTATTTAATTGATTATATACCGCTGACACTTAATCACGCTTTTCGAAACCACGGCAGTTGAAAACAATACTTGTGTGAAAAGACAAAATCTTCTTTTCAAATTTCCGCCGAGTTGTAAGTAGAAGGCCAAATAGGTCACGTGTCAATTTTAATTAAATATATTTTATATGAAGTGATCTTGACTACGTTTCATCAATTAACCATTGGTAAAAATTAAAACAGGAATTTTACGATTGTGTTTACAAAAAACATTATTAGTTGAACCTTGCAGCTTGTTCATTATTTTTATTATAAATACCTATAAATGTATATATTATTAATAAATAGTTCCCATAATATTTTGGATAATTTTTTATTTTGCCCTATCTGCAATGTTCTACGCTCTATAGAAAATGATCGTATGACATGACTGACAATCTTTCGAACGGTTTATCTAGGTACAAAGATGTCGCCTCCACATGAAATTTTTGTCAGCATAAGGTACTCTTCTATATCTGAAACGAATATAAATATTGCTACAAAGTAATTGGCTATACAAGTCCCTCTACTGGGCAAAGGACTCTTTTTTTATTTCTGTGAGGGTTTTAGGGCAAGGAAATGCCCGCCGTGCTTCCCCAATGCGTGTTGACGAAAATTGCTATTACAAATTTCATTCGTGCTGTCGGGGATCAAACCCGGGAAAATTTACAGCGAACGTTTTGACCCAGATCTAATAATACGATACAAAAAAATACGATTTAACATATATAATAAAAAAACTCTTACGTACTTGAAACTTGAACACTTGATAGCTCGTGACGCCTACCGTACAAAGCTACAGCACAATGTAATTGAAGATGCGTAACCGCGACATAATTCTCAGTGATGCGCAAGCATAACAGGCAGTATGTCACTTATATAATTGTCATCTCTGTAGTCTATTAATCTTTGCACTTTTATAAGTAATACTGAACGTAATTGCTAGACGGTGTTGACATCGGCTAAAATCTCTGCGATCGCCGTTTCGTCAAGTTCATTCAAGCTAGTTAAAGCCTTAACCCCATGTGATTCCATGGGTTTCGTAACAGGCGACAGAGGAAACAAACAAGATTCCATTTGATTATAATACGGTTGCCTTGAAGACAACCATATTGTAATCAGATGGAAAGACAGATGCTCGCAAATTATTCCACTCCTTTGCTGTATGCATGACGAACGATTTGCCATTTTACGCTGGTATTCCGTGAGAGAGTAGTCCTACCCCGATTGAGCCTACCCAATCGTGATACAACCATAACAAAGCTGTAGCGTGGCCTTGCTAAGGTTAAATAGTAAACATTAGTTAATTTTAATAACATTTAACAATAATTTCAAAGTTTTCTTTATTAGATTGTAGAAAGTTAGCTAACCTAAGCTTAGCTAAACTCGCAGCACCTCGTGACGTCATGACGCTATCAGTAAATCTACTGCGTGAGTTAAATCGGTCATCAAATTTCTTATAGTCCGTTCGCACTAAGAAAATAGAGATCATCATTGCAACTGCACGGTAAAGGTACACACACACACAGTGGAATAAAAATTAATACAATTTATATTTTAAAAGATAAAGTTTAATAGAAAAAAAAAACTCAAATTAAATTTAAGACGTTAATAATATTTTTTAATCACTAGAATCTTCGTTCGTACTTATAATAATGGAATTTTGTTCTGTGTGTTCCACACCACTTCTCGTATCACGTGTTCGCAGCATTTCTTCCAACGATTAGCGTCTATTAACGTTATGGCGTCATAAAGTAATGTTTTTAAATAACTCACTTGAATGTTGAGTTATTGGCACCGCCATCATATTTTTATTTGGCCCCACACCAACTCAATGGGATTGAGTTTACAGTGGTAAGGTGTCGGAAAATTTTAATGCCATTACTTGTAGCATATTTGATGAAATTGGATGTGTGATATTGTTGATTGTTGATTATAGTTATTTTATACGCCTAACACCCACACGAAAAATATTCCATTGATAACGTAAGAATCCGCATCAATACCCCAAGGAAATCTCGTCTTTATTTGCTACTATATTTCGTCATAAATTAAACGCAAACTCCCTTACCAAACTTTTTTCACCTTGGATATGAAAAAAATAATTGTTGGACATATATTAAAAAAAGTCCTGCTGGGTTTTTTGCTTGTTACTTCCAGAACAGAGGTTTTTTTTGAACCAGTAGTAATTGCACTTACCACTGGTGTAATTGAATTTTAATAAGTATTTTTTGTAATCTATACTCAATAAAATATTATATTATAGGCGGATCAACCAATAGTACCATAATACAGATACTCCATCCTGTTTTCTGAATATTTTCCCGGCTAAGTAGCCGTGGCGTGGTCACCTAGGTTGTACTAAGAGGAACCCACATGGCCCGAGGTGGCCGGCAATCGGACTCGAGGGGGTCGGCAGCCAGTGCTAGTCAACTACAGATGTGTGTGAAAGCGTTACCGTGATCGTGCTCATATGAGGTGATTGAGTATTAGATTCCAACAGAACGCACCTTTGGGACTTCCTTGGGGCCTTGGTACACTCCATCCTGTATGAGGTATTAAAGGAAAATATTCACTACTCGTATTCTATGGTACTTTATACAGAATAGAATAGAATTATTTTTATTCAATATAGATCACAAGAATACTTATTAAGTCATTTAAGCTTTACCATTGGTTCGGAAAAGCCTCTGTCCTGGGAAGAACCAGCAAGAATCCCACAATATATTATTTTAAACAATTATAGTTAAAATATAAAACATATAAAAAACATAAACACTCACGCCTGTCACCCAGAGGGGTAGGCAGAGACTACGGACTTCCATTTTGCACGATCCTGACACACCTCTCTCACTTCCTCCACATCCATATACCTACGCATACACGCTCGTCAGTTAAAGGTACTCTTGATTTGGCCCATTTTCAATATATCGCCGATTCGGTCGATAAACTTTCGCCTAGGGCGTCCCTTCCCGACTCTACTGTTCATCTATGCATCATAAATTTGCTTTGTCACTCTTTCCTCATTCATTCTTTCTACATGACCAAACCACCGAAGCATTCCTTTCTTAATCCTGGTCACAACATCATCTTGCAAACCACACTCTTCTCTTATCATACAATTTCTTAGTCTGTCATTTAGATTCATCGCTAACATACTCCATAATGACCGCATTTCTACAGCATTTATTCTACTCTCGTGCTTCTTCTGCCACACCTAACTTTCACTACCATACAATAAAGTATAGCCTAACACAGCACTATGAATTGCCATACGTGCCTTTTTGGACACATTCTGACTTCCACAATAGAGTGTAGAGCCCCATTCACTCTATTTCCTGCAGTTAAAATATATTGCAAAATAGTCTTAATATAAAGTTTCCTCCAGTTGCCTCTTTAGAAGAGAGTGATACATATGGAGGTGTCAAACTTTTAACAACTTATGCATCTAAATCCTAAAGTAGAGTTCATTGTTCATTCAAAACTTGACGATAGTTAAACGAGTGAAGTTTATGTAAAGCGCTATTATGGTCTTTGCAAAACTTTTCTTACACCATTAGAAGCTGCAAGAAGCATTTTCCTTTGCTTTTCTATAAAAATAACTTGCGCATCATTAAAACATTAAAAACCTATTAAAAGTTTTTAACAACATATTTTGCTGTTGAACGGCTTTTGTTTATATAACGTGGCAAGGTGCTACATCTATATTGTAGTTGTAGAATGAGCTCTCCCAGAATAC
The DNA here is from genome assembly GCA_963668995.1 of Parnassius mnemosyne. Classification (NCBI taxonomy): domain Eukaryota; kingdom Metazoa; phylum Arthropoda; class Insecta; order Lepidoptera; family Papilionidae; genus Parnassius; species Parnassius mnemosyne. The sequence goes on along the minus strand of CAVLGL010000093.1, from coordinate 3,970,900 downwards.
CAGCCTAAAAAAACAGATTAATGCTGTGTTTCGTAAGGTGAGTTAAGAACAAGAAAAAAAAAAGAAATTAGGAATTCCATCTTAGTTCTATGGGTTCGTCAAACATCTGTAAAAATCCTTAACCAAAGGTTGAAATGCTAAAAATCGGAACCTTGATAATAATTTAACTTTGAAGGTATTTTAACATACTGAAAAAGTTAAATAATTATCGATCACATCAATTAAGAAATAATCAAGTGAATGAATACAGTTGTTTGCATTTTCTACTTCCTTAAACCATTTATTTAACTTATCGGTCAGCCTACGCAAAGTCTATTTCACCTGATGACGCCTCATTTAGAGCCGAAACACGTGTCGTATTATCGACGGTTATAAGTTCTTATAGTGTAGTGGTATTGGTAGTGTGGTGACGGGGATAGTGCACGCAACTGATGGAGCACGGGAGTTGCTCTTCAAACTAGGTATTAAGATCCCAGCTAATTAATTTTTAACATCTTTAATTTATTTATTTTGTTTATCTGTTAAACTTTTGTCTTGTCTGAACATCGGGAGATGTAGATGTATGAATTTTTCTCCCAAAAGTAAAATAACGTCAGACATTGGATAAATTGTCCTAAGTTGTAACCCTGCAGGTGGTCTAACTTGTAGCAAAGCTCTACTGATCTCCAAAATGTTCCTGGACAACATGGGCCTTGTTGAACTTTGTATAGTCCCATGAAATAAAAGACAAGTTTAGCGCCCCCTCGAGACAATTGTAATAGAGCCTGCTACGACACAGCTTATCTCGTTTATCCTTCCAATTTGTTCGGTTTACTCTTAAACACGATTTATGCGCTGCATGTTGTATGAGGGCTGGCTTTATTTCGGTCATGTTTTCCAGATTTTACGATCAGATAATACAATAGTACAGCTCCCTCAGGAGCGGATATTTTATTGGCCAGTTTATGTACTACTAGCTTTTACCCGCGACGTCATCCAAGTTATCTTAAATAAAAAATAACTGCAGATACAAATTAGAAATTTGAAGAATTATAGAAAACCACTTCAAACCTTTTTGTCTGTTTCTTTTTTTTTTTGCTATTTTCTCGAAAACTATGTGGGTTATATAGGAAAATGTTCATGACAAAAATTGAAGCTATTTTATTTAAGAAATAAAAAACACCTCATCGTTTAAGACTCATGTTTTTTTTTGTTTGTATCAAATTTTATCTATGTTAAATAGAGTCTTAGATTAGTTACATAGTTTAGAGCCCAGCAAAACTAAACGAGGATTAGGCTCTGTAATAAAAAGTATTTCCGATAACTAAGATCATTCAGACGCAATTAACATATAAATTATAATGTGTCTTAATTGCATTATTGTACACTACATCATGTACAAAACTTGTAAACATCCAAATCAAAGTGATGGGGTAATTATTTACATTACATCATATTTTTTGGTTCCCATATAGCTCGAAGAACCAAAAAATAATGGCGGGCCCATTGCCACTTCAGCTTACTAATCCATTGGGCTATGTCGGTCACTCTGGTTATACTGCAGATATTCTCATTTCTAAGTTGTAATGATGATGATGATGTTTTTTGGTAAACATTGAAGAAATTAATTTTAATAATACGGCGCCTGGACTAATTGCTACGATTGATTCGGATACAGTGCTTATTTGCTTTTATCGATCACCATCAAATCAGTTTTTTTCGACACTCAACGCTACATTTTCAAAATGTAACAGTCATAATAAGTCGAGATATAAATGTAGATATAAAATCTTCTTCCATAGCCGTGAATATCTTAATTGTCTCGCATATCATAGTCTTCTTCCTGCTCACACCCTCCCAACCAGAGGAGAAAACTGCATTGATCACTTTATCTTGCACACCAAATACATGGTACCTTTGGTTTGCGACACCACTATCACTGACCATTATTCGTCTGTTTTGGGTATCAACAATGAAAGACAAAATAATGTGATTTCCACTATTTCAAAAGTTGACTCTTACAACAAGCAGTCGAAAAAATTAACTTAACACCTATTTATTCCATGTTAGATCCTAATACCGCAAATGATGCTTGTACACGCCCCTAGATGCCCCAACATAGGTCGACCATACAGGGGCCCATACAGCTGTATATTCGACTAGCAGCAGGGGACGGGGCCCAACGGCCTATGGACAATTGACCCACACAATAGAGATAAGGCTAGGTAAATAAATAGTACGTACCTGGTTACGAAGCTAAGACCGCCCCAAGGCTCGGTCAGGCCGTAGGTAGGTGCAGGTGCGTGTGAGTGGTGTATAGTAGTGTGTATAATGTTTGGCCAGACCCAACCATCAGATCCAGCGTTGCCTCTCTCCAAAGGCGGCAGCTCACCCCATCCGACCTCAAGTCGCGCCGTCACTTCACTATTTCAGTTTATCAACTTTATTGTACACTATTTCAAGCCATCAACTTTATTGTACATTTAATTAACTTCAAGCTCAACTAAATCCCTGTTAATCGTAATCAAAAACGTAAAACACGGCAGGACCAAATGAACGGTGGATCAAAGGTCACTTTCGTTTCACGTGGCAACAAGATTATAACCAAGAGCAAAAACGCGATCCCTTCTCGAGTCACAACGTTCAGAGTTCCTTAGTGCAAATCCATAATCTAATACAAACACTGTTTCTCGCGGGTTACAAATTTTAGCGTTTTAACCGACACAGGAAAATATCTCCGAGTTACATCCAATGCCACAAAGCAACTACTCGACGCAAAGTATTATTGTCAAGCACTTCAACCGGCAATCACTATACAATTTACGTAAATTACTTGCTAACGAATTTAGGTTAATCAATCAAATTATTACTGCTTTGTCATCGCGTGAACGCACTAAGATAACCAAACTAGAAGCGAAAAACTCCAATAGTAAATTCCACACGCATCAAAAAACCGGAAGTTGGTCTCAATCAATATTAAATTCCAAATAATTAAGCGACCCGGCGTCTATTTTTTTGACTCAACAAAATCTTCGTCGTTGCATAAATTTGCTAACAAAACCTACACTAAAATTAGAGGTTATACCGGACGATCACGCCATGCTAGTGCTAGTGACCGCACTGCATTTGTTCGACTTCCGCCGCACCACGCGCCGAAAACCAACTCCTCTCGCCCGAACGTCAAACCGGTACGAATGCACCGCGCCAAGCGCCCTCTGGCGTCAAATCTTGAAACTAGCGTTTGGCGCGAACAATGCTCTTATTAATCTTTTGTCGGATGCAATAGCTGAAACCTCATCACTCAAAAAAATATCGTCCAGAAATAGAATATTTAAATCCTCGATGATACCAAGCTTGTTAAGGTGTAGAAATAGAGATTCAGTGCATAAAAATAGAAAGTTAAAAAGTTAGAGCGCTAAAAAACACACACACACACACACACACACACACACACACATGCACACGCACACGCACACGCACACGCACACGCACACGCACACGCACACGCACACGCACACTCACATGCACACGCACACGCACCCGTACACGCAAACGCTCACGCACACGCACACACACAAACACACGCACACGCACATGCAGACGCACACGCACACACACATGCACACGCACAAGCACACGCTCACGCACATACACACGCACACCCGCAGCCCTCATCGCCGCAACTCTTTGTTATTGCTAAGCCCCCGCACCATGGAATTAAATTTCATGACTTCTAAAACTATTTATATCACAAATAATAATAATAATAATAATAATAATAAATAATAAAATATTTATTTGCATAAAACATGGTCCATTTTTAGGTCTTATAATATAATGTGAACATGCATGTTTTACCGATTTATCAGTGTGCAAATATTAAGTCGACATGCAATAATTGAATAATTAAAATTACAAAATTACAATAACGTTTCATATCAAAATTTAATAAAGCAATATAATGTCAATAAATTTATTATGTAAAAAGAGAAAAAAATAATAAAAAATATACAGGCATGGTCAATCATAATGCATAATGTCAAACTAGTATAATGTCAATCTTACAAATTCTAATTAATTTGTCAATTTAAAATTTCAAATAACAACAATTCGCTTGAGGTGACCGTCACGGCAGAAATAAAACTAAACTTAATCCAATTTAATTCTATTTTGGACTAGAGTCAAGACGTTTCGTGGAAGGACCGACGCAGGTCATTATGATATTCATCTTAACAATTTTTCGAGGTTTTAACGTTTTGCCTTTTGGAGGTTTTAATGTCATATTAAAAAGAAATTGGCCAGACAACACATTGGGTAAACGTGAGGTTCAGGGCTTAACGCAGTTCCTAGTATTTAGGTTTTTCATTTTAGTAAGTAAATGCGGTTATTAAGAACCGTTTTTGCTCAGAGGCTAAGTACTGGCCGTAAGTATAACAGTACGCGAGCTATCCGGGTTCGATCCCCACCGGCATCAATGAAATTAATGGTTGCAATTTTTAATTTAACATAAAATGACTGTAAATTCTTCTATTAAAAAAGAAGTCTTATTAGGTTTCGTTTTATTTTCCACATGACAAAGACATTTTCCCAAGCTATGACTTAAACTTAAAAAGTAAGTTCAATAATATACAATATTTTATTATATACAATATTAAAAACTATAATAAAAAAAAACTAAAACTACTAACTTAATTATCATACAGTCCCACTCCCCGCGGTATCGTGCCAAGAACGATGGCTGCGTTTCCCCGCTGAACGGCTACACTTAGCCTTTGAGCGAGAAAAGAACAAGCCCTGTTATCACCAGCAGCAACGATCAGTCGCGGATGGAGTTCCTTTAGGAACTTCACCGCACGTGGTACCCACGAAACGATAGTCTCTTTCAATTAGTATTACTAACATTTAAATAAAATAAAAAAAAGCAAAATACCTGCTAACGTATTTTGCTTCTAAAATAATTTAATCAAATCTAAATAGTTGTATAGAGTTAAGTAAAATATTTTTTGAAATTCCGCTCGGTTTATTTTGGTTTATTGCATGACAGAAATACTTTCCGAAACCAGTGATAAATAAAAATAAAAATGACGTTCCCTGGTGTGTCAAAAAAGCCATTATTGTATTAAAAATTGTACTTAAAAATTTTATTTTTATTAAAAAAATATTTAAAGTTCGGCTAATGTACTTCGCTTCTAAAATAATTCAATCAAATCTAAATATTTGTGACACAGCGATAGTCTGTTCTTTGTTGAAAATAATTTCTTTAATGGAGTTCTCGTTCAAGTCGGCTCACTGTGAACCCATAAATTTTATTTTCGATCATTAAATCCGATAAGCGTCTGCTAAACTTTAGACTTTGAATAAGGTGGGCTAATCCGCTTCAGGCGACCGAATTTAAAAGTTACTCGCTCGAAATAAAGCTTTTAGGTAAATTTTATTAAATTTAGGCCAAATTAGAAAGCGACAAATAAGGTCTTATAATAATTTTGATTTTCTGATATGCATTTTATGTGATTGCCGTGCTGTGGTTTATGTTATTGCCGTGTGGTGGCGGTTAAGAATATCCACTACCCCATATCTTCCCGTGGGTGTCGTAAAAGGCGACAAAGGGAAACAGGCAGGAGATGGGCAGCAGCATCTTCCTGATAACAGCAAAAATACAATAATAAAAACTGCGGTTGCCAACCCGCTCGCCAAGCGTGGCAACTATGGCAAATACCCCCCTATGAATGTAATTAAGAGACGGCCCCCAGTCCCCAGCGGCCCCGCTATTCCTGGCTACGGTGGCGACCATGGTAACTGCAGGCCAGGTGGTGCTAAGAATCTCCGGTGGAGGTTCGGTTGCCACCTACGACGACTCGACCTGGCAACATACAACGCACGCACCCTAAAGACTGACGAGAAGATCCTGGAGCTGGAAGAAGAGATAGACAAGTTACGCTGGCATATTATAGGATTATCCGAAGTCCGAAGAGAGGGGGAAGAAACGGTAATCCTCGAATCCGGCAACTTGCTCTATTACCGGGAGGGCGACCATCTGTCCCAAGGAGGTGTCGGATTTATCGTTCACACGTCTCTCGTTAACAACGTTGTAAAGATTGAGAGTGTGTCGACGAGGGTTGCGTACCTTATACTCAGAATCACCAAACGGTATTCGCTGAAGGTCATACAGGTTTACGCACCAACCTCGGCACACCCCGATAAGGAGGTGGAGGAAATGTATGAGGATATCTCTAGAGCCATGCATTCCTCCAAAACCCACTATACGGTTAATGGGAGACTTAAACGCAAAACTAGGCACAAGAGAGAACGGTGAGCTGAAAGTAGGGTAATTCGGAATAGGGCAACGGAACCCAAGAGGCCAGCAGCTGGCCGAATTCATGGAGAAAAAGGGACTCTTTATGATGAACTCTTTCTTTCAGAAGCGGCCCCACAGGAAGTGGACCTGGTCGCGCCCCGACGGTTCCACAAAAAATGAGATTGACTTCATTATGACGACCAGACGACAACTGTTCAGTGATGTATCCGTGATCGCGAGGGTGAAAACTGGTAGCGATCACCGAATGGTTAGAGGCACACTGAACCTAAACGTTAAGTTGAAGAGGTCTCGTCTAATAAAGTCAACGCTCCGTCCCCCTCGTGCCCTGTTCCAAAGTCCCGAAACCTTTCAGATCGAGTTACAAAACCGTTTTCAGTGCCTAGAAGACTGCAATGAAGTGGACGATATAAATGACAAGGTCGTGGAAACTGTCCATGCTGTCGGAGCTAAATTCTGCAAGAACCGCCGCAGAATAACACAAAAACTCTCCGATCACACTCTTAATCTCATGGCTGTTAGACGGGAGATGAAGCTATATTCTTCAACAGATTTAACAGCATACAGGAAACTGAACAGACAGAGTTTCAAATGCATGCGGCGGGACTTGCGCAATTTCAATACAGCTTGTTTTGAAGAAGCAATCGAGCGAAACCAAGGCTCTAAAGTCTTTGCCAGAGATCTGTCTGCCAGAAAGAGCCAACTGTCAAAGCTGAAGACCGAATGTGGTAGCATCGTTTCCGGGACACCTGAGATTTTGAGTGAGATTGAGAGGTTCTATAGGCAGCTGTACACGTCATCGTTGGAGGCACACGCAAGTGTGAGTAACGATCCAAGAGCGAGTCTTATCCGACACTATTCCGAAGATATCCCGGACGTCACTCTGAACGAGATTAGAATGGCTCTCCAGCACCTTAAAAACGGCAAGTCCCCGGGCGAGGATGGAATTACAGCAGAGTTTCTGAAAGCGGGTGGAAAACCGGTACTTGAAGTTCTTCAGAAGCTCTTTAATTCCGTCCTCCATGTAGACACTACTCCGGAGGCGTGGAGCAGAAGTGCAGTGGTCTTGTTCTTCAAGAAAGGCGACAACGCTCTCTTGAAGAACTACAGATCGATTTCCCTTCTGAGCCGCGTCTACGTGCTGTTTTCGAGAGTCATTACGAATCGTCTTGCACGCAAACTTGACGACTTCCAGCCTCCCGAACAAGTGGGTTTCCGAAAAGGCTTTAGTACCATGGACCACATACATATCCTGCAGCAGATTGTACAGAAGACAGAGGAGTATAATCTGCCACTTTGCCTTGCGTATGTGGACTATGAGAAAGCCTTTGATTCCGTCGAAATTTGGGCGGTGCTGCAGTCCCTTCAGCGGTGCCAAGTTGACTGTCGGTATATCGAAGTACTGAAGTGTTTTTACAGTATAGCTACGATGGCTATCCGAGTACAGAATCATAGTACGAAACCTATCCAACTGCAGAGAGGTGTAAGACAGGGTGACGTTATATCCCCTAAACTCTTCACCGCTGCATTGGAAGACGTTTTCAAGCTACTGGACTGGAAAGGATACGGCAATAACATCAATAGGGAGTACATCACTCACCTTCGATTTGCCGACGATATAGTCCTTATGGCAGAATCGCTGGAGGACCTAAGCACTATGCTCAATGACCTCAATAGTGTTTCCCAACGGATAGGTCTTAAGATGAACATGGACAAAACAAAGATAATGTTTAATGTACATGTCATACCTATGCCGGTAGTTTTTGGGAGCACTAAGCTCGAAGTTGTTGACGAGTATGTTTACCTGGGACAAATAGTCCGACTAGGTAAGTCGAACTTCGCCCGAGAGGTCAATCGACGGATTCAACTCGGCTGGGCAGCGTTCGGAAAACTACGACGACACATCTTCTCGTTAGACATACCTCAAAATCTGAAAACGAAATTGTACAACCAGTGCGTGTTACCAGTGATTACTTACGGATCTGAGACGTGGTCCTTCACTGCTGGCCGTATGAGGAAGCTCAAGGTCGCTCAGCGAGCTATGGAGAGGGCTATTCTCGGGGTGTCTCTTTGTGATAAACTTAGAAATGAGGATATCCGCAGCAGAACAAGAGTAACCCACATAGCCCAACGGATTAGTAAGCTGAAGTGGCAGTGGGCCGGCCATATAGCTCGAAGAACCGACAACCGATGGGGAAGAAAGGTTCTAGAGTGGCAGCCTCGTACCGGTAGGCGAAGTGTAGGGCGACCTCCCCCTAGATGGAGTGACGACCTGGTTAGACCTGGAAGTCGATGGATGCAGGTGGCTTAGGACCGTGCTTTGTGGCATTCCTTGAGGAAGGCCTAAGTTCAGCAGTGGACTTGTGAAGGGCTGTAATGATGATAATGATGATTTTATGTGATATCTCTGAGGTGGACGCTCATTTTTTTTTTCATAAAATTTTATAAGACACACAAACTTGTTATCCACTTGGTGATAAGTGGCTATTGCAGCCCATGAACGGCTGTTACTTTTATGTCCTTTGACGATTGTAGCCACTTACCTGTTTGGATGGTTATTAACAGTTTCCGTAATATTATTTTATTCCGCGTCATGATCTGGGTTACCTATACAATTTTCACAAATTAACTGAGATAGGTATTATTATTCCAGATTAACAGATTTAAGATCAATTCAAAGATATGGGGCGACATAGAAATGGACGAATATATATTATGTTACGGCTAAAAATCGAAGTGCGGTTACACCTAGTATCAGCCGGCTAGAACTAAGTGCGGCCAGCAGTACGAGTAGTTGCTTAAATTTTAGGTGTACTGTTAAATTTGTAAAAACACGGATATATGTATCAAGTTATATAAACAACAGTAGGGTAAGGTGCTGCCCCAAAACCGCAGAAATTTATCTAATTTATAAATTATATACGATACACCTAAGTTTAACCAAACGCTATAGGCAGCACCTAGTAGTAGCCGGCTAAACCTAGTTGTATCCGCACTTCGGCTTTCAGCCGTAGCATATATTTTTTTACAGAATAAGGGTTACAAACGAGCGCACACACACCATCTCAATAAAGAATCAAAATGAAGATGCGTTGTCACCCTAAGGACTAAGATAGAATGCCTCGTTTCTAGTAAAAAGGTTTTTTTTTATAGGATAGGGTGACAAACGAGCATACAGTTCACCTGATGGTAAGTGGTTGCTGTGACCCATAGACATCTACATTTATCCTCAATAAAGAATCAAAATGAAGATGCGTTGTCATCCGTGAGGACTAAGATGGAATGCCTCTTTTCCAGTGAGAAAGGTCTCCGGTCTCTACACTCACCATACGAAACACATCACTGTTAAGCTGCTATTTTACGCTGGTATTATGTGAGAGTGTGGTCCTTTCCCGGTCGAGCCGACCCATTCGTGCTACAACTATACTACTAATATAGCTGCAGCATGGTTCTACCACGTAAAAAATAATTTAGTCTGATTTATTTAATTTTATAAAAGTTTTGCCTTTAACTGTGCTCTTTGAGAAATTTAATAATTTTAAATGACTTAAAATTTAAACGAGCAAGATGTTGGAGGCTTTCAGACTCGTTAATTTTACCCAACTGTCACGTTGCCCACAACAACGATAATATTTGAGTAGTATCTGGATTTTATGTTACGAATGTATATATATTACGTTTGTTTTTTTTATATAGTATACTATATAAAAAAAGCAAGCAGTAATACTAAGCTCTGTAAAGAAACATCAAAAAATTATTAAATTATAGAGAATCTGTTAAACTTTCAGTTTAGTCATACTAGAGATCAAAGAGTATAAATAATTACTACGTTTACCTAGACATTATGAATTTATTTCTTTTTAAGATTAAAGGCTTTGCTCTATTTCACTTAATTTTGTTATAAACATTATTATAGATGTTATTGACTGCGTGATATAACTCTTTTTCTGCCAAATACTCTGGGTAGGTACCACCCTTTTATATACCGGCTGCAATAGCCACTTACTTTAGTAATTAACCATCCGTGTTGCATAGGCTCAGATGAGTTTAAGTATGTTTGTCATTAAGGTTTCTGAGCATAGGAGGCCTGTGGAAACAGGATAGCTTCCGGTAGAAAGAGACCGGGATTGTTGCCGGGCGCGAGTGCTTGTGTGTAAGGCACTCACTGCGGCTAAGCAAGTGGCTTGGCATTTTTCTGTCGGGCAAGTGTGCTCGGCATTCCTGTCGTCGGGTAAGTGTGCACGGCATTCCTACCGCTGGGCAAGTGTGCTCGGCATTCCTGTGGCCGAGCAAAGAGCTTGGCATTCATTCCTGCCGGGCAAGGGTGGTCGGTATTTATTGTTGCCAGGCGAGGGTGCTCGTGGAAGGCACTCACTGCTGCTGCCGGGCGAGGGGGCTTGTGAAAGGCATATGACTACGTTGCGGCTGGGAGAGGGAGCCTGGGCAAGGCGTCACCGGTGACTGGGCGGCGAGTCACCTGCATACCAAGCGACGAAACCTAACGGTGCCAAAGTCGGAGCTCGGGTTTTAACACCTTACGAGATGGCGCAGTTCTTTCGAGCAAGAATGCATTTGTACAGTTTGACTGCTCCGTCACGTTCACTGACGGGTACTGCCCAATCTTTCCCTCTTCCATTCCTGCACGAATCCATCCTTGGGTCGTTCACCGCGGTAGGCCCCGTCCATAATTGATAGGCTTGTAGGACTGGAGGGTTGTAGGTATTGTAAGGCTGTAGGGACTGTAAGGCTTTAGGGACCTTCGGGACAGTTCAGGACCAGCTATCAGTCTTCCAGTTTAAACCAAGATGGAAGATAGTAGGGAAAGTGATAGGAAAAAGTAGTGAAAGTGTTCAATGTTGCACTCTTAAGGGAAAATTAAGAAGATAAATTGATGTTTTATTTAAGAAGACGAAGCAACGTAACTAACCTAATATCCTAAAATACAGTCCACTTGCGATGGATGTCAAGACCGGAACCATTTCATAGGAACCCGTAATCTTAGTCATCGAACCATTCTTCTCAGAAAGGGAGTCTTTGAGTGGCATACATTCTCAGGGGTCACGCCTACCTCGTTGTTCCCGAACCCAACGTGGTGTGGTATTAGTATCTGAGGATAAAAGGTCACTGACCAATTGACCTCTGCTGCAGGGTGGGTCATCGGAGTCACTGTACGCCTTTCTGGTGGTCTCGACTTTAAATTTGATTTCACATACAGGATATTTCTGAGTTACTGCAGCCCAGTCACATACTGCGTGTCGAAATGTAGCGTTACCTGGCATACCGACGAATTTTGAGTAAAATATGAGAAAAATAAGTACTGTTTATTCAAAATAAAACCACAACGAGGTTAGGGAGAAGAAGAAAATGAGGTGGAGTGAAACTAACGAGTAGTTATTTATCTGTACACGAAAAAAGTACCCATTAACTGTGTCTTTCATTGAAAATATGAAAGACCTGGAACATTGTTTTATTCATCCATTCCAAATCTACTGCTGAACAAAAGCCTCCGCCAAGAAATATCACTAAACTCTGTTTTGAGACACCTGTATCCACCCACTTTCTGTATGTCTTCTTCTTCTAGACGTCGCTTATCGGTACAAAGTTTCCACTCGAGAAGCTTCCTTCCCTGGAATAGGAAAACTAATAAATGACCTTATACTTGCATAATAAGTTAAAAATTAAAAAAAATAATAAGCTAAGATCCTAATAGAATAAAATAAAATGACGTGATATAGTTTGAAGAGCACCTTTTGCTTTCTCTTAATTGCTTGCTTGTACTATCCCCGTCGCTACTAATCCCAACACCACTACACTAGGAAAGACACACCACCGTCAATAACACGACACGTGTTTCGCATTTAAACGAGCATAATTATGGCGCTTTTCAAACTTTTAAAAACACATTTTATTTCATTGTGCAATTGTCAGCTAACTAAATATAATGGATTTCCGCAAAGTAACACCTGATTCTATTAATTAACAATTAAAATATAAGCTAATGCCTAAGTTACGTGTTTTCGTGGCCATTTTATATTTTTTTAATTCGTACAAAAATTAATATTATTACTTATGTTTTATAGTAGAAAATTATTTTATACAGTGGAGGAATAATTAAATAATCAATATTTTTATAAATTATGTTTTTCTATCAAGTATTTGAAATAACCTAAATTTTATAGTCTGATCAACTTGTTTCATATGTTTAGTTAACATATTTTACATATTTTTGCAACGCCTGTAAAAGTTCACTAAGTGATAAGTATCATTTGTAATAAATATTAAGACCTTATTATTGTACACGTAGAGAGCAAATAAAACCAAGAAAAAACTGTTCAAGTAGAAACTTTACACGAACAAAAGGTTAATTGGTAAATTAAAACTAGTGCAAGGCTGCCAAAGAAAGCGCTAATCCAACGAATTTATACAAGTCGCATTAGCATATCTAACCACACACCTTGAATTAGGTAGATGCTGTTCGTGCAGACGTAGTGTTAACATGGGTTCGGTGAGCAGGTGCCTTTTTACTATCATAGTGTAATGTGGTTTAATTTGAGTTTGTTTTTAGGTATTATTTTTATTTTATTTTATAAAACAAATGACAAGCAACCATATTTGCACACACATTTACAGTATTTGCCTCGCTTGTTACCCTTATATTACAAAAAAAGTATCAACATGTGAACATTCATTGTGGAAGACAGGTTTCTCCCATAGATGACAGCTCACCGTTCTAGCTCAGAGACCAAGCTTTTGGTGTAAACTTTGCTATAAGTGAGCAACTCGGATTCGATTCACACCAGCACCAAAAAAAATTGTAATTGCAATTCTAAGTACCAATTTGCTCAGTGGTGAAGAAAAACATTGTGAAAACTTTATGTCTCAGAAATACAAATACCGAGGATATATGAAGTTAATGAACTCGTTCAGGAGCAGCTTAGTATACTAAGTGCTTCAAAACGTTCTCAGAAATGAGAAAAGAAATTGTTGAGAAGTAGGATAATAGATGGATGTTTAACGACCATATTTAAAATAGGTTAATTTAAAGGACACTTAACCGACAAGCACGTATAATTATACCCTTAACTGATATGAAAGAAGTAAATGAGATGTGACAGAATCATGACAAATAAATCATACCAAAAGCAAATTTATGTTCCTGAGGTGAGTGCAAAATCGGCAAGATACGTTCTAGAGGGAAGTTTATCGACAAAATTGGCGGTATATTGAACATGGGCCAAATTAAGAGTAAGATGATGTAAGAGAGAGATGATGGGGCTATAGATGCCTTGTAACATCTCAAAGCTTGTAATGATAATGGCTTGTTGCAATTTTCACACCAGAACTCCAAAATAACAGTATCGATTAACAGCAAAAATAGGTAAGACGATGATACCTACGAAGTACTGACGGATATCTAGGCCGCTGGAGTCTAGCCCTTCCTAGTAATGTGTATGTATATTTTTTATAGCGTAATTGGTTATCCTAAGCTTTGAATAAAACTATTTTTACGAATTTTATCGCGTTTAATTAACTTATTTTATATTCCCGACGTTTCGGGTGCTTTCCAGCAACTGTGGTCACGGGGGACTAAGGTGATTGACGTCCCGATGTCAGTGTTAAACCGGAGTACTTTCAGCTTTTTTAATTAATAATTTTGGTCAGATCTACGCAGAATGAACTAACTCACACAAAATTATTAATTAAAAAAGCTGAAGGTGCTCCAGTTTAACACTGACATCGGGACCTCAATCACCTCAGTTCCCCGTGACCACGGTTGCTGGAAAGCAACCAAAACGTCAGGAATATAAAACAAGTTAATTAAACGCGATAAAATCCGTAAAAATAGTTTTATTCAATGTGTAGTGTTCGCGTAAATATAAGAAATCATTATCCTAAGCTTGTTCTGGCGCTGTAAGAATATCCACTTCCCTATATCGCCCCATGGTTGACGTAAGAGACGACAGAGGAAAACTGAAATAGGAGATAGGCAGCAGCAGCTTTCTGATAACAGCTGCGGTAGTTAACCCGTCTGCCAGGCGTGTTAACTATGGATAAATACACCGTTCGTGGTCATCTATGGCAAGGCCTATGTTCTGCAGTAGAATATCATAGACTGTGATAAATGAATGAATGGAATTGATTAGTTTATTTAGATTCAACATAAGGCGATAAAAAATAAAAACTGTAAAAATTAATTTTCTATTTCCTTTAGAAATGGTGTTTACAACATAAATATTATATTTAGTATACAAAACACTTGTTTTCCTATGAGCAATTTAAAACTTGAAGGACACAACACCCCGGGGAAATTGTTACGGAATCCATTGAAAATTTAAGAAACGGTAAAATCTGTTGACGTTGTTAAATAAAAACAAGACCCCGCTAATACCCGTCAATGTTTTATTGTGTACCCTAAACCCTTTAATTAAAGACTTTTTTTAAACTTGTCACAAATAAGGGTTTCTCAATTCGACTGAATGTTTTTGTTTGTATGTATGTTACATGATATCTTATTTATTTGTGAAACGAGTTTTATAATTATTATTTTATTAAATGGATTAAATTGCATGCCTTATGCGCAAAGCGCGTATGTATGTTCTACTAGCGCCTAAAATCAAGATTCCAACGTGTTGTCGCATTAAATCGTATCTAACAATCATATTGAACATACAAATGATAACTATGACAAATATATTATTCTCAACAATCATTGTCAGAAAGACAAATGATTGTTGAACTTATTAATATTTTTTTTAAATCGATTAATTGCTATTTTTACATAAAAAATGGGTTTTGTCTATTGTCTGCACGGAGTGGTAAACACGATAACTTTTGAAAATATCAATTGTTTAACTCAATCTTCTTTTTAATCTCTTCATTTGTCATGTGGGAAGCCATGGAATGTAAATAGCAGTTTAATTTTGTTTTGTTTAGTTATAATCAATTTTTTTCGGCTGCAAAATGTCGAAATTTTCGGTGTCTTAGCAGCCTTGTGTGTCATTAATTTTACTTAATAGAATGCGTCACTCAGTCTGGTTTCAACCGCTGTCGTTAGTAGATACTGTCTCGGTTGTTTGCAGCGGCTCAAAAAGATCGCTGTACAAAAACAAACTATTCGAAAAACCAAATTTCATACATACTTGATTATAATAATAATCAGAGATTTTTATTGAAATATTTTAAAAGCACAGAATAAATAATAGTAGTACGTACTAAAAGTAAGAAGGATGTATATATATGTATATACTAAAATATGTCTTGGACTTTATGGAGTGACCTGAATGTTGATATGATAATCATATGAGCATTATGAGTCATGTACTTTTGGATTTTCCAATTTTTTTTTAATTGAAGTTTGACATAAAATTATTGGACAATTGGAAGTATAATACGGTTATAAGAGAAAATTTGTGTATAATTAAACTACTTAAAAAATCCGTATAATCATATTAAATGTATTTTTTAATGTGCTTATGTGTTATATTAATATGTGTTATATTATGCACAATTGAATTTACCAAAATTTCAAGCATATTACCGTATAAATTTGGAAACAAAATCGGATAAAGATTTATATGTAACTGTTTAGAAGATATTAAGAGTTAGATATTCCTTTGTTCACTCAAAAGAATAAAAAAAAAGCTTTTAATAAAAGTAAAAGCCGACTTCATACTACTAATATAAACAAAATAATATTACAATATGAAATAGGCACTTTAATTCTTCTTACTCCATGTCTTAGCAACGACTTCAAACATGCGAAGTTATTTCAATGTTTTCAGTTCATTGAAGCCGGCTTTTACTTTTTATTAAAAGTAAATATGTATTAGCACTTGATACGATGTCTTAAATAATATTTGATATCCCACAAATTGATGATTATGATTGTCCATGTTCGCTCCAGAGAAATTTCTGAAGTCATCAATAGAGTACCAAGTTTGAATTGGTTTATTATGAACATAATTAAACAGTTACAACTTCACTCATGAACTTTATGGTCTAAATAATAAACAACAGTAACTTATATGGAAGTTCACGGTGTTAAAGATTAATTTATATCGGAAACTCTGAACGCTCTTAATGGCCGCTGTAATTTTCGACACACATCAAACTTCACACAGCAGTTAATGCCTTTACATCTTAGAACTGCTACATTTTTATAGGATAACCATGACCTACAAGCACATAGTGGTGACCTTGTGCATGATAATTAATTCCATTAGAGTTAGTAAAATTCACATAGATTTCATCATATGGTTGATTTTGCTGTTTGATTTCTTACGCTTGGCAGGCGGGTTGACAAACTCAGTTTTTTTGTTGTTATCAGAAATTTGCTTTTGCCCATATCCTGAAGCAGTCTCTTTGGCACCTCTTCCGATACCCACGGGGCGATATGGGGTAGCGGATATATTTACACCGCCAGCACACACTTACACCACTACACGGTTAATATGGTGTATAATAAATATTAAATTATTGTAATGGAAAGTGTGTGCATGTCTGACGGTCACGCATTCCTGGCTGGATGGATTTTTTACAGGATAGGGTGACAAACGGGCATACAGTCCACCTGATGGTAAGTGGATGCTGTGACCCATAGACATCTATCCTCAATAAAGAATCAAAATGCAGATGCATTGTCACCCCTGAGTACTAAGATGGAATGGCTCATTTCCAGTAAAAAGGGTCTCCGCTTCTCTACACTCACCATACGAAACACAGTACAGTTAAGCTGCTATTTTACGCTGGTATTCGATGAGAGCGTGGTCCTTCCCCGGTCGAGCCGACCCATTGGTACCACAACTATACTACTAATATAGCTGCAGCATGGCTCTACCAGGTAAAATAAAAACATATACGAATACAGTTCCAAGTGAAGAATGTTATTTTTCAATAAAGATCCGATTATTTTAGTAGCTTTATACCAAGGTAGTTCAGTGGCACATGCCGTAATTTTCACAGTTCGCATAAAAACCAAGTTTGATCTCGCCGGCTCTTAATTTTGGCATGTATACTTAAATCGGCTGAGAGGCCAATCGACGGTGCCAACTCGGCTGGGCAGCGTTCTCGTCATGTTTACCTCTAAATTTGAAAACAACAACAACCAGTTGTACAAACAGTGCGTGTTGCTGTGTGACATATGGATCTGAAACGTGGTCCTTTACTCATAGCTGTATGAGGTAGTTCAAGGGCACTAAGCGAGCTATAAAGGGGGCTATGCTTGGAGTATTTCTTAATGAGGATATCCGCAGTAGAAACAGAGTTACTGAATTAGCGCAACGGACCGGCAAGCTCAAAAGGCAATGGGCTGGCCGTAAAGGTTGAAGAACCGAAAACAATAAAAAAATTGGAAGGAAAGATTTTCGAGTCACAACCTCGTACCGGTAAGTGAAGTATCGGTAGCTCGGGACCTTGAATTGTGGCATTCCTAAGCGGAGGCCTATGTTTAGTAATACCTCATTATACGTCATTATGGCATAAAAATATCTTTATAAAGTCTTACTTACAAATGATGCGTTATATACTCCAAATAAAAATCAACTTATTTAATGACTATTAATTATTTAATTACACCCGTGACCACCTCAAGTCGCGATCGAGGCAAAGAGAATGAGCACAGATGATTAACCCAAGAGTAACATACTCTAATATTCATACTATATTATGTTCGGATGCACTATACGAGTATTACAGGTATCCCATACAAATGTTCATGAATGTTAGCGATAGAATAATATACCACGAATGTCACGAATAAAATTGCTGCTGGCGCCGCGACGGAGGTTATTGCTGAATGTGAAATCCTAGCGATATATCACCGTTATATTGCGTTAGATGTTACCGCACAAAGACAGCTAAACACTGGATATGGAAACTACGCCCCGGGCACACGTAATCCGATAACGTTGATGTTGCCTTAATTCGAAACTTGTATAAATTTAATAGGGTTATATATTTATTTATTAGATATTAGCTAGAAAAATATTTTTATTATGAACTAGCGAAGCGCGCCGGCGTTGCTTAGGTAGAATCTATTAATGTGGCGTTAGTTAGATTTAAGGTGGATCAAAGCATTTATTTCATGAATTTTTCTGTTTCTTCAAATCCTTCAAAAGTTTTTCGGATACTCCTGGTTAGTGATCTGTCCCTCACTCATGAGTTGCCTCGTTTGAGGTCCTCGTGAGGGCAAATCGAAAGAGATACTCGAATTTGTAACATTAAAATACCTCACTGCCTCGTTTACGACCTCGCGTATGACTGACAATATGAATCGTGTCCCGAGTGAGTGAGAGAACGAATCGATTAAAAATAGTTCAAGTAAGTATCGAGATTATGTATTTTGCAGCAAAACTAAATGAGTGAGGAGTCGATGTTGAGGAAAAAGGTTCATAAACAACAAAAATAATTTTTAAATATTGGATTTGAAACAATCAAATCACATATATGAGTGTGAATATAAAATCATGCACACTTTTACGTGGTAGAGCTATGCTGCAGCTATATTAGTAGTATAGTTGTAGCACGAATGGGTCGGCTCGACCGGGGAAGGACCACGCTCTCACAGAAAACCAACGTAAAATAGCAGCTCAACGCTGCTGTGTTTCGTATGGTGAGTGTAGAGAACCGGAGACCCTTTTTACTGGCAAAGAGGCATCCCATTTTAGTCCTCACGGGTGACAACGCATCTCCATCTTGAGTCCTTATTGAGGGTAGATGTAGATGTCTATGGGTCACAGTAACCACTTACGATCAGGTGGACTGTGTGCTCATTTGTCACCCTATCCTATATAAAAAAAACCTTTTTTGTGATCCCGAATTTTATTTGCGTCCACTGATAACGTCTGTTGTAACATAATAATATTATAAATATAATGAATCATCATCATCATTACAGCCCTTCACAAGTCCACTGCTGAACATAGGCCTCCCCCAAAGAATGCCACAAAGCACGGTCCTGAGCCACCTGCATCCATCGTCTTCCTGCATATCTTACCAGGTCGTCACTCCATCTAGTGGGGGGACGCCCTACACTTCGCCTGCCGGTACGAGGCTGCCACTCGAGAACCTTTCTTCCCCATCGGTTGTCGGTTCTTCGAGCTATATGGCCGGCCCATTGCCACTTCAGCTTACTAATCCGTTGGGCTATGTCGGTCACTCTGGTTCTACTGCGGATATCCTCATTCCTAACTTTATCGCGCAGAGAAACTCCGAGCATAGCCCTCTCCATAGCTCGCTGAGCGACCTTGACCTTCCTCATCCGGCCAGCAGTGAAGGACCACGTCTCAGTTCCGTATGTCATCACTGGCAACACGCACTGGATGTACAGTCTCGTTTTCAAGTTTTGAGGTATACCTGACGAGAAGATGTGCCGTAATTTCCCGAACGCTGCCCAACCGAGTTGAATCCGTCGATTGACCTCTCGGTCGAAGTTGGACTTACCTAGTCGGACTATTTGTCCCAGGTAAACATACTCGTCAACAACTTCGAGCTTAGTGTTCCCAACAACTACCGGCATAGGTGTGACATGGACATTAAACATGATCTTTGTTTTGTCCATGTTCATCTTAAGACCTATCCGTTGGGAAACACTATTGAGGTCATTGAGCATAGTGCTTAGGTCCTCCAGCGATTCTGCCATAAGGACTATATCGTCGGCAAATCGAAGGTGAGTGATGTACTCGCCATTGATGTTGATACCGTATCCTTTCCAGTCCAGAAGCTTGAAAACATCTTCCAATGCAGCGGTGAAGAGTTTCGGGGATATGACGTCACCCTGTCTTACACCTCTCTGCAATTGGATAGGTTTCGTACTCTGGTTCTGTACTCGGATAGCCATCGTAGCCCTACTGTACAAGCACTTCAACACTTCGATATACCGACAGTCAACTTGGCATCGCTGAAGGGACTGCAGCACCGTCCAAATTTCGACGGAATCAAAGGCTTTCTCATAGTCCACATACGCCAGACATAGTGGCAAATTGTACTCCTCGGACTTCTGTACAATTTGCCGAAGGGTATGTATGTGGTCTATGGTGCTAAAGCCTTTTCGGAAACCGGCTTGTTCGGGAGGCTGGAAGTCGTCAAGTCTGCGCGCGAGACGATTCGTAATGACTCTCGAAAACAGCACGTAGACGCGGCTCAGAAGGGAAATCGGTCTGTAGTTCTTCAAGAGAGCGTTGTCGCCTTTCTTGAAGAACAAGACCACCGCACTTCTGCTCCACGCCTCCGGTGTAATGCCACCATGGAGGACGGAATTAAAGAGTTTCTGAAGGACTTCAAGTACCGGTTTTCCACCCGCTTTCAGAAGCTCCGCTGTAATTCCATCCTGGCCTGGGGCCTTGTCGTTTTTAAGGTGCTGGAGAGCCATTCTAATCTCGCTCAGACTGACGTCCGGGATATCATCGGAATAATGTCGGATAAGACTCGCTCTTTGATCGTTACTCACACTTGCGTGTGGCTCCAACGATGACGTGTACAGCTGCCCATAGAACCTCTCAATCTCACTCAAAATCTCAGGTGTCCCGGAAACGATGCTGCCACATTCGGTCTTCAGCTTTGACAGTTGGCTCTTTCTGGCAGACAGATCTCTGGCAAAGACTTTGGAGCCTTGGTTCCGCTCGATCGCTTCTTCAATACGAGCTGTATTGAAGTTGCGTAAGTCCCGCCGCATGCATTTGGAGATCTGTCTGTTCAGATGCCTGTATGCTGTCAAATCTGTTGAAGAATGTAGCTTTATCTCCCGTCTAACAGCCATGAGATTAAGAGTGTGATCGGAGAGTTTTTGTGTTCTTCTGCGGCGGGTCTTGCAGAACTTAGCTCCGACCGCATGGACAGTTTCCACGAGCTTGTCATTCAAATCGTCCACTTCATTGCAGTCTTCTAGGCACTGAAAACGGTTTTGCAACTCGAGCTGAAAGGTTTCAGGACTTTGGATTAGAGCACGAGGGGGACGGAGCGTTGACTTCATTAGACGAGACCTCTCCAACTTAACGTTTAGGTTCAGTGTGCCTCTAACCATTCGGTGATCGCTGCCGGTTTTCACCCTCGCGATCACTGAGACATCACTGAACAGTTGTCGTCTGGTCGTCATAATAAAGTCAATCTCATTTTTTGTCGAACCGTCGGGGCTCGACCAGGTCCACTTCCTGTGGGGCCGCTTCTGGAAGAAAGAGTTCATCATAAAGAGTCCCTCTTTCTCCATGAAGCCGGCCAACTGTTGGCCCCTTGGGTTCCGTTGCCCTATTCCAAATTTCCCCACTTTCAGCTCACCGTTCTCTCTTGTGCCTAGTTTTGCATTGAAGTCTCCTATTAACACCGTATATTGGGTTTTTGAGGAATGCATGGCTCTAGAGATATCCTCATACATTTCCTCCACCTCCTGATCGGGGTGTGCCGAGGTTGGTGCGTAAACCTGTATGACCTTCAGCGAATACCGTTTGGTGATTCTGAGTATAAGGTACGCAACCCTCGTCGACACACTCTCAATCTTTACAACGTTGTTAACGAGAGACTTGTGGACGATAAATCCGACACCTCCTTGGGACAGATGGTCGCCCTCCCGGTAATAGAGCAAGTTGCCGGATTCGAGGATTACCGTGTCCTCCCCCTCTCTTCGGACTTCGGATAATCCTATAATATGCCAGCGTAACTTGTCTATCTCTTCTTCCAGCTCCACAATCTTCTCGTCAGTCCTCAGGGTGCGTGCGTTGTATGTTGCCAGGTCGAGTCGTTGTAGGTGGCAACCGAACCTCCACCGGAGATTCTTAGCACCCTCTGCCCCGCCGTTACCATGGTCGCCACCGTAGCCAGGAATAGCGGGGCCGCCGGGGACTGGGGGCCGTCTCTTCGTAACCTTCATATTATACCATAATGAATATGGTAACAATATTTCTTCCTTTCAAAAAACTATTGGAAGGAGACGACTCGCCTTGCGAGATGAATACACGGACTAGTGATTCCTCACCTCAAATGAGGGGTATCTCGTGAGTACCTCGCTAGATAAAATGAGGTACTCTCTCATCCTCAAAAAAAAATGAGTAACCCATGACTACTGGTATTTGGCTCTCTATCTCTTCCTCCAATCGGTTCAGTCATTCCGAAGATGACCCTGGACAGACATACTCAAAAAACAAAAACCTTAAAATGTATTATTCGTTTCGTAATGGTATGCAAATACCCTAAGGCAGGAAGTTATTTTAATTTAAAAAATCGATTTATAAATAAATTAAATTTTATTTATAAATCGATGCATTGATATAAAAGGTAGAACCAAGCTGCAGCTATATTTACAGTATAGTTGTAGCACGAATGGGTCGGCTCGACCGGGGAAGGACCATGCTCGTACAGAATACCAGCGTAAAATAGCAGCTTAATGCTGTTGTGTTTCATATGGTGAGTGTAGAGAACTGGAGACGTTTTTACTGGAAAAGAGGCATTCTATCTTAGTCCTCAAGGCTGACAACGCATCTGCATTTTGATTTGCAAATGCGTATAGATGTAGACGTCTATG
The DNA here is from genome assembly GCA_963668995.1 of Parnassius mnemosyne. Taxonomy (NCBI): domain Eukaryota; kingdom Metazoa; phylum Arthropoda; class Insecta; order Lepidoptera; family Papilionidae; genus Parnassius; species Parnassius mnemosyne. The sequence continues at coordinate 3,948,098 of CAVLGL010000093.1, read as the reverse complement.
GGCCTCAGCAAGCACTTACCATCAGGTGGACTGTGTGCTCGTTTGTTACCCTATTTCTATAAAAAAATTAAGTACTAGATTTACACGCGAATTTGACTTATTTAAGATAATAGAATTAGGCGTTACTTTGCAGAAATCCATTAATAAACAAATAAAATGATGTGCCTTACCTAGCCTAAAGAGCACCTCCCGCCCTCCCTCAAATACCTGCAGTATTCCCATCACCACTAATCCCAGCACCAAAACTTCCAACACCATGACACTAGGAAATACATACTAACCATCGATAATACGACACGCCCTACACGAGGCATCCACAGGGGAAGTAGACTCTGCGTGGCTGACCGCCAAGTGGAGCTTTGCTTAGTGAAATTTTGCTAAGTGGGATGCGGCGCAGTGACTTATCAATCAGTGACTGAGGTTTAGAATCCCGCACGCACGGTAGAGCTATGCTGCAGCTACATTACTAGTATAGTTGTAGTACGAATGAGTCGGATCGACCGCGGAAGGACCACGCTCTCACAGAATATCAGCGTAAAATAGCAGCTTAATGCTGCTGTGTTTCTTATGATGGGTGTAGAGAACCGGAGAACCTTTTTACTGGAAACGAGGCATTCCATCTTAGTCCTCACGGGTGACAATGCAGATGCATTTTGATTAGTAATCGGGGATAGAAGTAAATGTCTATGAGCCGCAGCAACCACTTACCATCAGGATGACTCTATGCTCGTTTGTCACCCTTATCCTAAAAAAACCATTTGTATGAGGCCTACAAATAATTGTTCCGGGTCCTAAATGTTTATACTAGTGCAATTTAAGTATGTTAACTGCCTCCACGATACAGGGGAAAATCCTGGTGTGGGGGTACGTTTTTATAAAATAAAAAACCTCACTCATTAATTCTTTCATTTATTATAAACTTGTAAATATCATCAATAAAAGATAGTGGTAAGCACTGTTAGGTATTCTTTATATCTATTCACAGTGATTGGACGTCACCATGATTGCAAAGCGGATTGGTTATCGTTCATTATTGAGCATAGATGGTTGCAAATTGTAAGCCATTCAGATTCAGTTCATTCGTGTAACCAAAATAGTTTTAAAATAGCTTACTTTACGTGTGTTTAATGTCACCTTACATCGCTTTGCCAAAGGAAATAAGTACGTATCATGAAGAAGCTTACGTTAATAAGAACTTTGATAATATTTCAAGATTAATTTGCATAAAATTAAAGAAAGTGACTATAGAAAATTGATTCTTTTTTGATCTACAAACGAGAGCACGGTCGAGCTTATGGCAATCGGATGCTGAGAATGCCCATAGACATCTGTCATAGATTCAAGATTAAAATGCATTTCATCTTATCCCTCAGAGCCGCGTAGTCACCTCTGCGGACTAGATGGAATGCCTCTTTTATAGTAAAAAATCTCCAGTTACTAACCTTACTTCTTAAAACTTAACTTAAACTTATCTTCACGCACAATCCCTGACGGGGTAGCCGGAGAGAACAGATCGCCAAGTGTCACGATCCTTACATACCTCTTTCGCTTCTTTCAGATTCATTATCTTCTTCATACATGCACGTCTAGGTATCCGAGTACTCTTGACCCTACCCTCTTCGGGCAATTTGCTCACATGGTCTTCGAAAGTTAGTCTCGGTCTACCTCGACACCTTTTAATATTAACTTTCGCGCTATATATTTTCTTCACCATTCGGTCTTCACTCATTCGCTCAACGTGCCCAAACCACCGAAGCACGCCCTTATCAATTTTTGTGATAAGGTCATCTTTCAAACCTGCCATATTGCGAATCTCTTCGTTTCGCTTTCGGTCGGCCATGGTAACGCCGCACATTTTACGAAGAGATCGCATCTCCACTGCATTCAACTTGCTTTTATGCTTCTTCTGGCATACCCAGGTTTCGCTGCCATATAACAAAGTCGGTACCAACACTGCGTTATGTATTGCAAGGCGTGCACTCTTCACTACGCCTTGCCTTTTGACTAACGCAGTCACGGCACCATTGACTTTGTTCCCGGCAGCGACACGCCTGTCCACATCTAAATCACATCTTCCATCCCGGCTAAAAGCACTCCCCAAGTATACAATTTCATTTACTTGTTCTAGACATTCCTGATTTACCCATATTTCACACTTCGTTCTCTCTTCGTCCCTTTCAAATACCAGAACCTTAGTTTTATTAGCGTTCAAACAGAGACCTTTAATTTCGCATTCCTCTAAAGTAAGTTGTCTGCTGTATGCAGACAATTTACTTTTATGTCACCCATTTTCACACCCAAACAGCTATCTTTCAGCTTTTGTAAACAGCTGTCGAGATACAGTATGAACAGCCAGGAAGACATGACACAACCCTGTTTTACGCCCGTTTGGACGCTAAACATGGGTGCCCTACCAGCACACAGGCTTTACAGTCACAGTAAAGAGACTGCACAGCCCTTAGCAATCGACCATCCACACCATACCCCGGCAACAGTTCCCACATTTTCTTCCTTACAACCTTATCAAATGCTTTCTCAAGATCCAAAAAAGCACAGAAAATCTTTTGGTTAGCAGCCAGAAGCTTTTCCGTGATCATGCGGAGAGAAAACATTTGATCCGTGCATCCTCTTCCAGGTCTAAATCCGCAGTGCCTCCCATAGAAATCTTTCCGATTTCTCTTGCATCCTACGTGTCAAAACCTACGAGTAAACTTTACTTGCTAAACTGGTCAAGCTGATCGCCCGATAGCACCCGCAGTCAAAATGTGAACCTTTACCTATATATAAAGGCACAATGACTGCGGATCGCCAATCATCCGGGACATCCCCCGTCCGCCAGCACAAATTGCACAGCAGATGAAAGCTGTCCCAGACGCGAGGCCCACCAAACTTGACCATTTCAGCAGTAACTCTGTCTAGTCCCGCAGCCTTACCACATTTCAAACTTCGAATCGCACGTTCAATCTCTTTCATACTGATGACCTCAGTGTCATCGAGGTCCGGGTCTGGCGTACCAGTCACGGCGTCATCCCCGGATCCCTCACTAAGATCATCACACGCATACATTTCTCTATAAAATTCGCTCCATCGCTGCATGACGTCCGATTTTTCTGAGAGGACGTCATTAGTTCTCGAAAGCACTTTGTTCATTCTTAAGGCCGTCGCACCACTTCGGGTCCTTCCAACCTCTTTCCAGAAGAGTTTGGAGTTCTCCATAAAGTTGTGCGACAACCTTTCGTCCGCTTCCATTCTACACCTTTCACGCACTTCCTCAATCAATGCTTTCGTGTGAACTTTCTGCAGCCTATATCTTTCTTTCATCTTCTCTCTCATATCCTTATTATTACTAGAGGCCAAGTAGTCTAACCATGCTTTCTTCTTCTTCTTTACAGCTTCTTTCACGTCATCATTCCACCATACATCTCTTCTTTTACTACTGCCTCTTTTTATTGTTCCACACACTTCTTCCGCTGCACTTACCATTCCATCCCTAAGGTTCTGCCATGTTCTTTCTTCACATTCGTTTCTGCCATCGATGGTGTCAAGCTTTTCGGCTACCCTCGCATGATATTTGTCCCTAGTATCCGCTTCCTGAAGCTTCCAGCTTCGGATGCGACAGACCGACTGTGGTTCTGTCACTGCCGTCCGGTAGCGCCAACCCGCGAACAGACCCCTAAATCTAGTAATCACTAGATAGTGATCCGTTCCCAGGTCAGCACCCCTGAACACTCGCGTATCCATAACCTGTTTTCGCAGTCGGTCATCCACCAGGAACAAATCGATCATACTTCTCTCATTCTTTTTTTCTCTAGTATACATATGGATTTTCTTGTGATTAAATATAGTGTTTGTCACAAGAAGACCCTTTTCCTTGCATACCGCCAGTATAAGCTTGCTAGCATCATTAACCCTTTTATCGCCAAACTTTCCAAGTACCGACTCGTACCCTGGTCGAGCGGTACCAACCCATCCATTCAAATCACCACATACAACAATTCTTTCGTTTCCCCTAGCCAAATCTAGAACTTCTCTTACATTCTCCCAAAACTCCTCCAGCTCAGCCCTGGACGACGAAGCTACCGGCGCATAAACAGCCAAAAGGAATAACTTCGTCAGTCCCAATTTAAAGCGAACCCAGAGAAGTCTTGAGTTCACAAACTTATATTCAGTCATAACATCGACCAACCGAGAAGACAGCAGCACCCCCACTCCCTGGCAGGCGTTCTCGCTCTCCGGGACTCCGGACCATAGAGCTAACGCCCCGCCAGGGAGCTCTTCAGCACTACTTCCGTTTGGTCTCCGACATACACACGACATCTAATTCTCTTTCTTTCATTATTTCGATCAACTCATTCGTCTTATCTCTCATGCCTCCTCTAACATTCCACGTGCCAACTCTGCACTCTGTCCTCCACCTTCCGCCGTGTTGGGCTGTGCGTGACGGGTGGCGGTCCCCATCGCCGCTTTGCGTGCTGCATTCCACACCAACGGGGACGAGCTGGTGTGCGTTGCCTTGGGGGGACGCCCTAACCCTCGTTGGCATGGGTGCGCAGCTGAGTAGAATTGAAGCCCTGAAAAGGGCTGGCAGGGGTCGCGACGAGCACGCCTCTACAATGACCCCCTACTACTACTAACCTTACGAAACCTAAAAAAATTGAGCTGCTATTTTACGCTGGTATTCTGTGCTGTGCATTTATACTACGTCCATAATATAGCTGCAGCGTAGTTATTCCACCTATAAAATTAACTACAGTTAAGTTAATGAAATACAGAGCTATACATACGTAACATATCTAGAAATGTATACCAATAAACCGGCTTTAAAAAGGACGTTAAATAAGGTAACATTAAATATGTTAAAATGACATGTCTTACATATCGGGAGAGTCTATTCGAATAATAATATTTAGGTTGACATTTTCCTTGTAGTCTAACTAAATGTATTCTTGTTCATCTACTTGTTACAATTGGTGAGAAATAAAGCTTTGTTTCGGTGAAGCGGTGCATAAACAAGATACTTATTCGATAAGAAAATGTTACCCGCGAAACATTCCACGTGAGTTGGTAAAGGAATTTATAGGAAGCATGGCGCTGTAAACTGTTTCATTTATGTAAATGTTGAGCCAGGAATAAATATTATACGGATTCAACAAATAATCACAGCCTATTAAAATATGCAGCTGAACATAGGCCTTCCTGAGGAAGAAACATTTTAAATGTGCAGGAGTGGCAGAGCTAACATTTGCTGGCTTGCATTTTTATCTTTTTAATTCTATACTTAAATTAACAGTGGTAGAGCCACGCGGCAGCTTTTGCTGTCGCACGGATGGGCCAGCTCGAATTGGGGTAGTACCACGACCTCACAGAATATCAGCGTGAAGTATAGGTTTACCTCTGCGTTTCGCTTGGTGAGTGCAGGTGGCCGGAGGCCCTTTTTACTGGAAATGAGGCATCTCATCTTAGTCCTCACGGGTGACAACGCATCTGCATTTTGATTTGTAATAGAGGATAGATGTAGATGTCTATGGGCCGCAACAACCACTTACCACCAGGTGGAATGTGTGCTCGTTTGTCACCCTTATCCTATAAAAAAAAGGTAAACATGCAGCTATAATAATACCTACATAATTAATTTTTAAATTGCTAATGCCAGTTAAATTTTCGCTAACTAATGATATCATAATCGTTCATTGAGCAGAAATACTGATATACAATTTTTATGTGATATATTTTAAAGGTTAGTTGCTGAGTGACAGATATAAAAACGTTAAAAATGATTATAAATATATCCAAAATATTATAACTTATTTATAGCAATTACAGGCTCTACAAGCGCTCGCTAATAAGAAGGATTGTAAAAGAGAGAGAGAGAGAGTAGATTTAAGTAGCAGATTAATATAGGAAACTATAATGTGATTTTATATTTAATAATCAAAACTAAATAAAATTATAAGAGGTGTTCCCCAAGGTTCAATCTTAGGACCCGTTCTGTTCATAATATTTACAAATAACTTAATTCCATTTATGTACAACTCTATACCAAACACTGAACTTGTAGTATTTGCTGACGATACGAATACGGTGATAAGTGCACAAAATATTTTTGATCTCAATAACAAAGTTAACTGCGTTTTAGAAGCTTTTGCTCAGTGGTTTAATGCAAATAACCTTAAGCTAAACCCCGAAAAAACCAAAGCTATCCTTTTTAAATCTATTACAAGAGCAAGAGACACCTTAGTTATTAAATTAAATGATGAATGTATATCCACTGTAGATTCCGTAAAATTTTTGGGTATCCATATAGATTCTCTTCTTAATTGGAAACAAGAACTAAATTTTATAGAAAAAAATATATCACCTTCATGTTATGCATTAAGAAGCTTAAGAGAGGAGCTAACAATAAAGCAATTAAAAATGGTATATTATGTTCTAGTAGAATCTCGTCTAAGATATAGTATTAAATTTTGGGGAAATAGTTATGATTACAATCTTAAAAAGGCATTTATTATACAAAAGAGAGCAATAAGAATAATGGTGCGCATACCCCAAAGACAGTCGTGCCGAGAATACATGCGAAACCAAAAAATACTTACTGCACCATGTCTGTACATTCTAGTTCTTCTTACAGACCTTGTTAAAAATTTAGATAGATACGAGTATGAAACCGCAGAAGAAAGGGTAAAGCGTCATGACACTAGGCGAAAAGATATTGTGAACCTAATACAGCCTAACCTACAAATAATTAAACATTGTGCCAGATATCAAGCGGTCAGACTATTTAATAAATTGCCAAATTATTTAAAATGCATAACAACTGTGATCCAATTTAAAAGCAGATTGAGGTCGTATCTTCAGGAAAATAATTTTTATAGTGTGGAAGAATATGTAAATTCTAATTGACTGATGATAAAATATAGTTGAAAAACTGACATATTTCTTTTTATAGTCTTATTAATTTGACATATTTCGGTATTGTAATTTTATATTTTGACATATTTCTTTATTGTAATTATATTATGTCCTATTATTGTATTCTATTATTTTGATGTGGATAATTGATAGAGTATTGCATAAATGATAATGTTATTTTTTTAACCTTATTGAATTAACTTGTAATTTCCAACACAATGTATTTTGTTATTAATGGAAAATATATAATAATAATAAAAATAATAATATTCAAAAGTATGGATAGTCAACATAATTATTAAGGATTTTGTATAAATAGATAACATTGCGGTGTTTACGTGGACGCTAGTTTTAAGATTAGTCACTTATTAGTTACTTCTGTGACATTTTAGCCCACTATTAACTAAATTGAAAAACATTTGATGGCTTTCCATATGCAGGAGTAGCAGAGATATCAAGAGTCGTACATGGAAGTCCTACATGGAAGTTTATCGACCAAATTGGCAATATATTGAAAATGGGCCAAATAAAAAGTACGTTGGAGAGACAGATGCTGGGAACTTATTCCACTCCTTTGCTGTACTCTGACGAACGAACGATGAAGTGTGGGACCGTTTGCTCTGAACTTTGTAAGTTGACAACGATAGGATGGATCTAGTTGTCCGATGCTTGAAAGGAGAGGAGGGATTTAGTTCCGAAATTTCAAAACACAACCAAAACACTATCCGAAATACATCAAGTAGAAAACTGTAAGCCAGGCTACTTTGTGTCTGTTTTCGAGTCTGGTGAGATAGGTTTCTTCTCGTTGATTTTTTCAGATATTTAGTTAATCCAAGGCTTCACGTTCCATACCCTTCCGCAAATTGTACAGAAGTCCGAGAAGTACAATTTTACAGAAGTCCGAGAAGTACAATTTACAAAATAGAATTGGCGTATGTAGACTATGAGAAAGCCTTTGATTCCGTCGAAATTTGGGCGTTGCTGCAGTCCCTTCAGCGGTGTCAAGTGGACTGTTGGTATATCTGATATACTATGGCTATCAGAGTACAGAACCAGAGTACGGAACCTATCCAACTGCAGAGAGGTGTAAGATCGGGTGACGTTATATCCCCGAAAATCTTGACCGCTGCATAGGAAGACGTTATCAAGCTTCTGGACTGGAAAGGAAACGGTATTAACATCAACGGCGAGTACATCACTTACCGTCAATTTGCCGACAATATAGTCTTTATAGCAGAATCGCTGGAGGACCTGAGCACTATGCTCAATGACCTCAATAGTGCCTCCCAACGGATAGATTTTATGATGAACATGGCCAAAACGTTTATATCACACCTATGTCGGTAGTTGTTGAGAGCGCTAAGTTTGAAGTTGTTGACGAGTATGTTTACCTAGGACAAAAAGTCTGACAAGGTAAGTTCAACTTCGATCGAGACAGTCGTTCGTCAGTCGACGAATTTACCGCGGCTGGGCAACGTTCAGGAAATAACGGTACATCTTCTCGTCAGATATACCTCAAAACTTTAAAACGGGACTGTACAACCAGGCCTATGTTCAGCATTGGACTTGTGAAGGGCTGTAATGATGATGATGATCAAGGTTTCTCGTAGAGAGCGCATTCCTACCCACCGACAAACATGTTATATGGATGTTGTTATAAGAATTAACAGCTCCAAACCCATCAACGTTTCTTTGTGTAAAAATGTTACTAGGTAGTCAAATTTCATATATAGACCATCCATCCGTTCATTACAGCCTATAAAATTTTACTGCTGAACATAGGAACATACCATCCTACATCAAATTCTTCGAGTGAGGAAGCTTTGTTGTCGATGGATCCCTCGTTTGCTCTCCGAAAGCGAAAAACAGACTCGTGTGGATTGGTGCCATGAAATGCGTCTACGTTTTGAAAACAGGGCATCTAGGCGTGTTTCAGAAATCATTACTGGTGATGAGACATGGATCTACCAATATGATCCGGAAAATAAAATGCAATCATCGTATAGGTCTACTCAGAAGGACAGTTACCGACAAAACTGCAAAGACCTAACAATGTCCGCAAAAATGGTGGCTGGAAAATTGTAGGTCAGTCAACTCTGAATGGTATACTACAGTTGCATTACCCAAAGTTTTTCAAGCTGTGTGGGAGAGAAGACCAAAGACCGGGCTTCGGGGAATCATGCTACATCACGATAACGCCTCTTCATATACCTCCCTTAGAACAAAAGTATTTATTGAGGAATCTGGTGTTGAAACTCTAAGTCACCCACCCTACAGCCCTAACTTAGCTCCTTGTGATTTGTTTGTTCCCAAGAGTCAAAGAATAAATAAAAGGCAAGTTTTTTTCAAGCGCCGAAGAAGCCGTGGCTGCCTACGAAGAAGCATTTTCCGACCTGTCAGATCAAGACTGTCAAAAGTGTTTTACCAGAGTTGGTTTAGGCGAAGAAACTTTGTATAGAGCATGATGGAGAATATTTTGAAAAGATGTAAAATTAATATATATATATATAATATATAATAGTATCTAGAATACTTTTTGTATATCTCAAAACTTATTGAGTGACCTACGTATACGGTTTACATATATATATATATATATATATATATATATATATATATATATATGTTCAGTAATAAACCGCAACTCACAAAATTTATACCGAGGCACAATGATCTGCTGCGATCGGAGCGCCGGTTACACCTAGTGGCAACATTGCGACGTAATATACGTTGTAATAATCTTTGGAGTTAAAAAGGAAGAGGAGGGTAGGAGGCGAGACAAGCTATAGACATTCTCTTTGTGTTCGTGATGTGAACATCTCTCCAAAAACTTTAAAAAGGGACTACTCCAGAGTGTACCGTGTACAATCTAATTGCTAGTGTATTCTACCGTGTAGAAGAAGCTACCAGGAGCTGTCAACGTTTGCTGAACTTGGGAGGCTGGCTAGTAAGACCGTGAGTAGTTTATTGCTGTTTTTGGTGTGATTTTTTGACTGCGGTAACTGAACGTTTCAGGGGATTTAGAATATCAATACAGTCCACTATATCTAATAAAATAATCCCAATCCGCCACATTTCTGGCCTTCGAGCCGCATATATTCGAATTAGTGATCTTCGAATAATAATTTTCTACCCTTAATTCGCGTCCCGTGGACGTCATATATTTGAGTAAAACTACGCATTTAATTTATTTAATATCCCTTATTTAATTTGCCTCTTTTTTACCTGGATGTCCATTGCTCGCGGTGCGTTTATAAAGTATTAATTTTGTAATTTGTTCATAATGTCGGATAAATTACAAATAAAAAGGCAAACACTTATTTTTAAAAAGGAATACCTATTTGCTAAATTACAAAAGGTTTTCGATATCGCGAGATCCCAAATAAATGATCCCACACAAATTCAGAATTTCTTAGCCGATTATTCCGAATTAGAAAGTGTCCGCTCAAAGTTTGAAGAAACAGTGTTAAATATTATTGAAATAGATATATCATTAAAACCGGAGACAAGATTGTCAACGCGAGAATTAGATACATTTGATGAACTTTATAAGGCATGTAGGTTGCAATATTTAAGATTAAAACCGGACGAGCAGGCATCCCTCAGTAGGAAAGATAGGAGTGATGTAAGGCCGTCATTACCTAAATTACGTTTATTTGAATTCGATGGTGATATTGAGAAGTGGACCACATTCTACGATACATTTATATCACTTGTCCACAATCGAGATTTCGACGAAATAGATAAGTTTCACTATTTGCTTTCATGTGTTAAATGTTCGGCATTAAACATTGTTAAAAAATTGCTCATAACAGCCGCTAATTATACTGTCGTATGGCAAAGTTTATGTAATAAATATCAAGATGATCGAATACTCGTGGGTAGGTACATCGACAAAATGATAAACTTTACGCCGTTAAATAAAGACACTACCGCAAATCTTACTTTATTTATCGAAACATTCGATCACTCTTTTAAAGCCATCGAGGCATTAAAAATTAAAAATTTACATGACTATTTATTTTGTCATTTAGCCTTACGTGGGTTGGATGCGCATACTAGGAGGCTTTTTGAAGAAAATCGGGATCAAAATTCACTTCCATCTTTTTCGGAATTAATTAGTTTTGTAAATAAACAAGTTAAAGTACTCGAACATTCATCGAATAGTACGATGTCGTTACAATCAAGAAATAAGTCTATATGTAACAATTACAAAGGCAACAATAATAACCACTACAAAAGTTATTCAAAGACAGTTTTAAATACTAATGTGTCGAATTATAATAAAAATAAAAAAATAATTTGCGCGCATTGCAATCAAAATCACATGATTTATAGGTGCGATCAATTTCGTAAATTGACCGTAGATAAAAGGATTGACCGTGTCAATACCTTAAAATTGTGTCATAATTGCCTAAAAGGAAATCATGATACCTCAACTTGTAAAAGTGAGATGTCTTGTGGTGTATGTGCGTCACTACATCATTATCTATTGCATAGGGAGCCAGTGAGCGACACGCTCGTGCCAACATTCACCCGTCCATTGTGCTCTGACTCGCAAGTGCAACAAGCACTCGTCTCGTCTCAGGCTATGAGTGACTCAGAGCGTTATACGATAGATACGCTTCATTCCAATAACGTTCACTCGGGTTACGGTGTTGTATTGGGAACGGCGCGCGTGTTAGTAATTGATAGTAGCGGCCAGCTTCAATACTGCCGTGCAGTTATTGACTCTGGAGCTCAGAGCTCATTTATTACAACTGAGTGTGCTCAACGTTTGGGCTTACCTCGAAAGAAGTGTTCGTTTAATATTTATGGTCTCGGTGGAGAGGCTGTAAAAAATCACGGCATGATTACATGCACATTAAGGTCCCTACACACTGACCTACCTAGTTTTACACTGAACAAGGTCGTAGTTACTAAGGTATCTGCTGATATGCCTAACGTTCGATTCCACTCGGACGTTATTAATAAATATAAGAATTTTAATTTAGCTGATCCATTATTTTATAAGCGTTCGCGTATCGATATACTATTGGGAAATGATATAGTTTCGGAACTAATTAAGGATAAACCTTATATTATTTCATCGGATATACCAAGCGTGATCGATACCGCTTTCGGGTTTGTTGTAAGTGGTAAACTTTATAGCAATGATAAGGACAATTTAAAAAATTATAATTTATCAGTCTCATTTGATGAACAAGAGTCTTTAGATCAAACGTTGCGTAAGTTTTGGGAAATCGAAGAATTGCCAAGCAAACCCTCGATTAATCCTTTGGAACAATTAGCGGAAGACATTTTCGTGGCTCGTTATAGTCGTATTGAGGATGGTGCCTATTCAGTGCCGTTACCATTCATACCAGACCCGCCTCCGTTGGGCGCGTCACGAGCGGCAGCCGAGCGGCGACTCTTGTTCACCGAGCGCAAGTTGAATCGTTCACCTGTATTACGACAAGCCTATTCAGAGTTCATGTGCGAATATGAAAATCTAGGGCACATGGAGCTTTATTCGGGGGACACCCCGAGCAAATATGTGATACCTCATCACAGTATACTTAAGCCCAGTAGTTCCACTACTCCTTTGCGTGTGGTATTCGATGCCTCGGATAAAACGTCCACGAACGTTTCGCTTAATGATATTCTATTGACCAGGCCTAATCTGTATCGAGATATTGGGGCTATAATCATTGAGATAATATGGTTACGTAGTAACATATTATCTCAATGGCTATAATATTGAATTTTAGGTTGTTTGAATATTGTTTGATTTGTGACGTATGCAAAATGTATCGGGCAATTAAACTGAATCAGTCAGATAGATGTTATCAACATATTTTGTATCGTCATTCGCCTAACGATGCCATTGACGTTTATGAATTAAAAACTGTCACTTACGGCTTAAGTTGCTCACCGTTCTTAGCTATCCGCACCCTCTTACAGTTAGCCTATGACGAGGAAGAACGTTTCCCACTCGCTGCAAAGGTTGTGCGCGAGGGCGTGTACATGGATGACATTCTATATTCTTGTAGTTCATTGTCACAGATATCTCGGTTACAAGATGAACTTTTAGAGATGTTTAATTCCGGTGGCTTTATACTCAAAAGGTGGGCGAGTAATAGTGCAAAAGTTTTACAACGCGTTCCGTTAGAAAACCGAGAGTGTCCTGTTACATTTATGAAAGATGGTAACAAATATTCAGTCAAAGTGCTAGGTCTGAAATGGTTCCCTTTGACTGACTGTTTTTATTTCACAGTAGATAAGACTGATAAAGTAACAACTAAACGTTCTGTTTTAAAATTATTAGCTTCTATTTACGACCCCGTGGGTTTTATTTCACCGTGCATTTTCATCGCGAAAGAGATAATGCAAGATTTATGGAAGCTGGGCATAGGATGGGATGAGCAGCTGCCAACTGACGTAACTAAGCGCTGGCTTAATTACGTTGATGATCTCACGCGACTAACGGCAATCAAGATAGATAGACATATGCTGCTACCAGAACAGACCGAATGTGAATTGGTCGCCTTTTGCGATGCAAGCTCTCGCGGTTATGCTAGTTGTGTGTATGTGATCAGTCGTAACGATAGAGGTCAAACTAAAGTACGCCTGGTGACAGCAAAATCTAAAGTAGCCCCCGTCAAACCATTAACTATCCCGAGGTTGGAATTAATGGCGTCAGTTTTGTTAAGCAAATTAATTAGATATGTCCGTGACATTTTAACTCGTGTAAAAATTACTCGTATTACTGCGTTAACCGATTCGACTATCGTGTTGACGTGGCTTCAGACAGAAGCTTACAAATTAAAGCCGTTTGTTAGTAACCGTGTTACTCAGGTATGTGAAGTGTTACCTCCACACTGTTGGCGTCACGTGAGTAGTGAGTGCAATATGGCAGACATATGCTCGCGCGGAGCGTCTCCGTCACAGCTCGTGGAGTGCAGTGAGCAGTGGTTGAAGGGCCCATCTTGGTTGTACGACGACTATTCGCAGTGGCCAGTGAGAACATTTATCAACCAACATGAAAGTAATACACCCGAAATGAAATCAAATCATACATTAGGCTCCTTCAATTTAATCACAAATGAAAATAATTCGATAGAGGAGACTAAGTTAGAGTTCTGTGACCGAATCTTTTCCAATTTCTCTTCTTATTATAAACTGCAACGTACGTTTGCTCGAATATTGAGATGGTTCCGACTCAAATCCGGTCACTCGAAGCAATCAATACTGACGACTAACGAATTAAATACTGCCCAAGATGTTTTAATTAAATTAGTACAAAGTGCATACCTCGCAAATGAAATAAATAGATTGTCAAAGGGCACAAAGTACGTTCCGTCGTTGAGAAAATTATCTCCATTTATTGACGAACGCGGATACCTCAGGGTGGGGGGTCGAATAAATTATTCAGCGTTACCTTATAACGCGAAGCATCCTCGTTTATTACCTAAAAATAGTAGATTTACCTTTTTACTTATTGAATATTTACATAAAAAATATTTACACGTAGGTCCACGCACCTTACAAAACATTATTAATCAAAATTTTTGGATTTTAGCATCCCGTCGCATTATTCGGTCAGTTTTGTCCAAATGCAAAATTTGTTTTAAACACAACCCAGTGCTCTTACAGCCTGAGATGGCACCTTTGCCAGCAGCCCGATTGATACCTTGTAATGTTTTTGAGCATGTAGGGGTGGACCTCGGTGGTCCGTTCTTTACAAAAGAAAGTTTACGACGAAATGCTAGGGTTGAACGGTCATATTTAGCATTATTTATTTGTTATTCGACAAAAGCTGTACACCTTGAAGTCTTATCGTCGTTGTCATCGGACTGTTTCCTCGCGTGTTTAGACAGATTTGTAGCGCGACGCGGTGTGTGCTCCTTCCTTTATTCGGATTGCGGAACTAATTTCATAGCTGCTAGTAAGCATTTAACCGAAGTACAAAGGTTTATGCTCGAACAAAAAAACAATATATTAGAGGGTTGCTCAAAACGACAAATTATATGGAGATTTAATCCCCCTGGTGCACCACATATGAGTGGGCTCTGGGAAGCTGGAATTAAATCTGCCAAGTATCTATTAACGCAAGCCGTAGGAGAAAAAAGTTTGACGTTTGAGGAACTCACAACAGTGTTTTGTAAAGTAGAAGCGATTCTCAACTCGCGGCCGCTTTGTCCGTAACCAGCTAGTGATAATCCTGATGAGTTCAACGTTTTAACTGCGGGACACTTTCTAATTGGAAAAGGGTTAACAGCAGTACCTGTGTATAATGTAGAGGATATAACAATAAATCGATTATCACGTTGGCAATATATTCAAAAATGTTCACAAATGTTTTGGCGTAGATGGAGTCACGAATATCTAAATACGCTGCAACAGAAAGCAAAGTGGCATTCGGATAGATCTAATATAAAAATAGGTGATCTCGTAATCATAAAAACTGATAATGTACCACCGTGCAATTGGCCTTTGGGTAGAATTGAGGCTCTTCACCCCGGTCCAGATGGGATTGTTCGTTGTGTTACGCTTCGCACTCAAAAGAGTACTCTACAGAGACCAGTTAATAAACTGAGTCCTCTACCTTATTCAAATTAGTTTTTACGTGTATTAATATTTTTTTTCTCGTTGAGGACATTCTGTGTCTCAGCGTTATTTTGCATGTTCCGTAGCTTAAGTTATAATATTTTCTCTAATATCTTTTTCATATAGTTAGGAGAAACCATCAAGATGGTTTCGGTGGGGGGTGTGTTCAGTAATAAACCGCAACTCACAAAATTTATACCGAGGCACAATGATCTGCTGCGATCGGAGCGCCGGTTACACCTAGTGGCAACATTGCGACGTAATATACGTTGTAATAATCTTTGGAGTTAAAAAGGAAGAGGAGGGTAGGAGGCGAGACAAGCTATAGACATTCTCTTTGTGTTCGTGATGTGAACATCTCTCCAAAAACTTTAAAAAGGGACTACTCCAGAGTGTACCGTGTACAATCTAATTGCTAGTGTATTCTACCGTGTAGAAGAAGCTACCAGGAGCTGTCAACGTTTGCTGATCTTGGGAGGCTGGCTAGTAAGACCGTGAGTAGTTTATTGCTGTTTTTGGTGTGATTTTTTGACTGCGGTAACTGAACGTTTCAGGGGATTTAGAATATCAATACAGTCCACTATATCTAATAAAATAATCCCAATCCGCCACAATATATATATATATATATATATATATATACATACATACATATTTATAATTTATATAAAAGAACACATATATCTTAATATGTTAAAGTAACCTGTCACGATGTTCGTTTACACTAATCTCCAAAGCCCTTCAATCGATTTTTATTAAATTTTGTAAATGTGTACTTCGTGCACCAACTTGAGAATAGGTTTTTATATCGATAAGTGACCATCAATATTTTTTATTGCGAATATAAGGAATTTTCATTAATTTCAGGGTCATCGGAAAGGGCAGAACAACGTCTGCCTGACCAGCTAATTTGTATATAATTGATTTCTCGGTAACTGCTTCAACGAGTCGGATGAAATTAGACAATGTTTTACTTTCTGATTTTTGATGATTCTCAGAGATGGGCTTCATCTCTGAGAATCATTAAATATCATCTCTCGGTCGCCCAGATGTTAATCTATTAGACAGTTTGTTTTAAAAAAGAAACGATAGAAATATGTTATCCATTATAAATACATCCATTATAGCCTATAAAAGTCCACGTTTGAACATAGCCCTCCGCGTGGCAGCTATCCCTATAAATTGCTTTATAGGGATAGCTGCCACGCTTGGCAAGAGGGTGGACAATCAGAGTTTTTTTTATTATTTTTAGTTGTTGTCATGTGTTGCTACCGACCTCCTGTTTTAGTTTCTCTCTGTCGCCTCTTACTACACCCACATGACGATATGGGATAGTAGATATGTTTGCACCGCTAATACAAGGTAGAGGTGTATCAGGATTGTGCCAAATGGAAGGCCGTAAGTAGTCTCTGCCTACCCATGTGGGTAACGGGCGTGAGCGATTGTGAACCATTTATGATCATAAATATTTTCCATTTTGTCGCGGTTTGTTCTTCATTAAATAAATTTTGCGCATTTTATGTATTCCATGAATAAAATATTGCTTGCATAAACAATTTTATCGTTGCAGAATTTGTACTCCTACAATTTAGGCTTTTGTTTTTGTGTTATTTAAAATCCGATTAACGTTCAAATTGTCGGCATCGCGAAATCGTTTTAGTGTCAGTTATTTTCGGCTATTGTATCAATCGATATAAAACAGCAATAACAGAATTGTTGTTCAAATGGGCTTAGAGATTATCAAAGTTAGCATTTAGTGAAGTTGTGTCCGGCTAAAATCTTTTATTGAATAAAACTATTTTTTTTACGGATTTTATCGCGTTTAATTTACTATTTTAATTCCCGACGTTTCGGTTACTGTACAGCAACCAATGGTCACGGGGGGGGGGGGGGGGGGACTGAGATGTTTGATGTCCCGATGTCACAGTTAGCCCGGCTACCTTCAGTTTTTTAATATTAATTTTTGGTTCGATTTACGCAGAATGAACTTACAGTATATTGAAGTCTTGCAGTGGTATGCTTGGGTTTGGATTTAATTTTGTTAATTATAGGATCCCAAGCAGATAGCAGCACCCATCCATATTTGTTAATTGAAATTAGGATGTTTTTTTAATTTCAATCTAAAAAAGCACACAGTCTACCTGATGGTAAGTGGTTCTTCGGTGGGGCTGACCTATTAATTCTACAACCATAATGTAGCAACAGCATGGCTCTACCACGTAATAGAATAAATGAAAATGTATGAAATTCAATGCCCCTGGCAGGTATCAAGCTAATCATGCACTCGAACTAATATATATATACATTTATTACAGTTAAACTTAGCTAGGTACTGCTAGAACTCTTTGAACATTGATTAATTTAGTCTCAATTTCCATGAATTTCAGTCTAAGTGCTAACTTGTTTACTGTTTAGTACTGAACTGAATTAAAATCAGACGCTGCGAGACGACTATGCCGACGCAAGGGTTCCACGTAATATAAAATGAATTTCTAAATAGCTGAAGTTTCAAATAATATTATATTTAATTTAACAAACTTCTAGTTTTTTTTATAGGTTTCTATGTTGTTAAAATCAAAACAGTGTATTAACAAATAACTGTTTTATTTAATATGATATTAATTTTGCGATTATGAAATTTATTCTATACAATATTTTATTACATACAATATTAAAAACTATTATTAAAAAAAACTAAATCTAGTAACTTAATTATCATACAGTTCTAGTCCCCGCGGTATCCTGCGAAAAACTTCTTCTTCTTCTGGTGCCTCTCCGATTAGCGAAGGTTGGCAGTCAGCTTAGAGAACTCCACTCTATTCTTCGCGGGGCGAAACAGTTCGACGGCACTCGCGATTCCTGTCCACTCTCGGATGTTACATAGCCATGACTTTTTTCTGCGACCGACGCCTCTTTTTCCTGCAACTTTTCCTATCACAATGAGTTTTAGGAGTCCGTAACTCTCGTGCCTGAGCACGTGTCCTAAATATGCGACTTTTCTCATTTTGACGGTCTGCATAAGTTCACGCTTTTGGTCGACTCGTCGCAGAACTTCCACATTCGTTATACTGTGAGTACAGCTAATGCCCAACATTCGTCTGTATGCCCACATCTCGAAAGCTTCTACACGTTTTTGGAGGTCTTCTTTAACTGTCCACGCCTCACATCCGTATAAAAGTATGTGCCAGATGTAACATCGTAGTAGTCGAGTGCGCAAAGAGATCTTAAGTCTACGGTTGCAGAGTACTTTTTTTCATTTTGTTAAAGGTACTTCGAGCCATTTCAATTCGGGTCTTAATTTCTGTCAAAGACGCTGGCTGCGTTTCCCCGTTGAATTGCTATACTTAGCCTTTCAGCGAGAAAAGAACCAACCCTCTTGCTCATCTCCTCAGCCGTGAATGGAGTTCCTTTAGGAACTGTACTGCACGTGGACCTCACAGACCAATAGTCTCCACAGCAAATGGCACAAATATGTAGTCATCTCTCAGAGACTCGTATTTGAGTGACTTACTCAGTTCAGCTACCGTTATAATTGTTCAATCATAATTGAAATTTATTACTAGACTAGATAATAAAAAAAAATATGAGAACTTTGCTTTGCGTGATAGATTCTTTGTAGTGAAGTTATTAGATGGCAAACTAACTTTAAACAAAATAAAAATAGCTTGAAAGTGGATATAGTGGATGTTATGTTTTAGGGTTTCCCTCTGACGTTTCTTACGACATCCACTGCACGTTGTAAATGAGTGGGTATTCATATACCGCCACTACAGTTGTAAGAAGTGATAGAGGGAAACAAATCAAGAGATGGGCAGCAACGCCTTCCTAATAAGAAGTAAATAATTATCCACTGCCGTCACCAACTTGCATGTCAAGCGTAACAACTATGCCAAATATCCCCGCTGTGAGACAACATATGTGGGTGATCTATGTTCAGCTTTGATAGGCCGTAATACAGTTATAGTTTTTATGCCGTTTACAATAATTTATATATTTTTAATAAATTTTCAAAGATAATATATATAATAATTATAATTCTTTATTGAGTGAAATAAGTTTAACTTGGAAGGGAAGGCCAAACTGGCCTCTTAAAAGCTTGGCTTGCTCAGCAGAGCGAGATAGTATTTCATGCCGGCATATCGCTTGCAACTTTACGAAGCGCAAATCCAGCCACACATGGAATACTGTTCTCATCTCTGGACCGGGGCACCCCAGTGCCAGCTTCTTCCACTTGACCGCATCCAGCAAATATATATAATAATAAAAAATCTTTATTGAACAAATAATTAATATATAATTCATTGATAAATGATTTGTTTTATAAACCTGTTTGATAAACGAGGATACCCTATAATAAGCGGTTTACCTCCCATTCAATTACCTTATTTTCTGTGTACAATAAATACTCTACACTCCTTAGACTCCTAAGGAAGAAGAAAAAAAATTGTGTTGTACCCAATTTAAAATTGTTTATTTCATTTTGTGACTTCTTAATAAGTCTTTCATTAATTTTTTTCTTAATAATGTATATAAGTCATAAGTCATAATAAAGTATGAGGACACGCTTCTCCTAATCACAAAAATATTATTTTTCTTCCACCAATTACAATTTAACCTTATAAAATAATTATTCACTAAGGAGTCGCAATCTTATTTTTTTTAATAATCACCTAATTTATTTATTATAACGTGGTAGAGCCATGCTGCAGCTATATTAGTAGTATAATTGTAGCACGAATGGGTCGGCTCGACCGGGGAAGGACCACGCTCTCACAGAATACCGTAAAATAGCAGCTTAACACTGCTGTGTTTCGTATGGTGAGTGTAGAGTACCGGAGACCCTTTTTACTGGCAAAGAGGCATTCCATCTTAGTCCTCACGGGTGACAATGCATCTGCATTTTGATTCGTATTCGAAGATATATGTAGATGTCTATGGGCCACAGCAACCACTTACCATCAGGTGGACTGTGTGCTCGTTTGCAACCCCATCCTATAAAAAAAACCTTTCTTTGGTAACAAGATTCCCTGTAAATTAGAGGTAATCTCGATGTAAATATATACCTACCTAAAAATGAGCCGTTAGTTTTATGGAGTCTTGTACTTTGGAACATTCGTGGTAGAGCCATGTTGCAGCTATATTATGGTTGTGGCACAAATGAGTCGGCTAAACTGGGGAAGGGCCACGCTCTCACAGACTACCAGCGTAAATTAGCAGTTTAATGCTGCTATGTTTCGTATGGTGAGTGTAGAGAACCGAGAACACTTTTTACTGAAAACGAGCTAACTGATGTTGTCGCTTTTAGGTATCGGTGTGCGCGCGCATCGTTACAACTTCATTGTGTCGTTTTTAGGTGTCGGTGTGCGCGCGCATCGTAAAATATTCACTCTTATCATTTTTATCAAACTCGCCAAAAGAAGTATTTTAACTTCTTTTAAACACTTGGACCATAAAACATAAACGCTTGTGTAATATCCCTTCTGACCCTTTTTTCTATTTCTTTAGAACATTAGCCTTCAGAACGTGCGTTTAACAAAACTGCGTGATTTTCATACACTCCAGGTCGCGAAAGTTTCCCGTACTGAATCACGTGCGATTAGCCATAACACGGCGCTCTTTCTTCTCTGAATGAAAATACCGGAGTATTAGCCCGCAAAAGAGTCAGTGCTCAAAAAAAATTGATAACAACAATCACTCACAATTGCGCGTGCAAGCTTTCCTGCGTTTAATCGCACACACTTCGATCGCAAGTGAAAGTACGTGTCGTTCAAAGGCGACTAATAACATTTTGATGTGTTCCTAGCAAGATATAGACAGGATGCCGAATGATTTAAAAATTAAATCTAATAAATTTGCGATGTATTATAATTTGAATGTATATGTAGAGGTTCATTTTCTAATCTCTCGGTTTATCGATATTCTATGACACTTATCTTATCCCTAACAGTGTCTCTGGTACTCCACGAGACCCTTATTGATCTAAGCGTGTAAATACTTGTATTAATATTCACTATAATAATATGACATGTGTATGTTATATGGCCAAGATACGTCAGATTATGCCCGGAGCACTACCGTATAAATGGTCTTATCTAAATTTATTTAGAAGAGAACGTTGAGAATGTTTTACGTAGTGCGATATTTTTACCCATCAGGAACACGCTATTTGCATAATTTCATATAATATTAAAGATTTTTACGTTGTGGGATTCCGCTTTAGCTATACAATAGCTGCAGAATAAATGGGTCATCTTAACTGGAGTAAGACCGCGCTCGCACAGAATACCAGATTGAAACAGTAGAACAATGCTCTTGTGTTTCGTATAGCGATCAAAGTGAACTGGGAACCCTTTGCACTAGTAACGTAAGGTAAGATATATCATCTTAGTCATCACGAGTGAACCCATCTACGTTTGGATCCTTAATTAAGTAGATACAGTGGCGCATAGCGATATACATCTATCCTGGGCTTAGAATCAGATATGTTGCTACCCCTGAGGAGTAAGATGGAATGCATCATTTCCAGTAAAAAGGGTCTCCGGTTCTCTACACTTACAAACTCTCACCATACGTAAAAACATAGCAGCATTGAGTTGCTATTTGACGCTGAGAGCGTGATCCTTTCCCAGTCGAGTCGACACATTCGTGCTGTAACTACAATACAGGGTCATTTTTAATTTACTGAAGACCTTTGGGAATATATTGGTTACATCATTACAAACAATTTTAGTGAGATCACTCTTCACAGAATATAATACATTTACGAAAAAACTACTTTTAAGGTTTTGTTGTCATGTCTGACTCCTTTTAAGTCTGTATTTTGTAGTACCTAAACAATGTCAGAATAAATCGTCAAAGAAAATGCCTAAATAAGGCATTTTTACACTTGATACAGTATCAAACATTGTGTTGAAATCATTAAACATAATTAAATGAGCAAATGATATTCAAAAAAAAACCACAAATATTAAAATTTATAATAAGTAAGAATGACCGCCGGGCCGGTCGACGCCCGCGCTCAGCTGATTGCGTTGCGAGTAGGGATACCAGATGAAGAAATTAAAAGTCCGGAGAAGGGGCCTGATTTCCATTTAAAAATCCTGAGATTGTTTTACAGTTTGAGAATAAAACCTTACTTAATAAGATATCTTCACATATTAAGTATGATAAAACTGTTTAAGTACCTACTTGGATAAATAAGTTTGATTTTAATTGTGGAATTATTACCAAAGGAAAATTATTTTTAGTTTGTTTAACTTTTTATTAAGAGATCTTTTAAAATGTAAGCTGTATTATATTGAAAGTTCTAAAAATCCTGAGACTTCATGAGATTTGCAAAATCCAGCCGCAATCCTGAGAAGAGTCTAAAAATCCTGAAATCTCAGGACAAATCCTGAGATATGGTAACCCTAGTTGCGAGAGTCTACTAAACCATTTATCACTGTGCCTATTGCACCAGGGCGCCACTTTAAATGACTTTACATTAACTTTTCATATACTTCTTTATTTTGCATAAAACCATTTGATGAACTATTTGATTCTTTTATTAATTTCTTTAAGAATAAATGGACATTCTTTAATAGACATTTAGGTAGTTTGTTTACGAATACTGTTTGCTAGCAACTCTGCCTACATCCAAGAGGCAACGCCTCAACGTCGCACATGCGGCGGCCCAAGGCCAAGCCAACGATATATTATAACGTCGACACAGGTGTCACCGTCATCAAAGGCGCCGCCTGCCCTTTTCGGTTTGCAGGCATCAATTTGGTGATCGATGTTTGCAGCACGTGCAAATTAAATGAGTATTATTAACTATTTTTCTATTTAATGTAAGTTGTATTTAAAAAATGGATGCAGGTTAAAATAATTACAAATATTACCTACTACTAAACCGGTGTTGAAAGCTATGCGGTCTTGGTTCATGTGGATTTTCATAGCACCACAAGTGTTCATTGTGCGAATTAAATAGTACTATTCTGCCAAATGTTGCTTCATCAGTCCATAAAATGTTGGCTCGTTCAGCAGCTAGTAACCAGTTACAAAATGTAACTCGCGCTGGTTTGTCAGCTTCGCTGAGTTCATGAACACAATGCAAGTGGAAAGAGTATTTCCCTTCATTGTGTATGACACTCCATGCGTAGTACTGTGACACATTGAACTGTCGGGCTGCCTCATAAGTGCTCGCTGCTGGATTTTGTTCAAAAAACTGCAGTATGTCTTCCTGCTCACGTACTGTGCGCCGCGGTGGACGACCACGATCGATTGATACAGGCTGGAATAGCCCGTAATCTCGCAATCGCTGTGTAGTACCTAGCATCGTAGCGTAACTCGGTGCACGTGAGTTGGGAAATCGCCTTGAATATTCACGGCAGGTTTCACTAACGTTATCATTGCAAATTGCTAAAATTCGCACCATTTCGGTATATTCAATATTTGAGTATCGGTATGCCATTGTAACAACGCGTAACGTTCGCGATATTAATCTCACAACGGAAGGAGAAAAGTCGCGGGCGCACAAAAGGCGACTGACCGACTGACGACACAGATAATTAGGTCAAGTTCAAATGAGCAAGCGCCGCCTCCTACACCCCTCCACCCCTACCCCGCCACGCGCTTTATTTTGCTATTTAGGACTATTGCCGTTTAGAAGGTCCAATTAAAATATTTTTATTTTTGTATGAAAATAAAAATTCAAGAAATATAATTTCTTTTCTTACAGACGTTGTTGTTATGATGTAAATAATATATTTCCAAAAGGTCTTCAGTAAATTAAAAATTACCCTGTATAGGTGAAGCATGACTCTATCACATATGAATAGATTTTTGTAGCATTTCCGATAGTTTAAATAATTATATTTCCAATAGTTTTAACGCGTCTTTTCCGGTACTCCTACTCCCAAGGCGTAGTCCCGAATTCATGGAAGACAGCTTTTGTCCATCCGATCACTAAAAAGGCGACCGCTCAGGCCCGTCCAACTGTAGGCCTATCGCCATCACTTCCTTGTTTTCCAAAATAATGGAATCCATTATTAACTGCCAGCTCATGCGGTACCTTGAGGATCACCAGCTGATTAGTGACCGCCAATACGGTTTTCGTCGGGGTCGATCAGCTGGCGATCTTCTGGTCTACCTGACCCATAGATGGGCAGAGGCAGTAGAGTCCAAGTGGGAGGCGTTGGCCGTTAGTTTGGATATTGCGAAGGCCTTCGATCAGGTTTGGCACAAAACGCTTTTATCGAAGCTCCCTTCCTATGGGCTTCCCGAGAAATTGTGCAATTGGATCACCAGCTTCCTTGCAGATCGGAGCATCAAGGTCGTTGTAGACAGTGCATGCTCCGACTACAAGCCTATTAACGCTGGTATTCCACAAGGCTGCTCACATCATCACTGGTGATGCTCTATACACCGGCCGTGCCAATATTTCTCGGGAAAACTTCGCCGAGTACCGGAACAAACTTGTGTCTGAAGTCGAGTCTTTGCTGAACAAAGTTTCGTATTGGGGGCGACTAAATCTAGTCCAGTTTAATCCTCAGAAGACACGAGTTTGCGCGTTTACCGCTAAAAAGAACCCCTTTGTCGTATCTCCTCAGTTTCAAGGCACTCCCGTTCTTGCCTTGGCCAGTATCAGAATCCTCGGAGTCGACATATCGAGTGACGTGCAGTATCGTGGAAATTGGCCTATAAAAATCTTGGCGTGCTCAGCAGAGCGGGACAGTATTTCATGCCGGCACACCGCCTGCTACTTTAGAAGGCACGGGTTCGGCCTCACATGGAATACTGTTCCCATCTCTGGGCAGGTGCTCCCTAGTGCCAGCTCCTTCCACTTGACCGCATCCATCGCAGAGCGGCTCGAGTTGTCGACGATCGAGTTCTTTCCGATTGGCTTAATTCATTGGCACTACGAAGAGATGTTGCATCCCTTTGCTTTCGCATTTACCACAGGGAGTGCTCTGAGGAATTGTTCGAATAAATCCCAACCGCCAAATTTCATGAACGCACATCGCGGCAGAACTGCCGATACCATCCACAACCTCTGGATGATTGGTGTCCACCACTGTGCGATTTAGAAGATGTTTTCTTTCTCGCACGACTTCCTTTGTGGAATCGATTACCATCAGCGATTTTTCTGGACCGATACGACTTAGGGGTCTTCAAGAAAAGAGCCTACTCTTTTTTAAAAGGCCGGCAATGCATCTGCAATTCCCTCCCTGGTATTGCAGTTGTTAATGGGCGGCGGTAGTCGCTTACCATCAGGTGAGCCGCATGCTCGTTTGCCCCCTCTCCTTTAAAAAAAATAGTTGCTTCTTACGACACTGATGGGACTAAATGAGTTGACGATTTCTCTTATATCACCACAAGGCACTAAGAACTATATTACTTGCTTTTTACGACTCGCTAGTAATGTAATTTGTAAGACGTATCCAATGACAATTAAAAAAAAATATTATTATTATTATTCATAATTAGTAATAATTATGAATTAAATATATAAGGATATTTCTTGTTGTACATTTTAGTTTTAATATGATTTTTGCATATTATTTCCCATCTGTTAATATAATATCTACTTGTTACCCTGTTGTGTTCTCAGTGAAACAGTTTGAAAGGAACAATAGTAATTACCTATGTTTATTTCCTTTATATAATTGTTTATATCTTTTGTTTCTGTTTTGTCTGCAACAAAGTAATTACATAAATATACATTCAAAGCTTACACAGTTTACTAATCTTAGGCGTGTAAACCCTGTCAGTAGTATTAATCATGTTAATCTATTAAGCCCTATACACTTTAATAACCTTTGCACATTAATTCATTAATCAAACCATCATTAGATCCATTTTACGTAAATTAATACTGAGATTATGTACGGCTTTATATGCCGCGTTATACACAAGACGAAATCAAGCACGAAATCTGTTTTCTATAGATATCAAGCAAATATCAGAGCTTATTATTCTGTACTAATCTCACGCTTTAGAACGTGTTCACAATATTAGGGTGATTTGCTCTCTCATTTGATATATATAAATTCGCTTTTTATATTTTATTTTTGTTATTTTTAGCGGAGTCGATGATTATCGTGCCACAAGCCGCTCTCTCGTTACTACTATAACATATATACCGGGTGTTTGTGAAACACTCCCGAAAACGAAGACAGACGATAGTAGGTACTACACCTACACCAACTTAAAAGGACAACAACAAGACAAGCAAGCAGTGTTACGTTTCGTTATTAACTAGAAAATTAGATAAAACAGCTTTAAAAGATTTGAGAGTGACATAAACTGCAGCTATATTATGGTTGTAGCATGAATGGGTCGACCCAAACAGAGAAAGACAACGCTATCAGAGAATTCCAATGTAAAATAGCAGCCTTATACTACTGTTTAGTGTGGTAAGTATAGAAAACCGGAGACCCTTTTTGCTGGAAACAAGGCAATGTGGACTGTGAGCTCTTATGTCGCCCTTATTTTATAAAAAATAAAAATTATAGTAAACAAAGTAAAGTTACAGTTTACATATGTCTAACGGTTGGGCACTGGCCTCTTATCATTTCTGAGAGGGTTTTGAGGTTAGGATATGTCTGGGTCATTCTACAAACCTGAGAAATTTATGTTCGCGTAATGTAACTTCATGAATACGACTTCCTGATTCATTATTTGCTGTGTAATTAAATGGGACATCACCATCTATATTTGAAATTCATTATTTTGTAGATAAGTGATGATTTAATGAAAAAAAACGTGTAGACAATACGTGACGTGTCATGGTCTGTCGACCGACGCCCTCTGAAGGTTCAACGGCTACTTAAAAATAGAAATTCTTAAGCTACTAGATAAACTTATAATTTTTGAAACGATACCTGTCTTTAACATTAAGATTAAAAAACTTTTAAAAAATATGTCACACAATTATAAAAAATATTGAGAAACATCAATATTTTTTATAATTGTGTGTGCAGCATGGCTCTACAACGTGCAAGGGACCGGCATGTTATACGTGGTAGAGCCATGCTGCAGCTATATTAGTAGTATAGTTGTAGCACGAATGGATCGGCTCGACCGGAGAAGGACCACGCTTTCACAGAATACCAGCGTAAAATAGCAGCTTAACACTGCTGTGTTTCGTATGGTGAGTGTAGAGAACCGGAGACCCTTTTTACTGGAATGCCTCTTGCATTCCATCTTAGTCCTCAAGGGTGACAACGCATCTGCATTTTGATTCGCAAATGAGGATAAATGTAGATGTCTATGGGCTACAGCAACCACTTACCATCAGGTGGACTGTGTGCTCGTTTGTCACCATATCTTATAAAAAAATATCCAAATATTACCTGTTGTTGAGGTACATTACGATCATATGTCTGCCATTTCGAATAAAGGTACCACATTTACGTTCAAGGATACTTTGTTTATGCGCCATATAACTGATTACGGGCTGGATGAAATATGTTTAATATTTCTACGAGGTGTGCTACGGGAGGGACGAAGAAAGTGATGACATTATTAATCTGCGAAAACCCTGAATCTAGAAGGGATGAAAACGATGAAGAGAATCGTTTTGATTGAAGTAAATCGATTTTGATAAAATATATCTAAGAACACATAGAGTTCAGACACACACAGATGTCAAACTTAAAACACCTCTATTTTTGCGTCAGGAGTTAAGGTAGTAGTAGTAGTGAATATTGCTATTTTCGCCGATGACACGGCATTTTTCGTCGCCCATCATAACAAAATCGATCAGTGCGATCAGCCTGTATGGCCGCCAGATACCTTGGCAATCAACGGTAAAATATCAAGGGGTCACATTCGACCACGGTATGATATACACACAATCGTAATGACTGCAACCGTGTCAAATTCGTCACTAGTTGCCTGCACTCGCTAGTTAACAGCTAGAGGAAACTGTCTTTAAGACACAAGCTCCATCTATACAAAGCGTGCGTAGTACCTATTATGACTTACGCAAGTGTAGTTTTCGCGCACGCGGCCTATAGAAATTTGTACGACCTCCAAGTCGTCCAAAATGTGTCCAAATGTGCATGTCCAGGTAAATAATAGATCATTTACGAGTACCTGCCGTTCTTCATAAGTTCATGTATTTAGTATTTAAGATTAAATTGTTATTTCTCATGATAAGTGAATTGTATTCTTTTGAGCAATAAATTTCTTAAACCACAAAATAGATTCAATAGCGTTACCACCAGAGTTCGGTGGTACCAGCGATACTCCGACTTACACAGAGACTGTCAACTTCCGACGATCTCTGAATATTTCAACGAAATGTCTCAGTGGTATTTCGAGGAGGCCAAGACCCATCCCAACCCGCCAACCTGCTTGCTAAGCGTGGCAACTGTGACAAATATCCCCCTATGAAGCAATGGAGGAGGCCTATGTTCAGCAGTGGAATTTAGTAAAAATTAATTTCATGTAATGTGTAGTATTTCATTTAAGGTACGCGCAGTTGCCCCAAATCTTCTAAAGCTGCTAAATCGTCCGTAGTCTAGTAGACTTAACGGTTCTTACTTTCTGAGCGTATTTATGCTTTTCGGTGACTTTTCTTCACTCGTTTCTAAACTTTCTTTTATGTCCACTTGCGTGGGCTATGAATCAGGTCTGAGCCTGAGGAATTCGGGGCCTTAAAACCAGCGATGTTTCTCATCAAAGGTGGAAGGAAAACTTCTAGTGGCGTCGTCTGCCACATTTTGTGATGTTGGTACCCATCGCCTTTCACATGGCCTACGGTGATCTTCGATCTCATCCAGTCGATGAGCAACGAATGTTTTGAAAGTGCGAGGATCTGACTTAATCCACGCTAACACTGTTCGTGAGTCTGTCCAGAATACTCGTTTGGATATTTCATATCTGCTTTCTTCTTTGACCGATGCAACTAGTAGGCTCCCCATAAGAGCTGCTTGTTATTCAAGCCTTGCAATGAAAGTCGGCCTCAACGGCGCTACTCGTGCCTCAGCGGCGAGTAGTGTAATTCGTCTTACTTCTCGCCCGTCCATGGTGACATAATACACCGCGTCCGTAAGCGTATGAATAGAATAGAATAGAATAGAATATTTTTTATTCAATGTACATTACATGTGTAATTTTTACTGAAAGTTATTTTTTACTTTACCACTGGTTCGAAAAAAACCCCTCTGTCCTGGGAAGAACCAGCAAGAAACCCAGCGGGACTTTTTTTAAATAAATTTTACAATATAAATGATTACGAACTATTTACAAAATTTATTTTAGAAACTGCTTGGAAGCGACCGCCTCATTCCCAGGGGTTATTATCAACCATGTATTCATTTATACTGTAGTATAAATGAAGTAAATTTTTAAAAGCTTTATTATTTTTTAAGATTTCCGCAAAGTAACGCCTGATTCTATTAATTATAATAAGATTTTTGACTTGCTTCTCATATATATTTTTAATTCGGAATTCTTATCGAGTTCCTTTTCAATGTTGATCAGGCGGCTTTCGTCCTGCACTCTATTCGATGGCATGCATTCGTCATCCGTACGTCACAATAAACCAGCTTCTTATCCGTTTTCAGATATACGACGCACAGTTTTATTCAAAACATTCAATACTCGTTCTTTGGGGTCGTTCGCTCGCCTACCTCCAAAGACTAAATTAAATAATATTTAATTAACCTCTCCATACCCTCTTCTTTCTTGGTGGAAATGTGGTAAACGATTTTGATTGGTTTAATGCCACCCGTCATGTGACCATGTAAATCCAACTAAGTCTGGTGAATGATGCCACAGGTAGGTTCTTACCTCCTGAAATTAATTCACGAGTAACTATGAGGTGCCAATTGTCCTGGCCAATTAATATGGTAGGTCTGGACCTCTCATAAATTATCTCGTTTTCTATTGGTGCCAAATGTGGACACCGTCGCAATCATTCTCGGCTTACCGATTGTGGAGAGAGATTTTCTTAATCGTTTGCACACATAAGTCCTCTAAGTCACAAGTGAAAATTCCTTTAATCTTGATGTTCAGGTGATACGAACTACTGTCCTTAATTCACTTGCCCTTTATATATCAATACGTAATTCTTCTTTGGGCCGGGGTGCTAACTTCTGAGCCATCTGCTCCTCTGTGAGCATCTTGGTTGAACTTTCATCCAGAAGAGCTGTGGTCTTAACCATTCCTTTAGGTCCATACAATTCAACTGATAAAATCTTTAAATATGCACATGCCAGTACATTTACTGTATTCACAGTCATAATTTGAGCTTCCTTACCACTCGCTCCCTTGTGGCAAGATCTTTTTATTGGGGTATCGTTGCAGAATACAATGATGCCGCATTTGACACCCATCTACGCCACATTTTTTTCGCCTTACACCTCGACCTCCTATGGTAGCGTGTTAAACATTGAAAACATATGTTCACTTTCTTAACCACTTCCCATTATCACGATATCTGCGGATGGGACCTGTTCTAACACGGAGTCTGCAGCCATTTGGACGTGGTCGATGAGTCGGTCTCATAGGATAGGATGGACAGGTTCGTACCCTCAAAACTGCCGAGGCTGTCCTCTCTGACGTATATGCAAACTCCAGCCCGGGCCACAAAGAAGTGTTCTAATTTGTATCCCGGGTAGGAGAGATATGAAGTATCAGCCGGAGAGGACACCTGCATCTCGGTTAAAAATCTCTAGATGGTAATGGACAGCATTAAGATTAGAATGAAGTCCCCTGATGTTGCATAAATTCACGGATAGCTTCTTTTTAACAAGCATGACAGGGGTCGCCTTGGTCTTATTGCTTCGCTTGTCCCGAGCAGTATTAATCGCGAGCGGAATTTTGCCCCCCCCCCATGTTAATAGTAGAGGGGGGGGGGGAATTGGACCTCCGGCCACCTGCACTTACCAAGTGCAACGCAGAGGTAAACCTCTACTTGACGCTGGTATTCTGTGAAGTGGTGCTACCATCCCGGTTCGAGCCGGCCGGCACTCAATAGCAGATTGATGCTGCAGTATTTTGTATCTTGAGTGGAGAGAGCCGGAAAACGTTACTACTAGAAATGAGGAACTCCAACTTAGTCCTCAGTGGTGACAACACATCTTCATTTTGATTTCTAGCCGGGGATAGATGTAAATGTCTATAGATCTCAGTATCCACTTACTACTCTACTACAGCTTGCTGGACTATGTGCTCGCTTGTCATCCCTATTCTATAAAAAAATATTTGAGTGATGATTTTTTTATTTTGATGATAGTATTAAGCAAAAAGCACTGAATCACTAAGCCGATTTTGAAACACATTAGCACGACTAGGGTCAAGAATAAATGAAAGTGTATATAAGCCTCAGTATTATCATCACTTTTGTGCTGTGTTCGTTGTTTGTCATCCTTACCTACTTCGTTGGTAGTTATTAGGTTTCCAGCAAAAACACATATCAGCGGCGAGGCGCAGTCTCAAAGTTATATAACGACTGATCATGCAATCGAAAATCCTCTGCCTCTTCTTTCTGACAAGCATGACAATCATTGTAAACTATTCGTACAAAGGGGCATATCACTTCATTTATCAATTCTAGACTAAGGTTTAACAATTGATTAATTATTTGCAAACAATCTTACTTTCACAATAGAAAGAGAATCTCTACTGTGAAATTTCGTACTATTTTGTTATTGTAACGATATTAGGAATCCAACAGCGTTATAAGTTGTAATGCCCATCAGAAGAAACCGAAAGGTTGAACTTGCGTATATTGTACTCTTACATTAGGAAAAGTATAGTACAGCCTATATACGTCCCACAGCTGGGCACAGGCCTCTTCTCAATTTTAGGTTTTGATTATAGTTGTTAATTCACCACAATGTATCATGTGCGTGTAGGCAGACTTCATTATTATTCATTAATTCATTACTGTCTATCAAAGTCCACTTCTGAACATAGGCGTCCCCATCGAATGTATCTTAAGGGGGACATATGTTATAGTTGCCACGTTCGGCAACGGGTTCACAACCACAATTTGTTTCTAGTTGTACTGTATAAAGAAGATGCTGCAGCCCATTTTCTGGTTTGTTTCCCTCTGTCACCTCTTACTAAACCCACGGGACGATATGCGGTAGTGGGCGTTCTTACACTGCCACTCCACGGTTTGGCGTTCACGTGACAGTAAGGCGTGAGTCCTAATACGTCTTCAAAATATTTATACTCTTTAGACATGTAGTTTTGTCAAAAAGTTTTTCTTCACCGCCTAGAATGTAATAAATGGGTACTAAAAATTGCAATAAAAAATTTAGTATAGACGGGAATCGACCATTGCTTACTATGAAATTCCTAGCGAGCGCTTAGCTAGAGTTGCCCATTGTAAAATTAAAATAATATCTTTCAAAACGAATAATAAAATTTATTTATATAAAACAAATTAATAATTCTTCTACAAGTATTAAAATGTTTATCATAATGATGAATGTATCATGCCGTGTAGTGGCGGTTAAGAATATCCACTACCCCATATCTTCCCGTGGGTGTCGTAAAAGGCGACAAAGGGAAACAGGCAGGAGATGGGCAGCAGCATCTTCCTGATAATAGCCAAAATAACAATAAAAAAAACTGCGGTTGCCAACCCGCTCGCCAAGCGTGGCAACTATGGCAATATACCCCCCATGAGCAATGACAATAATAAACGGCCCCCAGTCCCCGGCGGCCCCGCTATTCCTGGCTACGGTGGCGACCATGGTAACGGCGGGGCAGGGGGTGCTAAGAATCTCCGGTGGAGGTTCGGTTGCCACCTACGACGACTCGACCTGGCAACATACAACGCACGCACCCTGAGGACTGACGAGAAGATTGTGGAGCTGGAAGAAGAGATAGACAAGTTACGCTGGCATATTATAGGATTATCCGAAGTCCGAAGAGAGGGGGAGGACACGGTAATCCTCGAATCCGGCAACTTGCTCTATTACCGGGAGGGCGACCATCTGTCCCAAGGAGGTGTCGGATTTATCGTCCAAAAGTCTCTCGTTAATAACGTTGTAAAGATTGAGAGTGTGTCGACGAGGGTTGCGTACCTTATACTCAGAATCACCAAACGGTATTCGCTGAAGGTCATACAGGTTTACGCACCAACCTCGGCACACCCCGATCAGGAGGTGGAGGAAATGTATGAGGATATCTCTAGAGCCATGCATTCCTCCAAAACCCAATATACGGTGTTAATGGGAGACTTCAATGCAAAACTAGGCACAAGAGAGAACGGTGAGCTGAAAGTAGGGAAATTTGGAATAGGGCAACGGAACCCAAGGGGCCAGCAGCTGGCCGACTTCATGGAGAAAGAGGGACTCTTTATGATGAACTTTCTTCCAGAAGCGGCCCCACAGGAAGTGGACCTGGTCGAGCCCCGACGGTTCCACAAAAAATGAGATTGACTTCATTATGACGACCAGACGACAACTGTTCAGTGATGTCTCAGTGATCGCGAGGGTGAAAACCGGCAGCGATCACCGAATGGTTAGAGGCACACTGAACCTAAACGTTAAGTTGGAGAGGTCTCGTCTAATGAAGTCAACGCTCCGTCCCCCTCGTGCTCTAATCCAAAGTCCCGAAACCTTTCAGCTCGAGTTACAAAACCGTTTTCAGTGCCTAGAAGACTGCAATGAAGTGGACGATTTGAATGACAAGCTCGTGGAAACTGTCCATGCGATCGGAGCTAAGTTCTGCAAGACCCGCCGCAGAAGAACACAAAAACTCTCCGATCACACTCTTAATCTCATGGCTGTTAGACGGGAGATGAAGCTACATTCTTCAACAGATTTAACAGCATACAGGCAACTGAACAGACAGATCTCCAAATGCATGCGGCGGGACCTACGCAAATTCAATACAGCTCGTATTGAAGAAGCGATCGAGCGGAACCAAGGCTCCAAAGTCTTTGCCAGAGATCTGTCTGCCAGAAAGCGCCAACTGTCAAAGCTGAAGACAGAATGTGGCAGCATCGTTTCCGGGGCACCTGAGATTTTGAGTGAGATTGAGAGGTTCTATGGGCAGCTGTACACGTCATCGTTGGAGCCGCACGCAAGTGTGAGTAACGATCCAAGAGCGAGTCTTATCCGACATTATTCCGATGATATCCCGGACGTCAGTCTGAGCGAGATTAGAATGGCTCTCCAGCACCTTAAAAACGGCAAGGCCCCAGGCGAGGATAGAATTACAGCGGAGCTTCTGAAAGCGGGTGGAAAACCGGTACTTGAAGTCCTTCAGAAGCTCTTTAATTCCGTCCTCCATGGTGGCATTACACCGGAGGCGTGGAGCAGAAGTGCGGTGGTCTTGTTCTTCAAGAAAGGCGACAACGCTCTCTTGAAGAACTACAGACCGATTTCCCTTCTGAGCCGCGTCTACGTGCTGTTTTCGAGAGTCATTACGAATCGTCTCGCGCGCAGACTTGACGACTTCCAGCCTCCCGAACAAGCCGGTTTCCGAAAAGGCTTTAGCACCATAGACCACATACATACCCTTCGGCAAATTGTACAGAAGTCCGAGGAGTACAATTTGCCACTATGTCTGGCGTATGTGGACTTTGAGAAAGCCTTTGATTCCGTCGAAATTTGGGCGGTGCTGCAGTCCCTTCAGCGATGCCAAGTTGACTGTCGGTATATCGAAGTGTTGAAGTGCTTGTACAGTAGGGCTACGATGGCTATCCGAGTACAGAACCAGAGTACGAAACCTATCCAATTGCAGAGAGGTGTAAGACAGGGTGACGTCATATCCCCGAAACTCTTTACCGCTGCATTGGAAGATGTTTTCAAGCTTCTGGACTGGAAAGGATACGGTATCAACATCAATGGCGAGTACATCACTCACCTTCGATTTGCCGACGATATAGTCCTTATGGCAGAATCGCTGGAGGACCTAAGCACTATGCTCAATGACCTCAATAGTGTTTCCCAACGGATAGGTCTTAAGATGAACATGGACAAAACAAAGATCATGTTTAATGTCCATGTCACACCTATGCCGGTAGTTGTTGGGAACACTAAGCTCGAAGTTGTTGACGAGTATGTTTACCTGGGACAAATAGTCCGACTAGGTAAGTCCAACTTCGATCGAGAGGTCAATCGACGGATTCAACTCGGTTGGGCAGCGTTCGGGAAATTACGGCACATCTTCTCGTCAGGTATACCTCAAAACTTGAAAACGAGACTGTACACCCAGTGCGTGTTGCCAGTGATGACATACGGAACTGAGACGTGGTCCTTCACTGCTGGCCGGATGAGGAAGCACAAGGTCGCTCAGCGAGCTATGGAGAGGGCTATGCTCGGAGTTTCTCTGCGTGATAAACTCAGAAATGAGGATATCCGCAGTAGAACTAGAGTGACCGACATAGCCCAACGGATTAGTAAGCTGAAG
The DNA here is from genome assembly GCA_963668995.1 of Parnassius mnemosyne. NCBI lineage: Eukaryota > Metazoa > Arthropoda > Insecta > Lepidoptera > Papilionidae > Parnassius > Parnassius mnemosyne. The sequence goes on along the minus strand of CAVLGL010000093.1, from coordinate 3,912,233 downwards.
TGGCAATGGGCCGGCCATATAGCTCGAAGAACCGACAACCGATGGGGAAGAAAGGTTCTCGAGTGGCAGCCTCGTACCGGCAGGCGAAGTGTAGGGCGTCCCCCCACTAGATGGAGTGACGACCTGGTAAGATATGCAGGAAGTCGATGGATGCAGGTGGCTCAGGACCGTGCTTTGTGGCATTCTTTGGGGGAGGCCTATGTTCAGCAGTGGACTTGTGAAGGGCTGTAATGATGATGATGATGAATGTATCATCAACCCGTAAGCTTCTTTATAGTAGGACTAACCTCAAATCATTCCATGGATTTCACCGGAGATTACAGAAGGAAACGAAACAGAAGATGGGTACTATTAATTTTTCAGTTAACACTCAAAATAATACAAAACTGCGGCTGCCAACCCATCTGCCAAGCCTAAATATTAAATCTATGTTAAGAAATGGACTTTTGATAAGCTGTATGTAATAAAAAGGATGAAAAACTATCACACAGTTTCCACTTGATCGTAAATAGATGCTGTGGCCTAAAGACAGCTTCATCTATCTTCGATTAAGAATAAATATTTAGATGCACTGCCGCCCCCGAGGACCAAGATGGAATGCGTCTTTTCCAGTAAAAGCATATCCGTTTCTTCACACTTACCCCACGAAACACAGCAGTATTAAGCTGCAATTTTACGCTTGTATTCTGTAAAGGCGTGGTCCTGCCTAGCCAACACATATGTGCTAATATAGCTGCAACAAGGTATACCATAATATAGATGTAGCGTAGCATTGGTGGTTCGACTGAAAAACAAGGGCATCTCCCAAAAGAATGCCAAAATTATTCTTCTAAACATTTCAAATTATAAGAGCTCAACGAGCTGACTATAGTAACACTTTCACTTTACAAGTTCACGCACAACTTACGTTACAAATGACTTGTACCGGCTAAGTGCAAGGCGCTAATGGCTCTACTTGGACGAAGTTTTTATTATATCGCTGGTTCTCGGCAGCTAATAGTATATTTAAATGCATCCCCGTAATGTTACAAGCACTTGGCGCAGTGTAGTTTTTATTTAATTTCGTAGCAAACTTTCCATATACATTTGAGAGCGTAGAAGTATATCGCATTAATATAACGAGTATAATACAAAATAGGTGTCCTTGCAAAGTTGCGGCAGTATTTCACAAAGGAACAACTTCTGACCGTATGTAAATTACTCTATATAATTCAGGTGCAGGTAATTCAAATAAGTCGCTTTCTGTTACTTCAATAGGCCTTCCCCATGGATTTCCTTTTAAGGGATAGGACATTTGGCACAGTTTGCATGGTTGGCAGGAGTTTTTTTACTTGTTATTAAAAAGGTGCTTCTGTCCATCTCCTAGTTTTTCTCTATCACCTCTAATGAAACCCACGGGATGATAATATTTAGTAGTGGAGATTCTCATGCCGCCACTACAAGGTTACCCTTATTATATAAAAAATGTCTCAAGTCAGAACGTGTATGTAATACTGCTGACAAAAATAGACTGGTATTGCAAAATATCAGCTCTTGACTCATTAGAGAGGCGTACAAAGAAGTGTATTTGTGATCTCGATTTGGCAGAATAAATTTTGTTATCTTTTAGCACAGAGGTATAAATATCTTTGATTGTTTTTTTGATACGTCGTCCTATAACAAATTATGTCTCAAAATATTGCATCCTATACTGCAATGGCTCAAAATATTATTCCCATTCTCATGGAAAAATATCAAAGATGACATATTGGAATAGACGAGTACTGCTTCAAACCTAAATTTACGCCAAAAGTAAGGGGAGAGTATCACTATAGAAAAAGTAATAATTTATTGCGAAAATTTTGTGTTACAATTAAAAAAAAAATTACAAACTTATCCAAGATACCCAATACGTTAGAAAAAAACAATAACAAATTATAAACAAACGACTGCGTCAGTTTTTAAAGAGGCTACTAGATTATAACAAAAAGAAACAAAAGTAAATGTTAAAAAAGTTCAGGATCTATTTGACAATATACAGCTGACTCTTTTGGAAACCACACTAGTTGTATACAATACTTCTGTGAAAATGGCGTTCACAAGAGAATTAAGAACAGATAAAATACTTCTTTTCATATTTCTTGTAATGCATCTGTAATTTGATTTTTAACCGAGAATGGGTGAAGATATCTATGGGTCACAGCATCCGTTTGCCATGTGATGGACCATATTTATTTTGCTCTAACTACATGTGATCTTCTGGTCTACCTGACCCATAGATGGGCGGAGGCAGTAGAGTCCAAGGGGGAGGCGTTGGCCGTTAGTCTGGACATTGCGAAGGCCTTCGATCGGGTTTGGCACAAAGCGCTTCTTTCGAAGCTCCCTTCCTATGGGCTTCCCGAGAAATTATGCAATTGGATCACCAGCTTTCTTGCAGATCGGAGCATCAAGGTCGTTGTAGACGGTGCATGCTCCGACTACAAGCCTATTAACGCTGGTGTTCCACAAGGCTGCGTGCTATCACCAACGCTGTTTCTTCTGCATATCAAGCAATTTCTGCATGCAAGCCGGTAGCATTCATTGCTATGCGGATGACAGCACTGGTGATGCTCTATACACCGGTCGTGCCAATATTTCTCGGGAAAACGTCACTGAGTACCGGAACAAACTTGTGTCTGAAGTCGAGTCTTTGCTGGACAAAGTCTCGGATTGGGGGCGACTAAATCTAGTCCAGTTTAATCCTCAGAAAACACAAGTTTGTGCGTTTACCGCTAAAAAGAACCCCTTTGTCGTATTTCCTCAGTTTCAAGGTACTCCCCTTGTTGCCGCAGCCAGTATCGGAATCCTCGGCGTCGACATATCGAGTAGCGTGCAGTTTCGTGGTCACTTGGAAGAGAAGGCCAAATTGGCCTCTAAAAAGCTTGGCGTGCTCAGTAGAGCGGGACAGTATTTCATGCTGGCTCAACGCCTGCAACTTTACAAGGCGCAGGTTCGACCTCACATGAAATACTGTTCCCATCTCTGGGCTGGGGCTCCCCAGTGCCAGCTTCTTCCACTTGACCGCATCCAGCGCAGAGCGGCTTGAATCGTTGACGACCGAGTTCTTTCCGATTGGCTCGACTCATTGGCACTGCGAAGAGATGTTGCATCTCTTAGCATTTTCTTTCGCATTTACCATGGGGAGTGCTCTGAGGAATTGTTCGGATTAATCCCAGCCGCCAAATTTCACGAACGCTCATCGCGGCAGAACTCCCGATACCATCCACACCATCTGGATGATTGGCGGTCCACCACTGTGCGATTTAGAAGATGTTTTCTTCCTCGCACAACTTCCTTGTGGAATAGTTTACCACCAGCGATTTTTCCGGACCGATACGACTTAGGGACCTTCAAGAAAATAGCCTACTCCTTTTTAAAAGGCCGGCAACGCATCTGCAATTCCCCTGGTGTTGCGGTTGTTCATGGGCGGCGGTAGTCACTTACCATCAGGTGAGCCGCATGCTCGTTTGCCCCCTCTCCTATAAAAAAAAAAACATATCTGTTTTGCTCGCGCAACTATAAAAAATTGATTGACATAGGTATTATTATTCGGCAGCATATTCTAAGTCTATGATTATTTGTCAAATCAGACGAATAGTTTAAAATTTACGGACTAACATAAAAATAGATTAACATATATTTGCCGTAGGATAATTTGATAGACCGAATGTTCAGCAAAAATCTAGGGATATCGCGAAAAGTCGAATAATGAGACATTTCTCAATCTTACTCGAAAAATATAGGGGCTTTTGTAAAAATGCCACTCGCTTTAGTAAAGATTGCGAAAAGAATCGTTGGCTATTATAAACGAAGCACAATGATTGGTCAGTCGGATCGCCCAAAACAACGTCATATCTGATTGGTGGTCGATTGACGACTCGATGTTTCACTTTTCAAAACCTTTCTTTCTTTCTGTTGCACTCCACCTTTTTTCCCCGCCGGACGTGCCTATTTTTTTAATAAATGTTGAAGATTAAAATTCTTGGTTAAATGATTTCTGAGAAAAAATCGCTTTAAGAGGAGGGGGGGGGGTCCTCCCTCCGCCAAAGTAATACCAAAGTGTAGTCAACGGAGCCCTTCTAACGTCTAATAACCCTTTTAACCTAACCTGTCCGAGTCGGGGTGCCCCAAGGCCCCTCTTACACCAAAATGTTAACTTTTATAACTACTTTAATAAGTAAACATATATTATTACTAAAAACGTCGTGACATGACAAAATACTTCAAACCTACAAGGTAAAACTAGGAACCATGCACAATAAGAATTGGCCTATAAATCAAAATCAAGCCAATCAGAGTTAAGTGTATTCAAAGTTTCTAAAGCAACTAGTGTGTTCGCAAAACTCCTTTTTTCAGTAAGTTTAAGAAATAGCCGTTGTCTAATTATCCGTGTTTTCGCGATATCCCTAGGTTTTTGCGGAAAATTTGGTTTATCAAATTATCGTACGACATATATACCACATGACACTTGGTTAAAATTAATGAGGCTGAAAGACTTTAATATCATGCTTGTTTAAATTTTAAGTTATTCAAAATTATTACATTTTTCAAAATCGTTAAAGGCAAAAATCTTTTAAAATTTAATAAATCAGGCTAAATAAACAAGCAATCATAAATACATAATTATTTAAAGCAACATCAAAAAAAAAAAATGGAGACTGTCAATCTTTCTGTTAAGTCTTATTAGAGATCAAAGAGTATACAATCACTACGTGTTGCTAGAGACGATAAATATTTTTTTTAAGATCAAAGGCTTTGCGCTCTTTCATTTGATTTTGTTACAAACATTATTACACGAAATGTTATTTACTAGATGATATAACTCTTTTTCTATGAAGGAGTTCGTCTGGGCAGGTATCACCCTGAACTACCGATCTGAAGGGTATAAAGTGCCATTTATATTAGAGGCTGTGAAGTATTTCATCATAGTTCTCAGGTTTTATACGTGGTAGAGCCGTGCTGCAGCTATATTAGTAGTATGTTGTAGCTCAAATGGGTCAGCTTGACCGGAGTGGGACCACGCTCTTACTGAATACCAGCCTAAAATAGCAGCTTAACACTGCTGTGTTTTGTATGGAAAGTAAAGAGAATCGGAGACTATTTTAACTGCAAAAGAGGCATTCCATCTCAGTTCTCACGGGTGACAACGCATCTGCATTTTGATTTGCAAGAGAGGATAGAAATAAAACATTACGGCTTTGAACAATAGCGATATAAACATAATTAAAACATAAATATAAAATAACTTCAAAGTTTGCGTCATGCGTGGCCGCCTTTTTTGGTGTTAATACCAGGCGTTAATGAGCCGCACTAGTTTTTTAACACCAAAATTTAAAAAAAAATGACGACTGAATTAGTTGTACATGTTGTATATTATATAAATACACGTAAATTTAAAATTTTTTAACATAATTAATAAATTTATCTCAAGTGGATACGAATCACCAAAATTCGGTATAACAGTCGAATCCGCTAGTAACATGCGCCACAGGAGCATTTGATATTTTTTACAGATTTAAATATGAAGGCATTACTAATCATATTTTTATAGAATAAGGGTGACAAACGAGCACACAGTCCACTTGATAGTAAGAGGATGCTGTGGCAAAGACAGCTACATCTATTCTCAATAACTAATCAAAATGCATCTGTGCTGTCACCGATGAAATCTCCAGTAAAAAGAGTCACTGATTCTTTACACAAACCATACGGAACACTGATTAAGCTGCTATTTTACGTATTCTGTAGCAGCGTGGTCAAGAGAGAGAATGAATGAAGAACGATTGACGAAAAAAGTGTATAAGGCGAGTGTGAATGAAAGTGTTGGAAGGGGTAGACCTAGGCGGACATTTCTAGACCAAATTATGGACGTCTTGAAAAAAGGTCAGGTCAAGAGTACCCTAAACCGAAGAGCATGTATGAAGAGAATATTGAAAGTGGACGAAGCGAAACAAGTATGTAAGGATCGCAACAAGTGGATAAAAGTGGTCTCTGCCTACCCCTACGGGAAAGAGGCGTGGTCATATGTATGTATGTATATGTGGTCAAGCCGACCCATTCGTGCTAAAAGCAAAATATACCTGCAACATGGCTCCACCACGTATGTATAGATATATATATTGCGAACGAACGTACAAAGAATAAAGTTAAATTCAGTTTAACCTCAGATGAACTTTTCGAAATTTCCGTGGCTAAAGTAATCCGCTTAAACAATTAAATTTAAAACTTGGCTCCTTTCAAAATAATAAAATGGAAGTCGAGTCTAAAGTCGGTTAGGGTCAGTTCACACCGAGACGTGACGATCAAGTAAGACGTAAGATCATCATTATCATCATTACAGCCCTTTTCAAGTCCAGTGCGGAACATAGGCCTCCCCAAGGAACGCCACAAAGCACGGTCCTGAGCCACCTGCATCCATCGACATAAAATTATTGGAAAATTGGAAGTATAATAATAAGGTTATTAGTGAAAACTTGTGTGCATTTAAACTACTTTAAAAATGAATGTATAATCATGTTATACGTATTGTTTTTAATGCGCTTAAGGCATGCTCAATTGGATTTACCAATAGTTTTTTTTTATATTGTGTCTTTTCTATCAAGAATTTAACATAACATAAATTTAATGTAGTCTTGTAGATTTGTTTAATATATTATTTAACATATTATTTCCTTCCTTATCTTCACACACAATCCCTGACGGGGTAGCCAGAGAGAACAGATCGCCAAGTGTCACGATCCTTACATATCTCTTTCGCTTCTTTCAGATTCATTATCTTCTTCATACATGCACGTCTAGGTATACGAGTACTCTTGACCCTACCCTCTTCGAACAATTTGCTCACATGGTCTTCGAAAGTTAGTCTCGGTCTACCTCGACACCTTTTAATATTAACTTTCGCGCTATATATTTTCTTCACCATTCGGTCTTCACTCATTCGCTCAACGTGCCCAAACCACCGAAGCACGCCCTTATCAATTTTTGTGATAAGGTCATCTTTCAAACCTGCCATATTGCGAATCTCTTCGTTTCGCTTTCGGTCGGCCATAGTAACGCCGCACATTTTACGAAGAGATCGCATCTCCACTGCATTCAACTTACTTTTATGCTTCTTCTGGCATACCCAGGTTTCGCTGCCATATAACAAAGTCGGTACCAACACTGCGTTATGTATTGCAAGGCGTGCACTCTTCGCTACGCCTTGCCTTTTGACTAACGCAGTCAGGGCACCATTGACTTTGTTCCCGGCAGCGACACGCCTGTCCAGATCTAAATCACATCTTCCATCCCGGCTAAAAGCACTCCCCAAGTATACAATTTCATATACCTGTTCTAGACATTCCTGATTTACCCATATTTCACACTTCGTTCTCTCTTCGTCCCTTTCAAATACCAGAACCTTAGTTTTATTAGCATTCAAACGGAGACCTTTAATTTCACATTCCTCTTTCATACACGTGACTAATGCCTGCAGTTCTGCCTCTGATGGTGCAATAAGCACTGCATCATCAGCAAACAGCAGACAATTTACTTTTATGTCACCCAATTTCACACCCAAACAGCTATCTTTCAGCTTTTGTAAACAGCTGTCGAGATACAGTATGAACAGCCAGGAAGACATGACACAACCCTGTTTTACGCCCGTTTGGACGCTAAACATGGGTGACAGGTCATGCCCTACCGGCACACAGGCTTTACAGTCACAGTAAAGAGACTGCACAGCCCTTAGCAATCGGCCATCCACACCATACCCCGGCAACAGTTCCCACATTTTCTTCCTTACAACCTTATCAAATGCTTTCTCAAGATCCACAAAAGCACAGAAAATCTTCTGGTTAGCAGCCAGAAGCTTTTCCGTGATCACACGGAGAGAAAAAATTTGATCCGTGCATCCTCTTCCAGGTCTAAATCCGCATTGTGCCTCCCATAGAAATCTTTCCGATTTCTCTTGTATCCTACGTGTCAAAACCTTCGAGTAAACTTTACTTGCTAAACTGGTCAAGCTGATCGCCCGATAGCACCCGCAGTCAAAATGTGAACCTTTACCTTTATAAAAAGGCACAATGACTGCGGATCGCCAATCATCCGGGACATCCCCCGTCCGCCAGCACAAATTGCACAGCAGATGAAAGCTGTCCCAGACGCGAGGCCCACCATACTTGACCATTTCAGCAGTAACTCTGTCTAGTCCCGCAGCCTTACCACATTTCAAACTTCGAATCGCACGTTCAATCTCTTTCATACTGATGACCTCAGTGTCATCGAGGTCCGGGTCTGGCGTGCCAGTCACGGCGTCATCCCCGGATCCCTCACTAAGATCATCACACGCATACATTTCTCTATAAAATTCGCTCCATCGCTGCATGACGTCCGATTTTTCTGAGAGGACGTCATTAGTTCTCGAAAGCACTTTGTTCATTCTTAAGGCCGTCGCACCACTTCGGGTCCTTCCAACCTCTTTCCAGAAGAGTTTGGAGTTCTCCTTAAAGTTGTGCGACAACCTTTCATCCGCTTCCATTCTACAACTTTCACGCACTTCCTCAATCAATGCTTTCGTGTGAACTTTCTGCAGCTTATATCTTTCTTTCATCTTCTCTCTCATATCCTTATCATTACTAGAGGCCAAGTAGTCTAACCATGCTTTCTTCTTCTTCTTTACAGCTTCTTTCACTTCATCATTCCACCATGCATCTCTTCTTTTACTACTGCCTCTTTTTATTGTTCCACACACTTCTTCCGCTGCACTTACCATTCCATCCCTAAGGTTCTGCCATGTTCTTTCTACACATTCGTTTCTGCCATCGATGGTGTCAAGCTTTTCGGCTACCCTCGCATGATATTTGTACCTAGTATCCGCTTCCTGAAGCTTCCAGCTTCGGATGCGACAGACCGACTGTGGTTCTGTCACTGTCGTCCGGTAGCGCCAACCCGCGAACAGACCCCTAAATCTAGTAATCACTAGATAGTGATCCGTTCCCAGGTCAGCACCCCTGAACACTCGCCTATCCATAACCTGTTTTCGCAGTCGGTCATCCACCAGGAACAAATCGATCATACTTCTCTCATTCTTTCTTTCTCTAGTATACATATGGATTTTCTTGTGATTAAACATAGTGTTTGTCACAAGAAGACCCTTTTCCTTGCATACCGCCAGTATAAGCGTGCCAGCATCATTAACCCTTTTATCGCCAAACTTTCCAAGTACCGACTTGTACCCTGGTCGAGCGGTACCAACCCATCCATTCAAATCACCACATACAACAATCCTTTCGTTTCCCCTAGCCAAATCTAGAACTTCTCTTACATTCTCCCAAAACTCCTCCAGCTCAGCCCTGGACGACGAAGCCACCGGCGCATAAACAGCCAAAAGGAATAACTTCGTCAGTCCCAATTTAAAGCGAACCCAGAGAAGTCTTGAGTTCACAAACTTATATTCAGTCATAACATCGACCAACCGAGAAGACAGCAGCACCCCCGCTCCCTGGCAGGCGTTCTCGCTCTCCGGGACTCCGGACCATAGAGCAAACGCCCCGCCAGGGAGCTCTTCAGTACCACTGCCCTTCCGTTTGGTCTCCGACATACACACGACATCTAATTCTCTTTCTTTCATTATTTCGATCAACTCATTCGTCTTATCTCTCATGCCTCCTCTAACATTCCACGTGCCAACTCTGCACTCCGTCCTCCACCTTCCGCCGTGTCGGGCTGTGCGTGACGGGTGGCGGTCCCCATCGCCGCTTTGCGCGCTGCATTCCACACCAACGGGGACGAGCTGGTGCGCGTCGCCTTGGGGGGACGCCCTAACCCTCGTTGACATGGGTGCGCAGCTGAGTAGAATTGCAGCCCTGAAAAGGGCTGGCAGGGGTCGCGACGAGCACGCTTCTACAACATACAATTTACAACATATTATTTAACTATTTAAATAATATATTATTTAATATATTATTATATATATAATTTAGTATATTATTTTACATTTAACAGTTTTTTTGTAACGCCTGTAAAAGGTTACTAAGTTATAAGTACTATTTGTAATAAATATTAAGACCATTTTGTATACATAGAGAGCAAATATATACTTGAATACTTGAACACTCAAGTAAAAACTGAAAGGAAACTTTATAAGCACAAGAAATTAATTGGTAAATTAAAACTAATGCAAGGCTACCACAGAAAGCGCTAATCCAAAGAATTTATACCAGTCGCATAAGCATATTATCTAACTACACAACTTGAATTAAGTAAACGCAATTTGTGCAGACGTGGTGTCAGCATGGGTTCGGTGAGTATGTGCTTTTTACTGTCTTACCGCAGTGCTTTGTAACTTGAGTTTGTTTTTAATTATTATTTTTATTTTATTTTATAAAACAAGTGACAAGCAGTAAGTAGCTACTGCAGTCCGTTGATATCTGCAGTCAACTTCAAACAAAGAGGGATACAGATGCGTTGTTACCTCTGAGGATTAAGTAGAAATGCATCACAACCTGTCAAACGTGGTAAATCTACGCTGCAACTATATTATGGTTGTAGCACGAATGGCTAGAACCACTCTCTCTCAGAATACCAGGGTAAAATAGCAGCTAAATGCTGCTGCGTTTTATATGGTGAGTGTAGAGAAACGGAGACTGTTTTTATTCGGAACGAGGCATTCCGTCTTAGTCTTGAGAGGTGACAACACATCTGCATTTTGATGCTTAATCGAGGATAAATGGAGATGTGTGGCTCACATCATCCACTTACCATCAGCTAGACAATGTGCTCGTTTGTCACCCTTATTTTATTAAAAAAAAATATCAACATGTGAACCGTCATTGTGGAAGGCAGGTTTCTCCAACAGATTATATATTTTGCGGGTCAAGCGTTTGCTGTAAGCTTTGCTATACGTGAGCAACTCAGGTTCGATTCCCACTGGCAAATTTTTAATTGCAATTTTAAGTATTGATTTACCACGTGGTTGACGGTGAAGTAAAACATCGAGAAACGTTTTTGTCTAAGAAATAAAAATATCGAGGATATGCCCAGTTCGTCAACTCGCACTGGAGCAGCGAGTATACTAATTGCACCATAACCCTCTCAGAAATGAGAAGAGAAATTGATGAATAGCAAATGTATTTTGCAGAAGTGAGTAAAAGAGTCGGTAAAATAACCTAGGATTACTTAACCTAGATAGATGTTTATCGACTATATTTAAAATGGGCCACATTAGGACCCATAACCGAAAAGCATGTATGCGTAGATATATGGATATAAAAGAAGTAAAGAGACGTGACAGAATCATGACGAATTAACAGTGGTAGAGCCACGCGGCAGCTTTTGCTGTCGCACGGATGGGCCGGCTCGAACCGGGGTGGTACCACGACCTCACAAAAAACCAGCGTGAAGTGGAGGTTTACCTCTGCGTTACGCTTGTTGAGTGCAGGTGGCCGAAGGCCCTTTTTACTGAAAATGAGGCATTCCATCTTAGTCCTATCGGGTGACAACGCATATACATTTTGATTTGTAATAGAGGATAGATGTAGATGTCTATGGGCCGCAGCAATCACTTACCATCAGGTGGACTGTGTGCTCGTTTGCCACCCTTATCCTATAAAAAAAATCATACCCAAAGAGTGACAAAGCAAAATGTTGCTGAAGTGAGCGCAGAGTCGGCGAGCGGCAAGGGACGCCTTAGAAGAAAGTTGGCCATATATTGAGTATAGGGCAAATTAAGTGTACCTTTATGCGACCAGCATGTGTGCGTAGGTATATGTATGAAAAGAAGACGAGAGAGGAGTGTCAGAGTCGAGCTAAATGTAAGTCCGTAGACGCTGCCTATCCCCATGGGTGACAAGCGTGAATATTTAATGAAGAAATAAATTTGTTATTTAACTCGATGGAATATCCTCTGTAGCATAGATGATAAGACTATAAATGCGTTCTCGTATCTAAGAGCTAAAAAGAAACATCTCCAAGCTTGAATTGATACTATCGATATATGGATCGTTGTAGTTTTCACACCAGATCTCAAAAAGAGCAGTATCGATTAATAGCAGAAATAAGTAAAAACAAAGTTTATATTTAAACTAATATCTAATCTAAGCCAGTCTACTCTAGATCTATCTAGTATTGTGTATGAATATTTTTGAGCATAATTAGTTATCTTCAACGTGTAGTAATAGTGTAAGAATATCCACTACTGCAAATCCTGTGGTTGACATAAGATGAGACAGAAGGACACTGAAATAGGAGATAGGCAGTAGCAGCTTCCTGACAACTGCGGTTGCTATCCCGTCTGCCAACCGTGGTAACTAAGGCAAAATCCCCCGTTTGTGCCCATATATGGGGAGGCCTATGTTCAGCAGTGGACTTTTATAGACTGTGATGAATGAATTGATGGAATTGATTATTATATGTAAGTAAATCGTAAAGACTTATCAATTTCTGCAACGAGTTAGCCGTCAGAACCCGATCCCACCGTAATTGTTCGCACGGCGCGGCGGTTAGATAACTCATCTGTGAAATGAAAAATTCTCATAGTTAAACACCGTTACGAAAGTAACATTGGACAAATATATATAATCTTCACACCCTCCCCCTTTTTTATAGGCCCCTTTTTTATAGCCATCGGACTCAAGGCTCGTAGTCTTTTGAAGCTGTAATGCAGCATTAATGCAGGTGGCTCCCGACCGTGACTTGTAGTATTCCTTGTGGGTGGCCTATGTTGAGTATATCTATACCTTAGTACCCATAATTACGGCATATGAAATATCTTATTTATAAATGTTGCGTTATACCTATACTCAGAATAAAAACACCTAAGGTACTGACAGTTAATAATTGTATTACACACGTGACCACCTCAACGCGATCGAGACAAAGAGTGTGAGGATAGATGATTAACCTAAGATTTTATATTATACATTGTGTTCGAATACACTATAGATAACACAGCTAATCCGTACAGATGTAAACGAATGTTGTAGAATATACCAGGAATGCCACAAATATAACAGCCGCTAGCGACGCGACAGAGATTATTGCTGAATGTGAACTACTAGCTATTATCGTTATATAGCGTTAGGTGTTACCCCCAAAGACAGCTAAACACTGGATTTAGAAAATACGTCCCGGGGTGACGTAATCCGATAACGTTGATGCAATAAATATTATATATATATATTAATCCTAATCTCGTACATTAAAAGACCTTTCTTCAGTTTTTTTTAGAGAATTAAGAGTGACAAATTATTTACAGGCTAGCTGCTATTAATTGGATGCTATGGTCACTAGACATCTAGATGTACATATCTTCGAGTTAGAATCATTCAGATGCGTTGTCACCACTGAGATCTGAGATGGAATACCTCGTTTCCAGTAAAAAGGGTCTCCGGTTCTATACACTCACCATATGACACCTGTTCGCGTTAAGCTGGTAATTCGTGTAATCAAAATAGCTTAGTTACTTTACGTGTATTTAATGTCATGTCGCGTCGCAAATTTGACGAAGGAAATACGTGTCATGAACAAGTTTACATTAATTACAACTTTAACACTATTTAAATATTAATTGACATAAAAAAATTAAAAATTGGTAAATCCAATTGGGCATGCCTTAAGCGCATTAAAAAAATTACGTATAACATGATATTACGGAATTTTTTAAAATAGTTTAAATACATTTCGACAGCACTATCGGCTTCAACACCCTCGAAAACCATGAAAATGAAACCCATGATGAAATAATTGGTACCTACTTCAGCCGCCATCTTGGATTTACATTTCGACAGTACTATCGGCTTCAACACCCTCGAAACCCATGAAAATGACACCCATGATGAAAAAATTGATATCTATTGCAGCCGCCATCTTGAATTTACATTTCGGCAGACCTATCGCCTTCAACACCCTCGAAAACCATGAAAATTAAACCCATGATGAAATAATTGGTACCTACTTCAGCCGCCATCTTGGATTTACATTTCGACAGTACTATCGGCTTGAACACCCTCGAAACCCATGAAAATGACACCCATGATGAAAAAATTGATAACTATTGCAGCCGCTACCTTGGATTTACATTTCGACAGCACTATCGGCTTCAGCACCCTTGAAAACCATGAGAATAACACCCATGATGAAAAAAATTGATAACTATTTCAGCCGCCATCTTCGATTTACATTTCGACAACCCTATCGGCTTCAACTCTCTCGAAAATCATGAAAATGATACCCATGATGAAAAAATTGATACCTATTGCAGCCGCCGTCTTGTATTTACATTTCGACAGCAATATCGACTTCAGCACCCTCAATAACCATGAAAATGACACCCATGATGAAAAAATTGGTACCTAATTCAGCCGCCATCTTGGATTTCCATTTAGACATCACTATCGGCTTCAACAACCTCAAAAACGATGAAAATGACACCCATGATGAAAAAATTGGTACCTAATTCAGCCGCCATCTTGGATTTCCATTTTGACAGCACTATCGGCTTCAACACCCTCGAAAACCATGAAAATGACACCCATGATGGAAAAAATTATATCTATTACAGTCGCCACCTTAGATTTACATTTCGACAGTAATATCGGCTTCAGCACCCTCGAAAACCATGTAAATGACACCCATGATGTAAATATTGATACCTATTGCGGTCATTATCATCATCATCATTACAGCCTTTCATAAGTCCACTGCTGAACATAGGCCTCCCCCAAGGAATGCCAAAAAGCACGGTCCTTAGCCTCCTGCATCCATCGACTTTCTGCATGTCTTACCGGGTCGTCACCCCATCTCATGGGGGGTCGCCCTACACTTCGCCTACCGGTACGAGGCTGCCACTTATGAACCTTTCTTCCCCATCGGTTGTCGGTTCTTCGAGCTATATGGCCGGTCCACTGCCACTTCAGCTTACTAATCCGTTGGGCTATGTCGGTTACTCTGGTTCTACTGCGGATATCCTCATTCCTAAGTTTATCACGCAGTGAAACTCCAAGCATAGCCCTCTCCATAGCTCGCTGAGCGACCTTGAGCTTCCTCATACGGCCAGCAGTGAAGGACCACGTCTCAGATAAGTAAGTCATCACTGGTAACACGCACCGGTTCTACAATTTCGTTTTAAGGTTTTGAGGTATGTCTGACGAGAAGATGTGTCATAGCTTTCCGAACGTCCTATTTGCGGTCGCCATCTTGGATTTACATTTTGACAACCCTATCGGTTTCAACATTCTCGAAAACCATGAAAATGTCACCCATGACAAAAAAAATTGAAACTACTTACTTTTAGTACGTACTACTATTATTTATTCTGTGGTTTTAAAATATTGTAATAAAAAAATCTCTAATTATTATTATAATAAATTATTTAAGAAATTTGGTTATTCGCATATTGTGTATTTGTACAACGATCTTTTTGAGCCGCTGCAAACAACCAAAACAATGTCCACTCACTACGGCGACTGACGCCGAACTGATTGAGTGAGTAAAGTACTCTGTGGCTGCAGCTCAGAGTGCGGCTTCCGCCTATTTACAGAAATGATTTACGTACAAGGCTACAAAGTCAACGAAAATTTCGCCATTTTGGAGCCGAAAAAAATTAATTATAGCTAAATAAAACAAAACTACACTACCATTTACATTCATTGGCTTCCCACATGATAGATGAAGAGTTTAAAAAATAGATTAGGTTAAACAATTGATATTTTCAAAAGTTATCGTGTTTGCAAGCCTTGGGGACTTGATAAATCCACACCATACCCCAATAAAACCTCTTTTTTATTTAAAAATAGCAATTAATCGATTTAAAAAATATATTAATAAGTTCAACAATCATTTATCTTTCTAACAATGTGCTTTTTATATCATTTATATGTATAATATGATTGCTAGATACGATTTCATTCGATAAAACGCTGGAATCTTAATTTTTAGGCGATAGTAGAACATAGCATTTGAACAGTGGTAGAGCCACGCGGCAGCTTTTGCTATCGCACGGATGGGCCGGCTCGAACCGGGGTGGTACCACGACCTCACAGAAAACCAGCGTGAAGTAGAGGTTTACCTCTGCGTTTCGCTTGGTGAGTGCAGGTAGCCGGAGGCCCTTTTTACTGGAAATGAGGCATTCCATCTTAGTCCTCTTGGGTTACAACGCATCTACATTTTGATTTGTAATAGAGGATAGATGTAGATGTCTATGGGCCGCAGCAACCACTTACCATCAGGTGAACTGTGTGCTCGTTTGATCGTAAATAGATGCAGTAGCCTAAAGACAGCTTCATCTATCTACGATTAAGAATAAATATTTAGATGCACTGCCGCCCCCGAGGACTTAGATGGAATGCGTCGTTTCCAGTAAAATCATATCCCTTTCTTCACACTTACCCCACGAAACACAGCAGCATTAAGCTGCAATTTTACGTTTGTATTCTGTAAAGGCGTTGTCCTGCCTCGCCGACACACATATGTGTACTAATACATCTATATCAAGATATACCTTAATATAGACGTAGCGTGGCATTGGTAGTTCGACTGAAAAACATGGGCATCTCCCAAAAGAATGCCAAAATTATTCTTCTAATCATTTCAAATTATAAGAGCTCAACGAGCTGACTATAGTAACAATTTCACTTTACAAGTTCACGCACAACTTACGTTACAAATGACTTGTACCGGATAAGTGCAAGGCGCTAACGGCTCTACTTGGACGAAGTTTTTATTACATCGCGGGTTCTCGGCAGCTTATAGTATATTTAAATGCATCCCCGTACTGTTACAAGCACTTGGCGCAGTATAGTTTTAATTTAATTTCGTAGCAAACTTTCCATATACATTTGAGAGCGTAGAAGTATATCGCATTAATATTACGAGTATAATACAAAATAGGTGTCCTTGCAAAGTTGCGGCAGTATTTCACAAAGGAACAACTTCTGATCGTATGTAAATTACTCTATATAATTCAGGTGTAGGTAATTCAAATAAGTCGCTTTCTGTTACCGTTACAGTGTATTAAAAGTCCACTGCTGAAAATAGGCCTTCCCCATGGATTTCCTTTTAAGGGATAGGACATTTGGCACAGTTTGCATGGTTGGCAGGAGTTTTTTTACTTGTTATTAAAAATGTGCTTCTGTCCATGTCCTAGCTATTCTCAATCACCTCTAATAAAACTAAAGATGATAATATTTAGTAGTGGATATTCTCATACCGCCACTACAAGGTTACCCTTATTATATAAAAAATGTCTCAAGTCAGAACTTGTATATAATACTGCTGACAAAAATAGACTGGTATTGCAAAATAGCAACTTTTGACTCATTAGAGAGGCGTACAAAGAAGTGTATTTGTGATGTCGATTTGGTAGAATAAATTTTGTTATCTTTTAGCCCAGAGGCATAAATATCTTTGATTGTTTTTTTGATACGTCATCCTATAACAAGTTATGTCTCAAAATATTGCATCCTATACTGCAATGGCTCAAAATATTGTTCCTATTCTCATGGAAAAATATCAAAGACATATTGGAATAGACGAGAACTGCTTCAAGCCTACATTTACGCCAAAAGTAAGGGGAGAGTATCACTATAGAAAAAGTAATAATTTATTGCGAAAATATTGTGTTATAATTTAAAAAAAAATTACAAATTTATCCAAGATACCAATACGTTACAAAAAAACAATAACAAATAATAAACAAACGACTGCGTCAGTTTTTAAAGAGACTACAAGATTATAACAAAAAGAAACAAAAGTAAATGTTAAAAAAGTTCAGGAACTAATTGACAATATACAGCTGACACTTTTGGAAACCATACTAGTTGTAAACAATACTTCTGTGAAAAATGGCGTTCACAAGAGAATTAAGAACAGATAAAATACTTCTTTTCAAATTTCCTGTAATGCATCTGTAATTTGATTTTTAACCGAGAATAGGTGAAGACAACTATGGGTCACAGCATCCGTTTGCCATGTGATGGACCATATTTATTTTGCTCTAACTACATATCTGTTTTGCTCGCGCAACTATAAAAAAATTGATTGACATAGGTATTATTATTCGGCAGCATATTCTAAGTCTATGATTATTTGTCAAATCAGACGAATAGTTTAAAATTTACGGACTAACATAAAAATAGATTAACATATATTTGTCGTAAGATAATTTGATAAACCGAATATTCAGCAAAAATCTAGGGATATCGCGAAAAGTCGAATAATTAGATCAATCTTACTCAAAAAATATAGGGGTTTTTGTAAAAACGCCACGCTTTAGTAAAGATTGCGAAAAGAATCGTTGGCTATTATAAACGAAGCACGACGTGGCTATTTTCTATTAAATGTTGAAGATTAAAATTCTTGATTAAATGATTTCTGAGAAAAATCGCTTTAATAGGAAGGGGGGTTGGCGTCCTCCCTCCGCCAAAGTAATACCAAAGTGTAGTCAACGGAGCCCTTCTAACTTTTAATAACCCTTTTAACCTAACTTGTCCGAGTCGGGATGCCCCAAGTCCCGAGCTCGCTTCGCTCGCTCTTACACCAAATAAAACACTAAAATGTTAACTTTCATAATTACTTTAATAAGTAAACATATTTTATTACTTCCACCATTTCCAAGAACGTCGTGATATGACAAAATATTTCAAACCTACAAGGTAAAACTAGGAACCAATCACAATAAGAATTGGCCTATAAACCAATCAGAGTTAAGTATATTCAAAGTTTCTAAAGTAAACAGTGTTTTTGCAAAACTCCTTTTTTCAGTAAGTTTAAGAAATATCATAGCCATTGTCTAATTATCCGTGGTTTAGCGATATCCCTAGGTTTTTGCGGAAAAACTGGGTTTATCAATTTATCCTACGACATTTACACCACATGACAGTTGATTAAAATTAATGAGGCTGAACATCATGTTTCAATCGTTAAAGGTAAAAATATTTTAAAATTTAATAAATCAGGCCAAATAAACAAGCAATCATAAATACTAAATTATTTGAAGCAACATCAAAAAAAAAAATGAAGACTGTCAATCTTTCAGTTAAATCTTATTAGAGATCAAAGAGTATACAATCACTACCTTTTGCTAGGGACGATAAATATTTTTTTAAGATTAAAGGCTTTGCGCTCTTTCATTTAATTTTGTTACAAACATTACACGAAATGTTATTTACTAGACGATAGAACTTTTTTTCTATTATTCTATATACCTATCGGTCTGAAGATTATAAAGAGCCATTTATATTAGAGGCTGTGAAGTATTTCATCTTAGTTCTCAGGTTTTATACGTGGTAGAGCCGTGCTGCAGCTATATTAGTAGTATAGTTGTAGACGAATGGGTCAGCTTGACCGAGGAAGGGCCACGCTCTCACAGAATACCAGCCTAAAATAGCAGCTTAACACTGCTGTGTTTTGTATGGAAAGTGCAGAGAATCGGAGACTATTTTTACTGGAAAAGAGCCGTTCCATCTTAGTTCTCACGGGTGACAACGCATCTGCATTTTGATTCGCAAGTGAGGATAGATAACGAGGATAGAAATAAAACCTTACAGCTTCCAACAATAGCAGTATAAACATAATTGTAGACTACGTCAGACGTTACGTGACGAAGACTTCAAGAAGAAGAAGACTTCAAAGTTTGCGCCTTTTTGGTGTTAATACCAGGTGATAATGAGTCGCACTAGCCATTTAACACCAAAATTTAAAAAAAATATAACGAATGAATTGGTTGTACATGTTATATAGTACACGTATATTTAGAAAATTTTAACATAATTAATAAATTTATCTCAAGTGGATACGAATCACCAAAAGTCGGCATAACAGTCGAATCCGCTAGTCACATGGGCCACAGTGGCATTTGGTATTCTTACAGATTTAATATATGAAAGCATTACTAATCATTTTTTTATAGAATAAGGGTGACAAACGAGCACACAGTCCACTTGATAGTAAGAGGATGCTGTGGCAAAGACATCTACATCTATCCTCAATAACTAATCAAAATGCATATGTGCTGTCACTAATGAAATCTCCAGTAAAAAGAGTCACTGGTTCTTTACACAAACCATACGGAATACTGACTAGGCGGATATTTCTAGACCAAATTAGGGACGTCTTGAAAAAAGGCCAGTTCAAGAGTACCCTAAACCGAGGAGCATGTATGAAGAGAATAATGAAAGTGGACGAAGCGAAACAAGTATGTAAGGATCGCAACAAGTGGATAGAAGTGGTCTCTGCCTACCCCTACGGGAAAGAGGCGTGGTCATATGCATGTATGTATATGTGGTCAAGTCGACCCATTCGTGCTAAAAGCAAAATATACCTGCAACATGGCTACACCACGTATGTATATATATATATATTGCGAACGAACGTACAAAGAATAAAGTTAAATTCAGTTTAACCTCAGATGAACTTTTCGAAATTTCCGTGGCTAAAGTAATCCGCTTAAACAATTAAATTTTAAACTTGGCTCCTTTCAAAATAATAAAATGGAAGTCGAGTCTAAAGTCGGTTAGGGTCAGTTCACACCGAGACGTGACGATCAAGTAAGACGTAAGATCATCATTATTATCATTACAGCCCTTTTCAAGTCCAGTGCGGAACATAGGCCTCCCCAAGGAATGCCACAAAGCACGTTCTGAGCCACCTGCATCCATCGACTTCCTGCATGTCTTACCAGGTCGTCACTCCATCTCGTGGTGGGACGCCCTACACTTCGTCCGCCGGTACGAGGCTGCCACTTGGGAACATTTTTGCCCCATCGGTTGTCGGTTCTTCGAGCTATATGGCCGGCCCATTGCCACTTCAGCTTACTAATCCTTTTGGCTTTGTCGGTAACTCTGGTTCTGCTGCGGATAGCCTTATTTTTAAGATTGTGATATTTGTATCGACTTGAATAATTTTGTTTATTGATTATGATACAATGTCAATAGGCAATATTCGTTACAAAATGTTATGAATTTGCATAACATTTTAATTATAATTGTAAATAATAATGACCTGCTAAAAATAAGAGGGAATACGACAACATAATTCAAGGACGGCGTATTTAAAAGATGTGAATCAAGATTACAATAATTTTAATTATAACTTTATGTACTACAAATACAAATACACATACATAAAATGTGTATATTTTATTGAGATAATTCGAAAATGCCACGCGACGTCGCGCTACGCCGTGTTGCGCCTCAAGAATCGAGATGCTTCGCGTCGTAGCGCGACGCATCACGACGCAGTGGTCCTTCGTCGATAGACGCAGTATACAAAATCATGATGCACCTCGCGACGTCGAGATGATTCTCGTGGCGGTGCGCTGCGCGGTCGAAACCACTGGCCTCTTCAAGCATCTTCGCAAAGCTTTCGCGTCCCTGTATGAACTGACCCTTAAATTTATGACAGTAGTGAGTGGAATGTTAATAATGTTTTCCATGGAAATTGAAAATACTAAACTACAGTAAGCAATTAACGTTCAAATAATGTTTTTTAAGGTATATTGTTATTTGTTTTTCAATAATATTAAAACGAATAGTACAAACGACGTTTTTTATGTATTAGAGCCATGCTGCTATATTATATTATGTTTCAGGGCAGCAGGCAGCAGATATACATGTCTTCGCATATTGCATGCCTTAAGCGCAAAGCGTGTAGGTATGTTCTACTAGCGCCTATAAATCAAGATTGGAGTTGGAATTCTAAACTCGCATAAAATCGTATCTAAAAATCATATTGAACATAGAAATGATATAAAAAGCACATTGTCAGAAAGATGATAGTTGAACTTACTAATATTTTTTAAAATCGATTAATTGCTATTTTTACATAATAACATTGGTTATAGTGGCTAATGGTGTGGATTTGTCAAGTTCGCGTGGAGTGGTAAACACGATAACTTTTGAAACTCTCAATTGCTTAAATCAATCTACTTTTGATCTCTTCATCTATCATGTAGGAAGCCATGGAATGTAAATGGCAGTGTCATTTTGTTTTGTTTAGTAATAATTTTTTTTTGGCTGCAAAATGTCGAAGTTTTTGGTATTTTAGCAGCCTTGTATGTAATTTATTTAACTAAATAGACTGCTTCACTCAGTCCGGCGTTAACCGCCGTCATGAGTTGATACTGTATTGGTTGTTTGCAGTGGCTCAAAAAGATCGCTGTACAAGTCCAAGACGTATTTAAGTATAAATATATACATCCTACTTACTTTTAGTACGTACTTCAATTATTTATTATGTGCTTTTAAAATATTGTAATAAAAATCTCTGAATATTCAATATACTATAATACAAAATATTCGGAAAACCAAACTTCATCCATACTTGATTATTATAATAATAATCAAATATAATAATTTTAAAGCACAGAATAAATAATAGTAGTACGTACTAAAAGTATGTAGGATGTATATATTTATACTTAAATACGTCTTGGACTTTATGGAGTGACCTGAATGATATGTTGATCATATGAGCATTATGACTCGTGCACTTTTAGACTTTCCAAACTTTTTTTAAATTCAAATTTGACATAAAACTATTGGAAAATTATAAAAAATAATATACATTTTTATTATCTTATTATTTTTATCATAATTTATTTTATAAGTATATATATATATATATATTATATATATATATATATTATATTTTTTATTACCATTTATATCTTATGTATTTTATTTCGATGTGCTACAATTTTTTTTTTGTTATTTTAGTTTAGTATTAACATATTACCTTTTTATTACTCCTACTTCATTATATCTCTGCATCATCCCAAGGTAGACTGGTAGAGAATGCCTTAGGCATTAAGTCCGCCTATATACCACATGTGTATATGAAGTTTTAAATAAATAAATAAATAAATAAATAAAAATTGGAAGTATAATAAGTTTATTTAGTGAAAACTTGTTTGTATTTAAACTACTTTAAAAATTTCCGTGTAATCATTTTATACGTATTTTTTAATGCGCTTAGGGTATGCACAATTGGATTTACCAATTGTTTTATTTTTAATTTCTCAGACACGAAGGTTTCGTCATGATATTTACCTTCATTGCTTGCACGCAGTAAACACTTAAAATTACTAATAAAATAGTAATTCAAGCTGGCGGGGATCGAACGCGGATTGCTCGCGTACTGTAAAATTTACAGCAACCCCTTAGCCCCTAAGCTACAATGCATTTAGATTAATTAATATTAATATAATATAATAAAATGTTACGAGCACTAAGAGAAACAGTTGGACAGTCGTTCAGTCATTAATAGGAAACATCTGCGAAATAATGAGAGCAACAACCGGTTCCGTTCGGACGTCGTTAACAAAGTCATTAACTCTTCGTCAGTTGTTCGTTGGATTTTATGAGCTATAACATAGCAATAGAACTTAGATTTTATATCATAATTTTAGTTTCCAATTAATTTTCAATATTTATATATTTCATTTGGTAATTAAAGTTATATGTTATATATTTATAAAGACTGATTTTGTTTTGTTTCAAATATAATAAAAAAATGTTGCTTGCCGGTTTTTCCCTTACGTCTTGTTTTTGCGAACCGGTGTAAATTTTATAGTTGAAATACAGCAGCATTAAGCTGCTATTTTACGCTGGTATTCTGTGACAGCGTGATCCTTACCCGGTCAAGCCAACCCATTTCTGCTACAAACATAATATATGTAGGTACAGCGTGGCTCTACTATGTAGATGTGTTGTCATCCCTAGAGGACTAAGTTTATCCTGAAATCCAGCAAAAAGGGTCTATTAGTAGATTACGGAGCATCTTAGCTGCTATCCTTCAACCTCTTCCTACCCTTATGGAGAAAATCGTGATAGTTCATATTACGTTATTTAACAAAAATAGTTTTCGCTTCTTCTCATTTCTGAGTGAGTTACTAAGACATGCAATTATCCATTAAAATTGCAATTAACAATTTTATCAGTGCCGGACGGGATAGAAACCGGATTGCTTGTGTGATGCTCGTCGAAGCTTACAGAAAGTCAGTTAGTATGTCCCGTATAAGCCAGTGCTTCACTACAACCCCACCTGTAAGCGATTCTGTAACGCAAAGATAATTCGTGCATTTTTATATCATTATATATTTAAAAAATATATTAATCGCGTGAATCAGCCTTATAACCTTATATTTATCGAACAGCTGAAATTAAACTCGAGACAAAACTTCGGACCTGTGAACAATTAATAATAGTCGTCGACCGACGTGGCCGCTCTACTGCACAGCGAATTCGCTGATTCAGTTACTTGTGCTTTAACTTAATTAGAATTTATCTTCATGTTAAATGTAAAAATATATTTTTATATTATACATAAAAGACGAGATTTTATACTTGTAGCAGCCATGTTATGGTATTATGGTTGTAGTAATAATGAGTTTGGATTGACCGGGGAAGGACCACGCTCTCACAGAATGCCAGCGTAAAATAGTAGCTAAATGCTACTACGTTTCGTATGGTAAGTGTAGAGAATCGGAGTCCATTTTCACTGAAAGCGAGGCATTCTATCTTAGTCCTCAGGTGTGACTTTTAATCAAAGATTAAATGTAGATGACTATAGGTCACCGCATCCACTAACCATCAGGTGGACTGAGTGTTCGTTTATCGCCCTTATTCTATAAAAAAGGGCCTATTTTCAGTGGACATTTGATAGGCTGAGATGAATGAATAAATGAATAAACGATGCCTTCCATAAGTTAATTTTAATTTTTACGAGTCAAGGTTGGAGTATTTATATTCGGTACATAATTCGCGACTTTAAATTTTA
Organism: Parnassius mnemosyne; assembly: GCA_963668995.1. NCBI lineage: Eukaryota > Metazoa > Arthropoda > Insecta > Lepidoptera > Papilionidae > Parnassius > Parnassius mnemosyne. Next base: position 3,887,462 of record CAVLGL010000093.1, on the reverse strand, counting down.
TTTCATATACAAGATATTCCTGAGTTACCGCAGCTCAGTGACGTACTGTATCTCGAAACGTTGCAACTATAGTTTACCGCCAAATTGTAAGTATCAAATGATAAATATAAATACTGTTTATTGAAAATAAAACCACAAAGAGGAAAGGGAGAAGAAAAAAAGGGGTGAAGTGCAACTGATGTGTAGGTGTTTGTTTGAACAAGAAAAAAATACCTATAAACTATGTGTTTAATTGAAAATACGAAAGATCTGAAATATTTTTTTCATTCAGCCGTTTCCAAGACCACCGTTGACAGAAGTCTCCCCCAAAAAATATCACAAAACTCGATTCTGAGCCACCTACATCCATCGAATTTCTGCATGTCTCATCAGATTGTTACTCTATCCCGTGGAGAATCGTCATATACGTTGCTTATCATTACGAGGTTGCCACTCGAGAATCCAGGAATAGAAAAACTAATAAATATCCTTACACTTGTATAATAGCTTGAAGATATCAAAAATATGCTAAGACCCGTGTAATAAAATAAAATGATGTGATATAGTTTTTTTTTAATAGGATAAGGGTGACAAACAAGCACACAGTTCACTTGACGATAAGTGGTTGCTGCGGCCCATAGACATCTACATCTATCCTCTATTACAAATCAAAATGCAGATGCGTTGTCACCCGTGAGGACTAAGATGGAATATCTTATTTCCAGTAAAAAGGGTCTCCGGTTCTCTACACTCATCATACGAAACACAGCAGCGTTAAGCTGCTATTTTACGCTGGTATTCTGTGAGAGCATGGTCCCTCCCCGGTCAAGCCTACAACTTTACTACTTATATAGCTGCAGCGTGGCTCTACCACGTAAAAAGTTAAGTTTGAAGAGCATCTCTTGCTTTCTCTCAAATGCTTGCACTATCCCCGTCACCACTAATCTCAACACCACTACACTAGAAAAGACACGCCACCATCAATAGTACGACACGTGTGTCGCCTCTAAATAAGACATATGTAATTATGTTGCTTTTCAAGTTAGGTAACATACATCATTTTATTATATGTACCGTAACATTTTTAATTTAATGAATTTCCGCAAAGTAATAACTGATTCTATTAATTAACAGGTAAAATATAAACCAGTGCCTAAGTTATGCATTTTAGTGGCCATTTTATAATTTTTATTTCATACAAAAATTAATACAAATACGTATTCTTTTAGAAGAAATTTGTTTTTATACAATGGAGTTTACATACAATGGAGAAATATTTAAATAATCAAAGCGCATAGGTATGTTCTACTAGCGCCTTAAAAATCAAGATTCCCACATTTTGTCGCATAAAATCGTATCTAACAATCATATTGAACATATAAATGATATAAAAAGTACATTGTCAGAAACCTAAATTATTGTTGAACTTAAATTGAAGATTGACATAAAATTATTGGAAAATTGGAAGTATAATAATAAGGTTATTAGTGAAAACTTGTGTGCATTTAAACTACTTTAAAAATTAATGTATAATCATGTTATACGTATTGTTTTTAATGCGCTTAAGGCATGCTCAATTGGATTTACCAATAGCATTTTTTTAAATATTATATATATATATATTGTAGTGTTATACTACTTACGTATCATTTTACATTATTTTAAATTCATTTTTCCATTCTGTTTCGATTTTCTGCATTCACCTCAAAACTGGATATTTTACATCACCTTTATTTCCATAGGATCCTGTAACGATTTTAAACCATAAGAACACAATAACAAATCATTTCTACTTCGTATTTTCACATTATCAGCACTTTTAAATTGGTGTCAATGGAGTCTACCTTTTTTCGATCTTTTAGCTAGTTTTCCGTAATTCTACAATCTCGAGCTTTGTGTGGGCAGCTGCGCTACCTTTTTTCCTATATCAATAATATCTCATTTTCCACTTAAATCTTACCGTTTTCTTATTATAAACCAAAAACAAAAAATTGACATGTTTTGTCTTTCTTATTTATATCGTTTCTATGGTAATTATATTCAAATTTGCTACCGATCTGTTATTCCTATTTCGATAATTCCACATAAATCCTCTTTTCTCTTGACCATTTACAAAAAATTTGCGTATAATTTAAATAATTTTTCCGTTCTCTCTAGAAAGGTATAAAAGCCGAACAATCGGTGAAGAAAGGCAGTCTCGCTTCAGTTCGCGAATTGGAAGTATCTCCTAAAGGCCTTATCCCGGGGCCGCACTGCCCCGGGATCCTGCAAGCCTCCATTTACACGTGAAGTCTTCGGCGATGCCTTCTTCAAACTCGGGCCGCGCCACTCCGGAATCCTACAAGCCTCCATCTACCTCGGAAGTCGCTTCGAGTCTACTACAAGCGCGGGGGCCACACTACTCCGGGCACTACTACTACTTACTCCAGGCGCCGAGTGCACCTACCGCCGGCGCTACCTTTGGGCGCTGCAACTGCTAGCTCTAAGCGTTGCGCGCCTCTTCTCCAGGCGCTACGTGCGCCGGCTCCGGACGCTGCGTGTACTGGCTCCAGGCGCTGCGCGCCGTCGCTGCTAAGAAACCTACTTCTACAAGCGCAAACGGCGTGTGCTGGCTTCAGGCGCTGCGTGCCGTCGCTGCTAAGAAACCTACTTCTACAAACGCAACGTGTGTCGCTTCGACTTTTAGGCCCCACTTCAACGCTATATTCCCCTATTCTCTCACCTTTATTTTTTTTATAATCTAATTGTATTCTCACTTCATTCATCATCATCCTCACATCATTTTTTTTATAAAATTGTAAATACCTTTTATAAATTTAAATATATTGTTTTCTGGCTCTACCTTTGTTGTTTTGTTGTACTTAGGTTAGGTTCTATTTTTTTAATTTTTTTTAATTGTCGCTTCACGACATTTGGCGCCCAACGTAAAAGTCCTCTTTCTCTCTTAATTCTTCACCTTTACTGCGCCTTGTCCATTCCCTTTTGATTTAATTGCTCTCCCTTTCGTTCTTAACTCATTATTCATCATTCATTTATTCATCCTTTTCATACCTTCCAAATTCTAAAACAACACTTCATCTAGTGTTTCAACGTATCTGGCTTATATTTAGACTTACATTTAACACTTCACTTACATTCATCACTTTAATATTTTTATTCTAGAACAAAACTTCATCTAGTTTTTCAACGTATCTGGATTATATTTAGACCAACATTTCACACAACACTTACATTCATCACTTTAATATTTTTATTGTAGATAACTTTCCAAATTCTAAAACAACACTTCATCTAGTGTTTCAACTTATCTAGACTATATTTAGACCTACATTCAACACTTCACTTACATTCATCACTCTAATATTTTTATTCTAGGTAACTTAAAGAGGTATAACTTTTCAATTAAATCTTTATTTCTTAAACTTAACTTTGAACTTTACACTTTATATAAAATTGTTTTTCAAAGCTGAAGCGAGACGATTCATAACTTTTCTAAGCATTTACTAACTGTTAATTTGTATATATGTATAAATATCTAAACATTTATTAACTGCTAATTTGTATATATGTATAAATATCACATTTAATTTGTATATATATATAAATATCACCATCATTTTCACCTTGTTATTATTTCTTCTAATTTGTTTGTTTCTTTGGTAGGTTAATCTTCACTTCTTTTTATTTCAGACACATCTCGTTGGTGATGTTGCTGATCTCTGGCTTTGAGCCCTACCGCTCTGGCCGTTCTTAATCTTTACTTAAGTCGTAGCGACCAAAGCTTACTTGAGGTATTTCTTTATCTTTATCTTCACTTGGGAGCGGCTGATTACTCCCTTAATAATTTTTTTTATCTTCACGCAGGAGCGGATGACAACTCCTTAAATAAGCCTGAATGTCCTTTCGAAAACACACTTTTAAGAGTGGTGTTTCTTCGACTAATTTATTTTTTTTATTTTTCCACGCAGGAGCGGATGACTACTCCTTAAATAAGCCTTAATGTCGTTTTGAAAACACACTTTTAGAGTGGTAGTCATTGAATGTGAACTCCACCCTTACCTGAACGGCAGATGATGAATGTAAGAGATGGTATATCTGATTTTGCCTGGTGATGTCTGTTTCTGCAAAGCTGTGTTTTTATGGTTTATTTTAGAATGTATATATCAAAATTTTTGCTGAGTCAAAAATTTTCCAGGGTCGGGGGGAAAATGTAGTGTTATGCTACTCACGTATCATTTTACATTATTTTAAATTCATTTTTCCATTCTGTTTCGATTTTCTGCATTCACTTCAAAACTGGATATTTTACATCACCTTTATTTCCATAGGATCCTGTAACGATTTTAAACCATAAGAACACAATAACAAATCATTTCTACTTCGTATTTTCACATTATCAGCACTTTTAAATTGGTGTCAATGGAGTCTACCTTTTTTCGATCTTTTAGCTAGTTTTCCGTAATTCTACAATCTCGAGCTTTGTGTGGGCAGCTGCGCTACCTTTTTTCCTATATCAATAATATCTCATTTTCCACTTAAATCTTACCGTTTTCTTATTATAAACCAAAAACAAAAATTTGACATGTTTTGTCTTTCTTATTTATATCGTTTCCATGGTAATTATATTCAAATTTGCTACCGATCTGTTATTCCTATTTCGATAATTCCACATAAATCCTCTTTTCTCTTGACCATTTACAAAAAATTTGCGTATAATTTAAATATTTTTTCCGTTCTCTCTAGAAAGGTATAAAAGCCGAACAATCGGTGAAGAAAGGCAGTCTCGCTTCAGATCGCGAATTGGAAGTATCTCCTAAAGGCCTTATCCCGGGGCCGCACTGCCCCGGGATCCTGCAAGCCTCCATTTATACGTGAAGTCTTCGGCGAAGCCTTCTTCAAACTCGGGCCGCGCCACTCCGGAATCCTACAAGCCTCCATCTTCGAGTCTACTACAAGCGCGGGGGCCACACTACTCCGGGCACTACTACTACTTACTCCAGGCGCCGAGTGCACCTACCGCCGGCGCTACCTTTGGGCGCTGCAACTGCTGGCTCTAAGCGTTGCGCGCCCCTTCTCCAGGCGCTACGTGCGCCGGCTCCGGACGCTGCGTGTACTGGCTCCAGGCGCTGCGCGCCGTCGCTGCTAAGAAACCAACTTCTACAAGCGCAAACAGCGTGTGCTGGCTTCAGGCGCTGCGTGCCGTCGCTGCTAAGAAACCTACTTCTACAAACGCAACGTGTGTCGCTTCGACTTTTAGGCCCCACTTCAACGCTATATTCCCCTATTCTCTCACCTTTATTTTTTTTATAATCTAATTGTACTCTCACTTCATTCATCATCATCCTCATTTCATTTTTTTTATAAAATTGTAAATACCTTTTATAAATTTAAATATATTGTTTTCTGGCTCTACTTTTGTTGTTTTGTTGTACTTAGGTTAGGTTCTATTTTTTTTTTTTATTGTCGCTTCACGACAATATATATAAATATATATATAAATATATATATATATACATATATATATATATATATATATATATATATATATATATATATATATATATATATATATATACATATAATTTAAAATATTATTTAGCATTTAACAGTTTTTTTTTGCAACGCTTGTAAAAGGTTACTAAGTTATAAGTACTATTTGTAATAAATATTAAGACCATTTTGTACACATAGAGAGCAAATAAACACTTGAATACTTGAACACTGAAGTAAAAACTGAAAGGAAACTTTATAGGCACAAAACATTAATTGGTAAATTAAAACTAATGCAAGGCTACCATAGAAAGCGCTAATCCAATGAATTTATACCAGTCGCATAAGCATATTATCTAACTACACAACTTGAATTAAGTAAACGCAATTTGTGCAGACGTGGTGTCAGCATGGGTTCGGTATGTGCTTTTTACTGTCTTACCGCAGTTCTTTGTAACTTGAGTTTGTTTTTAATTATTATTTTTATTTTTATTTTATAAAACAAGTGACAAGCAGTAAGTAGCTACTGCAGTCCATTGATATCTGCAGTCAACTTCAAACAAAGAGGGATACAGATGCAGTGTTACCTCTGAGGATCAAGTAGAAATGCCTCACAACCTATCAAACGTGGTAGATCTACGCTGCAGCTATATTATGGTTGTAGCACGAATGGCTAGAACCACTCTCTCTCAGAATCAATGGAAGAAAATCAGGTGGACTGTGTGCTCGTTTGTCACCCTTATCCCATAAAAAAAATCATACGCAAAGAGTGACAAAGCAAAATGAAGTGAACGCAGAGTCGGCAAGCGGCAATGGACGCCTTACAAGGTAGTAGTTTCTATTAATTTAATAGTTCTCTCCACTCATCATACGGAACACAGCAACATTAAGTTTCTATTTTACGTTCAAATTCCGTGAGAGTGTAATCACTCCCTGGTTGAGGCGAACTATTTGTGCTACAAACATAATATAGTTGCGGCGGGGCTTCACCGCGTAATGTACGAACATTTTGAGTAGTCATAAAGAATAATTCAATGTATCGAACATTTAAATATTCAATACGAAACATTTAATTAAACATGGATCGCCTAATGATGCAAGAACATAGTTAATTACTTTTCTGATACTAACTTGTTTTGTTACTTTTAAATGTCGATAACTTTGGTAATTTGTATCGGGTGTTAAGGAAAATTTTCGTTTCGTCTGTTACTGACAGATATATGGATATACAAGAAGTAAAAGAGACGTAACAGAATCATGACGAATAAATCATACCCAAAGAGTGACAAAGCAAAATGTTGCTGAAGTGAGCGCAGAGTCGGCGAGCAGCAAGGGACGCCTTAGAAGAATGTTTTTCGACCAATTTGGCGATATATTGAGTATAGGCCAATTGAAGTGTACCTTTATGCGACCAGCATGTGTACGTAGGTATATGTATGAAAAGAAACGAGAGAGGTGTGTCAGAGTCGAGCTAAATGTAAGTCCGTAGACGCTGCCTATCCCCATGGGTGACAAGCGTAAATGTTCAAAGAAGAAATAAATTTGTTATTTAACTCGATGGAATATCCCTCTGTAGCATAGATGATAAGACTATAGATGCGTTCTCGTATCTAAGAGCTAAAAAGAAACATCTCCAAGCTTGAAAAGATACTGGATCGTTGTAGTTTTCACACCAGATCTCAAAAAGAGCAGTATCGATTAATAGCAGAAATAGGTAAAAACAAAGTTTATATTTAAACTAATATCTAATCTAAGCCAGTCTACTCTAGATCTATCTAGTAATGTGTATGAATATTTTTAAGCATAATTAGTTATCTTCAACGTGTAGTGGCAGTGTAAGTATATCCACTACTCCAAATAGACATAGACATAGACATAGACATATGTTTTATTAGCATCAATACACACACAAAATATACATTTAGAAATAATGAGACATACATACAAGGTAGTAAAAAACATAAATAAAAATAAAGTAAATCTTAGCAAGAGTGAGTGATGTGATGCCAAAAGGATTCCGTCTCAGCATATGCTACCACAGATACTGCAGCAGCGCTGATTTTCAGCGGAGTCGAAATCGTCCCGTGGTTGACATAAAATGAGACAGAGGGACACTGAAATAGGAGATAGGCAGTAGCAGCTTCCTGATAACAACTGCGGTTGCTATCCCGTCTGCCAACCGTGGTAACTAAGGCAAAATCCCCCGTTTGTGCCCATATATGGAGAGGCCTATGTTCAGCAGTGGACTTTTATAGACTGTTATGAATGAATTGATAGAATTGATTATTATATGTAAGTAAATCGTAAAGACTTGTCAATTTCTGCAACGAGTTAGCCGTCAGAACTCGATCACACCGTAATTGTTCGCACGGCGCGGCGGTTAGATAACTCATCTGTGAAATGAAAAATTCTCATAGTTAAACACCGTTACGAAAGTAACATTGGACAAATATATATAATCTTCACACCCTCCCCCTTTTTTATAGGCCCCTTTTTTATAGCCATCGGACTCAGGGCTCGTAGTCTTTTGAAGCTGTAATGCAGCATGAATGCAGGTGGCTCCCGACCGTGATTTGTAGTATTCCTTGTGGGTGGCCTATGTTGAGTATATCTATACCTTAGTACACATAATCATGACATATGAAATATCTTATTTATAAATGTTGCGTTATACCTATACTCAGAATAAAAACACCTAAGGTACTGACAGTTAATAATTGTATTACACACGTGACTACCTCAACGCGATCGAGGCAAAGAGAGTGAGGATAGATGATTAACCTAAGAGTTCATATTATACATTGTGTTCGAATACACTATAGATAACACAGCTAATCCGTACAGATGTAAACGAATGTTGTAGAATATACCAGGAATGCCACAAATATAACAGCCGCTAGCGACGCGACAGAGATTATTGCTGAATGTGAACTACTAGCTATTATCGTTACATAGGTGTTACCCCCAAAGACAGCTAAACACTGGATTTGGAAAATACGGCCCGGGGTGACGTAATCCGATAACGTTGATGTAATAAATATTATATATATATATATATATATATATATATATATATATATATATATATTAATCCTCACCTCGTACATTTAACGACCTTTCATCAGTTTTTTTTAGAGAATAAGAGTGACAAATTAATTAACAGCCTAGCTGCTATTAATTAGATGCTATGGTCACTAGACATCTACATGTACATATCTTCGAGTTAGAATCATTCAGATGCGTTGTCACCACTGAGATCTGAGATGGAATACCTCGTTTCCATTAAAAAGGGTCTCCGGTTCTATACACTCACCATATGACACCTGTTCGTGTTAAACTGGTTGATCGTGTAACCAAAATAGCTTAGTTACTTTACGTGTATTTAATGTCATGTCGTGTCGCAAATTTGACGAAGAAATACGTGTCATTAACAAGCTTACATTAATTAGAACTTTAATACTATTTAAATATTAATTGACATAAAAAAATAAAAAATTGGTAAATCCAATTGGGCATGCCTTAAGCGCATTAAAAAATACGTATAACATGATTATACTGAATTTTTTAAAGTAGTTTAAATACATTTCGACAGCACTATCGGCTTCAACACCCTCGAAAACCATGAAAATGACACCCATGATGAAAAAATTGGTACCTACCTACTTCAGCCGCCATCTTGGATTTACATTTTGACAACACTATCGGTTTCAACACCCTCGAAAACCATGAAAATGTCACCCATGACAAAAAAATTGCTACTACTTACTTTTAGTACGTACTACTATTATTTATTATGTGTTTTTAAAATATTGTAATAAAAAAATCTCTAATTATTATTATAATCAATTATTTAAGAAATTTGGTTATTCGAATATTGTGTATTTGTACAGCGATCTTTTTGAGCCGCTGCAAACAACCAAAACAATGTCCACTCACTACGGCGACTGACGCCGAACTGATTGAGTGAGTAAAGTACTCTGTGGCTGCAGCTCAGAGTGCAGCTTCCGCCTATTTACAGAAATAATTTACATACAAGGCTACCAAATCAACGAAAATTTCGCCATTTTGGAGCCGAAAAAAATTAATTATAGCTAAATAAAACAAAATTACACTACCATTTACATTCAATGGCTTCCCACATGATAGATGAAGAGATTAAAAAATAGATTGAGTTAAACAATTGATATTTTCAAAAATTATCGTGTTTGCAAGCTTTGGGGACTTGATAAATCCACACCATACGCCACTAAAGCCCCTTTTTTATTTAAAAATAGCAATTCATCGATTTAAAAAATATATTAATAAGTTCAACAATCATTTATCTTTCTAACAATGTGCTTTTTATATCATTCATATGTATAATATGATTGCTAGATACGATTTAATTCGATAAAACGTTGGAATCTTAATTTTTAGGCGATAGTAGAACATACCATTTGAACAGTGGTAGAGCCACGCGGCAGCTTTTGCTGTCGCACGGATAGGCCGGCTTGAACCGGGGTGGTACCACGACCTCACAAAAAACCAGCGTGAAGTAGAGGTTTACCTCTGCGTTTCGCTTGGTGAGTGCAGGTGGCCGGAGGCCCTTTTTAATGGAAATGAGGCATTCCATCTTAGTCCTCACGGGTTACAACGCATCTACATTTTGATTTGTAATAGAGGATAGATGTAGATGTCTATGTCTATGGCATGCAATAAAACAATGTGACTATTTCTTAATAAAAGTTTTTTTTTATAAATATAGCATAAGGGGACAAAACTATGGCTCATAGAGAACTATACTGAAATTACTAAAATACAATGCCTCGTTTTCAGAGGAAAGGGTCACCAGTTCTCTTTACTCGCAATAGGAAAAACAGCAGCATTAAGTAGTGATTAGCTTTTCGCTGGTATGCTGTGCGAGCGTTGTCTTATCCCGGTCAAACCGACTCATTTGTATCTACTATAGTATAATGCAGCGTGGCTCTACCACGTAAAAAAAATACAGAGCTACATATACATGCATAACATAACTAGCACTGGAAACCGACGTAATAAAGCGAAGTATTAAATATGAATACTTCGCTTTATTACGTCGGTTTCCAGTGTCGGTTCCACTAATTAGCTAAGATCCGCGTAAAAGATAAGGTGACATGCGCAAAAAAAGTGCGTTAGATCAATGTTCGATCTAAATCAGGATGATTCATGTGAACCGTACTTTCGCAAATATAAAATTCTTACTCTGCTGTGTATGCATATATATTTATATAAGAGGTTGCAAACTTTGTTCAAAACAACACAATTTATTTTGAAATAAATACCGTTGTCTTGAAGGCACTTTGAAAGAAGAAAAAACACAAAAAAATTGCATGACACCAAAAATCTATAATAAAATTCCATTAAATATCCGATTAATTAATGATGTAAAAAGATTTAAAACTGCGCTCAATGACTTCCTTGTTGAAAAAGTGTACTATGACATGAATATTTTTTGATGACAAAATGTAAAAATTACTTTAATTACGTTCATATGCCTCTAAGGTGAAACATGGCTGTACCTAATAATAATTTTATATGTGACATCCTGTAATACACATGCTTATGAATTAATAAATGATTGATTAATTGATTGATTGTCTTACATATCTGAAGCCATATCATTTACTTCGTAGTCTAACTAAATGTATTTTATTCATACACATGTAAGAACTGGTGAAAAATAAAGCTTTGTTTCGCGTGAAGCGGTGCATAAATAAGATTCTTATTCGATAAGAAAATGTTATCCGCGAAACATTCCACGTGAGTCGGCGGAGGAATTTGCAGGAAAGCATAGCGCTATAAACTGTCCGTTTGAATGTTAAGTCCGGAATATGTATAATACCAATTCATTCACTTATTGCAGGCAATGTAAGTCAAGTGCTGAACATAGGTCTTCCTGGGGAAGGAACATTTGATAACTTTAAATATGCAGGAATTAGCAAGGTTCGCCTTAGATGGAAGCTTATCGACCAAATATAGTATATTAAAAATGGGCCAAATAAAGAGTATCGTAACCGACAAACATGTATATATATATACATACATACATATTTTTATGTATAAATATTTTCCATTGTGCCGCGATTTGTTCTTCATTAAACAAATTTTGCGTAATTTATGTATTGCATGAATAAAATATTGCATGCATAAATAATTTCATCGCTGCAGAATTTATATTTCTACAATATAGGCTTTTGTTCTTGCGTTGTTGAAAATCCGATTAACGTACAAATTGTCGGCATTGCAAAATCGGTTTAGTGTCAGTTATTTACGGTTTTGTATCAAATAACAAAAACTGTATGTTAACAGAAAGCTATCCTTTGAATGTAGTAAGGTTTACGGCCTATATACATATATCCCACACTAACTGTAACATTGGTCTAGTAGTCGTGAACGTGGCTCCTGATCTTGAGGTCCCGAGTTCAAATCCTAGAATCGGACCAAAAAATCAGTTATTGAGTTGTTTTGGCAAGAAATTCTCAATAGGAGCCCGGAATCAGGAAGTTGGCGATGTGACAACCCCCATGCCTCGAAGAGTACGTAAAGACGTTAGTCTTGTGCCTGATCTCTTTCCGGTCGTGTCGAAATACCGCTCCATCGGACTATCAGAGTGAGGGAATAAAGAGTGCACTTGTCTGTTTATCTCTGTTGAGGCTACCCGCCATGACCGAAATTCTGTCTGGAGTCACAGGTCTCCTCTCATTTCTGCGAGGGTTATGTGGCATTGTTCACCCTGTTGCTTCAGTGCATGTTGGACACACGTATAACCTCCTCAAAATATCTTTAAATTAAAAGATTTACTACATTAAGAACCTTTAATAGATTTTCTTCACCGTCGAGCATGTGGCAGGCAAACCAGCACTGGTGGCAACTATTTACATTATCAATGACGGTTTTGTTGCGCTGTGTAGCGGCGTAAGAGGATTCAATATCCCATTTCATCCTGTGGGTGTCGTAACAGGTGACAAAGGGATTATATTCATTTGTATGTGGTAGAACCATGTTGCAGATATATTATGTTTGTAGCAAAATGAGTCGGCACGACCGGGGTAAGACCACGCTTTCACAGGACACCAGTGTCTGTTTTTCATTCTGTTTTTCAAATTCTTTCACTAATAGTGAAAAGATTTGGCAAAAATTATTTACTTTCGCGTATTCCCATTTTCATTTTGATAAAACAATAAATAAATAAATTACGTCTCAACTAAAACAGACACTGAAAAAATTTAGACCTAATATGTAGTTAACAATTTAATAGACCAACAAAGCATGCTGAAGAAATTAAAATGTCATTACTATTTTGGATGTTATCATATCATCGACGTTCATATTTTCTTTTTCCTTTTCCAAAATGTTTCGAAGTAAAGACGGTGTTTTTTTTTACAAACAGGAACATTAACGTTTTCTTTTGTAGCATCACGCAGCGGCCAAAATTCCTGAAAAAACACGAAAATCTGATTTTCCAACACTGAATAACAATATATTTATTACAATTTAAGGTAGAAATTTAATAATAATAATAATAATCATTTATTTCAGGCAATATTCACATTATACGTTATATTTTTATTATATTTTACATTATATTTTTATACGTGGTAGAGCCATGCTGCAGCTAAATTATGGTTGTAGCACGAATGGGTCGGCTCGACCGGGGAAGGACCACGCTCTCACAAAATACCAGCGTAAAATAGCAACTTAACACTGTTGTGTTTCGTATGGTGAGTAAAGAGAACCGAATACCTTTTTTATTGGAAACGAGGCATTCCATCTTAGTTTTCAGGAGTGACAACGCATTTCAATTTAGATTCTTAATTGAAGATAAATGTAAATGTCTATGGGTCACAGCATTCACTTACTATCAGTTTGACTGTGTGCTCGCTTGTCCCCGTTATTGTATAAAAAAGAGAAATAAATCAGGAATTGGCACGACCATCTTCTTGATAACTACCGTACCTCTGTTGTTGTACCTAATTCTGGTTACATGAATGAACGTGAAGGAATCGTTCTGAATGTCTAACAGTGTGCAATTATTTACTGCTCTATAATGTATGATGGACCATGTCGTGACAGTGTAATATCATCATTTGGTTATTATAAGAAGCGACAAAAGCAAACAAACCAGAAGATGGGCTGCAGCGTCTTCCAATTAAAAACTTCAAAATAAAAATAAAAACTGAGATTGCTAACTCGCCAGTCAAGCGTGGTAAATATAGAAAATATATCCCTAACAGACATTCTATATGATAAGCTCATGTACAAAAGCGATCTCTTGATAGATTGTAATGTATTTTATATAGAATAAGGGTTACAAATGAGCTAACAGTCCACCTGATGGTAATCAAAATGGAGATGACAACGCTTGAGAATAATATGGAATACCTCATCATTATCATCATTAAAGCCCTTCATAAGTCCATTGCTGAACATGGCGTAAAAGACTAAATACATTAATAACGTATTTATATAAATGTAATTCAATCAATGCTAACGACGGCAAGCAGTTTTCAACCCATCGACTACTACCACATTTTTTAGGGTTCCGTACCTCAAAAGTAAAAAAAACGGAACCCTTATCACTTTGTTGTCCGTCTGTCTGTCTGTCTGTCTGTCTGTCTGTCTGTCAGACCCTTTTTCTCAGGAACGCGTGGAGGTATCAAGCTGAGATTCATATCAAATACTCAAGTCTACTGTCCCTTAGAGCTGTGAAAAAATCAAACTTCTGAGCCAACGCAATTAAAAGATACAGCCGTTTATGCCGTAAATTTTCGACATTCTAAAGGGAATCAAAACCTACAGGGTACTTTCTGTGAACTCAGAATCTTGAAATTTGGTACGAAGCAACGTTTTATAGCACAGATAAAGGAAAAATTGCAAAAAGCATAAATTTTTTGTTACATCAAATAATAAAAATATTTTTAATAATTTTAAACTTACATACCTACAGATTTGTTCGGAACCCTCGGTGCGCGAGTCCGACTCGCACTTGGCCGGGTTTTTTTATTATAATTAGCGTAATAAGATAAAGGCGGATATTGTGATTACATAATATCCGCCGTCTGGCACCATTTAAAAAATAAGGCAGAAATTAGATCTTCATTTCCAAAATACCATCCCCTGAACACTGCCGCCCGAGGCCTTGCTTTGCAACCCTTGCTACGCCACAGTTCATCCCTAAGATAATTATTTTTTATCTAACGTCGCGTAAAGCTCACTTGCTCAGCTACTTTAATATTAACAGAGCGGTTATGCGCGTTTTGCCGTAACGCGAGTTGGTTTAATCGCACCGCGTACTTACGACCGCTCTACATGTTTTATTAGCCCACAAGGTCTGTGGTTTAGCATTCATATGTAGGTAAGCAGGAGCATTATAGCCCTCTGTTGACACGGAGCCAGTTTTCATTTTTATAGTAGAGGATGCAAACGAGCATGCGACTCACCTGATGGTAGTTGTTTTCGCCGCCCATAAACAACTGCCACATCTGAAGAATTGTAGATACGTTGCCGGCTTTTTAAAATAGTTTTAATATTATTGGGTTCGTACAATTACCGTGATGATGCGTAGGTTAAAAATTTTACCTGACTACCTTCTTTTTACATGGTGAAATGCTTATGTATACTGCCTCGCGGGGGCAACGACAGGATATTAAAGACTTACGATGACTAACACCCCATCGTGTTCCACCTTCCCCGCACATTGGCAGCGCCGTTCGCCCTATGTTATTCCTTCGCCGGGTAAGGACAACTCCTTCGCCTTATCCTTCTCAGCTAAGGCGCGTCTTCTACTATCCTAGAAGCGAACTCTTAACGTGCACTGGCGATGTCAGAATATTTATATCGGAATCTTAATAAAAACTAAAAATATATATAACTGCGCTTTGCCACACGGCTGCCAAGCGTGGCACTTATGGCAAATATCCCCTCTATGAAGCAATCTGTAAGGGGTGTCTATGTTCAGCAGTGGGCTATTGATAGGCTGTAATGGTAACCCTAGAAAGAGGGTAATAATATTCTTCAGGTGTGAGTATATTGACCGTTATGTTGTTTGTCTTTAATGTTGGAGATATCGTTATATTGAGCATAGGTTTGGAATTTTACAGGTTATATATTTTTTTTACTTTAAAAAATACTAAATAGTTCGTTTGCTGTCCAGCAGTGAACTGGCGTTAAAGTATTCACATTTAACAAAATCAGTGTTAATTTGTTAAAAACAACGTTCGCGGTTTCTGTACAAAGAATTACTTTCCTCGCGCGCTCGCAGTCGGCTATAGAAGTAACATAAGTAACTTAGTGCGCAGTGGATAAAGGCTGCAGTGCTTGTCCAGAAGTATACACATCAACAGAATCAATCTTTAATCAAAAATTATTTACGACTAAAGTTTAAAATCTTTCTAGTTTCCTTAAAAAGTTTATATACAGATTGAAACCTCTTTTATTCTATTTACAAAATTTAAAAATGTAAATAAAAAAAACAAAAGAAAAAATAAAAAATTTGTAAAACGAATTGGGCATGCCCTAAGCGCATTAAAAAATTACGTATAATGTGATTATACGGAATTTTTTAATACATTTTTGAAAAATCTACACCATTAGCCACTAAAATCACTTTTTATATAAAAATAGCAATTTATCAATTTAAAAAAGTTAGTAAGTTCATTTATCTTTCTGAAAATGTGCTTTTTATATCATTTATATGTTCACTATGATCAATATGATTGTTAAATACGATTTCATGCGGCAAAACGTCAGCATCTTGATTTTTAGGCGCTAGTAAAACATTCCTACGCGCTTTTGCGCTTAAAGCATGCAAAACTGAGTTGCGTTTGTCGGTAATATTGGCAATCGCAATTTTTTTTGTTTGTTATTAGGCAGACGAAACTGAACGAACAGACGATGCTTAGTCAATTAATATAAATTTAAAATAAATATAAAAATTCCGCCGCTGCCCATGTCCTGATTTGTTTCCTTCTGTCGCCTTATAGACACCCACAAGATGTTATGAGATGGAACATATTCTTACTATGCACTATATGCATACTCGCGTGATAGTGACTACCGCGGCCTATAAACAACTGCAACACCAGAGGATTGCAGTTGTGTTGCCCGCATTTTAAAAGGGATCAGGCAAGTTCCTTGTAGAGCCCGATTTCATGGCAATTGATTCTACAAAGTAATCATGAGAAGAAGAATACTTCTGAAATATAAACTTCTGGAAAATAAACTTCTAAAAAACTCATCTATTCGCCGCTGTCATTTTTACTCAGTTGTCTGCACTGATTTAAAATTATATATTAATATGTGTTACATGTTAAGGAACTGGAAAGTTTTAAATAATAACTTAAACATCTTTTATACGTGGGTAGTTAAGTTTATATCAGATGACTGTAAAAACTCTTGTTTTGTCGAGTAAAAAGAACCTCTAGGTGACATTTAAATAGACAGAAACTTTAAATGACATGGGTCTTGACAGGCAGACAGACGGACAATAAAGTGATCCTATAAGGCTTTCGTTTTTTTTTCTTTTGAGGTACGGAACCCTAAAAATATATTCTATACATATAAATAAAATTTAAGTGTATGTCTGTAATATCGAAGTAACAGATTTTTATTGCGCTGAGGGGTTGAAATTTTATTTACATGCCACTAAATATTTTAAACATTAAATTATTTATATAACACAAAATTTTTATTTGTCTGTCTGTCTGTCTGTCTGTCTGTCTGTCTGTCTGTCCGGAGTAATCTTCGTAATGGCTGCACCAACCACCGAATGCAATGAAACATGGCAGACAGATAGGAAGCATTGCTAGGTGTGATTTAGACTATATGTTATCTAAATTACACGAAGGACTTTTTTGAAATCAAAAAAACTGACACAGTAAATGTTTTGATGCTTTTATTTTATAAGTTATTTTATTTACGATCCTAGACATACAGCCCGCCAGGGGCTAAGAAGTCCTTCGAAAATAAAGGTTCAAAGAATCACACAATTATAAAGGTTAATTTTTATAAATTTGTACTTCAAAATTATTCAAACGAAACATGAAACGAAATTTAGGCATTACCGTAAATAATTTCGGAATTAATATAAAAAGATACACTTTTATTAAAATAGTATTAGATAACCAATACAGTTAGTCAAAGAGATAAATAACGAAATAAAGTTTTTTGTATATTTTCATTTAATGTACACACATTATATATTATAACTAGCCGACTTGTTCTGCCTTTTTCGACGAACCTTCATATAAAAATTCTTAAATTCGTTATAAAAACATATTGAGTGTCACTTTTCAGGATAGAAACTATCCTATCTATTTCATTTAAATCAGTTCAGTTGTCTAAGAGTTCATCGCGGACAAACAACGTGACACGAAATTTTTATATATAGAATATGTAGACATTGCTGTGTGGTAGCGGCTTAGAATACTGCCACTCCGTCTCATCCCGTGGATATCGTACGAGCCGACAGAGAGAAATTACATAAAAACGAGACCTTTAGGCTTCCGACGGATGGTAGCATAACCATTCCTGTCATCGTCAAACCATAAATTCCCAAGCCTGTGATGGGCAGCAGCGTTACACGCCACGCGATTAAGGGCAAATCCTCCCATGAATAGCACAACAAAACACTGAGTTTAGTTCCCACCTTAGTGGCAATTATGGCAACAGTGGGGCGGGGGGTGCAAAAGATCCCCGGGATCCCGGGAGAGGACAGGTTAGCACCAAAAACTTGACTTGGCGACGTGCAACGGACGGACTCTGCGACAAGACGAAAACATTTACGAACTGAAAGCTGAGCTGGAAAATAGATGATAGCATATTGTAGGGTAAAGTGAAGTCCGAAGAGAGGGTGAGTACATACTTACCCTGCAATCGGGCCATTTGCTCTACTTTTGGGAGGGAGACGGCCTTTCTCAAGGTGGAGTAGGTTTCCTCGTACACAGAATCCCCACTAACAACATTGTAGAAATCTCCAGTGTGTCTACACGGGTAGTATACCTTGTACTGAAGTTATTAAAGAGATACTCTCTGAAGATCGTACAAGTTTATGTCCCGTTCTTGGCAACATTCGGATGATGAAGTTGAAACTGTTTAAGGAGACATTTCTACGGCCTTACATAACACCACTAAGACCCATTACAATGTTATTATGGGGGACTTTAATACCAAGGTGGGTAAGCATTTGTGCGTCGAGTCGATTTTAGGACCCCATGGTTTTGGAAGCAGAAATCACAGGGGGCAAATGCTGGTCAACTTCTTAAAGAAAAAGGAACTATTTCTGATGAATTTGTTTTTTGAAAAGAAGCCCCAAAGGAAATGGACCTGGCGCAGTCCCGATAACTTTACTAAAAACGAGATTGACTTCATCATGTCGGAGAAAAAGCACATATTCAGAGATGTCTCAGTGATCAACGAATTCAATACCGGAAGCGATCACCTTCTTGTCTGAGGTACTCAGAATATCGATTTTACACTTGAAAGGTCCCGATTGATTATTGATGAAGTCCACCTTTCGATCAAATCTGCTTCAAACCGTATCTGGCTCCCAACACTTCCAGCTAGAACTTAAAAACTGATTCGATGCCTTGAGACGCACGTTTCATATTGACGAGGATCTCATTAGCGTGACCTAGATCTTAAGGCATGATGGCAATAGGTTTTGTGCCAAACAGCATATGGGCCAAAAGTCGAAGTTCTCAGATTATACACTTCAGCTTATGAAAAGAAGTCATGAGTTAACAATAGCAAAGCTATAGGAACAAGTGATGGTTAATGAACCAAGCTTGTGAGGAAAGCTTTCCAGCTTTGCCAGCTTTTCACCAAGGTGGGATCTGCGTTGCTCTAATGCGATTGCGTTACAAGCAGCAATAGAACAAAATAAAGGATCCAAAGTCTTTGCTCAGGAGCTTGGGAGAAGTCACAGCGTAAGACTGCAGACGCATGATAGCAAAGTTCTGACGTCAAAGCCTTAGGTTCTCTCTGAGATCAAATACTATTATGGCAAGCTATATGGCTCACATAAGCAACAGCCTGTCTCTAAATGCGATGATCCTAGAGTCACGCTGACCCCCTATTATACCAACATATGCCTTGAGGATTGAGCTGGCTCTCGGGTAAATTAAAATTGGGAAAGCCCCTGGAGAAGATGGAGTTACAACAATGCTCTTAAAGGCTGGGTGTCAACCCTTGCTAAAAGACCTCTGCCTAGTTTTCAACTGCATCTTACGAGATGGGAGAACTCCAAAAGCATGGAGCAAAAGCATTACAGTCTTGTTTTACAAGAAAGGTGACAAGACTATGTGGATATATTAATACGTGGATATATTATAAATATATCCACGTTTTTAAATATATGAGAAAAATGGAAAAAACCAAAAATGGTCCGAAATTATTTTACTTTGCCATATACCATGAAGATAAATTCATAATTTTTCGATGTTAAGATGGTACAACCACATTTTATGGCACATACGAGTATACACTGGGTGAATAAATGCAACAATGCAGATAAAATTCTCACCAAAAACTGTGTCACAGCTGTCGATTGCGCGTACGTCGGAGGGCGGGTAGCTCCTACTGTAAATATACCACAAAAATATTGTCATTTACCAAATTTACTGTATTTAGGCAAATACGAAATAAAGTTACATACTTATTTAAAATAAACGGATCACCTTGACAAAGTGCACACATAAATAAAAACAGCGTCTTTATGTTCACGACATTGCAAAAGCTTTTGATAGAGTCTGGCACGAAGACCTTATCTACAAATTATATAAAATAGGTCTCCCCGATCGTCTTGTACGTCTCGTGGCCTCTTACCTGAAGGATCGTATCTTTCGTTTTAGACACGAAGGCACGCTCTCCTCTCAGCGTCCCATTAAGGCTGGTATCCCTCAGGGCTCAGTACTTGCTCCTCTTTTGTATATCCTGTTCACCAACGACATTCCCATCCCGTCGAAAGGTGTTCAGCTCTCCCTCTTTGCAGACGACACTGCCCTCTATTGTAAAGGTATCTCGCTCCATTTCATACAGAACATGATCCAAAAGTCAGTTGATGACCTAGGAGCTTTATTCCAAAAATGACGCATCGATGTGAACCCGGAGAAGAGCTCCGCCATTCACTTCGATCATAAACGACATCTCCTCAATAACACTC
Organism: Parnassius mnemosyne; assembly: GCA_963668995.1. Lineage (NCBI taxonomy): Eukaryota > Metazoa > Arthropoda > Insecta > Lepidoptera > Papilionidae > Parnassius > Parnassius mnemosyne. The sequence continues at coordinate 3,866,815 of CAVLGL010000093.1, read as the reverse complement.
CACCAATCCGTATGCTAGGGACCCCTGTCCCCTGGCATACGACTGACAAATATTTAGGTGTCACCCTGGACACGAAGCTCACCTTCGGGCCCCATGTCAAAAGAGTAACCCGCAACGCACGTTTTTATCTGAGTAGGCTCAACAGTAAGTGAGTAGAAAATTAATTGCTATAATCACCTAAAATCTCCAAGGACCATATTTTATATCTACAATTTTGTGTTTAATCAAGCCGAGCTTTAGATATCAACTTGATCCCATATTAAATTAGATGAATCAAATGTACCGAGAGGCTCGTACTCACAAAAATTTTAATTCTAAAGAGTTTTGTATGTTATGGTGTAGTTGTTATTGAGTGCCTTTGATAGTGTATAGGCAAAAAAACTTGGGATTATTAGTTGCCGATACAAATCGTATATTGATACAATTACTATGTATCGGTATAATATCCAATATCTTTTATCGGACAACGAACTAACTATATAGCTGCAGTACAGCGTCACTTTACAGAATATGTGACATCAAACTCGAAGATACAAAATATCAATGATATTTTACACTGACTCGAAATTCGAACAAACTACGAGCATTATATTTGAGCAAAACAGATATATCAAAGCCGACTCTTCGTTTTAGGGTATACTCGTTTCAGCGTATCCTAGATATTAACCATATAGATATTACAATATATCAATATTTAAGGAATCCAGATAAATTAGTCATATTATCATAGAAATTGCTATGCAATGTGCATAAAAGTGTTTAACGCAATACCTAATAATATAAAATTACTACCAAGGAAGCGTTTCGGGAACGAGTTGAAAAAGTGGCTAGTTAATAAATCTTTTTATTCGGTTAGCGAGTTATTGGAAAAACAATAATTATCTTTAATTTTTTTTAATAATAATATTTTGGTAATTATATATTATAATGTGACATGAAATTATAAATATTAATGCAAATAGTAGTAAATGTTTTTTTTTAATTAGGTCACTTTAATTTTTTTTTTGTTTATGCTATTTATTATGCAATGTATGTATTTTTTTTTGTAATTTCAATTCATAGTGTCATACTGAATGTTTATAAAATTCAATAATTTTGAACACTAGAAATGGTTAATGTGCTGTATTATATTTTCTATAACAACTGTAAAACACACACATTATGCAAAATAAATAAATAAATAAATTTAAACATAACAAATCCATCTCGTTTAAGCTGTTTTACTGCTCTTTTGAATATCCTGGATCTTGGGTCGAAAACATTCAAGCCGGAGCTCTTAATGTATATCTCGTTGTAAAGTCGACACATTCTTATTATCGGGTAATAAAAGAAAGCATTATTCTTAACGCCTGAGGATCACGATGGAATTTCTCGATTTTAGTAAAAAGTGCTTCCGGTTTTCTATACTCACCATACGAAACACAACAGCTGCTATTTCACGCTGGTATTCTGTGAGAGCGTAGTCCTTTCCCGGTCGAGCTGACCCCTTCATACTCGTACTACAACCATAATATAACTACAGCGTGGCTCTACCACGTATAAAATGGAAAATATAGCAAAGTCATAAAAAAGTACTATCCAAAAGTAGAACCGTAATTTGTATTATTTAGGTTTTCAGTTACCCATTTTCCATTTTTGTAGTGTAGTGTACACATTCTTGCGAAGAGGGCGACAAATTAGATTTATCAAGTAACAACAACAAACGTTATATTTTTCTTATAAAGAATATCTCGTATCAAAAATGAAAACGTACCTTGGGAACACTTTTAGGATTTTTATTAGATTTCAAAAAAGAAGCTTCTAAATTCTACCGTATGTTGTGTTTTTGTATGTATCTTACGGAATATTCTTCGTCAATTTCAAACCAAACTAAAACTACTAAGGCCGGATAAGACAAATCCGGGCCCAGTGTGATGTATCTTCTGGCCAAATAGTTCTACTATTTTCATTTATTCATTAGTTAGGGATGGTACACTGCCAAATTTTAGAAAAGCAGGGACATGAGATTTTTACCTGTTGACGAAATGGAATGCGTACGTAATGTACGTTGGTACCATAAACGTTATTGCTTCCGTGCACGGGAAGATTACTGTTACAAGTAGTCGTTGCGGGTGTAGAAAAAAGGTTGCTCGCCTCAAAGTTAAGAAGTTTCTAAGTTAAAATTATACGTAGTAGAGCCACGCTGCAGCTATATTAGTAGTATAGTTGTAGCACGAATGGGTCGGCTCGACTGGGGTAGGACCACGCTCCCACAGAATACCAGCGTAAAATAGTAGCTTAAAACTGCTGTGTTTCATATGGTGAGTGTGGAGAACCGGAGACCCTTTTTACTGGAAAAGAGGCATTCCATCTTAGTCCTCACGGGTGACATCGCATCTACATTTTGATTTTTTATTGATGATAAATGTAAATGTATATGGATCACAGCGACCACCACCAAAAAAGAAGTGCAGTAAAAAAATATTTATTACAAGTAGTTTTCTTTCAAAATTGTCCTATTTTAGACATAAATATTATAAAGAAATTTTTTAATCTATAAATATTACTACGTACAGATTTTTTCTCTATCAATAACATCTCACGTGTGGTCCCAATTAATTTTGAAGAAAACTCTACCCTGTAAGGGTGGGTTAGTAGGTGATGAAGTTAAAGTAACCTTTTGGACATGTTTCTTTTACGTTGTGATTTTCTTTTGACCGCACAAATGTGTAAAATAGTAAAACTTAAAAAAAAGTAAAATTAGTATTTATAGGAAATATAAATAATGTAATTTTTAATTATTGATACTGCAGCCCTTCACCTTTTTCTCTTCTCGGGTAAATTATTAAATCATTTTAGTTAAAATTATTGAAATGTTGCAGCAACTTTTAAAACTTATGATTATTATATTGAAATTTCCGTTCCTTAATCATCATCATCATTGCAGCCCTTTCCTTAATACGAACAATAACTCTTCAACAAGGTTTTTGTTTGCAAAAGTCTAACAGGTTTCAAATAACTGTCGTAATTTGTCGTAAAATCATTAATCTTCTTTCTATACATGTTTTTCACTTCGGACTTTTATTTTCAAATTATTTCATTCATAGACAAAACTGCCGTGTTGTAGCGGTGTAATAGAATTCATGTGGATAAAGCTACCAGACGAAGTTACCAGCTGAAGTAGTGTGAGAGTTTTACGAATTAATTATCTGTAATATCTATTAAGTTTTTGAATGGTTTTAACTAGCTCTGGGAAGGTAAGAAATCTTGCCTAATGGAAAGTTACTGCGGAACAATTGTAAAACTGAGTTTTTAGTGAGTAAAATTGCATTGTTTTATACCAATCCTAGAGCATTTTTCCACAAAGACAATTATTTCTTCACCTCAGCCTGTGATAGCTTTGTTCCGCAAAAGTATCTAAAGCAATTGAGACCTAAGACAAACCAGAAGAAGCTGTAGAACTATGAGAATCGTAGGTTTAAGCCTAGTAAATTATTGATATGAAGAAATTCAATCATGGGCTGGCTAATAGGAAGACTTTTTTCTCCAGCTCTGCCTGTAATATTAATAACATGAAGGAATACTTGAAGCAACACAAACCGGAAGTAGTTGTAGAATGGTCAGAATTGAAAATTTTTGACTAAAAAATTATCAGATATCAAAAAATTAAAATATGGGTTGTCTAATGGGAAAGACAATTTTATCTCCAGCTCTGCCTGTAACATTATTGTCATGAAGGAGTACTTGAAGCAATTGAGACCATACACAAACCGGAAGTAGTTGTGTAATGGTCAGAATTGAACATTTTTTGACTAAAAAATTATCAGATATCAAAAAATGAGATTATGAATCGGCTAATGGGGAAGACAATTTTTTCTCCAGTTATTCCTATAAAATTATTTAAATGAAGAAGTACCAGAAGCAACTGAGACCATAAAAAATCGGAAGCAGTTGTAGAATTGTTAGAATTGAAGATTATTTGACGAGCAAATTCTCAGATATCAAAACATGAGAACATGCGTCGGCTAATGGGAAAGACGATTTTATCTCCAGCTGTGCCTATAAAATTGTACTCATAAAGGAATACCTGAAGCAATGGAGACCATACACAAACCGAAAGTAGTTGTAGAATGGTCAGAATTGAAGATTTCTCGACGAGAAAATTTTCAGATATCAAAAATTCTAATACGGGTCGGCTAACGGGGAAGACAATTTTTCTTCTATTGTTGTCATGAAGAAGTACATGAAGCAATTGAGACTATACACAACCCGGAAGTAGTTGTAGAATGGTCATAATTTAAGATTTTTCTACGAGAAAATTATCAGATATCAAAAAACGCGAATATGGGTAGGCTAATGGGGAAGATTTTTTCTGCAGCTCTGTACTAATATTGTTGTCATGAAGGAGTACCTAAAGTAATTGAGACCATACAAAACCGGAAGTAGTTGTAGAATGGTCAAAATAGATTTTTCGACCAGCAAATTCTCAGATATGAAAAAATGAGTTTGATACAGAAATACTGCAAAGATGTTCAAACAAATAGTGAACCATAACAATTAGTGAAACCAACAAATATACCCCTTCAACATACACTCAAAAACATTTATGACAACTGTGGGATGCATGTGCACCTGGGGACACATAATTGCGACTAGATCTTATTGTCCATTTGATGAAAGTGACATGATCTCTGCTAGAAAAGGTGTCGCTGCTATTTTAATGATAGCTCTAATAATTTACTAGGTCAAAATCTCCGATACTGATCGTACTACAGCTCCTTCCGTTTTTTTGAGGCCTCAATTGCTTTATATACTTTTGCGGATCAAGAACAACACAGGCAGAGGTGAAGAAATAATTGTCTTCATGGAAAAATGCCTTAGGATTGTTAAAAAAAAAGTTCAATTTTACTCACTAAAAAAACTAAGTTTTACAGTAATGTTCCAGATTTACTTTCCATTAGGCTGATGATTTTACGTAAATTAATGGAATATATGAGGCGGTGCAATTTTACTATTTCGCGATATTGCAAATGCCTCTAAATTTGGGCTACAGGAAGGATGTGAAGGAATGCATGTGCACTCACCTCGTATGTCATTGGCTGCCGCCACAATGGCTGGATGCCGGCTGTCTTCACTCATATAAACTTCACACATTATCGTATTTCACATGTGTATGTAGCTATAGGTATAAATACGAAATACCAATTCGTTAATACAAGCTCAAGTTAAACCAATTATTCAAATATATTATGATTATGTAAACAGAACACAGTATTCAATTATAATATGATTGATTACTCCACCACTAGTAAACGTTTCAAGGTCTTATCTAGTTATTTGTCAAATATGTTTCATATTTATGCAAAATCTGTGTTCTATCTTATAGATTTCTCGTTCTACATATATAAATACAGTGACTACCTACTTCCATTGGGCACGATCCCGAAACACCTCACTCACTTCTTTTATAACTCACTTATGTCACACAGAAGGGTAAGCAGAGACTACGGACCTCCGTTTGGCATGATTCTGACACACCTCACTCCCTTTATCATATTAATATAACTACGTTTACGTGCGCATTGGTTAAATGTAGTTTCGTTAAATTTGGTCCATCTTTAATATATCACATCAATTCTTTTATTTTTATTTAAAAAACCTTACCCCTACACTAGGATTTTCTCCTGTATCGTGGAGGCAGTTTACAAACAAAGATTGCGCAAGGTCAAACATCCAGACCCGGAACAATTATTTGTAGGCCATACAAATACTTGTTCCGTGCGGGATTCGAACCCGCGGCCCCCAGCTCAACAACTCATTGCTAAGCCACTGCGCCACGGAGCCGTCTATTATAATTCGGTCGATAAACATTCGTCTAGGATAACACTTTTCAACTTTGCCACTCACATCTGCTGCATAAATTAGTCTTACCACTCTTTCCTCATTCAGTCCTTCTGATCAACGTGACGTGTTTTATGTGTCCAATCCACGAGAGCATTCCTCTCTTAATCCTGGTCACGCATCTTACAAACTGCACTTTTCTCTTAACACACAATTTCTCCATATTAATTTAGAGTAACACCTTACATACTTCTTAATGACACCTATCTCTATTGAGTCGGTTTCTAAAAGTGCGAATTATGTGACTTGAAAGTGTATACGCAAGTATCCTATAACACGCAAGCAAACATAGTTCGACACATGCCGGCACCTCGGATATTTTAATTGTTATTTTAAGCACTGTGTTGGATGGTGGTGGTGATGAAGAAAGGTAACTTTTATTAAAGAATAATTTACTAATACTGAAACCTTCAAATTTGACGGTGAGCTCGATTTTAATATTCACGTAATTGTTCACTCCTCGCAACTTTGACGTTGCCCCCTATCAATGGTCGGAATATTTTACATACGGATATCATTAGAGTCATATTATTCGGTAGTAAATTTTACAACACGTGAGCAAGCCGTATTTAACGCCCGTCTTTAACAATAGAATTGTTAACTGATCCTTTAAGTGCCGATTTACCACGTGCTCGCCAGTGACGGAAACATTGAGAGGAAAAAAGCCCACCAATAAGGTAGCAGTGTAGCGGAAGAAAACACTACAAACCTCTCATTAATGATAGGAGGCTAGTGGTCCTTCTAATATTGGAGACCATAAGATCTTTCAGACACAAATTCATCTCGTATGACACCCATGGGGCAAAATGAGGGGGTGGCTTATCTTACCTCACCACCACCTGGCATAATATTAATGTAGGAACGAAATATGAGAAAAAAATATACGTGGTAGAGCCATGCTACAGCTATATTATGGTTGTAGCACGAATGGGTTAGCTTGACCGGGGTGGGACCACGCTCTCACAGAATACCAACGTAAAATAGTAGCTTAATGCTGCTGTATTTCGTATGGTGAGTGTAGAGAACCGGAGGCCCTTTTTAGTGGGAACGAGGCACTCCTCAGGGGTGACAACACATCTGCATTTTGATTCTTAATCAGGGATAAATGTAGATGTCTATGGACCACAGCATCCACTTACCATCAGGTGAACTGTGCGCTCGTTCGTCACCCTTATTCTATAAAAAATCAATATGTTAATGTGAAGAAATATAAGGGAGAATGAGACATAGGTGGTAATAGATACATAAAACGTAGTGATTTTTTTAGTTTAATCTTAGTAATGTTAGACGAGTGTCACGGGACGAATTATTTCCTTTGTTTTGTTAATTATAATTGAATATGAAAAAATATAAGTAAAATCAGGAAAAAAGGAGTTTATTTGAAGACCCCTCCCTTATAATTTCCTTTACTTACATTAACTTTTAATAATTACATCTTTTTCTCGAAAAATTTCTGCCTTAACAATATTCCAAACTGTATCAGTTTGGAATATTGTTATTCCTGAAATCACTTTCGGGACCTTTGTTAAACTGTCAGTAACAGACGGAACGAAAATTTTCCTTAACACCTGATACAAATTACTAAAGTTATCCACCTTTAAAAGTAACAAAACAAGTTCCATATTTGATTACATGTTTCGTATCGAATATTTCAATGTACCTAAGAACGTATATTCTTTATGACGACTCAAAATTTTCTTACATTACGTGGTAGAGCCCTGCCGCAACTATATTGTTTGTAGCTTAAATGGGTCGCCTCAACCAGAGAAGGATCACACTCTCACGGAATTTCAACGTAAAATAGAAACTTAATGTTGCTGTGTTCCGTATGATGAGTGTAGAGAACTATAGACTATTTATACTGGAAATGAGGCATTTCATCTTAGTATTCGGGAATAAGAATGTAAATGTCTATGGGCCACAGTGTCCACTTACCATCAGGTCTACTGTGTGCTCGTTTGTCACCCATATTCTATACGATAAAAAATTGCTAAGGAAGGAAAAACATAGTATTACATAGCTTTCGATGGTAGCAGTTTAAAGACAGAAGAAAATATTATTGCGATAGCTGTCGAAGTGATTAATCTATTAGATTCGATAAACCACCGCTTTCATATTAGGAACCCTTAACGGTTGTCACTAATGGAAAAGCTTTTGTTTATCGTTGCAAAACTTTGTAAGTGATTTAAATAAATGTCAAAACTCAAACTCTGAAATGTGAAATTCAAGGGTATTTATATGACTCTATAGAGTTCAATGTTTATTGATAATTACTTCCGTGACGGAGCACAAGTTTTTCGCCTCTCGGTTAAAGTTTTCTTTTATATTCGTTATTTATTCTGATACTCTTTGAATTGGGTAATTATATTCGATAAAATGCCGGTCGATGTTTTGAAACAAGTTGTGAAGCTAGTTATAACATAGCCTCATAGGTAAAGAGCCTACACAGCAGCGACCCCGATACATTGCAGCGGCACGAGGCGCAACTCAGCAGAACGTAAGCATTGACGTCAACGGATGCAACCGGAGCTCTGCAATATACCTTTACCTTATTTTTACTGTAATAATTAAAATTCATTCTAGATCTAGCATCGATCTGATTCACTTATATTTTAGTTATAGTAATTATATTGTAATTTTTATATTATAATAAAGTATTTTAAACTAGTTTCGGTTTTTTTGGGTCCTTCGGCTGCAGTTAACGTAATTGGCGCAGTCGGTAGGATACTCAAAAGTTAGTTAGGCAATCGTAGCTTTCAAGCTTTAAACGAGTATTCGAATCTACTACGGGTCAACTGCAAGCCAAGAGGATACATCAAGACATCGATCCCGAGAAAACCGAGATGAAATTTATAACTCTAAAATTACTGACTGTACTGACCGTGCTGACGATCGAAGCCCAGGAGATAAAACTTGAATATCTTGAAGACGGACCAGGCCTACTACCATTTAGACTTGGACCAACGACTCTCATAACTCACTATCATACATTTCTTCAATATGTAAAACTTGACGACATCAAAGACAAAGTAACCTTATTGCAGGTACAGCTACAGAACTACAAGAACAGACTTGATAATGACACCAACTTACTGTACGAATTACAAATGGACTATCTTTCTAGCAAACTAGACAAAGTATTATTACAACTAAATAGCTTAGAGCCTAGTCGCACTAAGAGAGGTCTAGTAGACGGATTAGGCTCAGTGATCAAAAGCGTAACCGGTAACCTAGATTATTTAGATGCCGCGAAATATAATAATGCCATAAAAGTTTTAAAGGTAAAACCAAGATAGGATCGAATCTGAATTCAATAGTCACATTAGCATTAGTAAAGAGTGGATGTTACAACATAATAGTGTGATATTCCAGATAATTGTAAACGAGAACAAAATTAACTCAACGCTTATCCAATTACTAGATAGAGCCGCTTATAAAGACAGTAGCCTCATCAAGTATGCTAAGTTTGCCCAACTACTAACAATTTTAACAGAAAATATTGATGATATGCTCAATGAGCTTAATAGGATAGAAAATATATTAGCATTTAGTCGTGCATCGAGCACCCACCATTCTACGTTAAGTGTTAAGGTAATTAAGTCTATGTTAGTAAGATTAAGACAAATTTATGATAAGGAACATGTATTAAATTTAGAGACTAGAGAATATTACGATATCATTAAGTCAGGTTATTATTTTACAGAAAATCAAATAGTAATTGTTCTAAAATTCCCTGTTATTTCCAAAGACACCTTCGACCTATTCCGCTTATCCATTGTACCTAACAAAAACCACCAATACTCGTTACTCGATAAGCACTTTGAGCCAAAGCACAGTTCTTTCGTAGACAAAGCAAGATTCTACGGAGCGACAAGAAACCCAGGCGAGCCATTAGGAGAATGGGCGGCGCGACTACGAGGCCTTGCAAGTTACTGCAACTTTGGTACCGCCTTAGAAACGGTTCTGTTGGATCGTTTCGTCCTAGGCTTGGGGACGGGCCCCGAGCGGGATAGACTATTCGAGCAAGATATTTCAAGTCTATCTTTTGCAAAGGCTTTAGAAATAGCTGAATAGGCAGCTTATACGAGAGAGGCCAAGGCTCTAGTAAGCAGCGAAACAGGTATTAACATCAAGGAGGAGCAGGTATATTACTCAGCTGGCGAATCTAGTCGTCGGAGCGGCGGGAACCGTTGGAGAAGCAGTGGGGGCATGCATGTAGGTGCTGCCGATGACAGTGGAAGCAGTGGCAGTGGCAGAGCGAGTGTATATCGTAACTGGTGTAAAGAAGAGGTTACAAACCGTTGCGGTGTATGTGGTTTAAAAACACATAGTGCAGAAAAGTGCCGTTATAGGACCTATCGGTGTCAAAAGTGTGGTATTAAAGGTCATTTAAAAAAAATGTGTAAAGTTCGCGTAAACAACATCAATACCGTTACGGAGGAAACTGAATCAGATGGAGACTGTGGGGACTGCATGGAGTGCCGTTTGCATAATATGAGGTATGAGACTTTGGCTCCTATTACTGTGGTGGTGAATATTAGCAATAAAAACTTCCGTATGGAAGTGGACTCGGGATCGGCCATTTCAGTTATGTCCGAACAATTTTTTTTGCAATACTTTCCTACCGTAACATTGAATTATAAATGTAATATCAGAATATGTGTTTATAACGGCCATAAAATTACGCCTTTAGGTTATTTCTGTACAAAGGTAAAATATAACGGTTTCATGAAGCAATTAAATTTCTTTGTTATAAAAAATGGTGGGCCACCACTTTTAGGGCGTGATTTTATGTCTCAATTTAAAATTATATCCTATGTCGCGCATAGAGGAAGTCTTCGCGAAAATAGGGGGTGGCGAGAGATATACGAAAATTGATTTGAGCAACGCTTACAATCAGTTTATATTATGCGAGGAGTCACAGGAACTTACCACCATTAATACAACCCGTGGCTTATACAAATATACCCGGCTTGTATATGGTTTGGCTAATGCGCCCGCTATTTTTCAAAGGACATTGGAAACCCTGTTAGCAGGTATTGAAGGTGTTAGTTGTTGGCTAGATGACGTTTGTATCACGGCCCCTAACAAGCAATTACATTTGAGCAGGTTACGTGAAGTCTTAGGTAGGCTTAAATATGCAGGTTTAAAATTACAAAAAGAAAAGTGTAATTTTTTTAAACGCAGTGTTATGTACTTAGGTTACGTTATAAACAGACAGGGCCTTAAGACGTGTCCAAAGAAGATTGAGTCAATTCTAAGCATTCCACGACCACAAAATATTTTAGAAGTAAAACGGTTTCTAGGCATTATAAATTACTATCGTAAGTTCATACCTAGGGCATCAGCCATATTACATCCATTCCATGAATTACTCCGTAATGATGCAGCGTGGACTTGGAGTGAGCGTCATGAGAAGGCGTTTATACAAGTTAAGCGTGAACTCTCATCAGACCGAGTGTTGACGCATTTCGACCCGAGTGCGCGACTTGTGCTCAGTGTGGACGCGAGCCCGGCCGGTCTTGGTGCGGTGCTGGCGCAGGGCCCAGAAGGTAACGAGCGCCCACTTGCTTTCGCTTCCAGGTCTCTTACAGCCAGTGAGAGCAATTATAGCCAAATACATAAAGAGGCTACGGCTATAATATTTGGCGTTAAATATTTCCACCAATATTTATTTGGTCGAAAAGAACCTTTTGTGCTGAAAACAGATCATCGGCCCTTATTAGCCATATTTGGTAAGAAAAATGGAGTCTCGGTACGCACTATTTTTGTCAGCATATAATTATGTGATTCAATACGTCTCTAGCGATAAAAATGTGGTAGCGGACTATTTTTCTCGGACACCTAATGATAAATTCTTAAGGGAATCAGATGACCACGAAAATACGTCTTATTTAAAGTTTTTGGATGATACGCTGTTGCCTGTCTCGTTTAACAATATACGAGATGCAACTACACGGGATAAAACATTGCAAACAGTAATTAAATATGTTCGTAATGGTTGACCTCGAAAAGTTCGTTGCCAAAACATTCAACCGTATTTCAATTGTAAAACAGATTTGGAGGTGGAACACGGTTGTCTTATGCGGGGTCATAGAATTGTTATTCCAAAAATATATAGGGATCGTATGTTAGAAGAGCTTCATAATGGTCATTTAGAAATAGTTAAAACCAAAGGCATAGCGCGCGGTAAGATGTGGTGGCCGGGAATCGACTCTGCTATCGAGCGATTAGTGTCGAGCTGTAGCGCATGCAGCGCTGTGCGGCCCGAACCGCCACGCGCGCACCCCGCACCCTGGCCTCGCGCGGTAGCCGCCTGGGAGCGCGTGCACATAGACTACATGCAACTCGGACACCGCACGTATCTCGTTGTTGTAGACAGTTATAGTAAATGGCTCGAATGTCTCCACATGTGCAGCACTATGTCCACTAAAATGTTAATACAAAAACTTAAATATTTGTTCTGTACTTTTGGTTTACCTAAGTTATTAGTTTCTGACAACGACCCAAAAATATGTAATGCAGAATTTCGATTTTTTTGTAAAGTTAATGATATTAAATATATGACGTCTCCTATTTATCACCCCTGTAGTAATGGCCAAGCCGAAAATTCCGTACGCACTTGTAAGAAAATGCTTAAATGTATCCTCAGTAATAATTTAAATGTAAGCAATGAACGAATGAATGAATTGTTGTTAAGATGTCTATTCGAATATCGCAGCAGCATTCACAGTAGCACCGGTGAAACACCCTCAAAATTAATGTTTGGTCGTGAACCGCGAACGCGATTAGATTAAATTTTACCGCCTACGAATACAGACATGCAAACATCTTGTGATAGTAGTGTAAGGCGGTTTAATATTGGTGAAAAGGTTTGGGCGCGTTGTTATACGTCCCGTAAATCATTTTGGTCCCAAGCTACAATTGTAAGTAGAGAAGGTAACAGAATGTATACGGTTTCAGTTGCTGGTCAAGGTGTTTGCAAGCGACACATAGACCAACTGCTGCGATATACGAAAAGATACAAGACACCTGAAACTGCGAATGACGTATGTTGTGCATCAGCATTTCAACCGCAGTATCCGACTGCCATCTCCCCTGCACCTCCTCCCGTTGGTATGCCGGGTAGTATAAATAACGCTCCGCTAGTCAATACAGCATCTACGAACACGCATTCTAACGCCGAGACATCTCCACAGGAAGGCAGTGAGCCAACTTTAATGCTAGATGAGGATAGAGGAGAGGCGGTGGTGGCAGATCGGCAGAGTGTCTCGGTGGAGGGGATTGTCGATCGGCAGGATGGCGGGGAACAATCAGAGTCTGCTTCTGTTGGACCTAAGCCTGGTCCTTCCGCGCCACATAGCGATACCGAACAAAGCATCCCTCGCTGCCGTTATAATATAAGACCAAGAAAAAAAAATTGTAAAATAATAAATTACTTTTTTGTTGTTATTAGGTTTTCAAATTAATGCGGAAGGGGTGATGTATATGCGCACTGGTACTTCGAAAGAACGAGCCAGTAATAAATCAGCTCTCTGGCAGTACGGTTGTTTCATTTAAATCGCATACACTACATACCTATCCTTTAATAGCAACTAATAGAGAAAAATTCGTGTACATGGAGACAGAATGTCCGAAGTTGAGTAATCGGTACCTATGCGAAAAGGAAACGAACACCCAAATTCGAACACAATCCGACTGTATCCAGAACCTCATCATCAATCAGTCTATAGCAAAATCCTGTAAGATAACCGACATTGCACTATCAAAAGAAGCCATGGAACGTCTTGACGACAAGCACTACACCATCTCTTTCCCTCAACCAACTAAAGTCCATACAGTATGCGAGCGTGAAGATATTACTACATTTCAGGGTAGTTACTTAGCCACAATACCAATTAATTGCTTCCTGCGAACACAACAATTCACCATCACCAATATTAACGATCAAGTAGAAGGCCATCCACTGAAACTAATGAAAATACCAATGGATATAAACGCAAAAGGCAACCCAGCAGTACCACGAATCAGCCTTAATACAATTAACCTGAAAGGACTCCACGCAGCCCAGGACCAACTCATGATGCAACCACCAATTCATCTGAGAGAGATGAATCTCCCAACTTTATTTCACACCACTATTCCCTTTTACGCCGTGTTATCAAGCATTGCAATATTCGCTATCATAATCTCAGTTCGTCATTACTAAGACTAAGAAGCAAGAACAGATCCAGAATAACACCCAACATAGCTATGAAAAGCCCGAAGAATCTGAAGTCAAAAAGGCATTACCAGCAACTTTTTCTCTCAAGGTTCTAAAATAGTTGCTGATCTGAGGGTGGAGGAGTTATAACATAGCCTCATAGGTAAAGAGCCTACACAGCAGCGACCCCGATACATTGCAGCGGCACGAGGCGCAACTCAGCAGAACGTGAGCATTGACGTCAACGGATGCAACCGGAGCTCTGCAATATACCTTTACCTTATTTTTACTGTAATAATTAGAATAGAATAGAATAGAATAGAATAGAATAGAATGATTTTTATTCAATATGGATTATTACATAATACTTATTGAAAGTCATTATTTTATTTACCACTGGTTCGGAAAATACCTCCTGTCCTGGGAAGAACCAGCAAGAAACCCAGCGGGACTTTTTTTTTTTAAACATAATTTCACTTAACAATAATTTTGATTATACAATTTTAAATGAATTTTCATAGAACCAGCATGGTGGCGATCACCTTATTCCCAGGGGTTATTTTCACTCATGTATTCCTTGATATTATAATAACCCTTTTTGTACAGTTTTTCTTTAATAAAACTTTTAAACTTGTTTATTGACAAACTTTGAACATGTTCTGGGATTCTGTTGTAAAAGCGTATACATTGCCCCATAAATGAATTACTAATTCTGTGGAGTCTTGTAAGTGGCATTACAAGCTTATGTTTGTTCCTAGTGTTTAAGGTATGAACATCCTTATTCTTATTAAAGCTATTTATGTTTTTATGTACATACATTACATTTTCATAAATATATTGCGATGCCAAAGTTAATATGTTTATTTCTTTAAATTTTTCTCTAAGGGACTCTTTACAATTTAGATTATAAATCGCCCGTACGGCTCTCTTTTGCAAAACAAATATAGCTTCAATATCAGTCGCATTACCCCATAGCAAAATTCCATAAGACATTACGCTATGAAAGTAACTAAAATACACTAACCTAGCTGTCTCAACATCTGTGAGACTTCTAATCTTTCTTACAGCATATGCTGCAGAACTAAGTCTGCTTGCTAATTTAGATATATGGGGGCCCCATTGAAGTTTCGCGTCAATAGTAATACCGAGAAAAACAGTGGTATCCACAAGACTCAACTCCTCCCCATTTAAGAGCACATTGGTTTTATTAAAATTCATTCTAGATCTAGCATCGATCTGATTCACTTATATTTTAGTTATAGTAATTATATTGTAATTTTTATATTATAATAAAGTATTTTAAACTAGTTTCGGTTTTTATTGGGTCCTTCGGCTGCAGTTAACGTAATTAGCTTATTTTAATATTTTGAAAACAAGGTTTTAATTTCATAAGGCAAAGAAATATAAGACGAATGAATGAACCGATTTCTCTTGTTTATAATATAAGGGTGACAAACCAGCACACAGTCCACATGATGGTAAGTGGATGATGTAGCACATAGACATCTTAATCTATTCTGGTTTAGGAATCAAAATGCAGTCACGTTTTCACCCTAACAATGGTGTACCGTTCTGGTTAGTCGTATTTTCGTTATACAAAAAACATAAGCATCATGATGCATTTTCACACTGATATTAAGTTCAAGCATGGTCCTTCCCCAGTGAAGCCCAGCCCAAAATACGATGTACTTCGCCCTGGCGCTGGCATTTATGAAATTAATAAATTTAATTTTTATTTTGATGCACAGTGGAAAAGCAAAATTGAAAGATATTGTTATAAAGCAGGAAATTTCCTGGTCCGTTCCTTTAATTAGAAGGAGCGGTTGAACGGATGGGCCTGAGGGACTTTTATCATAGATAAATTTCTAAAGGTATGTATTTAGCCGTGGTAGTAATTAATTATTTGGTTTAATAACCTTACTGAGTTTATAGAAGCTCAACTTATAACATAATTATTTTAAATTAGATAATTTATTAGCTAAGGATCTTAGGGTTAAACCTGATGTTACAGTACGCTAGAACAATGAAATTATTTTATTTATTTTTTATTTATTTAAAACTTCATATACACATGTGGTATATAGGCGGACTTAATGCCTAAGGCATTCTCTACCAGTTTACCTTGGGATGATGCAGAGATATAATGAAGTTTTTGAATTATTTATTGAAATTATAAGTGCATATTTTCGTGCTCGACAATGAAGCGAAACATCGTGAGGAAATAACATACTGCTGTATTTTTTCCTTCAAATTTATATGAGACTACCCTCGTAGTGTTGTATACTTAACAAAAAATCATTTAAATCGATTCAGCCCATAGTTTAATGATAAGTCATCGCGCGCTCTGACTAGATACCGCGCTCCCTGCAAGTAACAGCTCCATGAATACGGCATCTTAATATTGTAGTGTGTATAAGACAATTTGCATGATGCTAGTGTGCGTGAAAAATTGTATATGCCAGCAGCTTCACTATTACCCGATTAACGGGAAAAATTTACTTTATGCTATAGCTTTGTAGTTATGTTAACAGTTATGAATGTATTCCAGAAATACTTAAAAATGAATAATTTATTAATAACGAATGTATCGATATATTTGTGTATATTATTTATAGGTTTTTCTTCTGAATAAAGGACATATAAATGATAAGGCCTCCTTTTTATCAGTTTAATTTTTTATTTACATGTCTAACTAATATTCACAAATTATTTTAAAAAATAGTTATATATATGGTGTAATCAAAATAGTGCTTTCTATTCTACGCGTCAATATGAACAACTTTCAACTTTTTTTTAGATCTATCTTCCAAATCGCAAGAAAAATCAGGTCTTCCAAACATTTTGAGCAAGTTTGTACGAAATTTTGTATGGAATAACTGACATTGAGATATTTTTTATAGGATCAGGATGACAAACGAGCACTCAGTCCAACTGATGGTAAGTGGTTGCTGTGGCCCATAGACATATATATCTATCCTCGGTTAAGAATCAAAATGCAGATGCGTTGCAACCCCTGAGGACTAAGATGGAATGCCTCATTTCCAGTAAAAAGGGTCTCCGGTTCTCTACACTCACCATAGGAAACACAGCAGCGTTAAGCTCCTATTTTACACTGGTATTCTGTGAGAGCGTGGTCCTTCCCCGGTCGAGCTGACCCATTCGTGCTACAACTGTACCAGTAATATAGCGGCAGTATGGGTCTATCACGTATAAATTGAAAATTTTGTTACACCTTTAGTTAGTATATAAGACCGGGCAAAAAGTTTCTTCGTATATTGTATACAAATTCAAGACGTTTTTGTTTTAAAGTTTTAATACATTTAATTATAACATATATGGGTCCATTCTGTTCGATAATTTGTTACCATCTTGTAGGTAATCTTGGGATTTTGATTAAAAAAAGCGACAAGTAGTTTTATTTGATATATTCAATACTAGAGATTTGAAGGAACATGGATTTAGTCATCCCATTTATAATGGAAAAAAACCTCCAGAAAGCTTTCTTTTAAAGAACACAAGCAACAAAAGAAAATAATGACTAAAACTTTTAAACCAGTTTTAAGTACTCAAGCAAATACTGGATTTTTAGGAATGTTAGTGTGTATTGAAAGACTCAAACAGATAACTAATCTTGTGGTCTGGCGTTATCATGATGAAAGACCACTCCTTTTCTGATTATCAATGCGAGCCTTTTTTTTTCTATTTCTTGCTTGTCTCATTATTTACTGGTAGTAGAGATCCGAATCGATGGTTTACCCGGCGGTAAAAACTCATGATAAACTTTCAATCACACCATACACACAGCATCATTTTATTGCGTGTTAATCCAGGTTTCGCTTTAGTCTGTAAACAAAACACATATACCGATACAGAAAAAAATCACGTTTCTATGGTCTTCATAGAAACGTAATTTTTTTGGGTCCTTTAATATTTTACTTGTTTTCTTTTTTATTTTATGTTGTTATAGCAGCAATATAAATACACATTCTGTGAAAATTCCTGTGGTTCCCGTTAAGTACGTTATCAGGATCATTATTCAAACGTATAGAAACAACTTCTTTTTAAATTCGATCAATATTTTTTTTATTTCATTTAAAAAAAAATTGTATGCAAATTCTATGTGGTTTTATTACCTGCATTGTCTAGGGAGTAAGAAGATTGTAAAAGACCTCGCTTTACTTAGCTTTAGCATCGGCTAGTGTCAGTAAAAGGTAATAAAACCACATAAAACGAAAAAAAAAATAAAAAAAATATGGTCGAGTTTAAAAAAGAAAGTTATTTCTATAGGTTTGAATACTAATCTTAATAACGTACTTAACAGAAACCACAGGGTTTTTGTTACATGTTGTAGAATCAGATTACAAAACTTATCCAAATGTAGAGAGGTGTAAGACGGGGTTACGTTATATTCCCGAAACTCTTCACCGCTGCATTGCAAGACGTTTTCAAGTTGCTGGACTGGAAAGGATGCGGTATTAACATCATTGGCGAGTACATCACTCACCTTCGATTTGCCGACAATATAGTCCTTATGGCAGAATCGCTGGAGGACCTAAGTAATATGCTCAATGACCTCGATAGTGCCTACCAACAAATAGGTCTTAAGATGGACATGGACAAAACAAAGATCATGTATAACGTCCATGTCACACCTGTAGGTTTCGGGAGCACAAAGCTCGAAGTTGTTTACGAGTATGTTGACCTGGGATAAATAGTACGACTAGGTAAGTGCAACTTCGACCGAAAGATCAATCAACTCAGCTGGGCAGCGTTCGGGAAATTACGATACATCTTCTCGTCAGGTATAACTCAAAACTCGAAAACGAGACTGTATGTACAACCAGTGCGTGTTGCTAGTGTTGACCTGTAGTGTTGGGTGGTTCGGGGAATAAATAAAACGTCCAATAGTCTAGACGGTAGGTTTAATATTAACTCTCTCTTATTCTATCCTACATATATATAAGCACACACTACACGTCCATCGGCAAAAAGAAAAAAAATCATTTACAAAAATATTTTTTTTTTTTTAAATGTAACATAACTTGGTTTATAAAAAAAAATTATATAAAAGGTGTACATTACAAAGTATTAAAATTCTTATACTATAACATACTTATATCATAATAAAAAAAAAATCGTAAACACAGTAATTTTTAATTAATTTTATTTGTATTTATAGTAATAATAACAATTTTATTGTTTTATGTATATGGTCTAGTGCGATTTTTATGTATTGACTTATGTTTACCTTTGTAATCTATTGTTACATTTGGTTCACAATCTTCGATAACCTTAAATGGTCCTATATAAAGAGGATCAAATTTGTTTACACATTGTTCATTCTTAAGGAGTATCATATCACCGACATTATATTTAATTGGATTGGTATAGTAATCATACTTTGTTTTCCTACTTTGTTTGCTTAAAATTAAATTATTTCTTGCATCGTATTGCGATTTTTGAAGTCTATATCTAAGTTGTTGTGGATAATCATATGGGTTATATAAGGGCTCTATATCTAAAGTTAAATTAGTTGGCAAACGGCAAAGCTTCCCAAAAACAAGCTCATATGGAGTATACTTGGTTTCCGTGTGTACAGTGTTATTATAACCAAAACACCAATACGGTAACCAAGTGCTCCAGTTATGTGGTTCATTACCTGTTTGAATTCTGAGAAATGACATCAGATTTTTGTGGCTGTTTTCTAAGGAACCTATAGATTGGTGATGATATGCTGTTGACGTTACCTGTTGCGTTTTGAGAATACGGCACACGTCTTTCATGACGGTTGAAACAAATTCGGTCCCTTGGTCAGACATTATTTGTCGAGGAATACCATATCTCAAAATAAAATTATTGATAAAAGACGATGCCACTGAAATAGTATCCTTATGTTTAAGCGGATAGGCTTCAACATACTTACTTAAATCACACTGTAGTGTGAGTATATAAACATTATTATCGCTATCTTTACATAAGGGCCCTACTAAATCTAAATAAACTCTATCAAAAGCAGAATATCCCGTATCGGTTATCACCATTGGTTCTTTTATATGCTTATTTAAGTGCTTATATCGCAAACACTTGTCACATTGGTTTACATAATTAGTCACATCCTTCTCTAACCCGGGCCAAAAGAATCTTTTCTTTATATTGTTTATCATTCGCCTTATACCGGCGTGACCGCTAGTTGGCAATAGATGATAGTCGTTTAATATTATACGTTTTGTCTCATGATCGTCGATTTTATGGACACCATTTAAAATTAATATTCGCGGTCCGGACCTATTTGGTGTCTCATTTATAATACGAGTTAACTCCCTAATTAATATATTGTTATTATTATTTTGTATAATATACAGACGATCTATCTTTTGCTTATTACAAAAGCAATCCAACTCCCTCACAAAGGCATCTCGTGCACAATATGATCGGAAAGAAGGATTTACATAAATTGTTGACTTTGCTGAGACAAAACAAAATAACTTAGAGTTAGAATAGAACTTTTCTTTCATTCTGTCTATCTTTTTCCATTCTTTTTCGTCTACAAATAATAATTCAGTGCAATCCTTCGGTTGTTTAAGTGTTCCCACGACTTTTGGGTGATCAGTCCAATCGTTGGTGGTAACCTTATCCTCCGTAGGGTTGTCACGCTTATCTTGCGCAATTTTGTTTTTTATTCGCTTTCTTTGCGCTCTTGTTAGAACAGATATGACCTTTTCATTCATTTCTTTCAAATCTTCACTCGAAATTTGGATGCGTGACAAAGCATCTGCAGCTGCATTGTCAGCTCCCCTTACATACTTGATAACAAACTTATACTCCTCAAGCAATAACCTAAACTTCGTAAGTCTACTTGACGGATTTGTCATGTTGAATAAATATACGAGAGGCTTATGATCCGTTTCAATAATGAATTCGCGTCCATATAAATAAGGTCGAAAGTATTTTACTGCCCATACTATCGATAATAATTCCTTTTCGATAGTAGGATAGTTTTTCTCGGCTTTGTTTAAAGTGCGGCTAGCATATGCAACCGGTCGTCCGTCATGATTACATAAAACGGAGCCTATAGCAAAACCAGACGCGTCAGTTTTTAAAATAAAATTTTGGTCAAAATTTGGGTACTGAAGTATGGGAGGAGTCGTTAAAGCATTTTTAAGCGTTGAAAAAGATAGTTTACAGTTTTTATTCCAATGAAATTTAACATTTTTGCGACATAAATTGTTTAGAGGTAAAACGATTTCAGAAAATTTTGGTATAAATCTTCGATAGTAATTCGCAAACGCTACTAGTCTTTTTACATCGTTGGTATTTTGAGTAATTTTGTAATACTGATATCTTTTTTGGGTCAGGCTTAATACCTTCGGAAGAAACAATGTGGCCAAGATAAAGAAGTTCTTTTTTTAGAAAAACACATTTTTTCGGGTTTAACTTTAAGTTTACTTTTCTTAAGCGTGATAATATTTCTATTAAATTTTTATTATGATTATCTAAGTTTCTGCCAAAACAAATGAGGTCGTCTAAATAAGTGAGCGCTTTTTCGTAATTTAAACCAGCCATGGATATTGTAATAGCACGAGAAAAGGAACTTGGGCTTGTCTTTAAGCCCATTGGCATTCTGGTCATCTGATATTGACCAGAGGGTGTAGTGAAAGCCGTATACCTTCTACTAGATGGATTAAGGCTTAATTGGTAAAAAGCTTGATTGAGATCAAGGTGGGTAAAATACATTGCTCCTGATAAGGAATCTAATATGTCTGTATTATTGGGTAACGGAAATTTGTCATCTACAATACAGTTGTTTAATTTTCGAAAATCGATAACCAAGCGCCAGCTCCTGTCCTCACCATTTTCTGGCTTTTTGGGTACAAGAAGCACAGGACTTGACCACTCACTGCAAGCTGGTTCAATAATTCCGTCTTGTAACATATTTTTGACTTGTGTTTCTATTTCGTTCCTCTGAGAATAGGGTAATCGATACTGTTTTACATACACTGGGTCAATATTAGGTTTTAACTGAATATTATGTTCATATAAGTTACAAGTTGTTAATTGATCTCCTGGCAATAAAAATATGTCGGAAAATTTTGCACAAATATGTATAATAGAAGATTTTTCCTCTTTATTTAAATGATCCAAATTTAATAAATTTAACATTTTATGAACGCGTTCGGGATCAATGAGACTTTTATCAAACTTACAAATAGAATAATTATGTAAACTATCGGTTTCAGGTCTAAAATAACTAAGATTGACCGGATCCTCTCGTGTATTTAATATTTTTATTGGTATCTTCCCGTTATTCGCTTTGACAATTCCACCAGACAGAAATACTCCCTCGCATAACTCTTTCGGAAAGACAACACAATCTTCTATCATACTCGCATTGATATAAAATAAATTCTCGCATCTCGGAGGTATACTCAAATAATTATTATTTCCCAAAATACCCATATGCAATGGCAAAGTTACTAATTCATTCATATTATGCAGTGTAATAGTATTCAATTCAAAATTTATGTTACAATTAAATTTACGTAAAAAATCTATACCTAAAATTCCAGAAGTTTCACACGGCAACTGCTTTATAACATGAAACTTATTATTAAATTTCAGCCCGTCAACAGACAATGTTAAATCAACAAATCCCACGGTTTGTAATTTGCCTCCAATTCCGTTTATTGTAATCGGTTTCTTTTGTAATGAAATGTTTAGTTTACTAAGCGTGTCATATTTAATCACACATAAAGAAGCGCCGGTATCTACGAGCCATCTACATTTGATACCATCTATTGCTAACTCAACACAATTACTATATTCGCAACTAAATATATTATTGGTCTCGAAAAAATTCTAGGTTATTTTCACTATTATCGTTATTAGGGTTAATTTCAATATTTTGAGAACTTTGCGATACGCGATATTCTGGTGTTATAAAATGAACTCGCTGGGCATTTTGACCACGAAAAGATCCGCGATTCTGGTATGAGTACTCACCATAATTACCTTTTTTCCCGCGGTGTTGTTGATTTCCACACGAAAACTTTTGGGGTACCGGTTTCCTCCAATTCACATTATTTTTTGCTTGGGTATGCCAAGGATATGTTTGTCGTGGTACATTATTGGATGTATACCTACCACGAAAATTTTTACGCGTTCCTGAACCACCTCGATTTCCGAAATAAATCGATGGTTCGGTGTACTCGCTAGGTCGAACACTAGATGTCTCCTCATCCTTTGCAGCTCTAATTGTTTCTTTTAACGTACTATAATTGCGTGCTGACAAAATAATACTGAGTTGTCGGTTTCGCAAGCCATTTGTGAAACTTTTAATAGCGATCTTTTCATTTATAGGACGTAAAATTTTATGCGCGTTTTGGTCACCATCGGCTTGGGAAATCGTCAAATCTACGAATAATTGTTCGATTTTATTGCCATAATTATCTAGGGAACTACTATTTTGTCTTATTTGCATTAGTTCGTTATGAATGGAAGTGTAAGATTTCTTTGTTAAAAGGTGGTTCCGCATATCACTTATAAGCGCCTCGCATGAGTCATAGGAATCTAATAGGCGTAACTTAGCACCTTCATTCAAACGAGTCTTTAACACAAATTTTATTAACATAGACTTACCTTCTTCTTTAAGCGAAGAGCTATATAACTCTATCGAGTCCATCAAGGTTTTGGTGACCGATTCCTCGCCCGTCATCACTGGCAGGAGTGACACAGCAGTTTTAAAGTCGAAACTTTCCATGGTGAATATTTCGCTTTGAATAGTGCCCTTGGAAGTTGATTGAGAGCTGTAATCCTTACTACAAAAGTTTTCTATTTGTCCATATAAACTCTTAATTAAATCGCAATATGATTGTATTTCAATTAATGCATTACTTTTAATTTGTTTACTTTCTATCTCTTTATTTAAAATTATCAAACAATCATCAAATTCTTTACGTAATTGTACTGATTCCTTAAGTTTTTGTTGCAAAATGCTTTTAGTTCGCTTATCATAACTTAATTTAACTAAATTAATTTTAATATTTTTAAATTTTTCATATATTATTATTAATTCACTAGACATGGAAGTACAGTTAAAAAGAAATATCGTTGTCAAAATATTTTAAGGTTTAAGGCATACATATAAGGCTATTTTTATTATTTTTTTTTCCTTTTTTTTAAACTTAAACTATAACATATTTTTCAATTTAAACCTCATTTTTTCAACTTGACGCTTTCGTTGTCTCCCGGCGGTCCTCATGGCGGCACTCACAGCATACACGGGGTACACGAGGTCCTGGGTCCGGTGATCGCACAAAAGAACGACGCAAATTGTGCATTACCATCTCATTCCGCATCCAGCTTGTATGGCAACTTTTGTATATTTTGTATACACCATAGAGAAGAGCCAAGCCCAAAACTGTGCATATTATAATCAGCACGACGGATATCCCAGACAGGTGGCTTTTAATTTCTTCTACATGTGCAGAATTTGAGCCTCCTGAAGTGTCTTGCGTAATAAATACTTGGTCTTTCTTGACTTCAGAACGACACATTTTTTTTTAAAACGCGGCCCGCGACCGAACCCAGGCAGACCGCCGATGAACTGGCAGGGTCGCCATGTAGTGTTGGATGGTTCGGGGAATAAATAAAACGTCCAATAGTCTAGACGGTAGGTTTAATACTAACTCTCTCTTATTCTATCCTACATATATATAAGCACACACTACAATACCTTTGCCACAATTGACAAGCGAGTTGGCATCCGCAGTATTTTTAATAGTAATTTCCTGGATTAATAAATTGAAGTGGCATTGGGCCTGCCATAAAGCTCAAAGAACCGACAACCGGTAGGAACAAAAGGTTCTCGAGTGGCAACTTCGTACCGGTAAGCGAAGTGTAGTGGATCCACAACTTGATGGAGTAATGACCTGGTAAAAATAAAGTCGATGCAAGCAGGTGGCTCAGGACCGTGCCTTGTGGCGTTACTTGTGGAAGGCCTATATTCAGCAATGGACTTATAAACATCTATCATGATGGTGATGGTGATGAATATAAATTGCCGTGTAGTGGAATCGTAAAAAAGCCTTCACCAAATTTTGTTCCTAGAGTAAAATAAGAGGTGATTGAAATGATAGAAAGCACTTGACATATGATAGTATCTATTAATTTTATTTGTTACAATGTGCCTTTGATTCCTAATCATAGGCGCATTGTGACAAATGTGGGTTTGATTGGAGTTCAGTAATAGAATATATACTGTCAAAAAGTAGCAGCATCAAAAACAATTTAAAATTAAATATTTTGTACAGCCGACTTCAATATAAATTATTAAGAATACCTAACTCAAAAACTATTGGTCTGACCTTGCTTAAGTTCATATGGGACCACATGTGAAGTACCAGCTTTCAAATAAAAAAAGAATTATCGAAATCGGTTTCCCCAGTAAAAAGTTATAAGATAACACACATAAAAAAACATACAGTCGAATTGAGTACCGTCTCCTTTTTAAAGATGGCAGAAAGACGACATCTGGTCTTACGAAAGCGAACAACGCGATAGACTCACGTCCAGCAGTGAACTGGTGTTAAAGTATTTTTTAAAGTAAATAACGAAACCTGTAAAAAATATAACCTGTAAAATTCCAAACCTATGCTCAATATAACGATATCTCTAAAATTAAAGACCAACAACATAACGGTCAATATACTCACACCTGAAGAATATTACCCCCTTTCTAGGGTTACCATTACAGCCTATCAATAGCCCACTGCTGAACATAGGCACCCCTTATAGATTGCTTCATAGAGGGGATATTTGCCATAAGAGCCACGCTTGGCAGCCGTGTGGCAAAGCGCAGTTATATATATTTTTAGTTTTTATTAAGATGCTGATATAAATATTCTGACATCGCCACTGCACGTTAAGAGTTCGCTTCTAGGATAGTAGAAGACGCGCCTTAGCTGAGAAGGATAAGGCGAAGGAGTTGTCCTTACCCGGCGAAGGAATGACATAGGATGAACGGCGCTGCCAATATGCGGGGAAGGTGGAACACGATGGGGTGTTAGTCATCGTAAGTCTTTAATATCCTGTCGTTGCCCCCGCGAGGCAGTATACATAAGCATTTCACCATGTAAAAAAAAGGTAGTCAGGTAAAATTTACAACCTACGCATCATCACAGTGATTGTACGAACCCAGCAATATTAAAACTATTTTAAAAAGCCGGCAATGTACCTACAATTCTTCAGATGTGGCAGTTGTATATGGGCGGCGAACACAACTACCATCAGGTGAATCGCATGCTCGTTTGCACCTTCTACTATAAGAATGAAAACTGGCTCCGTGTTAACAGAGCGCTATAATGCTCCTGCTTACCTACATATGAATGCTAAACCACAGACCTTGTGGGCTAATAAAATATGTAGAGCGGTCGTAAGTACGCGGTGTGATTAAACCAACTCGCGTTACGGCAAAACGCGCATAACCGCTCTGTTAATATTAAAGTAGCTGAGCAAGTGAGCTTTACGCGACGTTAGATAAAAAATAATTATCTTAGGGATGAACTGTGGCGTAGCAAGGGTTGCAAAGCAAGGCCTCGGGCGGCAGTGTTCAGGGGATGGTATTTTGGAAATGAAGATCTAATTTCTGCCTTATTTTTTAAATGGTGCCGGACGGCGGATATTATGTAATCACAATATCCGCCTTTATCTTATTACGCTCATTATAATTAAAAAAACCCGGCGAAGTGCGAGTCGGACTCGCGCACCGAGGGTTCCGAACAAATCTGTAAGTATGTAAGTTTAAAATTATTAAAAATATTTTTATTATTTTATGTAACTAAAAAATTATGCTTTTTGCAATTTTTACTTTATCTGTGCTATAAAACGTTGCTTCGTACCAAATTTCAAGATTCTGAGTTCACGGGAAGTACCCTGTAGGTTTTGATTCCCTTGCGAACGTCGAAAATTTACGGCATAAACCGCTGTATCTTTTAATTGCGTTGGCTTAGAAGTTTGATTTTTCCACAGCTCTAAGGGACAGTAGACTTGAGTATTTGATATGAATTTCAGCTTGATACCTCCACGCGTTCCTGAGAAAAAGGATCTTGACAGACGGACAGACAGACGGACAACAAAGTGATCCTATAAGGGTTCCGTTTTTTCCTTTTGGAGTACGGAACCCTAAAAATGTGGTACTAGTCGATGGGTTGAAAACTGCTTGCTGTCGTTAGCATTGATTGAATTACATTTATATAATTATGTTATCAATGTATTTAGTCTATTTACGTGGTAGAGCCACGTTGAAGTTATATTAACACTTATAATTATACTTATTTGAAATACACTTCATATTATCACGTTAACAAAATGCGCGTATAAATAATGACAGATTTTTCTTAATCACATTTAACAAAATCAGTGTTAATCTGTTAAAAACAAAGTTCGCGGTTTCTGTACAAAGAATTACTTTTCTCGCGCGCTCGCAGTCGGTAAAGAAGTTACATAAGTAACTTAGTGCGCAGTGGATAAAAGCTGCAGTGCCTGTCCAGAAGTATTTTAACGGTGGTAGAGCCACGCAGCAGTTTTTGCTGTTGCATGTATGGGCCGGCTCGAGCCGGGTTGGTACCACGACCTCACAGAATACCGGCGTGAAGTAGAAGCTTTGCTTCTGCGTTTCGTCTGGTGAGTGCAGGTGGCCGGAGGCCCAATTCCCCCCCCCCCCTCCCATCAACATGGTAGCGGAATTACACGAAGAACTACCCCAGGAGGGTACCAGCACCCCTGGAGAATCCCTCGCTGAGCATCCACGACCATGTTATTCCGATCCTGAGCGTGGGTGCTCAGGCTGCCCCGCGTATTCTGGGGGGGGGGGGGGGCAAAATTCCGCTCAAAAGCATTACTGCTAGGGGCAAACTGAGCAAGAACACCAAGGCGACCCCTGCCACGCTATCCGTGAATTTCTGCAACATCAGGGGACTTCACTCTAACCTAAACGCCGTCCACTACCATCTCGAGACGGCGAAGCCGGCCTTGCTCTTTCTGACCGAGACGCAGGTTTCCTCTCCGGCTGATATTTCGTATCTCTCCTACCCGGGGTACAAATTGGAGCATTCCTTTGTGCCTCGGGCTGGAGTTTGCGTGTATGTCAGAGAGGACATCTGTTCTCGACGCCTCGGCAGTCTTGAAGGTTCGGACCTGTCCATTCTTTGGCTACGCGTAGACAGCTACGACCATCCGCGCGTCTACGGGTACCTCTATAGGTCCCATAGCGGTAATGCCGAAACAGACCGACTCATCGACCACGTCCAAATGGCTACAGATTTCTTGCTACAACAGGTCCCATCCGCAGAGATCGTGATCCTTGGCGATTTTAACGCCCACCATGCCGAATGGCTCGGTTCACGTCTAACCGATCATGCGGGGAGATCTGTTTATGACTTTGCCTTGGCATATGGTCTGACACAACTGGTTACTTCGCCTACGCGGATTCCAGATGTGGAGGATCATACACCTTCCCTGTTGGACCTTCTGCTGACCTCTCATCCGGACGGATATCAGGTTTCCGTCGATGCCCCTCTCGGCTCTTCGGACCATTGTCTGATCCGGAGTGTGGTGCCACTCACGCTCTCCTCGCGGTTGCGTTCTGCAGGTTGCCGCCGTGTTTGGCATTACAGGTCGGCGGGTTGGGACGGAATGCGGTCTTTCTTTGCTTCCTACCCATGGGGGCGGGTTTGCTTCTCGCCGGACGATCCCAGCGCTGTTGCTGACTCTGTCACTGATGTGGTGCTACAGGGAATGGAACTATTTATTCCATCATCTGTGATACCCATCGGAGGCAGATCTCAGCCTTGGTTTGGTCGCTCCTGTAAGACTGCATTACGCAGTAAGCAGGAGTGTTATCAAGCCTGGGCTGCGGCTTCGGCGACTCGGGATGTAAATACCAGCGCACTTAAAAAGAAGTATAACTTCGCCTCCGGGTCCTTCAAAAGAGTTATTGCCAAGGCAAAGTCAGAGCACATGGGCAGAATTGGCGAGAAACTAGTTCGCCTTCCTTCGGGAACCCGTGCATTCTCTCGCCAAGGCTGTCCAAGGGAATTTCTGTAAGCCATCACTACCATCTCTGCACAGGGAGGATGACTCACTGGCCCATGACGCAAAAGACAAAGCCGACCTTTTAGGCTCCCTTTTTGCGTCCAACTCGACTCTTGATGACGGGGGGAAAACACCGCCGACCATCCCGCGGTGTGAGTGCTCCATGCCGGATGTGCTGTTCTCACAGCGCTCGGTTCGCAAAGCACTGCTCTCCCTGGACATCCAGAAGTCGAGTGGGCCTGAAGGAATCCCCCCAATTGTGCTGAGGACGTGTGCTCCGGAGTTGGCAACGGTCCTAACGCGTCTTTTCCGGTACTCCTACTCCCAAGGCGAAGTCCCGAATTCATGGAAGACAGCTTTTGTCCACCCGATCCCTAAAAAAGGCGACCGCTCAGACCCATCCAACTATAGGCCTATCGCGATCACCTCCTTGTTCTCCAAAATAATGGAATCCATTATTAACTGCCAGCTCATCCGGTACCTTTAGGATCACCAGCTGATTAGTGACCGCCAATACGGTTTTCGTCGGGGTCGATCAGCTGGTGATCTTCTGGTCTACCTGATCCATAGATGGGCGGAGGCAGTAGAGTCCAAGGGGGAGGCGTTGGCCGTTAGTCTGGACATTGCGAAGGCCTTCGATCGGGTTTGGCACAAAGCGCTTCTTTCGAAGCTCCCTTCCTATGGGCTTCCCGAGAAATTGTGCAATTGGATCACCAGCTTCCTTGCAGATCGGAGCATCAAGGTCGTTGTAGACGGTGCATGGTCTGACTACAAGCCTATTAACGCTGGTGTTCCACAAAGCTGTGTGCTATCACCAACGCTGTTTCTTCTGCATATCAATGATATGTTGCTAACTGGTAACATTCATTGCTATGCGGATGACAGCACTGGTGATGCTCTATACACCGGCCGTGCCAATATTTCTCGGGAAAACGTCGCTGAGTACCGGAACAAACTTGTGTCTGAAGTCGAGTCTTTGCTGAACAAAGTCTCGGATTGTGGGCGACTAAATCTAGTCCAATTTAATCCTCAGAAGACACAAGTTTGCGCGTTTACCGCTATAAAGAACCCCTTTGTCGTATCTCCTCAGTTTCAAGGCACTCCCCTTCTTGCCTCAGCCAGTATCGGTATCCTCGGAGTCGACATATCGAGTGATGTGCAGTTTCGTGGTCACTTGGAAGGGAAGGCCAAATTGGCCTCTAAAAAGCTTGGCGTGCTCAGCAGAGCGGGACAGTATTTCATGCCGGCACATCGCCTGCTACTTTAAAAGGCGCAAGTTCGGCCTCACATGGAATACTGTTCCCATCTCTGGGCAGGAGCTCCCCAGTGCCAGCTCTTTCCACTTGACCGCATCCAACGCAGAGCGGCTCGAATTGTCGACGACCGAGCCCTTTCCGATCGGCTCGATTCATTGGCACTGCGAAGAGATGTTGCATCCCTTTGCATTTTCTTTCGCATCTACCATGGGGAGTGCTCTGAGGAATTGTTCGGATTAATCCCAGCCGCCAAATTTCACGAACGCACATCGCGGCAGAACTCCCGATACCATCCACATCATCTGGATGATTGGCGGTCCACCACTGTGCGATTTAGAAGATGTTTTCTTCCTCGCACGACCTCCTTGTGGAATCGATTACCATCAGCGATTTTTCCGGACCGATACGACTTAGGGACCTTCAAGAAAAGAGCGTACTCCTTTTTAAAAGGCCGGCAACGCATCTGCGATTCCCCTGGTGTTGCAGTTGTTCATGGGCGGCGGTAGTCACTTACCATCAGGTGAGCCGCATGCTCGTTTGCCCCCTCTCCTATAAAAAACAAAAAAAAATAAGTATACACATCAACAGAATCAAGGGATACCTTAATCAAAAATTATTTACGACTATAGTTTAAAATCTTTCTAGGTTTTATAAAAAGTTTATATACAGATTGAAACCTCTTTTATTCTATTTACAAAATTTAAAAATGTAAATAAAAAAACAAAAGAAAAAATAAAAAAATGTTAAATCCAATTGGGCATGGCCTAAGCGCATTAAAAAATTACGTATAACGTGATTATATGGAAATTTTTAAAGTAGTTTAAATATATTTCGACAGCACATTCGGCTTCAACAGCCTCGAGAACCATGAAAATGACACTCATGATGAAAAAGTTGGTACCTAATTCAGCCGCCACCTTGGATTTACATTTCGACAGCACTATCGGCTACAACACCCAAGAAACCCATGAAAATGACACCCATGATGAAAAAATTGATACTTTTTGCAGCCGCCATCTTAGACTTACATTTCGACAGCACTATCGGCTTCAACACCCTCGAAAACCAAGAAAATGACACCCAAGATGAAAAAATTTATATCTATTGCAGGTACCAAGTTCTGCAAAAATACATTAAGACAAGCCAGTTTCGACCGCATTAATCGCACCGGTACATGGCTCTCTGTCAAACCATCTGGCAGTAGAGCTCTTTCGTCTCTCGCCAAAGCGGTTGAGACAACCTTCTGTCGGTCTACACTGCCTCCACTGATAAAACCAGATGGCTCACTGGCGCATTCGTCTAAGGAGAAAGCAACTTATTTGCTTCTCTTTTTGCTTGCAATTCGCGTCTGGACAGTAGCAACAGCCTACTATCTCAATTACCTCACTGGGGTACCTCTTTGTCAGAGGTCCGTATCACCAACAAGGAGGTTCTTATAAAGTTGCGAAGTCTAGACGTGAACAAAGCTAGTGGAACTGATGGTATAACAGCTATAGTTCTAAAGGTTTGTGCACCTGAGTTGCCTCCTGTGTTAACACATTTGTTCCACTTCTCATTCAGGACTGGAATAATGCCCAAATCTTGAAAGCTAATTCGCAGCCTGTGCCTAAAAAAGGTAGCCGTACCGACCCTACCCACTATTGGCCAATTTCAATTACCTCCATACTCTAAAAAATTATGGAGCGTATATTGAACGCTCACCTCATACCTAGAGCAAAATGATCCTCGATGATCGCCAGTACGGGTTTCGCCGAAATCGATCAACTGGGGATCTTCTAGAATCTAGAGTATACCACTCACATATAGGGCGAAGCCCTCGAGAATAGTGGTGAAGCACTTTCTGCTTCCCTCGATGTTTTGAAGGCCTTTGACAGGATTTGGCAGGCTAGTCTATTGGTCAAGCTTTCAGCGTACGGCTTATCCTCCGGTCTGAC
Organism: Parnassius mnemosyne; assembly: GCA_963668995.1. Lineage (NCBI taxonomy): Eukaryota > Metazoa > Arthropoda > Insecta > Lepidoptera > Papilionidae > Parnassius > Parnassius mnemosyne. The sequence goes on along the minus strand of CAVLGL010000093.1, from coordinate 3,834,452 downwards.
CAGTTGTTGTTCTGCCTTTTTCGACGAACCTTCATATAAAAATCCTTAAATTCGTAATAAAAAATATTGAGTGTCACTTTTCAGGATAGAAACTATTCTATCTATTTCATGTAAATCAGATCAGTTGTTTAAGAGTTCATCGCGGACAAACAACGTGACACAAAATTTTTATATATAAAGATTAAATGAAAATATGTAGACATTGCTGTGTGGTAGCGGCTTAGAATACTGCCACTCCTTCTCATCCCGTGGATATCGTACGAGCCGACAGAGAGAAATTACATAAAAGAGGAGACCTTTAGGTTTCCGACGGATGGTAGCATAACCATTCCTGTCATCGTTAAACCATAAATGCCCAAGTCTGTGATGGGCAGCAGCGTTACACGCCACGCGGTTAAGGGTAAATCCTTCCATGAATAGCACCACAAAACACTGAGTTTATTTCCCATCGTGGTGACAGTCATGGCAACAGTGGGACGGATGGTGCAAAAGTTCCCCGGGAGAGGACAGGTTACCACCAAAAACTGGACTTGGCGACGTGTAACGGACAGACTCTGCGACAAGACGGAAACATTTACGAACTGGAAGCTGAGCTGGAAAATAGATGATGGCATATTGTGGGGTTAAGTGAAGTCCGAAGAGAGGGTGAGGACACACTTATCCTGCAATCGGGCCATTTGCTCTACTTTCGGGAGGGAGACGGCCTTTCTCAAGGTGGGGTAGGTTTCCTCGTACACAGAATCCCCACTAGCAACATTGTAGAAATCTCCAGTGTGTCTACACGGGTAGCACACATTGTACTGAAGTTATTAAAGAGATACTCTCTGAAGATCGTACAAGTTTATGTCCCGTTCTTGGCACATTCGGATGATGAAGTTGAAACTGTTTATGAAGACATTTCTACGGCCTTACATAACACCACTAAGGCCCATTACAATGTTGTTATGGGGGACTTTAATACCAAGGTAGGTAAGCACTTGGGCGTCGAGTCGATTTTAGGACCCCATGGTTTTGGAAGCAGAATTCACAGGGGGCAAATGCTGGTCAACTTCTTAGAGAAAAAGGAACTATTTCTGATGAACTTGTTTTTTGAAAAGAAGCCCCAAAGGATGTGGACCTGGCGCAGTCCCGATAACTTTACTAAAAACGAGATTGACTTTATCGTGTCGGAGAAAAAGCACATATTCAGAGATGTCTCAGTGATCAACGAATTCAATACCGGAAGCGATCGCCTTCTTGTCTGAGGTACTCAGAATATCGATTTTACACTTGAAAGGTCCCGATTGATTATTGATGAAGTCCACCCTTTGACCAAATCTGCTTCAAACCGTATCTGGCTCCCAACACTTCCAGCTAGAACTTAAAAACTAATTCGATGCCTTGAAACCCACGTTTGATATTGACGAGGATCATATCAGCGTGATCAAGATCTGGAGGGATGATGGCAACAGGTTTTGTGCCAAACAGCATATGGGCCAAAAGTCGAAGTTCTCAGATGAGACACTTCAGCTTATGAAAACAAGTCATGAGTTAACAATAGCAACGCTATAGGAACAGGTGATGGTTAATGAACCAAGCTTGTGAGGAAAGCTGTGAGGCGGGACCTGCGTTGCTCTATTGCGATTGCGTTACAAGCAGCAATAGAACGAAATAAAGGATCCAAAGTCCTTTCTCAGGAGCTTGGGAGAAGTCACAGCGTAAGACTGCAGACGCATGATAGCAAAGTTCTCACGTCAAAGCCTTAGGTTCTATCTGAGATCAAATACTATTATGGCAAGCTATATGCCTCACATAAGCAACAACCTGACTCTAAATGCGATGATCCTAGTGCCACGCTGACCCGCTACTATACTAACATATGTCTTGAGGATTATGCTGGCTCTCGGCTAAATTAAAATTGGGAAAGTACCTGGAGAAGATGGAGTTACAACAATGCTCTTAAAGGCTGGGTGTCAACCCTTGCTGAAAGACCTCTGCCTAGTTTTCAACTGCATCTTATGAGATGGGTGTACTCCAAAAACATGGAGCAAAAGCATTACAGTCTAGTTTTACAAGAAAGTTGACAAGACTATGTGGATATATTAATACGTGGATATATTATAAATCTATCCACGTTTATAAATATATGAGAAAACTGGAAAAAATGAAAAATGGTCCGAAATTATTTTTATTTGCCATATACCATGAACTAATTAAATTAATAAAAATTAAACAAATTCATAATTTTTCGATGTTAAGATGGTACAACCACATTTTATGGCACATACGAGTATACACTGGGTGAATAAATCCAACAAAGCAGATAAAATTCCCACCAAAAACTGTGTCACAGCTGTCGATTGCGCTGACGTCGAAGGGCGGGTAGTTCCCACTGTAAATATACCACAAAAATATTGTCATTTACCAAATTTACTGTTTTTAGGCAAATACTAAATAAAGTTACATACTAATTTAAAATAAACGGATCACGTTGACAAAGTGCGCACATAAATAAAAACAGCGTCTTCATGTTCATATTTAGAGTATCGACTAAACTATCTATAATATTGATAGGTTTAAGCAGATGGCATCCTTGAATTCCTTGGTATATTTATTAAAGTTAACTTAAGCATCTCCTCCCATCAAGTCGTCGTCCCTTCAGCCTCCTCAAGGCCATGGGCAAACTCTTCGAATGAGTCATCCTCGCTCGCATGAGCCTCGATTTGTTTCCCACAGACGGTGACCCTGTTGTCATCCCCCACTAATTTAGTTTCGGAGCGAAACATTCTTGTCCCTAACAAGTTCACCGTATTGTAGAATATATCCTCAGCGGTTTCTATCCTCGTCGTCATAAGACCATCGCGGTCTTTTTCGACATTGCAAAAGCTTTTGGTAGAGTCTGGCACGTAGGCCTTATCTACAAATTATATAAAGTAGGTCTCCCCGATCATCTTGAACGTCTCTTGGCCTCTTACCTGAAGGATCGTATCTTTCGTTTTAGATACGAAGACACGCTCTCCTCTCAGCGCCCAATCAAGGCTGGTATCACTTAGGGCTCAGTACTTGCTCCTCTTCTCTATATCCTTTTCACCAACGACATTCCCATCCCGTCGAAAGGGGTTCAGCTCTCCCTCTTCGCAGACGACACTGCCCTCTATTGTAAAGGTATCTCTTTTTTTATAGGATAGGGTGACAAACGAGCACACAGTCCACCTGATGGTAAGTGGTGGCTGTGGCCCATAGACATCTACATCTATCCTCGTTTGCGAATCAAAATGCAGATGCGTTGTCACCCGTGAGGACTAAGGTGGAATGCCTCTTTTCCAGTAAAAAGGGCTTCCGGCCACCTGCACTCACCGAGCGAAACACAGAGGTAAATCTCTACTACACGCTGGTATTCTGTGAGGTCGTGGTACCACCCCGGTTTGAGCCGGCCCATCCGTGCGACAGCAAAAGCTGTCGCGTGGCCCTACTACTGTCAAATCTCGCTACCTTTTATACAGAACATGATCCAAAAGTCAGTTGATGGCTTAGGAGCTTGGTTCCAAAAATGACACATCGATGTGAACCCGGAGAAGAGCTCCGCCATTAACTTCGATCATAAACGACATCTCCTCAATAACACTCCACCAATCCGTATGCTAGGGACCCCTGTCCCCTGGCATACGACTGCCAAATATTTAGGTGTCACCCTGGACACGAGGCTCACCTTCGGGCCCCATGTCACAAGAGTAACCCGCAACGCACGTTTTTATCTGAGTAGGCTCAACAGTAAGTGAGTAGAAAATTAATCGCTATAATCACCTAAAATCTCCAAGGACTATATGTTATATCTAGGAACGATCAACTCTACGCTATGCATAATTTACGACATACATAACTACATAATACAATAAACTCAAATGAACAAAGACCAAATTTAGGTCCTATGTGATATGGGAATGAGTGCGTATAAGTGTAAGCTGTTTTACTGCTCTTTTGAATATCCTGGATCTTGGGTCGAAAACATTCTAGCCGGAGCTCTTAATGAATATCTCGATGTAAAGTTGACACATTTTTATTATCGGGTAATAAAAGAAAGCATTGTTCTTAACGCCTGAGGAGCACGATGGAATGTCACGATTTTAGTAAAAAGTGTTTCCGGTTTTCTATACTCACCATACGAAACACAACAGCTGCTATTTCACACTGGTATTCTGTGCGAGCGTAGTCCTTCCCCGGTCGAGCTGACCCCTTCATACTACAACCATAATATAACTACAGCGTGGCTCTACCACGTATAAAATGGAAAATATAGCAAAGTCATAGAAAAGTGCTATCCAAAAGTAGAACCGTAATTTGTATTATTTAGGTTTTCAGTTACCCATTTTCCATTTTTGTAGTGTAGTGTACACAGTCTTGCGAAGAGGGCGACAAATTAGATTTATCACGTAACAACAACAAACGTTATATTTTTCTTATAAAGAATATCTCGTATCAAAAATGAAAACGTACCTTGGGAACACTTTTAGGATTTTTATTAGATTTCAAAAAAGAAGCTTCTAAATTCTACCGTATGTTGTGTTTTTGTATGTATCTTACGGAATATTCTTCGTCAATTTCAAACCAAATTAAAACTACTTAGGCCAGGTAAGACAAATCCGGGCCCAGTGTGATGTATCTTCTGGCCAAATATGTCTACTATTTTCTGTTATCCATTAGTTAGATATAGTACACTGCCAAATTTTAGAAAAGCAGGGACATGAGATTTTTATATATTGACGAAATGGAATGCGTACGTAATGTACGTAGGTACCGTAAAACGTTATTGCTTCCGTTCACGTGAAGTTTACTGTTACAAGTAGTCATTGCGGGTGTAGAAAAAAGGTTGCTCGCTTCAAAATTAAGAAGTTTCTAAGTTAAAATTATACGTAGTAGAGCCACGCTGCAGCTATATTAGTAGTATAGTTGTAGCACGAATGGGTCGGCTCGACTGGGGAAGGACCACGCTCTCACAGAATACCAGCGTAAAATAGTAGCTTAAAACTGCTGTGTTTCATATAGTGAGTGTGGAGAACCGGAGACCCTTTTTACTGGAAAAGAGGCATTCCATCTTAGTCCTCACGGGTGACAACGCATCTGCATTTTGATTTTTTATTGATGATAAATGTAAATGTATATGGATCACAGCGACCACTTACCATCAGGTGGACTATGTGCTCGTTTGTCACCCTATTATAAAAAAGAAGTGCTTTCCAGTAAAAAAATATTTATTACAAGTAACCAGATTTTTTTTTCTTTAAAATTTGTACTATTTTTAGACATAAATATTATAACGAAATTTTTTAATATATAAATATTGCCACGTATAGATTTTTTCTCTATCAATATCATCTCACGTGTGGTCCCAATTAATTTTGAAGAAAACTATACCCTTAAAGTAGTAGGTGATGAAGTTAAAGTAACCTTTTACAGAAACAGAAACAGAAACTTTTTTATTCAATATAGATTATAAATAATACTTATTGAAAGTCATTCTTTTGTTTGATTACCACTGGTTCGGAAAAAACCTCTGTCCTGGGAAGAACCAGCAAGAAACCCAGCGGGACTTTTTTTTTTAAATAACAGCTTACAATCATGATGTTACACAAATTAACAACACAACAAATTAGAAATAGCTTGGTAGCGATCACCTCATTTCCAGGGGTTATTATCATCCATAAATTCCTTAATATTATAATAACCCTTTTTATACAAACTTAGTTTAATAAAGTTTTTGAACTTTGAACAGGCCAAACTTTGTATATTTTCTGGAATTTTGTTGTAAAAGCGTATACATCGCCCCAAGAATGAATTACTGACTCGATGGAGTCGAGTAACTGGTACTACTAGCTTGTGTCTGTTCCTAGTATTTACAGAATGAATATCACTTATTTTTATAAAACTACTTTTATTTTTGTGTACGTACATTAAATTTTCATAAATGTATTGAGAGGCCAAAGTTAATATATTAATTTCCTTAAATTTTTGTCGCAGCGACTCTTTAGGCTTTAAATCATAAATTGCTCTTATGGCCCTCTTCTGTAAAACAAATATAATTTCAGTGTCAGCAGCGTGTCCCCATAGCAAAATACGATACGACATTATGCTATGGAAATAGCTAAAGTAAACTAGTCTAGCTGTTTCAACACTGGTTAGACTTCTAATCTTTTTTACAGCATATGCTGCAGAACTAAGTCTGCTTGCTAGTTTTGATATATGGGGGCTCCATTGAAGCTTCGCGTCTAGTGTGATTCCAAGAAAAATGGTGGTATCTACAAGACTCAGTTTCTCCCCATTTAAAATTACATTAGTATTTAATTGTTTGACATTTGGAGTCACGAATTTCATACATTTTGTTTTAGTGCCATTTAAATGCAAATTATTAACATCGAACCAATTTACTAACTTAGATATAGCATTATTTACTTCGTCATATTTTAGTAACTGTCGACTTAATTTGAAAATTAAAGAAGTGTCATCTGCAAATAATACTATATCATGGTTATCCCCTACTATGTAAGGTAAGTCATTAATGTATACAAGAAACAGAAAGGGGCCGAGAATTGAGCCTTGAGGCACGCCCATTTGTACCATCGATCCGGAAGAGCTCATATTGTTAATGACAACTTTTTGCGTTCTCTTACTTAAATATGAAATAATTAATTTAAGGGCATCACTTCTTACACCGTAGTGTTGAAGTTTCCTGATTAATGTTTCATGGTGAACACAATCGAAGGCCTTGGATAGGTCACAAAATATACCCAAAGCATCCTGTGAATTCTCCCATGCATTAAAGATATATTTAATCAGCTCAACACCGGCATCAGTTGTCGAGCGACCCCTTGTGAAACCAAATTGATTTTTATGAAGTAAATTATTTATATTAAAAAAATTTAACATTTGATCAAGAACAATTTTTTCAAAAATCTTACTAAGTGTTGGTAGTACAGAAATAGGTCTAAAATTGGCGGGGTCTAATGTACTACCAGATTTAAATAAAGGTATTACTTTACTATGCTTCATTAAATCAGGAAACACACCAGATTCGATACTAGTATTAAAAATAATAGCTAAATGAGGCGCGATTGTATCTATTATAGACGCAATAACTTTAACGGAAATCCCCCACAGATCCGCAGTTTTCTTAACATCAATAGTTTTAAAATATTTTACAATATCTTTTGATGTCACTTTATGAAATGTAAAATTCTTTGTACACACATTTACATTATGTTTAAGTAATGATTCGGCGACGGCAGGAGAAGAATTTAGTGACTTAGTGGTCAAGATCGGAATATCAGTAAAATATTTCTCAAAAACCATTGCTACGTCCTGATCTGATACAGTTAATTTGTTGTTAACACTTAACTGGTAATTTGAATTGCGAGAGTTGATCTTACCAGTTTCGCTATTAATTATACTCCATGTCATTTTAATTTTATTGGAAGCCGTCTTAATTTTGTTGCTCAAATGCAAAGACTTGGCTATGGAGCACACTCTTTTAAATATTTTTGAATATTTTTTTACATATTCCCTAAATTCGACGCTATGATTATATGACCTTTCATGGTAAAGATCATATAACCTATGCCTGCTCTTATGGACTCCTACTGTCGCCCATTCATTGAATGACTTCCGACTGTTCAAGGAGAATGTTTTAGAAGTAAAAGTATTATTAAATTCATTGCAAATAAGCTTAAATAATGTTCCATACAAAATATTAGGATCATTTTGGTATGAAAGTGATGGAAGTTTTTTCACTATGTTACTTCTAAATTTCTCCAAGCGACGTGCATTTACTGGAACAGACACAACTTTCTCATCTACTTGCTTTTTGTGAACATAAGGTTACGAAACTACTTGTCCACAGTGATCAGAACTTAATTTTTGAATTATACATTTATGCAACGGCTTCACATTTGTAAAAATGTTATCTATACATGTTGCACTAGATTGAGAAATACGCGTTGGCTCTATAAATAAATTAAAAAGACCATATGATTTAAACAATGATCTAAATTTAATATTGATGGAGGAAGCTTCTAGGAGATTGATATTAAAATCTCCACATATTACAACAGATTTATTCTGTTTATTAAGCTTAGCAAAAACTTCCTCCATAATGTTTTCAAAAGTATCATATGTACAACATGGGGGTCTGTAGATGCTCACAACAATGAGGTGCTCAAACTCAACACATGCCATTTCTACAGTTCGCTCAACAGAGAGGCTCACAATGTCTTTACGTTCTTTACATGATAATAATTTACTAGCTAATATTAAGGAGCCACCTCTTAAAACCGTATCTCTATTGAAAGAACTGACCACCTGGTGATTACTGAAGTTAAACATTAAATTATAAGATTTTAACCAATGTTCAGTAATACATAAGATATGAATATTGTTGCTATTTAAGAACAACTCAATTTCTAGCTCTTTGCCTATCATGCCTTGTATATTTTGATGCACCAGGTGTAAACAACTTTCATTATCTTTCTGTGGAGTCATACAATTAAAGATTTGTAAGCCACATTCTAAATTATTTAAGTTATTATAACTGCTAGAGATTACCTCTATTGTCTCATTTTCTAATTTAAATTACTTGGAACTGATTCCAAATTGCATATTAAGTCATTACACTGCTCAAAAGAAGCAGATGTCTGTGTAGCCAAGTCCTTGGCTGAGTTAATATATAAATAATAAGATAGCACATTTGCTATCTGTCTTAAATTATATTTTGATAGGTAATACCTATCTCTAGTCAAAAATTTCTTAATTAAATTATTTATATCTATTAAATTAATTCTATCATTATAATTGTAACAATTAAATGTCAAGTTTAAATTATTATTACATGAAAAGTTATTCATTAATAAATTTAAATCATATCTTATTTTATTTTCCTGCGGCCAACCCTGTATGTAAGGCAATGTAAACAAGATAATTTTATGTACATTTAAAGTATTTAGATTATCAATATATTTTAATAATTGATTTTTGTTTACATTGCCTCTTCTCCCAACAAGAATAATTAATGTGCTATTAGGACAAAATTTACTAGCTAAAACTTTATTCATTATATGACTAAAGGATGCTCCAGGCATGCAATAATTAGTGATCATATGTCCTTTTAAACAGTTATTTAACATCATGCCCAAATTTTTGCCTATGTCATCACAATACATAATAACTTTATTTTTTTTAATATTTACATTACTTTTTAAGCTTATATCCTTTGTCATAGCACTGTCATAGAGTGTAGATGAAAATAATGAGGTCTTACTGTTAACTTTGTTATTTACACATATTGTCCCCGACGAACCTGGTATGGAGCGCTGATACTCACTCTGATTTTTTATTAAGGAGTCAAAGCGCTCCTCATTATATTTACATGATTTTACCAGATCATTCATGGCCAATATGTGTTCTTTTATCTCATCTTGAGCCGATGCATATTTATTTGATACAATTTCTAGAGAGCTTTTAAGTGATAAAATTGTTGAATGTAGACACTCTATATCAGTCTCATAACAGTGATTCATATTTTCCACCTCAATTGAATATATTTTAAGTTTATTAATTAGTTCTTGCTTTTCTTTGCATACATTTATATAATTTTTAACATTAATTTTAGTTTTAATTAATTTTTGTAGTTTTCTAATATATTTATTAATTTTTATATATTTCTTTAATTTTCTTCTACTGCAGGTAGTTCTTGCTGCTGTTCTTGACATGACATAATCATCACCAGTCAAATCGATTGTTGTGGAGGGTTGCAATGCTTTAGATTTAGTAGATTCACACTCTATGAGCTCGTTGAACAGACTTTGAGTTTGGGACGCTTTCATGTTATCTATGTAATGTTTTAATAAAACAATCTGCTCATTAGCCTCACTTAACTGTAACTGCAATGCAGCAATTAATTTGAGGGATTCCTCATATTCCTTGCTGCATTGGTCAAACTCATCGACTGTTCTCTGAAGTTGATCCCTTTCTTTTGTAACAAATGTATATTCTTTATGCAACTTAACCATGTCACTTTTTAGTTTAGTATTTTTAGCAATTATATTTATTATTTCCTTTTCATTGTCATCCCTTTCTTTAATTAATAGCTCACACTGCTCCTTTGACGCCTTAAGTTCTTGAAGCGCCATTTGAAGTTGGTTCTCCAATTGGCGCGTTTTGGCGTTGCGTGTATTCATTTTACTATTAAATGTAAATAGCAAAAGAAAACAAAGAAAGAAAACCAAAGAAGCAGAGTAAGCAAATGTCGAGATGTATGGGCGTATTTACAGATCTCAAATTAAATTATCATGTAAATAATTCAAAATGAAATCCACAACAACACTTAATAGGTAAATCTTAAAATGTTAAAGGGATAACAAGAAATTACACTTACAATACGTTTAAACGATGTTCGTTACAGCTGTTACTTTTGGTTGAAACAGTAAACACAATGTATGTAATTAAAATAGGTACTTCTGACTTTTACTTATATCACAAACACAAATAAGTCGTATTTAACAACTGTAACTCAAAATTGAGGTGGATATTATTAATTTACAATATTTAATTTTTTAAAATAGTTGGGAGCAATTATTTTACAACTTGTCACCGGGGTTGCCACAGAAAAAAATTTCAACATGTTTATTTAATTTAGACATGTTTCTTTTACGTTGTGATTTTGTTTTGACCGCACAAATGTGTCAAATAGTAAAACTTAAAAAAAAAAGTAAAAATAGTATTATAGGAAATATAAATAATGTAATTTTTAATTATTGATACTGCAGCCCTTGACCTTTTTCTCTTCTCGGGTAAATTATTAAATCATTTTAGTTAAAAGTATTGAAATGTTGCAGCAACTTTTAAAACTTATGATTATTATATTGAAATTTCCGTTCCTTAATCATCATCATCATTACAGCCCTTTCCTTAATACGAACAATAACTCTTCAACAAGGTTTTTGTTTGCAAAAGTCTAACAGGTTTCAAATAACTGTCGTAATTTGCTGCGAATGAAAATCATTAATCTTCTTTCAATACAAGTTTGTCACTTCAAACTTATATTTCCAAATTATTTCATTCACAGACAAAACTGCCGTATTGTAGCGGTGTAATAGAATGCATGTGGATGAAGCTACCAGACGGAGTTACCAGCTGAAGTAGAGTCAGAGTTTTTTTAAATTAATTATCTGTAAATCTTTTAAGTTTTTGAATGGTTTTAAGTAGCTCTGGGAAGGTAAGAAATCTAGCCTAATGGAAAGTAACTACGGAACAATTGTAAAACTGAGTTTTTAGTGAGTAAAATTGAATTGTTTTTTAACAATCCTTGAGAATTTTCCCATAAAGATAATTATTTCTTCACCTCTGCCTATGATAGCTTTGTTCCGCAAAAGTATCTAAAGCAATTGAAACCTATGACAAACCGGAAGTAGCTGTAGAACGATGAGCGTCGGAGATTTTGGCCTAGTAAATTATTTGATATGAACAAATTCAATTATGGGCTGGCTAATAGGAAGACTTTTTTCTCCAGCTCTGCCTGTAATATTATTGTCATGAAGGAGTACTACTCGACCTGGCAACGTACAACGCACGCACCCTGAGGACTGACGAGAAGATCGTGGAGCTGGAAGAAGAGATAGACAAGTTGCGCTGGCATATTATAGGATTATCCGAAGTCCGAAGAGAGGGGGAGGACACGGTAATCCTCGAATCCGGCAACTTGCTCTATCACCGGGAGGGCGACCATCTGTCCCAAGGAGGTGTCGGATTTATCGTCCACAAGTCTCTCGTTAACAACGTTGTAAAGATCGGGAGTGTGTCGACGAGGGTTGCGTACCTTATACTCAGAATCACCAAACGGTATTCGCTGAAGGTCATACAGGTTTACGCACCAACCTCGGCACACCCCGATGGGGAGGTGGAGGAAATGTATGAGGATATCTCTAGAGCCATGCATTCCTCCAAAACCCAATATACGGTGTTAATGGGAGACTTCAATGCAAAACTAGGCACAAGAGAAAACGGTGAGCTGAAAGTAGGGAAATTTGGAATAGGGCAACGGAACCCAAGGGGCCAGCAGCTGGCCGACTTCATGGAGAAAGAGGGACTCTTTATGATGAACTCTTTCTTCCAGAAGCGGCCCCACAGGAAGTGGACCTGGTCGAGCCCCGACGGTTCGACAAAAATTGAGATTGACTTCATTATGACGACCAGACGACAACTGTTCAGTGATGTCTCCGTGATCGCAAGGGTGAAAACTGGTAGCGATCACCGAATGGTTAGAGGCACACTGAACCTAAACGTTAAGTTGGAGAGGTCTCGTCTAATGAAGTCAACGCTCCGTCCTCCTCGTGCTCTAATCCAAAGTCCCGAAACCTTTCAGCTCGAGTTACAAAACCGTTTTCAGTGCCTAGAAGACTGCAATGAAGTGGACGATATGAATGACAAGCTCGTTGAAACTGTCCATGCGGTCGGAGCTAAGTTCTGCAAGACCCGCCGCAGAAGAACACAAAAACTCTCCGATCACACTCTTAATCTCATGGCTGTTAGACGGGAGATAAAGCTACATTCTTCAACAGATTTGACAGCATACAGGCATCTGAACAGACAGATCTCCAAATGCATGCGGCGGGACTTACGCAACTTCAATACAGCTCGTATTGAAGAAGCGATCGAGCAGAACCAAGGCTCCAAAGTCTTTGCCAGAGATCTGTCTGCCAGAAAGAGCCACCTGTCAAAGCTGAAGACAGAATGTGGCAGCATCGTTTCCGGGACACCTGAGATTTTGAGTGAGATTGAGAGGTTCTATGGACAGCTGTACACGTCATCGTTGGAGCCACACGCATGTGTGAGTAACGATCCAAGAGCGAGTCTCATCCGACACTATTCCGAAGATATCCCGGACGTCAGTCTGAGCGAGATTAGAATGGCTCTCCAGCACCTTAAGAACGGTAAGGCCCCAGGCGAGGATGGAATTACAGCGGAGCTTCTGAAAGCTGGTGGAAGACCGGTACTTGAAGTCCTTCAGAAGCTCTTTAATTCCATCCTCCATGGTGGCATTACACCGGAGGCGTGGAGCAGAAGTGCGGTGGTCTTGTTCTTCAAGAAAGGTGACAACGCTCTCTTGAAGAACTACAGACCGATTTCCCTTCTGAGCCGCGTCTACGTGCTGTTTTCGAGAGTCATTACGAATCGTCTCGCGCGCAGACTTGACGACTTCCAGCCTCCCGAACAAGCCGGTTTCCGAAAGGGTTTTAGCACCATAGACCACATACATACCCTTCGGCAAATTGTACAGAAGTCCGAAGAGTACAATTTGCCACTATGTCTGGCGTATGTGGACTATGAGAAAGCCTTTGATTCCGTCGAAATTTGGGCGGTGCTGCAGTCCCTTCAGCGGTGCCAAGTTGACTGTCGGTATATCGAAGTGTTGAAGTGCTTGTACAGTAGGGCTATGATGGCTATCCGAGTACAGAACCAGAGTACGAAACCTATCCAATTGCAGAGAGGTGTAAGACAGGGTGACGTCATATCCCCGAAACTCTTCACCGCTGCATTGGAAGACGTTTTCAAGCTTCTGGACTGGAAAGGATACGGTATCAACGTCAATGGCGAGTACATCACTCACCTTCGATTTGCCGACGATATATTCCTTATGGCAGAATCGCTGGAGGACCTAAGCACTATGCTCGATGACCTCGATAGTGTTTCCCAACGGATAGGTCTTAAGATGAACATGGAAAAAACAAAGATCATGTTCAATGTCCATGTCACACCTATGCCGGTAGTTGTTGGGAGCACTAAGCTCGAAGTTGTTGACGAGTATGTTTACCTGGGACAAATAGTCCGACTAGGTAAGTCCAACTTCGACCGAGAGGTCAATCGACGGATACAACTCGGCTGGGCAGCCTTCGGGAAGCTACGACACATCTTCTCGTCAGACATACCTCAAAACCTGAAAACGAAATTGTACAACCAGTGCGTGTTGCCAGTGATGACATACGGAACTGAGACGTGGTCCTTCACTGCTGGCCGTATGAGGAAGCTCAAGGTCGCTCAGCGAGCTATGGAGAGGGCTATGCTCGGAGTTTCTCTGCGTGATAAACTTAGGAATGAGGATATCCGCAGTAGAACCAGAGTAACCGACATAGCCCAACGGATTAGTAAGCTGAAGTGGCAGTGGGCCGGCCATATAGCTCGAAGAACCGACAACCGATGGGGAAGAAAGGTTCTCGAGTGGCAGCCTCGTACCGGTAGGCGAAGTGTAGGGCGTCCCCCTACGAGATGGAGTGACGACCTGGTAAGACATGCAGTAAGTCGATGGATGCAGGTGACTCAGGACCGTGCTTTGTGGCATTCTTTGGGGGAGGCCTATGTTCAGCAGTGGACTTGTGAAGGGCTGTAATGATGATGATGAATGATGAAGGAGTACTTGAAGGATTTGAGTCCAAACACAAACCGGTAGTTGTAGAATGGTCATAATTTAAGATTTTTCTACGAGAAAATTCGCAGACGCGAATATGGGCAGGCTAATGGGGAAAATTTTTTCTCCAGCTCTGTGCTAATATTGTTATCATGAAGGAGTACCTAAAGTAATTGAGATCATACAAAAACCGGAAGTAGTTGTAGAATGTAATTTACTAGGTCAAAATCTCCGACACTGATCGTTTTACAGCTCCTTCCGTTATTTTTGAGGCCTCAATTGCTTTATATACTTTTGGGGATCAAAAATAACAGGCAGAGGTGAAGAAATAAGTGTCTTCATGGAAAAATGCCTTAGGATAGTTAAAAAAAATGTTCAATTATACTCACTAAAAAAACTCAGTTTTACAGTAATGTTCCGGATTTACTTTCCATTAGGCTGATGATTTTACGTAAATTAATGGATTGTATGAGGCGGTGCAATTTTACTATTTCGCGATATTGCAAATGCCTCTAAATTTGGGCTACAGGAAGGATGTGAAGGAATGCATGTGCACTCACCTGGAATTCTGCTGTTCTGGCTCGTGTTTCATTGGCTGCGACCAAAATGACTGGATGCCAGCTGTCTGCAGTCATATAAACTTCACACATTATCCTATTTCACATATGTATGTAGCTATAGGTATAAATACGAAATACCGATTCGTTAATACAAGCTCAAGTTAAACCAATTATTCAAACATATTGTAGTTACGTAAATAAAACACAGTATTCAATCATAATATGATAAATTACTCCACCACTAGTAAACGTTTCAAGGTCTTATCTAGTTATTTGTCAAATGTGTTTCATATTTATGCATAATCTGTTCTCTACCTTATAGCTTTCTCGTTCTACATACATGAATACAGTGACTACCTACTTCCATTTGGCACGATCCTGAAACACCTCAATCACTTCTTTTATAACTCACGTATATCACACAGAAGGGTAAGCAGAGACTACGGACCTCCATTTGGCATGATTCTGACACACCTCACTCCCTTTATCACACTAATATAACTACATTTACGTGCTCATTGGTTAAATGTGTTCTTGATTTGGGTCCATCTTCAATATATCACATCAATTCGGTATGACCCTTGTCAACTTTGTCACTCACATCTGCAGCATTAATTAGTCTTTTCACTCTTTCTTCATTTAGTATTTCTTAACAACGTGACGTGTTTTATGTGTCTAATCCACCAAAGCATTCCTGTCTTAATCTTGGTCACGCATCTTACAAACTACACTTTTCTCTTAACACACAATTTCTCAATATTAATTCAGAGTAACACTTCTTCTTAATAACTGGTTATACGGCTCTGGGATCTGGCCTTTCTGAGCCTGAAGTTACAATATATTATAATAATTATCCTTCATAGTATACTGCTTCACAATATGTTGATGCGTCACATTGTGCAGCCCTTGGGAGATGTTGATGGCAACTTGAGCCAGCAGACAGCTGACGGTTGGCGATGGTATCTCAAGGCGCCTAAGAAGACAGACACATTATTTTGAGAATTACATCACCATCAGAGCACTTGTTTCACAGTTTCGACTAATAGTTTACATGCGCGGACATTTAATACACAAAATCGCACCACTTGTACATATCAAACTCCACTTCAAATCATTATTTAAACAATAATACAGGAGCAGCAAACCGCCGCTGGTCAAGTTCCCGCTAAAACTTCTCAGAGTACCTTACATACTTCTTAATGACACCTATCTCTATTGAGTCGGTTTCTAAAAGTGCGAATAATGTGACTTGAAAGTGTATACGCAAGTACTCCATAACACGCAAGCAAACATAGTTCGACACATGCCGGCACCTCGGATATTTTAATTCTTATTTTAAGCGCTGTGTTGGGTGGTGGTGGTGATGAAGAAAGGTAACATTTATTAAAGAATAATTTACTAATACTAAATCCTCCAAATTTGACGGTGAGCTCGATTTTAATATTCACGTAATTGTTCACTGCTGGTGCTGGACATTAATTGTAGATCGTAAAATTACACATCTCGCAACTTTGATGTTGTCCCCTATCAATGGTCGGAATATTTTACATACGGATATCATTAGAGTCATATTATTCCGTATTAAATTTTACAACACGTGAGCGAGCCGTATTTGACGCCCGTACGTAACAATAGAATTGTTAACTGATCCTTTAAGTGCTGATTTACCACGTGCTTGCCAGTGACGGAAACATTGAGAAGAAAAAAGCCCACCAATTAGGTAGCAGTGAAGCGGAAGAAAACACTACAAACCTCTCATTAATGATAGGAGGCTAGTGGTCCTTCTAATATTGGAGACCATAAGATCTTTCAGACACAAATTCATCTCTTGTGACACCCATGGGGCATAATGAGGGGGTGGCTTATCTTACCTCATCACTACATGGCATAATATTAATGTGGGAACGAAATATGAAAAAAAAAATATACGTGGTAGAGTCTTGCTGTTGCTATATAATGGTTGTAGCACAAATGGCTTAGCTCGACCGGGGTGGGATCACGCTCTCACAGAATACCAGCGTAAAATAGTAGCTTAATGCTGCTGTATTTCGTATGGTGAGTGTAGAGAACCGGAGGCCCTTTTTACTGGGAACGAGGCACTCCTCAGGGGTGACAATACATCTGCATTTTGATTCTTAATCAGGGATAAATGTAGATGTCTATGGACCACAGCATCCACTTATCATCAGGTGGACTGTGTGCTCGTTTGTCACCCTTATTCTATAAAAAATTAGTATGTTACATTGATGATACAGTATGAGTGAAGATATATAAGGGAGAAAGAGGCATAGGTGGTAATAGACACATAAAACGTAGTGATTTTTTTAGTTTAATCTAAGTGATGTTAGACGAGTGTTACGGGACGAATTATTTCCTTTTTAGTGTTAATTATAATTGAATATGAAAAAATATAAGAAAAATCAGGAAAAAAGGAGTTTATTTGAAGACCCGTCCCTTATAATTTCCTTTACTTATATTAACTTTTAATAATTACATCTTCTTCTCGAAAAATTTCTGCCAGAAGATACAGTTCGGAATATTGTTATTCCTGAAATCCCTTTCGGGACCTTTGTTAAACTGTCAGTAGCAGACGGAACGAAAATTTTCCTTAACACCCTATACAAATTACTAAAGTTATCCAACTTTAAAAGTAACAAAACAAGTTCCATATTCGATTACATGTTTCGTATCGAATATTTCAATGTACCTAAGAACGTATATTCTTTATGACGACTCAAAATTTTCTTACATTAGGTGGCAGAGCCCCGCCGCAACTATATTATGTTTGTAGCACAAATGGGTCGCCTCAACCAGGGAAGGATCACACTCTCACGGAATTTCGACGTAAAATAGAAACTTAATGTTGCTGTGTTCCGTATGAAGAGTGTAGAGAATTATAGACTATTTATACTGGAAATGAGACATTTCATCTTAGTATTCAGGAATAAGAATGTAAATGTCTATGGGCCACAGTGTCCACTTACCATCAGATGGAATGTGTACTCGTTTGTCACCCATATTCTATACGATAAAAAATCGCTAAGGAAGGAAAAACATAGTATTACATAGCTTTCGATGGTAGCAGTTTAAAGACAGAAGAAAACATCATTGCGATAGCTGTCGAAGTGATTAATCTATTAGATTCGATAAACCATCGCTTTCATATTAGGAACCCTTAACGGTTGTCACTAATGGAAAAACTTTTGTTTATCGTTGCAAAACTTTGTAAGTGATTTAAATAGATGTCAAAACTCAAACTCTGAAATGTGAAATTCAAGGGTATTTATATGACTCTATAGAGTTCAATGTTTATTGATAATTAATTCCGTGACGGAGCACAAGTTTTTCGCCTCTCGGTTAAAGTTTTCTTTTATATTCATTATTTATTCTGATACTCTTTGAATTTGGTAATTAAATTCAATAAAATGCCGGTCGATGTTTTGAAATAAGTTGTGAAGCTTATTTTAATATTTTGAAAACAAGGTTTTAAATTCATAAGGCAAAGAAATATAAGACGAATGAATGAACCGATTTCTCTTGTTTATAATATAAGGGTGACAAACCAGCACACAGTCCACCTGATGGTAAGTGGATGATGTAGCACATAGACATCTTAATCTATTCTGGTTTAGGAATCAAAATGCAGACGCGTTTTCACCCTAACAATGGTGTACCGTTCTCGTTAGTCGTATCGTCGTTATATACAAAACACATAAGCATCATGATGCATTTTCACACTGATATTAAGTTCAAGCATGGTCCTTCCCCAGTGAAGCCCAGCCCAAAATACGATGAATTTCGCCCTGGCGCTGGCATATATGAAATTAATAGATTTAATTTTTATTTTGATACACAATGGAAAAGCAAAATTGAAAGAGATGTTATAAAGCAGGAAATTTCCTGGTCCGTTTGTTTTTAATTAAATTTACGATTGAACGGATGGACCTGAGGGATTTTATCATAGATAAATATCTAAAGGTATGTACTTAGCCGTGGTAGTAATTAATTATTTGGTTTAATTACCTTACTGAGTTTATAGAAGCTCAACTTATAACATAATTATTTTAAATTAGATAAGTTAATAGCTAAGGGGCTTAGGGTTAGCCGTGATGTTACAGTACGCTAGAACAATGAAATTGTTTATTGCAATTATAAGTGCATATTTTCGTGCTCGGCAATGAAGCGAAACATCGTGAGTAAATAACATATTGCTGTATTTTTTCCTTCAAATTTATATGACCCTCGTAGTGTTGTGTACTTAACAAAAAATCATTTAAATCGATTCAGCCCATAGATTAATAAGTCATCGCGCGCTCTGACTAGATACCGCGCTCCCTGCAAGTAACAGCTCCATGAATACGGCATCTTAATAATGTAGTGTGTATAAGACAATTTGCATGATGCTAGTGTGCGTGAAAAATTGCATATGCCAGCAGCTTAACTATTACCCGATTAACGGGAAAATTTATTTTATGCTATGGCTTTGTAGTTAAGTTCATAGTTATGAATGTATTCCAGAAATACTTAAAAATTAATAATAATAATAATAATAATACCCCCCCCCCCTAAACAACCACACGTCCTGATTGACCATCTAATCACGTGGGGGGCGGACACACGAATAAGAAATTACTGGCGTGGCTAACGTGGCTCTGGAAACCCATAAAAAATGGAGACTCGTTCTAAAAGTAAACGTATAGGGCCGCTGCCCGGGGGCAATCGCCGGGGCGCACCTGGAGCTGACGCTGGGTGTCTCAGCATGCGAACCGTCAGCGGTGAGGAGTTGAACAGGCGGGCTCCCACCGACAAAGATGCTACAGCCGAAATCATTGACGATGGTGATCGACTGACGGACAGGACGGACACCCCTGTAGAACAGTATAGACCTAGCACAGTATCATACACACCCTCAAGACCATCCATACCATCGTCACCAATACTTTCATCACCCCCCATCATTAGTTTAAATACAGTTCCACCCACTTCCACTTTGAATGCTGCGCGGGGGGTATCTACCTTCTTACCTGCGTCCACCAAGGCTGGAAAAGCAAGAGTTCGCATGAAATGGAGTAAAGAAGTAAATCTATTTATCATGCGAACTTATCTATATATTACTAAGTTAGAGACCGATATGACCGCCTATAGACAACAATTACATGCACTTTTCACTCGACAATATCCAGAAATTACCGTTTCAGAACAAAGAATCTCAGACCAAAGAAGAACTATAGTTAGGAATAAACTTCTATCTCAAGAAGAAATACATCAATTAAAAGAAGAAGTACGAATACAATTACTGGAAGAAGAAGTGGTTAATAATTATGGAGATACTAATAATACCAAACAAAGCACAAATGAAAATAGTCATCATGTACAACCACAATCGCTTAATCAATCACAACTCATTTATGCACAACCTCAGCCGTACAACCATTCACAAGCCTATATACAAAGATCACACACATCCACACAAACCGAATCGATAATACTAACACTAGAAAATGACATTGAGACCATAGTTGTTCCAGATCAACACTTAACAACAGATACATATATTCAAGAAATTAATGAGAAATTTAGAACAACAATAACACAATACTCTGGGATGGACCCAGGAGTGCGACCAAGATTACCCAAACTTAAATACACGCCTAAACTATTTCGTCTAATAAATTTATTTAATGAAACTATACTCACACGATATATATCTGATGACACACAACTCATAGACATACATTTACTTATATATTGCACAGCGGTAGTAATATCTGAAGAAATGAAATTTAAAATCACAGACCACATAAGAACGCCAAGAACAAGACAAAATATAGAACCAGCGTGGCAACAGAGACTAGATAAAGACATTGAAAAAATACGGGCAAACATAGGCAGACTCACTCAATATATTAACGGTTGTAGATCTAATAAACTAGTAAAAAAAGTTGAGGTCATATTTAGGAACAATTCCACGCACACCAGACATGAAAAAAGTAACACAAGACCCGAAGAATTTTTAGACACCTTAAAACAAAAACTAGCACTCAAAGTTCACAGGCTCAAAAGGTACAAAAAGGCATTACAACGCAAAAGAGATAACACCACATTTGCAACAAACGAAAAAATGTTTTATAGGAACCTACAAAAACCACAAACAGACACAATTGATGAAAATACCAGAAACACATCCAACCTACCTACAAAAGAAGAACTAGAAGCATATTGGGCTAGTATTTGGGAAGAGCAAAAACAACACAACGACAAAGCATCTTGGATAGTGGAAGAAGAAGCAAAATGGAGAGATATTGACGAGATGGAATTCGCAGAGGTAACAGAGACAGACATTACACATATTACAGCTAGATTACATAATTGGAAATCTCCTGGTATAGACAATATACATAATTTCTGGTACAAAAAGTTAACCTCATTACACAAATCTATAGCTAAAAATTTAACAGATATTATAGTAGGACAACAGAATGTGCCCGAATTTATTGCAACAGGAATTACTTACATGCTACCTAAAACCAAAAATTCACCTCAGCCTTCCCAATACCGACCAATTACATGTCTACCCACAATTTACAAAATATTGACATCTGCAATTACAAAGAAAATTCACTCACACATCGAACATCACAATATAATAGCGGAAGAACAGAAAGGATGTAGACAGGGCCACATGGGGTGCAAAGAACAGCTGATTATTGATTCCACTATTCATAAACATGCCACCTCCAAAAACAGAAATTTGCATTGCACCTATATTGATTATAAAAAAGCTTTTGACAGTGTTCCTCATTCTTGGTTGTTACAAATATTAGAGATTTACAGAATAAACCCGAAAATAATAGATTTCTTACGCCGTATAATGTTACAATGGAAAACAAAACTACAAATAAATTGTGACAAAAATACTATCACAACACGATATATTTCCATCAAAAAAGGCATCTACCAAGGCGACTCTCTAAGCCCACTGTGGTTCTGTCTCGCCCTAAATCCTCTGTCTCATTTGCTGCAGAGCTGTAAGGCAGGATATAGTCTAAAAAATAATACAGACGAAACAACAATATCGCATCTTATATACATGGACGACATCAAATTATACGCGAAAACAGAAAAAGATATGAAGAAATTAGTAGATATTACAGCAGAATTTAGTAACAATATTAATATGCAATTTGGTTTGGATAAATGTAAAACACTTCACACCGTAAGAGGCAAAGTAAGGCCCGGCGACTATGTAGTGAATGACACGGATGTTATTACAGCAATGGAACCGACTGACTTGTATAAATATTTAGGGTATGTGCAACTTAAAGGTCTTGACCACGTACGAATAAAAAGTACACTAACTACGGAATACAAGAGAAGACTTAACGCCGTTTGTAAAAAGCAGCTTTCAGGTAAACATCTCATCAAAGCTATAAACACCTTTGCCATTCCCGTATTAACGTACTCATTCGGGGTTATAAAATGGTCCAAAACTGACACAGAACAATTAGAACGTACTACACGAACAACACTTACGAAGCATAACAACCTGCACCCTAAGTCCGCCATAGAAAGATTAACCATAAAACGGGAACTTGGAGGGAGAGGTCTAATAGATATTCAGCACCTAAGGCAGAAACAAGTTGAACGACTAAAATCGTTCTTCTACACAAAGTCTCAAACTAGTAATATACATAAAGCCATAGTAACAAATGATATTAACTACACTCTACTTAACCTTAGCAATCAAATAGAAACCCAAAACACTACCATTGATAACCAGCAGACACAAAAAATTGAGGATTGGAAGAGGAAAGTACTCCACGGTCGGCACCCTCATGACTTGGAGCAACCACACATAAATAAGTTAGCTTCAAATAAATGGCTGAAAATAGGCAACTTATTTCCGGAAACGGAAGGATTTATAATAGCTATTCAAGACCAAATCATAAACACAAAAAACTACAGGAAATACATAATAAAAGATCCTACAGTAATTAATGACAAATGTCGCAAATGCCACATCCACCCAGAAACCATCCAACACATAACAGGCGCATGCACAACTCTGACGCAGACTGACTACACCCACAGGCACAACCAGGTGGCCAATGTCATTCACCAAAAACTAGCACTCAAACACGCACTCATTAAAAATACGAACACTCCTTACTACAATTATACACCAAAAATTACCCTAGAAAATACTACACATAAACTCTTGTACGACCGCGCCATTCTTACTGACAAGACAATCCATTATAACAGACCAGATATAATCCTACAAGACAAAATAAATAAAATTACGTACCTGATAGACATTGCAGTTCCCAACACACACAACATACAGAAGACAATCACAGAAAAAATTTGTAAGTACGCGGAGCTCAAAGATGAAGTGACTAGAATCTGGCGACAAGAAAAAGTATATGTGGTTCCTATAGTCCTCTCCACAACAGGCGTAATACCAAATCATCTCCTCCATAGCTTGACACTATTAGACCTAAAGGAAACCCTCTACATAACACTGCAAAAAGCCGCTATATTAAATACATGCAGAATTGTCAGGAAATTCATGCAAATAGAAGTAAACGAAATAGGACCTCATGAAAATACATAAATACGAGTATACACACCTCAACCTGCATTTGCTTTGGTTTCGGCCCGTAAATGTAGTTCAATTCCAGTCCAAGGACTGAGAAGTGAAAAACACTTTCCGAAAATAATAATAAAAATATTTGATGACGCCGAACTCGAACGGCTACGACGTGAGGCTATTCCTTTGTCGAATGAAAATGCTACGACAGGAGATGCGGCTCTACGAGTTGCAGAGCAACCCGCACATGTAGATGCCGCCGTTGATCTCCTTGTAGTTGACTCAGGCGACGATGGAATAGTCGCCCCAGAACTAGAGCAAATGAGGAGCATAGTGGAAGAGGCGATTAGGGAAACGCGCAGTACGCCTCTCGAGAATCGACCGCGACTTCCCCGTATACCCCTAAGCAAGCGGAATCGGGCTGTCGTGAGGGCTCTCAACCCAATGCTGGTGACCTATTTGGAAGCCAGCCGGGACCTTTGCGAGACGGACTCAATTCTTTTTGGCGCCGCACTGGCAGTTTGCCGTATTATTGGCGCCAAACTTCCCAAGGCTGGACGCGCTACTAGACAAAGTAGCGCCATCCCAGCCTGGAGAAGAAGAATTGAGGACCGTATCGCAAAGGCAAGGGCCCTCATCGGCTGGCTGATAAGCTTCAGGTCGGGCAATAATAGGCCGAGAATTGTGCGCACCGTCAGGATGGCGTTTGCTGGGACAAACATCAGTTTGTCCCAGCCGGATATAACGCAAAAACTGACGGAGCGCATAGACGACCTGAAGCAGAGAATCGCTGCTTGGGGGAAGGGGATTCGGCGATATACCGAGAGGTCAACACGGTTCAACCAGAATCGTCTCTTCCAGAGTGATCAGAAGAGGCTCTATGAATCATTGGAGCGACCAATGGTACGTGGAACGGGCCCAGCACCGAATCAGGCCGACACTATCGCATTCTGGCGCGGCCTGTGGTCAGAGCCCGTAAACCACAGTGAGGGCCCTTGGACGGAAGTTGTGGCGAGTCAGTGTGCGAATGTTACGCCCATGGACCCCGTCATCATTACGCCGGATGACGTAGCTGAGGCGGTCCGTAGGGCCCCGAACTGGAAAAGTCCGGGACTCGACGGACTGCATCACTACTGGCTGAAGGGGTTCGTGATGTGTCACGCTGTTCTCGCCCGACAGTTTCAAGAGGCTCTCGACCAAAAGTCGCTCCCGAGCCTCTTCACTACTGGGATCACTCATCTGGTTCCTAAAGACCGAGATTCCACAGACCCGAGCAAATACCGCCCCATAACGTGTCTACCTACCATATACAAGACACTCACATCCATTTTGAGCGCGAGAATCACTCGTCACCTGAACTCAAATCAGGTGATGTCGCGCGCTCAAAATGGATGTCGGGGCGGTGGTCGTGGAACCAAGGAACCACTCCTCATTGACGCGGTCATTGGCAAGGTGGTTAAACGCAACCGTCGGAACCTCTCCGCCGCCTGGATAGACTACAAAAAGGCATTCGACTCGGTGCCTCATACATGGCTTAAGAGGGTCCTCGAGCTGTATAAGGTTGACTGTACGGTTCGAGACTTCCTCGGGCAGTGTATGGGGCAGTGGAGTACGATCCTTTGTCATCTAGGCCAGCGGATGACGGCTGCGGAGAACCACATAAGGATAAGAAGGGGTATCTTCCAGGGCGATAGTTTGAGTCCAATCTAGTTCTGTCTCTCTCTGAACCCTCTAAGTACCTTACTGGAGGGTTCCGGGAGGGGATTTCAGCTTCGGAAAGGAGGTACAAATGTGACCCACCTTTTCTATATGGATGATCTCAAGTTATTCGCCTCCAGTCGCTCCCATCTTGTGGAATTGCTAAACATCACTTGTGATTTTAGCAATTCTATTGGAATGGAGCTGGGGACGGATAAGTGTGCGATCCTCCATGTCGAAAGGGGAAGGGTTGCTAACTCTGAGGGCATGGACTTATCTATGCCCATCAGCATAAGGACCCTTTCCGAGGCTGAAACATACCGATACCTGGGTATGTCACAGAACATCGGTGTCGATGAGGCGGGTATGAAGCAGTCGGTTTGCGATGTGTTTTATGCACGCTTGACAAAAATGCTTAACAGTCTTTTGTCGGGCGTTAATAAGACACTTATAACTTATAACGCTTATAACTGCTGGATCATGCCTATTCTCATGTATACCTTTGGCATACTCAGGTGGACTCAGACCGAACTGAACGCTCTGGACAGAAAAGTCCGCACTATAATGACGTCCCACAGAGTGCATCATCCGAGATCGTCGGTAATGAGGCTGTACTTGCCGCGGAAGCATGGTGGGCGCGGCTTTTTAAGCGCGCTTACCCTGCATAATCGCGAAGTGTGCAGCCTCCGTAATTACTTTCTGACAATAGCGGATGATCCATTCTATAGGGACGTTATTTCTTGTGATAAAGGACTTACCCCTCTATCCTTAGCCAACGAGCAATGGCAAGACCCGGCAGTACAGAGCATTTCCGACCGGGAGACCGTATGGAAGGAGAAGGAGCTCCACGGGAGGTTCTACAAGGCTCTACATGAGCCTTGCGTAGACACAGTCGCCTCCCTCCACTGGCTACGTTTCGGTGACCTCTTTGGGGAAACCGAGGGTTTTGTCTGTGCGATACAGGATCAGGTTATTAAGACCAACAATTATCGGAGATACATCCTAAAGGATGGCGCCGTCGACATCTGTCGAGCTTGTCGCCATCCCGGTGAGTCACTTAGGCATGTCATCTCCGGTTGTTCGGCGCTTTCTAACTCTGAGTATTTGCACAGACACAACCTAGTAGCCAGGATTCTACACCAGGAGCTCGCTCTGAAATACGGTCTCGTGGATCGGAAACTGCCATATTATAATTACTTGCCGGAAGCCGTGCTCGAAAATGACCGCGCCAGGCTCTACTGGGACCGGGCCATCATCACGGACAGGACTATTCTTGCGAATAAGCCTGATATTGTGCTGATGGACCGGGCACAGTCAAGGATATTATTGGTCGACATTACCATTCCTTATGACGAGAACCTCGTGAAAGCCGAAACAGATAAGTTGACAAAATATCTGGACCTGGCTCACGAGGTGACCGACATGTGGGGTGGTCTGCCGGCCGAAATTATTCCTGTGGTCGTCTCTGCGAACGGGTTAATCCCAGTCAGCCTCTCGGGTCATCTGAGGCGACTGGGACTCCGTGACGGATCGCTCCAAGCTCAAATGCAGATGGCGGTGCTCCTCGATACCGCCCGCATCGTCCGCCGGTTTCTTTCCCTTTCTCCCTAACCCTCGGCCGTTTGGTCTCCCCTGCCGAGGGCTTCCATCTGGTTGGGTTTTTATATATTTATGTAATTTTTATGTATTTATTTTATTTTATTGATATTTATGTAAGTTTATCATTTTCATTTACAATTATATATTTATACAGCCCAACCAGATGAGAAAACTATACAAATACCCCATAATAATAAGGCGTAGGGAAGTGACGACCCCACCGCCCGCTGACGTAACAGTTAAGTGACAAAACTGCTACGTCAGTGCAGTCAGTCAGCGCCTTGCCAAGAGGTGTGTGCGCCGTGCCTTGGCAGAATTGAGGGTGCAAAGGTCCGTCTGTGCTTATGGCCGCACCATGAAACGGTGCCGGGCCTGGGCGTCTCCCGTTAATTGACGCCCATATAATGGATGATGGAAAATAAAAGAGTGCGCAAAGGGCCGCTGCCTGGAGGTCGCCAGGGCGCGTCTGGAGCTGGCGCTGGACGCGACAGCATGCGGGTCGCCAGCCAAGCGCGGGGGGCTGCAAGACCACCTAGTAGCCGCCCGCATCCATCATCCCCACCAGAGGGCTTGGTGTCGGCTGGGTCTTCTCGGACTCAGCAAGTGGCACCCGCCGCTGGTGGAACACGTCGCATGCGTTGGACAAAAATCATGAACGCAAACGCATTGCGACCGTATTTTAGGGCAAAAGGGGAAGAAACTGGAATGTTGGCGTATCGGGCTCGGATGCATCGCTTTTTCGCGGAGCTGGAGCCATCTGTTCATGTATCAGAGCAAAACCTGGCAGACCGAGTTCGGTACATCCTGCGCTCCAACATATTTGGCGACGCCGAACTCGAACGACTACGACGTGAGGCTATTCCTTTGTCGAATGAAAATGCTACGACAGGAGATGCGGCTCTACGAGTTGCAGAGCAACCCGCACATGTAGATGCCGCCGTTGATCTCCTTGTAGTTGACTCAGGCGACGATGGAATAGTCGCCCCAGAACTAGAGCAAATGAGGAGCATAGTGGAAGAGGCGATTAGGGAAACGCGCAGTACGCCTCTCGAGAATCGACCGCGACTTCCCCGTATACCCCTAAGCAAGCGGAATCGGGCTGTCGTGAGGGCTCTCAACCCAATGCTGGTGACCTATTTGGAAGCCAGCCGGGACCTTTGCGAGACGGACTCAATTCTTTTTGGCGCCGCACTGGCAGTTTGCCGTATTATTGGCGCCAAACTTCCCAAGGCTGGACGCGCTACTAGACAAAGTAGCGCCATCCCAGCCTGGAGAAGAAGGATTGAGGACCGTATCGCAAAGGCAAGGGTCCTCATCGGCAGACTGATAAGCTTCAGGTCGGGCAATAATAGGCCGAGAATTGTGCGCACCGTCAGGATGGCGTTTGCTGGGACAAATACCAGTTTGTCCCAGCCGGATATAACGCAAAAACTGACGGAGCGCATAGACGACCTGAAGCAGAGAATCGCTGCTTGGGGGAAGCGGATTCAGCGATATACCGAGAGGTCGACACGGTTCAACCAGAATCGTCTCTTCCAGAGTGATCAGAAGAGGCTCTATGAATTATTGGATCGACCGATGGTACGTGGAACGGGCCCAGCACCGAAACAGGCTGACACTATCGCATTCTGGCGGGGCCTGTGGTCAGAGCCCGTAAACCACAGCGAGGGCCCTTGGACGGAAGTTGTGGCGAGTCAGTGTGCGAATATTACGCCCATGGACCCCGTCATCATAACGCCGGATGACGTAGCTGAGGCGGTCCGTAGGGCCCCGAACTGGAAAAGTCCGGGACTCGACAGACTGCATCACTACTGGCTGAAGGGGTTCGTGGTGTGTCACGCTGTGCTCGCTCGACAGTTTCAAGAGGCTCTCTACCAGAAGTCGCTCCCGAGCCTCTTCACTACTGGGATCACTCATTTGGTTCCTAAAGACCGGGATTCCACAGACCCGAGCAAGTACCGCCCCATAACGTGTCTACCTACCATATACAAGACACTAACATCCATTTTGAGCGCGAGAATCACTCGTCACCTGAACTCAAATCAGGTGATGTCGCGCGCTCAAAATGGATGTCGGGGCGGTGGTCGTGGAACCAAGGAACCACTCCTCATTGACGCGGTCATTGGCAAGGTGGTTAAACGCAACCGTCGGAACCTCTCCGCCGCCTGGATAGACTACAAAAAGGCATTCGACTCGGTGCCTCATACATGGCTTAAGAGGGTCCTCGAGCTGTATAAGGTTGACTGTACGGTTCGAGACTTCCTCGGGCAGTGTATGGGGCAGTGGAGTACGATCCTTTGTCATCTAGGCCAGCGGATGACGGCTGCGGAGAACCACATAAGGATAAGAAGGGGTATCTTCCAGGGCGATAGTTTGAGTCCAATCTAGTTCTGTCTCTCTCTGAACCCTCTAAGTACCTTACTGGAGGGTTCCGGGAGGGGATTTCAGCTTCGGAAAGGAGGTACAAATGTGACCCACCTTTTCTATATGGATGATCTCAAGTTATTCGCCTCCAGTCGCTCCCATCTTGTGGAATTGCTAAACATCACTTGTGATTTTAGCAATTCTATTGGAATGGAGCTGGGGACGGATAAGTGTGCGATCCTCCATGTCGAAAGGGGAAGGGTTGCTAACTCTGAGGGCATGGACTTATCTATGCCCATCAGCATAAGGACCCTTTCCGAGGCTGAAACATACCGATACCTGGGTATGTCACAGAACATCGGTGTCGATGAGGCGGGTATGAAGCAGTCGGTTTGCGATGTGTTTTATGCACGCTTGACAAAAATGCTTAACAGTCTTTTGTCGGGCGTTAATAAGACACACGCTTATAACTGCTGGATCATGCCTATTCTCATGTATACCTTTGGCATACTCAGGTGGACTCAGACCGAACTGAACGCTCTGGACAGAAAAGTCCGCACTATAATGACGTCCCACAGAGTGCATCATCCGAGATCGTCGGTAATGAGGCTGTACTTGCCGCGGAAGCATGGTGGGCGCGGCTTTTTAAGCGCGCTTACCCTGCATAATCGCGAAGTGTGCAGCCTCCGTAATTATTTTCTGTCGAGATCGGATGATCCATTCTATAGGGACGTTATTTTTTGTGATAAAGGACTTACCCCTCTATCCTTAGCCAACGAGCAATGGCAAGACCCGGCAGTACAGAGCATTTCCGACCGGGAGACCGTATGGAAGGAGAAGGAGCTCCACGGGAGGTTCTACAAGGCTCTTCATGAGCCTTTCGTAGATACAGTTGCCTCCCTCCACTGGCTACGTTTTGGTGACCTCTTCGGGGAAACCGAGGGTTTTGTCTGTGCAATACAGGATCAGGTTATTAAGACCAACAACTATCGGAGATACATCCTAAGGGATGGCACCGTCGACATTTGTCGAGCTTGTCGCCATCCTGGTGAATCACTTAGGCATGTCATCTCCGGTTGTTCGGCGCTTTCTAACTCTGAGTACTTGCATAGGCACAACCTAGTAGCCAGGATTCTACACCAGGAGCTCGCTCTGAAATACGGTCTCGTGGATCGGAAACTGCCTTATTATAAGTACATGCCGGAAGCCGTGCTCGAAAATGACCGCGCCAGGCTCTACTGGGACCGGGCCATCATCACAGACAGGACCATTCTTGCGAATAAGCCTGATATTGTGCTGATGGACCGGGCACAGTCAAGGATATTTTTGGTCGACATTACCATTCCGTATGACGAGAACCTCGTGAAAGCCGAAACAGATAAGCGAACAAAATATCTGGACCTGGCTCACGAGGTGACCGACATGTGGGGTGGACTGCCGGCCGAAATTATACCTGTAGTCGTTTCTGCGAACGGGTTAATCCCAGTCAGCCTCTCGGGTCATCAGAGGCGACTGGGACTCCGTGACGGACCGCTCCAAGCTCAAATGCAGAAGGCGGTGCTCCTCGATACCGCCCGCATCGTCCGCCGGTTTCTTTCCCTTTCCCCCTAACCCTCGGCCGTTTGTCTCCCCTGCCGAGGGCTTCCATCTGGTTGGGTTTTTATTTATTTATGTATTTTTTATGCATTTATTTTATTTTGTTGATATTTATGTATGTTTATCATTTTCATTTACAATTATATATTTATACAGCCCAACCAGATGAGTAAACTATATAGATGCCCCAAATAATAATAATAATCTTTATTTCCATATTTTCCATATATATCAGTTAACAATATGTCTATTTATAAACTACATAGGAATATTTCATCTTATTTCATGAAAAATAGCATCCATTGCCGAACTAGGCCAAAACCTGTATTTCAGCATATGGCACCACTTCCCAGACATAATAAACATACATTATTTATTTAAATTATAGAAAATTTACAAAACTTTGTTCTTTATATTACAGATGTGGTATAAAACAAAAAGTATATATATATATGTAAAATGTACCTCTTTTGTATATGGTGCTAGTGTACGTGTGTGTGTGGATGTGTGTGTGTGAGTGGTGTGTGTGTGTGTGTGTGTGTGTGTGTGTGTGTGTTTGTGTGTGTGTGTATGTGTGAGCGCGTGTAAGTGGGTGTGTACAAGGTGAAAAATACAGTTTAATGAATACCTTAAGTACCTAACAATAGAGATTCGAGCACTGTCCATAATAACTTAGCTCTGCACTGTCAAGAGATCTTCCGTTTCATCATATCCTAGAGTCAGTAACCAAGATGTTATTTTCTTTTTGCATTGCTTTATATGTAGGGAGTAAACTGGAATAATTTTATTAACTTTGTTATACACAAAAGGACCTAAAGCACAGTAAAATCTCCGAACAAATGAAGTATGAAACTGTTTTAGTTCACAAGGTCTGACTATTCTGGAGTTTATACATTTTTGAGGATCAAAAATCACTTCACTGTGTTGTTTCAAGATTATACCTAAGATAAACAGTTGTCTGACGGTAAGGACTTCACAATTTTCAAAGAGAAGTTTGGTTGGGAATAAGAAAGGTCGAAAAGTGCTTACTTTGAGTACTGCACGCTGGGCAATTTCTAAGCACTTAATAGTAGAAGCTGGCGCTCCTCCCCAAGAAGTAATGCAGTACGATATCAGTGATTGGCAGAGTGCAAAGTAAATTTGCTTTATGAGTTTATAATCTGCAGTATGTCTAAGTGTTTTAAATATTATTATTAATTTCCGCACTCTTTTGCTTAATAATTCAATATGCGTTTTCAAATTTAAGTGACAATCTAACATCACCCCTAAGTATTTTATTTCATTAGTACGCTCTAATTTAGGACAGGAACATTTATGTTTATCTACAAAATTGCAACTGTGAGCCACAAGATGAAATTTATCTCCAAGTCCTTTCAATTTCCGAATAGAAAAAGGAATGTATTTTGTTTTATTAGGATTTAGTGTCAAAAGATTTTCACGCAGCCATCTAGAGACACTGTCAAAAGCATCCTGCGCAGCATCAAAAACTTTCTGCCAGGAAATGGCTGAAATTAATAGAACTGTATCATCAGCATAGGAGATCAGATTACCATTTAAAGGTGTAAATGAAGTTAGTTCATTAATGTAAATCAGGAATAGAGTTGGTCCAAGAACGCTGCCCTGTGGAACTCCATAAGATATAGGTGCATATGTGCTAATATATTCTCCAACTGCTGTAGCTTGAGCACGATTTGTAAGGTAACTCTTAAAAAGATTGAACTGATTATCTCTTATGCCTATAGACTCAAGCTTATTTACTAGAATGGGGATCGATACTGTATCAAACGCCGTTGCAATGTCTAGAAATATGGCTAAGCATTTATTATGTTTATCTAAATTCGTAGCAATAAAATTAGTCACTGCATGAACTGCATCTGAAGTAGACTTTGCCTGACGAAAACCAAATTGGTTATCAGAAAGTAACTTACGATTTTCCAAATAACTCACCAGTCTGATATTAATGAGTTTTTCCAAGATCTTAGATATAGCAGGACGTAATGATATAGGCCTATAATTTGTGATAAGATCTTCATCACCACCTTTATGTATCGGGATAACTATGGACTTTATTAAATAATTAGGAAAGACCCCAACTTGTAAACAAAGATTAAAAATAAATGTAAGAGGCGAGACTGAGTAATTTCTGAATTTTTTTAGGAATATGTTTGAAATATTATCCCAACCTGCTGCACAGTTATCTTTAAGATTCATAATTAAACTACTAACTTCAGCAATGTCAGTCTCTTATAAAACAAAAGAATTTATGGAGCCGGAAGCAGGACCCTTAGAAGCGCTAGAAAAATTATGGTTTGAATTTTTCGTTATTGTATCTGCTAAAGTTACACCAACACTAATAAAATACTCATTTATTTTATTGACGGACTTATACGGACAAGACTCATTCTTCAATAAATTCAATAAAGATTTTTTTGTTTTAGCTGTATGTGTTATATTTTTTATTATATGCCATATTTTTTTTATTGTTATTTCCAACGTCTTTTATTTGATCATTTTCATAAGCTCTTTTTACCTTATTTAGAAATGTGTTACAAACATTTCTATAGCGAGTATATGTAATTTTAATTATTTCATTATTTGGATATTTTCTTACTTTATAATGCAGTTTGTCTCTATTTTTCATGCAGCGTAAAAGACCTGGTGTGATCCAAGGCTTTATAATTTTCTTACGTCTTGCTAAAGAAACAGTTTGAGAATTTTTATTTAGAGTGGATATCATTGTTTCCAGGAAATAGGTGAGAGCAAAATCAGGATCAAGTGATTCATAAACAGGAGAAAAATCCATATTCGAGATATCTATTTCAAGTTGATTATAATTTATCTTTGTTATTGTGTGATTTGAGTAACTACGAACTTGTTTCTTATGTAAACATAACATAACCGGTTTATGATCAGTAAGATTCGACTGCATTACTAACGCAGTTATTGGATATTTTGTTTTTATAAGAGCATGATCAATACAAGTACCACTAGATTCGCGAATAATGAAAGTATGCGCAGGTAACAATGAATGGTAAGCAGCAAGATTTAGGTATTGATCAGAAAATTTATGAGGTTTATCATCATTAATAGATATATTCATGTCTCCCATTAGAATAATATTGCTGAAGCCCTTTACTGTTTGCAAATTGTCATTCAAGGAACTCAAAAAGTGATCTAAGCAAGAGTATGAGGGAGAACAGTAAACCGCTAGGATGGCGGTGTCAGTGCCAATTTTTATAAGAAGCGAGTTTGCATCAACAAATGGAGGCTCTTCAACAGTAGACATTAGATCATTTTTAATATAAACTACCACTCCATCATTTTGAATGGGATTATGTTTAATTGAAAATACACGAAAACCTGCCAAAGATGGTATAACAACCGTACACGATAGCCAACACTCTCTCAAGATAAGAATATCCATATTAACTTTTAATCTTGCAAGTAGAACTTCAAAACCAGTAATGTTTAAGTTAATGCTGCGGATGTTTTGTGTAAGGATTGAGAGGGAAATTTGTGCAGCTGGTAAACATATACTGCAGTCCTCCAAATCACACTCAAAAGCATTTGTGACAAATAATTTGTCCAGATCATCAGATATATCTTTTAAATTATTGAAAACGAGGCAAAATTATCTGTATACGTCAACAGAATTACTCCGTGTAAGAATAGAAATTTTGTGACAGTAAAATAAGTAACACATTTTTTTAAGAAATAAAAATATACAAGGTATTCATAACTAAAAGTAATAAAGGGTAATCGTGTGAAAGTGTGCTTAGTGTACAAAAAATTGAGATTAAAAAGTAAAAAAATAAAATTATAAGGAGAAAATACAATGAAAGTTAAACTTACAGCTACTAGTCATTGAGTTATTTTAAATTTTTCAAGATCTGATTCACTTTCTACTTTCACCAAAGGAGAGTTTACGTTTTTACGAAGATAAACCACACCACGCGATGTCCAACAAAAAGCAAACATGTGTTCCTTTTGAAACGCTCGAGCCAAGAAGAACATTCTCTGTACCTTAGGTGTCAACGTTTCAGCAACGAATACAGGCTTAATAGGGGTATCTATGTTAAAATGTCCAGTGTTTAATTTTTCGCCTTTCTCTTTATTCTTATTAAATAATTTCACTGCCTTGAGAACCTTTTCTTTCATAATTACAGAAGTGAATTCCGTGATAATGGGTTTTGATGAATCCTTAGCAGTTATTCTATATATGTCCTTAATATCTGAGTCTTTGATGTCAATGCACAAAGATTTTCCCATTTGTTTAACTAGGTTACCGAGGTCATCTTTAGATTCGGTCTTCCCTGTATTTTTATTTGGAATATTACGTATTTCAATACCAGCTGCCCGATTTTTGCGTTCCAACATGTCAATTTTTTCCTCCAAAAGGTTAATGTACTTTTTATCTTTCTTTCTTTCGGCCTCTAGGTTTTCAATTCTAGTTAAAAACTCGTCATATTTACTTGACATCACTTCAACAGATTTTGAAAGCTCGGCATTTTGATCTTTTATGCAATTCACAGAGATATGAAGATCATGGAAACGCTTATTTTGTTCTTTTAAAAGCGAGTCAAACATTTGCTTTAACGTGGACATAACTGTGTTATCATCTTCATCACGCTTTATTTTCTTTCTCTCTGCAGCATTCTGTGGTAGGCGCAGGTCAGGCTTGGAATCATAGTGTAGCATCGTATCCAATACTCTTAATTCCGAGCTACTATGAAATAAAGATCTTTCTGCATCATCATTAGTCTGCTTATCCACAGTTTCTGACTTTTCGCGGGACAGATGCAAGTGCGGTGGAATACGTTTAAGTGGCATATTTATTACCTTTGACAAAGTACTAGGACAACAGAAATGCGTACTTACTTGAATTAAGACGACAGATCAATATCACGTTCAGAGGTCTTACTTTTTTGACGACGATCGACGATTCAGTACAAATACTATGTCACCACTTTATGTTGACCCTTCGCAACTTTACTCCGTTTATAGTACTAGTATTCCTTCGTGTATTTTATGTTTCACCAACAGCAGCGAAACAAATTAATCTCTTGCTAGTGCTGTTTTCCCATTATTTACTTTAAATTATTGTTTAATTTATTTGTAATTTTAATAAAGAAAAGGATTACAAAAACACGTCTATTCGTCACAAAAGTCCGGGGGGAAGGGGAATAGTTTATTAATAACGAATGTATCAATATATTTGTGTATATTATGTATAAGTTTTTCTTCTGAAAAAATGACATATAAATAATAAGGCCTCCTTTTTATCAGTTTAATTTTTTTATTTACATGTCTAACTAATATTCACAAATTATTTAAAAAAAAATAGTTATATATATGGTGTAATCAAAATAGTGCTTTCTATTCTACGCGTCAATTTGAACAACTTTTACTATAGATCTATCTTCCAAATCGCAAGAAATCAGGTCTTCCATACATTTTGAGCAAGTTTGTACGAAATTTTGTAATTTTGAAATTGAAATTTGAAATTGAAATTTTGTTGTGTAAACAAAACACATATCGATATAGAAAAAAATCACGTTTCTATGGTCTTCATAGAAACGTGATTTTTTTGGGTCCTTTAATATTTTACTTGTTTTATTTTTTATTTTATGTTGTTAAAGCAGCAATATAAATACACATTATGTGAAAATTCTACATATTACGGTTCATAACATACACTCTACTGACAGACAGACGGAACGATAGTGGACACTTGGGTACCGTTGATACTCTTTGGATACGGAACCCTAATAAACGGCAATTATGTCATTTGAGCAATACTACAGAAATAAACATTAAATAATATAGAATTAGGTTATATTATAATAAGTTTAATATATTATATTTTAAAATAAAGTAACAATAAATTCACATATAAAAATCTCAGCCACAGGGAACTTTATTTTTGCATTCGCGGCAACACTGAATAGCGTCATTGATATTTTGTGACTTATTTATGGCTCGTGTTATTTTATGTTAAAATTTTGAAATTGTATGATACTTAATGATGGTATGTGATTCCAGTGTCTTTCTTATTTCTTGTAGTATTATTTTTACACAGTTTCAATACGTAAACTATTATTTTACTTCGGATTATGATCAAAATTTAATAAAAAAACATTCGGTACGTTTACCTCACACGTTGTCTGCAACGCGACTGGCTTGGGTACGCCAATTTCGGCGTAGTATTTGTTGCAGCATTTTACATGAGCGCCGGCGGTATCTAGTCAGAGCGCGCGATGACTTAATTTATGATTCAGCCGTTACAGAGTCGAGAAATAGTTGAACGTACATAAAAAACATAAACGTCGAATATAGTAACCCTCTTTTCGTTTTTGAACTCGGTTAAATAACCTTTAATTAAAGTTGTTATTAAAGTATTCATATTTTATATGGGTAAGTACATCACCTAATAATATACAGTTTTTATAAAAATTGAAAACGTGTTTACTCAAAAAATTATTTCTGTATGACATTTTTAGTTCTTTTTTTTTTTAATTATAATATTGTGTATCAACGTCTCAAGTTTCTGTAATCTTAATGCTGCTCCTATGCGGCTCTTATAGCTACATTGTGGTAAGTGTATCAACGTGTTATATAAATTAAAATTAAAATTTCATGACATATATTACAAGTTCTCAACAAAACATTGAACGTAACAGCCAAAGTCAAAGTCATTTTTATTCAAAATTGTCTTGTACTGTCATAAGTAGTGATTAACCATTACAGACTGGGGTCGTATAATCGTCTGCATCACATTATATATATACTCTGTGTATTGTTTACGTGCTTAATTAATTAAATATGTGTTCCATTTGTGTGTACGACACACACAGTCGCATCAGTAATTAATCTTCTTTATTTTTTTAATCACCAATATTATTAATAGAGCAAAGTCAAATGCTACGCTATCGCTTGAACAAGATTCTACTGCAGGTAACTTTGTTAGAAAAAGCGGAAAGACACTTACAAGTAGACTATTTTAAGCTTACAGTAAAAATTTAAACTTATAAAATTTATGCATTAGTAAATAAAGTCTAAGGAAGCACATAACGTTCACGCGTTCTTTTCTTTTAAATATTCAACTAATTTATAATATGCCTTCTTCATTAGAATTCTCTTTACATGCGCTTTGAATTTATGCAAAGGCAATTCAGTAAAAAAAAATCCAATATGATCACTCCGATTCGTCTCGTGGGTGTCGGTCGTAAGAGGTGAATATAGGAAATACATACATCATTCTGATCTCATAACTTCCGATAAATGGTGGTATAACCAATTCGTTTACGCCATATGTAAAAGTATCTAGATCTGGGACGGGCAGAGTTGGCAAATGTGTGAAATCAAAAAAGCAGGTCTTTTATAGTTTCGCAGGCCACAATTAATGCCTGGTAAATGGCGACACTAGTTATCACTAACGCCTTCTATTATCGTGTAGCAGAACTAAGAGAGTCAAGATCCTTCTAGAAATTTCCATGGAAGAACTTTCTAGGAAAAAGCATTTAATTTCGTCGAAATTTGAGCGGTACTACAGTCCCTTAAGCGGTGCCAAGTTGACTGTCGGTATATCGAAGTGCTGAAGTGTTTTTACAGTAGGGCTACGAACGTTATCCGAGTATACAATATGTAACAAAAAACCTGTGGTTCCCGTTAAGTACGTTATCAGGATCATTATTCAAACGTATAGAAATAACTTTTTCTTTTTTAAATTCGAACAATATTTTTTTTATTTCATTTTAAAAAAATGTATGCAAATTGTATGTGTATTAATATCATTGGCGAGTACATCACTCACCTTCGATTTCCCGACGATAAAGTCCTTATGGCAGAATCGCTGCAGGACCTAAGTAATATGTTCAATGACCTCGTTAGTGCCTACCAACGGATAGGTCTTAAGATGGACATGGACAAAACAAAGATCATGTATAACGTCCATGTCACACCTATGCCGGTAGGTTTCGGGAGCACAAAGCCGGAAGTTATTTACGAGTATGTTGACCTGAGATAAATAGTACGACTAGGTACGAGTAAGTGCAACCTCGACCGAGAGGTCAATCAACTCAGCTGGGTAGCGTTCGGGAAATTACGATATATCTTCTCGTCAGGTATAACTCAAAACTTGAAAATGAGACTGTATGTACAACTAGTGCGTGTTGCTAGTGATGACCTATAAAACTGTGATGATGACAACTGTTTAGGCCCAAAAATGGTCATTTTTGAAACGCCATCCAATAGCGTTGACTTAGCGAATCGCCCGATGTGTGAGGTGACACGCGCGTCGCGGGGAGGGGGCAGCGATATGCGGCCTCCCGGCGTTTGGCGCTCGTGGGTGAAGACAGTAGCTTGAAAGCGGCGGTGCGGTCAATTAGCGTATTTTGGTGACCGCTGCAGATATTTCGCGCGACCAGGGTTTTGGGTTTATGGTCTAGATTTTTAGTATTTGTGCGCGTTACTTCGCTATTGAATTGTGGTTTCGTGAAGACCGCCTCGGTTTAGTTTGTCTAAGTTGTAAGTTCGTGACAAGAGGCTTATTTTAATTTGAGTGATTAGAGTAATTTCGTTGCAATTGTACCGTCGCGTTAAGAGCCTTTTCTGTGTTGACTCTTTAGTTGTGTGTCAGCTAGGTTGATTTAGAATTCTTATTGCGGCGTAGTATTTAATATAGTACGAAGGAATTTAGTTGTTGGTTGTAACGCTGAACTTTGTGACTCGTGAAGAGATCGCGTTAGTTCCCTATTTTTAATTTGGTGATAAATGAATCCAGAACCTTGAATATTGAACTTTGAACAACTGTTCGTTACTTGTGTCGGGTATCACGTGTTTGACTTTACGATGAACGTTGAATTAGTCGAGCTGAAGTTAGTAAAATGTACAATAAAGTTGATAGACTGAAATAGTGACGTGAAGAAAGAAGTTGTAACTTGGTGACGCCTGCTGGAGTGATGCAGCATTGTGGGGCAGCATAGGACCAGGCTGCTGCCGGTCACCTCAGCTGGGCCAGGTCACATAAATATACACACCACTAAACACCACTTTACATGCACTACACCTACCTACGGCTTGACCGAGCCTTGGTGCGGTCTTAGCTTCGGATCCAGGTACGTATTATTTATTTACCTAGCCTTCTCCCTATTGTGTAGTATGATAGGTCAATTGTCCATAAGTCCATTTGGGCCCGAACCCTCGGCTGCCCGTCGAGGAGGCTACTATGGGCCCTAGCCAAGGCGACCTTTGCAGAGGCAGCTGGGGGCCGAAACAACAACCGATGGGGAAAAAAGGTTCTCGAGTGGCAGCCTCATACCAGTAGGCGAAGTGTACGGCGACCTCCCACTAGTCGGAGAGTCGACCTGGTAAGACATGCAGGAAGTCGATGGATGCAGGTGGCTCCGGAGCGTGCTTTGTGGCATTCCTTGGGAGAGGTTTATGTTCAGCAGTGGACTTGTGAAGGGCTGTAATGATGATGATGATGGTGAATGATTTTTCCTGGGTATTTTATATATGTCTTAAACGGAACGATCATGCCGCCATCTATCGGAAGCTATTTTGAGAAAATTCAGACATTTCCCGTAGTCACCGCTTACGTAACACATGTAACGAAATAGGGTAATGGACCTTCTTACGATCACACAGTAAAAGTTAGACTGCCGCAAACGATTTGGTTAGCCGCGACTAATTTCGTATAGTCAATAGAATCGAACGCAACGATTTCGCACGAGATTTAAGTCATATCGTAAACTTGAATTTGGGTCTCGAGACTTCTTAAGGATAAAACGAATTAGTTTTTCTACTCTCGCAGCTGTAGTACGCGTTTATATCTCTCTTTACGATCTTTCTGAGATAAGAGGATTGAACCAATGGAAAACTTGAGCATTTAACCGTTTCTTAGCAAGAAATTTAAGTACCTAAGTAACTTTGCGTGACTATAAATGTAAGTAAGATAAAATGACGATCAGTTCTAATGGAATAGTAGGCGGAAAAAATATTAGCATATTACGATTTTTGAACACGTTTTTTTTAACTCACTTTCGTGTATGTCCGTTTGGGTCGAATTTACTAATTGATTTTAATCTGACTACCCGATGAGCTAGCGACTGGAATTTTTTAACAAAGCTTAGTATCGGATGACATTGTAAAATTATACGTAAAAGAACGTGGTGTAATTTTTTTCGTACATATTAATTTTTAAATGACTTGTTTTTAAAAGGGAGGGCAAACGAGCATACGACTCACCTGTTGGTAAGTGATTACTGTTGACTAAGAACAACTGCAACACCATAGAATTTGTAGGTTCCTTGTAGCTAACTCACTAGCTGTTAGCACTAATATCACAGCAATTATAAAAGAACCACGTCTGAGAATGAAATAATATCGTGTGGCTCTACACAAAACACGAGCTTTAGATATTAAAGTAATGGTTTATTAATAAGATGAGTCTGCGAATTTATTAAAGTGCACTTAAGAATTCATTTAAGTTCAGAATCTGTAGAGATATTAATATGAAACAAGATTGGCTCATGTCAGGGCTTTGGTTTTGAAAATTTCATATTAATTTCTTTCCTAATTTCCAATAAATCTGAACAGTAAATAATTTATTGGGAACTAAACAGTTCAGGAAGTTTTTTTTTAAGAATAAGGGTATACAATACATGGTAATATGACATACAAGCACACAGTCTATGGGATTGTGTGTAGATGCTTTGGGCCATAGACATCTACTTTATCGAGCCTCAATTAACAATTAAAATGTAGATGCGTTCAAACCCTTGAGTAATAAGAACGAGAATAGAATAGAATAATTTTTTATTCAATTCAAATTTCATAATATTTTGATATAATTTTTTACGCTTTTTGCGCTTAAATAAAAATATCTTTCCGTGTGCAATAATTTAACTAACTGCTCCTATTACTGTTTGTCTGTCCTGTAGTGGCAGCGTAGAAAAATATACTATCCCATTCGTGAGAGGTTTTTTGCCTCCGGGAAATAGGGAATAGGGAAATGATATATATATTCTTCGAGCCTCCCGAACAAGCCGGTTTCCGAAAAGGCTTTAGCACCATAGACCACATACATACCCTTCGGCAAATTGTACAGAAGTCCAAGGAGTACAATTTGCCACTATGTCTGGTGTATGTGGACTATGAGAAAGCCTTTGATTCCGTCGAAATTTGGGCGGTGCTGCAGTCCCTTCAGCGATGCCAAGTTGACTGTCGGTATATCGAAGTGTTGTCGGTATCGAGTGTGTTACGGCTACGATGGCTATCCGAGTACAGAACCAGAGTACGAAACCTATCCAATTGCAGAGAGGTGTAAGACAGGGTGACGTCATATCTCCGAAACTCTTTACCGCTGCATTGGAAGATGTTTTCAAGCTTCTGGACTGGAAAGGATACGGTATCAACATCAATGGCGAGTAAATCACTCACCTTCGATTTGTCGACGATATAGTCCTTATGGCAGAATCGCTGGAGAACCTAAGCACTGTGCTCAATGACCTCAATAATGTTTCCCAACGGATAGGTCTTAAGATGAACATGGACAAAACAAAGATCATGTTTAATGTCCATGTCACATCTATGCCGGTAGTTGTTGGGAACACTAAGCTCGAAGTTGTTGATGAGTATGTTTACCTGGGACAAATAGTCCGACTAGGTAAGTCCAACTTCGACCGAGAGGTCAATCGACGGATTCAACTCGGTTGGGCAGCGTTCGGGAAATTACGGCACATCTTCTCGTCAGGTATACCCAAAAACTTGAAAACGAGACTGTACACCCAGTGCGTGTTGCCAGTGATGACATACGGAACTGAGACGTGGTCCTTCACTGCTGGCCAGAAGAGGAAGCTCAAGGTCGCTCAGCGAGCTATGAAGAGGGCATGCTCGGAGTTTCTCTGCGTGATAAACTCAGAAATGAGGATATCCGCAGTAGAACCAGAGTGATCGACATAGCCCAACGAATTAGTAAGCTGAAGTGGCAATGGGCAGGCCATATAGCTCGAAGAACCGACAACCGATGGGGAAGAAAGGTTCTCGAGTGGCAGCCTCGTACCGGCAGGCGAAGTGTAGGGCGTCCCCTCACTAGA
Organism: Parnassius mnemosyne; assembly: GCA_963668995.1. Classification (NCBI taxonomy): domain Eukaryota; kingdom Metazoa; phylum Arthropoda; class Insecta; order Lepidoptera; family Papilionidae; genus Parnassius; species Parnassius mnemosyne. Next base: position 3,791,519 of record CAVLGL010000093.1, on the reverse strand, counting down.
TGGAGTGACGACCTGGTAAGATATGCAGGAAGTCGATGGATGCAGGTGGCTCCGGACCGTGCTATGTGGCATTCTTTGCGGGAGGCTTATGTTCAGCAGTGGACTTGTGAAGGGCTGTAATGATGATGATGATGGTTAATGATTCTTCCTGGGTATTTTATATATGTCTTAAACGGAACGATCATGCCGCCATCTATCATAAGCCATTTTGAGAAAATTCAGACATTTCCCGTAGTCACCGCTTACGTAACACATGTAACGAAATAGGGTAATGGACCTTCTTACGATCACACAGTAATAGTTAGACTGCCGCAAACGATTTGGTTAGCCACGACTAATTTCGTATAGTCAATAGAATCGAACTCATCCATTTCGCACGAGATTTAAGTCATATCGTAAACTTGAATTTGGGTCTCGAGACTTCTTAAGGATAAAGCGAATTAGTTTTTCTACTCTCGCAGCTGTAGTACGCGTTTATATCTCTTTTTACGATCTTTCTGAGATAAGAGGATCGAACCAATGGAAAACTTAAGCATTTAACCGTTTCTTAGCAAGAAATTTAAGTACCTAAGTAACTTTACGTGACTATAAAAGTAAGTGAGGTAAAATGACGATCAGTTCTAATGGAATAGTAGGCGGAAAAAATATTAGCATATTACGATTTTTGAACACGTTTTTTTAACTCACTTTCGTGTATGTCCGTTTGAGTCGAATTCACTAATTTATTTTAATCTGACTTCCCGATGAGCTAGCGACTGGAAATTTTTAACATAGCTTAGAATCGGATGACATTGTAAAATTATACGTAAAATAACGTGGTGTAATTTTTTTCGTACATATTACTTTTTAAATTACTTGTTTATAGAAGAGAGGGCAAACAAGCATACAGCTCACCTGTTGGTAAGTGATTACTGTTGACTATGAACAACTGCAACATCATAGAATTTGTAGGTTCCTTGTAGCTACAAGGAATCTACACACTCACTAGCTGTTAGCACTAATATCACATAAATTAGAAAAAAAAACACGTCTGAGAACGAAATAATATCGTGTGGCTCTACACAAAACACGAGCTTTAGATATTAAAGTAATAGTTTATTAATAAGATGAGTCTGCGAATTTATTAAAGTGCACTTAAGAATTCATTTAAGTTCAGAATCTGTAGAGATATTAATATGAAACAAGATTGGCTCATCTCAGCGCTTTGGTTTTGAAAATTTCATATTAATTTCTTTCGTAATTTCCAATTAATCTGAGCAGTAAATAATTTATTGGGAACTAAACAGTTTAGGAAGTTTGTTTTTAAGAATAAGGGTGACATACAAGCACACAGTCCATGTGATTGTGTGTGGATGCTTTGGGCCATAGACACCTACTATATCTAGCCTCAATTAACAATTAAAATGTAGATGCGTTGTAACCCTTGACTAATAAGAACGAGCACCTCGTTACCAATTAATTCAGACTCCAGTTCTTTGCACTCATTATATGAAATGCTGCTGCATTATGTTGCTATTTGACAATGGCTATCTATGAGAGCGTGATCTTTACTCAATCGAGCCGACCCATTTGTGCTGCAACTATAATATAGCTCCGGCGTGATAATATTACATAAATTATTTATTTAGAAAAAGGTATCAGGTGTGAAACAAAAATGCTTGTATAATTATTTTATTTTTGTTTATTTACGAATATTTAAACTTTCATGCACAAATTTGTAGACATGACGGCATAATGCCATAGGACATTCTCTCCCAGTCAACCATTAGGTTAAACAGAGATAGACAAACAAGAATAATTATCAAGTACTTTGACAGTATTACACTTGAATAATCCTAATTTTACGGATTTTATTGCGCTTATCTTAACTTATTTTAGCCCTTATCATGTACCCCACATCCCTAATGTGACTTTAAGTAAAGCATTCAAAACGTCGGTTAATAAAATAAGTAAATATATGCGACAAAATCCGTTAAATGAGTTTTATTTAATGTGAAGTATTCGTGTAAGTATCAGCCTCGTGCCGTTACAGCGTATGTGGCCATCGTAATAAGGTTAGTTGGGATTGCTTTCTTACTGTCTGGGAATTATCTTAGTCTGTCTCGGTAGGCGCTGACCTCTTACTTACTCGTACTTCTACAGCAAAGTAGCAGTGCTTGCACTGTTGTGTTCTGGTCTGGAGAGCATAGTTAACCCGTATGATTACACGCTGTGAGGAATTCCATCTTCAGCCTTCTTTGCTTTTATTTGTTGTCCACGGAGTTCAGTAGCCTCTTACCATCCGATAGAATGCAAGTTTGTTTATCAGTTAAGATTTATTATCACAACGGGCTATTAACATTGCGATTAGTTACTGAGCATACACATTTAAATTGAGAATATCCATTTTAAGTTGAGCCCTTGTCAATAATTCCTTGTTTTACATCCAGTTACTTTTAATAAATCTTCAATTCCTTACTAATAACCATTTTTGTTGCAAAGCATTTAGTAGATATTGGCCGTGTAGTGGAGATATAAGGGAATCCATGTCTTCCCTTCGGTGTTGTAAGAGGTAACATAGAGATATATAAAACACTGCGGTTGCCAAGAAGCCTGCCAAGCGGAGCAACTATAGTAATTACTTGTTATAGAACAAGGGTTACAAACGAGCACACAGCCCCCAGATGGTAAGTAGTTGATGTGGCCTATAGATATCTACATCTATCTTCTTTTGCGAATCAAAATGGAGATGCGTAGTCAGCCGTGAGGACTAAGATAGAATATCTCTTTTCCAGTAAAATGGATCTCCGGTTCTCTACACTTACTATACGAAACACAGCAGCATTAAGCTGCTATTTTACGCTGGTATTCTGTGAGAGCGTGAGCCTTCCCCGGTCGAGCAGACCCATTCTTGCTACAACTATATACTATTAATATAGCTGCAGCAATGGCGCTACCACATGTAAAATGAGTCCATATGATGTCTATGTGCTGTAGTGAAGCAGTAGTGTGTAAATTTTTAGCCGTGGAAAGAAAAGGGGAGATCTTACTCCGGTCAAGGTAACACCTTAAGCAACACTGTGCCGCAGAGAGTAGCTTGAAGGAATAGGAAGTATTATTCCAGTGCAAGGTGTTATCACACTTATTCTATAAGAAAAATTGCACCCATTCTCAAAAATAAAACCTTCTTAGTGAAGAACCTGCTAGAAACTGGAGTTTTCTTAATACCATGTTATGCCATGTCTAATACTGTTAGAATAAATTATACCCGGCTACTCAGGAGAGATTAATGCCCAATGTTAATTATCAACAATGTACTACAGTAATACTGCGTCGGTTATGACAGCACAAACATTTAAGCTGTGGGAACGTGTGGGCTTTGCCCCAGTCTGACGTAATTCGATAACGTAACTGTCGTATTTAGTGAGCCCAAAACTTAATTCCAGTTTAGAATTGTTCATGAAAAAGTTTCAAGTTTATAAATTTATACGTGGTAGAGCCATGCTGCAGCTATATTAGTAGTATAGTTGTAGCACGAATGGGTCGGCTCGACCGGGGAAGGACCACGCTCTCACAGAATACCAGCGTAAAATAGCAGCATAACACTACGGTGTTTCGTATGGTGTGTGTAGAGAACCGGAGACCCTTTTACTGGAAAAGAGGCATTCTATCTTAGTCCTCACTCAGATAGTTGTAGATATCTATGGGCCACAGCAACCACTTACCATCAGGTGGACTGTGTGCTCGTCACCCTTATTCTATAAAAAAAATGAATCCGTTATATTCTCTATATTAAACTAAAATTGCAACCGTGTAACGGTTGTAAGAATATCCACTACCCTATATCATCCCGTGGGTGTCGTAGGAGATGACAGAGGGAAATAAACCAGGATATGGGCAACAGCGTCTTCCTCATGATAACTAGAAAATGAAAAACTGCGGTTGCCAACCTGCCTTCCCTATGTGGCAACTATGGCAAATATCAGATAATTTAACTCTTTAGTACTATTAATTTTTGTTCTGTACTTCGGTGGTTGCTTTTTGGTTTTGATAGTGCAAATAAATGATAATGATCTAAATCATTATACTCGTATACAAGTTCTCTGATCCATGTTATGAACTATGCTATGCTATGCTGATTTTATTTTTATAACGTCGGTTATCGGAAGTTGTTTGATTCACCATAATTCAATTAAGCTATCTACATTTGGTACTGATAAAATTAATAGAAAACTTTAAAATATCATTTAGAAATTAACTCTTTGACTAGGGTTACTTTGAAGGGAGGAACTGGTTACTAAAACACAGTTACACTAGTTGGGCCAGAGAATAAGACAATTTAAGAAAAAGGTTCTTTATAAAATTAAAATAAATAAAATAAATAAATTTTATCTCAATAAATCATATAGGTATCATAATAGACGACAGATGGAAATGAAGCATGAGATTGGCAAAAGTCATCATAACAATGTTAATTTTTCAACAACGCGGTTATCAAAACGCCAGTGAAGCGTAGCAGAAATGGCAAATAATGTCCTCCAGACCGAATTTCGGTCACGGCGGTCTGTCTCAACGGTAGATTACTCATCTGCGTAGGACAAAATTAGTGTGCCCGAGTGTATGCGCAAACACAGGTGCACTCTCTATTTCCCCACTCTCATAGTCCAATGGAATGGTAATCCGACACGACCGGAGAGAGACTAAGCTCAGGACAAACGGCTTTACATACTTTCCGAGTCAAGGGGGTAAAACATCACCAACTTCTTCACTTCTGGCCGCTACTGGGAGTTTCTTGATAGAAAAACCCCTAAAATTGATTTTTGGTCGATCCGGATCCGAACCTGGGTCCTCATGATTAACAATCGCCACCAATTGACCACCAGAATAACGAGGCATTAATGAGTGAAATAAAATATAAAATTAGTAGAATAATTTTCGCAATAACAACCCAAATTATTAAGCCAGTCAAACGGAACAATAATGGCAAATAATGTAATCTATGGAGAGTTTTTTTTTGAGCAGCGGACTTTTAGTAGGAAATTAATGAATATGAATGTATAACCGTGTTGTGACAGTGTTAGAATATCCACTATCCCATATCGTCCCGTAGGTGTCGTAAGAGGTGACAGAGGGAAACTGAACAGGAGGTGATCAGCAACATCTTCTTGTAAACAACTGCGACTTATAAAAAACTGCGATTGCCAACTCGACTGCTAAGCGTGACAACTGTGGATAAAAGGGGGAGTTTTAAGAGACAATGTATTGGGGAGGCCTCTGTTCAGTAGTGGACTTTTGATAGATTGAAATGAATGAATATATGTATATGATGAGTAATTTTTTATAGAATAGTATGAGACAAGTTCACCTGATGGTAAGTGGATACTGTGGCCCACAGATATCTACATCTATCTTCGATTACGAATCAAAATGCAGATGCGCTGTCACCCACGTGGACTAAGATAGAATGCCTTAATTCCAATAAAAAAGGGTCACGGTTCTCTGCACTCACCATACGAAACACAGTAGCATAGAGCTGCTATTTTACGCTGGTATTCTTTGATGACGTGGTCTATAACCGGTCTAACCGACCCATTCGTGCTACAACCATAATATAACTGCAGCATGGCTCCACCACGTTGAAGATATGTAAAATATTTAAAATACAGAGAAGAGTATAACCATCAGAGATTTAGCGCTGCCCTGACGTTATTAATAATACAAAGCAAGGCATCTCGTGGGAAATTGTTCGGGGTCTGTGCAAAATTTATGAAGCAAGGATCAATGAGAAATTGTAGAGCAGTATTAAGGGGTACGATTATATTTTACTTTATTGAAAGTAACATACATAGATGTTACGAGCCGTGGTAAGGCAAAGTGCTCGCTGTGTGCGAGCGACCTGGATTCGATTCACGCCAGCACCAATAAATTGTTATTATTAATTGTATTTTGATGTGTTTATTTACTTCGTGCTTGGAGGAGAAGGAAAACATCCTGAGAAAACCTGCATGTCAAACGGAATAAAAATAATTCCAAGACATGTGAAGTCTGTCAACACGTATTGGAGAAAAGTGGTGGACTATGTGCTGCATAACTCTCTAAGAAATAAGAGGAGGCGTATGCCCAGCTGTGGGACGTTTACAGGCAAAAATATTTATTTAATTTTTTTTTGTCATAGGTGCATAGTTTAATAATTTTTACTCATTTTTCTGCTTAACTGCTATGATACCATTTACAGAGCTTCTAAATATTACTTCTAGATAAAAAAGTACAGTTTTATTTAGTTTTAGTATTTTTTTTCTGTCTAGTAATCTTTCTAGGTAAACACCACCCTCTCAACTATTTCTATCGCCAAACAACAATACTGCAGTATTCCGATATGACCTTAGTCTCCAGGGGTTACAACGTAACTCTAGCCATTTTGTTTGTAGATACTTACCTGGTGGACTGTACGTTGGTTTTTTAACTTCAATTTTGAAAAGAACGTAAATCGCTAATAAGTTAAGCGAGTTTTTACACAAATAAAACAGACCAATTTAATTGACCTCTAATCGAAAACCTTTAGTAATCGACACCGATAGACTCTATAGCAATACACAGTGGTATTAAGAAGCAATTAAACTTACTAGGTTGGATGCATATTAATCGTCTCATGTAAATCTAAATGCCGCAAGCAATGTGATTTATTATTGACTACTCTTTTATTATTGGATCATATTAATTACTAATATATATTAATATATATATATATATATATATATATATATATATATACATATATATATATATATATATTTTATTCTTTTATCATCCATCCATTACAGCCTACAAAAGTCAAATGCTGAACTTAGGCCTTTTCGTTATAGTTGCCGCGCTTGGAGGGCGGATTGATTCCATAGACTTAGAATATACTACGCCAGTATATTCTAAGTCTATGGTTGATTCATAGTTTTTATAATTTCGATATTATACTTACGATCAAAAGTCCACTGCATAGATTTACTCGTAGGTGGAAATTTGCCGTAAACGCTACGCTTGACAGGCGGGATAAGCAAGTGCAGTTTTTTTTTAGTTGTTATTAGGAAGACGCTGCTGCCCATCTCCTGGTATGTTGTCCTCTGTGGCCTCTTACGAAACGGGACGATATGGGGTAGTGGATATTCTTACACCGCCACTACACGCCACTCTTTTATCATAATCATCATTATTACAGTGTACTACTGAATATAGGCCAACCCCAGGAATGCTACAAAGCGTGGTTTTAGGCCATCTGCATTCATCGACTTCTACCATATAGGTGGATCCGCCCCTACAAATCGCTAACAGGCACAAGGCTGTTACTCGAGAATCTTTCTTTCCCATCGGTTGTCAGTACTTCGAGTTCTTAGTTCCTAACTTTAGTTTAAAATTTTAACTATAACATTGGGACTTCAAACACCGCAGTCCCTCTTCGACCATAGGCGCTGTAAACTACTTGAAACGTCGGGAATCTATACGTATAATAAAAATGTAAAAAGCAGACGTCTGTACATTTTATATTTTTGTAATAAAAGTGATTGAGAGGTACTAAAAATAAGTAACTAAATACATTTCTACCATTTTTAGAATTTTCTGTCTGTCTGTCTGTTTGTTTGTTAACGTATCACGTATAAAGTACTAATTTATATCATAAGAATCATTAAGGAAAATATAAAGTGTATCTTCGTGTTACACTTAGTCATTATTTTATTAAAATCAGTTCATTCAATCAAAAGTTATGATAAATATTCTGAAGTATGAATACGAAGTATAGGTACGAATTTGTTCAACGGTGGCGTTGGTTGAGTCATCAAGTGCATTTTAAACTAATACTATATCATAAATCATAATTAAATTAGGTAAAATAATGTTCTATAATGATATAATTATATCAAAAACGCAGTAAACAAAAGTATTAAAGAACGTATTAAATAAAATAATATACAAAAATATATTATAACCTTATTAACTAAATCTAAAGTTAAATAGTTAACCAATTTCATCGATAGATGGCGGTATGGTTCAAATGTAATATAATAATAATAATAATAATAATAATTCTTTATTGAACACAGATATAATATACAATTCATTGGTTCTCTGACTCCTAAACTAGGTTATCCTGTATGTTAGGAGGCAGTTTCCCACCCATTAAGTGATCTGATTTTCCGTGTACAATACAGACTCTAAAATATATAAAAAATAAAAAATATAAAAAGGCGTTTTGCTTATGTACTGTGCAGACACTGGTTTATAAGTTCTTTTATGTTTTATATATATAATAATGTACCAATTCTCTTTTATTTTTAGAATTGATTGCTGTTAGCAGCGCCATCTCTCTTTAAATATATACTTAACATGTTGTGTCTGTTTTTGTACATTGTATAGAATATTTGTCACTAAAATCATTATAGGGAAATGAAAATAATTAAGTAAACACATTTTTATAATTTTTAGAATTGTCTGTCTGTCTGTCTGTTTGTTTATAAACGCATCACATCTAAAGTAAAAATTTTTTTTAAAAAGAAATCGTTAAGAAAATCATAAAGCGTATCTTCAAGTTACCTTTAATTTTTGTTTTATTAAATTTGGTTAATTCTGTCGAAAGTTATGATTATTAGTTTAAAATGTAGGTTCTAATTTATTCAATGGCGCCATAAAATCTCAGAAAAAGTAATAAAAAGATTTGTGTGTAAAAAAACATTCTATAATAATATATTTATACTTAAAACAAAGTAAACAATAAGAAAGATGTTTTCCTTAATTTAACAAAGTTTTCTCACAACGAACGTAATAGATGGCATTCTACAAATTACATTCTTTTCTGAAATGCGGCGTTAAGATACTCCGAATCGTATTGAGACTCACTGACGTGCAGTCACAGTCTCACAAATACGAGTAACCATACATTACCCAGAATCAATGTAGATATTATATATGTTCAATTTCAATTTCAACTTAATAAATTAAATTAAATGATATATATATTATGAGTTTATTATGAGTTATAAATATATATGTATATATAAGTAAAATAGTCAATTTATTTTGTATCGGATTATAATGAACATACTAATATCCGAAATCACAACTTCCCACAACTCAATAGCGAACTCATATCCCAACTTCAAAGGATGCTACCTACATGAAATAAATCCATACGTTCATAGTTTTAGGGTTGCATTGCAATCGATCCGTCAAGATTTAATAAACAATTATAAAATAGTTATTAACGCTGACAGACGTCCTGTTACTAGAAAAAAAAAGTTACTGAACACCGCGGTAGCACCGTTCCTGATCTGATCAAGTGGCAGTGGTATTAGTTGACCAGGAAAGCGATAGCCGTGACATTGTTGGCTGGATATATCTAAACCTTAAATGTTTTTTTAAAGAATAAAATTGAGAAACAAGTGCATATACTACCTGATGATAAGTGGAAGCAGTGGCCTATATATATTTACATTTATCCTCGATTAAGAATCAAAATGCAGATACGTCATCGTCCCTGAGGACTAAGATAGAATTCCTCATTTTCAGTAAAAAGGGTCTACAGTTCTCTACACTCACCATACGAAACTCAGCAGCACTGAGCTGCTATTTAACGCTAGTACCCTGTGAGAATCTGATCCTTCCCCGAACAAGCGCGAAATTAAAAAAAACGATGATTTTGCTACGTTTACAGATCTAGAATAATATTTTAAGTACAACATACTGTAAGGAAGTACGTCTATATGCGAAATTTGCATCTGCTTTTGACTTAAATTCCCGCTTAAGGGAATTCAGGCATGAAAAATATACATGTATGCCTTGAAGATCCTTCGTTCCGTAAAATCGGTAAAGGATTTCACAGGTGAATGGATCAACGTAATGCAGTTAGAGATGTTATTAGTTTATTGAAATAATATTACCGCTGGTTATGCATATATCTCAATTGCTTATCGTCAACATTCGTCGGGTAATGCGGCATTCTTAAATATGTATTTTTATTGAATAATTGTACCTATTTCTGCCACCAAGCAATTCTGTTCTTATTAGTTGCAGTCTGATGAGTATACAATAAAGAACCAGTACAGTTACGGGCTGTGAGTCACATGGAGTGCCTCGTCCTCAAAGGTGACAACGTAGCCTTCTTTGTTTGGAATTTGCTGCATGAGCTGCAATTAACACTTACATTGGGTCATTTTTGTGATTTGGATAATAATAATTTAATAAGTTAATTTAAAATAAATATTGTATCACAATATTTATTTAAAATTAACTCATTAAATTCATCATCATCATCATCATCATTACAGCCCTTCACAAGTCCACAGCTGAACATAGGCCTTCCCCAAGGAATGCCACAAAGTACGGTCCTGAGCCAGACCAGCCAGTAGAACCAGAATAACCCACATAGCCTAACGGATTATTAAGCTAAAGTGGCAATGGACCGGTCATATAGCTCGAAGTACCGACAACCGATGAGGAAGAAATGTTCTTGTTTGGCAACCTCGTACCGGCAGGCGAAGTGTAAGGCGTCCCCTCACTAGATGGAGTGGCGACCTGGTAAGACATGCAGGAAGTCAATGAATGCAGGTGGCTCGAGTCCGTGCTTTGTGGTGTTCCTTGGGGGAGGCCTATGTTCAGTGGTGGACTTGTGATGAGCTGTAATCATGATGATGATGATGACGATTAATATTCATTTTTTACTGTTTTCCCTTTACGTGGTGAAGCCACTCTGCAGCTATAATATAGTTCTAGAACAAATAGGTAGGCTTGACCAGAAAAGGACCCCGCTCTCACCAGCGTAAAATAGCAACTTAATACTGCTGTGTTTCGTGTGTCGAGTGTAGAAAACCGGAGGTCTCTACATTCACCACACATTCCATCTTAGTCCTCAGGGTGATAACGCATCTGCATTTTGATTCTTAATTGAAGATAAATGTAGATGTCTATGGGCCACAACATTTCCTTACCATCAAGTAGACTGTCAGGTTATTCGTTTGTCACCCTTATTCTCTAAAAATAAATGTTTATCGAGTACTATAAAGTATTGTCCCCTAAGTTAGTTACCATAGTTCTTGTATCACATAAAAGGCATTCTATTAAAAGTGAGTTCTATCGTCGCAACTGGCGCGCGTCCCACTTTTCACAGATTCAAACTCATTTGAAACTAAGCCGCATTCCGCTACACAACAATCTATGTGATGCGGCTGTACTTTGAGGAGTTCTGCATAGATTTACCATGGAGATAACTCGTAGAAGTTCCGTTGTATGTAATTAATGTTACGGCAGGAATTCTCAGAAACTTCAATATATTAAGGCTATATGAATGTAGCACACAATTTTAATTATAGCCTCATTTTAGGGTTCCGTGCCTCAAAAGGAAAAAAACTTAACATTTACAGGATCATTTTCTCTTCCGTCGGTCCGTCCGTCTTTGTTAAGTTGAGGTATTTAAATCAGTATTGCATGTTAAGGTCTAGATATCAAATCAAAGGGGAATTTAAGAATCTTAGTTACCTCATCTCAAGGATAGGACCATTTTATGTCACAAATGCCTAGAGGCATTCAGCACACCCTTTGTAATCCCTTTTATTAAGGTGTGATAAACCATAAAGATAAACCTTCACTTGCAACATCAATCATCAAAATCTATAAGATACTTCCCGATGAGCTGGAATCACGAAATTTGGCAAGAAACAAGGTCACACAGAGCAAGTAAAAGAAAAATTCATAAATCTGTTAATTTATAGAGCTATATTATGGTTTGGTTCGATAAATATTTTATATATAAATATATTTATTGAAATTACAAACTAATACTTGCAGTAAGAGCTGATATAGACAGAGCTATACCTTTTCGTTGGAAGCTCTAGTTTATTTTAGTAGTAGGAGAATCTAGGTTAGTCGGAAAAGTAAGATAAGCCAGTCTAGTTTAGTTTTTTAGCCAACTTCCAAAATGAGGTGCGGTTCTCAATCCGATAGTACGTTTTTTTGTATATATGTTACGTGATATCATCGTCAATGGTAAAATAAATAGGTAAAGTATTTGAGGAATTAGGTCAACAAATAACTCATATGTATTCCACACTCAAATTTATATATCCCATATAAATTTCACACAATCACACAAAAATCCGTAAAACCTTATCGTCTATTGTGCCATTCTTAGGGTAAATTGTTGAATGAAACTATTTAGACGAGTACTTTTAAAAGTATTTTTTTTTTGGTTGGCTATCTAGTGAGCTTCAAAACGAGATTACCGTCTCTCTGTCTGCAATAATAATAACAGTAATTCTTTTTCTTGTCTAGATTAGATTTACTCTCGTACTATCGCTTACATACTGTTTTGTTTCCTTTAGTTTAGTCTGGACGTTTTGTATTATAACCTTCAGTGTAGAACGCGATGGCCTTTATTGTTACAAAACTGAACACATCGGTTCGTCGGTTGATATGAGTCGTAGTAGATTCTTACCACCACCAATTGCATTGTCGGTTCATTTGTTACCTCAAAAGTATAACATGTTATTATAAATTCCTCAATAACAAGCACATCAGATATGGAACAACTTGTTTGCTGCACACGCCGGGCATTTAATCTAGTAACTAATATTAATTTAAAACCTCTAGCGGGGCTGTAAAACGCCTATGTTAAGGGTGAGGCTGAGTATGGAGCGTTCGACGGGGCGGGGAGTTTGGCTTGAAGAATAAACACATTTTTTATTACATGTCCATGAATGGTGGCCAGTCATACCCTCTTTACTGTGACCACTGCAATAACTAAATGCCGGCGAGTTATCTGCAATTCCCCTGGTGTTGCAGTTATTCATGGGCATCGGTAGTCACTTACTAGCTTCTAAAATTAAAAAAAAAAAAACTAACCGCCAAATAAATATATGGTTGTCGTGAATTCTCAAATAGCTTTTAAATAACGAATAGTTGAAGTTGTTCTCTAGCCTGCTTAAACAATTTCTAATCCAAATTTTAATATAATTTATAGAATCAGGCGTTATTTTGCGGGACTCCAATATGTTGATGACACTAAACATTTATTAGCTGACATCCGTGTAATAAAATAAAATGCAGTCAGCCACCGCAGTATACTTCACCTGAGGATGTGTCGTTTAGAGGCGAAACACGTGTCGTATTATACGCTGTGATATGTCTTTCCTAGTGTAGTGATACTGGGATCAGTTGTGGCGAGGATGGTACAGTTGAGGACAAGTGGGAGTTGCTCTTCAAACTAGTTGAGATTCAGTTAGCTATTTATCAGTTTGAGTCAATTAGCTAATTGTTATTAACACCTTTATTCCAAGTTTTAATATTTTCTTGGTATAAAGTTTTACGTGCTTTAAGAGAGTGGCTCAAAACAATTCCCTTGGGATAATTGTCTTATGTTTGGCTTAATTTATGTTAATGACAACTTCACAAAACCGCATCGATTAACACTTCGTCCCGAACTTCTGAGTAGCTTACGTCAAAGTTTCTCAATTGCTGTTAATATAACGATAGCTCTCTTGTAATATAATTGTAAAGTACTATCGTATAACTTCACACTTCGATCAATATTTGATGTGTTGAATATTTGGTTGGTGAATAATGGGTAAAAAATTGCAGCATCAAGCCAAGTACCTCGGTTGAAAAGTTCGCGGCCTAGGGTACTTAACGACGAGTAATTTGCTTGTTACTCATGTAAATAGTTGCAACACTCAGTAGTATTATAAAAGTAAGATCAATGCATGTAAAGGTAACAGACAAACGCACTGACCACCTGATGTTAAGTGGATACTGTGGCTCATAAACTCTCATCAATCCTTATAAAAATTGAAATACATGCGTTGTTATTTCTAAACAAGTTTAAATTGAATATTTACACATGAAAGCCACCCTGCAGCTATACGAGTATTATAGTTGTAGCAATAGATCGGCAATAGGTCGGATTGACCAAGGAAAAGAAATACGCTTTCAAAGAATACCAGCGTAAAATACTGATACTTCGTATCATTCCTACCCGGGGTACAAATTGGAGCACTCCTTTGTGCCTCGGGCTGGAGTTTACGTATACGTCAGAGAGGACATCTGTTCTCGACGCCTCGGCAGTCTTGAAGGTTTGGAGCTGTCCATTTTTGGCTACGCGTAGACAGCGCCGACCATCCGCGCGTCTACGGGTGCCTATATAGGTCCCATAGCGGTAATGCCGAAACAAATCGACTCATCGACCACGTCCAAATGGCTACAGATTCCTTGCTATAACAGGTCCCATCCGCAGAGATCGTGATCCTTGGAGATTTTAACGCCCACCACGCAGAATGGCTCGGTTCACGTTTAACCGATCATGCGGCGAGATCTGTTTATGACTTTGCCTTGACATATTGTCTGACACAACTGGTTACTTCGCCTACGTGGATTACAGATTTGGAGGATCATACACCTTCCCTGTTGGAGCTTCTACTGACCTCTCATCCGGACGAATATCAGGTTTCCGTCAGTGCCCCTCTCGACTCTTTGGATCATTGTTTGATCCGGAGTGTGGTGCAGCTCACGTTCCCCTCGTCTGTGTTCTGCAGGTTGCCACCATGTTTGGCATTACAGGTTGGCGGATTGGGAGGGAATGCGGTCTTTCTTGGCATCCTACCTATGAAGGCAGGTTTGCTTCTCGCTTGATGATCCCATCGCCGTTGCTGACTCTGTCACTGATGTAGTGCTACAAGAAATGGAACTATTCATTCCATCATCTGTGGTACCTATCGAAGCAGATCTCAGCCTTGGTTTGGTCGCTCATGTAAGACTGCATTACGCAGTAAGCTGGAGTGTTATCAAGCCTGAGCTGCGCCTTTGGCGACTCGGGATGTAAACACCAGCATGCCTTAAAATAAATATAACTTTGCCTCCAGGTCCTTCAAAAGAGTTATTGCCAAGGCAAAGTCAGGCAGAATTGGCGAGAAACTAGTTCGCGTTCCTTCGGGAACCCGTGAATTCTGCTCTCTCGCCAAGGCTGTACAAGGTGATTTCTGTAAGCCGTCACTACCATCTCTGCACAGGGAGGACGAATCACTGGATTGCTCCGCAAAAGAGAAAGCCGACCTTTTAGGCTCACTTTTTGCATCCAACTCGACTCTTGATGACGGGGGCAACATACCGCCGACCACGGTGTGAGTGCTCCATGCCGGATGCGCGGTTTTCACATTGCTCGGTTTACTAAGCACTCCTCTCCCTGGACATCCATAAGTTGAGTGGGCCCGACGGAATCTCCCCAATTGTGCTGAGGACGTGTGCTCTGGAGTTGACACCGGTTCTAACGCGTCCTTTCCGGTACTCCTACTCCCAAGGCATAGTCCCGAAATCATGGAAGACAGTTTTGTCCACCAGATCCCTAAAAAGGGCGACCGCTCAGACCCGTCCATCTACAGGCCTATCGCCATCAACTCCTCCAATTATAAACTGCCAGCTCATGCAGTACCTTGATGATGACCAGCTGATTAGTGACCGAAAATACGGTTTTCGTCGGGGTCGATCAGCTGGTGATCTTCTGGTCTACCTGACTCACAGATGAGCGAAGGCAGTAGAGTACAAGGGGGAGGTGTTGGCCGTTAGTTTGGACATTGTACAGACCTTCGATCGGGTTTGGCACAAAGCGCTTCTTTCAAAGCTTCCTTTCTATGGGCTTCCCGAGAAATTGTGAGGTTGGATCACCAGTTTTCTTGCAGATCGGAACATCAAGGTCGTTGTAGATGGTGCATTCTCCGACTACAAGCCTATTAACGCTGGTGTTCCACAAGGCTGTGTGCTATCACCAACGCTGTTCCTTCTGCATATCAATGATATGTTACAAACTGGTAGCATTCATTGCTATACGGATGACAGCACTGTTGATGCTCTATACACCGGCCGTGCCAATATTTCTCGAGAAAACGTCGCCGAGTACCAGAACAAACTTGTGTCTGAAATCAAGTCTTTGCTAAACAAAGTCTCGGATTGGGGTCGACTAAATCTAGTCCAGTTTAATCCTCAGAAGACAAAAGTTTGTGTGTTTACCGCTAAAAAGAAACCCTTTATTGTATCTCCTGAGATTCAAGGCACTCCCCTTGTTGCCTCAGCCAGTATCGGAATCCTTGGCGTCGAAATATCGAGTCACGTGCAGTTTCGTGGTTAATTGGAAGAGAAGGCATAATTTGCCTCTAAAAAGCATGGCGTGTTCAGCAGAGCGGGACAGTATTTCATGCGGGCATAACGCCTGCAACTTTACCAGTCGTAGGTTCGGCCTCACATGGAATTCTGTTCCCATCTCTGGGCCGGGGCACCCCAGTGCCAGCTCCTTCCACTTGACCGTATCCAGCGCAGAGCGGCTCGAATCGTCGGCGACCAAGTCCTTTCCGATTGGCTCGATTCATTGGCACTGCGAAGAGATGTTTCATCCCTTTGCATTTTCTTTCGCATTTACCATTGGGAGTGCTCTGAGGAATTGTTCGGATTAATCCCAGCCGCCAAATTTCACGAACGCACATCGGGGCAGAACTCCCGATACCATCCATACCATCTGGATGATTGGCGGTTCACCACTGTGCAATTTAGAAAATATCTTCTTACTCGCACAACTTCCTCGTGGAATCTATTACCACCAGCGATCTTTCGGGACCTATACGACTTAGGTACCTTCAATAAAAGAGCCTACTCCTTTTTAAAAGGCCGGGAACGCATCTGCGATTCCCCTGGTTCCCTTGTTTTGCAGTTGTTTATGGCCGGCGGTAGTCACTTACCATCAGGTGAGCCGCATGCTCGTTTACCCCCTCTCCTATAAAAAAACGTAACACTGTAGCGTTATGCTACCATTTAATGCTGATATTTACGTGCGTAAGTTCTTTAATAATTCTACACAGCTTCGCACCCATGCCAACGAGGGTAAGGGTGTCCCCCCAAGGCGACGCACACCAGCTCGTCCCCGTTGGTGTGGAATGCAGCGCGCAAAGCGGCACCATCAGAAGCAGAACTGCAGGCATTAGTCACGTGTATGAAAGAGGAATGTGAAATTAAAGGTCTCCGTTTGAATGCTAATAAAACTAAGGTTCTGGTATTTCAAAGGGACGAAGAGAGAACGAAGTGTGAAATATGGGCAAATCAGGAATGTCTAGAACAGGTAAATGAAATTGTATACTTGGGAAGTGCTTTCAGCCGGGATGAAAGATGTGATTTAGATGTGGATAGGCGTGTCGCTGCCGGGTACAAAGTCAATGGTGCCCTGACTGCGTTAGTCAAAAGGCAAGGCGTAGTGCAGAGTGCACGCCTTGCAATACATAACGCAGTGTTGGTACCGACTTTGTTATATGGCAGCGCAACCTGGGTATGCCAGAAGAAGCATAAAAGCAAGTTGAATGCAGTGGAGATGCGAACTCTTCGTAAAATGTGCGGCGTTACCATGGCCGACTGAAAGCGAAACGAAGAGATTCGCAATATGGCAGGTTTGAAAAATGACCTTATCACAAAAATTAATTAGGGCGTGCTTCGATGGTTTGGGCACGTTGAGCGAATGAGTGAAGACCGAATGGTGAAGAAAATATATAGCGCGAAAGTAAATATTAAAAGGTGTCGAGGTAGACCGAGACTAACTTTCGAAGACCATGTGAGCAAATTGCTCGAAGAGGGGAGGGTCAAGAGTACTCGGATACCTAGACGTGCATGTATGAAGAAGATAATGAATCTGAAAGAAGCGAAAGAGGTATGTAAGGATCGTGACACTTGGCGATCTGTTCTCTCTGGCTACCCCGTCAGGGATTGTGCGTGAAGATAAGTAAGTTAGTAAGTAAGTAAGTAAGTAAGTTCTTCTTCGGTTAACCCAACATATTCCCACCGCGGCCATAATATACCTGTAGTATTGCTTTGCCACTTCCATATTATTTTAGAAACAGATATTTGCTTAAATTTTCTCTGAAATAGAATCTTTCATCAAAAGTGAAATTTTGAAACTATTCTACACTCAATAAATAACATTTACGAATCATGAGCCTTAGCTTTTCTTGCACAGTGACCTCTTTTAAGGGCGAATTTACCACAATTGGTAGGCTAATAGAACAGCATACTAGACGGAACGCAACATATTTCAAGGTATAGATAATCCTTCACACCGGCCTCCTCTCAAAGTTATTAAAGCTAAAGACAAGCATAGATAGGTAAAAGATACTATTGCGTAGTCTTATTAAACAATTTTAAATTAATTAAAAAAAATTGTCTCAATATAATACGTCGTATCTTTTTAATTACAAATACATTATTGTTATCGGTATTAAAAAGAACGTTCTGTTGTTCAACCAGTAGATATCATGCTAAATGTTATTTTATTTTTGTTATTAAAATAAACAATACAAACGCTAAACTTCGGGCAGACTGCGATATAAACTAAATTAGTTTGTGTCAAGTGCAAGTGGTTCAAATTTGAACGACAAAGGTGAGGCAACTGACAGTCTATCTCTATAAATATTAAAAACGTTTTTGTGTGGTTTTTTTTCTTGCCCCTTTCCAAAACCTGACCCACTATGTATGTCGTTATATAACAACGGTCACATCGTTTCTTCCATAAATAAAAATCCCGCTTTTATATTAATGCTTCTCAAGTAATTCTGTCGCAGTTCATAGAACATAACATTGAGATTTATTGAGATGGAAACACATCATTTATCGGTTATTTTTGAATGAATTCATTACGTACGTTTGTTCAGAGTTAGCGTAATATAAATAATTTAAAATTAAACATTTTGTACAACCGACTTCAATAGAAATTATTAAGAATAACTCAAAAGCTATAAGTCAGACCTTGATCAAATTTGTATGGGATGTAATGTTCGGATATTTTAGTAGATATTGATAATTATTTTAAAATAGCTATTGAAAAATTTCTAAAAAATAGTGCCCAAGATCAGGCATTCCTCCTATCTGTTTCGACTAAGAAATCTAGTCAATGGTTGCACGCTTTACCATTAAGTATTAATAGTATAGTTGTAGCACGAATGGATTGGCTCGACCGCGTATGGACCACACATTCACAGAATACCAGCGTAAAACAGCAGCTTAATGCTGCTGTGTTTCCTATGGTGAGTGTAGAGTACCGGAGACCCATTTTACTGGAAAACAGGCATTCTATCTTAGTCCTCACGGCTGACAACGCATCTGCATTTTAATTCGTAAACGAAGGTAGACGTAGATGTCTATGGGCCACAGTAACCACTTACCATCAGGTGGACTGTGTGCTCGTTTGTCACCCATATTCTATAAAAAAAAAGTAATCTTGGCACATTACTTGCTGGAGAAAGCTTGCGCATCACCGTAGGAATCTGACTAGAAGCGACGATTTGTTAACTCAATGAGTGCCCATGTGGTAACAGCGTTGATGAATTTGGGCTCCACGGACTTTCATGTAAGAAAAGTTCTAGTAGATTTTCACGGCATGCATTTGACAATGCCATCCGAATTGCTCTTGTCTCTGTAAATGTTCCCTCGGTTTTAGAGACTTGTGAAATATTTAGAGACGATGACAGGAGACCCGACAGTATGACATTGGGTCCTTGGGAAAGAGGTAAAGCCCAAGTGTGGGATGCTACTTACGTAGACACTTTGGCAGCCTCTCATTTTGACTTACCTCGTTTAAAGCCGGGGTGGTATCAGAGGTAGCTGAACTGAGTAAGTGGCGCAAATATGAGTGTCTGGCTGGTTCCTTTCCTCTTCTCTTTTGTCCTCCATAGTTGCGACGCTAGGCAGGCGGCTTAACAACCGCAGTTTTATATAGAAAGACGCTGCTGTCCATTCTCTGCTTTGTTTTTCTCTTTATCGCACACATGGTGACATTCACAGGGTGATATAGGCTAGTGAATATGCTTACACCACTACTAGACTATTACTAATCGTGCTTGATATTAGTGCAATTACTATTCACATTTCTTAATTCAATATTTTCTTAGAAATATTTTAAAAATAGTTGGCTAAATTCCGCGTAATAAAATAAAATAATGTGTTTATCGTTCCCTGCTTCGGAAACACGCCAATGTCGATAATACGATACGTATTTCGAACAAGGTATCTTCAGGTGATGTAGACTGCGGTTGTTGGCCGCAAAGACCGCTAATTCTATTAACTACCTTAATATTTTCTTTCAAGTGAATAAGCAAACAAGTTTTTCTGAAAGAAGCTAAACTAGATGGGAATTCCTTCTCGTTTGTTTATTAACTAAGTATTTAAATACTATAAGCATGTTGTTATAATTTTGTATAAATATTTCCTGGAGTTGCTGTTGGAAACATAAAAGTTTTAAAGAATGTTTCCGCTCGGAGAATATGAAAATAGTTAGAGAATAATCTAACTTAATTTAACTAACTTAGATAACATAATCTAAGTTAATTAATTTAGATTATGCTACGATGTCTCAGGGACGGCGCGCTTGACTAATAAATTGAAAGTATGTGAGAAACCTTAATTCAAATCCTACGGGGTTGGCCAAGCTGAATTTCTGCAATAGTCGGAATAACATATCTCAAAGTTAACATGTGACTTTACGGTAAAAATTATTTCCTTTATTTTCACAGTTTTGTAATAATTTTAATGACGTCGAGACCGAATTTTGGTGACAGGTAACAGTTGAACTCTACACAGGTGATAGAACTATGCTGCAGCTATGATACGGTTGTAGCACGAATGGGCCAGCTCGAACGGGGAGAGATAATATTCACACAGACATAAGAAATTTCGATTCATAACCAGCCATAAATATTATTTCAATAAATGTAATAACATCTGTAACTGCACTACGTTGACACAGCATCCATTTACGAATATCACGTGGACTGTGTGCTAGCTTGTTACCCTTCTTCTGTAAAAAAAATAGGTACAACTCAGGCAGAGTATAATATTACCACCGAGCACATCGTAAATCAACACTTAAAATTGCAAATTGTCGGTAGATAAACTGACAGACAATACGCAAGTAATACATATTCAATTCCTGAGAGTTAAAGGTAAATGCAATGTAGGATTTAAATGACTAAAAAAGGCGGCCAAATACAAGACGGACTCGCGTATGAAGGGTTCCGTACCATCGTCAAACATGTGTGTGTAAGGGTCGCAGCCCGTCGTTCGGTGTCAGTCCTCCAACTGAAAAGGTCCAACAGACAGGGGTTAATCAGTTAGTGACTTTCTGTTCCAATAGTCTGATATCACACCACGTTGGGTTCGGGAACAACGTGGTGGGCGTGACCCATGAAAAGGAGTGCCACACAAGGACATCTGTTGCCCTTTCTTAAAAGAGAGGTTAGACGAATAAAATTACGGGTCCCTATGGAGTTTTTTTTTATAGGATAAGGGTGACAAACGAGCTCACAGTTCACCTGATGGTAAGTGGTTGCTGCGGCCCATAGACATCTACATCTATCCTCTATTACAAATCAAAATGTAGATGCGTTGTCACCCGTGAGGACTAAGATGGAATGCGTCATTTCCAGTAAAAATGGCCTCCGGCCACCTGCACTCACCAAGCGAAACGCAGAGGTAAACCTCTACTTCACGCTGGTTGTCTGTGAGGTCGTGGTACTACCCTGGTTCGAGCCGGCCCATCCGTGCGACAGCAAAAGCTGCCGCGTGGGTCTACCACCGTTAAAAGTGGTCCCGGTCTTGACGTCAGTACAGTGGACTGTATATCTACTTAATTGGAAGGTGCAATAGGAAATGAAACAGCAACTTTATCTTCGTAATTTCCCCATAGGAGTGCAACGTTGAAACTTTCACTACTTTTCCTGTCAATTCCCTATTGTTTTCTTTCTTGATTTAAACTATAAAACTGGTAGCTGATCCCGAACGATTTTCCAAATTACCAGTCTATTAACCTAGTCGCGAGTTATAAGTGAAAGAGAACCGCGCGCTGTGCGTCGTTTTGGCATATTTTAACATTGATTTTCATCATTGCATCCTTGTAGTTTACCCCATATCTTTATTTATTTAAAACATATGGTTACACAATTTTATTTATAAGAAACATATACAAAGTTTCATCATTATGTTATACATTACATCGTTACCACATAAAAACATATTAAGATGTTCAAAAAAATACACCCATTTTACATAAAATTTGCAATGTCATGTATATAATCATAAATATCTAACAGACATGGTCAAAACAACATTCTTTATTAATACAAATGAATATCTTAACTAATAAAATAGTTTAATTCACAATTTAAAGACATTGATACACTTCAATTCGACTTTAATTTTCTTATATGTCTATTATTATTTCATAATTTTAAGCACAAATTTAAGCACTTATAACACAGCACTGTTCTTATTAATACATATAAAAATACTGAAACATTTATTACTTATTTTTCCACATATCACTGAAATTTTCAGAAATTGATAAAGTTTATTTTTTTATTTCTATATTACATTAATTAGACACTGCTTAAATCCCATACAATATGAACAACCAATCCGTACATGACCCTTATCGTATCAGTAGGAGACTAGTCCTGCGCCGTCTTCTCCCAAAAGAGGGTCGCTTCCGATCCGGCAAAGAGGCTTAATCAGCCAATTGCCAGTCCCTAAAAGTGGAGTTTAGCGGGTATCACTTAGGGTCCCGCTTAGGATAGTCATAGTGAGTCCCGCATATCCACTACAGAGTGGCTGTCGTAGTACGCATAAAGCCTTCTTCACTTCCTCGCGTATCGGGGTAGCCCTTTCCAATTGCTTCTGGACGCAAAAAAAGGAGAATAGTGCTTTCTTTGTCTTAATTACAACTATCTCTTAATCTATATAGATTTCGCCATAGTTGCCATGTTTGGAAGCCGGGTTAGCAAACGCATTGTTTTAATTACTTTGAGCTCTTTTCCTGTTTTCTTTTAAATTAAATAAGTGTTGACCAACGTTTCTTTCTTTTACCTTTGTCAATTTTGCATTGTATGATTTTTGTGTTTGAAATGTCTCTCCTAATCTCAGTTTTAATTAACTTCCTGCTGTTGACCTCTTACGCTGGTCACGTACTAGCCATAAATTGTCTCCTGAGTGAGGTCGCTTGCTTCTTCATCATCATCATTACAGCCCTTCACAAGTCCACTGCTGAACATAGGCCTCCCCCAAACAATGCCACAAAGCACGGTCCTGAGCCACCTGCATCCATCGACTTCCTGCATGTTTTACCAGGTCGTCACTCCATCTCGTGGGGGGACGCCCTACACTTCGCCTACCGGTACGAGGCTGCCACTCGAGAACCTTTCTTCCCCATCGGTTGTCGGTTCTTCGAGCTATATGGCCGGCCCACTGCCACTTCAGCTTACTAATCCGTTGAGCTATGTCGGTTACTCTGGTTCTACTGCGGATATCCTCATTCCTAAGTTTATCACGCAGAGAAACTCCGAGCATAGCCCTCTCCATAGCTCGCTGAGCGACCTTGAGCTTCCTCATACGGCCAGCAGTGAAGGACCACGTCTCAGTTCCATAAGTCATCACTGGCAACACGCACTGGTTGTACAATTTCGTTTTCAGGTTTTGAGGTATGTCTGACGAGAAGATGTGTCGTAGCTTCCCGAACGCTGCCCAGCCGAGTTGAATCCGTCGATTGACCTCTCGGTCGAAGTTGGACTTACCTAGTCGGACTATTTGTCCCAGGTAAACATACTCGTCAACAACTTCGAGCTTAGTGCTCCCAACAACTACCGGCATAGGTGTGACATGGACATTGAACATGATCTTTGTTTTGTCCATGTTCATCTTAAGACCTATCCGTTGGGAAACACTATCGAGGTCATTGAGCATAGTGCTTAGGTCCTCCAGCGATTCTGCCATAAGGACTATATCGTCGGCAAATCGAAGGTGAGTGATGTACTCGCCTTTGATGTTGATACCGCTTGCTTGCTTCTTGCAGCTGTTTAATTAAAATCCCTATTTGCATTGGAACCCTCTAAGTTGTTCGAGTGTCGCCATTCTTATTATATCAATAAATGAAATTACTGTGTATTATTGTTATAATTTTAGGTTTCATTTACTATTACATTATTATAGTCCTTTACAAGTCTACTGCTGAACATAACGTTTTTCAGACCGAATTTCTTCTACGGCCTTTAAGGGAGACTAGCAATCTGCACTGAATAGGATTATAGTGCCCGAGTGTTGCAAGTACAGAAAATAGGTTCCGTCGCTCACATAGTTCGATGGGACGGTAATTCGATATGACAGAAGAGAGATCAGGCGCAGGGCTCATGGCTTAACGTGCTTTCCAAAGCAGGGAAGAAACACTTCCAACTTCGTGACTCCGGCCTACTTCTGGGAATTTCTCAGAAAGTTTGGTCCCATTATTTTCTGAAGAAGAAATTACACTACTATAGGTGGGAAAAATAGGGAATAAAATTATAATATAATGTCACTCTTTAGACATTATAAGTGTTACCTTGAGGTAATGGTATTACTTAGTCCATAATAAAGGGTCAATTTATTTTGTATTATATTTATACAATTATTATTTCTTATATTATAAATAAAAGAAGTAGTAGAAATGACAAAAGACAAAATGATTTATTGTATTTACGCAAACACATTTAAGAAAACTTCTTTTACTTGTATTAACAGTTAACAATAATGGGATCAATGCGAAATAATTTAATCGGTACACTACATACAATTTAAACGCTACAATATCACTTTCATATGCCTAATATGCATGACTGCTTTATTGAAGCATGTAAATCGCTGCTCAACGTTGTATATTGTTATCGTACCATTCGTACTAGGTTGATCGAACGGTTTTCTGATTAGGACACTTATCAATGAGTTATAGAAATGCGTTTTATTTTTTTCGAATCTTAAATTTGTTAGTAGCCAAGGCAGAAAAAACTAAATTAAATAAATATACCCAATTTCTGTTTTCAAATTTCACATTTGGCGAGAATTTGATTAGTATGCAAAATGGACGCTTTTAAGGTGTATTAACTTAAAAGGGAATAGACACTACTTACATAATATACTTATCCTAGAGTTTCATTGCATTTCCAAAAAAATATTGATCACATAGTATAACAGTGTGACATATACCGTAGCGCGTCATTTCCACGGCATAACTACGACGTAGCAACATATCACTAAACGTAGCAATGTGTTTCGCCTCATATAAAAGCCACATTTTTTTTATAGGATAGGGTGACAAACGAGCACACAGTCCACCTGATGGTAAGTGGTTGCTGTGGCCCATAGACATCTACATTTATCCTCGTTTGTGAATCAAAATGCATTTAAGCTGCTATTTTACCCTGGTATTCTGTGAGAGCGTGGTCCTTCCCCGGTCGAACCGACCCATTCGTGCTACAACTATACAACTAATATAGCTGCAGCATGGCTCTACCACATAGTAAACTTGAGAAAATCAATAGGCATTTTCTTTTTATTCATATTGGGCAATTTGTAGAACAAAATAGTGTAATAATTTTGAAATTGGTAAATGATGTTAACATATGAGGAAACTGAAGATATAGTCAAATTCTACTAGAAGCGCACACACAAACACACACACACACACACACACACACACACACACACACACACACACACACACACACACACACACACACGCACACACACACGTACACACGCGCACGCGCGCGTAAAATTATACTGCACTATTATATTTACACTAGGAAAGTATGTTATTATTTTTCGTTCGACTGTGTACAATTCTTTAGATAACTTGCGCTCCCGGACCCCAAGATACAGGATTATCCTAGTTTGGGGTCCGACGGAAAATATTTGTTTATCTTATCTTGAACATTGTTTAGATGTTTAACTCACTGATCTTACTTACATTTTTTTTAATCTATATGTTAATAAAAACATTTATTTACTTTAATAAAGGGGATTGTCAATTCGACTGTATTTTTGAATATATGTTACGCAATGTCTAAACTAATTGTGCATCAATGTTTTCATACAAAGATAAAAAGCCTCACAGTCTGTATTTATAATGGCTCTCTGTACTCTTCAGAGTAGAGCACAACAGTGCAAGCACTGCTATTTGGCGCAGAATATAAGTAAGAAAGTGGCACCCTAGACAGACTCCTGGGCAAAGAAGGAATCCTACCACCTAGTTAATGAGACAGTTAACCTCAAGTCACACCTAAAGAAGTTTTAAAAACGTAAAATAAACATCAGTGTGCGCAGAACAACAACACATAACAATAACGATAAATGTTATCAGTAGATAGGAGTACTCCGAAATTTCAGAACCCTTTATCGTTTAAAAGTGTTTGAGCCATATTATGTGCATTCAAATTTCGGAAATGTGTCGTTTTATAAATTCAATTCAGATTTAATCTGTACAGTGTATCCAACGGCTGTCAAAGCATATATAGCTTAGATGGATAGCTTATCTCACAATTCGGTACTCGTCAATATCAGTATTTGATAATATTATGCCATTGTTTAAGCTTTCACAATGAACTCTAATATTATTATACTTACCATATGTTGCTAGTTGGGAATAAGGTAAATTTATTTTTTACACGGATAGCCACACAGTGTCATTGAAAAGTTGCGATATATACATTAAATACATAGGTTAATGTGATAAGTGATATGATGTGATATCAAATACATATTTTTTTCTTAAGAAACGTGAAACATTTTTCTTAAAAACCCCAGTAAATACAGCTAATTTCCCATTTCTTATTATTTAGCGTAATAAGGAACCGAAATAGAAAGTTCTCACACTATAAACAACTTTATTATGTGAGAAAACTTTTAAGAATCCTCTCAAAAGCAAAGTTTCGTAAGATCTTTGATTTAAAAAATCTGACTTCGTTGAAAATCGTGGTTCGAATTTTAACTGCAAGCTGCTTGAATATTATGCCGAATAACTTTTGTGGTTTTAATGAAAATAACTCGGGAAGTAATGGCTGTGGTAGCTCCTTAGACTTGGACGTTGAAGGACAGAAATGTCGGAAACCTGCATGTGTAATGAGTACAAGATATAAATAATTTAAGTAATCTTAGGTTTACTTAAAGTTCTTTTAATTTATCCAAATTTTTTGGGCCATTATCATCACATCGTTATTAATGTTATTTTTAAATTAAAAAAAAAATAGTTTCGTGAACTCGCACTGTGACTTTATAAATGCTTATTCTTAGCAACGAGTCATCTGCAGACACTAATTTTATTTATTTTATTTACTCAAATGCCTCGAATCATAATCTCCCAGTCAACTATTATGTTAAGTAAAGATAAATATATTGAAGGTGGTGCAGCAAAAACTAAATCAACAACAGAATTGAAAAGTTAAAAATATTTCATTCATTCATTTATTCACTACATCAAGTCAAAAGTTCACAGCTGAACATAGGCCACCCTCATAGATTGCCTCATTGGGGGGATATTCACCATAGTTACCTCGCTTCGCAGGCAGCTTGGCAACCAAAGTTTTTTTAATTTTTAGTTGTTATTGAGAAAACGCTGCTGCACATCTTCTGGTTTAATTCCCTACGTCGCTTCATCCATGTCCCAAAAAAAAGAGAGGGGGCACACGAGCATGCGGCTCACCTGATGGTAAGTGATGACCGCCGCCAATGCACAACTGCAACACTAGGGGAACCAGGGGAATTGCAGATGCGTTGCCGGCCTTTTAAAAAAGAGTCGGCTCTTTTCTTGAAGGTCCCTAAGTCGTATCGGTCCGGAAAAATCGCTGGTGGTAAACTATTCCACAAGGAAGTTGTGCGAGGAAGAAAACATCTTCTAAATCGCACAGTGGTGGACGATACGCAAAGAAATGCAACATCTCTACGCAATGCCAGTGAGTCAAGCCGATCGGAAAGAACTCGGTCGTCGACGATTCGAACCGCTCTGCGCTGGATACCATCAAGTGGAAGGAGCTGGCACTGGGGAGCCCCAGCCCAGAGATGGGAACAGTATTCCATGTGAGGGCGAACCTGCGTCTTGTAAAGTTGCAGGCGGTGTGCCGGCATGAAATACTGTCCCGCTCTGCTGAGCACGCCCAGTTTTTTAGAGGTCAATTTGGCCTTCTCTTCCAAGTGACCACGAACTCGACACACGACTCCGAGGATTCCAATACTGGCAGAGGCAAGGAGAGGAGTGCCTTGAAACTGAGGAGATACGACACAGGGGTTCCTCTTAGCGGTAAACGCGCAAACTTGTGTCTCCTGAGGATTAAACTGGACTAGATTTAGTCGCCCCCAATCCGTGACTTTGTCCAGCAAAGACTCGACTTCAGACACAAGTTTGTTCCGGTACTCGGCGACCTTTTCCCGAGAAATATTGGCACGGCCGGTGTATAGAGCATCACCAGTGCTGTCATCCGTCTTGGGAAATGCCTACGCATACCCGCCTCGGGTTGGAAAGGACGGCTTATGTCGGACTCGCACCGACTAAAGCCCTATGGTGTTCCACCTTCGCCGCATACTGTCAGGGCCACGGGGACGTTTTCGCACACATCGGCGGCCCCACCAGCGCTGGCCACCCCATGGCAGCCCCTTCTCGGGGGAGGACTTCTCCTCCCCATTTCTTGCCTTCTCAGGCAAGGTGCATCAGGAACACAAGACATGCCTTCCTCCACGGCCTCCGGAACCCGATACGCGGAGGCCATGGGGCCTGGAAAATCGAGCGCTCGGTAGCACCCGCTTTCCCGACCCTAGACCAGAGATCTGGACTTTGGCTACTCCGCCAACCAAGTTTCGGCCGCGGAGGGTAAGGAGAGCGGTGCCTCGTAATACCAACACTCTTCTCCCCCCGCGGCCCCACCACCACCGCATCAACGGTGGTGGTGGGGTCAATAAATAAACTATAGGAATATATCCTATTTATACGTATATACAAATATATACCTACATAAATAATTATACATATATGCATATCAACATGCATATATAAATAGTACATTTAAATAACTATGAATATATACATCTAACAAAATAAATGACATGGATTATTCATGTAAAAAGCGTTGTTTTTAAAAGATGATTTTAAAAGCAAACTTATTGGGAGCTTTTCTGATGTCAGCGGGCAAGGAGTTCCAAAGGGTGTAGCCTGAACTGTAAAGGAGTTACCATATAACTCGGGGCAGTGAACTGGAAAACATATTTTGTTGTTAGAAGAAAAACGTAGAACCCTATCATGAGATGAGGAGAGATAGTGAAATTTACTCTTAAGATAAGAAGGCAAAAAATGGGTCATTTAATATAAAAAAGGACAAGTGATATTCAGCGCCTCTGCCGGATCGTAAGTTTAGATTTATATTGCGAAACATGGTCATACTTACGAGGCTCGAAAATAAATCTTATACAGTTAATGAGAAGGCATTCCAGCTTGTTCAGAAGATCCGGGTAACACACATCTGAATAATTTACTATGGGTAATATGAGCGATAGTACAAGCATGATTAGACTTTGTGGGGAGAAAATGTTTTAAACGATACAGAGAACGTAACGTGGCAATGACTTTACGACTCACTTCAGAAAACTGAGTTCTCCAATTCAGCGTGTTGTCAATGTGTAGATCAAGATTTTTTACACACATACTGAACGGTATTGTAATCCCATTGTAATAAATAGGAGGTAAGTCTGCAAGATTAATCTTGGCTTAAGCTACCAACCAGTATAGCTTGGCATTTCAAATGATAACATTCAATATTTTAAGTTTTTATGCACCCCTAGAGCATTTCAAATGTGATGAATGCTAAGCGTTGGAAGTACCACCGCAAATTGATAAATAAAAGCGACGAGTGCTTCTAACGTTTTAAATATGAGACGGTAGTTCAGTGAATACATTTCGCAGACAACTATTTCTATTTACTTATTTTTTAGTAATGGCAACCATAACTACAACTGCAATATATATATATATATATATATATATATATATATATATATATATATATATATATATATATATATATATAACAGTAAAATATTAAAAAATAAATAGATATTCTAAAATGTTTAAGTATAATACTAGTATTTTTACACATATATGGCAACAGTTACAATAATAAAGAATATGTGTACATATTTAAAGAACTGGAAATGATTTAATAAAAACTACTTTATTTAAAGTGAAAGTTTTTGACTTTGATAAATTAAAAAAATTGATTAAATAACCTTTATTAGCAAAGAAAGCTTTAAATATAAAAGAGCTCTGTCTCCTAACTAGGTTATCACTTGTATTTTTTTGTAGAATAACGATAATACACGAGCACACAGTTCACTTTATGGTAAGTAGATGCTGTTACTACATTTATCCTCAATTAAAAATCAAATTGCAGATGCGTACCCCTAAGGACTAAGAGGGAATACCTCGTGTCCATAAAAAGGGTCTCCGGCTCTCTACACTCACCATACGACACATAGCAATATTAAGCTGCTATTTTACGCTGGTATTCTATGAGAGCGTGGTTATGCTCGATCGAGCCCACCCATTCGTGCTACAACCATAGTATAGCTGCAACATGGCTCCACCAGGTTGAAAATATGTAATATATTTAAATTACAGAGTAGAATATAACCGTCAAGGGATTAGCACTGCCCTAAGGTCATTAATAATACAAAGCAGGAATCTTGTAGGAAATTGTTCGGCGACTGTGCAAAATTTATGAACCATGGATCAAGGAGAAATTGTAAAGCAGTATTAAGGGGTACAATTACATTTTACTTTGTTAAAGAGTAATTTACATATGTAGATGTTACGAGCCGTGGTATCTTAGGATAATTCTTAGTTCTATTTTACAGACCTTTAATTTGACATATAATATCACAGTAAGAGAATCCATCACCCTACATCATTCCATGGGTCACCTATATCTAGCGACAGAGGGAAACTGAAACAGAAGGTATTAAAAAACTTCATTAATCAATCCGCTTGCCTATTGTGATATTTTAAAGATTAATTTTATTGGTACATGTTTATCAAATCCTTATTCACTTGTTAATTTACATAATCAATTTGCAGTGATATCACGCAAGAATAAGGCTACAGTTACGTTGTTACCTTTGAGAACTAAAATGGAATGATAATTAATGTTATCAGGCGTTACTTTACGGAAATCCAATATACTAAGGATCTTAAAAATTAATTTACTTATATCCGTGTAATAAAATAAAATGTTGTGTCTTATCTAGTTTGAAAAGCACCTCTCGCCCTCTCTCAATTGCGAGCACTATCCCCGTCACCGCTAGTGTAGTGGTTTTGGAAGTAGTGGTGCTGGGATTAGTGGAATGTTTCCAGCCTTTAACTATGCTGGCTATAGTATAGTTACAGGCTGGAAATATTATATATATATATATACTATAGTCTTTGGATGGGAACACCATCAGTGCAGGCACTGACGTTTAAGGCCAGGAAAAGATAAGGTATGGGCAGGTAACGCCCTCATACAGACTTCTAGGCAATAAAGGAGTTTCTACCAACTAGTGAATGAACATGTAAGGTTTATGTTATGCCTTAAAAAGGTTACCCAGAAATATTTTAAAGAATAAGGAAAATAGTTTCACTATAAACGAACCTTATCTCTTTATAAATCTTAAGCAACACCGTTAACACAATCGTTTGTTGTAATATCGTTGCTTAGTACGAATGCAGTGAAAGCGAAAAAAAAAACAACAAAATAAAATTGCTTAAGAAAACTTATGTTCCGCTTACGAACACCTGCTAACTATTTTTAAAAACAGCGGAATATACTCTGAACAGAAATATTGTATCAAACTCATTTCATTCATTACGGTCAGTCGAAGTCCACAGCTGAACATAGGCCTCTCTTACACACTGAATTAAAGGGAAGTACTTGCCATAATTGCCACGCTTGGCAATTGGGTAAGAGATCACAGTTTTTTTAAAGGCCGGCCGCGCATCTGTAATTCCCCTGGTTCCCGTGGTGTTGCAGTTATTCATGGGCGGCGGTAGTCACTTACCATCAGGTGAGCCGCATGCTCGTTTGACCCCTCTTATCTATATCTTATCTCTTTAATAATAATAATAATAATTTGAGTTACTATCTGTAAGATGCTGCTGTCCGTGTCCTGTTTCGTTTCACTCTGTTGCCTCGTACAACACCCACGGGACAATATGGGGTAGTGAATTCTCTTGCACCGACAATGCATGGCCATTTATAAACTTTTCCAACATTCCAATTATTACAAAAGAAAACGTGCACACGAATGTTTTCTTTTTATTTATAGGATAAGGGTGACAAACGAGCACACATTCCACCAGATGGTAAGTGGTTGCTGCGGCCCATAGACATCTACATCTATCCTCGTTTGCGAATCAAAATGCAAATGCGTTGCCACCCGTGAGGACTAAGATGGAATGCCTCATTTCCAGTAAAAAGGGCCTCCGGCCACCTGCACTTACCAAGCGAAACGCAGAGGTAAACCTCTACTTCACGCTGGTATTCTGTGAGGTCGTGGTACCAATTTTTAACAGTGGTAGAGCCACGCGGCAGCTTTTGCTGTCGCACGGTGGGCCGGCTCGAACCGGGGTAGTACCATGACCTCACAGAAAACCAGCGTGAAGTAGAGGTTTACCTCTGCGTTTCGCTTGGTGAGTGCAGGTGGCCGGAGGCCTTTTTTACTGGAAATGAGGCATTCCGTCTTAGTCCTCACGGGTGACAACGCATCTACATTTTTATTTGTAATAGAGGATAGATGTAGATGTCTATGTGCCGCAGCAACCACTTACCATCAGGTGGACTGTGTGCTCGTTTGTCACCCTTATCCTATAAAAAAAAACCACCCTGGTTCGAGCCGGCCCATCCGTGCGACAGCAAAAGCTGCCGCGTGGCTCTACCACTGTTAAAATTGCAATTGACATACGAATTAAAGTTAGTAAATTAAAGTGACAGATCATATACGTCCCACTGCTGGGCACAGCTCTTCTCGCATTTCTTTGAGGGATTTGGGCAAGGACATCTCCTACTGACCTATCTTTAGTAATAATATATCCGATGTATAATATGGCACGTTTGTGCTAGATGCTTTATATTACTTACTACGTACTTTATAGCTTCTATGGACTGTACTGCTAGTGGTAGTAGTAAACTAGAAATATGATCAGTTAGAAGAACAATGTTGCTGGGTTCCTAATTTAAGCAAATAAAGAATAAGTTTTAATCTTCATCTTCTAATTTTTCAGCCCGTAAAATTCCATGGCTGGTTTTACACGCTGTAAAGAGGATTTGTCTTAGTCATCGCGCTTCGCAAGCGTATTGACCTCCACAGTACCAGACTTGTCGCACGTCATTAGCTTACATACATATTGTTCAGGAATAAACCGCAACTGGCGAATTTTACACCGGGACACAATGACCTGCTGTAATCTGACGATATATATGATATCTTGTGTCACAGAACGCGCTACAATATGTGGATAAAAAAAAAAAGAAAAGAAAGATGGTAGGATACCGTAGTGGTAGAAGCCGCGTACACCTCCTTGTGTTATAGTGATGAACTTTAAAAAAGAGACTACTCTATATTGTACTGTGAAAACTCCAATAACTAGTGTATTCTGCATTGTAAAAGCAGCTAACAGGATAAAAAAAAAGAAAAGAAAGATGGTAGGATACCGTAGTGGTAGAAGCCGCGTACACCTCCTTGTGTTATAGTGATGAACTTTAAAAAAGAGACTACTCTATATTGTACTGTGAAAACTCCAATAACTAGTGTATTCTGCATTGTAAAAGCAGCTAACAGGAGCTGTCCACATTTTGCCGATCTCGGAGGCTGAGTTTGCTGTCTTGGTGCAATTTTGTGACTGCGGTAACGAACGACTCAGGGGATATTAAAACTAAATACAGTCCAGTATACCTAATCCCAAGCCGCCACACATATTACGTTTTGCTAGAGCTACCGTTACACAATTCCAAAAATAGGAATTCAACTGCAATGTCACAGCTTCGTGATTTCAAAACGAATATGCAGTAATCTACTGAGTCCAAACATTCAGAATACAGTTGAGACATACAGTTCACAATGATGTTCCATTAGTACAAATTGTTACGGGTCTATTACACGGCCGCTGTGGTTTGCCGGCTCTAATGGATTGAGCTCGTTGAATTGCTCCACGGTTACTGATTTGATGTTTGCCTTGTGCTCGTTAGTGACGATTTAAAGCCGTGGTTACCTAGTATGTTTGTATGTTATTTATCACATTATATACTCTTATTTATATGTTAACCGTGTAGTGGCGGTGTAAGAATATCCACTACCCCATAACCTGACATGGGCTTCGTAAGAAGTGACAGAGGAAAACTGAAGCAGGAGATGGGTAGCAGAATGTTACTTATAACTCCTCAAAATAATAAAAAACTGCCAGGCGTAGGACTGCCAGTTCAGAAGTGAAAAATGTTTAGGTTCGTAAACTTGTAACCATTAATTTTGGGTAGTTAAGAATTTTAGAAAAAATAAGAAGCCAGGGCGGGTCACATGTATAAATTATTGTAAAAAATTTAATTTAAGCTTTGTAATAAAACAAAATTGCGATTACGGATCTTTGAATGTGAGACGAACTTCATTTTTACTTACATCGGCGAGTATGCTTTCATTGAATATTATAAAAGCGTATTGTGAGAAGTGCAATATTCCATCTATTGTAAGTCCCATCTTTAAAAAACGTAATAAACTATTTTTATAGGATAGGGTAACAAACGAGCACACAGTGCAACTGATGGTAAGTAGTTGTTGTGACCCATAGACATCTACATTTATCCTCACTAAAGAATCAAAATGCAGATGCGTTGTCACCCGTGAGGACTAAAATGGCATGCCTCTTTTTCAGTAAAATTGGCCTCCGGTTCTCTACACTTACCATACGAAACACAGCAGTGTCAAGCTGCCATTTTACGCTGATATTCTGTGAGAGCGTGGTCCTTCCCCGGTCGAGCCGACCCATTCGTGCTACAACCATACTATTAAAATGCAGCAGCATGGCTCTACCACGTATAAACTAAAGAGGTATTCGACATTGTCACCTGTATTATCCTATGTGATAGATCACATTTTGTGCCAAGATGTCCGTCGGTGTAGGTGCCATCCACTTAGCTATATCTGCGGCCCAATAGCAGTACTTGTGCTGATGTGTCCTGGTCTTAAGGGCATATAAAGCCAGTGTACTTAGAGGTATATTATGGGGGTGTCTTCAAGGAAAGGGTGAATAGGCTTTTGTTAAGTCACGGATGTTATGGATGGTATCGCGACAAAACTCGCGATACCATCTATACCATCTGGAAGATTGGCGGTCCACCGCTGTGTAATTTAAAAGATGTTTTCTTCCTTGCACAACTTCCTTGTGGAGTCGATTACCACCAGCGATTTTTCCGGACCGATACGATTTAGGGACCTTCAAGAAAAGAGCCTACTCCTTTTTAAAAGGTCAACAACGCATCTGCAATTCCTCTGGTGTTGCAGTTGTTCATGGGTCACTTACCATCAGGTGAGCTGCATGCTCTTTTGCCCCCTCTCCTATAAAAAATAAATCTTCGGCTGCATTTACACTTTTCATCACGTGGATAGTAGTAAGCTCTAAGTAAGTAAGTAAGTTGTCTCCTTTTTACGATTCTAAGCCAGTTAGAATCGTAAAAAGGAGACAATACATCTGTATCATTCTCTGTTGAATATAGGTGCCCATAAAACATACGATCAGATGGGCTGCGAGTTCGTTTGTTACTTCAGATTCATAAAAAAAAAGTCACAGCTGGAATAGAACCATGGTATGATTCATTCATAACAGCCAATAACATCCACTGTTGAACATTGCCACAGTTGTCACGCTTGACGGCCGTGTCGGCAACCACAGTTTTTATTATTATTTTAAGTTGTTATCAGATGCTGCTGTGTTTCAGTTACCATCTATCGCTTCTTACCACGAGACGATTTGGTGTAGTGAACATTCTTACACCGCTACAACACGTTTACTGAACTATGTTATCGGACACAAGAAATTTATATTGTAAACATAAGGTTAGTAATAAAAGTTAATAAAAGGTTAGTAATAATAAAAAGTTTATGTAATTTCCACCACTGGCAACAGAGCTGTAAATCAAGAGCTAAGCGCTCGCCTTATATTTCACAGTACACAAACAATCCTACAACCTTATATTTCTTCAATCAAACTGCGAAGGAAAACATCGTGAAGTAAATGTCATGCCTGAGATGTAAAAAGAAATTTCAAAGACATGTGCAGTCTGCCAACGTACATATGTATAGTGCATAGGAGACTTCCTTAACCTAAATCCTAATTTGCTAATATTCAAAAATGAC
Organism: Parnassius mnemosyne; assembly: GCA_963668995.1. Lineage (NCBI taxonomy): Eukaryota > Metazoa > Arthropoda > Insecta > Lepidoptera > Papilionidae > Parnassius > Parnassius mnemosyne. Next base: position 3,755,270 of record CAVLGL010000093.1, on the reverse strand, counting down.
AGGAGGCCTGCGTTTATGCTGTATATGTACCACTGAAGGACACTGATAACTTTTAGTTTTAGTGGGAAACATTATTTTTTTACCGTGTAATGGCGTTAGAAGAATATCTTGTACTTAGAGAATAGTTTGTGCCGAGATGGGTAGCAGCGTCTTCCTAATAATAACTAAAAATTAAAAAAAAAACTGCTTTTACCTACCCGCTAAGAATATAGTAGCTAAGAACCGTTCAGGTGACCCCATATATATCACATACTTTAATCGAAATCGGTTAAACCGTTTAGGAGGAGAAGAATTACGTAGACACGGATATTGGAATTTTATATATAAAGATACCTCGTGCAACAAATATTTAATTAAATACAATCGCTATGTAGCTATGTAGAGAATAATAAATAATTTCAAATAAAGTGATCCCATTTATTTTGCACAAAACTTTATTTGGTGACAAAACCGAAAGCCGGAATTTTAATGAATGGAGTTGCAGTTTTTAATATCGCACGTTACTTACAGTTCCCACATGCAATAGTCTATATATAGCGACAACGCGGTGAACTTTTGTCGCTTTAAAATTTATATTGTAATATATTCACACTATGACGTAACGTAGCCAGAGTTATAAAAGCTTTTACAAAAATTTACTTCGCAAATATCCGCGTTATAAAATAAAATGATGTGTCTTACCTAGTACAAAGAGCACCTCCCGCCCTCCCTCAATTGCGTGCACTATCCCCGTCACCACTAATTCCAGCACCGCTACTCCCAACACCACTACACTAGGCAAGACACACCACTGACGATAATACGACACGTGTTTCGCCTCTACACGAGGCATCCTCAGGTGATATAGACTCTACGGTGGCTAACCGCTAAGTGAGCGGCGAGCCAAAACAAGTGCCTTTTATACAGACCGATGATGCAACCGCTCTCTACCTAAGGAGCGAGCAACTGCGTCATGCGATAAAACATGCGACCAATCACCGCTGGACTTACGCAGCCGTTTGTAAAATTAAAAACAAACCGCCGCGCAACGCCCACCCTCCAACCACGCAACCAATCGCCGATCACCGTTAGGGTGACAAACGATCATATTGCGAGGCTCTCTATTATTAGAGAGCAGGCTTGAAGATATTTAAGAGAGGTGAGTTAGTAACATTTGTTTATTCATTCAGCAATGCAACGGTATTATTATTACTTTTTAATATCTCTAACTGTTCCAGCACACACAGCCGCAGACCTTTATTACACGTATGTAAGATTTTAAAGGAGTGGTCGTTGGCTAGGTTGTGTCCAGTGTCCAAAAGATGTTTGGCAAAATGGGATTTATCGGGATTGCAATTCCTGTACGCGGCTAAATGCTCTTTATAACGTGTCTCGAAATTGCGACCAGTCCGACCCACGTAAACGGCGTGGCATTCGTCACAAACAAGTTTGTAAACACCTGACTTTTGACGAATATCCAACTTATCTTTATTATTACAGATATTTCTAAGAGAGTTGTTTGTTTTGAACGCCACATGAACGCCGTTTTGTCGAAGAGTATTAGCTACTTTTTCAGATATGGGGCCTAAGTAGGTTAAATTGCTCACATATAGTTGAACACTTTGAGGTTGAACCGCGTATGGAGAGTTGAGAATTACATGCTTTTGTTTCTTTTTAATTAAATTGTTAATGAGATTTTTTGAAAAACCGTTAGAGACCGCTATTTGATAAATTACATTAAGTTCTTTTAAATAATTTTCTTTACTTAATGGGACAGTGAACAAACGGTTAATGTAACAATAAAAAGCGGCTACTTTATGTTGCCACGGATGACATGATGACGCGGGGATAACCGTATCGGTGTGAGTTGGCTTTCGATAAATTTGGAAAACATGTGACGATTCTTTTCTTGTTATTTTTAAGTCGAGAAAATTAAGGGAACAATCTTGTTCCAATTCTAGTTTAAATTTAATTTTGTCATGGACTCTATTTATTTTATTGAGGAAAACATCCAGTTGTCTCCTTGTGCCAGTCCAGCAAATAATTATGTCGTCTACATATCGATAGTAATATAATATATTTTGATTGACAACTATATGTTGTTTTTCGAAATTATCCATGAAAATGTCCGCCATAAGGGGACTTAGAGGGGACCCCATAGCTAACCCTTCTTTTTGTAGATAGAAACGGTTAGAATAGAATAGAATAGAATGATTTTTATTCAATATGGATTATTACATAATACTTATTGAAAGTCATTATTTTATTTACCACTGGTTCGGAAAATACCTCTGTCCTGGGAAGAACCAGCAAGAAACCCAGCGGGACGTTTTTTTTTTAAACATAATTTCACTAAACAATAATTTTGTTTATACAATTTTAAATGAATTTTCATAGAAACAGCATGGTGGCGATCACCTTATTCCCAGGGGTTATTTTCATTCATGTATTCCTTAATATTATAATAACCCTTTTTGTACAGTTTTTCTTTAATAAAACTTTTAAACTTGTTTATTGACAAACTTTGAACATGTTCTGGGATTCTGTTGTAAAAGCGTATACATTGCCCCATAAATGAATTACTAATTCTGTGGAGTCTAGTAAGTGGCATTACAAGCTTATGTTTGTTCCTAGTGTTTAAGGTATGAACATCCTTATTCTTATTAAAGCTATTTATGTTTTTATGTACATACATTACATTTTCATAAATATATTGCGATGCCAAAGTTAATATGTTTATTTCTTTAAATTTTTCTCTAAGGGACTCTTTACACTTTAGATTATAAATCGCCCGTACGGCTCTCTTTTGCAAAACAAATATAGCTTCAATATCAGTCGCATTACCCCATAGCAAAATTCCATAAGAAATTACGCTATGAAAGTAACTAAAATACACTAACCTAGCTGTCTCAACATCTGTGAGACTTCTAATCTTTCTTACAGCATATGCTGCAGAACTAAGTCTGCTTGCTAATTTAGATATATGGGGGCCCCATTGAAGTTTCGCGTCAATAGTAATATCGAGAAAAACAGTGGTATCCACAAGACTCAACTCCTCCCCATTTAAGAGCACATTGGTTTTCGAATGTTTTACATTAGGTATTGTAAATTTAATACATTTTGTCTTATTGCCGTTTAAGAGCAAATTGTTGGCGTTAAACCAATGTACTAGTTTCGATAGAGCATTATTTACATCGTCATATTTAATTGACTGCCGTTTCAGTTTGAAAATTAAAGAGGTATCGTCTGCAAATAATACTATATCGTGATTGTCCCCTACAAGATAAGGTAAGTCATTAATATAGATTAAGAACAGGAATGGGCCAAGAATCGAGCCCTGAGGAACTCCCATTGATACTACTGATCCGGAGAAACATTTACCATTAATGACGACTTTTTGAGTTCTGTTACTTAAATATGAAGTAATAAGTTTAAGCGCCAAATTTTTTAGACCGTAATGTTGTAGTTTCCTGATTAATGTATCATGATGAACACAATCGAAAGCCTTGGAAAGGTCACAGAAAATACCTAAGGCATCTTGTGAATTCTCCTAGGCATTAAAAATATATTTCATAAGCTCAACACCGGCGTCAGACGTCGAGCGACCCCTTGTAAAACCAAATTGATTTTTATGAAGTAATTTATTTCTATTAAAAAAAATTAACAATTGATCCAAAATTATTTTTTCAAAAATTTTACTGATAGTTGGTAGTACAGAAATAGGTCTATAATTAGCGGGGTCCAATGTACTACCAGATTTAAATAAAGGTATTACTTTACTATACTTCATTAAATCAGGAAACACACCAGAATCGATACAAGTATTAAAAATAATAGCAAGATGAGGTGCAATTAAATCTATTATGGACGCAATCACTGTAACGGAAATCCCCCACAAATCTGCGGTTTTCTTTACATCAATGGTTTTGAAGTATTTTACAATATTATGCGGTAATACTTTTTCAAATCTAAATTATTTTAAACAGGTATTAACATTCTGTTTAAGTAATGACTCGGCGACAGTTGGAGAAATATTTCTCAAACACCGCTGCAACTTCTTGATTTGATTTAGTCAATACATTATTAATTTTTAATTGATAGTTTGAGTTACGAGGTTTCTCTTTACCGGTTTCGCTTTTAATTATACTCCACGTCATTTTAATTTTATTTTTAGCTGTCTTAATTTTGTTACTAATATGTAATGATTTGGCTGTGGAGCAAACTCTTTTAAACATTTTAGAATAATTTTTTACATATTCTTTAAAAGCATCGGAAAGATTATACGATCTTTTATGGTAAAGGTCATATAACCTTCGTCTGCTTTTATGAATTCCTACTGTCGCCCACTCATTAAATGCCTTGCGACTGTTTCTGGAGAACTTCTTCCATAATTTTTTCAAAAGTATCATAACTTGAACATGGGGGTCTGTAAACACTGACAACAATAAGGTGCTCAAGTTCAACACATGCCATTTCTACAGTACGCTCAACAGAGAGGCTCACAATGTCTTTACGTTCTTTACATGATAAGGACTTATCAGCTAATATTAAGGAGCCACCACGTAATTTAGTATCCCTATTGAACGAACTGACCACCTGGTGATTACTGAAATTAAATATGGAGTTGTATTCTTTCAACCAATGTTCTGTAATACATAAAATATGTATACTGTCACTATTTAAAAATAATTTAATTTCTAATTCTTTGCCTAACATACCTTGTATATTTTGATGCACCAGGTTGATACAGTTTTTATTTTTGTTATTTTGTAAAATTGCATAATTATGTATTGATAAGTTGCATTCTAAGCTATGTAAATTATCTTTGTTAGAGATTACCTCTATTGTCTTATTATCTAATTTAAATTACTTGGAACTGGTTCCAAATCAAATGTAAAATTATTTTGTTGCTCAAAAGAAGCAGGTGTCAAGGTAGCCAAATCATTGGCTGAGTTAAAATATAAATAATAAGATTTTTAACTCGGGGATAAAATTGGTGATATTCTGAATGTATGTCGTTTACAATTTACAATACAATTTATAATACAAATTTATGGAAATACATACAGAATATCACCAATTTTATCCCCGAGTTAAAAATCTTTCCGATGTCCAGTTTCCAACAGATGAGTTGTCCCTTTTACATAAAGGCCTAAAGTATAATTTAACACCTTCGGTCTCCCAAAAATCGTTACAGACTATGTCTGTTGACGCGGAAGTGGCTGTTGTGATCGGGAAGAAAGATCATCATCATTACAGCCCTTCACAAGTCCACTGCTGAACATAAGCCTCCCCCAAAGAATGCGACAAAGCACGGTCCTGAGCCACCTGCATCCATCGACTTCCTGCATGTCTGACCAGGTCGTCACTCCATCTCGTGGGGGGACGCCCTACACTTCGCCTACCGGTACGAGGCAGCCACTCGAGAACCTTTCTTCCCCATCGGTTGTCGGTTCTTCGAGCTATATGGCCGGCCCACTGCCACTTCAGCTTACTAATCCGTTGGGCTATGTCGGTTACTCTGGTAACGATGGACAAAATCCATTGGGCCATTCACAGTTTCCTCCCCTATAAGGCGGCAGGACCCGACGGCATATTCCCGGCACTCCTACAGTGGGGGGGTAAAGCCCTAATAGTCAGACTTGCTGCCATAATGCGAGCCTGACTTGCTCTTAAATATGTTCCTAGGGGATGGAGGGAAGTGAAAGTTACATTCATACCCAAACCAGGTAAGAGCGACTACACTGACCCTAAATCCTACAGGCCCATTAGCCTCACATCCTTTCTCCTAAAGACGATGGAGAGGATGTGTGAAAGGGAATTAAGGGGTTCGGCGCTAATGAACTTACCACTACACGACAAGCAACACGCCTACAGTCTATTCAAATCAACATAATCCGCCCTTCATAAGGTAATTACAAAGATTGAAGAGGCCATCCAAAACAAAGAAATATGTCTAGGTTCCTTCATAGATATAGAAGGTGCTTTTGACCGAACGAACTTCTCCAGCATAAAAGGTGCACTCGGTAGACACAAAGTTGAACCGGCACTGATCGACTGGATAGTTTACATGCTCAGTACACGAATAATAAAGATTGCTGGTGAATCTCAACCAATCTAAATTAAGAAAGGCTGCCCGCAGGGTGGGGTTCTCTCACCTCTCCTGTGGAATATGGTCATTAATGAACTCATCAGCAAATTAAATGACAATCACTTCTATACAGTAGGTTATGCTGATGACCTGACAATACTGGTCTCTGGAAAGACAGCAAGCATAGTGTGCGACCTGACCCAAGCGGCTCTCCGTATAGTGGAGAGATGGTGCAGGGAACACGACTTAACCGTCAATCCAAATAAAACGGTTTTAGTTATGTTCACACAAAAACGAAAGCTGAATAACTATCATCCTCCAAGTCTTTTTAGCACAAAACTCCAGCTATCCTCTGAGGTAAAATATTTAGGTCTTACCTTGGACAGCAAACTTAACTGGAATAAACACATAGAAAACAAAATCAACAAAGCTAGTATAACTTTCTGGCAATGCAGAAACATGCAGAAACATGATGTATACTTGGGGAGTGCTTTTAGCCGGGATGGAAGATGTGATTTAGATGTGGACAGGCGTGTCGCTGCCGGGAACAAAGTCAATGGTGCCCTGACTGCGTTAGTCAAAAGGCAAGGCGTAGCGAAGAGTGCACGCCTTGCAATACATAACGCAGTGTTGGTACCGACTTTGTTATATGGCAGCGAAACCTGGGTATGCCAGAAGAAGCATAAAAGTAAGTTGAATGCAGTGGAGATGCGATCTCTTCGTAAAATGTGCGGCGTTACTATGGCCGACCGAAAGCGAAACGAAGAGATTCGCAATATGGCAGGTTTGAAAGATGACCTTATCACAAAAATTGATAAGGGCGTGCTTCGGTGGTTTGGGCACGTTGAGCGAATGAGTGAAGACCGAATGGTGAAGAAAATATATAGCGCGAAAGTTAATATTAAAAGGTGTCGAGGTAGACCGAGACTAACTTTCGAAGACCATGTGAGCAAATTGCTCGAAGAGGGTAGGGTCAAGAGTACTCGGATACCTAGACGTGCATGTATGAAGAAGATAATGAATTTGAAAGAAGCGAAAGAGATATGTAAGGATCGTGACACTTGGCGATCTGTTCTCTCTGGCTACCCCGTCAGGGATTGTGCGTGAAGATAAGTAAGTAAGTAAGCAGAAACATGATTGGCAAAAGATGGGGATTGACGCCAAAAATCATACTGTGGCTTTACAAAACTGTAATTCGGCCCATGATCACATACGGCGTTCTGGTATGGTGGACCAAGACAAATGAAGCCACCATAATTAAAAAGCTTCAGCGCTACCAGAGACTGGCATGTATGGCTGCCGCGGGCTGCATGAGAACTACGCCAACAGCAGCCTTAGAAGCGATGCTGGAGCTAACTCCGCTTCATCTACATATACAACAAGAAGCGACTTTAGCTGCCATCAGACTCAAGACCCTAAATCTTTGGAAAAAGAATAGTGTCCCTCATACAGGCATAATTGATAGAATTCACTCAAAAATTCCTATCCTACAAGCCAAATACGATAGGATTCCTAAACAATTTGTTTTCGATAAGAAATACAAGATACAGTTAAATGAAAACAGCCAGCCGGAAGGATTAAGCCCAAAAGAGCTTAGAATTTTCACCGATGGTTCTAAAACAAATGAAGGTGTAGGTTCTGGAGCTTTCTCTGAAGACCTCAATATTCACATATGCACACCGCTGGGTACCTATAACACGGTCTTTCAGGCGGAATGTATGGGTATCATTCAAGCGGCCATAGCAATAGATGCTAGGAAGGTTAATGACTTCCCCATCAGAATACTGACCGACAGTAGGGCGGTACTCCAAGCCCTGAGATGCAATGTGGTGAACTCGGGACTAATATATGAATGCCATCAACGATTAAATGAGGTATGTAAAAACAACAATGTGACCCTGCAATGGATAAAGGGACACAGTGGATCCAGAGGCAACGATGCAGCAGACGAACTGGCTAGAAGAGGATCGGCTTTGGCCACTATAGGGCCGGAACCAATCATACCAATCCCCTTTGGTAACGTTTGTTCACTGGTACGTAGACACTTCACTAATCAACACGCTCAGCTTTGGAAAAATCTAGTAGACTGTAGACAAGCTAGGGATGCCCTGCCTGAAATTAACAGTCGCTTAACAAAAGCTTTAATGAGACTGAACAAGCCGCAGATTAGGATAGTAACAAGTGCTATCACAGGACACGGCACCTTTAACAAACATTTATTTACTATAGGTGTTACAGATAGTCCCCTGTGCAGGGCATGTATGGGGGAGGAAGAAACGGCGGCCCACGTGCTACTGAAATGTCCGGAGGTCACTACATACAGGGCTAAACATCTCGGCACGCCGGGATCACTCCCCGAAGTTGCATGCAACATCAAGGGCCTGTTGAGCTTCTTCGGAGAGATCTCATGGCTCGAATAATCACATTATTCCTGCCCACACGCAAAATACGCGCATAGACGTGGAGTTGCGGAAAACAGCCCGTCGTATACTAAACTAAACTAAACTAACTACTCTGGTTCTACTGCGGATATCCTCATTCCTAAGTTTATCACGCAGAGAAACTCCGAGCATAGCCCTCTCCATAGCTCGCTGAATGATCTTGAGCTTTCTCATACGGCCAGCAGTGAAGGACCACGTCTCAGTTCCGTAAGTCATCACTGGCAACACGCACTAGTTGTACAATTTCGTTTTAAGGTTTTGAGGTATGTCTGACGAGAAGATGTGTCGTAGCTTCCCGAACGCTGCCCAGCCGAGTTGAATCCGTCGATTGACCTCTCGGTCGAAGTGGGACTTACCTAGTCGGACTATTTGTCCCAGGTAAACATACTCGTCAACAACTTCGAGCTTAGTGCTCCCAACAACTACCGGCATAGGTGTGACATGGACATTAAACATGATCTTTGTTTTGTCCATGTTCATCTTAAGACCTATTCGTTGGGAAACACTATTGAGGTCATTGAGCATAGTGCTTAGGTCCTCCAGCGATTCTGCCATAAGGACTATATCGTCGGCAAATCGAAGGTGAGTGATGTACTCGCCCCATTGATGTTGATACCGTATCCTTTCCAGTCCAGAAGCTTGAAAACGTCTTCCAATGCAGCGGTGAAGAGTTTCGGGGATATGGCGTCACCCTGTCTTACACCTCTCTGCAATTGGATAGGTTTCGTACTCTGGTTCTGTACTCGGATAGCCATCGTAGCGCTACTGTACAAACACTTCAACACTTCGATATACCGACAGTCAACTTTCGACGGAATCAAAGGCTTTCTCATAGTTCACATACGCCAGACATAGTGGCAAATTGTACTCTTCGGAATTCTGTACAATTTGCCGAAGGGTATGTATGTGGTCTATGGTGCTAAAGCCCTTTCGGAAACCGGCTTGTTCGGGAGGCTGGAAGTCGTCAAGTCTGCGCGCGAGACAATTCGTAATGACTCTCGAAAACAGCACGTAGACGCGGCTCAGAAGGGAAATCGGTCTGTAGTTGTTCAAGAGATTGTTGTCACCTTTCTTGAAGAACAAGACTACCGCACTTTTGCTCCACGCCTCCGGTGTAATGCCACAATGGAGGACGGAATTAAAGAGCTTCTGAAGGACTTCAAGTACCGGTTTTCCACCCGCTTTCAGAAGCTCCGCTGTAATTCCATCCTCGCCTGGGGCCTTACCGTTTTTAAGGTGCTGGAGAGCCATTCTAATCTCGCTCAGACTGACGTCCGGGATATCTTCGGAATAGTGTCGGATGAGACTCGCTCTTGGATCGTTACTCACACTTGCGTGTGGCTCCAACGATGACGTGTACAACTGCCCATAGAACCTCTCAATCTCACTCAAAATCTCAGGTGTCCCGGAAACGATGCTGCCACATTCTGTCTTCAGCCTTGACAGTTGGCTCTTTCTGGCAGACAGATCTCTGGCAAAGACTTTGGAGCCTTGGTTCCGCTCGATCGCTTCTTCAATACGAGCTGTATTGAAGATGCGTAAGTCCCGCCGCATGCATTTGGAGATCTGTCTGTTCAGATGCTTGTATGCTGTCAAGTCTGTTGAAGAATCTAGCTTCATCTCCCGTCTAACAGCCATGAGATTAAGAGTGTGATCGGAGAGTTTTTGTGTTCTTCTGCGGCGGGTCTTGCAGAACTTAGCTCCGACCGCATGGACAGTTTCCACGAGCTTGTCATTCATATCGTCCACTTCATTGCAGTCTTCTAGGCACTGAAAACGATTTTGTAACTCGAGCTGAAAGGTTTCGGGACTTTGGAACAAAGCACGAGGGGGACGGAGCGTTGACTTCATTAGACGAGACCTCTCCAACTTAATGTTTAGGTTCAGTGTGCCTCTAACCATTCGGTGATCGCTACCAGTTTTCACCCTCGCGATCACGGAGACATCACTGAACAGTTGTCGTCTGGTCGTCATAATGAAGTCAATCTTAATTTTTGTCGAACCGTCGGGTCTCGACCAGGTCCACTTCCTGTGGGGCCGCTTCTGGAAGAAAGAGTTCACCATAAAGAGTCCCTCTTTCTCCATGAAGTCGGCCAGCTGCTGGCCCCTTGGGTTCCGTTGCCCTATTCCAAATTTCCCTAATTTCAGCTCACCGTTCTCTCTTGTGCCTAGTTTTGCATTGAAGTCTCCCATTAACACCGTATATTGGGTTTTGGAGGAATGCATGGCTCTAGAGATATTCTCATACATTTCCTCCACCTCCTCATCGGGGTGTGCCGAGGTTGGTGCGTAAACCTGTATGACCTTCAGCGAATACCATTTGGTGATTCTGAGTATAAGGTACGCAACTCTCGTTGACACACTCCCGATCTTTACAACGTTGTTAATGAGAGACTTGTGGACGATAAATCCGACACCTCCTTGGGACAGATGGTCGCCCTCCCAGTGATGGAGCAAGTTGCCGGATTCGAGGATTACCGTGTCCTCCCCCTCTCTTCGGACTTCGGATAATCCTATAATATGCCAGCGCAACTTGTCTATCTCTTCTTCCAGCTCCACAATCTTCTCGTCAGTCCTCAGGGTACGTGAGTTGTACGTTGCCAGGTCGAGTCGTCTAAGGTGGCAACCGAACCTCCACCGGAGATTCTTAGCACCCCCTACCCCGCCGTTACCATGGTCGCCACCGCAGCTAGGAATAGCGGGGCCGCCGGGGACTGGGGGCCGTTTCTTTGTTACTGTCATTCATAGGGGGGTATTTGCCATAGTTGCCACGCTTGGCGAGCGGGTTGGCAAACGCAGTTTTTTTATTGTTAGTTTGTTGTTATCAAGAAGATGCTGCTGCCCATCTCCTGCCTGTTTCCCTTTGTCGCCTTTTACGACACCCACGGGAGGATATGGGGTAGTGGATATTCTTGACCGCCACTACACGGCACGGCACGGGAAGAAAGATAACATCGTTAAAAGTTTGGTAGCTAATGAATTTCGGGCTGTGCCCGCGTCTTCCCATTTCAATCCTGAGTTCCCTGTTTTTAAGTCCCTAAAGCAGAGAATAAGGGAAAACGACCTTATTGTTACTAAAGCCGATAAAGGCAATACTGTTGTTATTATGGAGAGTAGTGGGTACAGCCAGAAAGTTAACGATTTTATCCATGGTGATGACTTTGAGCTATTGGTCTGACCCAACCAAAAAGTTTACTTCGGATATTAAGTTATGTATACAACAGTCATCATATGTTTTTCCCGATCACAATTTGTCTCGGAGCAATCTTGTTCCAATGAATCCTCAAGCACCCATTTTATATGGGTTACCAAAAATACATAAAGAACATGTTCCTATTCGTCCAGTCCAAAAAAAAGTCCCGCTGGGTTTCTTGCTGGTTCTTCCCAGGACAGAGGTATTTTCCGAACCAGTGGTAAATAAAATAATGACTTTCAATAAGTATTATGTAATAATCCATATTGAATAAAAATCATTCTATTCTATTCTATTCTAACCGTTTCTATCTACAAAAAGAAGGGTTAGCTATGGGGTCCCCTCTAAGTCCCCTTATGGCGGACATTTTCATGGATAATTTCGAAAAACAACATATAGTTGTCAATCAAAATATATTATATTACTATCGATATGTAGACGACATAATTATTTGCTGGACTGGCTCAAGGAGACAACTGGATGTTTTCCTCAATAAAATAAATAGAGTCCATGACAAAATTAAATTTAAACTAGAATTGGAACAAGATTGTTCCCTTAATTTTCTCGACTTAAAAATAACAAGAAAAGAATCGTCACATGTTTTCCAAATTTATCGAAAGCCAACTCACACCGATACGGTTATCCCCGCGTCATCATGTCATCCGTGGCAACATAAAGTAGCCGCTTTTTATTGTTACATTAACGGTTTGTTCACTGTCCCATTAAGTAAAGAAAATTATTTAAAAGAACTTAATGTAATTTATCAAATAGCGGTCTCTAACGGTTTTTCAAAAAATCTCATTAACAATTTAATTAAAAAGAAACAAAAGCATGTAATTCTCAACTCTCTGTACGCGGTTCAACCTCAAAGTGTTCAACTATATGTGAGCAATTTAACCTACTTAGGCCCCATATCTGAAAAAGTAGCTAATACTCTTCGACAAAACGGCGTTCATGTGGCGTTCAAAACAAACAACTCTCTTAGAAATATCTGTAATAATAAAGATAAGTTGGATATTCGTCAAAAGTCAGGTGTTTACAAACTTATTTGTGACGAATGCCACGCCGTTTACGTGGGTCGGACTGGTCGCAATTTCGAGACACGTTATAAAGAGCATTTAGCCGCGTACAGGAATTGCAATCCCGATAAATCCCATTTTGCCAAACATCTTTTGGACACTGGACACAACCTAGCCAACGACCACTCCTTTAAAGTCTTACATACGTGTAATAAAGGTCTGCGGCTGTGTGTGCTGGAACAGTTAGAGATATTAAAAAGTAATAATAATACCGTTGCATTGCTGAATGAATAAACAAATGTTACTAACTCACCTCTCTTAAATATCTTCAAGCCTGCTCTCTAATAATAGAGAGCCTCGCAATATGATCGTTTGTCACCCTAACGGTGATCGGCGATTGGTTGCGTGGTTGGAGGGTGGGCGTTGCGCGGCGGTTTGTTTTTAATTTTACAAACGGCTGCGTAAGTAAGTCCAGCGGTGATTGGTTGCATGTTTTATCGCATGACGCAGTTGCTCGCTCCTTAGGTAGAGAGCGGTTGCATCATCGGTCTGTATAAAAGGCACTTGTTTTGGCTCGCCGCTCACTTAGCGGTTAGCCACCGTAGAGTCTATATCACCTGAGGATGCCTCGTGTAGAGGCGAAACACGTGTCGTATTATCGTCAGTGGTGTGTCTTGCCTAGTGTAGTGGTGTTGCGAGTAGCGGTGCTGGGATTAGTGGTGACGGGGATAGTGCACGCAAATGAGGGAGGGCGGGAGGTGCTCTTCTTATTAGGTAAGACAGATCATTTTATTTTATAACGCGGATATTTGCGAAGTAAATTTTTGTAAAAGCTTTTATATAATGGATTTCCGCAAAGTAACGCCTGATTCTATTAATTATGTAGCCAGAGTTGTAAATTGACACAGAGTATTTGTGTTGCAAAGCTTATTTAACGTAATATTTAATGAATGGATTGATATCGTGATAAATATGATACGTGGTAGAGCCATGCCGCAGTTATATTATAGTTGTAGCACGAATGGTTCAGTTTAGTCAGGGAAAGACCACGCTCCCAATTTTCTGTGAGAGCGCGGTCTTTTACTTATTCATCATTATTATGTAAGTATAAAGTATACAATAAATGCTAAAAATAGAAAAAAAAGAAGATAGATGGTGAGGGAGAGAGAGTGAGAGAAGAGAAAAAAAAGTAGTTATGATTAGATCGATTCATGTAATATTGCACAAAAAACTGGCTGCGATGCGGAATAATATCTAAGTAGACAAGTAATTTAGTATTAACAATATTATATTGGTGGTAATTTTTAAAAATTTGCCACGAACTTAAAAATATTGTGAAAAATTCTTACTTATATTTTAAAAATCTTCCTACTGAATTTCTGTTAAAAAGCCTATTATATAATAGAGCAATATATTGAGAACAATGATGTTTGAAATCGCACCCAGGCTACTGTTTGTTTTAAAGAATAAGTGTGATAAACGAGCACACAGTACATGTATTGGTAAGTCGATGCTGTGGACCACAGACATGCATATCGTTAATATTTATCCTCGATTAAAAATCAAAAGGCAGATGCTTTGTCAACCTTGAGGAGTAAGATGGAATGCCTGGATTCAAATAAATATAAATAAAATTATAACATGGCATTTATAAAATTAAACACCTCAGAGTTGATTGCCGGTTCTTCTCAAAGGTCTTGTGTTTTGCGAATAGGGGTAGATTTTGACGTTCATAAGTGCTTTGAAAAAGACTTAGTTAAATAAACTGTTGAAAAAAAACTTATAAAGATATTGCATAAAATAGCACAATATTTATAATGTTTTATTTATTCTCAACTCGAATGCAGCCGGCAGTTTACGGGAGCTTTTGAAGCTACTGACAAATGGGTGTAGTTTCAAATACATTTCTCAGCTGCTTTCAGAGAGATTTTCCCTTAATTGCTTTTGTTGAGGTAATTAAGGGCGACGGCTCCGTGGCGCAGTGGCTTAGCAATCAGTTGTTACGCTGGGGGCCGCGGGTTCGAATCCCGCACGGAACAAGTATTTGTATGGCCTACAAATAATTGTTCCGGGTCTGAATTTTTGTCCTTGTGCAATTTATGTTTGTAAACTGCCTCCACGACACAGGAGAAAATCCTAGTGTGGGCGTAACGTTTAAAAAAAAAGAAAAAAAATTACTAAGATTTTTAAACAAGTGAATTTTTTACCACGGAATTTCTGTTACTTATTTTTAATACTTGCTTACATCTGATATATGATAACGGTTACTAACACCATTTACTAGAGCTATCCTACAATATGCATCTCAGTACGAAGCTGCCACTCTAAAACCTTTCTTCCCCATCGTTTGTCAATTCATCGAGCAATATATAGAGTCTATTCCCACTTCAGCTTACTGATCTATTAGGCTATGTTCCTTAATCTGGTTCTGCTGCGGATATCATTGTTACGAAACCTATCATAAGGAGGAATTTCAAACATAGCCTTCTCCATAGCTTGCAGACTAACTTTAAGCTTCCTCGTACAGGCAGTAGTGAAGAACCAAATTTTGGTTCTATAATTTTTTTATAGGAGAGGGGCAAACGAGCATGCGGGACACCTGATGGTAAGTGACTACCGCCGCCCTAGAACAACTGCAACACCAGGGGAACCAGGGGAATTGCAGATGCGTTGCCGGCGTTTTAAAAAGGACTAGGCTCTTTTTTTTTCTCATATGTCATCACTAGACACACGTCTTGGTTATAAAGTGTTAAGTTTTAGAGTGATACGGGACGAGAAGATGTTGCGTCGATATCTCTAAGTGCTACCCAGGCGAGTTGTATCTGTCGATTGGCCTGTTGGACATCGTGCATGTTATTTATTTATTAACTTATTAATAGACTATCCGCTTTATAATCCTCTTACAAACTAGAAGAGGCCTATATGACGCATTAGGTCCTTAATAGACTTACTTACTTATCTTCACGCACAATCCCTAACGGGGTAGCCAGAGAGAACAGATCGCCAAGTGTCACGATCCTTACAAACCTCTTTCGCTTCTTTCAGATTCATTATCTTCTTCATGCATGCACGTCAAGGTATCCGAGTACTCTTGACCCTACCCTCTTCGAGCAATTTGCTCACATGGTCTTCGAAAGCTAGTCTCGGTCTACCTCGACACCTTTTAATATTAACTTTCGCGCTATATATTTTCTTCACCATTCGGTCTTCACTCATTTGCTCAACGTGCCCAAACCACCGAAGCACGCCCTTATCAATTTTTGTGATAAGGTCATCTTTCAAACCTGCCATATTGCAAATCTCTTCGTTTCGCTTTCGGTCGGCCATAGTAACGCCGCACATTTTACGAAGAGATCGCATCTCCACTGCATTAAACTTACTTTTATGCTTCTTCTGGCATATCCAGGTTTCGCTGCCATATAACAAAGTCGGTACCAACACTGCGTTATGTATTGCAAGGCGTGCACTCTTCGCTACGTCTTGCCTTTTGACTAACGCAGTCAGGGCACCATTGACTTTGTTCCCGGCAGCGACACGCCTGTCCACATCTAAATCACATCTTCCATCAAGGCTAAAAGCACTCCCCAAGTATACAATTTCATTTACCTTAATAGACTGTAGCTTTATTTTAAACTATGTTTGTTTGTATTATTCCCCCTGAGGCGTCAAATTCTTCCTTTGCGGGTAGCAAAGGAAGAATTAACACGCACACTCGAAAACTAACACGCACACTCGATTAATTTCTTTACGAAAAATACGAAATATATTGCGTAGTTTCACCAATAAATTATATGGACCTGATTATAAGTAGCTTATGCAGTACATAGACACCTGCATCCAACTTCAGACTAAGAAGGCTGTAGGTGCATTGTCACCTCTGAGGAATACGATGGAATCTCTAACAGCCTGTATTTATTCTCTCTCTGTAATCTTCAGAACGATACAAACATTAAGAGCAAACAAAACAAGCGGAACAAATGCAATTGGAATAAAAGTACATTATTTTCTAGAATTCCGAACAGTACCAGACGATCAAAATTAATGAGTAAAAAGTAATTAATATAGTTATTGTTGTTAACTAACAATGCGAAAGCTATACTACGCCACGCAAGTAGCGATTTTAATTAAACCGCTTTAAGGAAGCTGAGGATCCCACTCAGCAGTTTCTGTATGGATCGTATGTGACCGATCAAAGATGTTAATAGCAGCAAGTTAATTAAGGGTTCAGATTGGCAGTACACTCCACCGTATAAAATTTGTTACATATACAAGCACACTTTACAAAGATAAGACAAAAGAGATATGTTCATCACTTCACTTTTATTGATTGAAATCTCTGTCTGTACTTATTAGTTGTTTTCATTTATTTTTATATAACTAAGTATTTCAAACGTACACACAGCACACCTAATTGGATACCTGATAACACAGCACACCTGGTCAGATACCTGGTAACATACTACACCTGCTATATGTGGTAGAGATCGTCTAACATAAAACTGCACGCACCTCCACTATATTTCTGATACTCGTAGTTATTGTCATAATTACCGTATATAACGTAACATAAAAACTAAATATGCGCACACTACCCATTTGTGTTTTAATAGGTTTCAGGATTTTTACTATTTTGACATAATAAAAATTGTGATGTATTTACTCGTATATATAATTAGAATATAAATATAGGTCTGTAATATTGAAATATCTCGCTTCTATGAAGTGCAGGGTGTCATATATGATTGTGATAAAACCTTACAAACGGATAGAGAGCGAAGACAGACGGGGATTATTGAAAGAAATAGCTATTATTTGTTCCAATAATTGTAAAGATTTATAAAAAATGAAAATTCGATTACCTCCTCCCATTTACCGAATAGACAAAACTGCCTCATAGGGAGACCTTTGCCGTAGTTGACACGGCAGCTGTAATAAAGTTGAGAGAACTCAGGTTTAACGTAAAAAGGTCACTACTTACTCCATACTGCATAGACTTCTTTCATTGCTTCCATTGGTAGAATGTTGTAATCTAAATGTGAATTTCTCTATGTAACTTGTGTTTGTAAAATGCTCTTCACGATATTTTCAAACAGCAACCGTCGCGAACACGCTGTAGCAACTTCAATGCTAATACAAACGCTATGGCGCTTTTAAAACTAGCAAATATGTTAAAGAAAATGAAAGCAACATTTGAAAGGAAATACGTTTTTATTGCATTCGGAATTTAAAATGTAAGGCAAACGAATTTGTAAGGTATCTTAGCAGTTATTATTTTTAATTCTACTAAGCCAACGCATATTTACATTCCCATCTGATGGTAAGTGGTGATGTGGCCTAAGATGGTGAAGCGCACTGAATTAACAAAAGCCTATTCACTCTTGCCTTGAAGACACCCACACTGTAATCGGATGGAAAGACTGATGACTGATGCTGGCAACTTATTCCACTCCTTTGCTGTACGCATGATGAACGACGTGGCGAACCGTTTGGTTCGAATGCGTGGTAAGTCAACAACGAAAGAGTGGAGACTGGCCGAACGTCTGGTTGTCCGATGGTGGAAGGGAGAGGGAGGAATTAAATTATGCAATTCCTGCGCACACTCTCCGTAATGCATCCTGTAGAAAACCGAAAGGCTGGCTACTTTACATCTATGCTCGTAAGATTGGTTTTAACTAAATTCGGTTCACCAATAAGCCCCTTAGCACGCCTTTCTATTGAGCCCAAAGCTGCAAGGTGGTATTTTGCAGTATCAGCCCATATATGGCAGCAATAATCCATGTACGACCGGACATGCGCTTTTTATAAAGTAAGCAGCTATCCCTGCGTGAAGTATAGCACCTTTGCAAGGACTCCCAGCTTCCTTGCAGCTGCTTTGGCCTTGGACTTAATTAACCGCCCGAAGTTCAAATTTGAGGATATCTCAAGCCCTAATAACTGAAGGCAGTCAGTATATTTCAGTGATACATTTCGGAAAGAGTGCCAAGGTGAGCTGGCTCCTTTTTGCAGTGAAGAGACACGCTTGTATTTTAGAGGCGTTGAAGTTCATAAGATTGGCATCGCCCCATTCGGAGACTGCCTGTAGTGTTATCTTTCTATTTATTTATTGATTACAGCCTACCAAAAGTCCCCTGCTGAACAATTCGCCTCCCCCGTAAATTACCTTATAAGGAAGATATTTGATATTGCCACGCTTGGTATCCGGGTCTTTTGTATCATTTTCCTTTGTCGCCTCTTGCGACATCCACGGGATGATTTAGGTTAGTGTATTTTATTAAATCACCACTAAACGCAAGCTTGAAAGATTTTGATACATTTCTTATATATCAATATTGTTACGAGTTTGGGGTTCGAGGCAATTAAAAACTGCCAAGTTAATTACCAAAATTGTCACTTTAATTACACAACACTTATTAAAACTTAAAACCACACTAATAACAAAACACAATTGTACTACTGATCACTTTAGTTCGCAGTTGTATCGCTTCGAAGTATTTGCTTGTATCGCCAACTCAACACTGACTCCGGTCGCGGTCTATACCGTCCTTATATAGGGCCTCAGATAATTTCAAAACCTCTGCCACTCGATACTAAATGGCGCTAGTGGTAAATAATGTTTCCATTTACCAGGCATTAATGGTGGCGCTCTATCTATATATATATATATATATATATATATATATATTCTGCAACTTTCTGCAACTGAACAATGTGTATAACTCGCGCTAGGGATGTTAGATTTACAAACAACAAGGGTTTTGCGAGAGACTTGAATTTGTAAAAAATAGGAAATGGGAAAAAACAATAGGGTTAGTGGTCACACATATCACACATATAGCGACAAAACTCGCGATACCACCCCTACCACCTGGATGATTGGCCGTCCAACACTGTGTAATTTACAAGACTTTTATTCCTCGCACAGTTTCCTTGTCCAGCGATTTTTTCGGATGACTAGGACTTAGGGATCTTCAAGAATAGAACCCACTCCTTTCTAAAAAGTTGGCAATGCATCTACAATTCTTCTGGTATTGCCAATTGCAACATCAGGAGAATTGCAGATGCATTCATGGGCGGCATTCGTCACTCACCATCAGGTGAACCGCGTGGTCGTTTGCCTCCTCTCTTATATAAAAAAATACGATGAAATGCTTCTTTTTCAGTAAAAGGTATTCGGTTCTCTACCCTCACCATAAGAAACACAGCTGTTTTACCTAGTATTCTGTGAGAGCGCGGTCCTTACCCGATTGAGTCAAACCATTCGCTACAACTTAAGAACAGAGCCTTTAACCAAGCCATCAAGTCCTGCAAAAAAGCATTTAGCCAAGCCAGTTTCGACCAAATTAAACGTATCAGTCCAAAGCTCTATGTCAAACCATCTGGCAGTAGAGCTTTTGGTTTCTCGCCAAAGTGGTCGAGACAAACATCTGTCGGTCTACACTGCCTCTCCTGGTAAAATCAGATGGCTCACTGGCGAATGCGCCTAAGGAGAAAGCGGACTTATTTGCTTCTCCTTTTGCTTACAATTCGCGTGTGAACAATAGCAACAGCGTACCATCTCAATAACCTCACTGCAGTACCTCTATGTCAGAGGTCCATATCACCAACAAGGAGGTTCTTAAAACCTTACGAAGTCTAGACGTGAACAAAGCTAGTTGGCCTGATGGTATACTAGCTATAGTTCTAAAGGTCTGTGCACCTGAATTGTCTCCTGTGTTGACACGTGTGTTCCGCCTCTCATTCAGGACTAGAATAGTGCCCAAATCTTGGAAGCTGGCCAATGTGCAGCCTTTGCCTAAAAAAGGTAGCCGTACCTTAACTGCCAACTATCAGCCAATTTCAATTACATCCATACGCAAGATTATGAAGTGTATATTGAACGCCCACCTCATGGCATACCTAGAGCAAAATAATCTACTCAGTGATTGCCAGTACGGTTTTCGTCGAAATCGATCAACTGGGGACCTTCTCGTGTATGCCACTCACATATGGGGCGAAGCCTTCGAGGACATTGGTGAAGCACTTGCTGTTTCCCTCGATATTTCAAAGGACATGGTTTGGTACGCTAGTTTATTGGGCAAGCTGTCAGCGTGCGGCTTATCGCCTGGCCTAATTATCTGGGGGTGAAGGACTTTCTGAGTGAACGGTCTCTCCGGGTCGTCGTCGATGGCTGCTTATCCGATACTGTGATGACGTGTTCCTCAGGGGTTCGTTCTCTCCGCAACTCTCTTCCTGCTGCATATAAATGATCTGCTCATTCCCGGTATTTATGGGTATGCAGACGACAGCACAGTTGTAGAGAGATACCAACCAAGTGGCCAGGCCAGGCGGGATCTAATCTGTGGTTGAGCATGTGAGTCTCACACTACAGGCAGTTCCCGAATGGAGCGATGCCAATCTCGTGAGATTTCACGACTCCAAAACACAAGCGTGTCTTTTCACCGCTAACAGGAGCCCGCTCACCTTGGCTCCTACTTTCCGGAATGTATCCTTGGAGTACACAGACCACCTTCAGTTGTTAGGGGTTGAATTTTCTCGGAACCTTAACTATGGGCGGTTCATTGAGTCCAGAGTCAAAGTAGCGGCAAGGAAACTTAGTGTCCTTGCAAGAGTGCGACGGTACTTCACGCCGGGGCATATTTTTACCTTACATAAAGCGCAAGTCCGGTCGTGCATGGAGTACTGCTGTCACATATGAGCTGATGCTGCAAAATGCCACTTGGCAGCGTTGGACTCAGTGGAGAGACGTGCTAAGAGGCTCATTATGGCCTGGATTTGGTTGAAACTAATCTTGTCAGCCTTGAGCACAGACGCAGAGTAGCCAGTCTCTCGGTATTCTATAGGATGCGCGTGCGCGGAGTGCGCGCAGGAATTACACGCTTTAATTCCTCCCTCTCCTTTCCATCATCGGACAACTAGGCGGTCGGCGGGCCTTTATACCTTTTTGGTCGATATTCCACGCATTAGAACCAAACGGTTTGCTTCGTCTTTTGTAATGCGTACAGCAAAGGAGTGGAATAATTTGCCGGCGTCTATCTTTCCGTCCGAATACAATCTGGGCAGACGCCCTATTGTATTCGGACGGAAGCCTATTCACTCTTGCCTTGAAGACTCAAGGCAAGAGTGAATAGGCTTTTACTACGCTAAGACAGTGCAATTTACCATCTAAGGCTGCAACACCACTTACCACCAGGTGGGATTGTGGTCGAGCACTGGCTTATAAGAAATAAAAAAAACTATGATACAAATGCAGCGTGGCTCTACTACTTTCGATTTTTTTTTCAACTCGATATTGCAGAGTTTTTGAAAATATTTTTGATAAAGTCAGATGACGGCCAAAGTTATTGCCAGTGGTAATGTTTCACCTCCTCATCAAAGTTGAAATCATCGCTTTTGTCATAAATAAATTAGAATAAAACTGACAACATATTATCAAAAACCAAATTCCTCAAACATCTTGCAGTGCATTTGATTTTACTTAATCAAGAAGCTCGTGGAGAAATATCCATAACTATAACTGCGGACCATAAAAAATTTCTGAAGTGAAGTGTTGATCTTGAGGGCCCTAGACCGACATCCGGAGGTGGCCAATCGACATCTTGCAGAAGATATCAGATTTGCCCGTGGTCAAAGAACAAAAAATAAGAACTGAAATTATGTTAGTTGTGATCTGACAACCAGAATCAGCAGCATCTTCCAAAAGTTTTCTCGACCAAAAGCTCCAGAACCTACACCTTCATTTGTTTTAGAACCATCGGTGAAAACTCTAAGCTCTTTTGGGCTTAATCCTTCCGGCTGGCTGTTTTCATTTAATTGTATCTTGTATTTCTTATCGAAAACAAATTGTTTAGGAATCTTATATTATATTACACTTGTAGGATAGGAATTTTTGAGTGAATTCTATCAATTATGCCTGTATGACGGACACTATTCTTACTCCAAAGATTTAGGGTCTTGAGTCTGATTGCAGCTCTCTCTTCTTGTTGTATATGTAGATGAAGCGGAGTTAGCTCCAGCATCGCTTCTAAGGCTGCTTTTGGCGTAGTTCTTATGCAGCCTGTGCCAGCCATACATGCCAGTCTCTGGTAGCGCTGAAGCTTCTTAATTGTGGTGGCTTCATTTCTCTTGGTCCACCATACCAGAGCGCCGTATGTGATCATGGGCCTAATTACAGTTTTGTAAAGCCACAGTATGATTTTTGGCGTCAGGCCCCATCTTTTGCCAATCATGTTTCTGCATTGCCAGAAAGTTATACTAGCTTTGTTGATTTTGTTTTCTATGTGTTTATTCCAGTTAAGTTTGCTGTCCAAGGTAAGACTTAAATATTTTACCTCAGAGGATAGCTGGAGTTTTGTGCTGAAAAGACTTGGAAGATGATAGTTATTCAGCTTTCGTTTTTGTGTGATTTTACATTGTGACATGTGTGACATTACTAGAACCGTTTTATTTGGATTGACGGTTGAGTCGTATTCCCTGCACCATCTCTCCACTATACGGAGAGCCGCTTGGGTCAGGTCGCACACTATCCTTGCTGTCTTTCCAGAGACCAGTATTGTCTGGTCATCAGCATAACCTACTGTGTAGAAGTGATTGGCATTAAATTTGCTGATGAGTTCATTAATGACCATATTCCACAGGAGAGATGAGAGAACCCCACCTTGCGGGCAGCCTTTCTTAATTTGGATTGGTAGAAATTCACCAGCAATCTTTGTTATTCGTATACTGAGCATGTATACTGTCCAGTCGAACAGTGCCGGTTCAACTTTATGTCTACTGAGTGCACCTTTAATGCTGGAGAAGTTCGTTCTGTCAAAAGCATCTTCTATATCTATGAAGGAACCTAGACATATTTCTTTGTTTTGGATGGCCTGTTCAATCTTTTTAATTACCTGGTGAAGTGTCGATTCTATTGATTTACCTAGACTGTAGGCGTGTTGCTTGTCGTGTAGTGGTAAGTTCATTAGCGCTGACCCTCTTAATTCCCTTTCACACATCCTCTCCATCGTCTTTAGGAGAAAGGATGTGAGGCTAATGGGCCTGTAGGATTTAGGGTCAGTGTAGTCGCTCTTACCTGGTATGGGTATGAATGTGACTTTCACTTCCCTCCATCCCCTAGGAACATATTTAAGAGCCAGACAGGCTCTCATTATGGCAACAAGTCTGAATATTAGGGCTTTACCCCCCTACTGTAGGAGTGCCGGGAATATGCCGTCAGGCCCTGCCGCCTTATAGGAGAGGAAACTGTGAATGGCCCAATGGATTTTGTTGTGCTAAATTTCAGTCTTCTGCTGTTGGTGTCAGTATGTCCTCATGTCGGTTGGCCTACTGAGTTACGCAGCAACCTGGAAAGTGCGTTTCAATTAGAATGCGTTGGGTTTCATTCGGCGATGTTGAGTAGCTACCGTCGGGTTTCTTTAGAGAGATGGATCCCGACGTGTTCTGTGTAGCTAGAATATTCCTTATCCTATTGGCTTTGTTCGCAGGTTTCTATGTTGCCACAGAATTTACGCCACCCAGTCGAGCGGCGATATCTGATACATTTTTAGGGTTCCGTACCTCAAAAGGAAAAAACGGAACCCTTATAGAAACTTCTAAGCCAACGCAATCAAAAGATACAGCCGTTTATGGCGCAAATTTTCGACATTCGCAAGGGAAACAAAACCTACAGGGTACTTCCCGTGAACTCAGAATCTTAAAATTTGGTACGAAGCAATGTATTATAGCACAGATAAAGGAAAAATTGCGAAAAGCATAAATTTTTAGTTACATCATATAATAAAAATATTTTTAATAATTTTAAACTTACATACCTACGGATTTGTTCGGAACCCTCGGTGCGCGAGTCCGACCCGCACTTGGCCGGTTTTTTTGTATTCAGACTTAGCTTTCTTATAAAGTAGCCAGGCTTCATCCATTGAGGTATTCATGGCCCTATTTAGGGCTTTTCTTACCTTCTTACGTTTCATATCGAGTTCTTTACCCCACTACTGTTGCTTTACCTCAGCATGCCTTGGTGGAGTGATTTCTGGACATTATTCATGGTAGCTATCTATCATGGCCTTAGTAACAGCTGCTTCCTGTTCTTCTAGGAGCAACTGAAATAATTAAATTCAATATACATAAATGACTTTATATGGAATTTAGTTATTATTTATTATTAAAAATAATAATGCGTCGTCACAATATCAAAAATTTTGATTTTGGCACTCATCAGAAAGGCGCATTCATGTTTTTGTACGTGGTAGAGCCATGCTGCAACTATATTAGTAGTATAGTTGTAGTACGAATGGGTCAGCTTGACCGGGGAAAGATCACGATCTCACAGAATACCAGCGTAAAATAGCAGCTTAACGCTGCTGTGTTTCGTATGGTGAGTGTAGAGAACCGGAGACACATTTTACTGGAATAGAGGCATTCCATCTTAGTCCTCACGGGAGACGACGCATCTGCATTTTGATTTTTTATTGAGGATAAATGTAGATGTCTATGCGTCACAGCAACCACTTAGTATCAAGTCAAAAAAAAAAGGCATCATTTTCATACTAAAAATAAAATTTAACAACTTTGCCTCTCTAAATACTAAATGTAAAAGGTTAAATGTTTGGAAAGGTTAGAGGCTACCTAACATTTAATAAAATCATAACAGGTACAACAACTAGCAACAGTAAAATTTTATTCGAACTACGTGTCTTGATTATAAAATACAAACAGAGCAGTTTTTCACTAAAACGAAATAAACTGATGAAAATTGCTTTATTCAAATTTAGCGCGTGTTGAACTTTTAAAAGATAAAATTAAATTAGATAAAAGTCAAAAAGGTTGCTTATTTATTTTTCTACTACTCGACATTTTTCAAAATTACTTTCACGTCAAAATGTTCTATTTTAAAACGCTTTTCAGCAAACCTAAAAAAGTGGAGGTTTTTAAATTGACAGTATGTTTTTTTTCATATCAATCAATGATAAGCTATTTTTAGTGTATTGTGACCATATTTTAATATTTGTAGTTTTCATTAAATATGTCATATAATATATAAAATTCAAAGGTCCCATATAAATTTGGTAAACCTTCCACCATTAAGGGTTCTTACCCTTAAGGGTGGAATTTTCTTAAATAGGGTATGAAGTTTTTATGTTACTATTTACGCGACATTCTATTAGTTGACTTTGGATTGTGTATTCCTCCTTAGTTCACTGAAGAGGTCCTAAAATTTAATTTTTAATACAAGTAAATGCCGACTTCAATGAACTAAAAGGATTCAAATAATTTCCACTTTATAGCAGAAGACACAGAGTAAAGAAAACTGAGAACCCTATTATTTTACTCTACCAGTATGAAGAGGTCCTAAAATTTAACTTTTAATAAAAGTAAATGCCGACTTCAAAGAACTAAATAGATTTTAATAATTTCCACTTTATAGCAGAAGACACAGAGCAAAGAAAACTGTGAGCCCTATTATTTTATTCTACCAGTATGTATGTGTGTACGTATGTATGTCTGTATGCAATAAAATTATATAATTTTTATATAGTAGAGCCACGCTTCAGCTATAGGTACGTTATAAATGCGGCAGAAATGGGTTGGTTGGACCGGAGTAGGAACATGCTCTCACAGAATAACGGCGTTAACCGATAAAAATTTGATTAAGGTCTGATTAATAATTTTTGAGTTATTCTTAATAATTTATATTGAAGTCGGTTGTAAATTATGTTTCTTTGGTTTCTGATGTACGGATCCACAGCACAATCAAATAAAATAGCTTTCACCGAGACGTATTTCAGAGAACACCATGATATAAATCATGCAACACGCATTACGACATCGCTAAGGCTTTTTAACATCGAATAGGTGGAGAGTGTCACGTCCCGGTATTTTAAAAAAATGAACGTAAGAATATTCACTAGCCCAGATCGTGCTATAGGTGTCTTAAGAGGCGACAAATGGGCAGCTACGTCTTAATTATAAGAGCTAAAAATAAAACTAAAGTTCACAATCCAACAGTCAAGCGTGAAAGCAAAGGGAAACATCATTCCTATGAGGCAAACTATGGGGAGAAATCGATGTTTAGCAGTGGGCTTATGGTACTAACAAAAGTAGGCTCTATCGGTAACGGTACATATAATGGAACAAAACTAATATGTTCGAATATATATTTCTGGCATTTCTTTCATTCATTTCTGGATTTTAAGTTGGTGAAAATATATCCCATTTATTTACATCATTGTCCGCGGTCACGTGTATGGCCATTAAATATAGAAATTTTATTATATAAGCACCACTAAAAAGAATCTAGATATATACAATTCAACAAAATGAACGCAGTAATTAGCAACGAAAGGAACGATTTTAATTAAATTATCAAAGAAATATCTATATGGTTTATTGTATACTTTACATTTATATAATTACTGATTTTTCTTATAGAATAAGGGTGACAAACGAGCATACAGTCGAGTTGATGTGAAGGCAATACTATGACCCATAGACATCTGCATCAATCTATGCCAGCATACAAAGCTATTAAAACCGACTTCAAAAAAGAAGGAGGCACTCCATTCAACTGTATTTTTTATGTGAGCTACCTCAGAACTTTTCTCTAGGTGAACCGATTTGGATCATTGTTTATTATTTATAAGCTCGTGCTTCGCATGTCGTTCCATATAAATTTAATTAAGATCTGACCAGTAGTTTTTTAGTTATCTTCAATAATGCATATTTAATAACTTCGACTACATTGATGATGTTCTCGTTTTATTTATATTGAAATCGGTTATACAATATTTTTAATGTGCTTTGTAAGGGCTATTTTGAATAAACATATACTTTTGCGCTTTGTATGTTAAATGTTGAACGATCTAAATGTTGTAACTAGGCGTTCTCTTAGTCCAACAGTATGATAACGCATTTGCATTTTAATTATTAATCGATGAGAGACGTAAGCATCTACTGCAGCAGACATTATCACACCTGTTACTCCTAATTTTAACACAAATTACTTAAGTAAAATGTAAATAAGGACTTTATACATCATATTTAAACTTAATAGACAACAACTTAATAGACAAACATTATACAAGAATTACAGAGGGAATGGGTCGGCTCCAGAGTAGGACAACGCTCTCACAGAATATGAGCGTAAAATAGTAGCTTAATGCTGTTGTGTTTCGTATGGGGAGTGTAGAAAACCGGATACACTTTTTACTGGAACTGAGTCATTCCATCTTATTCTTAATGGGTGACAACTCATCTGCATTTTGAGTCTTAATTGAGCATCAATTATGGTAACTATGGGCCATGACATCAGGTGGACTGTGCGCTCGTTTATCACCCTATTCTATAATAAAACTAAACTTACAGTGTACCTACTGTAAGTTTAGTTTTATTATGGAATAGGTAACGGACTTCAAACAAAGAAACATCGCATCCATTGTCACCTCTGAGGAATACTAACCGGAACACAGTGTAAGATAAATTATAATGTAGTGCAAAATATACAAGTCGTAAGAAAATACATAAAATGTTTTTAGTAAACCTGATAGGTAAAAGTTCATATCGAAAATTTATCTTCAGTCTAATTGAAAACGTGTTTTTGTTTTAAGTCTTCAGTTATTTGGAAGTTGCCTCACAGTTTTGAAGAAAATTATTTCAGACATGTACTCAGAAATTTGAAATATGAAACTTTTCGTTACTGAAACAAAAGCTTTACATAACAATTTGTTGTAAAACAATGAGGTTTTGGAATATAAAATAATAAATCACCTTTGTTATTGAGTCGGTACGGTAATAATTTCGTCAATGTCAAATAATAATAAATAATACCTTACAATATCTTATTAAAACCAATTTAAAATATACTGATGTATCTTATATACTGATTCGAAGTTTTTGGTAGTTTGTGACAACGGTTTAACCCAGCAGACATTCGTTCACGACATTATCTCAAGTTCTTAAGCCGTCTAAGTGAACAAAATTACTTCAGGCTTATATCAACATCGAATCGCTTATTTTATTTCCAAAATGGTTCACATCTGCAGACACTTAATGCACAAAATCGTGTCATATTTACGTTTCTAAATTAACTTAAAACATTATTTAAACAATAAAACAGGACTATCAACAACAGATGTGAACTTCCTGCCAAAACTTCAATAAATTAAATTATATTCAAAAGTAACTGACACAGCTCGGCGCATCAGTAAAATGAAGTACTAATGGGCCAGCTATATAACTAAAGAACCGACAACCGATAGAAAGGAAAAGTTCTCGATGGGACGTCCCACTAGATGGAGTCATGAACTGATGAAATACGCCGGTAAATGCTGCTGGCTTAGGACTTTATGGCAATGTCCCATACATTGGAAAGGGGCCTATGTTCAGGAAGGGACTTGTAATAGACTGTAATGATTGCGATAGTGATGTAAAGAGAGTCATAGCATAGTATGACGTGTGTGTGTGTGTGTGTGTGTGTGTGTTCGTATGAGTGAGTGTGTGTTTGTATGTCAAAACGGTCAGTCAACTATATATAATATAATATTTACTCTCTGCTGTACTACGATAAATGCTGTTCTAGTTCCAAAATAAATCAATCCAATCAACAATGAAAACCAACGTCCTATTTCCCACGTCTGTAACACAAATAACAAATTGAATCAATTTCTACCTTTTAGTTTACAATCAAAAGTACGGAATAAAAATTTAAATTGCGCTTTTTAAGTTTTATTTTAGCTGATTCTTATAAAAAATATAAAGATGTTCAAAGTGAACTAGAATTAGCATCATGTTTCCACTAGTCATAATTTGAAAATATGAATTATGAAAATGCTTCTTCGACGAGTTAACTAAGCTGTATTTTTTAACCATTGACGCCTTTAGACATCTAACCATTAATCAGCGATTCGACGCGATGCGATAGTGATACGCTATATTCTCCACATTACGTAATCGACAGAACGCAGTCGACAGAACGTAGTCGACAGAACGCAGTCGATAGAACGTAGTCAAGAGAACATAGTAGACAGAATGCAGTCGATATAACATAGTACACATAACGAATTTTGAATCAATCTGCAGCTGTATCGTTTCAGCCTATTAAAAGTCCACAGCTCAATTTAGAACTCCCCCTTAGATTGTCTCATAATTGGCAGGCTTGGCAGGCGGATTTGGTGGGTTTTGAATCATAGTTTCTGTAGATGTTATTAGGACAACACTGCTGACCATTTTCTGATTTTATTCCTTCTGTCGCCTTTTAAGAAACCCACAGGATGATGTGTGAAATCATATTAACGAGCTTGTTGACATATAGCTCAGTTGGATAAAATGTAATTTAATTTTAATATAAACGTAATACCCAGAATACTTGTGCCTACTTATCTGCCTACCTCTAATCATTTGTGTTTCGGGACGGTCCAACCGTTTAGATTTGAATGTGGTGTGACTTCAATTTAGATAAAATATCTTGCAATGTATTTAAAAATTTTAAATACATTCCGAAGAACGGGGGGGTAACGTCGCCAATACTCTTCTACTCCGGGTCGCTACAGAGATCTTTTTGAAGCAACAACTGATTTTAGCCCGACCCGAGATTCAAACTCAGGAGCTCATGATTAGCAACCGCGTTTACGGCCACTAGAGCAACTAGGCAGTCAATTGTAGCGCCATTGTATTTATGTTCGCCAACCTCTACTTTACCTACTCTACGTGCCTCTACGTTAACGCCTTGCTGACCAAATTGCGGTCACGACGGGCAGTCGGCCAGAGACTGAGGCTGACCAGTATTATCAATACTGGACGGTCGCATGAGAGAGATTGATTAATTTCATTGAACATTCCATTCATTTATTAGAGCCTAACAAAGTCAAGATATTTGCCATATTTGTCACGCTTGGCAGGTAGGTTGGCAACCGCAGTTTTTATTTTCTAGCTATTATTAGGAAGACGCTGCTAACTTTGGCCATGGAAAGATAAGGGATGTCTCCTGCTGGGCAAAGTCTTCATCCCGTGTAACGGCCAACGCTCCGTGGCGCAGTGGCTTAGCAACGAGTTGCAACGCTAGGGACCGCGGGTTTGAATCCCGCACGGAACAAGTATTTCTATGGCCTACTGCCTACAGCCTACAGGAGAAAATCCTAGTGTAGGGGGGGTAACGTTTATAATTTAAAAAAAAACGCTCCGTATTGGTAGTACGTAGCTCTTCCATAAATACTTGAGCACTTCGGAAATTTCGATAGCGTGATTTTGGGTCGGGTTGAAATGTAAATCTAAATGATATGGGACCCACACAAACACAAAAAAAAATCTAAATCGGTCCAGTCGTTTAGAAGGATTTCAGTGAAAAATGCACATACAGAATGAGTATATATCTAAAGAAGATTTTAATGTTTCACATTGCCTGCTGCTTTTTATTAACTTCCTTCTGCGTAGCATTGAAATGAAGTTAATGGTTTTAGCTGGCAGTCTGTTAGTCTGTATTCCGACACGATAACTTCCGTTCCACTGGACCGATTGACTTTAAATTTGGTATGTGGATACCTTGAGGTGGTAACTCGGTCGAGTTTGAATTTGGGTCTTGTAGGTCAAAGGGCACCAGAGATATGGGATTCACGCAGAAGGAAGTTGTTTTTCTTGAATTTACATTCAACTCGTTTTTGTTAATGCCTAAGCAGTCTCACACTGGTAAGAGCATATTTGTATTCCTTGTATTTATATGTTAATTTTATTTAAATGTGTGTTTACATAATACAAATATTTCTTTCTTTCATATTAATTTCTTTAAGCTTTCTTATAAAATCTAGAGGTGCTTGTCACAGAACTTTAGCCGTTCAATCCGTCGCCATTATTCAGCTAGAATTATTAGAAAAAGATTTATTCTTGTTATTTTCTCTTCCATAAAAGTAAAGCCTATAAGAACCAGTATGTAACGAGGAGGAGAGTGGTTTCACTTATGTTAACAACGCTATTAGGTTATTTTAAAGTATTTTCTGTATTATAATAAGGCATTACGAGATATCACTGCCTTATTCAAAAGCATTGTTAGAAATAATTTTATTTGTTTCATAATGTTCTCTTTCTAGACAAATATAATGCTTAATTTACAAAAGTAAAAAATGCTTTTATATAAAATTGTTTACTTCGCATTGTTTTATTACTATTACTATTTATAACTTAATAAGTTAAACGTTTAAAATTGCATTTTTTTATCTCAGGGGTTAAACGCTCGCTCTAAATTTCACAGTACGCGAGTAACGTGAGTCCGATCACCGCCGGCACCAATGAAATTGTTTATTGAAATTTTAAGTGCTGATATATCACAGCATATATCCTCAGCAGTGTAAGAAAATTGAAGAAAGAAGAAAAAATATTTTCAAAGACATGTGATGTTCCTCAACACGCATTGGGGCAGCTGTTCAGACATTTCCTTGCCCCAAAACCCTCTCAGAAGGGAGAGGAGGCGTGTGCCCAGCAGTGGGAGGTATATTATAAGCTGTAATGTTTTATAATTGCACGGTGAATAATTTATTATGGTACAAAATAATGAATGTCGAATTAATGCATTATAAATTTGCTATGATTTTAATAAATTATTTAGTCTATTGCAACTTCAACTGACTAAATTTTAAGCATTGTCGGTCAAATGATGCCATGATGCAGAAAAGTTATCACAACCCTCGTTACCACATGTTGTTTTGAAAAAATAACGGTGACCAACGAGCACACAATCCCCCTGATGGTAAATAGATGGTGTGGCCCATAGACATCTACATCTATGATCGATAAAAAATCAAAATTCAAATGCGCTGCCATCCTTGAGGTCTAAAATGGAATGCCTCGTTTCAAATTAAAAGAACCTCTGTTTCTCTACATTCACCATATGAAACACAGCAGCATTAATCTTGTATTTCACGCTGGTATTCTGTAAGAGCATGGTCCTTCTCCGGTCGAGCCGGCCCATTCATGCCAAAACATAATGAAGATTCAATGGTGCTCTGCCGCGCATAGGTATTAGTATAATTTTTGTATTACAAACAGTAATCCTTACATCTTTATATATATATATATATATATATATATATATATATATATATATATATAAATAATAACTGTCTCATATTGTGCTAATGGGATTATTATTACATAACATTCAGATATGAATCACCACTTTTAAAAATTTTGTCTGTCCGTCTGACGAATAAATAGAGAAAGTACCAGGAGTGATCTAGGCTATATTTATTAAATTAAAAAACGCGCTTTTTAATTTAATAAATATAAAATTTGTATAATGTACGGTCTTTTATTATCTTGAATTGAAATAACACTACACGATCCTCCTCGTATATGGCAAGTCGCTTGTAACACAAAACTCTAAAAAAATTTCTTATTTACCTTTAATTTATATATTTATTAATTGGGGGCTCGCATCATATAAGCTCACTTAAGTCTTCGTATAATGATAAACGCTCCGGCGATTATCTGTTAAGTGGTCAAACCCTAAATTCCCGCTACGGTCAGCTGAAAGTATCTGTTGAGCTCTCACCCCACTCGAGATCGAACTGGGATCCACCCCAAGTAGGAAACTTTGTTCTATTATAAAGGGTTCATAATACTTTGGCCATATAAACCCCGTCGTTTTTCACTCTTCCATATTGATGCCTAGCATTTTTCCTTATGAATCGTTTCGGCTTTGTCTGATTGATCGAACACTCTTTCAAAAGAGACATAAAATATTTAAGATTTTATATTAAAACATATACAAACACGTTTTTAGTGGAAAGTGGTTTTAGTTATCTTTGTCCTCAGAGGTGACATCGCATCTGCACTTTGATTCATCAGGTTGACTGTGTGCTCGTTCGTGAACCTTATTCCATAAAAACAAAAAAAAACAGAGAGGCATAGACAGTTTCAATTGAGCCGGCGGTGTTCGTACCCGGGTTACTCGAGTACTGTAATAGTTGCAGCGAGCACTTAGCCCCTCAGCTATCATGGCTTTAAAACTGAATTTGTATTTAGCGTACAATTCGATAATTATATCACTATTTTTTTTTTTAAAAATCAGATAATTACGTTTTAAGATAGAGCTCTGATAAGTGGATCTAAGGGTAAAAGTTACTTTTAAGGCTAGTATTTGATTATAATCAATTTCCCATGTCATTATCATGCTGTATTATATATTATTAAGCTGATATTCAACGCCGGTAATCTCCGAGAGCGTAGTAGACTTACTTATGTACATAAACCTTTAATGTGTGAGATTGTGACGATTAGCAAAGCAAGATGCGTTAGGTTTCCTTCACAAGTCCACTGCTGAATATAGATTCCCATAAGGAGTGCCACAAATCACGATCCTACGCCAAATGCGTTCATGTACTTTTTACAAATCTTACCTGGTCGTTACTCCATCTATTTAAGGCCACTCTACATATTCGCTTACTAACTATACTATAACTTGTTCTAAATATTCAAGAATAATTATAAATTCATTACTTTCTTCAGTTTATATTAGCGATAGTATTATATTCAAAGCAAATATAGTATACGCTTCTCCTTATCTCATTACGTCATGAAATCGTTTAGCCTTTGCCTGCAGGAACTAATAATTACTCAAAGTTGAAGGCTTATTGGTTCGCTTTAGCTTTGTATGAAAAATCTAACGTTTGGGTGAGTATATATATATATATATAGTCATTCCACCATGAAATTATCTGATAAAAACATTTTTTGTCATAAAAAATAAATAACAAGCTGTACTTTATATATCACTAAATAAGTAGTGCTGCTAACAAGGATTAAGCTATTTTATATAGGTACAAAGACTATTAAAGCTTACCACTTAGAATATCCTTTTCTGCCATTCGTCTGTCCGTTTACTTACCTGCGTCTGTTACCCGTATCTATTTCAGCTGCCAAATAACATTCCTTGCACTGCTGTGTTCCATTCTCAGGGATAAAGAACTGGTTTAATAACAGATATTCAATCTTAGCCCTCAGTTGTGACAACGGATCTGGCCTTTTTGTATATAAGGTTTTTATGTTTTTTTTTATAGGATAGGGTGATAAACAAGCACACAGTCCACCTGATGGTAAGTGGTTTCTGTGACTCATAGACATCCATATCTATCCTCAATAAAGGATCAAAATGCAGATGCGTTGTCAGCCGTGAGGATTAAGATGGAATGTCTCTCTTCCAGTAAAAAGATTCTCCGGTTCTCTACACTCACCATACTAAATACAGCAGCGTTAAGCTGCTATTTTACGCTGGTATTCTATGAGAGCGTGGTCCTTCCCCGGTCGAGCCGACCCATTCGTGCTACAACTATACTACTAATATAGCTGCAGCATGGCTCTACCACATAAAAAAATATTTGTGTTGGCTGCTGGTAGTCCATGGTCTGCAGTAGCCACTTACCATCAGGTGGAATGTAAGTTCACTTGTCATTTTAGTTGTATAAAAATATTATTATTATTATAAATTTAAAAACCAGTCAGACTCCCTGCGCAGGGAGTCCGTAAACTAATGCTTGATTTTAGAAGGTACGTCCTTTTGTTGATATTTAGATAATTTAAACAGGTATATTTTGCTTTGTGTCAAATAGGTGGTTGAACTGGGTGAAACATTTGACAAATTACATGGCGTGGAAGTTAATTTGTTAGGTAAAGTTCAAAGTTTTGTTAGGTAAAGTAAAAAGATGTAAGGTTCAAAGTTTAATTTTTGTGATATTTTGTTATATTTTATGTTAATTAGATTAGAAATGAATAAACTAAATTACAGGTATGCTAAAAGTAGAAAATTTTAAAAAGAGTTAAGTAACGTGAAAAACATTAAGGAACAAACCACACAAGCATTGTTTTGTGTATTTATATAATACTCTAGAAATCGTAAAAATATTATTTTAAACGCAACATCTCAATTATATGACATTGTGTAACAAAAAACTTCTCCTCAGTCCTTACTAGCGACATCTGGTGAATGAAAGATTACCTATTGTATAACCTAATGGGGAGTGGCAGCAAAATCTACCCTGCTACCACTGAAACGTGCTCAAAGAGCTGTATTGAAAGTTGTAACATTCCTTCCTATCTTATTCCCATCCCATCTCTTATATAAATCCTGTAATTTTCTCTGACTGCGCCAAGTATTCGTTATGTGTTACTAATACAGCACTCAAAATAATTGCCCGACAAAAGGGAGGTCGTGATGAAAAATAAAGTAAACTAAGTTACACTAACATTGGAATAAGGCGTTCTTACATGAATAGATTTTTTAAATTCCTTGGCCCATTTCCGCTTAATCAAGTCAATGCAATTTTGTACATGTATTCATAAAATGTGGCAAATTGCAAACATGTGATTCGAACATGATTACAAATTTTGTCATAAGGTGATACAGAAATGTTGCTGTTTTCTTTACTCATGATTTTTTTAAATAAAATTAACCGTAATTAGTTAGTATATTTTCATTTTAAATAAGTAACAGAAATATATGAAAGTGTATTGATGCACTAAGAGCTTTTAACCGCCTCAAATCCGTCTATTATATAGCCTTGTCCGTAGCATTCTTGAATACGCTTGTATCATTTGGTCGCCCTACTACACGGTCCATTTGAATAGTGTAGGAAGCGTAAAAAAGAGCTCTTAGAATACTTAGCTACAAATGTGATCTTGTTCGCAACCTCGTTAGTTATAGTGAGAGACTAAACAAATTTCTTACTCTTAAGTATATTAAATTTAACTACAAAACGCAATAACCAAATTCCTAGGAAGACATTTTATCTGCGGAATATACGAATAATAGTTCCTTTTAAAACCCCATACTAAGAACGGCTCGACTTTACAGCGAGATATCCATGAAAAGCCCCAGCTTGGATATTTTAATCCAATATTCCGGATTTTCAAAAGTGCAGTAAAACAGCTTGCACTTTTACGCACTCATTCCCGTGATTATCACATAGATTTGATGTATATGTATGTAGTTGAGTGTGGAATAAATATTGTCTAGCGAAGAGTTGATCTGTCTTGTAATAAATATAAAAATGATGTGTTAACTTATTTGGGAAATCTAGTAAAGAACTATTTCATAAGTGTTTTTTTTTAATGAAATTTGGTTGTCATTTGTGTTTTTCTTTTCACATAATAAGTAAATAAATAAAAGGTTTTATTAGCACATATACCTGAGATACGGGATTTACCTGGTTCAGGTAGATATTAATTATTCACTTAATTCAGGTAGATATACTATTTTTTATGGTTCCGTACCTCAAAAGGAAAAAACGGAACCCTTATAGGATCATTTTGTTGTCCGTCTGTCTGTCAAGATTTTTTTTCTCAGGAACGCGTGGAGATATCGAGCTAAAATTTATATATATATATATATATATATATATATATATATATATATATATATATATATTAAATACTTAAGTCTTCTGTCCCTTAGAGATGTGAAAAAATCACACTTCAAAGCTAACGCAATCAAAAGATGCAGCCGTTTATTCCGCAAACTTACGATATTCGCATGGGAATCAAAACATACCTAGGGTACTTCCCGTAAACTCAGAGTCTTAAAATTTGGTACGAAGCAACGTATTATATATTGCACAGATAAAGGAAAAATTCCGAAAAGCATAAATTTTTAGTTACATTATATAATAAAAGTATTTTTTTAATTTAAAACTTATATACCTGCGGATTTGTTCGGAACCCTCGGTGCGCGAGTCCGACTCGCACTTTGCCGGTTTTATTTATATCTTTGTTTCAATGGGCTGGCACGTGTGTTGATTAGAACACGATTATTTTTCTTCAAAATGTCACTTTCCACTTTATTTGTTTCATAAATGTTCAGTAATAAAAACCACGACGAGGCATTTTGATACATAAACAAGGATACATTATATGCCTATTGGTAAACACATACTCGTAACCACTACCTAAAAATTGTTCCCTTTTCAATTTCAGAGAAAACAGAGTATAATTACATACTCATATCCTAGAATTAGAGTGTATCAAACAAACATAATGTTTACAACAATGTAGTTTTCATAAAAAATCAAACAAGGAAGTGGAAACCGTACAGCACGTTTCCATTGTAGAACTGGCTACGTGACGCGTATTATGTCGTTACAATCGTGCACCGTGTAAACATTTATGATAGTTTTAAGCAATCGCTTTACGTAAATGATACCAGTGAATAGAGAAACTGCATTCTATAGCTCTTGTGAGCTGAACAAGAAAATAAATAGTATTTATTTGGCATATATTGTGCTTCATAAGTGGAAAATCCAGTCTCCGTGGCGCAGGGACTTGGCAATAAGTTGCAGTAATGGGGGCTGTATGTTCGAATCCCACACGGAACAAGTATTTGTATGGCCTACAAATAATTGCTCTCTGTTTCCCTTGTGCAATTTAAGTTTGTGGACTGCCTCTACGATACAGGAGAAAATTCTTGTGTGGGTAAAGTATTTAAAACAATATAATAACTAGAATATGACATCAGCCTTGCTGCTACCCTATTATTATTCAAGCTGACTTAAAGTGAAATTCAATTCTGATATTTTTTTATAAAGAATAAGAAATAATACAAACGAGCACATATTCCACATGGTGGTAAGTGGATACTGTGGCCAGACATCTACATTTATCCTTGAAACAAAATACATATGCGTTGCGACTTGCGACCCCTGAGGACTAAGATGGAATGCCTCGTTTCCAATAAATAGGGTCTCCGGTTCTCTACACTCACCATACGAAACACCGTAGCATTAAGCTGCTATTTTACGTTGGTATTCTGTGAGAAGGTGGTCCAGGTCGAGCCGACCCAACCGTGCTAAAACCATAATATTGCTGGAGCGTGGCTTTACCACGTATGATTATAAAAAAAAAATATTTTTTTAAATAAAATTAATGTTACGAAAGAACTTACAGTCCGTTTGATGATTGTATTACATTTGAATAATAATCTTTTTTCTTCTTAAATCTTCATTTTGTATAGTTAACTTTTTTATAGTAAACTATGTCAATATCAGGATTTTTGAACAGAGCTTAAAACTATATGCGAGAACACAGATGTTATTAAACTTTCCGTTATATCTTTCATCTTTTGGCACGGAACATTTACAAAGTTAAATGAGATTTCCTTAACGTAAAATAAAACTGTCAGATATACATACGTAAGGTTACATAAAAAGGCATATACAGGGTTATTTTTCAAAGAGTAGCCAAATTTTGAAGTAAGTTCAAATATATAAATAATGATATACCGTTATCGTAGTTTTTGAAAATACGAGTAAATAAGTCTTCTACTTTTATTTAAAAGTATCCCAGATTGAATGTTATTTATGGGCAACGACGTTTTTGCCTACCAATTGACCCTTACGAATGCGTGCGTGCGCAGTTAAATCAGTTAAAATAATACTTTACCATGCATTATGCCGTGTAGTAGCGGTTAAGAATATCCACTACCCCATGTCTTCCCGGGGGTGTCGTAAAAGGCAAAAAGGGAAACAGGCAGGAGATGGGCAACAGCATCTTCCTGACAACAGCAAAAGTACAATAAAATAAAACTGCGGTTACCAACCCGCTCGCCAAGCGTGGCAATTATGGCAAATACCTCCCAATGATGAGAGCAACAAAGAGACGGCCCTCAGTCCCCGGCGGCCCGCTATTCCTGGCTACGGTGGCGACCATGGTAACGGCGGGGCAGGGAGTGCTAAGAATCTCCGGTGGAGGTTCAGTTGCCACCTACGACGACTCTATCTGGCAACATACAACGCACGCACCCTGAGGAATGACGAAAAGGTCGTGGAGCTGGAAGAAGAGATGGACAAGTTGTGCTGGCATATTATAGGATTATCCGAGGTCCGAAGAGAGGGTGAAGACACTGTAATCCCCGAATCCGGTAACTTATCTATCACCGGGAGGGTGACCATCTGTCCTAAGGAGGTGTCGGATTTATCGTCCACAAGTCTCTCGTTAACAACGTTGTAAAGATTGAGAGTGTGTTGACGAGGGTAGCGTACCTTATACTCAGAATCATCAAACGGCATTTGTTGAAGGTCATACAGGTTTACGCACCAACTTCGGCACATCCCGATGAGGAGTTAGACGAATTGTATGAGGATATCTCTAGAGCCATGCATTTCTCCAAAACCCACTATACAGTGTTATTGGGAGACTTCAGTGCAAAACTAGGCACAAGAGAGAACGGTGAGCTGAAAGTAGGGAAAATTGGAATAGGGCAACGGAACCCAAGGGGCCAGCAGCTAGC
Organism: Parnassius mnemosyne; assembly: GCA_963668995.1. Taxonomy (NCBI): domain Eukaryota; kingdom Metazoa; phylum Arthropoda; class Insecta; order Lepidoptera; family Papilionidae; genus Parnassius; species Parnassius mnemosyne. The sequence goes on along the minus strand of CAVLGL010000093.1, from coordinate 3,715,297 downwards.
CTACTTCATGGAGAAAGAGGGACTCTTTATGGTGAACTCTTTCTTCCAGAAGTGGCCCCACAGGAAGTGGACCTGGTCGAGCCCCGACGGTTCGACAAAAAATGAGATTGACTTCATTATGACAACCAGACGACAACTGTTCAGTGATGTCTCCGTGATCGTGAGGGTGAAAACTGACTGGTGTCAGTCTGAGCGAGATTAGAATGGCTCTCCAGCACCTTATAAACGGCAAGGCCCCAGGCTAGGATGGAATTTCAGCGGAGCTTTTGAAAGCGGGTGGAAAACCGGTACTTGAAGTTCTTCAGAAGCTCTTTAATTCCGTCCTCCATGGTGGCACTACTCCGGAGGCATGGAGCAGAAGTGCGGTGGTCTTGTTCTTCAAGAAAGGCGACAACGCTCTGTTGAAGAACTACAGACCGATTTCCCTTCTGAGCTGCGTCTACATGCTGTTTTCGAGAGTCATTACAAATCGTCTCCTACGCAGACTTGACGACTTCCAGCCTACCGAAAAAGCCGGTTTCCCAAAAGGCCATGGACCACATACATACCCTACGGCAGATTTTACAGAAGACAGAGGAGTATAATCTGCCACTTTGCTTTGCGTATGTGGACTATGAGAAAGCATTTGATTACGTCGAATTTTGGGTGGTGCTGCAGTGCCTTCAGCGGCGCCAAGTTAACTGTCGGTATATCGAAGTTCTGAAGTGTTTGTACAGTAGAGCTACGACGGCTATCCGAGTACAGAAGCAGAGTACGAAACTTATGCAACTGCAGTGAGGTGTAAGACAGGGTGATGTTGTATCCCTGAAACTCTTCACCGCTGCATTGAAAGACGTTTTCAAGCTACTGGACTGGAAAGGATGCGGTATTAATATCACTGACGAGTACATTACTCACCTTCGATTTGCCGACGATATAGTCCTTATGGCAGAATCGCTGGAGGACCTAAGCACCTTGCTCAATGACCTTAATAGTGTCTCCCAATGGATCGGTCTTAAGATGAACATGGACAAAACAAAAATCATGTTTAACGTCCATGTCACACCTATGCCGGTAGTTGTTGGGAGCACTAAGCTCGAAGTTGTTGACGAGTATACACGTGGGAGTAATAGTCCGACTAGGTAGGTAAGTCCAACTTCGACCGATTCAAGGTCAAGGTCAATCGACAGATTCAACTCGGCTGGGCAGCGTTCGGGAAACTACGACACATCTTCTCGTTAGACATACCTCAAAACCTGAAAACGAAATTGTACAACCAGTGCGTGTTGCCAGTGATGACTTACGGATCTGAGACGTGGTCTTTCACTGCTGGCCGTATGAGGAAGCTCAGGGTCGCTTAGCGAGCTATGGAGAGGGCTATGCTCGGGGTGTCTCTGCGTGATAAACTTAGAAATGAGCATATCCGCAGTAGAACCAGGGTAACGGACATAGCCCAACGGGTTAGTAAGCTGAAGTGGCAGTGGGCCGGCCATATAGCTCAAAGAACCGACAACCGATGGAGAAGAAAGGTTCTCGAGTGGCAGCCTCGTACCGGTAGGCGAAGTTTAGGGTAATCTCCCACTAGATGGAGTGACAACCTTGTAAGACATGCAGGAAGTCGATGGTTGCAGGTGGCTCAGGACCGTGCTTTGTGGCATTCCTTGGGGGGGCCTATGTTCAGCAGTGGACTTGTGAAGGGCTGTAATGATGATGATTATGACCATACATTATTAATTTAAAATATAAAAAGGACAGAAAGTTTGAGATTTTCTTTAATTAATCAACGACTTCAATAACGAAAGAGGCTCTCAATTCATCGCAATTTTTTTCCCCAAATAATGCCACCTTCATCTTTCTATTTCCTTTGAGTCTTACCATGTCGTTATTTCATAAATTTGGAGTTCACCCTAAACTTTACTTGCCGGTACAATAATGCCACTCGAGAACTTTTCTTCCCAATCTGTTCTTCGAATTATATGGACGTCCCATTGCCACATCAGCTTACTAATCCGTTGGGCTATGTCTGTTAGCCTAGTTCAACTACAGATATCCTCATTTGACACATAATACAAAAAAATAAATAATGAAAAAATATGAGAGGGACCAGGCTCACACATTACCGTTACAGTACCTATATCAAAAGTACATAAGCCTCTTCATAAATTACTTCACATGGAGGATATTTGCCATAATTGCCACGCTTGGCAGGCGGGTTGGCAAATACAGTTTGTTATTTTTTAGTTGTTATTAAGACGACACTGCTGCCCATCTTCTGTTTTAGTTTCCCTCTGTCACCTCTTATGACATTCACGAGGCGGTATGAGGAGTAGTTTATATTCTTCTACCGCCACTACACGGTTTGGTACAAGGCACGTCGTGAAAGGTATTGTGTTTTAATTTTATCACATCACATTATCAGTTTAACACACAAGTGTAAAAATAAAAATAATTGTACAACCGACTTCAATATATCAACTTTGTGAGTAATGAAGGTGAACCGTGGTATTCAGTATACCTACTTATCTGCTTACACCTTTAGAGAGTACAGGCGTGGTGTTATGTTGTGTGATTGCGTACACATAGATATGCGATAGCAGCAATTGCGTTTGATTTGCTGGCATTCATTAAAGAGTTCCGTTGTCTGTCTCCGAAACTCGTCATCAGATCTTACGAAATTTAAATGCGACCATTTCAGAATAATCCTCTTTGGAACAAAAATTATTTTGCAAATCTGTTTAAATATGACGGAGTTATAACCGAATATACATAAATAAAAAATATAAACATCCGAATTGAGAACCACCTTGGGTCAGTTTCTTATATTTTTTCTCTTTTCTGAAGGCCTAAAGTTTAATTAAAAGTTTTAAAGTTTTAAACTTTAAGTTAAACTACGCCTTCACAGAATACCAGCGTAGAATAGTAGCTTAATACTGCTGTATTTCGTATGGTAAGTGTAGATAACCGGAGGGCCTTTCTAGTGGAAACGAGGCATTCCATTTTAGTTCTCAGGGGTTACAACCCATCTGCATTTTGATTCTTAATCAAGAATATATACTGATGTCTAAGGACCACAGTCACCAAACACATCAGTTAAGGTACTGCTAAGTTTGGTGGCAGAAACAGGTAAGAAGGAGGGTCTCGAAGTCTAAGTTGTCGACTGATGTTGAGGAATGCTTCTAAATATTCCAAACACAGATCACACAGAGGATAAATATCGGTCCTTGAAGACAGATATTGTAATTGGTTGGTAAGACAGACGCTGGCAACTGATTCTACTGCATTGTTGTACGGATACATAAACCATTTGGTTCAAGTATATTTATAACAAAAGGGTGGAGACTGGTCTGGAGTACATTTGTCCATTTTCTCAGAAATGTGTTTTGTAGAACACCAAAAGGCTGATCAAGTTGTTCGTGTGCTTGATATGGATGAGATTGGTTCTAACTAGTTACCAGTAAATTTACTTTGGAGTGACATATTTTTCTAGCATCTGTCTTTCCACCCGAATAAATTTGTATCTTCAAGTCGAGAGTCAAAATGACTTTTTTAGGCAAAGTCAAATCTAAGTCAATGCAATGCATATTAAAGACGACTGAATCATATTAATTCTACCATTTTAAATTATTGGATCAAAATATCCGTTACACTATTTTTATTGTCTTTCTTTTTTAATTATTTCTTTAAATATAGTTGAATTCCCTAGCTCTGAACTACACTCCGTTGTTAATATAATTCAGATTAAATAACATATTAGTTCGTTGTCCAAAATTACTTTCGCGAAGCAAAATTATAATAAGTTCTTGTAACATCACGACGTTCTCTGTGTTCTACTTATTTATACGGATGCTGACGTCACTAAAATTATTCAAACTATGAATGATAAAAAAAGCCCTGGGTATGATGGTATTCGCGCTTGTGATATAAAATACATTTCTAAATCAATGGTGCCACTTATTACCTACTTAATTAATCAATGCCTTAAAACGTCCATTTATCCAGACATACTAAAAATAGGTGTAATCCGACCAATCTATAAAAAAGGCAAACATAATGACTTTAACAATTATCGTCCTATAACTATTCTCTCCTGCCTAAATAAAATAATTGAGCGTTATTTGAGCAATGAACTAAACAATTACCTGACTACTTACAGTATAATAAATTCAAAACAGTTTGGTTTTCAAAAAAATAAAAGTACAACACAACTATTACGGCAATTTACTGATGAAATAAATAATTATCTAGATAATAAAATGCATGTTTTAGTAATATTTGTTGATTTTAGTAAAGCATTCGATCTATTGAATTTTGACACATTATACAATAAGCTATCACGCTGCGGTATTCAAGGACCATTCTTAGAACTTCTTAAAAGTTATCATCATAATCGTTATACCACTGTCAAAATATGTAACCAGACAGGTGATATGTTCGTGACTGACCGGGGTACAGCACAGGGTTCGATACTGGGCCCGACTGAGTACTTGCTATTTGTAAATGATATGGTTAATGCAATAACTAAGGGTTCTATATATCAATTTGCCGATGACACCTGTATCGTTATTGCCGATCGTAGTATGGATGTAGCACAAACTGAAATGCAGGCAAGTTATGACATGCTATGCAAGTGGGCACATGATGTCGGCCTAGTGGTTAACGCTCAAAAAACAAAACTTGTTCATATACACTCATCTCACAACAAAATTACCACTGCACCGACTATCATTTCCCATGGCCATGAATGTCTCCACGGAATGTTTCAACACTGTACTTGTCAACCCATTGAAAATGCCAAAAATCACATGTATATTGGTATGATTATTGATGAACGATTTTGCTGGAGAGCGCATAAAGATCACGTGTGTGCAAAACTTCGCTCTGTGTTAAGTAAACTTTATGTTTTAAAATTTAAGCTACCATATAATATACTTAGATTACTTTACATGGCTCTAGCAGATTCTGTTATAAATTATGGACTTAGCAGTTATGGAAGAACTTATGTAACGTACATACATGAAATTTACACACTACAACGCAAAATGCTTATATTGATAGTACCTAAGCACATTAAAAACAAGTATATAGATAATGACCGGGGTCTTTTTAATTATTGCAAAGTCATAAATGTTTTCGATAAAGTTAAATTTAATATACTGACTGAAGTAAATGATTCAGAATACCTAGTTCTTAGAAAACGACCTGTAAATTTACGAAATATAGCTTATAAATCCAACATGTATGTACTTCCGAAAACTAAAAATTTCTATGGAGCAAGAAAGTTGGCGTATCTTGTACCTACTTTTATTAATGCCTTGCCACTAGAATTACAAAACACATACGGTAAATCAAAACTGTTTAAAAGTAAACTCAAATCATATTTGATAAATCAACCATACTTATTGTAGTAAGTACTTCATACTGGATTATTGTGATTTCATATTAATACATCTTTGTTTTTATAAGACGACTCTCTAGTGTAGATAAACCCCTAGTGGTTTATATGCTAGTATTGTACTGGATAATGTAACATAATTATGCTTAATAAATAAAAAAAAAAAAAAAAAAATAATGTTAATTAACAGTGACTTGATCACGCTCTGTACGAGATCACGTCTTATTAATAATGGACTATAATAGCTTTTACTCGCGAGTTCGTCCCTGTAGATTTTGGGTACAATCTTTAATTAAAGCGAAGATGAATGTGGTATTTATGATTTGCACACAACTTCAATATCTCATGATCAGCTCGTAAAAGTATCTTACTAAGTGGAAGGATAATTTTTATTTGTTTATTTATTAAAAGACATAAACGTGGTGGACTTAATGCCTGAGGATTTCTCTACCAGCCAACCTTTGTGTGATGAAGAGATGAAAATATGAAGAAAGTTTGTAAAATATTAAAAGATAGAAATGTAAATTAAAATAAATAAATATACAAAGAAATAATTTTTTTATAGGATAGGGTGACAAACGAGCATACAGTCCACCTGATGGTAAGTGGTTGCTGTGGCCCATAGACTTCTACATCTATCCTCATTTGCGGATCGAAATGTAGATGCGTTGTCACCCGTGAGGACTAAGATAGAATGCCTCTTTTCCAGTAAAAAGGGTCGCCGGTTCTCTACACTCACCATACGAAACACAGCAGTGTTAAGCTGCTATTTTACGCTGGTATTCTGTGAGAGCGTGGTTCTTCCCCGGTCGAGCCGACCCATTCGTGCTACAACCATAATGTAGCTGCAGCATGGCTCTACCACGTAACAAAATAAAACATGCCAACACGCTTGCCAAGCGTGGCAAATATAGAAAAATTCCCGCGAACAAATCTGTGAGGAAGGTTTAAATTCGGCAGTGGACTTTTATAGGCTGTAATGAATGGATGGACAAAGAATTGTTCTAGAGAAAAGCTTAGTCAATGAATTAATCAATGAATTGTTTATTGCCTACAATACATACATCAGTTATTGCATACAATACAACATAATTGAAAAAATAATATGTAATAGGCGGTCGTATCGCTCTGAAAGCGATTTCTTCCAGACTTTGTTAACACAAAGAAGTGATTTCACAAAGAATGAAACAAACAAACACTTAAATAAAATTAAAATAAATTTAGTAATAAGGTTCACGAGAATTTTAAATTTCAATCCACAAAAACGTTCAAAGACGACTAAATGACAAACAAAATTATATCTGTGTACAAATTGTTTGAAGGCGTAATAAATATAAACAGGCACTTCGTTATTTTTCCGTTCGGCCGATAAGGACGAGCCCGGAAGCAAAATTTTTTCCCCCTCGTTACGCGTTTTCGTTCTGTAAATTATTTGCAAAGAAACAACCAACTTCTTTCAATTTTATCATTAACTTTCTATTACGTCCAAGTATAAAGAATAATTATTCCGGAACTAATTAGAATAGCTCAAGGATACTGTAATTGCAATATTAATGATTTTGTTATAGAATTAGGGCGACAAATGAGCACACAGTCCACCTGATGGTATAAGTGATAAGTGGACATTTATCGTGGAATGTGTGCTTGTTTGTCACCCTCTATCTATATAAAAAAATATACATCTACGTCTATTTTCGAATAAAACCAAAATGCAGTAACGTTGTCACCTTTCTATTTTTTTCGATTGAAAAAAAATGCAGATGCAATTTTTTATAAAACTAGAAGATAGAATGCCTCTTTACTCTTACAAATTAATGACGGCTCCGTGGCGCAGTGGCTTAGCAATGAGTTGCTGCGCTGGTGGCCGCGGGTTCGAATCCCGCACGGAACAAGTATTTGTATGGCCCACAAATAATTGTTCCGGGTCTGGATGTGTGTCGTTGTGAAATTTGTGTTTGTAAACTGCCTCCACGATACAGGAGAAAATCCTAGTGTGGGGGTAACGTTTCTTTTTAAAAACTGAAAAAAATGATTCCGGTTCTCGTCTCTTACGATACCATACATATATACTCCATACTCAATAACTTTATTGCATTACATAGGTTACAAAAGTTGTTACATAGTTTTATGTTATCTCTATGGGCCCTGATGGGCAGAACAGTATTATGAAGGAGAAACATTTATTATGTTTTATTATTATTATTGTTAAATAATTATTTAATATTAACATTTAATACATTATTTAAACATACACACATTGAATTTGAAATAAGGTTATTATAATTTTTATATTTTATTAATGGATTAATTTTGACATTTTAAATTTTATTTTATTGTGATTTATTTAGTAGGATGCCATTTCATTATTATCTAACATATTTATTTTTACATATCTACATTATATTATATTTTTATCTTCTAAAAATTCAGAAGTACCATAGTAATACTTGTTACTAAGTAGTTGCTTTAATTTTTTTTTACGTATGATTTTTCGTCTTTAATGTAATTAAATTTATATTTTGTCTATAATTTATATTTTCGGGTACTTTATTATACACCTTTACAGACATAACGAATGGGCTGGAAGAAAGAGATTTTAGTTTTGAAGCTGGCAGCACTAGTTTGATTCTCTGACTTAGATTCCTAGATATGATGTCATCTCCTTTTGTGTAGAAGCTTGATTTTTTTTTTGACAAATTTGCATAGTTCCAAAATGTAGATATACAGGGCTGGCTTAAAATGTATATCATACTTCTTAAAGTAAGGCTGACAGCTGTTTGTGTTATATATATTAGCTATGATTCGTTTTACTTTTTTATATAATATAGCAGTTATTATTTTACGCTGGTATGCTTTACCTTGTAGTGGTTGACGACCCGCTCTGCTCAGCGTGGAAAGTATGGCTAACATCTCCGCTATGAGGCTATGGGGAGGCCAAATATCAGTAGTTAAATTTGATAGGCTGTGGTGATGGTGGTTAACTATATAAATTCATATATTATACTAATAAAGTTGTATCTTGATGTGAGCTCACTTTGACTTATACTTTCATGGTGGTGTTCCTCCTACGATATCAATCACAGAAATCTCCAAATAAGCTCACTAGCAAATAAAAGAAGTATATCTATGTTAAGGCTAAAAGCCGAAGTGTGGTTACACCTAGTTCTAACCGGCTACTTAGCGGCCAGCAGTAGTTGGTTTAGTTTTTTTTTTTTTTAATAGGATATGGTGACAAAAGAGCACACAGTCCACCTGATGGTAAGTGGTTGCTGTGGCCCATAGACATCTACATCTATCCTCGTTTGCGTTGTCACCCGTGAGGACTAAGATGGAATGGATTTTCCAGTAAAAAGGGTCGCTGGTTCTCTACATTCATCATACGAAACACAGCAGTGTTAAGCTGCTATTTTACGCTGGTATTTTGTGAGAGCGTGGTCCTTCTCCGGTCGAGCCGACCCATTGGTGCTACAACTGTACTACAAATATACCTAGTCAGGTCATAAGTATTGTCACACAGTAAAAACTTTTCTTTCAGAATGCTGGCCACAAAAAAGTTTATTGAATTCGAATTTCGAATTATTCATGAAAATAAAACTGTATACGTTTCAGAATTTTACTCGTTTTTAAATATAAAGTGGACGCTTAAATAAGACCGTGTTGCAGTTATTGCGTTGCATCGTTGCGGTTACGCGCCAATTCAAATTTTTAACATACTGAAAAATTTGAATATAACCAAAAGATTCGTTTATCGTACCATCAAACGATACAATGAAGACTCTAGTGTAGATGACAGGTCAAGAAGTGGTCGCCATCGGTCTTTTAGGACTCCAGCAGTGATAAAAGCTGTGAAGGCGCGAATTCAAAGAAATCCCAAACGTAAGCAGAAACTGTTGGCCCTTCAGATGGGGTTAAGCAGAACCACGGTGAAAAGGGTGTTAAATGAAGACTTAGGGCTTCGGGCATATCGAAGAAAAACAGGACATCGTTTGAATGCTCGTCTAGTGGACCTGAGACTGAAGAGATACCGCGCTTTGTTGAAGCGATACGCGGGAAAAAAATATCGGGAAATTCTTTTTTCGGATGAAAAAATTTTTACCGTAGAATAGAGCTACAACAAACAAAATGATAAGGTGTACGCACACAGTAGTGAAAAAGCGAGCAACCGTATTCCGCGTCTCCAACGAGGTCAGTTTCCATCCTCGCTGATGGTATGGTTGGGAGTTTCTTATTGGGGCTTAACAGAGGTACATTTTTGTGAGAAAGGTGTAAGAACGAATGCAGTTGTATAAAGTGTGTGTGTTTGTAATAAAATACAAACCTGACGAACCTTGTGGAACCTGTTTCTCATACCATGTTCAATAACAGGCACTGGGTATTCCAACAAGATTCGGCGCCAGCTCATAGAGCGAAGAGCACAAAAGACTGGCAGGCGGCGCATGAAATCGACTTCATCCGGCACGAAGACTGGCCCTCCTCCAGTCCAGATTTGAATCCGTTAGATTACAAGATATGGCAACACTTGGAGGAAAAGGCGTGCTCAAAGCCTCATCCCAATTTGGAGTCACTCAAGACATCCTTGATTAAGGCAGCCGCCAATATTGACATGGACCTCGTTCGTGCTTCGATAGACGACTGGCCGCGCAGATTGAAGGCCTGTATTCAAAATCACGGAGGTCATTTTGAATAAACTTTAGTGTCATAAGAATCTATGTTTTGTTAATTTCATTTTGCTATATAAATGGTTACATAATGAATAAACTTGTTTCAATTATTTTATATTAAACATGTGACAGAATTTATGAGCTGACTAGGTAGTTGTACTGTGTGTGGTGTACTGTTAAATTTGTAAAAATACGGAATGATCTCTAATATCAATATTAGAGACACTTTCATTCTCTTTTTATGTATAGCAAACATTGTATACACTGTATAGGCATAACTTGTTAGCTCCGGTTTTTTGTAATGACATATAACGATGTAGCGCTTCGTTGTAAAATAGCAGGTAAATTAAGACTAGGTGCCAGAGACAATTATGACACAACTTTACTAGGGGATGGAACTCCTTTGCCGCCGTCCTTTGGTTCGTCTAGATAGTGTTGCTAACCTATTTCAGGCGCCAAGCAACAGTGCGTGCACAGTTTGTGTACCTGTCTGAAGAATATAGAGGGCCAGAATAATAACAGTCTGTGAGGCATTCCATCTAAGTCCTCAAGCGTGACAACGCATTTGTGGCGTTCTTTACTTTATGTTGCTTGCAGGTTGTATACGTAAAACCATGCTCTCACAGAATTCCAGCGTAAAATGGCAGCTTAATGCTGTTATGTTTCGTATAGTGAGTGCGGAGAACCAAAGAACCATTTTACTGGAAACGAGGCATTTCATCTTAGACCTCAGGGGTGAAAACGCATCTGCATTTGATTCTTAATCGATTACGAGGGTAGATGTAGATGTCTATGGGCCACAATATTCATTTATCGTGAGGTGGTCTGTGTGCTCGTTTGTCATCTTTATTCTATAAAAAAGGTGTCCATGGACTAAACTAGCCGCTTATCAAGCAGACTGTTGGTTCGTTTGATGGTATGTTAAACACAATTTTTAGTTTTTAAGAATTTAAATTCATTCAAAAATAAAATAAAGAATGAACGGTTACAATCTGCAGAAGTCAGCTTGAGACCTGCCTGGAATGCGCTTCCCCTTTCGATCACCCGCGTCGCCTGCCGCTTATGCCCTTGTCGTCCCAATACACTCTGACGTCATACAAGCCAAATTTTAATTTCTGCGTGCAGTCCGTGCTGGTTAGGATACGTACATGCCTTCGTGCATGATTGCGTGCGCGCGTGTATGTATGTGTGTGAGTGAGCGCACGTGCCCGCTTTTGTGTGTGTGGGTGTGTGTTATTACAATTTTACTGAACGCAACACACTACCTAATTATTTTACAGAGCAAGTTACTATAAATGCTCTGACAATTATCCTCAAATTTTCATATATTGTTGTACATTTGTACATTCGTTTGGGACCATAACAGTTACACTTTGCATAAACGTGGACATTTGAAAATCAGTTCTTTTATTGTGAGCATAGAATACTTAATTATTATGTAAAAAGTTCATTGGCAAGGGATATATGAGTTTATTGTAGGTTCACATTTGCATTTTATTAAAATGTATATAAATATACTTACAGAAATAAAATAAAAATAATACAATACCATGCGCATTTATTAGATTCTAAAGCCAACGCTTTAATTCGTCGATACACTATGTATTAGTACCGACCTCAGTATTTATTAAATCATGTGGAAGTTATTTCATTATTTTTAGTTACTTTTTTTTTGGAATCGGCCCATATTTTTATAAGTTTAATCCATTTAAGTGGTCTATTAACTAGAGTTTCGTCTAAATAGTGACAATAGTCACATAATCTACACACAAAAATTTCAAGTCCAACTTTACCCTTAGAAGTGCAATTTTTCCCCAAATTTAAATGAAGTCGCCGCAGAATTATAATGTAATTAAGAAATAAAGAATCATTGCATCAATCAATAATATATTTTATGTTTTTGTTAAACTATTTATTGTTAAAAGTTTACATTTTTTTACTCTTTTGAGTGGACTAAGGAATAACCCGATCTTAATATTGTCTAAACTCTATGTAGTTACATTAAAAACTTCATCTCTACTTTGTCACCCTTAACTAAACAAATTTAATCAACTTAACTAAATAAATTTTATTGTGGCATCAAATTCCCATTTTAAAGATATTTTTTACGTTTTTATATTACTACTAAAATTCATGAGAGAAAAATTCGCGGAGAAAAATGTCGTGTACTAACCGAGTGGCGAGTGGTTGCCGAGTGACCGAAGACCGAACCAATATAATGTACTCTGTGGACAAAACTGCCGGTGTTTAGATTCACCGAGAGAGCGAGCGAGACAGCGCGGAGAAGCGGGAAGGGGGTGGTTACTCGGCCTAGTAAATAGAATGGGGTCCGAGTGGCTGTCTCGGCCTGTCGCTAGGCCGAGCGCTTGGCAGAGCACTCGGCTATAATTTTACAAATGCCGAGCACTCGGCCTAGGGCACTGTCTCACCACTCTACTCAGTAGGTATAATCAGGCTATTAGCGGTGGAATTTTTGTTCCATTAAAGTTGTCAAAAATTACTTTGCGTACATCCGCACGATAAAATAAAATGATGTGTCTTACCTAGTTTGAAGAGCACCTCCGCCCCCTCCCTCAATCGCGTGCACTATCCCCGTCACCACTAATCCCAGCACCACTACTCCCAACACCACTACACTAGGAAAGACACACCACTGACGACTATACGACACGTGTTTTGCCTCTACACGAGGAATTCTCAGGTGATATAAACGTGAATATAGATACGGTGGCTAACCGCAAAGTATTAGCACCCAGAAGTGGGCGAAAGCTGAATCAAAATTCCGTTACACTCATACATACAGGTCAAGCTAATAAAAGCTTGATCATTCCAAACGCCTTCTTAACTAACGACTTCTTATATTTACGCGAATGCTACATATTGAATTAAGTATTATTACGGGTTCTATCGCGTTTAATTTTACTTATTTTTACGAAACATCGGTAAATAAAATTAATTTTATTAAGAATTACAAATAGTTTTATTCAAAGCCATCTTGACTATTTATAGTAATATTTTTCCCTTGTAAGCTAGCGCACAAACTCATTCAATCGGATATAACTTTGAAGCCAATTACGTTCTGATCCGTTTCTCGAGCGCAGTTGCAGGTGGCGAATTGTCTCTTTGTTTTGTATTGCACAGCAATTCCTGTGAATTGTAAAAAATATTTGTCTTACTCTAATTTTCCCTCTATATCCTTATTGGGCATATTTCGTATTTTGATACATTAATATACATATTATCACTAATATAAAGCTTATCGATATTAAAATACCCTATCCTATAAAAAAAACTTTTCTAGTTTTGATATGTTCATCTCATGGATGCAGTTGGCTCAGGACCATCATCATCAATATACACCCTATCAATATATGCTCTATTGTCACCCTTACTTGTATATAAAATCAATCAGTATTATCATATAAATTGACAATGGCTATTTGAGATGCTTTCCGTCGCTCTATTACGCTACCTGGATATCTTACGGCAATGCATATGCAATGTCCGCCTGTAATTGTTATCACAATCAGATACTGCAGGCGTGTTCGCACGCAGGGCGGCCATAACCGTGTTAATTAATTCTCAACGCTAAAGTTCACACGAGTGACGATATATTTCATCTCATATTTATTTATGTATTTATTCATAGGCAACGCACACTTTTTTACATTTTTATTTTAACTATTGACAGCTGATAAGTAACAATTGGCGAAGGCTTTCGCGGGGCATGGACACATGAGTAAGGAAACCGTACAGGAGTAAGTGTGTGTATGTATGCTTGTATACTGAAAGTTGGATTAATCTAGGGACTGATGTGTGCATCCTTATAGGTGACACATCATTACAATATAGATTTACCATTTCAGTGTCCCGTGAATCATATATTAACATTTCTATTGTATATCTATTGTGTCTTTTTCGTGGTCAGGAAAAATGTTAAATTAAATTAATAACTAAGCAACGTTACAATAGCTATAGCTAGTAAAGAAATTTATCGCAAACCTACAATAGTACTTAAAATTATATTAACACACACACACATATATATATATATATATGTATATATATATATATATATGTGTGTGTGTGTGTGTAACAATATAACAATTTATGTAAACGCAAAGCAATGTTACAATAAAAAAAAGATATTTAGTTTTTAAGATATTTGGTACAAAATCACTGCTTATTTCATATAAAAATTTCTTTCAGCAGGCCCGACATTACGATAGTCATAATTAAAATTAGCAAACGTAATTGCCGTTGTCGCTCAATTCATCACTACTGAACTTAGGTCTACACCATAGCCTGCCTCATAGGGCGTCTATGGCTAACCACGGACAAATATGTGCCTCATTCTCATATCACGATCTCATTTTACCCATTTGTCTATCCTACTGTGTATGACACCCTAAGCGCAAGTCGCATTTTCGATATCTCAGAAGTTAGCATTAACTTGGAGTCGTTGAGGGGCGATGCTAGTTTAATCGACTGGAAACCGGTTATTGATTGTTCTTACATTTTGGTCAAGGTGGCTAACTTCGATTCTTTAATTTTAAATCTATATAATCATCATGCACCACTTAAATGTGTGAAAATAAGACATAACCCTGCGCCATGTATCACAGCTGATATAAAAAAAAAACTGATAGCGCGTAGGGATGAAGCTAAAAGAAGAAATAAGCGATATCCCATTAAACGCAATTTAATCAGCTTTAAAATACTACGAAATCGCTGTCACCGTTTGCGTAGAGATGCTAAAAGGCGCTATTTTCACGATACTGCTAAAGACTGGAGTTTTCTGAGACCTGTTATTGTCGGAAAATATTCTGCTATCGTGGAGAGTGAAATTAACTTTGATAACCCTCCTGCCATAGAATCTGGGCATCGTTATGGAATTCAAGTTGAAATGGAATGCACATATCACAGAAAATAGCAGGAAAATAAATTACACTTTTCATTCCTTAAAATGTCTTATAAGTTTTCTGCTTATATCAATGACGATTTATCTTGTCCAAACATTTTTTTTCCCGATTCTTCATTATGCTGATGTCTGTTATTTGGATGCCCTGAAAAGCACTTAAACAAACTTAAGCGCTTGTAAAACTTATATAAACGTTATATTTTTGGGCTAAAAAAAGTTTTTTTTATAGAATAAGGGTGACAAACGAGCAAACAGTCCACCTGGTGGTAAGTGGTTGCTGTGGCCCATAGACATCTACATCTTCGATTGCGAATTAAAATGCAGATGCGTTGTCAGCCGTGAGGACTAAGATAGAATGCCTCTTTTCCAGTAAAATGGGTCTCCGGTTCTCTACACTCACCGTACGGAAACACAGCAGCATTAAGCTGCTATTTTACGCTGGTATTCTGTGAGAGCGTGGTCCTACCCCGGTCGAGCCGACCCATTCGTGCTACAACTATACTATTAATATAGCTGCAGTATGGCTCTACCACGTGCAAAAAAAAGTATAACCACGTCTCTTCTTATAACAAACAGCTCAAGTGACTTCCAATCAGAGTCGCAGGAATACCCAAATCCTTCGCCTCCTCTTTAACATACTATACAAGTCAACATCGCCGGCGTATTTACGTTATCGACTCCGCTTTGTTCATTCCTCCGATGCAGTTTGCATATCACATTTAAAACTCTCCTTAATTTCCCTTCCTCCAGAACTAAGGTTTATTCTCACTCTTTTACAGTGCATGTAGTTAGGTTATGGAATTCTCTTCCTGCTGCAATAAGTGAGGCTCAAACAGTTTCATTGTTAAATAGGCAAGTTAAAGAACACTATGTTTCTTTGTCGTCCCAATGTTTTAATGCATGACTTCTTTATATATATATATATGTTTTACTTGTTTATATATCTACACGTATTTAAGTATACGTATGTATGTATGTATGTTTCTTTATTTATTATAATATTTATTACGAGAGTGCACACTGATTCCGCTTCACTTCGAATATGTCCAGTATCGGGCCTGCTGAAAGAAAGTTTAATATGAAATAAGCAGTGGTTTTGTACCAAATGTCTTAAAAACTAAATATCTTTTTTTTTATTGTAACATTGCTTTGCGTTTACATAAATTGTTATATTGTTACACACATATATAGCACGAATGGGTCGGCTCGACCGGGGTAGGACCACGCTCTCACAGAATACCAGCGTAAAATAGCAGCTTAATGCTGCTGTGTTTCCGTACGGTGAGTGTAGAGAACCGGAGACCCATTTTACTGGAAAAGAGGCATTCTATCTTAGTCCTCACGGCTGACAACGCATCTGCATTTTAATTCGCAATCGAAGATGTAGATGTCTATGGGCCACAGCAACCACTTACCACCAGGTGGACTGTTTGCTCGTTTGTCACCCTTATTCTATAAAAAAAAACTTTTTTTAGCCCAAAAATATAACGTTTATATAAGTTTTACAAGCGCTTAAGTTTGTTTAAGTGCTTTTCAGGGCATCCAAATAACAGACATCAGCATAATGAAGAATCGGGAAAAAAAGTGTTTGGACAAGATAAATCGTCATTGATATAAGCAGAAAACTTATAAGACATTTTAAGGAATGAAAAGTGTAATTTATTTTCCTGCTATTTTCTGTGATATGTGCATTCCATTTCAACTTGAATTCCATAACGATGCCCAGATTCTATGGCAGGAGGGTTATCAAAGTTAATTTCACTCTCCACGATAGCAGAATATTTTCCGACAATAACAGGTCTCAGAAAACTCCAGTCTTTAGCAGTATCGTGAAAATAACGCGTTCTAGTATCTCTACGCAAACGATTGCAGCGATTTCGTAGTATTTTAAAGCTGAATAATTTGCGTTTAATGGGATTTCGGATGATATAGATTTAAAATTAGAGAATCGAAGATATCCACCTTGACCAAAATGTAAGAACAATCAATAACCGGTTTTCAGTCGATTAAACTAGCATCGCCCCTCAACGACTCCAAGTTAATGCTAACTTCTGAGATATCGAAGATGCGACTTGCGCTTAGGGTGACATACACAGTAGGATAAACAAATGGGTAAAATGAGATCGTGATATGAGAATAAGGCACATATTTGTCCGTGGTTAGCAACACGGACAAATATATGCAATAAATAATGAAGAAAAGCTTTTACAAAAATTTACTTCGCAAATATCCGCGTTATAAAATAAAATGATGTGTCTTACCTAGTATGAAGAAGCACCTCCCGCCCTCCCTCAATTGCGTGCACTAACCCCGTCACCACTAATCCCAGCACCGCTACTCCCAACACCACTACACTAGGCAAGACACACCACTGACGATAATACGACACGTGTTTCGCCTCTACACGAGGCATCCTCAGGTGATATAGACTCTACGGTGGCTAACCGCTAAGTGAGCGGCGAGCCAAAACAACTGCCTTTTATACAAACCGATGACGCAACCGCTCTCTACCTAAGAAGCGAGCGGTTGCGTCATCGGTTTGTATAAAAGGCAGTTGTTTTGGCTCGCCGCTCACTTAGCGGTTAGCCACCGTAGAGTCTATATCACCTGAGGATGCCTCGTGTAGAGGCGAAACACGTGTCGTATTATCGTCAGTGGTGTGTCTTGCCTAGTGTAGTGGTGTTGGGAGTAGCGGTGCTGGGATTAGTGGTGACGGGGTTAGTGCACGCAATTGAGGGAGGGCGGGAGGTGCTTCTTCATACTAGGTAAGACACATCATTTTATTTTATAACGCGGATATTTGCGAAGTAAATTTTTGTAAAAGCTTTTATATAATGGATTTCCGCAAAGTAACGCCTGATTCTATTAATTAAATAATGAAGAGTTAAAAGAACATAGGTCTACACCATAGACGCCCTATGAGACAGGCTATGGTGTACACCTTAGTTCAGTAGTGATGAATTGAGCGACAACGGCAATTACGTTTGCTAATTTTAATTACGTTGGTTATTTTTTACTGTTAGTTCTTAGAGTTGGGCAAGATGACTAGTATAGAGCAACGTAATCGGAAAACATTGTGCGTATAATTGTGTACACACGTACGAAGTAAAACTTCTATACGAAATAAGATTTTTCTTTATTTTTTATCTTACATATAGGTTAAATAATTGTATACTCATGCGGTGAAACCTTACAAGAAAACGTGACGTTTTTGTTTCTTAATACCAAAATAAATTGCTCCAATACGTCGATAAAAAAGTTTAACTTCAATAAGTTACAGAAAATAGGTTGCCAGCACAAGAACTACTGGACTATGACTAGATTTGATGAATCGCTGACAAAAGTAAGTTTTCCCCCATTTCGGGAATAGAAGGACGAACTTACATCTCTCTTCATTTACAATAACCTTATTTTATGAACTTGTCACGTAATAAAATAAATGATCTGACAACCAGCTAAATATTTTATTACAGGCATCGTTAACTTGCTGCGGAGTAATTGCAGCAAAACGTACCTTCTGTGTAAAACTCTTACCGCAAGGACTGAATAAAATAAAATAGCGTTTAAAACGGCCCCACTTTGAAAAGCGCGACCGTATCTACAGTTCTAACAGGCGATAAACTTTGTCAAGGGGCCAACTTCGAACAAAATTATTTGCCTTGGTGTATACGATAAGTAGCAGAGTAAATATAAAAAAATTGACTAAAATTAAAAAAAAATACCCTTTAAAAGCGACGTAAACAATATTTCTATGTTTTCTTCAGCATTTCTAAGTCCACCGATGAAGACGGTTCATCATAAGAATGTATCATTATCACCACCATCATCATCACAGCCGTTCACAAGTCAACTTTTGAACAAGGAATGTCACAAAATACAGTCTCGAGTCACTTGCATTCATCGACTTCCTGCATCTTTTACCAGGTTGAAGCTACCACTCGAGAACCTTACATCCCTATCGGCTGTCAGTCCTTCGAGCTATATGGCTAGCCTATTTTCGCTTCACCTTACTGGTCCGTTGGGCTACGTTGGGTACTCTTCTAGTTCTACTATTCTCATTTTGAATTCAATAACGCAGAGAAACTCCAAGCATGGCCCTTCCCATAGCTCGTTGAGCGAACTAGGACTTCCTCATCCGGCCAGTAATGAAAGATCACGTCTTAGATCCATAAGTTGTCAATGGCAAACCCAACTCCAAGCTTAGCAACTTCGAGCTTAGTACTCCCAACAATTACTGGCATGGTGTGACATGGACGTTACAAATTGTATAGATCTTAAACGTATTGAGGTCATTGAGCATAGTGCTTGGGTCGTCCAGCAAAACGCCATAAGGACTATATTCTTGTAACTTGAACTATGTTCCCGTTTGTCATACTTATTCTGTAAACAAAATTCCTTTTTAATTCTATATACAAGCCAAAGCTACCAAAATTAGCAGCGACATAACAACACCAATTACAGAAACACGGTAGGAACAGACTCTTATCTTTGTAACCGGGTTAACTCGCAGCGAGCTCTAAATCGCATTCCCTCCATTAAACCGTATGCGATAGAAAGAACGTTCCTTCTGCTACTTAACACTAATTGATCCTGATATAATATACTGAACTAGTATCACACTTGGTAGTTTGTTAGACGAAAGTCGTTTGTTATCAAACTTAAAATACGCGTATGTAAAATATTAATTTAATACAATTATAAACATAACTTTCAACAAGCGGTAAAACTAAAAATTTTGACAGAATTGATGGTGTACCGTATACTGAACACATCTGCGTACCCAATTAGAGGGTTTAGGCGTGATGTTATGTTGTTTGAACAGTGCATACATTTGCAGCAATCGCGGTTAATTTGCTGACATTTATTGAGGAGTTCTATTGTCTGTCTCCGAAACTCATCATCAGATTTATATGATTTAAATGGGACGATTTCGGAATTAACCTCTTCAAACAATCTATGTGGCAGTTTTATGTTTAGCAGTGACATAACGATGGGCTGGATACCTTGGAGGAGCCTATACAAATTTAAAAAAAAAACTGTTTATATTTATTTATTTACACCCATGATTGTGGTTTTGTAATATACATCTGAATTTTATTATATTCTGGAATCAACATTTTTTTCTTTGTTAATACAACTGTAGTTTTTTATTCTAATCATTTAAAGTGAACCGTCTATGTAATTGGAAACGTGCTTCCGCTTAGTTCCATCGTATTTGCAGTAACACTACAAGAAGAAAATTAATTAAGTCTCTCGAAGACCATTGAAGTATAATGTACTTACGTCGAAGACTCGGTTTTAACTAAATATTTGTTGAAGTGCGAAATTAAAATGATGTCATCTAACTTTAACTATTGAAATGTAGTTTTAATGTAAAATTTATTCCTCCCTCTATTAAAGCGTACCCGAGTACACTGCTGAAGACAGGCCGGCCCATAGATTATCACATAAAGAATTTTTTTTCCATAGTTGCTACGTTTGGCGGGCAGTTTTTTTTTTTAGTTGTAATCAGGAAGACAGCAACGTAGAAAGTGCGAGACGTCTGGCACTGAGATGGTTAATCCGCCTACAAAGCGTTACTAATAAGCCTGTAGTGTAAATGGACCGAATTATAAGTGCAGCCTAACTCACACTAGCAAAGTTTTCCAACGACTCTACATAATGTTTATCAGTATGATCATGACCACCGTGCCCGAACATCTCTTTTCCTTACCAACCAAAAGGCCAATCCTCCGTATACTAGAAGTGGCTTATGTCCAGAAATTATGCCACGGATTGATGGTGATGATGATTTTGGATTTCTTTTGTAGAATAAAGGTAAAAAACGAGCACATATTCCACCTAATGATTTTGTTTACTATTTATAAACCAGTGCTTGACCACAATCCCACCTGGTGGTAAGTGGTGATGCAGTCTTAGATGGTAAATCGCACTGTCTTATCGTAACAAAAGCCTATTTACTCTTGCCTCAAGACGCCCAGATTGTATTTGGACGGAAAGATAGACGCCGGCAAATTATTCCACTCCTTTGCTATACGCATTACAAATGACGAAGCAAACCGTTTGGTTCTAATGTGTGGAATATCGACAACAAAGGAATGAAGACCCGCCGACCGTCTGGTTGTCCTATGGTGGAAAGGAGAGGAAGGAATTAAAGCGTGTAATTCCTGCGCACACTCACCGAAGTGCATCCTATAGAATACCGAGAGACTGACTACTCTGCGCCTGTGCTCAAGGCTGACAAGATTGGTTAAAACCAAACCAAGCTCACCAATAAGCCTCTTAGCACGTCTCTCCACTGAGTCCAATGCCTCCAGGTGGCATTTTGCAGCGCAAGCCCATATGTGACAGCAGTACTCCATGCACGACCGGACTTGCGCTTTATATAAGGTAATAAGCCGCGACATAAAGTACCGCCACACCCTTGCAAGGACAACAAGTTTTCTTGCGGCTGCTTTGGCTTGGACTCAATGAACTGCCCATAGTTTACGTTCGAAGAAAATTAAATCCCTAATAACTGAAGGCGGTCAGTGTACTGCAAGGATACATTCCGGAAAGTAGGAGCCAAGATGAGCGGGTTCCTTTTAGCGGTAAAAAGACATGCTTGTGTTTTGAGGCGTTAAATTTCACGAGAATGGCATCGCCCCATTCGGAGGCTGACTGTAGTGTGAGACTCACACGCTCAACTATAGCCTCTCTTTCTGATTGGATTTGATCCCGACTGGCCCGGGCGCTTGGTTGGTATCTCTCCACAACTGTGCTGTCGTCTGCATACCCGTAGATACCAGGAATGAGCAGATCATTTATATGCAGCAGGAAAAGAGTTGCGGAGAGAACGGACCCCTGAGGAACACCGGTGTTATTCGCCATAGTATCGGATGAGCAGCCATTAACAACGACCTGGAGTGGGACCGTTTACTCAGAAATTGCTTAACCCAGACAATCAGGCCAGGGGATAGGCCGTACGCCGAAAGCTTACCCAATAGACTAGCATGTCAAACCCTGTCAAAGGCCTTTGATAAGACCTAATGATAAGAAGCCGCAGCAAATAGATCGTCTTTGATTAAGAATCAAAAAGCAGATGCGTTATAGCCCCTGAGTACTATCTTTCCGTGGGTGTCGTAAAAGGCGATAGATAGAAACTAAAACGGGAGATGGGCAGCAGTATCTTCTTTATAAACTTAAAATAATAAAAAACTGCGGTTGTCAACCAGACAGCCAAGAGTTTAAACTAAGGCCAATACCCCCCCTATGAGGCAATATATGGCGTAGGTCTATGTTCAGCAATGGACTATGGGCTGTAATGGAGAGATTTATAAATAATGAAATTAATAAATATTAATATATAATTAAAAAAGAGATAAAAAAATCGCGGCTGAATCGCATTTTTCCATTGTTTGTAATAAAACTTCAGAATGTATCAAATTTCTTCGTTAGATTATTTCATTTTCGCGGACAGAAAAACAATTGAAAAATAGCGGGAAAGTGTTTATATTACTTTTTATTTTTCTTTTTCTTAATGTCCTATATGTATTGATATTAAAAACCAGGCAGATAGAAATAGTACAACCAAAGAGATTTTCTTCAATTTTATACAAACAAAACACGAAGTAAGTTTTTTTAAAAATTTAAATACATAATTTTTTTTTAAATCTAGATATAAAAGAAATACATTGAATATATCGTAGCTTATGTATGAAAACAACAAACATAAAGGTGCAAAGCATAACATACATAAAGTTTCACGTTTGACAAACAGAGGGGTAAGCAGAGACTACGGACTTCCATTTGGCACAATCTTTCGTCTCTTTCACATCCATACACCTACTATTACACGTTCGTTGGTAAAACTCTTAGTTTAGCCCATCTTGAATATATCGCCAATTTGGTTAATAAACTACAGTTTGAGACTTTCTCTTGCAACTCTATCATTCACTCAAATAAAGTTTAACTACTATTATAGCCTATATAATACTGCTTCTTGTTTATAGGCTGAATAAATAAATTCCTCTCTTTGGGTATTAAAACACTTAATATGACACGCTCTATAATTGAAACAAGCTACAGGCAAATTTTATATAAGAAAGGATGACCAACAGGCAAAAAGGCCATTTGGTAGTGATTGATTGTTATCCCGTAGACTTTTGACATCTATCGTCCATAAAGGATCAAATTGCAGAAGCGTTGTCACCCCTGAGGACCAAGATGAAATGTCTCATTAAAGGTAAAAAGTCTCCGGTTCTTTACTTACCACTTGAATCATATTAGCTTAATGCTGCCATTTGAATGGTATTTGTGAGAGCGTGATCCTTCTTTAGTAAAGCCCATCATCTCGTTCTTCAGCCATAATATAGCTGCAGCGTATCTCTACCACTTAAAAAGTAGAGCCTCACAACGTGTAATTTTTTTTTAGGTAATAAATATGACCAACGAGCACACAGTTCAACTTATGGTAAGTGAATGCTCTGGGTCATGAACATGTACGTATATCCTACTTTTTTTATAGGATAAGGGTGACAAATGAGCACACAGTCCACCTGATGGTAAGTGGTTGCTGCGGCCCATAGACATCTACATCTATCCTCTATTACAAATCAAAATGTAAGATGCGTTGTCACCCGTGAGAACTAAGATGGAATGCCTCATTTCCAGTAAAAAGGGCCTCCGGCCACCTGCACTCACCAAACGAAACGCAAAGGTTAACTTCTACTTCACGTTGGTTTTCTGTGAGGTCGTGTTACCACCCCGGTTTGAGCCGGCCCATCCGTGCGACAGCTAAAGCTGCCGCGTGGCTCTACCACTGTTAGCTTAGCTGCTATTTTACGTTGGTTTGTGAGAGCGTGGTATTCTTCGGCCCAGCCGACCATGACCCATTTGTGCTCCAACAATAATTTAGCTGCACTATGGCTCTACTACTTAGAAATACGTATAATTTTCTGGCTCGCTTTATTCTACATTATACATACAAGTATTTGCAAGATATTACCTTGCTATCAGATAATACGTAAAAGGTAATTGCATCGTACCTCGGATCAATACGTGCGAGATTTTTCTTGCAAACTCAATGTTACAACGCTGACATGAAATTGGTTTCTGAATACAAAATAGCAAGAACCGCTCTCAATCTGTTAATGCGTTGTTTACAACATTCAGCACAAGTTAGTGACTGTTTTGACTAAGATTCGGTTTAACTGAAATATAAAATTCAAAAATAAAATACATTTCTAGAATTCATTCGTTTTTGGTACTTCAAGTATAAAAAGAAAGAAACGTCTGTATTTGAAGTGACATAATACTCGTAAATAATTGCACCACATGAATATTTTATATTTTAATATTAATGCAGCAAGTGGCACAGGACCGTGTTTTATAGCATACTTGGGGGAAGCCTATCAGCAGTGGACTTGTGAAGGGCTGTAATAATAAAATGATTATGATGTCATCATCATAATGTAGCCACAAATAGGCACCCAACTCAGCATTGTGCCGCGGTGTAATAACTACAGCGCTAATATTCTGCCGTTGCCGTTTTCAAGAGCGTAAGAAATATGTATTACGTCAAAAAGAAACAGTTGCTGCAATCGCCAGTCCGTTTATCAAATAGAACGATTAATACAAATCCTACGTGCAACAATTTGTTTTATGATATATACGAGATAAGATTCATCATCATCATCTGCTCTGATCTGCTAATAGCCCTGATAAGCTACAAAATTTTAATCTTCCTTTTTTGAGTACATACCAAAAATACTTTTAGAATAGATAACTAACTAAATTAACTAACTAATAACTTTTGTTACCGATGAGTAAGTTATGGCTTAGTAATGATTTCTTATATTTACACGAACACTACACATTCAATAAAGATTCCGTAAAAGTAGATTTATTCAATAATTCCTAAGTGTGAAAATTTGTGTTCTCACACTACAGTAAATAAATGTATAAGAGTATCAAGGGCATACGTTTCAAGTTGACAACAAAGTTAGGATATGTCTATTTGTTACCTTAAAGGTGACCGTCTCGTTGATCTAGTGGTTGTAAACGCAACTACTGATCATGAGGTCCTGGGTTCGAATCCCAACAAATATCAGTTATTGAGTTTTTCCGTCGAGAAATTCTCAATGGCTGCCCGGAGTCAGGAAGTTAGCGGTGTCGCACCACTTTGGCCCGGAAAGCACGTAAAGCCGTTGGTCCTGCATCTGATCTCTCTCCGTACTTGTCGGTATACCATCCCATCGTACTATGAGAGTGAAGGAATGGAGACTGCGCTGATGGCTAGTCCCCGTTGAGTCTGGCCGCCGTTACCGAAATTCGTTCTAGAGCACCTTATAAGTATAGGTAATAAAATGAATAGTGAACTGGTCATCCAGCTAAAAGAAAGTTAGCGATAAATAATGCATTTATTAAGAAAATCTATATTTTTAGTGCTTTTACAAAGCGGTTAAACTCGTTTTCCGTTTTCCTCGTTAGGAATCCGTCTGAGAGGAAACCATACTCTCACCTATTCGTGTCGCCAAGCGGCAGTGCGTGCACTGCCGTGTTTCTTTTGTCACCATTCAGTACTAAGTGGGAATGTTCCTTCGAATGTTCTTCCATATTTAAATGGGTTGCCTTATCAGGAGGTGGAAAGCACTTCTCTTGTCCCTGATATTATTATAAAA
Source organism: Parnassius mnemosyne (assembly GCA_963668995.1). Classification (NCBI taxonomy): domain Eukaryota; kingdom Metazoa; phylum Arthropoda; class Insecta; order Lepidoptera; family Papilionidae; genus Parnassius; species Parnassius mnemosyne. The sequence continues at coordinate 3,689,683 of CAVLGL010000093.1, read as the reverse complement.
ATGGCAGATAGTTAGGACCAAGATTTCACAGAATACCAGCGTGAAAAAGCAGAATAAGGCTGCTGTGTATGGTGAATGTGGAGAACCGGTCACTATTTTTATTGGTAACGAGGCATTCCATCTTATTCCTCAAAATGCAAATAGGTTAATCGATTATAGATATATATCTCTATGGGCCATAGTTAAATGCATAATTGGCGTTGGTTCTGTGTGAACGTGGTCCTTACGTAGTTGAGCCGACCCATTCCCGATTCAGTCAAAATACGTTACAGCGTGCTTGTATCATGTATGTAGATTCGTTTTGTACTTAGGTATATCCTTTTATGTGAAGAAACAGTCTGCCGCATAAGTTCTCATTGACGTTAAGATAAATTACAGAGGAACGGAACGCACGAAAGGAAACATTTTGTTATTGAAATTCTTTCCATTCAAACACGAATTTATGTTTGCTTTACGTTTCAAAAGGTCTTATAACTCACAGGCTAAGTAGAATGTTCAAGTAATATCAATTTATTGTAAGTACACCTTTTAAAAAAACGTAGAACTTATAATATTTACATTATTTACCACCCTAGAACCTTCAGATACTATTGTAATATGTAAACATATTATTACTTACAAATACGTACACACACGCACACACACACACACACACACACACACGCGCACACACAAACACACACACACACACACACACACACCCCCACACACACACACGCACGCACGTACGCACGCACGTACGCACGCACGCACAGTTTACAAACATCCAGACCTGGAACGATAATTTGAAGGCCATACAAATAACTGTCCCGTTTTGGAATTCAAACCCGCGGCACTCAGCGCCTCAGTACTGCACCACAGAGCCATTAATATAGATTAAATATGATTTATACTATTTTTTATCACAATGCTATATATAAGATTTTTTTTTTCAAAATATATATTTTATTATTCTAATTATATGAGCGACGTAAATAAAATCATAGGCGAAGAATCACTCTAGCCAGGGTGAAAACTGAGATGGATGCCACACAACAGTAGTGTAGACTACAACATCAGAGAGTTCACAAGACCATAGGGTTATTAGGATTTGTACCTAAAGGAGCTACATAAGCAATAGACAGTGTACAGTATCTATAGAGTCAGCGCTTTTGGTTCTATGATGCATCAGGCAGAATTAAGCATCCAGTAAAATCGACTTCTGTCAAGACGTATTAATTAAGTTTCTGTTTTATTTTTTATTTATCTGATTCTAACTCGCGATGACCTCAACTGGGAAACTTCTCAGATATGCAGCTTTTCCTTCACCGCTGAGAACGTGTCAAATTGACACTTCAATTTGCAATTAAAATTTAGGCTAAAATATATAATAATGCGTACGTACCATGAAATTTAAGTTTTAATCAGTTTGATCACCGCCTTTGACAATTAAAATAAAATAAACCTTTATTTGATTAAAATCTTTAATTAAAGTAGTTTTTCGCAAGAGCCAGTTCATTTACATATACTGATATGAGCTATGTAGCCAGGACTGTCACAAATATCTTAATATGTCTGAAAATATGACATAATATACGTCTCACTACTGTGAACAGAGCTCCTCATTACCTATAGTGTTTTGTGGGCAGAGAAATAAAGTATACTGCAATGCTTCAATGCATATTAATGGTTTTCACACCTATACGACTATTTTAGTTACTCAGACATCTTGATTTCTCCACGAAGTTATTCTTCATGAATTTAACGAATACGTGTTAAGTCAGTGCGTAAAATTTACTATATTAAATTATTCCTCGAGTGGATCATACACGTTTTGCTCCCGTGCCATGATGAAATCTCACGGCAAGCTACACGGCCCTTAAAAATTGAAATTAAGCTTTTGCATTATTGTTGGCCATGTCTACCTAGTGATTACACATCCAACGATGCCACGAACGAATATTCAATTATATAAATCGTATATTCTATAGAATTCTGTTATTTAACTATTTTGCCAGTGATTTATCATTTTAGTTTATTTAGAAGTAAGTAGATGACGCTATTACCAGATGAAATTTTGAAAGCAAAAACTGTACTATCTAGTAACATTAGCGATAGAAGCGAACATTTATTTATTATATCAATAAGGTATAAAGTGACAATTCTGTTAAAAGTTCTGTTTCTGTTAAAAAAATACGCTATCAGCACCGCTACCGCAGAGAAAGAATTTAATGATATCGTCATATTATGACCACATCATGAAATAGCAATGTTTTGCTTAGTTATTGATATCTTCAAACGATTTATATTCATTAACTTGGTCAAGCTATATCATGACATGGTCACCAACAGTGTTAAATATCACGAAATGACCACACTATTTCACAAACTGTTAAATAACTTTATGATATATTATGATCAATTCTTCGGTCTGGCCACGATATGTATAAAAATATCTTTAATAAAAATAATGATAATAAATATTTTGCAATAATTGCAGACAGATCAGTATTTATTATTATTATTTTATTATTTTCTTTTAAAAAAACGTTACCCCCACACTAGGATTTTCCCCTGTGTCGTGGAGGCAGTTTACAAACATAAATTGCACAAGGACGAACATCCAGACACGGAACAATTATTTGTAGGCCATACAAATACTTGTTCCGTGCGGGATTCGAACCCGCGGCCCCCAGCGCAACAATTGATTGCTAAGCCACGGAGCCGTCAATTTATAAGATTAAGATTATTATCAGATTAGTAATTGAAATAGAAATCTTATCAATTTTCATATTTTTGATAGACGTCACTATTATCTATTGAAATTATTACACTTTTAAAATAAAATAACATAAATACTAAAGAAAACTAAACGTTAGAATTTTTAAATAATTTTAAAAATCTAATCATTTGAATATATAAATGTTACTACTAATATGTTATTTATATTATTTAATTTACTATTCGAAATACACAGACAGACAGACATACAGATAGGCAGATCGACAAAAATGCTAGAAACCACTAATTTGGCTTCAGTACCCTTTATTTAGTCCCCTGGAGTTGTTTTTTCAAGAGTATATTAGAATTACAGACACGACTTTTCTACAGATTTATTATATGTACAGATATAGATAATATTATATCGTTCGAATTATATATTTCTGGAAGGAGACAACAGTCTACTTCATTGACACCTGCAACCATCTTCAAATAAATAATGCTTCTGGTGTGTTGTGCCTTCTGAGGATTAAGATGGAAACTTATCGGGTTTCCCTTTGCCTTTAAATGGCAACACGAATGAATGCACTACTGACTGTCAGAAGAAATAATATGTAAAAAAAAACTATCCAATGAAGTGCATACTAATTTCTTGCACAAATGGCTATTATGGCAGGACTCAGATTTAGTAGTCATGTAGTATAATTACAAGGCGATCATTAAAATAGTCCACCGTGATCGTTCAAACTGAGACGCTATGGTATAATAATGTCCTGGATTGTCTCCATAATATTTATTTTTAAATTGAAATTGATAGAAAAATTTAGCCGTTTGCAAAAAAAAAATACAAAATATATTCAATTATTCTACCCTCTTTCTTTATTACTGAACATAAAAATTCATTGAATAAAACTATTTTTACGGATTTTATCGCGTTTAATTAACTTATTTTTATATTCCCGACGTTTCGGTTGCTTTCCAGCAACCGTGGTCACGGGGGACTGAGGTGATTGACGTCCCGATGTCAAAGTTAACCCGGAGTACCTTCAGCTTTTTAATTATTAATTTTGGTCCGATCTACGCAGAATGAACTAACTGTGTCTTGAAGTCTTGCAGTGGTATGCTTGGGTTTAGTTTTAATTTTATGAATTACAGGATCCCAAGCAGGTGGTAGTACCCAGCCTCCCTCTCTATTGAAATTAGGATGTTTTTTAATTTCAATAGCCTCACGTATCATCCTTGGCAGGAATCGATGTTCTTTCGCGAGGACTTGTGGTTTATCAAATCTAATGTAATGGCGGGGGCCGTCTAGGATATGATCACAAACTGCAGACTTCCCGGAACGTTGGTGCTTCACGTCAGCTATGTGTTCTTTTACGCGGGTTTTTATTGATCGTTTTGTTTGCCCTATATATGAGAGACCACACTCACAATCAAGCTTGTATACTCCTTCATCTTGTAGAGGAATATTGCACTTGACGGATGGTAAGAACTGACTAATCTTCTTCGGCGGCTTGAAGAATGTTCTAATAGAAGCTCGCTTCAAGATGTAGCCAATCTTGTCTGTGACACCTCTGACATATGGTAGTACAGCAGGCACACGCTCGACTGTGGCCGGCTTCACTCGGTCACTGTGACGTAGGCGCGGAACCCGAAGCTTGTTGTCGTGCAGAACCTGCTTGACGTGCTGAAGCTCGGCGGCCAGGTGTTTGCTGTCACAGATCCCTCGTGCTCTCTGCAACAAAGATTTTCCCACGGTAGCTAACTGTGAAGGGTGATGGTGGGATTCACCATTTAAGTATCGGTTTGTATGGGTCTTTTTTCTATACACAGTGTGACCTACGGTGTTATTAGGATTTCGAATGACTAACACATCTAGGAAAGCTAAAGAATTATTTGCCTCTAACTCCACAGTAAATTGAATTTTAGAGTTTATGGAATTAAGATGTTCTAAAAATGCAGTTACTTTGTCTGATGGTAAAATTGTGAAAGTATCGTCTACGTACCGCTTGTAGAAACTTGGAGTTACTGGTGCAGTAAGCAGGGCTTTCTCCTCAAAGTCCTCCATGAAAATATCGGCGACAATGGGAGATACCGGTGAGCCCATAGCAACACCATCTACTTGCTTGTAAAACTGTTCCTTCCACAATAGGTAGCCAGATGTAAGGCAATGTCTGAGTAATACTGCATATTCTGCTGGCATGTTGCTATAACACCGCAAAAAATTCCGTATGAAAACATTATCTGTAGTGTTGAGGACTGTCTGTATAAAAATAATATTGGTAATGAAGATTTAGAGGCTATACATCAAGACATTTCGTCCTTGTTACGTCGAAGCTCAGCTCCGAAATTAAATCTTCCCAAAGATGAATTTACTGCATTGAAAAACTTACGCAACAGACCAGATCTTACGATTCTCCGCGCAGATAAAGGTAATGCTACGGTTATAATGGATACGTCGGATTACAATTTTAAAATACAACAACTTTTATCGGATGAAAGTACGTACGTAAAGGTCAAAACAGACCCTACAACTAATACGCTTAAAACAACTAGCGATCTAATAAAGAAATACTCCGAGAAACTGAATCTAGACGTAAATTCGATAATACTCGTACCTACGTGTGCCAAACCGCCGAAGTTGTATGGGTTACCAAAAATACACAAACCGAACGCTCCATTACGTCCAATAGTGAGTCAGATCGATTCGCCAACTTACAGATTGGCTCAACACTTAGCAAAAGTACTATCACCACTCAGAGGACATACAAGAGCACACACTAAGGATTCATACCATTTTGTCAGTGAGATAAAAGACCTATGTCTTACTGACAATGAAACTATGGTCAGTTTTGATGTTCAGTCTCTATTTACATGCCTATCTGTTGAAGACTGCATCTCAATTATAACTAGGAAACTAGAGGAAAACAACATGCCAGCAGAATATGCAGTATTACTCAGACATTGCCTTACATCTGGCTACCTATTGTGGAAGGAACAGTTTTACAAGCAAGTAGATGGTGTTGCTATGGGCTCACCGGTATCTCCCATTGTCGCCGATATTTTCATGGAGGACTTTGAGGAGAAAGCCCTGCTTACTGCACCAGTAACTCCAAGTTTCTACAAGCGGTACGTAGACGATACTTTCACAATTTTACCATCAGACAAAGTAACTGCATTTTTAGAACATCTTAATTCCATAAACTCTAAAATTCAATTTACTGTGGAGTTAGAGGCAAATAATTCTTTAGCTTTCCTAGATGTGTTAGTCATTCGAAATCCTAATAACACCGTAGGTCACACTGTGTATAGAAAAAAGACCCATACAAACCGATACTTAAATGGTGAATCCCACCATCACCCTTCACAGTTAGCTACCGTGGGAAAATCTTTGTTGCAGAGAGCACGAGGGATCTGTGACAGCAAACACCTGGCCGCCGAGCTTCAGCACGTCAAGCAGGTTCTGCACGACAACAAGCTTCGGGTTCCGCGCCTACGTCACAGTGACCGAGTGAAGCCGGCCACAGTCGAGCGTGTGCCTGCTGTACTACCATATGTCAGAGGTGTCACAGACAAGATTGGCTACATCTTGAAGCGAGCTTCTATTAGAACATTCTTCAAGCCGCCGAAGAAGATTAGTCAGTTCTTACCATCCGTCAAGTGCAATATTCCTCTACAAGATGCAGGAGTATACAAGCTTGATTGTGAGTGTGGTCTCTTATATATAGGGCAAACAAAACGATCAATAAAAACCCGCGTAAAAGAACACATAGCTGACGTGAAGCACCAACGTTCCGGGAAGTCTGCAGTTTGTGATCATATCCTAGACGGCCCCCGCCATTACATTAGATTTGATAAACCACAAGTCCTCGCGAAAGAACATCGATTCCTGCCAAGGATGATACGTGAGGCTATTGAAATTAAAAAACATCCTAATTTCAATAGAGAGGGAGGCTGGGTACTACCACCTGCTTGGGATCCTGTAATTCATAAAATTAAAACTAAACCCAAGCATACCACTGCAAGACTTCAAGACACAGTTAGTTCATTCTGCGTAGATCGGACCAAAATTAATAATTAAAAAGCTGAAGGTACTCCGGGTTAACTTTGACATCGGGACGTCAATCACCTCAGTCCCCCGTGACCACGGTTGCTGGAAAGCAACCGAAACGTCGGGAATATAAAAATAAGTTAATTAAACGCGATAAAATCCGTAAAAATAGTTTTATTCAATGTGTAGTGTTCGCGTAAATATTAGAAATCATTATGTAAACCAGTACGGACTGGAAATAGCAAATAAAATACGCCGACTAGAAGATCTCAAAACCAAGCGCGCAAGATACATAACAGCTTTAAACTTCTTGAAGAGATGCAGAGACCATAATCTCATTCCTACGTGTGTCAAGATATCTACTAAAAAAGACATTCGAGGAAGCGCTAAGATCTTAAATCAGGCAAGCAAAAAAATTGTTAATAACGGTGATTCAGCAAAAACGTACCGATCTATGTTTCATTAATAAAACCATAGACAAATCGTCCAGTGATCTAAAGACAGTTTTATCGACATTTGATTATAATAATTGCATGGAAACTTTAGACAAACGTGAAACAACTAAATACAATGAATACAAAAATAAACATATAGATAAATACCAAAAACTAACAACCAAATCAAATGTCCAACGCCAATGTCAACGTAATAACGGAACGGAATCATTGACAACAGACGCGAGTAATAAACAACGTGCGGTCTATAACCTGTCAAAACATTCTCTGGACGACGCGACTATAAAAGTTTTGGCCAAAGGTATGAATTTCGCTATAACACCGCAAAAAATTCCGTATGAAAACTATCTGTAGTGTTGAGGACTGTCTGTATAAAAATAATATTGGTAATGAAGATTTAGAGGCTATACGTCAAGACATTTCGTCCTTGTTACGTCGAAGCTCAGCTCCGAAATTAAATCTTCCCAAAGATGAATTTACTGCATTGAAAAACTTACGCAACAGACCAGATCTTACGATTCTCCGCGCAGATAAAGGTAATGCTACGGTTATAATGGATACGTCGGATTACAATTTTAAAATACAACAACTTTTATCGGATGAAAGTACGTACATAAAGGTCAAAACAGACCCTACAACTAATACGCTTAAAACAACTAGCGATCTAATAAAGAAATACTCCGGGAAACTGAATCTAGACGTAAATTCGATAATACTCGTACCTACGTGTGCCAAACCGCCGAAGTTGTATGGGTTACCAAAAATACACAAACCGAACGCTCCATTACGTCCAATAGTGAGTCAGATCGATTCGCCAACTTACAGATTGGCTCAACACTTAGCAAAAGTACTATCACCACTCAGAGGACATACAAGAGCACACACTAAGGATTCATACCATTTTGTCAGTGAGATAAAAGACCTATGTCTTACTGACAATGAAACTATGGTCAGTTTTGATGTTCAGTCTCTATTTACATGCCTACCTGTTGAAGACTGCATCTCAATTATAACTAGGAAACTAGAGGAAAACAACATGCCAGCAGAATATGCAGTATTACTCAGACATTGCCTTACATCTGGCTACCTATTGTGGAAGGAACAGTTTTACAAGCAAGTAGATGGTGTTGCTATGGGCTCACCGGTATCTCCCATTGTCGCCGATATTTTCATGGAGGACTTTGAGGAGAAAGCCCTGCTTACTGCACCAGTAACTCCAAGTTTCTACAAGCGGTACGTAGACGATACTTTCACAATTTTACCATCAGACAAAGTAACTGCATTTTTAGAACATCTTAATTCCATAAACTCTAAAATTCAATTTACTATGGAGTTAGAGGCAAATAATTCTTTAGATTTCCTAGATGTGTTAGTCATTCGAAATCCTAATAACACCGTAGGTCACACTGTGTATAGAAAAAAGACCCATACAAACCGATACTTAAATGGTGAATCCCACCATCACCCTTCACAGTTAGCTACCGTGGGCAAATCTTTGTTGCAGAGAGCACGAGGGATCTGTGACAGCAAACACCTGGCCGCCGAGATTCAGCACGTCAAGCAGGTTCTGCACGACAACAAGCTTCGGGTTCCGCGCCTACGTCACAGTGACCGAGTGAAGCCGGCCACAGTCGAGCGTGTGCCTGCTGTACTACCATATGTCAGAGGTGTCACAGACAAGATTGGCTACATCTTGAAGCGAGCTTCTATTAGAACATTCTTCAAGCCGCCGAAGAAGATTAGTCAGTTCTTACCATCCGTCAAGTGCAATATTCCTCTACAAGATGCAGGAGTATACAAGCTTGATTGTGAGTGTGGTCTCTCATATATAGGGCAAACAAAACGATCAATAAAAACCCGCGTAAAAGAACACATAGCTGACGTGAAGCACCAACGTTCCGGGAAGTCTGCAGTTTGTGATCATATCCTAGACGGCCTCCGCCATTACATTAGATTTGATAAACCACAAGTCCTCGCGAAAGAACATCGATTCCTGCCAAGGATGATACGTGAGGTTATTGAAATTAAAAAACATCCTAATTTCAATAGAGAGGGAGGCTGGGTACTACCACCTGCTTGGGATCCTGTAATTCATAAAATTAAAACTAAACCCAAGCATACCACTGCAAGACTTCAAGACACAGTTAGTTCATTCTGCGTAGATCGGACCAAAATTAATAATTAAAAAGCTGAAGGTACTCCGGGTTAACTTTGACATCGGGACGTCAATCACCTCAGTCCCCCGTGACCACGGTTGCTGGAAAGCAACCGAAACGTCGGGAATATAAAAATAAGTTAATTAAACGCGATAAAATCCGTAAAAATAGTTTTATTCAATGTGTAGTGTTCGCGTAAATATTAGAAATCATTATAAAAATTCATAATGGATATATCCAAGATATTCTGATTGCCTAAATAAATAGGGTTCTATGAAAATATCAACTCATAATCAAAATAATTTGGTCTGTAATTCCATCATCGCGTGTCCGAGAACTAACCATCTCCGGTGCCTAATGAGCAAAAAAATCGCATTATTAGGAAAATATATTTTTGTAGGCTTTTTCATAAACAACGATATTATATTTAAAAATGTTATGTCGTAGGTAATTATATATGTAGGCTTCGTTGGTCTAGTGGTTGTAAACGCGACTGCTGATTATGGGGTCTCAGGTTTGAGTCCCGGGTCAGTTCAAAATAAAATCAGTTATTGAGTTTTTCCGTCAAGAAATTCTTAGTTCCTGCCCAGGGTCAGGATGTTGGTGGTGACTCTTCCCCAGTGCATCGGAAAGCACGTAAAGCCGTTGGTCCTGCAACTGATCTCTCTCCAGCCGTGTCGGTTTAGCGACCCAACGGACTATGAGAGTGAGGGAATAAAGAGTGCGAGTAAGAGCTTGCACATACACTAGAGCACTATAATCCTGTACTGCACTGATGGCTGGTCTCCGTTGAGGCTGGCCGCCGTGACCAAAAATCGGTCAGGAGGGCATTATTATTATTATCTGAGTTATCTATAAAGTTCTCTCATCTGGTTGGGCTGTTTAAATGTATAATTGTAAACGAGAGATATAAATATACATAAATATCAATAAAATAAAATAAATACATAAAAATACATAAATAAATAAAAACCCAACCAGATGGAAACCCGAGGCAGGGGAGACCAACCGGCCGAGGGTTAGGGGGAAAGGAAATGAAACCGGCGGACGATGCATTTGAGCCTGGAGCGGTCCGTCACGGAGTCCCAGTCGCCTCAGATGACACGATAGGCTGACTGAGATTAACCCGTTCGCAGAAACGATCACAGAAATAATTTCGATCGGCAGACCACCCCACATCTTGGCAACCTCGTGAGCCAGGTCCGGATATTTTGTTCGCTTAACTGTTTCGGCTTTCACGAGGTTCTCGTCGTAAGGAATAGTAATGTCAACCAAAAAGATCCTTGACTGTGCCAGATCTATCAGCACAATATCAGGCTTATTTGTCGGCTTATTATTATTATTATTATTATCCTAGGCAAGCAGATGGACTCCTAAGGCCCTATAACCAAGAAATATTTGGCTAGATTTCAATTTTTGAGGAATAATATCTAGTCTGAAACAATTACTCACAGAACTGAATTTTCTTCATTATTCATCTTTTATTTTTAATATTATTGCTGGATTAACTTTCTTGAGGGTATAAATATATAAGTATAATGAATCAACAATTATTTTTTATAAAAAAGTATTTTACCTACAATGGAATTGTCTTAATGTGAAAAAATGGTTTCCTTTAATATTATATTTAATTTTATGCCAATCACCTAGAACAATGTTGCTATCTTTAAATGTCCTAGATGTGTAGAAAAAAAGACTTATTCATTAAGTATCATACGTATGACCACCAGAGTTGAAAATGGCTCTAATTACAGGTTTTATATACCACTTATTCATTGCACGAAAACTTGAACCATAGAAAACTGTCCGAAACGTGTGTTTCGGAGGTGTTTACAACCGTTAAAACCGTACAAAAGTTTTGCCTGTCTCCGCCTTTTATTGTTGAATATATCACGCAATTCGATACAAACAGTTTGCTTCGTCGTTTGGCATACGTACATTAAAGAAGTGGAATAATTTGCCAGCATCTGTTGTTCCATGTGATGAGTTTGTGGTTGTCTACAAGACAAGAGTGAATAGGCTTGTGTTAAGTAAATGCGCTTTGCCAACATCGAATGCTTCACCGCTTACCATCAGATAGTAATCAAGTAATTGCTTACAATAGTTAAATAAAGAGAATAAATTATTGGTGAAAGATTGTATTTCAAAATTTCGGTATAACAATAATAATTTAAGAATCTTATTAAAATATTATATATATATATATATATATATATATATATATATATATATATATATATATATAGTTGTATATAAATAAGGTTCTAACTATTATATCGATTAAACTCTCTCAGGAGTAAGGGTCTATTCGCATGACATTGAGATAAAAATAAAAATTTCATTGATTTTTGTTTTTCTGTCTGTCTGTCCTGGCTAACCTTTGAAATTGCTGAAACGACTGTAATGAAAATTTACGAACACATAGAAAGCAATACCCGATGTAATCTTGGCTATATTTTATCCGAAATACTTAGACATTTAAATAAAATCAAAACTGTTTATTACCTTAATTACGTCACATTAAGAGATTATACTCAAGGAAAGCCAGGGAAATCGCTAGTAATATAATATATTACTAGCGATTTGACCTGGCTTTAAAATATACTAAAATAAATAATAAACTAAACTTTTTTGTACGTGGTAGAGCCATGCTGCAGCTATATTAGTAGTATAGTAGTAGCACGAATGGGTCCGCTCGACCGGGGAAGGACCACGCTCTCACAGAATTACAGCGTAAAATGGCAGCTTGACACTGCTGTGTTTCGTATGGTGAGTGCAGAGAACCAAAGACTCATTTTACTGGAAAAAAGGCATTCCATCTTAGTCCTCACGGGTGACGACACATCTGCATTTTGATTCTTTATTGAGGACTAGCTGTTCCCCGCGACTTCGTTCGCGTGTTAGGGTTTTTATGTTTCTGCGCGGAACCCTGATTCTTTTTCTAAAATAAAAGTAAAATATGCATTTAGTAAAAAACTGTAATTTTGACATTACAAACAGACACTTCAATTTTATTTATTTGTATAGATAAATGTAAATGTCTATAGGTCACAGCAACCACTTATCATCAGGTGGACTGTGTGCTCGTTTGTCACCCAATTCTACAAATAAACTTATAAAGATGAGATCATAACAGAAATTTCTAAACAATAGTTTAATATTTAAAAATAAGTTTCCTGCATTCTACCAGAACAACCAGTCAATTCAACTTTATGTTATCTTTATTCTCCGCTCCGCTTCACTCGCAAAGTTAAATTGGCTTAGTGTAACATAAGCACTTTGTATCAGATTTAACATGTGGCGACACAAAGGCGCCTGAACAATAAACATATTATTTGTAGTCAATAAATTAAATTCGATTGAAACAATCTTATTGTTTCGAATGATAATATTATTCGAAGGTGTAACTTGACCTTTGACCTTTGAAACGATTTTTATTTCTGTTTGTTTTTTAATAAATATTACTATTATTATCCCCCAGACCAAATTTCATTAGGCGTGACAAACGAGCTCGCAGTCAAATTGATGTTTTTTGATGATGTTTATATCTACACTCGATTAAAAATCAAAATGAAGATATTTTGTCACCCCTGAGGATTTTTAGTGAAATAAACATCTACTACAACTTGCTTATAGCATATATTAATTCTTTCTAAAGTTTTTAAAAAGTGGAAATTCAACGAAATCAAGATATAAGTGTATGCAACAATTTAAAAAATATCTGCCAGAATAGAAAATAGATATGAAATCGATTTATAACGCTGTGAGCTATCCGGAAACGGATTTTCCTTACGGAGAACTTCGTGCAATGTTCTATTATGAAACCAATTTTCAAGTGCATCGTACAAGTACAGGCTGCCAGTAAACCGTGAACCATGCCTTTATGAAACCAACGTGTACAGTAATGAGGTGTAGTAACGACATACGAGAATATCTTATGCCTTTACTACACGTCACGGGTATTAGCTATTACAATAATTAAAAATTAAAAATTTTGCACAACCGACTTCAATATAAATAATTAAGAATAACTCAAAAACAATTCGTCAGACCTTGATTTAATATATATCAGATGACATGTGCAGCACTAGCTTTCAAATAAAAAAGGAATCATCGAAATTAGTTTACCCAGTAAAAAGTTATGAGGTAACACATAAAGAAAAACATTTGAAGTCGGTAGAAAATACATATAAACACTCTCATTCAATCAACTTCAAAAGAGGCTAGCAACGCCTAACTTGACGAAATATTGTAAATATATATGTAATTAATATATAATTTAGTTACATCACTGTATCTATATATATATATATATATATATATATATATATATATATATATAAAAAATGCTGTCCGTTAGTGTCGCATAAACTCGAATATGGCTGGACCGAATTTGATGAATTTTTTTGTGTGTATTTGAGTGGGTTTCTGAGAGATCCAAACGATTAACAATCGGACCCGCTAGGTGGCGCTGTTGTCGAGAGTCAGAAATCACCCTTGCAAAGGGGCAGAGTGGATCGCTAGTATTAAATAAAAACAAGCGATTCGCTCCGACTTCGCACGGGTGATTTCTGGATATTGACTACAGCGCCACCTACCGGGTCCAATTGTTCATCTAAACTATTCTCGAATCAATTTAATCACACACACAAATGTTCTTCAAAATCGGTCCAGCTAAGAGGATTCTGGTCATATACACACGGCCAGAAAAATTTATTACAACATCTAACGTAATTAACGGCACATCCTCAGACACCCCACTTAGTATATTATGTTATAATCATACTACATACACTGAATTCTTAGTTAAAAATGTTTATACATTTATTATTTATTAAATAGGTCTTGCTAGTCTAGTAAGTATTCGCTCGCGTTCGAGAAAAGTTAACGCCGCCGCCGCTTGACACAACTGTAGGTAGGTATTAGTGCCGAAAAAAGCCGACAATACATGATTGGTTACGTTAAAGAAATACCTACCTATGAACATTAACGGATGTCAGAATTCCGTGCATTGAGTTGTTTAAGTCTAGTAAACATTTGATTGCATCTTTCTATCACACTTTTCATGCTTTGGACTTTCGACTCTGAATAATTTTGTTTATTGATTATGATACAATGTTGATAGGCAATATTCGTTACAAAATGTTATGAATTTGCATAAAAATTTAAATGTAATTGTAAATAATAATGAACTGCGAAAAATAAGAGGCAATACGACAACATAAATCAAAGAGGGCGTGTTTAAAAGATGTGAATCAAGATTACAATAATATTAAGAATCAAATATTGAACTTACTGATAGCCTAAAATCTCATGCAAAGTTGTTTTTTAACACACTTTCAAAATGTCCACCACGGCTCCGTGGCGCAGTGACTTAGAAATTGAGTTGCACCGATAAGGGCCGCGTGTTCGTATCCCGCACGGAATAAGTATTTGTATCGCCTACAAATAATTGTTCCGGGACTGGATGTTTGTCCTTGTGCAATTTATGTTTGTAAACTACCCCCACAATACAAGAAAAAATCCTAGTGTGGAGGTTACGTTTCATAAAAGAAAGAAAAAGAAAAAAAATAATTAAGAAAGCAATTTAGTGTTATTTTTCACTATTCGAAAAGCGTTCACTATCCTATTTTTAGGTCCTCGGCACTTGTAGTCTCACTAAAATAAACTAATGATTTAATACGTCCCCATAAAGAAAAGTCAACAGGCATCAAATCAGCTGATCTGGGAGATCAATGTACAGGGCCGCCGCGACCTTGATAAGGCACTCCAAACTTTGTATTTGTAAAGACTTTAACATGCTTGAAATAAGGTTCAACTTTCTTTATTTTGTATTGAATGATGGAATTTGTATTAATACAAATAAAACTGCACTTTTAAAAGTATTATTGCCTTGAGTTACGGCACGTTTCAGTTCGTTTTGACTGTACAGGCTTAGTGTAACTGTAAATTACGTAGTTTCAATTATTTTTGGGATAAAACTTAATTATATTAAAAATCATAGAAACCGATTCAGTAAACGATTCTGAACAAACTACTACAGATACACGTTAATTGTGTTACGTGTTGTATATATATATAATTTAATTGAAGCATTCTACTGTAAGTAAAATATAAATAATATAATGAAATAATTTAAATGTAGTATATCATATTTAGATTTAATATGTACTCTTTTGACATTTTAATTTATACTATTTATAATGATTGATATACATAGCGATTGTCATTTTAAATTATATGGTTTAATTTCATCTATGTACATAATTAATTGTTTTTATTTAATTAATAATATATATATATATTAATAATTTTCGCATGACTGATGTGGTAAACATGTGGACTATGTACAATATGCAACTATTTGACACCTCTGAAGTACCATGCTTAAGCGAATAAAAGATATTATTATTGTTGTATACCTAACGATTGAATGGAGCTAATGTAATTCTTTATCAAAGATCTATTATTATTATATTCTATTATTTTCATTTGTCATTACCTGTAATAACAAATGAAAATAAATTTCAATTTGAATTTGAACGCTTTTCTATGCCAATGGATTTGATTGAAAAAAAAATACTCTTCAGAGTACTATCATTCCTTATTCACAAAAACCGAAACGTATAAAAGGTAAAAGTGTTTATTTTCTATTTCTCTTTACTTTCTTGTTTGCTTATCTTAAAGGAAAATTGCAAATCTTAGGTTTGTAAAACAAATTAGCCTCATTATTGAGACGACCTAAAGTCTGGTTTCTTTTGTAAGTTATTTGGACGTTGCTTTTGACTTCAGAAATGTTTCAGTTATTTCTGATGCCTTTTCGTTTTTTTTCTTCAAAAGAACTACAAAATATTAAACAGGCCGTTTATATTATATAATACTAAATGTATTTAGGCTTGGAAACATCTGACGGTTGTGCTGAGAGAGGCAGGTTTAATTCCCGCATGAAAGAGTGTTTGTATGGCCTAAAAGAATTTGCTTCAGCGGTACGATCATGTAAGTCTCGTTTGACGGAGGGAATTATTCTATATCAACGTTATGTGTACTATTATTTTGTATATGATAATGATGATAAATATGTGTAAAGGATGATCAACTAAGGGTCAATTCACACAGAAACGCGACGCGACTTGCTGAAGAGGACAGTGGTTTCGCACTGCGAAGCGCACCGCCGCGCCGCGAGACGCACCGAAACGTCGCGAGTTGCATCGGGAAGTCGCTGGCAGCGCACCACTTTTGTATGCTGCGTCTACCGCCGAAGCACCGCTACGCCGCGCTGCGCCTCGAGATGCCTCGCGGCGTTTTGGCTCGATTTTAGCTTTCATAAAATGTACGCAATGTTCCGTCTGTTGTTTATTTGTAGTTGGTGTGGTATTTATCAAATAATCATCGAAAAGAAACTATATTATCATATTAGATAGTCATAAAATTTGCACATGATAGGTGGTGCTGTGGTCGATTCGTTAATAACTATGTAAACACTATGTAAATTTACGAAATCAACTAATCTGGCTTATAACAAGAATCAGAGAAGAACGTATAATGCAGACAGATAGGCACCCTAACAAACAGCGAGATGATCATTAATTATAGCTTGGAAAGATAATGATGGTGGTAAAGCAAAATTCCACGCGAGTAACGCCGCGGGAAAAAGTAATATTTTTATAAAACTATACCAAAGTCTATCAAATATCCACTCCAGAATGCAACACCCACCACCGTCATAGAGAGCCTCATAGGGGAATATTTTCCATAGCTACTACGCTTAGCAAGCTGGTTGGCAGCTATATAAGTTTGTTATTTCAGTTTTTATCAGTGAAATGATTGTTGCCTATCTCCTGGATCTGGTTCAGTTTCCCTTTTTGTCACCACGTACGAATCCACGGGAAGATAATCGTATGGGGTAGTAGATGTTCTTACACCACCACTTTACTGTAAATATAAATTAATAAAACATAATATAACAATTTCAATTCATTTCTATTTCCTTAATTTCTCGTGAGATTAAATTTTCTAAATTATCTTACATTATATACAGATCTAATTTGTAATCACATCGCTCTTGTCTGTTCTCGTTATTTCGGACTTACAAAGGTTAAACCCAAATTTAATAAAACATTACGTTCACGAGACTTCAGGCTTCTAATAAACTTCGTTATCAAAATAATTTGATGAAAATATATACGAAATTGTTTCAATTGTTTTATTGTATATTTACTAAGTACAGTAAGAAATTCTATGTTATCACTGTAGAGGCGATTTCTTCCTGGCAGACATAGAACACAGCAGGTTGCTGTTTTGTGGCAGTGTGAGCACTAACCCTATAACATTGTAGGTGTTGTAAAAGGCGACAGAGGGACCCGGGAACACGAGATGAGCAGAAAATCTTCCAGGTAACAACTGTCAAACAGCATAATAAACGTAGCAACTATTGCAAAATCCTCAAAATGAGACAATCTTTGGAGGAGGGATACGTACAACAGCGGACTTTTTTTGATTCTTTAAAAGACATTTCAAGATTTTGAAATAAATATTATTTATACGTGGTGGAGCCATGCTGCAGCTATATTAGTAGTATAGTTGTAGCACAAAGGGGTCGGCTCGACTGGGGAAGGACCACGCTCTCACAGAATACCAGCGTAAAATGGCAACTTGATACTGCTGTGTTTCGTATAGTGAGTGTAGAGAACTGAAGCCGCTTTTTACTGGAAAAGAAGCATTCCATCTTAGTCCTCACGGATGACAATGCATCTGAATTTTGATTCGCAAACGAGGATAGATGTAGATGTCTATGAGCCACAGCAACCCCTTACCATCAGGTAGACTGTGTGCTCGTTTGTCACCCTATCCTATAAAAAAAATATAGCCTAGATCCTTACTGGAATTGTTCTTTATCTGCTCGTAAATTTTCATCAAAATCGGTACGGGCATTCAGAAGATAAGCCTGGACTGGAGCTACTAGGCAGCAGCAACTTCTTAATAACAACTTAGTCTGAAAGAGGATCCCCTCTAAGAGCCAATCTACGCATAGAGGCATAGTTGACACGCTTAGCAAGCGGGTTGGCAACCGCAGATTTTTTTATTCGTTGTTAGAAAGACACTGCTGCTCGTCTCCTGAATTATTTCCCTCTGCGCTTTTTACGACACCCACGAGATGACGATGGATGACCACGGTAATGGTTATTACACCGCCACTACACGGTTTCGAAATGTTCTTTCCATAATTGACTCTTGTGTCACTCACGGAGCTAACGGTATTATTGAAGTGGAATTCTCAAGACGTTATTAACAACTTTAATTGGTTTTGTTGCACTAAAACAAACAACAACTATCGGGTGTGCATTAGACAGCTGAGCACCGCGTAGGAGAGAGTCGTAAATTCTGTTCAACAGTACAATACTACGAAGAAGTCCACTTAAAGCTAGTTGCTGCATAAGCGAGGCGACGTTTTTGAAATTAGAATTTGTATCTCGAATTTCATTTCTGACTTTAATTTTTTTAAATAGATTTTTTGTATATAATAAGTAGAATAAATAGATGACAAACTAGCAGTCACTGAAGGTAAATGGTTGATGTGGCCCATAGACACCTTCGTCTATCCTCGGTTAAGAGTGACAATGTAGATGCGTTGTTGCCAGTTTAAAGATAGAATGCCGTGCTACTAGTAAATAACCGGCCAAATGCGAGTCGTACTTGGGCATGAAGGGTTCCGTACCATCATAATACAAGTTTCTAGAAGAGTAGCCCCTTTTAATTTTTAATTTATTTTTATTACATATTATTATAGCGACGACAGAAGTTCACATTCTGTAAAAATTTAAACGTTTTACCTATTACGGATCATGAGATTACAACCCGCTGACAGACAGACGGACGAATGGACGGAAAGCGGAGGCTTTGTAATAGGGCCCCGTTGGTTACCCGTTGGGTACGTAATACTAAAAAGATCTTTTTAAGCTAATATTTTATGCTGGTATAGCCAAGTTGACTTTCTACGTAAGTCAAGTGAATCGATATAGCTCGATATCATTTCCATTTACTTTACATAGTTTACTTTGTAGTTTACTTTTTAGTTTTTACGTGGTAGATGCCTGAGCTATATTATGGTTATACTACCAATGGGTTAGCTCAGCCGGAGAAGGACTACGCTCTCACAGAATACCAGCGTAAAATTGCAGCCTAACGCTGCTGTGTTTCATGTGGTGAGTGTAGAGAACCTGCGATCCTTTTTACTGGAAACGAGGTACTCCATCTTAGTCCTCACGGGTGACTACGCATCTGCATTTTGATTTGTAATCGAGGATAGATGTAGATGTTAATGGGCCACAGCAGCGACTTACCATCAGGTGGACTGTATGCTCGTTTGTCACCCATATCTTATAAAAATGTTTAGCATGAATTATGAAGTATTAATAGGCGTTATTCATATATTTCTTCATGTATAAGAAGTTACTCATTTCTTTATATTATTACCTGATATTAGTTTTTACGTGGTAGATGCCTTAGCTATATTATGGTTATAGTACCAATGTGTTAGCTCGGCCGGGGAAGGACTACGCTCTTACAGAAAACTAAGGTAAAATAGCAGCTTAATGCCACTGTGTTTCGTATGATGAGTTTAGAGAACCGAATACCCTATTTACTGAATAAGGTGCGTTGGGATAATACCGAACAGATTTTCGACTAGTTGAAAGAGTCTGGCAAAAACTTTATTTTCTAGACATCCGTATACGTCAGATTTCTGGAACATGGCGCAAAGCATTAATGGTTAAATGTAGTTTAGCTATGATAATCTTTTGCATTTGTAAACTAAACGGTTTTTGCTTTAAACATGTGCGAAGACAAGACATACTTTTTTATATGCGTGTTGAAGAATTTGCCATCAAGGGGTAAGACCGGACTTAAAATTAAAGCCACTTCTACTGCTTAGAGAACAAAGTTAATAAAAGGGATTTGTCATATATTTAACTCTCAAAAACATATTTCAATATGATCTATAAATTACTAGAAACATAAATGTTCCAAACGGTTTTCTCTTTTTTTGTTTCTTGGCATCCGATCTTATCCCTGATATAAACAAATTGTAATTTTATGGTTATCAAACTTTGTTATGACATAAGATGGAATTATTCAATATAAGGGAAAGATCGGATGCATTTGACTTTTTTACCGGGTAAGACAGTTGTATTTAAACAATCTAAAATTTTTAAATAAAATGTAAAGGTAAAGACTGGCGAAATGCCCTGGGGCAATACACGAGTAGACGAAGATGCACCTAAGCCTCATATGGCGAAGCAGGTTGTAGTTGGTTAATTGATAGATTATTTAGTGTCCAAATTTGTGTGTGTGTTAATCAGCAGGCCTCCATGCCATGAACCTATTTGTAGAGTTAATTAGAATCAGAATATGGGTATGAAGTCGGAAATTAAAGCAAAGTGGACTAGACCAGGAAAAGGAACGTGGGGCGAAAGTTTCCCGTGAAACTGAATTAGTTTTGTTTATTTAATGAGATAAATATCTAATGAGATGAGATAAACATTATGTTATAAGTTTTGTATTGTTTGAATAGCAATTTCTAGGGCTTTTCGTTTGAAGCATCTTCGGATAAAATGTTACTGTAAGTAATGCGGCCGCAGCACTGAGCGAATCACAGCATAAACTAGTGCAAATATATCGGCATCTCACAAAATAGGTAGACAACTAAGTTCCGAAGATTAGTTCTAAATAAGTTTTGTAATTATTAGTTGTTGTAAGCTATTGAGTTAATGAATAGCTAAGTATGCTGGTAACATTTAATAAAACGTAATATTTCAGTAAGACGTAAGTTAGCAGCATATTAACAGTTTCAAAAATTCTAATTTTTGAGGTCATTCATCCACCATATTGTTCCGAAATGCGAAGAATTATCAATGTTTTTAACGTGTATTTAAAAGTAATAAAACCATTCTAAAAATTAAGCTCAATTAGGTTCATTAAAGCACAATAGATTTGATAGCGCTACGGAGTCCTGTAGACACTTGAGTAATTTTCGAAAGAATATACACGACAAATGAAAGTTTAACAATCACTGCCATATTTGTAAAGGACGTGTAAAAATAGGATAAAATTCATTCGATCTTCACTCGTGTGGGGAAACATCGGATCTCGCCCTACAGCTATCTTAGCCCACTTTGAATCAATTTTATCTGGCTGTAACTTCAAAAAACTCAGTATTCAGACAAAATAATAACAATAGAACCTATATTCTCGCTAAAAATCACAAATAAAAGTGATAAGAAAAGACCGGATGGACAAAAAAATACAAAAATGATCTTGTTTTATAAAATGCCGCTCAGCACGCGTCCTACTTCCCCTAGCGAATGGCGGGACCTTGGGGTTGGGGCAGAATGAAATGGCGTCGTATACCATATTGCTAGCATTTAAAAATATAGCATAATTCGTCGGAAATTTAAATCTTACGGTCTTGCGCCATCACCGATCTTACTCCAACGCACCTTACGAGCCATTCCATTTTAGCCCTCAGCGGTGACAATACAACTGCATTATGTAGGAGGATAAATGTAAATGTCAATGGGCCGCACTATCCATTTAGCTTAAGCTATGTCTACATCAGTGCTCTTTCAATTTCGCTTTCATGTTCATTTTGCGTTTTTACTTTCCGTTCGTCTTGCGTCAAGCGCTGTGCCATAAGACGTATGCAACTTATCGTCTATATCCATGCGCTTGTCGCATGCAACTCCCGCGCCTCGGTTTTGTTTGGTTAAAGATGGACGCGGCACTAGTAGCTATCATTGCGGCATATTTTGTGTTGAGTGCAGGGAAAAAACGCAAGAAAAGAATAATCTGGATGAAAGTTTATTTGAAGAAACGGAACAAAACAATATTGTAAGATTTTAGGGCTAAACAATGACATTATTTTAAAAAATTTCACATGGATGACCAAAGCCACTTTCTACAAGCTTTTGAAAACAGTGGAGCGAAAAATTACGAATCATAACACTCATTTTTAACTGTGTTGCATACGAACCCACTGCTGACGGATCTGCGTTTACTAGAGGCATGCTTTGTTGTCGAACTAGTTTTAGCGCATGCGCATGGCTATTGCTATTGCTGTTGCATTCCTATGGTTGCTAAGACATTCGTAAAAGGAAGACACAAGATGAACAGGAAAACGGTAGTGGAATGTTACACCAGTGCGCGTTTGCGTTTTAAGTTTCACATCATCTTGTGTCAAGCGCCGTGCCATAAGAAGCATGCAGCTTCGTATATACCCGTGCGCTTATCGCATGCAACTCATCTATACATCACTCGCCTTGGTTAGGAAAACCACGAAAATTTGTAATTATCTTCTGTTCCGGACCCACTCCTTTTCATCGTAACTTTTTATATTCCTTTGAGAAATATGACCTCAAACTCTTTATCTTGTTTTTAACCGTTCTTAAATCATAATTATATATTTGTCTCAGAGAAATCAACGCGTAATTTTTATTTTATTTTATTTGTGTAAATTTTGTGCTTGTGGTGCTTCGATAACCATCGATAAATTGTAATGTTTTAACTTTGTTTTCTGCCATTTCGTTTACTAAAATCCACGAAATGTTACATGTGAACCCACCTGTGGCGAATCAGCTTTCGCTAGAGGCATTCGCTGTAGTAGAACTAGGTTTAGCGCATGCGCTATTGCATGCGCTATAGTTACTAAGGCGTGTGTTAGAGGAAGGCGCAAGATGAATAGGAAAGCGCACTGGTGTAGACATACCTATAAGGTGGACTGAGCGCTTTCGTCACCCATGTTCGCGCCAAACACTGTCAAGAATCGACGCCGGATGTCACTCGGCTCGGCGCGATACCGGTTTGAAGTTCGGCCGAGCGTGGCAAGAGCGCGCGGGTCGCGAGCGAAAAAAGGGGGAGTCGTCTGCTAGCTGTACTAATGTCTGCACGCTGTCAATCTTTGTTAGGGAACTCGGAATAATTAGGCGCGGCCCGTGGGTGGGCGGTCTGAGATTTGTGACGCGTATTCCTAGCTGGAGAGCTTCCCAGGGACTTATTGGGTCCAACTCAGAATCTGTATAAGTGCATTCGACAATATTAGGTAGTGCGGCCTGATATTCTAGAACTAACTGTTGCAACGCGAAACGGTAGTGACCTTTGATCCGTAAACTCCGTGTGCGTTTTGTGCGTTAACCATATAACCAGCGATAGTTAGTGGCTTCTGTAAGTTAGTAAATCGTACGATAGAGTTAATTGACTGTCATCGTGACGAACGAGGAAAGTGACTGTGGTCCGGCGCCGAAGCAGTCTGGGAGCGGTGCAGCATTTTGGAGCATCCTGGAACTCGGACGCGGCTGGTCGCCTATGCTTGATAAGGCCCACACATTCACACCTCACTGTACACTACTCGCCATCCACTATTACACACACTCACGGCTTGCCCAAGGAAGTTAGCTTCGGATAATGGTAAGTACTATGTCTTTATAGCGTCCTCCCATCTGGTTTATTGTAATTAGGAATTTCCACGTGGCCATATTCTGGCCCCGTCCCTCTGCTGCTCGTTGATGGGATTACTCATGGGCCCTAATCCCGTCAGCCTTGGTTGAGGCAGCTAGGGGCGTGTACAACCCATATTGTATAAAAAATTCATACGTACATATTATTTATTAATTTACATAGATATTTATGAAGAAATATATTATGAACAACCGCAACACCAAGGGAATTGCAGACGCGTTGCCGGCCTTATAGAAAAGTGTAAGTTCTTTTCTTGAAGGTCCCTAAGTCGTATCGGTCCGAAAAATTTGCCGGTGCTAAAAAATCTACAGAGAATTTGTACGAGGAAGAAAACTCGTAGTAAAACGCACAGTCGTAGGTCGCCAAGCATCCAGATGGTGAGGATGGTATCGTAAATTTTGACGCGATGTGCGGTCATGAAATTTGGCGGCTCAAATGAATCCGAACAATTCCTCAGAGCGCTCCCCGTGGTAAATTCGATGGAAAATGCAAAAGGATGCAACATCCCTACGCAGTGCTAGTGTATTGAGCTGGCACTGGTGTGCCCCGGCACAGAGATGAGAACAGTATTCCATGTGTAGTCGAAATTGTGCTTTGTAAAGTAGCAAGCGATGTGCCGGCATGAAATACTGTCTCGCTCTGCTGAGCATGCCAAGCTTTTTAGATGCCACTTTGGCCTTCTCTTCCAAATGACCACAAAACTGCACACTATTCGATATGTCAACGCCGAGGATTCCGATGCTGGCTGAGCTGCTATTTTACTGTGAAAGCGTGGTCCTTCCCCGGTTGAGGTGGCTTCTACCATCAGGTGTAATTTGTACTCGTTTATCATCCTTATTCTATAAAAAAAATATCAATTTACATTTACGTAAAATATAATACTCGTAATATAAAACTTTATCAAAGTTAGAGTCAGCCTTAGACGGACTGCATTAAGATTCTGCCTTGTGGTCAGAGAAAACACGTTACTTTTAATTTAGATGACGAGCACGACAGTCTGTTACAAGAAGATAAAAATTTGTTAGTAAATAATATTTAAATTTGCTCTAAAGCTAATTTATTTAACTATTTTATTGTTCTAACCATAAAGGTTATAAAGGGCTCTCTTAATGCCATCTCTGCCAGTCAACCTATGGCGTGGTGAGATATAGATTTATCTACACTGTTTAATTTTTTGTTTTTGTTTATTCATCCCAGAACTATAGTTTACAATTAGCAACACACAGTCAGACCACCAGCGATTTTTCCGGACCGATACGACTTTGGGACCTTCAAGAAAAGAGCCTACTCCTTTTTAAAAGGCCGGCAACGCATCTGCAATTCCCCAATTGGTGTTGCGGTTGTTCATGGGCGGCGGTAGTCGCTTACCATCTGGTGAGCCGCATGCTCGTTTGCCCCCTCTCCTATAAAAAAGATGCATTCATAAATACATACATACATACATACACACACATAAAATCATGGTCTTCATAATTGGACGAAATATACGACATCTTCCATCTGCCGGGCGTCAGAGCCATATATATTTCTTTAGTAGCATGTGAAAGTTCATTACCGGACATCGGTTTCTTCTGGAAAGGATTTTCCTTTACATATATCTTCACGCTTAGCGGATTAAAGATCGGAGTGCCAGAATTCTCCCACCTTTGATGAATCTGCCCGTCGCAGTCGGAAGATTAATATATATATATATATATATATATATATATATATATAAAAGATGTATCAGTGATAACCGTGGCAGCTCAGAGAGTTGGTCAAGTTCCGGGGCGCAATTAACTCGGGATCGATTCCCTCCAGCATTAACACGCATTGGGGCACCACGACGTTCATTTTATTACTCTTTAACCCCCTGGAGATTGAGAAGATGCCTGTACCCAGCTGTAGTGTGTACTCGTATATAATATTACGCTGCAACTTTAATTATACTTAAATATTATCCTGTCCCTTACTCTTAAATAGAAACGTTGTCACTGTATCACTGATTACCATTGACTCACTTATCACGAGTTCTATAAAACTCTACACTAGTTTCACTTGAAATTTTGCATATATGCTCCTTTCTCGACGTAGCTGGCACTAGAGTGCCCGGCCCAGAGATGAGAATAGTGTTCTATTTGAGGCCAAACATGCACCCTGTAACGTTGCAAGCGGTGTGCTGACATAAACACTATCTCGATCTGCTGAGCACTTGAAGCTTTTTAGAGACCAGTTAGTCCCGGCCTGGTTGATTATTGGTGAGCATTCTCCGAGTGTCGACTTTAAAAGAGGTTGTTATCAATAATGTGCTCAGAAAAAAGTTAGCACAGTACTCTGTATATAACAGTAACAACGCAGTCATAAAACTATTTAAACGTACGGTCCTAAAACAAAGAATCTTCATCAATCTCGCTGTTTAATTAAACTTTCTATTTTAATTAAGCGATGAGAGTTGAAGATGTTTAATTCATTAATTTTAATGAAGTTTGGGAAACGTTACCTTTCTATCGAAAGCTTATTCTATTTGAATAATTCACAGGTCAATTAAAAAAATATAATGATATATAGGTAGTGATTTTTATATTTACACATATACATTTTATTTTTATAATATAATAAATTTACTCGGTTTTTAACTAACTATGTATACACAACAAAATAAAAAAATAGTTATCCCTTGGCCTGGTCAATTGAAATCACAGCTTATGCCGGTGTAAAGTAATGCTCTAGGGATATCATATATTATATATATATATATATATTATATATGTAGGAAATAAATAAAAAGTAAAGCTATTTATGTTTTAAAACTATTTATTAATCAAATACAAAAGACCCACGATGCATGCGAAGGGTTATACAATGTGTTCGTATAATTAGCATACCCAGACGTCCACTAATGAACATTGGCCTTCCCCATAGATTGCATCATATGATATTTTACCTTGTTGCCACGTTTGGCAAGCGGGTTGTCAAGCGCAGTTTATATTTTTAAAGTGCGTTATGCTTTGTCAGCCGTGAGGTCTTAGATGTATCTTAAAATGTCCTCTTTTCCAGTAAAAAGGGTCTCCGGTTCTCAACACTCACCATACAAAACGCAGCAACATTAAGCTGCAATTTTACGTTGGTAAAGTCTTTAGTTGGTGTGAGAGCGTGGTCCTTCCCCGGTCGAACCGACCCGTTCGTGCTACTACTATGCAATTAACTTAGTTGCAGTATGGCTCTACCACGTTTATACAAAAGTCTGTAAAACAAACCTTCACACCTTTAAGTAATGATTTTTCAGTAAAAGAATTGTAATTGGCTTTAATCTAAGATTAAGTTTAAAACATATTATAAAAAAAACTAAAAGGCTACACACAATATTAAAAACTAAAAATTTAAATTTTCATACAGTCCTAGTCCCCTTGGACTAAGTAAAGTTGTATATTATTATTGTACTTAAGCTGTATTTATATATTTATATTTTAATAAATAAATAAATAAATAGCCCTCCAACTTAGATTCCCCCATAGTTGTAATATTTTTCATAGTTGCCACGCTAGGCAAGCGGACACTGCTGCCCATCTCCTGATTGATTGCTCTGTTGTCTCTTACGACACCCAAGGGATGATATGTCGTAGTGGGTATTCTTATACCGCAACTGTACGGTAATTATTAAAACCACTTATGAATAATTTTCATGCAAATTTAATATAAATTTCGATGTTTTAAAATATTTGAAAAATTCACTAACAGTTATTTAAAAATAATCCACTGTTTTTGCACCGTTTAGAGGTGGAATTTTTTTCTCCAAATATATATATATATATATATATATATATATATATATATATATATATATATATATGACCATCTTGGAAGTACCACCTATTAAAAAAAATAAACCTCTTCTGTCTTTGAAATTTTTAATTCTAGCTGATGATAAATGGATGTTGTGGCCCACAGAAATTTATCCTCGATTAAGAATCAAAAAGCAAATGCGTTATCACCGCTGAGAACTAAGATGGAATGCATCGTTTCCAGTATAAAGAGTCTCTAGTTCTTCGCATTATATGTTTTTCAAAACCCTTGCTGATCTTTATATTACTTATAGGTGGAATAAATAAGACTCGGATGTTACGACGTCAGCTTTATTATAGATTTCGTAAAATATTATACCTATTATAATAAAAAACTCTTGGTAAATCCAACTGTGCCTCAAAGCACGGTTCTGAGCAACTTACATCCATTGACTTCGTGTATGTAATCATTCATCATCATCATTACAGCCTTTCATAAGTCCACTGTTGAACATAGGCCTCCCCCACGGAATGCAACAAAACACGGTCCTGCCACCTGCATCCATCGACTTCCTGCAAATTTTACCAGGTCGTCACTCCATCTAGTAGGGCACGCCCTACACTTCGTCCGCCGTTACGAGGCCGCCACTCGAGAACCTTTTTTCCCAAACGGTTGTCGGTTCTTCGAGCTATATGGCCGCCCACTACCACTTCAGCTTATTAATCCGTTGGGCTATGTCAGTTACTCTGGTTCTACTGCGGATATCCTCATTTCTAAGTTTATCACGTAGAGAAACCCCGAGCATAGCCCTCTCCATAGCTCACTGAGCGACCTTGAGCTTCCTCATACGGACAGCAGGGAAGGACCACGTCTCAGATCCGTAAGTCATCACTGGCAACACGCACTGGTTGTACAATTTCGTTTTAAGGTTTTGAGGTGTGCCTAACGAGAAGACGTGTCGTAGTTTCCCGAACGCTGCCCAGCCGAGTGGAATCCGTCGATTGACCTCTCGGTCGAAATTGGACTTACCTAGTCGGACTATTTGTCCCAGGTACATATACTCGTCAACAATTTTGAGCTTAATGCTCAAAATTGTTGACGAGTTGCCCAACAACTACCGGCATAGGTGTGACATGAACGTTAAACATGACTTTGTTTTGTCCATGTTCATCTTAAGACCTATCCGTTGGGATACACTATTGAGGTCATTGAGCATAGTGCTTAGGTCCTCCAGCGATTCTGCCATAAGGACTATATCGTTAGCAAATCGAAAGTGAGTGATTTACTCGCCATTGATGTTAATACCGTATCCTTTCCAGTCTAGAAGCTTGAAAACGTCTTCCAACGTAGCGGTGAAGAGTTTCGGGGACATAACGTCACCCTGTCTTACACCTCTCTGCAATTGGATATGTATCGTACTCTGGTTCTGTACTGGGATAGCCATCGTAGCCACTTCAGCACTTCGATATACCGACAGTCAACTTGGCACCGCTGAAGGTACTGCAGCACCGCCCAAATTTCGACAGAATCAAAGACTTTCTCATAGTCCACATAGCCAGACATAGTAGCATGTACTCATTGGATTTCTGTACAATGTGCCGAAGGGTGTGTATGTGGTCCATGTTATTAAATTCTTTTCGGAAACAGGCTTGTTCAGGAGGCTGGAAGTCGTCAAGTCTGCACGCAAAACGATTCGTAATGACTCTCGAAAACAGAACGTAGACGCGGCTCAGAAGGATAATCGATCTGTAGTTCTTCAAGAGAGCGTTGTCGCCTTTCTTGAAGAATAAGATCACCGCTCTTCTGCTCCACGCCTTCGTGGTAGTGCCACCATGAAGGACGGAATTAAAGAGCTTCTGGAGGACTAGAGGTACCGGTTTTACACCCGCTTTCCAAAGCTCCGCTGTAATTCTATCCTCACCTTGGGCCTTGCCATTTTTAAGGTGCTGGAGAACCATTCTAATCTCGCTCAGATTGACGTCCGGGATATCATCGGAGTAATGTCGGATAAGACTCGCTCTTGGATCTTTTCTTACACTTGCGTGTGGCTCCAACGATGATGTGTACATCTGCCCATAGAATCTCTTAATCTCGCGTAAAATCTCAGGTGTCCCGAAAATGACGCTGCCACACTCGGTCTTCAGCTTCGTTAATTGGCTCTTTCTGGCAGATAGATCTCTGGCAAAGACTTTGGAGCCTTGGTTCCGCTCGATTGCTTCTTCAATACAATTCGTGTATGTAATAATAATGAATTATTATTATTATGTCTGATTGCTTTGATATTAGTAACATCATCTGTCTGTACAAAAAGATCTAGTAAAATACAGTGTAAGACCTTATTTTCGTCTAAAAACAATAAATTATATCAAATTAAAATACAGAATCATAGACAATTGAAGCATATACTATTATTAAATTATATAAGTAAAACTTCTTTTGGCTCATAAGTACATGTGAACTTTACAGACCACCAGTATTTTATCCCAAATGCAATACTCTTAAGCTCGCTTCATTAGGAATTCATACACGAAAAGATTTCTACCTTTTAATTCTTATAAATACTTACAAAGGAAAGAAATAAATGTTCAGAACATAAAATAAATAAAAGGGCAACAGAACACGAGCTTCTTTGTCGCTAATTAAATCCTCTCGGGGTTCTCCTTGCGATAGGTATTTTCCTCGCTGATTAATCAACGCGACAAACTGTGCTAGAGAAAAAATATACTTAAAATTTACATATTAATTTCAAATTTGTTTGTATTTAATTATAATTTGTTGTAAATAAATTTGCAAAAATTGCACCTTGGTAATTTTATAATCATTTATACATTTATATATATAATAAATCTGTTGAAAAGTCGTGTCTATAATTTTAATATACTGGTGAAAAAACAAGGCCAGGGGACTAAATAAAGGGTACTGAAGCCAAATTAGTGGTTTTTAGAATTTGTGTCTGTTTGTCTGTCGGTCTGTCTGTGTATTCCCGATTCACGCAAAACCTACTGAACCAATTTACATGAATTTTTGTACGTAGGAGTCAGTAATCCGGGACAATTCATAAGTTACTTTTAATCCGCTTACGAAACTTCAAAAAAAGAAGGTTAAGTATTTTCCTTCCTTTAGATATTAATTTTCTACTATATATTACTTATAGGCGGGATGAAAGGTTTTTTCAAATAAATACTATATTTATAAATAAAGTTTAAAATATAGTTATAAACTTGGTAAATTTATTTGAAACTACACCGATTTAGATGTCAAAACAGCGCCATCTATCATCAAATGGAAAAAGCAGTATATTTTGCCTTCAGTTTCTAATAAATTAAATAATATAAATGACTTACATTTACGTTTAAATAATTAGAATTTTAAAATTATTTAAAAGTTCTAACGTCTAATTTTTTAGTATTTTTGTTGTATTATTTTAAAAGTATAATAATTTCAATAGACAGTAGTGACGTCTATCAAAAATATGAAATTGGATAAGGTTTTTATTTCAATTACAAATATATATGTAAACTGATTAAAACTGGTCTTTCTGAAATTATTGCAATATTTTCAATTATGAGATTTTTATATATTTCGTCGCCAGATTTCGTTAAATGCTGTAGTTATTTCATGGTATTTAAAACTGTTTGTTGACCATGTCATGTTAGTAATCATTTGAAGATATTAATAACTAAACACAACGTTGCTATTTCATGATATGGTCACATGACGATATCATTAAATTCTTTTGCACTGCTAGCGGTGCTGATAGGGTACATTTTATTATTATTATTATTTATACTTTATTGTACACCACAAAAAAAAACGATAAAAAAGAACAAATTACAAGGAGTAAAACTTAAGAGGTAGGTACAATAAGGCGGTCTTATCGCTAATAAGCGATCTCTTCCAGATAACCTTAAGATTAGGAGAAAGTTGTTCTATTGGACAGTGGGTGGTGGTGTATATTATAGTAAACTTACATACTAATACCTAAATAAACTAAACTGATACATAATGAAAAAAAAATAATACACTATTATATACATTCAAAATATAATAGACATTTAACAGAAACAGTACTTTTAACAAAAATGATATCACTTTATGCCTTATTGATGTAATATATATGTTCGCTTCTGTCGCTGTCGCTCTGTATCAAAACCAAGATTTTAGAATGAGGAGGATTCATTATAAAGAAGGCATAGTGTCCCTATATATAAGTGTTGTTTGTGATTAAGTTCTCTTAGCCCTGTGTATTCTAGCGCACTGTGAGATCTCACAGTAATATTTGTGAATTAGGAATAGAATAGAGTAAAGAATAGAATCATTTTTCGATTCGGAAAAACCTCTGTGCTGGAAAGAACCAGCAAGAAACCCAGCGGGAATTCGAAAAACTATATTTATCTTATAATATTTCGTATAATTAGTATGAAAACATTTAGAAACAACATGGTAACGATCATCTCATTCCCAGGGGTTATTTTTAATCATGTATTCTTTGGTAGTATGTTAACCCGTACTAAACAAGTTTTGCTTAATAAAAATGTTTAACCTTTTGATAGATAAGTCCTACATATTTTCCGGGTATTTGTTGTAAAAGTGTATACATTGCCCAATAAGGAATTACTTTCTCTTTCGAGTCGAGTAAAGGGTTTCAATGAATTTACGAATCATCCCTTCATGCTTAATATATGAGACCTTTAAAGAAAGAGTATACAATCATCCCAAATTCCTTCAACATACCTGTTATTTCTTTTGTGTTACAGAAGTTTATGGGTGGTGATCGCTTTATATAAGCCGTTCGTGTAACTGTTATGCACATGTCACCATCATATTAGATTAAGGGGCTAGACTGTTGTCGGTGGAGCGGTTACAAGTTTCTTCTACTTCCCATCTACTACTAGACGTCCAAGTGCAACACGACATTTATCTCTAATTTTTTTTTGTTTATATTATACTGGGTTTATATGCAACGAACGCAATTAATGAATAAATACATTCATCTTATCCGCTGTTTGTCTTTCCTTTTGTTTCATATTCGGTTAAATATATATAAAAACAAAAAAGTTTTAAATAAGTTTTAAAATATAACACTATTTACAAATGTAATTCGCATTTTATGAAATGCAAGTGAAAATATAATTTTAAAGTATAATAAATTAATTCATTATTAAACGAAGAGATTCGCAATATGGCAGGTTTGAAAGATGACCTTATCACAAAAATTGATAAGGGCGTGCTTCGATGGTTTGGGCACGTTGTGCGAAGGAGTGAAGACCGAATGGTGAAGACAATATATAGCGCGAAAGTTAATATTAAAAGGTGTCGAGGTAGACCGGGACTAACTTTCGAAGACCATGTGAGCAAATTGCTCGAAGAGGGGAGGGTCAAGAGTACTCGGATACCTAGACGTACATGTATGAAGAAGATAATGAATCTGAAAGAAGCGAAAGAGGTATGTAAGGATCGTGACACTTGGCGATCTGTTCTCTCTGGCTACCCTGTCAGGGATTGTGCGTGACGATAAGTAAGTAAATAAAAAAATTCATTTACATATTTAGTAAAATTACAAGTGTTGGAATAATTTGTTAAGAGTTACTTAATATCGTGATTTTTAGTATTACAATTATTTTTATAATATTTGGGTAAATTTTATGAACCATTAGTTAATATTAATATTTATTTTAATATTTATTAATATGACGTGCTTTGTGGCATTCCTTGGGGTAGGTCTATGTTCAGCAGTGGACTTGTGAAGGGCTGTAATAATGATGATGATGAATATTTACTATCCAGTGTAAGTTATTAAGTTAAATAATATGTGAATATATTCAAATAGATTTAATTTAATAACAATAAGAACAGGAGAAAATAAGATTAAAGCTAGTAATAAATTGACAAAATATTTTAATTTAGAATTTATAAAAGTTTAAAAAAAATTATTAAAATATTTTAATGCCGTGTGGTGGTGGTCAAGAATATCCACTACCCCATATCTTCCGTGGGTGTTGTAAAAGGCGACAAAGGAAAACAAGTAGGAGATGGGCAGCAGCATCTTCCTGATAATAGCCAAAATTACAATAAAAAAAACTGCGGTTGCCAACCTGCTCGCCAAGCGTGGCAACTATGGCAAATACCCCCCAAATGGATAAAGTTACTAAAAGACGGCCCCCAGTCCCCGGCGGCCCTGCTATTCCTGGCTACGGTGGCGACCATGATAACGGCGAGGCAGGGGGTGCTAAGAATCTCCGGTGGAGGTTCGGTTGCCACCTTAGACGACTCGACCTGGCAACGTACAAAGCACGCACCCTGAGGACTGACAAGAAGATCGTGGAGCTGGAAGAAGAGATAAACAAGTTGCGCTGGCATATTATAGGATTATCCGAAGTCCGAAGAGAAGGGGAGGACACGGTGATCCTCGAATCCGGTAACTTGCTCTATCACCGGGAGGGCGACCATCTGTCCCAAGGAGGTGTCAGATTTATCGTCCACAAGTCTCTCGTTAACAACGTTGTAAAAATCGGGAATATGTTGAGGAGGGTTGCGTACCTTATACTCAGAATCACCAAACGGTATTCGCTGAAGGTCATACAGGTTTACGCACCAACCTCGGCACACCCCGATGAGGAGGTGGAGGAAATTTATGAGGATATCTCTAGAGCCATGCATTCCTCCAAAACCCAATATACGGTGTTAATGGGAGACTTTAATGCAAAACTAGGCACAAGAGAGAACGGTGAGCTGAAAGTAGGGAAATTTAGAATAGGGCTACGGAACCCAAGGGGCCAGCAGCTGGCCGACTTCATGGAGAAAGAGAGACTCTTTATGATGAACCCTTTCTTCCATAAGCGGCCACACAGGAAGTGGACCTGGTCGAGCCCCGACGGTTCGACAAAAAATGAGATTGATTTCATTATGACGACCAGACGACAACTGTTCAGTGATGTCTTCGTGATCGCGAGGGTGAAAACTGGTAGCGATCATCGAATGGTTAGAGGCACACTGAACCCAAACGTTAAAGTGGAGAGGTCTCGTCTAATGAAGTCAACGCTCCGTCCCCCTCGTGCTCTGTTCCAAAGTCCCGAAACCTTTCAGCTCGAGTTACAAAACCGTTTTCAGTGCCTAGAAGACTGCAATGAAGTTGACGATATGAATGACAAGCTCGTGGAAACTGTCCATGCGGTCGGAGCTAAGTTCTGCAAGACCCGCCGCGGAAGAACACAAAAACTCTCCGATCACACTCTTAATCTCATGGCTGTTAGACGGGAGATGAAGCTACATTCTTCAACAGATTTGACAGCATACAGGCAACTGAACTGAACAGATCTCCAAATGCATGCGGCGGGACTTACACAACTTCAATACAGCTTGTATTGAAGAAGCGATCGAGCGGAACCAAGGCTCCAAAGTCTTTGCCAGAGATCTGTCTGCCAGAAAGAGCCAACTGTCAAAGTTGAAGACAGAGTGTGGCAGCATCGTTTCCGGGGCACCTGAGATTTTGAGTGAGATTGAGAGGTTCTATGGACAGCTGTACACGTCATAGTTGGAGCCACACGCAATTGTGAGTAACGATCCAAGGGCGAGTCTTATCCGACACTATTCCGAAGATATCCCGGACGTCAGTCAGAGCGAGATTAGAATGGCTCTCCAGCATCTTAAAAACGGCAAGGCCCCGGGCGAGAATGGAATTACAGCGTAGCTTCTGAAAGCGGGTGGAAAACCGGTACTGGAAATCCTTCAGAGGCTCTTTAATTCCGTCCTCCGTGGTGGCATTACACCGGAGGCGTGGAGCAGAGGTGCGGTAGTCTTGTTCTTCAAGAAAGGTAACAATGCTCTCTTGAAGAATTACAGACCGATTTCCCTTCTGAGCCGCGTCTACGTGCTGTTTTCGAGAGTCATTACGAATCGTCTCGCGCGCAGACTTGACGACTTCCAGCCTCCCCAACAAGCCGGTTTCCGAAAGGGCTTTAGTACCAAAGACCACATACATACCCTTCGGCAAGTTGTACAGAAGTCCGAGGAGTACAATTTGCCACTATGCCTGGCATATGTGGACTATGAGAAAGCCTTTGATTCCGTCGAAATTTGGGCGGTGCTGCAGTCCCTTCAGCGGTGCCAAGTTGACTGTCGGTATATCGAAGTGCTGAAGTGCTTGTACAATAGAGCTACGATGGCTATCAGAGTACAGAACCAGAGTACGAAACCTATCCAATTGCAGAGAGGTGTAAGACAGTGTGACGTTATATCCCCGAAACTCTTCACCGCTTCATTGGAAGAGGTTTTCAAGCTCCTGGACTGGTAAGGATACGGTATTAACATCAATGGCGAGTACATCACTCAACTTCGATTTGCCGACGATATAGTCCTTATGACAGAATCGCTGGAGGACCTAGCATTATGCACAATGACCACAATAGTGTCTCCCAACGGATAGGTCTTAAGATGAACATGGACAAAACAAAGATTATGTTTAATAATGTAAAGTTGTTGACGAGTATGTTTACCTCCGACTAGGTTAATCCAACTTCGACCGAGAGGTCAATCGACGGATTCAACTCGGCTGGGCAGCGTTCGGGAAGCTACGACACATCTTCTTGTCAGACATACCTCAAAATCTTAAAACAAAATTGTACAACCAGTGCGTGTTGCCAGTGATGATTTATGGAACTGAGACGTGGTCCTTCACTGCTGGCCATATGAGGAAGCTCAAGGTCGCTCAGCGAGCTTTGGAGAGAGCTATGCTCGGAGTTTCTCTGCGTGATAAACTTAGGAATGAGTATATCCGCAGTAGAACTAGAGTACCGACATAGCCCAACGGATTAGTAAGCTGAAGTGGCAGTGGGCTGGCCATATAGCTCGAAGAACCGACAACCGAAGGGGAAGAAAGGTTTTCGAGTGGCAGCCGGTAGGCGAAGTGTAGGGCGCCCCCCACGAGATGGAGTGACGACCTGGTAAGACATGCAGGAAGTCGATGGATGCAGGTGGCTCTCAGGACCGTGCTTTGTGGCATTTCTTGGGGAGGCCTATGTTCAGCAATGGACTTACGTTATGAAAGGCTGTAGTGATGATGATGATGATGAAAGATCTATTTATGCATTTATATAATTTATTGTAAGATTATTAAAATAATCATAAAATAATACAACAGCAAATTACTGCGTTGCTAAATTTCTCGATAACGTGAACGAGCGAAGAAAATAAACATCAAACTAAACACAAACATCAAGCTTCAGAAACTTTGAATTGCTTGTTAATGCCTAACGATTACTTACTTTCAAGATACAAAGGACTCGTTATTTTACAAAATACAAGTTAAATCAAAAGTCAATATTATTGAGTTTCCTAATTCTCTTGTGCATTTACCATTTAACAGTGAAATTAAACTGAACTTAACGAGTTGTGTGATAGCGGAGCAAGAGAGTTGATCACCCTATTACACATGATTGACGTAAGAGGTGACTATAGGAAATTCGAAAAAATCGTATAGTTTCTGACAGATGGCGGAGCAGCTTTTAGAAATATATGAAACGTTGTATGTTGGGTTAGAAATAAAAAAAATAAACTACTTGTAAATCCAATTGTGCATGCCCTAATTGCATTAAAAAAAAATAGGTATGATTAAACGGGATTATACGGATTTTTTATAGTAGTTTAAATATACACAAGTTTTCACTAATTGTACAAGGACAAACATCCAAACCTGGAACAATTATTTGTAGGCCATACAATTACTTGTTCCGTGCGGGATTAGAATCCGCGGTCCCCAGCGCAGCAACTCATTGCTAAGCCACTGCGCCACGGAGCTGTCAATATAGGGTTGATATAACTCACTTTTGTAAAAAAAAGTATTTTCATAAAAATGTAGATGTCCGTTACCACTTTGCTGCCATCGATATATTAAATAAATCAAAAAAAGTAATCTCATAAATAATTATATGCACAAGAGACATGGCTGTATAGAACATATTTGCCATTTTCCATTTTTATTCTTAACTGTTTACAAACCGGTATATTAAAACTCGTTCGACCGAACCGCATATTGTATGAGGGCCAGTGACCAATGTATAAATCCGAAAAACCCGACCGTTACTATGGCAACTATGGACTGTTATTATTTTAACTTTTAAGATTAAAAAGAAAAAAAGTATTAATATTATATAAAATTACTTACATATGAAAAGTAACGCCGTTATTTTTTTGTAAATTTGACGTGGCAGATCAATTTTTGCTGCAAAAAAACTGAACAATTTGGCATTATTGTAGGACGTCAATTCAGTCGCGCAACTACATTTATTCTATTGAGCAGTGCGGTTTTAACTAGTTTTATTGTAAACATAGGGCCACTGTGTCATATATGGACTTATACTTCGACACAGGGGAATGCCTGCGTAAGGCTACCCCCGTCCGGTACGTCAGCGACCCGTGTTGGTTAATGTCGCAATGTAAAAATCATGTGACAATTTCCTGATACGTGCAGTTTGTGTCGTGATGAATCTGATTGTACATCGCTTGGCCGTTCTGTAATAGTTCCGAAAAAAAATGTTCCCTTTGATAAAGTGCGCACCATTTTTCCATCAGATACTCGAGCTGCTTCGACAAAGCTGAGTGCAGTTGGGCGGATTTGACAACTCGTTACGTTACGGTATATTGAACTTTAATATTTTAAATTTTAGCATTTAAAAACAATTACAGTAAAGCTTAAAGAAGTTTAAAAAATATTTAATAATTTAATCTTGCATTATTTTAAGAAAGGCAGAAAGGACATGTTTATTTGTTGCTATAATTTTTAATACTTAAAATAAAACTTTATGGCAAGATAATAACAAATTTTTACGGATTTTATCGCGTTTAATTTAACTTTTTAATTCCCGACGTTTCGGTTGCTTTACAGCACCCGTGGTCACGGAGGGGACTGAGGTGTTTGACGTCCCGATGTTATAATTAGCCCGGCTACCTTCAGTTTTTGAATATTAATTTTTAATCCGATCTACGCAGAATGAGTTCATAGTTTCTTGAAATCTTATAAATATTGTATTAAAAAGTTAAATTAACGCGATAAAATCCGTAAAAATTAGTTTGTTTTAATGTGTAGTATTAGCGTAAATATAAGAAATCATTAAGATAATAACTTTTAGAAACAACGTATCTACTAGATTCCAACAATAAAAAGGCTACCGACTCAGCATAACGCTACAGCCGCAGCGCAGTTACCGCAGATCTGATATTTTCAAAGCCACATTAGATGACTCGCGAGCAATCTGTCTGGATACAAATAATATAATTAATAGAATCAGGCGTTACTTTGCGGAAATCCATTATATAGACTCTACGGTGGCTAACCGCTACTCTTAGCGGTTAGCCACCGTAGAGTCTATATCACCTGAGGATGCCTCGTGTAGAGGCGAAACACGTGTCGTATTATCGTCAGTGGTGTGTCTTGCCTAGTGTAGTGGTGTTGGGAGTAGCGGTGCTGGGATTAATGGTGACGGGGATAATGCAGGCAACTGAGGGAGGGCGGGAGGTGCTCTTCATACTAGGTAAGACACATCATTTTATTTTATAACGAGGATATTTGCGAAGTAAATTATTCTAAAAGCTTTTACAAATAATATAATTTTTGCGTCGTCATTTCTTTACAATAATATTAAGATGAACAAGACCGAGGCTCATCGCAGTAGCTAATTGTGTCAGCTGCGGCATTTCTCGCCCGGAAGCGTATTTGTATGACCTAATTATTGTACCCGAAACTATAATTGTTTCGAGTCTTGATATTCGTTTTTTGTGCTACATATTTTAACGAGGTGCTATAGCTATATTATTGTTGTAGCACGAATAGGTCGCCTTGACCGGAGAAGTACCACACTATCACAGAATCATTATTATCATCATCATCATTACAGCCCTTCACAAGTCCACTGCTGAACATAGGCCTACCCCATGGAATGCCACAAAGCACGGCCCGAGCCACTTGCATCCATTGACTTCCTGCAAGTCTTACCAGGTAGTCACTCCATCTAGCGTGGGAATGCCCTAAACTTCACCTGCCGGTACGAGGGTGACCCTCGAGAACCTTTTTCCCCATCGGTTGTCGGTTCTTCGAGTTATATGGCCCATTGTCACTTCAGCATACTGCA
The DNA here is from genome assembly GCA_963668995.1 of Parnassius mnemosyne. Taxonomy (NCBI): domain Eukaryota; kingdom Metazoa; phylum Arthropoda; class Insecta; order Lepidoptera; family Papilionidae; genus Parnassius; species Parnassius mnemosyne. The sequence goes on along the minus strand of CAVLGL010000093.1, from coordinate 3,649,926 downwards.
GATATCCTCGTTTTTAAGTTTATCACGCAGAGAAACCTCGAGCATAGCCCTGTCCATAGCTCGCTGAGCGACTTTGAGTTTCTTCATACGGCCAGTAGTGAAGGACCACGTATGAGATCCATAGGGCATCATTGGCAACACGCAATGGTTGAACAAGCTAGTTTTGAGGTTTTGAGGTATGTCTAATGAGAAGATGTATCGTAATCTCCCGAACGCTGCCCAGTCGAGTTGAATCCATCGATTGACTTACCTAGTCGGACTATTTGTCACAGATAAACATATTCGTCAACAACTTCGAGCTTACTGCTCCCAACAACTACCGGCATAGGTGTTACATGGACGTTAAACATGATTTTTATTTTGTCCATGTTCATCTTAGGACCTATCCGTTGGGGGACACTTTTGAAGTCATTGAGCATAGCGCTTAGGTCCTACAGCGATCCTGCCATAAGGGCTATATCGTCGGCAAATAGAAGGCGAGTGATGCACTCGCCATTGACGTTAATACCGTATCCTTTCTAGTCCAGTAGCTTAAAAACGACTTCAAGTGTAGCGGTGAAGAGTTTCGGGGATATTACGTTACCCTGTCCTACACCTCTCTGCAGTAGGATAGGTTTCGCACTCTGGTTCTCTACTCGGATAGCCATCGTAGTCCTACTGTACAAATATTTCAGCAATTCTATATACCGTCAGTCCACTTGGCACCGCTGAAGGGACTGCAGCACCGCCCAAATTTCGACGGAATCAAAGGCTTTCTCATAGTCCACATACGCAGGACAAAGTGGCAGATTGTACTCTTTGGTTTACTGTACAATTTGCCAAAGGGTATGTAGATAATATATGGTCTATGGTACTAAAGCCTTTTCTGAAAGCGGCTTGTTCAGGACGCTGGAATTAATCGAGTCTGCATGCACAAATACCACGGTATAATAGCAACAAAATACCATCGTAAAATAGCAGCATAATACCACTGTTTTGTAGGGTAATTGGAGATTATTTTTGCTAGTAACGAGGCAACCATCTTATTTCTCAGGGGTGACAGTCCACCCCATTTTGAAAATTAATCGAGGATAGAAGTATATGTCTAAAGGCCATAGCACTTACTAATTTTGAGGTGAATTATTTGCTCGTTTGCCAACCGTATATCTATAAAAAATTTGAAAATATTAATAAAGGAACGTCATTGAGAAATTTCAGATAGAAATACTAAGAATTGAGATCTTTATACCATTGTACGTAAATAAATGAAACAAGAAATATATATATATATATATATATATATATATATATATAAGTAACATCACATTTTACCATAGATATTTAAATATTATGTACGAGCTTTTTTTATAGAATAAAAGTGACAAGCGAGCACACAGTCTACCATATGGTAAGTGGTTGCTGTGGCCCATAGACATCTACATCTATCCTCGATTACGAATCAAGATGCAGATGCGTTGTCACCCGTGAGGACTAGGATGGAATGCCTAGTTTCCAGTAAAATAGGTCTCTGGATCTCTACACACAGCATACAAAACACTGCAGCATTAAGCTGCTATTTTACGCTGGTATTTTGTGAGAGTGTGGTCCTTCCCCGGTCGAGCCGACCCTTTCGTGCTACAATTATACAACTAATATAGCTGCAGCATGGCTCTACCACATATATAGATGCTTTTAATCTTTTTACCCTTTATACTCAATTTTAATTCAAAATAACGCCCCCGTTGATTCTAACAAATATCTGAAAGAAGTAACGCGCTTTTTTAACCGCTGACGCAAACCGAGGAGTGTCATATGTTTAACGTGTGTATCTCTGTATATGTGTACGTGTTTAGATGTATATCTGTGTAAGTATGTATCTGTATATATTGGTGCATCTGTGTGTTTGTCTTTGGCATTGTAGCTACCAAACTGATAAACCGATTTAGATTTAGTTTTTTTTTATTTTGAAAGGTGTCTTGATCGAAAGTGTTTTTGGCTATGATTCAATAAAATATTTTTAGCCGTTTGCAGATCATCAGCTATTTTGTTCCGGTTTTTTTAAATTTTCAATTTAACTTATTAATTTATCAGAAATGTACAATGTACAGCTCATCACAAATCAACTGCTGAATATTCCACGGAATGCCAAAAAGCAGGGCCCTGAGCTACTTGCATCAATCAACTTCCTGATTTTCTTACCAGCTTAAGGTTCTCGTACGGCGACTAGTACCGGTAAGCAACCCCTTCGAACGAGTTCCCTATTATAGTATTTCAATTTGGCTTATTAGTCAAATTGAATACAGAACAATAATGTGAGCATCAATAATATTCAAGTATTGTAGTATTTGTTTGCTCACTAAGTGTGTTAATATAAATCACAAATGGTATTATTTGGTAACGTTTTACGGACGTTATAAAATCATTAGGATACAACAATTAACTAGTTAACAAAACATAGTATAATTTACACAATATTATGTTACTAAATAAAATTAAATTACTCTGTAATACTGCGTGATAATTCATTTTATATTTTACCGCCATGTATTATAGACAGCAATTGATTATTTTTAAAGTCTGTTATGTTGGTACTACTGCTACTGTTGACTAAGTGTAGCACATGCTCGTATCGTGTGTTAATATTGTAGTTGCATTTTATTTGGTGAATAGATAAATATGGTTTTGTATATGGTATCTCTCTCTGTCTTTCTCTGTCGTTCCCTTTCTTCCTCTCACTCTCTTCATTCCTGTCAATAGCACAATGTAGATATTAGTATTATGTGTCGCACGGATAGAGTTAAACCCACGCGTTGAACCGTTGACCACTAGGTCTGTTGTATTTTGCTACTTATATTCAGCTCTTTTCTCTCGCGATGTGTCTAAAGAAATTCAAACTTCTTTGCAGGAAAGGCCTGAAAGTTTTGTGTCCACCATTCTTTTCCAGCATCACGCCCCAAACGTGTCTGAAATCGTATCAAAGCGTTTGCTGTCATAATATTTTCGGTTAGGAGGTGCCTCTGAACGTTACGCTAAAGATCACGTCGCACTCGAACGCTATGCGTAAGTTCATTTTTAATGAGGGATAATTTTCTACTCACCAGATGTCGCTAGTTGACACTGAGGTAAAAGTTTTTTGTAATTTAATTGAGAAGTTGGTTGTTAATAAAAGTTTATCAGTTTCTAGAGTATTATATAAATACACAAAACAATGCGTCAGTGGTTTGCTCTTTAATTATTTTTGCACATTTTAAACTTTTTATTTTAATATTTTCTACATTTATGAATATCTGTGGTTTGGTTTATTTATTTTTAATCTTATTAATATAAAATATAGCTAATAGTGCAGAAATAAACAATAACCTTCACATTTTGCGAAGAAATTAACTTCCCCGCTATAAAATATGTCAAATATTATACCTCACATTCTAGTGTCGCCGCGCTGGTAGCAGAAAAAGTCGTGGATACCCTCATTCACTCCCGTATATCGCTTTTACTACGGTTGCTGGCTTTATTTTTTTATTTTCATATCACCATTACTTCTGGTTGCTTTTTAAATGCATCTTTATTCCTTTTTAGGGTTCCGTACCTCAAAAAGAAAAAAACGGAACCCTTATGGGATCACTTTGTTGTCCGTCTGTCTGTCTGTCAAGACCCTTTTTCTCAGGAACACGTGGAGGTGTCAAGCTGAAACTCATATTAAAACTCAAATCTACTGTCCCTTGAAGCTGTGAAAAAATCAAACTTCTAAGCCAACGCAATCAAAAGATACAGCCGTTTATGCCGCAAATTTTCGACATTCTCAAGAGAATCAAAACCTACAGGGTACTTCCCGTGAACTCAGAATCATGAAATTTGGTACAAAGTAACTTTTTATAGCACAGATAAAGGAAAAATTGCGAAAAGCATAAATTTGTGGTTACGTCATATAATCAAAATATTTTTAATAATTTTAAACTTATATACCTATGGATTTGTTCGGAACCCTCGGTGCGCGAGTCCAACTCGCACTTGGCCGGTTTTTATTTTTTTAAGAGCATAATATAGTTTTTGTGGTATTATTCTATAAATTTAAATCAAACTATTGTTTTATTTAATAATATAATATAAATTATTTAAAAAATGCAATAGCTGTTAAATAATATATAAAATACAACTTACTTATATTATTGTTGTTGTTTTAATTATTCTATTCCATTCGTAAATACTGTGTTTGAAGTAATTTATTCGTTTAGGCGAAGTTATATTTAAGTTATTGAATTTGATTCAGTAGAGAATTAGATTTAAGAAACATATAAATTTATCATTTGATAAATTTGACTTGAATTGTAATTATTGAAATTAATCTCGACTTAATTTATTGACATGTTTTAAGTAAAAAAATATTATGAATTAATTGATAGACATTTTTGTTTTTAAATGCTACTTAGTTGTAATTATATTTATATTCTACAATAATTAATGTCTTAGTATTCTATTATATTCTAACATAATCTGTCTGAAATTATTTGTACGCAGGAAACGGCAGAATATTTAGCATCTGAATTATTCTGTAACAACTTAAATGTACCATATTCTAACAAATAAATCATCTTATCTTATCTTATCTTGTAAACTAGCCATGCATTAAAATTATTCTCGCCTTTAAAGGCGAGAATCATAATATAATTTGAATTACGATTAATCGTAATTCAAATTATATTATTAAACGACGCAGTCCATGATTTATGTAGTAGTCCGATATCATTAAGTTATTATTAGCCAGATAAGACAGATATAGCCCTACTACTATTCTCGTCCATTCAAGTTAGCTTCAAATTAGGATGTATGAGCTTTGAACATAACTACGCGGCTCTACTTACGGTAGGTACGGTAGACTACGCCGATGTCTCCATCGCCCACTGTATCTGTTATTAATCTTCAAACTTTTCACCATTTTTTAATACATTCGAAAAATTAAAAATGACAGATAAACTGAGAGAGATAAACTGAGAATTGGTGCCTTTGATTATTACAATACGGCTACGTATGTGAATCTTACAATACCAATTACTGCTAATACCTAAGTATACAAAATAATCGGCGATTTCTACAGTAATAGCCACAGGCAATGTTAATATATTTGCTGTGTCGACCATTACCTGTTGTTTGATCTATTCACAGAAAGACTAACTTTGCTAATGTTCTCCAATTAATGGTACATCCGTACAGTTATTTTAGTAGAAACTGTATTGTGGGTATTAGTAATTCATTTAGATGCCCAAATATAATATTTTCCTAACTGAATATCTTTTAATACTTATTCAATTAAATTGTGCCGTCGTTTCCACTATATATATGTGTAATTATTGCTTTATCAGAAAAATAAAAATAAATTCATTAAGGGTGGATTTGACCAAACGAGCGATTGTTTTATACTAAGAATACATTTATTGCAAAATAAATCAATTTTGCATTCTAATATTTGTGGTTCTAAGACCTATTCGAGAATTGTTACTAAACCATCTATTCGCATGAAGTACCAAAGATGTTCCAAGAATATTTAAATTAAGTTCTATTTTTCAACGCTGATATTACTGCCAAAGTAAATTTAAAGCACAGTTTGATGTTTATATCTTATTATATATTGCGTTTACCCACTCTCATTTTGTAGTTCAAAACACCTATAAATAACAAGAAGTAACACGCACAATTAAAAAAAACACAACGAATAAGGGTAGTACCACACTCTTACCAATTTCTCTCGCCACATAACAATGCTGTGTTCAGACTGAAGGGTTTTGAGAGCTAGTAAGTAGAGTATAGTTAGAGTAGAGTTAGTTCTTTTGACACTTCAGTTTTATAAAAAAATAAATAAAAGGAAATTACTTGAAATTTATCGTGAAATAGCTTATCGCCTGTATAGTGAATTAAAGAAAAATAGGTTTGGTCGATCCTAAGTTATCGGTGATCGCTCCCAGATATGAAACGAAAATGGCAATTAAATAAACAGATTTTTAAACAGATTATCAAAGCCCGAGTTTTACCTTAAATATCAATTTCTTTACGTGGTAGAGCCATGCTGCAGCTATATTAGTAGTATAGTTGTAGTATGAGTGGGTCGGTTCGACCGGGGAAGGACCGCGCTCTCACAGAAAATCAGCGTAAAATAGCAGCTCAACACTGCTGTGTTTCCTATGGTGAGTGTAGAGAACCGGAGACCCTTTTTACTGGCAAAGAGGCATTCCATCTTAGTTTGCACGGGTGACAACGCATCTGCATCTTGAGTCTTTATTGAGGATAGACGTAGATTTCTATTGGCTACATCAACCACTTACCATCAGGTGGACTGTGTGCTCGTTTGTCACACTATCCTATAAAAAAAATCGCTCCTCTAGTGTCGCTAATTAGGATTTTTTGGTTTAAGATTTTTAGTGTCAGTCTTTGCGTTACGTGCAGACGACCATGTACATTTGTCTAACTTCTTATTAAAGGTAATAAATATTTCATATGTATATGTATATATATATATATATATATATATACATATGTGTGTGAGTGTGTGTATAAAAGCTTTTAGAAATTTACTTTGCAAATATCCGATATATGTATATATATATAAATTTTCTGAAAGCTTTTATATAATGGATTTCCGCAAAGTAACACCTGATTCTATAAGTTATATATGTGTATATTTAATGTATGTGTTGCATGTATATATTTGAACTGAATTATATCATGACAACTTAACTGCCCAAACTCACTTTTTGTTCTACCCAAGGTTAGCTGGTAGAGATTGCCATATAGTATTAAGCTCGCCTTTTGTACAAATATTTGGTGCAATAAATAATACATAAATAAATAATTCTAGACCAAATTTCGATCACAGCGGCCAGTCTCAACGAAGTCTAGCCATCTTTGCCGGACAGGATTATCGTGTCCGATGAGTGCGCGCACTCAGGTGCACTCTCTATTCTCTCACTCTCATAGTCCGATGCTACGGTAATGGGACACGACCGAAGAGAGTTCAAGCGCAGGACCAACGGCTTTACGTGCATTTCGAAAGACGCGGGTGAAAAACCATCTACTTCTTTTCACCAGGCTACCACTGAGAATTTTCGACTATGCATTGACTTCGTGAATTCATCATCATCACCTCTGCTGGACATAGGCATCTCCCAAGGCGCGCCACTTAGCCCGATTTTCGTCAATTCGATGATCATTTATTATTTCTTCTTTTACCAGTAGGTTATAATTTGACTATGAACAAATGTGTGCTATGTTGCCATTTTCTGATGGTTTGTTTATGTGCATTGCGGTTAGTTGATAAATTTTATAATTTTTTTCAGAATTATATTAATATTAGTGATTTAAAAAATTCAGAGACTTTTCAACAGTAACAATGTACCCTTCAATAAGTTTTGATTCGCCGAAAACGAAATAAAGCAGATGAACAAAATACATGGACAAAAAAATTTTCGTTTATGAGGTCAGTCCCAAATAATATTACATAAAGCACACTATGCACTGTGCCGTAAAAACTCATAGCTTCCTAAAAGATTACAAAAAATCTGTCAAATGGCTACTTTGATCTGTCCCGATTTGAAATTTTTTTATCTTCTGTCCCCAAATTTGATACACTGACGCCAATAGTTGTACTACACATTAAGTTAAGAGCATAATTATATATGAGAAGCCAATGCCTACTAAAACACAGTTTTACACTAGTTCGGGAGCCTTTGAATTCAATAGAACACGATTTATAATAATTTTTGTGTGAAAATAAACTAATTTTTTATTGCAGTTTTTTTCTTTCTGTGTGGCGCTCTCTGTTGGTGGATTTTTTTATAGGATAAGGGTGACAAACGAGCACACAGTCCACCTAATGGAGTGAGTAGCTACTAAGGTCCATAGACACATCTATCCTCGATTACGAATAAAAATGCAGGTGCGTTGTCACACGTGAGGACTAAAATGGAATGTCTCCTTTCCAGTAAAAAGGGTCTCTCGTTCTTTACACTCGACTCTACCATACCGAACACAGCAGCTCTAAGCGGCTATTTTACGCTGGTATTCTGTGAAAGCGTGGTCCTTCCCCGGTCGAGCCGACCCAATCGTGCTACAACTACACCAGTAATATAGCTGTAACTTAGCTACCACGTAAATAATCTTAATACGAGTAAGAAAATATATCCTCTCTCTCGCGTGCATTGTAAAATGCGACTGTGGGAAAATCCAGAAAGATCGCGCAGCTTTCATAAATAAAACCATCTAGTTTACACCACACGTAAAATACAGAGTTGCGAGGAGGACAGGGGTCAAATTAGTGAGATGTCTCGAACTGCAATCGTCAATCCACGTGGTAAGCGTGGCGATTAAGGCAAAAAATCCTCCTAAACGTGAGAAGTTCATGATCAGCAGTAGGATTTTACGCAGAAGTAGAAAAGTTTTTTAAAAAATTGTAACTGCTTTCATAGTGTAAAAGGTAGTACTTATTCTATTATATAAAGCGCATTAATGATATTATTCCACGTGATCGGTTGGCCATTACCGTTCGTGATGATTGTCCATTAACTGAACATCGTTACAGATTTTCATGTGGTTTGGTTAGGGAGAGCTTTTATACGAAAATGCTTTCAAGTTATTACACCGCTCGTGAAATATTTTAAAGTAACTTGTTTATATAATGATTAAGCACGGATATTTCACTGATTAAAGAGAAATGAATATTTACAACCGCAATTCACTATCAACTTTTCACTATTAACTTATGATTTAGTGACAATAATGCGGATATTAATAATATCTTTCTCTCTTTCTCGATGTCAAACAAGCGCGTCCAATATATATATATATTTAATGTTTTAACAAATCGTTATTTTGAATTTAAGTTTCAATTCTTAGATTAATGATAGGTCTTCGCGCGCTTAGACTAGATACCGCCAGCGATCTTGTAAAATGCGGCAACAAATACTACGCCGAAATCGGCGTACCCGAGCCAGTCACGTTGCAGGTTATATGGGATGTGGACGTACCGAATATTTTATTAAATTTTGATCATAATCCGAAGTAAAATACCAGTTTGCGTAGTGAAACTGTGTAAAAATAATACTACAAGAAACAAGAAAGACACTGGGATCACATACTATATGCTAGTAAGTATCATACAATTTCGAAAGTTCAAAATAAAATAACACGAGCCATAAATAAGTTACAAAATATGAATGACACCATTCAGTGTTGCCGCGTATATAAAAATAAAGTTCCTCGTGGCTGAGATTTTGATATGTGAATTTATTGTTACTAGATTTTATAATATAATATATATAACTTATTATAATATAACCTAATTCTATATTATTTAATGTTTATTTTTTTAGTATTGCTCAAAAGACCCTATATTTATATGTTGTTTTATTAATTGTTATTTTTATTATTAAAACATTATTTCCGTTTATTAGGGTTCCGTACCCAAAGAGTGTCAACGGGACTTAAGTTTCCGTTATCGTTCCGTCTATCTGTCAGCAGGCTATATTTTATGAACCATAATATGTAGATACTTGAAATTTTCACAGAATGTGTATTGCAGCTATAACAACATATAATAAAAATAGACCCCTAAGTCACGTTTCTTGTATGAAGCCCAAAGAAGAAACGTGATTTTTTCTGTATTGATATGTGTTTTGTTTACAGACTGTAGCGTAACCTGGATTAACACGCAATAAATTTTATACGTGGTAGAGCCATGCTGTGGCTATATTTCTGGTATAGTTGTAACACGAATGGGTCGGCTCGACCGGGGAAGGACCACGCTCTCACAGAATACCAGCGTAAAATAGCAGCTTAATGCTGCTATGTTTCGTATGGTGATTGTAGAGAACCGAAGACACTTTTTACTGGAAACGAGGCATTCCATCTTAGTCCTCACGGGTGACAACGCATCTGCATTTTGATTCGTAATCGAGGATAAATGTAAATGTCTATGGGCCACAGCAACCACTTACCATCAGGTGGACTGTGTGCTCGTTTGTCACCCTTATCCTATAAAAAATATATAATGATGTGTGTATGGTGGGATTGGAAGTGTATCGTTTATCATGAGCTTTTACCGCCTGGTAAAAGCATCGATTCTTATCTCTACTACCAACAACTAATGAGACTCAAGAAAGAAATAGAAAAAAAAAAACGGCCGGCATTGATCACCAGAAAAGGAGTGGTCTTTCATCACGATAACGCCAGACCACAAGATTAGTTCTCTGTTTGAGACTTTCAATACACAATAACATTCCTCAAAATCTAGTATTTGATAGAGTACTTAAAACTGGTTTAAACCTTTTAATCATTATTTTCTTTTTTTATCATTAGTTGCTTGTGTTCTTTAAAAGAAAGCTTTCTGGAGGTTTTACTATTTAAGTTTATAATATATTGTTTCGCATTTTCTAAATAATTAAGAATATTATTTTACTATCCATTATAAATACGATGACTAAATCCATGTTGCTTCAAATCTCTGATATTGAATATATCTTATAAAACTACTTGTCACATTTTTTTATCAAAAATCCGCAGATTTCTACAGCAACGCGATTATGTCACTACCTTAAGTTATCGAACAAAATGGACCCATATATATTATGATTAAATGTAATAAAACTTTAAAACAAAAACGTCTTGAATTTGTATATAAAATACGAAGGAACTTTTTCCCCGACCCGATATATACTAAGTAAAAGTATGACAAAATAGTACTCAATAACTTGGAAATGATTCTGCCACATGAATAATTTTTATTATGGGATCATCTTCGAAATTTTCAATTTATACGTAGTAGAGCCATACTGCAGCTATATTACTGGTATAGTTGAAGCACGGATGGGTCGGCTCGACCGGGGAAGGACCACGCTCTCACAGAATACCAATGTAAAATAGCAGCTTAACGCTGCTGTGTCATCGTATGGTGAGTGTAGAGAACCAGAGACCCTTTTTAGTGGAAACGAGGCATTCCATCTTAGTCCTCAGGGGTTGAAACGCATCTGAATTTTGATTCTCAACCGAAGATATATGTAGATGTCTATGAGCCACAGCAACCACTTACCATCAGATGGACTGTGTGCTCGTTTGTCACCCTGATCCTGCAAAAAAATATCTCAAAATCAGTTATTCCATACAGAATTTCGTAGAAACTTATTCAGAATGTATGGAAGACCTGATTTTTCTTGCGATTTCGAAGATAGATCTATAGTAAAAGTTGTTCATATTGACGCGTTGAATAGAAATAGAAAGCACTATTTTGGTTACACCATATATTATATAAATATTTTTTTTAATTATTTGTGAATATTAGTCAGACATTTAAATATAAAAATTAAACTGATAAAATCGAGGCCTTATCATTTATATTCCATTTATTCAGAAGAAAAACCTATACAAAATATACACAAATATATCCATACATTCGCTATTAATAAATTATTCATTTTTAAGTATTTCTGGTCTACATTCATAACTATGAACTTAACTACTAAGCCATAGCATAAAGTAATTTTTCCCGTTAATCGGGTAATAGTTAAGCTGCTGGCATATACAATTTTTCACGCACGCACACTAGCATCCTTGCAATTGTCTTATACGCACTAGAGTATTGAGTTGCCGCATTCACGGAGCTGTTACTTTCAGGTAGCGCGGTATCCAGTCAAAGCGCGCGATGACCTATCATTAATCTATGTTTCAATTAAACGTCCTACTATTTGTATCGGAGACGATAAAGGTAATCTCGAGATATGCAACAGAAAAAGTTCACAAATATACGAACGTACACACACGTACATCGTACACACACAAACGCATTGCGGGCGTACTATAGGGCGAAAGGGGAAGAAACTGGAGAGATAGCATATCGGGCTCGGATGCTTCGCTTTTTTGCTGAGCTAAAGCCGTCTGTTCCCGTCACAGAGCAGAACCTGGCAGACCGACTTCGGTACATCATGCACTCGAAAATATTTGATGATGCCGAATTCGAACGATTACGATGTGAGGCTATTCCCTAATTAAATGAACCGGCTATAGCTGGGGATGCAGCTCCTCAGGCCACAGACCAGCAGCCACATGTAGAAGACGCCATGGATATTACCGCTCTGGTTGATTCAGGCGATGATGGAATGTTCGCCCAAGAACTAGAGCAGATGAGGAGTAAATTGGAGGAAGCAATTGTGGAAACACGCAGTACGCCTATCGAAAATCGATCGCGATTCCCGCGCATACCCCTAAGCAAGCGGAATCAGGCTGTCGTGTGGGCTCTCAACCTAATGCCGGTGATCTATTTGGAAGCCAGCCGAGACCTTTGCGAGACGAACTTAATTATTTTTGGCGCCGCACTGGCAGTTTGCCGTATTATTAGCGCCAAAGTTCCCACGGCTGGACGCGCTACTAGACAAAGTAGCGCCATCCCAGCCTGAAGAAGAAGGATTAAGGACCGTATCGCAAAGGCAAGGGCCCTCATTGGCAGACTGATAAGCTTCAGGTCAGATTGCCGTTTGCTGGGACAAATATCATTTTGTCCCAGCCGGATATAACGCATAAAACTGACGGAGCGCATAGGCGACCTGAAGCAGAGAATCGCTGCTTGGGGGAAGCGGATTCGGCGATATACCGAGAGGTCGACACGGTTCAACTAGAATCGTCTCTTCCAGATTGATCAGAAGAGACTCTATGAATCATTGGAGCGACCAATGGTACGTGAAATGGGCCCAGCACCGAATCAGACCGACACTATTGCATTCTGGCGCGGCCTGTGGACAGAGCCCGTAAATCACAGCGAGAGCCCTTGGACGGAAGTTGTGGCGGGTCAGTGTGCGAATGTTACGCCCATGGACCCCGTCATCATAATGCCGCATGACGTAGCTGAGGCGGTCCGTAGGGCTCCGAACTGGAAAATTCCGGGACTCGACTCTGAAGGGGTTCATGGTGTGTCACGCTGTGCTCGCACGACAGTTTCAAGAGGCTCTCAACCAAAACTTGCTTCCGAGCCTCTTCACTACTGGGATCACCCATTTGGTTCCTAAAGACCGATATTCCACAGACCCGTGCAAATACCGCCCCATAACGTGTCTACCTACCATATACAAGACAATAACATCCATTTTGAGCGCGAGAATCACTCGTCAGCTGAACTCAAATCAGCTGATGTCGTGCGCTCAAAATAGATATCGGGATGGTGGTCGTGGAACCAAGGAACCACTCCTCATTGACGCGGTCATTGGCAAGGTGGTTAAACGCAACCGTCGGAACGTCTCCACCGCCTGGATAGACTACAAAAAGACATTCGACTCGGTGCTTCATACATGGTTTAAGAGGGTGCTCGAGCTTTACAAGGTTGACTGTACAGTTCGAGACTTCCTCGGGCAGTGTATGGGGCAGTGGAGTACGATCTTTTGTCATCTAGGCGAGCCACGTAAGGATAAGAAGGGGTATCTTCCAGGGCGATTGTTTGAGTCCAATCTGGTTCTGCCTCTCTCTAAACCCTCTCAGTACCTTACTGGAGGGTTTCGAGAGGGGATTCCAGCTTTGGAAATGAGGTACAAAAGTGACCCACCTTTTCTATGTGGATGATCTCAAGTTATTCGCCTCCAGTCGCTCCAATCTTATGGAATTGCTAAACATCACTTGTGATTTTAGCAATTCTATTAGAATGGAGCTGGCGACGGATAATTGTGCGATCCTCCATGTCGAGAGGGGAAGGGTTGCTAACTCTGAGGGCATATACTTATCTATGCCCATCAGCATAAGGACCCTTTCAGAGGCTGAAACATACCGATACCTGGGTATGTCACAGAATATCATTGTCGATGAGGCGGGTATGAAGCAGTCTGTTTGCGATGTGTTTTATGCACGTTTGACAAAAGTGTTTAACAGTCTTTTGTCGGGCGTCACTAAGACACACGCATATAATTGTTGGATCATGCCTGTTCTCATATATACATTAGGCATACTCGGGTGGGCTCAGACCGAACTGAACGCTCTGGATTGAAAATTCGTCAAAAAGGAAAAAAATATCAGGTTATTAAAACCAACAACTATCGGAGATACATCCTAATGGATGGCACCGTCGACATTTGTCGAGCTTGTCGCCATCCCGGTAAATCACTATGCATTCTCCGGTTGTTCGGCGCTTTCTAACTCACTCAGAGATATCATATATATATATTTACATATATACTTGCATAGGCACAATCTTGTAGCCAGGATTCTACACCAGTAACTCTAACTCTCTTCTAACAGTGATAGAGCCACGTGGCAGCTTTTGCTGTCGCACGGATGGACTGGCTCGAACCGGGGTGGTACCACGACCTCACAGAATACCAACGTAAAGTAGAGGTTTACTTCTGCGTTTCGCTTGGTGAGTGTAGGTGGCCGGAGGCCCTTTTTACTGGAAATGAGGCATTCCATCTTAGTCCTCACGGGTGAGAACACATCTACAGTTTGATTTGTAATAGATGATAGATGTAGATTTCTATGGGCCGCAGCAACCACTTACCATCAGGTGGACTGTGTGCTCGTTTGTCACCCTTATCCTTTAAAAAAAAACCAGGAGCTCGCTCTGAAATACGTCAAACTGTCAAACACTTAATAATCAATACAGCTACGTGTAATAAAATGACAATAAAATAAACTTGTTCAGTTTGAAGCAACTGTGTAAAAATTACTTATCTATACTAATCTATACTTAATAATATAATAAAGCGGAAGAGTTTGTTTGTTTTTTGTTTGTTTAAACGCGCTAATCTCTGGAACTACTAGTCCGATTTCAAAAATTCTTTTTGTATATTATAGCCAGATTCGTGCTGAATAGTATAGCCTATCTAGCATTAAGCCATGTCACTTAGCTAGCCTTAAATATGGATATTTGTTAAGCAAGTCGGAAGAAAAAGCGCTCCCGAAATGATTTATCCGCGTACGCTGGTGTTTTGGTTAGGGATACGTAAATACAATGTTTTAGAAAAATATAGATCTTTACTCATTCTAAAAAAAAGTCAGTCATACCATATGTCTATTTCTTATACATAAGCCATAATTAGGTATTTTGTGACAAAAAACATTAAAAATTAAAAAGTGATTTATAAGCGTTATTATTAGGCATGTTCTATTTATCCTTACGAACGAAAGTTACTTTATCATCAAGAAAACTTTATGAAGATAAACTTCGTTCTTTAAACCATGTTATTTGGACGCATACCTTAAGAGATAATGTAAAATTAAAATAATTCAATACTTAACTCGGCACACGAACGGCGCTTAAACCTTAGCTGCCCGGTAAGAACAGCGAGAAGCGAGTATTGAAAGATTCTATGAGCGAGGTAGGTTCAATTATTATTGCTAAAATAAATTAAAAATTTATTGAGCACTTTTATGACAACGATTAGTTACATCTTTATTTCTGAACTCTTTCATTTCACGTTGCTATGGTACTTTGAAAATTTTATTGATTAATAAGTATAAGAGTTTGATAGCAAATTTATCAAGAATCATTTCATGCCTACACTCTTTTCATGTATCGTGTACGGTTTTCTTTAAAACTGGAAAAAAACCGCGCTTCGGGACACTTTTTGGAACGTGAGAGGTAGGGGTGAAGAACGTTCAACCGGGAGGAGGATGGAAAGTGGATAAAACTGCTCTTCATCATATATGCCGACAGATAAAAGTACTCCATTAATTATGTCAATTTTTCTATACATTGCTATCAAATAAAATATTTAATTGCAATTATAAAATGCTTGAACTAGGTGTCATGTCATGTTGCGCACCTCGGACACATGATGACGCGGGTGAAACCGCGGGGCACAGCTAGTTAGGTATATACAAAGAAGAAAAACATGCTTTAAATACTAGTAAAGCTAAGCAGGTGCATTAAGAGTTAATAATGAATGGTGCGCCTAAAGGTATGTGTGTGCGTGTGCGTATGTGTGTGCGCGTGTAATAAACGGTAATCAATGACAACTTAATAGTGCTTACTACAAGTACTGAGATTTTACGGGTCCGTGGCGCAGTGGCTTAGCAACGTTGCAGCGCTAAAGGCCGCAGGTCTGAATTTCGCACGGAACTAAAATTCGCATGGCCTACAAATAATTGTTCAGGGTTTGGATTTTCAATCATGTGAAATGTATGTATTAAACAAGAGAAATTCTTAGTGTGGACGTAACGTTTATAAAAATGATCTCAACTACTAAAATATTATTTATAAATCGTCTTTGTCCGTAAGAAAGACTCGAACGAGACGAAAGAAACATTTTGCTGTAAATTTTATTTTATTAACCTCAGTGCCAGATACCTGCGTACGTGATAACGTACTCTTAGAAACCGGAACATGTTCAAGGGAAAGTGACTCGACGTACCATTTCCCGTAACGCGTTATTTATATTTACTCGACCAATTTCCTGTTACTCTGAAAGTAACAGAGATAATGCAAAAGGAAATATTTTTTTAAAGAAATCTCATATTAAGTCCTTTTACACAAGTAGTAGAGCCGTGTTGCAGTTATATTAGATATAGTAGTAGAATGAATGAGTTGGCTCGACCGGGGAATGCCAGTTAACAGTTTTTGTTAAGCTTAATAAACAGAATAAATCTGTTGTAATATGTGGAGACTTTAATATCAATCTCCTAGAAGCTTTCTCAATCAATATTAAATTTAGATCATTGTTTAAATCATATGGTCTTTTTAATTTATTTTTAGAGCCAATGCGTTTTGATCAATCTAGTGCGACATGTATAGATAACATTTTTTACAAATGTGAAGCCGTTGCATAAATGTATAATTCAAAAATTAAGTTCTGATCACTGTGGACAAGTAGTTTCGTTACCTTATGTTCACAAAAAGCAAGTAGATGAGAAAGTTGTGTTTGTTCCAGTAAATGCACGTCACTTGGAGAAATTAGTTAAGATAGTGAGAGTAAATTAGTTAACATAGTGAAAAAACTTCCATCACTTTCATACCAAAATGATCCAAATTTTTTGTATGGAACATTATTTAAGCTTATTTGCAATGAATTTAATAATACTTTTACTTCTAAACATTCTCCTTGAACAGACGGAAGTCATTCAATGAATGGGCGACAGTAGGAGTCTATAAGAGTAGACATAGGTTATATGATCTTTACCAGGAAAGGTCATAGAGACGTACTTTCATCCGTTAAACACGTACGTAAAGGTCAAAACAGACCCTACAACTAATACGCTTAAAAGAACTAGCGATCTAATAAAGAAATACTCCGAGAAATTGAATCTAGACGTTAATTCGATAATACCTACGTATGCGAAACCACCGAAGTTGTATGGGTTACCAAAAATATACAAACCGAACGCGTACACTATTAGTTATTTTCACGTAGATCGGACCAAACATTAAAAAATTTCAACTACGGCTACGGAAATTGCTGAAAAGTACTTAAAACGTCGGTAATATAAAATAAGTTAAAAATGCGATGAAATCCGCCAAAACTAGTTTCATTCAACGTTATCTTGGGCTTATGAGATTCCTTAGTTCTAGAGCTTTATTTAGTTTTTTTCAGAAAGGTTATAATCTAGATTATTTTATTAGAACTACATTATAACAATATATAACATGCCAATAAAAAGCTTCCATATATACGCAAATAACATTTTCACAACGAGTCGCTTACAACTTAGACACACTACTTACAAAATAATAAATAAGTAAGGGTACATTTAATGCTGTTACAGATTAAGTTTAAATAGTTGGTTTTAGAATACTTATTAATCACTCTTGCTATCAAATTGTTATTTCTATAATTGGTATGACAAGTTGGAATATGGAGAGATTTTGCATAGTTTTTCAATAGAGACTTGAATAGGGATAATTAATTTTTTTCTTTAGCATATTTAATTTTGTCTCATTTTAGGCTTTATGCCTTTACCTCAAAGATACTGAGAATTCAGACGAAACATACTCGTATAAAGAACCGTGCTCGACTGTGTTGTGTCGAGAGCACGTCTTGTTTGTCGTCTTAATTAATTAATGGTGAGTTCCAAGTGTTCCCGTCAGCGCTTTACTAGAGGGTGTAGCACTATACAGTAGAGCTAGTTTCATATAAAACTAAACATAATCGTTGTTATATGATAATTCGAATAATATTCGTATGTACCTAATGTACTCCTAAATTATACATTTTTAAACCTCTAAATATTGTATATGAAGAAAGCTAATGGTTAAGGGTGCAGACTGAAAGCTAAGAAAGTCCTGATTTCGAATTCACAATTTTTTTTAATGAAGTGACACAGTCCACCTGATGGTAAATGGGAAATGTGGTCCGTGGTCACCTACAGGCAACATAAATCAATCTTTTGACTTTTTTTAAACAAATAATTTACTAATAAAAACAAGTAATTGTAATAATTCAAAAATATTTTACTAATAAAAAAAGGAGGACGACTCACTGGCCCACGACGCAAAGAAAAAGCCGACCTTTTAGGCTCCCTTTTTGCATCCAACTCGACTGTTGATGACGGGGGGAACACACCGCCGACGATCCCGCGGTGTGAGTGCTCCATGCCGGATGTGCGGTTCTCACAGCGCTCGGTTCGCAGAGCACTCCTCTTCCTTGACATCCACAAGTCGAGTGGGCTTGACGGAATCCCCCCAATTGTGCTGAGCACGTGTACTCCGGAGTTGGCACCGGTTCTAACACGTCTTTTCCGGTACTCTTACTCCTTAGGCGTAGTCCCGAAATCATAGAAGACAGCTTTTGTCCACCCGATCCCTAAAAAGACGACCGCTCAGACCCGTCCAACTACAGACCTATCGCCATAACCCTCTTGTTCTCCAAAATAATGGAATCCGTTATAAACTGCCACCTGATGCGGTACCTTGAGGATCACCAGCTGATTAGTGACCGCCAGTACGGTTTTCGTCGGGGTCGATCAGCTGGTGATCTTCTGGTCTACTTAACTCATAGATGGGCGGAGGCAGTAGAGTCCAAGTCGAGGCATTGGCCGTTAGTTTGGACATTGCGAAGGCCTTCGATCGGGTTTGGCACAAAGCGCTTCTTTCGAAGCTCCCTTCCTATGGGCATCCCGAGAAATTGTGCAATTGGATCACCATCTTTCTTGCAGATCGGAGCATCAAGGTCGTTGTAGACGGTGCATGCTCCAACTACAAGCATATTAACGCTGGTGTTCCACAAGGCTGCATGCTATCACCAACGCTGTTTCTTCTGCATTTCAATGATATGTTGCAAGCCGGTAGCATTCATTGCTATGCGGATGACAGCACTGGTGATGCTCTATACACCGGCCGTGCCAATATTTCTCGGGAAAACGTCACCGAGTACCGGAACAAACTTGTGTTTGAAGTCGAGTCTTTGCTGGACAAAGTCTCGTATTGGGGGCGACTAAATCTAGTCCAGTTTAATCCTCAGAAGACACACGTTTGCGCGTTTACCGCTAAAAAGAACCCCTTTGTGGTATCTCCTCAGTTTCAAGGTACTCCCCTTGTTGCCTCAGCCAGTAACGGAATCCTCGGAGTCGACATATCGAGTGACGTGCAGTTTCGTGGTCACTTGGAAGAGAAGGCCAAATTGGCCTCTAAAAAGCTTGGCGTGCGCAGCAGAGCGGGACAGTATTTCATGCCGGCTTAACGCCTGCAATTTTACAAGGCGCAGGTTCGGTCTCACATGGAATACTGTTCCCATCTCTGGGCTGGGGCTCCCCAGTGCCAGCTCCTTCCACTTGACCGCATCCACCGCAGAGCGGCTCGCATCGTCGACGACCGAGTCCTTTCCGATTGGCTCGACTCATTGGCGCTGCGAAGAGATGTTGCATCTCTTTACATTTTCTTTCGAATTTAATAATAATTAATATTTTAGGAAAGATTTATTTGTTTGTTTGTTTGAATTGAATAGGCTCCGAAACTACTGGAACGATTTGAAAAATTCTTTCACCATTAGAATCCTACATTATCCCTGATGAACATAGGCTATATAATATTTTAAGAAAGTTGGGGATCCGTATGAAAACTTCGTTAATGTAACCCAAAGTGTGAAAAATACCAGAAAGAATCCTTATATCGCGTACGTTCCGGAAACTGTTGATAATAGAGCAAAGTAATGTAAATCAGTTTTATAGAAGATATCAATATCTACAAAAAAGCCTGCGATGCCATATGTCTAACTATTACATTTATGTCACAATAACTACTTTTTCATGTTAAAATATGAAATAGTAACGCCGGTACAAACTAGGCCACATTATTCGTATCAGTACCTGTACCATGCTCCACCAATTAAGTTAAACATATAATAATTTTAGTAACATATTTCACTTTTTAAATCTTTGTTGATTCAGCAACCGTCCGTCGTGATTTCTCTCTCGAAGTTTGCATGTCGCAAGGCGTAGACGCGTGATATACGCGGGTGAAACCGCGGGGCACAGCTAGTGATTATAAAAGTTTATTGTATTTATGCTAATATATAATAATATTACTCAATTTTTAATTTTATCAATATGTTTAATCAAATATCAGTAGTTTTTTTATGATTTAATAGTAAATATATAATATAGTATAGACTCGTAATATGCATTGCTTCTATAATATAGGTATATTATCATACAGCTCACTTTGTGTATCGCCGCTGTATGTGGCCACGGCCACCTATGAACATCTGTAAAAAGTAAGCTGACCAATTTAAAAAAATTCTAGGATCTGATTGCGATGTTCTATAAAGACATATTATTATTAATATATTTTTTGTTATTTCGATGCCATATATTTCAAATATGTTTTGCACTGCCTTAACTTTTACAAAGGACATCTCTTTGCACAGTAAGCCCTTTGGAACTAAATTGTAAGTTCCGCCTCTTTGTTTATCCCTACTATAATAATTAACGATTTTATAGTAACTAAGTTTTACATAACTATCGTCATCTTTCTTTAAAAATGTTTCGGAGAAACATATAACGTCAGGATCATTATGTGCCTCTTGCTACACTTTTAGCGTCAGCTCAAAAATGTCTTTCTGTGATAAAATACTTGCGATATTTTGATAAAAGATTTTAAAATTCAGTAACGCCTTTAATTCGAAAAAAAAAATGTCTTTTTCACTTTGGGAAAGTAATAGGGTATGGTCTCTTTTTTTGTAACAATACCTTTGAGGCAGGCGAAATAGATTTGGTACCGCTTTATGGTACTAAAATAATACAGTGTTTAAAATAAATTGGGATTGTGCCTCTTTTGTAGTGGTAGGATTTAACGTCTGATCCATCTTTGTTTGGTTTATTACCCCTTATTATTTTCTTAAGTTAACACATATTTATGTATTTATGCAAATAAATTCACTACAGTCAATAATGTAATTAATTTTTTTACAAATATCAATATTTGGACAATAATTACAGTTCACAAAATGACAATTTTTATATTCATTACACATATTTTCGATACTTTTATTTAATTGATTAACATTAACGTTAATATTTTTGAAACATTTAATACTATTACAAATATCAATTTTTGTACAGTAATTACAATTCACAAAATTACAATTTTTATATTCATTACATATACTTTCGATAGTTTTATTTAATTGATTGACATTTAAATAACTATTTTTGAAACATTTAATACTATTACAAATGTCAATTTTGTACAGTAATTACAATTCACAACAACAACTTTTATATTCATTACATGTATTTTCGATACTTTTATTTAATTCCTTAACATTAAAATAATAAATTTTTGAAAAATTTAATACAAGCGAAACAACACGTTACAAGTTTTTGTTAAATTTTTCTAATAATTTTCGTAAGTGACATAATATAGTTTTTACACTGTTATTGTTTTCACCCATTATATGTAACCAATTTATTATTTGTCGATAGCCATTTGGATAATTAGGCATGTCTTAGTTATCTCCGTGCTAAGTACGTTAAATTTAATTTCCGCAGAAACTTTGTATTTTCCAGATTTCATCGACTCTCTTGAATGTAGAAAACAAGATGCTAGACCAACGCATTGTTCAGTGCCCCAAATAAATATTTTTAAGTTGGCGTATTTGTTTTTTTTGTCCAAATTTATAAGTTTACTCGTATCATTAAAATGAGAAGAATTAAATAGTCTTCGTATTTGTAGTTTTTGTGTCAGAGTATTAATTTGTTTAGTAAGTTTACAGATCTCCTTGTTTGCATTTTCCAATTGCTGCTGCAAGTCAGTAATTTTTATTACATAGAACATATAGCAATATCATTACCGTCGTTCAATATTCCCTTAGTGTTAAAGGCGAGGAATTCCCGTTGCAACACGGCGTGGAAGTTTTCTGTTTCTTTTTCACACTATTGCAAATCTTATTAACTTCTACTGGTGTAAGGCACAATGATTGAAATATTTTTATTTCTGAAGTCAACTTATTAATTTGTCTTTCTGAGCATTATTTTCTAATATTGCGTTTTCTTATTTTGTCTACCACTTCGTTCAAGAGTAAGTTGAGATATTATTTATTTTAACTCTTGGATTGTTACTGTCTCTAGTAAAGTAACATCTACACTTCTTAATAATTTGCGTAGCGAGGAATAGGATTCATCTGATATCTCGTTCTCGTGGAGTATGTGTAAGTCCAAAGTTTGAGAGGAAAATATATTTTGGGGTGTGGATAGTGAAACCTCGGTAATATTTTGTTCAGGTGACAATTCTTTTAAAGTGTTTTTTTTTTGCATAATTGGAAGATTCGCTATTACATGATGTCAAATATTCTTTTATTATAATTTATAATACAAAGTTTACATTTCCATTTTGTATTCGCGTCTTAATTCATTAAATGGTAAAGTTTCTCGGAATAGCCAGCACAGTCAAAATCATATTTTTTTCACACTCTGAACATAATCTTATTATATTTTTCATGTCAACGTATATTTTTCATTTAAAACAATAAACTAGTGCTGACATCTTAAGGCTGCTTTTGTACTTGCTTTAGAAGACATGCTGTTGTTTTATTTTATTTTTCTAGTTAAATTGTTAATATTTCTGTAGATGGCGCAACTGAACTATGTATGTAATAAATCAAATGTTTTAATATTTTTCTTCGTAGTGGTGAATTGCAATGTTGCCATTCAGATTTCTGGAATCGATTTCCACTTGTGGTTCTCAATAAGATATGTAGATGGAGTTACATGCCACGAACTCATGTATGTAGAGTAATAACACCTAGTAACGAGTAGTTGATACTTGAACATCAGCTGATCTTGTTTGTATCGTAAATTATTAAGTTTTTAAAAGTAACGGCCATCATTAATAATATTTACTGAAATTTTTGTCTAATTTTCACTCACAAAGTTTGCTGAACACATATTTCGGTTCTGTATACGTAAAATATAAAAACTCAATTTCTGTTTGTAGCATGACACCGTAAATAAATAATTCACCGCATAATTAAGTTCATCACAATTAATCGAACATAATATGTTGGTTTCCTAATATTGTTTTTATAATAACGCTGACTGCACTTAGTCGGACACAAATCTTCTTATCACAAATGAGTTCATGCACTTAAATGAGATTTACACATTTTTAAGTAATTTATTACTACTGAGTCGATATTAACCGTAGCAACAGCGTTGTCTTGTACTGTTGCCACGGTTAATATCGCTTATGGTCAAACAGTTATATTTAATATATATTTTTTTATAGGAGAGGGGGCAAACGAGCATGCAGCTCACCTGATGGTAAGTGACTACCGCCGCCCATGAACAACTGCAACACTAGGGAGGGAATTGCAAATACGTTGCCGTCGTCGTTAAAAAGTACGCTCTTTTCTTGAAGGTCTCTAAGTCGTATCTGTCCAGAAAAATCGCTGATGATAATTGATTTCACAAGGAAGTCATGCGAGGAAGAAAACATCTTCTAAATCGCACAGTGGTGAACCGCCAATCATCCAGATGGTGTGGATGGTATCGGGAGTTCTGCCGCGATGTGTAATAATGTAATAAATAAATTTGTAGTAATATTTGTACTTGTTATATTACATTCGCGCGTACGTTACTCACCCGAGGGTGTACTGAAAACCAGGTTCATGGATAATACCACGAAATTATGCTGAACGTACTCCTTCTATACCAAACCCGAGCATATAAGGCTTTTGATTTGATTGCTTTCATTTTATTTACGTTTTAGTTTTTCTTAGTTCTGTAAAAAACTTATAACATGTTCTTTAGTCTATAATAAAGTAAATTTGCCATTGTTTTGTTAAATATTATGTCGAAATTACATCCTAAATTTGTCTGACTTTTCTTTTGATTGTATGATATGGCATTTATTACTTTTATTAACTTTTGGAAAATTATTGGTACTAAAAATTTTTATTACTTATGATCTTTGTCGTGTTCCCGATATAATTTATATAGATATAAATTAAGAAGGCTTTTAATAGATATTAAAAATTTGCAATTTTTTATTAAAGAATTTTTTGTCATATCATATTTACGTTCTATTTCAGATATGAAAGTGTTATAAAACTTTTTATGATAAAAAAGTGGTGTATTTTTGTTATATTTTTGCTCGATATTGTCATTGTTTGCATGTTTGTATTCCATCTCAACCACAAGCATCCTGAACTGGAATCCATTAGCCGCTCAACTGGATACATGAAAGGTTGAAATACTGGCCGCTTTTATATTCGAGATTATAATAATTACAACGTTGTAGCACAGCAATCAATAGGATATAATTATTATAGAATTCCATTTTTGTTGGCAGTTTGCGGAATAGAATGTTTCATTGCATGCAATTGATGGCCTTTACAAACCTACTAATGCCCAGTGCTGGAAATTTTAGCTCTATGGAATTTGAATACTATATACTGTTACAGCCTATTAAAAGTACAATGCTGTGTGGTCACCTCCACAAATTGTCACATAGAGGATCATATTTATACAAACCCGCCTGTCGCTTGGCAGGCGGGTTGGCAACTACATTTTTTATGTTAAATTGTAATTAGGAAGACGCTGCTATTCTTGCTTGTTGACCTCTGTCGCCTTTTAAGGCACCCACAAGACGATATGGGTAAATGGTAATATTTCACTGCCACGATACGGTCATTGCAATATAATATTAGGAGAGATTTAAGTTATGCATCCACTGTCAGAGTCTCAGCCGTCAATAACCTAGGTGCATAATAAAAAGGTCAGCATGTTTTGCATCCCATCCCAAATAGTCTAACTCGAACATTCAAAATCCTTGTTTGTAATATTTTTCGAAAATAATATTATAAAAATGTAATTTATGGAAAATTTAAATTGTAGTAAAAGTAAAAGCAGACTTCAAAGAATTAAAAATAATAAAATAAATTCCACATAACAGCTTAGACGGCTCCGTGGCACAGTGGCTTAGCAATGAGTTGCTGCGCTAGGGGCCGCGGGTTCGAATCCCGCACGGAACAAGTATTTATATAGTCCACAAATATTGTTCCGGATCTGGATGTTTGTCCTTGTGCAATTTGTGTTTGTAAACTGTCTCCACGATACAGGAAAATCCTAGTGTAGGGTTAACGTTTTTAAGAAGAAAAAAAAAACAGCTTCTGCAGTCTGTGCTAAGACATAGCGTATAGAAGAATTACAGCCTTTTCTTCGGAAGCTATTAGATGGACATTATTTTAATTTTTTTGACGACATTTATTTGCGATCATCAGTGTCCGCCTGTCAAGGGCGATAAGAAAAACCTCCTACAAAAATACTGATAACATTGTGTGTACTGTCTCGATAGATAAATTTATATAGGTTAAATAGAATAAATATTATAATGAATAGTAAACGATATTTAACTAGAAGTAAGAATTATTGTACTGCAGTTACATGTCCCGTGCGGTATTGAAACCCGCGGCCCTCAGTGCCGTATCTCATTCCTAGGTTACTGCGCCACTAGTCAATATCTAATTTAAAACGAAGCGTTACTCGCATTGAAATGATATTGCAAATGGAAACACTTTCAGTAGCTAAGACTCGTCGAGTTAAGTAGAGAAGACACGGCTCTTTACGTTTTAAAAAGCCACCAAAAGCTTTTCAGTGGAATCTTGCAAATATCTACTTTCGATAAGTGCTTCTTACGTAAAAGAAATCTCCGACACGACTTTTTGATTTGCTAAACCGTATTTCAGAAACATAATATTTTAAAGTAATATAACCGAACCGTTACAGCCTATTAAAGTCTAATGCTGAACATAAGCCCCCCCCCCTCCCCGTAGATCACCTCATAGGGGGGATATTTGTCATAGTTATCACGCTTGTCTAGCGGGTTGGCAACCTCAGTTTTCTATTTTTAGTCGTTATTAGGAAGACACTGCTACCCATATTTTGATCTGTTTCCCTTTGTCGCCTCTTTCAACACCCACGTGATGATATAGGGCAGTGGATATTCTTACACCGCCACTACACGTCATTTTTAAGTATATAAATTAATTAGAAAATTATTTTATCCTAATTTTTTTTTAATATAATTTAAAAACCCCGTAGCAGCTCAGGAGTTAAGCGCTCGTCGTAAATTTCACAGTAATCGAGCAGCCCAGGGTCGATTTTTGCCGGTATTAACGAAATTGTTTTGACCAAAGACTTCTATGGGGGTGAAAACGCATCTGCATGGACTATGTGCTCGTTTGTCATACTTATTCTACAAAAAGAAGTCTTGTTTGTAATTTACGTTAATTCAAAAAACTTAGGAACACAAAATGGTTAGGTAAACATTATGTATTCATTTTCATAATAGTTTTAATAAATATCATTTACTTAATAAAGTGACACAGAACGAGGAAATAATACTCTCGCAGGAGCAATAAATAACAACTTTTTAGAGTTTGTGATGCGATAAACACGCCGCCATTGTGTCGCTGCTTGCTTGCGGGCTGATAATTTTAAACGTTTCAGAAAAATAATAGCGGGAGCCATTTTTAACTTAATAATATTTTTATTTTAAATACTAGCTGTGCCCGCGACTTCGCTTGCCTGAAATAAGTACTTTTTTTATGATAGTTGATGATGGTTTGTTTGTGCTTTTTAGTGTAATATTTACCATTATGATTTCACCATTCAAATTTTATTCGTTTTCATCATCATAAGATATGGCCCTCCAAAAGTTCACTGCTGAACATAGGGCTACCACATGGAATGCCACAAATCGTGGTCCTGAGCCACAGCCTGCATCCATTGACTTCCTGCATGTCTTAGCAGGTCGTCCCTCCATCTAGTGGTGGCCCATCCTACAGTTCGCCTACTGGTACGAGGCTGTTACTCGAGAACCTGTCTTTCCCATCGGTTTGTTAGTTCTTTGAGCTATATGACCGGGCCATGGCAACTTCAACTTATTAATCCATTGGGCTATTAAAGTTACTCTGGTTCTACTGCGGACATCCTTATTTCTAAGTTTATCATAAGAGAAACATGCATAGCCCTCTCTATAGATCACTGAATGACCTTGAGCTTCCTCATCGGGCCAGCAGTGAAGAACCACGTTTTAGATCCATAAGTCATCACTGGCAACACGCACTGGTTGTACAATCTCGTTTTCAGCTTTTGAGGTGTACCTGACGAGAAGATGTGTTGTAATTTCCCGAACGCTGCCCAGCCGAGTTGTGTCCGTCGTTTGACCTCTCGGTCGAAGTTGGATTTACCTAGTCGGACTATTTGTCGGTTTTATCAGTTTTATTAGTATGATTTGATTTTTATTTGAGCAGCCATAAATTTTGATATGATTTATATAATAAGCCTTTTCCATTAGTAACTCTTTCAATATATTTCTTAAAATAATAATAACATGTTCTCCAACTATGCTAGTGTTCGCCAACAGTCGAACGACCGACAACAAAACATGGGCACTACAAAGCCTGCATTCAAGGCACGTTTTTAATTTCTAAGTTACGTTCATTCAACAGATGACAGTTTACATTTACATTTAACAGTTAACATTTAACAGAGGTATAGAGCCATGCGGCAGCTATTGCTGTCGCACGGATGGGCCGGCTCGAACGGGCCTCACAGAAAACCAGCGTGAAGTAGAGGTTTGCCTCTATGTTTCGCTTGGTGAGTGCAGGTGGCCGGAGGCCTTTTTTACTCGAAATGAGGCATTCCATCTTAGTCCTTACGGGTGACAACGCATCTACATTTTGATTTGTAATAGAGGATAGATGTAGATGTCTATGGGCCGCAGCAACTACTTACCTTCAGGTGGACTGTGTCCTCGTTTGTCACCCTTATCCTATAAAAAAAAAAGATATCTTGTTGTTGAGCAAGTACAATTAAAAGAGTATATATGCATATATTATATTCAATACAGCTTGTATTGAAAAAGCAATCGAGCGGAACCAAGGCTCCAAAGTCTTTGCCAGAGATCTGTCTGCCAGAAAGAGCCAACTGTCAAAGCTGAAGACAGAATGTGGCAGCATCGTTTCCGGGACACCTGAGATTTTGAGTGAGATTGAGAGGTTCTATGGGCAGATGTACACGTCATCGTTGGAGCCACGCGCAAGTGTGAGTAACGATCCAAGACCGAGTCTTATTTGACACTATTCTAAAGATATCCCGGACGTCAGTCTGAGCGAGATTAGAATGGCTCTCCAGCACCTTAAAAACGGCAGGACTCCGGGTGAGGATAGAATTACAGCGGAGCTTTTGAAAGCAGGTGGAAAACCGGTACTTGAAGTCCTTCAGAAGCTCTTTAATTCCGTCCTCCATGGTGGCATTACACCGGAGGCGTGGAGCAGAAGTGCGGTGGTCTTTTTCTTCAAGAAAGGCAACAACGCTCTCTTGAAGAACTATAGACCGATTTCGCTTCTGAGCCGCATCTACGTGCTGTTTTCGAGAGTCATTAATAATCATCTCGCACGCAGACTTGACGACTTCCAGCCTCCCGAACAAGCCGGTATCCGAAAAGGCTTTAGTACCTTGGACCACAAACACACCCTTTGGCAAATTGTACAGAAGTCCGAGGAGTACAATTTGCCACTCTGTCTGGCGTATGTGACCTATGAGTAAGCCTTTGATTCCGTCGAAATTTTGGGCGGTACTGCAGTCCCTTCAGCGGTGCCAAGTTGACTGTCGGTATATCGAAGTGCTGACGTGTTTGAACAGTAGAGCTACGATGGCTATCCGAGTACAGAATCAGAGTACGAAACCTATCCAACTGCAGAGAGGTGTAAGACAGGGTGACGTTATTCCCCGAAACTCCTCACCGCTGCATTGGAAGACGTTTTCAAGCTGCTGGACTGGAAAGGATGCGGTATTAACATCAATGGCGAGTACATCACTCACCTTCGATTTGCCGACGATATAGTCCTTATGGCAGAATCGCTGGAGGACTTAAGCACTATGCGCAACGACCTCAATAGTGTCTCCCAACGAATAGGTCTTAAGATGAACATGGATAAAATAAAAATCATGTTTAACGTCCATGTCACACCTATACCGGTAGTTGTTGGGAGCACTCAGCTCAAAGTTGTTGACGAGTATGTTAACCTGGGACAAATAGTCTGACTAGGTAAGACCAACTTCGACCGAGAGGTCAATCGATGGATTAAACTCGGCTGGACAGCGTTCGGGAAACTACGACACATCTTCTCGTAAGACATACCTCAAAACATTCATTCATTCTAGTCGTGCTAAGATAGTGTCGTGGTTCGGTTCGTTGTTGTAATTCTTCTAGTGCAGGCAAGGAGGATTGGTGTTGTTGAGAGGCTGTCCTGTGTTACATTGCGATAAGTAGTGTTGCTGTTGGCTTACATATTTTGGTGTTATCATGTAATTACGTACCTCACGTTACACTGGTGTGTGATTGTGGCGGAGACGTGTTACGGTGTGGTCGAACTGTAATTGCCCTATACTCAATGTATAGTGCGTTACGCTGTCTTACTACTGATAATGATTAACTGCGTAAGCAAGAGAGCAATTTGAACATCCGCTCTCACACTTTTACTATTTTTAACAATTAAAGCTATCCTGATGTATTTCATAGATCATAATCGGGACACTCTGTTAAAATCTCCGACATATATAATAAAATATTATATATTATGTTACTTCAAATTGCTAGAAAGCAAATTATTGTGAAAAGAAGAAGATTTCTCATAACCAACATACAAATAAAAACTTGTCTGTCCTTTTTTTTTTAAAGTCGTTTAAAAACAGTTTTTAGATTCGAGATTCACTCCCACATTGTAGTGTTATCTTTAATTTTTTACCCTTACTTAAAACACTAGTAAAATTTTTATAATTACGAGTATAGTTATAAAGCAAGCCGAGTGAGATTTTCATTAACTAATACTAGACAAGCGCCTTGCAGCAAGCGGCCTTGTTTAGTTCTGTTTGAGCTATGCAAATGTATGTTCTAGAGTAAGAAGCTTATCGCCTAGTAGCGAGCACTAAAGGATTCCATTTGCAAGTAAGATATACGGATTAAAATTTAAAAATGCATTCAAAATAAAAAAAAATAATATTTCGAATGAAACTTACTAAATGCAAATATAACATGGAAGTATTACTTCAAGGAAATAAAGCACGTTTTATGGTACAACATTTTAAACACACATGCACAACAAACACCACTCACACATTGAATTTCCACTGCTGATTAGGTAATAGTTTCTTATATTAGCTAATTTATACGTGGTAGAGCCATGATGCAGCTATATTATGGTTGTAGCACGAATGGGTCGGCTCAACCGGGGAAGAACCACGCTCTCACAGAATACCAGCGTAAAATAGCAGCTTAACATTGCTGTGTTTTGTATGGTGAGTGTAGAGAACCGGAGACCCTTTTTACTGGAAAAGAGGCATTCCATCTTAGTCCTCATGGGTGATAACGCATCTGCATTTTGATTCGCAAACGAGGTTAGATATAGATGTCTATGGGCCAGAGCAACCACTTACCATCGGGTGGACTGTGTGCTCGTTCGTCACCCTATCCTATAAAAAAAATACAACCAAACATTACTATGGTTTTATAACAATACAACATGAGTGAAGTATCTTTATATTGTATTATATTTGAACAAATACAATGACATTTTGATAAACAGCTCTCATTGTCTTTGATTAATTGCAATCAAAAATATTATTGTATTGAAAAGGATCTCATTCGTCCCGCTGAGCTATTGTGATGTACTAGTATAAAATCACGTGCATTCTTGTGTAGATGTTCTAGTGAGAACGCAATCGAAATCAACTGAATAATACACTCATGGACATAATAATGTCTTTCAGATAGATTTTTGGAAACAGCGGCCAGCCTCGATAAAGACCAGCCATGTGTGCAGGACGGGATAATAATGCACAGGTGTATGTGCAGGCACAGACGCACTCTCTATTTCCTTTCATAGCAAGATGGTACGAAACTCCGATATTGCGATGAAAACTCAGGCACGGGAGCGACGGTTTTACGACAGGGACAAACACCGCCATATTTCTGACTCTGGGCTGCTACTGAATTTTTTTTTGGATAAAACAATCCAAAACCTAATTAGACATAAAGACATAAAGACATTTATTCCGACACTTCATATTACAATGACAAATTAATAAACAAAATTAATACGATAAAGAATAAAATAATAATAAAAAAGTAAAAACTGAATAAACAAAAAAATAGAGGATATAACAACAATTCATGACTTAATAATCGAAACAGATGAAGTGGCGGAAGGGACCGCCTCAGGACCGCCTCAACTATTGGCCATCAGCGCAGGACAGCATTATAGTGTTTATTTAAATGTGTATTTGTTTATCTTATCTATGTACTTATATAAAAATAATATTATTTTTGCCGCCAAACCGAATATGTTTTTATTGTTTTCCTGCAATCCTGTCCATCCAAAGGTTGTCTGGTAGAGATCGATCTTAGCGATAAGACCACCCATTGAACTACATTTATTTTTCTAATTTTTTGTTAATATTTATGTTATTTTTTGGCGTACAATAAAGTGTTATCTATATATCTATCTATGCTTCCCTATAGATTTTCTAATAAAATTATACATACCGCTACGAATTTTTGCAATTCTTAGAAACAGTAATAAAAATTATAAAAGTCATCGAAGAAGCCAAAAATATATAAGAGCAAGTAATTTTTAAAGGGTAGTAGGTAATACTGCTTATTGCGTACTGAAATACTAAGCGTTGTTTAATTATTTAAGATTACCATTAACTGTCGTGTATAATTTGTTTTTTCGGAAGTATTAATTTCCCAATCTGTATATAACATATACTTACTATGTATCTTCTGTGGCACAAGTCTACATATAATATTCCATTTCGGTTCGGTATCAACCCTAGCGTTACACGCTCCGGCTTAATGTCACCGGCGCTTGAACTCTCACGTACAGAGAGTGTCACCGTTGTGCCTCTGATAGGCCTTGCTGTTATATTTTTATTTATATAAAGATATTATTATCTTTAATAATATTTATTAGGTAAATAAACAATAATGAAATAGGCAACAAATTGTATGAATGGTTATAAAATGAAATGTAGATAAAGGAAACGCGGCTAACTCGAATACAGTTGCAGTAGAACATTGTGTAACCGCAGCCGGCTAACGAGCGGGTGATATCCTGAACTGAATACAAAAATCATACGTTACAATAGCGACTGTATGTCATTAGTATGAATAAAGAAATACCTTTGAGACCAAATAAAATATTCCTTACTAACTGTTTCTTGGTTTAAAAAAAATTACGTCGTTTTTATAGAATTTAAAGTAACAAAAAACAAACAATCCACCATATTCGTGAAATAAATTTACTAAGAATTTTTAAAAAATATAGCAGAGGTGGCAGTCGAGCATGCGGCTCATCTGATGATATGTGACTACCGCCGTCCAGTAACTACTGCAACGCCAGGGGAATAGCAGATGTGTTGCCGGCCTTTAAAAAAAGAGAGGGCTAAATAGTAATAATAATAACAATTATGTTTATTTTTCCTCACAAAAACAGACCATACATAATAAAACATATAGTTATTTAAGTGCAATCATGTCCAATCTCATAGTCTAGTATGTGAGGAGGGTCTGGTGTCTGATTTAGGCAATAAATAGCATGTGTTACAAATCACCAGGTCACCACCCTACGGAATAAACAAGAGCATTATTATAGTGTAACTGGTATTGTAGAACTTATGGTGATACTATAATGTATTGAAATGAATAAAATAAAAATGCATAATAAGGCATTTTTATTTTGAAGAAGAAATGAGATTGGACATGAGAAATAAGATTGAATGATTGGTTACCAGTTGAAAAGATTTTTCGGTTTTCTCCACTCATCATACAAAACACACCAAAATTATGTTACAATCGCTTGCTGGTATTCTATATGAGCGTGGTCAGTACGCCAAGACAACAATCACAAGACCAGCCTAATTTGAACGTTCATTTAAAAATTTACTTTTATTTATCCAATAATTATTAAGAAGGACAAAATAAATTTTGTCATCATATTTATCACAATACAAAAGTTCAATTAAAAGAGAGATCAAACATTAATATCGATTATACACATTGCAATTGGCCTTTTAACCACACTCGAATACAAAGTAATTGCAGAGGCTTAACGATGTAGTTCTGTGCTGCCTCAATCTGATTCAAACGAGCTGTTAATTGCTGCGGCATGCACCTGTCTCGCTACAGTGAAGGTTGAAGAGTGAGATAATGGGGAAGGAGTTTACACAGTAGAATTCCATCGGTAACTAGAATAATTGAGTATTGTTAGTTTTTTTTCCCACTAGTTTTCTGTGTGCTCAGCTTGGAGGGAAAATATCTTAGGGAGATCTCGTGAAATGTTTAGAAAACATTCTCAACTAGGTTGAGCTTCATTTGTTCATTTATCACAGCCTATCAAGGTCCACTAATGAATATATACCTTCACAAAGATTGCATCATTATGTGGATATTTGTCATAGCCGCCACGGTTGGTCGGCGAGCTGCAACCGCAGTTTTGGAACGAAGCTCCTTATCGAACGGTACGGCTTTGGCGGATGGGAGCTAAGCGACAAAAAGTGTTATATTTTTTCCTCACTACCCTTTGTGTAATAGTGTAGATGGCCTTGGCGGCAAACTAAGGAAGTGAGATGGAATAATATCCATCTCCCTCGTACTTTTCTTATCTTGCCATGAAAGAAATATTATTTTATTTCAAATGACGCTTTATTTTAATAGACGCTAGTAATTCATTTATTTGTATTTTTTAATCAATAATATAATACCTACGTTTATTAATAATAATATACTATATGCAAGAAATTTCGTTCAAACCGGGTGTTCCACGACACTCACACATTTTTTTTATTTTCTAGTTGTTATTAGGGACACGCTGCTGTCCTTCTCCTTGTTTGTTTTCCTTTGTCGCTTCTTACGACACCCAAGAGATCATAACGGGTGCTGACTATTCTTACACTGGTATACAACAATAACAAGTATACGCCTTATGAGGTAGTCCTTGGGGAGGTCTATGTTCAGTTTTGAAATTTGATAGGCTTTAAAGAAGAAGGTAGCATCTATAAATGGCGGCTCCATGGCTTAGCAATAAGTTGCTGCGATGGGAGCCGCGGGTTCGAATCCCGCACGGAACAAGTACTTGTATGGCCTACAAATAATTGTTCCGGGTCTGGATGTTTGTCCTTGTGCAATTTGTGTTTGTAAACTGCCTCCACAATACAGTAAAAATCCTAGTGTGGGAGTAACGTTTAAAAAAAATTAACGTATTTCAAGTCAAATGCGCAGGAAGATTTTAGCTTCATTAATATTAAAGCTGAAAAAGAGTCGTGGTCTTTTAGTTAACCGCAGATTTTGTTATTAACGACTCTTTATTAGTTTTGTAATGTCGCCTTTTCCGACGGACGCACGGTAATATTAGTGAACCACCTAACGCCGCCACTATACAGAAAATTTTGACAATGTTACTAAATATAAATAATACAAATAAATCTTCCGAAAGATTTCTCCAAAAATGATTAAAATGGAAAATCCTTAGTCTCAACAGGCGTAGCATAACAGTAACAAATGTTGCGTCAAGCAGACAAAACTAATTTGAGTCTTGGCTGTAAAACATGTGTTACCGCATGGCTGTTTCCAAGCTCAGTCAACAATGGCGCACGTGAGTTATTATATGTTTATTTCAAATGTTAGCAAGGCATTTTTATTCCTTATTGCGTATAACATACTTGCCTTGTCATAGTCGCTGTTATTAATAGGACGAAAGTTGTATTTACCTTTAGTTGGCATACATAGCAGGACTTAAAATCTATAATGTTTTTTAATTTTGTATAAATATATGCTGTTGGTATTTTATTACAATAAATAAATAATTAGACGGTAAACGGTCTTCAAAACAAGTCAAACAATACTTATGCAACAATCAAAAATAATTAACGACGTGTACTATATGATTAAATGGATCTTTTTTCTCGAGGTACTTAGATGGATCATAAGGAAAACAGCGGTTAGCGTATTATCATAATTACATTGTTGTGTGTAATATAGTATAGTATAGCCATTCAATGTGTCCTTGCTAAATGGTAACACTTTGTCTTTGAGCGAGAAAATAACCTCTTATCACTAGCAGGAGCGATCAGTCGCGGGTAGAGTTCCTTTAGGAACTTCACCGCACGTCGACTCCACGGATCGATAGTCTCTACAGTAATGGCTCAAATATGTAGTCATCTCTCAGAGACTCATATTTGCAACCACTTATTTAGTTCAGCTGCCTCTGATGCCACCCCGGCTCTAAACGAGGTACCCCTGAGACGAGAAGCCGGCAAAGTGTCTACGCAAGTAGCATCCAACATTAAGGCTTTACCTCTGTAGCATTACTGCCATAAAAATACATGAGAAAGATATCACGTAACATTAAGTTTTACCGATTCTAACATATAAAAATTACAAAGGGGGTATTTTACTTACAATGTTTTATAAAAAATAAAAATCCTCCTTAAGAAATTGTACAATGTTTTGTAATGATACCTACCTTTTTATGCTTTTGTTAAACATTAAAGCATTGCTTAACCCTGAGGCAAACCCTTGTACTACGAACATGCTAGGTCCTTGTTTAATCGCGGTCTCATGTGGCGAATGACAAGAGACGCTCAACACATTGTCGTCTGTTATGCTTAACTTAGAGGCTCAAAGAGAGAAATTTCTCGATAATCGCACTTTCCTCTATATTCCGTACTCTTGAGAATATTTTTGTTATGCGTTTATATGTAAGTAAGATAATAACTGACGACACGAGTAGTACTTTACTTAGCAGCACACTCCTCCCCCCTACCCCACGAAAAATGATCGATAACGTTCTACGATGAGAATAGATACCGTAAATATAATCAGCTCATTGTGTGCGTGGCTCACGAAACTCATCCTAGGAGTGGTGGAAATGGGGTAGGCAGGCATATTTTACATACAATCTTAATTAAGGGGGAATTATTATTATTTTTCAAATAATATTAGTTCAGTATTCACACAACATACTTGCGAAATTAAGTAAAGAACAATTTTCTTAAAATAAAACCATCATTACTCGTACACAGACAATTACATTACATGCTATTGGTAGTCCACTGCTGAACAAAAGTCAGAGGAAAACCTCGCTAGGTAAGCTTTTAGTTAACCGCAGTTTTTGTTATTAACGACTCCTTATCAGTTTTGTTATGTCGCCTCTTCCGACGGTCGCAGGATGATATTAGTGAACCATCTAACGTCGCCATTATACAGCACATTTAAACATTAAAGCATTGCTTAACCCTAAGGCAAACCCTTGTACTACGAACATGCTAGGTCCTTGTTTAATCGCGGTCTCATGTGGCGAATGACAAGAGACGCTCAACACATTGTCGTCTGTTATGCTTAACTTAGAGGCTCAAAGAGCGAAATTTCTCGATAATCGCACTTTCCTCTATATTCCGTACTCTTGAGAATATTTTTGTTATGCGTTTATATGTAAGTAAGATAATAACTGACGACACGAGTAGTACTTTACTTAGCAGCACACTCCTCCCCCCTACCCCACGAAAAATGATCATGAAAGGGGGAATTAATAAAGCACTTATCCACTATATACTAGTATATATCTGTACATCAAAAGTCCACTGCCGAACACAAACGGCCTTCCGCACAGACTTTGCAATAGTTTCCACGCCTGGTAGTCGTATTTGCAACAATACATTTTTTGTTTTGTGTAGTTATCATGAAGATGTTGCTGCTTATCGCCTGTTTCATGGGTATGCCACGCACGGGTTGGTATGGGATGGTGGAATTTCTAAAGCCACCACTCCAATATGTAATATTTTCATTCAAGTGTATTCGATTATTTTTAACTGTGTAATTCAATAAACAATATAATTAAGATAATAGGCTAACCGCTGTTTTCTTTATGGTCCACAAAGTACATCGAGAAAAAAGAACCATTTAATCATAAAGTAAGCACACGTTGTTAATTGTTTTAATTGATAAATAAGTTTTGTTTGACTTGTTTTGAGGACCGTTTACCGTCTAATTATTTATTTATTGTAAGACATTATAGATTTTAAGTCCTGCTATATATGCCAACTAAAGGTACATACAACTTTCGTCTTACTAATGACAGCGACTATGACGAAGCAAGTCTGTTATGCGTAATAAGGAATAAAAATGCTTTGTAACATTGGAAATTAACATTTAATAGATCACGTGCGCCATTGTTGACTGAGCTTGGTAACAGCCATGCGGTAACACATGTTTTACAGCCAAGACTCAAATTAGTTTTGTCTGCTTGACGCAACATTTCTTACTGTTATGCTACGTTTGTCGAGACTAAGGATTTTCCATTTTAACCATATTTTGGAGAACTCCCATGAAAGATTTATTTGTATTATTTATATTAATAACAGTGTCAAAATGTGCTGTATAATGGCGACGTTAGATGGTTCACTAATATCATCCTGCGACCGTCGGAAGAGGCGACATAACAAAACTGATAAGGAGTCGTTAATAACAAAAACTGCGGTTAACTAAAAGCTTACCTAGCGAGGTTTTCCTCTGACTTTTGTTCAGCAGTGGACTACCAATAGCATGTAATGTAATTGTCTGTGTACGAGTAATGATGGTTTTATTTTAAGAAAATTGTTCTTTACTTAATTTCGCAAGTATGTTGTGTGAATACTGAACTAATATTATTTGAAAAATAATAATAATTCCCCCTTAATTAAGATTGTATGTAAAATATGCCTGCCTACCCCATTTCCACCACTCCTAGGATGAGTTTCGTGAGCCACGCACACAATGAGCTGATTATATTTACGGTATCTATTCTCATCGTAGAACGTTATCGATCATTTTTCGTGGGGTAGGGGGGAGGAGTGTGCTGCTAAGTAAAGTACTACTCGTGTCGTCAGTTATTATCTTACTTACATATAAACGCATAACAAACATATTCTCAAGAGTACGGAATATAGAGGAAAGTGCGATTATCGAGAAATTTCTCTCTTTGAGCCTCTAAGTTAAGCATAACAGACGACAATGTGTTGAGCGTCTCTTGTCATTCGCCACATGAGACCGCGATTAAACAAGGACCTAGCATGTTCGTAGTACAAGGGTTTGCCTCAGGGTTAAGCAATGCTTTAATGTTTAACAAAAGCATAAAAAGGTAGGTATCATTACAAAACATTGTACAATTTCTTAAGGAGGATTTTTATTTTTTATAAAACATTGTAAGTAAAATACCCCCTTTGTAATTTTTATATGTTAGAATCGGTAAAACTTAATGTTACGTGATATCTTTCTCATGTATTTTTATGGCAGTAATGCTACAGAGGTAAAGCCTTAGTGTAGGATGCTACTTGCCTAGACACTTTGCCGGCTTATCATCTCAGGGGTACTTCGTTTAGTGCCGGGATGGCATCAGAGGCAGCTGAACTGAGTAATTGGTGCAAATATGAGTCTCTGAGAGATGACTACATATTTGAGCCATTACTGTAGAGACTATCGATCCGTGGAGTCGACGTGCGGTGAAGTTCCTAAAGGAACTTTACCCGCGACTGATCGCTGCTGCTAGTGATAAGAGGTTCTTTTCTCACTCAAAAACAAAGTATAACCATTCAGCAAGGACACATTGAATGGCTATACTATACTATATTACACATAACAATGTAATTAAGATAATAAGCTAACCGCTGTTTTCCTTATGATCCATCTAAGTACCTCGAGAAAAAAGAACCATTTAATCATAAAGTAAGTACACGTTGTTAATTGTTTTATTTGATAAATAAGTTTTGTTTGACTTGTTTTGAGGACCGTTTACCGTCTAATTATTTATTTATTGTAAGACATTATATATTTTAAGTCCTGCTATGTATGCCAACTAAAGGTACATACAACTTTCGTCTTACTAATGACAGCGATTATGACGAAGCAAGTCTGTTATGCGCAATAAGGAATAAAAATGCCTTGTAACATTGGAAATTAACATTTAATAGATTACGTGCGCCATTGTTGACTGAGCTTCGTAACAGCCATGCGGTAACACATGTTTTACAGCCAAGACTCAAATTAGTTTTGTCTGCTTGACGCAACATTTGTTACTGTTATGCTGCGTTTGTCGAGACTAAGGATTTTCCATTTTAACCATTTTTTGGAGAACTCTCTCGAAAGATTTGTTTGTATTATTTATATTAATAACATTGTCAAAATGTGCGCAACAGTGTCAATATCATCCTGCGGCCGTCAGAAGAGGCGACATAACAAAAGTGATAAGGAGTCGTTAATAACAAAAACTGCGGTTAACTAAAAGCTTACCTAGCGAGTTTCCCTCTGACTTTTGTTCAGCAGTGGACTACCAATAGCACGTAATGTGATTGTATATGTAATGATGGTTTTATTTTAAGAAAATTGTTCTTTACTTAATTTCGCAAGTATGTTGTGTGAATACTGAACTAATATTTTTTGAACTTTAAACTTTTGTGAGCCATGATTTCCATAATAATTTTCCTGGCGTATAATGAAAGCCACATTTGTATATTTGATCTCAACGTAGATATAGCTCGGCCTTTCAGTTTCAGTTTTAGGTCCAAAAAAATTAGAGATTATTCTCATATAACTGAGTGTAAGGATAAATAATTTATTTTAGAGAAATATACGATTATTTTAGGTAAAGCCATATAAAAACGTTACGTACCATTATTTAAAGTTACATAGACCGCAGAATATGTGTCGTATGTAAAACTTGTGCCGATTCTTAATTCTTTTTAGTTGATTAGTTAATTTTTTATTTAGGAGTTACTTCTTGGAGAATTCACAAGATTGTAATTGTCGACCGACGCCGATAAACAATTGCAACACCAAGGGAATCGCAGGTGCGTTGCCAGCCTTTTAAAAGGAGTCGGCCTTATTCGTAAAGGTCCATAAGTCGTATCGGTCCAGAAAACTTGCTGGTGGTAGTCAATTCCACAAGGAAGTTGTGCAAGGGAGAAAACTTCTTGTAAGTCGTACAGTGGTGGACCGCCAATCATACAGATGGTACGTATGGTATCGCAAGTTTCGTCGCGATGTGCGATGGTGTAATTTAGCGGCTGGAATCAGTTCGAACAATTCCTAAGAGACATGGTACACCATGGTAGGTGTAATAAAATACGCAAAGAGATGTAACATCTCTTCGCAGTGCCAGTGAGTCAAGCCGATCAGAAAAAGGTCAGTCGCCGACTATGCGCTGGATGCGATCAAATGGTAAGAGCTGAAACTGATGAGCCCCGGCCCAGAGATGGGAACAGTATTCGATGTAAGATCGAACCTGCGCCTAGTAAAGTTGCAGGCGGTACGCTTTACTTATTCGTTTAACACTGGCAACCATGCAAATCAAATTTGAAAATGGAACACTTATTATTTGAAATAATTTTTTTCGTGAATTGTCGTGGTCGGAATTCTTTTGTAGAAATGCAGTTTAGTGATAGAAAGTTCGTAATATCAGCCTGCCCCTCTGGGTGACCGGCGGGAGTGTGGATGTTTACTAATCCCCTAAACTCTTTTTCAGCTTAAATATTAATGAAATTAAAATCTTACTGCGCATTTGACTTGGAAATGCGTCAATTTTTATAGATGCTGTCTTTTTCTTTACAGCATATCAAAGTTCAATGCTGAAATTAGACCTCCGTAAGGACTACTTCATAAGGGGTATACATGTTATTGTTTTATACCCGTGTAAGAATATCCACTACCTGATATGGTCTCGTGGGTGTCGTAGGAGGCGACAACGGAAAAAAACAAGGAGATGGACAGCAGCGTGTCCATAATAACAACTAGAAAATAAAAAAACAGCGGTTGCAACTCGCCTACCAACCGTGGCAGCTATGACAAATACCCCATAATGAGGCAATATTTGTGGAGGAATATATTAATTAGTGGGCTTTGATAGGTTGTAATGAATGAACAAATGGAGCTCAGCCTAGTTGTGAAAGTTTTCTAAATATTTCACGAGATCTCCCAAAGATATTTTTCCTCCCCGCTGAGCACATAGAAAACTAGTGGGGAAAAAACTAACAATAACTCGATTATTCCAGTTACCGATGGAATGCTACTGTGTAAACTCCTTCCCCATTGTCTCACTCTTCAACCTTCACTGTAGCGAGACAGGTGCACGCCACTGCAATTAACAGCTCGTTTGAATTAGATCGAGGCAGCACATAATTACATCGTTAAGCCTCTGCAATTACGTTGTATTCGAGTGTGGTTAAAAAGCCAATTGCAATGTGTATATCGTTATTGATGTTTAATCTCTTTTTTAATTGAACTTTTGTATTGTGATAAATATAATGGCAAATTTATTTTGTCCTTCTTAGTAATTATTGAAA
The DNA here is from genome assembly GCA_963668995.1 of Parnassius mnemosyne. NCBI lineage: Eukaryota > Metazoa > Arthropoda > Insecta > Lepidoptera > Papilionidae > Parnassius > Parnassius mnemosyne. The sequence continues at coordinate 3,608,127 of CAVLGL010000093.1, read as the reverse complement.
GATAAGTTCTACAATACTAGTTACACTGGCGGGAACCTGATGATTTGTAACACAGGCATTTTATTGCCTCATACACCTCCTCACATATTTTAGACTACAAGAATGGACTTACATAACTGCACTTAAATAGATGTTTTATTATGTATGGTCTGTTTTTGTGAGGAGAAATAAAATGTTTATTTCTCTTGTTATTATTATTACTATTTATCCCACTCCTTTTTTTAAAGCCGGCAACACATCTGCCATTCCCCTGGCGTTGCAGTTGTTTATGGGCGGTGGTAGTCACTTACCATTAGGTGAGCCGCATGCTCGTTTGCCGCCTTTGCTTTAATTTTTTTTTCTTAATCAATTTATTCAACGAATCTGGTGAATTGTAGTATACTTTTTGTTACTCTTTATTCTATAAAAATTAGGTAATATATTTTTGAAACCAAGAAACAGTTTGTAAAGAAACTTTTATTTAATCTCAAAGGTCTTACTTTATTCATACTAATGATATATAGTTGGTATTGTAACGTACGGTTTCTGTATTCAGTTGAGGATATCACCCGCTCGTTAGCCGGCTGCGGTTAAACACATGTTCCACTGCAACTGTATTCAAGTTAGCCGCGTTTCCTTTATCTACATTTCATTTTATAACCTTTCATACAATTTGCTGCCTATTTCATTGTTGTTTATTCACTTCTTAATATCTTTAAATTAAAAAAAAAATAACTGCAAGTCTTATCTGAGTTGCAATAATAAAATAATAATAACAATAAATCAATGTAATATCATTTTCTTTTATTTATTTATAAGATGTTAGGTATCTTGCTTTTTTAGGATTTACAAAAATAAACTATGTTGTGTTGCTCTGTACAAAGTTTTTTATTTCATCAGTTCTAAGTTTCCTTACCAATTTCAAGTCAATTGTGGTAGAGCCACGCTGCAGTTTCTGCTGTAGCATTTTTCTCAAACCGGGGCAGTACCACGACCTCGCAGAATACCAACGAAAAGGTTTGCTTCTGCGCTTCGCTTGGTTAGTACTGGCCGGAGCCCCCCCTCCCTCACTGAGTATCTTCTTCCTGAGCGTTGGTGCTCAGGCTGCCTTGCATATTCTGGGGAGAGGGGGGGAGCTAAACTCCGCTCTATACTAACACTGCACGGGGCAAAGGGAGCGATAGAAACATGGCGACGCCTGGCACGCATCTGTGGACTTCTGCAAGATCAGGGGAATTCATTTGAACCTTAACGCCGTCCACTACCATCTAGAGACGGCGAAACCGGCCTTGCTCTATTTGACCAAGATACAGGTGTGCTCTCCGGCTGATACTTCGTACCTGTCCTACCCGGGTTACAAATAAGAACACTTCTTTTTGCCCCGGGCTGAAGTTTGTGTATACATCAGGGAGGATATCTGTTCTCGACGCCTCAGTAGCCTTGAAGGTACAGACCTGTCCATCCTTTAACTGCCCGTAGACAGCGACGACCATGACCGCGTCTACGGGTGCCTATATAGGTCCCATTGCGGTAATGCCGACACAGACCGACTCATCGGCCACGTTCAAATGGCTACAGATTTCTTGCTACAACAGATCCTATCCGTAGAGATCGTAATACTTGGCGATTTTAACGCTCACAAATCCGAATGGTTCGGTTCACGTTTAACCGATCATGCGGGAAGATCTATTTATGACTTTGCCTTGGCATAAAGTCTGACACAATTGATTACTTCGCCTACGCGGATTCCAAATGTGGAGGATCGTACACCTTCCCTGATGGACCTTCTGCTGACTTCTCATCCGGATAATTATCAAGTTTCCGTCGAATCCCCTTTCTACTCTTCGAACCATTGTCTGATCCGGAGTGTTGTGCCACTTACGCTACCCTTGCGGTTGCGGTCTGCAGGCTGCCGCCGTATTTGGCATTACAGGTTGGCGGAATGAGACAGTATGCAGTCTTTCTTGGCATTCTACCCATGGGGACGGGTTTGCTTCTCGCCGGATGATCCCAGTGGTGTTGCTGGCTCTGTCACTTATGTGGTGCTATAGGTAATGTAAATATTTATTCCATCATCTGTGGTACCCATCGGAGGCAGATCTCAGCCTTCGTTTGGTCGCTACTGTAAGACTGCATTTCGCAGTAAGCAAGATTGTTATCAGGCCTGGGCTGAGGTTTCAGCGGCTTGGGATATAAACACCAGCATGCTTTAAAAAAAGTGTAAATTCGCATCCTGATCCTTCAAAAGAGATATTTCCAAGGCAAAGATTGAGCACATAGGCAGAATTGGCGTGAAACTAGTTCGCCTTCCTTCGGGAAACCGTGTCTGATGTGATCCATAATAAAGGCAACCGCTCAGACCCATCCAACAACAGGCCTATCGCCATCACCTTCTTTTTATCCAAAATAATGGAATCTATGGTAAACTGCCAGCTCATGCGGTACCTTGAGGATCACCAGCTGATTAGTGACCGCCAATACGGTTTTTGTAGGGGTTGATCAGCTGGTGATCTTCTTGTCTACTTGACTCATAGATGGGCGAAGGCAGTAGAGTCCAAGGAGGAGGCATTGGCCGTTAGTTTGGATATTGCGAAGGCTTTCGAAGGTTTGACACAAAGAGTTTCTTTCAAAGCTCCCTTCCTATGGGCTTTCTGAGAAATTGTGCAATTTGATCACCAGCTTTCTTGCAGATCGGATCAAGGTCGATGTAGACAGTGCATGCTCCGACTACAAGCCTATTAACGTTGGAGTTCCGTAAGGCTGCGTGCTATCACCAACGCTATTTATTCTGCATATCAATGATATATTGCAAACCAGTAATATTCATTACTATGTGGATGACAGCACTGGTGATGCTTTATACACCGGCCGAGCCAATATTTCTCGGGAATACGTCGCTGAGTACCGGAACAAACTTGTGTCTGAAGTCGAGTCTTTGCTCAACAAATTTTCGGATTAGGGGCGACTAAATTTAGTCCAGTTAAATCCCCAGAACACACAAGTTTGTGCGTTTACCGCAAAAAGAACCCCTTTATCGTATCTCCTTAGTTTCAAGGCACTCCCCTTGTTGCCTCAGCCAGAATCGGAATCTGCGGCGTCGACATATCAAGTGACATGCAGTTGCATGGTCACTTAAAAGAGAATGCCAAATTAGTCTTTAAAAAACTTGGCGTGCTCCGTAAAGCGGGGCAGTATTTCATGCCTGCACACCGCCTGCAACTTTACAAGACGCAGGTTCAGCCTCGCATGGAATACTGTTCCCATATCTGTGCTGGGGCTCCCCAGTGCCACACTATCTGGATGCTTGGTGGTCCACCACTGCATATTTCACTAGGATTTTTCTTTTAGCACAAGTTTAGCACAAGTTTGTTCCGGAACTCGGCGACGTTTCCCGATAAATATTGGCACGACCGGTGTATAGAGCATCACCAGTGCTGTCATCCGCATAGCAATGAATGTTACAGGTTTGCAATATATCATTGATATGGAGAAGAAACAGCGTTGGCGATAGCACGCAGCCTTGTGGAACAACAGCGTTAATAGGCTTGTAGTCGGAGCATGCACTGTCTACATCGACCTTGATCCGATCTGCAAGAAAGCTGGTGATCCAATTGCATAATTTATCGGGAAGCCCATCGAAAGAAAGCTTCGAAAGAAGCACTTCGTGCAAAACCCAATCGATGGCCTTCGCAATGTCTAAACTTACAGCCATGTCAGAGGTTGGCTACATTTTGAAGCAAGCTTCTAGTAAAACATACTTCAAGCCGCCGAAGAAGATTAGTAATTTTTTTCCATCCGTCAAGTGTAATATCAGACATAATATCATACAAGTTGCAGGAGTGTACTAGCTTGATTGCGATTTTGGTCTCTCTTACATACAAGACAAACAAAAAAATTCATTAAAACCTGCGTGAAAGAACATATAGCGGACGTGGAGCACCGACGCACTGGGAAGTCTGCAGTCTGTGAACATGTTCAAGATCGTCCCCGCCATAACATCAGATTTGATAGACCACAAATCCTCGAAAAAGACACCGATTCCTACCAAGGATGATACGCGAGGCTATTGAAATTAAAAAACATCCTAATTTCAATAGAGAAGATGAATCGGTGCTGCCATTTCCTTAGGATCCTATAATTAACAAAATTAAAACCAAACCCAAGCATACCACTGCAAGATTTCAAGATACTGTTAGTACATTCTGCGTAAATCGAACCAAAAATTAATATTAAAAACTGAAGGTAGCCGGGCTAAGTGTGACATCGGGACGTAAAAAATCTCAGTCCCCCCCCCCCCCCACCGCGACCATGGGTTGATGTAAAGCACCCGAAACGTCGGGAATTAACATAATAAATTAAATGCGATAAAATCCGTAAAAAATAGTTTTATTCAATGCGTAAATATAAGAAATAATTATCTTCCCCACCATTTTATCAGATTTGATAGACCACAAATTCTCGCAAAAGGTAACTGATTCCTCCCGAGGATGATTTGCGATTCTATTAAAATAAATAAGCGTCCTTATTACATTAGAGAAGATACCTGGCTGGGTGCTATCAGCTGCTTGGGCTTCGATAATTAATAAAATTAAATCCAAACCCAAGCCACTACTGCAAGACTTCAAGTTGTTTCTGTAAGCTCGTTCTGCGTAGGTCGCAGCAAAAATTAGTAACTAAAAGTTAAAGGTGGACTTCGTTAACTTCTAACTAACCGCTAACAAGAAGTCTAACACCTCACCCCCCCCCCCCCTTTCCTCTGTGATCAAAGGTATTTGTACACGCACCTAGTTGCCCAGACTAAGGTCCACTATACAGGGGCCCATACAGCTGTAGATTCGACGGGCAACTAAGTGTGGGGCTCAAATGCCTATGGATATTTAATATATATGGATTAAGTACTTAATGCGACTTACCTGGTTCAGAAGCGAAGACAGACCACAAGGCTCGTTCAGGCGTTAGGTGTAGTGGATGTAAGTAGTGTGTGAAAATTGTATATATGTTTAACCTGAATTAGCCCTTTTTAAGCAATAGCAACCCTGACTCCAGCACCGCCACCCTATGTGGTATCCTCCAGCGGCATCAGCAATGGACAATTTCTTTCTTCAATTCACTATGTCAGTCTATCAACCTTATTGTACATTTAACTAACTTCAAAACTCAACTAAATCTCGTTAATTATAATCAAAAACGTAACACGCGGCACGATTGATGAACGTTGGGTCAAAGTTCACTTCCGTTCACTCAGCAACAAATTATTTCGAGAACCGAACGCGACCTTCTAAGGCAGTGATCACGCGGCCCGAGTAGACTCACTGCAATACTTAGACAACCTAATCCGAGGCGTTCTTCCGAAACACAATTTAAGTAGCGAAGAAACGCGGACAAATACTGAAAATCTAGACTCGCACACACAATCTAGGTCGCACAAAATCGCTGCCACGGTCACCCCCAATACGTTACGTTGCGACGGCGCCGCTGCACCCAAGCTCCTGTTTTCACCCACGAGCGCCAAACGCTGGGAAGCTGCATACCGATGCCCCCTCCCCGCGACGCGCGTGACACCTAACAATATCGGTCGATTCGCTAAGTCGAAGGCGATTGGATGCCGTCTCAAATGACCATTTTTGGACCTAAACAGTATTGTATAGTTACTGAAACGTCGGGTATTAAAAAAACATAAAATTAAACGCGACAAAATCCGTAAAATTAGTTTTATTCGATATATTCATACTGTTATATGAATCACCGTAATATTTAGAAGGTAAATAGATAAAAAATAACCTATAAATGCCACAATTGGGATAGACCTCCACTTAATTCAAAAAAAGAGCGAAGGTATTTGTGATACATTGTCAAAGCTTCTGTAAACTTTGACGCTTTTGCCCGTCGTTGGCCTGAGTAACAATACGTCAAGCGCAAAGAGTACGGAATTGCCTTGCTGACTCAGAACAAGATGGCTTATCACCATAAATGTCGGAAGCCATAACATTTTTAGGCATTTTCTATAGTCGCTTCTTACGACAAAATGCAGGCAGGTTATACACGAAGCTAAATATAAAGAATAAGTTTGTATGATTTTTCCATTACAGCCTATAAAAGTCCACTGCTAAACATACACCTCTTCCATAGATTGCCTCTTATGGAGAATTTTGTCATAGTTGCTTTTGCAGTAGTTAGCAGGTGGATTAGCAACTGCGGGTTTTATAATTTTTAGTTGTTATCAAGAAGATGCCGCTGCAAACCTTTTGTTTTAGTTTTCCTCTGTCAACTCTTACGGCACTCACGGGATTATATGGGGTGTTGGATATCGTTATACTGCCAGTACACGGTTAGTAGTAGTAAGATAAAAAAAATCTACTGAGTTTTAATTTCGAATCGTCTTTTATTTATATTAAGAAATGAAGGAGCCCTGTAAGAAGTAATTTCTCACTACGAGACTATAAAACAGCGTCTTTAATGAATAAGTAACGGCTTCCTCAACAGGAAAGCGAGAAAATGTTTTTTGATTTGATTTCCTTTAAGTTTCCGTCCAATACTTTAAGAAATATGTATATCTTTAGTTTTTTTGGTAGATACGCTGATTTAATTTAAAATTTACGTTATATTTACAAAAAATTATAAAGTTAAATCTTTTTCTTTTCCTTTAAATTTCCGTCTACTGCTTTCAGAAACACATCTTAACTTTTTTTTCGTTAGATTCGCTCATTGAATTTAAAATTTACGTGATATTCACAATAAAAATAATAAATTTAAATTTTTTCTCTTTCTTTAAATTTCCGTCTACTGCTTTCAAAAATACATTTTAATTTTGTTTTCGTTAGATACGCTGATTTAATTTAAAAATAACGTGATATTCACAATCAAAATAATAAATTTAAATATTTTTCTTTATGGATAAGGTAACAAAAAAAAACAGATGGATCATCTGTTGATAAGTGGATGCTGTGGCATATAAAATTTCGTTTATCCTAGGTTAAGAATCAAAATGCCCCATTGAGTACTAAGATTTGTTCTAAGCTTCGTTAAAATTAAAATGTGTCTCCGTTTTTCCTCGCTCACCATACGAAAAATGTGTGTTTGTGATTGGTTAAAGATATTATTTAGATTAGATTTTTTTTTCAAACTGATTTGACATACTTACACCTACACTCCTCCCTAAGGTAAAAGGTTACTGCAGTCCATGGACATCTGAAGCCAACTTAAAACGAAGAAAGCTACCGATGTGTTGTGACCTCTGCGGACAAAGATGGAATGCCTTACATTCTTCTCCATATCCTTTAAATAGCTTCTTCTAAAATCCGCTTGCACAGCTGTGCTCCGGACACAAAAAAGCAGTGCAAGCACTTAACAACTTCAGCTTCCAGAGCACTTGCACTGCTATTTGGTGGCAGAAACAGGTAAAGTAATGGTAATTACACAGGTATACACATAAAAAAGTAGTCCTACCACCTAGTATGATGGGCTGAATGTGTTCAGTAAGGATAATGAATGAAAAAGTTTAGTTTTATCTAAGGTCACAAATTCTTTGTGGTCTCCGTCAGATTGCAGTATACCATCGTTTTAAACAGATGTAATTTATTCAAACTACTGACGGAGCAGCATCGAAAGTGAGTAACTGAAAATCGCCATTCTGTTTGCTAATCGTGGCGATTGTATAAAACCCTCTCAATAGTAAAAAAATTCAACAACTGACATTTAAATAGTCGATGTAGAGGCTGATTTTTTTGTTATTATAAACACGCAGTTAAACAGTCAAAGTGCCAGTGCAAAGACTAATATATACATATAATAAAAATGTAAATGGCAGACGTCTGTACATTTTATATTTTTGAAATAAAAGTGATTGAGAGGTACTAAAAATAAGTAATTAAATACATTTCCACCATTTTTAGAATTTTCTGTCTGACTGTCTGGTGGCATTACACCGGAGGCGTGGAGCAGAAGTGCGGTGGTCTTGTTCTTCAAGAAAGGTGACAACGCTCTCTTGAAGAACTACAGACCGATTTCCCTTCTGAGCCGCGTCTACGTGCTGTTTTTCGAGAGTCATTACGAATCATCTCGCGCGCAGACTTGACAACTTCCAGCCTCCCGAACAAGCCGGTTTCCGAAAGGGCTTTAGCACCATAGACCACATACATACCCTTCGGCAAATTGTACAGAAGTCCGAAGAGAACAATTTGCCACTATGTCTGGCGTATGTGGACTATGAGAAATCCTTTGATTCTGTCGAAATTTGGGCGGTGCTGCAGTACCTTCAGCAGTGCCAAGTTGACTGTCGGTATATCGAAGTGTTGAAGTGCTTGTACAGTAGGGCTACGATGGCTATCTGTGTACAGAACCAGAGTACGAAACCTATCCAATTGCAGAGAGGTGTAAGACAGGGTGACGTCATATCCCCGAAACTCTTTACCGCTGCATTGGAAGACGTTTTCAAGCTTCTGGACTGGAAAGGATACGGTATCAACATCAATGGCGAGTACATCACTCACCTTCGATTTGCCGACGATATAGTCCTTATGGCAGAATCGCTGGAGGACCTAAGCACTATGCTCAATGACCTCAATAGTGTTTCGCAACGGATAGGTCTTAAGATGAACATGGACAAAACAAAGATCATGTTTAATGTCCATGTCACATCTATGCCGGTAGTTGTTGGGAACACTAAGCTCGAAGTTGTTGACGAGTATGTTTACCCGGGACAAATAGTCCGACTAGGTAAGTCCAACTTCGACCGAAAGGTTAATCGACGGATTCAACTCGGCTGGGCAGCGTTCGGGAAGCTACGACACATCTTTTCGTCAGACATACCTCAAAACCTTAAAACAAAATTGTACAACCAGTGCGTGTTGCCAGTGATGACTTACGGAACTGAGACGTGGTTCTTCACTGCTGGCCGTATGAGAAAGCTCAAGGTCGCTCAGCGAGCTATGGAGAGGGCTATGCTCGGAGTTTCTCTGCGAGATAAACTTAAGAATGAGGATATCCGCAGTAGAACCAGAGTAACCGACATAGCCCAACGGATTAGTAAGCTGAAGTGGCAGTGGGCCGGCCATATAGCTCGAAAAACCGACAACCGATGGGGAAGAAAGGTTCTCGAGTGGCGGCCTCGTACCGGTAGGCGAAGTGTAGGGCGTCCCCCCACGAGATGGAGTGACGTCCTGGTAAGACATGCAGGAAGTCGATGAATGCAGGTGGCTCAGGACCGTGCTTTGTGGCATTCTTTGGGGGAGGCCTATGTTCAGCAGTGGACTTGTGAAGGGCTGTAATGATGATGATGATGATGATGATGTCTGTCTGCTTGTTTGCTAACGTATCACGTATAAAAAACTAACTTATTTCATGAGAATCGTTAAGAAAATTATGAAGTGTATCTTCGGGTTCTATTTAGTCTTTATTTAATAAAAATCAGTTAATTCCTTGAAACGTTATTATAAATATTCTGAAATATGGGTACGAAGTATAGGTACGAATTAGTTCAATGGTTTTTCAATTCAATTCAACATTTTAAACTAATATCATATCATAAATCATAATTAAATTATGTAAAATAATGTTCTATAATGATTTAACTATATCTAAAACGAAGTAAACAAAAGTATTAAAGAACGTAATAAATATAAACAAAAATATATTAACCTTATTATCTGAATATAAAGTACAATACTTAACCAATTTCATCAATAGATGGTGGTATTGTACAAATGTAATACAAAAAGTCAGCCTTTGGTTTGTTTCTGTAGATGAGTTTTCATATTTGCTGCTAATCTTTATATTACTCTGCCCTACGCGTGTTGACAAACCCCTCAGCGGCTCGTCGCCATCTGCACCCCCTTTTCCCAAAAGAGGATCGCTTCCGATTTGGCAGAATGGCCTCATAAGCGAATGCCAGTCTCACAGGTGGTGTTTAGTGGGTAGGCACTTTGGGTGGTTAGGTTTGGTTAGTTCAGTGAGTCCCACATAACCACGACAGCCGGCTGTCGTGGTATGCTTAGGGCATTTATAGTTCATTTCAAATAGGATGGCAGGATTCCACTTGAGACTTAGCAATTACAGCTGTAATGTTAATCTATTGTTGTGTGATTATTTTATTGCTTTAACACTTGAAGTTAAGCACCTGTTGATAATACTGAACCAGTATAGCTGGAATGATGAATTTTGGTACTTGAACATTAAAACAAATTAAATTGTAGATAAAAAACCTTTATTACTTTTAACTTAACTATTTTAAATACTTATAACAACTTGTTAATATTTTGTTTAATCAATCACTCTGAAGAACATTCATCGGTATCTGTGTCCTCACACGTATTTATTATAAATGGTTGTATCCGATCCCTCGAAAATTCGTTTTCCACTCTTATGACATGGTCACAATCATTCTTCCAAAAAATTTTTTTAAAGATTTTTTATCTACAATTTAATTTGTTTTAATGTTCAAGTACCAAAATTCGTCATTCCAGCTATACTGGTTCAGTATTATCAACAGATGCTTAACTTCAAGTGTTAAAGCAATAAAATAATCACACAACAATAGATTAACATTACAGCTGTAATTGCTAAGTCTCAAGTGGAATCCTGCCATCCTATTTGAAATGAACTATACGACCTCCCTCTCGTTTACGGGGGTAGCCCTTTTCAATTGCTTCTGGGCGCAAAAAAAACTTATTTATTTCTTACCGCCAAGTACTCTATGTCGTAAATCAAATTTTAAAAGAGTTATTAACAATTTCATAGGTTTCGGCGAGGATCAAACTTTCTTTTTTGCTTACTATGCAGGCACAGGTTTACAAGTTCTTTTATGTTTTATATAAAGTATCAATCGCGTATCTATACATATAATAAAAATGGTGATAACATGTTGTGTCTGTTTCTGTACATTGTATAGTGTATTTGTGACTAAAATCATTATGGCGACTGAAAATCATTAAATAAGTACATTTTTATAATTTTTAGAATTATCTGTCTGTCTGTTTGTTTGTTTATGAACACATCACGTTTTAAGTAAACATCATTTTTTCAAAGAAATCGTCAAGAAAATCATAAAGCGTATCTTCAAGTTCATTTAGTCTTTGTTATATTAAAATTGGTTAATTCTATCGAAACTTATGACTATTATTTTAAAATGTAGGTTCGAATTTGTTTAATGGCGCCATAAAATTACGGAAATAATAATAAAAAGATTCGTGTGTATAAAAATCGTTTTATTATAATATGTTTATACCTAAAACACAGTAAAAAAATATGTTTACCTTTAAATAAAAAAAGATGATGTTTTCTCATAAAGAACGTAATATATGGCGTTGTACAAATTACAACTTTTTCTGAATTGCAGTGTTAAGATTTTTCGCCAGTGAATCTTATTGAGACATGAGTCCGATGAAGCTGAAAGAGCCGAGTAGGCTGACAATATAAACATCATCAGAAACCAGATAAAAAACACGTCCACCCAAGCCATGCAACGAAACTCGACTGAAAGCAACAAAATTGCAACAAATTGCAAATTGTCGTGATATTGTTCTCATACCCAGAATCCCTCTTATACCAAATAACTTGATCAGTTAACGTGTTCAGTTCCCAGTCAGCGTGTGTTATGCGATAACCGTAAATAAAGCACAAGGTCAAACTTTACGCGTTGCAAGAGTGGTACTGACTGTTTTGCACATGGCCTGTGCCAACTGTATGTTGCTTTTTCCCTCGTCAGTAGCCCCCGTACCTTTTTGTGTACGCCGCGGCTAAGTCTACTTCTAACGTCGTTTACACAGAAGCTATATCATAAACGACTTAGAACTTTGAGGATAACGATTTATTTTGTTACCACTTAGTGATACATTAATGATATAAATCGTTTAATATTCTCTCACTTAAACATCAAATTATTTAATTAAAACCTATATATGCGAGCTACGCCGCAATCGCAGCTAGTTAAATGATAAATTTCATAATTATAAAGCAGTCGCGAACTAAATTAATTACATTCGTTAACGTCGAATCACAAAATGAGCAAATAAATTTTACAAATTAGTCACTGTGATTTACAATGTAAATAATACTAAAGGCAAACACAATTACGAGCGAGAATTTAGCAAACAACGTTACTAATTGTTGTGGGTGACATAAATAATTTATACAGATTTGACGTAAGCTTAATGCTAGTACTATACTTTACACGTCCAGTCGACAAACTACAAACATTCGTTCCCTCGTTTAGACAACGAAAAATTATAAGAAACCGAAAATGAATATGGTAACTATTTATCTGCTACATATATCGATATGAAACTGTCTGATGTGACTAGGGTTGATTCGTGCGAATCAGCCTTCATTGATATGGGGTCGATATTACCGCTACTGCCAATTGCCAGGTGAACTCGGTACATATAACCCGCTACAGTCTATCGAGTTGTGAATGTTTCGTCCGAGCGTTGGATGACCCGTGTGAAGCCAGCATAAAATGATGTGTTTGGTTTCATGATTTTGCAGCTTTATAAGGGAACTTCCAATTTGCTGATACTGTACAGTTGTACGTATTTTTAGGTTTAAAATTGCAATCTATAATCTTTTATATTACATCCCTACCGACTTAATTTATTAAAGTTCTATGTTCGACTCAATTTTTTAACGAGATCATTAAACTTTTCAGTAAACTTTTTATATTTTTCATATTCTTTCAAACGATTTATTCTTCCACGTTGGAAATATGAAATTGTGGAATAAAAATAATGTATTTATTGTAATGGTAATAATAATAATAATAATTTAAGGAAATTTGTGTTTAGTAGGACCTTGATAATTAGATTTCGTTATTTGGTGTAATTTGTTTTAGTTTTACAGCAATTGCCGCATCTTATGGAGCTGGCGCCAATTTTAGCTTATTTTCCATAGGAAACGCTTTGACTTTTGTATGTGATTTCATCGTTCACCTTATATATAACTGACACACAGAAAGGTTCGTTTTCAATGTTATAAATATTGAAGAACATACTACATCCACTGGGAAATCTCGCCTCTGTTTCTCTCGAGTAACTCCGTCATGAATTTAAGCACAGGTCGAAATTAAAGTATGTCCATGTTTGCTTTGAATAGGCTTTTGTGTAACAAAGTAGAAAGATAGGAATATATTGTCAAAATTCAAACATAAATAAAACATTTTACAGTGCTTCGAATGGTAAATGCGGCAAAAGTGGTAGTTGTTGATTGGTGTAGATATGATGGATATTTTTTATATAAAACTGAAGTGACAAACCAATTTACCTAATGGTAAGAGGCTCATGCAATCCATTGCCACCTGTAGCCAACTTCAAACAAAAAAGTGAGTTTGTTCGCAATTTGCGTTCGCGAAATTTGGCGACTGGAATTAATCCGAACAATTTCTCAGAGCACTCATCGTGGTAAATGCTATAGAAAATGCAAAGATATGCAACATTCCTTCACAACGACAGTGAATCGAGCTGATTAGAAAGAGCTCGGTCGTCGACGATTCGAGCTGCTCTGCTTGCTTTTTTGTTCCAATTTTTATCAGGAAGACGCTGCTGCCTATCTTCTGGTTTGTTTCCTCTGTCGCCTCTTACGACACCCAAGGGATCACATGGGATAAGGATAATAAAGATCACTCAAGTAAGAAATAAATAAATCGTACTCAATCCTTGTCCGAGAAGGTTTTACAACTTGCAATAGTACGCATATAACTAATGCCATCGTAAAGCCATCTCGGACAAAGAGCTTCGTATAATTATGGTTCAACTTCACTTAAGGTAATGAAACTACTTTTTACGGATTTTATGTATATAATAATATACGCGATAAAATCCGTATATATTTCATTTTATATTCCTGACCGACGTTTCGTTTTACTTAAGATAAGTTCGTTTAACCATTGAATATTGACAGCACCGCGGTGCAGTGGCAGAGTTGCAGCACTGGCGGCCACGATTCCGATTCCCGCACGAAACAGTTATTTGCAAAGTGTATAAATAATTGTTTCGGGTCTACATGTTTGTCCTTGTGAAATTTTTGTTTTGAAACTGTCTCTACTATATAGGAGAAAAACCTTGTGTGAGAGAAATCTTTTAAAATATATTACCTGCGATGTTAAAGCCTTCTATCTTCTAGAAGTAGTCGATTAACAAAATTGATTTACGCTTAATAAGTGCTGAAGGGGCCGCGCGCTCAGGAGAAATTTCGCTCAATCTTCGAATATGTAACGAAGTCAGGACGCAAAGCAAATCGTAAAGTAAGCTCTAAATCCCTTATAGATCATCTTTTTCCTCACATTCACGATAAAGGATTGCTCAAGTTTTTTAAATCTCTATTCTTTGGAAATAATGTCACCTGCCGTATTTTAGCTTTAAGGCTTTGAATGGATGGTTTATTATAAAAAATCTTATCATCATCCTTATTCGTCATTACAGCCACTTTACAAGTCGACTGTTGAACATAGACCTCCCCCAAGCCGTTTTCAAAGCACGGTCTTGAGTCATCTGCATCCATCCACTTCCAGCATATCTTAGCAGGTTATCATTCCATCTAGTGGAGGGCCACCTTTCACTTTGCATATCGGTACGAGGCCGCCACTCGATAACCTTTCTTCCCATTCGGTTGTCGATTCTTCGAGAACCTTTCTTCCCTTTCGGTTGTCGATTCTTCGAGCTATATGGCCGATCCATTGCTAATTCAGCTTACTAATCCGTTGGGTTATGTCGGCTACTTTTGTTATACTGTGGAATGAAGATATCAGATACCCTTTTCTACTGCAGTGATAATGTATCTGTGGTGTAGTGGTAGTGCCACGTTCAAAACAGAATTCAATTATATTAATTTAACTTCAGGTTAAATAAATAATATTGTATAGAAAGTTAAGCTATTTTTATTAAAATTAGAAAGGGAAAATTTTCATTCAAACATAAATTACGAAATGCACTGAAATAAATGCGCATATCTGCAACGAACATGATAATTTCAATTTATGCATATACTTGCATTGGTGAGAATATAATAATTAATATCGACGTCTTTTGCGTTCTAATATTTTTATTTATATTTCAATAATGTAACAATTGTAAAAATGTTACACATTAATGTTATATGTTTGATCTTAAAGATAACAAAGACGACTCTGTCACACAGTGGCCTAGCATTGGCTTGCGGTGCTGAAGGTATTTTTATCAAGTTTTGGTAGCAAATATTTATATGGCCTACAAATAATTGCTCAGGGGTCTGGATATTTGTTCTTGTGCTATTTCGTATGAAAAATAGTTTCACGTTACAGAAGAAAATCCTAGTGTACTTTAAAAAAAATTAAAGACAATCATGCTGCTTCAATAATACTCGAATAGCTGTGGGAGTCCTCTACCACGTAAATAATTTAATTCATCATCAAATAAAGAAATTATTGCAATATAAGAGACAACAATCGCATGTGCGCAAACTACGGGATTATTAAATACTTCAACTTGTGCGTAACCAAATGGAAATGGAATATTATATAATAATTATATAGTGATAGAGCCACGCTGCAGCTATATTATGGTAGTAGCACCGCTTGGTGAGCTCGACCGGGTAGAATCACGTTTTCACTGAATACCAGCATAAAAGCTTAATACTTCTGTGTTTCGTATGGTCAATGTAAAGAACAAAAGATCCTTTTTGATGGAAACGAGGCTTTCCATCGAGTCCTCAGGAGTGACAACGCATCTGTTTTTGACTCTTAGGATAAATGTATTTATGGGCCACAGCATCCACTTATCCAGCATGTGAACTGCGTGCTCGTTTGTCATCCTTATTCTATAAAAAATGCACAAATTATGGAAGAACTCAGTACTCTAACTGGTTTGTAACGAAATGATACTAAATAATGCCTTGTTTTGATTAAACTAAGAAATAAAATAAAATAATTTAAAGAGAAAGTTACAATTGCATACAAGACAATGTTTTTTTAGTTAATATTGTTAAGGAAACTAAGCAAATTACAATAGATGTGGAGACCGTTCTAAAGAAGAAATTTAAATTCATCTCTATGTACAAACTTTTATCTTAGTATTTAAGACTCATTATTTGAACAGCTCTTACAGATTCATCAAAAACTACATAATCCAGTTTCGCAACTCAGTATATCGTGACATACATAACTGAAGGTAATCTAGCCTCGAACCAATCTCCTCGTCGAACTCATTATTTCTTTATAAAGTCATATTATAGTCGAGTTAATTTATATCAGATACCCGTAATAGAAAAAATTGCATTTTCGTTTATATTATTTTTAAACATAAATGTATTTCGTACTATAAATTATTTTGAGTAAACAAGTTCGAACACCAACATTGAAAAGCGGCTCTCGTGGGAAATCTCAAGCTTGTTTAGAACACGCAAAGAATTTAAGTTGCGGAACAAGTTGTAAGTTCAACTCTTATCTACTTTTCAATCAGTTGTATTGTTATTAAAATAAAGAGTTGATAAAGTTTTGATACAAAAAATGTTTTAATATGCAGTATGTGTAGATTGGTACAGAAAATATGTCCAGACTCTCTTTGTACGTAACTCACGCTTGAATTATAGTCCGGCTTGACCACACTCCAATAGAATACACTTTTTATCTATTTCATACGTGGTAGAGCTACCTTGCAGCTATGTTATGGTTGTGGCATGGATGGGTCGGCTCGACCGGGGTAGGCCCATACTCTCACAGAATACCTGCGCAAATTAGCAGCTTAATGCTACTGTATTTCGTATGGTGAGTATATAGTACCGGAGACCCTTTTTACTAGAAACGAGCCATTCCGTCTACGACAATGCATCTGCGTTTTGATTCTTCCAGGAAAAATATAGATGTCTATGGGCCACAGCATCCACTTACCATCAGGTGTACTGTGTGCTCGAATATGGGTGACAAACCCATATTCTGCTAAAAAAAAATGCTGGTAACTAATCATTCCATCTTTGCCCTCAGTGGCAACAACGCATCTGAATTTTGATTTTTAATAGATAAAGGTGTCTATGGGCCATAGCATCTTAATTACCATTAAGTGATCTGTATACATATTTTTTATATTATATACCACTTTTATCGCCGTTTTATCTCCAGTTAGGGTTAAGGAAACCTTATTTTGAAACGGTAGTAGATTTGAAATAAAAATCATTTCACAAACGAAATTTTATTTTCTTACCTCATAGAAATATATTGATTTCATTTAATTTAAGAGATAACAAAAACATTGTACATGCTGGGAATGAATTAACTCGACGATTTTAGCAATGAGGTATGCTTAAAACATTTTTTTAAATTTGCAAAATCATTCAATGTACATGCAAATGCACACTGTCAAAAAACTTCTATCTAAATTTAAAATATTAAAGAGTGATTATTTAACAAGCAAATTAAAATTATAGTTATATAAATAAAATAGCTAAATTTCTTTCACTTTTAAAATCACTCAGTTTATAATTAATTTGAAGGATAGTTTTTATTTGACGTATGCGTCGGTTAAACGAGGACCGGGATGGGACGCCTCGTTAACAATAAAAAGGGCCTCCAGGTCTCTACACTCACCGTAATATGAAAAAAGACGCATTTTGTTACCATTTAAAACTACAATTCTGTGACAACTTGGTTCTTACTTCGTCGAAACTCATTCTTGTATACATACTATCGCAGCTGTAGTGTGGCTCTACCACGTACATAAGTTGTTGTTACGTTATTACGTTATTGTAAGTTTGTTAATTATCAGAATAAGTGTATTTTTCTTTAATAGTTCTGAGAATTATTTGCTACATTTGACTGTGTGAGGTAAAAAGCTGCTCAGTCGCTGTATTCATCTTTTAAAATTCGGATAGGTAATTATAACAGAACAAATGACACCGAGAACTACTTTAAAGCATCGCATAAAGCATTTATGTTACTCCCTCGCTCATGAGAGTGACAAAATTGTATGTTATGAAAACCTTTTCAGAGTTTTGGAATGAAAATTGACTTGTACTTATAAACTGCAACTGCCAATTTTTTTAAATATTAACGGTTAGTTGTTCAAAATAAAACTACTGTGTTCTTTATTAAAAATTTATTATTTATTTCCTTATCTACGTACGGGAATAAGTGTTGGATTACAAAGTTCCAATTCCAACAAATGGTTTCAACATATTATAATAATTTGAAGTTTAACTTTGTATGTATTTTCTTGGTTTTTCTTTCACATATTTTCATATATTAAAAAAAATATATTTCCTTTTGTAATTATCAGACAGGCTGCTTGACTGCTTCTTTAGTCTAATGGTCGCAAATGCTGTTGTTGATCATGAAATCTCAGGTTAAAAACCCGGGTCGAGCTAACCAAGTTATTGGTGTTTTCAGTCAACAAATCCTCAGTAGTCAGGAGTGTTTTACCGCCGTCCATGGAAAACTATAATCCAAATCCAAACACTATAATCCTGAGCTGCGTAGATAGCTAATCTCCGTTAGTACTGGCCACCGTGACCGAAATTTGTTTGGAGGAGGGCATTACTATCAAAGATTACAGACTTCTAGCGTAATAAACATTGGTTAATTTTAATGAAATTTTTAATTACAATATTAAAGGTTACCGTTATACGTGGTAGATCCACGCAGCAGCTACATTATGGCTGTAGCACGAATCAGTTGGCTCAAACGTAGATGAACCGTACTCTCTCATAATACCAGCTGAAAACAGCAGCTAAATGCTGCTGTTTCGTATGGTAAGTGTAGAGAACTGGAGATCCTTTTAATGAAAACGAGGCACTCCATCTTAGTCCTCACGGGTGAAAACGAGTTTGCATTTTGATTCTTAACTGAGGATCGACTTAGATGTCTATGGGCCACATAACTGATTCATCATCAGCTGGACCGTGTGCTCATTTATCACTCTTATTGTATAAAAAATGACGCTATCGGAAAATCTTCTGCGTGCGGGTTTCAGGTGTATCAAAGTTCTAAGTTATTTGATACACCTACAACTCGCATGTTAAATATTCCATTAACAGTATAAAACTCTAAATCCATCCTCGAGGGAAATCTCGTCTTTATTTGCAAGCAACGAAATAAAGAAGCGACTACATTTTGTCATAAATTAAACGCAAACTCCCTTTCCAATGTTTTTGCACCTTGTGTATGAGGAAATTAATTATTCAACACATGTATCTTGAACAATTAGATCAGAATAAAATAGAATCATTTTTATTCAATTAGGATTAAAATAATACTTACTGAAAATCATTTAAACAAAACCACTGGTTCAGAAAAAATCCTCTGTAATGTGAAGAACCAACAAGAAACCAGCAAAATTAATTTACACTATATTATTTTATAAAATTACAGTTAAATATATTGCAAAATAGGCTTAATATAAAGTTTCTTCCAGTTTCCTCTTTAGAAAAGAGTGATACATATGGATGTATGAAACTTTTAACTAATTAGACATTTAAATCTTTGAGTTCATTGTTCATTCAGAACTTGGCAATACCTTCTTAAACGAACTAAGTTTATATAAAGCGCTATTATGGCTTGTGAAAAACTTTTCCTACACTATTAGAAGCTGCGAGAAGAACTTTCCTTTGCTTTTCTATGATATTAACTTGAGCATCATTAAAAATTTATAGCCCATTAAAATTAATAACAACATATTTTGCCGATGTACAGCTTTTGTTTATATTACGTGGTAGAGTCATACTACAGCTATGTTGTGATTGTAGCACGAATGGGTTGACTTGACCGGGGCAGGACGACGCTCTCAAAAAACACCAGCGTAAAATAGCAGCTTAACGCTGTTTCGTATGATTAGCAAAGATAATCGGGGACCCTTCTTACAGGAAATGAGGAGAAAAAAAGTCCTCAGTTTTAACCCACAGTTTTTTTTTAATAGAAAGACTGTTCAGATCTCTCAAGGACACTAAAGCGATAAAATCGGTCTGCTGGCGGCCGCGGATTGCTTGGAGTGGAGCGGGGAGTGAGCTAACGAACTTTGCACCGAAACTATTAAACTGAAAACTTGCTCAAATAATAAAATTATTTAATTGCACATAAAATTATTTATTTATTTATTTAAAAACTTAAATGTAACATCTTAAAGGGTACATAGGGCGGACTTAATGCCATATGGCATTCTCAGCCATAAATAAAGTGTACATATATTAAAAAATAATATAAACATAGTATATATTGTATATGATATATACATACATATAATATAATATATACATATGCACATATTGTACGTCTTAGTTCCCAATTTTACCAGTTTTACTAAAATTACAGTCGTTGGTTTAGTCCTACACCATAGAGAACTTAACAAAGACAAACCCCAAATCATTCCGTAGATATCACAGGAGGTTACAGAGAGAAACGAAACAGGTGATAGGCAGCAGCAAATTCTCGGTAAACACACAAAATAACAAAAAACTGCGGCTGCCTACCTACCAAGCGTGTGCCTATGTTAAGTAGTGGACTTTTGATAGCCTGTAAAAAAGTTTGACAAGCACACAGTCCCCACTTGATCGTAAATGGATGCTGTGGTCCATAGACATCTTCATATATATACTCGATTAAGAATCAATATTTAGATGCGTTGACCAAGAGGATAGTGCTGGACCAAGATGGAATGCCTCGTTTCTTACTCGTACTTAATATATATAAGAGATTTCCACGTATGCACTAACTCATATCAATATCTATGGAACCTTTATGCCTAGAGACTTGAAATGTGGTAGGAATAATCCTTTAGCCGAGTCAAGGTCAGTCAAGAATCGGATTTTATGAAATTCCATCCGCAAAGTCCCTCAATGGTTTGAATTCACGATTAGAATTGGTAGGTAGAACTGTTGTCGATTTTCCGAAATCACATGTGCGAAGCTGGGGCGTATCGAATATAGGATATTTTTGCTTAAATAATTAATCAGCATTGGTGCCGGAACATTCTCATTTATCCAATAATATATTTTAAAGATCTTTATTTTTAAATTATATAATTCTACTGTCCGTGTGCATGTGACTGAAGTCCTCAATGGCTGGACAGATTTTGATGAGGTTTTGTGTGTGTGTGTTTCAGTTGATTCGAGAAGGGTTTAGATT
This sequence comes from Parnassius mnemosyne, assembly GCA_963668995.1. NCBI lineage: Eukaryota > Metazoa > Arthropoda > Insecta > Lepidoptera > Papilionidae > Parnassius > Parnassius mnemosyne. The sequence goes on along the minus strand of CAVLGL010000093.1, from coordinate 3,587,078 downwards.
CACAATTGGACCCGATAGGTGGCGCTGTTATCAAGATATAGAAATCACCCGTTTGAAGTCGGTAGTACTCATATGTAGCTGCAGCATGTATCTACGTGGCCTACACGCGTACTATAAAATTAACGAATGGGTAATTTCTGCGTTACCATAGCTCATATTTTCACTAAACTAGTTATTATTCGCATAATGTTATATAAGCGTATTTCTCTTAAATACATCTTAATAATACAAATAACTTACGTTACGTTAAGCCAATTAGTGTGGCGACAATAATGCTAGAATAGAATATAATCATTTTATTCAATATAGATTACATTTAAAACGTATTAAAAGTTTTTATTTTTTATTTTTACCACTGGTTCAAAAAAAAACCTCTGTCCTGGGAAGAACCAGCAAGAAACCCAGCGGGAGTTTTTGCTGTTTTCGTTCTTGTCTTGCTGTGGAATATTCGTGTTTCATGTAACGTTCATTATCGTTTGCATTGAAAATGTCTAGGTTTTATAAGGCTCTTTAAATGGCAATGATTCTATCACCTATTTATTTTTTATTTTGTCAAAGGGTGAATGATATGCGATTTGCCAACATGTAAGCTTGATTCTCTTAAGCATCGAAATTTAAATTTTATTAAATCCTCAAATAATTATATACAGTTACAGTATATCAAAAGTTCACTGCTGAACATAGAATTCTCCAATAGATTGGCTCATAGGGAGAGGGGGTGGGGGTGATTAGCCATAGTTTCTACCTTTAGCATGTGGGTTTAATTTTAATCTTCTGTTGTTATTAGAAAGACGCTGTTGCCCATCTTCTGTTTTTCTTTGTTAGGTGAGGGGGCAAACGAGCATGCGGCTCACCTGATGGTAAGTGACTACTGCTGGCCTTGAATAACTGCAACACCAGGGGAATTGCAAATACGTTGCCAGCTTTTCAAAAAAGAGTAGGCTCTTTTCTTGAAGGTCCCTAAGTCGTATCGGTCCGGAAAAATTGCTGGTGGTAATCGGAAGAAAAAAATATCTTCTAAACGTCATTGTCACACGCAACTTACGTTAAGTTGTGTGTGAACTTATAAGTGAAAGTAATATATATATATATATATATATATATGTATATATGTATATATATAAAAGAAAAATTGGCTCAAAAGAAAAATTGCTGGTGGTAATCGGAAGAAAAAAATATCTTCTAAACGTCATTGTCACACGCAACTTACGTTAAGTTGTGTGTGTATATATATATATATATATATATATATATATATAATAGCACGAATGGGTTGACTCAACTGGGATAGGACTAACTCTATACGCTCTAGCGTAAAACAGCAGCTTAATACTAACACTATAATAGTGAATGGGTTACGTCGGCTAAAATAACATTTGTTTCACCACAGACATCATTTTATGAAGTACCAGTGCAATCAAAGATATATACAGTGGCACCGCATTAGGTTTGGAATTTATTCAAGGTAAAAATTAAAGTTACGGTTGGATTCTATTTTGGACACGAGCCAAGACGTTCCGTGAGGGGACCGATGCAGACCATTATGATAATCCTCTTAACAATTTTCAATAAAAAATACGACTAGATTAAATAGAAGTAAAATAAATATAAGTTCGGGGAAAAGTTTATTCGTATTTTATATACAAATTCAAGACATTTTTTTTCGAAGCTTAATTACATTTACTTATAATATATATGTGCCCTTTTGTTCGATAACTTGTTGCCATATTGTAGGTATTGACATAATCAAATTGCTGTAGAAATCTTGGAATTTTTGATTAAAAAAATTCGACAAGGAGTTTTGATAGTCCTCTTTTGATGTTAACCTAACACTACCCAAAAAATTCTGAAGAGACCGAAACAGGTGCAAATCTGAAGGTGCAAGGTCAGTACGTTGGATGCATTAACACTCCATTACCAAGCTCTCTCAATTTTTGCTGAGTGGCTTTTCTGTTGATCAATTCCAGTCGTTTTTCTCAATTACTTGCTTGTTTCTCATTAGTTGTAGGCAGTAGAGATCCGAACCGATAGTTTTACCCATACACAGAGCATCATCATACGGGTTGCGGTACATCCTGTGGAGTTTGGCTACCCTTTGACCATGATCTTATTCGCACGTTATTGTCGTATGTGCTCGACTTTTCATCACACCTAATAATTTTTTTCAAAAATGGTTCGGTTTCATTTCGTTTCAATAGATAATCGCAAATGAGAACACGATTCATTATTCAAGGTCAAAAGTAAAAACTAACAGTTTTGCGTGATTATCTCGGTTTCTTTTGCTCCAATAATTTTCTGTAATAATAAATTAGCACATATTCAAAAAAGTTACAATTAAAAAAATGTACCTGATATATTTAACAATAAAATCTAAATAAACAATTATTACATACTGATCGTTCTATGTATAATCTATGATGATAGATTGCGTATGCGCGACTCTCCTAACGTATGTGCGAAGACATAGAGTAGCGCACATTTTTTGTTCGGAATAGCTTCTGTAGTACGTAGGACTTATAACTCAATAGTTATATTCACTCATTTTAACGGACAGAAAAACAAATGAAAAATGGCGGATAAGTGTTTTTTTTTAATTTAATTTTTAATTTTCTTAATGCCCTATATGTATTGATATTAAAACCAGCCAGATAGATACACACTGTACAACCAAAGAGATTTTTCTTCAATTTTACACAAACAAAATACGAAGAAACTTTACTCCTGACCTATTATTTTAGGATTGAAGAAGTAAGAATTATTCTTCGTTCTACTTTGCAACTTTTTCTTAGTCCATTGATTTGGCCTTACCTGGATTTCTTGGATAACCGACGATAGATGTAGATGTCTATGGGCCACAGTGTACACTTATCAGACAGCTGTATGCTCGTTTCTCAACCTTATATTACGAAAAAATAAATAGCGATAAATTCTTTTTCTGCTTAGGCAATAAATATCGAGCACTTTTTAAATCAAATCATATTTCCGCAAATTGATTTGCAAATATATTCTTTTTATCTAACTCGCATGTAATTTTTCTGTAATAATTAGTCCAAGCACTTTAGCATAAAAAAAGTTCAAACTCGGAATGATAGATAATGAGCTAAATTTTCGTATATACCTTCATTTTTATTTAAAGTAAACTTTAAGTGGAAATAAAACGAGTTAATGTGTAATTTTATCTTTATTCTGCAGCTGCACATTTCTTAGGATTTAAATTGAATTTCAGTGAAAGTCTATAGATCTTTAATAATTTAAATAAAAAAAATTATTAATTTTCTTCTTCTTCGTCGTCATTTTATCGACGTTCGAGAATATCTGTTTCATCGTCATCATCTTCTTTGCCCTGAATTGGTGTTTGCCAGACCATCCAGAATTTCGCCAAATGCACGCACTTCCTCACAGTCACTTTGCAAAGTGACTGTGAAGAAGTGCGTGCCTCAATGCTGTTTCATTGCAATGAAACAGCATAGACGCATGCTTGCCTATTACACTAGCCACAAGATAAAGATCATATTCACAGTTGACCTTGCATTACAGTCCGTATGCCTGAGCACTGCAAAAACGGTTGAGCACAAGAAAAAATGTTTCAAATAAAGTTTGTCGCAATTTTTATGCTCTTACATTTTTATAATAGATATTAACATTATTAAAGCAAAAGAAACTGAGATAAATACGCAAAACTGTTTTTCTTAACTTTGACCTTGTATAACTTACGACGCAGACACCAGATTTTATGAGACTTTTAAGGCCACTTTTAGAACGCCAAAATAAAAGTATATACGAAAATTCAGCTTATTATCTCTCATTCCGAGGTTAATCGCTAATCTGAGTGAGTTAAATGATCAAAGAAGAGCTAAAGAATAGTGTCACATTCATTGACAAATAATAACAATAAGTTTGAACTAGCAAAACAAACTCTTTGTATTTTAGATGTCGCCTTCGACAAGAACAGCAACTATCCTATATATATATATATATATATATATATATATATATCCTATATTCTCTAAGCCAAACGCGTTTTATACGTGGTAGAGCCATGCTGCAGCTGTATTAGTAGTATAGTTGTAGCACGAATGGGTCAGCTCGACCGGGGAAGGACCACGCTCTCACAGAATACCAGCGTAAAATAACAGCTTAATGCTGCTGTGTTTCGTATGGTGAGTGTAGAGAACCGGAGACCCTTTTTACTGGAAAAGAGGCATTCCATCTTAGTCTTCACGGGTGACAACGCATCTGCATTTTGATTCACAAACGAGGATAAATGTAGAGATCTATGGGCCACAGCAACCACTTACCATCAGGTGCACTGTGTGCTCGTTTATCACCCTAACCTATAAAAAAAATAACGCTACAAGCTAAATATTTAAAAAATAGTTTTTAGTAAGGAGTAAAAGCTGATTTCAAAGAACTAAAGAGAATATAATAATTTGTCATTCTGAAATAGATAAATTTTATGTTAAAAGGGGAGACTGAAAAAGTTTCATTAGGACTCTCTTGATGAAATAAGTTCGTTTCTCTGACGCAAGGTTTATTCTACAAAAATACAATATACAATACAAACAATCACGCCTGTCACCCAGAGGGGTAGGCAGAGACTACGGACTTCCATTTGGCGCGATCCTGACACACCTCTCTCGCCTCCTTTACATCCATATATTTACGCATACACGTTCGTCGGTTAAGGGTACTCCAAATATGGCCTATTTTCAATGTATCGCCGATTTGGTCGATAAATTTTCGTCTAGGGCGTCCCTTCCCGACTTTACCGTTCACTTCTGAAAAATAAATTTGCTTTGTCACTCTTTCCTCGATCATTCTTTCTACGTGACCAAAGCACCGAAGCATTCCTTTTTTAATCCTAGTCACAACGTCATCTTGCAAACCACACTTATTTGTGTGGTTTATTCTACACTAACAGAAATACTCGTAGGTTAGCAAAATGTGGGGATTAAATAAAAATCTTAATGTAGGATGGATGCACTGGAGAACTCAATTAAAAACGGTTGATTCGAGATACAAGAAGAGGTTTATTCGACAAACTGGACAATCATCGTATCGTTATCTCTATAAATCTTAACAGAGAAAGTAATCACTAGTAGTAGTAAGTCTCTATGAGCTATTATCTCTACCTTTTAATCTCTCCGGTAATTTTTTAACTTTGATATACATGAGATAATCACGCAATAACAATATTCTATTGTAGATTTATAGCTACGCCTATTGTTGAGTGTGACAAATGAGCACACAGTCTACCTGATGGTAGTGGATGATGTAGCCCTTAGATATCTACAACTATTCTCGATTAAGAATCAAATTGTAGGTCCGTTACCACCCATGAGGACTAAGATGGAATACCCCGTTTCCAGTTCAAAGGGTATCTGGTTCTCTACACTCACCATACGAAGCACACACAGCAAGCAGGAAGCTGCTATTTTGTATTCTATGAGAGCGTGGTCCTTACTTGTTCTAGCCGACCCATTTAAGCTACAATCATAATATATCTGCAGCTTGGCTTTGCTACGTAGATGTATTGTCATCTCTGATGTAAGATTAGCCTCAAATTCAGCAAAAAGGGTCTATTAATAGATTACGGAGCATCTAAGCTGCTATCCTTCGACCTCTATTTGGCACAATCTCTTCCTATCCCTATGGAGAAATGCGTGATAGTTCATGTTACGTTATTAAAAAGAAATCATTTCAGATAGGATTATAGAGATTTTGACCGCGCTGCCACTCCAGAGAGTGTTCCTAAGACATGCAATTATCCATTAAATTGCAATTTACAATTTTATTCGGTGCCGGAGGGGATCGAAACCTGATTGTTGTGTGTTGATTGTCGAAGCTTACAGAAAATGTCTAGCCAGTTATTACGTCCCATATAAACCAGTGATTTACTACAACCCCACTTGTAAACGATTCTGTAACGCAAAGGTAAATTGTGCATTTTTATATCATTATATATTTAAAAAATATATTATTCGTGGAAACCAGCCTTATAACCGTATATTTATCAAACAGTTGAAATTAAACTCGAGACAAAACTTCGGACCTGTGAACAATTTATAAAAGTCGTCGACCGACGTGTCCGCTCCACCGCACAGCGAAATTGCTGATTCAGTTACTTGTGCTTTAACTTCATTAGGATTTATCTTGATGTTAAATGTAAAAATACATTTTTAATTTTACACGTGGCAGACGAGGTTTAATAGGTAGTAGAGCTACGTTACATTGTGGTTGTAAGAAACAGAAACAGAAACAGAAACAGATGTCTCTAAGCCATCGCATCCACTTACCATCAGGTGGACTGTGTGCTCGTTTGTCATCCTTATTCTATAAAAAGGGTCTATTTTTAGTGGGGATTTCATGCGCTGTGATGAATGAATTAATGAATGAATAAACGATCCCTCCCTGCTCCATAAGTTAATTTTAATCCTTATGATTCAACGTTGGAGTATTTATAAACCGTACATAATTGTTGTCTTCAAATTTTATTTCATATACTGGATATATTGTTGACAGACACCACGAAAGACACTGTCGATAATATTGTGACTCTTATTTCGCCTCCAAATAAGGCATAATCATTTGAAATAGACCTGGCTGGCTGACCGCTAAGAATGAGTGTAGTGCACGCAATTGAGGGAGGGCGGGAGGTGCCCATTTAATTAGGAAAATACATAATTTTATTTTATATAAAGTTAGCTAATTAATTTTTAACATATAATGGATTTTCACAAAGTAACTCCTGATTTTCTTAGTTAAAAGGTAAAATGTAAGAGAAATAGCTTGCTAAAGAATATTTGTATCCATGTACGACATTACATTTAGTACATTACCTTCAGTACATTTTGTGTACGTAGGAAAAGATTATCTCTTCGTTCGTACAAAAAATAGTGAAAAGCTAAAATAATTACGTACTTGTTTTTGTTAAATAATCAATATTTTTTTTCATATTATATGTTTTTCTAAGTTTATTTAGATGATTAAGAGCTAATTTATTTCGTAGAATTGAGTGGCAGAGTCAGAAGGATACCCTAAACAAAATTGAGGATATATAAGATGGGACAAATTAAGAGTACTTACCCTTAATCGACGAGCATTTATCAATGCATACATGTATATGGATGTAAAGGAGATGAGAAAGGTATGTCAGGATCCTACTAAATGGAAGTTCTTAGTTTCTGCCTATCTCTATGGCAGATAGTGATGAGAGTTTACGTATGCATGAATATGTATGTTTTATAAGGAAATATGAAATATGGCTTCTGAAACATAGGCGATAAGGCTAAGATGCGTTGTCGTATCTACGAGCTAAAAGAAATATCTCAAAGTGTGTAATAATAATAGCTTGTTGTACTTTTCACACCAGAACTCAAAAATAGCAGTATTGATAAACAGCAAAATAGGTAATAATATTATGTACTATATGTCTATTCAGACAGATATCTACGTCGCTCAACTCTAGCTTTAGTATAGTGACGGTGTAAGAATATTCAATACCGCATATTGTCGCGTGGATGTCGTAAAAGGCAACAGAGGGTAACTAAAATTGATTTACAGCAGCATCTTTCTGATGACAACTGTGATTGTTAACCCGTCTGTCAACCTTGGTAACTATGACAAAATCGCCCGTTTAAGAAAGGAAACCTATGCTCTTTTATAGGCTGTAAAGAATTGACGGTTGGTTGGACGGAATTGATTATTTTACTTAGTTTAAATCGTAAAGATTAACCAGTGTCAATATAAGACTAACAAATTAACAAACTTAAGAATTAATTTCCCTTTTTTTCATTAAAAATGGTGTTTACTACATACATTTTATATTTAGCTTACAAAACGATTGTTTTCCCTCTGAGGATTTTCAAACTTAAAGGCCAAAACGCCTCGGGGAAATTGTTCCCGAATCCATAGAACATTTCAGAAGCGGCAAGCAACAGTTGGCGTTGTTAAATAAATAATACCCTGTCAATGTTTCAAAGTGGTTATAAACCCTTTACATATAATACCTTTTCCGACTTCAAACACCTTTAAAGAATAAAATAATATCACAAAATGAATAAGCGCTTTAATTCTTATATTTAATTCATTCTATATCAGGGGTCACCAATTAGTTTAATTGCGGGTTCGTTTAAACGAAATATAAGTATGTCGCGGTCCGTTTTAAATCGAAATCAAAATATATTTTATTCAGGATATATCTAATTAAAAATAACAAAGTAAATACCCATTATTATGGCAAAAATGGCATTTTTTAATCTGAACAATCGGTCTGAAGGCTGAATTAAGTTGGTGCAAGCTATAGCAATTAAATCTTGCAGATGGTCTCGGTAAGACGAGATGGAAATTTATTTTTAATAATGTTCATATTGGATAACGCTGCTTTACAAATATAATTGATTAAAAATATTTTTTTTAGTTCTACGTAATACCTTTACTACATTCTAATTTTAAAGAAAATTCTTGACAAATTCCGAATTTTTGTGTTTTAAAACAGAAATAAGTCACAAAATAGCTCGGCGGTCCGGATGCATACCGCGGTCCGCTATTTGGTGAATTCAGAATGCGAAATTATTATAATTCTTTTTAGTTCGTTGAACCTTAAATACCGATATCTTAAATATACATGACGGGGCGTTTAATTATTTCGCAGACTATTTAAGAGTAAATGTCAACTGGATATGCAAAACACCATCTATCAAAGTAATCGTCATACATTCGCTCACACGCTAGTGTGGGAAGAAAGCAGCAAAGAAGGACGAGGAGGCAGTTCGCATCGAGACGGCAATCGCAATCGGCATCGCGAATAAGTGCTACGTTCTTGGTGGAGTGTTTAACGATTCAATATCTCTGACAATTTTGTCATAATACCCTCATTAAACTTTGTATCTAATTAAGATCAAGAATGGATCCAGAGGATATAGCAGACCATCCTGATGTGCCTTCATACATGTTCACTCTAGAGAAACTTCTAAAGTCATCAAGAGAGTACCAAGTATAAATTGGTTTATTGAACATAATTAAACAGTTACAGCTTGACTCAGGAACTTAATGGTCTAAATAATAAACAACAGTAACTTATATGGAAGTTTATAATGTTAAAGAGTAAGTTATATCGCAAACTCTAAACATTCTTAATGACCGCTGCAATTTTCGTTACTTATCACATGTGATATGTGATAAATAACAACAAATAATGCCATTAAATCTTAGAACTGCTACATTTTTTATAGGGTAAGGGTGACAAACCAGCACACAGTTTACCTGATAGTAAGTGTATGCTTGCTTGTAGTGGCGGCGTAAGTATCATATGATCCCGTGGGTGTCGTAAGAGGTAACAGAGAGAAACAAATCAGAAGATTGATAACAACCTTTTCTTAATAAATATTAAAATTAAAAAGAAAAACTACAATGTCTCTGTCAGGCTTCGAACTAATGATGTACTAGCACTAAAAACATATACATATATTTAAGTTAAATTTAGCCTTTGTGCCACTACTAGAACTCTTTAAAAATTTAATTAAATTAATGTAGTCTCAATTTTGATGAATTTCAGTCTAAGTAATAACTTGTTTACTGTTTAGTACTGAACTGAATTAAAATCAGACGCTACGAGACGACTTGCCGACGCCAGAGTTCCACGTAATATAAAATGAATTTCTAACTAGCTGAAGTTTCGAATAATATTATATTTAATCTAGCAAACTTCTAGTTGATTGTAAAGTTCTATGTTGTTAAAATTAAAACAGAGTTTTATACGCGGTAGAGCCATGCTGCAGCTATATTAGTAGTATAGTTGTAGCACGAATGGGTCGGCTCTACCGGGGAGTGCCCACGCTCTCACAGAATACCAGCGTAAAATAGCAGCTTAACACTGATGTTTTTCGTATGGTGAGTGTAGAGAGCCGGAGAAGACTTACTGGAATACAGGCATTCCATCTTAGTCCTAGCAGGTGACAACGCATCGGCATTTTGATTTGTAAACGACGATAGATATCAGGTGGACTGTGTGCTCGTTTTTACCCTATCCTATAAAAAAAAGTGTTGTTACTAATAACTGCCTTAATAAGTTAGGTATAATAGTATTAAAAACCATAATATGGATGTGAAACTTAGTCCTTTATTGCTTTCATTAAGGGGAAGCTGAAAATCGCTAAGCGAGCTATAGAGAGGGCTTTGTTTGGAATTTTTCTGCGTGATAGAAATCGTAATGAAGTTTTTTAAATATTAAAATTATTCAAAAAAAAATAACTTGAAAGAGTAAATAGTGAATATTGTGTTTCAGTGTTATCCTATTTTGCCTTGTTACGACACCTACGGAACGATATAAGATGTTCTTAAATCGCCACTACAGTTATAAGAAGTGATAGAGGGAAACAAATCAGGAGATCGGCAGTAGCATTTTCCTAATAACAACTAAATAATTAAAAACTGCTGTTGCCAACTCGCTTGTTAAGCGTAAAAACTAAGGCAAATATCCCCGCCGTGAGACAACCTATTGGAGCGGCCTATGTTCAAGTTTGTTAGGCTGTAACGGTAACGGTGTTGTAGTATTGGTGTGTAATTTATGTAATATATCTTTCACAGTGCTTTTCAAAGCTTTTTTATGTCATTTACAATATTTTATATATTTATAATAAATATTTCCAATTAATAATAATATATATTTTTTCAGATTTTCCCGCCTTCCGATTACCCGCATGAGGTCTCCACCAACCAATACAACGGCAGATATAACCAAAGGGCAGTTATAATAGTAATAATTCGCCATCACAAAGGGTTTGTGTCACTGACGTTGAGTATGCGCATTTTTCGATCATGTTTTTCTCACCCACAAACTAGTTGCCTTCAATCATTTAAAGTTGGAAAATTTACAGAGATTATATTATGTTATTATATAAAACATCATGGGGGTCAAACAGTCTACAGCTCAGTAATGACCGACCGACTCATCGACCACGTCCAAATGGCTGCAGACTCCGTGCTACAAGAGGTCCCATCCGCAGAGATCGTGATACTCGGTGATTTTAACGCCCACCACGCTGTATGGCTTGGTTCCCGTTTAACCGATCATGCGGGTAGATCTGTGTATGACTTTGCCTTGACATATGGTCTAACACAACTGGTTACTTCGCCTAAGCGGATCCCAGATGTAAAGCATCATGTACCTTCCCCGTTGGACCTTCTGCTGAACTCTCATCGGGACGGATATCAGGTCTCCGTCGATGCCCCTCTGGGCCCTTCGGACCATTGTCTGATCCGGAGTACGGTGCCACTCACGCTCCCATCGTAGTTGCGATCTGCAGTCTGCCGCCGTGTTTGGCACTTTAGGTCGACCGATTGGGACCCGTCCCAATGCAGTCTTTTTTTGCATCCTACCCTTGGGGGCAGGTTTGCTTCTCGCTGGAAGATCCCAGCGTTGTTGCCGATTCTGTTGCTGATGAGGTACTTCAGGGTATGAAACTTTTTATTCCATCCTCTGTAGTGCATGTCGGAGGCAGATCCCAGCCATGGTTTGGTCGCTCCTGTAAAATAGCATCACACTATAAGCAGGAGTGCTACCGGGCCTGGGCTAACCCATCAACGTCCTAGGATGTAAACACCAGCGCTCTTAAAAAGAAGTATGATTCCGCCTACAGATCTGCCGATGTGGCAGAATAGGCGAAAAATTAGTTCGCCTCCCTTTGGGAACACGTGCATTCTGGTCTCTTGCCAAGGCTGTCCAAGGGAACTTCTGTCAGCCATCTCTGTCATCTCTGCCATCTCTGCACAGGGTGGATGACTCACTGGCCCATGACGCAAATGAGAAAGCCGATCTGCTAGGCTATCTTTTTGCTTCCAACTCGAATCTAGCTTTTTCGGAATATCGTCCTATATCTATATTGCCATTCCTATTCAACGTTCGCGAACGCCTGGTATATAATCAGTTCAGTGCTTTTTTTTCGCTACATCTAAATCATCTATAATCTGGTTTTCATTCTGGGCATAGTACTGATACAGCCTTAGTCAATATTACGGAAGATATTAGATATGCAATGGAAAATGGCAAATTAACTATTCTTTCTCTGTTAGATTTTAGAAATGCCTTTAATTCAGATGATTTTAAAGTTTTACTGGGTATACTTAGCTCTCTTAACATAACTTCAACAGTGATTGATTGGTTTCGAAGTTAGCTGTCTAGGCGCCGGCAGTTATTTTGCATTGAGAAAACTTTTTCTTCTTGGCGTAACACCATTACTGGTGTCCCGCAGGGTGGCGAATTATCTCTTATACTTTTTTCAATTTTTAAGATTACTTCTTCCTACCACCTACACGCAGATGATCTTCAAAAATATACTCAAGTGAACTAGCTGTAGCTATTAATACCATAAATAGTGACCTTGAGCAAATATCAGATTGAGAAAAACATATGGCTTGAAGATTAACCCCTAAAGACTCAGGTTATTATAATCGGAAGTTCGAAAATCTAAGCTATATCAAGTACCTCAAGTTGTTTTGTGATGAAAATTTTATCCCTGTTAGTGAGGGAATTATTATAGTTGATAGAATTAAGCGTTACTTTGCGGAAATCCATTATATAAAAGCTTTTAGAAAAATTTACTTCGCAAATATCCGCGTTATAAAATAAAATGATGTGTCTTACCTAGTATGAAGAGCAACTCCCGCCCTCCCTCAATTGCGTGCACTATCCCCGTCACCACTAATCCTAGCACCGCCACTCCCAACACCACTACACTAGGCAAGACACGCCACTGACGATAATACGACACGTGTTTCGCCTCTACACGAGGCATCCTCAGGTGATATAGACTTTACGGTGGCTAACCGCTAAGTGAGCGGCGAGCCAAAACAAGTGCCTTTTATACAGACCGATGACACAACCGCTCTCTACTTAAGGAGCGAGCGACTGCGTCATGCGATAAAACATGTGACAAATCACCGCCGGACTTACGCCACCGTGAGGGTGACAAACGACCATATTGCGAGGCTCTCTATTATTAGAGAGCAGGCTTAAAGATATTTAAGAGAGGTGAGTTAGTAACATTTGTTTGTTCATTCAGCGATGCAACGGTACTATTATTACTTTTTAATATCTCTAACTGTTCCAGTACACACAGCCGCAGCCCTTTATTACACGTATGTAAGACTTTAAAGGAGTGGTCATTGACTAGGTTGTGTCCAGTGTCCAAAAGATGTTTGGCAAAATGCGATTTATCGGGATTGCAATTCCTGTACGCGGCTAAATGCTCTTTATAACGTGTCTCGAAATTGTCCGGCCTCAGCTCGTGGAGGATGTGGTGAGCGCTCTGTTCCCTGCGCGCGGGGAACATCCGCCCCCGCCTATGGCTCCGCCACCTGCGGTGCCGGAAGCGGACCACCAGGACGACGACGACGACATCCCGGAAGGGACCGGGGTAGACCTGAGAGTGGCGGTACGTAGGCTCAAGGCCAGGAATACCGCCCCAGGACCCGATGGCTTGCCTGGCAAAGCCTGGGTCCTGGCCTCGGAGGCTCTCGGGCCCCGACTGGAGGGGCTCCTAAGCGCATGCTTGGAGAGAGGCCAATTCCCGCTTCGTTGGAAGACGGGGAAGCTGGTCCTCATTCGGAAGCCGGGGCGCCCTGCGGACTCTCCGTCCGCATACCGGCCCGTGGTGCTGCTCGACGAGGTGGGCAAGCTCTTTGAAAGAGTAATTGCAAACCGCCTCGCCGAGCACCTTGCGGGGACGGGGCCGGATCTTGCGGAACACCAGTTTGGTTTCCGCAAGAGGCGCTCTACGGTGGACGCCATCATGCGCGTGAGAGCCCTCACGACGGGGGATGCAGTGTCCAGGGGGGGGGGTTGTCTTGGCGGTGTCTCTCGACATCGCCAACGCCTTCAACTCCATGCCCTGGAGCTGCATTAGGGAGGCACTCCGGTATCACCGGGTGCCGACCTATCTCCGTCGTATAGTCGGGGACTATCTGACGGACAGGGCCGTCATCTACCCCGGTCGAAACGGAGAGTGGAACCGGCGAGAGATGTCGTGCGGTGTCCCACAGGGTTCGGTTCTGGGGCCGCCCCTGTGGAACATCGGTTACGACTGGGTGCTGCGCGCCGACCTCCCTACCGGCGTCAGCGTAGTTTGCTACGCTGACGACACGCTGGTACTGGCACAAGGGGGGTCGTACGAGGCGGCGGCGGAAACTATGACACGCGGGGTTGCGATAGTCGTTGAGAGGATCCGGCAACTGGGTCTCGAGGTGGCTCTGCACAAGTCCGAGGCCATGCACTTCCATGGTCCTCGGAACAGGCCACCACCGGGATCCTCAGTGATGGTAGGAGGGGTATCCATCGGCGTCGAGTCGACGTTGAAGTACCTAGGACTCGTCCTCGACGGCCGATGGAACTTCGTTGAGCACTTCCGACGTTTGGCTCCCAAACTGGAACGGACCGGGGCTGCCTTCAGGCGGCTCCTGCCGAACCTGGGGGGGCCAAACGCCTCCTGCCGGAGGCTCTACGCGGGGATCGTGAGGTCCATGGCCCTTTACGGGGCCCCGGTGTGGGCGCGTGGTTTGGCGCGGCTTGCCGTCCACCACCTAAACGCGCCCCAAAGGGTGGTTGCCGTAAAGATGGTTCGCGGCTACCGCACGATCTCCCGCGAGGCGGCGAGCCTCCTTGCCGGATTGCCGCCATGGGATCTGGAGGCGATAGTCCTCGCGCGCCTGCACGAATGGCGCGCGGCAGCACTATGCCGGGGGGAAACCCCGCTGCCGCGGCAAGTTGTCGCGCAGCGGACAGACTTCCGGCATGATCTCATGGCGACATGGAGAGAGCGACTGTCGCAACCCCGTGCTGGGCACGCCACTATAGCGGCGATAAGACCCCTCTTTGAGGAGTGGCTTGAGAGACGCCACGGCGTCCTCACCTTCCGCCTGACGCAGGTCCTCACCGGACACGGTGTGTTCGGGAGGTTCCTGCACCGAATCGGGCGGGAGGAAACGCCCGGGTGCTCCCACTGCGAGGATCGACCGGAGGACACGGTGGAGCACACCGTGGAGGTGTGCTCTGCTTGGGCGGAGCACCGCCGTGTCCTCGTAGCGGCGATAGGCGGCGGCGACCTCTCGCGTCCGGCTCTGGTCGAAGCCATGGTCCGGAGCGAGACGGAATGGGATGCCGTCACCACCTTCTGCGAAGCAGTGATGCTAGCGAAGGAGGTGGCGGAGCGGGAGAAGGAAAGAGCAACAGCTTTCCTTCCCGGCCGCCGCGGGAGACGCCCCGGGCGTCGGGGGCTACGTCGTGGCCCCCGACCACCGTAGGCGCGGGCCTGTGGACGGCGAGCAACGGGTAGCTCGCCGTCCGTCCGTCTAACGACGACAGGCCGTGTCGACGGCGCGTTTTGTTCCACGCGCGCCTCAAAGAGCTGTCAGCAGCGTGAAGGGGCCCGCAAGGGCCGACGCCTGCCGGGGCTGCGGGCTGTTCGAAAGAGATACCGCGGCTCCGGAACGTAAGGGCACTGAAGGAACACGGATGGTTTTTAGTCAGTAAAAGTCTGACACTCCCTTCCGCTCCACCCACAGCGAAAGGCGTCATTAGATGATTTTCCATCCGCAAAAAAAAAAAAAAAAAAAAAAGGGTCGCGAATTATCTCTTATACTTTTTTCAATTTTTAAGATTACTTCTTCCTACCACCTACACGCAGATGATCTTCAAAAATATACTCAAGTGAACTAGCTGTAGCTATTAATACCATAAATAGTGACCTTGAGCAAATATCAGATTGGGAAAAACATATGGCTTGAAGATTAACCCCTAAAGACTCAGGTTATTATAATCGGAAGTTCGAAAATCTAACCTATATCAAGTACCTCAAGTTGTTTTGTGATGAAAATTTTATCCCTGTTAGTGAGGGAATTATTATAGTTGATAGAATTAAGCGTTACTTTGCGGAAATCCATTATATAAAAGCTTTTAGAAAAATTTACTTCGCAAATATCCGCGTTATAAAATAAAATGATGTGTCTTACCTAGTATGAAGAGCAACTCCCGCCCTCCCTCAATTGCGTGCACTATCCCCGTCACCACTAATCCTAGCACCGCCACTCCCAACACCACTACACTAGGCAAGACACGCCACTGACGATAATACGACACGTGTTTCGCCTCTACACGAGGCATCCTCAGGTGATATAGACTTTACGGTGGCTAACCGCTAAGTGAGCGGCGAGCCAAAACAAGTGCCTTTTATACAGACCGATGACACAACCGCTCTCTACTTAAGGAGCGAGCGACTGCGTCATGCGATAAAACATGTGACAAATCACCGCCGGACTTACGCCACCGTGAGGGTGACAAACGACCATATTGCGAGGCTCTCTATTATTAGAGGGCAGGCTTAAAGATATTTAAGAGAGGTGAGTTAGTAACATTTGTTTGTTCATTCAGCGATGCAACGGTACTATTATTACTTTTTAATATCTCTAACTGTTCCAGTACACACAGCCGCAGCCCTTTATTACACGTATGTAAGACTTTAAAGGAGTGGTCATTGACTAGGTTGTGTCCAGTGTCCAAAAGATGTTTGGCAAAATGCGATTTATCGGGATTGCAATTCCTGTACGCGGCTAAATGCTCTTTATAACGTGTCTCGAAATTGCGACCAGTCTGACCCACGTAAACGGCGTGGCATTCGACACAAACAAGTTTGTAAACACCTGACTTTTGACGAATATCCAACTTATCTTTATTACTACAGATATTTCTAAGAGAATTGTTTGTTTTAAACGCCATATAAACGCCGTTTTGTTGAAGAGTATTAGGTACTTTTTCAGATATGGGGCCTAAGTCGGTCAAACTGCTCACATATCGGTGAACACTTTGAGATATAGTACCAAATTTGTGGATAGGTCGTTTATTATCCAAGCAGTCCATTTATGAAAAGGCCCAGCTCTGTCAGCGAGACACGCCCATTCTTTAACAGTTTTTCAGAGGCTTGTTCGCAATCACTATCTTAATTTTTGAATTCGTATCATCTATATAATATGTATATATTCCTATTTTTATGTATTTATTTGTTATTTATTTATATATGATATGGATATCATTATAAATATTAGTTCTGCATCAACAAACCACATAATTTTCTGCTTTTTGTAATCCTGTCCATCCAAAAGTTGTCTGGAAGAAATCGCTTGTAGCGATAAGACCGCCCATGATGTCACAATTTTTTTTTCTTCTTTCGTTTATGTATTGATTTGATATACAATAAAGAATTGTCTATCTATCTATCAAAGTTAACATGTAGTAAAGTAAAGTTGTGCCCGTGACAAGTTAAAATCTGTTGTAATTTGTTACTATTTGAAATTCTCATAAGCAGTCAGGAGTCAGGGAAATGGCAGTGTTTCATCCAAAATTCCTGGAAAAGCACGTAAAACCGTTGGTCTAGCGCCTAATATCTCTTCAGTCCAGTCCGATTGCCGACCCACCAGACTGATGAAACTTAGAGTGTAGAGAGAGTACCTACTTGTTGCAGATATTAGTGCACTATGATCCCGCTCAGATACCATTCGCTATTAAAAAGAACTGCCGATACATAAATTCGGCCTTAAAGATATTCTCATTATAACTTTATTACAAAATAGATGTATCTTATTTAAGGAAGGCAGAAAAGGCGAACTTGATGCCTGGAAAATTTCTCTATTAGTCAACCTCGATAAAATAACAAATTTAAAATCTTACTGGTCCAAAGTTGAACACAAAGTTTTTTTTTTATTCATGCCTCACGACACCCACTGCAAATGAATCGGTAATTTATTCTCTTATGTTGCAACAATAAAAATTTGAATAATAATAGACGCAGTGCTTGCTATATAGCGGACCGTGGGCGCTATAATTATTAAAATGTTACAATTAAAAAGTTACAGCCTATATACGACCCACAGTTGGTCACAGACCTCCTCTTATTTCTGAGAGGGTTATGTGACATAATTCGCCGTGTTGCTTCGTTCGAGTAATGCTTGTACAGTACTTGTGCAGACATATTATATTATCTTTAAAAAATATACTATAATGTGATTTCCTTACGAAAATTTCTTTCACCGTCGAACACTTGGCAAACTAGCACTGGTAATAACAATCAACAATTTCAGTGGCAGCGTAAGATAAAACAGTATTCCTTATTATTCAGTACGTGTCGTAAGAGACGAAAATGGGATTATATTAATTTATACATTGTAGAGCAACGTTGCAGCTATATTATGATTGTAGCACGAATGAGTCGGCTCGACCGGGGTAAGACTATGCTCCAACAGAATAACCGCGTAAATTATCAGCTTAAAATAAGAGCTCTGTAAAAATTTTAAGCTGGTAATTTTTGGAAATGTGGCCCTTCTTCGGTAGGGATGACATATTCGTGCTTTTTTTATAGGAGAAGGCAAACGAGCATTTGGCTCACTTGATGGTAAGTGACTACCGCCGCCCATGAAAAACTGCAACACCAGGGGAATAGCAGATGCGTTGCCGGCCTTTTAAAAAGGAGTAGGCTTTTTTCTTGAAGGTACCTAAGTCATATCGGTCCTGAAAAATCACTGCTGGTAGTAGATTCTACAAGGAAGTTGTATGAAGAAGAAAACTTCTTCTAAATCGCACAGTGGTGGACCGCCAAACATTCAGATGGTATGGATGGTTTCGCGAGTTTTGTCGCGATGTGCGATGGTGAAATTAAGCGGCTGGAATTAGTCCGAACAATTCCTCAGAGCACTCACCGTGGTAGGTGCGATAAAATACGCAAAGAGATGCAACATCTCTTCGCAGAATCGAGCCGATCGGAAAAGACTCGGTCGTTAACGATTCAAGCCGCTCTGCACTGGATGCGGTCAAGCAGAAGGAGCTGACAATGAGGAGCCCCAGCCCAGAGATGGCAACAGTGTGAGGCCAACTCTCGCCTTGTAAAGTTGCAGGCGGTGTGGCGGCATGAAATACTGTCCCGCTCTGCTGTGCACACCATACTTTTTAGAGGCCAATTTGGCCTTCTCTTCCAACATAATATAGCCAGCTACAGCCATAATATAGCAGCAGCGGGGCTCTACCACATAATAGAATAATTGAAAATGAAATTCAATATCTAGTCAGGTATCGAAGATTAAATGCAGTGTTACTATAAATATATACATTTATTTTAGTTAGACTTAGCCTTTGAGTCACTGCTACAACTCATTAAACATTGATTAATGTAGTCTCTATTTCATGAATTTCAATCTATGTAATAACTTACTTACTGTTTAGTACTGAACTGAATTAAAATCAGATGCTACGAGACGACATGCCGACGCCAGAGTTCCACGTAATATAAAATGAATTTCTAACTAGCTGAAGTTTTTAATAGTATTTTATTTAATCTAGCGGACTTCTAGTTGCTTGTAAGTGATTTTATGTTGTTAAATCAAAACAGAGTTTTAACTAATAACTGTCTTAATAAGTTAGTTAATAATAGTACCAGTACGAAAAAGCATAATATGGATGTGAAACTTGGTCCATTATTGTTTTAACTAGCTGTGCCCTGCCGTTTCATCCGCGTCATCACGTGTTGGAGGTGCGCGACATGACCTAGTTTAAGCAATTTATAATTACAATTTAATATTTTATTTGATAGCAATGGATGGAAAAATTGGCATAATTAATGGAGTACTTTTATCTGTTGGCATACCCGTATTATGTAGAGCGCAGTTAAATTTTATCCACTTTCCCTCCCCCTCCCGGTTGAGCAGTTCTCGCAGTTCTCACCGGGCGGCTAGGGTTTATGTGTCGTTCGCGCGCCCCGCCAAGTATTGAATTATTTTAATTTTACATTATATCTGCCGTGTAGTGGCGGTCAAGAATATCCACTACCCCATATCCTCCCGTGGGTGTCGTAAAAGGCGACAAAGGGAAACAGGCAGGAGATGGGCAGCAGCATCTTCCTGATAATAGCCAAAATTACAATAAAACAAACTGCGGTTGCCAACCCGCTCGACAAGCGTGGCAACTATGGCAAATACCCCCCTATGAATGTAACAAAGAGACGGCCCCCAGTCCCCGGCGGCCCCGCTATTCCTGGCTACGGTGGCGACCATGGTAACGGCGGGGCAGGGGGTGCTAAGAATCTCCGGTGGAGGTTCGGTTGCCACCTTAGACGACTCGACCTGGCAACGTACAACGCACGCACTCTGAGGACTGACGAGAAGATCGTGGAGCTGGAAGAAGAGATAGACAAGTTGCGCTGGCATATTATAGGATTATCCGCAGTCCGAAGAGAGGGGGAGGACACGGTAATCCTCGAATCCGGCAACTTGCTCTATCACCGGGAGGGCGACCATCTGTCCCAAGGAGGTGTCGGATTTATCGTCCACAAGTCTCTCGTTAACAACGTTGTAAAGATCGGGAGTGTGTCGACGAGGGTTGCGTACCTTATACTCAGAATCACCAAACGGTATTCGCTGAAGGTCATACAGGTTTACGCACCAACCTCGGCACACCCCGATGAGGAGGTGGAGGAAATGTATGAGGATATCTCTAGAGCCATGCATTCCTCCAAAACCCAATATACGGTGTTAATGGGAGACTTCAATGCAAAACTAGGCACAAGAGAGAACGGTGAGCTGAAAGTAAGGAAATTTGGAATGGGACAACGGAACTCAAGGGGCCAGCAGCTGGCCGACTTCATGGAGAAAGAGGGACTCTTTATGATGAACTCTTTCTTCCAGAAGCGGCCTCACAGGAAGTGGACCTGGTCGAGCCCCGACGGTTTGACAAAAAATGAGATTGACTTCATTATGACGACCAGACGACAACTGTTCAGTGATGTCTCCGTGATCGCGAGGGTGAAAACTGGTAGCGATCACCGAATGGTTAGAGGCACACTGAACCTAAACGTTAAGTTGGAGAGATCTCGTCTAATGAAGTCAACGCTCCGTCCCCCTCGTGCTCTGTTCCAGAGTCCCGAAACCTTTCAGCTCGAGTTACAAAACCGTTTTCAGTGCCTAGAAGACTGCAATGAAGTGGACGATATGAATGACAAGCTCGTGGAAACTGTCCATGCGGTCGGAGCTAAGTTCTGCAAGACCCGCCGCAGAAGAACACAAAAACTCTCCGATCACACTCTTAATATCATGGCTGTTAGACGGGAGAAGCTACATTCGTCAACAGACTTGACAGCATACAGGCATCTGAACAGACAGATCTCCAAATGCATGCGGCGGGACTTACGCAACTTCAATACAGCTCGTATTGAAGAAGCGATCGAGCGGAACCAAGGCTCCAAAGTCTTTGCCAGAAATCTGTCTGCCAGAAAGAGCCACCTGTCAAAGCTGAAGACAGAATGTGGCAGCATCGTTTCCGAGACACCTGAGATTTTGAGTGAGATTGAGAGGTTCTATGGGCAGCTGTACACGTCATCGTTGGAGCCACACGCAAGTGTGAGTAACAATCCAAGAGCGAGTCTCATCCGACACTATTCCGAAGATATCCCGGACGTCAGTCTGAGCGAGATTAGAATGGCTCTCCAGCACCTTAAAAACGGTAAGGCCCCAGGCGAGGATGGAATTACAGCGGAGCTTCAGAAAGCGGGTGGAAGACCGGTACTTGAAGTCCTTCAGAGGCTCTTTAATTCCGTCCTCTATGGTGGCATTACACCGGAGGCGTGGAGCAGAAGTGCGGTGGTCTTGTTCTTCAAGAAAGGTGACAACGCTCTCTTGAAGAACTACAGACCGATTTCCCTTCTGAGCCGCGTCTACGTGCTGTTTTCGAGTGTCATTATGAATCGTCTCGCGCGCAGACTTGACGACTTCCAGCCTCCCGAACAAGCCGGTTTCCGAAAGGGCTTTAGCACCATAGACCACATACATACCCTCCGGCAAATTGTACAGAAGTCCGAAGAGTACAATTTGCCACTATGTCTGGCGTATGTGGACTATGAGAAAGCATTTGATTCCGTCGAAATTTGGGCGGTGCGGCAGTCCCTTCAGCGGTGCCAAGTTGACTGTCGGTATATCGAAGTGTTGAAGTGCTTGTACAGTAGGGCTACGATGGCTATCCGAGTACAGAACCAGAGTACGAAACCTATCCAATTGCAGAGAGGTGTAAGACAGGGTGACGTCATATCCCCGAAACTCTTCACCGCTGCATTGGAAGACGTTTTCAAGCTTCTGGACTGGAAAGGATACGGTATCAACATCAATGGCGAGTACATCACTCACCTTCGATTTGCCGACGATATAGTCCTTATGGCAGAATCGCTGGAGGACCTAAGCACTATGCTCAATGACCTCAATAGTGTTTCCCAACGGATAGGTCTTAAGATGAACATGGACAAAACAAAGATCATGTTCAATGTCCATGTCACACCTATGCCGGTAGTTGTTGGAAGCACTAAGCTCGAAGTTGTTGACGAGTATGTTTACCTGAGACAAATAGTCCGACTAGGTAAGTCCAACTTCAACTTAGAGGTCAATCGGCGGATTCAACTCGGCTGGGCAGCGTTCGGGAAGCTACGACACATCTTCTCGTCAGACATACCTCAAAACCTGAAAACGAAATTGTACAACCAGTGCGTGTTGCCAGTGATGACTTATGGAACTGAGACGTGGTCCTTCACTGCTGGCCATATGAGGAAGCTCAAGGTCGCTCAGCGAGCTATGGAGAGGGCTATGCTCGGAGTTTCTCTGCATGATAAACTTAGGAATGAGGATATCCGCAGTAGAACCGGAGTAACCGACATAGCCCAACGGATTAGTAAGCTGAATTGGCAGTGGGCCGGCCATATAGCTCGAAGAACCGACAACCGATGGGGAAGAAAGGTTCTCGAGTGGCAGCCTCGTACCGGTAGGCGAAGTGTAGGGCATCCCCCCACGAGATGGAGTGACGACCTGGTAAGACATGCAGGAAGTCGATGGATGCAGGTGGCTCAGGACCGTGCTTTGTGGCATTCTTTGGGGGAGGCCTATGTTCAGCAGTGGACTTGTGAAGGGCTGTAATGATGAAAATGATGACCTTTTGTTATACCTTAGTATTTAATTTCTTGTGTATTTATTATATTAAAGCAGTTGCAGTTTGAACTAGGAAATTTATAACATGAATGAGCTATAATTTTATAGTTGTTAATATATTTTGGAAATTTGCGAATCAAAAACGTAATATATTTGGTTTTATCGTGAATTTATGGCTAGCCACTGACCTTTTTGTGCAATATTAAAAACTTCTTCCCATGAATCCCTATAAAAGTTAGTGTAGTATCATCGGCATACGATATTATTTTACAATTTTTTTATATTTAAGTTACAAAGTTCATTAATGTAGCATAAGAACAGCGTTGGGCCAAGTATAATGCCTTGTGGGATTCCGTAACTAATTGGTTGTTCATCGCTTACTGTGTTACCTATCCTAACACGCTGTGTTCGATTATGTAAATAATCCATGAGAAGAAGTAACTGCTTAGGGGGGAAGCGATAAAAAAGATCTACTGGCGGCCGCGGATTGCTTGCAATGGAGCGGCACCGATTGCACCGACACTACGCTCAGGCGCTCAAATAATATCATTATTTAATTTGCACATATTTATTTATTTATTTAAAAACTTAAATGTTACACCTTAGGGTAAAGGGTAAATAGGGCAAGTGCCAACGTCAATTGTAGGCAGGTGCGAAACATAAAACATAAATAAAGTGTACATACATTAAAATATAATATAAACATATATATATATATATATATATATATATATATATATATATATATATATATATATATATATATATATATATATTATTTTAATATATGATATATACATACATATTGTACCTCTTAGTTCCCAATTTTAACAGTTTTAATAAAATTACAGTCATTGGTTTAGTCCTACAACATAGATATCCGTGGATATCAAAGGACGTTAGAGAGAGAAATGAAACAGGTGATGGGCAGCAGTAAATTCTCGGTAAACACTCAAAATAACACAAAACTGCGGCTGCCTACTTACCAAGCGTGTGCCTTTTGATAGGCTATAAGTAATAAAAAGTTTGACAAATTATCACACAATTCCCACTTGTTGGTAAATGGATGCTGTGCCCCATAGACATCTCAATATATACTCGATTAAGAATCAATATTTAGATGCGTTGACAAAGAGTACTAGTAGTACTTGTTTTTCTTTAATAATCAATATTTTTTTTTTCATATTTTATAATTTTCTACCAAGAATTTGTAATTACCAATTTTTTTTTCTGTCTTAGAAACATGTTTAATATGTTTGGTTAAAATATTTTACATTTTTTTTACAACACCTGTAAAAGGTTACTAATTGATAAGTACCATTTAAAAAAATATTACTTGTACATGTACCTAGCGAGTAAATAAATACACAAATATTCAATTAAAGCCTCAAAAGAAACTTTATATGTACAAAAGGTTATTTGGTAAATCAATACTAATGCAAGGCTGCCAAAGAAATCTCTAATCCAATGAATTAATTAGCATATCTAACCATACACCTTGAATTAAGTAGACGCAGTTCGTGCAAACGTGGTGTTAGCATGGGTTCGGTGAGCAAGTGCTTTTTTACTATCCTACTACAGTGAGGTGTAATTGGCGTTTGTTTTTAAATATTATTTTTAATTTTATTTTATTATAAAATAAGTGACAAAGGAACTTACAATCCACCTGATGGTAAGTGGCGATTGCAGTCCTTTGACACCTGCAGTGTACCAAATGCGTTGTTACCTCCTGAGGACTAAGAATAAATGCCTCACAATATATCAAACGTGATAGAGCTATGCTGCAGCTACACTATGGCTACAGCCATTCGTGCTACAACACGAATGGCTAGAACCATGTTCTGACAGAATACCAGGGTAAAATAGTAGTTAATGCTGCAGCGTTTTATATGGTGAATGTAGAGAGTTAGAGACTGCTTTTACTGGAAACAAAGCATTCCAACGTCCTCCTCAGGTGTGACAACGCATGTGCATTTTGATCCTTAATCGAAGATAAATGTAGATGTCTATGGGCCACGGCGTCCAGTTACCATCAGGTGGATTGTGTGCTCGTTGGTCACCCTTATTTTGTAAAAAAATATTAACTTGGAACAGTTATTGTTGAACACAGGTTTCTCCGATAGATGACATACTTAACCGCAAGCACCGTTATAGCTCAGATGCTTAGCGTTTCCTGTAAACTTTGCGTTAGCGACCCGGGCTTGATCCCTACCGGTGAATGAAATTGTTAATTGCTGATTTACCACGTGCTCGCCGGTGAAGAGAACTATAGTTAGGAAACCTTTATATCTAAGAAATAAATAAAATATGTCAGTTCGCACAGGGGCAGCTGAGCAAACTAATGCCTCCATAAACTTCTTAGAAATATGATGAGAAATTGATTAAAAGCAAAATGATTTCTTATGTCTACGAGCACTACACATTTAAATAAATCTAGTATTTACGGATTTCATCCGTGAATACTAGTTGTATTTCGTTAACACATCGAACTCCCCAGTCCCCAGTGGCCATGGGTACTGTATTTATTTTTCAAAATGTCGATAAAAATTATTTAGATGATTAAGAGCTAAACCCTAAACAAAATTGAGGATATATAAGATGGGACAAATTAAGAGTACTTACCCTTAATCGACGAGCATGTATCAATACATACATGTTGTATATGGATGTAAAGGAGATAAGAAAGGTATATCAGGATCCTACTAAATGGAAGTTCTTAGTTTCTGCCTATCTCTATGGGAGACATTAATGAGAGTTTACGTATGCATGAATATGTATGTTTTATAAGGAAATATGAAATATGGCTTCTGAAGCATAGGCGATAAGGCTAAGATGCGTCGTCGTATCTAAGAGCTAAAAGAAATATCTCAAAGTGTGTAATAATAATAGCTTGTTGTACTTTTCACACCAGAACTCAAAAATAGCAGTATTGATAAACGGCAAAATAGGTAATAATATTATGTACTATATGTCTATTCAGACGGATATCTACGTCGCTCAACTCTAGCTTTAGTATAGTGACGGTGTAAGAATATTCAATACCACATATTGTCGCGTGTGTGTCGTAAAAGGCAACAGAGGGTAACTAAAATAGATTTACAGCAGCATCTTTCTGATGACAACTGTGGTTGTTAACCCGTCTGTCAATGTTGGTAACTATGACATAATCATCCGTTTAAGAAAGGAAACCTATGCTCTTTTATAGGCTGTAAAGAATTGACGGTTGGTTGGACGAAATTGATTATTTTACTTAGTTTAAATCGTAAAGATTAACCAGTGTCAGTATAAGACTGTAAAAATTAACAAATTTAAAAATTAATTTCCCTTTTTTTCATTAAAAATGGTGTTTACTACTTAAATTTTATATTTAGCTTACAAAACGCTTGTTTCCCTTTGAGGATTTTCAAACTTAAAGGCCAAAACACCTCGGGGAAGTTGTTCCCGAATTCATAGAACATTTAAGAAGCGGCAAACAACGGTTGGCGATGTTAAATAAACACAAGACCCCATCAATGTTTCAAAGTGGTTATAAAACCTTGAAATATAATACTTTTTCTGACTTCAAACACCTTTAAAGAATAAAATAATATCACAAAATGAATACACGCTTTAATTCTTATACATTCTATATCAGGGGTCACCAATTAGTTTAATTCCGGGTTCGTTTAAATGAAATATAAGTATGTCGCGGTCCGTTTTAAATCGAAATCAAAATATATTTTATTCAGGATATATCTAATTAAAAATAACAAAACAAATACCCATTATTAAAGCGAAAAATGGCGTTTTTAATCTGAACAATCGGTCTGAAGTCTGAATTAAGTTGGTGCAAGCTATTGCAATTAAATCTTGGAGATGGTCTCGGTAAGACGAGATGGAAATTTATTTTTATTAATGTTCATATTGGAAAATGCTGCTTTACAAATATAATTGATCAAAAATATTTTTTTTAGTTCTACGTAATACCTTTACTACATTCTAATTTTATCGAAAATTCTTGACAAATTCCGAAGTTTTGTGTTTTAAAACAGAAATAAGTCACAAAATTGCTCGGCGGTCCGGATGCATACCGCGGTGCGCCATTTGGCTACATCAGAATGCGAAATTAATTAATTCTTTTTAGTTTATTTAATCTTAAATACTGATATCTTAAATAATATTTGATAATCCCACAAATTGATAATTATGATTGTACATGACGGCGCGTTTAATTATTTCGCAGATTATTTAAGAGTGAATGTCAACTGGATATGCAAAACGCCATTTATGGAAGTAATCGGTTGTCATAGATTCGCTCACACGCTAGTGTGGGAAGAAAGAAGGACGAGGAGGCAGTTCGCATCGAGACGGCAATGTGTTCACATCGCGAATAAGCGCTACGTTCTTGGTGGAGTGTTTAACGATTCAATATCTGTAATAATTTTGTCATAATACCCTCATTAAATTTTGTGTGAATTACATCGTTTAATTCTCCTTGCCCGATTACCTATGTCTAATTAAGATCAAGATGGATCCAGAGGATATAGCAGACCATCCTGACGTCCCTTTATACATGTTCACTCCAGAGAAACTTCTGAAGTCATCAAGAGAGTACCAAGTATAAATTGGTTTATTGAACATAATTAAACAGTTACAGCTTGACCCATGAACTTAATGGTCTAAATAATAAACAACAGTAACTTATATGGAAGTTCACGGTGTCACAAACTCTGAACATTCTTAATGACCGCTGAAATTTTCGTTACTTATCACATATCACACAAAAAATAATGCCATAAAATCTCAGAACTGCTACATTTTTATAGGGTAAGGGTGACAAACCAGCACACAGTTTACCTGATAGTAAGTGTATGCTTAGCTTGTAGTGGCGGCGTATCATATGATCCCGTGGGTGTCGTAAGAGGTGACAGAGAGAAACAAATCAGAAGGTTGATAACAATCTTTTCTTAATAAATATTAAAATTAAAAAGAAAAACTACAGATGACAACCCGTTTATTAAAAGTAGCAACTAAGGCAACAATGTCTCTGTCAGGTATCGAACTAATGACGTACTAGTACTAAAAATATATACATTTATTTTAGTTAAACTTAGCCTTATAATGTAGTCTCAATTTTGATGAATTTCAGTCTAAGTAATAACTTGTTCAGACGCTACGAGACGACTTACCGACGCCAGAGTTCCGCGTTATATAAAATGAATTTCTAACTAGCTGAAGTTTCGAATAATATTATATTTAATCTAGCGGACTTCTAGTTGCTTGTAAGTGATTTTATGTTGTTAAAATCAAAACAGAGATTTAACTAATAACTGTCTTAATAAGTTAGTTATAATAGTACGAAAAAGCATAATATGGTTGTGAAACTTGGTCCTTTATTGTTTTAACTATCTATCTATCAAAGTTAACATGTAGTAAAGTAAAGTTGTGCCCGTGACGAGTAAAAATCTGTTGTAATTTGTTACTATTTGAAATTCTCATAAGTCAAGAGTCAGAGAAATGCCAGTGTTTCATCAAAATTCCTGGAAAAGCACGTAAAGCCGTTGGTCTAGCGCCTAATATCTCTTCAGTCCTGTCCGATTTCCGACCCATCAGACTATAAGACTTAGAGTGTAGAGAGAGTACCTACTTGTTGCAGATATTAGTGCACTATGATCCCGCGCAGATACCATTCGCTATAAAAAAGAGCTGCCGATACATAAATTCGGCCTAAAAGATATTCTCATTATAACTTTATTAAAAAATAGATGAATCTTATTTAAGGAAGGCAGAAAAGGCCTGGAAAAATTCTCTATTAGTCAACCTCGATAAAATAACAAATTTAAAATCTTGCTGGTCCAAAGTTGAACACAAAGTTTTTTTTTTATTCATACATCACGACACTGCGAATGAATTGGTAATTTATTCTCTTATTTTGCAACAATAAAAAGAGCAATGGCAGAAAAATAGTTGACAAAAATTATAGCGTCTAGAAATAAGTTATATATAAAAGGAGTTTTATTATTTTTCTATGATTTTTCAAATAAAAATGTATTTTAATTGAAGCCACAGAAAAAAACAAACATTTTTGGGAATATCAAATGACTTAAATCATTTTACTCTATTCAAATGTTGCCATTTAGTATATTTATACTATTTTCGTATACATTTTGTAAGACCAACACAACACACAAAATATTTTTATATTAAGTTATTATTAGTAATAACTGTACTATCAGTAATAATAAAAATAAAAGTGATATAGCTGAGAATAAGTCTCTTACAAAGAATTTCCTACAATAATACATTATCTCAATCATAGTACTATGTAACAATTCCATTTAATGTTATGACAACACTAGCTAAAATAAAATGTCACTGTTTTTTTTTACTGGTTTTACGGCTCTGGGTTCTAGCCCTTCTGAAATGTCATTGTATGACACAAAGGCCCTGGAGCCATGCTAGAAAGATACATTTATAGTATGCAAATATATAATAGAAATACAATAATCTAAAAACTCTCAATTATGTATTAAATATTAAGCTAACATCAAACAACCACAGGAAGCATGACTTTTTCCAAGTGACATAGGACATAACCTAAAAAGTTCAAATGTAAATATATTTTTTTTGACGCCTTCTCAGTACAAAATTCTTTGACAGAGTTATTAAGGGACTGAGGCTTAACATTTTAAGATATTTTTAGTATATAGACGCTACCATTTCTTCTCAACTAATTTTATGTATGAAAGTCTGCCATTGTTCTTTGAATAATAATAGACGCAGTGCTTGCTATATTGCGGACCGTGAGCGCTATAATTATTAAAATGTTACAATTAAAAAGTTACATCCTACGAGTATATACGACCCACAGTTGGTCACAGAACTCCTTTTATTTCCGAGAGGGTTATGTGACATAATTCGCCGTGTTGCTTCGGTCGAGTAATGCTTGTACAGTACTTGTGCAGACTTATTATATTATCCTTAAAAAATATACTATATTCTGGTTTCCTCAAGAAAATTTCTTTCACCGTCGAGCTCTTGGCAAACTAGCACTGGTAATAACAATCAACAATTTCAGTGGCGGCGTAAGATAAAACAGTATTCCATGTTATTCAGTACGTGTCGTAATAGACGAAAATGGGATTATGTTAATTTATACATTTTAGAGCAACGTTGCAGCTATATTATGATTGTAGCACGAATGAGTCGGCTCGACTGGGGTAAGACTATGCTCCAACAGAATAACAGCGTAAAATAGCAGCTTAAAATGAGAGGTCTGTAAAAATTTTAAGCTGGTAATTTTTGGAAATGTGGCCCTTCTTCGGTAGGGATTCTATTCGTGCTTTTTTTATAGGAGAGGGCAAACGAGCATTCGGCTCACTTGATGGTAAGTG
This sequence comes from Parnassius mnemosyne, assembly GCA_963668995.1. Taxonomy (NCBI): domain Eukaryota; kingdom Metazoa; phylum Arthropoda; class Insecta; order Lepidoptera; family Papilionidae; genus Parnassius; species Parnassius mnemosyne. The sequence goes on along the minus strand of CAVLGL010000093.1, from coordinate 3,556,707 downwards.
ACTACCGCCGCCCATGAAAAACTGCAACACTAGGGGAATAGCAGATGCGTTGCCGGCCTTTTAAAAAGGAGTAGGCTTTTTTCTTGAAGGTACCTAAGTCATATCGGTCCTGAAAAATCACTGCTGGTAGTAGATTCTACAAGGAAGTTGTATGAAGAAGAAAACTTCTTCTAAATCGCACAGTGGTGGACCGCCAAACATTCAGATGGTATGGATGGTTTCGCGAGTTTTGTTGCGATGTGCGATGGTGAAATTAAGCGGCTGAAATTAGTCCGAACAAGTCCTCAGAGCACTCACCGTGGTAGGTGCGATAAAATACGCAAAGAGATGCAACATCTCTTCGCAGAATCGCACCGAACGGAAAGGACTCGGTCGTTAATGATTCAAGCCGCTCTGCACTGGATGCGGTCAAGCAGAAGAAGCTGACACTGAGGAGCCCCAGCCCAGAGATGGCAACAGTGTGAGGCCAACTCTCGCCATGTAAAGTTGCAGGCGGTGTGGCGGCATGAAAACTGTCCCGCTCTGCTGAGCACACCATACTTTTTAGAGGCCAATTTGGCCTTCTCTTCCAACATAATATTGCCAGCTACAGCCATAATATAGCAGCAGCGTGGCTCTATCACGTAATAGAATAATTGAAAATGAAATTCAATATCTAGTCAGGTATTGAAGTAATGATGCACTGGCACTATAAATATATACATTTATTATAGTTAAACTTAGCCTTTGAGTCACTGCTACAACGCTTTAAACATTGATTAATGTAGTCTCTATTTCATGAATTTCAATCTAAGTAATAACTTATTTACTGTTTAGTACTGAACTGAATTAAAATCAGACGCTACGAGACGACATGCCGACGCCAGAGTTCCACGTAATATAAAATGAATTTCTAACTAGCTGAAGTTTGTAATAGTATTTTATTTATTCTAGCGGACATCTAGTTGCTTGTAAGTGATTTTATGTTGTTAAAATCAATACAGAGTTTTAACTAATAACTGTCTTAATAATTTAGTTATAATAGTACGAAAAAGCATAATATGGTTGTGAAACTTGGTCCTTTATTGTTTTAACTAGCTGTGCCCCGCGGTTTCACCCGCGTCATCACGTGTCGGAGGTGCGCGACATGACCTAGTTTAAGCATTTTATAATTGCAATTAAGTATTTTATTTGATAGCAATGGATGGAAAAATTGGCATAATTAATGGAGTACTTTTATCTGTTGGCATATTATGTATGATGTATAGCGCAGTTAAGTTTTTTCCACTTTCCCTCCCCCTCCCGGTTGAGCAGTTCTCGCAGTTCTCACCGGGCGGCTAGGGTTTATGTGTCGTTCGCGCGCCCCGCCAAGTATTGAATTATTTTAATTTTACATTATCTCTTAAACTATGCGTCCAAATAACATGGTATAAGGAACAAAGTTTATCTTCATAAAATTGTTTTGATGATGAAGTAACTTTCATTCATAAGTATAAATAGGCCATGCCTAATAATAACGCTCATAAATCACTTTTAAATTTTCAATATTTTTTTGTCACAAAATACCTAATTATGGCTTATGTATAAGAAATAGACATATGGTATCGCGGACTTTTTTTGGATGGAGTAAAGATCTATATTTTTATAGAACATTGTATTTACGTATCCCTAACGATAACACCAGCGCACGCGAATAAATCATTTCGGGGGGCTTTTTCTTCTGACTTGCTTAACAAATATCCATATTTAAGGCTAGCTGAGTGATAAAGCTTAATTCTAGATAGCCTATACTATTCCACATGAATCTGGCTATAATTTTTCAAATCGGACTGGTAGTTCCAGAGATTAGCGGGTTTAAACAAACAAAAAAACAAATAACTCTTCCGCTTTATTATATTAGTAAGTATAGATTAAGGGGAAGCTGAAAATCAATAAGCGAGCTGTAGAGAGGGCTTCGTTTGGAATTTATCTGCGCGATAGAAATTGTAATGAGGTTTTTTAAATATTAAATTTACTCAAAAAAAAATAGCTTGATAGAGTAAATAGTGGATATTGTGTTTCAGTGTTATCCTCTTTCGCCTTGTTATGACACCTACGAGGCGATTCATGATATTCTTAAATCGCCACTAAAGTCGTAAGAAGCAATAGAGGGAAACAAACCAGGAGATGGGCAGCACTACCTTCCTAATAACAACTAAATATTAACAACTGCAGTTGCCAACTCGCTTGTCAAGCGTGAAAACTAAGGCAAATATCTCCGCTGTGAGACAACCTACAGGAGAGGCCTATATTCAGCTTTGGTAGGCCGTAACTGTAACGTTGTTTTATTATTGGTGTCTAATTTATCTCATACACCTTTCGATTTGCGCGCCATAATTTTATAAAAAACTTTTTCATACCGTTTACAATAATTTATATACGTATAATAAATTTTTCCAAGTTAAAATAATATTTTTTTTCAGATTTTCCTTCAGCTACCACCCGCATGAGGTCTCAACCAACCATTACAACCGCAGATATAGCCAAAAGGCAGTTACAAGATATTACTAATAATTCGCCATCACAACGTGGTAGAGCCATCCTGCAGCTATATTATGGTTGTAGCACGAATGGGTCGGCTCGACCGGGGAAGGACCACGCTCTCACAGAATACCAGCGTAAATATGAGCAAACACTGCTGTGATTTGTATGGTGAGTGTAGAGATCCGGAAACCCTTTTTACTGGAAACGAGGCATTCCATCTTAATCCTCACGGGTAACAACGCATCTGCATTTTGATTCGTAATCGAAGATAGATGTAGATGTCTATGGGCCACAGCAACCACTTACCATCTGGACTGTGTGCTCGTTTGTCACCCTTATTTTATAAAAAAACGGGTTTGTGTCACTGAATTCAATCATGTTTTTCTCACCCACAAACTAGTTGCTTTCAATCATTCAAAGGTGGAAAATTTACAGAGATTATATTATGTTGTTATATAAAACATCATGAAGGTTAGACAGTCTGCAGTCCCGTAATGACGGGCACCGACTTGGGCAAAGTTACTTAGGTTGAGTCAAATCAAGACGCAGAGAGCACCGTTGAGAATAACGACCCGCTAAACAATCATCACAGAGACGCAATGCAATGTAGAACGCAACAAGCATCAATACGGCTATCGTCCTCTACCAACCTAAGGTCCCCATACAATCCCAGCAGATGTCACCACCCGCATATCTCCATCGACCAGAATAGTCAAAAAGTCGAATCAGGCGCAGCACACCTGCAGATCCATCATAGTACGCAATACCGCAAGCAGCACTAAGCATCAATAATGTTGTTGTGTGTTGTAAGGATGGCGCCTTCTTAAAACATACGCACACAATCCCTTTCGACTTTGACAGCAAAACTGGTACTGTTATTAACTAAAAATAGCAACAGCATATCATAGTAGTACGTTACTAAGACGCCAGTAGCAAAAATTCAGGTATCATAGAGCTATTGCACTAAGACATGGAGTTGAGTATGCTTGTTGCTCTTAAAAGTACTAAGAAAGACTGTGAAGTAATCTACACGTTGCTATAATAATCTTTTTCAAGTCCCATTTCTATCAATATAATATTTTACATATTTGAAACCTTCGAGATATTTGCTTAATTTCATAGAGCTTATTATATGTCTTTTATATTTGGGACTGTAAGTCATAACTTTGCTTTCACAATGCTTATGCATCTAAGAGTGATTTTAGGTACAATCAGTCTAAAAAAAAAGAAGACAAAAATCAATTATTACGAGTCGTAGTCAGTATCACTTTGTAAATATTCAATATCTAACATGTATCCCTACATGAAATGGTGCTTACATCAGAAGCGCCACTACTGCCGCTACTGCTGGTAAACTTGTATAATGAATTGAGGCAGATCTTCTGTGAATCTCTTCTGTATTATCTCTATTTATTCGTTACAATAACATATTCAAGTGTCACTAAAATAAAAACAAACACAGAATAATCCATGATTTAAATATAAAATGTAATTAATATGCTACGAGAATTTGACTTTAAATGTAAAGGATCACTTTATAATCTCTCGTTTTCTCGACATGATACTCCACGAGACTCCTTATTGATCTAAGCGCATAAATACCTCTACTTGCATTAAAATGTTTGTTTGTTACGTTTATACGTGGTAGAGCCATGCTGCAGCTATATTAATTGTATAGTTGTAGACCGGGGAATAACCACTCTCTCACAGAATACCAGCGTAAAATAGCAGCTTAACGCTGCTGTGTTTCGTATGGTGAGTTTAGAGAACCGGTTACCCTATTTACCGCAAAAGAGGCATTCCATCTTAGTCCTCACTGCTGACAACGCATCTTCATTTTGATTCACAAGCGAAGATAGATACAGATATCTATGTGCCCCATCAACCACTTACTATCAGGTGGGCTGTTTGCTCACTTGTCAGTCTTATCCTTTAAAAAAATCGCTATAATATGTGCTGCGTAATTTATTGATAGCTTCTGCCTATTACGCAAATATATCGCTAAGGTCAGATTATGCCTGGAGAGCACCGCATAAAAGGTCTTATCTAAATTTATTTCAAAGAGAATGAACAGAATATTTTACGTGGTGCGATATTTTCACCCATCAGGAATACGCTATTTGAATAATTCAATATAATATTAAAGAAGGTTTTACCGCGTAAAATTTTATAACGTTATCCCCTCACTAGGATTTTCTCCTATATCGTGGAGGCAGTTTACATACAGAAATTACCGTTACAGCTTACATCCTATTAAAGTTCACTGCTGAACATAGGCATCCCCCATATATTGCCTCATATATATATGATAGAGGATATTTGCCATAGTTGCCACGCTTGGCAAGCGGGTTGGTAACTGTAGTTTTTTATTTTAAGCCGTTAGTAGAAAGACGCTGCTGCCCATCTCCTCATTTGTTTCCCTCTGTCCCATCTTAAGACACTCACGGGATGATATGGGTTAGTGGATATTCTTATTCCGTCACTACGTGGTATAACAAACACAATTTGCACAAAGACAAAAATCCAGACCCGAAACAATTATTTGTATTCCATACAAATACTTTTTCCGTGCGTGATTCGAACTATACGAGTATATAGATAACAGTGGTAGAGCCACGCGGCAGCTTTTGCTGTCGCACGGATGGGCCGGCTCGAACCGGGGTGGTACCACGACCTCACAGAAAACCAGCGTGAAGTAGAGGTTTACCTCTGTGTTTCGCTTGGTGAGTGCAGGTAGCCGGAGGTCCCTTTTACTGGAAATGAGGCATTCCATCTTAGTCCTCACGGGTGACAACGCATCTGCATTTTCATTTGTAATGATGATGTCTATGGGCCGCAGCAACCACTTACCATCAGGTAGACTGTGTGTTCGTTTGTCACCCTTATCCTATAAAAAAAATAATTTTGCTATAATTTCATAAGTTAGTAATTATTCCCGTATCTCTGACACCGCATCCATGCCAATGTTTGAACTTATCAATGTTTGAACCTATTGTGATTCGAACTATAAAATAAGTTAATTAAACGCGATAAAATCCATAAAAAATAGTTTTATTCAATGTGTAGTGTTTGCGTAAATATAAGAAATCATTACACTCCTTTAATTTATATAAAAATGTAGCAGGGAACATAATTAGGACGCAAAATAATAATACAAATTTGTTACCAACTCTATTGGTTTTCATACTCTTGTCTACCGGCCTGTTAATAGATTTCGTATTACCGTTAATTTTCGCTTGTCCTGTTATTGACAGCTTTGGAAAGGCCTATAGTATATCGGAAATTAATGAAGTGTATAATAATTTGATAAAGTCGCTCAGCGCGGTACGGAGCGAGCTTTGTTCGGATTTGGTGATAGAATACTTAATGAAGATACCCGTAGTGAAAATAATTATATTCTTTTTTATAGGATAAGGGTGACAAACGAGCACGCTGTCCACCTGATGATAAGTGGATGCTGTGGTCCATAGACATTTAAGTCTATCCTTCTTCGATTAAATATCAAAATGTAGATGCATTGTCACCCCTTAAGTCTGACATAGAATGTCTTGTTCCCATTAGAAAGGATCTCCGGCTTTCCACACCTACCGTACAAAATGAATTAAGCTACTATTTCATGCTTGTATTATGTGAGAGCGTGGACGTTTACCAGTCGAGCCGACTCATTCGTACTACAACCATAACTATATTATATAGTATATAACCATATATAGCTAAAGCGTGGATCTACCACAGCTCTAACGTGCTGTTTCTACGCTGTTCATTTTAGTATGAGATTTTATGTTAACAACTTTTCGCACTCACACATAACTCATTTCTATTGTATAATAATATGTACATAACATTTCATTGAGGTATAATGTCATATTTATCCCGTGTTACTCAAAACAAAACAAAAGAGTGTACAATCAGTGCATGTTTTACAGTGATAATATAAGAATCTGATACATGGTTCTTCGCCGCTGGCCGCATATGGAAGCTTAAGGTCGCGTAGCAATGTCAAGTGTTAAGCTTAGAGTTTTCTGTGTGATAGTATTCTAAATAAGAATATCCAATGTAGAAACTGAGTAAAACATATGGCTCATGGGTTTAATAATGGGCTCGCCATATATAGCTAGGAGAAACGACAACGGAATGGTTTTCGAGTGGCAGCCTCGTAAGTAGGCGTAATGTAATGTGTCTTCCCACTTATGGAGTGACGAACTGATAATACATCTAGAAAGTCGATGGATACAGATGGAAAGTAATTAAAGAAGCAATTAAAAAAATAAAAATACTTTGAAGTAGTGACATTAATTCTACGGATTTTACTTAAACTTTTTCAATTCCAGATATTTCGGGTACTTTACAGCACTCATGATCATAGGAGGTCACTGAGGTCTTTATATCATAGTAAATGAAGACTATCTTCAATAGAAGAATAAGGATATTCCTAATTTGAATATATGTTCTATTTTATGTTTTTTTTTTTAATAAAATTGTAAAACTCAGTTCAAAGTACTTTAAAGTGTAAAATAATTCCCATATATAATAGCCTCTGAAGACGGGGTTTTAATACTATTATAAATAGCCTTTGTACCGAACTATAAAGCTATAATGTGAGAAATATTATATTCTTTTTAGTTATTTCAAGTTGGCTTTTACTTTATGTTAAAAGCTTTTACATTATATAAAAATGTACAAAAATGTATGAAACAAAATAGTGTACTCGTTGTTCTATGTAAGTAAATAAAAAAAAACATTTTAAAAAGAAAAAAGAAACGAGGCTACGCGGAACGTCACCGAACGACTTGAAGAGCGAGAAATATTTAACAGTTAAAACCACTTGACTGTGCAAAAATATCGACTACCACATATCGTCCCGTATGTGTAGTAAGAGACGACAGAGGGTTTTCAGCAAAAATATTGCAATATTTTGCATACGGATGGTCTCATACATGTTCGATATCAATTCGATTAATCGAATGATCGATTAATCTTTTGTTAAATTTTTGCGACTCTATCGATTAATCTAAAATTGAAATAATCTATAATATCGATTATTTTATGCCAATTAATCGATATTTCATGATATTAGATGAAATTGCTAACATTTGCAGTATGATCCAATACACAGAGTACATTATGTATTACCGACAATCCTATATCTTTTTCATCTGTTAAACTCACTTCAAGTAGAAAAAAAAGATTGACGTTTCATTCGAAAACACAAGTTTATGGATTTATTTGATTGTTTTGTTTGTGGAGGGTTTTAGTATGGTTTTAGAATTATTTTCTTAAATCTAATTTTTCATTAAATATTTTATAAATTTCATGAAAAGGAAAAATCGTCAGTCATTTATAAATCTTCCAAAAGTCCTAAGTAACTTATCGAAAATATCGATGTCTCAAGTAAAGTGAAGGCAGTCATGAAACGTGATCAATCAGGTTAATGAGACAAGGGGAAGCACTTACATTTTATACTTTGGTTGCTCTATAAGATTTTGTACTTTATGAAAAATTGAGATTACCGCCTTAGCTTCAAATCATTATTTAAATTGTTTATGTTCAAAGTATATATTTAAGTAATTATTTATTATTAGGTATATCATACTTGTAATTATACAATATTTATTGCCATTATATAACAAACTACTATCTGAATATATACTCGAATGGATATACTTAATACCGTAATAATAATAACCGTTAGCGAGAAAAGATCCAGCCCTATTATCACCGCACGCGGGCCCCATGGATGGATAGTAGTTTTAAAAATGATTTTAGAAAATATACCTACGTCTTTAAAATAAACTTCTGGGTAAGATCCTGGAAAAAATCTTTTATAATAACTCATTTTTTCGACGCAGTCCTTTTAACATTTTGTATAATAACTGTGGTAGAAAGACTGTAAAGCATATCTCAGTTGTCTGCACTGATTTAAAAATATATATTGTTCTTTAAGGCTTCTTCAATGCCCATGTGTTACGAAACTGTAAAGTTTTATATATCATTAACATCTTTTATATATGGGTAGTTTAAGTTTATCTCAGGTGAGTGTAAACAGTCTGGATTTGTTGAGTAAAAATAACATCCCAATGACATTTGGACAGACAAATTTTAAATACGTATGAAAAAAATATAAAATACGTAAAAGGGTCTTAAAAACCTTTTAAAAACCAAAGGAGGTCATTTTTTTATAGGATAGGGTGACAAACGAGCACACAGTCCACCTGATGGTAAGTAGTTGCTTTGACCCACAGACAGGTTGATAAATAATCAAAATGCAGATGCGTTGTCACTCATGAGGACTTAGATGGAATGCCTCTTTTCCAGTAAAAAGGGTATCCGGTTCTCTACACTTACTACACGAAACACAGTACTGTTAAGCTGCTATTTTACGCCGGTATTCTGTGAGAGCGTGGTTCTTCTCCGGTCAAGCCGACCCTTTCGTGCTACAACCATACCACTAATACAGCTGCAGCATGGCTCTACTAGGTATAGAAGAAATTAAAACGAAGTGAATTAATAGTCATCATCATCATCATCGTCATCATCATCATCATCTTCATCATTACAGCCCTTCACAAGTCCACTGCTGAACATAGGCCTCCCCCAAAGAATGCCACAAAGCACGGTCCTGAGCCACCTGCATCCATCGACTTCCTGCATATCTTACCAGGTCGTCACTCCATCTAGTGGGGGGACGCCCTACACTTCGCCTGCCGGTACGAGGCTGCCACTCGAGAACCTTTCTTCCCCATCGGTTGTCGGTTCTTCGAGCTATATGGCCGGCCCATTGCCACTTCAGCTTACTAATCCGTTGGGCTATGTCGGTCACTCTAGTTCTACTGCGGATATCCTCATTTCTGAGTTTATCACGCAGAGAAACTCCGAGCATAGCCCTCTCCATAGCTCGCTGAGCGACCTTGAGCTTCCTTATCCGGCCAGCAGTGAAGGATTAATAGTAGTTATACATAATTAATTCAAATTATTATTTATCATCAAAAAGGTGAAAAAAATTAAACGCTCAGAAACAAATATACACTAGAATACAAAAAGCCTGACAAAGAATTAGTGTAGTCGATATAGACGACAGACGTGGACAGCCACTGGACGAACGAGCCACCCGAAAATGCTGGAAAAATTTAAAATTTCTAAAAGCGGAATATTTTTAGTTACTGAAAACGTACAGTTTCCAATAACTAAATATATAATAATTTCTTATATTTACGCGATAACTACATATTAAATGAAACATTTTTTACGGATTCTATCGCGTTTAATATAACTTTTTAATTCCCGACGTTTCGGTTGCTTTACAGCACCCGTGGTCACGGGGGATATTGAGGTGTTTGACGTCCTGATGTCATAGCCCGTTAGAAAACTTCTTAAAGAACCGACCGTTAAAGCACCGACGTTCCTGGAAGTCTGCAATCTGTGAACATGTTCAAGATCGTCCCCGCCATTACATTCGATTTAATAGACCACAAATCCTCGCAAAAGGACACCGATTCCTACCAAGGATGATTCGTGAGGCTATTGAAATTAAATACGATCCTAATTTCAGTAGAGAAGATGGATGGGTGGTGCCATCTGCTTGTGATCCTATAATTAATAAAATTAAATCCAAGCCCAAGCATACCACTGCAAGACTTCAAGATACTATAAGCTTTATACAATTATATTTATTATTATTATTATAATAAATTTATATTCAAAAACTAAAGATAGCTGGGCTTATTATGATATCGGGACGTCAAACACCTCAATACCCTCAGTGGCCATGGGTGCTGTAAAGCACCCGAAACGTCGGGAATTAAAAAGATAAATTAAACGCGATATAATCCGTAAAAATAGGTTCATTCAAGTAAATTTCTTTTTCTTATAATGTCATAGAACAGAATAAATATTGTTTAAAATAAATAAATAAAATATATATTTGAAATTCATCTCTCTCAGAATCTTCCAGTTAAGAGCTTAACTCCTTAACTTACAATAAATATTTTGAATTTGAATTTAAATAACAAAAAACTGCGGTTGCCAACCAGTCTGCAAAGAAAAAAAATTAAAATTAAAAATTTTGTACAATCGACTTCAATATAAATTATTAAGAAAAACTCAAAAGCTATTGGTCAAATTAAGAGCACTTTACACACAGCTTTCAAATAAAAAAGAATCATCGAAATCGGTTCACACACTAAAATGTTGTAAGGTAACACGCATAAAAATAACATACAGTCGAATTGTGTGCCGTCTCCTTTTGAAGTCGATAGAAAAGAAAAAGGCCTTTGTTCAGCGGTGGATCTTGATAGGCTGCAAAATAATACTAAAATACATACATATAACACATAACACTTTAACCGTGTAGCGGTGGTATGAGAATATCCATTAACTCATCTGGTGCAGTGGATGTTATAAGAGATGACTGAGGGAAACTAAAACAGCATCTTTATATAAAGAGCTAATGCTAAATAACAAAAAAAATGCGTTTACCAAATCGCCTGCGAAACAACTACGACAAATATATCTTCTAAGAGACAATTTATGGAGAAGGCTTACTTACAGCATAGGCTTTGATAGGCCATAACGAATGAAAAACTATCTGATATTAAAGTAAGACTAATAAAATACAAATAACAGTTCAAACTGAACAGCAGCTTTATGTGATTGGAAATAACGTCTAGAATCCATTCACACAATGTAATGAATCTTGAAAGCACCGACATTAAATGCGCGTAGGTGAGTGCTTTACTTTGTTAGATCAGCGCCATTTCCTAGTTACGTGAGGAGGACAATACGTGGCGTGCGTGACATGGAAATTATTAATATAACTGTTCGTGACCCATTACAAAAGTGATTAAATTAACAAATTAGACAACTAGGTGATAGGACTCCTTTTATGGTTTGGAGACCGTTCTGGGCGGGGACTAACCTCTTACTTATTTCTACCCTCAAATAGTAGTTTCCGGTTCTAGTAGTGTCATTGAATCTGATTAGCTATTATACACTAGTATTCTGTAAAGCCGACCCATTTGTGCTAAAAATTTACAGCCGCAGCATGGCTCTTTCACGTATAAAATTGTTAAAAATCTGTAAAATAATGCAAAGTCAATTTATTTTTACTTCAACTAAATTTTACAACATAACTATAAAAATTAAAACATGAAGTAACTTTTTGTCATAAAATTATTAGATCTCCAGTTCCTATTTCATGGTTATATTACAGTGTTTATGTATTGCAAAGCCTGAGCATAGTACAATACACAAATTTTTCGAACGCGTGGAGAAAAAAGGAATCATTATAATGTTATATTATGTTATTTTATTTACGATCCTAGACATTCATCCCGCCAGGGGCTAAGAAGTCCTTCGAAAAGTAAAGTTTAAAAAATCACACAATTACAAAGTTTAATTTATTAAAATTCGTATTATGTCAGATTTATTCAAACGAAACATAAAACAAAATTTAGGTCTTAAGGTAACCTCGAAATAAATATAAAAAAAACTCTTTTATTACAATAATATTAGATAACTAAAACAGTTCCTTATAGAGATAAATAAAGAAGTATAGTATTTGTATATTATACATGAACACACCCACCCACCCACACACCCCCACACACACACATAGCGTGCACACACTCACACACATACACACACACACACACACACACAAACGCGCGCGCGCGCGCGCGTACGCATGCCTACACTCACGATACACAATAGTCCCAATGACTTCTTAGGACCTCACGACACCTACAGGACGGTATGGGGTAGCGTCGGTAGAAGAATATACACCGGCACTACACGCCCCTGAAGTGCAATTGTCGCATGTAAAATATAAATTGTTTTTAAGAATTGCAAGGCTATTGGTATATTGGTAAAACTGATCTTTAAAAAAAAATATAAATAGTAGGTCAGGGGAAAAACTTTCGTCGTATTTCGTTTGTATAAAATTAAAGAAAAATCTATTTGGTTGTACTGTTTTTACGAGTATCTGGCTGATTTTGATATCAATACATATAGGATATTAAGAGAAAGAAACATAAAAAGTAAAAAATACTTTTCCGCCATTTTCCAATAGTTTTTCTGTCCGCCAAAACGAGTGACTCTAAAGGAGAAATTCGATAAATTGTGAAGTTTTATTACAAAAAACGGAAAAATGTGGCTCAAGCCGCAACAAAAGTTTGTGACTTTTATGAATCTAGTGCATTTTCGGTAAGAGTAGCACAAGGTTGGTCCAAGCAACCATACAGCTTGCTCTGGTCGCCCGCATACGGATAAAGTCGATGCCATTTTTGACAAAGTGGAGTTGAATATCGGCGTATTAGTATTTACAACATAGCCGAGGAATTGTAGATTGAACACAAAACAGTTTTGGTCAATTTAAAATTATAGCCTGGCTATATAAAAACCTTTGACATTTCACGAGCTCAAAGAAAGAAACCTAATAAATCGTGTACTCATTTGCGATTCTCAATTGAAACGCAATTAAATCGAAACATTTTTGAAAAGATTGATAGACCAACGACAAGAACGTGCGATAAAGATCATGGTCAAAGGGTAGTCAAGCTCCACAGACTGTACTGTGCGAAACCCGGATTAACACGTAATAAAGAGATGCTGTATGTATATTGTGATTGGAAATGCATCGTTTATTATGAGCTTTTAACGACGGAATAAACTCACTGCCAAAAACAAATGAGACTCAAGCAAGAAATTGAGAAAAAATGGCCGGAATTAATCAACAGAAAAGTAGTGTTCTTTCATAATAATGACGCTAGAACTCATCAAAAATTAAGAGAGCTTGGTTGGTAAGTGTTTATGCATCCATCATATAGTCCTGACATTGCACTCTCATATTTACGTCTATTTCGGTCTCTTTAGATTTCTTTAGGTAGTGTTAAGTTAAAAGCAAGAGAGGAGTGTCAAAACTACTTGTTGCATTTTTTTGATTAAAAATTCCAAGATTTCTATAGCAACGGGATTATGTTACTACCTAAAATATGGCAACAAGTTATCTAACAAAATGGAACATTTATATATTATAAATAAATGTAAAAAAAACTTTTTAAAAAATCTGGAATTTGTGTATAAAATATACGAAGAAACTTTTTCCCCAACCCTATAGATATATGACATTATATAATTATATTAGAGTTTCTTTATCTTAGAGTTATTTTCCGGTTTTTCTCTAAGGTCTGTTTTTGCGAACCAGTGTACATTTTGACGTACATAAAAGCGTCTTTTAGCTCCTACCGTCCTAGAGCTTACTTCAAACAAACTATTGATATACAGATACATTGCCAGTCCTGAATACTAAGTTATTAAGCATCGCAGCCTGCAATTATACTGATTGCCAATATCCCTTAAACTTCATCACAATAGTCCATTTTGTGGCATTCATCTTGGATCGATAGCCGTCGTGAGTAGTGCACAAACAATGGAATACTATTAGTGTAGGTATCGGTTAAAGTGTATTACATCCAATTATGTCTTGAAATGGTAGAGCCATGCTTCACCTACATTATAGTTGTAGCACCAATGGGTCGGCTCAACTGGCGCAAGACCACGCTCTCACAGAATACCAGAGTAAAATAGCAGCTTATGCTGCTGTATTTCGTACGGTGAGTGAAGAGAATCGGAGAAACTTTTTACTGGAAACGACGCATTCCAGGATAGTCCTCAGGGTTGACAACGCATCCGCATTTTTTTTCTTACATGAAGTTAAATATAGAAATCTTAGGGCTGCAGCATTCACTTACGATCAGATGGAGTGTGTGCTCGTTTGTCGCCCTTATTCTCTACCAGTCAACCCATGGAGTGGTGAGAGTTTGTCGTAGGTGTAGCAATTAAAAGAAAAAAAAAATAGAAACTAAAATTAATACACATTATATGTAACAAAACAGATTATGATATAATGTTATTTGTAAATGCATATATATATATGCTAATAAATAAATATAAACATACATAAATACATACATATAAATACGACTAATTAACAATATTGTAATCCTAATGATTATTCAGTAAATGCTTGAGTATCTTCTTTTTAAAGGAGTATTTGTTAGGTGCTTTTCTGATATCGTCAGGCAAGGAATTCCAAAGACGTGCAGCCTGAAAAGTGAAGGAGTTACCATAGAACCCGGTGAGATGAATAAGAATATAAATTTTGCTATTAAAGGAAGACCGAAGAACCCTATCATGACACATGAGAGAGATATTGATAAGAGATATTCTTTGAAGTAATAAGAATCATTAAGAATTGAGAAAAGAACAAGTAATATTCTGGAGTTGCCCCTTTGCCTTATGGTAAGCCACTTAAGCTGAGATCTATAATGAGAAATATGGTCATACTTACGCAAACCAAAAATAAATCTAATACAGTTGTTCAGCAGGCGCTCCAGCTTGTAAGTTCTTGGGACAGGTCAGGGTAGCACACATCTGCATAATCAAAGATAGGTAAAATAAGAGTTTGGACAAGCATGAGCTTAGACTTAATAGGAAGGAAGTATTTGAGACGATATAAGGAACGTAAGGTGGCAATGACCTTCCGACTTAAATCGGTAACCTGCACTTTCCAGTTCAGAGACCTCTCAATATACAGGCAAAGGTTTTTAACAGACTCACTAAATGGAATAATAATATTATCATAGCAAAAAAGAGGTAAGTCTGCTTTATTAACACTAGCCAGCAACTCTATTACTTCCCACTAAAATCGCTTGGCATTTTACTGGATTCACACATATATTTTACTGGATTTATATGTGGTAGAGCCATGCTGCAGCTATATTAGTAATATAGTTGTAGCACGAATGGGTCGGCTCAACGGGGGAAGGACCACGCTCTCACAGAATACCAGCGTAAAAATAGCAGCCTAACACTGCTGTGTTTCGTATGAGTGTAAAGAACCGGAGACCCTTTTTACTGGAAAAGAGGCATTCCATCTTAGTCCTCACGGGTGACAACGCATCTGCATTTAATTCTTAATCGAGGATAGATGTAGATGTCTATAGGCCACAGTAACCGCTTACCATCAGGTGGACTGTGTGCTAGTTTGTTACCCTATCCTATAAAAAAAAGAAAACATAGACTCCCTAGCGCGAGGACCAATCTTTAATTGTGTTTAAATTCTGGTTTTATTTGTGAATGCCATTATGTAGTTCTACAACGCCACAATGCACATATAGCTGCAGATCATCGGCGTACAGATGATACGAGCAATCAAGATTATGAGTGATCAGGTTTATAAAAACTGAGAAGATGATAGGAGCCTGTGGCCCATAGATACATCTATACTCTATTAAAAATTCAGAATGCAATATTATCACAGTTGAGAACTAAGGTGGAATGTATTGTAAACCAATAATAACGGTCTCCAGTTCTCCACACTCGTCACAATATGAAGCACAACAACATTAAGCTGCTATTTCACGTTGATATACTGTTAGACCTTGTTGTTTCCTTTTCTATAGAATAAGGGATTACAAAGGAGCACACAGTCCACTTGATGGTAAGTGAATGCTGTGGGCCATGGACACAGTCTACATCCATCATCGATTAAGTATCAAAATTCAGATGAGTTTTCACACCTGAGTATTGAGATAGAATCTCTCGTTTCCTGTTAAAAGGATCTCCGGTTCTTTACACTCACCATTCGAAACACAGCAACATTAAGGTGCTCTTTTATGCTGTTATGCTTAAACTCCTCATTAGTCCGTAATGGTTAATATTACTGCAGTCTTAATTATTTCTTTAAGAATATACCTTTTATTTGCAAATAGTTGTTCACTTGAAAACTGAGATAAAATTAAATTGTAAATTTTTTTTATAAAAACATACTTCATGCGTTTTTACTCTATACATTTTTATCTAGCATATTCTCTTTTCGGTTCTTTCAGGCATTTCTAATGGAATTCCAGTAAACAATCTACTAATCACATCACACACACCGCACTGTGCCCTTTTCATTCGTAGATAATGGCAGCCAACGTGTCTGTTACAATAAAGCACTTATCTAGGCTGATAGTAGCAACAGGGCGTTTATACTCATTAACTATTTGAAAAGACAGAATAATTCGTAGAAATGGGTCTTTGCTTTGAATTTTAGATATTTCAACAGCAGCTCACTATGCAACATAAAAAAATTTTCTCGTATAAAATGTACAATTAAATATGTAAATTAATAATAATATAACAAAGAATCCGAGTTATACTTCTTTTTCATCAAACCTTCTTTGAAACCAAAATCTTCCTCGTATGCGACACAAATTTAAGCATGTTTTAAAATAGGAAAGCGATAGTTTATCGACGATATTTATGACTGAATTAAGTCATGCCTCCGGCCATTTAAAAAAATTATAACAAACAAGCACACAGTCCACTTAAAGATAAGGGGATACTATAACCCTTACACATTTACATCTTGAGCATGGACTATCGGAACTTTTTTCCAATACCGGTTTTGTTTCGATATTAAATTTTTTAATATCGATATTCCGGTATTTCGATATTTTTCCGATATTATGGCTAAAAAAAAGAGATCAAATTTGTTTAAATTAAACGTTGTTAGAGTCCAAATTAGAAATAAGACACTAATAAAAAGTAAATCAACGACTTTTATTATGTGATACTTATATTATAACTATGAAACACAAAAATAAACAATTTCTTAACATACTCTGCTATGTCATAAAATTATAAAATCAACACAAGTTAAAATAAGTAATTGAGTAACATAATATATAAGTCAATATTACATTAAACGCAAATAACTGGATATTAAATTGGTGGGGTGACTATATAGTCATCTTACAACATATGGCTTCAAAAACGAAGCCTACGGCAATTCACGATATCGCGATTGCTGAAATATGGAACGTAAGTAGCAGAGGGCATCCAAGGTATTGTCTTTGAGAGACGATCTTATTTTGTTGCACGTATATGCCGCAGACGAGAACGCTCTTTCAGACTCTCCACTCATGAGGGTATCGTTAGTAAATGTCTGTACGCCATGTCTAAATAGAACCCGCGGTTGCCACCATTTTCAAACAATGCCTTTTCAATTTGAATTAACTTATGCTTATCATTTTCACCATAACCACCATCTCTGTTAGCTTCATCTTCTGTTTCATTTCTATTTCGCATATTTGTATTTTTCTCCTTCAATGATTTTTCAATTTCTTTATTTAGTTCCTTAGCAAAATCAACGCTTTCGAAATCTCCACTCACGCTGCTGGCGCTACATATCCAAGGCCAAATCATCCATAACCCTAACCACAGGTTCATCTTCAAAATTTTGAGTTAGTGAATAAATTTCCTCCACCATTTCTGGGGTTTTTGAGAACTCGGCGGTAGCAACTTCACTGAAATATGTTTCAGGATTTTGGATATACTGCAAAGTAGATGCAATAGAAAGTCGTCTTTGGGAAATGTGCACGCGCAATGATCTTGCGAGAAGTCTTGACAGTGTAGAATTTTGACTATCTAATTTACGTAGCATAAATTTCATAGCCGCATCAGCAGTTAATAGAGTTGCATCACGTCGGCACAGTGCTTCGACTGTCACTTTGATAATATTCAGACTTTTCTGGAAATTGTCCAAAGTATGAAAGAAACATGTCATTCTTCACTGGAGGATTTTTGAAAATTTTGACTACTGCACGTACTTTACTGATGACACTTTTATAGTCATTATTAAGCTCGTTTGGGTTTGAGTTTGACACCACCGGTATTACTTCAAATCCCCCGGTTTCGTCTTCAGCACTATCTGCGTCGTTCTCGAATTCGGAGTCACTTTCACTTCCACCAGCAGTAACAGCAGTATCCGGGGATCGCACATTTTCCGCGCCGCCTTGCTTGTATAATACGTCAAGTACAGCTAGCTGAATACCGTGTGCAAGGCAGACTTGATGATAAGCGCGCAGGTTTCTTCCAACTTTTAACATGACGCTGGCGCCATCAGTGACTATTGCGACTATATCTCTATCTAAAGAAAGCTCAAATTCTGAAAGCTTTTCTTTCAAAAGTCTGATACACGTCTCAGATGGCATTGAACCATCCATTCGCACCAAACCCAGATTTTTGAAACGTGAGCCATCTGTGAACTCAACTCCTATGTGATTGTTGATATTCTTATATCTGGCGTTACGAGATGATGTTCACTCATCAAAACTCAAAGAAAACTTTTTACCAAGGGCTAATAGATTTTTCAGTTCAGTCACCAGTTTTTTCTTTTCCTGTTTACTCTAGTTTATGACTATATTTTTTATACCTTTTGGAGTCTTCAGTAATTTATTGTAGCCAGAATTTGTAAACAGTCTTCGCAGATCCTCAGAAGTACATTTTGTACTGAATGGTATTCCGTCCAAAGCTGCCATTCTACTGACGGTTGTTTCAAGGGAGTGATTACTTTGAAGATAATCAGTCAATCTCCTTTTTTTTGCCATCGATGAGGACGCTGAACAAGATTCGCCTTTTGATTTTGACACAGCGGTCGTAATGGTTGGAGAAGCAGATGTAGATGGTCTGTTTATGCTACTGTCATTAGTTTCTTCATTGTCTTTTATACAATATTACAATATAACGTATTTGACAATTTTACGGTGACATATACACACTTTTATTCGGAAATAATCGTTTAAAAATGACATATTTGTAAGCCTGCTACTGGCATAACATAGCACTCGGTTTTTATCAATTAAAAGATCTGTATTTCTGTACCTGTGTTAACAAATAAAAGGGATTTGATTGGATTTCATTTTGTCACTGGAACATACATAATTATTATTACCCGTTAGGTATGCTTTCCATTAATTAAAATTAATGAAATAAGTAAAAAAGATTCTATTGCCTCTGATTTTTTTTATATAAAATATCGAAAAACCGATATCAGTGAAATCTAATATCGGTTTTTCAATATCGGATTTTTGGTCCGATAATCCGGTTTTTTGATATTATCGAAAACCGGTATCCATGCTCTATTTACATCTATCATTGATTAAGTATCAAAATGCAGAATGCGCTGTAACGACTGAGGACCACGATGGAATGTCTCGTTTTCAGTAAAAAGTGTTACCGGTTCTCTACACTCACCATATGAAACACAACAGCTACTATTTCACGCTGATATTCTGTGAGAGCGTAGTCCTTCCCCGATTGAGCCGACCCATTCATACTGCAACCATAATATAACTACAGCGTGGCTCTACCAAGTGTAAAAATGGAAAATAAGGCATAGTCATATAAAAGTGCTATCCAAAAGTAGAAACGTAATTTGTATCTATTTAGGTTTTCAGTTACCCATTTTCCATTTATGTAGCGTAGTGTACACACTCTTGCGAATAGG
The DNA here is from genome assembly GCA_963668995.1 of Parnassius mnemosyne. NCBI lineage: Eukaryota > Metazoa > Arthropoda > Insecta > Lepidoptera > Papilionidae > Parnassius > Parnassius mnemosyne. The sequence continues at coordinate 3,536,873 of CAVLGL010000093.1, read as the reverse complement.
GAGACAAATTAGATTTATCAAGTAACAACAACAAGCGTTATATTTTTCTTATAAACAATATATCGTATAAAAAATGAAAACGGACCTTGAAAATAATTTCAGGTTATAAATTTTACTGTATGTTGTGTTTTTTTTTTGAATTTTACGCAATATTCTTCAACTTTAAACAGTTAAGACAAATCCGGGGCCGATGTGACGTATCTTCTGGCCAAATATGTCTACTGTTTTATTTTATTCATAATTAAGGTACACTGCTTAAATATTCGAGGAGCAGGGGCTGAGATTTTTATCGATTGACGAAATGGAATGCGTGCGTAATGTACGTACCGTAAAGTGTTATTGCTTGCATTCACGGGAAGTTCACTGTTACTAGTGGTCGTTGCGGATGTAGAAAAAATATTTATTACAAGTAAACGAATTTTTGCTGTTACCAGGAAAATGCTGCTGCCCATCTACTGCCTGTTTCCCTTTGTCGCCTTTTACGAAACCCACGGAAAGATATGGGGTAGTGGATATTCTTAGCCGCACTACACGGCAATATTTACTCAAAATACCTGACTCGTACCTAGCCCTAACAAACTCCTGCTTGCGCAACCTAACGGGCGTGGGACCTAAATCTACCCACCTATCCGCTCACAAACAAAGGAAGCAAACAACAAAAGAAAATATTTTTATTATTACGTATTACGGCCGGGCGTGATTGTAAACAATCAACCCCGCTTCTGCTACCAAAAATCTACACGCCCCCTAGCTGCCCCAACAAAAGTCGACCATGAAGGGGCCCATACAGCTGTAGATACGACGATCAACTAAGGGTGAGGCCCAACGGCCTATGGAGAGTTGACCTACACGATAGTGATAAGGCTAGGTAAATAAATAGTACGTACCTGGATCCGAAGCTAAGACCAAGGTTCGGTCAGGCCGTAGGTAGGTGTAGGTGCATTTAAAGTGGTGTATAGGAGTGTGTATACTGTTTGACCTGACCCAACCGTTAGATCCAGCGTTGCTTCTCTCCAAAGGTGGTAGTTCACTTTATCCGACCTCAAGTCTGACATCCTTCTCAAGTTGGCCTTCTCTTCCATGTGACCACGAAACTGAACGTCACTCGATATGTCGACGCCAAGGATTCCGATAATGGCTGAGGCAACAAAGGGAGTACCTTGAAACTGAGGAGATACGACAAAGGGGTTCCTTTTAGCGGTAAATGTGCAAACTTGTGTCTTCTGAGGATTAAAGTGGACTAGATTTAGTCGCCCCCAATCCGAGACTTTGTCCAGCAAAGACTCGACTTCAGACACAAGCTTGTTCCGGTACTCGGCGCCGTTTTCCCGAGAAATATTGGCACGGCTGGTGTATAGAGCATCACCAGTGCTGTCATCTGCATAGAAATGAATGCTACCAAAGATCTTTCTATACAGAGCTAACGCTAAATAACAAAAAAATTGCGTTTGCCAAGCCGCCTGTGAAACAACTACGACAAATATCTCTTCTAAGAGACAATTTATGGGGAAGTCTTATTTACAGAGTAGACTTTGATAGGTGTTCGCGCCAAACGCTTCTGTCGGAATCGATGTCTAGGGGGCGCGCGGCTCTGGTCCATTCCGGTTTTTGACGTCGGCCGAGCGGTGGGCTGAGAACGCGTAAAGGCGAAGAGTCATCTGCTAGCTGTCCTAATGTCTGCACGCTGTCAATTTTTGTTAGGAAACTCGGAATAATTAGGCGCGACCCGTAAATATACGGTCTAGGATTTGTGACGCGTATTCCTAGCTGGAGAGCTTCCCAGGGACTTATTGGGTCCGACTCAGAATCTGTATAAGTGCATTCGGCAATATTAGCTAGTGCGGCCTTTGATATTCTAGAAATAACTGTTGCTACGCGAATCGGTAGTGACCTTTGATCCGTAAACTCCATGTGCGTTTTGTGCGTTAACCTTATACCCAGCGATAGTTAGTGGCTTCTGTAAGTTAGTTAATCATACGATAGAGTTAATTGACTGTCATCGTGACGAAAGAGGAAAGTGACTGTGGACAACCTCGGAAGGCCCCCTCAAGTTGGAGCGGTGTCGACGCTCGGGCTGCTGCCGACGGCCAAGGTCTAGGTTCAATCACCATCAGTCACACCCAGATACACATCACATCACCTGATTTCCCTTGCACTACACAAACACATGCGACCAGATCGACTCCGGAGGGACCAGGCGCCTTGGATATAGGTAAGTAAGCTCCGTCTAATTCCTCCCGGTCGACTGGCCGTAGTATAGAATGCTCCCCCGTATATTTTAGTGTAATTAGAGAGATTCCACGTGGCCACATTGAGGCCTTCTTGAAGTCTTCTGCTCATGGGCCCCGGAGGATTTGACCCTTTAAGGAACCAGCCGTAGGCCGTAACAATAGGTCATAACGAATGAAAAACTACCTGATATTAAAGTACGACTAAAATAAATAAAACAGTTCAAACTGAACAGTAGCTTTATGTGATTGGAAATAACGTTTAGAGTCCTTTCACACAATGTAATGAATATTGAAAGCACCGACATTAAATGCGCGTAGGTGAGTGCTTTACTTTGTTACATCAGCGCCATTTCCTATTTACGTGAGGAGGACAATACGTGACGTGCGTGACACGTAGATTATTTATATAACTGTTCGTGACCCATTATTAAAGTGGTTAAATTGACAAATTAGGCAACTAGGTGGTAGGACTCCTTTTTTTGTTTGTAGACTGTTCTGGGCGGGGACTAACCTCTTACTTATTTCTACACTCAAATAGTAGTTTTCGGTTCTAGTAGTCTCATTAAATCTGATCTGCTATTATACGCTAGTATTCTGTAAAGCCGACCCATTTGTGCGAAAAATTTACAGCGGCAACATGGCTCTTTCACGTATAAAATTGTTAAAAATCTGCCCAGTTATGCTGTATTGTTTTTGTAACGCTTCGCTACGTACAAGTATTACTGAAATCGTAAACAGGTATTATTACGCGTACTGTAACCTAACGTATCAGCAACATATTATATACTGTAAAAGCGTGACACGTTAACGATCCCAGCGTTGTTGCCGATTCTGTTGCTGATGTGGTACTTCAGGGTGTGGAACTTTTTATTCCATCCTCTGTGGTGCCCATCGGTGGCAGATCCCAGCCATGGTTTGGTCGCTCCTGTAAAATAGCATCACGCTATAAGCAGGAGTGCTACCGAGCCTAGGCTGACGCATCAACGTCTCTGGATGTAAACACCAGTGCACTTAAAAAGAAGTATAACTCCGCCTCCAGGTCCTTCAAAAGCGTCATTGCCAAGGCAAGATCTGCAGATCTGCACATCGGCAGAATTGGCGACAAGCTAGTTCGCCTTCCTTCGAGAACCCGTGCATTCTGGTCTCTTGCCAAGGCTGTCCAAGGGAACTTCTGTCAGCCATCTCTTCCATCTCTGCACAGAGAGGACGACTCACTGGCCCATACCGCAAAGGAGAAAGCCGATCTGTTGAGCTCTCTTTTTGCGTCCAACTCGACTCTAGATGATGGGGGGAACACACCGCCAACCATCCCGCGATGTGAATGCTCCATGCCGGATGTGCGATTTACATAGCGCTCGATTCACAAAGCACTCTTGTCCCTGGACGTCAGCAAGTCGAGTGGGCCCGATGGAGTCTCTCCCATTGTGCTGAAGACGTGTGCTCCGGAGTTGGCATCGGTTTTAACGCGTCTTTTCCGGTACTCCTACTCCCAAGGCGTAGTCCCGAATTCATGGAAGACAGCTTTGATCCACCCGATCCCTAAAAAAGGCGACCGCTCAGACCCGTCCAACTACAGGCCTATTGCCATCACCTCCTTGTTCTCCAAAATAATGGAATCCATTAAAACTGCCAGCTCATGAGGTACCTTGAGGATCACCAGCTGATTAGTCGAGGTCGATCAGCTGGTGATCTTCTAGTCTATCTGACTCATAAATGGGTGGAGGCACTAGAGTTCAAGGGGGAGGCATTTGCCGTTAGTTTGGACATAGCGAAGGCCTTCGATCGGGTCTGGCACAAAGCGCTTCTTTCCAAGCTTCCTTCCTATGGGCTTCCCGATAAATTGTGCAAATGGATCACCAGTTTCCTTGCTGATCGGAGCATCAAGGTCGTAGTAGACGGTGCATGCTCTGATTTTAAGCCTATCAACGCTGGTGTTCCACAATGCTGCGTGCTATCACCAACGCTGTTTCTCCTGCATATCAATGATATGTTGCTAACTGGTAGCATTAATTGCTACTCGTATGCGGACGACAGCACTGGTAATGCTCTATACGCCGGCCGTGCCAATATTTCTCGGGAAAACGTTGCTGAGTACCGGGAGAAACTTGTGTCTGAAGTCGAGTCTTTGCTTAACAAAGTCTCGGATTGGGGCCGACTAAATCTAGTCCAGTTCAATCCTCAGAAGACACAAGTTTGCGCGTTTACCGCTAAAAAGAACCCCTTTGTCGTATCTCCTCAGTTTCAAGGCACTCCGCTAGTATCGGAATCCTTGGCGCCGACATATCGAATAGTGTGCAGTTTCGTGGTCACGTGGAAGGGAAGGCCAAATTGGCCTCTAAAAAGCTTGGCGTGCTCAGCAGAGCGAGACAGTCTTTCATGCCGGCACATCGCTTACAACTTTACAAAGCGCAAGTTCGGCTCCACATGGAATACTGTTCTCATCTCTGGGCCGGGGCACCCCAGTGCCAGCTACTACCACTTGACCGCATCCAGCGTAGAGCGGTTCGAATCGTCGACGACCGAGTTCTTTCTGATCGGCTCGATACACTGGCACTGCGTAGAGACGTTGCATCTCTTTGCGTATTTTATCGCATCAATCACGGGGAGTTCTCTGAGGAATTGTTCGGACTAATTCCAGCCGCACAATTTTACCATCGCACATCGCGACAAAACTCGCGTTACCATCCATACCACCTGGATGATTGGCGGTCCACTACTGTGCGATTTAGAAGAAGTTTTCTCCCTCGCACAACTTCCTTGTGGAATCAATTACCACCAGCGAATTTTCCGGACCGATACGACTTAGGAACCTTCAATAAAAGAGCTTACACCTTTCTAAAAGGCCGGCAACGCATCTGCAATTCCCCTGGTGTTGCGGTTGTTCATGGGCGGCGGTAGTCACTTACCATCAGGTGAGCCGCATGCTCCTTTGGCCCCTCTTCTATAAAAAAAAAGAAAGGTACTCAACTGGCAGCCTCGTACCGGTAGGCGAAGTGTAGGGCGTCCCCCCACTATATGGAGTGACGACCTGGTAAGACATGCAGGAAGTCGATGGATGCAGGTGGCTCAATACCGTGCTTTGTGGCATTCCTTGGGGGAGGCTTATGTTCAGCAGTGGACTTGTGAAGGGCTGTAATGATGATGATGATATCAAAATAAGATTAAAAATGACGGACTTAAAGGCAGATAAAAGAAGGTGGAGTTTCTCACACTTTGCCTTATAAGTCAATTTATTTTTACTTCATCTCAAGATGAAGAAGATAAAAGAAGATGGAGTTTCTCACACTAATTGCAAAGTCAATTTATTTTTACTTCAACTAAATTTTACAACATAACTATAAAAATTAAAACATGAAGTAACTTTTTGACATAAAATTATTAGATCTTCAGTTTTTATTTCATGGTTATATTTTAATATTCAAGGTTTGCAAAGCCTGAGCTGTACTATGCTCATACACAAATTTCTCAAACGTGTACCAAGGGAGAAAAAAGGAATCGTTATAATGTAATAGTATGTTACTTTATTTACGATCCTAGACATTCAGCCCGCCATGGGCTAAGAAGTCCTTCGAAAAGTAATTTAAAGAATCACACAATTTTTCTCTCCGCCAAAACAAGTGACTCTAAAGAAGAAATTCGATAAATTGTGAAGTTTTATTACAAAAAACGGAAAAATGTGGCTCAAGCCGCAACAAAAGTTTGTGACTTTTATGAATCTAGTGCATTGTCAGTAAGACAAGGTTGGTCCAAGCAACCATACAGCTTGCTCTGGTCGCCCGCATACGGATAAAGTCGATGCCATTTTTGACAAAGTGGAGTTGAGTTGAATATCGGCGTATTAGTAGTTACAACATAGCTGAGGAGTTGAAGATTGAACACAAAACAGTTTTGGTCAATTTAAAATTATAGTCTGGCTATACAAAAAAACTTTGATATTTCACGAGCTCAATGAAAGAAACCTAATAAATAGTCTACTCATTTGCGATTCTCAATTGAAACGTAATTAAATCGAAACATTTTTGAAAAGATTGATATTCGACAAGAACGTGCGATAAAGATCATGGTCAAAGTGTAGTCAAGCTCTACAGACTGTAGCGAAACCCGGATTAACACGCGATAAGGAGATGCTGTATGTATATTGTAATTGAAAATGCATCGTTTATTATGAGTTTTTAACGACGGAATAAACTCACTGCCAAAAACAAATGAGACTCAAGCAAGAAATTGAGACAAAACGGCCGGAATTAATCAACAGAAAAGTAGTGTTCTTTCATAATAATGACGCTAGAACTCATCAAAAATTAATAGAGCTTGATTGGGAAGTGTTTTTGCATCCACCATATAGTCCTGACATTGCACCCTCATATTTACGTCTGTTTCCGTCTCTTTAGATTTCTTTGGGCAGTGGTAAGTTAAAAGCAAGAGAGGATTGTCAAAAATACATGTCGCATTTTTTTAATCAAAAATCCCAAGATTTCTATAGCAACGGGATTATGTCACTACCTACAAGATGGCAACAAGATAATTAACAAATGGATTATATATTTTTTATATGTTATAAATAAATGTAATAAAACTTTTAAATAAATCTGGAATTTGTATATAAAATATACGTAGAAACTTTTTCCCCAACCTTATAGGTATATGATATTATATATTTATACTAGCTCATCAGGCAGACGTTGTTCTGCCCTTTCCAATGACCCTTCCTATAAAAATCCTTAAATTCACAATAAAAAAATTTTGAGGGTCATTTAGAGGGATAAAAACTATCCTATCTCTCAAGTTGGACCAAACTGCACACAGTGTGCAAAATTTAATTGAATTCAGTTCAGTAGTTTAGGAGTTCATCGCGGACAAACAACGTGACACGTCATTTTTATATTTAAAGATTAGAGTTTCTTTATATTACAGTTGTTTTCCGATTTTTCTCTAAGGTCTGTTTTTGCGAACCAGTGTACATTTTGACGTACATAAAAGCTTATAGCAAGCGCAAAAAAATGTTTGACTTCGCCTTTAAATCACTGGAACCTTTTAGCTCCAATCTTCCTAGAGCTTACTTCAAACAAACTTTTAATATACAGATACATTGCCAGTCCTCAATACTAAGTTATTAAGCATCGCAACCTACAATTCTACTTATTGCCAATATCCCTTAAACTGGATCACATTAGTCCGTTTTGTGGCATTCATCTTGGATCGATAGCCGTCGTGAGTACTGAACAAACAATGGAATACTATTGGTGTAGGTATCGGTTAAAGTGTATTACGTCTAGTAATGTCTTAAAATGGTAGAGCCGTGCTTCACCTACATTATAGTTGTAGCACCAATGGGTCGGTTCGACTGGCGCAGGACCACGCTCTCACAGAATAATAGAGTAAAATAGCAGCTTATGCTGCCGTATTTCGTATGGTGAATGAAGAGAATCGGAGAAACTTTTTACTGGAAACGACGCATTCCAAGTTAGTCAGCAGGGGTGAAAACGCATCCGCATTTTTTTTCTTGCACGAAGTTAAATGTAGAAATCTTAGCGCTGCAGCATCCATATACGCTGGAATATGTGCTTGTTTATCACCCTTATTCTTTTAAAAAATGGCTGTAAGGTGTAACAAAGTGGTCAGACGAGACAAAACATCTTTAGCTTTGTTTTAAGTCGGTTGCATGTGTCCTTGGGCTAGAGTAGCCATATTTTAGTGATGGATTGTAAATTCATTTTATATTAAGAAAGACGAATATTCAAAAGAAACACTAAGTTATTAAAATTTTATAACGCAGCCATAAGTAGCGAGAATTCAAGCCAAATTGCGAACAAGTTTTCTGTACTTTATCAAAAGTTATGAGTAAAATGGGAACTACTTCATCAGTGCTTTCCATCCTCGCCGTTAGTGAAATAACTGCAATAATTGTTTATCCTTTTAAATAAAACTAGTTTTTACGGATTATATCGCGTATATTAACTTATTTTATATTCCTGACGTTTCGAGCACTTTACACTGCACGGCACTGAGGTGTTCGACGTCACAATGTGATAGTTAACCACGGCTACCTCCAGATTAAAATTATTAATTTGTGTTCCAATCGCACGCAGCATGAACTTATAGTATTTAGAAATCTTGCAGTTGTACGCTTGGGTTGGGATTTAATATTATTAAGTATAGGATCCCCAGCAGATCGTAGCACCCAGCCATCTTCTCTATTGAAATTAGGATATTTTTTCTTCACTCGTTCACTGTGACGTAGGCGCAATACCCGAAGTTTATTGTTCTGCAAAACTTGCTTAATGTGTTGGAGCTCAGCGCCCAGGTGTTTATTGTCACAGGTCACACGTACACGTACGTAGCTAACTAATACTGCTGTACTTTATACGTTAGTGTAGAGAAAGAGATACCCTTTTTACAGGAAATGTGACATTCCATCTAAGTCATCAGGGGTGACAACCCATTTGCATTTTAACTCATAATCGAGGACAAATGCAGATGTCTGTGGGCTACATCATCCACTTATCATCGGAAGAACTGTGTGCTCGTTTGTCACCATCATTATATAAAAAATATAGGAATTGAATATGAGTTGTTACTTGTACTGTTTATTCTATTTATAAAGATATATGTTTATTCTCTTATTTTTTATGTTATTATCCTCAAGTTTTATCCCTTATGAAATTGAAAGGATGACCGAAGCGAATAAAAGGCAAGATAAAAGACGTTATAAGTAGTGATTACTTTCTTTGTTATGATGCATAGTGATAATGACCTTTCTTATTTCTTTCTGTTGCCACTGGTAAATCGATAAATTATTAAATCATTTCAATTAAAAGTATTAACATGTTGCAGTAACTATCAAACCTTATGATTGTTATTTTTAGTATACAATTTCTGTTCCTTAATATGAGCTATAATTTTAAATAACTGTCAATACTTGCGGAGAATGAAAACTATATTTTTTTCAATACGTGTTTGTCACTTCAGGCTTTTATTTTCAAATGATTTCATTCACAGACAATTTATTAATATTCTGAATAAAAGTGCCGTGTTATGGCGGTGTAAAATAATTCACTACCGCTTATAATCCCGTGGTTGTCGTAAGAGGCGACAGAGAGAAATTAAACAGGAGATGGGCGACAATGTTTTTCTGAAACAATTCAAAATAATAAAAAACTGCAGTAGAAAATCCATGTACCAAGCACGGCAACTGTGAAAATATCCCTCCAATGAAACAAACTATTTTTTTTTACAGAGTGGGATGACAAACGAGCACACAATACAGCTGATGGTAATGACGCATGCTGTGGCTCATAGACAACTACATACGAGCTATGGGAGAAGCCTATTTTGAGCAGCAGAATTTAGATAGCTTGTGATAACAATGATGATTATGATTTAATAAAAATACTATTATGGATTTCATAGCGTTTAATTTAACTTTTTTTGGTGTGTAAACATTTTTTGGCGCGTTTGGCGTATTTTGTATGGGTAAAATCTTATGAGTTCGTGTCACCGACGTGCCAATGTTAACAGTATATCTGTAGCTAATAGTATGACATGTTGCGTTACTGGTATGCGCGTTGGACTCTATTAGGATAGGTAAAATTTTGTGAGTTAGCGAATAAACACAAAAACAAAAATGAACCGAAAAACAGAACACTCTTAATACACAGTTTTAACTTCTAACTAACGCATGTCAGCACACTATTCAATATGTCGATGCCGAGGATTCCGATGCTAGCTAAGGCAGCAAGGGGAGTGCCTTAAAACTGAGGAGATACGACATAGGGATCTTTTAAGCGGTAAACGCGCGAACTTGTGTATGCTGGGGATTGAACTGGAATAGATTTTTTCGCCCCCAATCCGAGACTTTGTTCAGCAAATACTCGACTTCAGACAAAAGTTTGTCCCGGTAATCAGCGACGTTTTACCGAGAAATATTGGCACAGCCGGTATATAAGGCATCATCAATGCTGTAGTCTGCATAGCAATGAATGTTATCAGTTTGCAACATATCATTGATATGCAGGAGAAACAGTGTTGGTGATAGCACGCAGCCTTGTGGAACACCAGCGTTGATAGGCTTGAAATCGGAGCTTGCACCATCTACTACGACCTTGATGCTCCGATCAGCAAGGTAACTGGTGACACAATTTTTTGGGAAGCCCATAGGAAGGAAGCTTCGAAAGAAGCGCTTTGTGCCAGATCCGATCGAGGGCCTTCGCTATGTCCAAACTAACGGCCATTGCCTCCCCCTTGGACTCTACTATCTCCGCCCATCTATGAGTCAGGTAGACCAGAAGATTACCAGCTGATCGAAGCCGATGAAAACCTTATTGGCGGTCACTAATCAGCTGGTGATCCTCAAGATACCCCATGCACTGGCAGTTTATAATGAATTCCATTATTTATGAGGCACAAGAAGGTGATGGCGATAGGCCTGCAGTTGGATGGGTCTGAGCGGTCGCCTTCTTTAGAGATCGGGATCGACCAAAGCTGTCTTCCATGAATTCGGGACTATGAATTGGGAGTAGGAGTATCAAAAAAGACGCGTTAAAACGGGTGCCAACTCTAGAATACACGTTTTCAGCACAAAGGGAGGGACTCCATCAGGCCCACTCAATTTGCTGACGTCCAGAGAGAAGAGTGCTTTGTGAACCGAGTGCTGTGTAAGTCGCACATCCGGCATGGAGTACTCATACCGCGTGATGGTCGTCGGTGTGTTGTATATAGGTACTAACATGTAAGCTCGTATGTATGTAGCTATAGGTATAAATACGAAATACCAATTCGTTAATACAAGCTCAAGTTAAACCAATTATTCAAATATATTTTGATTATGTAAATAGAACACAGTATTCAATTATACTATGATTGATTACTCCGTCACTAGTAAACGTTACAAGGTCTTATCTAGTTATTTGTCAAATAAGTTTCGTATTTATGATTTATAGCAAAATACGTTCTCTACTTTCTAGCTTTCTCGTTCTACATACATAAATACAATGACTTCGTACTTCCATTTGACACAATCCTGAAATACCTCACTCACTTTTTTATACCTCACGTATGTCACACAGAAGGGTAAGCAGAGACTACGGACCTCCATTTGGCACGATTTTGACACACCTCACTCCCTTTTTCATATTCATATCAGTCGATAAACATCCGTCTAGGAAGACCCTTGTCAACTTTGCTACTCACTTCTGCAGCATAAATTTTTTTCATCACTCTTTCCTCATTCAGTCTTTCTACGTGTCGGAGCTACCGAAGCATTCCTCTCTTAATCCTGGTCAACATCTTACAAACTACACTTCTCTTAACACAATTTCTCACAATTCATTCAGAATTACATCTTTCATACCCCTTAATGGCACCTATTTCTCTTGAGTCGGTTTCCAAAAGTGCGAATAATGTGACTTGAAAGTGTATATGCAAGCATCCTACAACACGCAAGCAAACAGAGTTCGACACATGCCGGCACCTCGGATATTTTAATTGTCATTTTAAGCGCTGTGTGTGGTGGTGTTGATGAAGAAAGGTAACATGTATTAAGAAATTATTTACTAATACTAAAACCTCCAAACTTGACGTTGAGGTCGATTTTAATATGCCTGTAATTGTTCACTGCTGGTGCTGGACATGAATTTTAGATCGTAAAATTAGACATCTCACAACTTTTACGCTGTCCCCTTTCAATGGCCGGTATTTTTATTTAATATATATTATTACATAATACTTATTGAAAGTCATTTTTTACTTACCACTGGTTCGGAAAATACCTCTGTCCTGTGAAGAACCAGCAAGAAATCCAGCAGGACTTTTTAATACATGTTTCACTTTTACGCTATGAAAGTAACTAAAATAAACTAATCTAGCTATCTCAACATTCGTGAGACTTCTAATAATAATTATTAATATTAATTGATAGTTTGAGTTACGAGGTTTGTCATTACCGGTTTCGCTATTAAATATACTCCACGTAATTTTATTTTTATTTTTAGCGGTCTTAATTTTGTTGCTTAAATGTTAAAATTTGGCTGTGGAGCACACTCTTTTAAACATTTTAGAATAATTTTTGACATATTCTCTAAAAGTGTCGGAAAGATTTTATGATGCGATGCGATTTTACATACGGATAGCATTAGAGTCATAATATTCCGTAATAAATTTTACAACACGCGTGCGAACCGTATTTGATGCCCGTCCGTAACAATGGAATTGTCAATTGATCCTTTAAGTGCTGATTTGCCAGTAAAGGAAACATCGTGAGAAAAAAGCCTACCAATAAGGGAGGAGTGTAGTGGAAAAAAACACTACAAACCTGTTATTTGTTATAGGAAGCTAGTGATCCTGCTAATATGACATAGTCATCAGATCTTCAGACACAAAGTCATCTCCTATGACACCCATGGGGCAAAATGAGGAGTGATTTATCTTTCTTTGCCACCACATGGCATAATATTAATGTAGGAACGAAATATGAGAAAGAAATAGTACCTTACATTGATGATAGGTAAAGTATGAGCGAGGAAAGATAAGGGAGAATAAGGCATAGGTGGTAATAAACACGTAGCGATTTTTTTTAGTTTAAACATAGTGACTTTAGACGAGTGTCACGGAGTGAATTTTTTCTTTTGTTGTGTAGTACTTGAATAAAAAAATATAAGTAGAATCAGTAAAAACAAAGTATATTTGAAGACCCTTCCCTTGTTATTCCCAATACTTATTTTAACTTTTAATTATTTTTTCTCGAAAAATTTCTGTCAAAAGAATCAACTTGGAATATTATTATTCCTTAAATCACTTTCCCGACCTTTGCTAACCTGTCAGTAGCAGACGCAACGAAATTTTTCCTTTACACTCGGTACAATTTACTAAAGTTATCGACCTTTAAAAGTAACTAAACGAGTTGGTATCAGAAAAGTATTTTTTTTTACTTATTATAAGCCAGTGCTTGACCATAATCGCACCTGGTGGTAAGTTGTGATGCAGCCCTGGATGATAAATCGCACTGTCTAAGCGTAACAAAAGCCTATTGACTCTTGCCTTGAAGAAGCCCAGATTGTGATCGGACGGAAAGATAGGCGCCGGCTAATCATTACACTCCTTTGCTGTACGCATTACAAAAGACGAAGCAAACCGTTTGGTTCCAATGCGTGGAATATTAACAATAAAGGGATGAAGGATGGCGGAAAAGAGTGGGAGGAATTAAAGCGTGTAATTCCTGCGCACACTCACCAAAATACATCCTATAGAATAGCGAGAGACTGTCTACACTGCGTCTGTGTTCTGCTCTGAGGCTAACAAGATTGGTTTCAACCAAATCAAGGTCACCAATTGGTCTCTTAATAGGTGTCTCTACTGAGTTCAACGCTGTCAGGTTGCATTTTGCACTGTATCATAACTGGAGTTCTTAGTTATTTTTTTATAATATAGGAGTTAATTATGTACATTTTATATTAAATAAACAAATTTTTAATAAAAAATTATTATAACAAGAAAAATAATTAAAACAGTACGCATTATGTACATACTCTTCTAAGCTTTTATTTGGGCTTAAGAAACCATTCGTAGCAGATGTTATGCAAAAACCTAAGCCATATCCTTAATTTGTCAAACTAGGTAAGATACAACACTTTACGGATTTTATTAATAAGAGAGTGTGGTGACTTTTTTAAAGATAATACGAGTACAATAAATGATTAACTTGAATATTTCATAAAGTATTAAGTAAAAAAAAAAACATGGATGTAAAGCTAAACGCTTGTAGGCAAATATTTAACGCCATTACGTAGTGATTGATTATAAAACCACAGCGAATCCTTCAGCATTGACTTTAACCCGAAGTATATTTGTAGTTGAAGTGTTAGGTAGGGGTTGTTATTGGTGGGGAAGTATGTCTTCTTTATGCGGCTTTCTTAGGAATGCTTACTTAGATGAACTACAACGTGGTCCTCGTAAAAACTCAAAATAATAAAAAATTGCGGTTGTCTACCAGCTTGCCAAGCGTGGCAACTATGACAAAACCCATCATCAAATCATTTATTATTTTAAATATATATTTTCTTTATTTGTTTATTTCTTTAATTAACGAATAAAGGAATCTCATTTTTGAATCGTGTATGAATTTGCACATTTTGCATAATTACGTCCATTAATATTCAGTGATAAGTTATTGAAAAATAGTTTACTTGCGAACACCAAACAAACGCTTATTTTACTACGTTTATAGAATAAGAATAATATTTTAAATAAGACGTAATGTAAGGTAGTATGTCTATATGAGAAATTCGCATCTCCTTTTGAGTTAAATTCCCGCTTTAGGGAACTCAAGCGTGAAAAAAGATACACGTATGCCTCGAACGGAACGTTTCGTAAAACCGGTAAACGATTTCACAGGTGAATGGATCAGGGTAATGCACTTACAGATGTTATTACATTTATTGAAATAATATTTCCGCTGGTTATGTTATCTAAATTGCTCATCAAAAATTCAAAGATTCAAAGAATTTTTTCTTTGAATCTTTGAACCTTTTTTAAATTGCTCATCGTCAACATTCGTCGGGTAATGCGGCCTTCTTAAATATATTTTCATAGAATAATTGTACCTATTTCTGCCACCAAGCAAGTTTGGTCTTTTTACTTGCGGTCTGATGAGTATAAAAGTATAATAACGAGTTGTGAGGCATTCCATCTTAGTCCTCGGAGGTAACAACGTAGCCTTCTTTCACTGCCACGCGAGGCTTCAAGTATGTTTTGTTTCACACATCAGTTGCCAATATCCATCGCTCTATTGAGACGTGAGGACTGTTTTTCTGTGCAAACATGTGAGGCCTATGTTGAGGCAAAGAACTTTTGAAAAACTGTTACTATAAATAATTTAAGATAACCGTTAAGTTAAGTAGAATATAGGATGTCCGCAGTAGAACCAGAGCCACCAAAATAGCCTAACGGATTCAAAGCTTAAATAGGACGTAAGTAAGTAGGGGTAGGACCACGCTCTTACAGAATACCAGCGTAAAATAACAGCTTACTGCTGCAGTGTTTCTAATGAGAAGTGTAAAGCATCGCAGAACCTTTTAACTGGAAACGAGATATTCCATCTACTAAGATTAAAAAAGACTACCTCATGGGTGTCAACGCATCTGCATCTTGATTCTTAATCGAGAACAAAAATGTAGATGTCCATAGCAGCTACTTTTCATCACGTGGATTGTGTGCTCGTTCATCACCTTTATTCCATAAAACATGCCAGAGGCATGATGATAAATATCGTCGATAAACCATCGCTTTGCTATTTTAAACATGCTTAAAATACGTTGCACATAAGGAAGATTTATTAGAGGGAAATTGAATTTTTAGTAACTGAAATTCTTTGTATTCGATGTACATGCCGCTGCATTAACATTTCAGAGCTTAACTCAAAAATTTATTGAATAAATATTTTTATAAGCGACGAGGAATTGCAAATATTCTTGGATCTTACTGACAAAGACATTCTGATGTCCCGCTATGGCTGCTGTTACATTATTATATGTTCTCATAGCGCCAGTCCGCGGTGGCGTAGGTGTCGTAAGAGGCGACAGAGGGAAACTTAAACAGGAGATGGTCAGCGGCATATTCTTAAAAACAACTCAAAATAATAAATAAATGCAGTTACCAATCTTCCTGCCAAACGTGGCAGCTATGGCAAAATTCCTCCTATGAGGCAATGTATGTGGGAGGTCTTTGTTCATCAGTGGACTTTTATACGCTGTAATTGATGTATGGGTGAATATTGCCTGTATTTATTATTAACTTAGTTTTGTACTTGTTAATTCATTCCCTATTTAAAGTATAATAAAGAATATATACATTAAAAAATAAAACG
The DNA here is from genome assembly GCA_963668995.1 of Parnassius mnemosyne. Classification (NCBI taxonomy): domain Eukaryota; kingdom Metazoa; phylum Arthropoda; class Insecta; order Lepidoptera; family Papilionidae; genus Parnassius; species Parnassius mnemosyne. The sequence continues at coordinate 3,520,784 of CAVLGL010000093.1, read as the reverse complement.
AATGGAATTTGTCAAAAAAAACAATTTTATTGAACTATTAAACTGTATTTTCAGTTGCTATAGGTATGTTATAAAACTCTTGACCTTGGTTAATAGCCTGTAATAGTTTCAAACAATAAATTACAAATAACCGACTTAATGTATTTATGTATGTAGATTGCATGTCACATTTGAACGAGTCACAGCGCGTGTTTTCTATCAGGCGGCACATATCAAAGAGGGTTAAATAAATTTATAACAATGTCACTAATGACGCACACTCCAAGAAACAATCGATATAGTTAAAACTGGTTTTAAAATTACCATTTTGGTCTGGCACAAGTAGATCCCATGTGTATATGGGACTTTTAACAAAAAATAATATGAAAACTGTGACAACGTGTAGTGGCAATGTAAGAAAATCCCCTAGTCCATATCCCCCGTGGGTGTCATAATAACCGACAGAATTAAACTGAACCAGGGAATGGGCAGTATCTTCTTGATAACATCAGAATAAAAATAACATATATTATAGGAGTCGCAGAAAGGAATAATAATACGCCTGATTGTTAGTTGTTTCCTTTACTACTTCTACAGCTCGGAAAGCACCTCAATCATTATAGCAATGTAGATGGTAGCTATCCCTACTACCTATCAAAACTGAACCTATCAATAGTTCGAATGTGTAAGAATTATATAATTCAAATACTTTTATAATATTGAAATAAGTAAACCACTGTTATAAATATTACTGACTAGCTGTCCCCGCAGCGTAGCACGCGTATATAGGTTTTACATAAAGAATTTGTCGTTTAGGTATATTAAATGATTTACATCATTACTGTATAAATAAGTGGTAACAAAATAAATCCTTATCCTCAAAGTTATATGTCGTTTATGATAGAGCTTCTGTGTAAACGACGTTAGAAGTAGGCTTAGCCGGGGTATACACAAAAAGGTTACGGGGGCTACTAACGCGGGAAAAAGCAACATAGAGTTGGCCATGTGCAAAACAGTCAGTACTGAGGTGAACTCCTACAACGCGTAAAGTTTGACCTTGCACTTTATTTACAGTTATCGCATAACACACGCTGACTGTGACTGGCAGTGTTCCCAAGTCTAGAACGTTCCTAGTTGCCAAAAGTTAAAAAAAAGGTAGCCTAAATTCGCCTAATTTTTTTTTCTGTAATGTAGCCTAAGATCACCTTCTGAATTGTTAGTTAGCCTATAAAGGCTATTTTTAAAAGTAGATCCCTTATTTATAATTTAAGCACCTTCAAATCTAGTTTTCTTTGATATTTCTCTGTGTCAAAAACATATATTTCATTACACGCATTTTTATTAGGTGTATATCCTAAGAGACTTAATTAAGAAGAGAGAGAATTATATAGCCAAAAAGTGCCATTGTTTTTTACCTAAGTAGCCTAAATGGCGCCAATTGCAATTTTTGGTCGCCCCGACACCCTTCGAGATAGCCTAATAGGCGAAAACTCGCCTAACTTGGCACCACTGGTGACTGGGAACTGAATGCGCTTGAAACTGAAAGGAAATTTATTTCTTAATATAGAGGGATTTTGGGCAGTGCTGCCAGATCAAAAAACTCATTCAGCGCTAGGACAAAACAAAAAGCGCTAGAATTGTGACGGCTCCGTGGCGCAGTGGCTTAGGAATGAGTTGCTGCGCTGGGGGGCGCGGGTTCGAATCCCGCACGGAACAAGTATTTGTATGGCCTATAAATCATTGCTCCGGGTCCGGATGTTTGTTCTTGTGAAAATTGTATTTGTAAACTGCCTCCACGATACAGGAGAAAATCCTAGTGTGGGGTTAACGTTTTTTAAAAAAGAAAATAAAAATAAAAAAAAATTCATGAAAACAGCGCTTTAAGAAAGCCCTAGATTTCGCGTTAAATTAACTAAAAACAAAGTTTGTGTTTTTTATTATAATTTATATTTCAAGATATTTAATCATTATAAAGAAAACAATATTAAGTTTTTTTGTGGCACTATTTTTTGATGTATCAATAATTCGCAAGACATCGACTTATAATTATGGCAATTGCTGTCAACAGTAGTTAGTACTGTACGAACAATTATAATGTCATTAATTGTTTTAAAGTGCAATGTATTTCGCCACTTAGTTTCAGATGTCAGCATCTGATTGCGGTTGCTACACAGTTTCTTTGTGTTGTAACTTCTAAGTAACTTTTAACTTAGCTGTGCTCTAAACAACTGACTGAAACTGAATAAAGCAAAATAAAAGCAAAATAATTACCAAAACCATGAACGAAAACTTTAATAAAGAGGATTTCCACGCTTATAGTCGTCGGTAAAAAAAATCAAGTTGATCATCCTAAAGGGGGAGCCGGGAGATCCAGAGCACAGGGTATCCTAGTTTGGACTTGGCTCCCATGCTCTTTGTTTTGTGAAAAAAATATTTTTGAAAAAGATAAACTGCAATCTACTATATGTGAGAAAAATAATAAAGGTCATTATTATTATTATTATTATCGGTAATGTGGACTAACAGTGCTGCTATAAAAGAGTTAGATAACCCGCTAGTGGCTACAATTTTGAAATGTGTGCTAAATACACCAAAAAGCGCTAGATTAAGCGCTAGGTGCAAAAATTTTGAAATACGCGCTATACAGTCCAAAAAAGCGCTAGATATAGATCACAAAGCGCTAAAATGTCAGAACTGATTTTGCGTATATTATAAATACAATATCACGACATTTCGTTGAAATTTTGTTACTATTGGCCGGGTTCCGTTGTGTGGCTTCGGTAGATACAAATTTCTTCAGTAAGTCTCAATACGATTCACCGACGGAGAATCAGAAAAGTTTGTAATTTGTACAACTCCATCTATTGCGTCCTTTGTGTGAGAAAACATCCTTTTTTTCATCTTTTTTTGTGTTTTAATTATAAATATATTAATTATTATGGAACGTTTTTTTATACACAAATCTATTTATTACTATTTCTGAGATTTTATGGCGCCATTGAACAAATTCAAACCTACATTTAAAAATAATAATCATTACTTTCGATAGAATTAACCAATTTTAATAAAACAAAGATTAAATGTAACTAGAAGATATGATTTATGATTATCTTAATGATTACTTTAAAAAAAAGATGTTTACTTTAGACGTGATGCGTTCATAAAAAACAGACAAACAGACAGACAGACAATTCTAAAAATTATAACAATGTACTTATTTAATTATTTTCAGTTCCTCATAATGATTTTAGCCACAAAAATATACTATACAATGTACAGTAATAGACATAGTCATGTTATCATCATTTTTATTATATGTATATATTTAAAGAGAGATGGCGCTGCTAACATCAATTCTTAAAATAAAAGAGATAAATTGACGCGATTGATACATTATATAGAACGTAAAAGAACTTATAAATCAGTGCCTGCACAGTAAGCAAAAAATAAACTTGGATCCTCGCCAAAACCAACGCAATTGTCAATAGCTCTTTTAAAATTTGATTTACCACATAGAGAACTCGGCGGTAAAGAATAAATTGAGCTTGTCAACGTGCAGTAGGGCAGCGGGTAATATAAAGATTAGCAGTAAATATGAAAACTCAACTACAGGAAAAACCACAACCTGCCTTTTTGCATTACATTTACACAACACCGCCATCTATCGATTAAATTGGTTAACTATTGTACTTTTAGATTTAGTTAGTAAGGTTAATATATTTTTGTATAATATATTTAATACGTTCTTTAATACTTTTGTTTACGGCGTTTTAGATATACATAATTATATAATTATAGAACATTATTTTACATCATGATTGATGATATGATATTAGTTTAAAATGCACTTGATGACTCAACCAAAGCCACTGTTGAGCAAATTCGTACCTATACCTCCCTACCCATACTTCAGAATATTTATCATAACTTTTGATGGAATGAACTGATTTTAATGAAATAAAGACTAAATGTAACCCGGAGATACACTTTATAATTGCCTTAACAATTCTTATGATATAAAATAGTACTTTATACGTGATACGTTAACAAAAAAACAAACAGACAGACATACAGACAGACAGAAAATTCTAAAAATGGTAGAAATGTATTTATTTACTTATTTTTAGTACCCCTTAATCACTTTTATTACAAAAATATAAAATTTAGAGACATCTGCTATTTACATTTTTATTATATGTAAAGATAAGTCAAATAAAGTCGTATGAGCATTATGAGTCGAGCACTTTTGGATTTTATTTCCGGAATTTGACATAATATTATCGCAAAATTGGAAGTATAGTAATAATTAGAAGATTTTAAGTGAAAAGTTGTGCAATTAAACTACTTTAAAAATTTACGTATAATCATGTTATTCGTAATTTTTTTCATGCGCTTAAGGCATGCACAATTGGATTTACTTATAGTTTTTTATTTTTGTATTCAATTAATAACAAATTTAAAAAATAATAATTTTTTTGTAGTCAAGATAGTGCAGGTTATATTTTAATTAGAAATTCTTCTACTTAAATTGTTCTTTTTCTTCTACGAATAGGACAAATTGGGGATAAAATTTATAATTTTACTTTTAAGATGACATTCTAGATGTTACCTTGAGGTTATAATAAATATTGCTTACTCCATTAATACGGATGAAATTATTTTCTACTATGTTTATACAACGTAAAACATTTAACTATGTTCTCAGCGACTTCGACCGCGTGAAATGTTTTTACACGGGACCCTAAAATAAAGGTAGCCTAAGTTAGCCCATCCAAATCGGCTTAGAGGTTTTTGCGTAATGTGAGTTCAGATACACATCGTGGTAGTTTTATTATAGTATAAATTATTTTTTATTTGACAAACAAAACAAAATGTTTTCTTATATTAACGCAAATACTACACATGGAATAAAATTATTTTAACTATACTGAGAGTAAACACTTAGGGAATCAAAGCAGTACCGCGCAAAACTATTTTTCCTACACCAAAATGATATTATTGGTATAGTACAGACATTCTACATGCTTCAATATCACTTCCATATGTCTAATATGCATGAATGCTTCACTGAAACATGTAGATAGCTGCTCAACGTAGAATATTGTTATCGTATCACCTACAATATAACATTGTTACATAATACCGTAGGACGTCGTTTCCATAGTATACGTACTGCGTAGCCACCTAGCACTAAACTTAACAATCAATGTGTTTCCGCCTCATAAAGACGACAAAAGGTGAACTTGAGATAGTCAATAGACATATTCTTTTAAATCATATTATGCATATTTTTAGATTTAAATTAAATATTGATGTTAAACGGACTTCAAAAAAGGAGAAAATCCTCTATTTGAGTTTATTTTTGTATGTTTGTTACGCGATATCTCAGCCAATTTTGAATCGTTGTTCTCATATAGTCTTAATTTTTTAATTCAATATTAACAGTATAGTATATGGTATTCAAAATAATACTGTTAAAATTTGAATAATTAAATATAGTGCAAAAAATGATCAAAAATTCTTCATAATGAAATATTAGACGGAGACGGTAAATCAATTAAAGAATTATAAATAATTTTTATTAATGGGTGAGTTTTTTGTAAAGGTAAAAGTTTTTTTATCATTAGTCATAAATTATTAGTTAGTTCGATAATCGTAGAGGCCTAAAGAAATATTGGTAATATTAACTACAGCGACTAAAGTAATAAATAAATAAATGGTTGTCGAATCTAGACGTATTGAGACAGGAAAGCAAACACTACGTACTTCTTAAGGCTATCTAGCCTGAATGACCTTGACGAAACGGCGATCGCAGAGATTTTAGCCGACGTCAACACCGTCTAGCAACTACGTTCTGTATTACTTATAAAAGTTCAAAGATTAATAGACTGCAGAGGTGACAATTATATAAGTGACACTGTTATGCTTACGCACCACTGAGAATTATGTCGCGGTTACGCATCTTCAATTACATTGTGCTCTAGCTTTGTCCGGTAGGCGTCACGAGCAGAAAGAAAGTCGTTGTAATTAAAATTTCCTTTGGCTGGGATGGGGAATAATGTTTAAATATATTTTTTTAATAAAAAATGTTGATCTTTATTGGCAGTAAGATATAAATATATATTATGTCTTATAGTTATGAGAATTTAAAAGAGCTTTGGATTTTGTTAAATAAATAAATAGACAAGTAGTCCGGTATAAACACAAATTATAACAACACAAATTTATAACGTAGGGGGAATCCCCCTACGTTATAAATTTCCCGTTAAAAGTCCCCGCCGGACAGCACATAGTACCGGACAAATCACGTCAAAACATGAAATAGCGTTTTTATTAGCACTCGCTTATTGAAATAAGTTAAGCTAAAGGACAAATCGCTCGCAGCATGGGAGGCATCAGTTTCATCCGATACGGCTTACATGTGAAATTTTAGTAATTTTTCACGTGAACCTGATGCATCGGGTAACATTTACAAGGTTATAAACCACCATTTAGAGTGCATAAATTGTGTTTAGTGCTTTTGTTTCAATCATTGGTAAGTACGCATTACATTGATATTGTTTTTTGGAGGTTTTATTAATAAACTTTATTATAATCACAATCATACTATTGTATGTCATTCCCCTAAATCCGGACAGTAATAGGTTCCCTAGTACCGGAAAAGTATATTTTAACAAAATAGTGTGCCTTTTCTATTCCATACAAATTGTATCATTTGATGTAATGGAGACGAAGAAAAACGTATCTGAAATTTGTAGTGAAATTTTGACTGTTTCGCCATACAAAGAAAATTTAGAAGAGAAATAAAATGAAAAAAAAAATAAGAAGGCCAACGCAAATCTTAAAAGACCAACGATAAAGAAAAAAAACTAAAGTAAAACCTACTGTAAAGAAGCTAGAGAAGTAGTATTGTGTTGTTTGTTGCGAAGATTACAACGAGGACTGGATCCTGTGTGGAGCATGTAAAGGATGGTCTCATGGATCCTGTACAGATATCCCAGAGTGTTCAGACGTCTATGTTTGTGACCGTCGTAAATATTTTTACAGTTTTATTAACTGGTAACTTTATGTTGAAACGTTAAGTGTTAGGAAATATTTAAATAACTTCTTATCCGTAGTAATACATTTGTTCGCGCAAAACACTTTCAAGGATTGACGCGAGAGGGCGCTCGGCGCGGTGCATTCATATCGGTTTGACTTTCGGTCGTGCGAAAAACGCCCAAGGGCAGTCAGTCGTCCTTAGGCAGTGCTCACGATTGGCACGCTGCCAATTAAGCGCGGGAACTCGGAATAATTAAGCGCGGACAGTAAAAATACGGTCTAGGAATTTTGTGACGCGCATTCCTGCTGGAGAGCTTCCCAGGGACTCATGGTGTTTGACTCAGAATCTGCATAAGTGCATTCGACAATATTAGCTAGTGCGGCCCTGTATTCTAGAACTAACTGTTGCGACGCGAAACGGTAGTGACCTTTAATAAACTGTAAACTCCGTGTGCGTTTTGTGTGTTAACCTTATAACCCGCAATAGTTAGTGGCTTCTGTAAGTTAGTATATCGTACGATAGAGTTAATTGACTGTCAACGTGACGAAAGAAGAAAGTGACTGTGGACAACCTCGAAAGGCCCCCTCAAGTTGGAGCGGTGTCGACGCTCGGGCTGCTGCCGACGGCCAAGGTCTAGGTTCAATCACCATCAGTCACACCCAGATACACACCACATCACCATTCGTTCCCTTGCACTACACAACCACACGCGACCTGACCGACTCCGGAGGGACCAGTCGCCTTGGATAGGTAAGTAAGCTTCATCCAAATTCCTTCCGGTCGACTGGCCGTAGTATAACGCTCCCCCATATATTTTAATGTAATTAGGAATTTCCACGTGGCCACATTGAGGCTCGACCTACGTCTGCTCGGGAAGTCTTCAGCTCATGGGCCCCTGAGGATCTGATCCTTTAAGGGAGCAGCCGTAGGCCGTAACATATTGGTAGCAGAGCGCGGTTCCGGGTTCGATTCCCCGGTCGATCCCGACCATAGTACTAGATAAACATTAAACAATTTTGGTGGCAGGGAGCGTTGGTGTGATTGGTTTAATTTGTATTTACAATCATGCCCGTCCGTAATACGTAAAAATATATTTTTGTACGTAATAATAGAATTATTTTCCTTTGTTGCTTTGTTGCTTGCCTTTTTTTGGTTAGAGGGTAATTTGAAAAGCCGCGCCCTAGGTTGTGCAAGCGGGAGTTTTTCTAGAGATATACGTCATGTAGGTAGATGGTTAGTTTAACGTAATCGGTTAATTATCGTTGTCGGATATTTGTAGTGGATTACTTATCGAAGGGTCGATTTCCGAGCTAGGCATTTTTGTTGATCGACCGTGCTGTGTATCTTCGTTTATACTGTAAGTTGTATTTGAACTAAAGAGTAGTAATTGTATTTGCGCAATTTGAATTTAACTTGATTTGATCGCACTAGTATTTGTTATTTGTTAATTTGATTTGTGTCTTTTCTTTTGTGCTAACTTGTATTTGGTTGATACGTAGTAATTCGTATTAGTGCGATCTCTATTCAACGCGATTAGATAGGAACTGCATTTATTAACTGTTAATTTTTTAGTGTATTTTTTATTTGTTATCTTTGTAGTTTGTGCTCGAGCCGCATCGTAATTTATATTTAATAGTGATGACATCGCCCAAGCGTCTGATCCGTTGTTTGCGGACTGAGCTACGCTGGGCCACAAGCGCCCATGCTTTGATAGGTCGACCGGATAGGGTCCATAACTTGATAAAGTGGTTCGAGCAGGTGGATGCTCGAAGGGCCGCAGTGGAGGAGGCTTACGCTGAGCTCGAGGATTCGGATGTGGAGAAGGGAGTCCTGGACTCCTGCTTCGCGGACTATGAGCAGTTCTTGTGGCTCACGGACGAGTTGATCGAGGCTGAAGGCAGGTATGCCGAGGAGGCGCGTGAAGCTCGGATGAGTGACCTGTCCGAGTCCTCTCTGAAGCAGCTTCAGCCGGAGCTGTTGGGACGACTCCCAACTCTGGACCTGCCAAAGTTCTCCGGGGTCCTTTCCGAATGGCTGACCTTCGTTGGTCTTTTCGACAGCCTAGTGGATGTCCGGAGTGACTTGACCCTGAGCCAAAAGATGGTGTACCTCCTGGCCTCACTGGAGGGGGAGGCCCTGGGCGTCGTCGGCCACTTGAGATTGTCGGACGACGCCTACCAGACTGCTCGGGACCTCCTAGCCAGAAGATACGCCAACGTCCGGCGAATTGCGGACGAACATGTTATGCAGCTTCTAAGCCTCCCGCTGCTTAGTGACCGGGCCAGACTGCGTCCGGACCTGTTGGATCCAGTCTTGGTGGCCTGTAATACGTTGAGGCGGCTGGGCTTACCAGTGGGCGAATGGGCTTTTTTGTTGCTCCGCATCGTGCTGTCCCGTCTACCTCTCGACCTTCGAATCCATTTTGAGGAGAGGTACGGCGGGGACTAGGCCTCCTATATTCCGCCCTTCTATGACCTGCTGCGGTTTTTGGAGGAGCAGTGCCGGCAGATAGAGAGCGCGGCGGGCACCGTTGACGACTTACGAGCTGTGCCCAGTGAGAGGCTGAATCCTCCAGGCAAGTCGTCGTCAACCCCCCCCCCCCCACCTGATCCTGTTGTCGAGCATCTGATCATCGGGTAACATGGTGCCCGAAATTATTAGGTAAGCCGGTTCCAGCGAGGCGAACTATCGCCAAGGAGCGCCGCTGGTGCTGCTCATGTTTGGGAGGACACCTCCAGCGAGACTGTCCGCATCGGCGGCCCTGTCTGCATTGCCAGGGCAATCATCATGCCGTTTTGTGCCTGAGTGCGAACGGCGTCTCCTCTCGGGGCTCTGCCAGGCCCTCGACCCCCACGGGCGGGGGCGCTCAGCCACGCCCTCTGCCGGGCGACTCTCGGCGCCCGCCGGCCAGCCATCAGGCCCCTAAGTTTGAAAGGGGTCCCTCCCCCGATCAGTCGGGGGGTAATTCCCCCAGGGGCGGGGGTGTCATCACCCCCCTAAGCGTGTGGAGAGGAACTTCACGGCCACTCATCGGTCCGCTGGACCCTTCTCACTCCCGTTAGCTGAGTGGCCGCGACTGGTGTACCACTGTTCCCCATTTGATGGAGGCGGCCCTGGCTAGCTGCCGCATTAGCTCCCACCACGGCCACCTCCACTGAGCCTTAAGCCGTCAACAGTCCACTTGTCAAAATGTTCTGTTGCCGACGGCCTCAGTGAAGGCGTACAACCCGAGTGGCGACTGTTAGCGATCTCGGGCTCACGCCATGTGGCCTCCACTTGGTGGTGGGTCGATTAGGGCCCCTCTGGAGCGTTGAACCACGCTGTCAAGGGGTATTAGATTTGGTTTGGTCGAGCACTTAGTCAAAAAATACTTGAATTAAAATTAAAAATTGCTTTGGGCTTTCCGCGAAATTTTCCTATTTGTAGCGGTTTAAATTAATAGAATTGAATTTAATCTACTCCTTTAAATGCTACTGCATGTGTTTTGTACATATATTTAATCACTGTATTTGATTGTTGCTTCTGTTTGCTGAAAGGAAATTGAATGGCGCGCTATTTGAAAAATTATGTAACATACACCTAGATAGTGTTTAATCATTTTGCTTTGCGAAGAAGTAGGGCTGTCCCTTACGTTATTGTTTTGTTTAATTTGCAAGTTGACCTATGCGCATCGGTGATTAATTTGGTTGAATTAATTCTGTAGTTGAACATTGATGCTTTTGAAAAATTAGTTGAAATATGAGCATAGGACTACTTGCCTAACAGGCTAGCTAGTTTTGGAGATTATCAGATTGAAATCAGCTGCCGCACTATTTTAGTAAATGATAATATGGTGGGTGGCCTGGCTAGGCCTACTTGTTGAAAATTCATACTAGGGACTATCTGTGCGTTTCGTTCGGCTCTCCACAGACAACGTTCATGTGGAATTTGTGGGTGCTCTCTGCACTGAAGCTTAGGAGGCCGCTCGGGGCCGCTTCGTGTCGCGTCGCTGTTTGCAGAGCTGATCCGGTCGGATTGCGGAACTAATCATAGGGGCACAGATAGGTGTTTGAAAGAGGTCGTCGGACTTCTGTCCAGTACAGGACTTGTTAAAGTGCTGCGATGCCCAGGAGGGGCATCCAGTGGAGGCTGACCCTCCGGCTTGCCACATTAGGGCTATTTTTTGAGGCGCTGGTTAGGGTTGCAAGATCTGATGGGGTGCCTAAGGTGGCATAGTTTGGTTGTAGATTCGGTCTTGCAACTTGCCTTCGCGACCTTGTCCCGCTGAGCGGTTTGCTCGCGGACCTAAATCCTTATGTCCGGGACGGGGGTTTGTTCGCGCAAAACACTTTCAAGGATTGACGCGAGAGGGCGCTCGGCGCGGTGCATTCATATCGGTTTGACTTTCGGTCGTGCGAAAAACGCCCAAGGGCAGTCAGTCGTCCTTAGGCAGTGCTCACGATTGGCACGCTGCCAATTAAGCGCGGGAACTCGGAATAATTAAGCGCGGACAGTATAAATACGGTCTAGGAATTTTGTGACGCGCATTCCTGCTGGAGAGCTTCCCAGGGACTCATGGTGTTTGACTCAGAATCTGCATAAGTGCATTCGACAATATTAGCTAGTGCGGCCCTGTATTCTAGAACTAACTGTTGCGACGCGAAACGGTAGTGACCTTTAATAAACTGTAAACTCCGTGTGCGTTTTGTGTGTTAACCTTATAACCCGCAATAGTTAGTGGCTTCTGTAAGTTAGTAAATCGTACGATAGAGTTAATTGACTGTCAACGTGACGAAAGAAGAAAGTGACTGTGGACAACCTCGAAAGGCCCCCTCAAGTTGGAGCGGTGTCGACGCTCGGGCTGCTGCCGACGGCCAAGGTCTAGGTTCAATCACCATCAGTCACACCCAGATACACACCACATCACCATTCTTTCCCTTGCACTACACAACCACATGCGACCTGACCGACTCCGGAGGGACCAGTCGCCTTGGATAGGTAAGTAAGCTTCATCCAAATTCCTTCCGGTCGACTGGCCGTAGTATAACGCTCCCCCATATATTTCAATGTAATTAGGAATTTCCACGTGGCCACATTGAGGCCCGACCTACGTTTGCTCGGGAAGTCTTCTGCTCATGGGCCCCAGAGGATTGGATCCTTTAAGGGAGCAACCGTAGGCCGTAACAACATTTTTAAATTTATTTTTTGTTGATTTATTTGGATGTTTATAGTAATTATATGGCTCTGGGCGTTTATTGTATTAATGTAAGATTATTGTGTGCCTTAAATTTTTTTTAAATCTACATGTGCCTGATTTTGTCCGGTCTTAAGTGTTTAGTGAATTTATACTTGTCCGATACTAGGTGCCAAATTTCAATAAAGCCAATAATTAAAACAATGATTGATTACATTTTGAGTTGTTATAAATATATAGTATTTGTCTTTGTTGCTTTATTATAATGTCTCATATGATTGTTTAAATAAAAATGTTAATTATTTAAATAAAACTAAATTATTTTTTTTTTACTAAAAACCTTAAGTGTCCAGTATTAGTGGTACTACCCCTACTTTAAAAATATAGTTAAAAAATCTCTGTATCGACTTCAAAGCGATAGCAAACGCTATGATGCTTTTTATGCTAGGGAATATCTTGAATAAAATGAAGACAACATTTAAAAGGAAATACGTTTTTATTGCATTCGGAATTTGAAATGCAAAGGAAATTAAATAGTAAGGTATCTTAGCAGTTATCGGTTCTATTTATTCTTTCATTACAGACTATCAAATATCCACTGCTACATAATACGCTTCCCCTATATACTGCCTTATAAAGAAGAACCGCAGTGTTTTTATTGGCGGAGATGCTGCTGATCATCTTTTGTTTCATTTCCCTTTGTTGCCTCTTGATACATCCACGGGGTAATTTAGGTTAGGATTTTCACAATCACAAAACGGCAAGCATCAAAAATATTGATACATTTCTTACATTTAATATTATCTCAATCGGACTCCCTCTCCCGGTAGAATTAAAATGGTGTCCTTTCTGACTATGACAGTGAGGGAATAGAGAGTGCATATATGTGTTTGCATAAATACAGTGCACTATAATTCTGTTTTGTGCAGTTTGGCTAGTATGCGGCTAAAATTGTTAGTACACGTCATAAATATCGCATTTGCATTTTGATTATAAATCGAACATACACGTCATCTTCGATTAATTAACTTCGACTATAATATGTCTGTGAGCCACATCAGGTGCGCACTTTAGTTTTTATAAAAATTGGGTAGGTATTTTAAAATTATTATAGGCTAACATCAAAAATTATAGAAATCTCCCACACGAAAGTAAACGTTCTGACAATTTTAATACATTACAATGCAGCAACTGAACAATATGTATTATAATTTCGCGCTGCGGATGTTAGTCAAACAACGAGGGCTTTGCGAGAGGCTTGAATGTGTTAAGCAAAGAAAATGCGCGAAAACAATTATGTGACGGCAAATAGTCGTTTTTTAATAATACCGCTACACATCGGAAACGTTTGAGATGTTTTGGCATTTTCCATTGTCGTCTCACGTGACACGTAAGAGACAATAAAGATGCTGCAGAATTTTTCACCGTCACCTCACGGTAAACATGGTTAACATAAAATGCGTAAATAATAATGTTGTCTACCTGAATAGCACAAAAATATTGCATACTTTTTTCACGGCTACTGACATCAAAACTATGTGCTAAGTCATCACTTCATCAAGAACAAATTAATTAACTTAACAAAAGGAATTGACGGACATACGAGTATTTCTATCTCAAGGCTATAAAGAAATGTATTTTAAAATACAGTCCATTTGTCACTTGTCGGACGCCTGCACACTACTCACTACATTTAAACACAGAGTATAAAGGAATTTAGATGTTTCGTTTTTTTTTTCATGGAATATGTTCTTAAAAATAAATGAAAATATTACCTTAACAAAACATATTTTAGCTTTGAAAAAAGAGAGAATTTAAATAAAAATATTGTGTATAGAAAAATGACCCACACAGATAAATATTTAAACGGTGAGTTCCACCATAATCCTTCACAATTAGCTACCGTGGGTAAATCTTTGTTTCAGAGAGCACGAGGGATCTGTGACAGTAAACACCTCGCCGCCGAGCTCCAACACGTCAAACAAGTTTTGCACGGCAATAAGCTTCGGGTCCCGCGCCTACGTCACAGTGAACGAGTGAAGTCGGCCGCAGTCGAGCGAGTGCCTGTTGTACTGCCATATGTCAGAGGTGTCACTGACAAGATTGGCTACATCTTGAAGCGTGCGTCCACTAAAACATACTTCAAGCCGCCGAAGAAGATTAGTCAGTTTTTACTATCAGTCGAGTATAAGGTCCCTCTTCAAGACACATAGCTGATGTGAAGAAGCGACGCTCCGGGAAGTCTGCAGTCTGTGAACACGTACAGGATCGCCTCCGTCACTAAATTAGATTTGATAGAACACAAATCCTCGCTAAAGAACACTGATTCCTTCCAAGGATGATTCGCGAGGCTATTGAGATCAAAAAACATCCTAATTTCAATAGAGAAGATTGCTGGGTGCTACCGTCTGCTTGGGATCCCATAATTAATAAAATTAAATCTCTACCCAAGCGTACAACTGTAAGACTTAAAGATACTGTAAGTTCATACTGCGTAGATCAGAACAAAATTAATATTTTTTATTAATTTTTAGAACATTAGGACGTCATACACTTCAGTCCCCCCGACACCATGGGTGCCGGAAAGTGCTCGATACTTCTGGAACATAAAAAAAGTTATTAAACGCGATAAAACCAGTAAAATTAATTTTATTTAAATGTGTAGTGTTCGCGTAAATATGAGAAATCATTAAACATCGGAGTATCCAATGAGTAGTAGAGTGAATATTAAATAAATCATATCGTCCCGTGGCTGTCAAAGAAAACTGAAATAGGAGACGGACTACAGAATCTTCCTGATATCACCAAATAAGTATGACGCAATATATGTTCAGTAGTTGACTTTATATGCTGCGTAAAGTCACGAGTCCCATATGTGGATTGAGGGATGTATGCGATATTGAGGATTACACAAAGTATACTGTAAAAATTTCGAATTTTTAGCAGCTTATGCATCGTGAAGCATTTTAAAAGTTTTGCATGCTAAGCGTTGGAAGTTTTACCGCAAACTGAGAAATAAAAAAGCGACGAGTGCTTCTATTGTTTTAAATAAGAGACGGTACGTTTCGCGAATAAACTCCGCTTATTATATATTATTATATAGTTTAATTTAGGAAAAACTTACAGCTTGATATAAAACGATTTTTTGTACAATTGGATTTACATAATTGAACTGCTATAATCATTTTATTTTATCGAGCAAATTTATTTTTACCAACTTTAATTTAATGGATTTCCGCAAAATAACGCCTGATTCTATTAATTATCTGCAAATATATTTTTGACCTAGTACAAAAGAAAAGAACAGTACTTACCTCGTACGAGTCACAATAGGAAATATATTAAAGAAATAAAGTATAACTTATATGTATAAGTCTCGCATGTTTTTTTTAGGGTGACAAACGAGCACACAATTCACCTGATGGTAAGTGGTTGCTGTGACCCATAGACATCCATGTCTATCCTCAATAAATTATCAAAATGTAGATGCGTTGTCGCCCGTGAGGACTAAGGTGAAATGCCTCTTTTCCAGTAAAAAGGGTTGCCGGTTCTCTACACCCCCCACACAGCAGTTTTAAGCTGCTATTTTATGCTGGTATTATGTGAGAGCGTAGTCCTTCCCCGGTCGTGTCGACACATACGTGCTACAATTAAAATAGTTAGTAAAAGATAATAGTTACGCTAACTATTTTAAAAGACGAAAGAAAAAGTTCCGTTTAGCTAGCCTAATCTCTTTACAAATCTTAAATAACACCGTAAACACAATTATTGTTAGTTGTGATATCGCTGCTTGGTTCAAGTGCAGTAAAATTGAAAAAGAAGAACACAGCAAAATAAAGTACCTTTAGAAAATTTATGCCTCGCTTGTAAACACCTGCTAACTAGTTGAAAAAGTGTTGTAGAAACTACTTTGAAACTCACAGTGGTGGATCGCCAAGCATACAGATAATGTGGATAGTATCGTGAGTTTTTTCGCGTGTGTGTTGGTGAAATTTGGCGGCTGGAATTAATCCGAACAATTCTTCAGACACTCCCTGTGGTAGATGCGATAGAAAACGCAAAGGGATGGAACATATCTTCGCAGCGCCAGTGAATCGAGCCGATCGGAGAGAGAGAGGAAAGAGATGCGTAAAGTGGAAAGAGCTTATACTGTGGAGCCTCGGCCCAGAGATGGGAACAGTATTCCATGTGTGCTGCATTGCAGGCGGTGTGCCGGCATGGAATCCCGCTCTGCTGAGCAAGCCAAACTTTTTAGAGGCCAATTTGACCTTCTCTTCCAAGTGACCACGAATCGATTCCGATACTGGCTGAGGCTACAAGGGAAGTGCCTTGAAACTGAGGAGAAACAAAGGGGTACATTTTAGCAGTAAACGCGCAAACTTCTGTCTTCTGAAGATCGAACTGGACTAGGTTTAGTTCAGCAAAGACTCGACTTTAAACACAAGGTAGATATTTATAGGCAGATATTTTAATAGTTGGCACGTTTGTCGGATAGTTTGATTTAAGATGCTATCAGGGAGATGCTGCTGTCCATTTCCCGTTTTATTTCACTCTGTTGCCTCTTATGACACCCACAAAGTGATATGGGGTAGTGGTTTCTCTTACTGATACTACATGGTAATTGATATACTGTTTAATATTTCAATTAATACGAAAAAAAAAACGTCTAAACGGGAGCTAAAGTAAACTTTGCACAATGAGATAAGTGAATATAACTTTAGTTTCTACCGCAGACCCGTCTTCCTCTTGTGCAAATGTTATTTATTATTGTAGCGTTTATGGTAGCTTAGGGACTACCCTACATGTCAAACATGCCTAGTAATGTTTGGGGATTAAAATGTTAAGATCACGAGGTTATACTTGCGATCGCCGCCAATATACTCCGGAATTATATGGCTTCTCAGAAATAAAAAGGTTTTTGCCAGCTGTGGTACTTTTATTGTGTGTAAATTTACTTTTACGTTCATACATGTACTGTATGGAACCACGCTGCAGCTATGTTATGGTCGTAACGTAAATGGGTCGGCTTGACTGGGTAAGGACCACGCTCTCATTTTTGTAAGTACAAAATAGCAGTGTAAAATTGCAGCTTCATGCTGCTCTGTTTCGTATGGTTAGTGTAGAGAACCGGAGACTCTTTTTACTGGAAACGAGGTTTCCATCTTAGTCCTCAGGGGTTACAATGCATCTACATTTTGATTTCTATACGAGTTTGCACTATTTACATACGATTTAAAGTGATTGTATAGAACTGGGGTATATACAAGAAGTAAATAGAAGAAATAGGAAAAAATAAAAAATATTGTTGCGTTCTTGATATAATCAAAGAAAGTAAAAGTTCTTACCTTCTTTTTTCAGCCCGTAAGGTTCCAATTTGTAACCGTGTAGTGGCGGTGTAAGAATACCCACAACCCCATATCGCCCCATTGATGTCGTATGAGGCGACATAGGGATATTGCAGCAGTAGATGGGTTGCTAACCCGCCTGCCAAGCGTGGCGACTATGGCAATCTATGGAGGAAGCCTATGTTCAGCAGTGTATTTGATAGGTTCTAACGGTATATCAACAATGGTACAATTCCAAAAGTAGCAAATACAATGCCGTGCCACAGCCACGTAACTTCAAACCACTTATGCATTAATCTACAGAGTCTAGACATTCGGAATAGAGTTGAGGCAATTCACAATGATGTTCCATTAGTACAAATCGTTACGGGTCTAATACACGGCCGCAGTGGTTTGTCGGTTCTAATGGATTGAACTTGTTGAATTGCTCCACGGGTACTGATTTTATGTTTGCCTTGTGGGCATTAGTGCGGATTTAAAGCTCTTTTGTGTGGTTTGTTGTGTGTTTATTTATCAGGTAATTTATTAAAATGTTAACGGTGTAGTGGCATTGTAAGAATATCCGATACCCCATTCGTCCCTTGTGGGACGACGTTGTAAGAGACAGTTGGGGGGAACTGAAGCAGGAGATCGGCAGCAGCATGTTACTTACAACAACTCAAAATAACAAGTAACAGCGTAGTAATCTTAATTTTTGGTAATCCTTTACTTTACGTTTCTTTACGTGTTAGAACCATGCTGTAGCTATATTAATTATATTTATAGTAGTAGCACGAATGGGTCGGCTCGACCGGAGAACAAGAACCACGCTCTCACAAAATACCACGCTATTATAAATTATCGCGCTTACAAAACGATATGTCTACTCGACGATTCGTTTGTAGAACACTGCAGGACTCGTACGTGTTGCATAGTAACGATACGCTTACGATACGACTACGTTTACGACTCGTGTGCGAAGA
Organism: Parnassius mnemosyne; assembly: GCA_963668995.1. Lineage (NCBI taxonomy): Eukaryota > Metazoa > Arthropoda > Insecta > Lepidoptera > Papilionidae > Parnassius > Parnassius mnemosyne. The sequence goes on along the minus strand of CAVLGL010000093.1, from coordinate 3,502,283 downwards.
GCCTTAGTGTACTAAAGCTTAACCTACGAGTATGTATGTATAGTATGAAAGGAATATGGATATGACAGGAACGAGAGTGGTGTGTTAGGATCGTGTCGAATGCAAGTGCATAGTTTGTGCCTACGCTTATGGGTGTTGACCACGATATTTAACTTCAAAAAAAAAAAAAAGAATATACAAGAACAAAAATTACAAGATAGGAGAACAAAATTAGATTTACTAAATCTTTTTTGCTAAATCTTTTCTATACAAATAAATAAAATTGGAGTGCTGTCAGAAATAGGTATTGATATAACTGCCTCTTATTGAAATCAGGGGTTATTTGTATGCCACTAAGACATGAAACAATGTCTTTCCAGGCTATTTTATATTAAAATTTCTTTGATAAATAGCAATGCTGGGAGTAGACTAGTAGTTAGGCTGTATTTTCTGCCGACTTCCAAAAAGGAGACGGTACTCAATTCGACTGTATGTTTTTTTATGTGTGTTACCACATAACTTTTTACTGGGTGAACCGATTTCGATGATTCTTTTTTTATTTGAAAGCTGGCACTTCTCGTGCCGTCTCATATGACGTTGATCAAGGTCAGACCAATAGTTTTTGAGTTATTCTTAATAACATATATTGAAGTCGGCTGTACAAATATATTTTATATTTTATCTTAAAAACTTTGAAAGTTAAAAATAATAATAAATGTCTTTTACTACCTTAAATCTAAATAACTCCACATTAATAGTCGTATATACATAATCTTGCCCAGGCGAAGCCAGGGCGGGTCGCTAGTATTAAAAATTGTAAAAGATTTTATCTAAAACTGGTAATATTACAGGGCTTGTCTTTGCTAGCTTGCGAATCTGGATCTTTGAATGTGAGACAACACGGCAACTTGGTCGGCAGCTTTAGTTTTTTATTAATTTGAGTTGTTAGCAGGAAGATACCTCTGCACATCACCTGTTTAATTTTCCCTCTTTCGCCTTCCTACAATACAGGTTAGTATATATCCTTACACCGACACTACACGGTAACAACCATTCAGGTGACCCTACAAGTACCCTAAAATTCATCGATATCGGTTAAGCTTAAACAAGAGAAGATTTACGGTCACACTGACACTGGAATTATATACATAAAGATATTTCGTGCAGCGATTATTCCATTGAATACAATCGCTTTGTAGCTATGCAGAGAAGCTGCAGCAATTATTCTATATACATTCGCTATGCAGCTATGTAGAACAGCATTCGTAATTTAAAATAAGGCGACTCCATATATTTTGCACAAAACGGTGTTTGGTGACAAAAGCGCTGTTAACTGAAAGCCGGAATGTGGATGTTCCAGTTTTTAATATCGCAAGTTACTTGCAGTTCCGTCACGCAATATTCTTGATGGCGACAACGCGGTGAACTTTTCCCGACAGTTGTTGCTATAAAATATTGTTATAATATGTTCACATTGTGACGTAACGTACCGAGCTCATAAGTATAATAATAATATAATAAGAAAGTGAGGAAAAAATAGAGAGAGCGAGAGAGAGAAAGCGTAGTAAAGGAGGGAAGTAAGATATATGTATATATATATATTGACGTGTAGTTGTGGTTAAGAATATCCAATACCCCATATCTTCTCGTGGGTGTCGTAAAAGGTGACAAAGGGAAAAAGGTATGGAGATGGGCAGCAGCATCTTCCTGATAACAACAAACTTATAATAATAAAACTGCGGTTTCCAACCAGCTCGCAAAGCGTGGCAACTATGGCAAATACCCCTAATATGAGAGTAACAAAGAAATGGCCCCCAGTCCCTGGCGGCCCCGCTATTCCTGGCTACAGTGGCGACCATGGTAACGGCGGGGCAGGGGGTGCTAAGAATCTCCGGTGGAGGTTCGGTTGCCACCTAAGACGATTCGACCTGGCAACATACAACGCACGCACCCTGAGGACTGACGAGAAGATCGTGGAGCTGGAAGAAGAGGTAGACAAGTTACGCTGGCATATTAAAGGATTATCCGAAGTCCGAAGAAATGGGGGGGACACGGTAATCCTCGAATCCGGCAACTTGCTCTATCACCGGGAGGGCGACCATCTGTCCCAGGGAGGTGTCGGATTTATCGTCAACAAGTCTCTCGTTAACAACGTTGTAAAGATTGAGAGTGTGTCGACGAGGGTTGCGTACCTTATACTAAGAAACACTTCTTCTTCTTGACAACAAACTTGAAACACTAAACGGTATTCGCTGAAGATCATACAGGTTTACGCACCAACATCGGCAAACCTCGATGAGGAGGTGGCGGAAATGTATAAGGATATCTCTAAAGCCATGCATTCCTCCAAAATCCAATATACGGTCTTAATGGGAGACTTCAATGCAAAACTAGGAACAAGAAAGAACGGTGAGCTGAAAGGAGGGAAATTTGGAATAGGTTAACGGAACACAAAGGGGCCAGCAGCTGGCCGTCGTCATGGAGATAGAGGGACTCTTTATGATGAACTCTTTCGTCCAGAAGCGGCCCCACAGGAAGTGTACCTGGTCGAGCCCCGACGGTTCCACAAAAAAAGAGATTGACTACATTATGACGACCAGACGACAACTGTTCAGTGATGTCTCCGTGGTCGCGAGGGTGAAAACTGGTAGCGATCACCGAATGGTTAGAGGCACACTGAACCTAAACGTTAAGTTGGAGAGGTTTCGTCTAATGAAGTCAACGCTTTGTCCCCCTCGTGCTATGTTCCAAAGTCAGCTCGAGTTACAAAACCGTTTTCAGTGCCTAGAAGACTGCAATAAAGTGAACGATATGAATGACAAGCTCTTAGAGACTGTCCATGCGGTCGGAGCTAAGCTCTGCAAGACCCGCCGCAGAAGAACAAAAAAACTCTCCGATCACACTCTCAATATCATGGCCGTTAGACGGGAGATGAAGCTACATTCTTCAACAGATTTTAAAGCATACAGACAAACGAACAAACAGATCTCCAAATGCACGCGGCGGGACTTACGCAACTTCAATACAGCTTGTATTAAAGAAGCGATCGAGTGAAACCAAGGCTCCAAAGTCTTTGCCAGAGATCTGTCTGCCAGAAAGAGCCAACTGTCAAAGCTTAAGACCGAGTGTGGCAGCATCGTTTCCGGGGCACCTGAGATTTTGAGTGAGATTGAGAGGCTCTATGGGCAGCTGTACACGTCATCGTTGGAGACACACGTGTGAGTAACGATCTAAGAGCGAGTCTTATGCGACACTATTCCGAAGATATCCCGGACGTCAGTCTGAGCGAGATTAGAATGGCTCTCCAGCACCTTAAAACAGAAAGGCCCCAGGCGAGGATGGAATGACAGCGGAGCTTCTGAAAGCGGGTGGAAGACCGATACTTGAAGTCCTTCAGAAGCTCTTTAATTCCGCCCTCCATGGTGGCATTACACCGGAGGCGTAGAGCAGAAGTGCGGTGGCCTTTTTTTTTTCAAGAAAGGTGACAACGCTCTCTTGAAGAACTACAGACCGATTCCCCTTCTGAGCCGCGTCTTCGTGCTGTTTTCGAGAGTCATTACGAATCGTCTCGCGCGCAGACTTGACGACTTCCAGCCTTCCGAACAAGCCGGTTTCCGAAAAGGCTTTAGCACCATAGACCACATACATACCCTTCAAAAAATTGTACAGAAGTCCGAGGAGTTCAATTTGCCACTATGTCTGGCACATGTGGACTATGAGAAAACCTTTGATTCCGTCGAAATTTGGGCGGTGCTGCAGTCCCGTCAACGGTGCCAAGTTGATCGGTATATCGAATTGCTGAAGTGCTTGTACAGTAGGGCTACGATGGCTATCAGAGTACAGAACCAGAATACGACACCTATCCAATTGCAGAGAGGTGTAAGACAGGGTGACGTCATATCCCCGAAACTCTTCACCGCTGCATTGGAAGACGTTTTCAAGCTTCTGGATTGGAAAGGATACAGTATTAACATCAATGGCGAGTACATCACTCACATTCGATTTGCCGACGATATAGTCCTTATTGCAGAATCGCTGGAGGATCTAAGCACTATGCTCAATGACCTCAATAGTGTCTCCCAACGGAAAGGTTTTAAGATGAACATGGACAAAACAAAGATCATGTTCAATGTCCATGTCACACCTATGCCGGTAGTTGTTGGGAGCACTAAGCTCGAAGTTGTTGACGAGTATGTTTATCTGGGACAAATATTCCGATTAGGTAAGTCCAACTTCGACCGAGAGGTCAATCGACGGATTCAACTCGGCTGGGCAGCGTTCGGGAAACTACGACACATCTTCTCGTCAGACGGACCTCAAAACCTTAAAACGAAATTGTACACCCAGTGCATGTTGCCAGTGATGACTTACGGATCTTAGACGTGGTCCTTCACTGCTGGCCGTATGAGGAAGCTCAAGGTCGCTCAGCGAGCTATGGAGAGGGCTATGCTCGGGGTTTCTCTGCGTGATAAACTTAGAAATGAGTATATCTGCAGTAGAACCAGAGTAACCGACATAGCACAACGGATTAGTAAGCTGAAGTGGCAGTGGGCCGGCCATATAGCTCGAAGAACCGACAACCGATGGGGAAGTAAGGTTCTTGAGTGGCAGCTTCGTACTGGTAGGCGAAGTGTAGGGCGACCCCCCACGAGATGGAGTGACGACCTGGTAAGACATGCAGGAATAAGAACAGAATTTTTTTTGTTTAAAAAAACGTTACCCCCACACTAGGATTTTCTTCTGTATCGTGGAGGTAGTTAACACACACAAATTGCATGAGGACAAACATCCAGAGCTGGACCAATTGTTTGTGGGCCATACAAATACTTGTTTGGTGCGGTATTCGTACCCGCGCCCCCCAGCACATCAACTCATTTCCAAGCCACGGAGCCGTCAAAATTTATAACGTTCTTTAAAAATATGGTTAGAAAATCTCTGTATCGACTTCAAAGCGATTGCAAACGCTGTAATGCTTTTTAAGCTAGCGAATATCTTGAAGAAAATGAAGGCAACATTTAAAAGGAAATACGTTTTTATTGCATTTGGAATTTTAAATGCAAAGGAAATTAAATAGTAAGGTATCTTAGCAGTTATCGTTTCTATTTATTCTTTCGTTACATTCTATCAAATGTCCACTGCTATACAATACGCTTCCCCTATATACTGCCTATTAAGGAAGAAATTATTTATTGTCGGAGATGCTGCCGCCTATCTTCTGTTTCATTTCCCTCTGTTGCCTCTTGTGACATCCACGGCATGGTTTATGGTAGGATTTTCACAATCACAAAACGGCAAATATCAAAGAATTTGATACATTTCTCATATATTAATATTATGCATCTCATTTGGACTCCCTCTCCTGATTGAATTAATATGCTGTCCTTTCTGACTATGGCAGTGAGGGAATAGAGAGTGCATATGTTTTTGCGTACACAATAGTGCACTATTATCCTGTTCTGTACAGCTTGGCTAGTCTGCGGAAAAAATGTTATTACATGTCGTTAATATCGCATCTGCATTTTGATTATAAATCGAACATACACATCATCTTCGAATAAGTCTATAATATGTCTGTGAGCCACATTAAGTGCGCACTTTAATTGGGTATGTTAAAATTATTTTAGGTTAATATCAAAAATTTTAGAAATCTCCTAAATGAAAGAAAGGATGGTCATACTACATTTTGGCAATTTTAATACAGTACAATGCAGCAACTGAACAATTTGTAATACCTCGCGCTGCGAATATTAGTTCAACAAACAACGAAGGCTTTATGACAGACTTGAATGTGTAAACAATAGAAAATGCGCGAAAACAAAGTTAGTGCTCACAAACATCTATGGATAAAAATATATCACGAAATAATTATTTAGAAAGTATTGGTATTCAGAGGAGTTCGTCTGGTACTTCTGTTCTGTCCTTGTGTGTGTGTTGGTCAGGGTAACACCATACCACTCTCTTACCTGCTTAACTATATGTGTGATTTTTAATATTGATATGGTCACTTTAAAATGTTGTTAGGTTAGCTAATTACGTAATAATTTAAGACAGAAGGACCCTTAAGTAGGCAATGAACATATTAACCAACTTGGTATTACATGGATCTCACAACTTTTTATGGTAGAAAACTGAGTTGCGAGACTCAGTTTTTTTCTACAAGTTATGTTTTTGATGGCATCTCATTTCTTTTTGTAGATAGTCCTACTTATTTTCCTTTCCGCTACTTTCTACTTCTTGAATACCAAGAACGAATTTTTTAAAAATCAACTATGAGATTTTCTTATTTTTGTAGGTAGTCTTCCTCTTTTTCTTTTCCTGTACTACTTCGTGAGCTTCAGATACCCATACACAGAGAATGACAAAGAATGAAATAAACACGAACCATCGCCAGGTAAAGGGATAACCCAGTGTGTGCAAGGATGGTCATTCACATACAGTATTTTCGAACCCATTGCGACTATTAGTAATGGTACGCAAGAGATTTTTTTTGTGCAGGAATACGATTAATAGATAAACGTGTTTTAAAGTACTTAAAATGTATTAATATTTTTTAAAATAATCTAAACAACGTCCAAATCGTTGGCAAATAATATATTATATAAGTAAACCAATGAGTAAGCCTTCCAATCGTCAAAGTAAATCCGTCGACCATTTTACAAGCTACCTTTGAACCTAATTATATATATGTACCTCTCCACACTTATTATTCCATTATATTATACATATACAGGTATATTGATTCATTCACTGTAAATATAACTTTGTAATCCTACATATTTATATAGGATTACAAAGTTGGTGTATCTAGAAAACTGGACCTAAATTGCAAAATATTTTAGTTTTTCCTTGATTTATACACTAAACAATAATCGTATACTAAATTTAAAGTTTCTATGTCTAATAAAAGTGGCTTAGAGTTTTGATGATCGGTCAGTCAGTCAGTGAGTGAGTGACAAAATTAAGAAAGTTTGACTAGTTATTATTCCTAAACTACTGGTTCAAGTTGAATGAAATTTGAAATATACCGTGTTTATACAATGCCTGCTTGGTTATTGAAAATTCAGGCTTCTAATTTTATCGCCAACGAAATTATAGGGGGTCGATAATGGCCTGAACCTGAGGATGGTATGGCCGTGCCGCTTTTTTGCTCGACTTCGCGGGGGCACTGCCGTGCGCCCAGATATATTGACTCATGTAGCGTTAATGTAAGAATATCCACTACCCCAAATAGTTCCGTGGGTGTCGTAAGAGGCGACAGAGGGAAATGAAATAGGAGATGGGCAGCAGCACATATCTAATACCAACTCAAAAAAAAAGGTTGCCCGCCTGCTAAAAGTGGAAACTTGGGTAAAATCCTCCCAGTGAGACAATTTATTTTAAGTCCTATGTTTAGCAGTGGAACTGTAGACTGTAATGAATTATTGAATATATAATCGGTTCAGCTATCGAACTATTTACACTAGCAACCCGCCCCGGCTTCGCTTGGTTAGGATTTATTAAAAACGCGTCATGTAGATTTAAGAAGTTGAAATAACACAATGAATATAACAAAAACAAATAAAATTTAAAATGTTTCTTTATTCATGCCTGATGTTATCTTACTCTACACCTGCGACTGTGTCGACGACTCACCCAGTGTTATTTTCATTATGCAGTGGGAGTGTACGACATTTTACCCTCGAGTCAATAGCAGTCGCAATGCCTTCTACCCAGGTTATTACACGTTGAAATAGCCAGTAAAGTTTGATATTTAAAACTGGAACTCTTCACTTCCTCATTCATCAATTCAATACAGATCTGCAAAGATAAATGCTTAAATAAATAATAAAAGGTACATATTTTTGCAACTTCTTGTTATGCATTAACACGTAATAATTTATATACATACATACATATAATCACGCCTCTTTCCCGTAGGGGTAGGCAAAGACCACTTCTTTCCACTTGCTACGATCCTTACATACTTGTTTCGCTTCGTCCATTTTCATTATTCCCTTCATACCTGCTCTTTGGTTTAGGGTAGGTACTCTTGACCTGGCCTTTTTTTAAGACCTATATATTATTAATATATAATAATTTACTGCTGCATATATACATCTCTCTTTGACAGGAGTATTTTTTATTATTTTTATAAAACGTTAAGGACAAACGAGCTGCTGTGTTTCGTATGGTGAGTGTAGAGAACCGGAGATTCTTTTTTCTGGAAAATAGGCATCCCATCTTAGTCCTCACGGGTGACAACGCATCTGCATTTTGATTCGCAAACGAGAATAGATATAGATGTCATTGGGCCACAGTAACCATTTACCAAAATAATAAAAATATTAAAAAAATCAGCTGGACAGGAGCAACAAATTTTTCAAAGGCATTTTGTACTCTTAACTTTTGCCTCTCGAGTATTGAATATATTTCCCTCCAAAAATTATCTAAATTCTGGAAAAAGGAGAAGTCAATAGGCGCAAGGTATGATTAGTATGACAGATGACGAAAAGCTTCCAACACAAGTTCTTGTAACATGGAGATTACCTGTTGTGCAATATGAGGTCGCGTATTGTTCTGCAGGAGCAGTGAGGATGCGCGTTTGACAAAAGCTGGTTGAAGACGTGCGAGCTTCTCCATCATTGTGTTCAGTCCTTCATATTACACATGTGTAGTAATGCTCATTCCGTTTGGTAAGAAGCTGTGATCAATCATACCGGCGCTAGACCACCAAACAGTGATCATCACTTTTCTAGATGTAAGTTTTCGTTTAAGGCATTATTTATGTGCTAAACTACTCTCCAATCATCATGCAGAGCTCTTGCGACTGTCAAAAAGTATTCATTTTTGCAACGTTGTAACTTACAATGCGGTTTAAAATTCCTTAGCTTTTGTACCTGTTGAGCAGTGCAAGGCACGTCTCGACGAGTACTTGGCGCTGGCGATCCTTGAGTTCATGGGGCACTCATTTGTCAAGCTTTTCTTGCCTATTTAACGCAAATGAAACAATATTGTTTTGGTGCTAACGTCGAAATCTGCCGCTGATTCATCCGTAGATTGAGACCGACGGTCATTGTCGACCAAAGTTTTCGGACAACCGCGGGGTTCATTTTTCAGGTTGAAATTTCCAGAACGGAAGCGGACAACCAATAACAGGTGGTGCGTTCGCTTGTAGTATTCACTCCGTAAACGTCATTGAAGTTGGGTGCCGCTTGTACCGCGTTCCATAATTACTCGGACTTTTATTATATCCATGATGACGAAAACTATTCAAATCTGTTGAAAGCATAACGCTACTTACTACGAGTCACGCTGCAGCTTTATTATGAATAATATAGCATTAATGAGTCGGGGAAGGACCACTCTCTCACAGAACACCAGAGTGAACTAGTTAATGTGCTATGTTTCATACTGTGAGAACCGGAAACATTTTTCACTAGATACGAGGCATTCTATCTCAGGGTTGGCATCGTTTCTGTATTTAATTTTTTAATCACGGGTAGATGTTGCTATGGGTCACCGCATCCGCTTACTATCAGGAGGACTGTACTCGTTTATCCTCCTTATAAAACTTTTATCACCCTCTATCAATGTCAAACTTTATATATAACGGGAAAGGCCTTGCTGAAGCGGATTTTTGGACTTTAACGAACTGACGAAGTTACGTCACAACTTAACAGTTCTGTCGTATTGAATAGCTGTAAAACGTAACAGCAGACGTTAAACTCAACATTTGCAAGATGCAGTAGGAAAGTGGCGTTATGAGCTCCGAAATAAGGTCGTTGACGCGAATTTCACTAGCGGTGGTGCCGCATCCGGCGCCTCCAATAGCTGAGACCGTATAAATAAAAGTTTTATATTTGTTTTATTTTGTTTTACAGAGCATCTCTGGCGTCATTTTTCTTTTAATATATGCGCTGGCTTGCTTCTTCATCAGATAACCAAACTAAGTTTTTTTATGGAAGTAAGGTGACAAACGAACGCACAGTCCACGTGATGGTAAGTGATGTGGCCCAAAGACACGAACATGTATCCTAGATTGAGAATTAAAATATACACGTTGTCGACTCTAAGAACTGAGATGGAATGTCTCATTACCAGTAATAGGGGTTCCCAACGTGGTTAACGTCAGTCCAACGTTGGCTACTGCTATCGGATGGTACCGTTCTTTTAAAGGACTTTTAAACTTTACATCTCAACGTTTAGTAGCCAATACAATGACTTTTACAAACTGAAAATTAAGCTTCTTGATACGCGAAAAGTAATTACACTACATAACAAAAACTACATAACCTGTTTTATCAAACTCAAATAATAATAATAATAATAATAATAAGGATAAGAAGGGGTATCTTCCAGGGCGATTGTTTGAGTCCAATCTGGTTTTGCCTCTCTCTGAACCCTCTCAGTACCTTATTGGAGGGTTCCGGGAGGGGATTTCAGCTTCGGAAAGGAGGTACAAAAGTGACCCACCTTTTCTATATGGATGATCTCAAGTTATTCGCCTCCAGTCGCTCTCATCTTGTGGAATTGCTAAACATCACTTGTGATTTTAGCAATTCTATTGGAATGGAGCTGGGGACGGATAAGTGTGCGATCCTCCATGTCGAAAGGGGAAGGGTTGCTAACTCTGAGGGCATGGACTTATCTATGCCCATCAGCATAAGGACCCTTTCCGAGGCTGAAACATACCGATACCTGGGTATGTCACAGAACATCGGTGTCGATGAAGCAGTCAGTTTGCGATGTGTTTTATGCACGCTTGACAAAAATGCTTAACAGTCTTTTGTCGGGCGTTAATAAGACACACGCTTATAACGGCTGGATCATGCCTGTTCTCATGTATACCTTTGGCATACTCAGGTGGACTCAGACCGAACTGAACGCTCTGGACAGAAAAGTCCGCACTATAATGACGTCCCACAGAGTGCATCATCCGAGATCGTCGGTAATGAGGCTGTACTTGCCGCGGAAGCATGGTGGGCGCGGCTTTTTAAGCGCGCTTACCCTGCATAATCGCGAAGTGTGCAGCCTCCGTAATTATTTTCTGTCGAGAGCGGATGATCCATTCTATAGGGACGTTATTTTTTGTGATAAAGGACTTACCCCTCTATCCTTAGCCAACGAGCAATGGCAAGACCCGGCAGTAAAGAGCATTTCCGACCGGGAGACCGTATGGAAGGAGAAGGAGCTCCACAGGAGGTTCTACAAGGCTCTTCATGAGCCTTTCGTAGATACAGTTGCCTCCCTCCACTGGCTACGTTTTGGTGACCTCTTCGGGGAAACCCAGGGTTTTGTCTGTGCAATACAGGATCAGGTTATTAAGACCAACAACTATCGGAGATACATCCTAAGGGATGGCACCGTCGACATTTGTCGAGCTTGTCGCCATCCTGGTGAATCACTTAGGCATGTCATCTCCGGTTGTTCGGCGCTTTCTAACTCTGAGTACTTGCATAGGCACAACCTAGTAGCCAGGATCTTACACCAGGAGCTCGCTCTGAAATACGGTCTCGTGGATCGGAAACTGCCTTATTATAAGTACATGCCGGAAGCCGTGCTCGAAAATGACCGCGCCAGGCTCTACTGGGACCGTGCCATCATCACAGACAGGACCATTCTTGCGAATAAGCCTGATATTGTGCTGATGGACCGGGCACAGTCAAGGATATTTTTGGTCGCCATTTCCATTCCGTATGACGAGAACCTCGTGAAAGCCGAAACAGATAAGCGAACAAAATATCTGGACCTGGCTCACGAGGTGACCGACATGTGGGGTGGACTGCCGGCCGAAATTATACCTGTAGTCGTTTCTGCGAACGGGTTAATCCCAGTCAGCCTCTCGGGTCATCTGAGGCGACTGGGACTCCGTGAAGGACCGCTCCAAGCGCAAATGCAGAAGGCGGTGCTCCTCGATACCGCCCGCATCGTCCGCCGGTTTCTTTCCCTTTCCCCCTAACCCTCGGCCGTTTGGTCTCCCCTGCCGAGGGCTTCCATCTGGTTGGGTTTTTATTTATTTATGTATTTTTTATGCATTTATTTTATTTTGTTGATATTTATGTATGTTTATCATTTTCATTTACAATTATATATTTATACAGCCCAACCAGATGAGTAAACTATACAGATGCCCCAAATAATAATAATAACGTAGCTGAGGCGGTCCGTAGGGCCCCGAACTGGAAAAGTCCGGGACTCGACGGACTGCATCACTACTGGCTGAAGGGGTTCGTGGTGTGTCACGCTGTTCTCGCCCGACAGTTTCAAGAGGCTCTTGACCAAAAGTCGCTCCCGAGCCTCTTCACTACTGAGATCACTCATTTGGTTCCTAAAGACCGAGATTCCACAGACCCGAGCAAATACCGCCCCATAACGTGTCTACCTACCATATACAAGACACTGACATCCATTTTAAGCGCGAGAATCACTCGTCACCTGAACTCAAATCAGGTGATGTCGCGCGCTCAAAATGGATGTCGGGGCGGCGGTCGTGGAACCAAGGAACCACTCCTCATTGACGCGGTCATTGGCAAGGTCGGAAACGCAACCGTCGGAACCTCTCTGCCGCCTGGATAGACTACAAAAAGGCATTCGACTCGGTGCCTCATACATGGCTGAAGAGGGTCCTCGAGCTGAACAAGGTTGACTGTACAGTTCGAGACTTCCTCGGGCAGTGTATGGGGCAGTGGAGTGCGATCCTTTGTCATCTAGGCGAGCGGATGACGGCTGCGGAGAACCACATAAGGATAAGAAGGGGTATCTTCCAGGGCAATTGTCAGAGTCCAATCTGGTTCTGCCTCTCTCTGTACCCTCTTAGTACCTTACTGGAGGGTTCCGGGAGGGGATTTCAGCTTCGGAGAGGAGGTACAAAAGTGACCCACCTTTTCTATATGGATGATCTCAAGTTATTCGCCTCCAGTCGCTCTCATCTTATGGAATTGCTAAACATCACTTGTGATTTTAGCAATTCTATTAGAATGGAGCTGGGGACGGATAAGTGTGCGGTCCTCCATGTCGAAAGGGGTAGGGTTGCTAACTCTGAGGGCATAGACTTATCTATGCTCATCAACATAAAGACCCTATCCGAGGCTGAAACATACCGATACCTGGGTATGTCACAGAACATAGGTATCGATGAGGCGGACATGAAACGGTCAGTTTGCGGTGTGTTTTATGCACGCTTGACAAAAGTGCTCAACAGTCTTTTGTCGGGCGTTAATAAGACACATGCATATAACGGTTGGATCATGCCTGTTCTCATGTATACCTTTGGCATGCTCAGGTGGACTCAGACCGAACTGAACGCTCTGGACAGAAAAGTCCGCACTATAATGACGTCCCACAGGATGTATCATCCGAGATCGTCAGTAATGAGGCTGTACTTGCCGCGGAAGCATGGTGGGCGCGGCTTTTTAAGCGCGCTTACCATGCATAATCGCGAAGTGTGCAGCCTCCGTAATTACTTTCTGACGAGAGCGGATGATCCATTCTATAGCGACGTTATTTCTTGTGATAAAAGAATTACTCCTATATCCTTAGCCAATGAGAAATGGCAAGACCCGGCAGTACAGAGCATTTCCGACTGGGAGACCGTATGGAAGGAGAAGGAGCTCCACGGGAGGTTCTACAAGGCTCTACATGAGCCTTGCGTAGACACAGTCGCCTCCCTCTACTGGCTACGTTTCGGTGACCTCTTTGGGGAAACCGAGGGTTTTGTCTGTGCGATACAGGATCAGGTTATTAAGACCAACAACTATCGGAGATACATCCTAAGGGATGGCACCGTCGACATTTGTCGAGCTTGTCGCCATCCTGGTGAATCACTTAGGCATGTCATCTCCGGTTGTTCGGCGCTTTCTAATTCTGAGTATTTGCACAGACACAACCTAGTAGCCAGGATTCTATACCAGGAGCTCGCTCTGAAATACGGTCTCGTGGATCGGAAACTGCCATATTATAATTACTTGCCGGAAGCCGTGCTCGAAAATGACCGCGCCAGGCTCTACTGGGACCGGGCCATCATCACGGACAGGACTATTCTTGCGAATAAGCCTGATATTGTGCTGATGGACCGGGCACAGTCAAGGATATTTTTGGTCGACATTACCATTCCTTATGACGAGAACCTCGTGAAAGCCGAAACAGATAAGTTGACAAAATATCTGGACCTGGCTCACGAGGTGACCGACATGTGGGGTGGTCTGCCGGTCGAAATTATTCCTGTGGTCGTCTCTGCGAACGGGTTAATTCCAGTCAGCCTCTCGGGTCATCTGAGGCGACTGGGACTCCGTGACGGATCGCTCCAAGCTCAAATGCAGAAGGCGGTGCTCCTCGATACCGCCCGCATCGTCCGCCGGTTTCTTTCCCTTTCTCCCTAACCCTCGGCCGTTTGGTCTCCCCTGCCGAGGGCTTCCATCTGGTTGGGTTTTTATATATTTATGTAATTTTTATGTATTTATTTTATTTTATTGATATTTATGTAAGTTTATCATTTTCATTTACAATTATATATTTATACAGCCCAACCGGATGAGAAAACTATACAAATACCCCATAATAATAATAATAATAATTTATTTCGATAACATATTTTCTACATTTACAGATAGTGATCGAAGACACCTTTTAAGCAAAAATCTTGCCTGTATTAGGTGCCTTCGCTCTTCCATAGCTACTAGTTAACATAAAGTTTATTATCTATAACAGTATTAGGGGTACATAAAAATATGAAAAATAAAAATTGTATGTGTGTGTGTGTGTGTGTGTGTGTGTGTGTGTGTGTGTGTGTGTGTGTGTGTGTGTGTGTGTGTGTGCGTGTGTGCGTGTGTGTGTGTGTGTGTGTGTGTGTGTGTGTGTGTGTGTGTGTGTGTTTGGGTTAAGTTATGCCGTGTGTCTAAGAATAATCTCTGTTTCCTCGTAATCTAAAGGTATTAAATAGTTAGTAACTATTTTTTTGCATTCGCGTAGTGTTTATTTATTTTATGTCTACGATTTTATTTACTTTATTATAAAGATAGGCCGAACGACTGTTAAGTTGATTTTTAGCAAAGGCGGTTCTAGTTTTGGTAAGTGGAATAACATTTTTTTTTCTTCTAGCTGTAATATTGTCTGAGACATAAGGTGTAGTTTTATGTCTTTTTAATATAACGCTAAGAATGTACAGCTTTCTTACAGATAAGACTTTACAAACAGCGTATAAAGTGTGAGTTGGAAATCTTCTACGTTTAAAGAGCATCACTTTCAGTAAAGCACGTTGCGCACGTTCCACCTCAATCATTTTTGTTTTGACCGCTCCTCCCCAAATGGAAATGCAGTAAGTTAGGATTGATTGCGCAAGTGAAGTGTAAATTTCTTTAAAAATATTCCTTCTGGGGCTATGATCAACCCCCCACCCCCCAGGCACTACATGTCTCAAGGACTTGAATATCCAGATCAATTTTCTTAATCTGGTAGAGACTAGTTCAATGTGCGAATGCCAAGAGAGCCACTGGTCTATCATAACCCCCAGGTATTTCGTTTTATCAATTCTGTCTATAGCAGGACAATCACAGTTAGTGGGTTCAGTTTCAGGATTGCAAGAGTGAATTAATAGATTGAAGTTAGTGTCAGGTTGTGAATGATTTTAAATACTGTAACAGATGTAATTAGTTTTGGCTGTATTCAGGGTCAACAGATTGTTTTTTAACCAGTTGTTAATCAAGTGCAGGCCAGATTCAGCATTATTCTTCACATCAGCCCAGTTATTCCCAGAAAAAAACGGCTGCTGTATCATCGGCATAGGAAAAGATGTGCGCATGGTCAATTTTTAGATTTCAGAGGTCATTAATATATATAAGAAATAGCGTTGGTCCTAACACACTTCCCTGTGGTACACCATAGGATACAGCAACGTCTTCACTGATGTAATGACCCAATTTCACTCTTTGCATTCTATCAGAGAGATAACTCTTAAAGAGAGATCGCGCAACATCTCTGATACCTAATTGTTCTAGTTTTTGGACAAGAATAGGGATGAAAACGGTATCAAACGCTTTCCTGAGGTCCAAAAAAACAGTCAGACACTTGATCCCTTTATCCATCTTCTCAGTAACTAGCTGGCTAAGAGCAGCTATTGCATCTTCAGTTGATCTGTCCTGTCTGAAGCCAAACTGTGACGTCGATAGAAGCCGAAATTTTTCTAAGTAATTTAATAATCTAGAATTCAAAAGTCTCTCAAGTATCTTTGAAATAGCTGGCAGTACCGAAATTGGCCTATAATTACACACATCATCGCTGTCCCCACTCTTATATACAGGAGTGACTACTGACTTTTTTAGCGGGGCTGGAAAAACGCCCTGCTCAAAACATAGAATAGAATAGAATAGAATATTTTTATTCAATATACATTACATGTGTAATTCTTATTGAAAGTCATTTTTTACTTTACCACCGGTTCGAGAAAACCCTCTGTCCTGGGAAGAACCAGCAAGAAACCCAGCGGGACATTTTTTTTAAATAAATTTTACAATATAAATGATTACGAACTATTTACAAAATTTATTTTAGAAACTGCTTGGAAGCGATCACCTCATTCCCAGGGGTTATTATCAACCATGTATTCATTTATACTATAATAACCCTTTTTATACAGTTTCAGCTTAATAAAACATTTAAACTTGGTAATAGAGAGAACCTGTACACTTTCCGGGACCTTGTTGTAATAGCGTATACATTGCCCCAAGAATGAATTACTGACTCTGTGGAGTCGAGAAACTGGTATCACTAGCTTGTGTTTGTTCCTAGTGTTTACAGAATGTATATCACTTCTTTTACTAAAACTATCTTTGTTTTTGTGAACATACATTAAATTTTCGTAAATATACTGAGAGGCCAAAGTTAATATATAAATTTCTTTAAATTTATCTCTAAGAGACTCTCTCAGTTTTAGATTGTAAATAGCTCTAATGGCCCTCTTCTGTAAAACAAAAATAGTTTCTGAATCAGCCGCATTTCCCCATAGCAAAATCTCATAAGACATTATGCTATGAAAATAACTAAAATAAACTAATCTAGCTGTCTCGACACTAGTGAGACCTCTAATCTTTTTTACAGCATAGGCTGCAGAACTTAGTCTGCTTGCTAATTTGGATATATGGGGGCCCCACTGTAGCTTTGCGTCAAGAGTGATGCCAAGAAAAACAGTGGATACAACAGGGCTCAATTCCTCCCCATTTAAAAACACATTGGTATTAAGATTTTTAACATTCGATGTTGTAAATTTAACACAATTAGTTTTATTTCCGTTCAAATGCAGATTATTAACGTTAAACCATTGCACTAATTTTGATATAGCATTATTCACTTCGTCACATTTAAATGATTGACGTTTAAGTTTAAAAATCAAGGAAGTATCATCAGCAAATAATACTATATCATGACTATCCCCTACAAGGTAAGGTAAGTCATTAATATACACCAGAAACAGGAATGGGCCGAGAATCGAGCCCTGAGGAACACCTATTAGTACAGGTGACCCGGAAGAACTTTTACCATTGATAATAACCTTCTGTTTTCTATTACTTAAATATGAAATAATAAGTTTAAGCGCTGTGTTCTTGACACCATAGTACTGTAGCTTCCTGATTAATATATCATGGTGAACACAGTCGAAGGCCTTGGAAAGGTCACAAAATATACCCAAAGCATCCTCTGAATTCTCCCATGCACAAAAAATATGTTTAATAAGCTCAACTCCAGCGTCAGTTGTCGAGCGACCCCTTGTCAAACCGAATTGATTTTTATGTAGCAATTTATTAATATTGAAGAAACTTAACATCTGATCTAAAATAATTTTTTCAAAAATTTTACTTAATGTTGGTAGTAAGGAAATTGTTCTAAAATTGGCGGGGTCTAATGTACTACCAGATTTAAATATAGGTATGACTTTACTATGTTTCATTAAATCAGGAAACACACCAGATTCGACGCTTATATTAAATATAGTGGCTAGATAAGGTGCTAATGTATCTATTATAGATAAAATAACTTTAACGGAAATCCCCCATAAGTCTGCGGTTTTCTTAACATCAATAGTTTTAAAATATTTAACGATATCTTTTAGCAGTACCCTATGGAATTTAAAAGTATTTGAACAAGCCTTTACATTTTGTTTGAGCAATGATTCGGCGACAGTAGGAGAAGAATTTAATGATTTTGTTGTCAAAAAAGGAACATCAGTAAAATGTTTCTCAAAAGCCATAGCAACTTCTTGATCAGATCGCGTTAAATTATTATTAAGTAGTAAGTTAGCTAAGTGAGTAACTATAGGTACAATTTCGTTTTTTACAAGTTTTAAGAACGTGATGGGAATTTTGTCCCAACCAGGAGCGCCATCTGATCTCAAGTTCATGAGTGTTCTTTCGACTTCTTTCACTTCAGCTTGTAGCAAGACAAAGGAGTTGCATGTAGCAACAGTATTTCTAGTTCCGAGAATTAGATTAGAATTGCCACTAGGATAAATATTTTCGGCAAGATGCTCTCCTATTTTCGCAAAGTAATTGTTTATATGATTTGCAGATTCAGTTGGATCATTTTTCAGTTTGAATTACACCTCACTTTCATCGTATGATTTATTGTTAAAGGTAATGGTTTTTATATTTTTCCACAGCAGTCTATTATTACTAACTGATTTAGTAAGCAAGTCCCTTTCGTATTTCCTTTAATAAGTTTATTACAGAAATTTCTATATCTAGTGTAGGTTATTTTTAATATTTCATTATGACTCTCTTTTCGAAGCTGTTTTTGTAGTTTGTAACGATGTTTGATGCATCGTAAAATGCCGGGAGTAATCCACGGCTTTATTGTGCGCTGGCTTCTAGGAATCGAGATATTTATGGTATTCGAATTCAGTGATTCAGTAAGTATAGCTATCAGACGGTCAGATAAAGCCGTTGGATCACTATAAAGCAGTAATTCATTAATATTTTTTTGTTGGAGGTCCTTATGAGCTTTAATATAATCTGTTTTAGTTTTTGTTTTATTAATAGACTTTAATAGTTTAGTCTTAGATAGAGAAAGAACGGTAGTAAAGTGATCTGTGATAGTGGTACGCAAAACTGCTATGAATGCTGAATGTTTATTCTTGTTAATCTTTAGCATAAAGTTATCTAGGCAGTTCTTCTCTCTAGTAGGTATAGTGTGACCCGCTAGTATACCATATGCTGAGAGAGCGTTCAAATAGTTAGTTCTATTTTTGTACTCATATGCCGGTTCAATAGGTTTGGGTGTAATATTAATGTTAATATCTCCCGTGATTATAATATTATTTTGATTACTTAAGGTATCCAAGTGTGAACAAAGTGAGTCTATGAAATCATCAGCATATGTATTAGAAGGGGATCGATAAATACACAATATTATTAAGTACGTCAAGCTAAAGACAAGAAGCGTGAGTAAGACTTATTTTCCTAACCTTTGGCTGTAAAGATTTTTTTAATATAGGTAACTACACCATCATTCTGATTCATGAATAAGAACTACAATTGAGCAGTTGTGGTACAGGTTTATATAAGGTAAGTCTACATTCAGTCAGGATCAAAATATCCGCCTCAAAGGGAAGACTAGACTATGTCAACATCAAATCGTCAAAGTTGCTGTAAATACTACAGATGTTTTGGGAAATAATCACAAGACCGGATTCATAATTAATTTTATAAGATGGGATCTCCGAACAGTCACACTCTATTGCACGAGAAATATCAATACCGTCTATCACATTCAAATTACAAAGTTGAGGATCACCCATTTGGTGTATAGAAAAATGCAAATATCGTTACTACAGGATTATAGCTAGTTATAATGATTTTAGTTATATGAGGAAGGTTTCGTTCTATCATCATCATCATCATTACAGCCCTTCACAAGTCCACTGTTGAACATAGGCCTCCCCCAAAGAATGCCACAAAGCACGGTCCTGAGCCACCTGCATCCATCGACTTCCTGCATATCTTACCAGGTCGTCACTCCATCTAGTGGGGGGACGCCCTACACTTCGCCTGCCGGTACGAGGCTGCCACTCGAGAACCTTTCTTCCCCATCGGTTGTCGGTTCTTCGAGCTATATGGCCGGCCCATTGCCACTTCAGCTTACTAATCCGTTGGGCTATGTCGGTCACTCTAGTTCTACTGCGGATATCCTCATTTCTGAGTTTATCACGCAGAGAAACTTCGTTCTATCAGAATGAGGTAAAGATTTATTTCGTTTGGTGGTTGTGTGTATAGAGATTTGAATGAAGACTGTTGTAGAGGAATAAAGTATGAAGATTTTTGAGTATATAATTGAGTCTGTAAAATATGGTAGAAGAAATGTGTGACATATATTGGATTTTTATGCATAATAATAATTCTAAAAGTTTTTACAAAGTGAAACAGAGAAAAAAAATACAAATAACACAATAAAAACAGATAATCAGGCAGAATAACAGTTGGGTGAGCTTAGTAATAACAGTAATAACAAAGGTTGGCAGTACATGTTCAGATAGTCAGATTACTTGGTGTCCCTGCTGCTGACTACCCAGAAGTTGGTGTACTTGACTTTCATTACGTATCATTAAAATTGGAGAGTTATCATTCTCTCTTACATATACTTTACCATAGGCGGTCCAGCAGAATTTATAGTTCTTTGACTTGGCCAGATCACGCGCCAAGAAATGTAAACGCGCTCCTTTAGGGGTTAGATGCTCGGACAGGAATATAGGGGTATCTTCTTGTGTTTTAAAGCCGAGATGTTTGGCACACAGCTTACATTTATGTTTGATATTAAATGATTTTGCTGCTTTTAGTAAATCATTCTTTAGTATGGTCGAACTCGTTTCCACTGGTTGGGCTTTTATTGTTAATGGACTTTGGCCGTACTCTATAAATATCTTTAATATCCATTTTGGTGATATTGTAGTCCAGAGACTTGGAGAGAATACTAACCATCTCAATAAGGTCTTCTTTTTTTTCGTTAGGCTTTTTCGGAACATTTTTAATTTCGAAGCTCGACTTACGATTTTCCAATTGTAATTCTTCCATTTTATTCTCCAGAACAGTAATATAATTCCTATCCTGCTTAACCTGTGTTTCAAGTTCGATTATTCGCTGCCTAAACTCCTCATTTTGTGCGGCTTAGAAAGAGACTGAGCTTTCAATGTTATTATTTGTCTGTTGTATCTCTTTAAGTACGGTATTTACTTGTTTAAGTTCATTGGTTTGGGAGGCAGAAAAAAATGTCATTAACCTACGCATTTCTTGTTTAAAATCATCCATTTGGTTAGACATCGATTCATCCAATTGGTCCCTGCGTCTCTTATTTTGTTGGGAAACAAAGTTTGGAGGCGTAATAAGCGAGAGATCCGTGTCAGAGGCAGTTCTGTTGAGTACGGTATCCGTATGTACTAAGGTAGCAGAGCTACTAGGAGATGTATTCGCCGCTGCTGATGTCACGGATGACGTAGCGCCGGGGCGTATGGCCATATTGCCTCTAAATTGTAAAGAGTCCCTTAGAGAAAAATTTAAAGAAATAAACATATTAACTTTGGCATCGCAATATATTTATGAAAATGTAATGTATGTACATAAAAACATAAATAGCTTTAATAAGAATAAGGATGTTCATACCTTAAACACTAGGAACAAACATAAGCTTGTAATGCCACTTACAAGACTCCACAGAATTAGTAATTCATTTATGGGGCAATGTATACGCTTTTACAACAGAATCCCAGAACATGTTCAAAGTTTGTCAATAAACAAGTTTAAAAGTTTTATTAAAGAAAAACTGTACAAAAAGGGTTATTATAATATCAAGGAATACATGAGTGAAAATAACCCCTGGGAATAAGGTGATCGCCACCATGCTGGTTCTATGAAAATTCATTTAAAATTGTATAATCAAAATTATTGTTAAGTGAAATTATGTTTAAAAAAAAAAGTCCCGCTGGGTTTCTTGCTGGTTCTTCCCAGGACAGAGGTATTTTCCGAACCAGTGGTAAATAAAATAATGACTTTCAATAAGTATTATGTAATAATCCATATTGAATAAAAATCATTCTATTCTATATTCTATTCTAATGGCTTTGGTGCAGTGGTAGGTGGTGGTAGTAGCCCTTAATTGGGTGGCGATGCAATCGTGGGTGTGTGACTGTTGTTGAAAACAAATAGTGACGATACGCTAAAGCAGAATTGGTTGCGTACAGCAGTAGGCGGAGTACAAAGTACTAGGCGCTCATAAAGTTGAAAGAGGTAGTAGAACTGTTTGCACCTTCTTAGACCGCTAATTGGGTGGCGTTGAAATGTGGGGGTGCGGCTGTTGATCAACAAAAATGGTGTCAAAGCGATCGCACAGGAATGGTAGTAATTTATACTTACGTCACAGCAGTAGGCGGAGCACGAAGTACCAGGCACTCAGGAAGTTCTGAGAGGTAGTAAAACTGTTTGCACCTTCAAGTGTATGCACTCCTATTATTTTGTCCGAATTTAATAACACTGATTGTATTTTAATTTTTAATAAACGAATTTAAAATAGCTCCAGAGACACAACTGTTCCTTACAGAAGTCCGAGGGAAGAGGAAGAGAGGAAATATCGAAGCTGAATTATTTACGTAAAGACATAGTGGTAATTCTCTTAAAGCAATATTAATTAAAAATAATCATTAGGAGTTAGTTTGAGAAGCTTAACTTAAAATGCAAAACAAATTAGGAAATTCACTTTCATTGTTAATTGTATTAATAATATTGTGTCTTTAGAGACGTTGTAAATGCTTCTATAACAAGTAAGTCGTTTGCATACAAAGGATAAAGTTTTTGAAGTAATTTCTACTGCAATGTTTTAGATTGCGGACGTACCACAGTGCGACATGGCACAGACAAACTAATTATGTGAATTCACTATGCAATGATTTTAATGGTCATTCAAAACGCGATTATTTAAACCTTTGTTTTTAGTTAACATATTCAAAATACTATGTTTACAGGTAATTATGACAAACAACAACATAGCCTACATGATGGCAAGTGGATACTTTGTCCTGTACACACTTTCATTCGTCCTCTATTAAGATTTCGCCCATGGGATTTACTATGAAATACCTCAATATCAGGAAAAAGGGATATATAGAAGTAGTTATGCTCTATAATTTAAGGATTTTGTTAGAATTAGGTCGGCAATCTAGCACAAAACTTCCTGATGGTATGTGGATGGTGTGACCCATGAAAGTCTACATCTATCCTTAAATAACAATCAAAACGCAGATGCGTTGCTACCCCTGTGGATTAAGATGGAATGCTTCATTTCCAGTAAAAAGGTGGTTTTAGTGGCCCATGGTGTCGATTTATCAAGTCCCCATAGCGGCTTAAGCACGATAACTTTTGAAAATATCAATTGTTCAACTCAATCTATTTTTTAAACTCTTCATCTATTACGTGGGAAGCCATGGAATGTAAATGGCAGTTTAATTTTTGTTTTTTGTCTATTTATTATTTTTTTTTCCGGTAAGAAATGGCGAAGATTTCGGTGATTTCAGAGCCTTGTATTAATTTATTTTACTAAATAGGCCACAGACGCACTCCGAGTTATAGCCACAGAGTACTTTATTTACTCCGGGCTCAACTGTCGTAGTGAGTGGTCGCTTGTTACAGCGGCTCGTTCAGAAAAATATCGACCGCCGTAGAAATACAAAATATATTCTAAAAACCAAATTTGATACATACATAAATATTTATTATTTGATAAATACTTAAGAATATCTTACATTGACCAAGTTAAGATATTATTATCATTTTTATAATTACAGATTTTGTTACAATATTTTGTTTCGCTAAAAGCACGCAGGATTTATATATAAATATACCTTTACGTCTTAGACTATCACTTCATAATTATTATCAGAAAAAGATTTTTATGCCAACATCAAGCTAGGTAGGTTACAGTTGCGTTGTCACCTTTGAGGACTTAGATATAATGTCTCACATCCCGTAATTTTACTGACCATTTTAACCGAACGATGCATGTCCAGATACAGGCACGGCTATTTGGCGGCAATTAAAATATAACTAGAAGGGTGGTACCTACCTGGACAGATTCCTAGTTGTTTTTATAGTAGAAGAGTGCCACCCTTCATGTGGACGAGCACACATTTCACCTGATGATATGTGGATGCTGAGGCTTATAGGTCCAATCTGGTAAAAATTGTCTGAGGTTCTCCACTTTTACTATACAAATGTCTATGGCCCTCAGAATCCAATTACAATCAGGAGAAGTGTGTGATCGTATGTCACCCTTATTCTGTAAAAAAGTTCAAGTTCTCAATGCAACGGTGTCTGTTTTGTGTTGATGATACTCTCTATCTTTATTTATTGTGAGAAGATTTTAAAAGTTGTTCTAGTTATTAAGCATGCTATATATATATATATAAATTTTGAACAGCTTCTATCCCAAAGGGTAGAAAAATAGGAGATGAAGTTTTAATGTAACTACGAGTAAATAGTTAATTAATTAGGTTACTTAATAAAATAGTTAATATAATAAGGGAGGAAGTTCTTACCGCCATTCGGTTTGTTAACTTTAAATCGTATATTTTTCAGTCCACTGAACAGTACAAGTAGAAGCCGACCTCAAAAAAGAAAAATAATTGAGTTATTTCATACTAAAAGTATGTATGTGTGAATGAATGTTGTGTATATTGTACACACGTATGTATGTATACATTTAATTAAGTTTTACATTTTTACATGGTAAAGCCACACTGCAGCTTTATTATGAATGCAGCAGTTGTGGGTTGCCTCGACCAGGGTATATCTTCGTTGCAAATATAAAACCTCCTATGTGTCATTTTATTTGAAAATAAGATTTGCAGATATTTTAAAAGCGAGTTTCTATACTCGTAGTTGCCTTTTGTAAAAACTCCCATGTGAATATCTTATTACTGCACTGAAATAAGTTTCATTTATAAAATATCTTAAGTGTCAGCCAACATTTAGTTGTTCATCAAAATCTCCTATGTGCCTAATGCACACATAGAAGGTTTTATTAACAGTTTTGTTTCAGAAACATGTAATCTCCTATGTAATACTCGGCGCTGCGTTCTGCCAAATACGCGCCTATTTCTTAGAAAGAGAGCACGATGTGACGTCATGCATACATTAAAGTGAGATGGGTAATAAATAGAGGTTAGGATCATACGTCACTTGACATCAGTGCAGCTACAACTTGTCGCGCGCTAACACGGACCTTTTGTTTTTTCTATTATTCTATAGTTATAACGGTGTGCGAAGATAATAAAATACTGTGATAGTGTAATATTAATTATATCTTAAATGGATAAAAGTATTCGTCGAGGATACCAAGGACACCTAATGGTAAATTTAGTGTTAAAACCTGAGTTATCTGCCGATAATGTCAACGAAGTTACAGCCGCAGCTACCGGGCCGAAGGAATTACCTCCGTGTCTCGACGATTCATTAATAACGCTAGAAGATTTTGAATTTGAAACTGCTATACCTTCGAGATCGCATTCCCTCTCATTTTCGCGATCACCATCACCTGCTGCAGCTATTGAACAAGTCTTGTTAAGTAGCGGTGACGATGAAGCGCCGTTGGAAATGTCTACTCGAGCTATCATACATTCCGTAAAGATTTCTAATCAGACAAGCAGCAGGTCAGCAGAGGATGAAAATGACGTCATCACCACCACCACCACTACCACCACCGCCACCACAATGTCACTTTTACAGCCGCTGTCGCCAGACTTAGATGCGAATTTGTCATTTGGTAGCGATGATAGTGTTCAGGACCCGCACTGGGCTCCACCCTCAAAAAAATAGAAGAGTGCAGCTTAATTCGTTTGATAGTGATGATGAAGTACTATTATTGTCATCGGTGACAAAAAATTTAAGCTCTGTGAAAAACATTCCCCTGCCTGTAGACGATGAATTTGAGCACCAAGTAAGCTCTACAAAGATTAGTGAAAAGCAAGGCAATATTATACCGGTGAACCGAAAGGCTAGAGTTTTAGGAGAAGCCTACCTAGGATTTAAGAAAATTGATGATAGTAAATATAAACATTGTGTTGAAAGACCTAAAAGAACAATGAAACCCCGTTGTTCACATACACAGTTTAATACAGATTCGAAATCTAAAAATTCATTTTTGTGCGCGCTCATTACAGAAGAAGAACGTAAAACTACTCATTCTTATTTCTGGAACCTCAAGACATGGGCAGAAAAGAAAGCTTTTGTAAAGGCTGCTGTAGTTCGGAGAGGAATAAGACGTCGTCGGCGCAAAGAACACGTTTCAACAAAAAAGGAAGTGGTCATGATATTTTTTTGAACAAATGCGATGAAAAATGCACTAAAGTCAGAGTATGTAGATTGTTCTTTTTAAATACACTTTCTTTAGGTGAAGACAGTTTTAAGCGCTGGACCAAAGAATCAGACATGGTTAATGAAGATGTTGATATTAATGTTTCACCTGCTAATGCCCCTGAAAATAAATCAACTACAGGTCATGAAAAATATACACATCTAACAAAAACAGTAAAAACTTGGATAGATTTGGTTCAGAAAGTACCTAGTCATTATTGTCGGGCGAGTTCCAGTAAGCTGTATGTTGAGTCTACATTTAGGTCTGAGAAGCACATGCACGAGGTATTTGTTGAATGGTGTAGGGATAACAATTATCAAGCAGCAAGTAGACCGACTTTCCTAAGGATTTTGAAGCAGGAAAATATAGCCATTCACCATCCACGAAAAGATCAGTGTGATACTTGCTGTAGTTTTAAAGCAGGTAATATTTCACAAAAAGATTATGACAATCACATCAATAAGAAGAATGAAGCTCGTCAAGCAAAAAAAGATCCTATCAATATGGCCAACAATAAGACAGTTGTGATTACGGTAGATGTACAGAGTGTCTTGCTTGCACCTAAGCTTTTGGCCAGTGCCTTATATTATAAACTTAAGTTACAGTGTCATAATTTCACTGTCTATGAATGCAAAACGAAAAAAGTTACTATTTACTTTTGGCATGAAGCTGATGGGGGTGTATTATCTAATGAGTTTACTTCTTGTTTGATTAATTACCTAACGAACCTGGGCCCGGAAATTGAACGAGTCATTGTTATTTCCGACGGTTGTAGTCACCAAAACTGTAACCGGGTATTATCCAGTGCTCTGAGCGATCTATCGCAAAGAAGGAAACTGAAAATTGAGCAGTTGTACTTAGAGAAAGGCCATACAATGATGGAAGTAGACAGTGTCCATTCAACAATTGAGCAGTATATTAAACCTCCTATTTATGCACCCAGTGACTATGTAGCTCGCATGCAGCAAGCTCGCCCAAGAAACCCTTACGATGTTAAATCAATTCACTACAAATTCTTTCTCAACTATGAAAAACTTGAATCAAACTTCAAGTCTATAATACCCGGCAAGAAAAAAGGAGATCCTGTTGTAGTAGATATAAGTGGGCTCAAATATTTGCCAGATGGATCTGTGTTATATAAATTGCGACACACTGACGATTGGACCATCCTACAACAGCGAAGAGTTGCTTCTCGTGAAAGTTTGTTGCCGGAACGATTATATCAATGGCCACTTAAAATAACAGAGAGCAAACACAAACATTTACAGGATCTGTAGAGCGTAATTGACAAGGATTATCATCCATTTTATGATTCAATTTCATTCACACCAGGGACTTAGTCTGCATTTATTGTTATTTAGTTAGTACCAATTATTTTAAATTTGTATTTTGTTTGTTGTCAAAATATGAAAGGTTACATATCCATATTTCATATTTTATCATAATTGATTTATTAAACGATACAAAAATACAAACTTTTGTTTTAATTAATTTCCTTTCAAAAACTTCTATGTGACAAAAATCTTGCAATTAAAACCTCCCATGTGTGAATAAATAATTAAATAGGCTATAATGTCAGCTTTACTTACTAATATAAAACAATTCCTATGCATTTACATTTCAACTTCTAGTGTCGACTGAATAACCAATGGAACTAAAATGTTGTCAAAGAAAATTTTTCAGGGGGAAGTTTTTTGCTATTTTCTCGATAAGTTACTTTTAACACATGGGAGATTTTAAATTTGCAACGACGATATGCTCTCAAAGAATACCACCGTGAAACAGCAGAATAATGTTGTGTTTCGCATGAGTATTTATAAACGGAAGTCGGTTTTTTACTAGTAACGAGACATTCCATCTTAGCCCTCATGGGTGACAACGATCCTGCATTTTGAAAATGTCTATAGGCCGCAACATCCACTTAACATTTGATAGACAATTTATCATATGATAAAAATATATTTTGCCCTTGTATTAAGAACCATTTACAATACAATAATTTCATGTTTATGACCTAAAATTCTCGCTGGCACATCACACAGAACAGCTCATAGTCAGCTTTGTAAACTCTAATGTTATTATTTAAATTATTAAATTTATTTGATGTTACCTGATGTTTCTATTTTAATGCAAGTAATTATATTATAAGAATTCTTAAGAACGCGAAACTCAAAAGCTCAAGCTCAGAAAGGGTTAAGTTCAATTTGTTTGAAGATTGAGAGCAAAAACTTGGATTCATGCTCGATGTTTCACAAAAGGCCAAAAGATTATTAACCTAATTTTTTCTTTGAATGTTAAAGATAATTTTATAAAGGATGAATTGAAACTGTTAAGAACATTCAAATGCACAAAAATTATATGCAACAAACAAAATAATAAATTTACTTGCGGCTCTTTGTCATCATGATGCACTTATTATCTATACATATAAATAAAATTAAAGTGTCTCTACAAAATATCGAAAACCCGCCCTTTAGAGTTCCGGGTATTTTTCTGAATGCAATTAAAACATGAATAACCCATTCTGAAAAAAAAATCTGCTGGCTTGTATCCCTCTCTCTCTCTCTCTCTTTCTCTGTCCGCGCTAATCTTCGGAATGACTAAACAGATTGTGATGAACAATAAAGAACACATAGAAAACATTACCAGATCTAAGATGTATTTAATTTGAAAAACGTGGAATATTTATTTTTGAAATCGAAAAACTGATAAAGTTAACGGTACTTACTTATCTTCACGCACTATCCCCGACGGGGTAGCCAGAAAGAACAGATCGCCAAGTGTCACGATCCTTACATACCTCTTTCGCTTCTTTCAGATTCATTATCTTCTTCATACATGCACGTCTAGGTATCCGATTACTCTTGACCCTACCCTCTTCGAGCAATTTGCTCACATGGTCTTCGAAAGTTAGTCTCGGTCTACCTCGACACCTTTTAATATTAACTTTCGCGCTATATATTTTCTTTACCACTCGGTCTTCACTCATTCGCTCAACGTGCCCAAACTACCGAAGCACGCCCTTATCAACTTTTGTGATAAGGTCGTCTTTCAAACCTGCCATATTGCGAATCTCTTCGTTTCGCTTTCGGTCGGCCATGGTAACGCCGCACATTTTACGAAGAGATCGCATCTCCACTGCATTCAACTTGCTTTTATGCTTCTTCTGGCATACACAGGTTTCGCTGCCATATAACAAAGTCGGTACCAACACTGCGTTATGTATATAAATTTAAAGTGCAAGTGCAAGGCGTGCACTCTTCACTACGCCTTGCCTTTTGACTAACGCAGTCAGGGCAACATTGACTTTGTTCCCGGCAGCGACACGCCTGTCCACATCTAAATCACATCTTCCATCCCGGCTAAAAGCACTCCCCAAGTATACAATTTCATTTACTTGTTCTAGACATTCCTGATTTACCCATATTTCACACTTCGTTCTCTCTTCGTCCCTTTCAAATACCAGAACCTTAGTTTTATTAGCATTCAAACGGAGAACTTTAATTTCACATTCCTCTTTCATACGCGTGACTAATGCCTGCAGTTCTGCCTCTGATGGTGCAATAAGCACTGCATTATCAGCATACAGCAGACAATTTACTTTAATGTCACCCAATTTCACACCCAAACAGCTTTTGTAAACAGCTGTCGAAATACAGTATGAACAGCCAGGAAGACATGACACAACCCTGTTTTACGCCCGTTTGGACGCTAAACATGGGTGACAGGTCATGCCCTACCCGCACACAGGCTTTACAGTCACAGTAAAGAGACTGCACAGCCCTTAGCATTCGACCATCCATACCATACCCCGGCAACAGTTCCCACATTTTCTTCCTTACAACCTTATCAAATGCTTTCTCAAGATCCACAAAAGCACAGAAAATCTTCTGGTTAGCAGCCAGAAGCTTTTCCGTGATCATGCGGAGAGAAAACATTTGATCCGTGCATCCTCTTCCAGGTCTAAATCCACATTGTGCCTCCCATAGAAATCTTTCCGATTTCTCTTGCATCCTACGTGTCAAAACCTTCGAGTAAACTTTACTTGCTAAACTGGTCAAGCTGATCGCCCGATAGCACCCGCAGTCAAAATGTGAACCTTTACCTTTATATAAAGGCACAATGACTGCGGATCGCCAATCATCCGGGACATCCCCCGTCCGCCAGCACAAATTGCACAGCAGATGAAAGCTGTCCCAGACGCGAGGCCCACCATACTTGACCATTTCAGCAGTAACTCTGTCTAGTCCCGCAGCCTTACCACATTTCAAACTTCGAATCGCACATTCAATCTCTTTCATACTGATGACCTCAGTGTCATCGAGGTCCGGGTCTGGCGTACCAGTCACGGCGTCATCCCCGGATCCCTCACTAAGATCATCACACGCATACATTTCTCTATAAAATTCGCTCCATCGCTGCATGACGTCCAATTTTTCTGAGAGGACGTCATTAGTTCTCGAAAGCACTTTGTTCATTCTTAAGGCCATCGCACCACTTCGGGTCCTTCCAACCTCTTTCCAGAAGAGTTTGGAGTTCTCCTTAAAGTTGTGCGACAACCTTTCGTCCGCTTCCATTCTACACCTTTCACGCACTTCCTCAATCAATGCTTTCGTATGAATTTTCGTGTGAACTTTCTGCAGCCTATATCTTTCTTTCATCTTCTCTCTCATATCCTTATCATTACTAGAGGCAAAGTAGTCTAACCATGCTTTCTTCTTCTTCTTTACAGCTTCTTTCACTTCATCATTCCACCATGCATCTCTTCTTTTACTACTGCCTCTTTTTATTGTTCCACACACTTCTTCCGCTGCACTTACCATTCCATCCCTAAGGTTCTGCCATGTTCTTTCTACACATTCGTTTCTGCCATCGATGGTGTCAAGCTTTTCGGCTACCCTCGCATGATATTTGTCCCTAGTATCCGCTTCCTGAAGCATCCAGCTTCGGATGTGACAGACCGACTGTGGTTCTTTCACTGCCGTCCGGTAGCGCCAACCCGCGAACAAAACCCTAAATCTAGTAATCACTAGATAGTGATCCATTCCCAGGTCAGCACCCCTGAACACTCGCGTATCCATAACCTGTTTTCGCAGTCGGTCATCCACCAGGAACAAATCGATCATACTTCTCTCGTTCTTTCTTTCTCTAGTATACATATGGATTTTCTTGTGATTAAACATAGTGTTTGTCACAAGAAGACCCTTTTCCTTGCATATGCCAGTATAAGCTTGCCAGCATCGTTAACCCTTTTATCGCCAAACTTTCCAAGTACCGACTCGTACCCTAGTCGAGCGGTACCAACCCATCCATTCAAATCACCACATACAACAATTCTTTCGTTTCCCCTAGCCAAATCTAGAACTTCTCTTACATTCTCCCAAAATTCCTCCAGTGCAGCCCTGGACGACGAAGCTACCGGCGTATAAAGAGCCAAAAGGAATAACTTCGTCAGTCCCAATTTAAAGCGAACCCAGAGAAGTCTTGAGTTCACAAACTTATATTCAGTCATAACATCGAAGAACCGAGAAGACAGCAGCACCCCCACTCCCTGGCAGGCGTTCTCGCTCTCCAGGACTCCGGACCATAGAGCTAACGCCCCGCCAGGGAGCTCGTCAGTACCACTGCCCTTCCGTTTGGTCTCCGACATACACACGACATCTAATTCTCTTTCTTTCATTATTTCGATCAACTCATTCGTCTTATCTCTCATGCCTCCTCTAACATTCCACGTGCCAACTCTGCACTCTGTCCTCCACCTTCCGACGTGTCGGGCTGTTAACGGTCCTCGATAATAATTCAAAAATATAAACGACGCTACAGGAATTAATCCAACTCAAGCTATAACGGGGCGGGTTGCTAGTCCGTAATAAATAAACAATATTTGTAATATTTGGCGAAGTGAGGAAAAGTGGGACACACGAAAGGTATTGCTCTACTCTTGTTTTTTTTTAAATATTGGATAAGGATGACAACCGAGCACATAGTACTGACATCGCTACGGTTTTTTAACATCGAATAGCCAGAGAGTGTCATGTCCCGGTATTATAAAAGGAGGAACATAAATAACCGTGTAGTGGCGTAAGAATATTCAATATCCTATAACGTCCCGTAGGTGTTGTAAGAGGCAACAGAGGGAAACAAACCAGGATATGGGCAGTTACGTCTTACTTATAAGAGCTAAAAAATAAAACTGCAGTTCTCAACCCATCTACCAAGCAATAGGAAACGTTATTTTTATAAGGAAAACAGTGAGGAAGACAAAGCACATATAATGGAACAAAAATCAACGTAATATGTTCAAATATATTATCATTCTGACATTTTTCATAGTTACCTTTTACGACATCCACATCACTTGGCATTAATATCAGATTTAAGGTGGTGAAAATATATCCCATATAAATCATTGTTCCTTGTCACGTATAGAGACATTAAATATTTAAATTTAATTATAAGCGCACAATTACAAAGGGATCTTGATATACACAACGCATGTGGGAGTTATATTAATAATTGAATAAAGTAATAAGCAACGTAGTAAACGATTTTAATCAAATTAGCATAATTACATACTTGACAAATGAGCATACAGTCTACTTGATGTTAAGTGGATACTATGACCCATAGACATATACATTCATCCTTCATTAAAACTCAAACTGCAGACTTTTCACCCCTGAGGATTACGATGGAATGCCTCATATCCAGTCAAAAGGGTCTCTGGTTCTCTCTTCTCACGATACCAAACACAGCAGCATGAAGCTGCTATTATTCAAGAGTTCACTGCACTGGCCCAATACTTGTAGGCAGACTTCAACTTTAAGATATTTCTTTTAATTTCTGTGACTGTCAGGTCTCCTTACGATGTTTTCCCTCATTGCCAACCACGTGGTAAATCAACTTTATAAATTGCAATTGTTACCGGCGAGGCTAGAACCCGAAAGAAGCGAGCGCTGATCCGCTTAAATACCACGAATTAAACCATGGATACATGCTAGAGCTACTCTGCAGCCATATTATGGTTGTAGCATGAATGCTCGGCTCGCCGGGGAAGGACCACGTTCTTACAGAATAAGATAAGCGCAATGCTGCTGTGTTTCGTATGATGAGTGTAAAGAACCGGAGACCCCATAAACTGGATAGTAGGCATTCCACCGTAGTCCTCATGTGTGACAACGCATCTGCATGAAGATGTAGATGTCTATAGGCCACAATATCTACCTACCATCAGGTGGGCTATGTGGTCGTTTATTACGTTTATTCAATAAACAATAAATAAATAGATAGATATATAGATAATTCTTTATTGTAAACTGTTGGAGATACGTTCACTGTTGGAGATATATTAAGAGAACCAAGTAAACCCAGTAAAATTTCAAAATCAATTGAATTAAAGGCATTGCTAAAATCTAACAGAGAAAGGATAGGTAATTTACCATTTTCCATGGCAGATCTTATATCTTCCGTAATATTGACTAAGGCTGTGACAGTAATATGCCCAGGACGAAAACCAGATTGTAGAGAATTTAGAAGGGAATTATTGCGAAGGAAAGCACTGAGCTGATTATATACCAGGCGTTCGAGAAGTTCGGATAGGAATGGCAATATAGTTATAGGACGATATTCCGAAAAAGATGTAGGGTTGGGCTTTTTAGGCCACGGTATGATGTGAGTGTCTTTCCAAGTTGATGGAAAAACACCACAAGAAATGGAGGAGTTGAGGTTATGGCAAAGTATTGGGATGTTTATGTCAAGAAACGGAAGGATCATATTACGGCTGATACAGTCGCTGCCAATTGCATTCGAAGTAATGGATAGAATACTCCTCTTAATATCACAAGCAGAGAATTGATTTAGGACAAAAGATGAATGATCAGGAGTTGGAAGCGATGAAAAAAAATTTAATGTGTTCAATTTTATAGCTCCATTTAATTTGGAGGAGGATGAGAAGTGATGACTTAGTATATCAATATTTAAATCTTTGGACAGTACAATATTACGGGACTTTCCAACCCCCATCCAACTCCAGACTTTAGCTGCATCACCAATTTGTAGCGATTTATGGATATAGTGGCGTTGAGCATCCCTACACACCCTATTGCAGTGATTTCGAATAGTAACATATTTTCCCCAATTTATAGATGTAGGCTTACATTTATATTTTGTCTTGGCTGCAGTATTTTTATTTAAAATGGTTTTTATTTCATCAGTCAGCCATGGTGAAGGGACATGTCTCATTTTAATTACGCGAACTGGTGTACTGTGCACTAATTACTGAAATTAACATGATAATATTTCCAATTAAATAACCATCGCGTATTAAATAGTAGCTGACATGCATTTCTCTTAAAGTATTTCTACCCGCTTGCTTCAGAAGTATGGTTAAGTAATTTGTATTTATGTGAGGTTGATGGCGCTGTTACCACCTCTCATTGACACATTATTTTCCCCTTTATTTCACAAGGGCTCACGCACTTAGACAAAAGTATGAGCTTTGTAAAGGCCAGTTTCGACTAAAAATGTTTTACTGAGACTAGTGACTAAAAACAATACCAGCCAGTAACAATAGCAGAAAAAGCATAATATTCGGTGTTAAAATGGCGGACGTAAAGACGATTCACCGGTAACCAGGCGTTTTCTTTGTCTGTGATGTGACAATAGAGGCAATCTCTAGCAATAATAAGAGTTTAATTAATTTTGAATACAGCCCACAAATAAGTAATAAAAATTGTTTACACCTGGTGCATCAAAATATACAAGGCATGTTGGGCAAAGAATTGGAAGTTGAATTGTTTTTAAATAGTAACAATATACACATCCTTTGTATTACTGAACATTGGCTAAAAGATTATAATTTCATGTTTAATTTCAGAAATCACCAGGTGGTCAGTTCCTTCAATAGAGAAAAAAGTTTACGTGGTGGCTCCTTAATATTAGCAGATAAATCATTATTATATAAAGCACGTAAGGATATATTGAG
Source organism: Parnassius mnemosyne (assembly GCA_963668995.1). Taxonomy (NCBI): domain Eukaryota; kingdom Metazoa; phylum Arthropoda; class Insecta; order Lepidoptera; family Papilionidae; genus Parnassius; species Parnassius mnemosyne. The sequence continues at coordinate 3,466,963 of CAVLGL010000093.1, read as the reverse complement.
CCTCTCTGTTGAACGAACTGTAGAAATGGCTTGTGTCGAGCTCGAGCACCTCATTGTTGTAAGTGTTTACAGACCCCCATGTGCTACTTATGACCATTTTGAAAGGATTGTGGAAGAAGTTTTACTCAAACTTAGTAAACAGAACAAGTCTGTTGTAATGTGTGGAGACTTTAATATCAATCTCCTTGAAACTTCTTCCATTAGTATTAAGTTTAGCTCATTGTTTAAATCGTATAATCTTGTAAATTTATTCTTAAAACCAACACGTATCGCTGGGCCTAGTGCAACCTGTATAGAAAACATTTTTACAGATGTTAAGCCCTTGCATAAATCAATTATTCAAAATTTAAGTTCAGATCACTGTGGACAGTTAGTATCACTACCTTACATACACAAAAAACAGAAAAATAAGAAAGTTGTGTTTGTTCCAATAAATGAACATCGCTTGGAGAGGTTTAGAAGTAATATAATAAAAAGACTTCCATCATTTTCGTTTAAAAATAGTGCTAATTATTTGTATGCTACATTATTTGAAATTATACGTTGTGAATTTAGTAGAATATTTACTTCTAAAACTTTCTCTTTTAACAGTCGCAAATCATTTAATGAATGGGCGACAGTAGGAATTTATAAAAGTAGGCGAAGGCTATACGAGCTTTATGATGAAAGATCATATAATAGTAGTGTTATATTTAGAGATTATGTAAAAACATATTCTAAAATATTTAAAAAAGTGTGCTCCACTGCTAAGGCTTTACATTTAAGCAACAAAATTAAAACTGCATCCGACAAAATTAAAATGACCTGGAGAATAATAAATAGTGAAACGGGCAAAGTCAAACCGCGCAACTCGGATTTTCAATTGAATATTAACAATAATTTAACGCGATCTGATCAAGAAGTTGCTATGGCTTTTGAGAAACATTTTACTGATGTTCCTTTTTTGACAACAAAATCATTAAATTCTTCTCCTACTGTCGCCGAATCATTGATCAAACAAAATGTAAAGGCTTGTTCAAATACTTTTAAATTCCAAAGGGTACTGTCAAAAGATATCGTTAAATATTTTAAAACTATTGATGTTAAGAAAACGGCAGACTTATGGAGGATTTCCGTTAAAGTTATTTTATCTATAATAGATACATTAGCACCTTATCTAGCCACTATATTTAATATAAGCGTCGAATCTGGTGTGTTTCCTGATTTAATGAAACATAGTGAAGCCATACCTATATTTAAATCTGGTAGTACATTAGACCCTGCCAATTTTAGACCAATTTCTGTACTACCAACATTAAGTAAAATTTTTGAAAAAATTATTTTAGATCAGATGTTAAGTTTCTTTAATATTAATAAATTGCTACATAATAATCAATTCGGTTTTACAAGGGGTCGCTCGACAACTGACGCTGGAGTTGAGCTTATTAAACATATTTTTTGTACATGGGATTCTCCCATGTACAAAAAATATGTTTTGGGATTTCAGAGGATGCTTTGGGTATATTTTGTGACCTTTCCAAGGCCTTCGACTGTGTTCACCATGAGACATTAATCAGGAAGCTACAGTACTATGGTGTCAAAAAACACAGCGCTTAAACTTATTATTTCATATTTAAGTAATAGAAAACAGAAGGTTATTATCAATGGAAAAAGTTCTTCCGGGTCACCTGTACTAATTGGTGTACCTCAGGGCTCGATTCTCGGCCCATTCCTGTTTCTGGTGTATATTAATGACTTACCTCACCTTGTAGGGGATAGTCATGATATAGTATTATTTGCTGATGATACTTCCTTGATTTTTAAACTTAAACGTCAATCATTTAAATGTGACGAAGTGAATAATGCTATATCAAAATTAGTGCATTGGTTTAATGTTAATAATCTGCATTTGAACGGAAATAAAATTAATTGTGTTAAATTTGCAACAACGAATGTTCAAAATCTGAATACCAATGTGTTTTTAAATGGGGAGGAATTGAGCCCCGTTGTATCCACTGTTTTTCTTGGCATCACTCTTGACGCAAAGCTCCAGTGGGGCCCCCATATATCCAAATTAGCAAGCAGACTAAGTTCTGCAGCCTATGCTGTAAAAAAGATTAGAGGTCTCACTAGTGTCGAGACAGCTAGATTAGTTTATTTTAGTTATTTTCATAGCATAATGTCTTATGGGATTTTGCTATGGGGAAATGCGGCTGATTCAGAAACTATTTTTGTTTTACAGAAGAGGGCCATTAGAGCTATTTACAATCTAAAACTGAGAGAGTCTCTTAGAGATAAATTTAAAGAAATTAATATATTAACTTTGGCCTCTCAGTATATTTACGAAAATTTAATGTATGTTCACAAAAACAAAGATAGTTTTAGTAAAAGAAGTGATATACATTCTGTAAACACTAGGAACAAACACAAGCTAGTGATACCAGTTTCTCGACTCCACAGAGTCAGTAATTCATTCTTGGGGCAATGTATACGCTATTACAACAAGGTCCCGGAAAGTGTACAGGTTCTCTCTATTACCAAGTTTAAATGTTTTATTAAGCTGAAACTGTATAAAAAGGGTTATTATAGTATAAATGAATACATGGTTGATAATAACCCCTGGGAATGAGGTGATCGCTTCCAAGCAGTTTCTAAAATAAATTTTGTAAATAGTTCGTAATCATTTATATTGTAAAATTTATTTAAAAAAAATGTCCCGCTGGGTTTCTTGCTGGTTCTTCCCAGGACAGAGGGTTTTTTTCGAACCAGTGGTAAAGTAAAAAAATGACTTTCAATAAGCATTACACATGTAATGTATATTGAATAAAAAATATTCTATTCTATTCTATTCTATTCTAAGAAGATTACAACGTATTTGCATTTTAACTATTAATCGATGAAAGAAGTACAAATGTTTACGAGCAGCAGCATCTATTTGCTATAAGGCGAATTTTAGCCCCTATATCAACCTTAATTTTACAAAAAAAAATATTTAAATAAAATGTAGGAGTAAATAAGGAGTAAATATTACACATTATCTTTTTTTATCTAAAACTAGTTTTTACGGATTTTATCGCATATATTAACTTATTTTATATTCCCAACGTTTTGAGCACTTTACAGCACCCAAGGTCACGATGAGATTGAGGTGTTCAAATGTCATAGTTAATCATTTCTCTCTTCAGATTAAAACTATTAATTTTTGGTCCGATCTACGCTATATGAATTTATAGTATCTTGAAATCAGCAGTTGTATGCTTGGTTTGGAATTTAATTTTATTAATTATAGGATCCTAAGCAGATGATAGAACCCAGTCATCTTCTCAATTGAAATTAGGATGTTTTTTGATTTCAATAGCCTCGCGAATCGTTCTAGGAATAATCAGTGTTCTTTAGCGAGGATTTAGGCCCCCGGCGCACTAGGCAGCCTGGCTGCGGCAGCCAGTCGAACAATTGACGGTGTATGAGAGCCCGCGTACATAAGCTGCCACGAACTCCCGGCTGTGGCAGTCACAAAAGTGCGTCCGATTGCACGGCAGCCCGTTGGCTGCGCGCAGCTATAGCGGGAAGGCAAATGTATGTGGCTGCCGTCAATCACCGCGCACTTGTCCAGCCAGGCGTATTTTGTGTTCCGAGACCACAAAATGTCTTTCGATACGGAGAAATTTTTTCGCGAAATTGTAAACCGTCAAGCAGTTTGGGATATATCTATAGGAGTATCAGTGCCCTTGATTAAATTTCTTATATTTTCTAAAAGGTTATAAAATGATTGCACTGACATTCTCGTGTTAAAAACCGGTCTGGGTATTCACGAACATCTTTGAAATAGGTATGAAATAAGCCTTTTGAGTGCCGTTCTAGAAAAAGTGGGTGAATCCAATGTCTTTTAGCTTTGCGTTTTTTACGAAATACACACAAAATTGCAAGTTGTTCCACATCCATATCCCTCGAAGAAAGGGTCACAACTGGCCGTCCATTGACTGTTTTGAAGAGGCTGCTCAAATACTTCGGCCGCCGCAAATGTTGAGGATCTTAATTGAGGATAAATGTAGATGTATCTATATGTGCCACGGCATCCACTTACCATAAGGTGGACTGTGTACTCGTTTGCCACACTTATTCTGTAAAAAAATAAATAAAAAAAGTTAGTAAATGAAATAAAACGTTTTAAGTAAACCCGATACAAAGAAGCACAAAATTTTATATTCAGTCTAATTGAAAACGTGTCTTCATTTAAAGTCTTCAATTATTTGGAAGTTGCCTTACAGTCCTGAAGAAAATTAATTCAGAAAGTACTCAGAAATTTGGAACAAGCAAATCTTCTTTGAGTGGGAGTTCAAACAAGCCGCGTACATGAAACTTTTCGTTACTTAAACAAAAGCTTTTTATAACAACTTGTTAAAATACTTTAGACTTTGAACTACAAAATAATAAATTATATTTTCTTTTGTTAGTGAATCGATACGGCAATACCTTTGCCAGTGTACCACTAACTTTTGATTGCAACTTTAAAAGAGGTAGGTCCAGTCTTATAGAATTATTCACTTCATTACATCTGTATTTTGATTGCTTATTGAGGATATGTGTAGGCGACTTATTGAGCATTCGCTTACTATCAGATCGACTATGTCCTCATGTTATGTCACCCTTATTGTCACCCTATATTTATGTTGCATTGTCATTTATCGTGCGACATAATATTATGTTAAAATCAAAGGTTAAATATTTTTTGGTCGTCATGATATGACATGATGATCTTAAATTTATTTATCTGCATTTGGATGTCTCTAAATATTTTTTCTTTTTGTTGTGACAAATAAAATTTGGGAAATCACAAGCCTTTATAATGATGTAGTATGTAATGTGGAATAATGTTGGTAAATCAAGGGACGGGCACGGTATCGATATTTTTAATAACTTGTCACAGTGATTGCTGCAATACTAACGGACCAACCACGAAGCGGCCTAAGAAAATTCTACATAATCTTGCGACCAGTTAAAGGACATAATAAACATGATGAGTGATACTGCAGCTTTATTATGGTTGGTAGCATGAATGGATCAGCTCTACCTGGGAAGGACCACAATCTCACAGAATACCAGCGTAAAATAACTAACAGCTTAATGCTGCTGTGTTTTGTATGATGAGTGTAGAGGACCGGAGACCCTTTTTACTCGATACGAAAAATTCCATATTAGTCCTAAAGGATGAAAACGTATCTGAATTTTGATTCTTAATCGAGGATAAATGTAAAGGAGATGTTCCAGAAATGTATGGAGCCTGGGCTAGCACTATGTACACTATATGTAAATATCGCTGTATAATATAGTAACCGTTTTTTATTGTTAGTTTTCTTTAATTTCACTTCGTTTTAATGTACATTCAAATTAATTTAGTCAAGGAGAGCAACACAACATTAAATTAAACATGGTGGATCACACAGAGAAAACCATAGACTTAGTATAGAAAACACGAAAAATGTCATTTTGACATTAACATTTGATTGACGTGTATTGTAATATCAACAATAAAAAAAACAACACGAATTTCGAAAATCTTGGATACGATAAACTTAGACTACAGGATATTCAACTCGATTGCGGCAGCACATCTTATATCACCTATTAGAATAGTTAGAGATTGGTTATATCGAAATGAAACGAAGGCTTGAAAGTTATTTTGTTTATTAACACTTTCCTGCTGCTTCATTCTTTAGTGCCTATCAATATATTTTGGACATCGATAATTCATAGGCGAGCAGTGAGCTGTGTAGTATCTGATAACTGCAAGTCATTGTTAAAGTAGTTAACTATTCCTATTACACAGTAACAGCTGAGAAGATACCAACTATTTTAGTTCAATTAGGCAGGAGCAGCATAATCAGCCTATAATGTTCCCACTGCTGGGACATATACTTCCTTTCTGTGAGGGATTGGACTGTGTAATCCACCACGCCAGCCCACTGTCCCAACATAACACTATCAATTTTTCAAACAAGTTATATGTTATATAATTCCTAGCATTAGCGACATCAAAACGATGAGAAATCAGTGATGAGAGGTATATAAATAAAACAAATTGTTGGAACTTATGATTTTATTCGTTTTCCACATCATCCCTTATTAATATTCCATCCAGGAATGACACCGGTGCTTCTATGCTCTCTTTGTACTGAGCCCAACCCAAATACCACACAGTGGTCATGACTTCAGCACAGCAACCCGGACATTGGACAATTCCAATGTCCGGAGATACAATTACAATAATAGCTAATTATTTTATCATCCCCACTTGATCCTTCCCTTGCGAGCAATATGTAGGTATAATATGTTCGTCCTGAGCTACGTCGAGTTTTTATACAGGCTTTTATTAAAAAAGGATCAAATTGGGATGGGGATGCTTCTGCTACTACTTCCAGTTGGTCCGATATTTCTACATGAAATGATCCATGCTGCCTAACATGTTCCCCAAAATAGCTTTTAGTTTGTTTTATTTGATAGGTACCCAGCCCAAAAAGTAACAATTCAGACATAGTCATTTTAGGGAAAATACTTAACTCTGGAAGTTGACCATCAACTCTTGTGAATTAGGCTCTAAAGCGGTTGATCCGGCTAGCAATTATAAATTCTGCTAACTGGTTGGGCATATTTTCACTCTGTATTGCTCAAGTATAACTACAGCATTTGGTCTATTTTCAATCACTGGATGGTAGGCATTAATTATAACACAGTCCATCAAATGGGTGGCAGCCAAATCAAAATATTCATGTCCCAGTTGCTTAAAGTCTTTTTTAAATCGACTATTAACTACCTCTACCACCCATCTGCATAGTGTCACACACCTTGTCTTGTTCGTATTGATGGTCGATAACTGAGTCTCTCCTGGTTCTAAGCATTCATGTTTAAATACTTTGAAGCCCAACCCCTCTAGCATTGGAATGGAATCACGAAAGCCTCGATACAAAATGAAAACATCATTGGGCTGAAAAAAAGCCTTAGACCCTCATTTTCATTTTGGAACAAAGCTTTCATGATGTCATAATCTATATATAAAAATAAAGAAAAGGTTTAACAAGGTTTCTATATTTGTGCAAGCTATGTTTGTTTTTGAAACAAGTAGTTGGATGATGTTTGAAGATATATATAGGTACCATCACATATTATTATTGGTACTCTTGCCTCTCTGTTTCCAAACAAGCTCTCGGGTATTAATAAATTCCTATTAATTAAATCATATATTGTGTGATTGATTATATATAATAATAATAATAAAATATATATAATTTTTCTTAAGTATTCCGGCACTTTATTTCATTCTACATTATTACAAGCCTGGACAAAACAATGAGCACTTGTCTGTGTTGTGTGTGTAAAACCATCAAGTGTTATTGATGCACTTGGTGGCTGCATATCAATTTGTTGCACAACTTCTTGCTCTATTCCTATATTTTCCTGTGCACGTGCCCAATAGTTGGAACAAATAAGCACATATTCTGGTAACTGAAACAATACAAGAAACAATTTATTTATAGGGGCAACAGATAAGGTTACTTATAGTTGAATGTACAGTAACATTACTTGTGTATGGTGGTTTGGTAAATTAAAATAATCTAACCTCATTTGGGTGAATTATTGCTGCAAGTTTATCTCTTACAGGACCACGAGCCATGTGTGTTAGCCTTCGGTGTAGAGACATTCTACACCATGCATACATTAGTCTTGGTGAAGGCTAGATGGGGTTGGAGTTTGCCGATTATCCTCAATCCTTATAGCATGCTCCACATTTTTACATGTTGCTACCCAACAAGCATTCAAAACCAGTCCTCCTGGTGGAATCTGAATAAAAGAAAAGAATACAATATGTATTGGCTATTCACACAATTATTTAATTCCAACACTAGGTAATTAAGTAAGTTGTTAATGTTACCTCTCTTGGATATATTGTTTCTGTTATTATGGTCCGTTCAGGTCCTTCATGTATGGAGTGGCTGTGTGTCTGGGCAAGAGACCATCGGCACCATACACATACATTCATATTCATAACAACAGTAGAAGCTGCTATGATTCCTTGTTGTTGTATTGTACGCCAGGTATGTACCCAACAAGCAAAACATATTAAAGCACCTTCAGGTATCTAAAACAAAAAATGTTAATAAAAAATGACTTTCAATAAGTATTATGTAATAATCAATATTGAATAAAAAATCATTCTATTATATTCTATGAAATTAAGATTTATTTATTTATATCACAATATTTCTAAATAATTTAAATTAATCAAGATTTAGTTATTTCAATATCACTTTTGTAGACTCATCCGAGGTGATGTTATATATAAATCACATGTCTACACACATTTCCAAAAATTAAATTGTCACTGTTCTTTTTCTTCTTGAAACGAAGTCTTTGACTATAATTAAGAAACATCTACATTTGCATACCTTTGTATGAATAAAAAAGAAAACAAAAGGGGTGCTTACCTCTCTTGGAGTAATTGTTCCAGCAATATATTGCCTTTCGGCCAATAACAGAACATATATTATAACCCTAAAGAATAAAGAAAGACTCAAAGACGTCTAGTCATTTCTTAAAACTGTCAAAGTCGTCAAACGTCATATCTATTATCTAACACAACTGTCATGGCTGCCCTAAAATTGGGTTATCATAACAAAAATATTTTTAAATGATCATTTTTGTACGGCTATACCCTTTTTCAAATAAATTTGTTAGTATTTTTATGAAATTCCTTAATTTTTTTCCTATTTATCTATGTAGTGTACATAGTGGTAGCCCAAAATCGAACATCTCCTTTCTTTGAGCCACCGTCAGGTAAACGGTGTGCTGTTTTGTTACCTTTGTTCTATAAAAAAAACATGTCTGAATATTATCTGGCTCTTTACACAATAGAAAAACTTTGCCACACACTACATAATTTAGTTCTGTAGCGTGCAAACACTATAAATACATAAATAACACAAAGGCAATCACCCACTTAGAAGGGAAGGCCAAATTGGCCTCTAAAAAGCTTGGCGTGCTCAGCAGAGCGAGACAGTATTTCATGCCGGCACATCGCTTGCAACTTTACAAAACGCAAGTTCGTCCCCACATGGGATACTGTTCTCATCTCTGGGCCGGGGAACCCCAGTGCCAGCTCCTTCCACTTGACCACATCCAGCGCAGAGCGCGGTTCGAATCGTCGACAACCGAGTTCTTTCTGATCGGATTGATACACTGGCACTGCGTAGAAATGTTGCATCTCTTTGCGTATTTTATTGCATCTATCACGGGGAATGCTCTGAGGAATAGTTTGGACTAATACCAGCCGCTAAATTTCACCATCGCACATCGCGACAAAACTCGCGTTACCATCCATACCATCTGGATGATTGGCGGTCCACCACTGTGCGATTTAGAAGAAGTTTTCTCCCTCGCACAACTTCCTTGTGGAATCAATTACCACCAGCGCATTTTCCGGACCGATACGACTTAGGAACCTTCAAGAAAAGAGCTGACATCTTTTTAAAAGGCCGTTCACTTACCATCAGGTGAGCCGCATGCTCGTTTGCCCCCTCTTCTATATAAAAAAAACCCTAGTCACACAATATTTTATATATATATATATATATATATATGTGTTATGTATTTTATCTGAACTCACACAATAATCTTTTTTGCAATAGAAAACTCTGAAACAGTTTGTTGGATGTAAGTATTCTCGACGTATTTTATCTCTTTCAACGCTTGAAAACATATTCAGTGAATAAATGGGGCGAGCTAGTACAGGATGCTCATCCTGTAGATATACAAGCATTGTCAGCACACAGCAAAGCATTACAAAAAGTTAAAAGAGTTGACCTAGGATATACTTTAAAGGTGTACGAAATTATATTTTAAATTTAAAACTTTAGAAATTATATTAAATATTGCAAAATACATAATAAGATTCTCTGGAACAAATTTTGCTGACGTTCATGACAATAAGTTTTGTTCATAGTTGTTTCCAACTGTATATATGTTATATTCCATTTTATTGGCAATCTGCTCTCAAACTTTGCTCGATAAACACTGTATCTCTGTTTTATTTTACTTATATTTTTATTTTATCGTGTATCAATTCCTTGACTGGCGCAGCCGGTATATGACCTTGTCGTTTGGGTCCTCTTTGCCATCGCGAATAAACGTTCGTTTTAACGATTTAACGGGTCAGTCAACTAAATAAATTCGTCAAGAGAAGCTACGGTGCAGAGCAAGCTGAGCAGATTTACCGATCACAGAAATACAGCGGAAGTTGCAGGTAGAATTTTTCACTATTCCGTAAACGTTCCTTTGAATTATCCTGATAATTTAATATGTATTCCGTGTACTTTAGGGATTAGAAAAAACCCATTCTACACGTAGCACACTATATTAGTACATAAAGTGATAAAAATTCCACGCTAGTTTAGTAGTTTCAAATTGTGTGTTATACTAATAAATAAAATTGGAAGGAATCATAGTTATACCTCCGGGAGTCCCTTTATTCAGTGGTGAGACAAGGCTTTTGTCCTTATTCATTCGTAAAACTGAATATAACATGCAAAATACAACAGTGAAATTGTTGATACAAGGGAAATTTTCATAACTCAAGATATAAGTAAATATAAAATAAGTATGGTAGTAATAATGTCTTTATTTACATTAGTATACTTGATCGTTAAATTTAAGGTCTTTAAGAAAATTATTTTGTTAAAACGAAACCATGTGAAACCAAAATATCGGTTTCCAGTTGATTTATATCTTAGGGGGTATCTAGCCTTCGAGATATGAGGGAGAACAGTGGAAGTGTACTTGTAGATGAGTGCACATGCATTTCTTCACATTCTTCCTATAGCCCGAATTTAGAGACATTTGTAGTATCGTGAAATAGTATATTCTCACCACCTTATACAGTCCATAATATTCTAGTCATTTAAATCAACAAACCATTTTTAACGTCAAGTAAATCTGCACCGCACCAAAAATTGGATCTCTCCGACCTGGATAATTTTATTAATTTTTTCCAATACTCATTCTCATATAACACAAGTTTTAAGTATATGTATGTTATGTATGAATTATGTCATAAATATTATCAAGCGAAGAGGTGATCTTAAAGTTGGTAAAAATTATCTTGCGTAATCCGCTCGATAAAATAAAATGATGTGTCTTACCTAGTTTGAAGAGCACCTCCCTTCCTCCCTCAATTGCGTGCACTATCCCCTCACCACTACACTAGGAAAGACACACCACTGACGACAATACGACACGTGTTTTGCCTCTACACGAGGTATCTTCAGGTAATCAAGACTCTGTGGTGGCTGACCGCTAAGTGAGCGGCGAGGCAAAATAACTGCTATTTATACAGACCGCTGACGCAACCGCTCCCTAGTTAAGTAGCGAGCAACTGCGTCATGCGATAAAATATGCGACCAATCACCACCTGACGTACGCAGTCGCTTATGTATAAATTAAAAACAAATCGCCACGTAATGCTCGCCTACCCTTCAACCACGCAAGCAATAGCCGATCACCCTGAGGGTCACAAAAGAACATATTGCGAGGCTATCTGTTATGAGAGCAGGCTTAAAGATATTTAAGAGAGGTGAATTACAAACATTTGTTTGTTCATTCAGGAGTGCAACGTTACAATTATTATTTTTTAATATCTCTAACTGTTCCAGCATAAACACTCGCAGCCCTTTATTACACGTATGTACGACTTTAAAGGATTGGTCGTTGGCTAGGTTGTGTCCAGTGTCCAAAAGATGTTTAACAAAATGGGACTTATCGGGATTGCAATTTCTGTACGCGGCTAAATGCTATAACGTCTTTCGAAGTTGCCACCAGTCTGACCCACGTAAACGGCGTGGCACTCGTCACAAACAAGTTTGTAAACACCCGAATTTTGACAAATATCCAACTTATCTTTATTATTTCTAAGAGAATTGTTTGTTTCAAACAACACATAAACGCCGTTTTGGCGAAGATTATTAGCTACTTTTTCAGATATGGGGCCTTAGTAGATCAAACTGCTCACATATCGACGAAGACTTTGAGGTTGAACTGCGTACAGAGAGTTGCGAACGGAATGCTTTTATTTCTCTTTAATTAAATTGTTAATGAGATATTTTGAAAAAAAAAACTGTTAAAAACCGTTATATAATAAATTGCATTAAGCTCTTTTAAGCAATTTTCTTTACTTAATGGGACAGTGAACAAGCGATCAATATAACAATAAAAAGCGGCTAATTTATGTTGCCACGGATGGCACGATGATGCGGGGATGACCGTGTTGGTATGAGATGGCTTTCGATAAATTTGGAGGCGAAACACGTATCGTATTGTCGTCGGTAGTATGTCTTTTCTAGTGTAGTGGTGTTGGGAGTAGTGGGTGCTAGGAATAGAGGATAGTGCACGCAATTGAGGGAGGGCGAGAGTTGGTCTTCAAACTAGGTAAGACACATCATTTTATTTTATTTGGCGGATGTACGCAAGTTAATTTTTACCAACTTTATTATAGATTTCCGCAAAGTAACGCCTGATTATATTTAGGATAATAGAAAAATACTTATATCTAGTACAGAACAATTAGATAAGAATTTCTTTAATTAATATCGATTGTCATTTGTTTTTTCTATATAATAAGCAAATTAATAAATAAAAGTATTTATTAGCACCTAAGAAACGAGTTTTTCTTAGTTCAAGTTCCTAATATTATACACTATTTTTAGATGAAGGCTATGTTTGAGTTCGTTGAATGTTTTATTGAAATAAAGAATTAATAGAAAAGTCTTTAACATTTAATATTACATGAAAATTAATATTAATAATTTGTAAGAATGAATGTTTTTAATGATTTTTTTGTGAATGTTTTAAATGAATTACAACCGCATAACAATTAATATCTAATTCGATAATTCGATCTTGCGTTTGTGAACAGCAAATAAAGTTTAATTTTTAGATCTTCGTTTCAATTTGGTTGGCTCATGTGTCGAAGAATAGAGCACGATGGCTTAGCAATCATACTTTCCAATTTACTTATTTCGTACATGTTCAGTAATAAAAACCAAACAGCGCTATAAAATATTAAGTTTATTAGCCAACATCTCAGCAGTATTAAAGGTTATTACGTGGGAGAGTAGCGTCTTTATTAACACGCGGTTATATTTCCTTCGACGAAAAGCTTGAGATCACATGACTGTACGTCGACTTGATATACTTGATATACTAACAACTTTAACAGTTATAACAAATGTATATACTCGTATATATACAAATAATATTCAAAATTCGTTTCTCATGTGTTGCGGCGCGTTGGACAAACGAACCTTACTCAGCTTATGCTGTCGCTGAAACAACAGCGTGAGATGACGTAGATGGCGCAATAGATAGCGACGGTTAAGAGATGGACCAGTCGCGCCTTGTGTATTCCTTATAATAAACAATAAAATAATGAAAACTAAGGATGCCAATCCGCCTGCCAAGAGTGGCAACTATAGCAAATGTTGCCACGGTTGGCAGACAAACGATATGTACCGAATAGTTTGGCTCGACCTGGGAAGACCATCATATCATAACAGGATATAAAAGTCCACTGCTGACCTAAAAATTCCTGTTAGTGGGAATTTTGCTATAGTTGTCACGCATGGAATGCGAGTTGCAAACCGAAGTGTTTTTTATAATTTTGAGTATTATAAAAGAAGAAGCTGCTGATCATCTCCTGTTTCAACTTCTCTCTGTCGCTCCTCGTGTCGACCTTAAAACCATATTTGGGAACAAAGATGTTATTAAACTTTCCGTTATATCTTTCATGTTTTGCACTGAATATTTACAAAGTTAAACGAGACTTACCTAACGTATGATAAAACTATCAGATGTACTATAAGGTTACTTATAAAGGCATATACAGGGTTATATTTGAAAGAGTAGCCAAATTTTTAACTTAAGTTCAAAGTACCGTTATTGCAGTTGATGAAAATACGAGAAAAAGGCTTCTACGTTTCTTTGAAGCTTCTAAGTACGTTTATTTGAAACTAGCTGTTCTCGCGATTTTGCCTTTGTGGAATTTGTTACGATTGTATTTCGTGGGTTTTAATTTTTATGCGCGGAACCCTAATTTTTTTACTAAAATAAAAATACCCTAAGTTACTCCTTATAACATCGGTGTCTGTCAGTGAGAATCCCGTCAAAATCAGTTCAGCTGTTTCGGAGATTATCCGTAACAAACAGACAGACAGACAGACGAAAAAAAATGTTTTTAGTTATAAGTACCGTAAATATGTTCATATGCATTCAATAAAAAGTTGTTATTTTGACATTACAAACAGATAATTCGATTTTATTTATTTGTAATAGATAGATTATCTCAGATTGAATGTGATTTATGGTCAACTACGTTTTTGCCTACCAATCGACCCTTTCGAATGTGTACTTGCGCAGTGAAATCATTAAAAATAATGCATTACCACGCATTTTCAATTTAAAAGATAAAAGGGACAGAAAGTGTGAGATTATTTTGCCTTTTTTTCTTCACCGTTTGCCTAAATTACTTATTCTGAAACTTCTCTGCAAATTGGCCGGTTATTGCAAAATAAACCAGTGTTTATTCATCACATTAACAGTTAAACACAGAATCATCATTATCACCATCATGATTACAGCCCTTCACATGTGCATGTGATGAAAATATTCCTCCACCAAGTAATACCACAAAACACTGTCCTAGACCATCTGCATATTTCTATTTCCTTTAAGTCTTACCATGTCGTTATTTCATATAGTTGGAGCCCGCCCTACACTTACTTTACTTACCGGTACGAGAATGCCACTCGATAACCTTTCTATTGCGGATGAATGTACGATGGAAATAATACCCAAAGCTATAAAATTGAGATTAACAGTTCTATTGGTCTTATAATCGACTGGCTCGTAAAAAATAACTTAAATATAAATTTAGAAAAACAAAAATTAAGAAATTTAACTGGCAACAAGATAGTTCGTCAAGGTTTAATATTAATTATAAAGATTTCACCAACCTATACAATAATAGAAACAAAATTTTTAGGAATTATCCTTAATAACCAACTGAACTGGAAAGCACAATTAGATCGTGTTTGCAGTAAATTATATAAATTTTCAACTGCCTTGTATCTATATATAAAAAAAATATGTCCATGAGGCTCAACAGAAATTACCTCATAGGGAGGATATTTGCCATAGTTTCCACGCTTGGCAGGCGGGTTGGCAAGTACAGTTTGACACACAAACAAATATAAACACGACCTCACAGAATACCGACGTAAAATAGCAACTTAATATTGCTGTTTTTCTTATAGTGAGTGTAGATAACCGGAGTTTCTTTCTTTCTTTTTAATAGGATATGGTGCAAACCGCCGCCCATGAAGAACTGCAACACCATGGGAATTGCAGATGCGTTACCGGCCTTTTAAAAATAATTAGGCTCTTTTCTTGAAGGTCCCTAAGTCGTGTCGGTCCGGAAAAATCGCTGGTGGTAATCAATTCCACAAGGAAGTTGTGCGAGGGAGAAAACTTCTTCTAAATCGCACAGTGGTGGACCGCCAATCATCCAGATGATATGGATAGTATCGCGAGTTTTGTTGCGATGTGCGATGGTGAAATTGAGCGACTGGAATTAGTCTGAACAATTCCTCAGAACACTCCCCGTGATAGATGCGATAAAATACGCAAAGAGATGCAACATCTCTACGCAGTGCCAGTGAGACGAGCCGATCTGAAAGAACTCGGTCGTCGACGATTCGAACCGCTCTGCGCTGGTTCGGTCAAGTGGAAGGAGCTGGCACTGGGGAGCCCCTGCCCAGAGATGGGAACAGTATTCCATGTGAGGCCGATATTTGATGATGATCCGGTACTTGGCGACCTTTTCCCGAGAAATATTGCCACGGCCGGTGTATAAGCATCACCAGTGCTGTCGTCTGCATAGCAATGAATGTTACTGGATTGCAACATATCATTGATATGCAGAAGAAACAGCGTTGGTGATAGCACGCAGCCTTGTGGAACACCAGCGTTAATGGGCTTGTAATTGGAGTATGCATTGCTGGTCTATTCTGGTCTACTAAGACCTTAATGCTCCAATCTGCAAGAAAACTGGTGATCCAATTGCACAATTTCTCGGGAAGCCCATAAGAAGGCAGCTTCAAAAGAAGCGCTTTGTGCCAAACCCGATTGAAAGGCTTGGCTATGTCCAAACTAACAGCCAACGCCTCCCTCTTGGTCTCCACTGCCTCCGCCCGTCTATGAGTTAGGTAACCTAGAAGATCACCAGCTGAGCGACCTCGACGGAAACCATACTGGCGGTCACTAATCACCTGGTGATTCTCAAGGTACCGCATGAGCTGGCTGTTAATAATGGTTTCCATTACTTTGGAGGACAAGGAGGTGATAGCGATAGGCCTGTAATTGGACGGATCTGAGCGGTCGCCTTTTTTAGGGATCGGGTGTACCAAAGTTTCTACTGGAAACGAGGCATTCCATCTTAGTTTTTAGGGGTAACAACTCATATGCATTTTGATTCTTAATTAAGAATATATGTTAATATCTATGGACCACAGTCGCCAAATACAGCAGTTAAACCACTGCTAAATTCGATGGCAGAAATAGGTAAAAGGGAGTGTATCTCGAAGTCTAAGTTTTCGACTGATGTTGAAAAATGTACTCGTAAATATTTCAAACAGAGATCCCCAAGAACCATTAAGGGCTGCGGAATTAACAGTGCGGGGTTTTGGTTATTTCGGCAAATATTACAAGAAATGCACGCCCTGTTGTATGCTCAAAATTCAAAACGGAATAATCAAGCTTTTTGATTTTTCTTACTAGCAAGCTTAACACCTGGTAGATCCACAATTAGTTTTTTACGGTTTTATGACGAATGGGTCGGCTTGACCAAGAAAGGAATATGCTCTTATAAAGAACCAGAATAACATAGACAATTTATTTCCTAGTAAGCGACGGGAACATTTAAATACAGGTTAGAAGACATTTTTTCTAAGTTCTTAGGGGTGACATCGAATCTGAGTTATGAATTTTAATCGAGGACATTTGTATATCTGTCCTTGATGATACAAAGTTTATTGGGATTGAAAGACAGATGCTGGAAAATTATTCCATCCCATTTCCGCATTACGTACGACGAAGCAAACCTATGAAACCAAAGGTTTCAATACATGGGATATTGATAAAACAGGGGTGGAGACTGGTTGAGCGCATGGAGTGCTAGATTGTCCGATAGTTGAAGGAAAATGGAAGAATTATGTCATGCAACTTCTGTGTACACTTTTCGAAATGTATCTTCTAGAAGATAGAAAGGTTGGCAAAGTTGTGCCTTTGCTCAAGACTGGTAAGGTTGATTTTAACCAAATTACTTTGCAATGAAGTATCAGTCCATAAGATCACAATGTGTCTTCAAGTCAAAAGTGAATAGCCCTTAGATATGTCAGTGGAGTGCAATTTAAAAATAATATAATCAGACTCGATTCTAATATTTTAAATCTTTGAGTTAAGAAGGTGTTTTTTTTTAATTTTTCCTCCTTTTTAAGTTATTTATTTAAATATAAGTGAACACCCTAGCTCTGAACTACACTCTGTTGTTAACGTAATTCAGATTTAATAAATAGTATGATATATAAAATATTAATAGGTTGCCCAAAATTACCTTCAGAAAATTAAATTATAATAACTTCGTGAAACATTATAAGTAGAACGCGGAGAACTTCGTGATGTTCACTGTGTTCTACTTGTTTATAATATTAATTAACAGTGAGTTAATCACGCTCTGTACAAGATCACGTCTTATTACTCGTAATAATGGACTATAATAGCTTTTACTCGAGGGTTCGTCTCCGTAGATTTAGGTTATAATTTTACTTCATTTTAAACGAAAATGAATGAGGCATTTATGACTTGGACATGATCAGCTCGAAAAAGTGGCCTAGAAGTTCGTCTGGGAGGTACAACCTTCTTACTTATTTCTGAACCTTAATAGCAATGCGTGCAGTTATGTGTTAAGGCGGCTACTCACACGCCTGTCGCCGCCACAATCTAGAGCGTAGGAGTGGGGATGACCCTTAATTACCTCCTTAATAATGATATGTATATGCAAGTAGGGGCAATATCCCAGCTTGGCTCTGCGGCAAGGCGGCAGGGGCGCAAGACTATATAATGCTGGCCATAGCTGCAATAGGACAAATTCAATCAGTTTGTTGGTGACCTTCGCGCGGAGCACACGTGTGAGTATAAGTTGTAATGGATACCATTAAAGAGTGCGAAATTTGGACACGGGTGATAGAAGTATATAAAGACCGGCTTCTTTACTCAGTATATCCTTTTTCTCTTCTTTTGCGGTAGAACCGCAGAAAAAATGTAATTTACACGTGGTAAATTTTTTAAACGTGGTAGAGCCATGTTGTAGTTATATTATGGTTGTAATTATTAATTTATTAATTATATTATGGATAAATGTAGGTGTCTATGGTCCACAATATCCACTTACAATCACATGGACTATATGCTCGCTTATCACCTTTATTATATATAAAAAAAGAGCCAAGGCTATACCAATCTTTTGATATTTTGTTAAACTGGCAATATTCTCAACGCGTGTGTTCATCAGAACGTACATTTTCACACTCAACGGCAGGCATGTGTATAGAGACAATTCTGATATTACCTGGATCGCTTTACATCCCAGTTTGCTCCTGCTGCAGGCATGTAAGAAGCCGCCTTTACGGACTGAAGGGTATAGAGGCTCAGTATAATAACAGGCTCTATGACATTCCATCTTAGTTCCCAGAGATACCCATCTGTAGCATTCTTTGTTAGAAGCTGGCTGCATACATATGTACGTCTATCGTATTTACCATCGGCTAGACTGTAAGTTCATTTGTTATTGAGCTATATCTCTATATTTTTTCTAGAATATGGGTGACAAACGAGCACACAGTGCACATGTAGGTAAGTGGATGATGTGACCTGCATGTGTCTACATCACCTGAAGATGCCTCGTGTAGAGGCGAAATACGTGTCGTATTGTTGTCAGTGGTGTGTGTTTCCTAGTGTACTGGTGTTGGAAGTAGTGGTCCTGAGATTAGTGGTGACGGCTATAGGTTTTTTTATAGGTTAAGGGTGACAAACGAGCACACAGTCCGCCTGATGGTAAGAATTAAAATGCAGATGCCTTGTCACCTCTGAGGACTAAGATGAAATGCCTCCTTTCCAGTAAAAAAGGTCTCCAGTTCTCAGCACTCACCATACAATACACAGCAGCATTAAGCTGATATTTTACGTTGGTGTTCTGTGAGAGCGTGGTCCTTCCCCGGTCTAGCCGACACATTCGTGCTACAACTATGCTACTAATAAAGCTTCAGCATGGCTCTACCACGTATAAAAATATAGTGCACGCAATTGAGGTAGGGCGGGAGGTGCTCCTCAAACTAGATGACATCATTTTATTTTATCGAGCAGATGTACGCAAGCTAATTTTCACTAACTTTCATTTTTCAGTATTTTTCCATTAAATTTCAAACGCTACAACTTATAATCCAATATTATCCATTGACTAACATAACACAATAGCGCTTTGTCCCAACCTTTTCGTATGTCGTTGTTAAAAACCTCAAAGCAACAAATTAATTGTTGCTTTGAGGTTTTTAAAGTCAAACGAAATATCATTATGTCATAAACAATTCCGTTACAAAATTGTTAAATGACATTATTAATAGAAAAATAAGTTCAAGCTGGGAACACAAAGAAAAAATTTTTTTTAATTTTACTTCCTTTTTTAAATAAAACAAGTAATCCTTTAAAATCTAACAATAAACATTTTTGTTATAGAAAATTAAACTAATGTTGATTTTAAATTTTGAAGCTGTTTGCGTTGTTTAATAAATTAAATGTAGCTTTTACATTTTCAGAAAAGCAGTTTGGTCAAGTTGCAGATTACGAGCCCATGCATTGCGCATGGACTAAACCGCCAACCACACTCTGCATGTTAACACTTACAAAGTTAATTGAAACAAGAGCACCCGCAAACAAGGTCTTTGGGATTGCTGAAAATGATACAACATAGTATAGAATCAGTTGTTATTTAGCGAGAAGACATTTAAGGATCATAAAGATGTAAAACTAATTAGCTGATAATCGCGTCAAAAATTAAATGGTTTTTTATTTTTATTTTATACAAAACCTTTGAAACTTTTATAGACAAATCGAATAAACTCGTTACTTTGTTTTAAATTTTATAGAATTATATTTCGAACAAAATCCATTTGCTGTTCCGTGCACTTTAACTTCGATTTAGCACAAAAGTTTTTTTTTCGAAAAGCTTTGAATATTCAAATAAAACAAAATCTATAATTGCTAAACCACTGTGCTGTGTTTAAATAGAAATAAGATGCTTCTACAACTATCGATGAGGAGCATCATAATTAGTGTTAGGGTTGTCAGGTTGCGTTGCAGGACCAGGAATATCACTGCAGCCGCCCATTCACTTATTAAATCCGACATCTGAAGCTATCAGTATGCTGGTGTGACAATGGGCTGGTCATGTATCTTGAAAAAACCGTCAAATGATGAATAGAATAGAATATATAATAACTGTTCTAATATACTTTCTATTTAATATAGATAACAGAAATATTTTTGAAAGTCAATTATGCTTTTTACCACTGATTTGGAAAAATACTCTGTCCTGGAAAGAAACAGCAAGATATCTTTCATAATTTCTTGCTGTTTCTTTCCTTTCATCATAATAGTTAAGAAACCACGTGCATTTAACTGCCTTAGTATCTATGTACTTTTAATACATATTAAGATAGCTAATAATCAAGTCAATTGAAATATACCATTAGGTGGAGTGTGTGCTCGTTTGTCAATCTAAATCCACACAAAAGTACAAAACCTTGAGATATTCTAATTAAACTACAAAACTACAAAATAACAATTCTTTACACTTGGACGTAATAGAAAAATAATGATAAGACGGAAATAAGTTGGTCGTTTGTTTATCACCTTATCTTATATAAAAAAAAATACAGGACGAAATGGCGTAACGAGGGGGGTAAAAAAATTGCTTCCGGGCTCGTCCTTGTCGGCCGAACGGAAAAATACCAGTGCCTATTAATTTTTATAACGCCTTCAGACAATTTTTACATGGACATAATTTTTTTTTATTATATGTGTCTTTAATCGTTTTTGTGAACTAAAATTTAAAGTTTTGGGAGCCTTATTACTAAAGTTTTTTTTTTTCGATTTTATTTAATTGCTTGTTTAGGTACGCATATCTCTTCTTCATTCTTTGTGAACAGCCAGCTTTTTATGTTAAAAGGTTGTCTGAAAGAAATCGCTTTCAAAGTGGTAAGACCGCGTATTACATATTATAATATTTTATTTTTTCAATATGATGTATTATATACAATAAATATGTATTGTATAAAAGAAATAATAAATTGATTGATTAAAATTTTCTTCACAAAAATTCTTTATACATCCATGCATTACAGGTTACAAAAGTCCACTGCTGAATTTAAGCCTCCCTCATAGATTTATTCATAGAAGATATTCTGCTATATTTGCCACGCTTGGCAAGCGTGTTGATAACCGTAGTTTTTTAAATATTTTGAGTTGTTATCATGAAGATACTCCCACCCATCTCCTGTTTCATTTCTCTACATCACCTCTTATGACATATTTAATAAAATCTGAAGAGTAAACAGAGAAAAACTGCATTCTTTCGTTACTTTATTAATAACAATTCAAAATATCCTCAAGTACTTTGGAGAAATATAAAGAAAAATGTTGTAGACTTAAAAAAAAGATATTGCTTTGCCATCAAACTTGAATGATCATAACATCATAAATTTTCTACCAGGATGCAATAGTGCAAGTCCTTCAACATTATGCTATTTTGAATTTAACTGTTTCAATTCATCGGTTTTTACTTTAAAATAGTTTGATGCAATAAATACTACTTTACTTGTATGGAAGTTGATGTGTTATGGTTTTGACTGTAACGCATTAAAGTGGTTTGTAATTTATTTAAATGGCCGCATACAGCAAGTCAGACATCGCAATGTCTTCTGTTACTCGGGGCGTTTCCCAAGGGTCAATTTTAGGTCCTTTACTATTCATCCTCTACAGTGCCGATAATACGGGCTCTTTTAAATAATGCCAGTATAATTTATATGCCGGCGACATTAAAGTCTACATATCATTTAGCCCGGGTGGTACAAATGAGGCAGCTAACAAACTAAATCTGGATTTAAGCCTAATCGATAAATGGGCAAATAATAATGAACTCACTTTAAATCCAAATAAAACCAAGTTCATGATTTTGGGGTCAAAGATGTTAATAGGAAGAACGGATGCTCACAAGCCTAAAATGATTGTTAGTGGCTGTAGTGTTATGCTACTTACATATCATTTTACACTATTTTAAATTTATTTTTCCATTCTGTTTTGATTTTGTGCATTCACCTCAAAACTGGATATTTTGTATCACCTTTATTTTCATAAGATCCTGTAACGTTTTTAAACCATAAGAACACAATAACAAATCATTTTCACTTCGTATTTTCACGCTATCAGCACTTTTTAAATCGGTGTCGATGGAGTCTACCTTTTTCGATATTTTATTTAGTTCTCCGTTACTCTGCAATTTCGGGCTTCGTGCGCGCTGGTGCGCTACCTTTTTCCTATATCAATAATATCCCATTTTTCACTTAAATCTTGCCGTTTCTCTATTACGAGCCTGAAACCAAAATTTGACATGTTTTGACATCGTTGTTTATCTGGTTGTCATGGCAATTTTATTCAAATTCGTTACCGGTCTGATGTTTTTACTTCAATACTTCCACAAAAATACTCTTTTCCTCTTGGCCATTTACAAAAATTTGCTTTTAATTTAAATAATTTTCCGTTCTTCCGCCGTCGAGTGCGGAGCTCTCTAAAAAGGTATAAAAGCCGAACAATCGGCCAATAAACTCAGTTTCGCTTCAGCTTTCAAACTTGAAGCATCTCCTAAAGGCCTTATCCCGGGGCCGCACTGCCCCGGGATCCTGCAAGCCTCTGCCTTCATCTGAAGTCGTCGCCTAGCCACGCCCACGCCTCCACCTACTAGTGCCCGCGCTATCTTTAGCCGCTGTGCGCGCTTACTCCAGGCGCTGAGAGCGCCTACTCAAGGCGCTGTGTGTGCCTACTCCGGGCGCTGCGTGTGCCTACTCCAGGTGCTGCGTGTGCCTACTCCAGGCGCTACGTGTGTCTACTCCAGGCGCTGCGTGTGCCTACTCCAGGCGTTGCGTGTACCTACTCCAGGCGCTGCGTGTGCCTACTCCAAGCGCTGCGTGTGCCTACTCCAGGCGCTGCGTGTACCTAGACCAGGCGCTGCGCACCTAACACAGGCACGGCCTGTTCATACTCCGTGAGCAGTGAGCGCCACCGCCAAGCGCGGTGTGCCACTTTGGTCTTCGGGCTCCGCTTCAGTACTCATCTATCTTTATTATCTTTTTTTAAATAATTGTAATTCACGTCATCCATCATCATCATCATACTTCATTTTTTATATGAAACTGTAAATATCTTTTTAAATTTTAAATAAATTATTCGTTTTTGTCCTATTTTTGTTGTTTCGTTGTTGTTAGGTTAGGTTCTTTTGTTTTTAATTGTCGCTTTACTACATTTTTGGCGCCCAACGTAAAAGTTCTCTTTCTCTCTTAATTTTTTTTCTCTTTTCTTCACCTTTACTGCGCCTTGTCCATTTCCTTTTGATTTAATTGCTTTCTCTTTCATTCTTAACTCTTTATTTATTCATCCTTTTCATATCTTCCAAATTCTAAAACAAAACTTCATCTAGTTTTTCAACTTATCTGGATTATATTTAGACCTACATTTAACACTTCACTTACATTCATCACTTTCATATTTTTATTCTAGATAACTTAAAGAGGTATAATTTTTTAATTAAAGTTTTATTTTCTAAA
The DNA here is from genome assembly GCA_963668995.1 of Parnassius mnemosyne. NCBI lineage: Eukaryota > Metazoa > Arthropoda > Insecta > Lepidoptera > Papilionidae > Parnassius > Parnassius mnemosyne. The sequence continues at coordinate 3,442,955 of CAVLGL010000093.1, read as the reverse complement.
CTTAACTTTGCACTTAATTATAACAATGAAAAGGGTTATTAAGTACGAATTCCTTAACAAGGCCGAGCTCGAATACGAAGTGAAGGTTAGATGCGAGGAACCAGCTAATACTGTTTTGCTTCTAAAAAAAACAGGTTTTGCGTTTAGTTGTGAATTCTCACCCTGAAGATATTCTGACTTCTCCAATTCCGATCGAGGATGACTTGTCTCAAATTGGTTCTACTTTGACCTACCTGGACTGTAAAATTGAAAAATTTTTACAAGGTGAAACCAAATACTTACGACTAATAGAAACTTTTATTAATCATGTCTTTTACAGATTGGAGCGAATAGATACTGACTTATATCCAGACTTTAAAGCTATTTTCGATACTTTGAAGATGAAATTTGACGCTGTTACTAAACAATTCGAATCCTTGACTCCACCTTCAACTGAAAATGACTCTCCATCACTTGACCCTCCTGTTGATCCGACTGTCATGGAACCCCCTCTTGTTTCTCAAACTTCTGTTCAGATCCATACCCCGTATCCTTCACCACCACCTCAATCGTTTTCTCCAACTAACGTCTTCAAAGTTCTAAAAAGACACACCTTCAATGGTGAAAGCTGTCCAAGATACTTTCTTCAAAAACTTGAAGAATACTGCCTAGCTCGTGGTTTATCCAAAGACTTGTTGATTTCTCAAGCATTCGAAATTTTCACCGACAATGCTCTTCATTGGTTCAGATTTAAATATAATCAGAATCCAAACTTAACTTGGAACGAACTTTCTTCTTTATTAATCAAAGACTTTGGTGGTTTTGATTATGATCATAAACTTCTAGAAGTGATTAGGAATCGAACTCAAGGTCGTGATGAACCTATCGTCATCTATATTTCCATCATGTCTGGAATGTTCTCTCGTCTTTCGAAGAAACTTTCTGAAACAGAACAATTGGAGATTATTTTGAGGAATATTCGCCCATGTTATTCAGTCTTCGTAGCTCTAAAAGATATTGACTCTATCGACTCTCTTCTGGCTACTTGCCAAAACTATGAAAAGTTCCTAGACAGAGACAAACAATTTAAAGAACCAAATGTACAACAAGTTCTCTTATTTCTGAATTCAACTACAAGCATTCCACTTCAAGTTCAGTTGACTCTCCAAATTCTTCTAATAACTCACGACCTTCTCCTCCCTTCATGAATAAATTCACTTCATCCTACAAATACCCTTCTAGACAAGTTAATAGTCTCTCTCAAACTAAAGCTCCTCAAGAAAGCTCTTTTTATGTTCGCTGTCGTAAACAAGGTCACTCTTTGAACACTTGTACTCAATCACGATTCGTGATTTGTTTCAAATGTGGTCTTTAAGGGTTTTAAAACTGCAGATTGCCCTACTTGTTCTCCCAAACCTAATAATAGTTCAAAAAAACTAACTGCTAACTTGAAAAGTAACTTAAACTTTGATAATGACGATTGGACTAATTGGATTAAAACAATTCAAAACTTCTTTTCTTGTTACAAAATCTCTTCTACACTCTACTCCAAAGAACAAGATCTTAATCGTCCATTCGTTAATGTCAAAATTTATGACTTAACTTTATCTGGTTTACTAGATTCTGGCAGCTCAGTAACTTTTCTGGGTAATAATTCTCATTTGGAAATTCTTAAACTGGGCTGCATACTTCTCAAGTCAGATCTTATTACTGTCTCTACTGCTAATAATCAAAAAGTTAATTCCTTGGGTTATTTTGACTTACCTGTTCATTTCAATAATCAAACTCATTTGCTTAAAGCTTACGTTTTCCCTGAAATATTTCCTTCGCTAATACTAGGTATTGACTTTTGGAGAAAATTTAATCTTTTACCTAGTGTTTTATCTTCTCTTAACTTTACAGAATCTAAATGCTCTGCTATCGAAACTAAAGATATTAAAGTTTTACCTTATGAGCATTTAACTCCTAGTCAAAAGAACATCGCTAATGACATCATCCAACGCTTCAAGACAATTTCTTTTGAAGAAAAAGGTATCCTGGGAAGCACACACTTAATCACCCACAAGATTGACACTGGTGATTCTCTTCCAATCAAACAAAGATGTTACAGGCTGTCTCCTGAAAAACAAAAGGCGTTAATTAATGAAGTTGACAAGATGCGGGGATTGAACGTCTTTGAACAATGCGAAAGTCCTTGGTTATCGCCAGTTCTCATCACTCCGAAGAAGAATGGTAAATGGCGTTTCTGCGTAGACAGCAGGAAGCTTAACTCAGTTACACGTCGTGATGCTTATAGTCTGCCACTAATAAGCGAAATTTTGGACAACCTGAGGAATGCCAAATACTTATCAAGCATCGACATTGCAAAAGCATTTTGGGAGATTCCCTTGAATCCTGCTGATAAAGATAAAACTGCATTTTATGTACCTGGAAGAGGTATGTTTAGATTCAAGGTAATGCTTTTTGGTCTCACTAACTCACCTGCAACTCAGCAAAGATTAATGGATATGCTTTTTACTCCTGAATTTGAGAACAAGGTATTTTGCTATCTGGATAACGATGTCATTATTATTAGCGAGACTTTTGATGAACGCATATCGCTTCTCATGAAAGTTCATGAAAAACTTTCATATGCTAATCTGACTATTAACTTTGAGAAGAGTCAATTCTTCAGGAAAGAACTGAAATACCTTGGTTTTCTAGTGGACGAGTATGGTCTACGTGCTGATCCAGATAAAGTAAAAGCTATTTTAGAATATCCTGTACCTACTTGCAGAAAAGAAGTACGAAGATTCATAGGCACCTGCAGCTGGTTCAGAAGATTCATTCCAAACTTTAGCACTATTGCCTCTCCACTCAATCAACTAACCTGTTCCGGGAAGAACGCCCCTAAATATTTATTGAATTCACAAGCTGCAGCTGCTTTCCAGAAACTTAAAGAAGCTTTGGTAACTGCTCCTGTCCTTGCTTGCCCTAACTTCGAACTACCCTTCTCTGTACATTGTGATGCATCAAATTATGGCATAGGAGCAATGCTTACTCAACATCAAGATGACAAAGAAGTCGTGATTGCTTACATGAGTAAAGCACTAAACAAAAATCAACAGAACTACTCAACTACTGAAAGAGAAACATTGGCTGTAATAACTGCGTTAGAACATTGGCGATGTTACCTAGACAATGGTAAAGAATTTACAATATATACTGACCATGCTGCACTTAAATGGTTTCAGAATTTATTGAATCCATCAGGAAGACTTGCTCGCTGGACTTTATGCTTATCATGCTTTAACTTTGTCCTGAAACATAAAAAAGGAAAATATAACGTTGTTCCAGATTTATTATCAAGACATAAGAACCAAGAACGTCCTGATACACGAGAAACTTCACCTCAAGGCGTACATCCTATTACGTTTGAAGAACCACCTGATCGTAAACTTGAGCACTACAACAAGATTTTTCTCGGATGCTCCAACAATCCAGACGCATATCCCAACTACACTATCAGGAATAACAAACTTTACCGCTGCATCCATTCTCCCGATCGTCTAAACGATGACTTTATTTGGAAAGAAGTTCCACTACCTTAAGATAGACATGTACTTATTGAAGTTAGCCATGGTTCCCCTTCAGAACTCCATCTTGGTATCTTCAAGACATTCAAGAAAATATCTTTAAAATACTATTGGCCTGGTATGTTTAAGGACATTGCCAATTTAATCTCGACTTTTGAAACCTGCTTAACCTACAAACACCCTAATCATTCTCCCTATGGTCTTATGGGTAAACCTAAACTTTGCTCCAGACCTTTTCAAACTATATCCTTAGATCTTATGGGTCCATTGCCTATGACTCGAAGACGAAATCAGTATATTCTAGTAATTAACTGCAATTTTACTAAATATACTATGATTTTTCCCCTTAAACGTGCTACTTCAGCTAATATTATTAATGTTTTGGAAAATTCCGTTTTTCTAGTTCATTCAGCATTCCCCAAACTATTATAATGGACAACGCTGTTCAATTTCAGTCGCGAGAATTCCACTCATTCTTAAATTCTTATAACGTTCCTTGTATTTTTCACACAGCTTTATATTGTCCTCAGGTTAATCCTAGCTCACGCTAAAAATAGCGCTCGCTATGATCTTCGCCGGTCTTTTAAAGAATTTAGTGTGGGAGATACTGTTTGACGTAAAAACCATGTTTTAAGCAATGCCGGCGCATACTTTAATGCTAAACTTGCCCCTAAGTTCATCAAGTGCAAAGTGATAGCTAAACTGTCACCACTAGTCTATGTGCTTGAAGACCCTAATGGATTTAGAGGCAAGTGGCTCATCAAAGATGTAAAATCATAAATTTTCTTAACTTTTATTAACTGTTAATTTGTATATATGTATAAATATCACCATCATTTTCACCTTATTATTTTTATTTCTTTTAATTTGTTTGTTTGTTTGGTGATCCAGTGTTCTTCAAGACATCTTGTTTTAGGACCTCGAATTTTCGTTGGTTAATCTTCACTTTTTATTTTTATTTCAGACACATCTCGTTAGTGATGTTGCTGATCTCGGGCTTTGAGCCCTACCGCTCTAGCCGTTCTTAATCTTTACTTAAGTGATAGTGACTAAAGCTTGCTTAAGATTAATTTCTTTATCTTTATCTTCACTTGGTAGCGGCTGACTACTCCCTTAATAAATTTTTTTTCTTTTTTTTTCACGCAGGAGCGGATGACAACTCCTTAAGTAAGCCTGAATGTCCTTTCGAAAACACACTTTTAGAGTGGTAGTCATTGAATGTGAACTCAACCCTTACCTGAATGCAGATGATGAATGTAAGAGATAGTATATCTGATTTTGCCTGGTGATGTCTGTTTCTGCAAAGCTGTGTTTATATGGTTTATTTTAGAATGTACATATCAGAATTTTTGCTGAGTCAAAAATTTTCCAGGATCGGGGGTAAAATGTAGTGTTATGCTACTTACATATCATTTTACACTATTTTAAATTCATTTTTCCATTCTGTTTTGATTTTATGCATTCACCTCAAAACTGGATATTTTGTATCACCTTTATTTCCATAAGATCCTGTAACGTTTTCAAACCATAAGAACACAATAACAAATCATTTTCACTTCGTATTTTCACGCTATCAGCACTTTTTAAATCGGTGTCGATGGAGTCTACCTTTTTCGATATTTTATTTAGTTCTCCGTTACTCTGCAATTTCGGGCTTCGTGCGCGCTGGTGCGCTACCTTTTTTCCTATATCAATAATATCCCATTTTTCACTTAAATCTTGCCGTTTCTCTATTACGAGCCTGAAACCAAAATTTGACATCGTTGTTTATCTGGTTGTCATGGCAATTTTTATTCAAATTCGTTACCAGTCTGATGTTTTTACTTCAATACTTCCACAAAAATAATCTTGGCTATTTACAAAAATTTGCTTTTAATTTAAATAATTTTCCGTTCTTCCGCCGTCGAGCACGGAGCTCTCTAAAAAGGTATAAAAGCCGAACAATCGGCCAATAAAACTCAGTCTCGCTTCAGCTTTCAAACTTAAAGCATCTCCTAAAGGCCTTATCCCGGGGCCGCACTGCCCCGGGATCCTGCAAGCCTCTGCCTTCACCTGAAGTCGTCGCCTAGCCACGACCACGCCTTTACCTACTAGTGCCCGCGCTATCTTTAGCCGCTGTGCGCGCTTACTCCAGGCGCTGAGAGCGCCTACTCAAGGCGCTGTGTGTGCCTATTCCAGGCGCAGCGTGTGCCGATCCGGGCGCTGCGTGTGCCTACTCCAGGCGCTGCGTGTGCCTACTCCAGGCGCTGCGTGTGCCTACTCCAAGCGCTGCGTGTGCCTACTCCAGGCACTGCGTGTGCCTAGACCAGGCGCTGCGCACCTAACACAAGCACGGCCTGTTCATACTCCGTGAGCAGTGAGCGCCACCGCCAAGCGCGGTGTGCCACTTTGGTCTTCGGGCTCCGCGTCAGTACTCATCTATCTTTATTATCTTTTTTTAAAATAATTGTAATTCACGTCATCCATCATCATCATCATACTTCATTTTTTATATAAAACTGTAAATGTCTTTTTAAATTTTAAATAAATTATTCGTTTTTGTTCTATTTTTGTTGTTTCGTTGTTGTTAGGTTAGGTTCTTTTGTTTTTTAATTGTCGCTTTACGACATGGCGACCATATTGAACAGGTATCTGAAGTTCGTAACTTGGGTATAATTATGGATAGTACAATAAGGTTTGAAAATCATGTTACACATACAGTAAAAAATTGTTTTTACAGATTAAAAACTTTATGTAATATTCAGCAATACTTACCAAAATCGACAATTGTAAGTTCTTTTTTGTGAGTCGTTAATATTCTCTCAGCTAAATTATGCTGATATTGTCATGAGAGAGTGTATGTTTGCGCGAACCAAACTTGTTATACAACGAGTACAAAACGCATGCGCTAGGTTCTGTTTTCGAGTTCCTCGTAGAGGTCATGCGACACCGTTTTTAAATCAGGGCAAACTCATTAATATGAAATCTTGTAGATCGGTTCATTACAGTTGCTTAATTTATAAAATATTACATAATTAACAACCGAAATACTTATACGAGAGGCTCAAATTCTCGCAACGTTTTTCACGGGAAAATGTTTGCTTGTTGTACCCAAGACACAGAGCAGCCGCGTTTCGGTATGCTGTCACAAAGTGTTGGAATAGTATACCACCTCCGATCAAAAACAGCAAAACATTTCATTAAAATAAAACTAAAATAATATCTTTTAAATTTGCAAAGTTAGTAGAATTCTGTGTCGATATATCATACCTATCTTATGAACTATACTGTGTCTGTATATTGTTACGAGCTTGGGGTTCGAGACAATTAAAAACTGCCGAGTGAATTACCAAAATCGACACTTTAATTAAAGAGGGCTAATTACAACTTAAACCACACTAATAATAAAACACAATTTTATTACTGATCACTTTTGCTTCAAAGTATTCGCTTATATCGCCAATTCAATACTGACTCGGTCGTGGTCTATACCGGCCTTACATAGGACCTCAAATAGTTTTCAGGACTTTCTCCTGTAAAAACATCTAGAATTTTCGAGTATATATCGGTCCCGAAATTTCGAGAAGGATCTTAACTCTCCTATTTCTGCTACTCGATACTGGAGGCCTCTAGTGATAACTAGTGTTGCCATGTACAAGACATTAATAGTGGCGCGCAACAATATTATAAAACTAAGATATAAGAACTCACAAAATACCAGCGTAATATAGCAGCTTAACACTGCTATGTTTCGTATGGTGAGTGTAGAAAACCGGAGACCCTTTTTAATAGAAAAGAGGCATTCCATCTTAGTCCTCACGGGTGACAACGCATCTGCATTTTGATTTGTAAACGAGGACAAATGTTGATGTCTATGGGCCACAGCAACCAATTACCACCAGGTGGACTGTGTGCCCGTTTGTCATCCTATCCTATAAAAAAAAGTTGGCCGAAATAAGTTGGCTTTTTGTAGTGCTTTTTTTCCTAATTATTAACCGTTCTATTTTTATTTTTAAATTTTATTGCATACCGAGCGCAAAGCGCATAGGTATGTTCTACTAGCGCCTAAAAATCAAGAATCCAACGTTTTGTCGCATGAAATCGTATCTAGCAATCACATTATACATATAAATGATATAAAAAGCACATTGTCAGAAAGATAAATGATTGTTGAACTTATAATATTTTTTTAAATCGATTAATTGCTATTTTTATATAAAAAGGGGTTTTAGTAGCTTATGGTGTGGATTTATCAAGTCCGCAAGGCTTGTAAACACTCTACTTTTGAAAATATCAATTGTTTAACTCAATCTATTTTTTTAATCTCTTCATCTATCATGTGGTAAGCGACTGAATATAAATGGCAGTGTAATTTTGTTTTGTTTAGCTATAATTAATTTTTTTCGGCTCCATAATGGCGAAATTTTCGTTGATTTGGTAGCCTTGTGTTAGAATTTATTTCAGTAAATAGAGACTGCCTGTGCCTCACTCGCTTACGCTTAGTTCGGCGTCAACTGCCTTTGTGAATGGATACTGTATCGATTGTTTGCAGCTGCTCAAAAAGATCGCTGTACAAATAAATACAAAATATTCGAAAAACAAACTTCATACATACTTGATTATTATGATAATCAGAGATTTTTATTACAATACTTTAAAAGCACAGAATAAAAAATAGGAGTACGTACTAAAAGTAAGTAGGATGTAATATTTATACTTGAATACGTTTTGGACATTTTTGAGTGACATGAATGATGATATGATTATCATATGAGCATTATGAGTCGTGCACTTTGGATTTTCCAAACTTTTTCAAATTGAAGTTTGACATAAAATTATCGGAAAATTGAAAGTATAATAAGGTTATTAGTGAAAACTTGTGTGTATATAAACTACTTTAAAAAAAATTCGTATAATCATGCTATACGTATTTTTTTAATGCGAAGGCATGCTCAATTGTATTTACCAATATTTTTTTATTTTATGTTGGAGCTTGTGATTAGCTAACTTTTTTTATTACACCTACTATGTCTCTGGCGTTTACAAAAATCAGCGTTATAGTTACTACTATGTGGTTTCTATAATATTTGCCCTGAGTAGATACCATTTTAGTTCTATTCTGTTAATTTATTTTGTTATGTTAATTTGTGTTTATGTTTAGAACTAAATAAATTATATTATTATGTTGTATTTATAATGAATTCTCATCTGGTTGGCACTTTAATTTTCGAGCACCGTATTTCAGAGCGAGCTCCTGGTCTAGACTTCTGGCTACTTGATTGTGTCTGTGCTAGTACTCAGAGTTAGAAAGCGCCGAAAGACCGGAGATGACATGCCTAAGTGACTCACCGGGATGGCACAATCTCGACATATGACGACGGCGCCATCCTTTATGATGTATCTTTGATAGTTGTTGGTCTTAATAACCTGATCCTGTATCGCACAGACAAAAGCCTAAAGAGGAATGTTCTCATGCCCTTATCACCATAATACACTCTGACATTGTCCGAGCCCGGCTTTAAGTTATTTTCTGCGTGTAGTCCCTGTTGATAAGGACGCGTACGTGCGTGATTGCGTGCGCGCGTGCATATATGTGTGTGAAGGCGCGCGCGTGCTCGCTTTTGTGTGTGTGGGTGTGTGTTACTATAATTTTACACAGTATCTAATTATCTCACAGAGCATTTTACTATACTTTACTAGAAATAGAGGCTGACAACTATCCTCAAATCTTCATACACTGCTCTACATTTGTACATTCGCTTGGGACCATAACAGTCACAATTTGTATTAGCGTGGATATTTGAAAAACATTTCTTTTATTGTAGGCTCAGAATGCTTCATTGTTATGTAAAAAGTTCATTCGCAAGGGATATCTGAGTATATTGTACATTTAGTTTTATATTTGCATATTATTTAAATATATTTTATTGAAATTTTGTCAGTATTATGACTTAAGTACGATATAAATACACTTTAAAGAAGTAAAAATAATGAAATAAAAAGAATATAATAATAACATGCAAATTTGTTACATTCTGAAGTTAACGCTTTAACTCTTCGATACACTAGGCATTATTACCGACTTCAGTATTTACTAAATTATGTGGAAGTTAATTTATTATTTTTGGAGTCGGCTAATACTTTTAAAGTTTAATTACTTGAGATCATACTGAGTGGTCTAATAAATCATCAATGCAAAAACATTATCAGTGGTAGAGCCACGCGACAGATTTTGCTGTTGCACGGATGGGCCGGCTCGAACCGGGGTGGTACCACGACCTCACAGAAAACCAGCGTGAAGTAGATGTTTACCTCTGCGTTTCGCTTGGTGAGTGCAGGTGGCCGGAGGCCCCTTTTTCTAGAAATGAGGCATTCCATCTTAGTCCTCACGGGTGACAATGCATATACATTTTGATTTGTAATAGAGGATAGACGTAGATGTCTATGGGCCGCAGCAACCACTTACCATCAGGTGGACTGTTTGCTCGTTTGTCACCCTTATCGTATAAAAAAAAACTAGGATGTCGTCTAAATAGTTACAATAGTCAAATATTGTACATACAAAAATTTCAACTACAACTTTTACCCTTAGGAGTGCAATTTTTCCCAGCACGAGATGGGGTGACGACCTAAAAAAACACGCAGGTTGAAGATGGATGCAGGTGGCTCAGGACCGTATGTTCTGGCAGTCTACAGGAGAGGCCTATGTTGTTATGTATGGACTTATGATAGGGTGTATAGTGGTGGTGGTGGTAAACTATGTGCTCGTTTGTCACCCTTACTTGTATACAAAATCAATCAGTACTATCTAATACTGTGTAGTGAACGCTTGTTGTGTGTAAAGGAAAGTTTTCTACGTAATTTTCCTGCCTGGCTTCCATTGCTATCGGCAACTGTGTAAGTAGACTGAAACACATCCGTCGCTTTAAAGGCAGCCATCGTTTTTAATTTATGTGTTGCTTGTTGCATTAGGCATCAGATAGGTACATACCTTAGCGTACCAACGTAGCGTATCGTTGGCCAGTGCCACCGATGCCAATAGCAAGGCCACTCTGCTAAAAATTGCTACGCCAGTCCTAGATGCGTCAAGTGCCTAGGAAACTATGGCACCATTAACTGACATCATCATCACAGCCCTTCACAAGTCCCACTTGAGTTGAAACAGTCGATTAACCTTCCGGTCGAAATTTGACTTACCTAGTCGGACTATTTGTCCCAAGTAAACATACTCGTCAACAATTTTGAGCTTTGGGCTCCCAGCAACTATCGATTAACTATCCGATTGGAGACACTATTGAGGTCATTGAGCATAGTGATTGGGTGCTCCAGCAATTCGCAAAAATGACTATATTCTTGTATCTTGGACTGTGTGCCCGTTTGTTACACTTATTCTATAAAAAAATTCTTCTTTTAATTCTATAGACAAGCCAACGCTACAAAAATTCGCAGCGACGTAACACCAATTACAGAAACACGGTAGGAACATACTCTTATCTTTGTAACGAACTCGCGGCGAGCTCTAGATCGCATTTCCTCTATTAAGCCGAATGCGTTAGAAGGAACGTTTCTTCTGCTACTTATCACTAAATGATCCTGATATAATATACAGGACTAGTATTACACTTGCTATTTTGTTAGACGAAGTTTGTTTGTTATCAAACTTAAAATACACTTAATTTCATCTAAAACGTAGTATAGTGAAAAGTATTCCAGAATTTTGATATGATATTTTGAATATAACTTTCAATAATTGGTAAAATTAAAAATATTGACATAAATGATGGTAGTATGCTGAACACATCTGCGTACCCAATCGGAGGGTATAGGCGTAATGTTATGTTGTGTGTAACCAATGCATAGATGATATACAGCAATCGCGGTTAACTTGCTGGCATTTCTCGAAGAGTTCCGTTGTCTGTCTCCGAAACTCATCATTAGATTTTTACGAAACTTGAATGGGACCATTTTGATATTTTTATATAGGATAAGGGTGACAAACGAGCACACAGTCCACCTGATGGTAAGTGGTTGCCGTAACCCATAGACATCTACATCTATCCTCAAATATGAATCAAAATACAGATGCGTTCTCATCCGTGAGAGCCAAGATGGAATGCCTCGTTTTCAGAAAATAGGGTCTTCGGTTCTCTACACTCACCAATCGAAACATAGCAGCGTTAAGCAGCTATTTTACGCTAGTATTCTGTGAGAGCGTCGTCCTTTCCCGGTTGAGCTGACCCATTCGTGCTACAACTATACAAGTAATATATATAATTAGCATGGCTCTACCACGTAAAAACACTCTTCAAGCAATCTATGTGGGAGCCTTATGTTCAGCAGTGGCCTTATGGTGGGCTGTAATGATGCTTTGGAGAAGCCAATACAAATTAAAAAAATCTGTTTTTATTTATTTATTTATTTACACCCACGATTGTCATTTTGTAATATATATCTGAATTTTATTATATTCTGGAATCAACATTTTTTTTCTTTGTGAAATAACGTTAATTCTTAAAAAAATTATTACTTCGCAAACATCCGCTACATAAAAGCTTTTAATAATAAATTTCTGCAAAGTAACGCCTGATTCTATTAATTAGTTAATTCTTAATTCTAATTGATAAAACTGAACCGTCTATGTAATTGGAAACGTGCTTTCCATTCGTTCTATCGTATATGCAGTAAAACTACAAGAAGAAAATTAATTAAGTCTCTCGAAGACTCGGTTTCAACTAAATATTTGTTTAAGTGCAAAACGAAACTGATGACATCCAACTTTAATTATTTAAATGTAATTAAAGTTATAACAGTTTTAATGTAAAATTTATTCCTCCCTACATTAAAGCGTCCCAAAGATTATCACATAAAGAAGATATTTGCCATAGTTGCCACGCTTGGCAGGCAGTTTTTTATTTTTCAATTTTAATCAGGGAGACGCACCTGCCCATCTCATGGTTTGTTTCACTCTGTTGTCCCTTACGAAACCCACGGGACGATATGGGGTTGTAGATATTCTTAGACCGTCTCTACATGGGTAATACGGAAACCAATACGATGATGTCTTACTATATATATATATATATATATATATATATATATATATATATATATATATATATATATATATATAACAATTGGTTTCTGTAAGGATTGATTACTAAAATGTAACTAAAACTTTTTTTTTTATAGGATCGAGTGACAAACGAGCACACAGTCCACCTGATGGTAAGTGGTTGCTGTGGCCCATAGACATCTACATTTATCCTCAATAAAGAATCAAAATACAGATGCCTTGTCACTCGTGAGGACTAAGATGGAATGCCTCTTTTCCAGTAAAAAGGGTCTTCAATTTCTCTACGCTCACCACGAAACACAGCAGCACTAAGCTGCTATTTTACGCTGGTATTCTGTGAGGGCGTGGTCCTTCCCCGGTCGAGCCGACCCATTCGTGCCACAACGTATTGCTGCAGCATGGCTCTATAACAATTTTAACATAAAGTCGTAGAAGGGGGTTCTACCAAATTTAATTTAGAATTCCTAAAAAACTTTTCCTTAAAAGGTTGTTATGAAAACGGCTATTAAATACCGCTAATTTGCTAAAGATTAAAAGTGGGTATACAAAACTGCTATGTCGTTTAGTGGCAGTGTAAACATTTCACTAGCCCATATCATCTCGTGGAAGTCGTATGAGGCGACAGAGGGCTATGAAATAGGAGATGCCTCCATGATGCATTAAAAGAAAGAAAGAAAGAAGGAACCATCCTTTAACTCAACATAATGCTGGACCTCACGCTGCTCACCACAGTCCTCCCATGACCATAGGTGCCGAATAGTATTCTAAACGTCAGGAATATAAAGTAAGTTAAAATTAGGCGCGATAATATTAAGGGGCTACTCCATGCGAACGACCTTGAGCATTTGCCGGCGGCGCGCAGCTCGCTTCAATATATTGCTTAATATGAAATATGTAAGACGCCACCTATTGTAGGTAAAAGAACGTAGTATTATTTTTTCAACATCAATAAACTAATTTATGGAAATACGCACAGCGTACAACGATAAATGTATTTTAATTTTTTTATTCGGTATATTAGTTGCATTATATTAGAATTGTGTATTTTCATATATTATCTAATTATGTAATTTTATAATTAATTATATATTAAAAATGAAGCATTGAAAATTGTGAGTTTAAAAGATACCTATTCACTATAGGTAAATAAATAGATAGCTCGCCTTTTGTACAAATATTTGGTGCAATAAAGAATAAATAAATAAATAGGATGTTTCGTAGATGTGTTTTTGATTATTGTTAATTTTTACGTGTCACGTATTGAAAAGTAATATACCTACCTACAAATTTTTGAACTGAGCACCTTGTAACTTAGCCTGCTTATTACTTATGCTGGCAGACATTATCCTCACTAACTAACTTTAATAAAGGTAATACAAAAATCAATAAGAAGTATAAGGGTTCAATCTTGCAATTTCAATTGTAAAAAAACGTTACCCCCACACTAGGATTTTCTCCTGTGTCGTGGAGGCAGTTTACAAACATAAATTACACAAGGACAAACATCCAGACCCGGAACAATTATTTGTAGGCCATACAAATATTTGTTCCGTGCGAGATTCGAACCCGCGGCCCCTAGCGCAACAACTGATTGCTAAGCTACTGTGCCACGGAGCCGTCGCCGGGTTATAGCTAAAGTGACCATACGTCCCGTTTTGAACGGGACTGTCCCTTTTCTCGGTCACCTGTCCCATTGTCCCCAAACAAAGCTCCGGGACACAATATTGTACCGTAACTCGTTGGATGGAAGTATTCAAAGTCAACAATCTTCAACATATATTTTTTTAATCGAATATATTTTATGTCTACCTGGTACGAATGCTCCGGTAGAAAGAGTATTTTTTTTATTTTGAATAAATTGTGGACGTCTGAAAGAAACACTTACAGTTCCAGAGTTCTAAAAGCGATGTTGTTAACAAAGATAACAATAAAAAAACTTGAGCAGAATTTTATTTTTATTTAAAATCATCGCCAACTTTATTAAAGCAAATTTAATCCACTGACAAATGTAATTAATAATTAAAAAAAATATGTTGCATTTAATAATTACCGTCTATACCGAATATAATTTTACAATGAACACTAATTGTATAAAGTTATAGTTTTTAGAGTATAAATAAACCCATGTCCTGTTTTGAGTTAAAAAATAAATGGTCAGTTTAGTCTTTTTAGTGAAATTTAGTTTTAAAATTTTTTAGTTAATAGTAAAAAGTAGGTATATTAGTACCTACGTAGATACTTTTTACCGAATTATAAGTCTAGAACACCTTATGTACTCAATTATTTTTTGAAAAAGAAGAAAAAAGAAGCAATAAATAATATACTATATTTTAGCAAAAAACTATAACTTAGTAATACTAATTATAACTTAGCACATAAATGAAAAACTCATAACTGACTTTTTGGCCCGACCCAGGATTCGAACCAGGGACCTCATGATCAGCAGTCGCACTACTACAACCACTAGACCAACGAGGCAGTACTATACCTAATAAGATATTGTGGTTGGGTGATAATATTGAATTAGCCTTTTATAGTGTAAATTATAATATTTGTCGAAATTTTAATTATGGATTCGAACCTTACATGCTAATGGCTTAATTTTTTTATTTGCATTTACTTCAAAGAAAATACACGCAAAAAGCTTCATCGCGCAGTAAAAAATACAATAAGTATATGTATAATTAATACGAAAAATTATACCCAAAACAAACAAATAATACTACCTATAAATAACCTAATAAGTAATATTAGTATCGACTGATATGACGTGAGTGTATGCGCTGGTCGACGCTCTAACGACACGGGCCTCATGTCGAAGAACTCAGAGCTCACTGACTTCAGCAAGCCGGTGAGCAGTGAATATGCCCAGATTTTAAAATAAATTCTTAATAAAATCAAATTTTGGTCTTTTGAAAAAAAAATTACTATAGAAATGTTCATTAATAAATTGCCTATCCATTGGTGTAAATCGCAAAATAAAATAATACTTACTTTACGAGGAGATGCATGTTATCAATAATAATTTCACATTTATGTGGTTTCGTTGTAAGGAGATTATATTAATATTTATTCCTTTAAAAAAAATTGTATATAGCTTTTATGCAATCAAGATTATGTAGAAATATAATGTGTTATTTATTTGTTGATATATCTTTTAAATTAAAAGTAGATAGCTCCTAAAAACCGCACAAATAACGACTAGCGCGACATTTTGCTCAACCTGCGCCCTAATATAAACTAGTTTAATTTAACATTCGACAATAAAGCAGTTGACTTTCTATAGGTTATATTAATAATTTAGTAATAGAATAAATTTTACTCTTTCCACATTAAAAAAATAATAATTTATTTAAAAAAAAAGTGAAGACACTACTTTTAGAAAAATCATATTATTCGGTAAGGGAATTTCTTGAAGACAATTTATTAGATGTAGTATTGTAACTGGCTTAGTGGTACTGTGATATTAATTGGACATTTTATGTGACATTTATTTTACAAAGTTGAGATTGTGTATTAATTAGGTAATCTCATTTGACATTATTTTTAATAATTATTTCGACACTGTAATTTGTAATAATTTTAATTTAAACTATAGCATGTAATTGAGAATTTTTGCATGGCATGAGCCTAAATATGGCGATCAACAATGTAAACTGACCACTGTAACACCATCTGTACCCATATTGCGCAAATAAAGAATTAAATTGAAAAAAATTGAAATTGAAATCTTTTGTAAAGGTATTTTCAGACTGTTAAAAATAGCCAAAGGTTTTCTAACATATTAGTAACAATAACAAATTATTTGAACCTGTTTAATCGCAAATAAAGAGTTTGATTTTGAACATTTTACTATAAAACAAAATAATAGCTCTATTTTGCCAAGGAACGTGATAGCACACTGAAATTGTTGGTAATTAAGACATGAATGACCATCCTGCATATGCAAAGGTTTGAAAAATTACAAAGGGCTTATTTATGGGATCAGTACACGTTTGTATTTTTAACCATCCGTCCATTACAATCTATTAATCTCCATTGCTTAACATAGGCCTCCCACACACATACTACACACGGTGCTATAAAACTCATTTAATCATGAATTAAACTTTATCTGAAAGTAAATATGATTTTAGGGTTGGATCCCTCAAACTTCTGCGTCTAATTCCAGTCACGTAGGTTTTGGGCAAAATTGTTTTCATTCAAGGGTCAGTTGTTAGGGATGTTATGATTTTATTAAATCACGGGAGAGCGGAATAATTACCTTAAAATTTTGAAACAATTTTAAAGTTTAAGCTAAATACATATTTAACGTTCAATTTCCTATTAATAAATGTTCAAAGTGAAACTTCTTTATCGGCGTAGTGGAGAAATAAGTACGGTATTAAAAATCAAAAAACGTCGCGTTTTCTTGTAACATTTCATTACCGGGCTGCATAAGTATATTATTATTTAACCAACTTTTGTAAAATATAAAATAAAAGATTAATGATATGTTGTATAGAACGTGAAAGAACTTCGTACGTATACAACCACATTCATTAAACATTTAACTACAACTATAAGTTCTGGATTAGCAAGTGCTTAGCAAGGAAGGATAACACGATGCGGAAACCTGCATGGTTGAGCAATAAAATGTTTTATCACACTAGAGAACTACTCCGTAACCCTTTCAAAATTGAAAGGGAGACCTACTCTTACTTTTCATCTCTACTTCAAAAACTAAGACGAGGTTTATAATTAGACTGCGTTTTTTGTATGACACGTGACACTTTCATTAACTGAGAACCGATTTTTCTGATTAATTTTACACTTAAGTGTACCTAAATGAGGGATAATTATTTTGTATAACTATTTAGACGTCATTGATATTGTAATATTCCTTGGATCACTCAAAAGGGTACAAATAACTTTTTTTAAAGTAAAAGCGAATCATTTTCCTATTTCCCATAGTTGTCACTTACGAGACTCACGATATGGGATTAGAGTTTTAAGTTTTTTAAAATGCACTTAACATTTGTAGTGTACCTCACATGATTAATTGGTGTTTCAAAGAAGAGACGTGTTGCTTGATGGATATTAAACATAGGCCTGCTTTTAGACTGTTTCATTAGTGGGGATATTTGCTATTGCCAATAGTGACTTTTTTTATAGGACAACGGTGACTAGCGGTACCTGTGGTTCCTATGGCCTATATTCATCTACCTTCATTAGCGAAAAATGCAGATACGTTTTCAGCCGTGAGGACAGAATGATGAAATGCTTCTTTACCAGTAAGAAAGGTCTCCGGTTCTCTACACTGTCCATACAAAATATATCAGCATTAAGCTGCTATTTTACGCTGATTGTCTGTGAGAGCGTGGTCCTTCCCCGGTCGAGTTGACCAATTCGTGTTACAAATATACAATCAATAAAGCTGCAGCTTAGCTCTACTACGCAAATAGTCCCAACAAAAATTGGGAATCGTCAAACTCCGGTTATTAAACCGCCTGGGGTTGGCTGTTGTACAGCTCATCGCTTAGTGTGTGTGTTTTTTTATAGGATTAGGGTGACAAACGAGCACATAGTCAATCTGATGGTAAAAGGTTTCTGTGGCCCATAGACATCTACATCCATCTTCGTTTGCGAATTAAAATGCAGATGCGATGTCAGCCGTGAGGACTAAGATAGAATGCCTCTTTTCCCGTAAAACGGGTCTCCGGTTCTCTACACTCACCATATGAAACACAGCAGCATTAAGCTGCTATTTTACGCTAGTATTCTGTGAGGGTGTGATCCTTCCCCGGTTGAGCCGACCCATTCGTGCTACAACTATACTACTAATATAGCTGCAGCATGGCTCTACCACGTAAAAAGTTTTCTTCTTTCGATATCCTTCGAACGATATAAAGTAGTGGATATTCTGACACCGTCACTTCAACACCAAATATATAATTACTCTCTAAATTATCGATTATCAGTGCCTTGTTCATCAAGTTGCACGGCGTACAGATGAGATTGTCTTGTGAAGTAGAATTTTTTAACCCTTACATTCTAGCTATAGCTGAAAAACACTATACTTTTTATGGAATATGATTTGATACAGTCAACCTGATGGTAAGTGAATTTTGAGGCCCATAGACATTTACTTTATCCTCAATTAAGAATCAAAATGCAGATGCGTTGGCACCACTTAGAACTAAGATTGAATTTTTTTTTTCCAGAAAAAAGTTTCCGGTTCTGTACACTCACTATACGAAACACAGCAGCATGAAGCTGCCACAACTTCATGGCGCAATGGTTTAGCAATGAGTTCGAATCCCGCATGGAAGAAGTATTTGTATGGTATACATACTCGTATATTGTTCCGGGTCTGGATGTTGTACCAAGATCCCACTATACACAATAAAATCATAGCGTAGAGGTAACGTAATTAAGAAAATATATTTAAGAAAGGAAAAAGATTTTATGTTGGTATTCTATAAGAGTGTGGTCTTACCCCGACCGAGTCGAACCTTTCTTCAACCATAATATGGCAGCAGCGTGACATTACTCTGGTTACAAGTGAAAAGAAAAGAATGAACTCAAAATAAATCAATCGCTCAATCTACTGCGATTCGGAAATACAACGGCTGCAAACAAATTGCCTCATTGGAGATGAATTGCGGGTTTTCCTGTATTTTTTTTTTCTATACAAAATATATGGAATAACAGGTGGTGAGAAGTGATTTTCCGCAAACTTTTTGTGAAAATAATCAATAACTTGTCAATGTTTGCCATGCGTAGCAAAAATATACGTATTGGAGCCACGCTGCAGCTAATATTATTATTGTAGCACATTTGTACAGGCTCTACGAGGAAGGACCACACCTTATTCTTTAGAAAATAAAATGCATTGGCGGCGTAAGTAAATCCATCACACCATTTAAATCTGGGGGTCTTAAACGGCAATTATAGAAAATGCGAGAAAATTTTATGGCTTCCGATAATAAGGGGTATAGTCATCTCTTTACCGTCTGGCGTAAATACCCAGACAAGTGACAGAGAGCAGCGTCAAAAGTGCGTGATGTCTAGTACTGCGAACGTTAATACACCTGCAAAGCGTGACTAATACGCCTGTAGTGTAAATGGACTAAAACTAATAAATTAATAATTAAAAAAGCTGAAGGTACTCGGGATTAACTCTGACACCGGGACACCAATCACCTCAGTCCCCCGTGACCATGGGTGCTGGAAAGCCCCCAAAACGTCGGGAATTAATAAAAATAAGCAAAATAAGTTAATTAAACGCGATAAAATCCGTAAAAGTATAATACTTGTTCAGTTTCCGACAGGGCGGCCGTCACCACCGCAACTCAATGCTAAGCTCACAGCAGCTAAGCATTAAGTTGACACGGAGCCATCAATATAGATTAACATGTTATTAATACTATTTTTATAACAATTCTATATAGGTTAAATATTATTAGGTAAAACAAATTTTTTAACGTTATGTAAAGTTTTATAATTCCTATTTATTAGCGGTGTAACGAGAACTATAAATTTTCTCTCCAGTATGAGCTAACCTCACTTACTCAGGGCGATAGGTAAGGTTTTTTTTTTATAGTATAATGGTGACAAACGAGCCATAGACATCTACATCTATCCTCTATTACAAATCAATATGTAGATGCGTTGTCACCCGTGAGAACTAAGATGGAATGCCTCATTTCCAGTAAAAAGGGCCTCCGGCCACCTGCACTCACCAAGCGAAACGCAGAGGTAAACCTCTACTTCACGCTGGTTTTCTGTGAGGTCGTGGTACCACCCCGGTTCGAGCCGGCCCATCCGTGCGACAGCAAAAGCTGCCGAGTGGCTCTACCACTGTGGAAACCCTACACAAAATTAGCGTAGTAAAACACATAATTTATCATTTTTAGAGCATTAGGTGATAATTTTGACCTGACAATAAAAGACAAGAGAGTTATGCAACCATAAGGCAAGATTATTAGGGTTTGTGCCTAAAGGAGGTTGCATAAGCATTAGCACAGTCCAGAATCTGACGAGTCATCGCTTTTGGTGGCATGATGTATCAGATAGAACTTATTAGAGCGGTCAGATCGTATTAACATAGACTTCTGTTAAGACGTATTAAGTTCTTGTCAATTTTTATACCTTTAAAGTAACAAATAAGCACACGGTCCACATGATAGTAAATGGATGCTGTAGCCCATGTACATTTACATTTGTCCTCAATCAAGAATCAAATTGCAGATGCATTGTCACTTTTGAGGACTAAGATGGAATGCCTCTCTTCCTGTAGAGAGGGTGAACGTACTGCAAATGTTTTCCGCAGAATTTGGAAAAGGAGGTCGCATTCCACATTTTGCTATTTCTTGACGAACTATAATACTAAAAGACCCATAATATTTTTATAATTTTTTTAAAAAACTTAGGTCCCAGGTTCGTATCCTGAGTCGGGCCAAAAAATCAGTTATTGAGTTTTTCCATCAAGAAATTCTCAGTAGCTGCCCGGAGTCAGGAAGTTGGCGGTGTTTCACCCCCATGCCTCGGAAAGCACGTAAAGCCGTTGGTCCTGCGCCTGATCTCTCTACCGGTTGTATCAGTTTACCGCCCCATCGGACTATGAGAGTGAAGGAATAGAGAGTGCACCTGTGCTTGCGCATACACTTGAACACTATAATCCTGTCCTGCGCCGATTGCTAGTCTCCATTGAGACTGGCCGCCGTGACTGAAATTGGGTCTGGAGGACATTATTATTATTACAACAAAACCTGAAATTGAATACAGTAAATAAATATTCCGTGTTTCACACGACACTACAAGTTTCCACTACGTTAAATGTTTTGCAATCATTGTGTTTAGTTTGGAACAGTTAGTACGGGCACAGTGTCCCCGCTGTACGTGTCGGCGCGTGACGCTACGTGACTTGTTTCCATTTTAGGTGCTTCACCGAATATTGGGAAGATAATTTATAAAAGTTGTATGAGGGTCCATTGTATTATTTCAGGTTCAAATCACATCTTAGCAATCTAAGTTCAATTAACAATCAAAAATCCTATGCGTTACCCACTTCAAGGACAGCGATAATTTTTTTTTATAGGATCAGGTGACAAACGAGCACACAGTCCACCTGATGGTAGGTGGTTACTATGACCCATAGACATCTACATCTATCCTCAATAAAGACTCAAGATGGAGATGCGTTGTCACCCGTGAGGACTAAGATGGAATGCCTCTTTGCCAGTAAAAAGGGTCTCCGGTTCTCTACACTTACCATACGAAACACAGCAGCATTAAGCTGCTATTTTACTCTGGTTTTCTGTGAGAGCGTGGTCCTTCCCCGTTCGAGCCGACCCATTCGTGCTACAAGCATAATATAGCTGCAGCATGGCTCTACCACGTAGAAGCCTCGTTACCTATAAAAGAGAAGACGTTTCTTGTTGGTTTTTTTTTTTACCGATATAATATATTTTCGCAAGTAGTTTCAACTAGATTTGAAGACAATTTAAGTCTTATATATTACTAGCCTGGCAATAAAATACTTTGTACAAGGATCTTACTCATTCTGAAATAAGAAGTGCATTTGTTAGAACTCTTTATTATAATGTGTCCTCTCCGTTGTTAAAAAAAATGTTTTAATTTTCAAATTTGGAATGTGTTTATTATTTTGATCGATTTACCGAAATTTCACATATTATTTTTAGCGTGATTGTTAAAAAACATTACGGAGTAGGGTTTTAAAGAAAACAAAATTGCAATGATTTCTTTGCATAAGGTAAGTGTGAAGTATGAACTACTTTAAAAACCTTTTTAAATCAAGAACGTTCTATTCTCTATACATATTATGTTTTTTTTTTATATATAAGACTAGCCAGGCCTTTCCGACGACCCTTGGTCCTTAAAAAAATTCTTACTTATCGAGATAAAAACTATCGTATATCACTAGTAACAGCAAGCATTACACATTTACAAAATTTCATTAAATCGGTTGAGCGGTTTCGGAAATTAGCATGAACGAACATCGTGACACAGGATTTTTATATATTAAGATGTTCACTGATGTCTCGAAAACGGCTGAACCGATTTCAATTATTCTTCGTTTTATTAAATAGGGTTTAATTCACGGGTGGAATAACCCATACAATTTTTGACAATGTTCGAACACTGAGGAAGGAAAAATAATGGATGATATTGAGTTTTTTGATGCATTTTAACAGTGGTAGAGCCACGCGGCAGCTTTTGCTGTCGCACGGATACCTCTGCATTTCGCTTGGTGAGTGCAGGTGGCCGGAGGCTCTTTTTACTGGAAATGAGGCATTCCATCTTAGTCCTCACGGGTGACAACGCATCTGCATTTTGATTCGGAAACGAGGATAGTTGTGCAGCGCAGCAAACACTTAATATCAGATGGACTGTGTGCTTGTTTGTCACCCTTATCCTATAAAAAAAAATCTTTATAAAAAACATTGTAATTTTTACTATGAAAATGTGGAATTCCGTACACTACTCAAAAGGTACAAAATCTAAAATTTTAATGATATCTATAATCCGACTTTTTTATGGAATAAGGGTGACAAACGAGCACACAGTTCATCTGATGGTAAGTGGTTGCTGTGACCCATAGACATCAACATTTATCCTCAATAAAAAATCAAAATGCAGATGCGTCGTCCGGTTCTCTACACTCACCATACGAAACACAGCAGCGTAAAGCTGCTATTTTACGTTGGTATTCTGTGAGAGCGTGGTCCTTCCCCGGTCGAGTCGACCCATTCGTGCTACAACTATACTACTAATATAGCTGCAGCATGGCTCTACCACTTAGAATAAATAAAAAATAAATAAAATAAAAATAAAAATAAGTAAAATCATTTACTACAAAATGGCTCGTAAAAGGAAACGAAGCGTTTTTAAAGAAGAGAAATGCGCGGAAGATATGCACGATGGATGATGTGATAAAAACAAGAGTCAAATAAAAATACCGACAGTGTGAAACACCTAGATATCACGCGTCCAGCATAGTGATTTTCAATTCCCTATTCCAAGCGCGAGACTTACAACAAATTCTAATTCGAAAAGTTTTAGTTTTACTTTTACGTTATATCTTATTTCAAAAACATACACTTGATAAAGGGATGTTATGAATGTACATTGTATTCTTTAATTTCCACTTGATTTTCAGTGGTACAATAAACTGATGATGCAATAATGATATACATAATATTGATATCATTATTTTGCATATTATGCATTTAACAGTGGTAGAGACACACACGCGACAGCTTTTGCTGTCGCACGGATGGGCCGGCTCGAACCGGGGTTGTACCACGACCTCACAGAATACCAGGGTAAAGTAGAGGTTTACCTCCGCGTTTCGCTTGGTGAGTGTAGGTGGCCGGAGGCCCTTTTTACTGGAAATGAGGCATTCCATCTTAGTCCTCAGGGGCGACAACGATTCTGCATTTTGATTTGTAATAGAGGATAGATGAAGATGTCTATGGGCCGCAGCAACCACTTACCATCAGGTGGACTGTGTGCTCGTTTGTCACCCTTATCCAAAGCTGAACAAAGAATTTTCCCAAGCGCAAATCATGACCCTGAGCTACCTGCATCCCTTGACTTTCTGCATGTCTTACGAGGTCATCACTCTATCTTGTGATGGACAACCCTACATTCAATTTAATGGTACAAGGCTGCAACTCGAAAAGCTCTTTTACCCATAGGTTATCTTTTCCACAAGCTTTATGCCTTACACAATAATACTTCAGCTTACTGATTTCTTATGGTTGGTACATTTTAAAATATTCATACAAGCCTCCGTGGCGCAATTGGCTAGCGCGTTCGGCTGTTAACCGAAAGGTTGGTGGTTCAAGCCCACCCGGGGGCGACGTTTTTATTACATAAAATAAACAGTATACTGTGTTTCGTTTGGTGAGTGTAAAATACCTGAGACCCTTTTTACTGGTAACGAAGCCTTCTATCTTAGTCCTTAGGGGTAACAAAACATTTTTACTGGTAACGAAGCCTTCTATCTTAGTCCTCAGGGGTAACAAACATCTGCAATTTGATTTTTAATCGAGAATAAATATAGATATCTACGGGCCACAGCATCCAATTACCATCAGGTAGATCGTGTGTTCGTTTGCCACACTTTCTTTCAGCAAATGTATTTCCGTTTCAAAATGATGACAATATTTTTAATTAAAATAAAATAATGTCAAAGGTCAATAAATTTCGTCCAATATTGAAGATTTCAACCAGCTAGTCGTAATTTGATCAAATACACCACTGTCAATGTACGCTCGAACGCTGCTGGACAAATATTGTGCAGTTTATCATATAAAGGTTTTTTTTAGAACAGTTAGGAAAAGAACAATTGGTTTATCAAATTTCACATTTATACCACTAAAAATAAAAACTAAGGAAATTAAAGTTCTCCGATAGTTTGGCTCTATTTTTAAGGTCAAAATATGACATAATACTGAGGTATGACGAGTGAAAAAATAAATTGAAGTAATGAAAGGCAGCAAGTTGGGAGCCCCTTTGAAACAAATCGTAGACCGAAAAAAATAATTTTCAATTAATTAAGTACCGATACTTGTGCTTCGACGTATAATAAATTCTGAAGACATCCTTTTTTGCGGTAAGAAATAGATTTGCATGTATATTGCACCCGAAGGTGAAAAAAATGCTATAATTGACAGTTTTTTTTTAAATGATCTAATCTTACATCAAGTTCATCTTACAATTTTTTTTTATATTTTTAATTATTTTATTAAGTAAACAGTGCAGTGGCGGTGTAAGAACATACACTATCCCATATCCTCCCGTGGTCATTAACGTGACGGAGCGAAACTAAAACAGAATGTGGGCTTGCTGCATTTTCCCGATAACGAATCAAAATTGTTAAAAAACTGTTGCCAACCTGCTTGCCAAGCGTGCCAAAATATGACATAAATCTTCCCTATGATCTATGGGAAGAAACTATATTCAGCAGTTGACTTTTATAGGCTGTAGTAAATTAAATGTGACATAAAATATAAAGTTTTGCGAGGCCTGTATCGCCGCGGCTAAGAATGCTTGCATATATACACATAGAGGTACATACAAGTCAGCACAGATCAGTACCAATCGGTATGGGTAAAATATAATCGTGGTTTTTATTTTCTTATCTAAAGAAGTTGACAATTGTCCAATTGATCTTGTCTCCTAACTAGAAATCTTTAATAAGTAATATGGCGCGTATCGACATTCAATGTGCTTGTTGAGGTTAAAGAGTTTAAAATCCCTTTGAGATGACGAGCGATGTGATAGAGTCAAATTTTAGTTTATTGATAAATGATACTTTAACGGCATTTTATTAAAAACAATTCGATATCTTCTATTTATATCTTATGTTCTTTATTTATTTCTTATCAAATCCTCTTGAACATAAATCGGGAGCTGGCAACCCTAGTACCGACAGAGCCTCAGTGCAAACGAAAACACAAAGATAATTTACCCGTATCGGTTGGTACCGGTCTTAATCGATTAGTGTACACCGGTAACCTACTTCTTTATGCATGCACTCTAAAATACTTCTTTCGTAACAAAGACTCTTTGCATGCAAGGCTATCAATAAACTATGTATTGTTATATTACAAAAGCTTCGTTGTTACAAATAATTGTTACAAATTATTTAAATATAATTATTAAACTTGAAATTGTTTCAAAAAAACAATCCCAACGGAATTATGTGAACTGAATTTTAAAGTATAGAATTTGACAACAAATGTCAAATTTCGCAAAGTAAAGGGTGTGGGGCTGCAGCTAAGGGATATTGTTCGTTAGAAAGATTCTATTAAGCCATCGTTTAAGTTTAAGACTATCAACAAACCAGATTTATAATAAAACGGCTTATCGTGTTATATACAAAACACAAAGTCAGTGGGATGTGTAAAACTCTTGTTGTGTCAAACACCTCAGTGACCTCAGTCCCCTACGAGACGATGTGTGTTGCAATGCACCCAAAACGTTTGGAACTAAAAAGTTAAAATAAACGCGATAAATTCCGTAAAATTAGTTTAATTTACAACTATAAGTAATATTGAGACCAATAGTGTTAGCGCCAAACGCTAATTTCAAGAATTGACGCCAGGGGTCGTTCAGCGCGGTGATTTCCTACCGGTTAACGTTGGTTGTGAGCAGGGCGCGTCGGAAGTGTTAATGCAGCGCAGTCACTAGAACGGCGTGGTCGTGTACCGTATAACCTCTATATAGTGTCAGTTTTGTTAGCAAATTTATGCAACGACGAGGAGCTTGTTGAGTCTAGGAAAATAGATTTTCTACGCGGACGCCGGGTTGGTTAATTGTTTTGGAAGTTAACATTGATTGCGATCAACGTCCGAATTTGAGTATGGTGCGCGCCTAATTACTATCGAAGATTTGGGTATCTTTTAATACCGCCTCGAATTGAGTGTCTATTTGAGTGTTACGTGACAAGAGGCCTAATTTGAGTTTTGAGTGATTAAAGTAACTGATTACCAATATTGTTGCGCGACGGACGGCTTGTTCTGAGTTTGAATTATTAACTTAACCTTGATTGACATTAATTTGATTCGACGATTTGCTTCGTGGCATTTTGATATGGTGCGAGTGAACCCGAAACATTGAATATTAAACTTGAACGACGCTTCGTTACTTGTGTCGTGCTGCCCCGTTGAACTGTGAAGTCGCGCGTAAAAGGGAGGTTATTAAAACCGCGTGTGCTTGATTATAATCTGTTGCTGGGTGAAAATGGAAGTTGAACTTTGATCGTCCGTTCATTAGTTGTACCGTGTGTCACGTGTTTGATTTCGATGAACGTTGAATTGGTTGAGTTTGAAGTTAATTAAATGTAAAATAAAGTTGATGGATTGAAATAGTGTACAATAAAGTGAACAACTGCCGAACGAAAGGACGCGTAGAATTTACTATTGGATTTTTCTCTTCTAATGTTTGGTTATCTTTAGTGCCTTTACGCGATAACGAAGCCGTAATATTTTGATTGATTAACTTAAATTCGTTGGCAAGTAATTTACGTAAATTGTATAGTGATAGCTGGTTGAAGTGCTTTGACAATATTAATTTGCGTCGACGAGTTGCTTTGTGGCATTTGTTGTAACTCGGAGATATTTTCCTGTGTCGGTTAAAACGCTAAACTTTGTGACCCGCGAGAAACAGCGTTCGTATTAGATTATAGATTTGTGATAAAGGACGCTAGACTTTGAGTGACATCTAGGTGATGCCGCCGGAGGATGCCACACCGTGTGGCGGTGCCGGAGTCACGGCTGCTGCTGATTAAAAGGGTTAAGTCAGGTTTCACATTTTACACACCACTAAACACCACTGACATACACTACACCTACCACCTGACCGAGCTTGGTGGTCAGTCTTTGCTTCTGAACCAAGTAAGTCGAATTAATTACCTATTCCTTATATAATTTAGAATTATCCATAGGCATTTCGAGCCCTACCCTTAGTTGTCTGTCGAATCTACCGCTGATGGGCTCCGGGATATTTGACCTTTGTTGGGCCAACTAGGGGCGTGTACAAATAGTATACGTAATATTAAGATCGTATTAATTCATTCGCAATCTGAAGTTAAAGGAAATTCAAGCTAGGAATACTTGATTAAGAAAGAAATAATGTTTCCCTCTCGCCAGCATTCTCATCACGTTTCCATTTATTTCGTATTCAGCGTTCTTGTAATGGATTGGACTTATTCTGAATTCAAAACTTATATTCAGAGATTGTTCCATGTTTTTATAAAGCTTATCCGGATATCCGTCTACATTGCTATTTAGTTTTTGTGAATAGTACAGCTTTCTCAGAAGATGCATTCTCATTCAGAGGATGTTATAAATTATTCTTTTCCTGTATCGAATATAGTTGAAACAAAACAGCACACAGTCTACCTGAGGGTAAGTGGATAATGTGAAAAATGAGCACACAGTCCACCCTAGGGTAAGTGGATATAATGGCCCCTACACATCTACATGTATCCTCGATTAAGAATCAAAATACAGATACGTTGTCGCCCCTGTCCTCTGAGAACTAAAATGGAATTCCTCGTTTCTATTAAAGAGGGTCTCCGATTCACTCGCCATACGAAAAACAGCAGGATTAAGCTATTATTTCTCGCTGGTATTCTGTGAGACTGTTATCTTTCCACGGTCGAGCCGACCCATTCGTGCTACAACCATATTATAGCTGCAGCGTGGCTCTACAACGTATAATGTAAATATGTTTATGTTTTATGTATGTTAATTTATTATGAAATATTATCAACATTGTTACTAATTACTCGTGAATAGTTACTAACGGTTTAAATAATAATACACTCTCTACTCACAGTTTGATTGCACATGCTTGCTCGAAACGCCGCGCGCGGAAATCTTCAGTGCGGTGTTTGAACGTAGTTTTAAATGGAAATACATTTCAATTAAAAATTATTTTATCGTCGTATATATTTAGTATAATATAATGTCACCCGAATGATATAATTCTAGTAGAAGACAAGAGTCTACTCCATTGACACCTGCAACCAACTTCAAATAAATAATGCTTCCGGTGCATTGTGGTTTCTGAGGATTAAAATGGAAGTCCTAACCTGTAATTAATGGGCATCCCGTGACCTTTAAACCGAATGACTCATAAATGTAGTACAATTTATACAACAAATTGTTAGAATAAATAATATGTAAAAATACTACTCAAGGAAGTGCATACTAATTTCTTGCACAAATGGCTATGTCTGGGATTCGGACCAAGGACTCAGATTCAGTAGTCATATAGTCTAATTACGTGGCCATCATTTATCTAATCAACCGTTATCGTTGAAACTTATAATAATGTCTTGGATTTTCTACTTAATATTTATTTCTATATCGAAATTGATAAAAAAAAAATACAAAATAATTCAAATATTCTACCCACTATCATTATTATTGATTATAAAAATTCATAAGGAATATGCCCTAGTCATACTATATGCCAGAATAAATAAATATCTATCAAAAATTCAGCTCATAATCAAAATAATTTGGTCTGTAATGTCAGCATCGCGTGTCCGGTAACTAACCACATCCGATGCCTAATGAGCAACAACATCACGTTATTAACATAAAACTTTTTGTAGGCTCTTTCATAAACAACGATATTATATTTAAAAATCTTATATCGTCGGTAACTATACACATAGGTCTCGTTAGTCTAGTGGTTGTAAACACGACTGCGGATCATGAGGTCTCATGTTCGAATCCCGGGTCAAGTCAAAATAAAATATGTTATTGTGTTTTTCCGTCAAGAAATTCTCAGTAGCTGCCCGGAGTCAGATGCAACCGCACATATCGCCCGATCAGCACTTTTGCCTCATATACTTATTTCATTGTACATCGTGTTGGTTCACATAGCATCGGCTATCGGCTATTAGCAGTTTTTAAATATATTTATCATTTTATCTCAAGCAGCATATGTTATTTATATTATCAGCAGCAGCATTTTAGGTGGCGTCTCAACGCCGTACCTCGGAAAGTACGTAAAACGGTTCGTCCTGCGCCTGATCTCTCTTCGGCCGTGTCGGTTTTCCGTCCCATCAGATCATGAAAGTGAGGGAGCAGAGAGTGCGAGTGAGAGCTTGCGCATACCCTTGGGCACTATGATCCTATGCTGCGCCTATGACTAGTCGCCATTAAGGCTGGTCGTCGTCGCCGGAATTCGGTCTGGAGGATATTATTATTTTTATTATTGTAGGTAAGCAGACGCACTCCTAAGGCGATGAGCCCCACAACCTAGAAATATTTGGAGAGTTTTCAATTTCTGAGGAATAATGTCTAGTGTATAATAATTATTTACAGGATTTAGAAAACGTAAAGAAAGAAAGTAAATGATGTGCCCTGCCCAGTCTTAAGGGGACCTCCCACCCTCTCTCAATCGCGCGCACTATACTTGTCGCCGCCAATCTCAGCACTACAATCCCCAGCACCACCACACTAGCCACGACACACCACTTTTGAAAATACGACACGTGTTTTGCATCTACACGAGGCATCCTCAGGTGAAGTAGACTGCGGAGGCTGGCCGCTAAGCCAAGCTAAGCTGGTGTGTCGTGCCTAGTGTGCTGGTGCTGGGGATGGTAGTGCTAAGATTGAGGAGGAGGTCCCCTTAAAACTGGGCAGGATATATTCATTTTCTTTCTTTCTTTACGCGGAATTAAGCAAATTAGTTTATAACAACCCCATTATAATGGATTTCCGCAAAGTAACGCCTGATTCTATTAATTATATTCTTCATTTTGCATAATTTTGTAACATTTTTCTTTACAGCCTATTATAATCTACTGCTGAACACACGCCTACCCCTTTCTTATCTTAAGACTATAAAGAGCCAACTAATTACAGTTTGTAAATCATTCCATCTTAGTACTCAGAGGTGACTACGCATTTGTAGCCCTTCTTTATATGAAGTTGGCTGCAGATGTCCATGGGCTGCAGTAGCCACTTACCATCTGGTAGACGGTTATATTTTCAAAAAAAATATTTTACCTGCAATGGAACTAAGATATTTAATTTAAAGTTATCAGGGGCAGACAGCTTATGCACGCCCGTGTATCAGCCCACCCCGTGTGCCCATTCGGAAATTAAAGACAGGGCCGTAATGTAACGTTTTTAAACGTTTTGTGTGTTGAAGATGTGCTGTTCTCACAGCGCTCGGTTCGCAAAGCACTCCTCTCCCTGGACATCCAGAAGTCGAGTGGGCTTGACGGAATCCCCCCAATTGTGCTGAGGACGTGTGCTCCGGAGTTGGCACCGGTCCTAACGCGTGTTTTCAGGTACTCCTACTCCCAAGGCGTAGTCTTGAATTCATGGAAGACAGCTTTTGTCCTCCCGATCCCTAAAAAAGGCTACTGCACAGACCCGTCCAACTATAGGCCTATCGCTATCACCTCCTTGTTCTCCAAAATAATGGAATCCATTATTAACTGCCAGCTCATGCGGTACCTTGAGGATCACCAGCTGATTAGTGACCGCCAATACGGTTTTTGTCGGGGTCGATCAGCTGGTGATCTTTTGGTCTACCTGACCCATAGATGGGCGCAGGCAGTATAGTCCAAAGGGGAGGCGTTGGCTGTTAGTTTGGACATTGTGAAGGCCTTCGATCGGGTTTGGCACAAAGCGATTCTTTCGAAGCTCCCTTCCTATGGGCTTCCCGAGAAATTGTGCAATTGGATCACCAGCTTCCTTGCAGATCGGAGCATCAAGGTAGTTGTAGACGGTGCATGCTCCGACTACAAGCCTATAAACGCGGATGTTCCACAAGGCTGTGTGCTATCACCAACGCTGTTTCTTCTGCTTATCAATGATATGTTTCCGTCGAGGTCGCTCAGCTGGTGATCTTCTAGGTTACCTAACTCATAGATGGGCGGAGGCAGTGGATACCAAGAGGGTGGCGTTGGCTGTTAGTTTGGACATAGCCAAGGCTTTCGATCGGGTTTGGCACAAAGCGCTTCTTTTGAAGCTGCCTTCTTATGGGCTTCCCGAGAAATTGTGCAATTGAATCACCAGTTTTCTTGCAGATTGGAGCATCAAGGTCGTAGTAGACCAGAATAGACCAGTAGTGCATGCTCCGATTACAAGCCCATTAACGCTGGTGTTCCACAAGGCTGCGTGCTATCACCAACGCTGTTTCTTCTGTATATCAATGATATGTTGCTAACTGGTAGCATTCATTGCTATGCAGACGACAGCACTGGTAATGCCTTATATACCGGCCGTGCGAATATTTCTCGGGAAAACGTCGCCAAGTACCGGGACAAACTTGTGTCTGAAATCGAGTCTTTGCTTAACAAAGTCTCGGATTGGGGCCGACTAAATCTAGTCCAGTTCAATCCCCAGAAGACACAAGTTTGCGCGTTTACCGCTTAAAAGAACGCCTTTGTCGTATCTCCTCAGTTTCAAGGCACTCCCCTTCTTGCCTCAGCCAGTATCGGAATCCTCGGAGTCGACGTATCGAGTGACGTGCAGTTTCGTGGTCACTTGGAAGAGAAGGCCAAATTGGCCTCTAAACAGCTTGGCGTGTTCATCAGAGCGGGACAGTATTTCATGCCGGCACACCGCCTGCAACTTTATAAGGCGCAGGTTCGGCCTCACATGAAATACTGTTCCCATCTCTGGGCAGGGGCTCCCCAGTGCCAGCTCCTTCCACTTGACCGCATCCAACGCAGAGCGGCTCGAATTGTCGACGACCGAGCCCTTTCCGATCGGCTCGATTCATTGGCACTGCGAAGAGATGTTGCATCCCTTTGCATTTTCTTTCGCATCTACCATGGGGAGTGCTCTGAGGAATTGTTCGGATTAATCCCAGCCGCCAAATTTCACAAACGCACATCGCGGCAGAACTCCCGATACCATCCACACCATCTGGATGATTGGCGGTCCACCACTGTGCGATTTAGAAGATGTTTTCTTCCTCGCACGACCTCCTTGTGGAATCGATTACCATCAGTGATTTTTCCGGACCGATACGACTTAGGGACCTTCAAGAAAAGAGCGTACTCCTTTTTAAAAGGCCGGCAATGCATCTGCAATTCCCTCCCTGGTGTTGCAGTTGTTCATGCGCGGCGGTAGTCACTTACCGTCAGGTAAGCCGCATGTTCTTTTGCCCCCTCTCCTATAAAAAAAAACAATGCGTCAGTGGTTTGATTTTTAATATATTTCACTTTATAACTCGTTTTTTTAAGAATTCTTCTTTCAGTTATATATAGATAGTTTGGATTATTCATTTCTAATCTAAGTAATATAAAATATAACTAATGATACGGAAAGGAACCTTAAAGTTTACATTTTCCTAAGAAATTATCGTACCCGCTCCGCCCCGCTAAGATCAGATCATAACAGAAACTTCTTAACAATAGCACAATACTTAACGTACTTAAGTGTCAAGTTGCATTCTAGTAGAACAACCAGTTAATACAATTTTACATTATCTTTATCTTCCGCTCCGTTTCACTCGCAAAGTTAAATTGGCTCGCTGCAACATGAGCAACTTGTATCAGGTCTAACATGTGGCGCCACAAAGGCGACTGAACAATAAACATATTAGTTGTAGTTAATTCATTAATAATAACTATAATATTATTGTTTAGATAGTATCAAACGGAGATGAAATTTAAATCTTCACCATTGAAATTATTTTTTTTAATAAAGTAGTAATAAAGTATTGTACAATCCAGACCGAATTTCATTAAGGGTGACAAACGAGCACACTGATCACTTGATGGCAAGTGGATTCTGTGACCCATAAACACCTATATCTATCTTCGATTAAGAATCATAGCGAAAATGCGCTGTCACCCTTAAGGACTTTAGTGAAATAAACATCTACTGCAACTAGGTAGATGATATCATAATTTAATTCTTTCTAAAGCTCTTAAAACGTGTAATTGCAACGAAATCAAGATAAAAGTATACCTTACAAAATATCATTCAAAATATAAAATAGATACGAAATCGATCTCTGAGCTATCTGGGAATGGATTTTCCTTACGGAGAACTTCGTGCAATCTTGTATTTTGAAACCAATTCCCAACTGCAACGTACACGTACAGGCTGCAAGTCAAATGCTGCTTTTAACGACCTGCTCTCTCGGGAAATGTTCCATTGATAATATCTGATATACTTTGACAATGTTGCTTTATAAGGAATATTTTTAAAATTTAAATTGCCACTTATATATAATTACTTGTAGCTACGAGCAATTCATCATTATCATCATCATTACAGGCCTTCACAAGTCTACTGCAGAACATAAGCCGGGACGGCAAGAAATTAAAATTAAAATATTTAATTTCTTTTTAATTATTTGAAACCAGCTCTTACTTTTTATAAAAAGTCAATATTTCTCAGAACCAAAGCCCTGAGAAAAGATAGCGCATCTGCATTATAATTACATTTTTACTGGAAACGAGGCATTCCGTATTTTATATATTTCCGAATATTTTCATTTCGATTCTTAATCGAGGATGGATATAGATGTCTTTAGGCCAAAGCATCCAATTACCGTCAGGTGTACTCTGTAGACGACCAAGTTGTGCTGTAACCAACGTGCACCAGCCAGTAATAGCTTACGATTAAGTAATAATAATAATAATGTTCTCCACACCGTATTTCTGTCATGGCAGCCAACCGCCAACTTCCTGACTCCGGGATACTAGAAAAGATTTCTTGACAGAAAATCCCAATAACAGATTTAAGCTGCACCTGGGATTCAAACCAGAGACCTCATCAGAAATCGCATTTGCGACCACTAGACCAATGAAACAGTATTATCTAAGCACATTGGTACGTTACAAACGAAAAAATGAAAATATTGGGTAATTAGTGAATTCGCAAGAACATTAAAATTTATTTTTTAAGTTTATCAAGGTTATTTTTTCAATAGCTTTGTCTTCAATAAATGATAACAAAATGAACGCGCCCCCGGGTGGGCCCGAACCACCAACCTTTCGGTTAACAGCCGAATGCGCTAGCCGATTGCGCCACGGAGGCTTATATCTGTAAGTTCTTTTTATCAGTTGCAATATAAGTCAGTAAATCACTTATACGTGGTAGAGCCGTGCTGCAGATATATTATAGTTGTGAATGGGTCGGCTCAAACGGGAAAGGACCACGCTCTCACAGAATACCGGCTTAAAATAGCAGCTTAATGCTGTTGTGTTTGGTATAGTGAGTGTAGAGGATTGGAGACCCCATTTACTGAAAACGGGGCATTCCGGTTTAGTCCTCAGGGGTGACAACGCATTCTGCATTTTAATTCTTTATTGAGAATAGATGTAGATGTCTATGAGTCACAGCATCCCCTTACCATAAGATGGAATGTATTTTTTATAAGATAAAAGTGACAAACGAGCACACAGTCCACCTAATAGTAAATGGTTGCTGTGGCCCACAAAAATCCACATCTACCATCCATTACAATTCAAAATGCAGATGCGTTGTCACCCTTCATCAATTCACACTATATATTGGCGGCATAAAAAAACGTGAGTGACCTAAGCAGAATATATTGAGAAAAAAAAGAAGAAATTAGATTGGAAATACCTAGTGTTACAGCTTTTTAGGTTATGGAGCAATTAACGCTCACTACGAATATTTTAGAAGTTATGTCATCCTTTATCTGAAAAACTTATTCATAGTCATCATCATTATCACCATTGCCTACTGCACTATATATATAGCTGGTCCATATGATCGAAGAAGCGATAACTAATCCGGAAGAAAGAAGTGGCAGTCTAGTACTGGCTTCCCCAGTGCTAGGCGACTACCCACTAGATGAAGTGACGATCTCACAAAACCTTATAATGCAACTGACTGGAAGCTCAGAACCGTGCTTTTTCATAATCCACAGGGTATTTATACCAGCAGTGGACTTGCAGTAGGCAATGGTGATAATGATGATGACTATGAATAAGTTTTTTAGATAAAGGATGTGCTTAGATACTACTGTTTCATTGGTCTAGTGGTCGCAAATGCGATTTCTGATGAGGTCTCTGGTTTGAATCCTAGGTGCAGCTTAAATCTGTTATTGGGATTTTCTGTCAAGAAATCTTTTCTAGTATCCCGGAGTCAGGAAGTTGGCGGTTGGCCGCCATGACAGAAATACGGTGTGGAGAACATTATTATTATTATTATTACGTAATCGTAAGCTATTACTGGCTGGTGCACTTTGGTTACAGCACAGTTTGGTCGTCTACAGAGTACACCTGACGGTAATTGGATGCTTTGGCCTAAAGACATCTATATCCATCCTCGACTAAGAATCGAAATGAAAATGTACGGAAATATATAAAATACGGAATGCCTCGTTTCCAGTAAAAATGTTATTATAATGCAGATGCGCTATCTTTTCTCAGGGCTTTGGTTCTGAGAAATATTGACTTTTGATAAAAAGTAAGAGTTGGTTTCAAATAATTAAAAAGAAATTAAATATTTTAATTTTAATTCCTTGCCGTCCCGGCTTATGTTCTGCAGTGGACTTGTAGTGCTGTAATAATGATGATAGTGATGAATTGCTCGTAGCTACAAGTAATTATAAGCTAAACAAATAGAAGTGGCAATTTAAATTTTAAAAATATTCCTTATAAAGCAACATTCCCCGAGAGACCAGGTCGTTAAAAGCAGCATTTGACTTGCAGCCTGTACGTGTACGTTGCAGTTGGGAATTGGTTTCAAAATACAAGATTGCACGAAGTTCTCCGTAAGGAAAATCCATTCCCAGATAGCTCAGAGATCGATTTCGTATCTATTTTATATTTTGAATGATATTTCATAATGTTTACTTTTATCTTGATTTCGTTGCAATTACACGTTTTAAGAGCTTTAGAAAGAATTAAATTATGATATCATCTACCTAGTTGTAGTAGATGTTTATTTCACTAAAGTCCTTAAGGGTGACAGCGCATTTTCGCTATGATTCTTAATCGAAGATAGATGTAGGTGTTTATGGGTCACAGAATCCACTTGCCATCAAGTGATCAGTGTGCTCGTTTGTCACCCTTAATGAAATTCGGTCTGCATTGTACAATAGTTAGTACTAATTCTTAATTAAAAAAAATAATTTCGATGGTGAAGATTTAAATATCATCTCCGTTTGATATTATCTAGTCGAAACAATAATATTATAGTTATTATTGATGAACTAACTACAACTAATATGTTTATTGTTCAGTCGCCTTTGTGTCGCCACATGTTAGACCTGATACAAGTTGCTCATGTTGCAGCGAACCAATTTAACTTTGCGAGTGAAACGGAGCGGAAGATAAAGATAATGTAAAATTGTATTGACTGGTTGTTCTACTAGAATGCAACGTGACACTTAAGTATGTTAAGTATTGTGCTATTGTTAAGAGGTTTCTGTTATGATCTGATCTTAGCGGGGCGGAGCGGGTACGATAATTTCTTAGGAAAATGTAAACTTTAAGGTTCCTTTCCGTATCATTAGTTATATTTTATATTAATTAAATTTAAAATGAATAATCCAAACTATATATATATAACTAGAATACTTAAAAAAACTAGTTATAAAGTGAAATATATTAAAAATCAAACCACTGACGCATTGTTTTTTTTTTTTTTTTATAGGAGATGGGGCAAACAAATTTTAAAAAGGAGTAGGCTCTTTTCTTGAAGGTCCCGAAGTCGTATCGGTTCGGAAAAAGCGCTGATGGTATTCGATTCCACAAGGAAGTCGTGCGAGGAAGAAAACATCTTCCAAATTGCATATATATATATACATATATATATATATATATATATATATACATATATATATATATATATATACATATATATATATATATACATATATATATATATAAATATATATATATAAATATATATATTATATATATATATCTATATATATATATATATATATATATATATATATATATATATATATATATATATCTATTGCGATACTCAGTAAAATAGTGAAGTGTTAGAATGAGAGTAGAGAAAAGGAAGGGGCCAAAGTCAGCGTCGCGTTTACGTCCAATGTGTGCCTTTCCATCCTATTGGTTTGTATACTCCATTTAGGTGTTATCTTATATTCTGTATGCTGAGTTCTATGAGTATTTTGCAATGTTAAGTCGTATAAAAGAAACATTTCTTTTTTTTCAATTACTTAAGAATTACTTTTAACATCAGAGGTGGGATGATGTGTAGAACTTGGTGTCGAAAGTCAATAAATTGTAGCAGCCATTGAGCCTCACTACACTTCGGGTTTTAAATTTTGTTCAGCAGCACTTAGTTTTGTCAAACGCTCGAGTAAACACTGACCGTTTGCTTAATAGAGCATTTTTCAACGGAACAGACCAGCGGCGAACAATCGGATTCATCACGATATTCTGAGAGCACGTAGCGCTGCAAATAGTTTACAAAAGTTTATTAAACGTGAAAAATTGTTAACAATCTATTCGATTCTTTTACTCCAAACATAATATAACATATTTAAAACTCTCCATTGCACTTTATTGCTATAGGAAGCCCACCATTTAAATTTAATTTAATAATTTATTACAATGATCGTGTGGCCTGAGGTTAGAGTAGCTGCTACGCAAGACCGCTGACCGTACTCACAACCCTTGGTGCATGGGTTAGTAACCACCGAACTAATATCTTTTTTTTTAAAAGAAAGAATGAAGAAAAGCGGGCAGAGAACATTATTATTAGTTTTACGTAATCGTAAACTGCTGCTGGCTGGTGCACATTGGTTACAGCAAAATTTAGTCGTCTACGCCGAGAAAGGACTAATTGTACAGAAACTTGTGTAAAATAGCAGCATAATGCTGCTGTGTTTAGTTTAGTGATTGATAAGAACCTGGGCCCCTCTTTGAAGGTTATTCTATCTTAGTCATTTTGATTCCTAAAATTGAGACAGAAGTTAGAAAATATTTCGAAGACGTGTGAACTTCGCCAACACGCATTAATGTGCACAGCCGACATTTTCTTGCCGAAAACCATCTCAGAAATAAGAAGAGGCCTGTTTTCAGCAGTGGGACATATACGCTGTTAATTTACTTTACTTTTTAAGTGAAATATTATATGAGACAAGCCGTCATAGTACACGTCTGCACTGAAAATGTTTATTACAATTTTAAATACTGATTTATCAAGTTCCATGTTAAGAAAGTTAAAAATGTATATGTTACGATCTACCTTATAAAACAAAATTCTGTATATAATAAAATTCAGCCACCGCAGTCTACTTAACCTAAGGATGACTCGTTTAGAGGCAAAACACGTGTCGTATTATTGACTGTGGTGTCTTTCCTAGTGTAGTGGTGTTGGGAGTAGTGGTGCTGGGATTATTGGTGACGGTGATAGTGCACGCAATTGAGGGAGGGCGGGAAGTGCTCTTCAAACAAGGTAAGATATCATTTTATTTTATTACGCGAATCTTAGCTGATTGATTTTATACATCTTTAATATAATAGACTTCCGCAAAGCTTGGTGTATTTATATGGTCGATAGTGAAATGTAACATCGTGAGGAAGCCTGAACGTTTTCTGACAATGTTTTAATATATTTCAAGGACATGTGAATTCCGCCAACACACGTACCAGAGCGGAAGACTAATTACTCCATAACCCGGACAAAAATATGAGATGGCTTAACAATAGGACGTAAATAGCCGCATAACTAACAAGCAGTTTATATGAGTTAAGGCAGTATGAATAAGTAGAGATTCATTTCCTATTATAATCATAAGGCGAACTCAAAATGTATATAAGTTGTAATTTCAGGTCATTGCATGGACGCCGAATAAATTTAAACGTAATAAGAATGTTTTGTTGCTGAAAGCATTATTAATTTGTTTCTTTATAAAATGTTTGTAGCTTCGATTTATTAATTGTAGTTATATATAAACAAATATTGAAAATTATATTTTATTTTCTTAATCTGCATTGAATGTAGTGTGGTGCTGTTAACCTCAATGCATCTTCCGTATCATAGTAATGTTTAGAATTTCTAGAGTCAGAGATCTAAAAACGCAATGTGCAGATGCAATGTGTCAGATCTGAAATATTTTCTGTAGTCTTACATAAATTTTAGCTGGCATTTGAATCTAAGACATGGCGTAATAGCAAAAAAGGTACCGATCATACGTGGTAGAGAAAATATCCATCATTTTCGCTACGACAAACCAACAAGGTACAATAGCAAAAACAAACAAATTTTTATTCACATGAAAAATAAAATCGCAAAATATATGTCGACAAAATATTATGTAATGAATTTTCAAGTAAAGATGAAGCAATAGCTAATATAAATATGAAATTATCCAGACGGTCTTAAAGTAATAAATGTCGACCATTTTTACAAAACCCTGCTACGTTGCAAGATCGCTTGTCAGTATCGCTGAAAGTTATGGCATGTGGAAAAGGTATCGTGTCTAGAAACACTGAATCTGTTTTCTCTGGACTCAACGACTTAAGTTTTCATAATAGGATATCGTTGGCTGCTGATATGAAACAGAGCAAGCCTGTGTCACCAGTGTATTGTTGTTTTACCCTCGTATTGATCTTACGATTCTCTATTGTGACATTCCTCCTTAGTTTTGTTTAAAAAAAAAAGCACTCGCATTAAATTTCGCAGTACGCGAGGAACTCGGGTTCTATCCCCGCCGGCACTATTTATGATTACTGGTTTAAGACGTGCTCAGCGCTAAAGGGAAACGTGTCTAAGAAAGGATATATTTTACCCAACCTCCTTAAAAGGAGGGTAATGTTTCTTGAGAATATATATATATATATATATATATATATATATATATATATATGACGGCACGTGCACTATTGCAGGTGCGGCGGCGCCGGTCTAGCTAGACAAAATTCCTGTTTGTATAAAATGGACGGAGCGGCCGCCGTTAGGACAGTCTTGGCTCTGACGTGGAAAGGTGCGCTTGTCGTATTCCGTTACTAGTTTATCCTCGACTCGTTGGATAATTAATTCGTGTAAACGAATTAATTATTATTCCTAACTACAAAATCAGTCTCTGTACTATACCCTATATACTTCCTACATCAGAAGTGGGATAAAGTCCCTGTTACTGCCCACCTGCTATAACCTTTGAATAGTGTAAGGGTTATTACGTTGGTGAAATACTATAATGCGCCTCGCGTTTTGTTTTTGTGTTCGATTTCTTAAATCAAGTTTGTTGTCGTATTTACGACATTGACGAATCATTATAGTGTAGAGTAAAAGTTTAAAGTGAAATGTTTTAAGTCAAAAGTTAAATCTTTTTATTCAATTTATAATAGAAAGTACCCGCAAGTAATTTCATTATTTCTTAACGTACCCAAATATGATAATAAATGTCGAAAGAAATGTTGGAGATATTCTGAATGAGTTATAGTTTTCATTCAGTGGAAGTTTAACTTGCTCAAGTAATGTTATAATTTGATACACGAGGTGTGATTTACATGGCCCAGTTTTAAAGTTCAAAATGTTTAAACGATGTACCGAAAAAAAAGAACATGATTACTTTAACGTGCTATGACTTAAAAACACTAAGTAGTATTTTTGTGGTCTAATGTGATGATAAGTGTTACAGTTTACTCCGAGCATTACGTAGTCGACAAACTTGGAATGGTTTAGTGGAAAGCGTGGAGCTGTAGCGCTCGCTTTTGAGTATGCTGTCGGCTTATGACGCCGCGGAATTATTATTTGCCATTAAATGACATGAGGAAAGTAAATTTATCCTAAACATTGGCTCAGAAACTATTTTGTAAGAATGAGTGTTTACATTTTTAATTGGTTGCGAAAAATGCCGGAAAACCGAAGTATAACTGATGAAAGTGAAGTAGAGCCAATTAGTTCTGACATTGAAGAGAGTATTTAAGTTTACATGAGGATCGGACCATACCAGAGGTTGTCGTGTAGCCGCAGCTCAGTATTTGGTGCCCTAGAAAGGCGAATGGTGTACCAAGAGTAGCGCTGCATTTCTTGAAATCAAGTTCCGACTGAGTATTTTTAATGTTTTCTTTTATGTGTTACAGTAGCACGTGTGATGTGATTACAAGTGCGTGAGTGTGTGCCTTGGTGGTCGTAACGGACTGCCAGGTCCAGCTATAACATGGCATGGTTTCGGCAGATGCGTATGCGTGTATACGCAGGCGCCATCCCGGAGCGCGCGTATGCTGTACATGGCGATGCCTCGGAAGTATGCGTGGGAGTCACACTGTGTGCGCGGAAGTCGTATGCTGTGTGCACGGTAATGTTTTCTGAACATGTATTAGGCTCTGTCCTGGCAGGCGCTGTCCTGGTTCACGTTTTTAATGTGGTTCACGTAGTTAACGTGGGATCTCGCAAGTTCAAGTAAGAGTATGTGTCAGATACTACTATGAAGACCTATGTTTACTTGTGAAAGCGAAGTGCTTTATTATAGTCCACGGTATGAGAACGTATTTCTGTTTTAGGGCCTCGTATGTGTGATAGATGAGAGGACAGGCAACTGTGTATGTTGTCCTTATAGTTAACAATTTGTTTTTCACGCAGATCATGATAACTACAGCCCCGACGATGCCTGTGAACCCTCAGGTGCTCCTGCTGCTCTCGTTTTGTTGTAATTTGATAGTTCACGCGAAACATGATTATCATTTGCTATATTTTGAAGTTCAAAACTTTTAAGGGTTGTACTACAATAAAGGATTAACTTTAACACGCTATGAATTGAAAATAATAAGTGACATTTTTGTGTTCTAATGTGTTGATCAGTGTTGCAGTTTGCTCCGAATATTGTGTCGTTGACAAGATTGGGGTTTGATTTCGAGGGATTCTTAGAAGTCTCTACAACAATGATCAATGAGGAAGACGTTGTGATGGCTAATCGAACATGGTCAGGTACGGCCGAGCGCTGGTTAAATTAAGCCTACACCGCTACAGTCGGTTACTTATCGGCTGATCTTACGGCAGGGCAATTCAAGCGGCCGCCGAACAAATGGTCCTTTGGCGCTGTAAATGGACGGCTTTC
The DNA here is from genome assembly GCA_963668995.1 of Parnassius mnemosyne. Lineage (NCBI taxonomy): Eukaryota > Metazoa > Arthropoda > Insecta > Lepidoptera > Papilionidae > Parnassius > Parnassius mnemosyne. The sequence goes on along the minus strand of CAVLGL010000093.1, from coordinate 3,399,815 downwards.
GTGGATTTTGCGCAGTTTCCCCCTTCGCTTCGAAATATGTTGTGGTATCTGTCTCTACACATAGTTTCCATTTTTTTTGCAATGTTTTCAAATGTCGTGCAGTTGCCGTTTCTTAAGAGAATATATGATGAATTTCGGAAGCTCGGAATTCCATTGTTCGCAATACATTTATCTCGATTTCTTTTAATTTTGCAAAGCAGTGCGACGATTCGCTAGCGCTAGTACGGCACGACGGCTTGCTGCTGCGAATGTGGCACGCTCGCAGTAGAACGAAAAGCTGTAGTGTGTTTGCCTGGAGGTAGCCATATCCGCGCGTTCCAGACTTAAATGAAGTCTGGGTTGGTCGACCGTTGTAATATTTAACAAGAGTTTATATCTGTTAGCAAGTGGTGATAACTGATAGACCGTATGCTGTTCACTGTCAACCGCACGTGGACGTGCGACAGTCAGAGGTAGCCGTGTCTGTGCATCTAGAAAATACTAGAGACGTTGCAACACTCTAGCAAAGTAATTATTCCAGTGCAGGAAAGGAACATGAAGTTGCAGGGAGGCTGGTCTGTGCTGCACTAGGATATGTGTCGAGTTGCTGTTGGTTTACATACTTAGGTGTTATCGTGTGTCACTACGTCCCTCACGATACACTTTTGTGTGATTGTGACGGGGACATGTTTGCGGTATGGTTGGTCTGTAACTGTTCTATACTGAATTGAAAAAAAAAAAGAGAGTAAGAAAAAAATGTGATTCTTACTATCATTGCAAGGCGTTTGCCGGTCCAATGATATAGCTAAAGGGAATAGTGATTCCGGACTAGTATAAATAGTACTTGAAAAAAAAAGCGTAAGAAAAAAAATAGTTCTTACTATCATTGAAGGGCTTTGTGCCGGTCCAATGATATGGCTATAGGGAATAGTTATTCCGGACTAGCGAAAACAGTACTAGAAAAAAAAAGAGAAAATAGAAAAAGCTACATACTAATCATTCCGATCTAACATAAAGATGATTAAAGTTTTGTAGGGCTTACTGCCGGAACAAAACTGACGTCACCCGAGTCTGAAGGGTCAATATAGACCGGACCAGACGCTGTTTTGTCAGGAGGATCGAACGATGTTTTTCTGTCTACAGATAACTAAGATTGTGATGGAGCGCGTGCGAGGACGCACGCATGTCAGTATGGCCGTGACGGCACGTGCACTATTGCGGGTGCGGCGGCGCCGGTCTAGCTAGACAGAATTCTTGTAAACGACACGTGTACCGCACACCTGCGGCATTGCACCTGCGGTGCCGCCCGTCCTGTTTGTATAAAATGGACGGAGCGGCCGCCGTTAGGACAGTCTTGGCTCTGACGTGGAAAGGTGCGCTTGTCGTATTCCGTTACTAGTTTATCCTCGACTCGTTGGATAATTAATTCGTGTAAACGAATTAATTATTATTCCTAACTACAAAATCAGTCTCTGTACTATACCCTATATACTTCCTACATATATATATATATATATATATATATATATATATTTGTCTATTTATTTGGCATGCTCTGTAGCCTATACCGATAAATCAAGTGTTTGTATAGCATGACATAAAATAGTATTATATTTAGTCTGCGTATAGGACCCTTTTTACTTGATACGAGGCATGCCATTATGGTCTTTAGCAGTGATAACGCATCTGCATTTTGATCCTTATTCGGGTAAAGGTGTAGATTTCTATACGCCACAGAATCCATTTGCTATCAGGTGGCTTGTATGCTTGCTTATCATCCTTATTCTATAAAAAAGGACCATTGCAAATATCGAAATTTGGAATATCTGCATGTGGGATATGTCATGGCAAATATTCCCTTGTTAGGAAATCTATGGACTTTTGAAGGTCTTTAATGGTCGTAATAATAGTTTAAACTTGAATGGCACAATTTATGTAGGACTCCTTCTCAACCAAGGAGGAGTCCGTTTGGGAAGGTACCACCGTCTTACTATTTCTGTGGAAATTACAATGCTCTGCCCACTACTTCTGTAGACACATAATAGTGCACTGCTTACTATTTCTGCAGACATAAAAATTCACTGCTTACTATTTCTGTAGACATAACAATGCACTGCTTACTGCTTCTGTAGACACATAACAGTGCACTTTTTCCTGTTTCTGTAGCCACATAACAGTGCACTGCTTACTATTTCTGCAGACATAACAATGCAGTGCTTACTATTTATGTAGACACATAACAGTGCACTGCTTACTATTTCTGTAGACACATAAAAGTGTACTGCTTACTACTTCTGTAGACACATAACAGTGCACTGCTTACTATTTCTGTAGACACATAACAATGTTCTGTTTACTATTTCTGTAGACACATAACAGTGCACTGCTTACCATTTCTGCAGAAAAATAATAGTGCACTGCTTATTATTTCTGCAGAAAAATAATAGTGAACTGCTTATTAATTCTGTAGACACATAACAGTGCACTGCTTATTATTTCTGTAGGCACATGACAGTGCACTGCTTACTATTTTTGCAGACACATAAGAGTGCACTGTTTACTATTTCTGTAAACACATAACAGTGCACTGATTACTATTTCTGTAGGCACATAAAAGTGCACTGCTTACTATTTCTGCAGAAACATAATAGTGCACTGTTTATTATTTCTGTAGAAAAATAATAGTGCACTGGTTATTATTTCTGTAGACACATAACAGTTCACTGCTTACTATTTCTGTAGACAAATAACAGTGCACTGCTTACTATTTCTGTAGACATAACAGTGCACTGCTTACTATTTCTGTAGACACATAACTGCACTGCCTACTATTTCTGCAGACACATAACAGTGAACTGCTTAATATTTCTGTAGAAACATAACAGTTCACTGCTTACTATTTCTGCAGACACATAACAGTGCACTGCTTACTATTTCTGTAGACACATAACAGTGCACTGCTTACTATTTCTATAGAAACATAACAGTGCACTGCTTACTATTTCTGCAGACATATAACAGTGCACTGCTTACTATTTTTGCCGACATATTACGGTGAGAATAGGGAGCCAGGATAATTTCAGGCTCTGAGACTTTCTTACTTAGTCCTTACAGGTGACAATGCATCCGCAGTCTTCTTTGTTTGAAGTTGGTTGCTTGTGAATTGGCAAAGTTCAAGTGTGGCTGCAAGTTATGTTGACTGTAAGTAAGTTTGTCACATTCGTTTTATTAAAAAAAAAAACAGAATTAACAACCCGGCAAAAGAACTTAACTATCCACGTTGAAATAATAAAGTAACACAAATAGAGACTTCGTAATTGTAAGAATGTTGTGAACGTGTGGAGAGTACAAGCGTAGGCAAGTGTAATCCTGCCTAAGAGCAAATCTCTCGTGAAAATAAATGATACTGCCGTCCGGATGCGGTTACTTGCTCAATAATTTTCGTGTATTATAAAGTTTTCTGTGCTCAATAAAATCAAAACCTATTATTTGCTTAGGTATGTAATAATATCACTTTTAAGCTAAGACAAGTTTTATTAATTAAAATAACCCAATTACATTTACGTCTAACCCATAGTTGTTCTTTTTACTCTAGTTGATTACAAATTACTTCACTCATTTCTTGTAAGTTTTGTTATATTGTTATTTTTTATATATATGTATATATATATATATATATATATATTATAATGATACAATTAATTGGCGCGCATATCTTACAAATTTATTTGTACTAAATTTTACTAAAAAGTTTACTAAGGGTGGAAAAACAGTACCTACATTGAGTTTGTAATGTAGATATTAAAATCTCATGAGGTAAAATAATTTAACTGAAAAGAAAAAACACAAAAACAAATAAAATAATTTTCCTCTAAACTATGCCTTAGCGCTGTCTTCACATATGTTTTTTGTTTTTATAATTTTTAAGTCAGTATAATATTTTTCTACAATTTTAGCAGACGACGACATATCATCGACATACTTCTCCTAGATTAATTATAGCTTGGAAATATAATGATATTCATAACAGCCTTTCATAAGTCCACTGCTGAACATAGGCCTCCCCCAAGGAATGCAACAAAGCACGGTCCTGAGCCACCTGCATCCATCGACTTCCTGCATGTCTTACCAGGTCGTCACTCCATCTCGTGGGGGGACGCCCTACACTTCGCCTACCGGTACGAGGCTGCCACTCAAGAACCTTTCTTCCCCATCGGTAGTCGGTTCTTTGAGCTATATGGCCGGCCCACTGCCACTTCAGCTTACTAATCCGTTGGGCTATGTCGGTCACTCTTGTTCTACTGCGGATATCCTCATTTCTAAGTATATCACGCAGAGAAACTCCGAGCATAGCATTCACCATAGCTCGCTGAGCGACCTTGAGCTTCCTCATATGGCCAGCAGTGAAGGGCCACGTCTCAGATCTGTAAGTCATCACTGGCAACACGCACTGGTTGTATAATTTCGTTTTAAGGTTTTGAGGAATGTCTGACGAGAAGATGTGTCGTAGTTTCCCGAACGCTGCCCAGCCGAGTTAAATCCGTCGATTGACCTCTCGGTCGAAGTTAGACTTACCTAGTTGGACTATTTGTCCCAGGTAAACATACTCGTCAACAACTTCGAGCTTAGTGCTCCCAACAACTACCGGCATAGGTGTGACATGGACATTGAACATGATCTTTGTTTTGTCCATGTTCATCCTAAGACCTATTTGTTGGGAGACACTATTGAGGTCATTGAGCATGGTGCTTAGATCCACCAGCGATTCTTCTATAAGGACTATATCGTCGGCAAATCGAAGGTGAGTGATGTACTCGCCATTGATGTTAATACTGTATCCTTTCCAGTCCAGAAACTTTAAAACGTCTTCCAATGCAGCGATGAAGAGTTTCGGGGATATAACGTCACCCTATCTTACACCTCTCTGCAATTGGATAGGTTTCGTATTCTGTACTCGGATAGCCATCATAGCCCTACTGTACAAGCACTTCAGCACTTCGATATACCGACAGTCAACTTGGCACCGCTGGAGGGACTGCAGCACCGCCTAAATTTCGACGGAATCAAAGGCTTTCTCATAGTCTACATACGCCAGACATAGTGGCAAATTGTACTCCTCGGACTTCTGTACAACTTACCGAAGGGTATGTTTGTGATCTATGGTGCTAAAGCCCTTTTGGAAACCGGCTTGTTCGGGAGGCTGGAAGTCGTCTAGTCTGTGCGCGTGACGATTTGTAATGACTCTCAAAAACAGCACGTAGACGTGGCTCAGAAGGGAAATCGGTCTGTAGTTCTTCAAGAGAGCATTGTCGCCTTTATTGAAGAACAAGTACACCGCACTTCTTTTCCACGCCTCCGGTGTAATGCCACCATGGAGGACGGAATTAAAGAGCTTCTGAAGGACTTCAAGTACCGGTTTTCCACCCGCTTTCAGAAGCTCCGCTGTAATTCCATCCTCGCCTGGGGCCTTGCCGTTTTTAAGGTGCTGGAGAGCCATTCTAGTCTCACTCAGACTGACGTCCGGGATATCATCGGAATAGTGTGGATAAGACTCGCTCTTGGATCGTTACTTACACTTGCGTGTGGCTCTAACGATGACGTATACAGCTGCCCATTGAACCTGAGAGGTTCAATGGGCAGCTGTATACGTCATCGTCTCACTCAAAATCTCAGGTGCACCGGAAACGATGCTGCCAGACTCGGTCCTCAGCTTTGACAGTTGCCTCTGTCTGGCAGATACATCTCTGGCAAAGACTTTGGAGCCTTGGTTCCGCTCGATCGCTTCTTCAATACAAGCTGTATTGAAGTTGCGTAAGTCCCGCCGCATGCATTTAGAGATCTGTCTGTTCAGTTGCCTGTATGCTGTCAAATCTGTTGAAGAATGTAGCTTCATCTCCCGTCTAACAGCCATGAGATTAAGAGTGTGATCGGAGAGGTTTTGTGTTTTTATGCGGCGGGTCTTGCAGAACTTAGCTCCGATCGCATGGACAGTTTCCACGAGCTTGTCATTCATATCGTCCACTTCATTGCAGTTTTCTAGGCACTGAAAACGGTTTTGTAACTCGAGCTGAAAGGTTTTGGGACTTTGGAACAGAGCACGAGGGGGACGGAGCGTTGATTTCATTAGACAAGACCTCTCCAACTTAACGTTTAGGTTCAATGTGCCTCTAATCATTCGGTGATCGCTACCAGTTTTAACCCTCGCGATCACGGAGACATCACTGAACAGTTGTCGTCTGGTCGTCATAATGAAGTCAGTCTCATTTTTTGTCGAACCGTCGGGGCTCGACCAGGTCCACTTCCTGTGAGGCCGCTTCTGGAAGAAAAAGTTCATCATAAAGAGTCCCTCTTTCTCCATGAAGTCGGCCAGCTGCTGGCCCCTTGAGTTCCGTTGCCCTATTCCAAATTTCCCTATTTTCAGCTCACCGTTCTCTCTTGTGCCTAGTTTTGCATTGAAGTCTCCCATTAACACCGTATATTGGGTTTTGGAGGAATGCATGGCTCTAGAGATATCCTCATACATTTCCTCCACCGTTACCATGGTTGCCACCGTAGCCAGGAATAGCGGGGCCGCCGGGGACTGGGGGCCGTCTCTTTGATGATATTGGTAAAGCGAAATTCCACGCAAGCAAAACCGCGGGGAAAACTAATATTTTATAAAACCATACCAGCATGCTAATATCATCACAGTCTATCAAATATCCGCTGCTGAATACAGCACCATCACCCTCATAGATCGCCTCATAATATATGCCATAGTTGTCAAGCTTAGTAAGCGGGTTGGCAGCTATATAAATTTGTTATTTCAGCTGTTATCAGGGAAATGTTGTCCATCTCCTGGATCTGGTTCAGTTTCCCACTGTCGCTATGAACGAATCCACAGGATGATACTCGTATGGGGTAGTAGATATTCACGGTTAATAAACACCACCATTTTATGATTAATATCAATTTATAAAACAAGTAACAATTCAAATTCATTTTTATTTCCAAAATTTCTCGTGAGATTTAATTTTTTAAATTATCTTAAATTATATACAGATCTAATTTGCAATCACCGCGCCCTTGTCTGTTCTCTTTATATCAGACTTACATAGGTTGAACCCAAATTCAATAAAAATTACGTATACGAGGCTTCAGGCTTCTATTAAACTTCGTTTTGAAAATAATTTGATGAAAATATATGCGAAATGATTTCAAATGTTTTATTGTATACATACTAAGTAGAGTAAGAAATTCCTTGTTATCACTGTGGAGATGTTTTCTTCTGGCAGACATAGAACACAGCAGGTTGCTCTTTTGTGGCAGTGTGAGCATATAAACTAATCTGTAACATTACGTGGGTGTTGTAAGAGGCGAATGAGGGACACTGAAACAGTAGATGAGCAGCAAATCTTTCTGGTAACAACTGACAACCAGCTTACTAAGCGTGGCAACCATTGCAAAATCCCACTGTGAGACAATCTTTGGGGAGGCCTACGTACAGCAGTGGACATTTTTTTGTTCCTTCAAAAGACATTACAAAGTTTTTGAATAAATATAGGCTTTATTTATAGCCTAGATCCCTCCTGGCATTGCCCTCTATCTGCTCGTAAATTTTTTTCACGAAGGGTTCGGTCATTCTGAAGATTAGCCCAGACTGCAGCTGCTGGGCTGCAGCATCTTCCTAATAACGACTTAAATTGTCTCATAGGGGATCCTTCTATGAGGCAATCTAGGCATAGATGCATAGTTGCCACGCTTGGCGAGCGGGTGGCAACCGCAGTTTTTTTTTATTTTTAGTCGTTATTAGGAAGACACTGCTACTCGTCTCCTAATTTGTTTCCCTCTGTTGCCTCTTATGACACCCACGAGATGGTATGGGTAGTGCTCATTCTTAGACCACCAATATTTGGCGTTTCTATAATTGACTTCACAATTGTCACCTATATAACTCACGGCATTATTGAAGTATTGACGTGGAATTCTCAAGATTGTTTAACATTAAAGTTATTAATACCTTTAATTGGTTTTTGCATTGAAACTAACGACAACTATCGGGCGTGCAATAGACAGCTGAGCACCGCCAATAGCGAGTTGTAAACTCTGTCCAACAAATACAAAACTTTGACGAAATCTACTTAACGCTAGTTGCTGGATAAACGAAGCGACGTTTGTGAAATTAAAATATGTATCTCGAATTTTATTTCAGACTTCAATTTTTTTTTCAATACATATTATTTTTACTTAAAGAATAAAGGTGACAAACTAGCAGTCCAACTAATGGTAAGTGGATGCTGTCGTCCATATTATACACCTCCACTCCGTTTATCCTCAATTAAGAATGAAAATGTAGATGCAAACCACTATGGACTAAGAGAGAATGTCATGTTTCTAGAAAAAAAAATGGTTTTCTACACTCACACATCATATCAAACACACACAGCATTAAGCTGCTACTATACTATATACTGGTATCCAGACAGATCATTCAGTGTAGCTGTAGCGAGGCTCTACCACGTAAACAAATTATTCAACAAAAATACTTAAAATTATTTCCTTACTCATTTCTCATACTTTGTTATTTGTTTATAAAAATATCTGTCCTGAGGGTCTAGCCATATTGAATTTCTACAATCGTAAGTGTTAATAGAAAACTATAAAAATAAAGCAATCAACGTTAAGCTGTATCGTTCCCATTCGATAGTAGTAGATTACTTTGTAGTTTTTAAGCGATTGTAGAAAATCAACTTTTCTTACCTCAGTAGAAAGAATAAGCATAAAACAAAACAGATTGGAATAAAATATAACAAAGTTGATCAAAATTGAACTAAAATTAACAGAATGGCACACAGTAGAACAGTATAGAATAGAGTGGAATAATATTGAATGGAATAATTTTATTTAGTACGTAAAAAATATATTTTTACCACAGGTTCAATAAAAAATGATCTTGGGAAAAACCAGCAAGTATCACATTTCTTATAAACATTTTTTGCTTGGCATATATTACATTACAGATATTCTGCGCAATTTTTTCTATTAAAAGGACGGAGTTAAATGATCAAAAGTTATATTTAATGGTAAGTAGCTGCAATGCGCCTAGTTGGTACCCGCAGAAGGAATAACTGTGGAAATATCGTTTTAAATTTAGAAGAGTTATATTGTTTAATTTAAATGATAATACATGCATTGACATTAAATGATATAAATGACCGTGCTTTGTAGAATTCCTTGGGGAGGCCTATGTTCAGCAGAGGACTTGTGAAGGGTTTTAATGATAAATTTTTTTTATAGGACAGGGTGGCAAACGAGCACATAGTCCACCTGATGGTAAGTGGTTGCTGTGACCTATAGACATCTACATTTATCCTCAATATAGAATCAAAATGCTGATGCGTCGTCACCCGTGAGGACTAAGATGGAATGCCTCTTTTCCAGTAAAACGGGTCTCCGGTTCTCTACACTCACCATACGAAACACAGCAGTGCCAAACTGCCATTTGCTGGTATTCTGTGAGAGCGTTTTCCTACGCCGGTCGAGCCGACCAATTCCTGCTACAACTATACTACTAATATAGCTGCAGCATGGTTCTACCACGTATCAATGAATAATAAATAAAAATGAATGATATAGTATGTACAACTTTCAAATAAACTTGTCAGCACTATACGCGTGCCACCTACTGTAAGTTAATTGTACTATGCCTATAACCTTTGCGCAAGTGCATGCAATAACTTGACAAAGTTTTGCCGCAATCTGGTGAACGGTATGTCAGCGCATAAAATACGAACTAACAAAAAATAATTTTTATATATTAGATAAATGAAATGATAGTATCCTAGCTTCTGTATCGCGAACTAAATACTCTCGGTACTAACAAACTAATAGACTATTTCCTTGTAAATTATTTATGTACGAGACTGTATTGATCCGTTATTTAAAACAATTGCCGCCATTTTATTATTTATTACTTATTTATTTTTAAATAATTTCACTTCAAAGATGTAAGGACTATTTTTATACTTATGTGGATTTACAAAGATGTCTAATCTATCAAATAAAAAAGACTACCCATAAGAACTATGATAGAATTCGTCATACCTAGGTAATTAACACTGACTCCCTTACCCTTCAAATTGGAATACATAAACTTGATACACTACCACGATTACTTTTTGTAAGAGGTTGGTGAATGGCTGAGTCATTAAGAGACACCTTATATGGAAGTTTATTGAACAAATTGGCGATATACTGAATATGGGCCAAATTAATAGTATTTTTACTGACGTGTATATATGCGTAGATATATGAATGTAAATATAGCAGGAGAGGTGTCTCAAGATCGTTCTAAACAGTAGTCTGTAGTCTGTGCCTACCCTTTTGGGTGTAACATTATCTTATTGTAACAAATATTCCACTTATGATGTTAGAAGTTATCGTCAAAAGTATTTAAATAAAAGAACGCTACTCGGTTACAAACCCTGCTTAGTATCAGGACCCCAACTACATGATAACACCAAAGTATGCAAACAAACAGCATCACTACCCATCTCAATGTAAAACAGGGCAGCTTCTCAGCTACACGACTTTCCTTGCCTACACTAGTAGAATAACCCAACAGGCATAGTAACCATATATAATATACAATATCGTCAGGGAGACTCTTAGAATTAACGACTAATGCCTCTTAGTCGCCTGTGCGATACTTTATACTGCTAAAACGAGTGGGAGATTACTATTCTACCTTCATTTGTTCGTATTTCCTTCTATTTTTTTACCCTCATTGCCAACATTATATATTAAAATCTTTTAACAAAGCACCGAGTCCTTTTCGTTGTTAATACAAGTGTATTATAATTTCAGTGTCATTACAACAGCGGCAAACTTTCAAAGCATGTTTAATCTTAAAGAACTAGTTACGCGCACAAACTGTAGTAATTCGAGATAATACGGAGTTGCCGTCTCACTAATTACGATATCTCGTATCTGATACAAATTACTCGTGGAAGAAGCAAGGCAATTTAACTTCACAAGTCTCACATAGTAAGATAATGGCGACAACTAGCAGGTTAATGACCTATTTGTTAACGTTTTACGAATTATGAAGCTATCTTAATTGTTATTTATGTGGTCAAGAATTTAATCAGGAGATGCATGCAACAGTGTACTTTTGATACCTACTTATAATCAGGAAGAAGTAGGTATAGATCCTATGTTCAGCAGTGAATTATGATACGTTGTAATGTTTTTTTTTATAGCATAGGGTGACAAACGAGCACACAGTCCACCTTTTTATATAGGATAGGGTGACAAACGAGCACACAGTCCACCCTGATGGTAAGTGGTTACTGTGACCCATAGACATCTACATCTATCCTCAATAAAGACACAAAATGCAGATGCGTTGTCACCCGTGAGGACTAAGATGGAATGCCTCTTGTCCAGTAAAAAGGGTCTCCGGTTCTCTACACTCACCATACGAAACACAGCATAGCAGATCACAACTTCCAATTATAATCAGATGCATTGTGTGCTCGTTTGTTACCCTTATTCTTTACAACAATTAATTAATTAATAAACATTTGGACATTTGGACGTTGAGCACCTCAGTCCCCCTGTAAAATGCTACAATGTACTCGAAATATTAAGAAAATAATAATGAGTTCATTAAATACGATAATATCCGTAAAGTGTCTATTTTCATTCAATAAAAGTGTATATGTAGACATAAGCAAAAATTTTGCTTCCTCACCATTTCTGTTTTAAAAGAGTCTAAAATGAAACATTTAAAATGCAAGTGACATGCGAATTTCAATTTCAAACTTGAAATAAATAGCTTGAAGTTGAAATTCGCTTGAATAAGAAGTTGCACTGTAAGTGGAGCTGTTTGAAAACAATAAATTACTGCTACACTCGACGGCACACTCTTGCACAGACAAATGTGAACAGTGTCTTCTGCTTCTTTCTTACAGTAATTCTGCTCGTATTCAAAGCTTAAATATCAATGAAAAGGTCCTTAAGCAAATATAATATGAGAGAGCTTGTTGTTTACAAAATTAAAATAAAATTTAACAGAAAATATATAAAAGATTAGAATAAAATTACTATATAATGATTTTATGTAGTAATATAAACTGGTTGGGTATTTTACTATTTAGGAAAACAGGCAATAGTAATTGGATATACATAATTCTCGGTTTCTTGCTAGTGCTTCCCAGGATTGACTTACAACAATAAATTTATAATAAAATTTTAAATATTAAATAAAAAAATGATTTAAAATAAAAATATGATTTAAGACATGTAGGAAATGTCAAATTATAAGTTTTTACATTTCAATTTTAGTCTTAATACGTAGAGAATTTAAAGTAAGTAAGATAATAACTTATTATCTTACTTACTTTAAATTCTTTACTTATTATTAACAATTCATGTAACACTTGAACTTAACTTTAAGAATTATAATAAATGGCTCTTATTATTTTATTGAAGCCATGTTATGTCTGGGGCTGGACGCTCATCTTCAGTTTCATACTACGCAATAATATTACTGCAATAATATTACAGCTGTTTGATCTGATAATTCAACAACGCGGGAATGTATTATGGGGTAGGTATATTGATATTTTTTTATATTTACGCGAAGATTGCAATGTCAATGGTCCATATTTCGAGGATCCATCGTTTTCCTGTGACCTTAAGTGGTTGAAAGCACTTAAAACGCTAGGAGGTAAAATTAGTTAAAACGAAGGCGATAAAATCTATGTAAGTAGTAAGTAAGTTGGATCGTAATACAAAAGTACTCACGCACGCCACCCGGGTGAGTTGAGACTACGGATTTCAACTTGGCACAATACTGACACACCTCTCCCGCATCCTTTACACCCTACACCTACTTACATATATCTACGCATACATGTTCGGTGATAAAAGGTACTCTGAATTTGACCCATCTCCAGTATATCGCTAATTTGGTCGATAAATTTCCATCTAGGGCATCTCTTGCTGGCTCTGATGTTCACTTCTGTTAAGTTAGATTAGCTTCTTCTGCTAAGTTAGATCCGATGTGTTTATACGTGATTAGTTTGTTATTATTTTAAAATTTGAATTTACTCTTATTAATGTTTACTGTTAACAAATATGTAACACAAACGCCGCCCCCGGGTGGGATCGAACCACCAACCTTTCGGTTAACAGCCGAACGCGCTAGCCGATTGCGCCACAGAGGCTTGCATGTATAAGTTTTATTTACGAATCGGAATATAAGCTGGTTAAAGAATTAAGACGCAATTTTACAACATCATTAATTTATAAGCATTTTTTTTGTCTTTCAATTCTTTTGTTTTATACTTAATTGTATTGAACCTTTATGAAGTAAACTGGATCTATAAATTTGGCCACAATTAACTGTGACACTTATAATAGAGGGAATATCAGTCACAAATTGCTTCAGTTTATATACCTACAATGCCGGAGGTTTGAAACTATGTGATAATTTCATACCGCTAAATGAAGCGTTTTCAATTGAGTCCGAATGTAACGATTCATTTTCCACTGCAGATTGGATCGGGCCTCGTACCACGCGGCGCCATTACTGTGCTGTTTATCTTTAGTGGTTTGCTTACTATCTTTATGATGATTGTTTCTTAAAATATTTTAAGTGTGAATCGTGATGTATTAATTGGTGTTATTCATAATATATTTCTTTATATTTATGAAGTAATACATTTCCCCGTGTGGTATAGGTTTTTTAGCAGAGATGTGTCGGCTAGACCGAGGAAAGAGCACGCTTTTATAGAAAACCAGCGTAAAATAGCAGCTTAATGCCGCTGTAGAGAACCGAATAGAGAATAAAAAGGGTTACATACATACACATCTGCTGAACCGCATTACCATCAGGTGGAATGTGCGCTTTTAACACATTTATTCTAAAAAAACACACACATTAGTACATATTATTTATTAATTCACATAAATATTTATGAAGAAATATATTTCATCACCTTCATCAGCCCGTAAAAGTCCGCTGCGCGAGGGCCCCTCCGTTGATAATGATAGGTTTATATTTTATATATTTCTATTAGTATAACGCTGACAAACGATCATAAATCCAGCTGAAGGTAAATAGATTTTCTAACTGAAACCAATGAATACCTACATCCATCTTTAATAAGGATCAATTGCAGAAGGGTTGTCTGCGCAGAGGACAATACAATATAAGAGAGGAAGATACAATGTCTCCTTGCCAGTAAAAGGTGTCTCCGGTTCTGTACACTTACCATATAAAACAGCAGCATTAAGCTGCTATATTATTATGAAACCGTGGTCCTTCCCCGGTCGAGGTGGCTTCTACTATCATTGTACTCTTTTGTTATCTTTATTCTATAAAACACCAATTAAAATTTACGTAAAACATAATTAGACTTACTGAAACTGTACCGTAAATGATTTTATGTGTAACTTTATCAAAGTTTAAGCAGCCTTAGACGGACAGCATTAAGATTATTCCTTGTGTTCAGGGAAAACGCATTGGCTTTAATTGAGACGACGAGTTAAAGCCTGCACGGTAGTATGTTACAAGAAGATTTGTTTGTAAATAATATTTACATTTGCTATAAAGCGGGTTTATCTACACTGTTTCATTTTTTGTTTTTGTTTATTCATCCCAGAACTATAGTTTACAATTAGCGAACCTAATGGGTACCATTAGAGAGAAAAAATAGCAGTTACAAATATTGAATAAAAACTAGTTCGCTAAATAACTTCTTTTCTTTTTTCAGTCCGCAATAGCGCACTGCTGAACATGTGCGTTTCTCGTGGTATCTCCGTTGCCAGTCTGGGTATTTTATATCTTGGATTAAATAAGAAGGATAAAGTGCCATATAACGGAAGAATAGAAATAAAAATATTTTTTATTCTTTATACTCGTATACCATAAACTTATGGAAATAAATACAAATGTGTAATTGACTACTGTCAGTGTAGTTGTGTTGGATGTTTATGCATAAATGAACTAAATATGAAATTGACTAAAGATTTGATAATATTATGTATGGATCTGCGACATTTATTGAGAGTTATTCAGAAAAAAAACTTTTTTTACGTGCTGAACCACGGGAAGGAGATTGTAATTATTATTTGAATATTAAATATATCCAGTTATTATATATCCAGAGTTATTCAGAAAAAAATTTACCGATAGGCGTTTTTTTTACGTGCTGAACTACGGGAAGAAGATTGTAATTATTATTTGAATATTAAATATATCCTAGTGCGACGTAGCGAATTAATTATTAGTATATATTATTATTTTGATTGCTGTCTCAAAGCAACTCTACTATATCTTCATCACTTAATTACATTCTTCACTGTGCCGGAAATGTATGAAACCGAAGTAGGTACACTGAGAACCGGTTCCCAGTACTACATATATATTTGAAATAACTAGCCGTTCAAACGACGCGTATAAAATTAATTCACAAACGATTTTTTGCAAAATACTATCATCATCATCATCATTACAGCCCTTCACAAGTCCACTGCTGAACATAGGCCTCCCCCAAGGAATGCCACAAGCATGGTCCTGAGCCACCTTCATCCATCGACTTACTGAATATCTTACCAGGTCGTCACTCCATCTAGTGGGGGGACGCCCAACACTTCGCCTGCCGGTACGAGGCTGCCACTCGAGAACCTTTTTTCCCCAACGGTTGTCGGTTCTTCGAGCTATATGGCCGGCCGGAATCAAATAAGCGATTTTGATATCTTCACCATACTTTAAAATAAAGATTTATTTGTAGTCAAATAATATTTTACTTACTACTTTAAAGCAATGGGTGCCTTGAAGTAGTAGCGTAGAAGAATTAATTACCTCTCTTCGTTACAGAATTGTGAATTCAAAAGAGAATGACAGACAAGACAGAGGACAAGAGGTGATAGAATCACCTGCAGCTATATTATGCTTGCAGCACGAATGGGTCAACTCAACCGGGGAAGGACCACGCTCCCACAATACCAGCGCGAATGCTGTGTTACGTATGTTGAGTGTAGAGAACCGAAAACTATTCTACTGCATACGATGCATTCCAACTTAGTTCTAAAGTTGGAATTGATCTCAAGGATTGATGTAAATGTCTATGGGCCACAGCATTCACTTACCATTAATTTGGCTGTGTGCTCGTTTGTCACGGTTATTTTTTAATAAAAGGTCCTACGCAATTTATTGATCATTTATATATCAAAATAAGCAGAATATGAGATGGACCTGTGTAGACTCTATTAAAAATAAAACTTAACCTCAGTGATTGCCACCTGTAGCGCTGCTCCCTCTCTCTCTCGATCGTCACGTCAAACAAAATGTCCTTCATTTTTATCTCCTATAAATATTATTTCTTTTAATTAATTAATCCTTTGTTTACAATAGTTATCCGGGTGTATTTTTGCATTTAGGTAAAAAATATTGACCTTTTTTAAATTAAAACAAGTCACAAACATCCGCATCATCAGCGAATACCTCGGTTCACTTTTAACCATAGCGCTCGGTCAGTAACATGAAACTCATGCACAAATATCTCGTTGATGTTTACTCGATAAGCAATGATTTTCTGACAATAAATTCGCAGAAACAGCCAGTAATTAGAAAGTTGGCGGTGTTTCACCCCCGTGGCTTGCAAAGCACGTAAATCCGTATGTACTGCACCTCCGATCGTTTCGGATTACCTTCCCATCGGCCTTTGAGGGTTAGGAAATAGAGAGTTCACTTTTGCATGCACATAAATTCGGGAACTATAATCCTGTCTTTCGCAGATGGTTACACTTCGTTGAGACTGGCCACCGTGATCGAAACTCAATCTGGAGGACATTACATATATTCCATTCTAGAATATTTGTATTAAATGACTACCGACTTAGCATAATGCTATAGCTACTATATATGTTATTTTATTTAAAGGACGTATTGCTATGGTTTTGTTTTCTATTATATTTTCAATTAATTTTAATTTCATTGGCTATAAAAAGTAGTAAAATAAGAAACCTGCGTTGGTTATTTAGGCGTTTCTACTGCAATCAGACCAACCTTATTTTCACAAGGTGGTGAATTTAAAAAAGAATATCTGATCTACGAAATTTAATTTCTTTTGCGCCAATAAACAAAGGGTTTCATTTAATTTTATATTTTACTCTCATTATCATCATGTAACGAATAATGCTACGAAAAATATGTAATCATTAACTTGCTTGTAATCTAAAAGGTATCTAGAGTGTGGCGGCGCTGCGCCGCAAGCGAAACCACCGAAGCTAAAATTGAGCTAGCAAAGTTCTGAAGCTAATGCGTTATATATAGAAAAGCTCGATTCCAGTAAAAAGATCTTCGGCTGTGTGCTCTATACTCACCATACTTAACACAGCAGTATTAAGCTGCTATATTATTATGAAACCGTGGTCCTTCCCCGGTCGAGGTGGCTTCTACCATCATTGTACTCTTTTATTATCTTTATTTTATAAAACACCAATTAAAATTTACGAAAAACATAATTAGACTTACTGAAACTGTACCGTAAATCATTTAATGTGTAACTTTATCAAAGTTTAAGCAGCCTTTGACGGACTGCATTAAGATTATTCCTTGTGTTCAGGGAAAACGCAATGGCTTTAATTAAGACGAGTTAAAGCTAGCACGGCAGTATTTTACAAGAAGATAACAATTTGTTTGTAAATAATATTTACATTTGCTATAAAGCGGGTTTATTTACACTGTTTAATTTTTGTTTTTGTTTATTCATCCCAGAACTATAATTTACAATTAGCGAACCTAATGGGTACCATTAGACAGAAAGAACAGCAGTTACAAATATTGAATAACAACTAGTTCGCTAAATGACTTATTTTCTTTCTTCAGTCCGCAATAGCGCACTGCTGAACATGTGCGTTTCGCGTGGTATCTCCGTCGCCAGTCTGGGTATTTTATCTTGGATTAAATAAGATGGTTATAGCGCCATATAACGGAAGAATCGAAATAAAAATATTTTTTATTCTTTATAATATACCATAAACTTATGGAAATAAATACTAATGTGTAATTGACTACTGTCAGTATAGTTGTGTTGGATGTTTGGTTATGCATAAACGAACTAAATATGAAATTGACTAAAAATTTGATAATATTATGTATGGATCTGGGACATTTATTGAGAGTTATTCAGAAAAATTATACCGATAGGCGTTTTTTTTACGTGCTGATCTACGGGAAGAAGATTGTAAGTATTATTTGAATATCAAATATATCCTAGTGCGACGTACCGAGTTAATTATTAATATATATTATTATTTTGATTGCTGTCTCAAAGCAACTCTACTATTTCTTCATCACTTAATTACGTTCTTCACTGTGCCGGAAATGTATGAAAGTACACTGAGAACCCGTTCCCAGTACTATATTTGAAATAACTAGCCGCTCAAACAAACGATTTTTTGCAAAATACTATCGTCATCATCATCATTACAGCCACAACTTCACTGCTGAACATAGGCCTACCCCAAGGAATACCACAAGCACGGTCCTGAGCCACCTGCATTCATCGACGTCCTGTATATCTTACCAGGTCGTCACTCCATCTAGTGGGAGGACGCCCTACACTTCGCCTGCCGGTACGAGGCTGCCACTCGAGAACCTTTTTTCCCCATCGGTTGTCGGTTCTTCGAGCTATATGGCCGGCCGGAATCAAATTAGCGATTTTGATATCTTCACCATACTTTAAGATAATGATTTATTTGATGTCAAATAATATTTTACTTACTACTTTAAAGCAATGGGTGCCTTGAAGTAGTAGCGTAGGAGAATTAATTACCTCTCTTCGTTACAGAATTGTGAATTCAAAAGAGAATGACAGACAAGACAGAGGACAAGACGTGATAGAATCACACTGCAGCTATATTATGCTTGCAGCACGAATGGGTCAACTCAACCGGGGAAGGACCACGCTCCCACAATACCAGCGCGAATGCTGTGTTACGTATGTTGAGTGTAGAGAACCGAAAACTATTCTACTGCATACGATGCATTCCAACTTAGTTCTAAAGTGGGAATTGATCTCAAGGATTGATGTAAATGTCTATGGGCCACAGCATCCACTTACCATTAATGGGCTATGTGCTCGTTTGTCACGGTTATTCTATAATAAAAGGTCCTACGCAATTTATTGATCATTTATATATCAAAATAAGCAGAATATGAGATGGACCTGTGTAGACTCTATTAAAAATAAAACTTAACCTCAGTGATTGCCACCTGTAGCGCTGCTCCCTCTCTCTCTCGATCGTCGCGTCAAACAAAATGTCCTTCATTTTTATCTCCTATAAATATTATTTCTTTTAATTAATTAATCCTTTGTTTACAATAGTTATCCGGGTGTATTTTTGCATTTAGGTAAAAAATATTGACCTTTTTTAAATTAAAACAAGTCACAAACATCCGCATCATCAGCGAATACCTCGGTTCACTTTTAACCATAGCGCTCGGTCAGTAACATGAAACTCATGCACAAATATCTCGTTGATGTTTACTCGATAAGCAATGATTTTCTGACAATAAATTCGCAGAAACAGCCAGTAATTAGAAAGTTGGCGGTGTTTCACCCCCGTGGCTTGCAAAGCACGTAAATCCGTATGTACTGCACCTCCGATCGTTTCGGATTACCTTCCCATCGGCCTTTGAGGGTTAGGAAATAGAGAGTTCACTTTTGCATGCACATAAATTCGGGAACTATAATCCTGTCTTTCGCAGATGGTTACACTTCGTTGAGACTGGCCACCGTGATCGAAACTCAATCTGGAGGACATTACATATATTCCATTCTAGAATATTTGTATTAAATGACTACCGACTTAGCATAATGCTATAGCTACTATATATGTTATTTTATTTAAAGGACGTATTGCTATGGTTTTGTTTTCTATTATATTTTCAATTAATTTTAATTTCATTGGCTATAAAAAGTAGTAAAATAAGAAACCTGCGTTGGTTATTTAGGCGTTTCTACTGCAATCAGACCAACCTTATTTTCACAAGGTGGTGAATTTAAAAAAGAATATCTGATCTACGAAATTTAATTTCTTTTGCGCCAATAAACAAAGGGTTTCATTTAATTTTATATTTTACTCTCATTATCATCATGTAACGAATAATGCTACGAAAAATATGTAATCATTAACTTGCTTGTAATCTAAAAGGTATCTAGAGTGTGGCGGCGCTGCGCCGCAAGCGAAACCACCGAAGCTAAAATTGAGCTAGCAAAGTTCTGAAGCTAATGCGTTATATATAGAAAAGCTCGATTCCAGTAAAAAGATCTTCGGCTGTGTGCTCTATACTCACCATACTTAACACAGCAGTATTAAGCTGCTATTTCACGCAGGTATTTTGTGATAGCGTGGTCCTACCCCGGTCGAGCCGACCCATTCGTGTACAACCATAATATAGCTGAAGCCACGTCACGTCAGTTACTAAAAATTACCTTAATTTTTTTTGGTATTTTTTTAAAATAAATCACATTAAAAACTTAAATTCAATTTATATTTTCTAATTAGGAGAGCTTAAAACAAAACTTAAACGTCTTAAATGCAAGTGGCGTTCGAATTTCAATTTGAAACTTAAAATTTAAAGCGTTTGCTTCTAAAGCAGCGCCGTTCGGTAACAATAAATCTTTGTGGAAATCTCTAGCGCCCCTTTTATGATAGTAATTGTGGAATCTCTAGTGGGATACTGGCAACAGAGTGTTTTATGTTTAAAAATAAAACAGCGCTAAATTTCGTAAGTGGAAACTATGGGGAATATTGAAACAGAAAAGAATAAAATAGAAATATTTTTTGTTCATAATGATTTCTTATATTTACAGTGGCAATAATAATCTGCTTAGGATCCTGTAATTAATAAAATTATACTTAACCCCAAGCATACCACTGCAAAAGTTAAAGACAAATTAAGCTCATTCTGCGTAGGTCGGCCAAAAATTAATAATTGAAAAGCTGACAGTACTCGGTTTAACATTGGGAAGTCAGTCACTTTATTGCCTGCGCGACCTGATGGTGCTTCAAAACCCTCATATCGCGGGAATTAAAAATAAGTAAATTAAACGCGATAAAATCCGTAAAAATAGCTTTATTCAATATAGATTACAAGTAATTCTTCTTTTTTATTTTTCACTAGGATTTTCTTCTGTATCGGGGGACAGTTTTCATACATAGATTTCACATGGACAAACATCCAGACCCAAAACAATTATTTGTAGGTCATACAAATACTTATTCATTGCAGGATTTGCACTCACGGCTCTTAGCGCTGAAATTAATTGCTAAGCCACTGTGCCACGAAGCCGTCAAAACTACGAACTTACCACGGATTGTCTCATGATGAATGATCTAATTGCTTGAGATAGATGGTTCTATAATAATATCGAACAATATCTGCATCTACATTCTGATTTTTTTAATATAACATAAGTTTGATAAGCAAACTTACCTTACAATAGAAGGGAAGTGGCTACTGCAGCGCACACACACTTGCAACCAATTTCAAACAAGAAAGACAACAGATATGTTTGTAAGGCCTATAATATACATTGGCTCTTTTCTTGATGTTTCAGTTGGTCATAGGCGGCTGTCGACACTTACCGTCAGGTGATACCACTCCTCGGTTTTTATAAAATAAAAGGAAACTAATAGGTTATCTACATACTACTAATAGGTATCTAGTCCGGGAAAGGACCACACTTTCACAGAATAACAACTTAATGCATCTGTATTTTGTATGGTGAGTATAGATCTTTTTTACTGGAAATGGGGCATCCTGTCTAAGATTTTTTTTAACTAAAGATAGATGACGATGTCTGTGGGACGCAGAAGCCACTTACCATAAAGTAGACTAAGTTCTCGTTTGATACCCTTATTCTATAAAAATACCAAGAATCCGCTCTGGCTATGCACGGGTGATTAACGAAATTCGACTCTGGGCTACTTATTGGGTCCAATTGTGAACCTAATTTATTCTCTAATAAACTTAATCACACACAAAATTTCATTAAAATTGGTCCAGCGGTTTAGGAGGAGTTCAGTCACAAACCGTGTACACAATAATTATATAAATTTCTATATATACTGCCTCATTGGTCTAGTGGTTTTAAATGCCCCCCCCCCCCTTAGTTAGGAGGACTTATTAGTATTCCACGTCGGATGTGTGTTGGTGGGCTGCGGCGAGAGGGGTACCTTCTCCTCCTCCCGTAAAGTGGAGTCGCGGAGGAAGAGCAGTGTTAGTATAGCGATGCGCCTACTCCTCGCCGCTCTCCCTACTCTCTGCAGTCGAATCTTGGTGGGCGGCGGAGCCATAGACCAGATTCGCCGCAGGGGTAAAGAAGGCTATACTTACGAGTGCTCCTTTTTCATGGCCCCATGGCTTTCGCGCGACGAACACGGGGTCGTCCGTTGCACAGGTGGAGTAAGAGGCCGAGGAGGAAGGTGCGCCTTGTGTTCCTGCTGCGCCTTACCTGAGAAAAAAGGGGGAGGATAAATCCTTTCACAGGAGGGGTTGCCATGTGTCGCCCGGCACCCGTGGGTCCGCGGATTTGTGCAAAAGCATTTTCGTGACTCTACCAATTTACGATAAAGTTTGAACACCACGGGATTTTAGCCGGTGCGAGTCCGACATAAACCTTCAAGCCCCCGCGAGGCGGATATGCGTAGGTATTTTACCATGTTAAAAAAGTGGTTGTAGATACGACTGCTGATCATGAGGTCTCAGGTTCAACCTTGGGTTAGGCCAAACAAATCAGTTATTGAGTTTTCCGTAAACAAATTCTCCGGAGCTAGGAAGTTAATGGTGTCTCACCCCTGTGCCTCGGAAAGCACGTAAAGCCGTTAAACCTGCGCCTGATCACTCTCCAGTCATATCGGTTCACCATTCCATCGGACTATGAAAGTGAGACTAACTTGCACCAATTTCTAGTTGCCGTTGAAGCTGGACGCAGTGACAAAATGCCCGATAAAATTAGTTCTATAGCTACTACAGAACTAATTTTATCGGGAAATTACCAATAAATAATTCAAATTCAATAAATAAAATCTCAATGTATTGCAGAAAAATCCCCCTTCACAACACAAATGTAATGTGGCGCTAGCCGAGAAATGTTTATGTGACTCGCGCTCATAGTTTGTTTAGTTTATTGCTGGAGATATACGGACGTGTTCTCGCACACTCAACGTGCAGAATAAAACAAGCATAGTGCTTTGTTTGTATGCAGCGCTTACATCGTGTCATTATGTCGAATATTATATCTAGCTGGTTCAGCAGTAGTTATTTTGACTCTTCCTAAAATTTATTTATATCTAGCAAACCGCCTCTGCTTCTTGTGATTGAAGTCAGAATTAAGATGATTAAAGAACATTTGTTTTATAAATAATATCGATTTTTTAAAAAAATCTAGTTTTGCGGATAAAATATTGTCTAGAACCCTTCTGATATTGCCTTTATCTGTTCGTAAAGTTTTATCACAATCGTTTTTTTTATAAAATAAGAGTGACAAACGAGCACACAGTCCACCTAATGGTAACCAAAATGCATATGCGATGTCACCCCTGAAGAACGAGATGGTATGCCTCGTTTCCAGTAAAAGAGGTCTTCGGTTCTCTACACTCATCATAGGAAACACAGCAACATAATGCTCATATGATAGTAAAAAAAAAACATTAATTGTATTATATTCGTCAAAGAGTTCCAGTAGCAGTCACCGAAGTACACTTTCAAGTCACTCCGTCAAGTCCGGAGGTAAGGTATTTTCATAACTAACAAAACGAGCTCAAACTCAGTACATCTAGTACACATCGTCGAGGAGTTCTGGAACTACTACTGGTATCAGTCATCAACTCCACCTTCAAGTCACTCTATCAAGTACGGAAGTAAAGTCTCATCATAACTAACAAAACGAGCCCAAAATCGGCACATCTACTACCACTCGTCGAGGTGTTCCAGTAGCAGTTATCGAAGTACACCTTCAGACATACACTTCCAAGTCCGGAGGTAATGTCTCATCATAATTAAAACAAAATCGGCACACCTAGTACTGCTCTTCGAGGAGTTCCAGTAGCATTCATCAAAATACACTTTTAGGTCACTGTATCAAGTCCGGAGGCAGAGGCGGATTAAATGTCGACTGCACTCTAGACAAGCCCTCATCGGCACCCCTCTGGGGTCATATTATATTTATTATAAATTAAAGCTACTAATTTTGCAAATAATTTATTGTAACTTATCCTTAAAAGTATTTTAAGAAAAGAACACTACTCGGTAACAAACCCTGCTTACTTTCAGGACCCCAATTACATGATAATACCAAAGTATCCAAACCAACATTATAACTACCCATCTCAACGTAACACAGGACAGCCTCTCAGCAACACGACCTTCCTTACCTACACTAGTAGAAAACCCCAACAGGCATAGAGTAACGACAGTGGGACTCTTAGAATTACAGACTGATGCCTCTTAGTCGCATGTGCGATACTTTATACAGTTAACCTCTTTCTTCTGCTGACCTCTCATCCGGACGGATATCAGGTCTCCGTCGATGCCTCTCTGGGCTCTTCGGACCATTGTCTGATCCGGAGTACGGTGCCACTCACACTTCCATCGCAGTTGCGATCTGCAGCCTGCCGCCGTGTTTGGCACTATAGGTCGGCTGATTGACATGGGCGCGGGTTTGCTTCTCGCCGGAAGATCCCAGCGTTATTGCCGATTCTGTTGCTGATGTGGTACTTCAGGGTATGGAACTTTTGATTCCATCCTCTGTGGTGCCCATCGGAGGCAGATTCCAGCCATGGTTCGGTCGCTCTTGTAAAATATATCTTGTAAAATATATCATCACGCTATAAGCAGGAGTGCTACCGTGCCTGGGCTGACGCATTAACGTCTCGGGATGTAAACACCAGCACACTTAAAAAGAAGTATAATTCCGCCTCCAGGTCCTTCAAAAGCGTCATTGCAAAGGCAAGGTCTGAGCACATCGGTACATTTTATTGTAATAAATCAAAAGAATATTTTCTTTCGAGTAAAATTGCTTTTTAATAGCACCATCTACTTAATTCTATAAATATCAATTTTTGTTAGATGATATATATCATCAAACTTTTTTATCAAAAAATTGATTGACTCTCAAGGTGGCCTGAAGTTATTAAATCGAAATATTATGAATGGATTGGTACATATAGTATGATAATTTTATTCAATAAGGTTAATTTTATTAACTTAATGAATTTGTAAATTTTTTATATAATTTATAATAACAATTAAAATTATACTAACCATCTTTACAGCACCGCATTATTAAGAGATCGAGATAATAGGAGACACTGTGCTTTTATATTACTAGAAATGACTTTAACAATATTAAAATTCTCTTTTACTACTACTGGTAAGTTAAAAATCTTATATTGAATAAAACTATTTTTACGGATTTTATCGCGTTTAATTAACTTATTTTATATTCCCGACGTTTCGGTTGCTTTCTAGCAACCGTGGTCACGGGGATGGTCCCCGTGACCACGGGAATATAAAATAAGTTAATTAAACGCGATAAAATCCGTAAAAATAGTTTTATTCAATGTGTAGTGTTCGCGTAAATATAAGAAATCATTATAAAAATCTTATATTTATGAGAACTGTTCACGGCAGTTATAGTTGAATGGCGGATTCGAACCCACAACTAGCTAGCAGTCCGCACCCTTCTATTAGGTGACTGTGTTTTTACCTCATCGTATTGCCTGCTAAATCCTATAGTTGTAAGTGGTTTCTTTCTTTTTGGAGTCGCTTTTTCGTTTTATCGGGTTTCATATTACAACGATTCTAAAGAAGTTGTCACTTCAAAAATTATAAAATACCTGAGATGAATTTACTATAGCCTATATGCATAGTCCTGTTACGCAATTTATGAAATTCTTCTTCTCTATTTTAATCCATTGCAAAGTTTCAAACATATCAAGTTAGAAGCAATGAAACACAAATTCAATTGAAATCACTGAGGCAATCAATAAAGTAAACCTAACCTAGAATTGTTATTAGATTGACATTTGTGTTGATTTCTCGCACTATACGTAGCCTAAAGTTAGCTACTTTATCGCATAGTGTGGTTCACCATAAAGTCTAGTATTGTTCATGATTAAGTTTTATTTACTATGTGTGCTCGAGCGCACTGTGAGACCTCATAGTAAGATGTGTGAATAAGGAATAATTTAGAATATTTTATACAAATTGATAGAAAAACTAAAAAACAGCATGCTAACGATCACCTTATTCCCACTGGTCAATCATGTAGTCTTTATAGTTTTATAATAACCCTTACTAAAAATTTTTGCTTTATAAAAATTTTAAGTTTTTTAATACATAAGTCCTTCATATTTTCTGCGAATTAGTTATGAAAGCGTATATATTACCCCATGAAGGAATAACTGTCTTTTTGGAGTCGAGTAAAGGGTTTCAGTAATTTGCAAATTATTTCTTACTGCGTAATATTAGGTGCCTTAAAGAATAAGGGTGACAAACGTGCACATAGCCCACCCGATGATAAGTTTATACTGTGGCACATTGACATCTACATATATCCTCGATTAAGAGTCCAAAAACAGATGCGTTGTCACGCCTGAGGACTAAAATGGAATGCCTCCTATCTAGGAAAAAAGGTCTCCGGCTCTCTACACTCACCATACGCATCACAGCGACATTGAGCTGCTATTTTACGTTGGTATTCTGTGAGAGAGTGTGATTCGTGCTACAACCATAATATAGCTGCAGCATGGCTCTACCACTTGTAAATCATGCCAAAGACCTTCAACGTACCTATAATTTGATGTTGCGGAAGTTTATGGGTATTGATCGCTCTATGAACCGGCTATGTAACTCTCACTATCATCATACATAGATAAATTTAAGGGTTAAAAGCTTTTGACGGTAGAGCCGTTTCTAGTTTTTTCTACTTCCCACCTATTACTTGACGTCCTAGTGCAACAAGACATTTACCCTTATAGTTTATACTTTTAGTTTTTAACCTATAGTTTATACTTTATTTATATACTATGTACAATATATGTAATATAATTGCATATTTACTGTGTTTACTCGTATGTGCAAGGGACGCAATCTATGTATAAATACATTAATCGTATCCGTTGTCCCTCCTTTTGTTTCACATTGCGTTAACTAAATAAATAAAAAAGCTTATAATTTGTATTGCGATTATTTTTATAATGTTTTGTTAAGTTTAATGAAGCATATTAATTATTCAATGTATGTTACAAATTTAGTACAATTATTTTGAGTGATATATTTCAGAGGAAATCAGTAATAAGATCTATTTATGCATTTGTATGATTCAATGTAGGATTATTTAAATAATTATAAAATAATACAACGGCAAATGACTGCGTTGCTAATATTCTCGAAAGCGTAAACAAACGAAGAAAATAAACACCAAATTAAACACAAACATGAAAGTTCAGAAACTTTAAATTGCTTGTTAATGCCTAACGCTAATTTACTCGCAAGATACAAACGACTCGTTATTTTAGCAAAATAAGTTTAATTAAAAGTCAATATTATTGAATTCGTAAATTTATTGTAGAATAGAATAGAATAGAATAGAATAATTTTTTATTCAATATAGATCACAATGAGTAAGTCTTATTAAAAGTCATTTTTTACTTTACCACTGGTTCGAAAAAAAAACATCTGTCCTGGAAAGAACCAGCAAGAACACAGCGGGACTTTTTTTAAGCAAATAACTTTACATTAATGGTTGTACAAAATATATATAGGTACAAAATTTATTTTAGAAACACCTTGGGAGCGATCACCTCATTCCGAGGGGTTATTATCAACCATGTATTAATTTATACTATAATAACCCTTTTTATACAGTTTCAACTTAACAAAACATTTAAACTTGCTAATAGAGAGAGCCTGTACACTTTCCGGGACCCTGTTGTAATAGCGTATACATTGCCTCAAGAATGAATTACTGACTCTGTGGAGTCGAGAAACTGGTATCATTAGCTTGTGTTTGTTCCTAATGTGTACAAAATGTATATCACTTTTTTTATTAAAACTACCTTTGTTTTTGTGAACATACATTAAATTTTCGTAAATATACTGAGAGGCCAAAGTTAATATATTTATTTCTTTGAATTTATCTCTAAGAGACTTTCTCGGTTTTAGGTTGTAATGAGCTCTAATAGCCCTCTTCTGTAAAACAAAAATAGTTTCTGAATCAGCCGCATTTCCCCATAGCAAAATCCCATAAGATATTATGCTATGGAAATAACTGAAATAAACTAATCTAGCTGTCTCGACACTAGTGAGACTTCTAATCTTTTTTACAGCATAGGCTGCAGAACTTAATCTGCTTGCTAGTTTGGATATATGGGGGCCCCACTGAAGCTTTGCGTCGAGAGTGATGCCAAGAAAAACAGTGGATGCAACGGGGCTCAGTTCTTCCCCATTTAAAAACACATTGGTACTCAGATTTTGAACATTCGTTGTTGTAAATTCATTACATTATTTTTATTTCCGTTTAAATGTAGAAAATTAACGTTAAACCAATGCACTAATTTTGATATAACATTATTCACTTCGTCACATTTAAATGATTGACGTTTAAGTTTAAAAATCAAGGAAGTATCATCAGCAAATAATACTATATCATGGTTATCCTCTACAAGATAATGTAAGTCATTAATATACACTAGAAATAGAAATGGGCCGCGACTGAGGGACACCCATTAGTACAGGTGAGCCGGAAGAACTTTTACCATTGATAATAACCTTCTGTTTTCTATTACTTAAATATGACATAATAAGTTTAAGCGCTGTGTTCTTGACACCATAGTACTGTAGCTTTCTGATTAATGTCTCATGGTGAACACAGTCGAAGGCCTTGGAAAGGTCACAAAATATACCCAAAGCATCCTCTGAACTCTCCCATGCACAAAAAATATGTTTAATAAGCTCAACTCCAGCGTCAGTTGTCGAGCGACCCCTTGTAAAACCGAATTGATTTTTATGTAGCAATTTATTAATATTAAAGGAACTTAACATCTGATCTAAAATAATTTTTTCAAAAATTTTACCTAATGTTGGTAGTACAGAAATTGGTCTAAAATTGGTCTAATGTACTACCAGATTTAAATAAAGGTTTACTATGTTTCATTAAATCAGGAAACGCACCAAATTCGACGCTTGTATTAAATATAGTGGCTAGATAAGGTGCTATTATATCTATTATAGATAAAATAACTTAAAAGGAAATCCTCCATAAATCTGCCATTTTCTTAACATCAATAGTTTTAAAATATTTAACGGTATCTTTTTGCAGTACTCTATGAAATTTCAAGGTATTTGAACAAGCCTTTACATTTTGTTTGAACAATGATTCGGTGACAGTAGGAGAAGAGTTTAATGATTTAGTTGTCAAAAAAAGAACATCAGTAAAATGTTTCTCAAAAGCTATAGGAACTTCTTGATCAGATCGAGTTAAGTTATTGTTAATATTCAATTGAAAATCCGAGTTGCGCGGTTTCATCTTGCCTGTTTTACTATTTATTATTCTCCAGGTCATTTTAATTTTGTTAGATGCAGTTTTAATTTTGTTACTTAAATATAAAGCCTTAGCTATGGCGCACACTTTTTTTAATTATTTTAGAATATGTTTTTACATTATCTCTAATTATAACACTACTTCTATATGATCTATCATTATAAAGCTCGTATAAAGCATTCATTATAAAGCTCTTTGGCTTACTCTTATAAATTCCTACTGTCGCCCATTCATTAAATGATTTGCGACTGTTAAAAGAGAAAGTTTTAGAAGTAACTATCCTACTAAATTCACAAGTTATAATTTTAAATAACGTACCATACTGATATTTAGCACTGTTTTTTAATGAAAGTGATGGAAGTCTTTTTATTATATTACTTCTAAACCTCTCCAAGCGATGTCCATTTATTGGAACAAACACAACTTTGTTATTTTTCTCTTTCTCGTGTATGTAAGGCAATGATACCAACTGTCCATAGTGATCTGAACTTAAATTTTGAATAATTGATTTATGCAAGGGCTTAACAACTGTAAAAATATTATCTATACAGGTCGCACTAGGCCCAGCAATACGTGTTGGTCCTAAGATTAAATTCACAAGATTATTCGAATTAAACCATGAGCTAAACTTAATATTAATGGAAGAAGTTTTAAGGAGATTGACGTTAAAGTCTCCACATATTACAACAGACTTGTTCTGTTTACTAAGTTTTAGCAAAACTTCTTCCACAATCCTTTCAAAATAGTCATAAGTAGCACATGGGGGTCTGTAAACACTTACAACAATGAGGTGCTCGAGCTCGACACAAGCCATTTCTACAGTTCGCTCAACAGAGAGGCTCACTATATCCTCACGTTCTTTATATAATAATGATTTATCTGCTTGTATTAAGGAGCCACCACGTAAATTTTTCCTCTATTAAAGGAACTGACCACCTGGTGATTTTTGAAATTAAACATGAAATTATAATCGTTTAGCCAATGTTCAGTAATACAAAGGATATGTATGTTGTTACTATTTAAAAACAATTCAAATTCTTATTCTTTGCCCATTATGCCTTTTGTATTTTGATGCACCATGTGTAAACAATTTTTATTACTTATTTGAGGGCTGCATTCATAGTTAATTAAACTCTTATTATTGCTAGAGATTGCCTCTATTGTCACATTTACTAATTTAAATTAGTTGGAACTGATTCCAAATTAATTGTCAAATAATTATCCTGCCCAATAAAAGCAGTCTTGGTAGCCAAAAACTTGGCTGAGTTAAAAAGTAAATAATAAGATAGCACATTTGCTACCAGTCTTAAATTATATTTGGATAGGTAATACCTATCTTTTGTCCAAAACATTTTTATTGTAACAATTTTGTGTACATTTAAGTTATTAAGTTGCTCAATATATATCAATATAGTATCAATATATTATATAGTGTTTGTTGTTGACACTGCCCCTTCTACCAACAAAAATTAGTATTGTACTATTTGGGCAAAATTTAGTAACTATAATTTTATTTAAGATGTCACTAAAAGATGCACGGCATGCAGCAATTTGTAATTTTTTGTCCCTTTAAAGAGTAATTTAAAGTTATGCCTAGATTTTTTCTCATGTCATCGCTATACACAATTATATTATTTTTGTTAATATTTGGGTTATTTTTTATTTTAAGCTCCTCTGCTATGGCACTGTCATTGAGTTTTGGTGGTGGTATAATATTATCAGCACACACGGACTCTGAAGAAGCTGGTATTGAATGCTGACACTTACATTGATGTTTATCTAAGGAGTCAAAACGCTCCTCATTATATTTATATGTTTTTACCAGATTATCAATAGCCAGTATGTGTTCTTTTATTTCGTTTTGGGCTGATTTATATTTATTGGACACAGTTTGAAGGGAGTTTGTAAGAGATAATATTTTGTATTTAAGGCACTCTACGTCAGTCTCATAACATTTTTTTTTTATGTTATCCACCTCAATTGAATACAACTTATGTTCATATATCAATGCTTGCTTTGCTTTACATAAATTAACATAATTTTTGGTTTTAATCTTATTTTTTATAAATTTTTGTACTTTCTTTATGTATTTATTAGCTTTTATATACTTCTTCAATTTGGTTTTACTGCAATTAATTCTTGCTGTGTTTCCTGAAGAGGAAGAGTCGTCACCAGTCAAGTCTATTGTTGCAGATTGCTGTAAAATTCTTGAAGTATAATATTGCACAAGCTCAGAGAACAGACTTTGAGTCTGGGAGGCGTTAAGATTATCTATATGTTTTAAATTGTGTTATTTGCTCGTTAGCCTCATTCAACTGTAACTTCAATGCAGCAATGAACCTGAGAGCTTCCTCATATTCCTTGCTGCATCGGTCAAACTCATTAACCGTTCCCTGTAGCTGATCTCTTTCTTTTATGACACTTGTGTATTCTGTATGTAACTTAACC
Source organism: Parnassius mnemosyne (assembly GCA_963668995.1). Lineage (NCBI taxonomy): Eukaryota > Metazoa > Arthropoda > Insecta > Lepidoptera > Papilionidae > Parnassius > Parnassius mnemosyne. Next base: position 3,367,779 of record CAVLGL010000093.1, on the reverse strand, counting down.
ATATCACATTTTAATTTTGTATTTTTGGCAATTATGCTATCTATATCTTTTTGATTATCATCCCTTTCCTTAAGCAACGGTTCACACCGCTCCCTGGACGCCTTAAGTTCTTGAAGCGCAAGCTGGAGTTGGTTCTCCACCTGGCGCGTCTTGGCGTTGCAAGTATTCATTTTATTATTTATTATAAATAATAAAAGAAAACAAAGATCGAAAACAGAAGGAGCATAGTAAGCTTATATCGTGTTGTTGTTGTTTTTTTTTCTATTTAAAAGTCTCAAATCAGATTATCGTTAAAATAATTCGACAAGAACCCCGCAAAGAATATAAAAATCCGAGTGATAGAATAGATCTTTAATTTATAAAAGGAATATGAAATAAGAATTACAAAAATTTTAAAACAATGTTCGTTACCTGTCACTTTTTGTTCCAACACCAAAATATTATAATATTTATGTATGTACAGACTTTTTTAAATATTAAATACAAATCGGCAGTATTTATTAACTATAACATAAAATTGAGGTGTATATTATGAATTTACAATATTTTATTATTAAAATTTATCGGGATAAATTGCTTTTACAACTTATCACTATGGTTGTCACAGCCTATAATATGATTGTGTGATTTACCTTCTGTAATATCATGTAGTTGCGGTGTAAATATAACCACCCATATCGTCTCGTGGGTGTCGTAAGAGGCGACATTTAGAATCTAAAGCAGAAGATGAGCAACAGCATCTTTCTGATAACAAAATATTAAAAAACTGTGATTGCAAAAACCGACTGCCTAAAGTGGCAACTTTGCGAAATATACCCCCTATGAGGCAATCTATGGGAGAATCCTTTGTTCAGCAGAGGACTTTATATACTCTATTAGAATTGTTTGTAGAAGAGGGAGCAAATGAGCATAACAACGTATCTGTAGCTTTCTTTGTTTGAAGATGGCTGCAGACGTTCGTGAACTGGAGTCGTTTCTACCTTCTGTTTTATAAAAAAAATAAAATCACTTATTACTCGAAAGTAATCCTAATGATAATGATGACTTGCCGTGAGGTGGAGTCGTAAGAATACTCCTTATCAATTTAAGGAAAACATTTTCTTCTTCATCTTTATCAGTCTGTTAAATTCACTGGTTTCTTCCGTTGTAGGAACAATTTGCAATTACATTAAAACTAAAGAAATCCCACGGCATCCAATTTCCATCAGGTGGATTGTGTTCACATTTTTCACCCAAATTCTATAAAAAAGAGTTAAGAAAAAATTATTGCATAGTAAAGTTACATTACCATTACAGTTCCACCTCGGTCACATGTTATCCAATATCTCAATGACGCAAACATGCTGAGGATGGAGGCACGCAGAAGATTGCATTTGACTACTATGATGTTCGGAGTCATCACTACAAGAAAACCTAAATACGTCTTCCTAAAGCTTGAGTTGGCCCGTGATCACAGCAGATATCCTAGGAGGAAGTGTACCCACGTTTTTTGCCACTCCAAAACATTAAGAAACGTTTAAAACTCACGTAAAAATACCTTATCTCACTGCAGAAGGCGGGTGGTGCTGATACACTTACCATGGCATGCTTACGTCGCGCACCGGTGCTGGCGGGCCCGTCCCACCGGAAATAATTTCAGCATCCGGATGAGTTCCAACTGACGCGCGTTCCCTCTCCGCGGTATCATCGGCATGGTGCACTCTAAAATAACCTATTGAATGACGTTTTGGACAGAAAACAAAACCAAGTAATGTTTGTCAATGTCAATGCTTACCAGGAGGAATTGTGCGACGCGCAGGCTGAGGTTGCCACGATCGGCTCGGAGCAAAATCGTGCGCGTTTAGTATTTCGTAATAATAAAATGGCAAATAATACAAGATGTATGGTCACATGGTATTTGTTTGACTGTTTTTTTTCTCTTTTTTTTTTTGGATTCGTTCGTTCGGTCAGGACTTGGAACAATTTATTTGATTTTTATATATGTTTGTTGGAGTAGCCACTAATTTAGTTTTTAGTAGTTATTTAATAGCCTATAATGTAATGTCATGTGATCTAACGGAATATTTTTGATTGTTTCTTTGTTTGTTTATTTCAAAATTCCGGATAATTTCGATCACTATTATAAATATTTTTTAACCTTGTATTATCTCTTTTGTTTTTTTTTTAGCATTGTGCACCCTTTCGAGAGACACCCAAGGCACATAAACACATTTATATAATTATTACTGAATTTTAAGTTAGTGTCTTCTGGAAAGGATGCGCAATGCCAACAATAGGTGTCCGCGGAAGACCAGGGTCCTGATATGCTCCTTGCGAGCATGCTATGACAAATGCTGAGCGGAAGCCTGTTTTGGCATAGTATTAATGTATATATTTTATAATTTACTGTTAACCATTTGTAAATTTGTTAACCACTTAACACACTCCCTCCCATATCATATAGGTTAAATAAACCTCAAATAAAGATATTGTATTGTATTGCTTTGTATCGTATAACTCTTCAGATTGGAACAAAGCAGTGTAAGCACAGCTATTTGGTGACAGAAATAAGTGAGAGGGGTGACATCTACCCAGACAGACTTCTAGGCGGAAAAGGAGCACTATCACCTACTGATATTAGTTATATACAACACTAATGACGTCGGTCAGCCAGGTATTTGAATTGAAATTTGCTGTCGCTATTACTGTAGTGTACCTTAATAATATAGTAGTAAGTTTAAAATAAGGACAGTCTAATTAAAGTCATAGAAAGATACACACTTTTGTTTCCCCTTTTGATACCTTTCCAACATTACACATAGATCCTGGCAGACGGTGCGCTGCGATAATGCAAATTAATTATAATTATAAATTGTTTAAAAATAATTCTGGCAGGGTCACAATATAATGTTGAAAAGGTGTCAAATCAGGAAGGAAACGTTTTCATATTTCTATGACTTTAATTCGACTATTCTTAATCTAAACTAACACTAATTTATAATGTCGTGGGAGCTACACTACAAGACTGTAAGACTCAGACAGAGCTCTTCAATCAAATCAATTTAGGATCCGTTGTAAATGAGAGTATATAACATCTCAATGTTTTAAACATCAGTACAACGTCTACATCCAGGAGAGTTGATTGCTTTAGAAATTGAATTAAAACTCCCTAAGCCGTAGCGCGCGAGTGAGGGACGCGGTACGTGTTTATGCTCCTCTGAAATTAAATAAAGGCGACGTTCAAAAGAACTGAGAACAGTTCTAATTTAGATACATTATCTTCGTAGAAATAAATCTTTTTTAGAAAAGTTAAAAAGTAGTAAAGTATAGTTGCAGCCTATTTACGTCTCACTGGTGGGCACAGGCCTCCTCTCATTTCTAAGAGGGTTTTAGGGCGAGGAAATGTCACTTTAAATATCTTCGAAATATTTTTTTCTTATTTCTCAGACATGCAGGTTTCCTCACGATGTTTTTCTTCACCACTGAGTACGTGGTAAATGAGCACTTAAAATTGCAATTAATAATTTTATTGGTGCCGACGGGGATCGAACCCGGGTTGCTCGAGTACTGTGAAGCTTATAGCGAGGGCTAACCATCTGAGCTACCGCGGCTCTAGAAGTTAACCTTCTAAAAGTTAGCCTTCGTATGATTATAATTTTCTTTATAAAAATGACGTGACTAACGAACTCGTACTATACGCGGTGGAGCTACATTATAGTTAAAGCACGAATGGATCGGCTCGACCGGGGTAGGAACACGCTCTCACAAAATACCAGCGCAATATAGCAGCTAAATTCTGCTGTGTTTCGTATGATGAGTGAAGAGAACCAGACACCCTTTTTTACTGAAAACGACGCATTCCATGTTAGTCTTTAGGAGTGACAACGAATCTGCAGTTTATTGTTAATCGAGCATAAATATAGATGTCTATGGGCTACAGATTCTACTGACCGTTAGATGGACTGTGTGCTAGTTTATCACCCCTATTCTATAAATAGAATCTCATAATTCATCTGAAAGTAATAGGACACTGTAGTTCTTGGATACACGCAGTCAACTTTCAACAAAGAAGGCTGCAGATGCGATGTCACCTCTGAGGACTAAGAATTCAAACAGAACAACGCAGTGCAAGCAACTTTATTTGCCGGCAGAAATAGGTAAGGGTGTGGGACCTGCCCCAACTGACTTCTAGGCGAAAAGGGACACCTAATTAGTAGTAGTAGTACATAATATCATTCTTTACCATAATCATTACAGTAGGTAACAAGTTCACTTTTGAACATAGGCCTTCCTCATAGATAGCCATGATCAACTTTCTGCATGTTTTACTCGTATCTGGTCTTCATTCCATCAAGTGAGGGGTCACCACACACTTTGTTTAAGCTGCCAAGCTGTCTTCTTAAACTTTGCGATCTGTTGGGCTATGTCTAAAATGCAGAACGTTGTCATCCCTGAGAACTAAGATTCACCATATGGTACGTTCCTATGTAGTTTATTATGGCAAAACGCACTGGATTAGGTTAGAAATATATTTTTTTATAAATAATTTGTTTCCCCTAATTAATAGTCGAATGTCGTATTAGAACCTACCATTTTTTAATTTGCTGATCCAATCCAAATAGGCTACGATCATATTATAAATTATAGTTACCTTTTAAATATAATATTTATATAATATAATTACACAATTATAAAAACATCTATTGCCTGCGGCTCTGCCCGCGATAAGATCGGAAAACGACATTATTTTGCTAATTGACTGAGAGAAAATGCCTTAATGTATTAAGTTTAGCCTTTGTAAATCTTTTTTATAAATTTTTTTTATAAATACCATTTTAAGAGATTTTTATTAAAAACAGTAGAGTACAAATAAATAAAAAATAAACAACAGCAAAAGTTCACCTTTATAATATATTGGTTTTCACCTGCGGCTTCGTCTATGTAGAAGTCGGAAATATTAATTTTTCTGCTACAATCCAACAGAGAATTTAATCAGTTCTAGAAGTTTCTGTTTACAATTTCTTTCGCGTGGACTTTAAATTACTTATGAGATGACACTATAATATACTGTACAATTATTACGTAAAGTAAGTTGGTCTTCCTCCCTATTTTTTTTATAGGATAAGGGTGACAAACGAGCACACAGTCCACCTGATGGTAAGTGGTTGCTGCGGCTCATAGACATCTACATCTATCCTCGTTAGTGAATCAAAATGCAGATGCGTTTTCACCCGCGAGGACTAAGATGGAATGCCTCATTTCCAGTAAAAAGGGCCTCCGGCCACCTGCACTCACCAAGCGAAACGCAGAGGTAAACCTTCACGCTGGATTCTGTGAGGTCGTGGTACCACCCCGGTTCGAGCCGGCCAACCGTGCGACAGAAAAAGCTGCCTCGTGGCTCTACCACTGTTAATGGTTCTTTGGTTCACTCCCTTCGAGTGAAACAAAGAATGACACAATGTGGTTTAAATAGCTACTTTAAAAAGGTCGTCCCATAATTTGTCAACCATGGGGTCGATATTTTTAATCCAAGTTTATATCACCTCTGAAGTTTACTTTTTTAATAAAACAGAATTATCAAAAAAGTTTAACATTCGACGAAGATATCGCGTGCCGACATAAATAAAAACATTGTCTAATTGTAAGCCTCCTCTTGATTATAAATTCGGGTAAAAATAATGAAATCTTGAATATAAGTTGCAACGGTATATCGATTTCAAGTCTCCGAAGCGATGCAGGTACAGATGTTCCCGAAGGAAAACCTCACGTGATTCCGTATTTCACGACTAATTCCGTATGTAGCGTGCTGCGCTGTGGTTTCAAGCTAAATTTTAGTTCAGTGAACCGGCTTCCTCGGATGTAAGATTGTAAATACGTGACTTGAATGAAATGAATTTGATTTCATTTCATAGAGATAAATATAAAATTTTCAGTAAATTTTTAAATTTAAATGGAAACCTGCACAGGATCCTCTTGATGGTAAATGGATGCTGTGACCCATAGACAACTACTCGTAAATCTATCTTCGATTAAGGATCAATCGAATAAATTTATATGCGTTATTACACCAGAGGAATAAAATGGAATGCTTCCAGTAAAAGTGTATTCGGTAGTCTTTACTCACCATACAAAACATTGCATTATTAAGCTACTATTTTACGCTGGTATTTTGTGAGAACGGGGTCCTTTCATCGTCTAAATTTAAATATTAACAACTACATATTACAAAGGCTGAGAGGTCCTCAAGTGTCGCAAGAGGCTGAGAGGGAAACTAAAACAAAGGATGAGCAGCAGAATCTTCCTGAAAATAAACCAAAATTATATAAATATAATATAAAAAGACTTCGGTTGCTAACCAGCATATTGGCAACTATGGTAAAATTCCTCTTATGATGCAATCTATGATGGAGGCGATTGTTTAACAGTGAACTTTTATTGCCTGTAACGGATGTATAAAATTTCTTAACCATCACACGTCTAAGAAATTGTACGAGTACGGAAAATTTTCCTTATTCTCGATAAATACGTTATGACCGTCTAACATTAATGTAATCGAAATCGGAGATAGCAGAAACGTGAGCTATGTAAACAGGAAATGAATAATATTTCCCCCACCCTAAGTTCTTGTCACGTTCCCATTTGTGTTCAACTTCTACCTTCTAAAGATTAGACTTTATCTGAATTGAGAAATTTAGTTAGTGATCTCCTCATTCTTTCACAACGAACATTTGGACTTCCGAGACGCGAGGGCATAGCTCCTGGTTATTTTACGAAATTTTTGAATTTAATTTGATAAAATAACCTCGACAAAAACCTAACTAATACTATTTTTTTGACAAACAAGCACACAGCCCACCTAAAAGTTAGTTGATACTATAGCCTATAGACTTCTACATATATCCTCGATTAAGAATCAAAATACAGATGCAATGACACCACTGAGAACTAAGCTGGAATACCTCATTTCCAGTAGAAATGGTCGCCCATTCTCTGAACTCATCATACGAAACACAGCAGTGATAAGCTACTATTTTAGGCTGGTATTCTTTGAAAGCGTGGTCTTTTCCCGGTCAAGCCAACCCATTTGTGCTACATATTAAACCTGCAGCTTGACATTACCACGATAAAATACATCATACATATCTTTTGAATGTGAATTATCATCATATATTCTAAGACATAGTGTATAGAAGTATAAAAGGGACATTAGAATATGACATTATTTTATAGTTGTTTGAGACCCGTGGTAGCTCAGATGGTTATCGCTTGCTGTAAGCTTCATAGTACTCGAGCAACCCGGGTTCAATCCCCGCCGGCACCAATGAAATTGTTAATTGCAATTTTAAGTGCTGATTTACCACGTGCTCAGCGGTGAAGGAAAACATCGTGAGGAAACCTGCATGTCTGAGAAATAAGAAAAAAAAATATTTCAAAGACATGTGAAGTTCTCCAACACGCATTGTGGCAGCGCGGCGGACATTTCCTTGCCCTTAAACCCTCTCAGAAATGAGAGAAGGCCTGTGCCCAGCAGTAGGACATAAATAGTTTGCAACAACTTTACTTATAGTTGTTTAAAGTCAGCTTTTTCTTATTATTAAAGTATATTTTTTACCCATTTAAAATGACTTAGGAATACCACTATATCAATATCTGTATTTATATAGGGCCACACCCTTTTAGAATTTTGTATTGTTTAATAAAAAAAATCATTAAAATCAGTTCACGATTATCAAAGACTTCGAGTAACATTACGTATGTTGCAATAAAATACACTCGAATTGAGATCCTCCTGCTTTCTGGAAGTCAGCTAAAAAGTGTCTTGACAGACAAATAAACGTAAGGACGGATAGACAGCACATTGAGCTTGAAAAGAGTTCCGTTTTTTCCTTTTGAAATGATTTGTTTATTCCAACAGCCTATCAAAGTCCTGCTAAATAAAAGCCTGCCCATAGAATGCCTTATAAAGTGGATATTTGATGGGATTTACAATGGTAGATAGCTTATGTTATAAGGAGTAACTTAGGCTACTTATATTATAGAAAAATAATTAGCGTTCCGCGCAAAAATAATTAAAACCCTTAATTACACGTGAGCGAAGCCATGGCGATAAGCTAATCGTATATACGTGGTAGAGCCATGCTGCAACTATATTTCTGGTATAGTTGTAACACGAATGGGTCGGATCGACCGGTGAAGGAACACACTCTCACCAGCGTAAAATAGCAGCTTAATGCTGCTGTGTTTCGTATGGTGAGTGTAGAGAACCGGAGACCCTTTTTACTGAAAACGAGTCATTCCATCTAAGTCCTCACGGGTGACAACACATCTGCATTTTTATTCGTAATCGAGGATAAATGTAGATGTCTATGGGTCACAGCAACCACTTAACATCAAGTGGACTGTGTGCTTGTTTGTCACCCTTATCCTATAAATTACATATATATGTAACCTTTCCCTTAAAACTGGTAAATTCCCCAACTGTTTTAAACTAGCTGAAATTCACCATATTTACAAGAGCGGTGATGCGGGCTGTGTCAATAACTATAGACCTATTGCCATTCTTCCCACTGTGTCAAAAATACTAGAAAAAGTAATCAACAAGCGCTTGAATAATTACTTAGAGAAACATAATCTGTTATCACATTGCCAATATGAATTTCGACGAAAACGTTCTACACAGGATGCAGTTCATGAACTAACATTTTTTTAGAGGATAAGGGTAACAAACGAGCAGACAGTCCACCTGATGGTGATTGGTTGCTGTGGCCCATAGACATCTGCATCTATCCTCGATTACGAATCAAAATGCAGATGCGTTGTCACCCGTGAGGACTAAGATGGAATGCCTCTTTTCCAGTCAAAAAGGGTCTCCTGTTCTCTACACTCACCATACGAAACACAGCAGCATTAAGCTGCTATTTTACGCTGGTATTCTGTGAGAGCGTGGTCCTTCCCTGGTCGAACCAACCCATTCGTGTTACAACTATACCAGTAATATAGCTGTAGCAAGGCTCTACCACGTACAAAAACTGATTTCATTACCATCATACCAACTTTCGATACCATCTACACCATCTGGATGATTGGCGGTCCCTACTCCTTTTTAAAAGGCCGGCAATGCATTTGCAATTCCCTCCCTGGTGTTGCAGTTGTTAATGGGCGGAGGTAGTCACTTACCATCAGGTGAGCCGCATGCTCGTTTGCCCCCTCTCCTATAAAAAACACACACACCCACACACACACTATTACACATATAGAAACAACTTTTAAAAAAACCACATAGAATCATTCTATGTAGTATAATTGAAAATGTAAATATTATGTGCAATTCGTTAGGGTGAGTGCCTGGTGATCTATAACACAGGGATTACCCTTGTATGGACACCACTCTCTCACAAAGGTCACAAATTGTCTGCAACCGTATTATTTACCTAAGTAATGTGAAATTTTATACCTTTGTGACGAGGAAATAAAAATGATTTATTATTAGTATTATAAAAAAAATATATATAAATACATTTTTATCTAGAATAATGGTGAGAAACGAACAGACCGTCCAGATGGTGAGTGTGTAATGTAGTCCATAATCTACAGCTATCCTTGGTTAACAATAAAAATTTAGTTTCACTATCACCCTTGAGGATTAAGATGGAATGCCTCATTGTCAGTAAGAAATATCTCAGTTTCTCTACACTCACCATACGAAACTATTTTATGCTGATATTCAGTGAGAGCATGGTCCTGCCCCGGTTAAGCCTACCTATGATTGCTAGGACCATAATAACGCTATATCATGGCTCTATCATGCAAAAACATTTAGTACAAATAAAGAAATATCAACACGCGATACAACCGTTTGTACGCCACATACGTGATAAAGAGATTTAAACGTTGTAGCACGAATGGATCAGCTCAACCGGGGAAGGTGGTCCTTTTGTGAAGAGCGTGGTCGCTCTCACAGTATACCAGCGTAAAATACCAGCTTAAAGCAGAGTTTCGTATGTCTACCCGGAGATCCTTTTTACTGAAAAAGAGGCATTTCATCTCAGTCCTCACGGCAGACAACGCATCTGCATTTTAATTTGCAAACGAAAATAGATGTAGATGTCTATGGGCCACAGCAACCACTGACCATCTGGTGGACTTTGTGCTCGTTTGTCACCAATATTCTAAAAAAAAACATAAATACTCTTCCGGACGTGAAGTTCCGCAGCTGATAAAATTAGTTACTGCGATGAGCCGTGTTCCATAGCCTTGTTCAACTTTTATTATTGTAACGGAATGACGATGCAAAAATAATATTATTTGGTATCCAGACAGTCTGCTCGCGAGTCGTCTAATGTGGCTCCGACAAAATATCAGCGGTAACTCTGCGGCTGTAGCGTTATGCAGAAGTCGGTAGTCTTTTTGTTGGGATACTTTATTCGTTGCTACATATATATATTCTTCCTTTCTTTCTTTCTTAAAATATTGCAGGATTAAATTATAAAACATTTACTACATGACATTTATTAACAAAAACATTTATTACATAGAAAACATTTGCATCGTCGGCGGCCGAGTTGCAAATTATGGTTACTTTAATGAATTGGTCATTGAAAGAAAGGGGTATGAAAGTGAACGCAAGTAAGACGAAAGTGATGGTTTTTTAAAGAGAAGAAAGTAAAACTTTATGTGAAATAAGAATAGAAGGGGAGTTGATTGAGCAAGTGGACGAGTTTGTATATTTGGGATGTTTATTTAGCAGGGATGGTAGATATGACAAGGATATAGAACGACGAGTGAACGCAGGAAATAGAGTGAATGGGGCTCTACACGCTATTATGAGGAGTCAGAATGTGTCAACTAAGGCACGTATGGCAATTCATAATGCTGTGTTAGTACCTACTTTAATGTATGGTAGTGAAAGTTGGGTCTGGCAGACGAAGCATGAGAGTAGAATAAATGCTGTAGAAATGCGGTCCTTAAGGAGTATGCTAGGGCTGAATCTGAATGACAGGGTGAGAAATAGTGTGATAAGACAAAAGTGTGGTTTGCAAGATGACGTTGCGACAAGGATTAAGAAAGGAATGCTTCGGTGGTTTGGTCATGTAGAAAGAATGAACGAGGAAAGAGTGACAAAGCAAATTTATGCTGCAGAAGTGAACGGCAGGGTCGGGAAGGGACGCCCTAGACGAAGGTTTATCGACCAAATCGGCGATACATTAAAAATGGACCAGATTAGGAGTACCCTTAACCGACGAGCGTGTATGCGTAGATATATGGATGTAAAAGAGGCGAGAGAGGTGTGTCAGGATCGCGCCAAATGGAAGTCCGTAGTCTCTGCCTACCCCTCTGGGTGACAGGCGTGAGTGTTTATGTATGTATATGTACATTAATTACATTTATTTCTTCATTTTTACTACTTTTTTTTTAATTCAAAAATATAAAATATAAAAGTTCAATAAACCGTAACGTAACGAGTCGTATATTCCGCCCAACTGCACTCAATTCTGTCGAAGCAGCTCGAGTGTCCGATGGACAAATGATGCGCACTTTACCAAATGGCGCATTTTCTTTGGAACTATTTCGGAACGGTCAAGCGACGAACAATATAATTCATCAAGACACAAACTGCACGTAGCAGGAAATTGTCAGACGATTGTTAGATTGCGAACGTTGTTCAAGCAGAAAAACATTTTAAAACGTTGTTTACTTTATCGCTTTATTTTATAATGAACACAAACATAATAATATGAGAGTTTAAAAAAAACTTAAACAACACGCATTGATCATGAGCCGTGATGAACCTGATAATTATTTTATTTTGTCTTGGTAATCCTGATCAGAATACTAGGATAAAATTATAAAATTATTGTATTGTCGTCAGTTAATTGCAAATTTTCAAGTTCATATACAAGTTGGTGAAAATTATGTAAAAGGATCCATTACACACACACATATATATATATATATATATATATATATATGTCGGAGCGTCTATAAAATACCCGGTTGGATCGAGGTAGAATGGAGGGTATATCGAGACACCCCCTCTTGTGTCTGTAGTATAAAGTTCACTGTAGGTGCCGTGCGCGGGAGATTCCGCTTAAGTCATTCAACGGGTGTGGTCATTCTACTAGTGCTAAGATAGTGTTGCGGTTCTGTTCGTTGTTGTAATTCCTCTAGTGCAGACAAGGAGGATTGGTGTTGCTGAGAGGCTGCCCTGTGTTACATTGAGATAAGTAGTGTTGCTGTTGCTGTACATATTTTGGTGTTATCATGTAATTACGTACCTCACGTTACACTGGTGTGTGATTGTGGCGGAGACGTGTTACGGTGTGGTCGAACTGTAATTTCACTATACCTAATGTATAGTGCGTTACGTTGTCTTATTACTGATAGTGATTAATTGCGTAAGCAAGAGAGCAAGTTGAACATCTGCTCTCACAATTTTATTATTTTTAACAGTTAACGCTATCCTGATATATTTCCGAGATCACAAGTGGGATCTCCTGTTGTCATTTCCGATATCAGAAGTGGGATAATGTCCCTGTTACTGTCCACGTATAACCTTCGAAGAGTGTGAGAGTTATTACGTTGGTGAAAGATTATGACGCGCCTCGCTTTATGTTTTCATGTTAAATAAACTACGTTATTTTGTCCTATTTACGAATTTGACGTACCATTAAAACGTAGAGTAAAAGTTTAAAGTGAAACATTTTGAAGCCAAAAGTTAAACCTTTTTGTTCGATTTATAATAAAATGTACCCGCAAGTATTTTCATTATTTCTAAACGTACCCAAATATAATAACAAATGTCGAAAGAAATATTGGAGTTACCTCTAAATGAGTTATAGTTTGCATTCAGTGGAAATTTAACTTGCTCGAATTATGTTATAATTTGATACACGAGGTGTGATTTACATGAGATAATTTTAAAGTACAAAATGTTTAAACGATGTATCGAAAAAAATGTTTAACTTTAACGTGCTATGACTTAAAACACTAAGTAGTATTTTTGTGTTCTAATGTGATGATAAGTGTTACAGTTTACTCAGAGTATTACGCAGTCGATAAAATTGGGATTTGATGTTGAGTTTAGTGGAAGGCGTGGTGCTGTTGCGCTCGCTTTTGAGTGGAAATATGCTGTCGGCATATGACGCTGCGGACACATTAATTACAACTGCTACCAATCACTTTTAGATACCATGAGGAAAGTAAATTTATCCTAAACATTGTCTTAGAAACTATTTTGTAAGAATGACTTTAACTTTTTAATTGGTTGCGAAAAATGCTGGAAAACCAAAGTATAACTGATGAAATTGAAGTAGAGCAAATTAGTTCCGACATTGAAGAGAGTATTTAAATTTACATGAGGATCGGACCATACCAGTGGTTGTCGTGTAGCTGCAGCTCAGTTTATGGTGCCCTGGAAAGATGAATAGTGTCCTGAGAGTACTGCTGCATTTTTTTTAAAGTTCCTACTGAACCTTTTTAGTTTTCTTTTGTGTTATAGTAACACGTGTGATGTGACTACATGTGCGCGAGTTTGAGGTGAGTGTGTGTGCCTTGCTGGTGGGAACGGACTGCCGGGTCCAGCTATAACATAGCCTGGTTTCGGCAGACGCGTATACGCAGGCACCGTCCCGGCCATGCCTCGGAAGTCTTACACTATGTGTGCGCCGAAGTCGTACACTGTGTGCGCGGAAGTCTTATAATGTGTATGCGCGGAAGTCGTGTTCTCTGAATATGCGTCAGGGTCTGTCCTGGCAGGCGCTATCCTGGTTCATGTTTTTAACGTGATTCACGTGGTTAACGTGATATCTCGCAAGTTCAAGAAAGAGTATGTGTCAAATACTTGTGAAAGCAAAGTTCTTTTTATAGTCAGAGGTATGAGAGCGTATTTATGTTTCAGGGCCTTGCATGCGTGATGGATGAAAGGATAGGCAACTGTGTATGTTGTCCTGACAATAACAACTTGTTTTTCACGCAGATCACGGTGAGGATAACCCAGACGATGCCTGTGAACCCTCAGGTGCGCCTACTGCTCCTGTTGACGCTTCGAGTGCGTGGTGTAGCGTAGCGTCTCGCTGGCGCTGGTGCGGCGCGACGACTCGCTGTGCGAGTGCGGCACGCCCTGTGCTGTTGTTTTGATCACGTGAGCTTGCCATATGGTAGCTAAGTATAGCGTGTGCTGGTTTGTTTTAATAGCCACATGTGAGCAATCCCAGCGGTGTGCTTATGAATACTGGTGAGTCGTGGCCATTTTATTGTGATTTTTGTGCCGAATGCTCTCTTATCAAAGATTTGTTGCGGCAAAATTTAGTCGCAAAAGTGTAAATAATATTGTAAATTTAACCGGAGTCTGTTATGTTAGTGTGAAAAGTGCCCCACAAATACCCCCTTGATCATGTGAGGAAGATTTTCGATCACCAAGTTCCTCAAGAGTTAGATGTCATAGTTGATGACAGTAGTGAGACCAAATTTGATTAAGAATGGCTTGCATACTCATACTCAAAACTTTAGACCGCTCCTCATGAGTAACATGTGGCGATGGGTCTGTAAGGAATCGTTGGTGCGATTCTGGCCTGTGTTGGTGCACAGAGCCCCTCATGTGTTGTAGCATGTTTGGCGACAGATGTGCAGAGAATCGTTGGTGCGATTCTAGCATATGTGGCGGCAGATGTGTAAAGAATCGTTGGTGCGATTCTAGCCTGTGTTGGTGCACTGAGCCCCTCATGTGTTGTGGCATATATGGCGACGGATATGTGGAGAATCGTTGGTGCGATTCTGGCACATGTGGCGGCAGATATGTAGAGAATCGTTGGTGCGATTCTAGTCTGTGTTGGTGCACAGAGCTCCTCATGTGTTGTAGCATATTTGCCGGCAGATATGTGGAGAATCGTTGGTGCGATTCTGGCCTGTGTTGGTGCATAGAGCCCCTCATGTGTTGTTGCATATGTGGCGGTGGATATGTGGACAATCGTTGGTGCGATTCTGGCATATGTGACGGCGGATATGTAAAGAATCGTTGGTGCGATTCTAGCCTGTGTTGGTGCACAGAGCCCCTCATGTGTTGTGGCATATATGGCGACGGATATGTGGAGAATCTTTGGTGCGATTATGGCATATATGACGACAGATGTGTAAAGAATCGTTGGTGCGATTCTGGCTTGTGTTGGTGCACATATTTCAATGAAATTTTCACGAGTTGAATATGCATCGCTTACGAATTGTAAAGAGTAACAAAATTGTTAAAATTACTGTATTGGAACTTGTTGATCGGACCTTCCACAATAAATCATGTTGTGCAAGAAGCACTGTGTAAGAAGCCTTAATAACAGGGTATTGTCAATTAGGACGGTTGACTATTGTACTTAGACTTAGAAGTAAAGTACCATTTGGAATCGACCTTGTTTCTATTGGCAGAATAGCCGAGCTAGATTAATCTCTGAGCATATTTTGTCTACAGGCACTGCAACCGAGGACGGATGCTAGTCAGGGATGGCCGTGTCGTGGACAAAAAGCAGCGCCATCTAACAATTTAGTTTTGCGAACTAATAATATGTACCCACTCATGTCAGGATGGATGAGCGGACGAATTGGTGTTTGTTACAGGAATGCATGAAAATACACACCCGAGGACGGTCGTACGTCAGGACGGCCGTGTCGGAGCGTCTATAAAATACCCGGTTGGATCGAGGTTGAATGGAGGGTATATCAAAAAACCCCCCTCTTGTGTCTGTAACATAAAGTTCACTGTAGGTGCCGTGCGCAGGAGATTCCGCTTAAGTCATTCAACGGGTGTGGTCATTCTACGCTAAGATACTGTTGCGGTTTTGTTCATTTTTGTAATTTCTCTAGTGCAGACAAGGAGGATTGGTGTTGCTGAGAGGCTGCCCTGTGTTACATTGAGATAAGTAGTGTTGCTGTTGCTGTACATATTTTGGTGTTATCATGTAATTACGTACCTCACGTTACACTGATGTGTGATTGTGGCGGAGACGTGTTACGGTGTGGTCGAACTGTAATTTAACTATACTGAATGTATAGTGCGTTACGTTGTCTTATTACTGATAATGATTAATCTGCGTAAGCAAGAGAGCAAGTTGAACATCCGCTCTCACACTTTTATTATTTTTAACAGTGGTAGAGCCACGCGGCAGCTTTTGCTGACGCACGGATGGGCCGACTCGAACCGGGGTGGTACCACGACCTCACAGAATACCAGCGTGAAGTAGAGGTTTACCTCTGCGTTTCGCTTGGTGAGAGCAGGTGGCCGGAGGCCCTTTTTGCTGGAAATGAGGCATTCCATCGTAGTCCTCACGGGTGACAACGCATCTGCATTTTGATATGTAATAGAGGATAGATGTAGATATCTATGGGCCGCAGCAACCACTTACCATCAGGTGGACTGTGTGCTCGTTTGTCACCCTTATCCTATTAAAAAAAAACATTTAACGCTATCCTGATGTATTTCCGAGATGTGATCTCCTGTTGTAATTTCCGACATATATATACATGCGAACCTATAAAAGTGTGTGTTGAACAAGTACAGCAGCAAAGCTGTAGCATGGCTCTATCATGTAAAAACATCTAGCGCAAATAAACAAATATCAAGACGTGAAACAACCATTTGTAGGCCAGAGATTTATACGAGATTTATACGTGGTTCGTAGAAAGACTTATACATTAATAGTAGTAGGTCCTATAATTTTGTTTGTCACATGCGACATACACGCACACTAATATATCAATGCACAAAATAATGGTGACATGCGCTGCTGCAGTTTGGTATGCCGATTGGAGACCCTTTTTACTAATAACGAGGCAACCATCTTATTTCTCAGGGGTGACAGTGCACTACATTTTGAAAATTAATCAAGGATAGATGTGTGTTTAAAGGCTGCAACATTTACTCGCCACCAGATGACTTGTGTACTCGTGTGTCAACCTTAATTCTATAAAAACGTCATTGTCTAATGTTATTTCAGAGTTGAAAAGAACCTTTGGAGAAACTCACTATAAGACTGTTTCTGTATCTTGTTGTGTGTACATAAATAAATAAATAAAAAATATTAAAAAGTTAAATCTTTTTTAATTTTTAATTGTATTTGTTATTGAGTTAATAGTACTAAGCTTATAAACTTCGCGCAAGGGCTAGCAATAAGTTCACAAAATTTTACCGCAATCTGATAAACAAAAAAAATTAATTTTTATATATTATTAAATGTCCTATTCTGTTCTGCTTAAACTTCCCTCTGTCGCTCTTACGACATATACGGGACGACATGGGGTAGGTTATATTCTTACTCTTATTTTTATTGATTCGAAATACGTAACAATAGTCACATCTGCCACTCAATCCAATTTAAAGTCTGGTCTCTTAGCTATGGTTGCCCTTGTATCGTGCCGCCTTGTTACGTGCCGCATTTTGTCAAAGGCGTCGCCGCGACGTCAAAGGTCGGCGTACACCCAAAGGAGAATTTGGAATTTTTAGACGAAGCGTCGTTGCTACCAATCTTGTTTCAATATTTATATTCGTATTATATTACAATAACCATAATAATAAAGTATTATTCTATTTTACTGTTACGATAGAAAAACATTTATTTACAAGCACAGGAAAAAGTAATAAAATAACAGCAATATAATAAGTGCGCTTCCGGATTTACTGACACTATCTTAGCGAACAGACTATAAATAAATCTGTAATTCGAGAGAAACTGTATTAAATGAGTTCAATTTGTTAAGTTGTATTCGAGTGAATAACAGACAATTGAGTCCTGCAACATAGAGAATTGTAATTAACGTCCAACTGCACAAAAAAAATTCAGTCCACTCCTAGTTAAGCGCTGGACAAACGATACGTCGTTGAACAAATAAAGTCTTTGAATGCTTCGAGCATTTACAATGCGCCAGTAGGAATCAAGGAAATTAGTTGAATCAAATGCAAAAAGTATTTCGTTTCAGCCACGATAAAAGTAAATCAAGTATAGAAGATATTGAATTGAATGCAATACAATAATGTGGGTACGAGTATCAATTAAATTCTAGTATTGTAGGATTTGTTTGCTCACTTCGTGTATAATTAGATGTTAACATAAATCCAAAATGGTATTATTTAGTAACATTTGACAGGCATTATAAAATCATTAGGAGCCAAAGATTAACCGATTAACAAATTATAATAATGTAATTTCATAATATTGAAGTGAAAACTTCTTTAGCATCGTTGTGATTTGAAACTCAATGAAACGAAAAAGCGACACCAAAACGAGACAAATATATAAATATGTAGGAGACAATGAGACATAATCTACACGAATAAAATATAGCGGAAGAAGTTTTTTTATGTGTTAAAACACAATATTTAAACACGCTAATCTCTGAAACTACTAGTTAGATTTGATAAATTGTTTTGTATATGAAAACCAGATTTTTTAAGGATTAGGGTGACAAACGAGCACACAGTCCACCTAATGGTAAGTGGTTGGTGTGGCCCATAGACATCTACATCTATCCTCAATTACGAATCAAAATGTAGATGCGTTGTCACCCGTGAGGACTAAGATGGAATGCCTCGTTTTCAGTAAAAAGGCTTCCCGGTTCTCTACATTCACCGTACGAAACACAGCAGTATTGAATTGCTATTTGTACTGGCATTCTGTGAGATCATACAACTATACAACTAATATAGATACAGCATGGATCTTTTACGTACAAAATTCGCGAGGTATAGTTACAGGCTATTCAATATTACGCTAAACATCTAAACTAGTCTTAAATATTCATGTTTGTTAAGAAAATCGGAAGAAAAGCGCTCACGAACTGCTTTGTCTGCTGGCGCTGGCTCAATGGTTAGTGGATCGTAAATACTATATTCTACAAAGATCTTTCCTCTATCTAAAAAATCAATAACATAGGCTTATTTCTAATATATGAGCCACAATAAGGTACTTTAAGCGACAATGAAAAATTAAAATATTTCAACATGCAGCTCGACGCGCGAACGACGCCTAGCCACCCGATGAGAACCAAAAGCGGGGCTCAGAGTGTGATATACGCGTGTGACACCGCGGAGAATACCTAGTTCAGTATAAAGTATTTCCTATTATGTCGATCCTCTCTATGTGTGGTGCTTAAAAGATGGTCAACTGGATGGACTGTTGACAACAAAATTACCTATTATTTTTAACCTTCCGTGCCATAGTTTAATACATGTCTAGTATGTCAAACTGACAGCTGACAGCACTAATTTTACTGCACATTAAGTTAAGATATTAATTAATGGTATAATTATAGTAAAATATTAATTAAGAGCACAATATTCCTAAAACACAGTTTTATACTAGTTCGGGAGCCTTTGAATTCAATAAAACATATTTTGTAAAAAAAATATGTTTTCTTTTTATAGGATGAGGGTGACAAACGAGCACACAGTCCACGTGATGGTAAATGTCAGAACAAACTATTTTTATTGTATTTTTTTCTTTCTTGCTTTCCATGTTGTGGCGCTGTCTGTTGATTGAGTAGGGGAATCCGTCACCTGTTTTCTCTCTCGCGCGTATTGTAAAATGCGACTATGGAAAAACCCAGAAAGATCGCACAGCTTTCATAAATATAACCGTCTAGTTTACACCACACGTAAAATACACAGCCTGGCGAGGGAGAGAAGCGTCAAATTAGTGAGGTGTCTCGAACTCCAATCCATTAATCCGTAAGTGTGGCGATTAAGGCAAAAAAGCCTCTTAAATTGTAGTGGTCCATGTCTAGCTGTGGAATTTTACACAGATATAGAAAGGTTTTTTTTTGTAAATTGTAACTGCTTTCATAGTATAAATGGTAGTACTTATTTTATTATATAAAGAGCATAAATTATATTATTTCACGTGATCGGTTGGCGATTACCGCTCGTGATTGTTGTCCATTAACTGAAAATCGTTACAGATTTTCATTGGTTTAGTTTGGGAGCACTTTTATACGAAAATGCTTTTAATGCATCGCTCGTGCAATATTTTAAAGTAACTTGTTTATGTAATGACTTGAGCACTGACGTTACACTGGTTTAAGTGAAATGAATATGAACAAGCGCAATTCTCTGTCTCTCTCTCTCGCTCTCTCTTTCTCTCTCTCTCTCTCTCTCTATCTCACACACACACGATGACAGCCCAACGCGATGTTTTTGTTAAAAAAACGATTTTAAATTCAACCTACAATTAAACGCCCAATTAATTGGTTCGGACACGATATAACCTTGACAATCCTCACACATGTACACACACACGCGTATTGCTAACTTAGGCAAATATTTTAAGGTTCCTTGGGGAGTTTAACAGAAGTTGAATATTTTTTTAATATAATGTTTGTGAACAAAACAATTTAATAACCAACGTGACCGTTCTTAATACATACTTAGCTGGAACGTGTGGCAGTGTAAGAATATCCACTACCCCATCTCGTCCCATGGTTGTTGTAAGAGGCGACAGTGGGAAACAAAAAAAAGACGGGCAGCAGCGTCTGCCTAATAACAACTAGAAAATAATAAAGTGCGGTTGCCACCCCGCCTGCCAAGCGTGGCAACTATGACAATATCCCCTTACGAGGCAATCCATGGAGAAGCCTATCTTCATCAATGGATTTTAGTAGACGGTAATCAATGATAACTTAGTCGTTACTATATAAGCATTTAGATTTAATGGCTTCGTTGCGCAGTGGCTTAGCAATGAGTTGCAGCGCTGAGAGCCGCGGATCCGAACCTTGCACGGAACAAGTATTTGTACGGCCTACAAATAATTGTTCCAGATCTGGATGTTTAATCTTGTGAAATGTATGTGTGTAAACTGCTCACACAATAAAGGAGAAAATCCTAGTGTGGAGGTAACGTTTAAAAAAATAAGATGTAAAGTCGACTAGAATATTTTATATAAATCTACTTTGTCTGTATAAAAGCAATGAAAATAACATTTTGCTATAAATTTTATTTTATTAAACTCAGTGCCAGATAGGCGTACGTGATATCGTACTCTTAGAAACCGGAAGATGTTCAAGGGAAAGCGACGCGACGTCCCATTTCCCGTAATGCGTAATTTATATTTACCTGACCAATTTCTTGTTATTCTGGAAGTAAACTGTAGCAGAAGGAATGCAAAAGTAAATATTGTTTTAAAGCAATCTCATATTAAGTCCTCTTACACATTTAGTAGAGCCATGCTGCTGCTATGCTAGGTATAGTAGTACCAAATGGGTCGGCTGCACCGGGGAAGGAACATGCTCTAACAAAATACCAGCGTAAGACGACTGCTTACTGCTGCTGTGTTTCGTATGGTGAGTATAGAGAACCGGAAACCCTTTTTACTAAAAACGTAGCATTCCATCTTAGTCCTCAAAGATGACAACGCATCCACATTTTGATACTTAATCTTGAATAAATTAAGGTATCTATAGACCACATTATCCTCTAACCGTCAAGTGGCCAATGTGCTCGTTTGTTACACATATTTTATAGAAAAAAACATATTTAATTCCATAGCTAGCCGTAAGTGAAGGTAGCTCCCAAGCCAGATGACAATCATAAAAGTTAAAAAATCACCCATAATAATAATAGTAACTTAATAGATGGCCCAAATAATAATATAGCTTCTTTATTCCTTAATAAAAATTAATTACAAAAACAACAATTACATATATGTACTCTTAGAAAATAAAAAAAAATATATACATTCAATTAAGGACCGCTCTTTGAGTAAAGGCCTCCTCCATCTTTTCTCAATCTTTTCGGTTCTGTGCTATTGTTAGCTATTTTTTTCCTGCTGTCTTTTGAATCTCATCGAGCCATTTTTCTTTTGGTCTTCCTTGCTTGCGTTTACCTGTTGGTCCTGTTCACATGGTCGCTCGTTTAGACCATTTTGTAACAGTAAATCTTGCTACATGACCTGTCCATTTCCACATCAGTTATTTGAGCGTAATAAATGCGTGTATATAGATGCAAAAACTCACCCATTCTTGCATTAAAATATTACTAACTTTATTTTTGGATCCACCATCGTTCGTTGGTATCACCCGTTCTATAACATTATTTCGTTGGTTAATAATCAGAATTACTAATATTGTTCGCCCGTTCGTTCATTTTGCGTAACATTTCCATAACTAACACTGGGGGCTACAAGTTGTTCCCAGTAATTTACACAGTGTACAGCAGTTCAGCTAATACTCGTACGTCTCCGTGGCAGTGAAACACGTACGGAGATTAAGTGCAGTGGCGTTGAAACCGCAGACCTAGTTAGAATTGTAATTGCCGCTCGACTCACTTCACCGTACTTGTACAACTAGAATGCACGAATATACGTCGAACGGTGACAGCATGGCTTATCATATTATTGTACCACGTATTTACGTTTTCTACACTTCGCTTTTGTGCTTATTTATTTCAATTGAATCTTATACGTGGTAGAACCACGCTGCAGCTGTATTATGGCTCGAATGGGGTTGGACCACGCTCTCACAGAATATCGTTTAGTCGTAGTATCGAATAGTGTTTCGTATGGTTAGCGTAGAGAGCCGGAGACCCTTTTTACTGGTAAGGAGGCATTTCGTTTTAGTTTCAAGGGGTTACAACGCATCTGCATTTTGATTCTTAATCAAGAATAAATGTAAATATCTATGGGTCACAACAGCTACTCACCATCAGGTGGACTGTGTACTCGCTTTTTATCCCTGTTTTTTTTTTAACTTCTTATAAGCCAGTGCTTGACCACAATCCCACCTGGTGGTAAGTGGTGATGCAGCCTTAGATGGTAAATCGCACTGTCTTATCGTAACAAAAGCCTATTTACTCTTGCCTTGAAGACGCCTAGATAGTAATCAGACGGAAAGATAGACGCCGGCAAATTATTCCACTCCGTTGCTGTACGCTTTACAAAAGACGAAGCAAACCGTTTGGTTCTAATGCGTGGAATATCGACAACAAAGGGATGAAGACCCGCCGAACGTCTCGTTGTCCGATGGTGGAAAGAAGAGGGAGGAATTAAGGCGTGTAATTCCTACGCACACTCACTGAAATGCATCCTATAGAATACCGAGAGACTGGCTACTCTGCGCCTGTGCTCGAGGCTGGCAAGATTGGTTTCAACCAAATCAAGGTCACCAATGAGCCTCTTAGCACGTCTCTCCACTGAGTCCAATGCTGCCAGGTGGCATTTTGCAGCACCAGCCCATATGTGACAGCAGTACTCCATGCACGATCGGTCTTGCGCTTTATATAAGGTAAGAAGCTGCCCCGGCGTGAAGTACCGCCGCACCCTTGCAAGGACACTAAGTTTCATTGCGGATGCTTTGGCTCTGGACTCAATGAACCACCCACAGTTTAGGTTCAGAGAAAATTCAATCCCTAACAACTGAAGGCGGTCAGTGTACTCCAAGGATACATTCCGGAAAGTAGGAGCCAAGGTGAGCGGGCTCCTTTTAGCGGTATAAAGACACTCTGTGTTTTGGAGGCGTTAAATCTCACGACATTGGCATCGCCCCATTCGGAGACTGCCTGTAGTATGAGACTCACACGCACAATCATAGCCTCTCTTTCTGACTGGATTTGATCCCGACTGGCCCGGGCGCTTGGTTTTGGCTCCAGAACTGTGCTGTCGTCTGCATATCCATAGACACCGGGGATAAGCAGATCATTTATATGCAGCAGGAAGAGAGTTGCAGAAGAGAACGTACCCCTGAGGAACACCGGCGTTAGTGGCCACAGTATTGGATGAGCAGCCGTCAACGATGACCCGGGGAGACCGTTCACTCAGAAAGTCCTTCACCCAGACAATTAGGCCAGGGGATAAGACGTACGCTGAAAGCTTGCCCAATAGACTAGCGTGCCAAACTCTGTCAAAAACCTTCGAAACATCGATGGAAACAGCAAGTGTTTCACCACTGTTCTCGAGGGTTTTGCCCCATATGTGAGTGGCATACGCTAGAAGGTCCCCAGTTGATCGATTTCGGCGAAACCCGTACTGGCGATCACTGAGTAGATCATTTTGCTCTAGGTATGCCATGACGTGGGGGTTCAATATACGCTCCATAATCTTGCAGAGTATGGAGGTAATTGAAATTGGCCGATAGTTGGCAGGGTCGGTACGGCTACCTTTTTTAGGCACAGGCTGCAAATTGGCCAGCTTCCAAGATTTAGGCACTATTCCAGTCCCGAATGAGAGGCGGAACAAGCGTGTCAACACAGGAGACAACTCAGGTGCACAGACCTTTAGAACTTTAGCTGGTATACCATCAGGTCCACTGGCTTTGTTCACGTCTAAACTTCGCTAGGTTTTAAGAACCTCCTTGTTGGTGATACGGACCTCAGACATAGAGGTACTACTGTCCAACGCGAATTGCAAGCAAAAAGAGAAGCAAATAAGATCGCTTTCTCCTTAGGCGCATGCGCCAGTGAGCCGTCTGGTTTTACTAGCGGAGGCAGTTCTATAAAAAATATTTTATCATACATCAAAAAAGGTGGAGGTGCTCAATTCGACTGTATATTTTTTTCTTTTTTTGTTGCATATATGTTATGTGATATCCTTATCAGTTAGTGAACAGATATTCAGGGATGGTCCTATATAATTTAAATTTGGAGGGAACATTTTATAGTTTTTAATGTAACTATGTAGATGACATTCTAGCTGTTAGCTTGAGTAAGTTTGCGAACCGTGAGGCTATTGAAATCAAAAAACATCCTTACTTCATTAAAGAAGATGGCTGGGTAATGAGTTGCTGCGCTGAGGGCCGCGGGTTCGAATCCCGCATGGAACAAGTATTTGTATGGCCTGCAAATAATTGCTCCGGGTCTGGATGTTGTTCCTTGTGCAATATGTGTTAGTAAATTGCATCCACGATACAAGAGAAAATCCTAGTGTGGGGGTAACGTTTTTATAAATACAAGAATCTGCTTGTGATCCTATCATTATTCATATATCAATACCATATAAATCAATACCAACCCAAGAATATCACTACGACTTGAAGACTCTATAAGGTCTTTTCGCGTAAATCTGACCAACAGTTAATAAATTTCAACTAAGGCCCTCGTGACTATGTTTGCAGAAAAGTATTTAAAACGTTGGTAATATAAAACAAGTTAATAATCGTGATGAAATCCGTAAAACCTAGTTTCATGCAACGTTATATTGAGCTTATGAGATACCTCAGTTCTAGAGCTTTATTTAGTTTTTTTGAGGAGCTTATAATCTAGATTATTTTATTAGAACTACACTACAACACTAACATAACATGCCAATAAAAAGTTTCCATATATACGCAAATAACATTTTTACAAGTCGCTACATATACACACTACTTACAAAATATATTGTAAGGGTACATTAAATGCTGTTACAGATTAAGTTTAAATCGTTGGTTTTAGAATACTTATTAATCAATCTCAAAACTCTTGATATAAAATGTTACTTCTACAATTGGTACGACAAGTTAGAATATGGAGTAATACATTGTTGCATAGTTTTTTAATAAAGGCTTTAACAGGGATAATCTATTTTTTTTACTTTAAGCTTTTTTATTTTTTCTCATTTTAGGCTTTATCCCTTTACCTCAAAGTTACTGAGAATTTAGGCGTAACATACTCGTATCTAGAATTGTGCTAGACTGCGTTGTGTCGAGAGCACGTCTTGCTTTTCATCTTAATTAATGGTGACTTGAATGTGTTCCAGTTTTTGTAAGCGCCTTACTAGAGAGTGTAGTAGAGAGTTCAGTACAGTAGAGCTAGATTCATATAAAACTAAACATAATCGTAGTTATATGATAATTCGAATAATATTTGTATGCACCTAATGTACTCGTAAATGATACATTTTTAAACCTCAGTTTTACATGCATTCTATGGCATGGTGGGTGAAACACTGTCAATTTCTTGACTCTGAGCTGCTATTTTATAATTTAAAAGTTCTTGACAGAACAACATAATAACAAATTTGGCCTGACCTGGAATTTGAACCTGTCCGATTTAACCAATGTGACTAACTAAATATTGTATATGAAAAAGTAAAAATAGCAACCTAATGGTTAAGGGCCACACCCATGGTTAAGGGTGTAGACTGAAAGCTAAGAAAGTCCTGATCTCGAATCCACAATTTTTTTATAAATGAAGTAACAAACGAACTCACAGTCCACCTGATGGTAAATGGTAAATGTGGTCCGTGGTCACCTACAGGCAACATAAAGCAATCTTTTGACTTTTTTTTTAAACAAATAATTTAGTAATAAAAATTAGTAATCGTAATAATTAAAAAAAGTTACTAAAGGATAATCTTAATTTTAGATTACAGGATTTTATTTCTGTTTCGTTCAAATATGGCGCTAGAAAAGATAAGAATTACCGTAAAACCACTCTCGAAATTGTTTACGAGGCATAATAGTAACCGCTAAAATGTAATATTTGTTGGGTAAAGCATAAAAACAGTAATAATTATTATTCTATACGTTTTATACTTCTTGATCCACAGGCCATTTTGATCTATGACATTTGTACGACTCGAGTATTTACTGAAACTATTTTTTGTGAGTATATACCTAAGTAAGCTAATATATAATAATATTACTCTACTTTTAATTTTATCAATATGTTTAATCAAATATCAGTAGTTTTAATTTCCTGAATTACTATACTCGGAATATTCATTACTTCTAAAATATATTATCAATACGGCTCACTTTGTGTACTGCCGCTGTATGTGACCACGGCCACCCTTGAACATCTGCAGCAATGGAACATTTGCAAGTAAAACGGCCATTTAGAAAGAATTAGGCTATTTTTAAGTAAATCGGGTTCCAGTTTCCTATTCCATACGAAACACAGCAGCACTAAGCTCATCATATCCCTCTACAAGATGCAGCAGTGTACAAGCTGGATTGTGAATGTGGTCTCTCGTACATAGGACAAACAAAAAGATCTATAAAAACCCGCGTTAAATAACATATATCTGTAGCTGACGTGAAGCACCGACGTATCGGGAAGTCTGAAGTTTGTGAACATATTCAAGATCGCCCCAGCCATTACATTAGATTTGATAGACCACAAATCCTCGCAAAAGAACACCGATTCCTCCGAAGGATGATTCGCAAGGCTATTGAAATTAAAAAACATCCTAATTTCAATAAAGAAGATGGATGGTTGCTGCCATCTGCTTGGGATCCCATAATTAATAAAGTCAAATCCAAACCCAAGTATACCACTGCTAGACTTCAAGATACTGTATGCTCATTCTGCGTAAATCGAACCAAAAATTAGTATTAAAAAACTGAAGGTAGCCGGGCTAACTATGACAGCAGGACGTCAAACACCTCAGTCCCCCGTGACTACGGGTGCTGGAAAGCACCCGAAACGACGGGAATATAAAAATAAGTTAATATACACGATAAAATCCGTAAAATTAGTTTTATTTAAGCATTAAGCAGCTATTTTATTGGCATTTTCTGAGAGCGTGGTCCTGCACCAGTCGAGTAGACCCATTCTTGCTACAACCATAATATAGCTGCAGCGTGACTCTACTATGTATAAATACAGCAACAGAGCTGCGCAAGTGGGTTTGCTGGCCGATTACATCAATGACGTCAGGTTACACTTACACACATACTTACACAACTTACACGCACCACTACTTATCCCTGACGGTACCTTCTGGTCGACCCTACCTCCGGATCTTGGTAAGTTTGTGTTTGTTTATCCAGCAACTACATAATAATTATCCATAGCCCATTCGGGCCCGAAGCCTGTGGTTACCCGTCGAACGTGTTACTCATGGGCCCTAATACAGTCGACTTCTGTCTGGGCAACTGAGGGCCGTAACAAATAGACTGCGGAGATGACAATTATATAAGTGATATGGGTCACAACATCCATTTACCATCAGGTTGACTATGTGCTCGTTTTTCGACTATCTATATTCTATAATTAAAAAAAAAACACCGTCAAGAAAACATGTCTGAGGAATAGAATAAGTAGGCTGTTAATAACTTCAGTGTTCAGGGATTTGTCCCCGTATGAAGCCATCTATGATCTCATCTTTGATTTGAGTAGCTAAGACTCGTCAAGTCTTTCATTCCACACGGCTCTTTACGTTTTTAAAACTTATCAATAGTTCTTCAGTGTTCTCAAGTGCTTCTAACGGACAATAAATCTCCGACATGACTTTTTGATTCGCTAAGCCGTATTTTGAAAATGTCAGAATTAAAAGTAATAAGGACTTAATAAAAATTTTATTTTTAATAACATTTAAAAAATTTGCAAATTTCACAGTACGCGAGCAACCCGCAGCACCAATGAATTTGCTATTTTTTTGCGCTGATACCTCAATACTCAAAATTTTAAATAAAAATTTCAAAAAGTGATTAACTTTCGTTCTGCTTATTATTTTGCTGCCTAGTATGGTTGTAGGACTAGGACTACACTACTATTTTGTTTAAAGAAATATTATGTCCTTACATATGAAATTGGCGTTTTGTACGGGAGGAATATAAATTCAATTATTTTTTTGTAAAATATATTTAATTAATCAAAGTGTGCACCGTTGTTATCTATGCACTTTTTCCATCTCATATGTAGTTCATTGATCCCTTTACTAAAAAAACCATGGGGGCGAGAATCAATAAACTCTTTGAAGGCAGTTTGGACTGCCGCATCGGAGTTGAATTGTTTTCCTTGTAAAAAGTTGTCCAAATTCCGGAATAAATGGTAATCTGTTAGAACAAGTTCCGGGGAGTACGGTGGATGTCACAGACATTCCAATTGTAGCTCATCTAACTAAGCGGTTGTTTGTGGTGCAGTGTATGGTCTTGCGTTGTCGTAAAGCAGCAGTGGCCTAGAGCGATTTACCAATCTCGGTTGTTTAGCAGCTAGTTCTTCGTTCATGGTTTGCAGTTGCTGACAATAATTAGAAGTATATATGCCGTAATCGTTTGGCCAGATTTTAGAAAGCTGTAGTAAACGACACCAGCGCTAGTCCACCAAACACTTACAAGTAACTTTTTCTGTGTCAATTTTCATTTAGGGTAGGATTAGGCTGGGTTTCCAGGGTTCAGCCATTGCGACGAGCGCTTCCGATTATCGTACAGTATCCACTTTTCATTACAAGTAATGATTAGATTTAAAATCCCTTCATTATTGTGTCGGTTGAGCAAAGTAACACAACAGACGACACGTGTCTACAAGTTCGATTCACTCAATTCATGAAGTACCCATCGATCAAGTTTTTTTACTTTCTATTTGCTTTAAGCGGATAAATACAGTTTTATCACTTACCCTGAAGCCTGCAGATATCTCTGAAGTGCTTTGTGATGGATCTGCTTCCACAATAGCCTTTAATTCTTCATTTTCCACTTTGGTCTGCAGCCGTCCACGGGGTTGGTTCTAAAGGTCAAAATTTTCAGGACGAAGACGTTAAAACCAAAAACGTTCCGTGCTTTCTTTTGCGACACCAGCGCCGTACACATAATTAATCCTTCGAGCTGTTTCTGTAGCACTAGTGGCACGGTAGAGCTCGTGCTCGTAAATATACCGATATTCATGTTTTCCATTGTACGGTAATAAGCGACCAGCTAAATGAATTTATAAATTTGAATTTGGAATTCTTAACCAAAGAGTCGGATCAAAGTGGTCAGTACGACAAAACGCTAGTTTCATATGTAAGGACCTAATATCACTTTATTTTTTGTCCATAGATGTAATTTGTATCTCGCGATTCAGATCAATCTTTATGTATGTACGTATTTATTATAACCAGAAAGTTGATTAATATTTAATATAAAATAATGATTGAATAAAACTATTTTTACGGATTTTTTCGCGTTTAATTAACTTATTTTTATATTCCCGACGTTTCGGTTGCTTTCCAGCAACCGTGGTCACGGGGGACTGAGGTGATTGACGTCCCGATGTCAAAGTTAACCCGGAGTACCTTCAGCTTTTTAATTATTAATTGGAATCTGGAAAGCAACCGAAACGTCGGGAATATAAAAATAAGTTAATTAAACGCGATAAAATCCGTAAAAATAGTTTTATTCAATGTGTAGTGTTCACGTAAATATAAGAAATCATAAAATAATGAACTTAAAATGCATTACATAAAATTACATACTTATAAAAAATGTCATATTACATCACCTTACATTACATTTTTTATAAATACCTATTTAATAGTCGAATTTTCCTAATATTGATCATTATGATTTCACCATTTATATTTTATTCGTTTTGATCATCATCAAACCCTACACAATTCCACTGCTGGACATACGCATCCCTCAAGGAATGCCGACTTCCTGTATGTCTACACTACGCCTACCGGTATAAGACTGCTACTCGAGAACCTTTCTTCCCCATCGGTTGTCTGTTCTTCGAGCTAAATGGCCGGACTACTTCAGCTTACTAATTCATTGGGCTATGTCATTTACTCTGGTTCTACTGCGTATATCCTCATTTTTAAGTTTATTATGAGAAAAACTCCGAGCATAGCTGATCGACCTTGAGCTTCTTATACAGCCAGCAGTGAAGGAACACGTCTTAAATTCTAAGTCATCACTAGCACCACGCACTGGTTACTTAGATGTCTTTTTTTAATTTTGAGGTATACCTGACGATAAGACGTGTCGTAATCTCCCGAACGCTGCAAGACGAGTTACGCTATTTTACGCTTCTATTCCGTGAGAAGGTGATTTTTACGCCGGTCGAGCCGACTTATTCGTGCTACAACCACAATATCACTGCAGCATGGCTAAGGTGCAACGTGGTAAATATTGTTTGCACAACACTATATACAAGTATATACACTACACACTATCTAAACACATATTTATACATGTTGTATATTGTTTGCACAACATAAATTTTTAAAACAGTGTTAATTATGTAGCACAGAAATCCCTTGATAATAAAATTTATGTTAAAATACGTTGCCATTAAGACAGGAACTCCTCGGACCCATCTACAGTTACAATTAGACAAACGGCAGTATAAAGCTCCTCATCTAGACGAAATTGTTTCCGAGCGGACAGCCCGGCAAACTTAATAATAGCCTAACTGTGGACATGCAGTTTCATTTCCTGCAATAGCTTTCTGTAATTATTCCATTATAAGTTACCATATTATTATACTTTATGCTATGCACTTTATATCTGATATGAATTTTAAAGTGATATAAAACATAAAAACAAAAATAACTTAACTCCTATATTACCTATCTTCTTCTTTATTAGCCTTTAGAAGTCTGAACTAAACTGCTGAACATGGGCCTTCCCCGTTGATTTGCCTAAATCATCGCTCTTGGCAGGCGGATTGAATATAGCAGAACCAGACATCTCGCACCTGCCTGTCGCTAGTATTTATAATTTACGTCTGGAGTAAACAAGACAGTGTACTGCAATCTATCGGAAGTCATCAGATTTTTCTGGCATTTACTCAGTCGCCTTTCCAGTAAAATTATTCGGTTCTCTATATTATTATACATTAACAAAACATAGAAACATTAAGCTGCTATTTTACGCTGATAATATGTGCGAAGGTGGTCCTACTCCGTTTAAACCGGCCTATTTATCAACAACCATAATAAAGCTGCAGCGTGGCTCTACCACGTAAAAAACCTGTACGTGTACGTTTTTGAGAGTATATGTTTGTATATGATATATTTCTTTGGTACGTTCTGTAGCCTTTGACGTTGGATTGGTCCCATTTATAGGAGTGACACAGGGTATAAAAATTTTTCTCTTTTCAGTAAACTATTTACGCAGTCAGATTTTTTAAATTACTGTTTTAACCTTTAAGTTTGTTTCTAAATTAATTATTCTAAAAACTAGGAAACTACAAAAATCCAAGTTTTATGAACTAACATTGATCCCTATTTAATAATAAATATTCATTAAAATCGGTCCATAATTGAAGAAGATTTCACGTAACATACGTACAAAAACACATACAGTCGATTTGTAAGTCTCCTCTTTTTTTTGAAGTCAGTTAAAAACAATTTTTATCTTGTAGTTTTACAAGCTGTGCAGCAAGCATCTTTAGCTGTAATAGAATTTACACAGTGGTCACAATAACGACTGACTCGAAAGATGACTGTCCTAGCTATATATTTCCACATAAAGAAAAGCTCCTAATGTCGTGGCTTTAGTTCTTCTTTACACTATGTCTTAGCTCTGGCTTGGAAGCTATAATGTGGAAATTATTTTATTCTTTTTAGTTCTTTGAAGTTAGTTTTTAGTTCGATAAAATAAAAGTCTCATATATTACATTGACATACTTAGGTGGACTCAAACGGAACTTAACACTCTAGATAGAAAAGTTTCCACTTTTATGACGTCCCATAGATTGCATCACCTGAGATCTTCGATTATGAGGCTGTACATGCCGCGGAAAGATGGTGAGCGTGGCATTTTAAGCGCGCTTACCATGCATAATCGCGAAGCATGCAGCCTCCCTAACTACTTTCTGACGAGAGCGGATGATCCATTCTATATGGACGTTATTTCTTGTGATAAAAGACTTAGGCCTCTATCCTTAGCCAACGAGCAATGGCAAGACCCGGCAGACCAGCTAGACCAGCTAGTTCTTCCCGAGATTGGTCAATCGCTCTAGGCCACTGCTGCCTCACGACAACGCAAGACCACACACTGCACCACAAACAACCACTTAGTTAGATGAGCTACAATTGGAATGTCTGTGACATCCACCGTACTCCCCGGAACTTGTTCCAACAGATTACCATTTTTTCCGGAATTTGGACAACTTTTTACAAGGAAAACAATTCAACTCCGATACGGCAGTCCAAACTGCCTTCAACGAGTTTATTGATTCTCGCCCCCATGGTTTTTTAGTAAAGGGATCAATGAAATACCTATGAGTTGGCAAATGTGCGTAGATAACAACGGTGCACACTTTTATTAATTAAATATATTTTACAAAAAAATAATTGACTTTATATTCCTCCTGTACAAAACGCCAATTTCATATGTAAGGACCTAATATTTCTTTAAACAAAATAGTAGTGTGGTCCTAGTCCTACAACCATACTAGGCAGCAAAATAATAAGCAGAACGAAAGTTAATCACTTTTTAAAAGTTTTACTTAAAATTTTGAGTATTGACGAATCAGCGCAAAAAATTATCTACTAGCAAATTCATTGATGCTGCGGGTTGCTCGCGTACTGTGAAATTTGCAAATTTTTTAAATGTTATTAAAAATAAAAAAATTATTTAGTTCTTATTACTTTTTATTATGACATTTCCAAAATACGGCTTAGCGAATCAAAAAGTCATGTCGGAGATTTCTTTTACGTTAGAAGCACTTGAGAACACTGAAGAACTTTTGATAAGTTTTAAAAACGTAAAGAGCCGTGTGGAATGACAAACTCGACGAGTCTTAGCTACTCAAATCAAAGATGAGATCATAGATGGCTTCATACGGGGACAAATCCCTGAACACTGAGATTATTAACAGCCTACATGAATTTCTTTGGCATACTTCACGTGTCCTTCGAGTAATTTATTCCTCAGACATGTTTTCTTGACGGTGTTTTTTTTTAGTTATAGAATATAGATAGTCGAAAAACGAGCACATAGTCAACCTGATGTTAAATGGATGTTGTGACCCATATCACTTATATAATTGTCATCTCTGCAGTCTATTTGTTACGGCCCTCAGTTGCCCAGATAGAAGTCGACTGTATTTGGGCCCATGAGTAACACTTTCGATGGGCAACCAGAGTGTTCGGGCCCGAATGGCCTATGGATAATTATTACGTAGTGGCTGTATAAACAAACATAAACTTACCGAGATTCGAAGATAGGGTCGACCACAAGGTACCGTCAGGGATAAGTAGTGGTGCGTGTAAGTGGTGTATAAGTGTAATCTGATGTCACCGATGTAATCGGCCAGCAAACTAACTTGCGCAGCTCTGTTGCACAGTGTTCAATCACTCCAGTGGGCGTTCACTGGTATCTGAACTCAAGTCTAACGTCACTTAGCACAAAACTATAACCATCATATAAGAAGAGGATCGCGATCTCCTATCGGGTCACAAAGTTTTAGCGTTCCACCCTACAAAGCAAATGTCTTATTACGATATTAAAATGCCACACAAACAACTCGTCGACGCAAATTAATGGCAATCGAAGTTAGGTTAATTACTCAAAACTCAAGATAAGCCTCGTTGTCAAGCATAAGAACGAAATAAGACAACGCAAAGGAGGCGGTCATAACGCGACCGAACGATTCTAACGTAACTTCCCGACATCTAACCGACACGGCCGTCGCGGACAATTGATTGTTCCAGACTTGCCTCGACACGGCCGCCCGTTGAGACGCGCGCGGCAAAAAGTGCCAGGCGGTGACTGGTACCATTGTATGAACGTGCCGAGACGAGCGTTTTGAATGCAATTTTTAAATGTTACGATTTGGCCTAAACACTATTAATATTAGCACTTTTTAAGTAATACAGGACGTAGTTGCTAGACGGTCATTCAGGCTAGTTAAAGTCGTAAAGTAGTAATTAAAATAGATTAAAATAGATAGATAGAGAGATAAAAGTGCGTGAGTGCGTGCGTGAGTGCGTGCGTGCGTGCGTGCGTTTGTTTGTGCGTGTGCGTGTGCATGTGCGTGCTTGCGTGCGTGCGTGTGCGCGTGCGTGTGCGCGTGCGCGTGCGTGTGTTTGTGCGTGTGCGTGTACGCGTGCATGTGCGCGTTCGTGTGTGTGTGTGTGCATGTGCGTGTGTGTGCATGTGCGTGTGCGTGAGCGTGTGCGTGTGCGTGTGAGATACTATATCATGGTTATTCTTTACTATGTAAGGTAAATAAATAATGTATACAAGAAACAGAAAGGGGCCGACAATTGAGCCTTGAGGCACGCTCATTTGTAAGTTTTTGCGTTCTATTACCTAAATATGAGATAATTAATTTTATAGCATCACTTCTTACACCGTAGTGTTAAAGATTCCAGATTTATGTTTCATGGTGAACACTATCGATGGCCATTCATTAGTCACAGAATATAACCAAAGCATCCTGCGAATTCTCCCATGCATTAAAGATATATTTAATCAGCTCAACACCGGCATCAGTTGTCGAGCGACCCCTTGTGAAACCAAATTCATTTTTATGAAGTAAATTATTTATATTAAATAAATTTAACATTTGAGTAAGAATATTTTTTTTTCAAAAATTCTACTAGGTGCTGGTAGTAAAGAAATAGGTCTAAAATTGGCGGGGTCCAATGTACTAGATTTAAATAAAGGTATTATTTTATAAAAATAAAAAAATAACAATAAAAAACTGCGGTTGCCAACCCGCTCGCCAAGCGTGGCAACTATGGCAATATACCCCCCATGAGCAATGACAATAATAAACGGCCCCCAGTCCCCGGCGGCCCCGCTATTCCTGGCTACGGTGGCGACCATGGTAACGGCGGGGCAGGGGGTGCTAAGAATCTCCGGTGGAGGTTCGGTTGCCACCTACGACGACTCGACCTGGCAACATACAACGCACGCACCCTGAGGACTGACGAGAAGATTGTGGAGCTGGAAGAAGAGATAGACAAGTTACGCTGGCATATTATAGGATTATCCGAAGTCCGAAGAGAGGGGGAGGACACGGTAATCCTCGAATCCGGCAACTTGCTCTATTACCGGGAGGGCGACCATCTGTCCCAAGGAGGTGTCGGATTTATCGTCCACAAGTCTCTCGTTAACAACGTTGTAAAGATTGAGAGTGTGTCGACGAGGGTTGCGTACCTTATACTCAGAATCACCAAACGGTATTCGCTGAAGGTCATACAGGTTTACGCACCAACCTGGGCACACCCCGATGAGGAGGTGGAGGAAATGTATGAGGATATATCTAGAGCCATGCATTCCTCCAAAACTCAATATACGTTGTTAATGGGAGACTTCAATGCAAAACTAGGCACAAGAGAGAACGGTGAGCTGAAAGTAGGGAAATTTGGAATAGGGCAACGGAACCCAAGGGGCCAGCAGTTGGCTGACTTCATGGAGAAAGAGGGACTCTTTATGATGAACTCTTTCTTTCAGAAGCGGCCCCACAGGAAGTGGACCTGGTCGAGCCCCGACGGTTCGACAAAAAATGAGATTGACTTCATTATGACGACCAGACGACAACTGTTCAGTGATGTCTCCGTGATCGCGAGGGTGAAAACCGGCAGCGATCACCGAATGGTAAGAGGCACACTGAACCTAAACGTTAAGTTGGAGAGGTCTCGTCTAATGAAGTCAACGCTCCGTCCCCCTCGTGCTCTAATCCAAAGTCCCGAAACCTTTCAGCTCGAGTTACAAAACCGTTTTCAGTGCCTGGAAGACTGCAATGAAGTGGACGATATGAATGACAAGCTCGTGGAAACTGTCCATGCGGTCGGAGCTAAGTTCTGCAAGACCCGCCGCAGAAGAACACAAAAACTCTCCGATCACACTCTTAATCTCATGGCTGTTAGACGGGAGATGAAGCTACATTCTTCAACAGATTTAACAGCATACAGGCAACTGAACAGACAGATCTCCAAATGCATGCGGCGGGACTTACGCAACTTCAATACAGCTCGTATTGAAGAAGCGATCGAGCGGAACCAAGGCTCCAAAGTCTTTGCCAGAGATCTGTCTGCCAGAAAGCGCCAACTGTCAAGGCTGAAGACAGAATGTGGCAGCATCGTTTTCGGGGCACCTGAGATTTTGAGTGAGATTGAGAGGTTCTATGGGCAGCTGTACACGTCATAGTTGGAGCCGCACGCAAGTGTGAGTAACGATCCAAGAGCGAGTCTTATCCGACATTATTCCGATGATATCCCGGACGTCACTCTGAGCGAGATTAGAATGGCTCTCCAGCACCTTAAAAACGGCAAGGCCCCAGGCGAGGATGGAATTACAGCGGAGCTTCTGAAAGCGGGTGGAAAACCGGTACTTGAAGTCCTTCAGAAGCTCTTTAATTCCGTCCTCTATGGTGGCATTACACCGGAGCATGGAGCAGAAGTGCGGTGGTCTTGTTCTTCAAGAAAGGCGACAACGCTCTCTTGAAGAACTACAGACCGATTTCCCTTCTGAGCCGCGTCTACGTGCTGTTTTCGAGAGTCATTACGAATCGTCTCGCGCGCAGACTTGACGACTTCCAGCCTCCCGAACAAGCCGGTTTCCGAAAAGGCTTTAGCACCATAGACCACATACATACCCTTTCGGCAAATTGTACAGAAGTCCGAGGAGTACAATTTGCCACTATGTCTGGCGTATGTGGACTATGAGAAAGCCTTTGATTCCGTCGAAATTTGGGCGGTGCTGCAGTCCCTTCAGCGATGCCAAGTTGACTGTCGGTATATCGAAGTGTTGAAGTGCTTGTACAGTAGGGCTACGATGGCTATCCGAGTACAGAACCAGAGTACGAAACCTATCCAATTGCAGAGTGGTGTAAGACAGGGTGACGTCATATCCCCGAAACTCTTTGCCGCTGCATTGGAAGATGTTTTCAAGCTTCTGGACTGGAAAGGATACGGTATCAACATCAATGGCGAGTACATCACTCACCTTTGATTTGCCGACGATATAGTTCTTATGGCAGAATCTCTGGAGGACCTAAGCACTATGCTCAATGACCTCAATAGTGTTTCCCAACGGATAGGTCTTAAGATGAACATGGACAAAACAAAGATCATGTTTAATGTCCATGTCACACCTATGCCGGTAGTTGTTGGGAACACTAAGCTCGATGTTGTTGACGAGTATGTTTACCTGGGACAAATAGTCCGACTAGGTAAGTCCAACTTCGACCGAGAGGTCAATCGACGGATTCAACTCGGTTGGGCAGCGTTCGGGAAATTACGGCACATCTTCTCGTCAGGTATACCTCAAAACTTGAAAACGAGACTGTACACCCAGTGCGTGTTGCCAGTGATGACATACGGAACTGAGACGTGGTCCTTCACTGCTGGCCGGATGAGGAAGCTCAAGGTCGCTCAGCGAGCTATGGAGAGAGCTATGCTCGGAGTTTCTCTGCGTGATAAACTCAAAAATGAGGTTATCCGCAGTAGAACTAGAGTGACCGACATAGCCCAACGGATTAGTAAGCTGAAGTGGCAATGGGCCGGCCATATAGCTCGAAGAACCGACAACCGATGGGGAAGAAAGGTTCTCGAGTGGCAGCCTCGTACCGGCAGGCGAAGTGTAGGGCGTCCATCCACTAGATGGAGTGACGACCTGGTAAGATATGCAGGAAGTCGATGGATGCAGGTGGCTCAGGACCGTGCTTTGTGGCATTCTTTGGGGGAGGCCTATGTTCAGCAGTGGACTTGTGAAGGGCTGTAATGATGATGATGATGATTATTTTACTATGCTTCAGGAAATACACCAGATTCGATACTAATATTAAAAATAATAGCTAGATGAGGCGCGATTGTATCTATTGTAGTGTAGTGCCCTGTAGACTCCCCTTTACCTCCGACAATATACATTTATAAAATTAGTATTAAGTATAGAATAGGGCTCAGTATAATTAAAGTTCTTGTACAAGCAACACGTCTCCTTCATTCAGCACCTTCCGAGTTCCGACATTACATGGCGACCCTGCCAGGCGGTGCGCTGCGACAATGCACGCGCACCGCCGTGGCCTATTACTTAAAAGAAAAAAAAATATTATAAGAAATCTAAATTAAATTATGAAAAAATATTAACGGCAATACCGGACGTGACGAAAAATAATAAGAATATAAGAAAAGGACTGATATTACTATTTTTTAAAGAAAATTACAGAAAGTATTTAATAAACTAATGAAGATCAACTTAAAAAGATAAACTTTATGAAAATTTCAAAGGTAATATGAAGAATAAAATACTTAATATTGATAATTATGAGAAGTATAATGAAGAAAGGAACAGCAGTTGTACACTAGGAAGCTTAGCCCAGAAGAATGTGAAATTTGAGTCAGAAAGTACAAAGAAGATATTAAGAGGTAACTTCCCACCTTTGTGATTTTATCTCCATCTAAAACTTTATTTATCAATTTGTGATTGTTTTATGTTCTTTTTGCTATTATATTTTATGAATTTAAGTATTAAATATTCTATATTTAATACACCTATGTTTAAATTGAAAGTAATTATCAGATAATTTACGATTCAATTGATTTTTTAATATTTTATTACTGTATCTGAAAAAATAATTAAAAAGCAATAATTATAAATTAAGTTATGTATGCACTTCTGTGGCATGTTTTATTAAGGTACAAGACGATTTTATATTCACTTTTTTCAGTTATTGTCTTATATTATTTTATAACTGTGTCGTGCAAAAATTAATGAAATAATGTGATTTATTACATTTTATTTCCTTAAATTTACTATAGTTCATCATAAATTAATTTTTTCATATTTTATAGTAAAATAACACTTTTTCTTTTAACGACCACAAACTAATCTAGATAAGTTAAATTCAATTTCAATTCAAAATTCAAATGTAACAATCTTTACACAGTGAATATAATAAGTATGCTAAACTTTTCTTATGAATGATATATCTATAAATATGACATGTTATGCAATGAGCTTATCTTAAAACAATAGAGAGCAACATGCGATATATGAACAGGTGCATAAAAATAAATCATAACAACATTCTAATAAAGACGAAAATAATAATATCAAAAAATAAATAAGAAATGACCTGTAAACACGTGGATAATAATAAATATAAATAATAATAACGTGTAACATAAATATGAAAATAATGAAATACTGTAAAATAAAATAAAAATAATTAAGAGGTTTAATAATAATGTTCCCTAACAGTTAAAAACGGCAAAAAAAAAAAATAGACTGACAAAAATGTTATCCAATTTGTACAAAATTAGAATGTATGTAATTAAAAGATATGAGGAATGGAAGAAAAAAATGTTCGAAAGTGTGAATACGAATGATCGAGTTGCTAAGTTTCCTCAATATTGGACTGATCACCCAAATATTGATGAATGCTTAAACTCTTGGTATGGAACTCATTATGAGCGAGAATAATGCAAATTAGTATATGGAAGTGGAGCATGCAAGTGAATAAAAATACCCGATACACCCAAACAGATATTAAGATGTAAAAAAAAAAAAAAAACACGGGTCATGTATAAATAAAGAAGCAAAATGGTTTATTAAGAGAATAGAAATAAAACATATTATAATGACCTTGATAAATAAATCATGGAGAGATACGGGAACGTCCATCACTGGTAAAGCATATAGTCCTCGAGCAGGGTATGTTTCCATGATTGGATGATAAAATCGGAAGTAACGGGTACTAGGGAACAATACCTTCAGTACAAATGAGATGTGAACGAGTTTACTCATATTAGTACTGTTGGGGACCAGAGAAGTCTTAAATTTGTTACCCTTAATAATGGTACATAGGGGTCACATCCTTCATTGGATCATAGTGTGAACTTAGTTTTCCTCCGTGACAATTGTTGGAGTCCTTTTAAAATTACTTAAAAGTTGACCTCAAGGTTGTGCGCACAACCCAAGGTACAGTTCTACCTTGAGATAGTATGATAAAAAAAAAGTTAATGTACCAATAAAATGAAATGAATGTTATGAAAATGTAATATAATACCCAAGTAAATGGGGGGCCCATATTTATAAAGTACCCGCGTGATAAATATCACGAAATAAAATATAAATGAAGTGAATTAATACTCCGATTCCCGATATCTAATTAATAAATAAATATATAAGTGAATTGAATTACGAAAATAAACTAAGCTAGCTAAAAGGTCAATAAAAATAAATTATTATGAAAGGAAAGAAAGTATGTACATACAAGAATTATAAAAGAAAACATAAATACATATATGTATAACTTAAGGCCTAATAATTTAAACAAAGTAAATAGGAGTAGTCGTACTGGTATGAAATTAAGTACAATGAAATGAGAAAATTTTAAATCATAAAAGGACATGACAAAAAATAAAATGTGTTACATACAAGGTATTAAGGGGATCCCCGACCAAATCTATAAAGTGAGATAGGTAGTTATTTGCATTTCTTTACTAGGATGCTACCCAAAATGCTACCTACTAGTTGCACATGTAGTACCTATGGGATCGATCCACATAACTGCATGTATAATTAAATAAATACCTAATATAATACACGTGTTATAATCATATAGCAAATAATATATTTTATCCATAATCG
Organism: Parnassius mnemosyne; assembly: GCA_963668995.1. Lineage (NCBI taxonomy): Eukaryota > Metazoa > Arthropoda > Insecta > Lepidoptera > Papilionidae > Parnassius > Parnassius mnemosyne. Next base: position 3,326,601 of record CAVLGL010000093.1, on the reverse strand, counting down.
CAATAATTTAGAGTATAGGGCTTAAAATAAAATAAAATTATAATATAAATTATTATTGCAATAGGTACATATTATACACGTAATAATAATAATTACGTTATAAAAATAATGAATAGTTATAAAAGATTGTTTCGTATTATATAGAATCAATTAATCAAAGTTCAAAATTCAACATAATAAAAAAAAAATAGGAAGGAGATGTTGAAATAAATTAGAGATACGAACGTAATCAGAGTAGAGTATAAATATTATATTTATACAATAAAGTACAGTGCATGGCGCACATTTCAGCCAACTAACAATTATATAACACTCACAAATTAAACATGTTGTAATTATAGACACACAACCGCATGTACACAAAAACATCAATAATTAAATATGAAAAAAAAATCATTTTCGCGCATATATTTCGCGTATATTTTATATGAATTTACAAGATTTTTTCCTTAAAATAATAATTTAACCTTGAATTTTATATTTTATATTATGTTTTTTTGTTTATGTAAAAGTTGAACAATTTTAAATTAAATTTGGTTAATATATTATTTTTAAAATCAAGTCGAATCAGTATCGATCCGCTATTACTTATATAAGTTTCATAATGTAATATTTTTTTCTTTTATAGACAATAAAACCAAATATTATGTTATTATATACCAAAAATACTATACAAACATATATTTTGCTATACAAACTTATATTTGTGTAATAACCTATGTTTTCATAAATCTATATTTCAAATGAGATAAACACATTTCTTAGGAGTCATGTAATCTTAAAAAGGTATTAATGCGTTTACGACTTTTAATGATAAATAACATTTATAATAATGAATACTTGGTAATGTATGTAAATTTATTATGACACAATGCAATGTAAAATATTTAATACGTAAATTAAAAGGTGTTTAATGCCAGAATTTTCAGATACATTTTAAGTGTATTCATAATAAAACATTTTGAAAGTTATGGTAAAATTTTGTAATAAAGAATATCTGATAAAGAAGTTAAATAAATACCTAATAGTTAACTAAATGTAAAAATAAAAAATAAATCAAGCTAAACTATTGAACCGAGTAAGCAAAACGTGTCCTTCTCATGTGATATAGAGATATAAGGAAATGTGTCACATTTCCTTATATCTCTATATCACATGTTTTTTTTTTCTCTTATAGTAAATTTTATTTAAATATAAGATTCAATTTGAAAAGAGTTAAAACTATTAAGTATTAATTATGTGTTAGCTTTTCTTTTCTTTTATAAAAGCAAGGACCTTAAATTTATGTAATAACCTACTTAAAAACAAAAATTGTTCTTTTGAATGTTTAAATTTTTAATGTTTTGTTGTGTAAAGTTGATATGTGTTACAGTGGTTATTCAATTATTTTCTGTAAACGATATAGTAAATATCATACTCCCAGAAATTGTAATTAAAAAAAAAATAACGCATTTTTTTTTATGGATGTAAAATTAAAGTAACTATCTAAAATTATGTATAAATAAGAATCATAAAAATAAATCTATTATTTTACACGTATCCATATATGTATGTAATAATAACATCATACGATGTAATCGCAAACTTTCCCATAAACGTACTTTGGAATTGAAAACAAAAGTGTCACAAATCGCTTACGCAGCTGGGATCGCAATTTGTATTTTGATCTGTCTTTTGTTATGTGATTATGTTATTGTTATTGAAAATGATTACGTGGCTTAACATTGACTTCTTTGTTCTGTTCATCTTAATATGAAATGAAATAATTAAATTTTTGGTTAAATTGAATGACCTCAGTAAATTATAAGATTTATAATATATTGAAATTATTCTTTTAGGAAAGCATTTAAGGGATTTAAATAGTTTATTTATGATATATGATTAAATAGTGAGCCTCGATTCTTAAAAATATGTATATGTAAAGGAAATAATTCTTCTCTCAAATGACATATAATTTTATGACTAAGTTAAGTTACTCGTACGTAACTATTTATTAACTGAAATGAGAATCATAGAAAGGACTATATACATTGGCCATGTTCTTCATGATGTATACGCGAGCTGTGTACGTGAAAGAAAAGACACAATTATTTGATGAATATTATTATTAATGATATTTAATGCCATGCAGTAAAATGAAAAATAAATAATAGTTACCGAAGAATAAAGTAAATATATAAAGTTAATAAAAAAGTGAATTAAATAAAAGTATCTTGAAATGTAAAACAAAATATAAGAAAATATTTTTTAAAGTTTATAAAAAAAAAATGGAATCATTAATTTTTTTTATTTTTTGGTCGGTGGGAGGTGTAGTGCCCTGTAGCCTCCCCTTTACCTCCGACAATATACATTTATAAAATTAGTATTAAGTATAGAATAGGGCTCAGTATAATTAAAGTTCTTGTACAAGCAACACGTCTCCTTCATTCAGCACCTTCCGAGTTCCGACATTACAGTAGTCGCAATAACTTTAACAGAAATCCCCGGCAGATCTGCAGTTTTCTTAATATCAATAGTTTTAAAATATATTTTGATACTTTATGAAGTGTTAAATTTTTGGACACGCATTTACATTTTGTTTAAGTAATGATTCGGCGACGGCAGGAGAAGAATTATATAGTATAAATATTATGCCTACATTATGAATCGGTCGACTCTATCGAGGAAGGGCCACGCTCCCACAGAATACCAGCACAAAATAACGGCTTAACGCTGCTGTGCTTCGTATGTTGAATGTAGAGGACCGGGGATCCTTTTTACTGGAAACGAGGCATTCCATCTTAGTCCTCGGGAGTGACAACGCATCTGCATTTTAATTCTTAATCGAGGGTAAATGTAGATGTATATGGGCTGCAGCATTCACTTACCATAAGGTGGACTATGTGCTCTCTTGTAACTAGGTATATTCTATAAAAAAAAAACAGGTATAAAAAACAAAAAACTTTTGTAATTATACAGATATAAATTATACTTGCGATTGTAATCACTTGATGAAATTTCAGCATATTTTTTGTTTGTGATTTTGATACACACTTGTACTTTTTTTAACAATATTTATTTAAATAAACAATTTAGTAACTATAAGAACCGATCTATTTCGTGGCGCAATCATGATATACCCTGAAAGATGATAAATATTGTGAAAAATGTACAAGTGTATATCAAATCACTGAAGTATTAAAAATAATGAAATAAGTCAGTTATAATAAATAAATACATTTAAAATATATGGATATAATTTTCAAAAACTTACTTTAACGTAAGTAAACAAAACTCGCGATAGCTACTACCGACAAAATTTAATTAAGCTTAAAAACCTCATAAAGTAGTTGAGATGAGTGACTCAAAGCAGCCTCGCTGAGAGACCGCACATAACACATTAACCCGGACCCCGGGCCACCCGGATATCAGACTAATGAAGATACTACTAACACTTATTAACTTTTCTGGACTTTACTAGGGGGTAGGGGGTCAATGTAGAAGCGTGCTCGTCGCGACCCCTGCCAGCCCTTTTCAGGGCTGCAATTCTACTCAGCTGCGCACCCATGTCAACGAGGGTTAGGGCGTCCCCCCAAGGCGACGCACACCAGCTCGTCCCCGTTGGTGTGGAATGCAGCGCGCAAAGCGGCGATGGGGACCGCCACCCGTCACGCACAGCCCGACACGGCGGAAGGTGGAGGACGGAGTGCAGAGTTGGCACGTGGAATGTTAGAGGAGGCATGAGAGATAAGACGAATGAGTTGATCGAAATAATGAAAGAAAGAGAATTAGATGTCGTGTGTATGTCGGAGACCAAACGGAAGGGCAGTGGTACTGAAGAGCTCCCTGGCGGGGCGTTAGCTCTATGGTCCGGAGTCCCGGAGAGCGAGAACGCCTGCCAGGGAGTGGGGGTGCTGCTGTCTTCTCGGTTGGTCGATGTTATGACTGAATATAAGTTTGTGAACTCAAGACTTCTCTGGGTTCGCTTTAAATTGGGACTGACGAAGTTATTCCTTTTGGCTGTTTATGCGCCGGTGGCTTCGTCGTCCAGGGCTGAGCTGGAGGAGTTTTGGGAGAATGTAAGAGAAGTTCTAGATTTGGCTAGGGGAAACGAAAGGATTGTTGTATGTGGTGATTTGAATGGATGGGTTGGTACCGCTCGACCAGGGTACGAGTCGGTACTTGGAAAGTTTGGCGATAAAAGGGTTAATGATGCTGGCAAGCTTATACTGGCGGTATGCAAGGAAAAGGGTCTTCTTGTGACAAACACTATGTTTAATCACAAGAAAATCCATATGTATACTAGAGAAAGAAAGAATGAGAGAAGTATGATCGATTTGTTCCTGGTGGATGACCGACTGCGAAAACAGGTTATGGATACGCGAGTGTTCAGGGGTGCTGACCTGGGAACGGATCACTATCTAGTGATTACTAGATTTAGGGGTCTGTTCGCGGGTTGGCGCTACCGGACGACAGTGACAGAACCACAGTCGGTCTGTCGCATCCGAAGCTGGAAGCTTCAGGAAGCGGATACTAGGGACAAATATCATGCGAGGGTAGCCGAAAAGCTTGACACCATCGATGGCAGAAACGAATGTGTAGAAAGAACATGGCAGAACCTTAGGGATGGAATGGTAAGTGCAGCGGAAGAAGTGTGTGGAACAATAAAAAGAGGCAGTAGTAAAAGAAGAGATGCATGGTGGAATGATGAAGTAAAAGAAGCTGTAAAGAAGAAGAAGAAAGCATGGTTAGACTACTTGGCCTCTAGTAATGATAAGGATATGAGAGAGAAGATGAAAGAAAGATATAAGCTGCAGAAAGTTCACACGAAAGCATTGATTGAGGAAGTGCGTGAAAGGTGTAGAATGGAAGCGGATGAAAGGTTGTCGCACAACTTTAAGGAGAACTCCAAACTCTTCTGGAAAGAGGTTGGAAGGACCCGAAGTGGTGCGACGGCCTTAAGAATGAACAAAGTGCTTTCGAGAACTAATGACGTCCTCTCAGAAAAATCGGACGTCATGCAGCGATGGAGCGAATTTTATAGAGAAATGTATGCGTGTGATGATCTTAGTGAGGGATCCGGGGATGACGCCGTGACTGGCACGCCAGACCCGGACCTCGATGACACTGAGGTCATCAGTATGAAAGAGATTGAACGTGCGATTCGAAGTTTGAAATGTGGTAAGGCTGCGGGACTAGACAGAGTTACTGCTGAAATGGTCAAGTATGGTGGGCCTCGCGTCTGGGACAGCTTTCATCTGCTGTGCAATTTGTGCTGGCGGACGGGGGATGTCCCGGATGATTGGCGATCCGCAGTCATTGTGCCTTTATATAAAGGTAAAGGTTCACATTTTGACTGCGGGTGCTATCGGGCGATCAGCTTGACCAGTTTAGCAAGTAAAGTTTACTCGAAGGTTTTGACACGTAGGATGCAAGAGAAATCGGAAAGATTTCTATGGGAGGCACAATGCGGATTTAGACCTGGAAGAGGATGCACGGATCAAATGTTTTCTCTCCGTATGATCACGGAAAAGCTTCTGGCTGTTAACCAGAAGATTTTCTGTGCTTTTGTGGATCTTGAGAAAGCATTTGATAAGGTTGTAAGGAAGAAAATGTGGGAACTGTTGCCGGGGTATGGTGTGGATGGCCGATTGCTAAGGGCTGTGCAGTCTCTTTACTGTGACTGTAAAGCCTGTGTGCGGGTAGGGCATGACCTGTCACCCATGTTTAGCGTCCAAACGGGCGTAAAACAGGGTTGTGTCATGTCTTCCTGGCTGTTCATACTGTATCTCGACAGCTGTTTACAAAAGCTGAAAGATAGCTGTTTGGGTGTGAAATTGGGTGACATAAAAGTAAATTGTCTGCTGTATGCTGATGATGCAGTGCTTATTGCACCATCAGAGGCAGAACTGCAGGCATTAGTCACGTGTATGAAAGAGGAATGTGAAATTAAAGGTCTCCGTTTGAATGCTAATAAAACTAAGGTTCTGGTATTTGAAAGGGACGAAGAGAGAACGAAGTGTGAAATATGGGTAAATCAGGAATGTCTAGAACAGGTAAATGAAATTGTATACTTGGGGAGTGCTTTTAGCCGGGATGGAAGATGTGATTTAGATGTGGACAGGCGTGTCGCTGCCGGGAACAAAGTCAATGGTGCCCTGACTGCGTTAGTCAAAAGGCAAGGCGTAGCGAAGAGTGCACGCCTTGCAATACATAACGCAGTGTTGGTACCGACTTTGTTATATGGCAGCGAAACCTGGGTATGCCAGAAGAAGCATAAAAGTAAGTTGAATGCAGTGGAGATGCGATCTCTTCGTAAAATGTGCGGCGTTACTATGGCCGACCGAAAGCGAAACGAAGAGATTCGCAATATGGCAGGTTTGAAAGATGACCTTATCACAAAAATTGATAGGGGCGTGCTTCGGTGGTTTGGGCACGTTGAGCGAATGAGTGAAGACCGAATGGTGAAGAAAATATATAGCGCGAAAGTTAATATTAAAAGGTGTCGAGGTAGACCGAGACTAACTTTCGAAGACCATGTGAGCAAATTGCTCGAAGAGGGTAGGGTCAAGAGTACTCGGATACCTAGACGTGCATGTATGAAGAAGATAATGAATCTGAAAGAAGCGAAAGAGATATGTAAGGATCGTGACACTTGGCGATCTGTTCTCTCTGGCTACCCCGTCAGGGATTGTGCGTGAAGATAAGTAAGTAAGTAAGTAAGTGGACTTTACTGACCTCATGTTTAGCGAGCGTACGCATACGATATTACTACATATATATTTATTTATTGTGTTAATCAGTGATACTCAAGTACGTAGTTTATCTATATCTTCAGTTACGAATCAAAATGCAGATGCGTTCTCACTCTGACGATTAATATGGAGTGCTCGTTACCAGTAAAAGGAGCCTACTGCTTTTTGTCAATTTCGTACGATAAGTTTCATATTCATTAGTGTCGGCTATTTTTTATATTTCAGAGTTTTTCCGGACCCTCCAGCTACCCTTCAAACAGGGTCAAACATCCTTCTCGGAATATTTTCTTGGCTATTTAGTACTTGTTTGTAAATCACATTAAAAATTTAAAGCGGGTAACCAGCAATTGAACTGCATCTCAGAATTAAATCTGAGTTACGGTGATAATTTTCTTACAACGTACATATTTGCATAGCCCGCTAAAATTCAGCGCAGCCCTGTTCGGTCCTGTTGGTTGTGTGTGTTCAAGCTTGCATTTATGTAAATTGCTCCTTGTTTGTTTTGGCTGTAGTACATACGTATATACGTCGAGTAACAATCGAGAAACTTGGAAAGCAAAATTATATGAATTTTGATATCTTAACTAAGCTTTGATATTATTTCAATGCCTCGTTTGTCTACTGGTCGTAAACGCGATTGTTAATCATGAGGTCCCGCGTTTTAATCCCGAGTCAGGCCAATATCAGTTATTGGGTTTTGCTGTAAAGAAAATTTTCAGTAGCAGTCCGAAGTCAGAAATTTGGCGGTGTTTCACCCACGTGCAAAGCTTGAAACTCCTCGACCATTAGTTGTGCCAAGTTTGGCCTCGTTTCGTTAGTTATGATGAGATCTTACCTCCGGACTTGACAGAGTCACCCGAAAGTGTACTTCGATGAATGCTACTGGAAACCGTCGAAGATTAGAACTAGTACTGAGTTTGGCCTCGTTTTGTTATTTATGATGAGAACTTACCTCCGGACTTGATAGTGACCCGAAAGTGTACATCGATGAATGCTACTAGAACTCCTCGAAGAGTAGAACTGGGTGTACCGAGTTTAACTTCGTTTTGTTATTTATGATGAGGCCTTACCTCCGGACTTGATAGAATGACCTGAATGTTTATTTCGATGACTGCGACTGGAACTCCTCGACAAGTAGTAATACGTGTGCCGGGTTTAGGCTCGTTTTGTGAGTTATGATGAGACGTTATATCCGGACTTGATAGAGTGACTTGAAAGTGTACTTTGATGACTGCTAATGGAACTCCTCGACGAGGAGAACTAGATGTACCGAGTTTGGACTCGTTTTTTTAGTTATGATGAGACCTTACCTCCGGACTTGATAGAGTTTCTTGAAAGTGTACTTCGGTGATTGCTACTGGAACTCTTTGACGGATAGAACTACAATTTACATTTTTTTTAAATGTTTCCCGATCATATGAGCATTATGAGTCGTGCATTTTTGGATTTTCCAACCTTTTTTTTTAAATTAAAATTTGACATAATTTGATCGGAAAATTTGAAGTATAGTAATAATTATAAGGTTTATAGTGACAAACTATGTATAATTAAACTACTTTAATAAATTACATACAGTCATGTTAAACGTAACTTTTTAATACGCTTAAGGCATGCACAATTGAATTTACCAATATATTTTACTTTTGTTTTTACTTATCATATGCCAGTGTTTGACTACAATCCCACCAGGTGGTAAGTTGTGATTATTTAAAATGTAATTTGTAAAAGCAAACTTCAGCAAGATTGCTTACAGTGCTTGTTAGTGAATTAACATATTCTTCAAAAAGCTAAAATTACTTGGAGACAAAGAAGATTTAATAAATAGTTAGTATCCTTCTTTTTCATCGCGTTTAATCTCTTGCGATGCTTTGGGTATATTTTGTGACCTATCCAAAGCCTTCGATTGTGTTCACCATGAAACATAAATCTGGAATCTTTAACACTACGGTGTAAGAAGTGATGCTATAAAATTAATTATTTCATATTTAGGTAATAGAACGATAAAGAATGTTAATAACAGTATGAGCTATTCCGGGTCGATGTTACAAATGAGCGTGCCTCAAGGCTCAATTGTCAGCCCCTTTCTGTTTCTTGTATATATTATTGATTTACCTTACATAGTAAAGAATAACCATGATATAGTATTATTTGCAGATAACACTTCTTGAATTTTCAAATTAAGACGACAATTACTAAAATATGACGAAGTAAATATTGCTATATCTAAATTACTAAATTGGTTTAATGTTAATAACTTGCATTTAAATGGCACTAAAACGAAATGTATGAAATTCAAGACTCCAAATGTCAAACAATAAAATACTAATGTAATTTTAAATGGGGAGAAACTGAGTCTTGTAGATACCACCATTTTTCTTAGAATGACAATAGACGCGAAGCTTCAATTGAGCCTTATTATATTTAAAAACTAGCAAGCAGACTTAGTTCTATAGCATATGCTGTAAAAAAGATTAGAAATCTTACCACTGTTAAAACAACTAGAATAGTTTATTTTATTTCCATAGTATAATGTCGTATGGTATTTTGCTATGGGGACACGCAGCTGACACTGAAATTATATTTGTTTTACAGGAGAGGGTCATAAGAGCAACTTATAATTTAAAGCCTAAAGAGTCGCTGCAACAAAAATTTAAGGAAAATAACATATTAACTTTGGCCTGTCAATACATTTATGAAAATGTAATTGTACGTACACAAAAATAAAAATACTATTACAAAAATAAGTAATATTCATTCTGTAAATACTAGGAAAAGACACAAGCTAGTAGTACCAGTTACTCGACTCCACTGAGTCACTAATTCATTCTTGGGGCGATGTATATGCTTTTACAACAAAATTTCAGAAAATATCTCGCTCTTGCTCAAAGTTCAAAAACTTTATTAAACTAAGTTTTTATAAAAAGGGTTATTATTATATTAAGGAATATATGAATGATAATATCCCCTGGGAATGAAGTGATCGCTACCAAGCTATTTCTAATTTGTTGTGTTGTTAATTGTGTGACATATATGATTGTAACCTGTTTTTTTTAAATGGTTCCGCTGGGTTTTTTTGCTGGTTCTTCCCAGGACAAAGGTTTTTTTCGAACCAGTGGTAATTAAACAAAAGAGTGATTTTCAATAAGTATTATTTATGTATAATCTATATTGAATAAAAAGTTTATGTTTCTATTATAGCTGCAACATGGCTCTTATACGTAGATGTGATACGTTATAGAACTATTTTTATTTCCTTCACTCAAAACTCAACCTAAGTTAAACCGGCTATTCTTAAATGTATTATTCTTATATCCGTAACATATTTTTCTAAATAAATTACTTCTCCTTCTAATGGTATTATAAAGAAAACAGCGGATTACATTAAAATTGATCGTATTGTTTCTTCCGTATTACAGCTAGAAGAGTCAAATTAATCTGTATAATTTCTCTGTATAATTTCTATAATTCATAATCTGTATAATTTCAAAGTACTATCACCAAAAAAAAAGTTAGATTTAATGCAGTTTTCCCTTAAAGACTGTAACAAAGAAGGTCCTGGGCTACCTGCATTCATTAACTTTTTGTATATCCTACCAGGTTGACACTCCAACTACCACGAGGCTCTCAATAGATAAATTTTCTTCTCCATCACTTATCGGTTCCTTGAGATATGTTTTGATAAAAAATGTAAACCGATTAACTACAATATGATTTTATTTCATTATGCCAAGTTATTTATACATTATGTATTATAATAAATAAAATAACTTTAAATATCTTGCGGCGTAAGCATTTCATTACCTAATTTAACCCGTGGTTGTCACAATAGGTGACTCTGAAAACAATGAAAAAACTCATGGGCACCGATATGATGACTGTATAATCGTCCTTTTTACGTTGGACGTCAGGTATCTGATACGGTGAAGGCTGATGGCGTCAGAGCTACAAGACTTTATGTAATGCGTTCAGCAATTCTCCCACTAGGTGTAACGATAATGGATTTTGCAAGATTTAAAGAAGAGGTACAGCCATCCTGCAGCTATAGTAGTATAGTTGTAGCACGAATGGGTCGGCTCAACCGAGAAAGGACCACGCTCTCTCAGAGTACCATTGTAAAATAGTAGCTTAACGCTGCTTTCTTTCGTATGGTGCGTTTAGAGAACCGGAAACCCTTTTTACTGGAAATGAGGCATTCTATTTAAATCCTCACGGGTGAGAACGCATTTGCATTTTGTTTGATGTAGATATCTATGGGTCGCGGCAACCACTTACCATTAGGTGGACTGTGTGCTCGTTTGTCACTCTTATCCTATAAAAAAGACACATTAAATAAACTTTAATAGTTTTAAGAAGAACGCTTTACGGACAATCTTACCGTAAATCGATCATGAGTTCATACTTTTACATTTTACAGAAAATTAATAAATACAACTATTATACATATATTGATATTAATTTATAAAACAACACGTCATATAAGTCACGGCAATTAACAAATGCCACGGTTTGCGTAGCTATACAAATGACTGTTTTCAGTTTAGCGACGCGCCCTCATAAATTTTGACTGTCAGTGGTAAATTCTCACTTTAAAATTCATGAAATAATGTATGCAATTATGGTGTTAAATTGTGCAATCACGTAACATAGTACGTTCCTGTGTATTTAACATAGCTAAATACATAATGATGCAATAAGGCGCTCTTTAACCAAAACATCATGTCTTATTATCTTAAGTGAATCCGCCACTCCATACCTTGCCTTGAGTGGTTCGTATAATGCAAATATGAGAAATATTAGCAAAATTTTATAGCTTCCGAAAAATGGCGGCACCATCTCGTTTACATCAGACGTAAAATACTCAGATAAGCGACAAGCAGCAGTATCATGGGTGCTAGACATCGCGCATTGCGTCCCTCTCTAGCAAAATCCTCCCCATCCTCTCTGGCAAAATGGGGATGAAGGAATTAAAAAGTGGCATCTATTCGTATGAGAATATCAGCGCTGTGATAAATCTGTTATTGTAGCATTATGCTGAGTTAAAAGCTATTTGTTGCTGCAAATCAGTGTGAACTTCGTTCTTTTTATTTCTCTTTTTATTACTCTATTTATTTTTCTTTATTTTTATTTCAATTGGTTAAAATTCTTGGTAATAATAAACATGTATTTTCTTTATTATTTCTTTATTCCTTGTGTACATGCTCCGGGCTTTCTCATATATTTAACGAATTAGTTTATATTAGAAAAGGTTAATTTAAATGCAGTAATATAGTAGCTCAAATACAGGCTTTATTAAGTGGTAGGATTACTTTCCGTCCTAGTAGTTTGTCTGGCAAGGTGCTACTATCTTTACTGCTTCTACCATGAAAAAGAAGTGTTATGTTCTATTGAAAAGAGTTGACTTAGTTCTCAGAGGACAAAGAATCTGAAGCTTTTTTCGCTTGAAGTTAGCTGCAGGTGCCCATGGACTGTAGTAGCCACATACCATCAGGTTGATTGTAAGTTCATTTGTCACTTCAGTTATATAATGAATGTGGTTATTTGCTAGCATTAAGTTAAAGATTATGAGTAAAGTGTTTTTTTTTGTATGTTTCATCTATCTGTTTCTGCTCAGCTTTTGAGATCAAATAAAGGAGAACGAGAAAATTCTAATAACAGTCATATATTTATTTTAAATAAAAAAAGAAATAAAAAAATCTGCTTAATATTGATAAACAATAGCTACAATGTCGCTTATATAAAATAAAAATTCAATAAGAAAATAATAAGAATAAAACAAGCTCGTGATCTGTATCAGTATTAACAACGTGGACCTGAAACTTTCGTAGTATCAATCAGTTTAGCTTTTCTTAGCGGTTATAAAATTTATACGTGGTGGAGCACGTACATCTAATATTCTGTCCTCGATTGAGAATAAAAAAGCAAATGCGTTATTACCCCTGAGAACTAAGATGGAATGACTCACACTTACTTTACGAATCACAGCTGCTACTTTACGCTGGTATTCTGTGAGAGCATGCTGCTTACTCGGTCGGGCCGACCCCTTCGTGCTATGACCATATAGCTCTAGCATGGCTCTACCACCAGTAGTCTAGTACCAGTTATTGTCTGTTTTGATTTAGCCTGACTTTTCAGAATTATTAGAGCATTGAAATTGATTAGAATCAGGGATAAAGCTAGTTAATGCAAAATTAAAGTTAAAGCTAAGTTTGACAGTGATTTATGGCCTAAAAACGTTTGCGAGAACACATGCCGAGAATGGCTGGTGATTCAGAAAAATACAAAATTATTATTACCTAATACAGGACCTAAGACAGGAGACACATGAGAGTGACACTGTTTATTGTATTTTTTTGTGACAGATAAAATTAAATACGTTTCTAGACGCTGCGTTTTAAATGCTTACATAAAATTTACTCTTCTCACACCATTTTCAATAAAGTTGACTTGACATTCAATAATAAATACGTGATAGAAATAGCTGTAATGCGCTTATTTGCTATGTAATAATATCAAGACTGGGTCGCAACAATATTTATATAAAAATAAATGTGGAGATGAAGCACTGAGATGTACGTAAGTTCATTACGTACCGCATAGCAGCGGTGAAAGAATATCTACTAGCCATTATTGTACTTGCGGTAAAACTGGTATAGCCTATATTGTACTGGGGATTAAAACTGCGGTTGCCAACCCGCTTGCCAAGCGTGGCAACTACGGCAATATATCCCCCATGACTCGCTTAGCGAGCTATGAAGAGGGCTATGCTCGGGTTTTCTTTGCGTGATAAAGGATGTTAAAAATAAGGATATCCGCAGTAGAAGCAGAGTTACTGACATAGCCCTAAGGATTAGTAAGCTGAAGTGGCAATAGACTGGCCATAGAGCTCGAAGAACCGACAACCGATAGGGAAAAAAGGTTTTAGAGTGGCAGTGTAGGGCGTCCCCCCACTAGACGGAGTGACGACCTTGTAAGACATGCAGGAAGTTGATGAATGCAGGTGGCTCAGGACCGTGCTTTGTGTCATTCCTTGGGGGAGGCCTATGTTCAGCAGTGGACTTGTGAAGGGCTGTAATAATGATGATGATGATGATGATGATCATGATGATTATATTGTACCTGCGGGTGTCGTAAGAGGCGACAGAGAGAAACTGAAAGAACAAATGTGGTAGCAGCATATTCCTAATAACTACTTAAAATAATAAAAAAAACTGCGGTTACCAGCTCGCCTGCCAAGCGTGGCTGCTATGGCAAAACCCGCTATAAGGCAATCTATGGAAGCGTCCTAAGTTCAGCAGTGGACTTTTACAGGCTGTATTGGATGGATGGAAGGAGATGAGAAAAGGCCAAAACATGACCAGGTTTGCTATGTATACGTCTTCATAATTCCTTTTTTAGCACATTCCTTTCAGGCCACTTCACCTCCTCCTAATCAGATCAGGACTGATGCAAATTACCAAAAACATCAGCAATTATAAATACGTCAAAATCAGTATAATCTGTTTTTTTAGGTTAGTATTCATGTAAATGTAAAAAGTTATGACCTTTTTCCAGCTGCGATACGTTTTAAGGCTTACTTACTTTTATGTTGTAGTAAATGCCTTTGGCGACAAAATTTGCATCCTCTATGTATTTCATCATTTTGTGCCTTGCGTTGTTGTTTATTTAACCAAATAAAGAGATAAAAAGGCTATCAAATAACCCCTTCATGCCCAAATAATAATGGTGACCGGTTATCACATAAGCCTTTAATTCCGGAGGATCATTTCCTGCAATTTGATTTTAGTCACGTTTGAAGGATTTAACGAGCTAATGTAAAACAGTTTGCATAATATTCGCAACGGTACTTGTGCTATAACTAGTATTTATATATGTTTATATATATATATATATATATATATATATATATATATATATATATATATATATATATATATATATGTATATATATGTTTTAATGTTTCTTGATAAAAGTGTAAAAGTACATACAAGTAAGAACAACTTTGCTGTGTAGTGGCGGTGTAAGAATATCTACTACCACATATCTTCCCGTGGTTGTCGTAAAGGCAACAGAGGGAAACAATTCATTTGATGGGCAGCAGAGTAAAATAACGTCTAAAAATGATAAAAAATTGACGGAGCGTGGCAACTGCGGCAAAAATCCCTCCTATAAGGCAATCTATGGGTAAAGTACATAATTTATACTTGTAATTGTTGTCACTTGGTGAAACTGCAGCTTCATTTTTGTGATTGGGATAAACACTTGTACTAGTAAGTACTTGTATATTTATTTTAAATTATTCATTATACATTTATTTTAATTTATACAACAAAACCGGCCGGTTTCGTCTCACAGCATTATATTATATTATTTGACGTTAAAGTACCTGGAGGTATATATGTTATGGTACTCTACTTAACGGGTCAATTTTTAAAGCAAATCTTTACTTAGAACTAATTTGCACAATCGAATACATAAAAATGAATATTTTCATTTCCCACTCTAGAAGGAATGAAGGAAGTCGTTGGATGCAGGTTACTCAGAACCGTACTTGGCTGTAATGATGATGATTCTGTTGATGATGTGTATTTCCTCCTCCTTATGTGCATTCTTATGCCATTCATTCTATTACAACGATGAAACTTTGGAAGTTGATGTGCGCGCGCCTGCGATTGCAATGCATGCCGGGTATAGGTAGCATTAACAATAATTATCATTCCCAATTTAACAACCATCACGGCATGAATATATCTCTTTATTACGACGAAGCAACCGTCATTAATCATTGAATTTGACCGTCACAGCATAGCACAAAAGCGCCTTTGTGCATATTCGGCTATAAAATCCCTTTGTTTCTACACGCAGGCGAACAACAATGATAGCTTATAATATATCCAATATAGGAATTTTTTGTCTTTTAAAAGATAATGATAAATTGAGCAACTTTACTAGATCTTATCCCCTTACAACATTTACATTTTAATGTAATAGTGAACTTACGTAAGTGTGCTTACTTGTCAAATAGGCAAATGGGGTCGGCTAACCGTTTGTTATGGCATGCATAAGTTGTCAACCACTTTGGGTAGCCGAAACACTTGAGGGGTTCACCAAATTTGTTTCCGGCGTTGTTTTGGTATTGTCAAACTATTTATTTAAAAAGTTACTTTCATTTCTTTAAGTCTTGTATTAAAATTCTTGTAAAGTTTATTTTTATATGATTAGGGTGACAAGCCCATCTGATGGTTTTGATTACGAATCCAAATGCAGACGCGTTGTCAAAATCCCTCCTATAAGGCAATCTATGGGTAAAGTACATAATTTATACTTGTAATTGTTGTCACTTGGTGAAACTGCAGCTTCATTTTTGTGATTTGGATAAACACTTGTACTAGTTTCACAATATTTATTTTAAATTATTCAATATTTATTATACATTTATTTTAATTTATACAACAAAACCGGCCGGTTTCGTCTCACAGCGTTATCAGGCTATTTGACGTTAAAGTACCTGGAGGTATATATGTAATGATACTCTACTTAACGGGTCAATTTTTTAAAGCAAATCTTTACTTAGAAATAATTTGCACAATCGAATACATAAAAATGAATATTTGCATTTCCCACACTAGAAGGAAGTCGTTGGATGCAGGTGACTCACAACCGTAATTTGGCATTCCTATGTTCAGCAGTGCACTTGTAAAGGGTTGTAATAATGATGATTCTGTTGATGATGTGTATTTTCTTCTTATGTGCATTCTTATGCCATTGATCCTATTACAACAATGAAACTTTGGAAGTCGATGTGCGCGCGCCTGCATTTGCAATGCATACCCAGGCATAGGTAGAATTAACAATTATTATCATTCCCAATTTAACAACCATCACGGCATGAATATTTCTCTTTATTACGACGAAGCAACCGTCATTAATCATTGAATTTGACCGTCACAGCATAGCACAAAAGCACCTTTGTGCAGATTCGGCTATAAAATCCCTTTGTTTCTACACGCAGGCGAACAACAATGATAGCTTATAATATATCCAATATAGGAATTTTTTGTCTTTTTAAAGATAATGATAAAATGAGCAACTTTACTAGATCTTATCCTCTTACAACGTTTATATTTTAATGTAATAGTGAACTTACGTAAGTGTGCTTACTTGTCAAATAGGCAGGTGGGGTCGGCTAACCGTGTGTTATGGCATGCATAAGTTGTCAACCACTTTGGGTAGCCGTAACACTTGAGGGGTTAACCAAATTTGTTCCCCGCGTTGTTTTGGTATTGTCAAACTATTTATTTAAAAAGTTACTTTCATTTCTTTAAGGCCTTAACAGTCGTTGAAATGCCTAAATTGTGAATATTTAAGTAAAAAAATCTCAATAACTGTTCATATAATCCACAAAGAAAAAATACAGGGTAACAGAAGAGGATTTGGTTAATGTTTTTAATTTAACAAAATTGTATTTTTGTCAACCCCTTATTAGAAAAAAAATCCCCAAAGAGTACCTATCTTTGTCATATTTTGCAAAATTTCTCCAAAACGGCACAAGCTTTTAAGTAGTTCTTACACTAAAAAAAAGGTCTTCAAAATATTAATTTTTTTAATTGAGAGTTTTATTTTTATTCCCCGTTTATAAGAGAATATATCATTTTTCCCTGAAATTGAATATATTTACGCGAGCGCGCATGCTCCGTCGCCATGTAAGCTCTGTCACAGTCCGTTTTCGGACATCGTCGAGGGTGGACCGCACGTCGGTGTTGGAGCGACTTCGTTCAAATATATATTAGTTTTTTAAAAGTTTATACTCAATTATAAATATTTTTATGACTAGAAATACTTAATTTAGTTAATATCTGTACACTGGTAACTGTAAATATTATTTTCAAAATAAATGAATTTTTAAAGTGCCCAAAGAAGAAGAAATTTTCGCAGCGACGTTGATTAGTGAAATTGAAAAATGCATTTTTATATAATTTAGATGTGGAACGACGAACATGGTCTCGTTACTTAGATTTCGATAGTTTTTAATACCCATGTAATTTTATTGTTGCATATTTTTATGAATTAGTTAATACTGAATTTTATAATTATGTATTAAAATAAAACGCTGTTTTTATGAGTATGACTTTATAAAATATTATTGGGGAGGGAAATATAGATACAGATACTTACATTTAGGTACACTGTTATCAAATTAAATTAAACAATTTAAATAAATAAAAGAATGGTGCTTACCTAAGTATAAATAACTATATAAAGACATTCTTGGGTTTATGGTTTTTTTATGTTAGACAAACTATCATCTAAAAAATGTAAAAATTTTAAATTGGAGAGAGGTTTCTCTACGTGATAAAGTTAGAAATGAAGATATTTGCATTAGAACCAGAGTAACTGACATAGCCCAACGGAATATTACAGTGAAATGGCAATGGGCTGGTTATATAACTTGGAAAACAGATAAAAAATAGGAAGAAAGGTCCTCGAGTGGCAACCTCGTACAGTCAAGCGAATAATAGGTCGCAAATAATACTTACCTAGTACTATTAGGCAAGAGTGAATAGGTTTTTGTTAAGTCAGTGCAGTTCACCATCTTAGACTACATAACCACTTACCGATGGGATTGTAGTTGCTTTACTACTTACTAGGTAAAAATAGTAAAAAAGAATTTACCCTGTGAAAGTTTGCATTTAGATATAATTTTTCTAACCAACCATAAAAATATGATGAGAATATGTATATAAGTATAAAGGTTGCCTCACACGGGACAATAATAATATAATATTATATCTTCCATTATCTACGCATGAAAAATTTTAAAATCTCTGAATCCCGAGGTATGTTCATATTAAGAGGCTGAATAGAGCCACATTGATATGCATGGGGATCATTTTGTAATTTCACGTTATTATCGAAAAAAAATTGTACGTATTTCAGGTGGCGGTTTGCAAAACACAATTCCACAAAAATTAACTCAATAGAAAATAATTGCAAAGTTGCTTCTAAAAATACTTAAATTTTCAACGTCAATTTTTTCTTACGTGGTAGAGCCATGCTGCAGCTATATTAGTAGTAGGTATAGTTGTAGCACGAATGGATCGGTTTGACCGGAGAAGGGCCACGCTCTCACGGAATAACATGTAAAATAGCAGTTTAACCCTGCTGTGTTTCGTATGGTGAGTATAGAGAACCGGAGAACCTTTTTACTGGAAACGAGGCATTACATCTTAGTCCTCACGGGTGACAACGCATCTTCATTTTGATACGTAATCGAGAATATATGTAGATGTGTATGGGCCGTAGCAAAGTGGTTGCTACGGCCCATACACATCTAAATGGTAAGTGTACCATCAGGTGGACTGTGTGCTCGTTTGCCACCATTATTCTTTTAAAAAAAACTTTCTGAGACTTCAGTAAAATAATGTTCAGTATTGTAAGCACTCGTACAATTATGTCTCATGTTAATAAAGCTATTGGGCTATTTTGATTTGTAATAAAGTGATTTTACTTTATAGGTTAAATAATTTATTTACCTTTCTATATCAAGAACCGTTTTTCTGTCACTCCTATTGAATTTGACAGTGCTTGCTGAAATTTAGCATCTTTAGATGGATCAGAATCGCGCGCTGATCCGGCTGTTAGATATTGCAAAAGTAATCGAAGTATTTTTGTAAATGTTGTGTATGTAAATGTAAATGTTTTCATTATTTTGTTATTCTATTGTTTACAGTTATTATCACGTCTTAGCTTTACACCAAGAATTACATTAGTAATTCTTGATGGGATGCGATGTAACGCGCATACATTATTTTCATCAAGAAATATAATATATATATTTGTTTTTTTTTTTTACCAGTAGAGTTTCAACAAAATCTTAAAAAAGTTCAATGAATTAAAAAAAAAACAATAATTATATAATTTCAAGTCAGTGTTTTACATTTAAAGATCAGTTATAAAGAGCCAAAGTTATTATTTTCATTTTGATTAATTTAATTCGAGACTAAAATAAATGTGAAAGGGCTTTTATCTGCAATAATAATTTTCATCAAAAATAACATAGACTTATAAAAGTCATATACACGGTCAATCATAGTGAAGATTATGAATTGTACTACAAAACATTTAAAAGACTATGTCCAGTATAATGACCCGAATATCATCATTAATGTTTGACTGGCACACTTAAAAGTTTTATCACATGGCTAAATGATTGACTTTTATATTATGATGAGGTCTTGCTTTTCTATAAAAAGTTGCAAGCAATTTTAAATCACGGACCTATTGGTTTGTTTTACTGTTTACTTAATTAGTGAAAAACAAGATGGACTGATCTAAAAGTTTACTTTCTTGTATAAAAAGTGCTATTTAGAATTTTATGTATATAATTAAAGTTTCTATGTAAATAAGTGCAACATAGCGGTTATTATATTCAATGGTAGCGGCCATCCATATTTGCAAAGCCAGCATCATTTTCTGTACAGAAATCGAAATAGAAGTGTTGCTCAAGGCACTATAAACAAAGCAGCTGATAAAATGTTACACTCATAACTGTTAACAAAAACTGTTTCCGCAAATGGTCTTATAGATAATAATAACTATTCCGCCGTGTTAGGTGCAGGAGCTATTATTAGAAGGAGAAGAGGTAAAATTTTGTTTTAGAAATGCGCAATCAATATTGTTTTGTCTGCAATTGAGCATAAAATAAAAAATAACTTCAACCAAAGAGCATAACTGGCATTATACTCAGGCCCATCAATTGGTATGGAAAAAAAATAATTTTACCAGGTTTCAAAAAATCAATAAAAATTCAAAAAAGAACATAAATATTTAAGTCAAAAAATGTATATATGTATGTCTATACATACATATAATGATTTATTGCCGCATAGTAACTGACGGTGACTCACTATAACATCCTACAGTCACGCCGAAACTAAGAGGAGAGAATCACTGTAGAAAAGGTAATAATTTATTGCGGAAATTTTGTGATAAAATTAAAAAAATTATAAACTTATCCAAGTTAATCTAACTTAGTCTAACTTATCCATATGCGTTACAAAAAAAAAACAAATAATAAAATAGTGAGATGGCGTCAGTTTTTAAGAAGATATAACAAAAATAAACAAAAAACTAAATTTCAAAAAAGTTCAGTATTTAATTGATTATATACCGCAGAGTCCGAGGAGTACAATTTGCCACTATGTCTGGCGTATGTGGACTATGAGAAAGCCTTTGATTCCGTCGAAATTTGGGCGGTGCTGCAGTCCCTTCAGCGATGCCAAGTTGACTGTCGGTATATCGAAGTGTTGAAGTGCTTGTACAGTAGGGCTACGATGGCTATCCGAGTACAGAACCAGAGTACGAAACCTATCCAATTGCAGAGAGGTGTAAGACAGGGTGACGTCATATCCCCGAAACTCTTTACCGCTGCATTGGAAGATGTTTTCAAGCTTCTGGACTGGAAAGGATACGGTATCAACATCAATGGCGAGTACATCACTCACCTTCGATTTGCCGACGATATAGTCCTTATGGCAGAATCGCTGGAGGACCTAAGCACTATGCTCAATGACCTCAATAGTGTTTCCCAACGGATAGGTCTTAAGATGAACATGGACAAAACAAAGATCATGTTTAATGTCCACGTCACACCTATGCCGGTAGTTGTTGGGAACACTAAGCTCGAAGTTGTTGACGAGTATGTTTACCTGGGACAAATAGTCCGACTAGGTAAGTCCAACTTCGACCGAGAGGTCAATCGACGGATTCAACTCGGTTGGGCAGCGTTCGGGAAATTACGGCACATCTTCTCGTCAGGTATACCTCAAAACTTGAAAACGAGACTGTACACCCAGTGCGTGTTGCCAGTGATGACATACGGAACTGAGACGTGGTCCTTCACTGCTGGCCGGATGAGGAAGCTCAAGGTCGCTCAGCGAGCTATGGAGAGGGCTATGCTCGGAGTTTCTCTGCGTGATAAACTCAGAAATGAGGATATCCGCAGTAGAACTAGAGTGACCGACATAGTCCAACGGATTAGTAAGCTGAAGTGGCAATGGGCCGGCCATATAGCTCGAAGAACCGACAACCGATGGGGCAGAAAGGTTCTCGAGTGGCAGCCTCGTACCGGCAGGCGAAGTGTAGGGCGTCCCCCCACTAGATGGAGTGACGACCTGGTAAGATATGCAGGAAGTCGATGGATGCAGGTGGCTCAGGACCGTGCTTTGTGGCATTCTTTGGGGGAGGCCTATGTTCAGCAGTGGACTTGTGAAGGGCTGTAATGATGATACCGCTGACACTTAATCACGCTTTTCGAAACCACGCCAGTTGTAAACAATACTTGTGTGAAAAGACAAAATCTTCTTTTCAAATTTCCGCCGAGTTGTAAGTAGAAGGCCAAATAGGTCACGTGTCAATTTTAATTAAATATATTTTATATGAAGTGATCTTGACTACGTTTCATCAATTAACCATTGGTAAAAATTAAAACAAGAATTTTACAATTGTGTTTACAAAAAACATTATTAGTTAGACTTTGCAGCTTGTTCATTATTTTTATTATAAATACCTATAAATGTATATATTATTAATAAGTAGTTCCCATAATATTTTGGATTATTTTTTATTTTGCCCTATCTGCAATGTTCTACGCTCTATAGAAAATGTGGTGTATGACATGACTAACAATCTTTCGAACGTTTTATCTAGGTACAAAGATGTTTTACGTTTTCGTTGCCTCCACATGATATTTTTGTCAGCATAAGGTACCCTTCTATATCTGAAACGAATATAAATATTGCTACAAAGTAAAGTAATAGGCTATACAAGTCCCTCTACTGGGCATATGACTCTTTTTTTATTTCTGAGAGGGTTTTAGGGCAAGGAAATGCCCGCCATGCTTCCCCAATGCGTGTTGACGAAAATTTCAATTACAAATTTCATTCGTGTTGTCGGGGATCAAATCCAGGAAAATTTACAGCGAACGCTTTGACCCAGATCCACTAATACGATACAAATAAATACGATTTAACATATATATTAAAAAACTCTTACGTACTTGAAACTTGAACACTTGATAGCTCGTGATGCCTACCGGACAAAGCTACAGCACAATGTAATTGAAGATGCGAAACCACGACATAATTCTCAGTGATGCGCAAGCATAACAGGCAGTATGTCACTTATATAATTGTCATCTCTGCAGTCTATTAATCTTTGCACTTTTATAAGTAATACAGAACGTAGTTGCTAGACGGTGTTGACGTCGGCTAAAATCTCTGCGATCGCCGTTTCGTCAAGGTCATTCAGGCTAGTTAAAGCCTTAAGTCTTGTTTTAAAATTCTTGTCAAGTTTATTTTTTATATGATTAGGGTGTCAAGCCCATCTGATGGTTTTGATTAAGAATCCAGATGCAGACGCATTGTCACCCTTGAGGACTATTTCGAACTTACCGTACGAAACACAGCAAGCAGCATTGAGTTATTCAAGCTGGTCGAGCCAACCATTTCGTGTTGTAGCGATATTATAGCAACAGCACAGTTCTACCTCATCTAAAACGATTTAATTGAGGCCGAAATTTTGCTTAATTTCTTCCTGTACCACGGAACTTAAGGCAAATAATTATCATCAGAGCTACCAAGGCTCTTTAAATTTTATTTTCATTTAAAAATACGTTATCTCTACAATAGGATTTCTTCCTGTATCGATGAAGTAATTTACATAATAATTTATAAATCTTACATGGATACACATCTAAACTCGGAACTCGGCAGCGCTATAACAACATACTCTGCCATTTCACTACGGACCGTGAAAATAATAAATATAAAGTAACTTTTTTTTCTTAATAATGTAATCACAATTTTAATGAATGTGTATATCACTTCACAGGAATTCGAACAAAGGTATGCTAAAATATTTAAACTTTCATGTAAACAACTGGCTGGCAAGATCTTATCAAGTTTTCACATCGGATCCCTCAAACCCCGAGCCCCGACCTTTATAATCCGACCTTCTAAGGGTTTGACAATAGGATTAGAGACAACTTATAACAAAAACTTAAATCCAGGCATATTACTTTGTTCGCTTAAACATTTTTACCCTCCCCCTTTTCCAGTTTTTTTAAATCTATTTGACAAACGATACATGGAAGAATCTTTGTTTATGACGTGGAAAATAGAAAATAGATATTTTTATTAATATAGTTTTAGGGATGAGTCAAAGTATTGCGCAGCCGTCGTTACTATATCCCCATCTACCCTGTCTATAATGTAATAAGAATGTTTTTATTTTTATTATAATAGCCTCGCGAACCATTCTTGGTAGGAATCGGTTTTATTTTGCGAGGATTTGTGGTTTGTTATATCTCATGTAATGGCGGGGACGATCGTGAATATGTTAACAGACTGCAAACTTCCTGGAGCGTTATTTCTCCACGTCAGCTATATGTCCTTTTACGCAGGTTTATATGGATCTTTTTGTTTGACCTATATAAGAGAGACCCCATTCACAATCTAGCTTGCACACTCCTGCATCTTGTAGAGGGATATGACACTTGACGAATGATAAAAATTGACTAATCTTTTTCGGCGGTTATAATAGGTTTTAATGGAAGATCGCTTCAAGATTTAGCCAATCTTATCTGTATCTACTCTGAAATATGGTGTTACAGACACTCGACTCTACTTTGGCTGGCTTCCCTCGGTGACGTAGACGCTGGATCCTAAGCTTGTTGTCTTACGATAATTGCTTGAAGTGCTACAAGCTCGGTGGTCAGATGTTTTCTATAACTGGTCCCTTTTCAAAAGCTGTACCTTTATTTTTTACACGGGGAAATGCCTACGCATACCCGTCTCGCGGGAGCAAGGACGGGTTATGTCAGACTCGCACCGACTATAACCCCATGGTGTTCCACCTTCGCCGGCCGCATATAAGCAGGGCCACTAGAACGCTTTCGCACACATCCGCGGGCCCACCAGCGCCGGCAGCCCCTTCTCAGGGTAGGACCTTTCCTCCCCATACTCCGCTTTCCCGATCCCAGCGGCGGATCTGGCTCTCCCCCCGCGGCCCCACCACCACCGCAGGATATGGCGAGTGGCGCGTCGCGCGTATTTTAAATAAATAGATTGACTTAGCCATCGCATGACAACACAATTTATCTCTCAAGTAATACATATTATATTAAATTAGATTGTTTAGTGCGATTGCCAAGTCAATATATTTATATAAAACATAAATGATTTTTGATACATTTGATGTTACACCGATTCATTCACTGCAAATGTAACTTTGTAATCCTATATATATATATATATATATATATATATATATATATATATATATATATATATATATAATATGTTATATATAGCGTGTCAACTTAACATATATATAATATGTTAAGTTGACACGCTAAGATTTCTGAAACAAGCATTTAAAAAACAGAGTGAAATTTGGAAAGAGTCCCATTTGTATGCTGTTCCATTCCAAGCTAAACTACTAGACTGAATGTTTGTACGGATAGCGACAGTTTTTGCTGAGCAGGTACTACGGTAAATAAACGGTTCGGAGCTCTTTAAATGATTATACCACTTACTGCGAAGTAGTCAACCTACCTCGCAGTAAGTGGTACATTTAGATTTATATTCACACTAAAGTAAAAGAAAAACATCAATTTATTCTAAGGCCGTATGATATAATGTAATTTTATTTTCTCTTGTACAAGTTTTGGGTGATACAATTTTAATTTTTGTCTTCGTTGGTATCGAACTAGTATTCCCTGAGGAAATCGTTCACAAACTTTAACTTGGAATAAGTAACGAGTTTGGGATTTAAAAGAAATTACAAAGTAAACCTTTAAATCACTGCCACTTTTGGAGTAATGGGTTGCTAGACATCTACATCCTTAAAATTAAGAATCGAAATGCCCCGTTTCCAGTAAGCTGCTATTTTATGCTGGTATTCTCTAAGATTGTAGTCCCTTCCGGTCGAACCGACCAGTACGTGCTACAACATTACTACAGCTGCAGTATGGCCTTACTACGTAAAAAACATAACACTTATAAATGTAAAGCAAATTAAACTACATATACAATATAATAACAATCAACCTAACATCCCAAGCAGCACACAAACGTTATGAACATTAATATAGCCCATGTAGATCAGAGTATTTTAGAAGTGTATAAAAGGATTAATAAAAGTTGTATCCTTATAAGAGTGGTTTATGAGTTATTGTACAGCTCAACCTAGTAAATAGCAAGTATATAGTCTGTATTATATGATCTAGGTAAAGTTAGTACCTACTAAGTAGTAACTCTAGTATACAACTTTAAATATTTTTGTAACACTAGAATCTGATTATATAATTAAAGTTGTATAGAAGTCTGTCTTTTGCACGCTGTCACTTGCTTATACAGCTCTAAGTGTTATTATAGTATCACTCACATCTTATTTCTGAACAATGATGTATGCAAACTCCCTTCTGAAACTTATTTTTATGGCGTAATTGTACAATCTCGTAAATACAGTAGTTTTATGGCTTTTGTCTATAAGGATGATATAAAACTTAAAATAAATAAATAACAGCCATGGTATAGTATAAATCTGTATAAGTGATAGAATATCGCCAATTTGCAAGCGTTGCGTGTTAATATTATGCTATTGAACAAAATTAATTTAATATCAATATGTGTAAAAAAGCAAAAGATTTGTTGCAGTTAGAAAACAATGTTAAATTTAAATAAATAATATCCACCACTGTCCCCAAGACAAGGTTTTCAACTCTTATACGTATCTCTAAATATAATTATATTTTGTGTTAAAGAAACTGCTACACAGCGTAAGTTATAAAATACTTTATCATACAATGGATTAAAACCAATGGCTGCATGATATAATCTATAACATACATAGTACAGCTACTAAGATTATAAGATCCTCGAAATACCGTTTAGGCTGTTTAGGGACCTATTGTTTACTTAGGGACCTTCAAGAAAAGAGCCTACTCCTTTTTAAAAGGCCGGCAACGCATCTGCAATTCCCCTGGTGTTGCGGTTGTTCATGGGCGGCGGTAGTCACTTACCATCAGGTGAGCCGCATGCTCGTTTGCCCCCTCTCCTATAAAAAAAAATAGTAAATTGTCACCATTTTCGGATCTATAACAACAAAATTTAAAATATAATTTAACGAATATTAGACATTAGTTTTAGCTTGTACTATTATTTTGAGTTTGACTAATGATCACAGTTCACTAATGTGCCTTCTTACCCATTAATTTAAAATATTTTTTTCATTCTAACCTCTAAAACCGATGTGTTGTTATCGTATTTAGTATTTTGTCCTTATATTATTTGGTCATTTTACTGGCCCGGTAATTTTTTGGTGGAAAACATATACAAGTTTACCGTAAATCTAATTTTGAATTTTCAATACACCAATTATCACCGTCAAAACTCAATTCCAATTCCAGTATATGTTAAATATATTTTTTACCTTGACATAAAATGTCAACATAATTCAATAAAGTATATAAATACAATGTAGTCATGGAAACTAATGTCCTTTTGTTTTAAATTCATTTGCAATATCGTACAAAACCCAATATAGAACAAAAAAAAATCTTTAAAAGTTGCTTATAGCACAATAGTTATATATAGTTTCATTGCACACCAAATTACAGTTATAATACAGCTATTATACAATCTCTTTTATGCTTGCACAGCTTCTGTACATCACTACTGACGCATAAATTTTTACGTGGTAGAGTCATGCTGCAGCTATATTAGTAGTATAGTTGTAGCATAAATGGGTCGGCTCGACCGGGGAAGGACCACGCTCTCATAGAATACCAGCGTAAAATAGCAACTTAACGGTGCTGTGTTTCGAATGGTGAGTGTAGAGGACCGGAGACCCTTTTTACTGGAAATGAGGCATTCCAATCTTAGTCCTCACGGGTAACAACGCATCTGCATTTCGATTTATAATAGAGGATAGATATAGATGTCTATGGGCCGCAGCAACTACTTGCCATCAGGTGGAATGTGTGCTCGTTTGTCACCCTTTTCCTATAAAAAAAGATAAAGCTGTGCAATTTGTGTCAAGTTTTTACTTATAAAAACTGTATAAGCGCTTATGCAGCTTTTATACAGCCAGAAAATACAGC
Organism: Parnassius mnemosyne; assembly: GCA_963668995.1. Classification (NCBI taxonomy): domain Eukaryota; kingdom Metazoa; phylum Arthropoda; class Insecta; order Lepidoptera; family Papilionidae; genus Parnassius; species Parnassius mnemosyne. Next base: position 3,298,706 of record CAVLGL010000093.1, on the reverse strand, counting down.
CTCTAGTATAAAAACGAACTTCAATACAACTCTTATACAGCATGCGTGCTGCTTGGAATGTCCCATTACTAGTCATATGTTTCTTTTCCTTTTTTAAAGGGTTGTGGCGCGATAAGTGCGACGCGCTTCAGTGCGTGTTGGTGAACTTCAAATTCCATAAATTATTTTATGCTTCAGACACGTGAATCTGTCCTTGATTAAGAACCAAAATGCAGTTCCACTGAGGACTTAGATGGAATGCCTCTTTTCCGGTAAAAAGATTCTATGGCTGTAGAGATACTCATTGTAGTGTTTGCATATATGTAGTATACAGTAAATATTGTTATTTGTTTTATATACTAATAATTTACCAATACCAACTACCAATAGTCACTGTCTCACTGTCTGTCTGTTACACGAGAGCCTCGGGCGAGAGGGACGTGTTTAATTAAGTGAGTGTCGAGCCTGTGTTACACTACAAGGATTAGAGAAGATAGCAGACATTACAAGTGGCGACGAGGAAAAAGATAAGTACCTATTTAGTATAAAGATATAATCAAGAATAGGTTAGCAATGTGCAACTATTAGCATTGCAATTGTAAATTAAATCCTAGAGTACCCGCGAAAAAAAAACCTGTTTTTAACCCTGTTTTGATCATTTTAATAATTTATATAAATTATATGTTCGCAAAAAAAAATTTGCACACCATAAGCGTGGGCTTATGGTGTGCAAATTTTTTTTTTATGTAGCAATTATAAAATAATGATTTATTTTAACATATGTCTATTAGCACAACTTTTATATAAAAAGATTTGTGATGGAAAAATAGTAGATGTTACTAAAAACTCCTTTCGATTCGAACCGAAATACAATGTCGTCAGCTAAATTTTAGTGGCATTTTACATGTAGGTGTGATATTTATCGCCTTTAATGAAAATACTATTTTACTGCTTTCATGGCATATATGTCTTACAAAAAATCGTGGACACTTCACGACTTCTGTACATTGCATAGTAGGTATACTGTAAATGCGCATTATAGGTATTGAATTTACCCAAAGCCTAAATGGCACAGCAATGGAAGTAGTCGGTATAACAAATAAACCGAAAGAGAAGGGCAAGTGTTATGGAACATATTATTATCATGAAATTGAGTTTGGGTACCAAGATACCAACCATTAAATTGGTGTTGGGTACTAAGATACCATCATTAAATTGAGTTTGGGTATAAAGATACCATCATTAAATTGAGTTGGGTACTAAGATATCATCATTAAATTGAGTTGGGTACTAAGGTACCACCATTAAATTGGAGTTTGGGTACTAAGGTACCACCATTAAATTGGAGTTTGGGTACTAAGGTACCACCATTAAATTGGAGTTTCGATACTAAGGTAGGTACCACCATTAAATTGGACTTAGGGTTCTAAGTTACTACCATTAAATTTTACTTTAGGTACTAAGTTACTACCAATAAATTGGACTTTGTGTACTAAGTTACTACCATTAGATTGGACTTTGGGTACTAAGTTACTACCATTAAATTGGACTTTGGGTACTAAGTTACTACCATTAAATTGGACTTTGGGTATTAAAATACCAGCATTAATTTGGAAAAAAAATATAAGAACCTGTTTCAGTTTGCCCCTAAAATAATAATAATAATGATACCGTTATCAGCTTTAATCTGATAGCACATCTATGACTATAAGGTGTGAAAAATGGAAAAGGTCTCTACTAATCTATCTGGCCGCAGCTGAAGTTATATCAGCACTCAAGAAACGAGCTACGCTATTGCATTTTGGTGGCTCTGGGATAAAAGAAATATTCTACAATTTACCAGGTGCCAATGTCGAATCATCAGAAACCGTTGATGTATTTTAAGTAGCCATAAAAAAACTCTACGAGTATTTTCAACCCAAACGGAGCAAAGTTTATGAGCGGCATGTTTTTCGATTGCTAAAACAGGAAAAAGGAGAAACATTTGAGAAGTTTTTGATAAGATTGAGATTTGGGATAAATCAAGTGGAGAGTAAAAGCAAGCCGATCCCCATTAAAGAGAAGGTTGCAATCAAAATTAAGGAATCACTAAACAGTGATATAATTGAAGAAGTGCAAGGCCCGTCTAAATGGGTTTCACCAATGTTCCAATCATGAAAGAAAATGGTGAATTACGTTTGTGCGTAGATATGAGATGTACGAACGCCGTTATATTGCGCGAAAACCACCCCCTGCATACTATGGACCATTTTTGCCTAAAATGAAGAAAGCTAAATATTTAAACGAATTAGACATAAAAAAATGCCTTCCATCAAGTGGAAATTCACTCTGAATCCAGACACATAATGACTTTTATAACCCCCAAAATATTATATAGATGTAAAAGAATAATGCTTGGAATTACCTGCGCTTCCGAGATTTTTCAGAAGATCATTGAAAGGATGCTGATAAACTGTGAAGGGGTCGTCAATTTTATTGATGATATCCTGGTATTCCGGAATAGTGAAGAAGAACATGACGCATGACTAAAGAAAGTTCTACAGGTACTTAGTAAAAATAACGCCGTGCTGAATAGCAATAAATGCATATATAAAACACAGGATGTGAATTTTCTGGGACACAGGCTTACACATGAAGGAGTAAACCCTTCAACAAGTACGTTGAGAGCATTATGAAATTTAGGATCCCAAAGACCATAGAAGAACTCCAAAGTTTTTTAGGACTCTTAAACTACATAAACAAATGGATACCTAACTTGGCCGCCATGACAGAACTTCTGAAGCACCTGTTAAGACAGAAGATGAGCAAAAGGGAGAGCTTGGATAAACAATGGTCTGGGTAACAAGATAAAGCATTCCAAAAACTCAAACGGATGCTCACGGAAATACAGATTTTAGGGTATTACGACGTCAGAGATGCAAGACAGGTGATAGCAGATGCTGGCCCTATCGGACTTGGTGCTGTCCTTGTACAAAATGATAAAAATGGCCCTAGAATTATTGCCTATGGTAATCGAACTTTGACAGACTGCGAGCGCAGGTATAGCCAAACGGAAAAAGAGGCACTAGCATTAGTTTGAGGGTCCAACATTTTAATATTTTTATTTGGAAAGTCTTTTGATTTAGTCACTGACCACAAGCCGCTAGAGATATTGTTCGGGTCTAAATTAAAACCATGTGCGAGGATTGATTGAACGATGGATACTGAGGCTACAGTCTTATTCATTCAAGGTTATATACAAGCCAGGAAAAACAAATATAGCTTATTCCGTTGTCACGATTATGTAACTTTCCTGATAACCCACCAAAAGGAAAAGACCAGCATGTGTACCAAATAGTGGAAAATTCTAGACCAGTTGCTATACCAATGAGTTCCCTTGTAGCATATTCAGAAAAAGAACAAGAGATTTACAAAGTGAAAAAAGGTGTCTATCAGAACGACTGGGATGATTCGATTAAGAGTTACAAATTTTTTGAAAACGAGTTGTGTTTCCATGATAGCATTCTACTTCGTGGAAATAAAATTGTAATACCACAGCAACTCTACAAGAGTGTATAAGATGCTGCATACGAGGGTCATCCAGGTATCGTAGCGATGAAGGGACGCTTGAGATCAAAGGTATGGTGGCCCCGTATCGATAAAGACGTAGAATAATTAGTAAAGGCTTGTAACGTTAGTGGGTTTGCCAAACCCAACTGCACCAATGAAGAGACGAGAGTTGCCTGCAGCTCCATGGATAGATGTCACAATGGATCTAATGGGACCATTGCCAAGTAACGAGTATCTGTTAGTAGTGGTCGATTACTATAGTCGATACAAAGAAGTAAACAATTACAAAAACATCACAAGCTTACAGATTATTAAAATGGTAAAAGAAATGTTCAGTAGACTTGGTTATCCTATTTCTATCACCGCAGACAATGGCAAGCAGTTCGTTAGAGAAGAGTTTCGATCCTTCTGCAAAGAATGTAACATTAAGTTATTTAGTACTGTACTATGTTGGCCTCAAATGATCGGCGAAGTTGAAAGACAAAACAGAGATATTTTGAAACGTCTTCGTATCAGCCAGATCGAGAGGAAGGATTTAAAAGAATGTTTGTGGGAGTATCTTCTAATGTATAACAGCACCCCTCCTTACATTTACCGGGAGGTTACCGTCTCAAGTGTTTATTCAACAAAAAAGTAGGGTTAAAATTCCATCAATAGATGAAATAAATTACAGACAATCATTTAGATTCAGATATCAGGGATAGAGACAAAATACAAAAAGAAAAAGGAAAAGAGGATGTATATAGGAAACGCAGAGCAACTCACTCAGATATAATACAGGGAGATAAGGTTTACGTAAAAGCAGTAGAAAATAATTAATACAGACAATGCAAGCTGCTTAATGATTGTTATGAGTTATATTGAAAAAAAGAAAAAAATCTTGATAAGAAAGAGATGTAGTGTTTGCATATATGTAGTATACAGTAAATATTGTTATTTGTTTTATTTACTTATAATTTACCATGCACAAATACACAAACGTACATTTATATATAAGTCACTGTCGCGAGCGCACCGCGTCAGTTACACGAGAGCCTCGGGCGAGAGTGGACGTGTTTAGTTAAGTGAGTGTCGAGCCTGTGTTACACTACAAGGATTAGAGAAGATAGCAGACATTACACTCATCATACGAAACACAGCAGCCTTAAGCTGCTATTTTACGCTGGTTTTCTGTGAGAGCTTGGCCCTCTGTAGTACTACCACGGTAGAGCCAACCCATTCGTGCTACAACTAAAATAGCTACAGGGTGGCACCACCACGTATCAGAAAATTCTAGAACCGCGAACAAAATCTATGCGGCTTTGCGGCACGCGTTGAATAAGGCACAGAGTACATTTCAACGAGCGAACGCGAAAAAAATCTCGACATTTCTTTCAGTATTACTTAAATGCCCTGAGATAGCATGATATTTGTTATAATATTACCTTAAAATATTTCTTTAGATTCGAGGGATCGAAAATTCTAATACTATTTACAATGTAAATAATACGAAACCCAAACACAATTACGAGTGAAAATTTAGCAAATAATATTACTAAATGTTGAGGGTGAAATAAAAAAAATTATACAGATTTGAAGTAAGCTTAATGCTAGCACTACACTCTACATGTCCAGTCGTTCAACTGCGAACGTGTACTCCCGTTAAGACAACGAAAAATTATAAGAAACAGAAAATAAATATGTTGCCTACTTATCTGCTACATATATCGATATAAAACTGTCTGATGTGACGAGGGTTGGATCGTGCGAATTGTCGTACATTGATGTGGGGTCGATATTACCGATACTGCTAATCACCTGGTGAACCCGGCCCCTATAGTAGTCTGCAGTCTACATATCGAGTTATTTTCTTTTATAGGATAAGGGTCACAAACGAGCACATAGTCAACCTGATGGTAAGTAGTTTTTGTAGCCCATAGACTTCTATATCTATTCTCATTTGCGAATAAAAAGCAGATGCGTTGTCAGCCGTAAGGACCAAAATGGAATGGCTCTTTTCCAGTAAAAAGGGTCTCCGGTTCTCCACACTCAACAAACGAAATACAGTAGCATTAAGCTGCTATTTTACGCTGGTATTCTATAAGAGCGTGGTCCTTCCCTGGTCGAGCCGACCCATTCGTGCTACAACTAAACTAAAATATAATTGTAGCATGGCTCAACCACGTATTAAAGTTTGGCGAGTGGTGAAAGTTTCGTCGGTGCGTTGGATGACCTAGCATAAAAATGATGTGCTTTGGCTTCATGATTTTCGGCATTATAAAGGAAGCTCTAATTTCCTGACATTATTCAATTGCACGTATTTTCATCATAAAATTGCAATTTTATATTACATTTCTACAGACTTCATTTAATAGTTTTCTAAGTTCGAGTCAATTTTCTTAACAACATCATTAAAAAAATAACTCTATATTTTTCATATTTTTTCAATCGAAACATAAAATAAAATAAAAATAATTTCTATACAGTATGTACATAGATTATTCATATTACTTATTATCGTTCTGAAAGCTATAAAGTAGGTACCTACCTATTTTACTTGACGTATGTATTATCTTCCTTTTTACTGTTAAACCTCAACGCATCAGCATTAAATGCTCATGCTTAAAGCAATATTGAAAGATAGATGAAACTGTTCTAAAGAAATTAATCTCTCTAAAAATATTAAGCAAGTTAGAAAAAAAATGTTTTTGAAATTTCGCTTGGCGTTGCACATTAACTTCAACTGCCAGCATGACTTCAAGATAACAGCTTGAAACAGCAGAATAATGCTGTAAAATCTATTCTTAAATGAAACAAATTTTACGGAATTAATCGCGCTTAATTTAAACTTTTTAATTACTGAATTTTCGTGTGCTTTAAAGCACCCATTATGACGGATTAACTTTTGATCCGAACTAAGCAAAAAAGGCTTACATTATTTTCAAGTTTTGCAGTAGTATACTTGGGTTTGAAATTAATTTTATTAATAACAGGATAACTAGGCACAAGAGAGAAACTAGGCACAATAGAGAATGGTGAGCTGAAAGTAAGGAAGTTTGGAATAGGGCAACGGAACCCAAGGGGCCAGCAGCTGGCCTACTTCATGGAGAAAGAGGGACTCTTTATGATTCGACCTGGCAAAGTACAACGCACGCACCCTGAGGACTGACGAGAAGATCGTGGAGCTGGAAGAAGAGATAGACAAATTACGCTGGCATATTATAGGATTATCCGAAGTCCAAAGAGAGGGGGAGGACACGGTAATCCTCGAATCCGGCAACTTGCTCTATCACCGGGAGGGCGACCATCTGTCCCAAGGAGGTGTCGGATTTATCGTCCACAAGACTCTCGTTAACAACGTTGTAAAGATCGAGAGTGTGTCGACGAGGGTTGCGTACCTTATACTCAGAATCACCAAACGTTATTCGCTGGAGGTCATACAGGTTTACGCACCAACCTCGGCACACCCCGACGATGAGGTGGAGGAAATGTATGAGGATATCTCTAGAGCCATGCATTCCTCCAAAACCCAATATACGGTGTTAATGGGAGACTTCAATGCAAAACTAGGAACAAGAGAGAACGGTGAGCTGAAAGTAGGGAAATTTGGAATAGGGCAACGGAATCCAAGGGTCCAGCAGCTGGCCGGCTTCATGGAGAAAGAGGGACTCTTTATGATGAACTCTTTCTTCCAGAAGCGGCCCCACAGGAAGTGGACCTGGTCGAGCCCCGACGGTTCGACAAAAAATGAGATTGACTTCATTATGAAGACCGGACGACAACTGTTCAGTGATGTCTCAGTGATCGCGAGGTTGAAAACAGGCAGCGATCACCGAATGGTTAGAGGCACACTGAACCTAAACGTTAAGTTGGAAAGGTCTCGTCTAATGAATTCAACGCTCCTTCCTCCTCATGCTCTAATACAAAGTCCCGAAACCTTCCTGCTTGAGTTACAAAACCCTTTTCAGTGCCTAGAAGACTGCAATGAAGTGGACGATATGAATGACAAGCTCGTGGAAACTGTCCATGCGGTCGGAGCTAAGTTCTGCAAGACCCGCCGCAGAAGAACACAAAAACTCTCCGATCACACTCTTAATCTCATAGTTGTTAGACGGGACATGAAGCTCCATTCTTCAACAAATTTGACAGCATACAGGCAACTGAACAGACAGATCTCCAAATGAAACTTCAATACAGCTCGTATTGAAGAAGCGATCGAGCGGAACCAAGGCTCCAAAGTCTTTGCCAGAGATCTGTCTGCCAGAAAGAGCCAACTGTCAAACCTGAAGACCGAGTGTGGCAGCACCGTTTCCGGGGCACCTGAGATTTTGAGTGAGATTGAGAGGTTCAATGGGCAGCTGTATACGTCATCGTTGGAGCCACACGCAAGTGTGAGTAACGATCCCAGAGTGAGTCTTATGCGACATTATTCCGATGATATCCCGGACGTCAGTCTGACCGAGATTAGAATGGCTCTCCAGCACCTTAAAAACGGCAAGGCCCCAGGCGAGGATGGAATTACAGCGGAGCTTCTGAAAGCGGGTGGAAAACCGGTACTTGAAGTCCGTCAGAAGCTCTTTAATTCCGTCCTCCATGGTGGCATTACACCGGAGGCGTGGAGCAGAAGTGCGGTTGTATTATTTTTCAAGAAAGGCGACAACGCTCTCTTGAAAAAATAGAGACCGATTTCTTTTCTGAGCCGCGTCTACGTGCTGTTTTCGAGAGTCATTAGGAATCGTCTCGCGCGCAGACTAGACGACTTCCAGCCTTCCGAAAAAGCCGGTTTCCGAAAAGGCTTTAGCACCATAGACTACATACAAGTACAATTTGCCACTATGCATGGCGTATGTGGGCTATGAGAAAGCCTTTGATTCCGTCGAAATTTGGGCGCTGCTAGTTGTACACCTTCGATTTGCCGACGATATAGTCCTTATGGCAGAATCGCTAGAGGACATAAGCACTATGCTCAATGACCTTAATAGTGCTTCCCAACGGATAGATCTTAAGATGAACATGGACAAAACAAAGATCATGTTTAATGTCCATGTCAAACCTATGCCGGTAGTTGTTGGGAGCACTAAGATCGAAGTTGTTGACGAGTATGTTTACCTAGGACAAATAGTCCGACTAGGTAAGTCCAACTTCGACCGAGAGGTCAATCGACGGATTCAACTCGGCTTACTTGACCTGACCTGACTGACTCAGCTCGGAAGCTACGGTACATCTTCTCGTCAGGTATACCTCAAAACACTGCTGGCCGGATGTGGAAGCTCAAGGTCGCTCAGCGAGCTATGGAGAGAGCTTTGCTCGGAGTTTCTCTGCGTGATAAACTCAGAAATGAGGATATCCGCAGTAGAACCAGAGTGACCGAAATAGCCCAACGGATTAGTAAGCTGCAGTGGCAATGGGCCGGCCATATAGCTCGAAGAACCGACAACCGATGGGGAAAAAAGGTTCTCGAGTGGCAGCCTCGTACCGGCAGGCGAAGTGTTAGGCGTCCTCCCACTAGATGCAGTGACGACCTGGTAAGATATGCAGGAAGTCGATGGATGCAGGTGGCTCAGGACCGTGCTTTGTCGCATTCCTTGGGGGAGGCCTATGTTCAGCAGTGGACTTGTGAGGGGCTGTAATGGATGGATGAATTACAGGATCTTAAGCAGATGGTATCATACACCCATCGGATGTTTTTTTTTTATTTTATTTCAAGAGCCTCAAGAATCATCTTTGCTAGGATTCGGTGTTCATCCGTGAGTATTTGTGGTCCATCAAATCTGATGTAATGGCGAAGACGATCTTAAACATGTTTATAGCCTGCAGATTTCCTTGAGCGTCGGTGCTTCACGTTAGATATTTGTTCTTTTACTCGACTTATATATATATTTTTGTTCATTCTATGGAAGAGGGAGCACATTCACAATCAAGCTTGTATACTCATGCATGTTGTAGAGGGATATTAAACATGACGGATAGTAAAAATTGACTTATGTTCTTCGGCAGCTTGTGGTACGTTTTAATGGAAGCTCACTTCAAAATGTAGCCGATTTTGTCTGTGAGTCCTCTAACATATGTTAGAGGACTCACAGACAAAAGCGTATCCCAGTATATGGTATAATAGCATATACCAGCTGTACGGCCATATGGCCGTACAGCTGGTATACGCTATGCTGTGGCCAGCTGCACTCGGTCTATGTGACGTAGGCGCGGTACCTGAAACTTATTGTATTCCAATACTTGCTTGACGTGCTAAAGCTGGGTGGCCAGATGTTTTCTGTTACAGATCCCTTGTGCTTTATGAAATAAAGATTTTCCCATAATAGCGGACTTTGATGGATGGTGGTGCGATTCACAATTTAAATATCGATTGGTATGGGTCTTTTTCTTATACACAGTGTAAATAATTGTGTTTTAGTAGAAAAACTAAATATTTGTGTCCAACTTCAGGAAATATTTTTTCTTTAAAAAAGTACGTTACCCTCACACTAGGGTTTTCTTCTGTATCGTGAAGGCAGTGTTCAAACATAAATTACAAAAGGACAAGCATCCAGACACATAACAATTATTTGTACGCCATGTAAATACTTGTTCCGTGTGGGATTTGAACCCGCGGCCCCCAGCGCCGCAAATCATCGTTAAGCCACTACGCCACGGAGCCAAATGGTAACTATTTCATTCCTGACGTTTATGAAAGGTTAAACAGTTGAAACATTTGGAAAAGCTAAAGAGCTATTTGCTCGTAAACATGGTAAGCTTATAATATTGTATGTTCAATATGAAAAAATTATAATATCGCGTTAGGTACGATCTGAAAGGAAAGATTTTTAAGTATGAAATAAATGAATAAATTATACTTTCTATTTGTTCGATATGGCCTTACGAGTTGTTGTAGTATGCATTCATGCTAATGCATTTGTAAATCCGTCTCGGACAAGACCCTTCTTATAATTACAGTCAAACTAAACTTTTCTATAGAATAAGGGTGACATACGAGCACACAATCCACTTAACGGTAAGTGGATTCTGTGGCCTATAGACATCTAGATCTATCTTGGATTAAGAATCAAAAAATGGAAGAAGAAGATTTTCACCCCTAAGGACAAAGATGGAATGCCCCATTTTCAGTAAAAATGGTCTCCGGTTCTCTAAACACAGCATACTCACCATACTAAAAATTGAGCTGCTATTTTGCAGACAGATTTATTCTAATACGGTAGCCGACGTTAACCTCTCAATGTAACTGATGGTAATTTTTATTTAAATGTGTCACGATGTAAAATTTGTGGAGTGAACAAACAAATATTATTTATTATTATTATTTTACGCTGGTATTCTGTGAGAGCATGGTCCTGTCCCAATCGAGCAGACTCATTCGTTCTACAACCATATTATAGCTGCAGCATAGATCTAACACGCAAAACTATTTAAGGTAAGTCCGTTTAAATATTTAATTAAATAATTTTACTATACCTGCCTGCGGCATTAAAGCGTTCCATCATGTAAAAGTTTTGAATGAACAAAACTGATTTACCCTTTATAAGTGCTGAAGGTGGCGCGCACTCAGGGGAAATTTCGCTCAATCTTCGAATATGTAACGAAATCAGGACGCAAAGCAAATCGTAAAGTAAGCCCTAAATCCCTCATTGATCATCTTTTACCTTACGTTTTCCTCGAGTTTTTTATCCCTATTCTTTGGAAATAATGTCACGTTCCATATTTTAGATTTAATACATGGAATGGACATCGTTATTTCTATTATAAAAATTGTTATCGTCATCAATATTCATCATTACTGCCCTTTCGAAGTCCACTGCTGAACATAGGCCTCTCAAGGAATGCCACAAGGCACTGTCTTGAGCCATCTGCATCGACTTCCTACATATCTTACCAGATCGTCACTTCATTCACATTTCGCTTATTGCCACTCGAGTATCTTCCTTCCTCGACGGTTACCGGTTCTTCGAACTTTATGGCCAGCCCATTGCTACTTAAGCTCACTGATCCGTTGGGCTATGTCGGTTACTCTGGTTCTACTGCAGATATACTCATGTTTAAGTCTTTCACTCTGAGAAACACCGAGCGTAGCGCCCTTCTTACGACACCCACGGGATGACGTTGGGTAGTGGATATTCTTACGTCGCCACTACACGGAAAAATAATATGTTGGAGGAATTGTTCAGATTAATTCCAGCAAAATTTCACCAACGAATTTCGCGACAAAATTTATCATCCAGATGCTTGATGATAAATTTACCACTACTGTGTGATCTGTTTACCACCGGTGATTTTTCCGGACCAATACGACTTATGCTTCAAAAAACAAGCTTACTCATTTATAAAAGGCTGGCAACGCACCTGCAACTGCCTTGGTGTTGCAGTTGTTCATGTGCGGCGTACACTTACCAGGAGGTGAGCCTCACTAGCTCGTTTGTCCCTCTTCTGTAAAAAATGTATGGTTATTAGAGGGGTGCCGATAAGATATATCCTAAGGCGCTGTCAACATTAAATCTGCTTCTGGATTGATGATCTTTTATTTTATCCGATACATAAAAATAATTTACATTAATATATTATTATTATAAATGTAAGTAGCTTCTGAAAAAAGTAATTTTACATCGTAATAAAATTCGGTGACATTTTGTTGAAATTGTGAGATTTATGAGAAGAATAATGTATGATAAGACAATATTATCTTAAGAAAGGATTCGTGTATATGTGCAGATGGGAGTTAAATTCGTTTACTTATCTGTGTGAGCACAGTTTTTTTTGTCTTTGTAAGTAGGAAATTGATGATTTTCGTGAGATTCAAAAAGGTGTTTTTTTTTTTTCAGTTTCAGACGGCCAGGTCAAATAATAACGGAGTGTACTTTTTGTAAAATTCAAGTGAATTCAAGTCTAGGTGACCGTCGGTATCTAAATCCGGACTGCATACAAACCTCGTTTTAATTTTTATCATCATTCATCATCATTACAGCCCTTCACAAGTCCACTGCTGAACATAGGCCTCCCCCAAAGAATGCCACAAAGCACGGTCCTGAGCCACCTGCATCCATCGACTTCCTGCATATCTTACCAGGTCGTCACTCCATCTAGTGGGGGGACGCCCTACACTTCGCCTGCCGGTACGAGGCTGCCACTCGAGAACCTTTCTTCCCCATCGGTTGTCGGTTCTTCGAGCTATATGGCCGGCCCATTGCCACTTCAGCTTACTAATCCGTTGGGCTATGTCGGTCACTCTAGTTCTACTGCGGATATCCTCATTTCTGAGTTTATCACGCAGAGAAACTCCGAGCATAGCCCTCTCCATAGCTCGCTGAGCGACCTTGAGCTTCCTCATCCGGCCAGCAGTGAAGGACCACGTCTCAGTTCCGTATGTCATCACTGGCAACACGCACTGGGTGTACAGTCTCGTTTTCAAGTTTTGAGGTATACCTGACGAGAAGATGTGCCGTAATTTCCCGAACGCTGCCCAACCGAGTTGAATCCGTCGATTGACCTCTCGGTCGAAGTTGGACTTACCTAGTCGGACTATTTGTCCCAGGTAAACATACTCGTCAACAACTTCGAGCTTAGTGTTCCCAACAACTACCGGCATAGGTGTGACATGGACATTAAACATGATCTTTGTTTTGTCCATGTTCATCTTAAGACCTATCCGTTGGGAAACACTATTGAGGTCATTGAGCATAGTGCTTAGGTCCTCCAGCGATTCTGCCATAAGGACTATATCGTCGGCAAATCGAAGGTGAGTGATGTACTCGCCATTGATGTTGATACCGTATCCTTTCCAGTCCAGAAACTTGAAAACATCTTCCAATGCAGCGGTAAAGAGTTTCGGGGATATGACGTCACCCTGTCTTACACCTCTCTGCAATTGGATAGGTTTCGTACTCTGGTTCTGTACTCGGATAGCCATCGTAGCCCTACTGTACAAGCACTTCAACACTTCGATATACCGACAGTCAACTTGGCATCGCTGAAGGGACTGCAGCACCACCCAAATTTCGACGGAATCAAAGGCTTTCTCATAGTCCACATACGCCAGACATAGTGGCAAATTGTACTCCTCGGACTTCTGTACAATTTGCCGAAGGGTATGTATGTGGTCTATGGTGCTAAAGCCTTTTCGGAAACCAGCTTGTTCGGGAGGCTGGAAGTCGTCAAGTCTGCGCGCGAGACGATTCGTAATGACTCTCGAAAACAGCACGTAGACGCGGCTCAGAAGGGAAATCGGTCTGTAGTTCTTCAAGAGAGCGTTGTCGCCTTTCTTGAAGAACAAGACCACCGCACTTCTGCTCCACGCCTCCGGTGTAATGCCACCATGGAGGACGGAATTAAAGAGCTTCTGAAGGACTTCAAGTACCGGTTTTCCACCCGCTTGCAGAAGCTCCGCTGTAATTCCATCCTCGCCTGGGGCCTTGCCGTTTTTAAGGTGCTGGAGAGCCATTCTAATCTCGCTCAGACTGACGTCCGGGATATCATCGGAATAATGTCGGATAAGACTCGCTCTTGGATCGTTACTCACACTTGCGTGCGGCTCCAACGATGACGTGTACAGCTGCCCATAGAACCTCTCAATCTCACTCAAAATCTCAGGTGCCCCGGAAACGATGCTGCCACATTCTGTCTTCAGCTTTGACAGTTGGCGCTTTCTGGCAGACAGATCTCTGGCAAAGACTTTGGAGCCTCGGTTCCGCTCGATCGCTTCTTCAATACGAGCTGTATTGAATTTGCGTAAGTCCCGCCGCATGCATTTGGAGATCTGTCTGTTCAGTTGCCTGTATGCTGTTAAATCTGTTGAAGAATGTAGCTTCATCTCCCGTCTAACAGCCATGAGATTAAGAGTGTGATCGGAGAGTTTTTGTGTTATTCTGCGGCGGGTCTTGCAGAACTTAGCTCCGACCGCATGGACAGTTTCCACGAGCTTGTCATTCAAATCGTCCACTTCATTGCAGTCTTCTAGGCACTGAAAACGGTTTTGTAACTCGAGCTGAAAGGTTTCGGGACTTTGGATTAGAGCACGAGGGGGACGGAGCGTTGACTTCATTAGACGAGACCTCTCCAACTTAACGTTTAGGTTCAGTGTGCCTCTAACCATTCGGTGATCGCTGCCGGTTTTCACCCTCGCGATCACTGAGACATCACTGAACAGTTGTCGTCTGGTCGTCATAATGAAGTCAATCTCATTTTTTGTCGAACCGTCGGGGCTCGACCAGGTCCACTTCCTGTGGGGCCGCTTCTGGAAGAAAGAGTTCATCATAAAGAGTCCCTCTTTCTCCATGAAGTCGGCCAGCTGCTGGCCCCTTGGGTTCCGTTGCCCTATTCCAAATTTCCCTACTTTCAGCTCACCGTTCTCTCTTGTGCCTAGTTTTGCATTGAAGTCTCCCATTAACACCGTATATTGGGTTTTGGAGGAATGCATGGCTCTAGAGATATCCTCATACATTTCCTCCACCTCCTGATCGGGGTGTGCCGAGGTTGGTGCGTAAACCTGTATGACCTTCAGCGAATACCGTTTGGTGATTCTGAGTATAAGGTACGCAACCCTCGTCGACACACTCTCAATCTTTACAACGTTGTTAACGAGAGACTTGTGGACGATAAATCCGACACCTCCTTGGGACAGATGGTCGCCCTCCCGGTAATAGAGCAAGTTGCCGGATTCGAGGATTACCGTGTCCTCCCCCTCTCTTCGGACTTCGGATAATCCTATAATATGCCAGCGTAACTTGTCTATCTCTTCTTCCAGCTCCACAATCTTCTCGTCAGTCCTCAGGGTGCGTGCGTTGTATGTTGCCAGGTCGAGTCGTCGTAGGTGGCAACCGAACCTCCACCGGAGATTCTTAGCACCCCCTGCCCCGCCGTTACCATGGTCGCCACCGTAGCCAGGAATAGCGGGGCCGCCGGGGACTGGGGGCCGTTTATTATTGTCATTGCTCATGGGGGGTATATTGCCATAGTTGCCACGCTTGGCGAGCGGGTTGGCAACCGCAGTTTTTTTATTGTTATTTTGGCTATTATCAGGAAGATGCTGCTGCCCATCTCCTGCCTGTTTCCCTTTGTCGCCTTTTACGACACCCACGGGAAGATATGGGGTAGTGGATATTCTTAACCGCCACTACACGGCACTTTATTTTAATTAATTTTTATCACATAAATGTTATTAGTTACGGTACTCGTAATAAAAATGTGTTGCCACCATTTTTAGCCAATTTGTAAACAGAAGAAGGTTTTCAATGGGAGCGTATTTTTCGTATGTATGTTACATGACATCTCCGCCAATTGTGAATAAATTTTTATAATTCTTTATTTAAATTAAGTATTAGTATGACCCACAAATAATTGTTCAGGGGTCTGAATATTTATTCTTGTGATATTTAGTATGTAAAACACCATCACGTTACAGGACAAAATCCTCGTGTTCTTTTAAAGAGTGCAAAGATATTCATGCTGCTGCAATAATATTACTATAGCTGTGGTAGACACATCTACAACCTAAATGAATAAATTCATTATCAATTATAGAAAGGATTTCAATTTAAGAGACAACAATCGCACGTGCGCAAACTACGAAAATATTAATTACTCCAACTTGTTCGTAACGAAATGAAATATTATATAATATTTAGAGAGAAGACCAAATTGGTCTCTAAAAAGCTTGGCGTACTCAACAGAGCGGGACAGTATTTCATATCGGCACACCGCCTGCAAATTTAAAAGGCGCAATTTCGGCCGCAAATGAAATACTGTTCCCATCTCTGGGAAGGAGCTCCGCAGTACCAGCTCCTTCTATTTGATCGAATCAATCGCATAGCGGTTTGAATCGTCGGTGTCCGAGATCTTTTTGATCAGCTTGACTAACTATCGGGGGGCTCGTTTGCCCCATATCATATAAAAAAATATAGAAGTAGAGCACCGCTGCGGCTATGTTATAGTTGTAAACCACTTTCGCACTGAATATCGACATAAAAGCTTAATGCTACTGTGTTTCGTTTAGTGAGTCTAGAGAATCGGATATCCTTTTTAATGGACAAGAGATACTCCATATAATTCTCAGGGATGACGATGCATCTATTCTTAATTCTTAGGATGAATGTATATGTCTATGGGCCACAGCACCCACTTACCGGACTGCGTGAACTTTTTTCACCCTTATTCTATAAAAAATGCATATTTCATGGAATTATTCATTAATCTAACTTGCGTGAAAGTACTCTTCCCGTGGTTTAATCAAACCACCCAATAAAATTAAATTATTTAAAGAAAAAGTCACATTCGCAGACTAGACAATGTTATTTTTAGTTACTTAATGTTATTAAGGAAACTGAACAAATTGGGACAGACGTGGAGATGGTTCTAAAGTAGGAAGTTAAAGTTACATTTACTTATCTTTTTGTTCAAACTTTTATCTTCGTTCTTAAGACTTATTAATGGGACAGCTCTTACTGATTCATGAAAACTTACGTTGAAGTTAAAGTATATGTAGTTTTAATTGTAAAACAATTTTAGCTTGTTCTTTTAAATCATCGGATCGGATTGTAAGGTTTATGATTAGTTATATTATTATGATTATATAGAATCCTGTAGTTATTAAGAATTATTATTAAGTATGAAGTTTATATTGCAAAACCATTAAAATATTATTGTTTATAAGTTGCTCAATTGATTGATTTTAAAGTCACGTGACTAAGCCACGTGACCGGCCAAGGGGGGGATAGCCGGATGAGACATGCAGAAGGGAAGGCGGGCAGTCGAGGAGCAGTAGTCGAATAAGACGCATCAATGTAAAATTGGCAAATTAAATCAGAGTGCGAATAAAGTTAGTCCGTTTAATTTATACATCTGACACCCAAAAGGTCAGAAGTGGGATACAATAAGGCTCTAGAAAACTACCCTTACTACGTCCACGGCTCGGAAAAGCGTAAGTAATTTTTAATTATATACATGTGATTCAGTGATATTGAAAATTCTGGCGGTTGTGATTAATTTTTTTTTGTTGTGTCTCTTTCTCTTATATTTATCTGAATTTTATTTGTCTTACTCCTCTTCATATTATAACCTGCGCCGAAGTAACTTTTTTTTTGTTATTACCTTTTAACCGTTTAGTGCAAGCGCACCGAACAATCGAACCACGTAATGTTCGCATGTGCGTTGGGTTGAATAAACTATTAATGACGATTATAACTTTGACTTAATATTTGCTGAAGCTATTAGCTAGTATCAGTTTTGCATTTCACGTTATTTGAAAGGATATACCAAGTTATTAACTTAAAACAACGAATTAATTCTACCCACCTACCGTTTTATTCGCATGGTGACGAAAAGTTTTGTTCGTTCTATTAGAATTTAATGAAACTTGTTATTGCAAACTGCAATAACAAGTTTATACATACATGTATACATATGTTACATAAATGTATTAGAGTGCGTCATGTCTTTGGAAATACACGATTTTCGATGAATGAACATGGATAATAAAGTTTTTTTTTTTCCTTTCTTTTCTTTTCGCCCTTCCAATGGAAGTGTATTTATACAATTTTCCCTTCTAGATTTTGGGAATGTACTCGATATTATGGCATTTAAATAACCCTACCCTACCTTTTGCAATTATTGTACCCGGTTAAAGCAGTTTATAATTATCACCATTCTAAGCTCAACAATGTCAGTTTCAGTTACGCTCAACTGTGACATGGAGGACGACACTAGCCGAGGGGAAGGGTCTAGTGCTCGTCGTCTAGGAAGTGGCTCAATGATAAAAGGAGCCCATGTGCTTAGTCGAGGGGAAGGACTAACACATGGGAGTGACCAAGGAGCGTCCGAGGTTGAGGATGTAGGTCAACAGGAAAGGATTAGGAGAATGAGCTCGAGGATAGAGCAACCGGTACCATTGGATAAAATGGACAAGGATACGATGATTCGTAGAGGGCGGTCGCATGGAAGGCGATCGAGTGGACGACGATCGCGTGGACAGCGATCGAGCGGACAACGATCAAGCGGCTCTGACGACAAGGACGAATACGAAAGGCGGAGACGGAAAAGGACAAGGACAGGACAGAGGAGACGGCGTGCGTCATCCTCTTCAGGATCTGATATGGGGTCATCGCGGCTTCCATGCAAGGTTAAGCGTGGTAAGGAGGACAACGGATCGGATACGAAGGTATTATTAGATAAGTTCTTGAACATTCTTGACAAAATGAAAGGTTCAGATAGGCCCAAACTTACGTTCAACACAAATGTTATTCCCGAATTCGACCCAATGGTAAAGGAACAAACCATTCTTACTTGGCTAACGAAAGTGGAAGAATGTGCTCACATATATGGGTGCGAAGACAGGGAAATTATCCACTATTCGTTACCCAAGCTTTCTGGTGTCGCTAAAACGTGGTATCAGGGCTTATCTAGCCTATTATTTACCTGGACTGAGTGGAAAAAAAAACTGATAGAATCTTTTCCCCAAAGCGAGGACTATGCTGAATTATTGCATAATATGCTAGCAAAAACCGTTAAATACGGTGAGTCGCTAGAACACTACTATTATGCTAAAATAAACTTGTTAAATCGTTGCAAAATTTATGGCAAGGAAGCGGTAGACTGTTTGCTCTATGGGGTTGAAGATCGTGCCGTTAAAGTTGGTGCTCAGGCCGCTCAATTTAAGCAACCTGAGCAAGTACTCAAATATTTTAGGACCGTGAAGGTAGGCAAAGTCCGTGACTCCAGTAACGATGCCAACCTGAAAAAAACAAATCAGTCTAGTACAAGCCGGGCGGGCCCTAGTAATAACGGAATCCGTTGCTTCAATTGCAGCGAAATAGGTCATCCTAGCTTTAAATGTTCAAAACCTTTCGTGAAGTGTACGACCTGCGGGAGGATTGGTCATCAGGCGATTAACTGTTTTAAAAGTAAAACTCCGTTTAATAAAGACGATAGTCAGGCCTTAGATAAAAATAATGTACAAAAACAAGTATCTAATGTAACTGTCGATGATAACGTTATTGATAAGTATATACTGGATATTAAGATTAACAACTCGGGGGTCAAGTGTCATGTAGATTTGGGGAGTCAATGCTCGTTAATTAGACATAGTACCGCTAAGGATTTGAACCTGAATATCGATGTGAGGGAAGGTATGCCAGTATTAAAGGGAATAGGGGGGAACCTGACTTGCCCTTTAGGTGTAGCTACTGTGAATGTAGAAGTTCAAGGGTTAAAAGAAACCATTGAAATATATGTAGTGGAAGATTATGTACTGAGTTACTCTGCATTACTTGGACATTCCTTTACAGAAAAGCCTGATATTATAATGACTAAGACTCCGACTGAGATCGTATTTCAAAGACTCACGTGTAATAAAATAAGACTCTTAGTGGAAAATGATACGGAAATAGATGGTAACGTTGTACGTCCCATAATTGTTAATGCTAATGGGCAGGCAAACTGTAGCATCTACGTCCATGGCTCGTTAAGGTGTACTGAAGGAAAAGAGTACTATCTTTTTCCCGGTACGTACGAGATAAAAGACAACCGCACAGCGCTCTTAGCTTATAACGCCTCTTCAAACAAGGTTTGTATAAAGAAGGACACTCTCTTAACACGAGCCATGCTTAATACGCATCCAACATCGTTTCTCCAATCTTGTAGCGTTTTTGCCGATAAGGGACTGGACGGAGAGATCAGTTGCAATCCTGAGCTAACAAAACAGCAACGTGAAGAACTACAAAAGGTATTACTTCAGTATAGCGATTGCTTCTCAAGTGGGCTCAAGGACCTTGGGTTTACCAACATCACCGAGGTGGTGATCGACCTTGACGACGCGGTGCCAGTCGTGTATCGCCCATACCGTATGTCACATGCTGAGTGACAATTGGTAAGAGACATGGTTAAGGAGATGGTAGATAATGGTATAGCTAGGGAGTCATCTTCATCATATGCCAGTCCTATAGTTCTGGTACAAAAAAGGAGTGGTGAGAAACGATTGTGTGTGGACTATAGAGCTCTTAATAGAAAGACCAAGAAAGAACACTACCCCCTACCAAGAATCGAGGATCAGTTGGACTTGTTATCAGGTAACACCTTATTTACGTCTTTGGATCTCGCTTCAGGGTATTATCAAATACCGGTCGCCTAGGCCTCTCGTAGTAAGACTGCCTTTGTAACACCTGATGGGCAGTATGAATACAACCGCATGCCTTTAGGATTAGTTAACGCACCATCTGTGTTCCAAAGGACAATCCATAAAATATTAAAGGAGGCCCAAATTAAATATGCTATTGTCTACATGGATGACATACTGATACCATCCAAGGATTTTAGGGAAGGCATCCAAAGACTAGGCGAGGTTCTACAACTTCTGAGGAAAGGCGGACTCACACTGAAATTAAGTAAGTGCCATTTTTTTTTGAATGTTATAGACTTTCTAGGGTTTATTTGGTTGTAATACCATTTAAAATCTTGACAGATTGCAATGCACTCAGGTCCACTCTAACTAAACGTGACTTGATACCTCGTATAGCTACGTGGTGGGTCCAGCTTCAGGAGTACGACTGTACAATCGAGTACCGGCCTGGTGCTCGCATGGCACACGCGGATGCCCTGAGCAGAAACCCAGTGAATTCTCCTTCAGGTAATACACATGTACTAGACATTTTACAAATACAGCAAGTTGAACAGGACTGGATTGCGACGGTACAAACTGCAGATGACGAGGTAAATAAAATCAAAAGCATCCTTTCCGACCCATCATCGGCGGAGGTATCTGACGTACACAAAAACTACAGACTGAAGAACGGTCGTGTTTACCGCGTGGTAGGTGACGAGATAAAATGGTTGGTACCCAAAAGTGTGCGCTGGCAAATTTTAAAAATGAACCATGACGACGTTGGCCATTGTGGTTTCGAAAGAACGCTACAGCGAATCCGAGGCCATTATTGGTTCGCAAAAATGCGGCGTTTCGTCCAAAAGTATGTTACCTCCTGCCTTGAGTGCGCGTACCACAAAGTTCCAGGAGGTAAACGAGAAGGAGAGCTCCACCCAATCGAAAAGGTGAGTGTGTCGTTCCATACAGTCCACGCAGACCATTTGGGACCGTTTGTTAAAAGCAAGAAAGGCAATTGTTATTTGTTGGCCCTAGTTGACGGGTTTACAAAATTCGTTAATATAACCCCGGAAAGGAACACCAAATCTAGTACGACCGTGCGAGTTCTAAAAGACCATGTAAGTTATTTTGGTGTCCCTACTCGTCTCATTACAGACAAAGGTACAAGTTTCACCAGTAAGGTATTTCGGGATTTTACGACCTCTTACGGGATCAAACATATTATAAACGCCGTAGCAACGCCTCGAGCAAACGGGCAAGTAGAAAGGTTCAATAGACCGATTTTAGATGCTCTATCGACAGCCAGTCACGGCGGCGACGACAAGTCGTGGGACAACCACATCGCTGACATACAGGTTGGTATGAACACAGCTCGACATAAAACTACCCAAAAGAGCCCTTCTGGGCTACTATTCGGGTTCAACATAATTAGTAGAACAGAAGGCATACTTAGTACGGTAATCAATGACACCCTAAATAGGACTCCCATTGAGGATTTGGCAGAAGTCAGACAACAGGCTAGTGAAAAAATAAAACACCAACAAGTTAAAGATGCAGCCAATTTTAATAAGCATAGGAAACCAGCAAGGCAGTACCAAAAAGGGGATTTAGTACGCTTAGCAAGGCAGGTTCCGCACGACGGAAAGTCTCAAAAGCTTTCTGTTAAGTACCAAGGCCCTTATCGTATACTAAAGGTCCTTCCCAATGACAGGTTCGTGGTAGAGGATACACCAATGACTCGCAAAAACGGTAGAAGGTATGAGGCTGTTGTATCTATTGATAAGGTTCAGCCTTGGATGTCGTTTAGTAGAGAATCAGAGTCTGATGAATCTAGTAATAGCGTTGGTGACAGTGATTAGATACTTGATTGCTCAGTTAATGCTAGTTAGGCGGGATGGCATTTAGTTACTTATAATATAATATATATAGAGTTGCTGTAAATTATATTTACATTTAATTAAACAGTATTCCTTTACATAAAGTAAATTAACGGCAACATTATACTACTAAAATGTAATGATTTAGGTATACATGTACATTTCCTTTACAGATGTATTACTTATGAAAGAAATTGTTATAGAACATAAAAACATGTAAAATGAAACGATTAAGCGATAGATATGTGTATTTACTTGGTATGTCCAAAAAAAAAATCCATGTAATAATATTATTAATGTTTACAATGACGTCATAAATAAACATAGTGTATAACTACTTATATAACTGATTTATTTGTAAGTTGTTTTGTTTATAACATATATATCTTTGTTTTTGTTTTTGTTTTTTTTTATCTTGATCTCAAAGCGAAGGGTCTCGCTTTAGGTAGGATGGCCGAGCTGTAAGGTTTATGATTAGTTATATTATTATGATTATATAGAATCCTGTAGTTATTAAGAATTATTATTAAGTATGAAGTTTATATTGCAAAACCATTAAAATATTATTGTTTATAAGTTGCTCAATTGATTGATTTTAAAGTCACGTGACTAAGCCACGTGACCGGCCAAGGGGGGGATAGCCGGATGAGACATGCAGAAGGGAAGGCGGGCAGTCGAGGAGCAATAGTCGAATAAGACGCATCAATGTAAAATTGGCAAATTAAATCAGAGTGCGAATAAAGTCAGTCCGTTTAATTTATACATCTACAGACACCCTAAAGGATAGAAATTTTTGAAATAAATTTTTTTCGCACTCAATTATATATCTATTCAATTAAATTTATAAACCAAGGTAAATTAATGAAAGAAGACTCACTGAAGGTTTTTCCATGTGGCTTGCTGGTAACCAGGATAGCTAAAGTTCGGGACATTCAGCTTTATAAAGAATTGACACCGAATTTGCTGACGCTGACGACGTGGCTCTGCTGAGTCTTTCGATTAGACCTATTCGAAAATTGATGCTTATGTGTTAATCGTATAAGGATTTAAATATAGCCTACTAAATGTGAATTCATGGCTTAAAATCTGATCTTAAAACCTATTAAGAAGTACCCAGTTTATAGCTCTCTGGGAATCCCTTAAAAATATATAGTTTAAGTATTTGAGTAATTGGGTCACGGACGACTTGCGTGACAATGTTAATATAGAGAGGGAACGTAAAGTGTTGTCTGTTCGCTGCTACATGTTAGGTCGAAGGTTCGCACGTTCTGCCCGCACGCACGGCCCGCGACGGCTTAGCCTGAATGGAATCCATTAACGGGGTGTTATTTAGATTAATGATAATCAAAGTCTATTCATTTTATATGTGATTTATTTTCAAACTTTCACATAAAGTAAAGCCTAGATCATCACAATCGGTTCAATCGTTCCGAAGATTAGCCCAGACAGACAGACAAAATTGTTAAAAATGTTTATTTATGTATTAATAAGCATTAATGATCAGAGTGAGGGAAGCTGGAGTAGTATTTTCAGGGTCTTTGCAGAGAGGCTAGATGGCCCGACATCAGGTAGGTTTGTCAAGCTACATGTACTACATAAAAAATAAAATAAAGCTCTCAATTTTTGTGAATTGTTTCATGTTTTATTTACTAATATCAGTGCTTAAGTATTATTTGTATTACTAACATACTATGGGCCTACGATGACTGAAAAATAAAACTATTTTATTTTCTTTAATTACTTATTTATACCATGCAAGTAACCCCTCAGCTTAATGGAAGACAGTTATTTCAATATACAAAACAATAAAACAATAATTTCATTTAAGTGACCAAAGACTTTAAAATTAAGAACATTGGCCATTGGTCAATATATACTGTTACGGCTCTCAGTTGCCCGGACAGAAGTCGACTGTATTAAGGCCCATCAGTTATACACTCAACGAGCAACCAGAGAGTTCGGGCCCAATGGCCTATGGACTATTGACCTACACGATCGGTATAAAGCTATGAAAATTAATATGACTTACCTGATTCAGAAGCAAAGACTGGACACAAGGCTCGGTCAGGCGTTAGGTGTAGTGCATGTAAGTGGTGTTTGTTAGTGTGTAAAAATGTGGGGCCTGAGTTAACCCTTTTAGTCGGCAGCAACCCTGACTCCAGCACCACCCCACGGTGTGGTATTCTCCAGCGGCGTCACCAATGGACAATTTCTTTCTTCAATTCACTATGTCAGTCTATCAACTTTATTGTACATTTAACTAACTTCAAAACTCAACTAAATCCCGTTAATTATATTAAAAAACTGTAGTGGCGGTCAAGAATATCCACTACCCGAAATCCTCCCGTGGGTGTCGTAAAAGGCGGCAAAGGGAAACAGGCAGGAGATGGGCAGCAGCATCTTCCTGATAATAGCCAAAATTACAATAAAAAAACTGCGGTTGCCAACCCGCTCGCCAAGCGTGGCAACTATGGGAAATACCCCCTAATGACTAAAGCAACAAACAGACGGCCCCCAGTCCCCGGCGGCCCCGCTATTCCTGCTACGGTGGCGACCATGGTAACGGCGGGGCAGGGGGTGCTAAGAATCTCCGGTGGAGGTTCAGTTGCCACCTTAGACGACTCGACCTGGCAACGTACAACGCACGCACCCTGAAGACTGACGAGAAGATCGTGGAGCTGAAAGAAGAGATAGACAAGTTGCGCTGGCATATTATAAGATTATCCGAAGTCCGAAGAGAGGGGGAGGACACGGTAATCCTCGAATCCGGCAACTTGCTCTATCACCGGGAGGGCGACCATCTGTCCCAAGGAGGTGTCGGATTTATCGTCCACAAGTCTCTCGTTAACAACATTGTAAAGATCGGGAGTGTGTCGACGAGGGTTGCGTACCTTATACTCAGAATAACCAAACGGAATTCGCTGAAGGTTTACGCACCAACCTCGGCACACCCCGATGAGGAGGTGGAGGAAATGTATGAGGATATCTCTAGAACCATGCATTCCTCCAAAACCCAATATACGGTGTTAATGGGAGACTTCAATGCAAAACTAGGCACAAGAGAGAACGGTGAGCTGAAAGTAGGGAAATTTGGAATAGGGCAACGAAACCCAAGGGGCCAGCAGCTGGCCGACTTCATGGAGAAAGAGGGACTCTTTATGATGAACTCTTTCTTTCAGAAGCGGCCCCAAAGGAAGTGGACCTGGTCGAGCCCCGTCGGTTCGACAAAAAATAAGATTGACTTCATTATGACGACCAGACGACAACTGTTCAGTGATGTCTCCGTGATCGCGAGGGTGAAAACTGGTAGCGATCACCGAATGGTTAGAGGCACACTGAACCTAAACGTTAAGTTGGAGAGGTCTCGTCTAATGAAGTCAACGCTCCGTCCTCCTCGTGCTCTGTTCCAAAGTCAGATTTATGTTGTCTCTTTCCTTGTTGAGGGCTGAACATACACTATACTCACACCCTCGCACCGTTGACGGGCCCTTATCGCCAGTTTGTGGTATAAGGGTTTTGTTTTTTAGAATGGTAACGCAACCTTCAAGAAAAGAGCCTACTCCTTTTTAAAAGGCCGGCAACGCATCTGCAATTCCCCTGGTGTTGCGGTTGTTCATGAGCGGCGGTAGTCACTTACCATCAGGTAAGCCGCATGATCGTTTGCCCCCTCTCCTATAAAAAAAAAAAAAGAGACTATTAACAACTATTATTGCTCAAGGGCTAAATGCTCGCTGTAAATTTCAAAGTACGCAAGCAACCCAGATGAGACATACTCGTAATTTGCAATACAGAATGCATTATTTTATAACATAACTTGCAGTGTAGTTATGAAATTGTTACTGGCAATTTATTATTTTACATAAACTATAACTGTAAACTGTTCTTTATAAAAACAATTTGCGGTCGGGGGCCCCCGTCAAGAATGAAGTTGCTTAGTTATTTTTTCAACTCTAAAAAACGGTATTTAATATGTAGATGTTTATTGACGATATTAGTGTATTTTGTCACATAAAAAAGCGCAGCCCACCTCCTCTCAACTCTCTCTATCTCTCTCTCTCTCTCTATGTCTCTCTCTCTCTCTCTCTCCTAATTTGTACAATTTAAGTAAGAATAAGTGGCGCATATATGAGTCTCTGAGAGATGACTACATATTTGTGCCGTTTGCTGTAGAGACTATCGGTCCATGGGGTCCACGTGTCGTGAAATTTCTAAAGGAACTCCATCCGCGGCTGGTCATTGCTGCTGATGATAAGAGGGCTGGTACTTTTCTCGCTCAAAAGCTAAGTATAGCCATTCAGCGGGGAAATGCAGCCAGCGTTCTTGGGACGATACCGCGGGGAGTAGGACTGTACGATAATTAAGTTACTAGTTTTAGTTTTCTTTTATTATAGTTTTTAATATTGTTTATTTTTAATGTTGTGTATACTGTACTGTATATTATATTTTATTATATTAGTAAAGATTACTTATAAAAATTGCACGGGTATTAACCTCAGAGATATCGTATGAAACGCATAAGAGAAAATGAAAATTAATAAGACGTTGTTTTGACGTGTCAGTTTCTAATTTGGCCTTATTTCAATTATATTTACCTAACTTCTTACTTAAAAGCTTTATTTCGATCGAGTAACTTTTAAATTCAGTCGCTTGAAGCGGATTAGACCACCTTATTCAAAGTCTAAAGCTTAGCAGACGCTTATCGGATTTAATGATCGAAAATAAAATTTATGGGTTCACAGTGAGCCGATTTGAATGAGAACTCCATTAAATAAATTAATTTATTTTTATAGGATAAAGGTGACAAACGAGCACACAGTCCACCTGATGGTAAGTGGTTGCTGCGACTCATAGTTATCAACATCTATCCTCGATTATGAATGTGCCAAGATTATCTGATGGTAAAGCATGTAAACAGTGATTAGATTCTTTAGTCGAAACAGCTAGAAGGCGGACTCGATCTTGGTCATTATGGAAATAATGAACAAATCTTTCTGCACCCTGCATACCAAAGGAATATCCCACTATTTTAGTTAGTCTACTCCCAGTGGAACATCTTTGCTGGCATTTGCCACGTCTGCCCTGCATTTGCAAATTACAGGTCTACTTTAGCAAATATGCACGGAAGCTAGGAAAGCAAGCGGTACAATGCTAAAAATATTTCTCAAACCAATACCACGTTTTATAGGTAAAGCAGCTTGAGCCGAGGATGTTGTATTTAAAGTTAAATGTAGAATTTATTCTATAGCTATTATAAGATTATTATCAATATATTTTAAAATATCTGAACATTTCTAGACTGGATTCGAAAGGAGTTAGTATGTATATCATGGTATAAGACGACAATATTTTAAAATATTAAGAGCAATGCAATCTGCGGTTTTAAGAAATAAAATTTGTCAAAGTGGTTTAAGAACTGATCAAATTTTGTTTATAAACAGGTTTAATAGTATCGTAAAACAACGGGGCACCCGGCAGGTATAGCGATTCCGCATTGACAGTTTGTATTCCTGGAGAAATATGATTAAAATTTTTAATTAAAGTGTGTCTTTTAGAACAAGATAAGTTATTGGAAAAATACTTTACATTT
The DNA here is from genome assembly GCA_963668995.1 of Parnassius mnemosyne. NCBI lineage: Eukaryota > Metazoa > Arthropoda > Insecta > Lepidoptera > Papilionidae > Parnassius > Parnassius mnemosyne. The sequence goes on along the minus strand of CAVLGL010000093.1, from coordinate 3,270,649 downwards.
GTTGCTATTTGGTTCAAGATCAATATATTTTAAATTTTTAAAAGTATGAGTAAGATCACTGACGACGTCATCTACTCTACCATCCAGTGTAGTTGGATTTCAAATTTAAAATAATGGGTTGAATTGCCAAACTGAAAAGAACTGAACCTAAAAGGTCACCCTGCTGAACACCGACAACGGGATCCGGATTTTGACTGTAACTTTGCCAAACGTAATGATAAATTTCTAGGGCGTTGTTAGCTAGTTCTTTCTGCATTGTAACCCTGTAGAGTTAAAGTAAACCTTCACAAGAACATCTTTATCAGAGTTTGTTAAATATGTACGCACTAAATGTACCGCCACTTCACAGCCACCTCTAGTGGCAAAGCCTAGTTGAGTAGGCTGAAATTTTATCTTAAGGTTAGAGATTATGTTCCTGCAAGCAAAATTTGAAGTTAAGCGTCGAAATGTGAAACAATATTTGCATAAAATTTAAATGTTAAGTGAAATAACAATACACTGGGAGATAAGTGGCTATTCTACTATATAAACAGCTGTTGATGTGGTGTACTTGGTTAACGGTAGACACTAACCTGTGTTAATGTTCGTTACAAGTTTGCACAATATTAATTTTATACTGACGTCATAATAACATCTGTGTTGTCCATGCAATTTTGACATATTAATTATTATTTGAAAAAGGTATTATTATTTGTTGAAATCTGACGTCCAGTTCAAATTTATGGGCCGACATAGAAATTGGCGAATATGTACTTTTTATAGGATAAGAGTGAAAAAAGAGCACACAGTCCACCTGGCGGTGAACGAATGCTGTGGGTCATGCTCATTAACATTTGTCATCTAAGAATCAAAGTGCAGAGATGCATTGTTACCCCTAAGGACTAACATTTAGCAATTCTCTGCACTCACCATACAAAACAAAGCAGTATTAAGCAGCTATTTTACGCTCGATATTTGTGAAGGCGTAGTCTTTCCCCATTCGAACTATCCATTCGTACTATAATACAGCTGCAACATGGCTTTACACGTGTAAAAATATAATATATAACCTACTCACATACCAGTCAAAAATTATCGTCGTTGTGGGCTACCTGAAAGTCATTGAAAACGAGGCATGATGTTAACTGTAACATCTTGCTTCTTTACATTTTAAGTTATTAAAAATTATTAAATTTCCCAAAGAGCATCGTTCAAGGCAAACCTCTTATAAAATTATAAACTTACCTACCTGTCTGAAGGATATAAGGAGCCATTTAAATTAGAGACCATGTGGTATTCCATCTTAGGCCTTAGGGATGACGACGCATCTGCAGCCGCCTTTTTGTTTGAAGTTGGTTGTAGGTCTTCAAAGGCTTCATTATCCGCTTACTTTAGTACTTAACCGCCTGTGTTTTAAGAAACACAGCCTAAGGGATTGGGTGCACTGTAGGTACGTTTGTTACTCAGGGTTTATAAGTAAAATATATGTGAGTGTATGAAAATTTTCTATCTGTCCGCAGATAACTACAAGCCGCTTACCATCAAGTTTTAAAAATATAAAGACCAACTCATTTTACCCAAATGGGATAGAATATAATTTCAATAAAATTAATAAATCTTTTCCCTAAAGTAAAATGATCACGCATCCGGTTGGAATCGAACCACAAACCTTTCGGTTTACAGCCGAACGCGCTAGCCTATTGCGCCACGTAGACTTTAGATATTTTTACAGATTTAAACATGTAGGCTTTTACTTATCTTTTTTTACATAGAATAAGGTGATCAACGAGTACACAGTTCACCTGATAGTAAGTGGTACCGTGACCTATAGACATTCACATCTATCCTGTATCATGCATCTCCGTTTTCCTCCCTGATGAGATGGAATGGCTCTTTTCCAGTAAAAAGGGTCACTGATTCTCTACACTTAGCATACAAAACACGTTTTACGCTGGTATTCTGTGAAAACCTGGTACTACCTCGGTCGAGCCGACCTATTCGTGCTGAAACTATAATATGCCCGCAGCATGGCTCTACCACGTACACAGCCAATCGTTTTTCTATTCATTTATATTAAATGTAGTCTTTTAAATTTTCTTTAAAAATTCAATCAAGCATCAGATACGACACCACTACTTTTCAACCTGAAATTCTTTGAGAACGGAAGTACTAAGAATAAAATTAAATTCAGTTTGATCTCAGGTTAACTTTTGGACTTTTCCGTCGCTAAAGTAATCCGCTTCAACAATTAAATTTAAAACTTAGCTCTTTTTAAAGTAATAAAACGGAAGTTGAATCTGAAGTCAGTTAAATACTTTATTACAGTGAGTGGATGTTAAAAATCTTTCCTTGCGAAATTGAAAATACTAAACTAAAGTAGTTGGGTAACGTGCACATAATTGTTATTTAGGTATATTATTTTAATTTGTTTTTCAATAATATTATTGTTGGGAACGACGTTTTGGACGTGATAGAGTCATGCTGCTATATTATATGTTTTAGGGCAAGGAAATGACTACACATGTCCACGAAATGTTTTTTTTTTATTGCTCTGACATTACGATTTTCTCACAATGTTTTCCTTCACCATAAAGAACGCAGTAAACACTTAAAATTGATGATTTCAATGGAGCTGGCGGGGATCGAATCCGGGTTGCTCGCGTTCTGTGAAATTTACATAGGGCCCTTATCCCCTGAGCAACAACGGCTTTAGATTAATTAACATTATATAATAAAATGTAACGAGCAATACGTTAAATAGTTGAATAACCAACAACTAATAGTTCAGTCAGAAAACATTTGCGCAATAATAACAGAAATGAGCAACATCCGGTTCCGTTTGGACTTCGTTAACGAAGTTGCTCTTCGTTAATAGAACTAAGATTAGTGTATCTTAATTTCAGCTTACAATTTATTTTCATTATTTGAATGTTTTATTCCTTTATTAAAGTTATATGTTATATATTTATGAAGTATGTTTTGTATAATCAAAAATAATGAAAAAATAAAGTTTCTTGCCGGTTTTTTCCAAAAATGTCTTGTTTTTGTGAACCAGTGTAGATATTAGAGTTCATAAGACATTTTAACAACCTTAAATTGAATAAAATTATTGAATTTGAATTTGGTGCAGCATGGTTGTAGCACGAAAGGTTCGGCTCCATCGAGGAAGGACCACGCTCTCACAGAATACCAGCGTAAAATAGAGGCTGTGAAAATGATTAAAGGTCAAAGAAAATTGAGTTATGTGATTTATATCCATTGAGTTATATGTACTACGTACTAGAGAAGCCATTCCAAACAAAAATTGTGTCCTACACTATGTCTTCGCGCGTGCGCGGGAGTAGTAGTCACGCATGCGCGAAGACTTTAATTTGATATAAAATAAGATATTAATATAAAATAATTTTAAGAATTTAATATAAAATATCTTAATCTAAACAAACATATTTCTAAATAAAATGTAATAATAATTACTTTATGGAATTCACAAATCTTCAATTAACGCAATATTTAGTTTGTACGGATTGCAGTACAGTTCAGTTGAACATAGTAAATGTTCGGAATGGCTTCTCTAGTACGTAGTACATATAACTCAATGTTTATATCAATCTAACACTTACATTGTTAGCACTATTTCATTGACATTGTATAGAACAGAACAGAACAGAAACTTTTTAATTCAATATAGATTATAAATAATACTTATTGAAAGTCACACTTTTGTTTGATTACCACTGGTTCGGAAAAAACCTCTGTCCTGGGAAGAACCAGCAAGAAACCCAGCGGGACTTTTTTTTTAAATAACAGCTTACAATCATGATGTTACACACATTAACAACACAACAAATTAGAAATAGCTTGGTAGCGATCACCTCATTTCCAGGAGTTAGTTTTAAATTCCTTAATATTATAATAACCCTTTTTATACAAACTTAGTTTAATAAAGTTTTTGAATTTTGAGCAGGTTAAACTTTGTATATTTTCTGGAATTTTGTTGTAAAAGCGTATACATCGCCCCAAGAACGAATTACTGACTCGATCGAGTCGAGTAACTGGTACTACTAGCTTGTGTCTGTTCCTAGTATTTACAGAATGAATATCACTTATTTTAGTAAAACTACTTTTATTTTTGTGTACGTACATTACATTTTCATAAATGTATTGAGAGGCCATAGTTAATATATTAATTTCCTTAAATTTTCGTCGCAGCGATTCTTTAGGCTTTAAATCATAAATTGCTCTTATAGCCCTCCTCTGTAAAATAAATATAATTTCAGTGTCAGCTGCGTGTCCTCATAGCAAAATACCATACTACATTATGCTATGGAAATAGCTAAAGTAAACTAGTCTAGCTGTTTCAACACTGGTTAGACTTCTAATCTTTTTTACAGCATATGCTGCAGAACTAAGTCTGCTTGCTAGTGTTGATATATGGGGGCTCCATTGAAGCTTCGTGTCTAGTGTGATTCCAAGAAAAACGGTGGTATCTGCAAACTCAGTTTCTCCCCATTTAAAATTACATTAGTATTGAATTGTTTGACATTTGAAGTCATGAATTTCATACATTTCGTTTTAGTGCCATTTGAATGCAAATTATTAACATTGAACCAATTTTCTAATTTAGTTATAGCATTATTTACTTCGTCATATTTTAGTAATTGTCAACTTAATTTGAAAATTAAAAAAATGACATCTGAAAATAATACTATATCATGGTTATCGCCTACTATGTAAGGTAAGTCATTAATGTATAAAAGAAACAGAAAGGGGCCGAGAATTCAGCCTTGAGGCACGCCCATTTGTACCATCGATCCGGAAGAGCTCATATTGTTAATGACAACTTTTTGCGTTCTTTTACTTAAATATGAAATAATTAATTTAAAAGCATTACTTCTTACACCGTAGTGTTAAAGTTTCCTGATTAATGTTTCATGGTGGACACAATCAAAGGCCTTGGATAGGTCACAAAATATACCCAAAGTATCCTGTAAATTCTCCCATGCATTAAAGATATATTTAATCAGTTCAACACGGGCATCAGTTATCGAGCGACCCCTTGTGAAACCAAATTGGTTTTTATGAAGTAAATTATTTATATAAAAAAAAATAACATTTGATCAAGAACAATTTTTAAAAATATCTTACTAAGTGTTGGTAGAAAATAGGCGGGGTCTAATGTACTACCAGATTTAAATAGAGGTATTAATTTACTATGCTTCATTAAATCAGGAAACACACCAGATTCGATACTAGTTTTAAAATAATAGCTAAATGAGGCGCGATTGTATCTATTATAGACGCAATAACTTTAACGAAAATCCCCCACAGATCCGCAGTTTTCTTAACATCAATAGTTTTAATATATTTTACAATATCTTTTGATAACACTTTATGAAATGTAAAATTTTTTGTACACGCATTTACATTTTGTTTTAGTAATGATTCGGCGACGGCAGGAGAAGAATTCAGTGTCTTAGTGGTCAAAATCGGAATATCAGTAAAATATTTCTCAAAAACCATTGCTACGTCCTGATCTGATACAGTTAATTTGTTGTTTACACTTAACTGGTAATTTGAATTGCGAGAGTTGATGTTACCAGTTTTGCTATTAATTATACTCCATGTCATTTAAATTTTATTGGAAGCCGTCTTAATTTTGTTGCTCAAATGCAAAGACTTGGCTATGGAGAACACCCTTTTAAATATTTTTGAATATTTTTTCACATATTCCCTAAATTCGACGCTATGATTATATTATGACCTTTCATGGTAAAGATTATATAGCCTATGCCTGCTCTTATGGACTCCTACTTTCGCCCATTCATTGAATGACTTCCGACTGTTCAAGGAGAATATTTTAGAAGTAAAAGTATTATTAAATTCATTGCAAATACGCTTAAATAATATTCCATACAAAAAATTTGGATCATTTTGGTATGAAAGTGATGGAAGTTTTTTCACTATGTGACTTCTAAATTTCTCCAAGCGACGTGCATTTACTGGAACAGACAAAACTTTCTTATCTATTGCATATATTGTATATATCGTTGCATAAAAGTATAATTCTTTTTGAATTATACATTTATGCAACGGCTTCACACTTGTAAAAATGTTATCTATACATGTTGCACTAGATTGAGAGATACGCTTTTGCTCTATAAAGAAATTAAAAAGACCACATGATTTAAACAATGATCTAAATTTAATATTGATGGAGGAAGCTTCTAGGAGATTGATATTAAAATCTCCACATATTACAACAGATTTATTCTGTTTATTAAGCTTAGCAAAAACTTTCTCAATAATGATTTCAAAAGTATCATATGTACAACATGGGGGTCTGTAGACGCTCACAAAAATGAGGTGCTCAAACTCAACACATGCCATTTACGTTCTTTACATGATAATAATTTACTAGCTAATATTAAGGAGCCACCTCTTAAAACCGTATCTCTATTGAAAGAACTGACCATCTGGTGATTACTGAAGTTAAACATTAAATTATAATATTTTATTAATATGGATGCATTTGACATCCACGCACTTAGACTAAAGTAACACATACCGTCTTCTTACAAAAAGTAGTTTATAATTGGGGACAGTTTTTAACTAGTCTGTTTCAATAAAGAAGTACCATAAAATATGCAGACTAAAATGTTAAATGTTGATTTAACAGTGAAAATCAGATTTCGCTGTCAAATTTCACATTTTCTCGAAAACCCTTTTTTTACGTGGTAGAGCCATGCTGCAGCTATATTAGTAGTATAGTTGTAGCACGAATGGGTCGGCTCGACCGGGGTAGGACCACGCTCTCACAGAATACCAGCGTAAAATAGCAGCTTAACACTGCTGTGTTTCGTATGGCGAGTGTAGAGAACCGGAGACCCTTTTTACTGGAAAAAAGGCATTTCATCTTAGTCCTCACGGGTGACAACTTATCTGCATTTTGATTCGCAAACGAGGATAGATGTAGATGTCTATGGGCCGCAGCAAACACTTACAATCAGGTGGACTGTGTGCTCGTTTGTCACTCTATCATAAAAAAAACCATGTTGCTGCGGCTAAGGCACATCTTCCGTAAAATAGACTCTTATAAAATCATAGTTCAACCCCGAGACTACCCGCAATAACCATAGTTTATTATTGTTTAACATATGAAAATATATACAATCTTTCTCTATTCTTTTTCCTTTGCTTTAAAAAAAATTCTCCGCCGGGTTTCTTGCTGGTATTTCCCGGGACAAAGGTATCTTTCGAATTAGTGCTAAATTAAACATAAAAGTTACTTGCCAAAACCTTGGGATTTCTAAAACTCTCAGTAGCGGCCTGAGTCAGGAAGTTGGCGGTGTTTCACCTCAGTGCCTCGGTAAGCACGTAAAGCCGTTAGGTCTTGAACCTGATTTCTCTACGATCGTGTTGGATTGATAAGGAATATTGCTTACTCCCACACTCATGCACTGTAATCCCGTCCTGCGTAGATGGGTAGTCTCCGTTGAATCTTTACTTAGTGACCGAAATTCGGTTTGGAGGACATTACTAGGCATTATAGTCCCTCGCGGTTAAGGTGAATACGTGAAGTGACAAAATTTTTGTAATTGTCGGACTATAGCGATTTCTGTGCGTAAAATTTTAACATCAGGAGCAATGTACGGTTGGACCATACATATCTCTTGCTTGGATTTAGACTTCGTTGTTTTGCTTGACAAATGGATTGACATGCGCATTTTTTAAGTGAAAACTTCTTTAGCATCGGTATGGTTTTTAATTCAATGAAACACAATAGCGACACTAAAAAGAGTCAAATATATAAATTTATAGGACAGAAAGTGATAGAATATACTAATTTATTAATTTTTAAAGCGAAAGAGGTTTTTTTGTTTGTTATAGGCTATAAAGCATCGGACTACAGCTCTTAACTAGCCTTAAATATTTTTTTCCGCGTGTGCCGGCGTAATGATTAGTAATACTGTAATACTGAATAATATGTTGTACAAAAATATAGATCTTTCCTCCGACTCAAACAAAGTTCGCGATATCATAGGTCTATTTCTTATATATAAGCTACAATAACGTATTTTGTGACAAAAATATTGTAAATAAATAAATGATTTATGAGCGTTATTATTAGGCATGGCATATTAATCTTATGTACGAAAGTTACCTCATCATTAAGATAATGTTATGAAAATAAACCTTGCTATTTAGAGCATGTTATTTAGACATATACTTTAAGAGATCATAATAAAATAAAATAATTAAACACTCGGCTCGGCGCGCGATCGACGTCTAGCCACCCGATGAGAACCAAGAAATACCAGCAGTGAACGCCTTAAGCAAGGTGTCATATTACGCGACTCATGGCGTGTTAAACGCGGGTGATACAGTGAGGAACAGCTAGTTCAGTATGGTTGCCTATTATCTCGGTCTCCTTTTCTAAAGGTTTTACTTCTACCGCGTGTGAACTGCACACATGTTTTGTGATGTTATATTTTGAGTTGTTATGAGAAAGGTGCTGCATTCTATCTCATTTTTCAATTTGCCTTCATCTTCTCTTAAGTTACGCCGCTCATGACCACGAAATACAAACATATTTGCTAAGAATATTTAGTATTTTTTAAATAAGGGTGTCAAACAACAAACAAGCAGGCAGAATACTAACACACAACCTATTCTTAAATGCTGCAAGTTTATCCTTAAAGTATACTAGTAGTTACTTTAGGGATGTTCATTGTGCTTACATTGGTAGGAAATAAAATTTGTTATTTTCTTTGATATTGAATTGGTATTTTGGTAAGTTTAATATATGTCTATGAAATATAAAATAAATAATTAAAAAAATCTAAAATCCGACTGCAAAAACACATAAGCCTTCCTTGGTAGTCGGGTAAAAATACATACATAATACATAATACATAAACACTCACGCCTGTCACCCAGAGGGGTAGGCAGAGACTACGGACTTCCATTTGGCGCGATCCTGACACACCTCTCTCGCCTCTTTTACATCCATATATCTACGCATACACGCTCGTCGGTTAAGGGTACTCCTAATCTGGCCCATTTTTAATGTATCGCCGATTTGGTCGATAAACCTTCGTCTAGGGCGTCCCTTTCCGACCCTGCCGTTCACTTCCGCAACATAAATTTGCTTTGTCACTCTTTCCTCGTTCATTCTTTCTACATGACCAAACCACCGAAGCATTCCTTTCTTAATCCTTGTCACAACGTCATCTTGCAAACCACACTTTTCTCTTATCACACTATTTCTCACCCTGTCATTCAGATTCAGCCCTAGCATACTCCTTAAGGAACGCATTTCTACAGCATTTATTCTACTCTCATGCTTCTTCTGCCAGACCCAACTTTCACTACCATACATTAAAGTAGGTACTAACACAGCATTATGAATTGCCATACGTACCTTAGTTGACACATTCTGACTCCTCATAATAGCGTGTAGAGCCCCATTCACTCTATTTCCTGCGTTCACTCGTCGTTCTATATCCTTATCATATCTACCATCCCTGCTAAATAAACATCCCAAATATACAAACTCATCCACTTGCTCAATCAACTCCCCTTCTATTCTTATTTCACATAAAGTTTTACTTTCTTCTCTTTCAAAAACCATCACTTTCGTCTTACTTGCGTTCACTTTCATACCCCTTTCTTTCAATGACCAATTCATTAAAGTAACCATCATTTGCAACTCGGCCGCCGACGATGCAAAAATGACTTGATCATCGGCGTACAAAAGGCATTTGACGGTTGACTCACCCATTCTCAACCCACATTCTTCAACTTTCAAAGTTTGCAAACAACTGTCCATAAATAGGTTAAACAGCCACGGGGAAGCCACACATCCCTGTCTGACACCTTTATGAATGCCAAACCAGTCCGAGTAGACCCCGTTGATCCTGACACAAGCACTAGAGTCCCTATAAAGAGATTTTAATGCCTGTATCAAGCCAGCGCTCAACCCAAATGAGTTCAGTGTTTGCCATAACACATTCCTGTCCACTCTGTCATAAGCCTTTTCCAAGTCCATGAACGCACAAAAAACTTTCTGGTTTTTAGTCAAAAACTTCTCCGCTATCATGCGCATGGAAAAGACTTGATCCGAACACCCCATCCCCTTTCTAAATCCAGCTTGCACATCCCAAATTTTTCCATCAGTTTCTTCCATAACTCTTTCAATTAACACCTTAGCATACAGTTTACCCACAATGCTAAGCAAGCTGATACCACGGTAGTTTTTACAGTCCTGCTGCGACCCCTTTCCCTTATATATTGGGACTATAACGGCTTTGCACCAGTCTTCCGGTACCCGTTTCAGTTCCCAACATAAATTAAACAAGGTGTGCAGCAGGCCCGTAACCACACCCTCACCAGCCCTCAGCATTTCGAGTGATACTCTATCATATCCAGCTGCCTTACCTGCTTTCATGCTTTTCATTGCTTTCATTATTTCATCTACACTTATCTCCCTACCTCTCTCCACTTCTTCGGGAATTTCTATTTCACTTATTCCAGACGACTCTTCACTCTTAAACACGCTTTCAAAGTATTCCTTCCATCTCTTTAAATTCGAAACTTCATCATTCAGCATACAGCCATTCTCGTCTCGTATAACATTTATTCTAGGCTGTTTTGAATTTCCCCTGGCGGTTCTTACAAGCTTCCAGAACATTTTAATATTTGCCTGGAAGTTATCAGATATCCTTCTATCATTCTTATCTATCCTTTCTTGCTTTTTCCTTTCAACAACTTCTTTTACTCTCTTATTTATACGTCTAAAGTCTGCCTTTTTTCTTTCAATCTCATCATTCATACCGCCAGAATTAACAGCTTTAGTTGCTAGTAAATCTAGCCATGCTCTCTTTTTTGCTTCAACTTCCATCCGTACCTCATCATCCCACCACAACGTATTACTTTTCCTTTCATTCGTTCTCTTACTTACACCGCATACTTCGGTGGCTGCATCCACCAAAACTTTCTTAATATTATTCCATACATTCTTCAATTCTAAATCATTCATACATAATTCATTCAACCCACTTATATTTTCCCTCAATCTGCATTTATACTTCTCTTTCACACCTTCATCTTGTAACCTCTCTATTCTTATAAATAATAATAAAATAAAAATACAATGACTCAAAAAGGTAAACTTTAAGCTAAGTAAGGTAAACTAAAACTTGCTAAGTTATAAATCCAAAAACTTAGTGGTGGTGAAGAACATCCACTGCCCCATATTGTCCCATGGGTGTCGTAAGATGTGACAGAGAGAAATGAAACGGGAGACAGGCAGCACAATCTTCCTGATGCACTCACTTCCCAAGCAAGGTAACTACGGGAAATAGAGGCAGTCTATAGGCCTATGTTATTCAGTATACTTTTGATAGGCTGTATTACAATAATGCGCTAAAATAATTTTATAACATTTATCTTTTCGAGATGATTTGTGGACTTCGAAAAAGATTCATCAGAACTCGCTTAAATAATTCCATTTCTTCGATGCAAGGCTTAGTATACACTAACAAAAAATAGCTAAAAAATGTAGGTATATAACACAAATCTCAATGTAGAACGGATGCGCCGGAGAACGCAAATAAAAACGACTGATTCCAAATACAAGAACAGGTTTATTCGACAAACTGGACAACCGTTGTGTCGTAAGCGCTGTACGTCTTAACAAAGAAAGTAATCACTGCGTTGTCTCTCGTCTATGAGCTACTATCCCTGCCTTTTATTCGCTACGGTATTTTGAGTCGCGTTTCTGCTACAACCATAATATAGTTGCAGCTTGGCCCTACCATATAGATGTGTTGTCATCCCCGACGACTAAGATTAACCTAAATCCAGCAAATAGAGTCTATTAGTGGAATAAGGTGCATCTTAGCCTTATCCTTCAACCTTTATTTGGCAGGATACTACCTACTCATATGGAGAAATGCGAGATAGTTCATGTTACGTTATTTAAAAAATATATTTTGCTTCTTCTCTCTTCTAACAAAGTTATGGAGATTTTATCCGCCGCACCACTCCAGAGAGTGTTCCTAAGACATGCAATTATCCACTAAAAATTGCAGTTAACAATTTTATCAGAGCCGAAGGGAATTGAAACTGGGTTCGTGTGTTAATTTTCGAAGCTTACAGAAAGTGTCTAGCCAGTTATTTTGTCCCGTATAAGCCAGTACTTTACTACAACCCCACAATTCTGTAACGCAAAGACAATTCGTGCATTTTTATATCATTATTACAATTAAAATAATATATTATTCGCGGGAACCAGCCTTATAACCTTATATTTCTCAAACAGCTGAAATTAAACTCGAGATAAAACTTCGGACCTGTGAACAATTAATAAAAGTCGTCGACCAACGTATCCGCTCCACTGCACAGCGAAATCGCTGATTCAGTTACTTTAACGTGCTTTTACTTCATTACGATTTATCTTCACGTTAAATGTAAAAATACATTTTTAATATTATACGTTTTAGAGCCACATTATATTATGGTTGCAGCAAGAATGAGTTGGCTTTGACTGGGGAAGGACCTGGACCAAGCTCTCACAGAATGCCAGCGTAAAATAGCAGCTTAATGTTACTACTTTTCGTATGGTGAGAGTAGAGAATTGGAGTCCGTTTTCTCTGAAAGCGAGGCATGCGATCTTAGTCCTCATGTGTGACTTTTAATCAAAGACTGGATGTAGATGGCTACCGGCCACTGCACCCACTTACCATCAGGTGGACTGTTATCAGGTCAGTTAGTTTGACATTCTTATTCTAAAAAAAGGATATTTTTTCAGTGGAAATTTGAAGGGATGTTAAGAATGAATGAATAAACAATGCCAATAAACTGTGTCTCGAAACATAGCATTTCCGACGATTTTGAGTATAATATTAGAAATATAAATACTGTTTAATTAAAATAAAACCACAAGCAGGAAAAGGAGAGGAATAAAAAGTGGCGGAGTGCAATTGACGTGTAGCTATTGAAGTTACTTAAGTTGATTCTTAACAGGTAAAAATAAAAGCCATTTTATAATTTTTTCATTCATATAAAACTTTATATAATTACGTATTTTTAGTAGAAAATTATTTTTCTACTAAAAATGTCAGGAATACTGACATATAAGTTACTTAAGTTGATTCTTAACAGGTAAAAATAAAAGCCATTTTATAATTTTTTCATTCGTATAAAAATTTATATAATTACGTATTTTTAGTAGAAAATTATTTTTCTACTAAAAATGTCAGGAATACTGACATAATCAATACTTTTTTGTTTTATATTTTTCTATCAAGAATTTGAAATAACTAAAATTTTATAAGGTCTTATAATTTTTTTAATATGTTTAGTTTACAATATTTTACAGTTTTTTTGCAACGCCTGTTAAAGCTTACTAAGTGATAGGTATCATTAATTTGTGATATAATATCAAATACCTTATTGTACACGTAGAGACTAAATAAATACTTTAATACTTGAAAAAGCTGAAAGGAAACTTTATATGCACTAATGTGTTAATTTACCAATTAAGGCTGCCACATAAAGCGCTATTCCAATGAATTTATACAATTCGCATTAGCATATCTAACCACACACCTTGAATTAAGTAGACGCTGTTCGTGGAGACGTGAGCACATGCCTTTTCACTACTTTACTGAGTGCGGTATAAGGAGAGTTTGTTTTTAAATATAATTTTTATTTTATTTTATAAAACAAGTGACAAACGAACTTATAGTCCATCTGATGATAAGTGGCTACTGCACATCAATGACACCTGCAGTCAACTTCAAACAAAGAAGGATACAGATGCGTTGTTACCTCTGAGGACTAAGATGAGATGCCTCACAGCCTGTCGTGGTAGAGCCAGCTGTAGCTATATTATGATTGGAACACGAATGCCTGTAACCGACCTTTCACAGAATACCAGGATAAAATTGCAGTTTAATGCTGCTGCGTTTTGTATGGTGAATGAAAAGAATCGGCGGCTATTTTGATTCGAAACGAGGCATTCCATCGTAGTCCTTAAGGGTGACAACATAGCATTTTAATTCTTAATCGAGGATAGATGTAGATAGATGTCTGGGTCGAAGCATCCACTTACCATCAGGTAGATAATGTGCTCATTTGTCACTCTTATTATTTAAAAAGGGGTATAAACATGTGAACGGCGGGCTCATCGTTGTAGCACAGAGGCCAAGGGTTTGCTGTAAACTTTGCTATACGTGAGCAACTCGGATTCGATTCCCACCGGCACCTATGAAAATTTTAATTATAACTTTAAGTGATGATTTACGTACTCGGTGGTGAAAAGAGACTTCGTAAAACCTGTGTCTCAGAAATAAAAATATCGAGGATATGTCAAGTTCGTCAAATCGCACTGGAGTAGCGAGTATACTAATTGCTCCATAACGCCCTCAGAAATGAGAAGAGAAAAAGATGAAAAACAAATTTATTTTGCATAAGTGAATGGGAGATTCGGTAGAATATTTGTAATCTAGATGGAAGTTTATCGTGTAGTGTTTGTTATGCTACTTACATATCATTTTACATTATTTTAAATTCATTTTTCCATTCTGTTTCGATTTTCTGCATTCACCTCAAAACTGTATATTTTACATCACCTTTATTTCCACAGGATCCTGTAACGATTTTAAACCATAAGAACACAATAACAAATCATTTCTACTTCGTATTTTCACATTATCAGCACTTTTAAATTGGTGTCAATGGAGTCTACCTTTTTCGATCTTTTATTTAGTTTTCCGTAACTGTGCAATTTCGGACTTTGTGCGCGCAGGTGCGCTACCTTTTTTCCTATATCAATAATATCTCATTTTTCACTTAATTCTTGCCGATTTTCTATTACGAGCCTAAAACCAAAATTTCACATGTTTTGACATCGTTGTTTATCTGGTCGTCACGGCAATTATATTCAAATTTGCTACCGGTCTGTTGTTTCTACTTCGATAATTCCACATAAATACTCTTTCCTCTTGACCATTTACAAAAAAATTGCGTTTAATTTAAATAATTTTTCCGTTCTCTCTAGAAAGGTATAAAAGCCGAACAATCGGTGAAGAAATTCAGTCTCGCTTCAGTTCTCGAATTCGAAGCATCTCCTAAAGGCCTTATCCCGGGGCCGCACTGCCCCAGAATCCTGCAAGCCTCTGTCCTGCCTGAAGCCGCTGGACCCTGCAAACTTTTGCTCTGCCTGAAGTCGCCGGATCCTACAAGCCTTTGCTCTGCCTGAAGTCGCCGGGATCCTACAAGTCTCTGCTCTGCCTGAAGTCGCCGGATACTGCAAACCTCTGTCCCGCCTGAAGTCACCGGATCCTACAGGCCTCTGTCCTGTCTGAAGTCGCTGAGGATCCTGCAAGCCCCTGTCTTGCCTGAAATCGCCGGATCTTGCAAACCACCGCATTCACCTGAGGTCGTCGCCTAAAGACGCCCACGCCTTCTCACCTACGCCGTGCGTGCTCGTTCCAGGCGCTGAGAGCACGTGCTGTACACCTTGGATATTCGGGCTCAGCTTCGACACTAATCTCTTTTTTTTATTACCTTTTTTTTAATAATTTGTAAATCACGACATTCATCCTCATCTTCATACTCCATTTTGTTATATAAAATTGTAAATATCTTTTAAATCTTAAATATATTATTTGTTTTTGTTCTATTTTTGTTGTTTTGCTGTTACTAGGTTAGATTCTTTTGTATTTAATTGTCGCTTCACGACAATCGACCATGTTTAAAATGGGCAATATATAGGACCCTTAACCGGCAAGCATGTATGTGATGTGATGTGACAGAATCATTATAAATTAATCATAACCAAAGAGTGACGACGAAAATGTATTTTGCTGAAGTAAGCACAGAGTCGGCAAGGGACGCCCAAAAGGGAAGTTTATCAAGCAAATTGGCGATATATTGAAGATGTGCCAAATTAAGACTACCCTTAACCAACGAGCATGTATGCATAGGTACGAGTATATGGATGTAAAGCAGAAGATAGAGGTGTGTCACGATGGTACCACATGGAAGTCCGTAGTTTCTGCCTATCTCTATGAGTGACAGGTGTGAGAGTTTACATATGCATGAATGTATATGTTTTATTAGGTAAATGATTTTACTCGATGTAATATGATCTCTTTAGGGTAGATGATGATGTTATAGGTGCGTTGTCGTATGTAAGAGCTAAGAAGAAACATCTCAAAGCTAGTAATGAAAATAGCTTGTTGCACTTTGCACACTAAAAATCAAAAATAGCAGTACCGATTAACGGCAAAAATAGGTAAGAACAAAGTACCTATGACGTACCGACGGATATCTGAGTCGATCTACTATATCCCTACATAGTAATGTAAGAATATCCCCACTACCCTATATCGTCCGATGCTTGTAGTAAGAGGCGACAGAGGCCAACTAAAATAGCAGATAGCCAGCAGCATCTTCTTGATAACAACTGTAGTTGCTAGCCCGTCTGCCAAGCGTGGCAATTATCCCATTATTTTTATTATTTATTAAGAATTAAAATACAGATAACGTTATAATTTAAAATTAAAAATTTTGTAAAGTCGACTTCAATATAACTTAATAAGAATAACTCAAAAACTAATTGTTAATATTACTGAACTTGATCAAATTCATATAGGACCACACGAGAAGTACCAGCTTTCAAATAATAAAGCATCATCGAAATCGGTTCACCCAGTTAAAGTTATGAGCTAGCACACATAAAAAAACATACAGTACAGTCCCTTTTTTGGAAGTCGCCAAAAAAAAATCTTATTTGCAAATGTAGACGACACACAATTGTTTACGAATGTTAGTTCTAGAATATATATGTACATGTAAATAAAACCGAAGTATTTATCTGTTATATTAAAATAAGTGGCTTCTATTCAGATCAGGGGATTTCAATGTTGTTGAGCCATAAAATTTTAAAAATTTTTGTTTGTCTGTCTATTCAGGATAATCTTCGAAATAGCTAAACCGATTGTTATGAAGCTTTGCGAACAGATAGTGAGCAATTCTACGACGATTTTAGCCTATATTTGATACGAAATAAACAGATGAATTTTTTTTTAAATTTTTAAAACCAAATAAATTATTAAAAGATCGTATTCAGGCGAATTAGCGGCAAATCGCTAGTAATATAATATGTCACGAATATAATAGCCGCTGGCGTCGCGACGGAGGTTATTGCTGAATATAACTCCTAGCGATATATCACCGTTATATTGCGTTAGATGTTACCGCACAAAGACAGCTAAACAATGGATATGGAAAATACGCCCCTGGGCTAACGTAATCCGATAAGGTTGATATCGTGTTAATTCTAAAATTGTATAAATTTGACAAGGTTTTGTTAGTTACAAAAGGACTTTAGGAATGTAAGTAATATTTCATTCATTCGTTACATCCTATTAAAAGTCCACTACTTAATAAAGGCCTTCCCCATAGATCGCCTCATAACATAGTTTGTTTATAGAATAAATTAATAATTTAGCTGGTAATTAAAGCTCAAATTGTAACAAATAGTTGAAATATTATGTAAAAATTTTGCTTGCCATTTTAATCGCTGAATCAGGCGATCTTTTCATTATAATATGTACTGGCGACCCGTCCAGGCCTTGCTTACGTAGAATCTATTGATGTGGCTATATTTAGATTTAAGGTAGGTAATCAAAGCAATAATTTATTATTTTTAGTTTCTTGGCATGCAAATACCCTCAGCTCAATATAAAGAAGGTATTTTGAAATCACAGATACGCACTTCATTTTTATTCAAATATGTATAGATATTAAGTACTAAATTTTACACGAGATTTTGTCCAAATAGATCTTGTTTTTATAATATATAACTGAAGAACTAACTAATTATAAACTTGTAAATATCATCAACAAAATAAAACGGTTACCATTGTTGGGTAGAAGTTTTCTTCACCATGGACACCACCATGATTGGAAAACGGATATCGTTAAATATAAAGGAGCAAATGGTTTGAAATAGTTTGGCAATCAGAAAGATTCCTACACCAGAATTGTTAATTTAGTTACTTTGCATGTGTTTAATGTCATCTCGTATTGCAAATTTGACGAAGGCAATACGTGAAATCACATAAATTAGGACTTTATTACTATTTGAAGAATTATTTGCATAAAATTAAACAACTATTGCAAAATGTTTTTTTATTTTTTACAATATGGGTACAAACAAGCACACGGTCGACCCGATGGAAGGGGATACTGCGAATAAGAATCAAAACCAAACCAGTTGCCATTGCAAAGTCGGGGAAAAACAAGACAAAATAGTTTAATGTGTTTTCAATTAGCCTTCACCACATGTCACATTTTTTTACCTGGTGATAATTGGAGTGATGCTATAGACTTATATGTACATCTGTCCTTGTTCAAGACTCAAAATGAAGATGCGCGATAGAATGCTTCATTATCACTAAACAAGTTTACCTGTTCTCTACGTTAATTACAAAAGAATAGTGTCATTAAGCTGCTGTTTCATAGTCGAATTCAGTGAGAGCGTGGTTCTTCCACAGTCGAGCCGACCCATTCGTTCTTGAACCATATTATAGGTACAGTGTAGCTCTTTCATTTTTTTAAATTTTAAATACAGAGTACGTACGTAATATCTAGCACTGGAGACCAATATGATGTTAAATATTTTTACGTGGTAGAGCCATGCTGCAACTATATTACTGGTATACTTATATCACGAATGGGTCGGCTCGACCGTGGAAGGACCACGCTCTCACAGAATACCAGCGTAAAATAGAAGCATAACGCTGCTGTCTTTCGTATGGTGAGTGTAGACAACCGGAGACCCTATTTAACTGGAAACGAGGCATTCCATCTTAGCCTTCACGGGTGACAACGCATCTGCATTTTGATTCGTAAACGAGAACAGATGCAGATGTCTATGGGACACAGCAACCACTTACCATCAGGTGGACTGTGTGCTCGTTTGTCACCCTAATTCTATAAAAAAGCTATTAAATTAGTCTTAAATAAGACGTGAATTAGGTTAAAATTAAAGATTTTAAAATTAATTAGCGTAAAAAAATAAAAGAGTCTGTCTATACTAATAATAATTTAGGCTAACATTTCCTCGTAGTCTAACTAAATGTATTTTTGTTAATCCACTTGCAAAAATTGGTGCGGAATGAAGGTTTGTTTCGCGTGAAGCGGTGCAGTAAGACACTTGTTCGATAAGAAAATGTTATCCTCAAAACATTCCACGTGAGTCGGCGGAGCAACTGACAGGAAGCATGGTGCTGTAAACTGTCCATTTAAATGTTAAGTCAGGAATATATATTATATGGATTCAGTCATTAATCACATCCTATCAAAGTGTTTAACATAGGCCTTGCCGAGGAAGTAACATTAGATGACTTTAAATATGCAGGAGTGACAGATTTAGCAAAGGTCGATCTCGACGGAAATTTATCGAACAAATTGGCAACGTATTAATGATGGGACAAACAAAAAATACCGTAACCAAGGAATAAGTATGCGTATGGATGTGGAAGAAGCGATAGTGGTGTTTCATCTATTATCTGTCAATTCTAATAATACAAGTCCAGCGCTGAACATAGAATAGATTTGCCACATAGTGAGGATTTTATCATAGTTGCCACTGCAGCATATACACAATTAATACTTTCAGGTTTTTTTGGCGCTATTACAAAGATGCTGGTGCTCATTTCCTAGCTTGTTTCCCTGTGTCACCTATTACGAAACCCATGGGACGATACGGGGTAGTGGGTATTCTTACGCTGCCATTAAACGGGAGAGGTGTGTCAGGATCGTATCAAATGGAAGGCCGTTGTCTCTGCCTACCCCTGTGAGTAACGGGCGTGAGTGACTGTGACCATTTATGACAATAAATTCTTTCCATTTTCCCGTGGTTTGTTCCTCATTAAACAAATTTTATGCATTGTATTCTATGAATAAAATATTGCTTGCATAAATAATTTCATCGCTAGGGAATTTGTATTCCTACAATTTAGTATTTTGTTTTTACGTTGTTCAAAATCCGATTAACGTTCAAATTGTCTGCATAGCGAAATCGCTTTAGTGTCCGTTATTTTCCGCTTTTCAATAAAAATAGAGTGAACAGGATCGTTTTTCAACTGGGAGTTTATTAAAAGTTATGCCTTAGACGGGCTAAAAATCTGTTATCACTTGTTAATTAGAAATTTCCATTAGCAGCCTAGAAATAGTGAAAAGGTAGTGTTTCATCCAAAGTACCTAGAAAAGCACGTAAAACCGTTGGTCCTGCGTCTGATCTCCTTCGGTCGTGTCGGATTGCTTACCCATCAGACTATGAGACTTTGGTAGTAGAGATAGTACATGTGCTTTCGCACATATTAGTGCAATATAATTTGTGGTTAATGGAACTTACCTTAAGTGAAGTTCAACCAAAATTATACGAGTTGTAGCATCCTTAGAGATTTAATGGAACTTACCTTAGTTCCATTAATGATAAATTATACTACGTTGCTGCATCGTAGGAGATTTAAAAACGATGTAGGTATGTTTAGTGCTCCATAGCAGAATTATCAAATAAAAAGAACAACTATATAGAAAAGGATCACTAGTATATTTAATTCAAGAATGCATGAAGTATTACGATTCCAGTAGAAAACTAAATAACATTTTAAATATATTAATTTTTAAATTAATTGGTAACTTTACTATGCGGGTGCAATAGTTTTGCGGCCAGTTGGTCAGTGGTGGGAGTGGTGGTGGGCAACGTGCTGCTGGCTGCCACCTGCAAATGCCAGACTGAAGCTGGAGGGTAGTACCGAGCCTGCGCATGGGTTGCACGTACCCCTTCCTACCCGCTCGGCAGGTAGAGAGGCGCCTTTGAGTATCCCTGTGCACCTGTGACCATGGGTTTTCTAGGAGCAGACAATTGTAGTTTTTTGATCTGCAGGCTGCTTTTTCTCTAATGACTTCTTTTGATGTCTTCACTTAAATTGTCACCAAAAATAATTTTTACTTATTCAATGTCATGGCATTACATTAATAAAGCTTCTGTCTAACATTGGGATATTTAGTTGTCAACAGTTTATTGTTTCCTCATGGTAAAGCTCTAATTGTATTTGAATTATCTCTGATTTTTGTTTAATTCATATTAAATTTGCTCATTTCTTTTCTTTTCTTTTTTTTTTCTTTAAAAAAACGTACTAAGATTTTCTCCTGTATCGTGAAGGCAGTTTACAAACACAAATTTCACAAGGACAAACATCCAGACCTGGAACAATAATTTGTAGGCCATACAAATACTTGTTCCGTGCGGGGTTCGAACCCGCGCCCCCCAGCGCAGCAACTCATTGCTAAGCCACTGTGCCACGGGGCCGTCAACTTTACTTAATAACTTGACGTTAAATTTGTTAAACCTGCAAACCTACAACCTAATTGGTTTTGCCTGTCAAGATTTGTTGTTGGTCCTGAAAGATTTGTTGTGTACTGACACGCCCTGGGCGTTCAATCTTGGCGCTTTAGCAAAATGAAAATTTTCTAGGATAATTGTTTTCTTAAGCAAGTTCTCCATGTTCCTTCTCCTATCCTCCTCTAAGAATTTTATCCCAACGTTCAGCGATTTCCGTAGGGATCTTCTGCCCACTCCTCCGACGTTTTACTTCACTAAGGCTGCCAAAATTTCGGAGAAACACATTTTTATCGTTTTGAGACTGAGAATATTCACGAACTCTTTCTGAAGACTCTTTAAGGATAGTACTCTAGGCTGTAAACGAGAAGGGTGTCAGTGTGGGCATTTTAATCAATGACCTAGGACAGCGGCGCTCAGAAGCGGCTTTGCCTTTCTGAAAATAACAATTGCTACCATCATGTTCGTTAGTGTCGAAATTTATTTCCTTATACTCGTTACAAGAGTTATATTCAGAATCTTTTAGAACAAGGTGAACCAGTTTATTATTTACTTTCTGGGTAACATCACGTGTAAACACATTAAAAAAGCAAATTTTATATTTCCGGATGACATCACGTGGCACCACTGAAGAAATAATGGTATATAATATATTCAGACAATAATAAACCAAACAATCCCGATTATTAGCTCTTCACTTTCTGGGTAACAACGCGTGTCACCACATTAAGAAAACAAGTTTTATATTTCCGGATGACATCACGTGCCACCGCTGAGGATATAAAATAATTTTAATTTTATTAATGAATATGTAAGTACTTAGCAGCACTTACATATTCAGGCAGACGTACTAAAATATTACCCTAATGTCACTTGTTAAAGGCACAATAAATAAGAATCACAACATTAATTATTATTTAAAAAGTTTTAAAACTAACCTTTATTACAGGAACATCTGGCGCTTTTTGTCAAGACTTTAACTCCTTTTCCAAACGCCTCATTTTAATTCTAATTTTGTCAGCAGTCTTCTCACTTCTTCTTTTTTTTCATGTTTACTTAAATTCTACAATTTAACTACACAAAACTTTTGTTGCGGCGCACATGCGGATGATGCAACACACGGAAAACGAATGACTGAAACACCCGGCCGGCACGGAAGGATGACAGTGGCGTGCAAAACTCAATAGACAATCTTTATAATAATAATTATTTAATATTTTGTAAAAAAAATATCTACAATTCGTGTTATGATGCAGAACCACAGAAAGCGGACTACATAGTTTTTAAATCTCCTACGATGCAGCAACGAAGTATAGTCCTGAGATGATAGCCAGTCGCCATCAAAACTGGCACCGATACATAAATTCGATCTAAAAGATATTCTCATTATAACTTGATTAAAAATATGTAGATGTGCCTTTTTTAAGAAAGGCAGAAAAGGTGAACAACCTGGCAAAATTTTCTATAAGTCGACCCTGTAAAAAATAAAAATAAAAATTCTTGCAGTTGCAAAGTAAAACAAATAAATATTTTTAATCACACCTTACGATACTCACTGCATATGAATTAATAATTTATTCTCAAATTTGAATAATTATGGACGCAGTGCCTGCTAGATTGCAGACTGTCGGTGGTAAAGTATAATAATTAAAAAGTTACAGCCTATATACGAACCACAGTTGATCACAGACCTACTCTTATTTCTAAAAGGGTTATGTGCATAGTCCGGATTCAACTCGGCTGGGCAGCGTTCGGGAAGCTACGACACATCTTCTCGTCAGACATACCTCAAAACCTGAAAACGAAATTGTACAACCAGTGCGTGTTGCCAGTGATGACTTATGGAACTGAGACATGGTCCTTCACTACTGGCCGTATGAGGAAGCTCAAGGTCGCTCAGCGAGCTATGGAGAGGGCTATGCTCGGAGTTTCTCTGCGTGATAAACTTAGGAATGAGGATATCCGCAGTAGAACCAGAGTAACCG
Source organism: Parnassius mnemosyne (assembly GCA_963668995.1). Lineage (NCBI taxonomy): Eukaryota > Metazoa > Arthropoda > Insecta > Lepidoptera > Papilionidae > Parnassius > Parnassius mnemosyne. The sequence goes on along the minus strand of CAVLGL010000093.1, from coordinate 3,247,261 downwards.
ACATAGCCCAACGGATTAGTAAGCTGAAGTGGCAGTGGGCCGGCCATATAGCTCGAAGAACCGACAACCGATAGGGAAGAAAGGTTCTCGAGTGGCAGCCTCGTACCGGTAGGTAGGTCTGTGATCAACTGTGGGTCGTATATAGGCTGTAACTTTTTAATTGTAACATTTTACGAGTAATTACTTTACCACCGACGGTCTGCAATCTAGCAGGCACTGCGTCCATAATTATTCAAATTTGAGAATAAATTATTAATTCATATGCAGTGGGTGTCGTAAGGTGTGATTAAAAAATATTTATTTGCTTTACTTTGCAACTGCAAGAATTTTTATTTTTATTTTTTCCAGGGTTGACTTATAGAGAATTTTGCCAGCCATCAAGTTCACCTTTTATGTCTTTCTTAAAAAAGGCACATCTACATATTTTTAATCAAGTTATAATGAGAATATCTTTTAGATCGAATTTATGTATCGGTGGCCAGTTTTGATGGCGGCTGGCTATTATTTTAGGAATATACTTCGTTGCTGCATCCTATGACATTAAAAAACTATGTAGTCTGCTTTCTGTGGTACTGCATCATCACACGAATTTTAGATATTATTTTTACAAAAAATTAAATAATTATTATTATAAAGATTGTCTATTGAGTTTTGCACGCCACTGTCATCCTTCCGTGCCGGCCAGGCGTTTCAGTCATTCGTTTTCCGTGTGTTGCATCATCCGCATGTGCGCCGCAACAAAAGTTTTGTTTAGTTAAATTGTAGAATTTAAGTAAACTTGAAAAAAAAAAAGAAGTGAGAAGACTGATGACAAAATTAGAATTAAAATGAGGCGTTTGGTTAAGAAGTTAAAGTCTTGACAAAAAGTGCCAGATGTTCCCGTAATAAAGGTTAGTTTTAAACCTCTTTAAATAATAATTATACTCTCTCCTTGTCTGAGATATTATTACAATGTAGTCTACGCTTTTCGTCGTCGTAGCCATCACAAGGTTCCAAGCTCCAACCACAAAAAAAAAGAAATGTGTTGTTTATGGATATAGTCTCTGTCAACATACCAAGTCAACTTCATTAGTTTAAAGCCCTTTCATGAACAACCCTTGCTTAAGGGTTTTAAGGGACGGGTGGGAGTATAGTCTCGGACAAGGAGCTTCGTATAATTGTGATTGAACTTCACTTAAGGTAAGTTCGTTTAATCACCTAATTATACTCTCTCCTTGTCCGAGATATTATTACAATGTAGATGTTTAAAGACTGGGTTGTGAATGAAAGTACTATTATGCAATTTTTAACAATGTATATTAAAAACAATTAAAGTAATTCTGCTTACAATCTTTAATCACTAATCTGTTTTATTCTTAATTAATCAAATCAATTAACATGTGATGTGTTGCAAACGGTACTACGGAATAATAATGGATCTTCTGAGAGAGGTCTATTGTAAAACCTTGCAAAGGTTTCCGAATTTTTTGACCAACCCGCTGTCTTCCTTATGAGGTCCATACTTAAACCTGCCCGGTTCGCGGCAGAGGTCGCAGCATGTCTAGTGCTGTGTGCTGTAAAAATAGACATATCTATTCCTGCCTTACTCAAAGTAGATTTAATCCATCGGCTTAAGGTCTGCGATGAAGCCGCTCGATATGGTTTCTTAATTGTTAAGAGTAATTGTTCAGTATTGTGTCTGAATTGTTCTGTTCTCCTAATATATGATTTTAATGTATTCACTGGGCATATTTCTAATTTACATGTATAAATTTTAAGATGTAAAATCGGTTGAAGTATATTTTTATTTGAAGTTTTTATTAAATCCGGTATTTTAATCTGTACCCCAGATGAATTAATTTTAATATTTTGTAACTTAATATGTGATAAGGTTTGTACCCTGTGGCCTGTTGTAAGTGCTAATATAGTGACTAACTTCTTGGTTAATAATTCAATATCAATGGACTCATTTGGGTATTGTAGTGCTAAATAATCTAGAACTAAGCCCGGATCCCATGTAACATTATATTTTGGTTTTGGGGGTTTCAACCTGAACACTCCCTTAAAGAATCGCTTTAGCCTATCATCACACCCCACTTTTGGACCAATTAAAAGGGATAAGGCCGATCTGGCTGCGTTTAATGTACCATACGATGCTCCCGCATCAAAACGTTCGCTTAAAAATTTAAGGATAAAGGGGACTGAAGCTTGGTATGGATCTATATCAAGGGTCCTGCAATATTCCCACCATAATCTTAGGGTTGAGTCGTATTGTTTCATTGTATTTCCCGAGAGTGAATTTAACATGATCTGAAGAGCTGAAGTTGGGGTCCCACGTCTTATGTATGCTTCGCTGACAACAGCCCTGCTGCCAGGGTAAGCTGCCGATGGAGAGGATGAGACTTCCTGTAAGGAGATGACAATAACATACTACTGGGATTAAATAACAACAATTCATTCACCAAAAGGCCTTTTAACAATGGGAACCATGGTTGAGAAGGCCAATAAGGGAATACTACAATTCCTGTTGCTTTATCTTTTTTAATTTTATCTAAGCATTTAAGAACTAGGGAGAATGGTGGAAAAGCATAAAAAAAATATCTTTCCCAATTTAAGGTAAATGCATCTACCGCTATGGCTTCTGGATCTCTCTTCCACGACACAAAATTTTTGCATTTATTATTAATTCTAGATGCAAATAAATCAATTTCAGGGTAACCAAATTTTTCAACAATCCTATTAAAAGCCTGTTGGGATAATTTCCATTCTATGTTTATTTTCCTTGACTCTGAGTCTGCCTCAACATTGTCTTTAGTATTGATGTATGAGGCATACATCCATATATTTCGTACCTCACACCATTGCCAGAGCTGTCTTGTAATATTGTTTAAATGAATATACTGTACTCCCCCCATCTTGTTTATGTATGCTATTGCTGTTGTGTTATCAACTCTTAACAAGATCTCACAATTACTATAATTTTTGGCAAAACATTGCAGGCCTAAGAATGCTGCTTTTAATTCCAAATAATTTATATGACATTTCATTTCGCTAGTCGACCAAGATCCCGAAGTTCTTTCCAATCCCTTCACTGCACCCCAGCCTGTTTTTGAGGCATCCGTATGGATCTCGATGCAAAATTTTTGCTGTTTAATATAATTATGCTTGTGGATATTTGACTTCCACCATTCTAACTCTGGATGGGTATGATTTGTAATAGACATTCGTTCGTCATAATTGTCATAGCATTTTAATAATGCTAGAAATTTCTCTCTCTCTAATAACTTTGTATAAACCCAACCATAGGGTACAGCTGGACAAAATGATGTTAACCTACCTAATAATTGTGAAAATTCCCTAATCTTATAATGGCTTTTCCTTTCAAAATCTTTAATATTTTCCAATATGGCCAATTGTTTTTCTTTTGGAACAGATAGGGAAAGATCTTTTGAATCTAGAATAATTCCTAAATCAGGTCTGTTTTGGAGTTAAAATGCTTTTATCAAAATTTACTGAGAATCCCAATTTTTGGAATAATCTACATGCTAGTTTTACATTCTCTCTACATTTTAACTGACTAGAGTTAAAGTATATGCTATCATCTAAATAACATGATAAAATGATATCTTTACTTCTAAGATAGGTACAAATTGGTTTCATTAGTTTGGTGAACACAAAAGGAACAGAGCAAATGCCAAATGGTAAACAGTTAAATTGGTACAATTTTTCCTCAAATCTAAATCTTAAGAATTTCTTTGAATCTTCTGAAAGGGCTATACTGAAATAGGCATCTTTGAGGTCAATTTTCGCCATGAAACAATTTTTGGAAATTAATTCACAAGCTGTTCTGATATTCTCTAATTTAAAATGAGAAGTCTCAATGTATTCATTTAATTTCTTTAAGTTTAAAATATTAAATAAACCTATAATTTCCATTCTGTTTTGGAATAACAAATATTGGGGATACAAACTGGCCTTCACAAAACAAACATTCTGAAACTGCACCTATTTCTAATAATTTCTGGATTTCTGTGTATATTATATTTCTTTCCTTTCCAGACCAGCATTGGGTAGGTGCCTCATATAAATTTGGTATTTGAGTAAAGGGTATTTTATAACCCTTTATCCAGTTTATTAAGACTGGGTCATTTGTAATATCTAACCATTTACTTAGACATTGTTTTAACTTCCCAGTACCTACCTCTAATGACGGTAGTTTCTCCTTGTCTGAGCTGGTGGGGCTCCCGTGTGTTGAGTCCTCCTCCGTAGTGGCTGACTGGGACGATATTTCTGTTTGTTGGGTTGTACTCGATAATTCTGCCCACTGCGATTGAGATGTTGAACTTGCAGTGGACTCTTCCAGTTTCCCTTTTTTGGGACTGTCTTTTTCTTCTCTACCGTTTTTATCTGAGCTCCTGTTCTTTGGACGGTCTGTGCTGTTTTGATGTTCTCGGGACAGTCCTTTCCAAATAACAATTCATCTGTCTTTGCATTCTTCAATGCTTCTTTCAGTACTATGGTTGCCCCTGACAATGCAAAATATCTTCTTGCAGCCGAGTCCTCGTAGAATATTTCTGCTGCTATCTTTGCAGTGTCACTTAATTGTTCCACTATATCTCTTGTATTTATATTCCCTTTGATGATATTTGTCAGTACCAACCCGATTCCTGTCATTATTTTTCCCGTCATATTTTGTCTATTTACCAAACGTTTATCTCTCTTAATTAGTATTTCTGACAATGATTTTCACGAGGTTCTTTCCCCAATCCTTCCATCATAATTTTCGTCCATCTTGTTGCTAACTGCATGTTTATTGGCTCTCCCACTTCTTTTGATTCTTCTCCTTCTGGTCCCAAGGCTAACAAAAGCTCCTCTGGGATGTCATCATTGTCTGAAATTTATATTTATATAAAAATATTGTTTTATTATAGTTTGATATGAATGAATTGTTCAATATGATAGCGCTACAAAAACCCTTGTCTATCCTCAATGTGATAGCTCTAAAGGATTTAATTAATTCCCTGTCTAACCTCTAAGTGATAGCTCTAAGGTAAGGATATGACATGTTTATCCTCACTGATAGTATGTCATCTGAACAGACACCTGCTATTTCTACTATGTGATAGCACTATAAAATCTTTGTCTATCCTCAAGGTGATAGCTCTAAAAGATTTATTTTCCTGTCTATTCTCAAGGTAATAGCTCTAAGGGATAAGATTTGACATAGCTATCGTCACTGATGCGTAATTAATAGCCCTTAGACCTCGGAACAGATAACTGGCATTTACTATATTCTAGCAGTATTTTCTATTTATGTCTGTGTGTATTTTTAATGTCTCATAAGAAGAAACTCACCTGAAGCGTTTGTTTGACCTTCCATCTGAATTTCTTCGATTGTATTTTCCTCTAATGACTCTGCAATTGTTACATTAGGCACAGATAAATCCACTAATGGAGGAGTATTCTCTTTAGGGCCTTCAAAATTTTCTTTCTTCCTCAATTTCTTTTCTAGCTTCTTAATCTTCTTTCTAATTTTGTCGGGATTATCAGAAGTTTTCCTCTTCCCCATTTTAGCAAAAAAAACTAAGCGCGAGTGCGAATATTTGAATTATTGATAATAATAAAGAATTTTGCAGTTCGTTTTAACTTACGGAAGCAACTCAAGTTGTAACGGTAACGGTTATTTAGTTTAGTTTAGTTTAGTTTACGACGGGCTGTTTTCCGCAACTCCACGTCTATGCGCGTATTTTGCGTGTGGGCAGGAATAATGTGATTATTCGAGCCATGAGATCTCTCCGAAGAAGCTCAACAGGCCCTTGATGTTGCATGCAACTTCGGGGAGTGATCCCGGCGTGCCGAGATGTTTAGCCCTGTATGTAGCGACCTCCGGACATTTCAGTAGCACGTGGGCCGCCGTTTCTTCCTCCCCCATACATGCCCTGCACAGGGGACTATCTGTAACACCTATAGTAAATAAATGTTTGTTAAAGGTGCCGTGTCCTGTGATAGCACTTGTTACTATCCTAATCTGCGGCTTGTTCAGTCTCATTAAAACTTTTGTTAAGCGACTGTTAATTTCAGGCAGGGCAACCCTAGCTTGTCTACAGTCTACTAGATTTTTCCAAAGCTGAGCGTGTTGATTAGTGAAGTGTCTACGTACCAGTGAACAAACGTTACCAAAGGGGATTGGTATGATTGGTTCCGGCCCTATAGTGGCCAAAGCCGATCCTCTTCTGGCAAGTTCGTCTGCTGCATCGTTGCCTCTGGATCCACTGTGTCCCTTTATCCATTGCAGGGTCACATTGTAGTTTTTACATACCTCATTTAATCGTTGATGGCATTCATATATTAGTCCCGAGTTCACCACATTGCATCTCAGGGCTTGGAGTACCGCCCTACTGTCGGTCAGTATTCTGATGGGGAAGTCATTAACCTTCCTAGCATCTATTGCTATGGCCGCTTGAATGATACCCATACATTCCGCCTGAAAGACCGTGTTATAGGTACCCAGCGGTGTGCATATGTGAATATTGAGATCTTCAGAGAAAGCTCCACAACCTACACCTTCATTTGTTTTAGAACCATCGGTGAAAATTCTAAGCTCTTTTGGGCTTAATCCTTCCGGCTGGCTGTTTTCATTTAACTGTATCTTGTATTTCTTATCGAAAACAAATTGTTTAGGAATCCTATCGTATTTGGCTTGTAGGATAGGAATTTTTGAGTGAATTCTATCAATTATGCCTGTATGAGGGACACTATTCTTACTCCAAAGATTTAGGGTCTTGAGTCTGATGGCAGCTAAAGTCGCTTCTTGTTGTATATGTAGATGAAGCGGAGTTAGCTCCAGCATCGCTTCTAAGGCTGCTGTTGGCGTAGTTGTCATGCAGCCTGTAGCAGCCATACATGCCAGTCTCTGGTAGCGCTGAAGCTTTTTAATTATGGTGGCTTCATTTGTCTTGGTCCACCATACCAGAGCGCCGTATGTGATCATGGGCCGAATTACAGTTTTGTAAAGCCACAGTATGATTTTTGGCGTCAATCCCCATCTTTTGCCAATCATGTTTCTGCATTGCCAGAAAGTTATACTAGCTTTGTTGATTTTGTTTTCTATGTGTTTATTCCAGTTAAGTTTGCTGTCCAAGGTAAGACCTAAATATTTTACCTCAGAGGATAGCTGGAGTTTTGTGCTAAAAAGACTTGGAGGATGATAGTTATTCAGCTTTCGTTTTTGTGTGAACATAACTAAAACCGTTTTATTTGGATTGACGGTTAAGTCGTGTTCCCTGCACCATCTCTCCACTATACGGAGAGCCGCTTGGGTCAGGTCGCACACTATGCTTGCTGTCTTTCCAGAGACCAGTATTGTCAGGTCATCAGCATAACCTACTGTATAGAAGTGATTGTCATTTAATTTGCTGATGAGTTCATTAATGACCATATTCCACAGGAGAGGTGAGAGAACCCCACCCTGCGGGCAGCCTTTCTTAATTTGGATTGGTTGAGATTCACCAGCAATCTTTATTATTCGTGTACTGAGCATGTAAACTATCCAGTCGATCATTGCCGGTTCAACTTTGTGTCTACCGAGTGCACCTTTTATGCTGGAGAAGTTCGTTCGGTCAAAAGCACCTTCTATATCTATGAAGGAACCTAGACATATTTCTTTGTTTTGGATGGCCTCTTCAATCTTTGTAATTACCTTATGAAGGGCCGATTCTGTTGATTTGCCTAGACTGTAGGCGTGTTGCTTGTCGTGTAGTGGTAAGTTCATTAGCGCCGACCCCCTTAATTCCCTTTCACACATCCTCTCCATCGTCTTTAGGAGAAAGGATGTGAGGCTAATGGGCCTGTAGGATTTAGGGTCAGTGTAGTCGCTCTTACCTGGTTTGGGTATGAATGTAACTTTCACTTCCCTCCATCCCCTAGGAACATATTTAAGAGCAAGACAGGCTCGCATTATGGCAGCAAGTCTGACTATTAGGGCTTTACCCCCCCACTGTAGGAGTGCCGGGAATATGCCGTCGGGTCCTGCCGCCTTATAGGGGAGGAAACTGTGAATGGCCCAATGGATTTTGTCCATCGTTACCACTCTCTGTGCTAAATTCCAGTCTTCTGCTGTTGATGTCAGTATGTCGTCATGCCGGTTTGCCTCCTGAGTTACGCAGCAACCTGGGAAGTGCGTTTCAATTAGGATGCGTTGGGCTTCATCCGGCAATGTTAAGTAGCTACCGTCGGGTTTCTTTAGAGACATGGATCCCGACGTGTTCTGTTTAGCTAGAATATTCCTAATCCTATTTGCTTGTTTGCAGGTTTCTATGTTGCCACAGAATTTACGCCACCCAATCGAGCGTCGATACCTGATACATTTTTTGTATTCAGACTTAGCTTTCTTATATAATAGCCAGTCTTCATCCATTGAGGTATTCATGGCCCTATTTAGAGCTTTTCTTACCTTCTTACGTTTTCTATCGAGTTCTTTACCCCACCACGGTTGTTTTACCTCGGCATGTCTTGGTGGAGTGATTTCTAGACATGATTCATGGTAGCTGTCTATCATGGCCTTAGTAACAGCTGCTACCTGTTCTTCTAGGAGCGACTGATCTGCTATAGTATTTATCCCCTCAAAATCCGCTAGCAAAGACGTCAGCCTATTTAGGTATTTAGTTTTATCTGTCTTGCGGGGATTTCTCCATGGTGGTGTAGAGGGGATATCGACCTGTAGTGCGAAGCAGATCCATCTATGGTCTGAGCATGAGGCCTCTCTCGACACATGCCATCCCGTAATTAGTTTGGCTGCTCCTTCTGTTGCAAGTGTGAGGTCGATTATAGTGCGACAGCGTTTGTTTATGAAAGTAGGTTCAGAACCTATGTTTAAAATGGTTAGGTTAGTACTAAATAAATATTCAACTAAAACTTTACCTCGTTCATTTGGTTTTTCCATTCCCCAAAGGGGATGATGTGCGTTGGAGTCCGTCCCGATCACAACCTCTAGTCCGGTCCTCTCGCAGAAGTTCACAAGCCTGCTGAGGTCATGAGGGGGAGAAGTGTCTTCCTCCGGCATGTAGACCGAGGCGACGACTAATCTACTCTCCTGTGTGTACTGTATTGCTACGGCATACATGTCTCTAGAACAGAAATCTGTTAAAGGTTGTGCACAGATATCTTTAGTAGTGTAAATACACGCTCTAGGCTTGTCGTGTTCAGAGCTGTAGAATAACTTACCTTTTAGGTTGTTTAGGCCTTTAATTTTACCAGCCCCAACCCATGGCTCCTGGATTAAGGCTATGGCAGTCCTTTGAACCTCCAACCACTTGCGTAATTGAGCCGACGCAGTTTCGCTGTGGTGGAGGTTGGCCTGCACTAGGCTAGTTTTGGACGAAGGGCACGCCATCATTGATCGCGTCCTCCCCGTCCCCGCCCAAAAATAGGCCTGCCAGAAGATCTCGGGTTTCATCGTCAGCCACCGAGTCGGAGGTGGTCGGCAAAATGCAGTCCTCCTCGTCACTCAGTGAGCTGCCGCTGAGCCCAATCTCCACTGGGGGCTTCGGCTCAATTGTGCAGGCCGTTTCTTCACTGGACTTGGCCTCCAGTGATTCCGCTGTACCGGTAACTATGGCTCCGGTATCCATAACTTCCGGGTTGTTTTCTACCTCTTTGCTCGGTGGAGTATCAAAGAATTTGCCTCCACGACCCTGGAATTTTACGTATACCGCCCCGCATACACATGCGAGACGGCGTCCGGCCTTCATCAGGGTCGGGATATGATCCTCCGGCACCGAAACAACGAGGAACCACCCGTCCGTCTGCTTATCTGCCTTGAGTAACAGCCAGTCCCTGATGTTAACCCAGCGGTTCTGGTACGCCAACACGCGACCAATGTTGCGTGAGTCTTTCCAGGCCCCCTGGGCATCAGGGATAAAGATACCACATTTGACTCTTTGTGGTATCTCTGACTGTTTCTTTATTGTCAGCAAGGTGCTGGATTTAAGGTCGAGGGTAGCAATGTTCCCCTTCAACCAGTCCAGAGCCTTCTGATCGTCGCACCACAGTTTCAGGACACCTTCCGTATAAACGGGTTTGCCCCTAAAAACTGGGCCCGACGCATCAGGGTCCTGGCTACTCCAGGCCTCGCTGATCATCTTCCTCTGTATTGCTACGAGCGCGCGAACGTTAAGGCCACACCCAAATCTGCTTTAGCAGCGGAAGCGTAGCTCGTTCTTGCAGTCTTTGGTTGCTGTTCGAGTCGCACTTTTTGTGTTCACCTCTAGGCGAGGTGGACTCTTCCAGCATCCTTTTGGCTGCTCTTTCCTTATTCCCAGGACGCTTGGCCGCTTGCTGCTTCCTGGCGGATATCCTAGAGCTGGTTCCCGCGTCCGCGACTTCCACTTGGGCTGGATTTTTATCCTTCCCAGCTTCAGCGCGGCTACTGGTTCCAGCGCCAAGCACCCCAGTCGCAGTAGCTTGCCCAGCCTCCTTGGTTTTGGTGTCTGAAGCAGCCAATGCGGCTCGTTCTCTACGGCCTTTTTCCCGCTGCTTCTTGTTCTTCTTTTTGGCCTTTCCACTACTGCCTGCAGATATAGACCCTCCTGATGGTCCGTCAGGTCAGCAAGTCACCTTTTTGGGTGCCTTGCCTTTCCCCTTACGGCTCACCACTTGCCAGGCAGCAGAGAAAAGGTCGTCAGTCCATAGTGGCTCCGCAGTTTTATCACTTGCGGGCTCTTGTTTCTTTTTCTCTTCCAGCTCCTTGGAACTGGTTTTGGAAACGTTCAGCGAGGTTATCCCTTTGGTGGGGGCACCTACGCTGGACGGTACTGTCCGTGGAACCGTCGGTTTAGTGACGGTTCCCTTTTGTTCTTTGGTGTCTCTGGTAAGCACCTCTGACACCTCTCCCTCCTTCTTATTGGGCCTTAAATTGTCCATAATTTGTGTTTTTTAAAATTCATCCCCCCGGCTTCCCACCCTCCATGGAGCCCGCACCTTTGGGAACGCCCTACTTTAGGAATTTCAGGCGTTAGGATTACCGGGAGAATATAGGGACGCGAAGTTGGCTCACAGCGCGACATCGGGAGCTCGATCCAGCTGGTAGATGGGGCTGACAAGGCCCATCCCCACCACCCGAATAAACTGTCACTTGCTCCGTCAGCATGGCCTTTACCACCACCCAGCCCCCTTTTCAGGAAGACTAGGCAGCCCCCACATCCCTCGCCTGCGACCCTCTGACGGGGCGCTTGGCCATTTCCCTATCTGTGGCTAGCAGATAGGGCCACCGTTTAGCTTGAAATCCGGACCAAAGAGGGCGTGTTGCCTCTCGCCACTATATACCCCAGCGACGATCGGCTCAACCCTCCAGGACTCCTTCATCCCCGCGTACGGCGCTCGACTGCGCAGGTCCTAGCGCAGGTGGGTGTGTTAGTCCACCGGATACACCCACTCTCTCCGGCGGATTCGTCCCCTCCTCCTTTCTCATCCGGGCTTGGGACCGGCAACGGCGGAGTTAACGGTTATTTTTATTTTATGAGTTTGTTTTGTTGAGTAACTTTTTACTTAACAAATTTCCTAATTGATATATCCGCCGGAAATATATTTGTTACCTATCCTTACTCTCATACTTTCCTGATTTGTTTATGGTACACCTTTTTTACTATTATGTACTTATGTACTTTTTTACTAGTATATTTTCTTTTAAAATCTGCTTGCCTTAAGATACATGATGTTTTTACTCACCTGCTTTTCCCTTGATTATAAGTTAATTTATTTCAACAGTTTAACCTGTTATGTTCATCACGCTTCCGCTGCGCCATGCTGCTAATTCTTGTTATTTTGACATAAAAATGTCGTCCACTTACACTACCGTGCACTATACACAAAATACTATTTGATTTCCATACAATATCTATCAAATAATACATTATTTGAAATAATCTTATAAATACAATGATGGCTTTGACGCACAAAAATACGTAATGAACATAGATAAATATATATGTAGCAAGCTAGTTATGAAGTTGACTTGGTATGTTAACAGAGACTATATCCATAAACAACACATTTCTTTTTTTTTGTGGTTGGAGCTTGGAACCTTGTGATGGCTACGACGACGAAAAGCGTAGACTACATTGTAATAATATCTCGGACAAGGAGAGAGTATAATTATTATTTAAAGAGGTTTAAAACTAACCTTTATTACGGGAACATCTGGCACTTTTTGTCAAGACTTTAACTTCTTATCCAAACGCCTCATTTTAATTCTAATTTTGTCAGCAGTCTTCTCACTTCTTTTTTTTTTCAAGTTTACTTAAATTCTACAATTTAACTAAACAAAACTTTTGTTGCGGCGCACATGCGGATGATGCAACACACAAAAAACGAATGACTGAAACGCCTGGCCGGCACGGAAGGATGACAGTGGCGTGCAAAACTCAATAGACAATCTTTATAATAATAATTATTTAATTTTTTGTAAAAATAATATCTAAAATTCGTGTGATGATGCAGTACCACAGAAAGCAGACTACATAGTTTTTTAATGTCATAGGATGCAGCAACGAAGTATATTCCTAAAATAATAGCCAGCCGCCATCAAAACTGGCCACCGATACATAAATTCGATCTAAAAGATATTCTCATTATAACTTGATTAAAAATATGTAGATGTGCCTTTTTTAAGAAAGACATAAAAGGTGAACTTGATGGCTGGCAAAATTCTCTATAAGTCAACCCTGGAAAAAATAAAAATAAAAATTCTTGCAGTTGCAAAGTAAAGCAAATAAATATTTTTTAATCACACCTTACGACACCCACTGCATATGAATTAATAATTTATTCTCAAATTTGAATAATTATGGACGCAGTGCCTGCTAGATTGCAGACCGTCGGTGGTAAAGTAATTACTCGTAAAATGTTACAATTAAAAAGTTACAGCCTATATACGACCCACAGTTGATCACAGACCTACTCTTATTTCTAAAAGGGTTATGTGGCATAGTCCGCCGTGCTGCTTCATTTCTCGTTGACCGACATAATACGTCCTTAAAAATACAGTATATAGTATATATGCTTGTTTCCTCACGATGATTTGTTTCACAATCGACCACATGGCGAACTAGCACTGCTAACAATAATTAACAATTTCAGTGGCCGTGTTGTAGCGACATGTAGTGATGGCGTATGAGCATCCACTATCCCATATCATCCCGTGGATGTCGTAAGAAATGACAAACGGATTATATTTATTTAAAAGTGGTAGAGCCACACTGCATCTATACTACGATTTTAGCACGAATGAGTCGGCTCGACCAGGGTAAGACCACGATGTCACATAATACAAGCGTAAAAGAGTAGCTTAATACTGCTGTATTTCTCAAGCTGACGTCTGTTTTGTAATAGAAGTCACACAAAGTAAAATTGATGGTCCGGAGATTCTCAGTAAAATCTTACTAAGAGCTCCTGTTAAACTACGCAACAATGTATTACTCCATGTCCATCTTGTCATACTAATAATAGAAGTAACAGTTTTATATCAACTGCTTTGAGGTTATTTAATAACTATTCCGAAAACAACGAGTTAGACTTATTCTGTGATAGTATTGCGAGCATTAAATCTACTCTAACAATAGAATTCATGAGTAGTGTGTCTGAGTAACGGTATGTTGTTAATGTATTATGCCTATATGTGGAAGCTTTTTATTGGAATACTAGCTGACCCGGTAAACGTTGTTTTGCCAAATACTTTATTTGTAAGAAATATTTTTTAGTTTTAAAAATCGCGATTAAAATACAGGCGTTGATCGTTGAAGGGTGAAAATTTGAAGTTTTATGTATTCGTCAATGCTAAATCATAATATAATAAAAATAAAAATAAATTCAGGGTGGGTCACCATGATAAGGGTGTTAACCCCTAAATGTTTTAAGGGTTTGTAAAATAGACGTTGGCCGATTCTCAGACCTATCAGATATGCACACAAAATGTCATACAAATCGTTTTAGCCGTTTCGGAAGAGTTTGGTAACAAACACCGCGACACGAGAATTTTATATATTAGATAAATTTTAATATAGTAATCTAGATTTTAAATGCAGCTATAAGCTTCCCAAATAAAATAAAACAAATTAAATAAAATAGATGCAGTGAACCTGAGACCATACGAAACATAGCAACATTGGATCGCTATTTTACGCTTGTATTCTGTGAGAGCTTGGTCCTGCCCCGGTCCAGATGACCTATTTGTGTTACAATAATAATTATAATAACAGTGTCAATGAATTTGGAAATGGGCAGCAGCGTCTTTTTTTTAACTACCGTATCACAATTAACAACTCTGGTTACACAAATGAACGTGGAGTAATCTTTTAACAATCGGCTAAAAATTTACAATCATTTACTGCTTTATTATGAACAATCGACCGTGTGAGAACCCGTATCCGCACCGTGGCTGTGTAAGAATATTCACTACATCAAATCAAAATATTCATAATAAAAAAATTGACTGAGGTTGCTAACTGGCCAGCCAAGCTTGGTAAATATAGTAAATATATCCCTATGAGACAGTTTATGTACAGAAGTTGACTTTTGATAGGTTGTCGTGTTTTTTTTTATAGAATAAGGGTGACAAACGAGCTCACAATCCACCTGATGGTAAGTGAATACTGTGGTCTATAGACATTCTACATTTATTCTCGTTTAATAATCAGAATGCAGATGAGTTATCAATCGTGAGGACTAATATGGGATGCCTCGTTTCCAATAAAAATAATCTCCGGTTCTCTACACACGAGTGTGGTCACGAGTGTGGGCCTCCTTCGGTCAAGCCAACCTATTCGTGCTACAACCATATTACAGCAGCAGTGTAGCTCTACCACGTAATATAATAAATTAAAATGTATAAAATTCAATGTGTGTGACAGGCATCGAGCTAATGATGCACTCTCACTAAAAATATATTAATTTATAATAGTTAAACTTAGTCTTTGAGCTACTACTAGAACTCTTTGAACATTGATTAATTTCGTCTCAATTTTTATAATTTTTTATCTAAGTTATATACATTTTTTACTGTTCATTACTGAACTGAATTAAAATCAGACGCTACGAGACGACTTTGTCAACGCCAGAGTTCTACGTAATATATAATTAATTTCTAACTAGCTGAAGTTTTAAAAAATATTGCATTACATCTAACAAACTTCTAGATTATTGCAAGTTTCTATGATGATAAAATTAAAACAAAGTTTTAACTAATTACTGTCATAACAAATAATTAATTAAGTTAAATCATAATTAAAAAAATAAAAATATAATATGCATTTAAAACTTGGTCCTTTACTACCGTCTGTAAGGGGAAGATGAAAATCGCTTAGCAAGCTATGGAGGGCTCTGTTTTGAGTTTCTCTGCGTGATAGAATTCGTAATGAAGTTTTTCGATAACAAACTTACTTAAAACAAAAGTCATTAGTTTAAAAGTGGAAATAGTGGTCATGCCGTTGACAATAATTTATAAACTTTAAATATTATTTAAAGTTTATAAATTATTGTAATTATTTAACAGTGGTAGAGCCACGCGGCAGCTTTTGCTGTCGCACGGATGGCCGACTCGAACCGGGGTGGTACCACGACCTCACAGAAAACCAGCGTGAAGTAGAGATTTACCTCTGCGTTTCGCTTGGTTAGTGCAGGTGGCCGGAGGCCCTTTTTACTGGAAATGAGGCATTCCATCTTAGTCCTCACGGATGACAACGCATCTACATTTTGATTTGTAATAGAGGATAGATGTAGATGTCTATGGGCCGCAGCAACCACTTACCATCAGGTGGACTGTGTGCTCGTTTGTCACCCTTATACTATACAAAAAAAAACTTATAATACATTATCTATATAAATATATGTGTATATAATATAAATATGTGTAATATAATAATACCTTATTATTCTTTTTTGAACACGGAATTTATATACTATTCATTGATGCCCTGGCTCCTAAATTAGGATACCTTGTATGTTAGGAGGCAGATTCCCTCCTATTCAATTACTTTATTTTCCGTGTACAATACAGACTAAAATATAGAAGAAGGAAAAAAGTGTGCGTTACACAATTTAGAATTCTTTGTTTCATTTTGTGACTTCTTAAAATATTTCATTTTTTTTAATTAATAATGTATATAAGTCATAATAAAGTATGAGCCCTTCTAGAACCCTTCTCCTAATCATAAAAATACTACTTTTCTTCCAACAGTTACATTTTAACTTTATAATTTATTTTTCAATATGCTCACACATTCTTATCTTATAATAATCACCTATATAATTTATTAAAACCTATCTTTAGTAACAAGATTCCCTGTAATCAGTTATATTTGAGGTAATCTTGATATACATATATATCTACCTAAAATGAGCCGCTAGTTTTATGGAGTCTCTAGTTTGGAACGTTCGTGGTAGAGCCATGCTGCAGCTATATTATGATTGTGGCACAAATGAGTTGACTAGAATAGAGACGGACTATGCTCTCACAGAATATCAGCGTAAAATAGCAGTTTAATGCTGCTATGCTCCATATGGTGAGCTGTTTAATGATGCTATGCTTCGTATGGTGAGGACGGGGAACACTTTTTATTGAAAACGAGGCATTGCAACTTAGCCCTCAGGGGTGACAACGCATCTGTATTTGATTCTTAATAGAGGATAGATGTGGATATCTATAGACCACAGCATCCACTTACCACCAGGTGGACATGTTATTGTGTATATTGTACGTTTGTCCCTCGTATTCTATAAAAAATAAGATGAAACTATTTCCGTAACTTTTTGTAATATTTAGGTAGTATTTTTTTTGAATAAGGGTGACGAATAAGTACACAGTCCACGTGATGGTAAGTGGATGCATGATATGAGCCACAAAGTGAAAATTTCAATTAACCATTCAATTGATACTGGCAGGAATCGAACCAGCTGTGAACAGTTAATTTACTAACCAAATAATTTAAAATTTGGCTCCAAGTCAACAAAGGCTATAACGATTCTGCACACCTACATACAAATGGTAAAACACAAACTTCGCGGGCTAATAAAACATGCAGAGCGGTCGTGAGTACGCGGTGTGATTAAGCCCACTCGCATTACAGTGGAAACGCGCATAATTGCTCTGTTAATATTAAAGTAGCTGGGCGAGTGAGCCTTGCTCGACGTTAGAATAAAAAATAATTATCTTAGGGATGAAGAGTGGCATAGTAAAAGTGTGAGAGCATAGCCTCGGCCGACAGTAATAGGAGGATTGTATTATGGTAATGGAGGTCGCCTTATTTTTATAAATGATGCCAGTAATAATTAAATAACAAATGAAAATAAATTGTTAAATCAAAAAAGAAAATAATTAAAAATTTAAAATTTTGTACAACCGTCTTCAATATAAATTATAAAGAATAACTCAAAAACTATTGGTCAAACCTTGATCAAATTTATATGGGACCACATCAGGTGTACCAGTATTCAAATAAAAATAAAATGTCTTTGAAATCTGTAAACCACAGAAAAAAATAATGAGGTAACACACATTAAAAAAGTGGAATTGAGTACTGTCTAGAAGTCTTGAAGTCGGTAGAAAATAAGACATTGGAAGTTTTGAAAATAGAATTTATAATAACATCTTGACATGTTCCTAATAAGAAAAAGCCAGAATGATTCATTATTTAAAAATAAAATCTAATAAATATGCGATGTATTAAAATTTGAATATAAATGTAGATGTTTGCTTTCTAATCGCTCGGTCTCTCGACATTATATTACACCCCTATTTTATCCCAAACAATTCACTGATATTCCACGAAACCCTTTCGATCTGAGCGCATAAATACTCCTATTTGCATTAATATTCACTATAATATGTTCCGTGTAGTTAACAGCTTCGGCCTGTTACACAAACATATCGCTAAGATCAGATTATGCCAGGAGCACCACGGCATTAAAGGTCTTATCTAAATTTATTTCTAAGAGAACACACAGAATATTTTACGTAATGCAAAAAATTATTTACCCATCAGGAATACACTATATGAAGAATTCAATTTAATATTAAAGATTTTTACAAATTTTTACGTTATAAATTCACGCTGTGTCTATGCTAGCTATACATAGCTGCAGCACAAATGGGTCCTCTCCACCGGGATAGGACCACGCTCGCAAAGAATACAAGCGTTAAACAGTATAATGCTGTGTTTCGTATGGTGAGTAGCCCGGAAACACTTTTTACTAGTAATGAGGCATTTTATATTAGTCCTCAGGTTTCACAGTGCATCTGCACTTTGATACTTACTTACTTACTTACTTACTTATCTTCACGCACAATCCCTGACGGGGTAGCCAGAGAGATGATCGCCAAGTGTCACGATCCTTACATACCCCTTTCGCTTCTTTCAGATTCATTATCTTCTTCATACATGCACGTCTAGGTATCCGAGTACTCTTGACCCTCCCCTCTTCGAGCAATTTGCTGATTGATTGTGTCGTGGTTGGTCTATGTGGTGGCTTGTGAGTGAGGAACAGCTTACCTCTGTTTTCTGTCCTTTTAATTTCTGTGACAGAAATATAATCTTTTAAAACGGTAGCTGGGCAAATATTCGTATTTTCTAAGAAAAATGGTATCAGGAGTACAGGTTGTTCTCGGCGTGGGGCGGAAGTTTTTATTTTATCAGTGATTATAATCTTAGCTATAGTGAGCTTAGTTATAGTGAGAAAATGATATATTTTCCAATTTAATTAATGATAGGGTTTGAACTCTATGAGCTGTACAGAGGGCTAACAAAATTGCTAATTTCTTGGTAATTTTTTCCAGATTTAAGGGTGTATTGGGATGCCACTCTGCAACGTGATTTAAAACACGTTGACGGTCGCAAATATATGTATATTTGGGAACGCTTGGCCTTAATTTATAAGCTTCTTTTAGCAATCGACTTACATTTTCGTCTGAACCAATATTGTTGTCGAAAAGTAATGATAGCGCCGATCTATGAGAATCGAGACTTTCATATGTACAACCGCCATTAAACTGGTCAATCAAAAAGGATAAAAAGGAGATACAGATGGTTGGATGGAATAATATTTCTGTTGTCGTAAAACCGGCACCACGCCTTATAGGTTACATTATATTGTATTACCGTACTATCGGAGAGTGATGCTAGCATGAGGTTGAGGGCCTCTAGTGGGCATCTTCGGAAGAAAGCTTGCTGGAGAACCTGCGCGACACCCAAGGTAAGGCTCACGTGTAAAGGATGGTGATCCCTGGTATGTGGTCGTAAAAGATTCTTATTAGGACCCAAGAACAGAATTTCGGCAGCTAATAACCCTCGTAATAAGGGGAACCAGGGCTGTGAAGGCCAATAAGGAAAAACAAGTATTCCGTGTGCCCTGTCATCCATTATTTTCCTTAAACAATTTAATATTATGGTAAATGGGGGCAGGCGTAAAAATAACATCCGCTTCAGCTTATAGTAAAAGCGTCTACAGCCATTGCATCTGGATCCGGTCTCCAAGAAACAAAGTTTGTGCATTTGGCGTTGGTGCGGGACGCAAATAAGTCTTATTAAAGAAAAGCTATACAAAAAGGGTTATTATAATATCAAGGAATACATGAATGAAAATAACCCCTAGGAATAAGGTGATCGCCACCATGCTGGTTCTATGAAAAATAATTTAAAATTGTATAAACGAAGTTATTGTTGAGTAATGTTTGAAAAAAAGTCCCGCTAGGTTTCTTGCTGGTATCTTCCCAGGACAGAGTCATTTTTCGAAACACTGGTAGATAAAAAATGACTCTCAATAAGAATTATGTAATAATCGATATTGATTAAAAAATTATTCTATCCTATTGTATTCTATTCTATTCTATTCTATAGTCAATATTTGGTTGGCCGAAATGTGATACAATGGTTTGAAAGCTGGCAAAGGAGAGTTCCCATTCGGTTTCAGGATTTATAATTCTAGATTCAGCGTCATCCCAGTTTTCTTTATTATTGACGTATGACGCGTAGATCCAAATGTTACGCTTCTCGCACCATTGCCAAATTTGCCGAGCGATCTGGTTTAAGTTGGGGAATTGTATTCCGCCCATGCGATTTACATAACTGATGGCTGTAGTGTTTTATTACCCGTAACAGTATCGCGCAATTAGTTTCTTTCGATGCCAAGCTTTTTAATACTACACTGCATATCAATTAGTTTTAATGCATAAAATTTTGGCTCCAAGTATCCAGATAATATGACAAGAATAAGGCGAACGAGGCGACGAAGAAGCGACAACCGATGGGGAAGAAAGGTTCTCGAGTGGCGGCCTCGTACCGGTAGGCAAAGTGTAGGGCGTCCCCCCACGAGATGGAGTGACGACCTGGTAAGACATGCAGGAATTCGATGGATGCAGGTGGCTCAAGACCGTGCTTTGTGGCATTTTTTGGGGGAGGCCTATGTTCAGCAGTGGACTTGTGAAGGGCTGTAATGATGATAATGATGATGCCAAGCTTTTGAGTCCGAGAAAGATTGCCAATAGTTCCAAATAATTTATATGGTAGTTGCGTTCACTAATTGACCACACTCCGTGAGGGACTTCTTCACTTCTTCATCGCGAACTTCGCCCAAGCCGGTTCGTGATGCATCTGTGTAAATTTCAATTATATAGAAAGCGTTTCGCATTGGATGTGATGTTTTTTGAATGTTAATGGCTCACCAAGTAAGATCCTCAAGGATAATACTAGGTAACTTGATTTTACTCTCATAATTCTGGTTTTCTAATATCGCGACATATTTTTAACATTTCAATAGCTTGGTGTACAACCAACCGTATTGGACAGCCGGGCACGCCGCAGTTAGATTACCAATTAATTGAGCAAATTCTCGAATAGTGCATGTAGGTAGATAAGTAAACTTCTGAACTAATTGTGCAATACTGTTACGTTTATTATCTGGGAGAGAAACGGTTAGATTCTCAGTGTTAAAGAGAAAACCTAAGAATTTACAAATTTGCTTAGGTTGAAGCTAACTTTTATCGAAATTTATGACGAAACCTAGACATTGCAATAGTTTCAAAGTTTCATTTACGTTAGTTCTGCAGTCGTCATAAGTGTTGCCGATGCAGAGAATATCGAATTAAAAACCGCACTTTTCAAATGAGTTACGACTTCTCTCATAATCTTAGTAAATACCTTAGGAGCCACGGACAGGCCATAGGGCATTGATGTGAACTCGTAGGTCGTGGTCCAAGTGTTTCTCTTAAATTGAAATCTTAAATACTTTATTAATACTTATTTATAAATACTATGTTCAGCATGAATCGGAATTAGTAAGTAGGCTTCTTTCAGATCAATTGTGACTAAGTATCCGTTATCTCGTAATCTTCCATCTTGAAATGAAATTTTCAAACATATTTATTTAATAGTTTCAAATTTAGTATAAAACGCTTGCTGCCGTTTGTCTTTGGGGCAAGAAATATTTTGGAAACAAACTGATCTCTACTTGGTAGACATTCTGTTACGGCATCTAAGTCAACCAGTTTTTGAATCGCAGTTGACATTTCCTGCTGCTCTAACTTCGAAAAGGTATTGCTAGGAACGTTTGTTTGACAGACTTCC
The DNA here is from genome assembly GCA_963668995.1 of Parnassius mnemosyne. Classification (NCBI taxonomy): domain Eukaryota; kingdom Metazoa; phylum Arthropoda; class Insecta; order Lepidoptera; family Papilionidae; genus Parnassius; species Parnassius mnemosyne. The sequence goes on along the minus strand of CAVLGL010000093.1, from coordinate 3,225,674 downwards.
TTGCACAAGGGTATATATGGACTGTTTTGTATCCAATTTAAAATTACTGAATTGGATGATATTCTCGTCCAACAATTAAAAAAGTGTTTAATTCTGACTGCATGTACCTGAGTAACTGCGGCGCCAGGGCACGAGGTTTGTTCACTAATGCAGGCTTCGATGCTGGCTGCTGTTGCGTCGAGCTCGGGTATGGACGGCGGCTCTGCGTCGTTGTTTTCTTCCCACCTCAGTTGCCTCGGTTCGATGAGTACTGGGGTGGGTTGGACCAGTTTCCTGAATTAGAAGAGCGGTTGCTATTGGATTGAGAGCTGGAAGGTTTCGGATTAGTCTTTTTAATTTGCAGACCTTATCGTTCAATAGCTCTGGCTGCCTTGATCTTTTCTGAAAGTTTGTTACCGAACAGAGTTTCGTCTCTTACGGCATCTTGAACTACGTGGAGGAAGTTCTTATCCAGGTTTGGTGTAATGAGCTTTATGCGGTTATTCGTATTTACCGTATGCAAATCCGACAGTATACGGCAGGCATTGCTAAGATGTTGGATAGCATTCTTCTTGTCATCCCCACCTAAGAGATTATTAAGCGCTATGTTAATGGCCATTATCCCCAACCAAAGTTGTTGTTGGTAAACTACCAGGATCTTATCCCTGTTTCTTATAGAGTCTATAACTGCTGCTCATATCTCTGTGTTTAGTTTAGGCGCTCGCAGCAGCCTACAGTTGTCCGAGATTCAGTACTCCTTCAAAATTTTTTCTTTTTTATATTTTGGCAAGCATTTGACGAGTAGAGGAAGCCGCAATTTGGCTAAACTTTCGAGAATTCTTTCTCCAAACTCTGTGGTATCGATGGTGGATTCACCGATGGCTTCTAAAAGTTTAGGGTCCAATTCTGGTTCGGCTAATACATTGTTCGGGTTTAGTTCCAACGAAGTTGCCTCCAAAGCCAGTGGCTCTAATGGATTCTCTTCCCTGGTCTCTGGTCTAGACTCTGGCTCCGCTGCAAGCTCAGGTTCCGGCGTGAGCTCGGGCTCCGGTATGGTCTCAGGCTCTCTGATGGGTGTTGTGGGACTCTGCTTTGAAGAATTACTGAGATTCTTCGCATTAGTTTTAAGGCATAGCTCATGTTGATCGGCATCTTCAACACCTAAAACAAATGTTTTTAGGATTAGAAAAGTGGATTGGTTCAACGAACGTGGCTCTCGGCCTGCCCTGATGAAGAGTTTTGTTTCAACGAACGAGGCTCACATCCTGTCCTGATGAAGGTTATTTTTTCAACAAACAAAGCTCACGGCCTGTTCTGATGAAAGCTGGTAGCGTGTAAAAAGCAACACGTGCTAACGAAACCTAAAATTTACGTAATCTTGACTCGTGGTGGATCGTTATAATAAAAAAGTTAATATGCTTACCTTCATTATTGGAAGAATCAGATGATATGACACGTATTCGGCGAAGTCGTCTAATAACGCGTTCACGTTGTTTTCTAATTTTGCGTTTGTAACGCTCAATATTTTCTTCCGCACTTCGTTTTGGCATTATAAATGTTAATTATAAATACCTCATAAGAAAAGGCAAGAATAAAGTGAAAACTTATTGGGAGACGCGTGCTGTCGTCATCGTGCACGAAAAAGGAATGAGTTCAGAATGGCGACTCATCCCGTCCCCGAGTTGGCGGTGGTAGGGGTAAATCGGTTCACACTTAACTTCAGTTCAGTCAGATGAATGTCTATTTAAGCGTGCTTAGAGTCACCTGTAGGTTAAGGGGACTACCTGGTGAATATTTATATATGAAAAATGAAGCGATGAAATGTAATAACAGACATCCTCGCAATATGGCCGTTTATAACCCTCACGGTGATCAGCGATTGGTGGCGGGATTGGAGGGTAGGTGGGTCTAGATTACCTGAAGATGCCTCGTGTAGAGGCGATACACGTGTCGTATTGTCAATAGTGGTGTGTCTTTCCTAGTGTAGTGGTGTTGTGAGTAGTTGTGCTGACATTAGTGGTGACAATGATAGTGCACGCAATTGAGGGAGGGCGTGAGATGCTCTTCAAACTAGGTAAGGCACATCATTTCATTTTATCGAGCGGATGTACGCGAAGTAATTTTTTACCAGCTTTAATATAATGGACTTCCGCAAAGTAACACCTGATTCTATTAATCACCTTTTTCCTCCGTCGATAGTTCTTTGAGCTATATGTCCGGCCCATTGCCACTTCAGCGCACTTATCCGTTGGGCTATGTCGTTCACTCAGGTTTTACTGCGGTTATCCTCATTTCTCAGTTTATCACGCAGAAAAACCCCGAGCATAGCTCTCTACATAGCTCCCTGAGCGGCCTTGAGCTTCCTCATACGGCCAGGAGTGAAGGATCACGTCTTAGTTGCATAAGTCATCACTGGCAACATGCACTGGTTGTAGTCTCGTGAGCAGGTTTGAGGTAGGACTGACGAGAAGATGTGTCGTTATTTACTGAACGCTACCCAGCCGAGTTGAATCTGTCGCCTGACTTCTCGGACGAAGTTGAACTTACTTAGTCGAACTATTTGTTCCAGGTAAACATACTACTTAATCAATAACTTCAAGCTTGGGGCTCCCAACAACTACCGGCATAGAAGTGACATTAATGTTATACATGATCATTGTTTTGTTCATGTTCATATTAAGACCTATCCGTTGATAGGTACCATTGAGGTCATTCAGAATAGTGCTTATGTACTCCAGCGATTCTGCCATGAAGACTATATCGTCAGAAAATCTAAGGTGATGGATGTACTCGCCATTGATGTTTTTTACGCCATTTGTACCGTATTATTTTCAGTCCAGTAGCTTAAAAAAAGTCTTCCAATACAGCGGTGAAGAGTTTCGGGGATAAAACATCACCCTGTCTTACACCTCTCTGCAGTTGGATAGGTTTCGAACTCTGGTTCTGTACTCGGATAGCCATCGTAGCCCTGCTGTACAAATACTTCAGCACTTTGATATACTGACAGTGAACTTGGCACTGCTGAAGAGACTGCAGCACCGCCCAAATTTCAATGGAATCAAAGGCTTACTCATTATCCATATTTGCAAGACAATTTGCCGAAAGGTATGTATGTGGTGTATGGTACTAAAGCCTTTTTGGAAACCAGCTTGTTCGGGATGCTGGTAGTCATCGAGTCTGCGTGCGAGACGATTCGTAATGACTCTCGAAAATAGCATGTAGGTCAGAGGGGGAATCGGTCCAAAGTTATTTAAGAGAGCATTGTTGCCTTTCTTGAAGAACAAGACCACTGCTCATTTGCACAACGCCTCCGGGGTAGTGCCACCATGGAAGATGGAATTAAAGAGCTCCTGAAAGACTCAAGTACCAAATTTTCGCAGGGTACCGAGGCTCCGCTGTAATTTCATCCTCGCCTGGGTCCTTGCCGTTTTAAAGGTGCTAGAGAGCCAGTATAATCTCGCTCAAACTGACGTACGGGACATAATCGGAATAGTTTCATATAAGACTTGCTCTTGGATTGTTACTCACACTTGCGTGTGGCTCCAACGATGATGTGTACAGCTGCCCATAGAACCTGTCAATCTCACTCAAAGTCTTAGGTGTCCCGGAAACTCGGTCTTCAGCTTTGACAGTCGGTTCCTTCTGGCAAACAGATAACTGGCAAAAACTTTCGTGTCCTTGTCCTGCCCGATCGCTACTTCAATACGACTACTCGTATATATAAAAGTTGCGTTAATCCCGCCGCATGCATTTGGAGATCTGTCTGTTTATTTGCCTGTATGCTGTCAAATCTACTGAAGACTGCAGCTTCATTGCCCGTCTTACAGCCATTAGATACAGATGAGTGTGATTAGAGAGTTTTATGTTCTTCTGTGGCGGATCTTGCAAAACTTAACTCCGACCACATGAACAGTTTCCAAGAGCTTGCCATTCATATCGTCTACTGCGTTGCAGTCTTTTAGGCACTCAAAATGGTTTTGTTACTCGAGCTGAAAGGTTTCGGGACTTTGGAACAGAGCACGAGGGGGACGGAGCGTTGAATTCATTAGAAGACTCCTTTTCAACTTAACGTTAAGGTTTAGTGTGCCTCTTCACATTCGGTAATCTCTACCAGTTTTCACCCTCGCGATAGCTGAGATATCACTGAAAAGTTAGCGTCTGGTCGTTATAATAAAGTCAATCTCATTTTTTGTATAATCGCAGGGGCTCGACCAGAGCCACTTCTTGTGGTGCCGTTTTTGGAAGAAACAGTTTATCATAAAGAGTCCCTACTTATTTATGAAGTCGGCCAGCTTCTGGCTTCTTGGGTTCCGTTGCCCTATTCGAAATTTCGCTGCTCTCAGCTCGCCGTTCTCTCTAGTACCTAGTTTTGCGTTTAAATCTCCCATTAAGACTGTTTAGTGGGTTTTTGAGGAATGCATCACGTTAGAGTTATCCTTTCCTCCAATTTTAAATTCAAGTTGATGAATAACCCTGTATTACCTTCAACTAATACCATTTGGTGATTCTGAGTATAAAGTACGCAACCCTTGTTGACACACTCATATTCTTTACAAACTTTGTCAACGAAAAACTTGCGGATGATAAATCCAACATCTCCTTGGGATAGATGATAGCCCTCTTGTTAATAAAACACGTTGCCGCATTCGAGAATTACCGTGTCCTGCCCCTCTCTACGGACCTCAGATAATCCTATAAAAATGCCAGCGCAACTTGTATATTTCTTCTTCTAGCTCCAGGATCAACTCGTCAGTCCTCGGGGGGTTTGCGCTGTATGTTGCCAGGTCGAGTAGTCTTAGATGGCAACCTAACCTCCACCGAAGATCGTATCTCCCCCTGCCCTGCAGTTACCATGGTCGTCACCGTAGCCAGGAATAGTGGGATCAATGGCAACTGGGGGCCATCTCATCGTAACTTTTATTATGAAGGGTTTCCCAAAGTTGCCACGTTTGGTGAGCGGGTTGGAAACCGCAGTTTCTTATTGTACTATATTTGCTGTTATCAGGAAGATGATGCTACCCATCTCCTGCCTGTTTCCCACTGTCGCCTCTTAAGACACTACCGGGAAGATATGGGGTAGTGGGTATCCTTACCCGCCACTACACGGGGCATTTGCTATACATTTTATTTAAATAATAAAAATATTCGTTTTAATCCTAAGGAATGCCATAAAACACGATCCTACACCAGATTTCAGAGAAAATGAAAACACAAAAGTTCACCTCCCGCATACATATATAAATTAGGTCTACGAGTATTTAGGCGTCTTTTATATGTAGGTTTAATTTTTTTAATTTTAAGATCAAGGGATGCAAATGAGAACATAGTTCACAAGATGAAAATTGGATGCAGTATTTTGATTTTTGTAATTTGATTCTTAATAATTAGCGCTGTCACCTCTGAGGACTAAGATGGAATGACTCATTTCCATTATTATCTCCGGTTCTCTACATTCACCAAACGAAACACAGCAGCATTTAGATGTTAATATAAACTGGTTTTATTATCTATTTAGTCTGCGTATCGTCGAGAAATTTGGAGTATTTTCGGTTTATTGACATTGACTTCTATTGACTTTTCGTGTTAGAATGCTATTTTGTACATTTACTAAATCTCACTGAAAACTCCCCTTACATCTTGCAGATTTAGGACTATGTGCACTATTATCATTCGTTTATTCAATACAACCTTTCAAAATTCTACTGCTGAACAAAGACCTCCCTCATAGATTTCTTGAAGAAAAAACTTTTAAAGTGAACTTGTTTAGGCATTTTGGGCACTTTTAGTCAGGAACAAGACCTGAACTCGCGTGAACATCACGCTCATATACATATATACAGATGTGCGTATATGTATAATACGTGGCACACTGAAATGATCGGGAATAAGAAAAACCACATGCACGGTATAGCTAAATTGTATTTTATTGTTTTTCGAAGTATTCTGCGTTCAACTAAATGCACTTTTCCATTTCTTACAAACCAATCATTAAAACAGTAATTCCAATCTGAAGTTGATGTTGACAAAATGGCTGATTTGTACGCTTCCACATCTGCTTCGGGGTCTTCAAACAATAATAAATCTTTCATTCTAGGGAATGTAAAGAAATCGTTTGGGCTCAGGTCAGGACTGCGCGGAGGATGGCTCATCAGCTCAACGTTTTCCTGCTTCAAAAAATCATTTGTCGTCCGAGCCGTATGGTAGCTTGCATTATCGTGATGTAAGATGGTGCGAAGTTTCGGGTTATTTTTTCAGAGTTCAACTATCATTTTGGCAAACAAACCGTGATATACCACTCAGCAGTAACCGTTCTGCGTTCCTGTAAAGGAATTGTAGCAACATGCCCCTTTTTTGAGACAATCGTAGTGACCATTTCTTTCGTCTTCGAATACCCAAACTGCTGACTGATGTTTTCTTTCAGGTTCGTATGAACAAATCAATGATTCGATATTATAAACGGCATTTGACTTCCCTCCGTTGAAGCGTTGCAGAGTACCTACTCCAGCACCAATCTACACGAGCCGCCTTTTGCTCTTCGGACAAATTGTGGGGAACCCAGCGGGAAACTAGCTTTCTTACACACAGCTCATTATGTACTATCGACTGAATTGCGATTATTCCGATACTGATAACAGCCCGAATCTGCTCGTATGTCACATAACGGTCATCTAATATAGTTCGCACAGCTGCGATGTATTCAGGCGTGACCGCTGTTATTGGTCGACCTGCAGAAGAAAAAGTGCTGAGCGACACACGACCGCGTCGGAACTCGGCATACCAGCGGTATATTGTCGTTTGACTCGGTGCTTTAACATTATAAATCGAAACAATTTCGCTGAGACATTTATCCACGATATTAAGCCGCGACGAAATTTGTGATAAATTATGGCATGGAAATGTTCACGCGTGAGCTCCACTTCTTTTAACAACGTGTCAACTTTAAAACAACATAGTTTTTGTTTTTAAACATTTTTTTAATTGTTTCAATGTCATTAAGATTCTAAGAAGCCAGTATTCAAATTCTTAAAAAGGTTTCGGCCACCGTGTATGTGGCAACAACTACAACTCAGTGATGGCACTGTATCACAAACATACGTATGATACCATAATTTGGTGCGACAGCGCCCAAGTGATCGACTCTCCGAACGGCATAAGATTTAAGCTTATCTGTGGCGTGCGAGTGTGACCAGACACTTACTGTCATATTGTTCAACGGCATAAAACTCGAGACACGTGTAAGTGCCGAACTCGGAATAAGTATTTACGTGCCCTTGCATAAACCAATTTCAAAAACCTGGCCCAGTATATTATACGCCCCACTTCTAGTTGTTAGTTGCATATGTATTGTATCTTGAGTGGCTGTCCTAATTAGACCATTTCACGACATATAGGTTTTTTGCAGATTGACTATACTTTTTGCTTTATCTTAAACTTAATCTGAACCTATCAGCATTGATTGAAATGATTTATTTTTCCGTGACAGTGTATAATTAAGTTTAGTTACAAGCTTATAAATTATGTTGCTTATAATGTTATATTGAGTGCGGTGCAATCCAAAATTTGTAAAGAAATGGCCAAATAAAGAGGCGGTCCTATCACCGATGCGGCTGTCAATCTAGTATTATATATGGTATTATATACAGAATTATTATATAAAGTAGTATTAGGTATATATAATCCACCTTTATTTCTCATCGTTTGTCGGTTCGACGAGCATTCGGCCAGCCCATTGCCACTTCAGCTTAGAGATCCGTTGTGTTATATCGTGTTATATCACGCAGAGAAGTTTCGAGTATAGCCTTCTCCATAGCTCGCTTAATAAACCGTAATTAATCTTATTTTATATAAATATTTAATTCGCAAGACAACTCCACTGTCATAGTCAGCTGGGACTCATCCTTGCTAAAGTTATAATTAAATTTATATCTGCCTGCAATCTTTATCTGGCATTCAATATAGAGTGTTTGTTCACTGAATTTTAATTTAAAGCTTTCGCCTGCACTTCGAAATTTTTTAGAGAATAATGGTGACGTAAGAGCTCAAATTCCACCTTCTACCTCTAATTAAGAATCAAAATATAGATCAACCCTTAGGGTTGAGAACTTCTTAGCATCATAAAGGTTCTCCGGTTCTCTACACTACAATGCCCCTGGTTCTCCTGGTGTTGCAGTTGTTCATGGGCGGCGGTAGTCATTTACCATCAGGTGATCCGTATGTTCATTTGCCCCCTCTCCTATAAAAAAAACACTCATCATACGAAACACAGCAGCTATGTTATTACATGCCGGTATTCTGTAATAGCGTGAACCATCATAATATAGCTTGAGCATTATGTATTATAATAATGATGTTTATGTAAGAGGAAAAGTTCTGTTTAATTTTTCTTCATCGTTCGTTTAAATCCTATTAAGGGTTTTTCTACTGCAACCACCGATATGTAGCCCTCACTGAGTTGGTGAAACTTACCACTTGATGATGCTATAACTCACCATCTACAATCCGTGGATATTAAGTTGGCATTTTCGAGCTTCACTTATCGTGTTGGTATATTGTAACTAGATTATAAGAGTATTGTGTAAGTAGATTTAATGGGGCTATGTGGTCGCTCAGTAATACCTTTTGCGTTTTTCGCGCAATTTGTTTTTTAAATCATTCCGTTGTATTGCGAGGCTACAGTTGTTTTATATAGGTGTGAGGCTTAATTTTAATGTACAGTGATAAAAGTCCGTTTATAATTTCAGCTAAAAATACCTCGCTTAGATATCTCTTCTAGTTTCAGTAGTGAATATTTGATAGGCAGTAACAATTTGTTATATTTACGCAAACACTACATATTGAATAAAACTAAAGGAAACTAAACGGGTTTTATCGCGTTGAATTTAATTATTTTAATTCCCAACATTTCATATCATTTACCGTTTCAACAGTGGTAGAGCCACGCGGCAACTTTTGCTATCGCACGGATGGACCGGCTTGAACCGGGATGGTACCATGACCTCACAGAATACCAGCGTAGTAGTAGTAGTCTGAGACTTTGTTGAACAAAGTCTCAGACTGGAGGCGACTAAATCTAGTCTAGTTCAATCCCCAGAAGACACAAAATTGCGCGTTTACCGCTAAAAAGAATCCCTTTGTCGTATCTCCTCAGGAGTCCTCGGCCTCGACATATCGAATAGTTTGCAGTTTCATGGTCACTTTAAAAGGAAGGCCATATTGGCCTCTAAAAAGTTTGGCGTGCTCAGCAGAGCGAGACAGTATTTCATGCTTGCATATCGGTTGCGCTTCTCTGTGAAATTGTTTACCACCGGCAATTTTTCCGGACTGATACGACTTAGGGACCTTCAAAAAAAGAGCTTACACCTTTCAAAAAGGCTGGCAACGCTTCTGTAATTCCCCTGGTGTTGCGAGTTGTTCATGGGCGGTGGTAGTCACTTACCATCAGGTGAGCCGTATGCTCGTTTGACCCTCTTCTATAAAAAAAATCAACCCATGGTCACAGGGGGTAGGGGGACTGAGATATTTCACATCCGATGTCACGTTGTCACGATGTCGGTTAGCCCGGATACCTTCAAATTTTGAATATTATTTTGAATATTAATTTTTGGTTCGAATGAGCTTAAAGTATCTTAAAGTCTTGCAGTGGTATGCTTGGGTATGGATTTAATTTCGTTAATTATAGGATCCCAAGCAGAAGGTAGCTCCCATCCATCTTCTCTATTGAAATTAAAATGTATTTTTTCTTTATTTCCATAGCCTCGCGTATCATCCTCGGTAGGAATCAGTGTTCTTTTGTGAGGATTTGTGGTCTATTAAATCTGATGTAATGGCGGGGATGATCTTGAACATGTCCACAGATTGCAGACTTATCAGAGTATCTAACATCATCACATATTATCATCCGTCGCAGTTAGCTACAGTGGGAAAATCTTTGTTTCAGAGAGCACAAGGGTACTGTGACAGAAAACATCTGGTCGCCGAGCTTCAGCACGTTGAGCAAGTATTGCAAGACAACAAGCTTCAGGTCTCGCGTCTACGTCACAGTGGCCGAGTGAAGCCGGCCACAGTTGAGCGTGTGCCTGTTGTACTACTTTATGTCAGAGGAATCGCAGATAAGTTTGGCTACATCTTGAAGCGAGCTTCTATTTAAACATACTTCAAGCTGTTGAAGAAAATTTAATTAATTTTTATCATACATTGATTGAAATTATAAAATATCATAATTTCAATACAGTAGATGGATGAGAGCTGCTGCCATGTGCTTGGGATCCTATAATTACGTAATAAAATTTTTAAATAAAACTAATTTTACGGACTTTATCGCGTATATTAATCTATTTTTATATTCCCGATGTTTCGGGTGCTTTCCAGCACCCGTGACCACGGGTCAATCCGTAAAATTAGTTTAATTTAAAAATGTGTAGTGTTCGCGTAAATATAAGAAATCATTATACATAATTAAATCCAAACCCAAACAAACCACTGACTTCAAGATACTGTAAGCTTATTCTACGTATATCGAACCAAAAATAATATTCAAATACTGAAGGTAGCGGGGCTAACTGTGATATCGGGACGTCAAACATCTCAGCCTCTCCGTGAACAAATTTAAAGGCGACAAAATCCGTAAAAATCGTTTTATTTAAGTCTGTAACGAATTTTATTTTATGTTTAAATGCATAATTAATACTTCATTAAATTTAGTAACAGTATATATAATCAACTCGTTCACTTTAAATGTGATACACTCAAACCGGTGATAAAAAAGCAACATCAACGTTTGAAACACTTTGTACTGCGAACGTTAATCCGCGTTCCAAGCATGACAAACCCTTCCAAATGCGAGAAAGGATTTCCTGCAGTGGATTTCCACACGAAATTGATGATGATAAGGTTGACATCTAAAAATACACAGAACTTTTTTATCTATAGACTGATTGCTTGAGTATGTTTTTAGACATTAACCTCGTTTTTCCCGCCCTATATTAAATTTTTGATATGATGCATTTTTATTGACATCAAAAAATACAAAAAGACCTGGCTGTGTCATATGAATGCTTCATAATAAAAAAAAGCATAAAAAGGGCGGGAGTACATAAATAATAAAAAATAAGCTATTTATACTAATATTATATGTGTATAAAAATTATCTCTAAATGCCTTTTACGTGGTGCTTTTTGCTATCAAACGAAAGTAGTTTAAACGAAATGTTATAAAGGAGATTAAATCTCTTTATAAAAAGGTTTGCTTTTAGCCGCAAGACAGATGAGGTCATAAGGTCCTATTTTTTATATTTATGTTAAATTCGTTATTTATGATTAGATTTGAATGTTTCGTTTATTATTATATTATTACTTTTGAATTGGTCCAATATAAATCTGTGAAAAAATTTTACTTCTGCTCGGTGGTTAAGGAAAACATTATGAGGAAATTTGCATATCCCACAAGTTAAAAAATATATTTAGAAGACACGTGAACTCCGCCAACACGCTCTGGGACGGCGCGGCGTGGCGCGGCGCGACGCGGCGGACATTTTTTCCGCTAAAACTCTTATAGAAATGAGACAAGGCCTGTGCCTAGGAGGGTCCAATGGCAGCTGCCCCCGCTCCCTTTTCTTTCTTAGGTATTGCGTACCAGAAACATAAAGCACGCCTTCCTTCGCAGCCTCCAACTCCACCTGCGCAAAGGATCCCCCATGGCCATGGGGCCAGGTAAATAGGAGCACTCGGAAGCACCAGCTTTCCTGGACCCAGCGGTAGATCTGATCTGTGGCTTCGCCGCTAATCAACCGGAGGGTAGGGAGAACGACGCCTCGCAATACCGACATGCATCCCCCTCTGCAGCCCCATCACTACCATATCAGCGTTGTGGCCCTGCCAGAATTGCGGAAGATAGGGCGAGTGAACATCGCCATACCAGCAACCGTCTTCCCCCTTGACTCCATCGGCTTCGACGAGAAGGGGAAGAGGATACCCCTCTCGTCACAGTCCACCAACGCGAATCCAGATTGGGCTAGGCAAGCTCACTCGGAGCAGCCCCCTCGGGCCAGCCCTACATCTCGGGCCAGCCCTACATCTCGGGCCAGCCCTACATCTCAAGCCAGCCCTACATCTCGGGCCAGCCCTACATCTCGGGCCAGCCCTACATCTTGGGCTAGCCCTATGGGTTCCTCTTCTTTCACCGCGGGTGTACCAAGCCACGGCCCGCCACGACAAGGCGGGAGCCTGACTGCTTCATTTGGAAGAATTTGCCATAATAGTTGGCGGGTTGGCAAGTTCAGTTTATTATAATTTTGAGTGGTTTGAGTGAGTATTCAGCTGCCAAACTCCTGTCTCAGTTTCTCGCTGTTGCCCCTTACGTCACCCATGGAACGATATGGGGTATTGTATATTGTTACACCGACACGACCTGAGTTAGGCAAGAGGATATTCTGCGATCATTCATGTTATAGAACTGGGGGGGGACGGGTAAAAGTAAAATGTTGGCAGTGGAACGTGCATCACGTGCTCTTTCAAAAGTAATGCACTTCAAAAAAAGAAGGTTTTCAACTGATAAACTATACTCCATCAGTAAAGTCCTATCAGTGAGAAAGCTGTACATTCTACACACTATATTAAAAAAACATAAAACCTTAACCTATGATGTCAGCATAAAACAAAAAAGAAGAAAAGCAGTTGCTGCATTAAATAAAACCAAAACTGCATTTGCCAGTAAACAATACTCAAGTCGCTCCGGTTTGCTATATAACAAATTGAACAAAGAACTAGAGATTTATAGCAAAACATATAAGGAATGAAAGAAATTGGTTACAATTTTTTTAACTCCTTTAAATTATGAGGAAACAGAGACATTATTACAATGCAAATACTAAATGAACATATACACATACATACACCCATACTTAATACATCCTCACACACTACTCATACAACATGTGCAAACTCACATACGACACCACATACTACAAATACCTAATATATGTAGTGTAAGTGCTACATATATGAAATACAACCTAATAATTATTGATTTATTAATGTATTAATGCTACGAGACTTGGTAGGATACTAAAATCAAATGAAAAGGTAGGATACTAAAATCATGGTATTACTGTCTTTATTATTCCCTATTAGTTACTTTATTTCGTTAATAATACTGTAAATTTTAGCTATGGAAGAGCGAAGTCACCTGTTACAGGCATTATTTTGCTTACTAGGTGACCTCGATCACTTATCATATAATGTAACTTTAATGTTTGACGAAATAAATTATTTATTATTATTATTATTATAGAAAACTAAAAAAGTTAATGAAATTATCTTTAACTTATGTGACTACCACGTGACTAAACGTTCTGAAACAGAAACAGAAACAGAAACTTTTTTATTCAATATAGATTATAAATAATACTTATTGATAGTCACTCTTTTGTATGATTACCACTGGTTCGAAAAAAAAACCTCTGTCCTGGGAAGAACTAGCAAGAAACCCAGCGGGACTTCTTTTTTAAATAACAGCTTACAATCAGGTATGTTACACAAATTAACAACACAACAAATTAGAAATAGCTTGGTAGCGATCACCTCATTTCCAGGGGTTATTATCATCTTTAATATTATAATAACCCTTTTTATACAAACTTAAATTAATAAAGTTTTTGAACTTTGAGCAGGTCAAATTTTGTATATTTTCTGGAATTTTGTTGTAAAATCGTATACATCGACCCAAGAATGAATTACTGATTCGATGGAGTCGAGGAACTGGTACTACTAGCTTGTGTCTGTTCCTAGTATTTACAGAATAAATATCACTTATTTTTGTAAAACTACTTTTATTTTGGTGTTCAGTGTAGTGTGTGTTCAGATAGGTCATTTCCATTTGTTTTATCTGAAGTTACCACATGCCATATGGAAGTTTATCGAGGTGCGGCCTGCTGCATCACGGTCAGTCGATATTGTGTTCTTGTCCTTAGCTCGTTTGCTGTTTCATCTTATGAAAATATAAACGATCGCAAAATGTATCGTTTTATTCAATGTGCAATTAGAAGTAATCGATACTTATTATTAAAGAAAAATGTATATGAGTATATTAACACGACTGTCAATACCACATTCGACGTTCAAGTCGGCATAGATTTTCAACAGGGAATTAATAAGACCTTTTGGGAATTGGTTAACAAAGTTTTGTAGTGGGTAAGCAAAGGTTTTCCATTAGGACCGTTTAGGACGCCTGATATTTAATCGGTGGTTTGTTTGCTTAATGGATTAAGCTAGTTTTAATTCTCCACGGCAATCACGACAGTGTTCGCCCTGCTCCTAATTGATCTCTTAACAATGAAACTACAACAATCGGTTACGGGTCTTCCCCAAAGTATCCATTATAGTAACTATATTTAATTTCATTTTATTCAGTAATATAATACAAGATAATTAATTTGTACTAGGAGTACTTAACGTGTAACCCACATCAATGCCCATAAAGTAAAATTATATGCTTAGCAATAAGTTCAATACAATTGTTCCATTTATGTCAGTGTAGGAAATTATGCTAATTAGTACATAAATCATTATAATCAGTAAGCAAATCATTTATCATTCTTTTAAAATTTGTAATCACAGAGCTAAAAAGTCACATAATATGAAGTGTGTTGTAATTATCTAGAAGGCGTAGGAGAGGTACTCACGCTCCAGCAATCATTTTACACCTTATGGTGTGAAACAAATATACAATTATGGGCCGTTTATATTCATTTTGGTAGTAAATAAAGAAATAACTACCGATTCTCTTCCTTGAGTATAGTTTTGTCATATTCGCCACATTTGGCTATTGCAGTAGCAAAGGTATTTTTAACGTTTTGTTTATAATTGCTTATTTTGTATCCTTTATTTCAATGACTAGAAGGAAACTAGAAACTGCTTTCAGAAATAAAAAAGTGTCTACAGTATATTCTTTACATATTATACGTTGTACTGGAGGTGAAGGTTACTTATTACTTTTATTATACGTGGTAAATTCATAATGCAGTTATGTTAACTCGGCCAACTTCTTGAATCCGGGCTGACACTGAGATACCTAATAACAGATACATTTCCTAGTCGAGCCGAATCATTCGTGCTATAACCATAAAATGCTGTAGTGTGGCTCTATCACGTTGTTCCTGCCGTGTTCTTTTTAGCATGAGATTTTATGTTAACTACTTCTACTGGCACTTAAATATTGCATGCCTTAAGCGAAAGCGCAAGGTACGTTCTACTATCCCCTAGAAATTAAGATTCCAACGTTTTATCGAATAAAATCGTATCTAGCAATCATATTATAGATATAAATGATATAAAAACACATTGTTGGAAAGATAAATGATTGTTGAACTTATTAATATTTTTTTTAAAACGATTAATAGCTATTTTAATTAAAAAAGGGGTTTTAGTGGCTTATGGTGTGGATTTATCATGTCCCCAAGACGATAACTTTTGAAAATATCAATTGTTTAACTCAATCTATTTTTAATCTCTTCATCTATCATGTGGGAAGCCACTGAATGTAAATGGCCTAGTGTAGTTTTGTTTTGTTTAGCTATAATTAATTTTTTTCGGCTCCGAAATGTCGAAATTTTCGTCGATTTGGTAGCCTTGTATGTAAATTATTTCTGTAAATGGAGAGCTACAGCCACAGATTAGTTTACTCCCTCACTCAGTCCGGCGCACAGAGAAACTTTCGGCGTCAGCCACCGTCGTGGGTGGATATTGTTTCGGTTGTTTGCAGCGGCTCAAAAAGATCGCTGTACAAATACACAATATTCGAATAACCAAATATCTTAAATACTTGATTATAATAATAGTTTTATTATTACAATATTCTAAAAGCACAGAATAAATAATAGTAGCACGTACTAAAAGAAAGTAGTATCAATTTTTTTTGTCATGGGTGACATTTTCATGGTTTTCGAATGTGTTGAAACCGATAGGGTTATCGAAATGTAAATCCAAGATGGCGGCCGCAAAAGGTATCAATTTTTTCATCATGGGTGTCGTTTTAATGGTTATCGAGGGTGCTGAAGCCGATAGTGCCGTCGAAATGTAAATCCAAGGTGGCGGCTGCAATAGGTATAAATTTTTTCATCATGGGTGTCATTTTCATGGTTTTCGAGGGTGTTGAAGCCGATAGTGCTGTCGAAATGTAAATTCAAGATGGCGACTTAATTAGGTACCAATTTTTTCATCATGGGTGTCATTTTTATGGTTTTCTAGGGTACTGAAGCCGATAGTGCTGTCGAAATGTAAATCCGAGACGGCGGCTGCAATAGATATCAATTTTTTCATCTTGGGTGTCATTTTCATGGGTTTCGAGGGTGTTAAAGCCGATAGTGCTGTCGAAATGTAAATCCAAGATAGCGGCTGCAATAGGAATCAATTTTTTCATCATGGGTGTCATTTTCATGGTTTTCTAGAGAGTTGAAGCCGATAGGGTTGTCGAAATGTAATTCCAAGATGGCGGATGCAATAGACATCAATTTTTTCATCATGGGTGTCATTTTCATGGGTTTCGAGGGTGTTCAAGTCGATAGTGCTGTCGAAATGTAAATCCAAGATTGCGGCTGAAGTAGATACCAATTTTTTCATCATGGGTGTCATTTACATGGTTTTCGAGGGTGTTGAAGCCGATAGGGTTGTCGAAATGTAATTCCAAGATGGCGGATGCAATAGACATCAATTTTTTCATCATGGGTGTCATTTTCATGGGTTTCGAGGGTGTTGAAGTCGATAGTGCTGTCGAAATGTAAATCCAAGATGGCGGCTGAAGTAGGTACCAATTTTTTCATCATGGGTGTCATTTACATGGTTTTCGAGGGTGTTGAAACCGATAGGGTTATCGAAATGTAAATCCAAGATGGCGGCCGCAAAAGGTATCAATTTTTTCATCATGGGTGTCATTTTAATGGTTTTCGAGGGTGCTGAAGCCGATAGTGCCGTCGAAATGTAAATCCAAGGTGGCGGCTGCAATAGGTATAAATTTTTTCATCATGGGTGTCATTATCATGGTTTTCGAGGGTGTTGAAGCAGATAGTGCTGTCGAAATGTAAATTCAAGATGGCGACTTAATTAGGTACCAATTTTTTCATCATGGGTGTCATTTTTATGGTTTTCTAGGGTACTGAAGCCGATAGTGCTGTCGAAATGTAAATCCGAGACGGCGGCTGCAATAGATATCAATTTTTTCATCTTGGGTGTCATTTTCATGGGTTTCGAGGGTGTTAAAGCCGATAGTGCTGTCGAAATGTAAATCCAAGATAGCGGCTGCAATAGGAATCAATTTTTTCATCATGGGTGTCATTTTCATGGTTTTCTAGAGAGTTGAAGCCGATAGGGTTGTCGAATTGTAATTCCAAGATGGCGGATGCAATAG
This sequence comes from Parnassius mnemosyne, assembly GCA_963668995.1. Lineage (NCBI taxonomy): Eukaryota > Metazoa > Arthropoda > Insecta > Lepidoptera > Papilionidae > Parnassius > Parnassius mnemosyne. The sequence goes on along the minus strand of CAVLGL010000093.1, from coordinate 3,208,298 downwards.
ACATCAATTTTTTCATCATGGGTGTCATTTTCATGGGTTTCGAGGGTGTTGAAGTCGATAGTGCTGTCGAAATGTAAATCCAAGATGGCGGCTGAAGTAGGTACCAATTTTTTCATCATGGGTGTCATTTACATGGTTTTCGAGGGTGTTGAAGCTGATAGTGTTGTCGAAATGTAAATCCAAGATGTCGGCTGCAAAAGATATCAATTTTTTCATTTTGGGTGTCATTTTCATGGTTTTCGAGTGTGCTGAAGCCGATAGTGCTGTCGAAATGTAAATCCAAGGTGGCGGCTGCAATAAGTATAAATTTTTCATCATAGGTGTCATTCTCATGGTTTTCGCGGGTGTTAAAGCCGATAGTGATGTCGAAATGTAAATCCAAGATGGCGGCTGAAGTACGTACCAATTTGTTTATCATGGGTATCATTTTCATGGTTTTCGAGGGTGTTGAAGCTGATAGTGCTGTCGAAATGTATTTAAACTTATTTAAAACAATTCCGTATAATCATGTTATACGTAATTTTTTTAATGCGCTTAAGGCATGCCCAATTGGATTTACCAATATTTTTTTTCATATGTTATGTGCATTACAGCTATTTTATTGGGTGTACATAGCCATAGCTGCCACGCTCGGCAGTTGGGTTGGTTAAGATAAAGAAATAAAGATGCTGCTGTCAACAACAATAAGACAATAGGATAAAGATGCTGCTGTCCATTTTCGTTTTAAGTTCCCGACATCCACGGGATGTAGATAGTGTGGTAGTAAATATTTTTACACCGTCATTACACGGATATTTTAGAATAACGACATATTTTCTCGTCACATATTCCTCAAAAGATAGAAACAAGACAGAGGGTGTACAGCCAGTACGTGATTTCTAGTAATGACATATGGATGCGTAAATAATCTAAACGTCGCCCAGCGAACGAGGATATCTGTATCTGTAGAATCAGAGACATGGGGATGTGCCTTGTGTCCGTAGCCTTCGTCCACCTAACCCTAGGCCCATCCTACATGTAACCCCCGGGTGGTGCTAAGCGAGCGACAAAGCCGAAAGGGTAGACTCGGGTCTTTGCCTTATTGTAGCGGCGTAAAATCTACCACCTCTTAGTTCACACCATGAGCCAACAAATAAAAGAAATTGCCTCGAGTTACCGGCGCCACTTTAATGAGGCAGGAGTGCGAAGAGTCTCCGGGAATAAATCTGGTGACCAGGTTTACCACCCGTCACGTTATGTCTCATGGCAGGGCGAAAAGTGGATTTCAGAGGCCCGTCTGGCTACGCTGAATGAATATGAAGCAATTAATGATAATATGGATGAAGTATGCAAAATAATGAACGATAGAGTAATGGATGTGTAAATGAGACGAAACGAAAGGGAAAGGACATCACTGCACATGCATGTATACCGCTTACTGGTCTAGTGTAGACGAGACCGAGCGGGCATGCAAGGGAGTCGCTATCATCCTTTCAGAAAGAATGGGTCAATGTGTGAAAGAGTATGAATGTGTAAACCCAAGCCTGCTATGGATACGAATGAAAGTGGGCTTAAAGTAGTTGTTTGTGCTAGGAGTGTACGCCGCAGACATGTCTTAGCCCTTTTAGACATACTTAGGACGTTATTAGAAACCGATTCTAAGAAAAAAGTTATGCCTACCGTATACTGCAACATCTTAGGCGTATTTAAAATATCGAAGCCAATTCATTATATGCATATAATTTTCATTCACTAGTGATCGTAGCCTACGCCGTTTAATATCACCAATTTTTAGTTGTCTGCATATACCGTAAGATGTATTGATTTTATGTATTTTTTCGAATATTGGGAAATTTTACCTATCAGTTATATTTTACAAATACTTTGAAAGATAACTTCTATTTCACTTACAAAAACATATTATTTTTCAGACGGTAAAAAAGTCACCAAGTATAATAACAAATACTGTCTTAGTTAGTTTTAAAAATTTAAAAACTGTTTTTTTATTACATTAAGCTAGGACGTTAACCTAATTTTATCACAAAGCACAATATGTTATAGAGCAAACAAAATATAAAATAGAAGTGCTTCTCCTTGTCTCATTAACCTGATTGAACAGGTCTCATGGCGGCCCTCACTTTACTTGAGACATCGATATCTTTGATAAATTCTTTAGAGTTTAAGAATATTTAAAAAACTGACGACTTTTCCCTTTTATGTATTTTATACAAGACTAGCTGTGCCCGCGGCGTAGCTCGCGTATATAGGTTTTACTTAAAGAATTTGACGTTTAAGTAAGAGAATATTAAACGATTTATATCATTACTGTATGAATAATTGGTAACAAAATAAATCGTTATGTTCAAAGTTCTGAGTCGTTTGTGATAGAAATTCTGTGTAAACGACGATAGAAGTAGACAGCCGGGGCGTACAGAAAAATGTTACGGGAGCTAATTACGCGGGAAAAAGCAACATAGAGTTGGCCATGTGCAAAACAGTCAGTACTGAGGTCCACTCCTGCAACGCGTAAAGTTTGACCTTGCGCTTTATTTGCAGTCATCGGTCATCGCATAACATACGCTGTCTGGGAAGTGGAAATAGAACACGCTTACATACAAAAGGAAAGTTATTTAATATAAGATGGATTCTTGGTATAAAACAACAACATGACATTTTGTTTTTGTTGCAATTTTGCTACGTTTAGCTTGGACGTACGTATCTTTTTTCTGGTTTCTGTTTCTGTTGATATTTGTGCTGGTAGCCTCTTTTAGCTTAAATCGACTCGTTAACTAAAATTACTTCAGTGATTCTCAATACGATTCAACGGTGAAAAATATTAACACCGTAATTCAGAAAAGGGTGTAATTTATACAACGCCATCTATTACGTTCTTTGTGCGAAAAAAAACTTTTTTTTAATTTAAGGAAAACATATTTTTTGTTTACTGTGTTTTAAGTATTAATATATTATAATAGAACGTTTTTTTTACACACGAATCATTTTATTACTATTTCTTAAAATTTATGGCGCCTTTAAACAAATCGAAACTACATTTCAAAATAATAATCATAACTTTCTCTTAACCAATTTTAATAAAACAAAGATTAAATGAACTGGAAGATACGCTTTATGATTTTCTTAACGTTTTCTTTAAAAAATAGGTTTACTTAAGACATTATAAACAAACAGACAAACAGACAGATAGACAGACAATTCAAAAAATTATAAAAATGTACATATTTAATGAATTTCAGTCTCCATAATGCTTTTAGTCACAAATTAATATACTATACAATGTATAGAAACAGACACAGCATATTATCACCGCATGTATAGAGATTTAAAGATAGATGGCGCTGTTAAAATCAATTCTAAAAATAAAAGAGATTAATTGACGCGATTGATACAATAAAAACATAAAAGAACTTATAAATCAGGGCTCCATAGTAAGCAAAAAAGAAAGTTTAATCCTCGCCGAAACCAACGAAATTATTAATAGCTCTTTTAAAATTTGACTTACCACGTAGAGTACTCGGCGGTTAAGAATAAATGAGATTGTCAACACACAGTAGCGCAGCGAGTAATATAAAGATTAACAGCAAATATTAAAACTCATCTACAGGAAGAAACCACAACCTGCTTTTTTGTATTACATTTGTGCAACACCATCATCTATCGATGAAATGGGTTAACTATTGTACTTCAGATTTAGATAATAAGGTTAATATATTTTTTATATGTTTACTAGCTGACCAAGCAGACTTTGTTCTGCCCTTTCCGGCGACCTTTCCTATGAAAAAATCCTTAAATTCGCAATAAAAAAATATTGAAGGTCACTTATCGGGATAAAAAGTATCCTATCTCTCAAGTTGAATCAAACTGCATACAGTGTGTAAAATTTCATTGAAATCAGTTCAATAGTTTAGGAGTTCATCGCGGACAAACAATGTGACACGTATTTTTTATATATAAAGATTACGTTCTTTATGAACGATATTATAGAACATTATTTTACTTCATTTAATTATGTTATGATTTATAATATGATATTAGTTTAAAATGTACTTGATGACTTAACGAACGCCGCCATTGAATAAATTCGTACCTATACTTCGTAGCCAAACTTCAGAATATTTATCATAACTTTTGATGGAATGAACTAATTTTAATGAAATAAAGACTAAATGTAACCTGAAGATACACTTTATAGTTTTTTTAACGATTCTTATGATATCAATAGTTACTTTATACGTGATACGTTAACAAACAAACAGACAGACAGACAGAAAATTCTAAAAATGGTAGAAATGTATTAAATTACTTATTTTTAGCACCTCTCCATCACTTTTATTATATAAATCTAAAAGGTACAGACATCGGCTATTTACATTTTTATTATATGAATAGATTAATTCATCATTTTTTTTTCAAAGTTAATATTCTTGAAAAAACCTCAGATATTATTATGCAGTCCCGTAACTTAACTTCTAACAAAAGATAAAATAAAGAATAAGGGTGACAAACAAGCACACAGATGATTACCTTTGTCACCATGTTCACCTGATGTTTAGTAGATGATGTGGTGTATAGACATCTGCATTTATCCTCGACTAAGAATAAAAATATAGATGAATTGAATAAAACTATTTTTACGGATTTTATCTCGTTTAATTAACCTATTTTAATTCCCGACGTTTCGTGTGCTTTCGTGGTCATGGGGGGACTGAGATGTTTGGCGTCCCGGTGTCATAGTTAGACCGACTACCTCTAGTTTTTGAATATAAAATTTTGGTTCGATCTACGAAGAACGAGCTTACAGTATTTTGAAGTTTTGCAGTGATATGCTTGGGCTTGGATTTAATTTTGTTAATTATAGGATCTAAAGCAGATGGCAGCACCCATCCATTTTCTCTATTTAAATTGGGACGTTGCCTAATAGTTATGGATTAAGACGTTTTATTAGGATGATAAAGAAGGTGTGTTAAAAGAATAAAATATTTCCACGTAATAGCTTCAGAAGAATGGCTCCTGTACACTATTTATGTATGTACTATCTGGGGGCGCGGCAGTGCCCCCGCCAATTCGAGCAAAAAAGCGGCACGGCCGTACCATCCTTTTCTCGAAGCAAATCAGGTAATATTCGACCCCCTACAACTTCATTGTGGATAGAACTAGAAGCTGAATTTTCAGTAATCAGGCAGGCATTATATGAACATAGTATATTTCAAAGTTCATTTAATGTGAACCAGTAGTTTAAGAATTATAATGAGTCAAAGTTTCTTAATTTTGTCATCCACTGACTGACCGACCATCAAAACTCTATGGCACTTCTAGCAGACGTAGAAGCTTCAAATTTAGACTACTAGTAGTATTTAGTGTATAAATCCAGGAAAAATTAAAATATTTTGTAATATTGTTCCAGTTTTCTAGATACACTAACTGCATACATAACTTTTTAATCCTATATAAATATATAGGATTACAAAGTTACATTTGCAGTGAATGAATCAGTGTACTTGTACATTTTTAATATAATGGAATTATATGTGTAGATAGGTACCTGGATATAATTTTGTTCAAAAGTAACTTGTAAAATGGTCAACTTAATGAGAAAGCAAGTATGGGACATGTCTTATGAAATTGTACCAAAATCCGGCCAAATATTAAGTGGACTAATTTGCCCGAAAATCCGTGGTTGGTATTCAAGAAGTAGATGGTACCAGAAAGGAAAAAAAGTAGGACTATATACAAAAAGAAATGAGATGCCATCAAAAACGTAACTTGTAAAAAAACCCAAGTCTCGCAACTCAGTTCTTCTACAGTAAAAAGTTGTGAAATCCATGTAATACTAAATCGGTTAATTTATTCAGTCCCTACTTAGGGTCCTTCTGTCTCAAATTATTACGTAATTAGCTAACCTAACAACATCTTATAGTAACCATAACAATATTAAAAATATTTTATGTTTTAAATACATAGATTGACATATTAATTCTTACCGTTAATGTTACAGCCTATTAAAGTCCGCTGCAAAATATAGGCATCCCCATAGATTGTCTAATAGATATTTAACATAGTTGCCACGCTAGCACGATGACAAGCGATTTGACAAGAACAGTTTATTTTTATTTTCAGTCGTTATTAGGGAGATGCTGCTGCCCGTCTCCTGATTTCCTTCCCTCTGTTGCTCTTACGTCACTTACGGGACGATATGAGATGTCGGATATCTTTACAACGCCACACACGGTAAAAATTCTTTAAATAATCATCTAATTCATAATAACTTTTGTTCTTTAGTTTCATTTCAACCTTTATTATTTCCTTATGAAAAATAACTTTTACAGACAAACAAATATTAGCTTTAAAACTTTTTTTTTACCAAAAAATACTTTCGCTTTATAAATTTTTGACTAGCACATTATCTTTTACAGTTTTTTCAGGAATTTCTAATGGAATTCCATTAAAAAATGTACCACTCGCATCACGCATACCGCAGTGAGTCCTCTTCACTCGTAAATAATGTTGGCCATCGCGTCTGTTACAATAAGGCACTTATCTACGCTGATTTAGTAGCAACAGGGCTTTTATACTCATTACCTATTTGAAAAGATATAGAACAATCGTTGGAATGGGTGTTTGTTTGGAATTTTATATATTTGAACAATATTTATTAAGCATTCTAATAAATTTGCTCGTGTAAAGAGTACAAAGAATATATAATTTATTATTAAAGTAACAAAGAACTCATAGAACCATCCTCGAAACCAAAATCTACCTCTTGTGCAAAACAAATTAAAGCATGTTCAAATTAGCTGTTATTTATCGACGATATTTATGACTGGGCTATATCATACCTACGGCATTTTTTCTATAGAATAAGGATAACAAACGAGCGTACAGTCCATCATATAATAGCAGCTTAACACTGCTGTGTTTCGTATGGTGCGTTTAGAGAACCGGAGACCCTTTTTACTGGAAAAGAGGCATTCCATCTTAGTCCTCACGGGTGACAACGCATGTGCATTTTGATTCTTTATTGAGGATAGATGTAGATGTCTATGGGCCATAACAACCACTTACCATCAGGTGGACTGTGTGCTTGTTCGTCACCATATTCTATAAAAAATCTAAAGATAAAGGGATGCTTTAACTCACAGATATCTTTGGCTAAGTATTAAAATGCAAAATGAGTTGTTACACCTGAGTACCAAAATGGAATGTCCACCATACGAAACACAACAGCATTAAGCTGCTATTTCACGCTGGTACTCTTTGAGATCATATCCCTTCCCCGATAGAGGCGACCGATTCATACTTCATAATAATATAGCTACAGTGTGGTTCTACCACGTATAAAAATGGATTATATATCCTAGTCATAGGAAGGTGTTATCGAAAATTATATCCATGTAGCTTTTCAGTCGTCCATTTTCCATTTATATAAGTGTACACAGGTTTGGAGCGAGCGATAAATTAAATTTATCAAGTAACAACTAGAAAAGTTATATTTGTCTGTATACATTGGGAACGTTTTTAGGGTTCTTACAAGATTTCAAAAAAGGAGGTTTAAATTCTAATGTATTTTGTCTTTTTTGTATGTACGTTACGTGATATCTTGGCCAAATGTGAATCAAATTTAATGATTCTATTGTAATACCTATGTCTCAGTTGTGGTCTCATTTGAATTTTAAGAAAAAAATTCCAGCACCTGGTAAAACAGGGCATGAAGTTAATCTGACTATTTATACAACATTCTACTTGTTAGCTTAAGGTTGTGAAGTTGCTTTATCTAAACAAAAGGGTCAAAATTCTCACTATTAAAAAAATTAAAATCGTTATATACATCTTTGTCATTAGCAGGAAGGATTTGCCTATGTTGAAATCATGCTTGGATGGCGGCCCGTGTAAATTTTCCTTGTTATTAATAGAATCAGGCTTGCTGAAAATCATTTAAAATTGGTAAATTGAACAAGGTTTAGATCCTCGCGAAAATGTTAAAGATTCCTGTCTTCCACCCATAATCGCGTGCAATATTATAATATTGTATAAATAACATTAATTCACTATTGCTTGTCAAAACTTTGTGGCTGAATGTAGACATTACTCTGGGAATGAGGTGGTCACTTCCAAGCTGTTTTTAAAATAAATTTTGTACTTATATAGTTTGTATAACCATTAATGTAAAAATTGATTTTAAAAAAAGTTTCTTGCTGGTTCTTCCCATGACAGAGGTTTTCTTGAACCAGTGGTAAAGTAAAAAATGACTTTCAATGAGAATTACACATGTGATCAATATTGAATAAAAATTATTCTATTCTATTCCATTCTATTCTACTTATTAATTGCCTCCTAAGGGAAAATTAGTCAGAGCCACCACGCTTGGCAGACGATTGGTCAACCACAGTTTTATTATTTATTTTGATTTGTGTATATACCTATATATATATATATATATATATATATATATATATATATATATATATATATATATATATACATATATACACCGTGTATATAGGGTTTCCTTACGCCACCACTACACAGCTTACATAGCATATATAAAACACCATTAATAAAAATAAATTTATTTGTTATTAGTTATATTTCTTGTTAGGAAAACGCTGCTGCCCATCTCCTGCTTTATTTCCCTCTGTCGCCTTTTACGATTTTACGACACCCAAGAGACGATATGTGGTAGTGCATATTCTTACACCGCTAATCGAGTATTACAATAAATGTACAATAAAATTATATTGAAAAGCAGTTCAACTAAAAGTATTAAAATGTTAAAGTAACTTTAAAAACTTATGGTTAATATTTTCAAATTATAACTTTCAATATTTTATGCGAGCAATAGTTCTTCTTAAGTTTACCTTCGGAAGAATGTTTCCAATAATGTCGTCACTTGCTACGACTGGAGTCACATCATTCATCATCTTTCTTAATTGTCACATCTGACTTTTATTTCTAAATGGTTTTATTAAGATAATGATTTCTTATATTTACGCTAATACTACACATTGAATGAAACTAATTTTATAGATTTTATCGCGTTTAATTTTAACTTTTTACAGTTTACAACACCTTTGTTCACCCAGCTATCTCCTTCGTCTCTATTGAAATTAGGATGTTTTTTTTAATTTCAATTTTTTTTGCGAAGGTTTATTGTTTATCAAACCTAATTCGATGTAAACCATCTGCACTTTGAATCTTAATCGAAGTTAGGTGTAGATATCTATGTGCCTCAGCATCCATTTACCATCAGGTAAACTTTGTGCATGTTTGTCACCCTTCTATAATAAAAAAGGAGAGTGTATAGGCTTAGGTCCACAAGGCCTAGGTCTAAGCTCATAAGATTTGAGGAACAACAAAATTTTATGAAAGTGTCACATTCTAAAAACGATCGGGATTTCCCTCTACTCAGATTATTGCTTACTACGAAATATATTATCTTCTTTTTTTAAAAAAAGAACACTTGAATTTTCTTCTGTACAAACATTCAGAGGCGGAATGATTATTTGCATGCTATATAAAACCTTGTTCCGTAAAGGATTCAATCCCGTGGCTTCACAACGTCATGTTTTCACTGGAGCCTGCTAATATACGAATTTTATTATATTTTTATAATTCAATCTTTTCATACGAGATGTGCTATGACAAATTAAAAAATTAAAAATATCGGAGGCTTTCGGATCTTTTTGGCAATTCTTATTAGTTTTGTAGTTGAGGGCTCTGAGCTTCCTCTATCTCTATATAGGTACTATACTCTATTCCAATTACGAAGTCCCATTTGATAGATGTCAATAATCAAGTACTAGTAAAGTACCGCTATAGTTGATACTTGACGATATTGATCTTCGATTTCTATAACGAACAAATTAAAATCCTATTGACAGAACAAGGATTAGCATAAAATTAAAATTTATAAAACAGTTTTTTAATTTTAATTAGATAATATTACGACGGCATCAATATGTATGTCTCTGTCCCAATCAGCGAAAATCAAATTTTCTGTTCGTAAAACCACACTTTCCCAATTCGCGGCAGTAACACTATCACAAGGTTTTTGCAACAATGACAGCATTTTGTTTGAAGTAAACGGTGGGCTGGTATTTTTACGAGCCGCATAACCTAAAATAAAGGTTTGCGTGTTAATATAGCAACAGATAAAATGTTAAAATAGGTAAAAATAAATTATAAAATAGATTTGTTTAAATTCTTGTCTTTAATTTGCGCCCAAATCAATTCTATGGCATTGTATTGACAATGGTAGGGTGGAAGGGGCATTACATTGTGTCCGGCTTCTTTAGCCATTTCGTGCAATACGTAGTTTGGTCTAGCTGGCTTATTTATAGCAACCAAATGCAGCAGCTCAACTTTTAACATGGACATGTCAGCAACAATATTATTGTCATTCAGCCATTTCACAATATCGGCTTTTTTGCTGCTAGAAGTTGGAGGCTTACTTACTTGTACTGAATGATACGGTGCATTATCCATAATGATCGTCGATGGCTCATTCAAGTTGGTCAATAAGGTACAAAACCATTCCTTAAATTTAACAAAATTCATCTCTTCGTGGTATTCCACAATTTTCTTAGATTTAAACGCCAAGAGGCAGTTCGGAACAAATCCCTTCATGGAACCCGCATGACAAATAATTAAGCGTTCGCTTTTGTTACTAGCTAATTTTGTGGAGGAGTGAGGAGTGTCGTCTGTCCATATCTTGCCAACTGTATGCTTAGCGTTTAGCCACGTCTCATCTAGAAATATAACATTATTCCAAACAGCAATGGACTTTGCTGATCTTAGAAAATTAAATCTGACTAAAGCTATATCACGTTCCAACAAAATCCACCTTTTATCACATTTTTATAAGAAAAGCCAACATTTTTTAAAACCCTCCAGAAAGAAGTTCTACTGGCGTGAAACAGTCCAGATTCTTGTAAAGTATTTGACAATTTATCGAGAGTCGGCAAGTCGTTCCTACTATAGTAGCCACAGATATGGTTTCTAATAGCGTCCTTATCAAAATTGTCGATATGTGTAACTATCGATCTTCTAACTTTTTTCTTAAGTGGCTATTTTAATTTGTTATCTTCCATTAAATCTTTACCATGTTTTTCCTTACTTATTCGGGAAACAATTTTTCGACTAATACCAAGAGCTGCACTTACTCGGTTAGTTACTTGTGAAAATGGCAACAATGGACCACCATTCTGATACTCTCTTTCAAAGTAATCTTGTAGGCGTACTACAAACTCTCGCGCTTGACTGCGCATCACTGTTCTTTTAGTGGTCTCAGTTTCGGCCAGTGTTTATAAATAAAAAAAAAATCAAATCAAATAACAGTCCAAACTTAATAACAACGAAAGAATTATCAAACAGTTATAACTACAATAACAAAAACGAAATAAAAACACAACACAAAATCAACTAAACTGAACACGCGTATCGTATACAAGGCTTCTGCACTCGTACTGAAGAGACAAATAAAATGGCGGTCATGATCACGAGGTGGACGCAGTGTTGACAGATTTTCACTTGCGAAAAGAATCTGTCTATAATCGATTTTATACGATTGTTTTTGTCACGTCACTATGTAAAAAAGTAAAAATAAAACTATAGAACGTAAACGCTAAACGGCAGAAAAATATTATTATCTTTTAAAGTCTTAATTATTTTGAGCACGATGTCTAAAAACAATATGTTGATTGTGTGTGTGAATTAATTGTATGATGATTTAGATTGATTGTGTATTTTTAAATGATGATTTACGACCATGAACAAAAATGATTATTATTTCTAATTATGCGAAACGTGAAGAGTTACGTTCTAAGAAGTGTCAAAAAGAACTTCGTAATTGGAATAGAGTATAATATGTACTTAGTCGTGTCATAAGTTCTGTCGAAACCTTATTATTTAAAATCTTTGAATACTGGCTAGATGAACTTTACAAATTTTAAAAATATAACGTTATGGCTTGCCGAAAAAAAAGACATTCATTTTCATTCATTTTCAAATATGGAGTGGTCAAAGAAAAAAGATAGAGTAGCGGTTATCGCGTTGCACCGTTGGTTACGCGCCAAATGAGATTTTCAATATTCTACAAAAATTTAAAATGACCCTATGATTTACTTATCGCACTATAAAACGATTTCCTAAAGATTCAAGCTTCGATGATCGTAAGAAGGCCGGCCGACCTCGTATAGTTAGGAAACCCGCGATCATCATAGCAGTGAAGGCGCGAATCCAACGAAATCGTGTTCGTAAACAAAAAATAGCTGAACCACGGTCAAAAGAGTGATCAATGAAGACCTAGGACTACGAACTTATCGTAAAAAGACAGTACATTTTTTGAACGAGCGTTTGAAAAAAATTAGGCTGAATAGATCCCGCGCTTTGTTACGGCGGTACGCGGGAAAAAAGCCGCGAAATTTTGTTTTCAAATAAAAAAAATTAAATTCGAAGAAATTTACAACAAATAAAATGATAGGGTGTATGCCCACAGCAGTGAAGAAGCCAGCACGCGTATTCCGAGGGTTCAACGAGCACATTATTCTTTGTCACTCATGGTTTGGCTTGGAGTCTCATATTCAGGCATAACTGAGGTGTTTTTCTGTGAATAAAGGTGTAAAAACCAGTGCCGAGGTGCACCAAAATACCGTCCTAACAAACATAGTGGAACCTCTTTTCCTTTTTTAAAAAACAGACATTGGATATTCCAACAGAACTCTGCACCAGTTCATTTGGCACGAAGCACGCAAAACTGGTTGACCACCCGTGGAATTGGCCTTATCGGACATGAGGACTGGCCCCTTTCTAGTCCAGATTTAAAGCCACTGGAATACAAGATATGGAAAATTTTCGAGGAGAAAGTCTGCACTAAACCTCAGCAGAATTTGGAATCTGGCTAAAGCAGCGGCAGAAATAGATATAAATGTGGTGCGTGCTGCGATTGATGATTAGCCGCGTCGATTAAGGGCATGTATTCAAAATAGGGGAGGGCATTTTGAATATAATGTTAATAAAATTGTATTTTAAATTAAATTACCTTTCATTTCATAAATAATTTCTATATAGCTATCAAAAGTGGCAACTACCCCCCAATGATGAGAGCAACAAAAACTGTTCAGTGATGTCTCCGTGATCGCGAGGGTGAAAACTGGTAGCGATCACCGAATGGTTAGAGGCACACTGAACCTAAACGTTAAGTTGGAGAGGTCTCGTCTAATGAAGTCAACGCTCCGTCCCCCTCGTGCTCTGTTTCAAAGTCCCGAAACCTTTCAGCTCGAGTTACAAAACCGTTTTCAGTGCCTAGAAGACTGCAATGAAGTGGACGATATGAATGACAAGCTCGTGGAAACTGTCCATGCGGTTGGAGCTAAGTTCTGCAAGACCCGCCGCAGAAGAACACAAAAACTCTCCGATCACACTCTTAATCTTATGGCTGTTAGACGGGAGATGAAGCTACATTCTTCAACAGACTTGACAGCATACAGGCATCTGAACAGACAGATCTCCAAATGCATGCGGCGGGACTTACGCAACTTCAATACAGCTCGTATTGAAGAAGCGATCGAGCGGAACCAAGGCTCCAAAGTCTTTGCCAGAGATCTGTCTGCCAGAAAGAGCCAACTGTCAAAGCTGAAGACAGAATGTGGCAGCATCGTTTCCGGGACACCTGAGATTTTGAGTGAGATTGAGAGGTTCTATGGGCAGCTGTACACATCATCGTTGGAGCCACACGCAAGTGTGAGTAACGATCCAAGAGCGAGTCTCATCCGACATTATTCCGAAGATATCCCGGATGTCAGTCTGAGCGAGATTAGGATGGCTCTCCAGCACCTTAAAAACGGTAAGGCCCCAGGCGAGGATGGAATTACAGCGGAGCTTCTGAAAGCGGGTGGAAGACCGGTACTTGAAGCCCTTCAGAAGCTCTTTAATTCCGTCCTCCATGGTGGCATTACACCGGAGGCGTGGAGCAGAAGTGCGGTGGTCTTGTTCTTCAAGATAGGTGACAACGCTCTCTTGAAGAACTACAGACCGATTTCCCTTCTGAGCCGCGTCTACGTGCTGTTTTCGAGAGTCATTACGAATCGTCTCGCGCGCAGACTTGACGACTTCCAGCCTCCCGAACAAGCCGGTTTCCGAAAGGGCTTTAGCACCATAGACCACATACATACCCTTCGGCAAGTTGTACAGAAGTCCGAAGAGTACAATTTGCCACTATGTCTGGCGTATGTGGACTATGAGAAAGCCTTTGATTTCGTCGAAATTTGGGCTGTGGTGCAGTCCCTTCAGCGGTGCCAAGTTGACTGTCGGTATATCGAAGTGTTGAAGTGCTTGTACAGTAGGGCTACGATGGCTATCCGAGTACAGAACCAGAGTACGAAACCTATCCAATTGCAGAGAGGTGTAAGACAGGGTGACGTCATATCCCCGAAACTCTTCACCGCTGCATTGGAAGACGTTTTCAAGCTTCTGGACTGGAAAGGATACGGTATCAACATCAAGTGCGAGTACATCACTCACCTTCGATTTGCCGACGATATAGTCCTTATGGCAGAATCGCTGGAGGACCTAAGCACTATGCTCAATGACCTCAATAGTGTTTCCCAACGGATAGGTCTTAAGATGAACATGGACAAAACTAAGATCATGTTTAATGTCCATGTCACACCTATGCCGATAGTTGTTGGGAACACTAACCTCGAAGTTGTTGACGAGTATGTTTACCTGGGACAAATAGTCCGACTGGGTAAGTCCAACTTCGACCGAGAGGAAAATCGACAGATTCAACTCGGCTGGGCAGCGTTCGGGAAGCTACGACACATCTTCTCGTCAGACATACCTCAAAACCTTAAAACGAAATTGTACAACCAGTGCGTGTTGCCAGTGATGACTTACGGAACTGAGACGTGGTCCTTCACTGCTGGCCGTATGAGGAAGCTCAAGGTCGCTCAGCGAGCTATGGAGAGGGCTATGCTCGGAGTTTCTCTACGTGATAAACTTAGGAATGAGGATATCCGCAGTAGAACCAGAGTGACCGACATAGCCCAACGGATTAGTAAGCTGAAGTGGCAGTGGGCCGGCCCTATAGCTCGAAGAACCGACAACCGATGGGGAAGAAAGGTTCTCGAGTGGCAGCCTCGTACCGGTAGGCGAAGTGTAGGGCGTCCCCCCCACGAGATGGAGTGACGACCTGGTAAGACATGCAGGAAGTCGATGAATGCAGGTGGCTCAGGACCGTGTTTTGTGGCATTCTTTGGGGGAGGCCTATGTTCAGCAGTGGACTTGTGAAGGGCTGTAATGATGATGAATGATATCAAAAGTGTATCATTAATTTTATAAAAAGTTTTTGACAGAACTTTTGACCCGACTAAGTATATGTAGAAACTTGTATAAATACGATATACTAATTCGTTAATATAAACTAATGCTAAACCAATAAATATTCAAATATACTGTGTTTATGTAAACTAAACATAATATTCAATTATGATATGATTGATTACGCAGTCATTAGTAAACGTCACAAAGTGTTATACAGGTATTTGTCAAATATTTTCCTAACTAATGATTTAAAGCAAAATGTCTTCTCTACCATCAAGCATTCTTGTTCTACATACATAAATAAATCCTCTTGTCTGTTATCCAGAGGGCTAGGCAGATACTACAGACCTCAATTTGGCATGATTCTAACACACTTTTCCCCATTCTTTCATATATATTTTCAGTGGTTAAATATGTTTTTAATTTGGCCCATCTTCAATTATCCCTAATTTGATCGATAAACTTTAATCTAAGACGATCATTGTTGGCTTTGCCACTTACTTCTGCAGGGTAAATTTGCGTTGGCAACTGCATTTTTTTTATTAATACAAAAGGTCACATGTTTTATTAAATCAAATAATTATATGAAAACCTTCGAACTTAATATTAAGGTCGATTTTATTATGTCCTTAATAGTTTACTGCTGGTGCTGAACATAAATTTTCGACCAATGAACCTGACGTCTCACAACTTTCACGCTGTTTCTGTCGCTGGTTTGAATATTTTACATTTGGATTGCTTTAGATCCGTAGTATTTCGATCCCCGATGGCAACAATGAAATTGTTGGTTAGAATTTAAGCACTGATCTACCGCGTGCTCTTCAGTGAAGGAAAACATCATTAATGAAAAAAAGTCAGCCATAGAGCACAGGAGCAGTTCGGCGGAAGACATCACTCTAAAATCTTGCCAAACAAATGATATGAGGCTAGAGATAGTGCCACATATTGGAGGTCAACGGATCTTTTAGGTATTTCACGTAATCGCCTACTAACGACATTCATCGGGCAAAATGAGGAGGTGTGTTATCTTACCTCGCCAACATACGGCTTAATATATATGTAGGAAAGCAATATTAAACGATGAAACAAATGGAAAATTACATTGATTGTAGACACATAAAACGTAGAGATTATTAACTTTTAAACATATTAACGTAAGACGAGTGTAATGAAGCGAATTATTTCTTTTTTGTGTTAATTATACTTAAATATTAAAAATTATATATAAAATATGAATAAATTCAGGAAGAACGAAACTTATTGAAGAACTATTTTCTTAACTTATATTACTTTATTAATTTTTTTTACAAAAGTTTGAGTCAAAAGAAACAATTTGGAATATTCTTATTACTTATATAACCTTCCGGACTTTTGTTAACTTGTCAGTGAAAGATGAAACGCGAACTTTCCTTTACACCCGACACAAATTAGAAAAATTATTGCCCTCTAAGTGTAACAAAACAAGTTAGTATCAGAAAAGTAATTAACCCAGTTTTTGCATCATTAGTGACCCAAATTTGATTTAATGTTTTGTATCGAATGTTTCGATGTACTTACGAACTTTAATTCTTAATGAAGAATCAATATTTTCCTACATCACTTAGTAGAGCCTTGCCACAATTATATTATGGTTGTAGCACGAATGGGTCGGCTTGACCGGGGAAGGACGACGCTCTCACAAAATAACAGCGTCAAATAGCAACTTAATATTGCTGTTTTTTGCGTGGCGATTTTAGAGAAGAGTTGCTCCTAATTACTGGAAATCAGGCATTTCATCATAGTCCTCAAGTGTGACAAGGCATATGCATTTCAATTCTTAACTGATAATTGATGTAAGTGTCGTTAGGTCACAACATCCATTTATCATTACGTGGACTGTATGCTTGTTATTTTATAGATTGTTACACCTTAGTCTATAAAAAAAAACATTACAATACCTTTAACAAAAAGTAAGAAGCCTCATTGTCATTTTTATCTGACTACTTATACGTGGTAGAGCCATGCTGCAGCTATATTATTAGTGTAGTTGTAGCACGATTGGGTCAGCTCGACCGGAGAACGACCACGCTCTCACAGAATACCAGCGTAAAATAGCAGCTTAACGCCGCTGTGTTTCGTATGGTGAGTGTAGAGAACCGAAGACCCTTTTTACTGGAAAAGAGGCATTCCATATTAGTCCTCACGGGGGACAACGCATCTGCATCTTGTGTCTTTATTGAGGATAGATGTAGATGTCTATGGGTCACAGTAACCACTACCATCAGGTGGACTGTGTGCTCGTTTGTCACCCTATCCTATATAAATAAAACTACAAAAAATGCTAACAATTCGACTGTATGTTTTTTGCTTGTATTTTACGACATAAACGAGTATGTTTGTTAATTGTGAACTGATTTTGATGATCATTTTTTGAGAGAATAAACATAATCTAAATTAATCTTTGATCAAAATTAACTGCCCGCATGTAGCAGAGTTTATCGTAGTAAAATTAGTTAATTTTTAAACATCTTTAGACCGTTGAAAGTGTACATTTGCTAGTAATTCATTAAAATATTATTTTGATTGCAAGAAAATATAAAGCCTTTCAGACCAAATTTCAGTAACGGCGGCCAATTCCAACGTAGACTATTTATCTGCGCAGGATAGGAATACAGTGCACGAGTGTGTGCACAAGCACATGTGCACTCTTTATTCCAGTAAAACTCATGACTGATTTTGACCCGAACCGGTATTTAAACCCAGAACCACACAATCAGCAGTTGCGCTTACGACCGTGAGGAAAGAAGATACTATTACAATGTTGTTGGTGGCAGCAGTTTAAAGACATAAAAAATATTATCCCGATGGCTGTCGAAGTAATACGAGATTAATTAATTTGATTCGACCACCGCTTCTATATTAGAACACTTAACGATTGGCACTAATGAAAAATCTTTGCTTATCATTGCAAAACTTATTAAGCGATTTATATATACCTCAAAACTCAAGCTCAAGTATTAAATTAAAGGGTATTTTGTTTATTAAACTTTTTTGAACCTTATAAAATATATAAGTACAAAAGGCGGACATAATGCTTAAAGCATTCTCTGCCTGTCAACCTTATGCCAACCTTATTACACATAAAAATCAATATTGATTGATAGTTGCTTCCGTGACAGTGTATAAGTTTTTCGCCTCCCGAGTAAATTTCTTTTATTTTCGTTATTAATTCTGATCATAGACTTAAACTATGATACTCTTTGATTTTGTTCATTAAGAATATTCTATAAAGTGTTGGTCAGTCTCATGAAATAAGTTGGGAAACTTATTTTAATACTTTGGAGGCAAGTTTTTGAATGAATAAGGTAACGAAATATAAGATTGAAGAATGATTTCCCTTTTTTTTCATGTTTATAGAATAAGCGTGATAAACGGGCACATTACAGCTTAGTTGATGGTAAGTAGATGCTGAAGCCTATAGACATCTAAACCTATCTTCGGTTTGAAATCAAAATGCAGGGATGCCTTGTTATCTCTGAGAAATAAAATGAATACTTCTTTACCAGTAAAAGATCTCGTTAGTTGTCACTCACCAAAACGTACAAAAGACTTTATCGTTTTTTAATATAATATTTTATAATATAAAAAAAATACTAGCAATGCTATTAACATTACAAATATTCCCTTTAACCATACCTGTTAGGCTTCAAATGCTTGTGTTAGGAGTTGTTCAGCAGCAAATGGCGGATTCGAACCCAAGACCTCTTGAGTTCGCTGTCCGCACCCTGCTATTAGGCTACTGTCACTATTATCATTGTACTGCATATAAAAAGCGTGGTACTTTCCCGGTTATGCCAACCCAATTATGCTCTAATTGGGTTGGCTTAACCTGAATAAGGGTGGCAAACGAACAAACACCCCACCTGACGTTAAGTAAAAAAATAGAATAGAATAAAATAGAATAATTTTCACCTATCTATTTACTTATTTATATGATCCTTCTGTTAAAATTATCGATAATTTTCTCAACTCATTAAATAATTTGCTCCTATCTTTAGCGTCATACAAAATGGTAACTCTCATTGGAGATATTAATATCAACAATCTCTCTGATAAACTTGAGCCCAAACCCGACCCTTATTTGAATCTTCTGGCATCAAATGGGCTATTAACCGCACATTCGTTCTTCACCCATGATAGTGCTTGCCTTGAACACGTTATGATGAAAACCAACCTTACGATAACCACCATCGTGTCAGATTTCAAATTTACCCATCATAATCCTATCCTTACATTCATAGGTCAACGTCAACAAACACCATACCAAAAAACTCGGGTACATGTCAATACACAAAATGTTACAAACTAATTGGCCAATACCGATTTTTCAACCATCTTTGATACCAAAGATGCTAATCTTGTTGCTGATCTATTAATCTCCAAGATTTATACATGCATCAAGGAAAACACCAAGTCTGTCAAAGTATCATGCAGAAGACGTATACTGAAGCCCTGAATTATACCCGGACTCCTAAGGTGCATACAAAATCGTGACTGGTTGCATAGCAAAATGAAAAAGACCCAAACAATTAAGTAGCCAAAGTCATATATCTAAGTTATCGCAACTATTGCAATAAACTATTAAAAAAATTAAAATATCTCTACGAACGCAGCGAATTTCAAAAAGCCAAAAATAACCCCAAAGCGACTTCGAATGTTATCAAGAGCTAACTCATCTCACCTCCTATTCATCATCTTCTACGGACCTACTGGAACTAACAAACGACTCTAATGTCACAATAAATCAGGTCAATGACTTCTTTGTCAATATTGGACCAAATCTAGCATCCAAAATTCCTAAAAATCTACACCTGTCAGTTTCACCTAAAACCTCAATAAAATCATCTCATAATCCTCTTGGCAACTCCATGGTTTTATGAGAGACAGACGAATCAGAAGTTGAGAAGATAATTATAAATCTAAAAACATATAGTGCTACTGGCTATGACTTCTGCAGTTCTTAAGGCTGCCCGAAATACTCTCGTTCCTGCTATAACATATGTCTACAAACGTTCCCTTGAGTCAGGTGTCTTTCCAAAAGCCTTCAAGAAGGCTCTGTTACATGCAACCTTTATGAGTGGGGACAGAAGCAGTGTCAATAATTATAGGCCTATATCAGTACTCACTTCCCTCTCGAAAATAGTAAAAAAAAATCTTAACACAAGACTTATTAATTACTTGAAAAAATACAATATCATATCAGAAAATCAATCCGGATTTAGAAGTGGTTTATCTACAGAAGACGCTGTTATGAATTTAGTCAACTCATCAGCTAAAAAAATAGACCTGTCCCGATCCTGCGCCTTCCATCGGAGAACCTGTCCGATGGAAGGCGCCAGCGTCTGTAATACAGTTTTTACCATAAAACTAATACAGCTGCCAACGATCAACCATATCTTACTAGTAAATTCCCAAAAAAAAAACCAGTACTATAATAGTTTAAGATACCCTGCGTGTAAACAAAGTGAATAAATTATTTATTATTTATTTATTATTCAACATAGATCACAGGTGTATTTCTTATTAAAAGTAAATTTTTACTTGACCACTGGTTCGAAAGAAACCCTCTGTCCTGGGAAGATCCAGCAAGAAACCCAGCGGGACTTATCTTTAAAGTAAATTTTACATTAATGGTTGTACAAAATATTTAGAAAAACGTATATTAACGTATACATTACCCCAATAATGAATTACTCACTCTGTGGGTCAAGAAACTGGTATCTTGTGTTTTTTCCTAGTGTTTACAGAGTGTATATCACTTTTATTACTAAAACTTCCTTTGTTTTTGGGAACATACATTAAATTTTGGTAAATATACTAGAAGCCAAAGTTAATATATTTATCTCTAAGAGACTCATGGTTTTAGGTTGTTAATAGCTCTAATGACTCTCGTCTGTAAAACAAAAATGGTTTTTGAATCAGCCGCATTTACCTATAGCATAATCCCGTAAGACATTATGCTATGGAAATAACTGAAATAAACTAATCTAGCTGTCTCGACACAAGTGAGAACTCTAATTTTTTTTAAAGCAAAGGCTGCAGAACTTAGTCCGCTTGCTAGTTTGGATATACTATATATATACTGAGGGCCCTACTGAAGCTTTGCATCGAGAGTTATGCCACGAAAAACAGTGGATTCAACAAGGCTCAGTTCTTCCCCATTTAAAAACATCTTTGCTTTGGCCCATCGACATCTATATTATCAATACTCATTAAGAATCAAAATGACTGACACCCCAGAGGAATAAAATTACCTCAAACAATGGTTCCCGGTTCTCGTAAGTCGTTACTCACCATTACATACAAAATACATTAGCATTGTGCTGCATATGCACAAGCGTAGTCCTGCCCCAATTAAACTAACCCAGTTTTGCTAATAAAATACAGTGAACGTAGTTAGAACATAATATGTGAAATTCATAATTTAATTTTTATCTTTTAAAGACCATTGAATAGAAAATTTCAAATTATAAGAGATCTTTATAAAGCAGGGAATATCCTAGTCCGCTCGTTTAATTAAGTGTGCGACGGAACGCACGGACTTGAGGGGCTTTTCATAAATAAAGTTCTAAGGGTATGGGTGGCCGTGGGAATAATTAATTAATTGCTTTAATTACTTACCATGAGGTAAGCCGTATGATCACTTGCTTCTGCTTCCATAAGAGAAACTCAAAGCGTTAGCCGTGAAATTCACAGTGCACCAGCAACCCGGGTTCGATTACCGCCACCCTCACCATTACAGCCTATAAAAATCCACTGTTGAATGTAGGCATCCCCCATAGAATGACTTATAGGGGGATATTTGCCATAGTTTTCATGCTTGGCAAGCAGGTTAGCAACTGCTTATCTTCTGATTTGTTTCTCTCTGTTGCATCTTACGACATCCACGAGATGATATAGAGTAGTGGATATTCTTACACCGCCACTACACGGTTAGATCACCACCAGCACAAATTAAACTGTGAATTGCAAGTTTAAGTACTAAAAGAGAAAATTAAATACCGTTGGAATTTTTCTTTCAAATATAAAGTAGTTGGAGTCTTTCCTTCAAATATAAATACGTGGTAAAACCATGATATATTAGTAGTATAATTGTAGCACGAATGGGTGAGCTCAACCGGGGACAACGCTCTCACTGAATACCAGCTTAAAATAACAACTTAACTCTACTGTTTTTCGTATGGTGAGTGTAGAGAACCGGAGACCCTTTTAATTGGAAACGATGCACTCCAACTTAATTCTCACGGGTAACAACGCATCTACATTTTTTGATTCGTAATCTGGGATAGATGTAGATGTCAATGGGCCACAGCAACCACTTGCCTATATCCTATAAAAAAGCATAGTCTTTTAAAAAAAATAAGAATTATTTAAATCGATTCAGTCGTTGCCGAGTTGATAAATCGTGGAACAAACATTTAAAAAAAAATAGACGTCGCATGGAGTAACTTCTTGTTTTGGAACTCGGTTAATAACAACCTAAAATTTAAATTGTTTTTAAATTAGTATTATCTTCTATGTGGGTAAGTAAATGAAGTCTTAGTATGATTATTATGTCCACGCATTCTTATATTTTAAACAGCCATCCAATTTATAACATTCTTTCTTCATAAGAATTCTGTTTACATACGTGTTACATATATGGATGGCCCTTCCAAACCGCGAACTACGCAGCTACCTCATTTTCACACAACATTTCAACATTGCTTCCACGAGGCAGTTTTGCTGACTTGATGGGAAACTCGGTCACCGTGGACTCACAATGACGCACGCGATGTCAACCGACATAGCACCTTTACCAGAAATCTAATGCAGCGAGGCAATTCTGCTAACCTGATGGGAAATGTAGCTGCCGTGGATTCACAGTGATGCCCGCGGCGTCACCCGCCAGCATTATATATACGAAACTACAAGATGCCACTTCACTTCGTTCCTAACATCGGGCGGGGTGAAGGTTTAATTAGATTTAATTAGTATTAGTTCTTTTAATACTACACTTCGTTCCTAACATCGGGCGGGGTGTAGGTTTAATTAGATTTAATTAGTATTAGTTTTTTTAAGACCTATCCGTTGGGAAACACTATTGAGGTCATTGAGCATAGTGCTTAGGTCCTCCAGCGATTTTGTCATAAGGACTATATCGTCGGCAAATTGAAGGTGATACCGTATCCTTTCCAGTCCAGTAGCTTGAAAATATCTTCCAATGCAGCGGTAAAGAGTTTCGGGGATATGACGTCACCCTGTCTTACACCTCTCTGCAATTGGATAGGTTTCGTACTCTGGTTCTGTACTCGGATAGCAATCGTAGCCCTACTGTACAAGCACTTCAACACTTCGATATACCGACAGTCAACTTGGCATCGCTGAAGGGACTGCAGCACCGCCCAAATTTCGACGGAATCAAAGGCTTTCTCATAGTCCACATACGACAGACATAGTGGCAAATTGTACTCCTCGGACTTCTGTTCAATTTGCCGAAGGATATGTATGTGGTCTATGGTGCTAAAGCCTTTTCGGAAACCAGCTTGTTCGGGAGGCTGGAAGTCGTCAAGTCTGCGCGCGAGTCGATTCGTAATGACTCTCGAAAACAGCACGTAGACGCGGCTCAGAAGGGAAATCGGTCTGTAGTTCTTCAAGAGAGCGTTGTCACCTATCTTGAAGAACAAGACCACCGCACTTCTGCTCCACGCCTCCGGTGTAATGCCACCATGGAGGACGGAATTAAAGAGCTTCTGAAGGACTTCGAGTACCGATTTTCCACCCGCTTTCAGAAGCTCCGCTGTAATTCCATCCTCGCCTGGGGCCTTGCCGTTTTAAGGTGCTGGAGAGCCATTCTAATCTCGCTCAGACTGACGTCCGGGATATCATCGGAATAATGTCGGATAAGACTCGCTCTGGGATCGTTACTCACACTTGCGTGCGGCTCCAACGATGACGTGTACAGCTGCCCATAGAACCTCTCAATCTCACTCAAAATCTCAGGTGCCCCGGAAACGATGCTGCCACATTCTGTCTTCAGCTTTGACAGTTGGCGCTTTCTGGCAGACAGATCTCTGGCAAAGACTTTGGAGCCTTGGTTCCGCTTGATCGCTTTTTCAATACGAGCTGTATTGAAGTTGCGTAAGTCCCGCCGCATGCATTTGGAAATCTGTCTGTTCAGTTGCCTGTATGCTGTCAAATCTGTTGAAAAATGTAGCTTCATCTCCCGTCTAACAGCCATGAGATTAAGAGTGTGATCGGAGAGCTTTTGTGTTCTTCTGCGGCGGGTCTTGCAGAACTTAGCTCCGACCGCATGGACAGTTTCCACGAGCTTGTCATTCAAATCGTCCACTTCATTGCAGTCTTCTAGGCACTGAAAACGGTTTTGTAACTCGAGCTGAAAGGTTTCGGGACTTTGGATTGGAGCACGAGGGGGACGGAGCGTTGACTTCATTAGACGAGACCTCTCCAACTTAACGTTTAGGTTCAGTGTGCCTCTAACCATTCGGTGATCGCTGCCGGTTTTTACTCTCGCGATCACTGAGACCTCACTAAACAGTTGTCGTCTGGTCGTCATAAGGAAGTCAATCTCATATTTTGTCGATTTGTCGGGGCTCGACCAGGTCCACTTACTGTGGGGCCGCTTCTGGAAAAAAGAGTTCATCATAAAGAGTCCCTCTTTCTCCATGAAGTCGGCCAGCTGCTGGCTGCTTGGGTTCCGTTGCCCTATTCCAAATTTCCCCACTTTCAGCTCACCGTTCTCTCTTGTGTCTAGTTTTGCATTGAAGTCTCCCATTAACACCATATATTGGGTTTTGGAGGAATGCATGGCTCTAGAGATATCCTCATACATTTCCTCCACCTCCTGATCGGAGTGTGCCGAGGTTGGTGCGTAAACATGTGTGACCTTCAGCGAATAACGTTTGGTGATTCTGAGTATAAGGTACGCAACCCTCGTTGACACACTCTCAATCTTTACAACGTTGTTAACGAGAGACTTGTGGACGATAAATCCGACACCTCCTTGGGACAGATGGTCGCCCTCCCGGTAATAGAGCAAGTTGCCGGATTCGAGGATTACCGTGTCCTCCCCCTCTCTTCGAAATTCAGATAGTCCTATAATATGCCAGCGTAACTTGTCTATCTCTTCTTCTAGCTCCACAATCTTCTCGTCAGTCCTCAGGATGCGTGCGTTGTATGTTGCCAGTACCTCGAGCACGAATAATAAACAATTGCGTCAAGAATTCGTATAGAGTAAACTAAGCGAAAACTTTTACGAAACTGTCACTAAAGTTGTCGGCAGCACGAACGCTTATCTTTTATTTAAGTGTACTCGATACTATATTGTAACTTAATGTAAACAAAGCTTAGAACTCAATATTAAAACGAACGAATGAAAATGAATGATACGTTTATAAATTGCTATCATTGTATATGTGGAGTCTTTTATTGTGCGTAAAAATAAGAAAACGTGATGAAACTTATTAATAATAGTGTGTTAATTAATGTTAAACAGTTATTTGACAAAACACTATTTATATAATTATATATGGAGAAACTTTTTTATGTTTATAAAACTATGTTTCACCTCTTATGAATTGTGATTTCCGAACGCGGATTTCTTAAGATAAACACTTGATTTCGCTCCGCTTCGTGTTGTTTTAGTAGTTTTGTGTTTTTTGAATTTGTTTTAGTTCATTCCTGCTAAATGTTATAATGATGTCGTCAAGAACTAGCCACACACACTTTACAATAATGGTAGAGTTAATGGAAAAGTAAGTACTTAACTATATTGAGACAACAGTTTTGATTGTATTTTAGTCTATATGTTCATTGTATATTGATACTGATTTATTCTGTTAAATAATGAATATTGTTTGTTTCCAAGGAACGGTGATTTATCGAAACCACAGAACGACGACAGTGGTGTATTATAAAGTGCAAGGAGCTATGTGATTTACTTAACAGCCAAGGAATCGGAGTCTCGCAACGAAGAAGTGGCGAAAAGTAAGTACTAGTCTTATTTTTCTAAAACATTCAATATCAATCAAGAGCGCTTCAGTGAGAATTTTGGGTTCTTTATCGTTTTATTTGGCTTGCTTAAGATGTGGAGTGATTTAAAAAGATAGTGGGCAAAACCTTATACACAATTAAATCAATATGAAAAAATATGTCTCACATACTTAGAGAACAGGGTGCTTTAACATAGATAGAACTTTAGTAAGAATCACTGTATAAACTTTAATTTTAACATCTTAATATTTATCATTAAGTACACGTACTTTCATACATACATACTCGTATTTTCTCCGTGAAAATATATTATTCAGAAGATATTACTTAATGTATATGAATAATAACTTTAGAATAAGACTAATATCTTATTATTTTACAGGTAGAATAATCTGCCGGAATTAATAAAACAGTATTCTATACTCGCAAAGCCACAAACAGAAAATTTAATAAATGTACCATCTGAAATTCCCGCTATAGGTACGTCTTCAACTACTTTTGTGTATATTAACTATTGCAATTATTAAATATAAAAAAATAATGATGATAATTTCAATTAAAATTTTGATGTAAGTGATACTAGTGTGTAATCATGAGTCCTGTTTATTTTATAAATTAAAGAAATCATAAAAATAAAGTAATTATAATTCAAATTAGTCATTACACCTTTTAACTTTCTAATATTTTCAACAATACAAAAGGGAAATATCTGTGAAAGTAATGTAGAAAGTTCAAGTTTTTCAATTGATCTTTTCAGATGATGAGGACTGGAACACTCCTGGCGGCAGCAAGGATCCAGTACTTATCCCTGCATCCAATCCCAGATTCCTATACAATAACCAGATCTCAAACACCTCCAAAATCTGCCACACCGCCGAAATCTCTATTTGTCCTCCACAGGCAACCCACCCCACAACAAGCCAAAAAGAAACCACTTAGATCATTAGAAGAATATTTTTTTGACTGAGGAGAATATAAGGAATGATAATAAGGAAAGTTAGGGATTTGTATAATTAGAACGAGAGAGGATACTACAGAGAACTTTGTCAACATGATAATGAGCTGAGGTGCAAGCTCAGTGTAATAATATATAAATAATAATAATTGTACATGTTTTTAATAAAATGTCTCATTGAAATTTTTGATGTACTTTTTTATTTGAACTTAATATTAATATCGGCAAAAATAGACTACACTTAAAATCTAAAGTCGTAATAACAAAAACAAATCAAAACATTATTCAAACTGTGTAGATATGCCTACAACACAATAGAGAATCAATTAATTTAAAAAAATGGATTCAATAGAAATAGAAATGGATTTTTTCTTGTCCAGTATACATTATAAATAGTACTTATTTAAGGTCATTCTTATGTTTAATTTACCACTGGTTCGAAAAATACCTGTGTCCAGGGAAGATTTAGGAAGAATAATTGTTTACAATCATGTATTATGTTACACAATTAACTATAAGTGGTATTAGAAATAACTTAGTAGAAAGTACCTCATTCCCAGGGGTTATTTTCCATTCATAAATTCCTTAATACATATTAACATAACCCTTTTTATTTATATTTGCTTAATATTTTTTTGATCTTGGCAGTGGTGGAATTTTAAAAATATTTAATTTAAATTATGAATAAAGTAATAAATAAATCATTGTTAGATTATTATTAATATAAAAATTAAATCTGGGCATAAACACAAATTACATACAAAAGAATTACACCGCACTAAGTCTATCTCTACAACAATTCCTCTCATAGCACGACCTCTTACTAACCCTGACTACTGTTACTTCTTATAATGCATAAATCAGGTTGCTCATGTGATCATTTAAATTATTACCGTACACGTCTGCCTCTGGGTCTGATACGCCAAATAGCATAGCTATATTATGTAGGACACAACGAGCTATAACTATAATAATTTTGGCGTATTTTTCGGGTTTGTAATGCAGATTGCGATCCCTGTTTACGCATCTCTCCACCTATTTTTCATTCATTAACAAAGCTAAAAATAAAATATTGTAGTTAATACTTTTATGACGTCTCTCTCAGCCCTTGAAGTGGGGAACCTGATAAAGGTATTGGTTATTATTTATTGGCTGTTAAGTGCCTCCGTAACTTGAGAGACATATTTGCTAACACTTGTTCGGACCAAATTCTTTCTCGTACCGACTAAACGTTGTTAAGAGACTGTTGCTAAAACGCACAAAGAACCTAAAACATAAATGAAAAAAGTATGAGGTTGGGTGCATATAAGAACTGTTCGCGCCAAACACTTTCAAGGATTGACGCGAGAGGGCCCTCGGCGCGGTGCAGTCATACCGGTTTGACTTCCGGTCGTGCGAAAAACGCCCAAGGGCAGTCAGTCGTCCTTAGGCAGTGCTCACGATTGATGACGATGACGCGGGAACTCGGAATAATTAAGCGCGGACAGTAAAAATACGGTCTAGGAATTTTGTGGCGCGTATCCCTACTGGAGAGCTTCCCCGGGACTTATTGGGTCCGACTCAGAATCTGTATAAGTGCATTCGACAATATAAGTTAGTGCGGCCTCTGATATTCTAGAACTAACTGTTGCAACGCGAAACGGTAGTGACCTTTGACCCAGAAACTCCGTGCGTGTTTTGTGCGGTAACCTTATACCCAGCGATAGTTAGTGGCTTCTGTAAGTTAGTTAATCGTACGATAGAGTTAAGTGACTGTTATCGTGACGAACAAGGAAAGTGAATGTGGACAAAGCCTCGGAAGGCCCCCTCAAGTTGGAGCGGTGTCGACGCCCGGGCTGCTGCCGACGGCTAAGGTCTAGGTTCAATCACCATCAGTCACACCCAGATACACACCACATCACCATTCTTTCCCTTGCACTACACAACCACATGCGACCTGACCGACTCCGGAGGGACCAGTCGCCTTGGATATAGGTAAGTAAGCTTCGTCCAAATTCCTTCCGGTCGACTGGCCGTAGTATAACGCTCCCCCATATATTTTAGTGTAATTAGAGAGATTCCACGTGGCCACATTGAGGCCCGACCTACGTTTGCTCGGGAAGTCTTCTGCTCATGGGCCCCATAGGATTGGATCCTTTAAGGGAGCAGCCGTAGGCCGTAACAATAACTACAGCAGGTAAATTAATTCTGAGCATTATTTTTTTATACCTTAAGCTCTAAGCTTATTCTTTTATTTTAGAATTTATATATAATAAGTTTCTCGGTCAAGTTTATTTTAGAGCGAAGTTCAAGGCAAGGGAATTTAAATGCATTTTACTTAATCTGTATCTTTCAGAAATATTCATAGTTTCTTCAGTTCGGCGAAGAAACATCCGTTGAATAATACCACTGGAATTATTTAGATATATTTAATTTAAACAGCTATTAAAATAAATTTATAATTAATCAATTAAATAATTAAGGTAAGGGTATTTACAGAATATATTAATTAGTAATACTTTGATATAGTACATTTTAACTACCTTAATTCTCGTCTTTGCCTTCTTTCCTCGACTGCCAAACGCCACGCAAAATAATAAAAAGTCGTGCATCTCATTCTATTTGTTCTTAATAAAAATATTTTAAACTTACATCAACGAAAAACCCAGAGAAACTTAAAATAAGACTTCTCGATAGCGTTTTCGCTGTAAAAATGTCGGTGAGAACAATTTCGTAGTTCTCTACAGTGGATAGACGATAACGTACGTCAAAAATAGATTCGTGCTGCCAAAATCCACACATTTTGCGTCTTACGATTACTTAAACCAAACGATAGCTACGCATAACGCAGCGTTAGATGTTCGTGCTTCCAAATTTTAGTTCCAAATACGCTCACGGAGCGCTGTTCAAATTCCCATACAAAATTTTACTGAAACTAAACTGTCTCGTAAACTGTACTATAGAGCAAAATGTTCGTGCTCGGGGTACAGGTCGAGTCGTCGTAGGTGGCAACCGAACCTCAACCGGAGATTCTTAGCACCCCCTGCCCCGCCGTAACCATGGTCGCCACCGTAGCCAGGAATAGGGCCGTCTCTTCGTAACTTTCATCATGGGGGGTATATTGCCATAGTTGCCACGCTTGGCGAGCGGGTTGGCAACCGCAGTTTTTTTATTGTATTTTTGCCGTTACCAGGAAGATGCTGCTTCCCATCTCCTGCCTGTTTCCCTTTGTCGCCTTTTACGACACCCACGGGAAGATATGGGGTAGTGGATATTCTTAACCGCCACTACACGGCAAAATTAAATCAAATCATGTTTAATGTCCATGTCACACCTATGCCGGTTGTTGCTGGGAACACTAAGCTCGAAGTTGTTGACAACCGAGTATGTTTACCTGGGACAAATAGTCCGACTATGTAAGTCCAACGTCGACCGAGAGGTCAATCGACGGATTCAACTAGGTTGGGCAGCGTTCGGGAAATTACGGCACATCTTCTCGTCAGGTATACCTCAAAACTTGAAAACGAGACTGTACACCCAGTGCGTGTTGCCAGTGATGACATACGGAACTGAGACGTGGTCCTTCACTGCTGGCCGGATGAGGAAGCTCAAGGTCGCTCAGCGAGCTATGGAGAGGGCTATGCTCGGAGTTTCTCTGCGTGATAAACTCAGAAATGAGGATATCCGCAGTAGAACCAGAGTGACCGACATAGCCCAACGGATTAGTAAGCTGAAGTGGCAATGGGCCGACCATATAGCTCGAAGAACCGACAATCGATGGAGAAGAAAGGTTCTCGAGTGGCAGCCTCGTACCGGCAGGCGAAGTGTAGGGCGTCCCCCCACTAGATGGAGTGACGACCTGGTAAGATATGCAGGAAGTCGATGGATGCAGGTGGCTCAGGACCGTGCTTTGTGGCATTCTTTGGGGGAGGCCTATGTTCAGCAGTGGACTTGTGAAGGGCTGTAATGATGATGATGATGAGTTCTTTTAATACTGCACTTCGTTTCTAACATCGGTTGGGGTGTAGATTTAATTTGTATTAGTTATTTTAATTGTAATAAATTAAATTAAAGTTAATAAAAGTAATTTTGTTTTTTTGGTTCCTCCGGCGGCGACATCCATAATTTACGCTTTGAATTTGTGCAAAGGCAATTAAGTTAGAAAAATCCATCGAAAAAGATAATCTATCACTCCTATAAGTCAGGTGGGTGTCGTAAGTGTAAGGTAAGCTACTATGGGAAGTACCAGAAGGATCTTATAGCCATCTTATAGATGGCGATATTACCACTTCTTCTGACCATGATAAGATGTGATGCAAATCCTCATTTATTTTTTCTACTGCACTTTCTACGTACGTCGTTAGGAAAAAATTGGGTAAAGTATATGTAACAAACAGTTCAAAATTAATTTTTAATGCTGTATGTTTCTTCAACATTTGTTTAATTAGTTGAAGAGATGTGTGTAAAATATAAGATAAGAAAATTTCAGGTGAAATAGTTAATTTTTCAGGACTAATTCTGTAAGTGACAATTCTGTTCTTAAAAGCACATGCTATTATATTTACATTATCAAACTTGGTTTGCAGTAAGCAGTTGGACTTGTGAATATAGGACTTTTGATGAGCGGAATAATGTTTAACATGCACACCGCAGGGCTTACAGAAAAACTTTTTTTTTAATTATTATTATTATTATTATTATTATGAATACAGATCAGTTTATAATAATAAAATATAGTTTTTTTTTGGTTGTTACTTCTTATCTTCACGCACAATCCCTGACGGGGTAGCCAGAGAGAACAGATTGCCAAGTGTCACGATCCTTACATACCTCTTTCGCTTCTTTCAGATTCATTATCTTCTTCATACATGCACGTGTAGGTATCCGAGTACTCTTGACCCTACCCTCTTCAAAAAATTTGCTCACATAGTCTTCGAAAGTTAGTCTCGGTCTACCTCGACACCTTTTAATATTAACTTTCGCGCTATATATTTTCTTCACCATTTGGTTTTCACTTATTCGCTCAACGTGCCCAAACCACAGAAGCACGCCCTTATCAATTTTTGTGATAAGGTCATCTTTCAAACCTGCCATATTGCGAATCTCTTCGTTTCGCTTTTGGTCGGCCATGGTAACGCCGCACATTTTACGAAGAGATCGCATCTCCACTGCATTTAACTTGCTTTTATGCTTCTTCTGGCATACCCAGGTTTCGCTGCCATATAACAATGTCGGTACCAACACTGCGTTATGTATTGCAAGGCGTGCACTCTTCACTACGCCTTGCCTTTTGACTAACGCAGTCAGGGCACCATTGACTTTGTTCCCGGCAGCGACCCGCCTGTCCACATCTAAATCACATCTTCCATCCCGGCTAAAAGCACTCACCAAGTATACAATTTCATTTACCTGTTCTAGACATTCCTGATTTACCCATATTTGACACTTCGTTCTCTCTTCGTCCCTTTCAAATACCAGAACCTTAGTTTTATTAGCATTCAAACGGAGACCTTTAATTTCACATTCCTCTTTCATACACGTGACTAATGCCTGCAGTTCTGCCTCTGATGGTGCAATAAGCACTGCATCATCAGCATACAGCAGACAATTTACTTTTATGTCACCCAATTTCACACCCAAACAGCTATCTTTCAGCTTTTGTAAACAGCTGTCGAGATACAGTATGAACAGCCAGGAAGACATGATACAACCCTGCTTTACGCCCTTTTGGACGTTAAACATGGGTGACAGGTCATGTCCTACTCGCACATAGGCTTTACAGTCACAGTAAAGAGACTGCACAGCCCTTAGCAATTGACCATCCACACCATACCCCGGCAACAGTTCCCACATTTTCTTCCTTACAACCTTATCAAATGCTTTCTCAAGATCCACAAAAGCACAGAAAATCTTCTGGTTAGCAGCCAGAAGCTTTTCCGTGATCGTGCGGAGAGAAAACATTTGATCCGTGCATCCTCTTCCAGGTCTAAATCCGCATTGTGCCTCCCATAGAAATCTTTCCGATTTCTCTTGCATCCTACGTGTCAAAACCTTCGAGTAAACTTTACTTGCTAAACTGGTCAAGCTGATCGCCCGATAGCACCCACAGTCAAAATGTGAACCTTTACCTTTATATAAAGGCACAATGACTGCGGATCGCCAATCATCCGGGACATCCCCCGTCCGCCAGCACAAATTGCACAGCAGATGAAAGCTGTCCCAGACGCGAGGCCCACCATACTTGACCATTTTAGCAGTAACTCTGTCTAGACCCCAGCCTTACCACATTTCAAACTTCGAGTCGCACGTTCAATCTTTTTCATACTGATGACCTCAGTGTCATCGAGGTCCGGGTCTGGCGTACCAGTCACGGCGTCATCCCCGGATATCCCCATAGCCAAATCTAGAACTTCTCTTACATTCTCCCAAAACTCCTCCAGCTCAGCCCTGGACTCCGAAGCTACCGGCGCATAAACAGCCAAAAGGAATAACTTCGTCAGTCCCAATTTAAAGCAAACCCAGAGAAGTCTTGAGTTCAAAACCTTATATTCAGTCATAACATCGACCAACCGAGAACCAGCAGTTTTTGGTTGTTAGATTTTAAATTTTAGTTTTATAGCTTTATTTTGATTTTATGTTTATATTATTAAAAAAAAGAGTCCCTTAGAGACAAATTTTAAGGAAATGAACATTACATTAAAAAAAAAACTATGTTAATTTTTACACAAGGAACAAACATAAGCTTGTAATACCAGTTTTTAGACTTTATAGAATTAGTAATTAATTTATGGGTAGGCAATATATCCGCTTTTACAACAAACGCCTGGGTGTTATTCCAGATTATATTCTATCTAGAGATATTACGAATAGTATAAAATTCTAAGCCATACCACACATTTAAAAAAATAAATGATAAAACACTTATTATATTACTACACTAAATATAGATTAGTTTCTAACCTTTAGTTGGATACAAAACTGGACGAACGTTGTGATAATCTTCTTTGATGCATGATACCAACTGGGTAACAGCCTTCCACGTTGAGGTTTTCTCATCGACGGCTGATTTTAAGCTGATCAGAGAGTGCTGCCAGCGGTCGGTTGATGGAATAGCCTCCAGCTCGCGGAAGTTAGAGATGCGCACTTCGATGTAATATTCACCTCGCTTCGAATGCTCGCTTCGATGCATATATCCCGAACCTGTTCGGCATGATAAGTAGCTTTTTAAAATCCCCGCTCGGATAGGTTCAGAATCTTCATCCTGGAAACAATAAAAATACTATTTAAACAAACACATACTGATAAGCAACGAACAATATTTATATTCCCTCCTACCCCGCCTAAATATATTTTAAACGATGCTCATAACATGACTTAGTAGTCCAATTCACTAACAACTGTATCAATCACATCGATCGTCTAAGAATATAATTAAATACGTTTTTCATTAAAAAAATAACCTATGACTGATAATTTATTCACAACATCCAATCAAATAGAAACTAACTTTTAATCATGTGAATGGCAACTCAAACTATTAAAATTAAATAAGATTTGCTTACTTCAGAATCTGGAAAAACTTTTAATTTA
The DNA here is from genome assembly GCA_963668995.1 of Parnassius mnemosyne. Lineage (NCBI taxonomy): Eukaryota > Metazoa > Arthropoda > Insecta > Lepidoptera > Papilionidae > Parnassius > Parnassius mnemosyne. The sequence continues at coordinate 3,173,428 of CAVLGL010000093.1, read as the reverse complement.
CGTTTCCTGCTGGTCGAAGCTGGGGTGAGTGATAATGATGTATCAGCCTCAGATTCCGATTCGCTTCCGAATAATTCAACTCGTTTCTTGGACTTAGGAACTGTTTTTTTAGTCTTTAATACATTAGCTGGTTTCTTAATCGCTTTCTTCTTTTGCGAAGTCGACTGTACTTCAGCGTCTGACTCAAAGGGGTTGGAATACCTAAAAATGTAATACAAAATATATCACTATACAGAAACACTCATATGAAAAACTTATAAAGCGAAACATAATATAACTTTAACATAATATAACAAATTAATTATTATTCTATTGTGTTTAATGAGTGAGGAGACTAAGTGTTACGTACATACTTGCTGTCTTGATGATAATGCTGAACACTTCCAGGTCTAGTAGACTGTGGAAAATACGATGCAACTAATGGTTAAACACCTCCCAACATTATTATAGCGCTATCCCCACTTGGAAGTGTGTTTAGCTTAACATATTATAAAATGAAGAAATATTTCATTTGGTAACTTTAGCATTGACCCGTATTAATGTTATTTGTAAGGAATATTTTTGCTTATTAACATTAAATGTTCATATGTGAAAAACACTTCACATAAATGTTTGCATGCGATGTTAAATCAACATTACATCGTCAGCCAAAAACGCTATTGGCGCCAGCCAGACGCTGTAATAGGATATCACAGTGTTTTACAGGTAAACGTGTGTTTTCACAATAATATGGAAATGGGTCAGCATATAGTGGTCAATGTACTTATTAAATTTAGATCCATAATAAATATATCTTTGTTTAAAATTAATGATTTTTGAAGAAAAAAAAGCTAACAATTTTCAATCTTAAACTGAATTTTATACTATTCGTAATATCTTTAGATAGAATATAGTCTGGAATAACACCCAGGCGTTTGTTGTAAAAGCGTACATTTTGCCTACCCAGAAATTTATTACTAATTCTATAAAGTCTAAAAACTGGTATTACAAGCTTATGGTTGTTCCTAGTGTTTAAAAAATGAACATATTTTTTTCTTATGAAAGCTATTTATGGTTTTATGTCAATAAATTACATTTTCCTAAATATATTTCGATGCTAAGTTAATATGTTTATTTCCTTAAAATTCGTCTCAAAGGGACTCTTTACAATTTAAGTTATAAATCATCTGTATGCCTATCTTTTGCAAACAAATATGACTTCAATGTCCGTCGCATTATCCCATAGTAACATTCCATAAGACATTACGCTATAAAAGTAACTACATGCTTATCTTATTAATTACGTTTGTACGTGGTAGAACTTTAGGGTCGGCACGACCGGGGAAGGACCATGCTCTCGCAGAATACCAGCGTATAATAGCAGATTAATGCTGCTGTGTTTCATATGGTGAGTGTAGAGAACCGGAGACCCATTTTACTGGAAAAGAGCCATTTCATCTTAATCCTCAAGGGAGGAAGAGAGAAAGATAGATTAGCCTTCATATTTTGTTGTTATATTATTGAACCATTTGTATTTGAGATTTCGAATGAAACGGTATTACAAATGGAGCAAAGATAAAAAAGCGGATCGAGAATTAGATGCCTTCAGCGGCATGTAGCTCAAGCGAAGCGAGTGCAAGTGACGCAGAAGCCCCAATTCACACCCACTTACGTCTGATTTGTATAAAAATAAAATAAGTGGACCAAGTATAGAATCTTGAGGTACTCGCCTAGGTACAGAGCATGGAGATGATCACAGCTGAGTAAAATCGTTCTTGTTAATTGTTATTATCTTTGTCCGGTTGGATAAATAGCTGTCGATCCATCGAACGGCGGGCAATTCAAAAACATGGTTCCTCATTTTGGATAGCAAAAGGAAATATTTATGTCATCAAATGCCCGTAAATAATCAAGCAAGACCAAGATCATTGCTTTTACCAATGTCTTGTGATGTCAAGATATTGTCAGCTTCATCCATTAAGGCTGTTAATGTACTACGTGCCTTTCTGAATCCGGACTGAAAAACAGGTAATATACTATTATACTCTAAAAAGCTGAAAGCTCAAACATGCTGAAACATGGAAGAGTACTAATTCACCACAAGTCCCTTACATCTTACACTTTTTTTGTCAGAGGCTTAAATATGGCTATTTTCCAGGCGTCGGGAAAAGTAGATGTATAAAGTGACGCGTTTATAATAGCTGTAATAAGTTCATGTGTACGCGGAAGCGTTAGCAGCAACTATTCATGAGAAATTCCATGGCTGCCCAGCGCATTTGATTTTAGTGTATGACTACGTATGACTTTTGAAACTGTGGTTTCATCACACATTTTCAAAACGATGAAATTCATAATAAGTAAGATTCGACATTGGTGTTACACTTTTTCAGGGTACCGTACAAAAATTATAGTTCAATCTGTCTGGGCTTTGTAAGTGGTCAGGGATTTTAGTAACACAGTGTTAGCCGGCTAGATTAGAATAACGTTTCAGGTTCTTCTAGAGACCTTTAGAGTTATTCAGGCTAAGGTTTATGTACTGATTGAAATACGCACGCTATTCCAGGAGTGAAATCAGAATTAGAATTAACAACACACATCAAACTTAGAACATCATCTCGGCGGGAACGAAAACCGATTATAAAAATTTTATCATAATTTTTTATTGATTTATTTATTATGATTCATGTTGATATCGTCAGACATCACTTGTCCGTGTCCAATTTAAATTTAAGTTTTTGCGTAATAATCACATTTCAGTACATTTACAGACGTACGAAAATTTTTAGAAGTGATTTGTGGGAGCACCAATGGTATCAGGGTAACTAAGGTGTTTGACATTCTAATTTAAATTTCTAAAGGTTTTATAATCCTTTCGACCCGAACACACATACATGAAAGTGAGATAATAAAACGGGGTGAAAAATCACAATAATCATTTTGCGTTAATCACATTTAAAATCGCTTAAAGTTAGTTACTTAAAGTTCTTGATATGAAGCTTAATGCTGATGTTTGCCATTGGTTCGATCCTCTTATCTAAGCGAAATCGTAAAAAGAGAATTAAACACGTGCTACAGCTGCGAGAGAAGAGAAACTAATTTGCTTTATCCTTAAGAAGTCTCGAGAACCAAATTCAAGTTTACGATATGACTCAAATCTTGCTTGGAATGCTTGCGTTCAATTCCATATGAAATTTGTCGCGGCTAATCAAATAGTTTACGGCGAAAGAGGGGACAGATGGACACAAAGCAGGCCCTATGTGTGACCCTACCGAACGGGTTCCGGCCTTGTCGTGTCGGGGTGGGACTTAGTAGCCGTGGCTTGGTCACCCGCGGTGAACAAAGAATCCCTTGACTGGCCCGTGGTGTAGGGCCGGCCCGAGGTGACCACTCCGAGTGGGCTTGGCGAGCCTACTTCGGATGTGTGTCGGTAGGCTGCGGCGAGAGGGATGCCCTCTCCCCCTTCCGTTGCAGTTGAAGTGGAGTCTTGGGGGACGAGGAGTGTTGGCATGGCGATGCGTCAATTATAAACTGATTAAAGTATATAATTGACGCATCTATCCTCCGCGACTCTGACGGGGCCGCACCGTTAATTGATACGGTGATGGCAGAGTTGCGGGGGAGAGTAGTGTTGTTAATGCGAAGCGCCTCTCTCCCTACCGTCCGCAGCCGAATCTTGGCTGGCAGTGGAGCCATAGAACAGATTCGTCGCAGGGGTTAGGAAGGCTGGTGATTCTGAGTGTTAGTATTACCTGGCTCCATGACCTTCACGCATCGGACACGGAGGCGTCCGTTGCGCATGTGAAGTTGGAGGTCGCGGAGGAGTGTGCACCGCGTGTTCTGGTGCGCCTTGCCTGAGAAGGAGATGAGGGAGGAGTAGTCCTCTCCCGAGGAGGGGCTACCATGGGGCGGCCGAAGTGGTAATACCGCCAACTATCGGAGGCTATAAGATCATTCTGGTACTTCCCATAGTAGCTTACCTTACTTTTACGACACCCATCTGACTTATCGGAGTGATGGATTATCTTTTTCTATGGATTTTTCTAACTTATTGCCTTTGCACAAATTCAAAGCATATGTAAAAAGAATTCTTATGAAGAAAGAATGTTATAAATTGGATGACTATTTAAAATATAAGAATGCGTGGACATAATAATCTTACTAAGACTTCGTAGTTAATATCTGCTGGTTTCCTCATTAGGCAAGCCTGTATCGAGGAAACCTGTGACCAAAGTACATTAAGCGTTATTTTATACACCTTACCACACAGATTGTATTAACATATATACAAATAACAGAACTGCTTATTGCTTTAAATATTTGAACATAAAAAGAAAAAATACTATAACAATAAAGACAAGTTATATAAAACTGGAATTTATTAACTATGTACATTTAAAAATTACCATCAATTAGCAAAAGCCAGTTTTTAACAATTCTTCTGTTTCCTCACATGATAGGGTAACCAACCATTTCAATATGATTAGTTTCGAAGATATTATGTAGTTTTTATTAGAATAGAATAGAATAGAATAAAAAAAATTATTCAATATAGATCACATGTGTAATTCTTATTGAAAGTCATTTTTTGCTTTACCACTGGTTCGAAAAAAAAACATCTGTCCTGGGAAGAACCAGCAAGAAACCCAGCAGGACTTATCTTTAAAGTTAACTCTACATTAATGGTTGTACAAACTATTTACAAAATTTATTTTAGAAACTGCTCGGTAGAAACCACCTCATTCCCAGGGTTATTGTCAACAATGTATTTATTTATATTATAATAACCCTTTTTATACAGTTCCCGCTTAACAAATAATTTAAACTTTGTAATAGAGGGAGCCTGTATATTTTCCGGGACATTGTTAGCGTATAAATTAGCGTATACATTACCCCAAGAATGAATTACTCACTCTGTGGAGTAAAGAAACTGGTATATTGTGTGTGTTCCTAGTGTTTACAGAGTTTATATCACTAATTTTACTAAAATTTCCTTTGTTTTTGTGAACTAACATAAAATTTCCGTAAATATATATAGCCAAAGTTAATATATTTATCTCTAAGATACTCTCATGGTTTTAGATTGTAATGTCTGTAAAATAAAAATAGTTTTTAAATCAGCCGCATTTACCTGTAGCAAAATCCCGTAAGTCATTATGCTATAGAAATTACTCCACACTAGTGAGACCTCCAATCTTTTTTACAGCATAGGCTGCAGAACTTAGTCTGTTTGCTAGTTTGGACATATGGGAGCCCCACTGAAGCTTTGCGTCGAGAGTGATGCATAGAAAAACAGTGAATTCAACAGGGCTCAGTTCTTTCCCATTTAAAAACACATTAGTACACAGATTTTTAACATTCGTTGTTATAAATTTAATAGATTTAGTTTTATTTCCGTTTAAATGTAGATTATTAACGTTAAACCAATGCACTAATTTTGATATAGCATTATTCACTTCGTCACATTTAAATAATTGACGTTTAAGTTTAAAAATCAAGGAAGTATCATGAGCAAGAAGTATCATGAGCAAATAATACTTTATCATGATTATCCCCTACAAGAGAAGGTAAGTCATTAATTTACACTAGAAATAGGAATGGGCCGAGAATGAAGCCCTGGGGACACTCATTAGTACAGGTGACCCGGAAGAACTTTTACCATTGATAATAACTTTCTGCATTCTATTACTTAAATTTGAAATAATAAGTTTAAGCGCTGTGTTCTTGACACCATAGTACTGTAGCTTCCTGATTAATATCTCATGGTGAACGCAGTCAAAGGCCTTGGAAAGGTCACAAAATATACCCAAAGCATCTGAATCCTCCCATGCACAAACAATATGATGTTTAATTATCTCAACTCCAGCGTCAGTTGTCGAGCGACCCCTTGTAAAACCGAATTGATTTTTATGGAGCAATTTATTAATATTAAAGAAACTTAACTTCTGATCTAAAATTATTTTTCAAAAATTTTACGAAATGTTAGTAGTACAGAAACTGGTCTAAAATTGGCGGTTTTTTTTTTAAAGATTAGGGTGACAAACAAGCACACAGTGCACCTTATGGTAAGTGGTTACTGCAGCCCATAAACATCTACATCTATCCTCTATTAGAAATCAAAATGCAGATGCGATTCTAATGTACTACCAGATTTAAATAAAGGTATGACTTTACTATGATTAATTTAATCAATAAACACACAAGATTCGACGCTTGTATTAAATATAATGGCTAGATAAGGTGCTATTATATCTATTATAGATAAAATAACTTGAACGGAAATCCCCCATTAGTGTGCCGTTTTCTTATCATCAATAGTTTTAAAATATTTAACGATATCCTTTGGCAGTACTCTATGGAATTTAAAAGTATTTGAACAATTTTACATTTTGTTTAAGCAATGATTCGGCGACAGTAGGAGAAGAATTTTATGATTTAGTTGCCAAAAAAGGAACATCAGTAAAATGTTTCTCAAAAGCCATAGCAACTTCTTGGTTAGATCGAGTTAAATAATTGTTAATATTCAATTGAAAACCCAAGTTGCGCGGTTTGACCTTACCCGTTTCACTATTTATTATTTTCCAGGTCATTTTAATTTTGTTAGATGCAGTTTTAATTTTGTTACCTTAATGTAAAGCCTTAGCTGTGGAGCACACTTTTTTAAATATTTTAGAATATTTTTTTACATGATCTCTAAATATAACACTACTTTTATATGATATTTCCTTATACAGCTCATATAAATTTCACCTACTTTCATGAATTCCTACTGTCGCCCATTCATTAAATGATTTGAGACTGTAAAAAGAGAAAGTTTAGAAGTAAATATCCTACTAAATTCACAAGTTATAATTTTCAATAACGTACCATACAAATAATTAGCACTGTTTATAAATGAAAGTGATGGAAGTCTTTTTATTATATTACTTCTAAACCTCTCCAAGCGATGTTCATTTATTGGAACAAACACAACTTTCTCATTTTTCTGTTTCTTGTGTATGTAAGGCAATGATGCCAACTGTCCACAGTGATCTGAACTTAAGTTTTGAATAATTGATTTATGCAAGGGCTTAACATCTGTAAACATGTTATCTATACAGGTTGCACTAGGCCCAGCAATACGTGTTGGTTTTAAGAATAAATAAACAAGATTATGCGATTTAAACAATGAACTAAACTTAATACTAATGGCAGAAGTTTCAAGGAGATTGATGTTAAAGTCTCCACATATTACAAAAGACTTGTTTTATATGTGGAGACTTTAACATCAATCTCTTACTCCCTATCAATTACCAATATTACAATGTTTTACGACCTTATTATAAATTTGTCTTTTGATAAAGTTGCCAAATCTTTGTGCAAAGCAGAGAATTTCTTTTTGTATGGAGAATGGGCCCACCAAGAATTTCAGAGAATTTTAATGAAATATATATCGATTTATTCATTTTAATCTATAGATTACAAGATGGATATTAGTATTATAAATATGAACTAAGATTTTTTAAACTGGTTTAACAAAAACACATGTTTAATTTAATTGTAATATTTATTTTAAATTAATTGTATTTTATGATGTTATTATTGTCAGTCATTATAATTTCAAAATAACTTAATAATAACATAACACGGATATTTTTAATGTTATGAGATATGATATATAACTATTGTAGTTGTATTCAATATCCATATACTTTTTTGTCTCTGCCTACAAGCAGCTCTGCAAGATTTTAGCCTACAAGATATTTATTCTATGCGATTCATCTGAAAAAAGTTAATGAATATTGTATATATTATTTTTTCTATATTTATTGCTATCTAAATAGCATGTGAGGTCTATGTTTATGTTTGTATTGGTTTTCATTTCGAACACTATAAAGCAAACAAAAACACATCCACATAATATGATATTATTGTTAGAAATTATAACATTTTCAATAATAAGAGATATGAGATAAAACTATATATCGCCAACAACAGATCGCCAAGTGTCACGATCCTTACAAACCTCTTTCGCTTCTTTCAGATTCATTATCTTCTTCATGCATGCACGTCTAGGTATCCGAGTACTTTTGACCCTACCCTCTTCGAGCAATTTGCTCACATGGTCTTCGAAAGTTAGTCTCGGTCTACCTCGACACCTTTTAATATTAACTTTCGCGCTATATATTTTCTTCACCATTCGGTCTTCACTCATTCGCTCAACGTGCCCAAACCACCGAAGCACGCCCTTATCAATTTTTGTGATAAGGTCATCTTTCAGACCTGCCATACTGCGAATCTCTTCGTTTCGCTTTCGGTCGGCCATGGTAACGCCGCACATTTTACGAAGAGATCGCATCTCCACTGCATTCAACTTACTTTTATGCTTCTTCTGGCATACCCAGGTTTCGCTGCCATATAACAAAGTCGGTACCAACACTGCGTTATGTATTGCAAGGCTTGCACTCTTCGCTACGCCTTGCCTTTTGACTAACGCAGTCAGGGCACCATTGACTTTGTTCCCGGCAGCGACACGCCTGTCCACATCTAAATCACATCTTCCATCCCGGCTAAAAGCACTCCCCAAGTATACAATTTCATTTACCTGTTCTAGACATTCCTGATTTACCCATATTTCACACTTCGTTCTCTCTTCGTCCCTTTCAAATACCAGAACCTTAGTTTTATTAGCATTCAAACGGAGACCTTTAGTTTCACATTCCTCTTTCATACACGTGACTAATGCCTGCAGTTCTGCCTCTGATGGTGCTATAAGCACTGCATCATCAGCATACAACAGACAATTTACTTTAATGTCACCCAATTTTACACCCAAACAGCTATCTTTCAGCTTCTGTAAACAGCTGTCGAGATACAGTATGAACAGCCAGGAAGACATGACACAACCCTGCTTTACGCCCGTTTGGACGTCAAACATGGGTGACAGGTCATGTCCTACCCGCACACAGGCTTAACAGTCACAGTAAAGAGACTGCACAGCCCTTAGCAATCGACCATCCACACCATACCCCGGCAACAGTTCTCACATTTTCTTCCTTACAACCTTATCAAATGCTTTCTCAAGATCCACAAAAGCACAGAAAATCTTCTGGTTAGCAGCCAGAAGCTTCTCCGTGATCATGCGGAGAGAAAACATTTGATCCGTGCATCCTCTTCCAGGTCTAAATCCGCATTGTGCCTCCCATAGAAATCTTTCCGATTTCTCTTGCATCCTACGTGTCAAAACCTTCGAGTAAACTTTACTTGCTAAACTGGTCAAGCTGATCGCCCGATAGCACCCGCAGTCAAAATGTGAACCTTTACCTTTATATAAAGGCACAATGACTGCGGATCGCCAATCATCCGGGACATCCCCCGTCCGCCAGCACAAATTGCACAGCAGATGAAAGCTGTCCCAGACGCGAGGCCCACCATACTTGACCATTTCAGCAGTAACTCTGTCTAGTCCCGCAGCCTTACCACATTTCAAACTTCGAATCGCACGTTCAATCTCTTTCATCCTGATGACCTCAGTGTCATCGAGGTCCGGGTCTGGCGTACCAGTCACGGCGTTATTCCCGGATCCCTCACTAAGGTCATCACACGCATACATTTCTCTATAAATTCGCTCCATCGCTGCATGACGTCCGATTTTTCTGAGAGGACGTCATTAGTTCTCGAAAGCACTTTGTTCATTCTGAAGGCCGTCGCACCACTTCGGGTCCTTCCAACCTTTTTCCAGAAGAGTTTGGAGTTCTCCTTAAAGTTGTGCGACAACCTTTCGTCCGCTTCCATTCTACACCTTTCACGCACTTCCTCAATCAGTGCTTTCGTGTGAACTTTCTGCAGCCTATATCTTTCTTTCATCTTCTCTCTCATATCCTTATCATTACTAGAGGCCAAGTAGTCTAACCATGCTTTCTTCTTCTTCTTTACAGCTTCTTTCACTTCATCATTCCACCATGCATCTCTTCTTTTACTACTGCCTCTTTTTATTGTTCCACACACTTCTTCCGCTGCACTTACCATTCCATCCCTAAGGTTCTGCCAAGTTCTTTCTACACATTCTTTTCTGCCATCGATGGTGTCAAGCTTTTCGGCTACCCTCGCATGATATTTGTCCCTAGTATCCGCTTCCTGAAGCTTCCAGCTTCGGATGCGACAGACCGACTGTGGTTCTGTTACTGCCGTCCGGTAGCGCCAACCCGCGAACAGACCCCTAAATCTAGTAATCACTAGATAGTGATCCGTTCCCAGGTCAGCACCCCTGAATACTCGCGTATCCATCACCTGTTTTCGCAGTCGGTCATCCACCAGGAACAAATCAATCATACTTCTCTCATTCTTTCGTTCTCTAGTATACATATGGATTTTCTTGTGATTAAACATAGTGTTTGTCACAAGAAGACCCTTTTCCTTGCACACCGCCAGTATAAGCTTGCCAGCATCATTAACCCTTTTATCGCCAAACTTTCCAAGTACCGACTCGTACCCTGGTCGAGCGGTACCCGCAGCGCCGGAGACATAGCAGTCTCAAAATAGATACAGAAATCCTTCTGAATCAGTCCCCCTATATTTTATGATGAAGGGGATTTTTTTCTCATAAAATGGATTTATATTTACATTATAAATGCAAATATGAAAAAATATAGATATTTTAAAAATCGATTTTTTGGGAATCGATACATCAGCTTACAATTCGAATCTATTTAAAAAATCGATCTTTTTCGGAAAGAATTGACATCCCTACTGACAATAACAATAAAAAATGGCGTCAGTTTTATTGTAGGATTAGACTTAGACATAAACAATGCAAGAATAATTGATTTTCAATAACTTTTTTCTCAAAAATTACGCATTTTCGCATGTTGTTACTTTGTGTGTGTGCTTATAATATTGTAACTTTTCTGTAAAAATACGTATCAACCCACAACTCGATGGGAGTCAATGGAAAGTCGTACCTCCCTCTTTGCAGAAATAACAACATGGATATAAACATTACACGAGTAAAAATGGCTTAACTATGTTACAATACTTATGTAAACTGTATACTTGCTTCTAGTACAAGTAATTAATACTTATTTACGCATAATTTTCTTTTAACAAACACAAAAACTTTTTTTCATGTATTTATACTATCTATTATTTAATTTAGATTTTTTAATAATAACATAAAACTTTCATACTTTGTCACTTTTAACAAGATTCTAAGACCTGTGTTTGTCATTTTTTTAGGTAATTCATCATAAATTATATATCTTATTTAGATTTTCCGAAATTTTAGGTGTAAAAGTAAACTTTTGTATTACATACATACAACTAAACTCATTAGTTTTCTTTTTCCAATTTCGAATGTCATAGGAAATGCGTACTTTGGCTAACTTAAATGATAGTCTCTATATTATGTTAAACACTTGTGCATCGATGAGACGATATTTATTTTATTGTCTTGTAAACAAACAATATATACAAACAGTAATTAAAATTATTTTAACGTATATATTAACAATTACAGTTAATCACAGACTATATTCTTATAGTAGTGATGCAACTCGAACTCTGTTTTCACTCAATGCCATCGAGTGAATTTGTGTAGCTCGGTACTCGAGTGAAAATAAATTTTACTCGAGTCCGCTTGCACTTGATTTACCGAGTCAACTTGACGCACCGTGTGGATTCGGAGAGCACTAGATAGATGCCAGTTCACTAATCCACTAATTCTATCATCTAATCAACTAATTCACATAGTATAAAGGCACCGCCGCAGCCGGGTGACGTCACTGGTTACATCGAAATTCAAACTTGCATCTTGGCATGTTGTAAACAAATATGAACTTAGTTTGATTTATAATATCGTGATTGTGCTATCATTGTTGTTTATTTTTTGTTACTTCGTATAGGTAGTGCATAACATAAAAGATGATTTAAGCATACTTGTTTGTTTAAAGTATCAGTGATAACAGTAAAGTTAAAAGTAAAATTGCAGCCTATTTACGTCCCACTGCTAGGCACAGGCCTCCTCTCATTTCTGAGAGGGTTTAAGGGCAAGGAAATGTCCACCGCGCTGCTCCAATGCGTGTTGGCGAACTTCACATGTCTCCGAGATAATTTTTTTCTTATTTCTCAGACATGCAGGTTTCCTTACGATGTTTTCCTTCACCGCCGAGCAAGTAGTAAATCAGCACTTAAAATTGCAATTAACAATTTCATTGGTGCCGGCGGGGATCGAACCCGGGTTGCTCGAGTACTGTGAAGATTACAGCGAGCGCTAACCATCTGAGCTACCAAGGCTTCAGTCAGTGATAACAATGACGCAACAAAACAAAAATCGTCAGTGTGGCATTATTTAAAAAAATCGAGATTGTAGCGATTTCTATTTTGTAATATATGTGAAAAGCAGTTTATATATTTTGAAATACTACAGATATGAAAAAGAAGCATGGAAATACTAGAAATAAATAAATATTTGTTTTTTATTTCACATTGCCACATTTTACATTTGCTTTAACTAAAGTAATCGCTACTCTCAACTCGAGTGATAAACTTTAATCGATGCAGGGACTATAAATAGTCAGTTCTAATAGCTCAAAAACTCAAGTACAACTAGAGTGACACGATAAATTATTATTAACTCGCGTTATTCGAGTCACAAAATTCTACTCGAGTCGCATCTTTATCTTACGGTCAATGCAGTGTCTAGAATTTAGTGATTAACTCGACTTATTAATTTGAACAACTTATTGATATATTGTGTAATATCAATAAACTGATTAAGTATCATTGTTATAAAGTTAGAGTGATATTATTTTATGAAGATCTATAGGCAAACCAAAAATATATAACTACGTAATAAGTTTAGTAATAATAATTATGTTGTATGGAAGAACAAAATATAAAAATAATTTGTAACAAACTGACACAGCTTCGTTCAGCCAATTCGATTTGCGTTACTCGAATACTATTCGACTCAAGTTAACTCGCGTTGAGTTTTTTCCGAATTACAATTTTTTTTTAATATTACATTAGCCGAACCAATAACCTGAACACAAATATCAAAACAATTCTTTTTTTCTGATTTCTTGATTCCGTTTAGATTTTCATAAAATTTGTAGGCCATTTACTATATTCAATTGGTATCTTTTTTGTGTATAATAACATTAACATTCAGTAAAATTTCTAGTGGGCCCAAAAACGACTGTCTCCTTTAGTATTGACGGATGGTAGGGATAGTTCGTATACCCTACGATTAATAAGTAGTTTGTGATCATGGGAAGATTAATACGCCTTTATGTTCTGCTAAGGACGTATTTAGTACAAAATATTGGCGTTCAGTGAGTACTCCGGCATCTTTATATACGCTTACAGTAGAGTATCTGTATGGTTTTCCTAACATTGCCTTTAAAACAGCACGCTGTGCTTTTTCGATCTGTATTAAATATGTTATGGACGCACTGCCCCAACATGTGATGCGGTAAGTTATCAGCGATTGACAAAGGGCGCCATATACTGATTTTAATATTACCTTATTTGCTAAACAACGCAGCTTTCTCATTCAAATCAAATTCAAATTCAAATTTCTTTAATTGCCATAAATAGGGTAAGTGATAGGGTTTTACAATAAAAATGCCCAATTCCCCCCCCCCCCCCCCATCAACATGGTAGCGGAATTACGTCATAAACTACCCCAGGAGGGTACCAGTACCCCTGGAGAATCCCTCGCTGAGCATCCACGACCATGCTATTCCACTCCTGAGCGTGGGTGCTCAGGCTGCCCCGCGTATTCTGGGGGGGGGGCAAAATTCCGCTCAACACAATAAATGCTCGGGGCAAAGTGAGCAACAAGACCAAGGCGACCCCTGCCACGCTATCCGTGAATTTCTGCAACATCAGGGGACTTCACTCGAACCTAAACGCCGTCCACTACCATCTTGAGACGGCGAAGCCGGCCTTGCTCTTTCTGACCGAGACGCAGGTGTCCTCTCCGGCTGATACTTCGTATCTCTCCTACCCGGGGTACAAATTGGAGCACTCCTTTGTGCCTCGGGCTGGAGTTTGCGTGTATGTCAGAGAGGACATCTGTTCTCGACGCCTCGGCAGTCTTGAAGGTTCGGACCTGTCCATCCTTTGGCTACGCGTAGACAGCGACGACCATCCGCGCGTCTACGTGTGCCTCTATAGGTCCCATAGCGGTAATGCCGAAACAGACCGACTCATCGACCACGTCCAAATGGCTACAGATTCCTTGCTACAACAGGTCCCATCCGCAGAGATCGTGATCCTTGGCGATTTTAACGCCCACCACGCCGAATGGCTCGGTTCACGTTTAACCGATCATGCGGGGAGATATGTTTATGACTTTGCCTTGGCATATGGTCTGACACAACTGGTTACATCGCCTACGCGGATTCCAGATGTTGAGGATCATACACCTTCCCTGTTGGACCTTCTGCTGACCTCTCATCCGGACGGATATCAGGTTTCCGTCGATGCCCCTCTTGGCTCTTCGGACCATTGTCTGATCCGGAGTGTGGTGCCACTCACGCTCCCCTCGCGGTTGCGTTCTGCAGGTTGCCGCCGTGTTTGGCATTACAAGTCGGCGGATTGGGACGGAATGCGGTCTTTCTTTGCTTCCTACCCATGGGGGCGGGCTTGCTTCTCGCCGAATGATCCCAGCGCTGTTGCTGACTCTGTCACTGATGTAGTGTTACAGGGAATGGAACTATTTATTCCATCATCTGTGGTACCCATCGGAGGCAGATCTCAGCCTTGGTTTGGTCGCTCCTGTAAGACTGCATTACGCAGTAAGCAGGAGTGTTATCAAGCCTGGGCTGCGGCTTCGGTGACTCGGGATGTAAACACCAGCACACTCAAAAAGAAGTATAACTTCGCCTCCAGGTCCTTCAAAAGAGTTATTGCCAAGGCAAAGTCAGAGCACATAGGCAGAATTGGCGAGAAACTAGTTCGCCTTCCTTCGGGAACCCGTGCATTCTGGTCTCTCGCCAAGGCTGTCCAAGGGAATTTCTGTAAGCCATCACTACCATCTCTGCACAGGGAGGACGACTCACTGGCCCACAACGCAAAAGAGAAGGCCGACCTGTTAGGCTCCCTTTTTGCGTCCAACTCGACTGTTGATGACGGGGGGAACACACCGCCGACCATCCCGCGGTGTGAGTGCTCCATGCCGGATGTGCGATTCTCACAGCGCTCGGTTCGCAGAGCACTCCTCTCCCTTGACATCCACAAGTCGAGTGGGCCTAACGGAATCCCCCCAATAGTGCTGAGGACGTGTGCTCCGGAGTTGGCACCGGTTCTAACGCGTCTTTTCCGGTACTCCTACTCCCTAGGCGTAGTCCCGAAATCATGGAAGACAGCTTTTGTCCACCCGATCCCTAAAAAAGGCGACCGCTCAGATCCGTCCAACTACAGGCCTATCGCCATCACCCCCTTGTTCTCCAAAATAATGGAATCCGTTGTAAACTGCCACCTCATGCGGTACCTTGAGGATCACCAGCTGATTAGTGACCGCCAGTACGGTTTTCGTCGGGGTCGATCAGCTGGTGATCTTCTGGTCTACTTAACTCATAGATGGGCGGAGGCAGTAGAGTCCAAGGGGGAGGCATTGGCCGTTAGTTTGGACATTGCGAAGGCCTTCGATCGGGTTTGGCACAAAGCGCTTCTTTCGAAGCTCCCTTCCTATGGGCTTCCCGAGAAATTATGCAATTGGATCACCAGCTTTCTTGCAGATCGGAGCATCAAGGTCGTTGTAGACGGTGCATGCTCCGACTACAAGCCTATTAACGCTGGTGTTCCACAAGGCTGCGTGCTATCACCAACGCTGTTTCTTCTGCATATCAATGATATGTTGCAAGCTGGTAGCATTCATTGCTTTGCAGATGACAGCACTGGTGATGCTCTATACACCGGCCGTGCCAATATTTCTCGGGAAAACGTCACCGAGTACCGGAACAAACTTGTGTCTGAAGTCGAGTCTTTGCTGGACAAAGTCTCGGATTGGGGGCGACTAAATCTAGTCCAGTTTAATCCTCAGAAGACACAAGTTTGCACGTTTACCGCTAAAAAGAACCCCTTTGTCGTATCTCCTCATTTTCATGGTACTCCCCTTGTTGCCTCAGCCAGTATCGGAATCCTCGGCGTCGACATATCGAGTAGCGTGCAGTTTCGTGGTCACTTGGAAGAGAAGGCCAAATTGGCCTCTAAAAAGCTTGGCGTGCTCAGCATAGCGGGACAGTATTTCATGCCGGCTCAACGCCTGCAACTTTACAAGGCGCAGGTTCGGCCTCACATGGAATACTGTTCCCATCTCTGGGCAGGGTCTCCCCAGTGCCAGCTTCTTCCACTTGACCGCATCCAGCGCAGAGCGGCTCGAATCGTCGACGACCGAGTCCTTTCCGATCGGCTCGACTCATTGGCACTGCGAAGAGATGTTGCATCTCTTAGCATTTTCTTTCGCATTTACCATGGGGAGTGCTCTGAGGAATTGTTCGGATTAATCCCAGCCGCTAAATTTCACAAACGTACATCGCGGCAGAACTCCCGATACCATCCACACCATCTGGATGATTGGCGGTCCACCACTGTGCGATTTAGAAGATGTTTTCTTCCTCGCACAACTTCCTTGTGGAATAGTTTACCACCAGCGATTTTTCCGGACCGATACGACTTAGGGACCTTCAAGAAAAGAGCCTACTCCTTTTTAAAAGGCCGGCAACGCATCTGCAATTCCCCTGGTGTTGCGGTTGTTCATGGGCGGCGGTAGTCACTTACCATCAGGTGAGCCGCATGCTCGTTTGCCCCTTCTCCTATAAAAAAAAAAATAAGTTGCTTAAAGACCTATTCAGCCATGAGATACGGCATGCAAAACTTTTTTTTAAATTACCAAATAATATAGGTGGTAGTCGATTCTAAAATGTCAAGTTATTAAGTGTAAGTTATATAATTCATAATGTCATAATTTACTATGTCAATATCATAATTAAAATTTGAATACATTCAATCAAAAATAAAGGTCTGATAAAATAGTAATACGCAGTGATACACAGCAATTAAGTCTATCATATGTCAACATGCATATCATTATCATTTTTTAATTCTTTAACACTATAATAACATTTTTTTATTAGCCATTCACGTAACTTTTTGGTCATGAGAATCATAGGGCCGTGTTTGAACTGCTTTGGAATTTTATTAAATATTTTTACACACATACAGTAACAACCTTTCTGATAGACAGAAGTTTTTGGTTTATGGTCTAAAACAAGCCGTTGACTATCTCTAGTGCTTCGTGGATATATATCACAAGCTGACTAAGTAACTCTGCATGTTGTTTGACAAATTTATATATTTCTAATATGTAATAATTAAAATTAATAATTAATAGGGGCTTGCATGTATCAAATGGACCTTTACCGCATATAGCACGTATACATTTTTTTTGTGCGATGAGAACTCTATTTACTTCAATGCTGTTGCCCCACAGAACCAGACCATAATTAATATTAGACGCGACGTAACCATAATAAGGAGACATAGTTACGCTAAGAGTCGTTATCTTAGTTAAACGCCTTAAGACGAAAGCAAACCTATTAATTTTATTACAAATTTTATCAATGTGGCCAGTGAAATTTGAGTTCTCGTTAAGTACTACACCCAAAAATGAGACCATGGTAGTCCTTTCAATAGGTATGTTTTTGTACAGCACATTAAGATTATTTAATGCTCGTCCTTTTATATTAAAATTTATGGAATTTGTCTTTTTCAGATTTACATTTAGATTAATTAATTTAAGATATTGAACTATATTATTGTACTTACTTACTTACTTATCTTCACGCACAATCCCTAACGGGGTAGCTAGAGAGAACAGATCGCCAAGTGTCACGATCCTTACATACCTCTTTCGCTTCTTTCAGATTCATTATCTTCTTCAAACATGCACGTCTAAGTATCCGAGTACTCTTGACCCTACCCTCTTCGAGCAATTTGCTCACATGGTCTTCGAAAGTTAGTCTCGGTCTACCTCGACACCTTTTAATATTAACTTTCGCGCTATATATTTTCTTCACCATTCGGTCTTCACTCATTCGCTCAACGTGCCCAAACCACCGAAACACGCCCTTATCAATTTTTGTGATAAGGTCATCTTTCAATCCTGCCATATTGCGAATCTCTTCGTTTCGCTTTCGGTCGGCCATGGTAACGCCGCACATTTTACGAAGAAATCGCATCTCCACTGCATTCAACTTGCTTTTATGCTTCTTCTGGCATACCCAGGTTTCGCTGCCATATAACAAAGTCGGTACCAACACTGCGTTATTGTATTGTATAGCAAGGCGTGCACTCTTCACTACGCCTTGCCTTTTGACTAACGCAGTCAGGGCACCATTGACTTTGTTCCCGGCAGCGACACGCCTGTCCACATCTAAATCACATCTTCCATCCCGGCTAAAAGCACTTCCCAAGTATACAATTTCATTTACCTGTTCTAGACATTCCTGATTTACCTATATTTCACACTTCGTTCTCTCTTCGTCCCTTTCAAATAACTATATATATATAAAAACTATATAAAACTATATTATTAATTGTGATATTAATGTCATTTTCATAATTATTTAAATTGTCATTATAATTCAATTTAACAATAATGGAAATGTCATCTGCAAACATTATGCATTGATGTTTAGTCACTCTCGGTAAGTCATTTATATATAATAAAAATAATATAGGACCTAGAACGCTACCCTGTGGTACTCCAAACTTGTTTATTTTATAATTAGAACGATCGGATGTAGTTCTATTTCTCTCGCTTATTCTATTTATTTCTACGCACTGATGTCTATTTTCTAGATATGTTTTAAGCCAAGAGTGAGAAAGACCTCTGATCCCATACTTTTAAAGTTTATCCAACAAGACATTGTGACATATCGAAGAAAAGTACAGTAGTACGCTGTTTATCATCGAGTCCAAGGATTACGTTATGTATTAGATTAAAGCACGCGAGGGTAGTTGATTTTCCCTTTTGGAAACGAATTATTATATATAATAATCCTTCTGATTCGGTTTGAAACAACTTCTATGTGCGATTTAAGTCCCAGATTTTCATCCTTGTTGATGAGAATCTCACCAAATATATACACCGAGAGTAAATACACCGATATATTTTATAACCTTAACTCGCATAAGTGAACTTACATGAACTACTTCTACGTGGTAGAGCCATGCTGCAGCTATATTATGGTTGTAGCACGAATTGGTCGGCTTGAACGAGGAAGGACCATGCTCTCACAGAAAACCAGCGTAAAATAGCAGCTTAACGCTGCTGTGTTTCGTATGGTGAGTGTAGAGAACCGGAGACCCTTTTTACTGGCAAAGAGGCATTCCATCTTAGTCCTCACGGGTGACAACGCATCTGCATCTTGAGTCTTTATTGAGGATAGATGTAGATGTCTATGGGTCACAGTAACCACTTACCATCAGGTGGACTGTGTGCTCGTCACCCGATCCTATGAAAAAAAAAAGAACAGCACGGATTTAAGTCGCACAACTCTTTATGAATTTATATATTCAAACCAAATTTCCAACAAGAGGCATTTGTTTTATGAAAACATATGTACATTGGCTTTTTGAGTTCAATGTTAGTAGATTATTCCATAACCACTGAGACATTTGAAAAACACCTCGCTCAGCAATAAAATAAACATATTTCATGAAGAACCGCGAAAAATGACCGCAATGTCATCGGCGTAGCATAAAATATTGAGATTTTCAAGTATTATATCGTGAATGTCATTAATATATAAGATTAATAATGTAGGTGCCATGATGCTGTGGGACTCCAAAGCTGACATTTCGTAAGCTACTAATTAGCTGATCAATTTTTACACACTGTTTTCGATCTGTTAAATAATTTTTAAGTTAATCAAAGGCCACCCTTCGAATACCTATCTTTTCTAGTTTTTTTCAAGAGAATAGAAACGAATATAGTATCAAAAGCCTTGGATAGGTGCAGAAATATACCAATAAAGGATTTTTTGCTATCAAAACGTGCAGATAGAGTGGTCGTTAGTAGGTTTACAGCGTCTTCCGTGATTTTACCCTTACGAAAACCAAATTTTTTGGAGAGATACAGCTGTTTCTCTGGATAATCAACAAGGCGTTTATTTACTAGTTTTTCAAGTTATTTTTGAAAATACTACCAAAAGCAAAATGAGTTTATAACAGTTGACAGAATTCTTCGGTCCCTTTTTATAAATCGGACAAACCGAAGCGGTTTTCCGACTATCAGGGAAAATACCGCACGAGAGATTGAGGTTAAAATATACGCAAGTGGAGTCATAATTTCATGTTTAGTAAATTTTACAAGCTCGTTACTAACTTCGTCTATACCCAGTGCCTTATTGTATTGCAACTCTGATATAAGATTTCCAATTTCTTCATGATATGTGGGATACATGAAAAACGAATTCATTGATGGATTTGGAATTCGAACGGAGAGAATATTTTAAGCCAGCTTTTCACCAGCTGTAGAAAAATAATTATTTGTGAAATAGTTAGATTCTTGCGCATTTAGACCATCTAATGTTAACAATTCCTTGGGTTAATTTTTGTAACGTTGAAGATGACAGATATTTGTGATTGACTGCTAGATCTTTTTTGGGTTATTTCTATTTTTTGTAAGTATTTTATTTTAACTTTCAGATTTTACTTTTCGTAATAAATTTAAGAAGAAATTTTAGTAACAGGTATGTATTATTTTAAGGTATTTATTTTCCGGATCACTACGAGATTGAAGATGCATACGATCACGAACTCACATACAAGGAATTAAACCAGGATACAAGATTTTATGTTGAACTTGAATTTACAAACTTTAACTTCTTAGGTATGCTTGTTTATGGCATCTGTGATGTATTTTGTAAAGATTTCATTAGCTATATTAACATCGGATATATCGCTTAAAATAGTCCAGTCGATGCTTTTAAGGTTTTCTTTTATCGCATTTAAATCTCTTTTAATTATGTTACGGCAGGTATTCTCAGATACTTCAATATATTACAGATTTATTTATTTATTTACACACACACACACACACACACTTAACAACTATCCTTACAGGCTAAACAAACCCAATACGATTGTGTCACTATATGTAAGTAGCACACAATTTTAATTATAGCCTCATTTTAGGGTTCCGTGCCTCGAAAGAAAATACATAACATTTATAGGATTGTTTTCATTTGGCTCCGTCCGTTCAAGACACATTTTCCCAGAAACAAGTTGAGGTATTTAAATTAATATGACATTCTCGTATTAAGGTCTAAACCCTTCCTAAAATTATTTGATTTGAACCTCCAAGGGCCATAATGATTTCTTATATTTACGCGACCACAACACATTTAAATAAAACTAATTTAAACACATTGCATATTTTATGTATGTGTTGAATATTTATATCATGAAAACTTAACTGCCCAAACTCACTCTCTTTTCTACCCAAGGTTAGCTGGTAGAGAATGCCATATAGCATTAAGCTCGCCTTTTGTACAAATATTTAGTTCAATAAAGAATAAATAAATAAATAAATAAAATAGCTGATGTGGAGAATCGACGCTCCGGGAAGTCTGCAGTCTGTGAACACGTACAGGATCGCCCCCGTCACTACATTAGATTTGATAGACCACAAATCCTAGCCAAAGAACACCGATGCCTTCCAAGGATGATTCGCAAGGCTATTGAAATCAAAAAACAATACCACTTGGAGTTTCAAATCAAAGGGGAATTCAAAACTTAGTCACATCATTTGTAGGATATTACCATTTTATTTCACATATTCCTAGAGGCGTTAAGCTCACCCTTTGTAATCCTTTTTATTAAGGTGTTATAAACAATAAAGGGTATGTAAATAAATAAATTAATAAAAATAAATACTTGCAACATCACTTATCAAAATTCGAATTTACCAAGAAACAAGGTCTCTCAAAGCAAGTAAAAGAAATATTCATAATTTTGTTAATTTATGCAGCTTTATTATGATTTGGTACGATAAATATATTATCTAAAAATATTTATTGAAATTACAAACTTATATTTGCAGTAAGGGGCTTTGACACTGATATAGCTAAACTATACCTTTTCTTTGGAAGAATCTATTCCAGTCTGAGGAGTGGGTAAGATATGCAAGTCTAGTTTAGTTTTTTCGCCGACTTCAAAGAAAAGGAGATGGTGTTCTCAGTACGAGAGTACGTTTTCTTGTATGTACGTATGTTACGCGATAACTTCGTTGATGATAAAATAAAAGGTTATTCTTCAGGGGTGAAGTTTTTGGAGAATTAGATCACTAATTGTATATATTACCTCATACAAATTCCACATGGGGAATTCATATGAGGTACATACAATTGGTAATTTATATGCGAGTTTCACAGAATCACACCTGTTGTTAACCAAACTATTTGAACGATTGCTTTTTAAAAGTATATTGTCTGGGTTTGGCTATATAATGCAATTAAAATGAGATAACTGCCTCTCTGCCTGCAATAATAAAAATACTTTTCCTTTTTCTTGTCTAGATTAGTACTATTTCGTACTATCTCTTACCTACCGTTTAGTTTCTTTTTTTTTGTGTGTGATGTTTTTCATAATAGCTTTCAGATTAGAACGCGATGGTTTTCATTGTTAATCGATTTGATCGTCGATTGATATGAGTCGTAGTAGATTCTTAACATCAGTTGGATTGTCAGCTCATATGTCAGCTCAAAAGTAAAACATGTTATTGTATATTCGAAACGATTTGTTTGCTGAACAAATTGGAAATTCAATCTAGCAACTAATATAAATTTAAAACATCTTGGGGCAGTCAAACGATTATGTTTAGGGAGAAGCAGAGTGAGGCATAAAGCATTTGTTGGGGCTTGGTGTGGCATTTGGCGTGAAGTTCTTCAGAGCAAACACATACTCCATTACAGTATCCTGATTGGTGGCCAGCCATACCCTCTGGTACATACTGCGACTTAATCACTGCAATAACTAAAAGCCTGCACGGCATCTGCGATTCCCCTGGTGTTGCAATTGTTCATGGCCAGATGTACTCACTTATTATTAGGTCAGCTGTGTGCTAGTTTGCCTCTCTTATATATAAAAATACACAAGCTGCCAAATAAACGTAGAGTTGTCGTGAATTCCCAAATATATTTTAAGTAACAAATTGTTAAAATTATTCTGGACCCTGCTTAAGGAAATTTTAATCCAAGTTTTAATATAATTAACAGAATCAGGCGTTATTTTGCAGGAATCCATTACAATTATGCCGTTACAAATTAATAAGATAAGATCCGTGTAATAAAATAAAATAATGTGTCTAGCGGTCAGCCATCGCAGAGTTCACTTCACCCAAGAATGCTCCGTTTAGAGGCAAAACACGTGTCGTATTATTGACAGTAGTGTGTCTTTGCTAAAATAGTGGTGTTGGGAGTAGTGGTGATGAAATTAGTGGTGACGGGAATAATGCACGCAAATGAGGGCGAGTGAGAAGTGCTCTTAAAACTAGGTAAGACACATCATTTTATTTTATTACTAGAAGTTTGTACTATGAAAATATTAAGTTTTAATATTTTCATAGTACAAAGTCCTACTCGCTTTAAGAGATCGGCTTAAACAATCCTCTTGGGATTATTGTCGCGGTGCTGGCTTATATTTAGTTTAATTAATGTTAATGACAACTTCACAAAACCACTTTGAATAACAAACAACTCGTCTGGAATTTCAGAGTGGATTACGTGAAAGTTTCTCAATTACTGTTAATATAATTACAGCTCCCTCGTAATATAATTGTAAGTTACTGCCGTATAACTTAATGGTCCACATGCTTGATTAGTGTTAGTATTAAATTTTTACTTTCTTGCGAGCAAAGGTAATAATCAAGCAAACTGTCATGGTAAGTGAATTTTGTGGCTCATTATTCGCTTTAAAAAATTGAAATACGTGCATTGCTATTCCTGAGAATGATTATATGGAATAAATAGGTGGTTGAGTCACACCGCAGCTATATTTTGGTTGTAACACGAATGGGCCGTGTAGTGGCGGTCAAGAATATCCACTACCCCATATCCTCCCGTGGGTGTCGTAAAAGGCGACAAAGGGAAACAGCCAGGAGATGGGCAGCAGCATCTTCCTGATAATAGCCAAATTACAATAAAAAAACTGCGGTTGCCAACCCGCTCGCCAAGCGTGGCAACTATGGCAAATACCCCCCAATGATGAGAGGGACTGACGAGAAGATCGTGGAGCTGGAAGAAGAGATAGACAAGTTGCGCTGGCATATTATAGGATTATCCGAAGTCCGAAGAGAGGGGGAGGACACGGTAATCCTCGAATCCGGCAACTTGCTCTATCACCGGGAGGGCGACCATCTGTCCCAAGGAGGTGTCGGATTTATCGTCCACAAGTCTCTCGTTAACAACGTTGTAAAAATCGGGAGTGTGTCGACGAGGGTTGCGTACCTTATACTCAGAATCACCAAACGGTATTCGCTGAAGGTCATACAGGTTTACGCACCAACCTCGGCACACCCCGATGAGGAGGTGGAAGAAATGTATGAGGATATCTCTAGAGCCATGCATTCCTCCAAAACCCAATATACGGTGTTAATGGGAGACTTCAATGCAAAACTAGGCACAAGAGAGAACGGTGAGCTGAAAGTAGGGAAATTTGGAATAGGGCAACGGAACCCAAGGGGCCAGCAGTTGGCTGACTTCATGGAGAAAGAGGGACTCTTTATGATGAACTCTTTCTTCCAGAAGCGGCCCCACAGGAAGTGGACCTGGTCGAGCCCCGACGATTCCACAAAAAATGAGATTGACTTCATTATGACGACCAGACGACAACTGTTCAGTGATGTCTCCGTGATCGCGAGGGTGAAAACTGGTAGCGATCACCGAATGGTTAGAGGCACACTGAACCCAAACGTTAAGTTGGAGAGGTCTCGTCTAATGAAGTCAACGCTCCGTCCCGCTCGTGCTCTGTTCCATAGTCCCGAAACCTTTCAGCTCGAGTTACAAAACCGTTTTCAGTGCCTGGAAGACTGCAATGAAGTGGACGATATGAATGACAAGCTCGTGGAAACTGTCCATGCGGTTGGAGCTAAGTTCTGCAAGACCCGCCGCAGAAGAACACAAAAACTCTCCGATCACACTCTTAATCTCATGGCTGTTAGACGGGAGATGAAGCTACATTCTTCAACAGACTTGACAGCATACAGGCATCTGAACAGACAGATCTTCAAATGCACGCGGCGGGACTTACGCAACTTCAATACAGCTCGTATTGAAGAAGCGATCGAGCGGAACCAAGGCTCCAAAGTCTTTGCCAGAGATCTGTCTGCCATAAAGAGCCAACTGTCAAAGCTGAAGACAGAGTGTGGCAGCATCGTTTCCGGGACACCTGAGATTTTGAGTGAGATTGAGAGGTTCTATGGGCAGCTGTACACATCATCGTTGGAGCCACACGCAAGTGTGAGTAACGATCCAAGAGCGAGTCTCATCCGACACTATTCCGAAGATATCCCGGATGTCAGTCTGAGCGAGATTAGGATGGCTCTCCAGCACCTTAAAAACGGTAAGGCCCCAGGCGAGGATGGAATTACAGCGGAGCTTCTGAAAGCGGGTGGAAGACCGGTACTTGAAGTCCTTCAGAAGCTCTTTAATTCCGTCCTCCATGGTGGCATTACACCGGAGGCGTGGAGCAGAAGTGCGGTGGTCTTGTTCTTCAAGAAAGGTGACAACGCTCTCTTGAAGAACTACAGACCGATTTCCCTTCTGAGCCGCGTCTACGTGCTGTTTTCGAGAGTCATTACGAATCGTCTCGCGCGCAGACTTGACGACTTCCAGCCTCCCGAACAAGCCGGTTTCCGAAAGGGCTGTAGCACCATAGACCACATACATACCCTTCGGTAAGTTGTACAGAAGTCCGAAGAGTACAATTTGCCACTATGTCTGGCGTATGTGGACTATGAGAAAGCCTTTGATTCCGTCGAAATTTGGGCGGTGCTGCAGTCCCTTCAGCGGTGCCAAGTTGACTGTCGGTATATCGAAGTGTTGAAGTGCTTGTACAGTAGGGCTACGATGGCTATCCGAGTACAGAAACAGAGTACGAAACCTATCCAATTGCAGAGAGGTGTAAGACAGGGTGACGTCATATCCCCGAAACTCTTCACCGCTGCATTGGAAGACGTTTTCAAGCTTCTGGACTGGAAAGGATACGGTATCAACATCAATGGCGAGTACATCACTCACCTTCGATTTTCCGACGATATAGTCCTTATGGCAGAATCGCTGGAGGACCTAAGCACTATGCTCAATGACCTCAATAGTGTTTCTCAACGGATAGGTCTTAAGATGAACATGGACAAAACTAAGATCATGTTTAAGGTCCATGTCACACCTATGCCGGTAGTTGTTGGGAACACTAAGCTCGAAGTTGTTGACGAGTATGTTTACCTGGGACAAATAGTCCGACTGGGTAAGTTCAACTTCGACCGAGAGGTCAATCGACGGATTCAACTCGGCTGGGCAGCGTTCGGGAAGCTACGACACATCTTCTCGTCAGACATACCTCAAAACCTTAAAACGAAATTGTACAACCAGTACGTGTTTCCAGTGATGACTTACGGAACTGAGACGTGGTCCTTCACTGCTGGTCGTATGAGGAAGCTCAAGGTCGCTCAGCGAGCTATGGAGAGGACTATGCTCGGAGTTTCTCTGCGTGATAAACTTAGGAATGAGGATATCCGCAGTAGAACCAGAGTGACCGACATTGCCCAACGGATTAGTAAGCTGAAGTGGCATTGGGCCGGCCATATAGCTCGAAGAACCGACAACCGATGGGGAAGAAAGGTTCTCGAGTGGCAGCCTCGTACCGGTAGGCGAAGTGTAGGGCGTCCCCCCACGAGATGGAGTGACGACCTGGTAAGACATGCAGGAAGTCGATGGATGCAGGTGGCTCAGGACCGTGTTTTGTGGCATTCTTTGGGGGAGGCCTATGTTCAGCAGTGGACTTGTGAAGGGCTGTAATGATGATGATGACGATGACGAATGGGCCGACCAGGGAAGGACCACACTCAGATAGAATACCAGTGTAATATAGCAATTTAAAGCTACTGTGTTTTTTATGATGAGTGTATAAAGGCGGAGACCCTTTTATTTACTGGTAACGATGCATTCCATCTTAGTTCTAAATATTTTTTTAAAAAACGTTACCCCCACGCTAGGATTTTCTCTTGTATTGTGGAGGCAGTTTACAAACACAAATTGCACAAGGACAAACATCCAGACCCGGAACAATTATTATTTGTAGGTCATACAAATACTTGTTCCGTGCGGGATTCAAACCCGCGCCCCCAGCGCAGAAACTCATTGCTAAGCCACTGCGCCACGTAGCCGTCGTAGTTCTAAATGATGATAACACATCTGCATTTTGATTCTTAATCGTGGTTAGATGTAGATGTCTATGGAACACATCATCCGCTTACCATAAGGCAGACTGTGTGCATGTTTGTTTCCCTTTGTCCTATAAAATATACGATTCTAGTAAAAATGTTCTCATGTCATTCACAATACTTAACACTGCAGCTTTATGCTGCCATTTAATGCTGGTATTTCGGTGCGTAAGCACTTCGCTCAAGCCAAATTATTCTGTACTTGTCCATATTTATGCAAAATTTTATATCTTAGCATATTATTTGGGAAACAGATATCATTTCCTAAGACTTTATCCGATATCGAATCTTCCAACAGAAAGAAAAGTTGTTTTATTTTTGTACGCTCATTGTTCTCACAATACAATACTAAACGATTCTGAAAGTGCGATATAAACTATTTGAGTCAAGTGCAAGTGGGTCAAACTTGAACGACAAACGTGAAAAAAATAGGCAGTCTATAACATTTATTTATAGACTGCCTATTTTCTAAAAGTTTTGTGGGTTTATTTTCTTGCTTTCTTCCAAAACCTGACACGATCTGTCTGGAGTTATTTAAAAACGGTTAGATACATCATTTCCTCCTTATATTAGAAATCTTGCTTTTATATTAATGCTTCTAAAGTACTTCTGTTCAGTGGGCATAATATTGAGATTTATTGAGATGAAAGAACATTTATTGGTTATTTTCGAATGAATGACAATAAGTATGTTTTGCTATGAGTTCGCATAATACATTCAAATATTATACAATTGTATAGTATTGTTGTAGCAAAAATTTTATTTATTTGTTGATTATATAAACCGACTGATTTCGCCCTATGGCAGGGTATACAATCAAAACAGAACTTGATTCATCTATACATACATATATATACATACAAATAAATAAAATTGAGGTGTATTGTTAAAATATCAGCTTTTTATTTAAATGCATATGAAAGAAAATACAGTACTAATAATAAAAAAACATGTTTTAAAATATTTTTCTGTTTGTTTGTTCCGGATTATCTCCGAAACCGCTAAACTAATTCTGAAGGGATTGTCACTGGCAGATAGCTGATGTTATAAGGAGTAACTTAGGATGCTTTTATTATTAAAAAAATATTAAGGGTTCCGCGCAAAAAATTTCTCACTCAAAAAACTCATGAAATCGTAGTAAATTCTATTGAATAAAACTTATATTAAAGCAATTATAAGAATTGTGTCAATCGTACAATCAAAGGGGTATGATATAGTCTTTTTTCTGTGATGTTAATGGTGTTAGCCTATGCGGCTCTCACAGCTTAACCGGACTCAGGGCTCGCGGCATTTTTGGTTGTGAAAAGAAAATTTTATTATTCTGCGTCGTTACTTAGGTAAAAATATTCACCTAAGATAGTTTAAAGCGCACGTAAATGAGTTGTCTAACGGCCGTCCGAACAGGGGGTAACGAGCCCCGGCTCTGACGGATAATTCGTATGGTTCAATGTTCTCGGCGATGAGAACCGCCCAGGGACGCAGGTGTATGGTGTGTATGCGGTGTGGAGGGGTGTGTGGCGCGCGTCTGCAGACTTGCTGCATACCATCCGTTGTTGTCCTAACCGTGTTAGTGGCAATAGGTGATTGTATAGTGTTTGTGGTCGCAGTTTCGCTGATACCACCTAGCTATACGAATGTATTTTAGACGAATAACAGATCGTACATATTGTGGAACGTGAATAACGTGGAACACCAGCGTTAATAGACTTGTAGTCAAAGCATGTTCCGTCTATAACGACCTTGATGCTCCGATCTACAAGAAAGCTGGTTATACAATTGCACAATTTCTCGGGAAGCCCATAAGAAGGGAGCTTCGAAAGAAGCGCTTTATGCCAAAACCGATCGAAGGCCTTCGCAATGTCCAAAATAACGGCCAATGGCTCCCCCTTGGAATCTACTGCCTACGCCTATCTATGAGTCAAGTAGACCAGAAGATCTAGAAGTCAAGTAGATCAGAAGATACTGTAGGCCGAACGAATCTATTTTAGACAACTTGAAGATCGTACAAATTTCTACGGGCCGCGTGCGTAAGACATGATAGGTTTTTTTTTATAGAAGAGGGGGCAAACGAATATGCGGCTCACCTGATGGTAAGTGACTAACGCCGCCCACGAACAACTGCATAACCAGGGGAACCAGGGGAATCGCAGATGCGTTGCCGGACTTTAAAAAGGAGTAGGCTCTTTTCTTGAACGTCCCTAAGTCGTATGGGTCCGGAAAAATCGCTGATGGTAATCGATTCCACAAGGAAGTCGTGCGAGAAAGAAAACATCTTCTAAATCGCACAGTGGTGATCTGCCAATCATCCAGATGGTGTGGATATTATCGGGAGTTCTGCCGCGATGTGCGTTCGTGAAATTTG
The DNA here is from genome assembly GCA_963668995.1 of Parnassius mnemosyne. Taxonomy (NCBI): domain Eukaryota; kingdom Metazoa; phylum Arthropoda; class Insecta; order Lepidoptera; family Papilionidae; genus Parnassius; species Parnassius mnemosyne. The sequence continues at coordinate 3,143,600 of CAVLGL010000093.1, read as the reverse complement.
GCGGCTGGGATTAATCCGAAAAATTCCTCAGAGCACTCCCCGTGGTAAATGCGAAAGAAAATGCAAAGGGATTCAACATCTCTTCGGAGTGCCAATGAATTCAAACGATCAGAAAGGACTAGGTCGTCAACAATTTGAGCCGCTCTGCGCTAGATTTTTTTTATAGAAGAGGGGGCAAACGAGCATGCGGCTCACCTGATGTTAAGTGACTACCGCTGCCCATGAACAACCGCAGCACCAGGGGAATTGCAGATGCGTTGCCGGCCCTTTAAAAAGGAGTAGGCTCTTTTCTTGAAGGTTCCTAAGTCATATGGATTCGGAAAAATCGCTGATGGTAATCGATTCCACAAGGAAGTTGTGCGAGGAAAAAACATCTTCTGAATCGCACAGTTGTGAACCGCCAATCATCCAGATGGTGTGGATGGTATCGGGAGTTCTGCCGCGATGTGCGTTCGTGAAATTCGGTGGCTGGGATTAATCCGAACAATTATTCCTCAGAGCACTCCCTGTGATATTCCCCCGTATTATCCTCGTGATTGATTGCTGACATTGCGAATGTGTTTCGCGAATGTCATACCGCAATCGAATGTGACCCCTAGGTATTTGGCCGTTGATTGCCAGGGAATCTGGCGGCCATACAGAGTGATCGTACCTAGTAGTAGTTATGTGTTTTCGGTTAATAGTGTAGCAAAGTGTAGCAATACACTTTTCTCAGGATTCATTTCGATTTCCTATAAGCGGAACCAATCACCTAATCAGTTGACGGCTGTTTGTAGAATCTTGGTGAGAATTCTTTTGATATGATGGGCAAAGAACAGTGCCATATTATCGGCGAAAAGAGCAGTATTCACTACTATGTCCTTCGGGATGTCACTCATGTAGAGTGTAAACAGAAGCGGGGAGAGGACAGAGCCCTATGGTACTCCAGATTTGAGGAAATGCTTTGTAGAGCGAGTATTCTCTATTTGATAGCGAAAGTGACGATTGGCAAGGAAGGCTCTGATGATGTGGGTGAGCTTATTAAGCACGTTAAGTTTATACAGCTTTCGCGTCATCAATGAAGACGGCACCGGTATGAGGTAATCATTTGAGGAGACTTTTGTTCTGTAGTGGACTACTCGTATTAATAGGCTGTAATTATGGTGATTTGTATGACAGCAGTATCTTACAAGGATTTAAATGTTAGGGATGGCTCTTAATGACAGGGTGAGAAATTGTGTGATAATACAAAAGAGTGGTTGGCAAAAAGATGTTGTGACTAAGATTAAGGAAATAATGCTTTGGTGGATGAATCAGGTAAGTGTGACAAAGCTAATTTATTCTGCAGAAGAGAGTGCTTACCCCACTGGATGCGTAAGATAGTTTATGACCATGGTTATAATGATAAAATTCAAAGCAGTTAATTTGATTTTGCACATTTTTATAAAAGATCCCTAAAATCAATAAACATGTAGAATAGTCTACCGCTCACCGCTACGGAATGAAATATCTAGTATAATTATAAAAGTTGTACATAGCACATTTAAATACGTGTCAAACGTACGCAGACAGTATTTACTGAAATAGTACTCTACATACATGGAGAACGCTCCATGAATATTAAAATGAGAGTGAAATAATATTTTCGTATTTTAATCATTCGCTTCGTATTCCAAATTGTATATTTAGTCCGCCTAATGAATTAGACTTCATTTTAATTCGGAACTGCTCTCACGTTTCAGAAATTGTGTAGAATTTTCCTTAATTCTGTTCTTATGATGTTCTGATGTAGTATTGGTCAGATTTCTGGTTGCCTCCTTGGTCTAGTGATCGTAATAATGGTACGGGCTGAGACAAGTTATTGAGATCTTCCTGCGTTTTTTATAGAATTGGAGTGACTAATGAACACACCTGGTTTCATTTCCCTCTATCTCTTTTTTTTGGGCAAACGAGCATGCGGCTCACCTGATGGTAAGTGACTACCGCCGCCCATGAACAACCGCAACACCAGGGGAATTGCAGATGCATTGCCGGCTTTTAAAAATCTCATCTAACTACGGGATAATATGGGGTAGTGAATTCTTTTGCAACGCCGCTATTTAAAAAGAAATTTATAATTACTGCTGAAAAAAGGCATATCAAGATACAGTCCTGAGCCTATATCTTTCAACCATTCATGTTTTATTAGTCGCCACTCTATTTAGTGGGGGGTCGCCAAGAACTGCATTTGGGAAAACGAGGCTGCAACTGTAGGAGTCTTCTTCTAAACACATCTTCTGAGCACACAGTCCACCTTATGGTAAGTAGATAGTGTGGTTCATAGACATCAACATTTATTCTCAGTTTTCAGATTCATTAAAAAGGGTCTCCGGTTCTCTATATTCGCCATACAAAACACAGCAGCCTTTATAATGGAAAAGAGGCATTCCTTCTCAGTCCTCAAGGTTGACAACTCATCTGCATTTTGATTTGCAAACGAGGATAGATGTAGATTTCTATAGACCACAGCAAGCACCTGGATGGGAAAATTGTCTATATAAATAACCCTAAATAAAATAGTACAATTAATTTTCATCATATAATTTATTTACATAATATATTCAACTTTTAATACTATAGTGAAAAAAGTTTAAACTAAAAACCAAAATTATCATACTGTCCTACCCCTCGCGGTATAGTGCCAAGAACAGTGGCTGAAAAATTTTATATTAAATATTTTGCATCTACTTCCTTTCAAAAAACAAAAATTCCTTAAAAACAAATTCTATCGAAGGCTTTATTATTAAGTAACTTCCAAACTTCCAGTTATTTTAATTAAAGAATGCAAAAATTTGGGGTAATACGAAACCATTAAACTTCTGAAGAAATTACTCTATGGATTTCATTTAAATTTCATCCTTACAAATTTAGTAAGTAATTCATTCAAATATTCACCACAAATAGGTTAATAGAATTCGTGTTTGAAAACTTAATAAAACTTTAAAATATTATTACTTGTACTTATGTCGTCAAAAGTTTAATTATTAAAGGCGAATAAAATTTATTGTATATTCCTATTTACATATATTAATATTACTAGTAGTCCCTTAACTACTCCTGGTAAGCTTAAAATGCTGGTGTTAGGAGAGTTCACGAGAGAAGTCGGATGGCGGATTGAAACGCACGACTTTCAAGTTCACGGTCCGCACTCTACTCGTATTAGGCTACTGTCGCTTTGTAATATTTCGCATGGTCTAGGCTTAAGTTGGAAGCGACCATATTGTCGAAGTGTTCATCCTTGATATCCAATTAAAAATTCTGCCGATCTATTTCGCCGCATCTTACGTTAAGAAAAATATATTTTTCTCTTATAAGTATTTAAGCACTTTTGATATTTATTTTTGAGTTTTTATTCAAGTATGCCCACTCTAAAGCCAATAGGTACTGCATAGCATACGGGTGCATAAGTAACAACAGGAATGTCAACTTTTCATTATTTACTTTTTCTTAGGATATTATCCTAGAAATCCATAGTAATTATTATTTATAGGTAGATTGAGATAATTATGTACATATATAGTTATTGACGCCATAGTTACAGATTTATTATTTGACTAGCGATCCGACCAATTTTTTCGCATATAATGTCAATGACCTTTAAATAACGTTCAGTGCAAATACTAGTATTAGTAACATGTTCCAGTACCAGTGACATGTTACTAATGCAGGATCAGCGTTTACTGGATCACAACAAAAGAGAGTCGATAAAAGAAAGAGATTGAAAATAGAAGCACTTCTCTTTGCCACTCTTTCATTAATACTTTTTTATTTTTTAAACTTTCATTTGTAAATAGCAAAAAATGAGAAACAGACAAGTGACGGCTTCGTGGCACAGTGGCTTAACTATGAGTTGCAGCGCTAGGGGCCGCGGGTTTCAATTGTAAAATCTACGTATGAAAACTGACCCTGCGATAGAGGAGAAAATCCTAGTATGGAGGTAACGTTTTTTAAATAGAGAGGAAGAGAGACTTGTCTATTGTAATGAAATTAAACATTTTGTACAAACGACTTCAATATTAATACGCATTATTTAGAACTAAAACTGCTAGTCGGATCTTGATCAAATTTATATGGGATATATAAATTATGAGCACTAGTTTTCAAACAAATAGAATCATCAAAATTAGTTCACCTAAAAACAAGTTCTGAGGTAACACACTTTAAAAAATACATGCGAATTGAGTACCTCCTCCTTTTTTGAAGTCGGTTAAAACGATAAGTAAGTAGGACTTTGTAATGAATAAATTTAATTACGAAGGGATTCTTAAAGATATTAATGCAACAAGTTTTGAAGAAATTTTTATCTCCATGTACGCAAATTGGACTGCTGGAAGAGTAAATATTCTCTTAAATTACCTAGCTAGCCATTCAACTAGAATCTTAATATTCCGTTCAAGGTTATAACAACGTTCAAAACTTAGGTTACAACATCTTAATTTTCATTAATTCATTGCATATAAACCTTCCTTATAATGAACAATAATGTCGGTGTATTCTACTACCAACCAATATCGAAGGATTCAATTTGTTTTCTCACAACACCTAACCAGGAGCGACATTAACAAAGGCGCGTAACGGGCTAAGTGATAGAAACTCCCGTATGCGGACGTAAATTGCATTTTGATTTAATATGCGCACCGCATACATTTTTTTTAGACGACTTAATTAGTAGTCCCATGGACACATACATATAGTTAAGACTAAAAATGCAGATACGTATAACACTGCAGGTCTAATATGGTATGGAGGATCTATAAGTAGAATCTACAATTATACAGATACAAACGTCGGAAAAGACAAGAGTTGTAGAATTTGACGAGGATCAAATTATGAAACGGTACTGCCGTCTTTTCGTTTCTTTACTCTACCATAATGCTTGAGTGAGTGAGTCCTTTGTTTAGCAGTGTACTTTTAACAGGCTGTAACAAACTATTTTTATTTTTTTTAAATGCGTTAAATAGACTAAGATATTCTCCTGAATCTAGAAGATAGTAATACATAAATTTCACAATGAAAAACATTCAGACAAACCTTTAGACAAACCTTTAGACAAACCTCGTAAATCAAACTATCAATTAAAAAATAACAATGAATTGACTAAATCAAATCAAGAAGTCGCAGCGGTGTTTGAGAAATGTTTCACTGATATTCCTATTTTGACAACAGAGTCATTGAATACTTCTCCAACTGTCGCCGAGTCATTACTCAAACAGAATGTTAATACTTGTTTAAAAGAATTTAGATTTGAAAAAGTAGTACCGCAAGATATTGTAAAATACTTCAAAACCATTGATGTAAAGAAAACCACAGGTTTGTGGGGGATTTCCCTTACAGTTATTGCGTCCATAAAAGATTTAATTGCACATCACCTTCGATTATCTTCTCGACTCTTCGAGTATCGATTCTGGTGTGTTTCTTGATTTAATGAAGTATAGTAAAGTAATACCTTTATTTAAATCTGGTAGTACATTGGATCCCGCTAATTTTAGACCTATTTCTGTACTACCAACTCTCAGTAAAATTTTTGAAAAAATAATTTTGGATCAATTGTTAATTTTTTAATACAAATAAATTACTTCATAAAAACCAATTTGGTTTTACAAGGGGTCGCTCGACGTTGGACGCCGGTGTTGAGCTTATGAAATATATTTTTAATGCCTGGGAGAATTCACAAGATGCCTTAGGTATTTTCTGAGATCTTTCCAAGGCTTTCGATTGTGTTCATCATGAGACATTAATCAGGAAACTACAACACTACGGTGTAAAAAATTTGGTGCTTAGACTTCATATTTAATTAACAGAACTCAAAAAGTTGTGATCAATGGTAAAGGTTCCTCCGGATCGGTAGTATCAATGGGCGTTCCTCAGGGTTCGATTTTTGGCCCATTCCTGTTTTTAATCTATATTAATGACTTACCTTATTGTTCACGCCCTTAGTTGCCCCGACAAGGTCGACTGGACCAGGGCCCATGAGTGATCCCCTCGACGAGCAACAGAGGGCGGGGCCCAATGGCCTATGGATAATTCTAAATTAATAGCAAATAAGCAAGCACAACTTACCGAGTTCCGGAGGTAGGGTTGACCACAGGGTACCAGTTAGGTGATAAGTGTGGTGTATGTAAGTAGTGTGTAGTAGTGTTTAAGAGATGTAACCTGACATCCCCGATGTAGTCGGACCGCAGATCCACAGGCGCTGCTTTTCTCCAAATGTACGGTCCATCCAAGGGGCGTTCACCAATTGAAACCTTCTGCTTTTAATTCACTATATTAGTTTATCAACTTTATTGTACATTTAATTAACTTTAAATTTAACTAAATCCACGTTAATAGAAATCAAACCAGTGACACACGACACAAATAAAGAACAGTCAGTCAAAGTTCAACGTTTCATGTTCACTTAGCAACAAATTATAATCACGAGAACGAACGCGGTCTCTTCTCGAGTCACAAAGTTCAGCGTTCTCCTGAAAAAGCAAAAATTTCTTCGTACGATATTAAAATGCCACACAAGCAATTATTCAATATTAAATTCCATAGGTAATTAATCAGCCGACGCGCGACAAAATCTTTTGCCATACTTTAAGAGAAACCTCGTTATCACGAAACGTACAAATAAAGATAACTCAATAGGAGGCACGCGCCCGGCCACCACGCAACAATTCTTTTCTAGACTTTTACAATACCGTCAGATGCGCAACAATTATTTTCCATACTAACTCGGCGGCCGCGCCCTCGAATGGAATGCGGACGGGAGCGGGGGTACCAGGCGGTGACTGGTATCGTCGAATGAACGCGCTGCGCGCGCGTCGTGAATTCAAGTTTCAAAGGTAAAAGTTATTTGACCTAAACACTTATCTTGTAGGGGGCAATAACGATATAGTATTATTTGCTGACGATACCTCTTTAATTTTTAAACTAAAACGGCAGTTAATTAATTATAACGATAAATAATGCTCTATCGAAATTAGTATATTGGTTTAATGCCAACAATATTCTCATAAACGGCAATAAGACAAAGTGTATTAAATTTACAATACCTAATGTAAAACATTCGAATACCAATGTGCTGTTAAATGGGGAAGAGTTGAGTCTTGTGGATACCACTGTTTTTCTCGGTATTGCTATTGACGCGAAACTTCAATGGGGTCCCCATATATCTAAATTAGCAAGCAGACTTAGTTCTGTAGTATATGCTGTAAGAAGGATTAGAAGTCTCACAGACGTTGAGACAGCTAGATTAGTGTATTTTAGTTACTTTCATAGCATAATGTCTTATGGAATTTTGCTATGGGGTAATGCGACTGATATTGAAGCTATATTTGTTTTGCAAAAGAGAGCCGTTCGGGCGATTTATAACCTAAATTGTAAAGAGTCTCTCAGACAAAAATTTAAAGAAATAAACATATTAACTTAAAGATAATAAACATATTAAAATGTACATAAAAACATAAATAGCTTTAATAAGAATAAGGATGTGCATACTTAAAACACTAGGAACAAACATAAACTTGTAATACCAGTTACTAGACTCCACAGAATCAGTAATTCATTTATGGGGCAATGTATACGCTTTTACAATAAAATCCCAAAACATATTCAAAGTTTGTCAATAAACAAGTTTAAAAGTTTTATTAAAGAAAAACTGTACAAAAAGGGTTATTATAATATCAAGGAATACATGAATGAAAATAACCACTGGGAATAGAGTGATCGCCACCATGTTGGTTCTATGAAAAATCATTTAAAATTTTATAAACTAATTATTGTTAAGTGATGTTGGAAAAAAAAGTACCGCTGGGTTTTTTGCTGGTTCTTCCCAGGACAGAGGTATTTTCTGAACCAGTGGTAAATAAAAAATAACTTTCAATAAGAATTATGTAATAATCAATATTGAATAAAAAATATTCTATTCTATTCTATTCAGATCCGGAAGCGGAACAATTACTAGTAGTCCGTACAAATACTTGTTCCGTGGGGTTCGAACCCGCGGCACGCGACACCGTAACCCATTGACAAGCCACTGCGCTACAGAGCCATCAATGAATGAATACAAATGAAGATTTCCACATAATAAGCTATGAAATCGGTGACTTAGTGTATCGAAGAATTAAAAACCTCTACTTCAGAAGCTATTATATAGAAATGACTTTTTAGTTGGTTCTTATTTTTATTAAAAGCTTAACTTTTTGACTTTTTTGATGTACCTAAAAAATATCCGTTACCTTTTCCGTTACCATTACAGATTAGGGTCCACTGCTGAACATAGGCCTATCCCATAGATGTTCTCATAGGGAGGAGATTTACCATAGTTGCCACGCTTGGAAAGCTGCTGGCAACCGCAGTTTTTTAGTTTTAGTCGATATTAGGAATATGTTGCTTCCCATCTCCTGATTTTTTCCTCTCTGTCGCCCCTTATGACACCCACAGGATGATATGGGGTAGTGGATATTCTAACACCGCCATTATACGATAATTTGAAGTATGTTAAGCCTACTTAAAAAAAAAGTAATCATCTATAATATATACAATAAAAATAACAAAATACAGTCGAATTGAGAACCTCATCCCTTTTAGAAGTCCACTAAAAATATACACTAAAATTTTACAACAGAACTGCAATTCTGTTGGAAACACTTTTAATGAAGTGAATTGTGGCGAAGACCGTCCAAAAGTTTAGAACATTCTGACGTCACAATCTAATCCGCCGTCGCTTACCTATAAGGTAGACGACCTGTGGAATTCTAGCACTACACATACTGGTTAATTCTCGCAACCGCAGCACGGATTTAAAAGATCGCAAAGCCTCGAAGACAATGGAACCGATGGCCGGTTTTACCTGACGCAGTTTTGAGTGTGAGTCCAATGCGGGAGATTACGTTTTAATATATCTGTTTTCTTAATAAGAGTAGGAAATTAGACAACATTGAATACACGGCTGGTAATAAGGTTAAAAAAATAAAAGGAAATACGAACAAATGAAGGTAGAACGATAACCTCCCACTTGTTTTAGCAGTATAAAGTATCGCACAGGCGACTAAGAGGCATCAGTCTGTAATTCTACGAGTCTCATATCGTAATTATGCCCGTTGGGCTAAAACTTTATTTCTACACTGAGATTCTGCCCAAATAAAACAAGTGATGTGGTTCTATTCGTGTAGTGGTTCTTCTAGTGTAAGCAAGGAAGATCGTGTTGCTGAGAGGCGGCCCTGTGTTACATTGATATGGGTGGTAATGCTGTTGGTTCGCATACTTTGGTGTAATATATTATCATGTAATTGGGGTCCTAGTAGTAAGCAGGGTTTGTTACAGAGTAGTGATCATTTATTTAAATAGTTTTGAAGATACTTTCTAACATCAGAAGTGGAATAGTTTCTAAAAATACCATTATTTTTAGACTAGCTTTTATTCGCGTGAATTAAAAAAAAAAACATTACTGATAATTGTAATTTTGAGTAAGACAAACAAGATTCTTATAATTACGCGAATACTACACATTAAATAAAACAAATTTAACGGACTTGATCGTGTTTAATTTTAACTTTTAGTTTCAAACGTTCTGCGTAAATCGGACCAAAATTAATATTCAAAAACAGAAGGTTAGCTAAGCTAAATATGACATCGGGTCGTGGACCTAAGTGGATCGATTCGAATGTAAAAGCATGGTCACCAACTATTAAGCAATCAGTTTTTTGTAATAAAAAAAATAATAAAAAAGTGTTAAAAATATTTTACGTGGTAGAGCCACGCTGTACCAGGGTGGGACTATGCTCTTACATTCTGTAATTTTTGGTATTCTTACCAAAAATGTAAAATAGCGTAAAATAGCAAGTCAATGCTGCTATATTTCGAATGGTGAGTGTAAAGAACCGCAGCCCGTTTTACTGGAAACAAGATATTCTGTGTGCTTGTTTATCACCCTTATTTTTTAAAAAAGGCCGGAGACATGATTTAACATAGTCATAATTATCCTCTATAAACTATCGTTTTGCAATTTTAAACATGCTTCAAATGTGTTGCACGCGAGGAAGATTTATTAGAAGGAAATAGAATTTTCACTAACTGAAGTTCTTTGACTTCGTCTCACATGCCACTCGATTAACATTTCAGAGCTTAACTCGAAAAGTTCTTGAATAAATATTTGTAAAGCGACGAGGAATTGCAAATATTCTTGCATCTTACTGACAAAGACATCATGATGTCCCACTATGGCTCTGTTACATTATTATTTATTCTGACGCCGCCACTCCGCGGTTGCGTAAGTTTCGTAAGAGGCGACAGAGGGAAACTGAAACAGATGGTCAGCAGCATATTCGTGAAAACAACTCAAAATATAAATAAATGCGGTTGCCAATCTACCTGCCAAGCGCGGCAACTATGGCAAAATTGATCCTATGCGTAAATGTATGGGGGAGGTCTTTGTTCAGTAGTGAACGGTACTTCATTGTTCAGTAGCTACGTCTTTTTTCAGTAGTTACACAGTAATACGCCGTAATTGATGGATGGATGAGTACTGCTTGTTGTTATTATTAACTTAATTTTGTACTTGTTCATTCATTCCCTATTTGAAGTACAATAAAGAATAAATTAATTAAAAAATAAAATCAATGAAATTTGGCAAAAAAACAACAATTTTATTTTAATGTAAACTGTATTTCCAATCGCTATAGATATATTATACAAATCCTGACCTTGGTTAATAGTCTGTAATAGTTTCAAACAATAAATAGAATGATAATAGATAATTATATAATAGATAATAATATATAATAGATTTCTAACATACTTAACTCTTTTCTTAAATTCTATATCCACAAATATTTTGTTTACGTTCCATTTTTTTGTTATTTTTATTCACTTTAAATGATTTCCAAAAATATTGCATTTCGTATGCCCACAGAGTAGGACATAGTTGAACTTTATTATATAATAATGTATCTTACATCTATGTAATACCTATGATCTATGTAATACGAAATAAATTATTATGATTATGATGATTATGTATTTAGATCGCATGTTACATTTGAACGAGTCACTGCGCGTGTTTTCTATCAGGCGGCACATATCAAAGCGGACGATATTAAATCAGTTTACAACAACCTCACTAATGTCGCACACTCCAAGAAACCTTAAATATAGTTAAAGCTGGTTTCAAAATCCCATTTTGGTCTGGAACAAGTAGGTCTTATAATTATATGGGACTTATCCACTAACCTATATCGTCCCGTGGGTGTTATAACAGTCTACTAGTATCTTCCTGATAATTTTAGTTTTTCTGTTAATTTTAGGTTTTTGGTTAGAAGAAACTAAAATAGCACAAGGACGGTAATTTTAAGGGCATTCGCACAAAATCAAATGTCCTTTCAATACCAAAACACAACGGCAGCATTCCGCGGTAGTTTCCGATATGCAACTACTAAATGCTGGCACAACTTGCCCCCACCTATCCGTCAACTAAATAACATCAGCCTTTTCAAGGTAAAAGTAAAATAATACTTTTGTCAGTTTAACTTTTAGAGATGATAAAATAGCTGCATTATATTTTCATAACATAATATAAATATTTTTATTGTTTTATTGTAGATACTCATTTTATTATTTATTATATACATTTATATATAGCTACTGCATAAATAAAGTTCCCATCCTTTTTCATTTCCATTATTTTATTTTATTACTTTCATAACATCTTTCTCGAAATAGAAATAAAGCGAACACACTATCCTCGCGGGCGAGTCCAACCTCAATGGGCATTGCTGAAAACCAACGCTACCGCAGTCCTGCGATAGCAATATGTTGAGTCAGTCCCCTTTTCAGCAACACATAACTCATGCACTCGAATCATTATATGTCAGTTTTTTTTTTCTTATTTACTTTTATCTTTGATGTTTTATGTATCATTTTATTTTCTGTGTCAAAACTGTGTGAGTGTAAGTTGCAGAATAAATGCATGTCTATGTCTATAACAGCTGAATATAAATAAAGTACTGCGGTTGCCAACCCAGCTGCCAAGCGTGGTAACTGCGATGTGCATCCCCAGTATGAAGCAATTTATGGGGGAGATTTATGTTCAGCAGTGGACTATTTTTGATGATTTATTTTTTTATTATAACATTTTATAATATAATTAAAGCTTAAAGAAAAATATCTTTTTATTTCGAAGTGAAAAGTTCTTTAGAATCGTTGTGATTCAAAAATCATCATCATCATCATTACAGCCCTTCACAAGTCCACTGCTGAACATAGGCCTCCCCCAAAGAATGCCACAAAGCACGGTCCTGAGCCACCTGCATCCATCGACTTCCTGCATATCTTACCAGGTCGTCACTCCATCTAGTGAAGGGACGCCCTACACTTCGCCTGCCGGTACGAGGCTGCCACTCGAGAACCTTTCTTCCCCATCGGTTGTCGGTTCTTCGAGCTATATGGCCGGCCCATTGCCACTTCAGCTTACTAATCCGTTGGGCTATGTCGGTCACTCTAGTTCTACTGCAGATATCCTCATTTCTGAGTTAATCACGCAGAGAAACTCCGAGCATAGCCCTCTCCATAGCTCGCTGAGCGACCTTGAGCTTCCTCATCCGGCCAGCAGTGAAGGACCACGTCTCAGTTCCGTATGTCATCACTGGCAACACGCACTGGGTGTACAGTCTCGTTTTCAAGTTTTGAGGTATACCTGACGAGAAGATGTGCCGTAATTTCCCGAACGCTGCCCAACCGAGTTGAATCCGTCGATTGACCTCTCGGTCGAAGTTGGACTTACCTAGTCGGACTATTTGTCCCAGGTAAACATACTCGTCAACAACTTCGAGCTTAGTGTTCCCAACAACTACCGGCATAGGTGTGACATGGACATTAAACATGATCTTTGTTTTGTCCATGTTCATCTTAAGACCTATCCGTTGGGAAACACTATTGAGGTCATTGAGCATAGTGCTTAGGTCCTCCAGCGATTCTGCCATAAGGACTATATCGTCGGCAAATCGAAGGTGAGTGATGTACTCGCCATTGATGTTCATACCGTATCCTTTCCAGTCCAGAAGCTTGAAAACATCTTCCAATGTAGCGGTAAAGAGTTTCGGGGATATGACGTCACCCTGTCTTACACCTCTCTGCAATTGGATAGGTTTCGTACTCTGGTTCTGTACTCGGATAGCCATCGTAGCCCTACTGTACAAGCACTTCAACACTTCGATATACCGACAGTCAACTTGGCATCGCTGAAGGGACTGCAGCACCGCCGAAATTTCGACGGAATCAAAGGCTTTCTCATAGTCCACATACGCCAGACATAGTGGCAAATTGTACTCCTCGGACTTCTTTACAATTTGCCGAAGGGTATGTATGTGGTCTATGGTGCTAAAGCCCTTTCGGAAACCGGCTTGTTCGGGAGGCTGAAAGTCGTCAAGTCTGCGCGCGAGACGATTCGTAATGACTCTCGAAAACAGCACGTAGACGCGGCTCAGAAGGGAAATCGGTCTGTAGTTCTTCAAGAGAGCGTTGTCGCCTTTCTTGAAGAACAAGACCACCGCACTTCTGCTCCACGCCTCCGGTGTAATGCCACCATGGAGGACGGAATTAAAGAGCTTCTGAAGGACTTCAAGTACCGGTTTTCCACCCGCTTTCAGAAGCTCCGCTGTAATTCCATCCTCGCCTGGGGCCTTGCCGTTTTTAAGGTGCTGGAGAGCCATTCTAATCTCGCCTAGACTGACGTCCGGGATATCATCGGAATAATGTCGGATAAGACTCGCTCTTGGATCGTTACTCACACATGCGTGCGGCTCCAACGATGACGTGTACAGCTGCCCATAGAACCTCTCAATCTCACTCAAAATCTCAGGTGCCCCGGAAACGATGCTGCCACATTCTGTCTTCAGCTTTAACAGTTGGCGCTTTCTGGCAGACAGATCTCTGGCAAAGACTTTGGAGCCTCGGTTCCGCTCGATCGCTTCTTCAATACGAGCTGTATTGAATTTGCGTAAGTCCCACCGCATGCATTTGGAGATCTGTCTGTTCAGTTGCCTGTATGCTGTTAAATCTGTTGAAGAATGTAGCTTCATCTCCCGTCTAACAGCCATGAAATTAAGAGTGTGATCGGAGAGTTTTTGTGTTCTTCTGCGGCGGGTCTTGCAGAACTTAGCTCCGACCGCATGGACAGTTTCCACGAGCTTGTCATTCAAATCGTCCACTTCATTGCAGTCTTCTAGGCACTGAAAACGGTTTTGTAACTCGAGCTGAAAGGTTTCGGGACTTTGGAAAAGAGCACGAGGGGGACGGAGCGTTGACTTCATTAGACGAGACCTCTCCAACTTAACGTTTAGGTTCACTGTGCCTCTAACCATTCGGTGATCGCTGCCGGTTTTCACCCTCGCGATCACTGAGACATCACTGAACAGTTGTCGTCTGGTCGTCATAATGAAGTCAATCTCATTTTTTGTCGAACCGTCGGGGCTCGACCAGGTCCACTTCCTGTGGGGCCGCTTCTGGAAGAAAGAGTTCATCATAAAGAGTCCCTCTTTCTCCATGAAGTCAGCCAACTGCTGGCCCCTTGGGTTCCGTTGCCCTATTCCAAATTTCCCTACTTTCAGCTCACCGTTCTCTCTTGTGCCTAGTTTTGCATTGAAGTCTCCCATTAACACCGTATATTGGGTTTTGGAGGAATGCATGGCTCTAGAGATATCCTCATACATTTCCTCCACCTCCTGATCGGGGTGTGCCGAGGTTGGTGCGTAAACCTGTATGACCTTCAGCGAATACCGTTTGGTGATTCTGAGTATAAGGTACGCAACCCTCGTCGACACACTCTCAATCTTTACAACGTTGTTATCGAGAGACTTGTGGACGATAAATCCGACACCTCCTTGGGACAGATGGTCGCCCTCCCGGTAATAGAGCAAGTTGCCGGATTCGAGGATTACCGTGTCCTCCCCCTCTCTTCGGACTTCGGATAATCCTATAATATGCCAGCGTAACTTGTCTATCTCTTCTTCCAGCTCCACAATCTTCTCGTCAGTCCTCAGGGTGCGTGCGTTGTATGTTGCCAGGTCGAGTCGTCGTAGGTGGCAACCGAACCTCCACCGGAGATTCTTAGCACCCCCTGCCCCGCCGTTACCATGGTCGCCACCGTAGCCAGGAATAGCGGGGCCGCCGGGGACTGGGGGCCGTTTATTATTGTCATTGCTCATGGGGGGTATATTGCCATAGTTGCCACGCTTGGCAAGCGGGTTGGCAACCGCAGTTTTTTATTGTTATTTTGGCTATTATCAGGAAGATGCTGCTGCCCATCTCCTGCCTGTTTCCCTTTGTCGCCTTTTACGACACCCACGGGAAGATATGGGGTAGTGGATATTCTTAACCGCCACTACACGGTACTCTTAACCGCCACTACACTTTTCAATTCGATTCAAAAATAGATGAAACGAAATAGCGATACTCAGAAAAAAAAAACATATACATATATAGGTTTTAGCCTAAAAGTGAATGATAAAGAATATTATATTAAATTAGCCATGTTTAGTCTATCAAGCGTCTGTTTTACGTGCCACCTTGAGAGTCAATCAATTTTTGTTCAATACAATGACTTTACCTATAGAATAAAATAGGTATATGGCGCTATTAAACAACAATTTTAGTCAAAACAAAATATTATTTAAATTTATTACACTAAAATTTAGACTTTAAATGTCTAAAAATACAGATTGTTACATTTATTTGCTATGAAATTAAACTTTTATCTCATATTTTATGCTGCACTTGTGGTTGAAAATTATGTTATTAAATGAATAATCCAAAAGCCGTGACATATTTTTATTTTGTATTTTATTTTATTTGTAGGTTTCACTTCTACCGCGTGTGAATGCACAGATGTTTTTTTATTTTTTATTAAAGTACTGTAAAATGTTGTATCTAACCCAGGCTTTTTATAAATATTTTTATTTTCAACGTGGTAGAGCCATGCTGCAGCTATATTAGTAGTATAGTTGTAGCATAAATGGGTTGGCTCGACCGGAGAAAGACCACGCTCCCACAGAATACCAGCGTAAAATATCAGCTTGACACTGCTGTGTTTCGTATGGTAAGTGTAGAGAACCGGAGACCCTTTTTACTGAAAAAGAGGCATCCCATCTTAGTCCTCACGGGTGACGACGCATCTGCATTTAGATTCTTTGTTGAGGATAAATGAAGATGTCTATGGGCCGCAGCAACCACTTACCATCAGGTGGACTGTGTACTCCTTTTTCACCTTATCCTATAAAAAAATGCTAGTATAAATTACAATTTTAGCTAGTATAACTTTAAGGTGTGCGTCGAAAGCTTAACAGTGTTTTTATTTGCTCCGCGATTAAAATTTTGTAAAATTTAGAAAATTGAACTTTCAAATTTAACTTGCATATTTAAACAGCAGTGAAGTTATGGTTTGACATAAAAAAGGAGTAGTGGTAACACTCGTGATTTAATAGTCATTAAGAATATAATTTAAAACTGTTACTACCTACTTTACAAACGATTACACTCGCTTGGCCCAGTGCGGGCTCAAGCTCGTACGATTCGAGTGTGTGAATTATCGCAGCGGCTAGCCAAATCCATTGTCGTTGATAATTTGTTTGCTAATTACCCGTCTTAATAATATCAATAAAATCGAACTTCGCCTAAAATAAATACATCAAAAATAACAAAAACTTGTGCAGGCTGGTCTGCAAATCTTCATAAGGAGTATTTGGTTTATCATAAATATAATGATTCTTATGATCTCATGATGTGTGAAAACATGACTTAAAAAATTCAATTTAATGAGTAAAGATAAGAGAAACACCTGGATGTGTCATGCCTGCCGTTGCAAAATACCAAAGCGTAACAATACAAACATTTCGGTCCGCATCAGCGCCTAGCAACCATAAAATACTTCAGCCTCGCCTCCTGGCTCTGATCATTCTAATGTTACCATGCGATACAAAAGTTGACAAGAAGTTCCAGGGAACCAAATACGTGGGAGTTCCAGCCAGAATACATCGTTGTGGAACTCACAATTAGAGGATAAACATGTTTCTACCATGAAGAACCTATCTAAGGAAGAAATACGAGGTATAGTGAGAGATAAACTTAGCGTTGTTTTTGCGCATTTTGAAACTAATTTGTTGAGAAATATGGAGACAAAAAACAATGAACTCATAGAGCGAGTAGATCAATTGACGACCTCACTTATTTTCATCGAAGACAAATATGAAGAAATTCATGCTGATATACAAATTAGAACATTAAAATAAAGAGCTAAAAAATTCATTCGCGGACTTCAGCGCCAGGTTTGCACAAATGGAAACCATTCGAGGGCTAGCAATATAGAAATACATTGTATACCAGAACACAAATCAGAAAACCTTGTCACAGTTATATATATAAATCAGGAGAGCGAAAACCTATCTATCAGCTGAACATAAATGTATTAAAATGTCGAATCTCTCAATAGTCTAAGCTAACTTAACTAAGTTATTAAAGTAAAATGTAAATGAATCTCATTATAATAATTTATATAAATGTGTTGAGTTGTCATACCACAACATACGACTATACATCCTGTTATTTCCAGAATGTCCGAGGTCTAAGATCGAACGTTAGAGATGTTTCATTAAAAATTCTAAAAAATACTTTTGAAATCATTACTCTTACAGAAACGTGGTTAAACAACACAGTTTATGATTTTGAAATGTTCTGACAACAGATATACAGTGTACAGAAGGGATCAAATAATAAACTCTTATCTTAGCTGTATCTAGCAATTTAACATCATGCAGAATATCGAATCACAATACTGAATGTGAAGATCTTTGGGTAAAATTTAAGATTTTTATAAGCAAGAATTTCTTAAAATCTGTGTTGTGTATCTACCACAAATCAAAACTTATTTAGAACAATCATTAACAACACAAATCAAATCATGGATGAGTATAACACAAAACACACGTTAATAGCGGGTGACTTTAATATTTCAAATGTAAACTTGGAACTACATAGCTCTGGTACGTATCTTTTATCGATTTTAAATAGCAACAATAACATAAATAATTTACTCTTAGACTTCTTGGAATTAAGTGACTTCAAGCAATTTATTTCTTTTATAAATAGTAATAAAAAAAATTGATGGTTTTTGAACCAGTTGTTGAATAAATTAAAAGTGACCTTTAATAAGTATCATTTATAATCTAAACAGGAGATGGGAAGCGGGATCTTATATTATAGGGAATTAATAAATTTCGGTAGCCCATCTGCCTGCCAAGTGTGGTAACTATGGCAAAATGGCAACTATTGACTTTATAATATGCTGTATTGGATGAATAGATGTAAGGGATATTGAAGATTACATAAAGTATATAGTAAATATTTCTAAATTTTAGGAAGTTCTTATACACCCCTGAAGCACTTTAAAAGTGATGCATGCTAAGCGTTGGAAATTCCACCGCAAATTGAGAAATATAAAAGCGACGAGTGCTTCTAATGTTTTAAATATGAGACGGTACGTTCCACGAGTAAACTCCGCAGACAAATATTTCAAGTTACTTCTTGTCATGATGGCAACAGCCACATCAATAAAATGTATGTGTACATATTTACAGAACTGTAAACGATTTATTAAAACCTATTATATTTAATGTGACTGGTTTTGACTTTGTTACATACAAAGGAGTTCGGTTTTCCGAACTAGGTTATCGTTTTTATATTAGCAAAGAGTGCTTTTCCTGATTCTTAATTCTATTATAGGGGTCCTTAATTTGTCATATAGTGGCTGGTTAAAAGACTCCACTACTCTATATCAACCCGTGGATGTCGTTAGAAGTGGCAAAACAATCATTTTTTATAAGCTGTATGTAACAACATAATAAAAGTTTGATACCATCCTCATCACCATCATTACATCCCTTTACAATTTAACTGCTGGACATAGGCCTCCCCAAAGGAATGCCACAAAGCACGGTCTTGAGCCACCTGCATCCCTCGACTTCCTATATGTCTTACCAGGTCGCCACTTCACCTAATGGGAACTCGTCCTACACTTCGCTTACCGGTACAGGCTACTACTCGAGAACCTTTTTTCCCCAACGGTTGTCGGTTCTTTGTGCTATATGGCTGAACCATTGACACTTCAGCTTACCGTTGGGATATATCGGTCACTCTGGTCCTACTGCGGATATCCTCATTTCTAAGTTTATCAAGCAGGCGAGCATAGCCCTCTTCATGACTCGCTGAGCAACCTCGATCTTCCTCATATGGCCGGCAGTGAAGGACCTCGTTTCAGATCCATAAGTCATAACTGGCAACACGCACTGGTTGTACAGTCTCGTTTCCATGTTTTGAGGTTTACCTGACTAGAAGATGTGTACGCAGCCGCTTGTAAAATTAAAAACAAACCGCCGCAAAACGCCCGCCTGCCTTCCAACAACGCAAATAATGGCCGATCACCGTGAGGGTAACAAACGACCATATTGTGAGGCTGTCTGTAATAAGAGAGCAGGATTAAGATATTTAAGAGAGGTGAAACATTTTTTGTCCATTCAGCAGTGGAACGTTACTATTATTATTTTTTAATATCTTTAAATGTTCCAGCACACACAGTTGCAGCCTTTTATTACACGTATGTAATAATTTAAAGGAGTGGTCGTTGGCTAGGTTGTGTCCATTGTCCAAAAGATGTTTAGCAAAATGTGATTTATCGGGATTGCAATTCCTGTACGCGGCTAAATACTCTTTATAACGTGTTTCATTGTTGCGGCCAGTTTGACCCACGTACACGGCGTGGCATTTTGACAATTATCCAACTTATCTTTATTATTACAGATATTTTATAGGAATACGAGGGAAACCGAATCAATGGTTCTCTTCTTATCTTGCAAATAGAAAACAGTACGTACAGGTATCCCACCTAAAATAAAATAGAAGAGTGATAAATGAAATAAACTCGTCCACTGCCACAGTAAAATGATTTATATGGGGTAGAGTCCTAGGACGCTTGTTGTTCTCTACTTATATTAACGAACTCCCTTCTGTAATACCACATAGAGTCGTTTTTTTTTGCAGGTGACGCGACAGTTATAATTACTTATGAACTAAAAAATCTCACTAGTTTGCAGGACAAAACAGCTCACTGCCTTAGCAAAATTGTGCATGAATTGGACGTATTTGGTTTATTATTAAATTTTTAAAAACAAAAATAATGCAGTTTCGCCCATATCAGAGGTTATGAGTCCCACTCGCTATATCTTACCAAGGTATAAATATTGAGAAAGTTCGCACATTTTCGCTCCTAGGGGTAACAATAGACTCAACTTTTTCATGGAAAAGTCATATAGAGAGCGTACTAAGTAAGTTCAGCAGCTTTTGCTACGTAAGGATACAAACGAGCAGTGTGCGCTTATTGCGTATCACAGCCACGCCGCTGCCTGGATAAGATACGGCATCATATTCTGGGGCAATTCTACCGAGGTGCACGCGATATCCGTGCTCCAAAAACGTTTCCTCAGAATCATTACTCTAATATACTCTCCAAAACATTCATGTCTTGTTCCCTAGGTGCAACTTATTAACTGTAACGTGCATTTATATTTTTGAATTATGCCGCTTTGTTATGACAAATCCTTACTATTTTCAACGAATTGGGGATATACCCAATCGATACAATGCACGTCACCGTGGTGGTCCCTACTACATGGCTATAAGGGTTTACAACCATTTACCTAATACTACAAAAGCCCTCCAGTGTCGTAAATTTGATAATGCTTATTTAAAAATCTATTATAATTTGAATGAGTATTTAATGATAAATTATAAACCTTAATTATTTTGACTAAATTTATTACTTATTTCTATTTAATTATTTGACCTTGTTAATATTTTCGTCAAAATTTTAAATGTTATTTATTTGAATGAAAAATGACTAATACTTGAGTTGAAATATTTATTGGCATTTAATTAAAAAAAAATGTGTATTATATAGTTTGATATTTAATAAATTAATTAATAATAATGTAAAGATTATGTACTGTAAATATTGTAATTTAATTAAATTCTATATTAATTAACATTTTAACTCCGTCTTAATATGCTACGCCCGTACAGGGTTGTCACATGCTCTGTAAATATATTTTAACAAATTTATACTTAGTGACATGCAAGAAATAAATTACGAATGATTGAATTATTATTCCCAAGATAATTCGTTGTTTTGGACGCCACATAAACGCCGCTTTGTCGAAGAGTATTAGGACAGTTAAGTAAATGCCGACAACGTCTAGATAGCGTATGGAGGTTAGGTTAGTCACAAATTAACAACTTTTACTAATTTAATTATTTATTTTAGATTTACATCATTATCAATAGTATGATTTCTAATATAAAAAATAAGTAACAATTTGTTCTTAGATTAGTTCCTGAAATTACTCAAAACGTTAATTGCACGCCTCATAACGTGAGGGAGTGCTCTACTCTCGATATGTGCCCGCACCTCATTTTCGGTACATAAAATCGTTCTTATACTCTTAGCTAGACATCAAATCCATATTATTATTATTAACGTTACAATCACTACAGACATTGAATTATTAGTTTATTTTATGATTGATTCTTTAGGCTTTTGAAAGTTCTTCCAACTGAATCAGGTCTTCCAATAACGTCCATCCATAATTTGATTCTGAATTTTTTAAATACAATACTTATTAATAAATATTCATAAGTATCACCCTAGAAACATTAAAATTAACACCCATATGTATTATTAAAAAAATCCAGTATCTTGGATATGAAAATTGATGCCGTTTTCGTAACTGGCACCCCAAGAAACCTCGAAATAGATATCCATAACATTAAAAAAAAAAAGTATGTTCACAATCTTGGATTTAAAAATAAATGCTATTTTCGTAATTAGCACCCCGACACACTCAAAAATTGACCACTAAATCTTAATATTTTATAAAAAAAAATTAGAAAAACGAGGGACTATAATATGGTCTAAAACCTTAGCCTGTCCAACCACACGATTTAGATGAAGAAATGAAATCTAAATTCAAACAAAATAATTAAAAATAAACGCAATGATTTCTTATATTTACGCAAACACTACACACTACTTATTACATGAAATTAATTTTACGTATTTTACGAATACAGGGGACTCCACCCGTGACCATGGATGCTGTAAAACTCACGAAACGTCGGCAATTAAAAAGTTAAAATTAAACACGATAAAATCCGTAAAATTAGTTGTATTTAACAAAAATTAAATACTTGAATATTAAAAAAATATTGCACACATTTTCTAATTGACTACCAATATCAACACTATGTGCTAAATCACCACTTCGTTGAGAACAAAGTAATTACCTTAACAAACACAATTAACAGAAATATTTCTCTCAGAACGCTATGGAGAAATGGTATTTAAAATACAGTCCATTTGTCAGATGTCGGGCGCTCGCCAACTGCTTACTGCATTCAAGCACAGAGTATTAAGGAGTTTAAATATTTTGTTTTTTTTTATCGAAGAGGGGGCAAACGAGCATGTGGCTCACCTAATGGTAAGTGACTACCACCGCCCACGAACAACTGCAACACCAGGGGAATAACAATTGCGTTGCGGGCCTTTTAGAAAGGAGTAAGCTTTTTTTTTGAAGGTCACTAAGTCGTATCGGTTCGGAAAAATCTCCGGTGGTGAACAATTCCACATAGAAGTTGTATGAGGATGAAAACTCCTAGTAAAAGGCACAGTAGTGGACCGCCAAGAATCCAGATGAGGATGGTATCGTAAATTTTGACGCGATTTGCGTCCGTGAAACTTGGCGGCTGGAATTAATCCAAACAATTCCTCAGAGCACCTTCCGTGCTAGATTCGATAGAAAATGCAAAGATGAAACATCCCTACGCAGCTCCAGTGAATCGAGCTGATCAAAAAGAACTCGGTTGTTGACGATTCGAACCGCCCTGCGCTGGATGCGGTCAAGTGGAAGGATTTGGCACTGGGGTACCAGGGCGAAGGCCCAGAGATAAGAACAGTACTCCATGTGAAGCAGAATTTACGCTTTGTAAAGTTGTAAGCGATGTGCTGGCATGAAGTAGTGTCTCGCTCTACTGAGCACGCCAAGCTTTTTAGAGGCCAATTTGGCCTTCCCTTCAAATTGACCACGAAACTGCACGTTATTCGATAAGTCGATGTCGTCGAAGAATTCCGATGCTAGCTGAGGCCGCAATGGGAGTGCCTTGAAACTGAGGAGATACGACAAAGGGGTTCTTTCTAGCGGCGCAGAGATGGAAGAGATAGCTGACAGATGTTCCCTTGGACATCATCGGCGAGAGACCAGAATGCACGGGTTCCTCAAGGAAGGCTAACTTCTCGCCAATTCTGCTGATGTGCTCACAGCTTGCCTTGGCAATGACTCTTTTGAAGGACCTGTAAGCGGAATTTTACTTCTTTTTAAGAGCGCTGGTGCTTTCACTTCGAGCCGTTGATGCGTCAGCCCAGGACCGGTAGCACTCCTGCTTATAGCGTGATGCTATTGTACAGGAGCGACCAAACCAAGTGTGGGATCTGCCACCTATGGGCACTACAGAGGATGGAATAAAAAGTTCCATACCCTGAAGTACCACATCAGTAACAGGTTAAGTAACTACGCTGGGATCGTCCGACGAGAAACAAATCCGCCCTCAAGGGTAGGATGCAAAAAAAGACCGCATCTTATACTAATAGGTCGACCTATAGTACTAAACACGGCGGCAGTCTGCAGAGTGCAACCGCGACGTTAGTGTAAGTGACACCACACTCCGGACAAGACAATGGTCCGACGAGCCTAGAGGGGCGTCGACGGAAACCAGATATCCGTCGGGTTGAGAGGTCAGCAGAAGGTCCAACATGGAAGGTGCATGATGCTTCACATCTGGAATCCGCGTAGGCGAAGTAACCAGCTGTGTAAGACCATATCCCAAGGCATAGTCATAAACAGATCTCCCTGCATGATCGGTTAAATGTGAACCGAGACATACGGCATGGTGGGCATTAAAATTGCCAAGGATCACGATCTTTGCGGATGGGATCTGCTGTAGCAAGGAATCTGTAGCCATTTGGACGTGGTCGATGAGTCGGTCTGTTCGGTAAAAGTTGTATGCATCTTTATATCATTATCTATATATTACCTAACACGTGTCTGTCTACAACATTGAAATATCTGGCTTCTATTATACACAGGGCGTTATCTACCGGTGCTTAGTGTTTAAAACAGATTATCTTGTAGTGTTACAATTCGGGTAAAAGTTGCATGCATCTTTATGTACTTATCTATACTATTAAATGAATAGAATAGAAGTGTCTGTCTGTGACATTGAATGAACTTAGGGGGCTCATGGGTCTATTTACAGGCTATTAAGATATAATTTTTAAAATATTTGTCCGGCTGTCTATCTGTCTGTACGAGCTAATCTTCGGAATGGCCAAAGCGATTGTGGTAAAACTTTACGAAAAGATGGAGAACAATGGTAGGTGGGATCTAGGTTATAGTTTATTCGAAAAGCTAAAGAAGTTTTTTTTTGAAAACACTAAAATGTGATAAAATAAATGGTCTTTGACTATCTTAAATTTGAATAACGCCACATTTAAATATCCTATCCAGGCCAAGCCGAGCCGGGTCTGTAGTCTGTACATATAAATAATATTAAGTTGTTTGTTCGCAATATAAAAACAACTCTCTTCTATTGAGGTTAGCTTATTTACATATTTTTTATAGAATATAATGACAAACGAGCACACAGTCCACCTGGTGGTAAGTGGATATTGTGGCCCATAGGCATATACATCAATGCCACTATTGAGGACTGAGATAGAATGCCTCGTTTCCAGTAAAAAAGGTCTCCGGTTCTCTATACCATGCTAACCACAGGAGCATTGAACTGCTATTTTACTCTGGTATTCTGTGAGTATGTACTTTTGCCGGTTAAGACGTCCTATTCGTGCTACACCTATAATATAGCTTTAACGTGTAAAAATTAAGACGTTATTAAGACGTAAATAAACATTTTACAACATTTTCGTTTGTCTGTCCCGGCTAATCTTTTGAATCGCTATACCGATAGTATGATGAAACTTTACGTTTCTTTTATAAAGAAACTTTACACAAGAGTAATCTAGTCTATAAATTTTATCAGAAAAACTTGAAAATAAATGGTCCTTGATGATAATCTTAATTCTAAATGACGCCTCTTTAATAAATCAAAGCCAACCCAAACAAAGTCGGGGTCTTTTGTGTAGAGTCAGACATAAGCTGAACCGAGTATTTATTCATTAATTCATTACAGTCTATCTAAATTCCATAACAGAACACAGACTTTCCCATAGATTGCCTCATACGAGTATGAGAGATATTTTGTTATAGGATAAGGGTGACAAACGAGCGCACAGTCCACCTGATGGTAAGTGGTTGCTGTGGCCCATAGGCATCTACATCTATCTTCTTTTGCGAATTAAAATGCAGGTTCGTTGTCAGCCGTGAGGACTAAGATAGAATGCCTCTTTTCCAGTAAAAAGGGGGTCCGATTCTCTACACTCACCATACGAAGCACAACAGCATGAAGCTGCTATTTTACGCTGGTATTCTGTGAGAGCGTGGTCCTTCCCCGGTCGAGCCGACCTATTCGTGCTACAACTATACTATTAATATAGCTGAAGCATGCCTCTTCCACGTAAAAAATAGCATAATAGCAATAGCAAAATAGCAGCGTGGGAAATATTTCTCATAGTTCCCACGCTCAGCAGGCGGCATCCGCTGTTTTATTTTATTGCATTATCGGGTAGACTTCGCTACCCGTCCCCTGTTTCATTTCCAACTATCGCCTCTTACGATAACCACGAAATAAAATGGGTTTATGGATTCTCTTAAGCCTCCACTACGCGGCAAATATTAACTAAAAAAAAAAACAACAAAGGGTATTTTTTACATTCTTAACTCTTTCGATTACACTCTTTACACCTGCGGTCGTGTCGACTACTCAGTCACCGCTATTTTCATTATGCACTGCGAGTGCACGACATTTTACTCTACAGTCAATAAAAGTCGCAATGCCCTTTTTTCCGTTTATTACACGTTGGAATTGCCAGCAACGTTTGATATTGAAAACTGAAACTCGTCGACTTTTCATTCTTCAAATAAATACAGATCTGCAAAGATAAATATGGTGTTTGTCCTTATGTGTTCCTTGTTCCTTACTAATGTTGAATATTTACACACAGAGACTGCAAATGAAAACACTTCCAGCCAAGTTCCTTAAAGTAATTGATGTTTACATTGCAAAAGGCATGACTGTGTGTATTTCTCGAAAAGGACTCAAACGATTTGGATGAAAATTTACATTTAGCTAATGTTTTACTTTCAAAGTTTATCTAAATAGGTATCCCTGAGCCAAAGATGTCTTTTCTAACGTCTAGTAAAGCTCATTGAACCGAAACTTAAAGTTATAAGTTATACGTGGTAGAGCCACACTGCAGCTATATTATGGATGTTACACAAATAGGTAGACTTGGCCCGGGTAGAACCACGCTCTTACATAATAGTGAACTAGCATAATGCTGCTTTGTTTCATATGGTGAATGTAATAACCAGCGAACTTTTTTTTTGAAAAAGAGGCATTCCACGACGGATCAATGATACTATGGGCCATAGCTTCCACTTTCCATCAGGAGGACTAAGTACTCGTTTTTTATCCTTACTATTTAAACAAACTAACTACGAACTCGCAATGTCGAGCTTTATATTTAGTCTTCATATTTTTTTTGTATAAAATTGAAGGAAAATCTGTTTGATTGTACTGTTTGTATCTGGCAGGTTTTAACATCAATACATAAAGGACTTTAAGAAAAAGAAAAATATAAAGTAAAAAAAAAAACACTATACCGCCCTTTTCAATTGTTTTTCTGTCCGGCAAAATGAGTGAATTTAACGAAGAAATTCGATACATTCTGAAATTTTATTGCAAAAAAGGGAAAAATGTGACTCAAGCCGCGAAAAAAAATTTGTGAAATTTATGGACCTAATTCCGTGTCAGTAAGAATAGAATAGAATAGAATATTTTTTAAATCAATATTGATTACAAGTAATTCTTATTGAAAGTCATATTTTACTTTACCACTGGTTCCAAAAAAAATCCTCTATCCTGGGAAGAACCAGAAAAAAACCCATCGGGACTTTTTTTTTAAATATACAAATTTTTACAATGTAAGTGATTACAAACTATTTACAAAATTTATGTGAGGAACTGCTTGGAAGTGACCACCTCATTCCCAGGAGGTTATTATCAACCATGTACCTATATATTCCTTTATATTATAATATCCCGCTTTATAGAGTTTCAGCTTAACAAAACATTTAAACTTAGTAATAGAGATACCTTGTATGTTTTCTGGGCCTTTGTTGTAATAGCGTATACATTGCCCCAAAAATGAATTACTGGTTCTGTGGGGTCGAGAGACCAGTCTCAATAGCTTGTGTATGTTCCAAGTGTTTACAGAGTGTACATCAATCTTTTTACTAAAACTGTCTTTTTTGTGAACATACATAAAATTTTCGTAAATATACTGAGAGGCCAAAGTTAACATATTTATTTCTTTAAATTTTTCTCTAAGAGACTCTCTCAGCTTAAGGTTGTGAATAGCTCTTATGGCCCTCTTCTGCAAAACAGAAATAGTTTCTAAATAAGCCGTATTTCCCCATAGCAAAATCCCATAAAACATTATGCTATGAAAATAACTGAATTAAACTAATATACATGTCTCGACACTAGTTAGATCTCTAATCCTTTTTACACCATAAGCTGCAGAGCTTAATCTGATTGCTAGTTTGGATATATGGGGGCCCTACTGAAGCTTTGCGTCTAGAGTGATGCTAAGAAAAATAGTGAATTCAACAGGGCTCAGTTCTTTCTCATTTAAAAACACATTAGTATTCAGATTTTTAACATTCGTTGTTGTAAATTTAATACATTTAGTTTTATTGCCCTTTAAATTCAGATTATTACCGTAAAACCAATGCACTAATTTTATTATAGCAGTATTCACTTCGTCACATTTAAATAATAGACGTTTAAGTTTAAAAACCAAGGAAGTATCACAGCAAATAATACTATATCATGATGATTCCCCACAAGGGAAGGTATATCATTAATAAACACTAAAAATAGGAATGGGACAAGA
This sequence comes from Parnassius mnemosyne, assembly GCA_963668995.1. Lineage (NCBI taxonomy): Eukaryota > Metazoa > Arthropoda > Insecta > Lepidoptera > Papilionidae > Parnassius > Parnassius mnemosyne. The sequence continues at coordinate 3,115,372 of CAVLGL010000093.1, read as the reverse complement.
ATCGAGCCCCGAGGGACACCCATCTTTACGGACAACACGGAAGAACTTTTATCTTTATAATAACTTTCTGCATTCAATAACTTAAATATGAAATAATAAGCTTAAGAGCTGTGTTCTTGACACCATAGTTCTGTAAGTTCCTGATTAATGTCTCATGGTGAGCACAGTCGAAGGCCTTGATGACAAAACACACCCAAATCATCCTCTGAACTCTCCCATGCACAAAAAATATGTTTTAATAGTTCGACTCCGACGTCAGTAGTCGAGTGACCCCTTGAAAAATCAAATTGATTTGAATTTTATGAAGCAATAAATTTATATAAAAAAAAACCTAACATATTATCTTAAATAATTTTTCAAAAATTTGATTTAATGTTGGTAGTACAGAAATCGGTCTAAAATTGGCAAGGTCTAATATACTACCAGACTTAAATAAAGGTATGACTTCACTATGTTTCATTAGATCAGGAAACATACCAGATTGTATTAAATTTTTTGTCTGTATTACATATTGCTTGTATTAAAATTGTATCTAGATAAGGTGCTATAGTATCTATTATAGATGCAAAAACTTTATCAAAAATCCCCCATAAGTCTGCTGTTTTTTTAAGATCAATAGTTTTAAAATATTTAACGATATCTATTGGCAATACTCTATGGAATTTTAAAGTATTTGAACTAGTTTTTACATTTTTGTTTAAGCAATGATTCGGCGACAGTAGGAGAATAGTTTAATGATTTTGTTGTCAAAAAAGGAACATCACTAAAATGTTTCTCAAAGGCCAAAGCATAGCAATGGTAGCACGAAGTTGTTTTAAGCGTTTTCAGACCAGGAATTTTGATATCAAAGATGCAGCTCGCTCTGGTCACCCTCATACGGATAAAGTCGAATATCGGCATATTTGTAGTTACGACATAGCCGAGAAATTGATAATTGACCACAAAACCACTTTGACCCATTTCAAAAAGGCTCACGCTGAAAGAAATTTAATGAATCTATTGAAACGTAGGTAATGAATCAGAACCATTTTTAAAGATTGATCACTAGTGATAAAAATTGGATCACCTACGATAAGAACGTGCGAAATAGATCATGGTCATAGGGTAGTCAAGTTCCACAGACTGTAGCGAAACCCGGAATAACACGCAATAAGGTGATCCTGTGTGTATGGTGTGCTTGGAAAGCAAATTTATTATATGCTTTTACCGCCAGGCAAAACCATCGAATCTTATCTCTACTGCCTACAACTAATGAGAATCAAGCAATAAATTAGGAAAAATGTCCGGAATTAATCAACAGAAAAGGAATAGTCTTTCATTATGATAACGCACCACATATATTGGTATTGTATAGTGTTAGCTTAACATAATAAGCGAGGACATTCAAAACTACTTGTCACAATTTTTTGATAAAAAATCCCACACTCATAAATTTGTGTGTATATATATATAACAACCGCCAAAACCTCGTGAAGGAAATGTATGAGGATACCTCTAGAGCCATGCATTCCTTCAAAACCCAATATACGGTGTTAATGGGAGACTTCAATGCAGAAGTCCGAAGAGTACAATTTGCCACTATGTCTGGCGTATGTGGACTATGAGAAAGCCTTTGATTCCGTCGAAATTTGGGCAGTGCTGCAGTCCCTTCAGCGGTGCCAAGTTGACTGTCGGTATATCGAAGTGTTGAAGTGCTTGTACAGTAGGGCTACGATGGCTATCCGAGTACAGAACCAGAGTACGAAACCTATCCAATTGCAGAGAGGTCTAAGACAGGGTGACGTCATATCCCCGAAACTCTTCACCGCTGCATTGGAAGACGTTTTCAAGCTTCTGGACTGGAAAGGATACGGTATCAACATCAATGGCGAGTACATCACTCACCTTCGATTTGCCGACGATATAGTCCTTATGGCAGAATTGCTGGAGGACCTAAGCACTATGCTCAATGACCTCAGTAGTGTTTCCCAACGGATAGGTCTTAAGATGAACATGGACAAAACAAAGATTATGTTTAATGTCCATGTCACACCTATGCCGGTAGTTGTTGGGAGCACCAAGCTCGAAATTGTTGACGAGTATGTTTACCTGGGACAAATAGTCCGACTAGGTAAGTCCAACTTCGACCGAGAGGTCAATGGACGGATTCAACTCGGCTGGGCAGCGTTCGGGAAGCTACGATACATCTTCTCGTCAGACATACCTTAAAACGAAATTGTACAACCAGTGCGTGTTTCCAGTGATGACTTACGGAACTGAGACGTGGTCATGCACTGCTGGCCATATGAGGAAGCTCAAGGTCGCTCAGCGAGCTATGGAGAGGGCTATGCTCGGAGTTTCTCTGCGTGATAAACTTAGGAATGAGGATATCCGCAGTAGAACCAGAGTAACCGACATAGCCCAAGGGATTAGTAAGCTGAAGTGGCAGTGGGTCGGTCATATAGCTTGAAGAACCGACAACCGATGGGGAAGGAAGGTTCTTGATTGGCAGCCTCGTACCGGTAGGCGAAGTGTAGGGCGACCCCTCACGAGATGGAGTGACGACCTGGTAAGACATGCAGGAAGTCGATGGATGCAGGTGGCTCAGGACCGTGCTTATTGGCATTCCTTGGGAGAGGCCTATGTTCAGCAGTGGACTTATGAAAGGCTGTAATCATGATATATATATATATATATATATTTATTTATATTGCATCCCTTTTCACTTTCTTTCGCATCTACCATGGAGTGCTTTGAGGAATTGTTCGGATTAAACCCAGCCGCCAAATTTCACGAACGCACATCGCGGCAGAACTCCCGATACCATCCACACCATCTGGATGATTGGCGGTCTACCACTGTGCGATTTAGAAGATGTTTTCTTCCTCGCACGACTTCCTTGTGGAATCGATTACCATCAGCGATTTTTCCGGACCGATACGACTTAGGGACCTTCAAGAAAAGAGCGTACTCCTTTTTAAAAGGTCGGCAATGCATCTGCAATTCTCTCCCTAGTGTTGCAGTTGTTCATGGGCGGCGGTAGTCACCATCAGGTGAGCCGCATGCTCGTTTGCCCCCTCTCCTATATAAAAAAAGTAATTATAGCGAAAAATAGTCTATTATAGTGTAATAACAGTGAAAAATCACCTGTTACAGTGTAGGTAATAGATAATCTCACTTTTACTTATTCTCAATCACTCAGCTCCTAGATTGACAAATCTTGCCAGATTTTTACCTAGGAATTGTTTATATATACGCTTTCAAATGGTCCTACTTTCATCTTGTTAACACTTGGGCCCAAGAATGTATGGAGACGTCTCCTTATCCTTTTTGGATGTTTTCTTGACTATAATCACGTATTTTTATTTGCCACTGGTTAATTATAGAGGTTTTATGAACCGGTACTTTCAATATTTTGTACTATATGGTCTGATAAGCCAAAGTTTATTACATAAGATTTACACTTCTTCAGATTATGTGTAAAGTTGGCAATGCACGTCATGCTCGTAATTCGCTTTGGCTCATTTATTTCCAAATTTGATTAAAATTGAAGAGCAAGCGTTCCAATTCCATTAAAGTATTATTACGCTTAAGACACCCAATATTAAAATCACCTGCAATTACGACATATCTCTTTATTTTTTCTATACAATGTACAGTAACAGTTTTTTCATTTGTCCACAAAAAATACAGTTATTAGACGTTAGTACCCTATATATACAGACAATAATAGTTTTGTAATTAATTAAATCAATAACGCAACATTCGAATACCTCATTTATGGAGAGTTTTGCTATATCTGGTACTTTACACTGGTTCTTCGCAAGGATACATGTTTCGCCTCGTTTTCAGTCTTTACTTCAGTAGCATGCTGCCAAAATGTAATTAGGGATTAAAAATAGCTTTTCATGACCAGTCGCCATGAAATTTTCTGATAAACTATTTATGTCCATTTTAATGTCTTTATCTGACATTTCTTCAAAACATACCTATAACCACATTTATCACTCTTGTTAAGTAAACCAGCAATGTTTTGATGTATTAAATTCAGGTACTTATAAAAGAAAAAACTGCTGTATTGTCTGTTGATTTTATTACATATTTAATTTGATCACAATATGTTTTCTTAAAGTTAATAATTTTCTTATAGTGTATGAGCTGAGTGGTGTCTTCGAAAATTATTTGCATGCCAAAATTATTTACTAAATAAACGTGGTAGAGCCATGGTGCAGCTATATTATGGTTGTAGCACGAATGGGTCGGCTCGACCGGGGAAGGACCACACTCTCACAGAAAACCAGCGTAAAATAGCAACTTAACGCTGCTGTGTTTCGTATGGTGAGTGTAGAGAACCGCAGACCTTTTTTACTGGAAAAGAGGCATTCCATAGTAGTCCTCACGGGTGACAACGCATCTGCATCTTGAGTCTTTATTGAGGATAGATGTAGATGTCTATGGGTCACAGTAACCACTTACTATCAGGTGGACTGTGTGCTCGATTGTCACACGATCCTATAAAAAAAATTTACTGTTGCCGTATTTTTTCTGTACATTTTGGAATCCCATGTAAGGTTTTTGTTTGTGTCAACAAATAATAAAAAAAAAGATTGTAATGAATGGTGATGATGGTAAAGAAGATTGTTAAAATTTTCTACTCTCCAATTATACATTATTACATTACTTGCACATATATGTGGGCATTTAAAGTATAACATTTGTATGTTGAATATTATTTAGCACTTTTCTTATGTTTTAAATTATACTGGAATACTCCTTGGTTGCTTTGAAGTCTGTTTCTCCAATCAAAATGATACAGTAGTCACGTAGTTACGTATCATATTATTTATTAAAGCGTATGGAATTAAGTAGTGACATATTTCTGAATTTTGAAGCTTACCTTCTGCACTTGTGCGTATATTATTATAATAATTTATTAATTTAAATTAATAAATTATTATAATAAAGTAGTTTTAATTTTTTTATAATTTTTTTTATTATAATTGCGCAAACGCAGCTGTCGTCTGGGAAACTATGTACTTCCTCTAGAATATGTGAGGATATATGTAGATATCTATGGGCTTCAGCAACCATTTACCATCAGCTGGACTGTGTACTCGTTTGTGACGCTATTTCTATAAAAAATATATTGTAGAAAATATTTAGTCGAATTTTAATTACTAAGAAAAGAGTTAAATATTCTTCAACATATTGATAAGACATAAAAAAATGAAATGTATGGATCTTTCACTATAATATTATTCATTTTATGGAACATAGTAACTCTATTGTTTTAATCTTCATATCACATTCTTATTACAAATATTTAATTTTTTACCTAGTCTTTACAAAGGGTTCTTTTGATACCTTTAGGCATTTTCTATCAGTCATAGAGTGTAACCTTACTATACAGAAGTTGCAATACAGAAATAAATAAACACAACATATAATTTCATTATAATTACATAATATTAGGACCTTACATATGAAATTAGCGTTTTGTCGTACTGACCACTTTGATCTGAAATATCTCCTCTTTGGTTAAGAATTCCAAATTCAAATTTATAAATTCATTTAGCTGGTACATTTGAATTTTGAAAACAGTCATTCATTTGTTTTTTCCTCATTATTTTTTTCCTTGGTGTCGCTTATTACCGCAAAATGGAAAACATGAAATATCGGTATATTTACGAGTACGAGTTCTGGATTAATGATGTGTACTGCGCTGGTGTCGCAAAAGAAAGCACGATACGTTTTTGGTTTCAATGTGTTCGTTCTGGAAATTTCGACCTTCAGAACCAACCCCGTGGACGGCCGGAGACCAAAGTGGAAAATGAAGATAAAGGCTATTGTGGAAGCGAATCCATCACGAAGCACTTCAGAGATAGCTGCAGGTTTCGGGGTAATTGATAAAACTGTATTAATCCACTTGAAGTAAATCGGGAAGTAAAAAAACTTGAACGATGGGTACCTAATGAATTGAGTGAATCGAACTTGCAAACACGGGTCGACTGCTGTGTTACTTTGCTCAACCGAAACAATGATGAAGGGATTTTAAATTAAATCATTACTTGTGATGGAAAGTGGATACTGTACGATAATCGGAAGTGCTCGACGCAATGGCTGAACCCTGGAGACTAAGCCAAATCCTGCCCTAAACGAAAATTTACTCAGAAAAAGTTACTTGTGAGTGTTTGGTGGACTAGCGCCGGTGTCTTTCACTACTTTCTAAAACTGCTACTTCTACTAGCTTTCTAAAATCTGGCCAAACGATTACGGCAGATATCTATTGCCAGCAACTCTAAACCCTGAAGGAAGAACTAGCTGCTAAACATCCGAGATTGGTCAATCGCTCTAAGCCACTGCTGCTTCACGACAACGCAAGATCACACACTGCACAACAAACAATCACTAAGTTAGTTGAGTTACAATTGTAATGTCCAGCTACACCGTAGTCCCTTGACCTTTCTCCAACAGATTACCTTTTTTTTTTCCGGAATTCGGACAACTACTTACAAGGAAAAAAATTCAACTCCGATGCGGCAGTCCAAACCGCCTTCAAAGAGTTTACTGATTCTCGCCCCCATGATTTTTTTAGTAAAGAGATCAACGAACCACCTAAGAGATGGCAAAAGTGCATAGATAACAACGGTGCATACTTTTATTAATTAATTATATTTTATAAAAAAAAATGACTTTATATTCCTCCCGTACAAAACGCCTATTTCATATGTAAGGTCTTTATATATTTACCCTTCTAGTAAAACTTTGCAATATTTTTGTAAGTTACGTAACATAATTATGTTTTAAATAAAATTAAATGTTAATGCATGTAATTATTTTTAATACTAACCGTTGATTAAACCTTACTCCAGATTAGGGAGTGTAGAGAATCGGATTTTTTTTACTGGTAACTAGCCGTTTCATCTTAGCCTCAGAGATAACAACGCATCTGAATTTTTCTAAGGTGCTTATAGGTCATTGTACCACTTACCATCAGATGGATTCTTTGCTCATTTGTATCTTTTTTTATAAATAATCGACAGTGCCCTTAAATTGCTGGTTACGTTCCAAAACATAAAATTATACATTATTAATATTCAGCATTTTTTCGAATCGGTCACAAAACAACTGCAGAGTTGAAAAATAAATCTGGTGAAATTTTTCATCATGTATCTCATTTAAATTCAACATTCACACAATTATGAGTTAGCGGCAGTCCGCATTCACAAATAATGTTCCAGTGATTGTAAGTTTTTTCGCGCACTAACTCTGGTTTCTGTAACTGTTTGCGAGTGCTGGCACGTATTTTACGCCTTGAATGTGGCATTATGCGTCGTATGTGTGGCAATTTTACGTAAAGCCTGCTTAAAATGACACTGTTTTTATCAAATATATCATATTTTAGAATACCTAACGAAAGTGACACTATTTATGGTGGTGTTATGAATGAGGATGGAAAATAAATGAAATACAATGGAGTTAGAGTAAATGTTTTTGGGAGTAATTTCTAACTGTTCTTTATGTTTGTGTAATTATGTAATATTCTGCTCACATACATGAGGATAGATGTAGCTGTCTATGGGCCACAGCATCCACTTACCATCGGGCGGACTGTTTGCTCGTTTTATTCTATAAAAAATTCACAACCATAGGTTGACATAACATTTCTAGCAGGACATAAGCAATACTCGAGATCGTCATAAAAATTGTGTATTTGGAAATATAGCATCTCACAAATATTGAGAAGGCAGCTTAATAGTATTTACCTACGAACCTACGGTATTGTCCATTGAACCTCAAGCTCTACCATTTATTATCCAATATTACTTTCGACTAACGTAACACAATAGAGCTTTGCCCTAATCCACTTTGAAACTTTTGCGTATGTCGTCAACATTAATTTGTTGCTTTGTGGTTTTCAAAAGTCAAATGAAATATCATTATGACAGGAACAATTGAGCAACGAAATGTTATAGTACTTTTAAAATAGAAAAAATATCGTTCAAGCCGGCAACATAAAGCAAAAAATAAATTGTTTTAATTTATCTTTCTTTTTTGTCAACATAAACAAAACAAATTTAAATATGGAAAGATCACTTAAACTTTTGTATGCACACGGTGATTATTCATCCTAAACAATTTCAATCGCAGCAATTTTCAACTGAGTTCACGAGAAATTTACTAAAATATCACAGACTAGGATATTCAGCCGCGAGTTTACTGTGTCACAGAGACGCCCGATTAATATGTATAAGGTATGCCTGGACTCGAAAAGATAACCACATAAAGTTTAAGAAAAAAACCAATATATATATATATATATATATATATATATATATATATATATATATATATATATGTGTGTGTGTGTGTGTGTGTGTGTGTGTATGTATGTAGGCACGACTTTAAAATACTGGCCCGATCGAGATTAAGGTTTTACTTTAGCAAAGTGTCGTATGGGGGTTACGTGGTAGCCGTTGTTGCATATGGGATTAAGGACATTAACATCATCGAGAAAGCGTACCACATATTTGCGACGAATTTCTAACGATCTGTTTTTTATATTTTCTCGTACTATATGTTAAAATGCACGCATGTTTGCGTCATCCATCATGAGTGCATCTGGGATGTTCCTCTTTCGCCTACATCAGAAGTGAGATAAAGTTCCTCTTTCACCTACATATAATCTTCGAATAATGTGATGAAGGCGTGGTGCTGTGTCTATCGGCTTGGGATGCCGTGGGCGAATTTTTTACCGCTATTGCCGACCGACATTTTATGCGTGAGGGAAGTAAATCTGCCTTTAATATTAGTTTGCGAAAAAATATGTTGTTGTACCAAGTGTATAACTTTTTAATTGGTTGAGAGAAATGCCTGAAAACCAAGCTTATTTCGATTGACTAACCTGAGTCTATTTGGGTGATTAATGACCCTGTTAAACTGCAGAGTTGCTTACTTGATTTTATTTTGTTTTTTTTCGACTATTTCAAGAGCCATACCGCAGCCGTAGTTCAAAGAGCGGGTGCGGTGCGCATGTGGTGTTGGTAGACGTCTAGTTTAGTCTTCTTTGAGATGTAACGGGGATGACTGAACATGAGTGCTCGTAAAAATAAAATAAAGTGTTGTATACATGTGTTACGTAACGAACGATTGAAAAGGTTATGGCTCTTGGACATTTTATTTTGTGATGTAAAGTTCTCCTTTCGATTGATATAGTTGAAGTAGAATAAAGTATTAAAGAAGTTGCCGGAGGTATTTTCAACCGTTCATACTCTTAGTCATTTGTTATTAGTATTTGATCGCATTGCACGAATTGGTGCGTAGTTGTAAATACGGTTTACTTGTGAGTCATTCAGGAGCGATTAACATCTGATGGTGTGGTGGAAGGCCTTTGTATCGTACAGACTATTGTTGGTCGACTTGTAACGATCTGATAGTCGTTATCTTTACAGTAGATCGTATCACAAGAAGTGATGAAGATAGGGTAACAGTTTGGTGCTAGTCATTGCGGCGTTGTGATCACTGTGTGTTATCAAATGGATAACTTAAATGATTTCTCTGTGTCTTGGCACACTATACATGATTATTTTTTCGGGAAAACTTGGTAAAAGTGTTATTACTCCAGCATGGTGGCGATCACCTCATTGCCAGGAGTTTTTTTTTTTTACCTTTAGTGTCCTTTATATTATAATAACTCTTTTTGTACAATTTTTCTTTAATAAAACATTTAAACTTATTTATTGACAAATTTTCTATATATATTCTTTTGTGAGATTTTGTTGTAAAAGCGTGCCCCATACATGAATTACTAATTCTGTGGAGTCTTGTAACTGGCATTACAAGCAAAACTAAGGTGGAAAGCCTCACAACGTGAAATTTTATTTTATATAATAAAGGTGACCCACGAGCACATAGTCCAACTGATGGTAAGTGGCTACTCTACGTCTAGGCATACGTGGTAGAGTCAAGCTGCAGCTATATTATGGCTGTAGCACGAATGGGTCGGCTCGACCGGGGAAGGACCAAGCTCTCACAATAATAAAGAATACCAGCGTAAAATAGTAGCTTAACGCTGCTGTATTTCGTATGGTGAGTGTAGAGAACCGGAGACCCTTTTTACTGGCAAAGAGGCATTCCATCTTAGTCCTCACGGGTGACAACGCATCTGCATCTTGAGTATTTATTGAGGATAGATGTAGATGTCTATGGGTCACAGTAACCACTTACCATCACGTGGACTGTGTGCTCGTTTGTCATCCTTATCCTATAAAAAAAGACATTTACGTCTATACTTTTGAGCTGCTATTTTACACTGGTATACTGTGAGAGATACCCCGGTCGAGACGACCCAATCGTGCTACAACCATGATATAGTTACACCATGACTCTACCACGTAGAAATACGTGTAATTTTCTTGCTCGCTTTATACTATATTACACATAGTATTAAGATATAAACTTTCGACCAGATAGTACGTAAAAGGCAATTGCATCGTACGTTGTAAGAAGATCATCATCTGCTTGGCTCTGCTAGGAGCCCTGATAAGCTACAAAATTTTAATCTTCCTTTTTTGAATACATCACAGAAAATACTTCTGTTACCAATAGTTTAGTCATCATAAGTAGTTTATGCAGTAAGCTAGAGATATCTACACTTAACCCCGATTAAAAATTAAAATGCAGATGCGTTGTCATCCCTGAGGGCTAAGATGAAATGCTTCATTTCAAGTAAAAAGGATATTCGGTTCTGTACACTCAACAAACGTAACACTGCAGCATTAATCTGCTATTATGCTTATATTCTGTGAGACTCCGGTCGAGCCGGCCCATTTGTGCTACAAGCATAATACAACTGCAGCGTGGTTCTATCACGTATTAGATATTGTTAGCGGTGAATCCTGCAATTGCAGTTCTAGTGACTGAATGACATCACGACTCCTAACTATAGCCTCTTTACTGAAAATTAGGCTCTAATAGGTTGAATGTGTGCTCGTCACTCTTGTTTTACAAAAAAAAAATACCTTTTTTACTCGTAATGTGGCATTCTATCTCAGTTCTCAGGAGTAATAAAGCATCTGCATGTCGATATTTTTCGAAGATAGATGCAATGTTGTGATTACTATAAGCCAATCCACTAACCATAAGATGGACTCTGTATTCATTTCTCATCCTTGATTCTATGAAAATAGTTCGCTTGTGAAGGTTTATGGTGACTATTAAAGTTATTTCTAAGTAACTATGGCATGCCTTAAGCGCAATGCGCGTAGATATGTTCTACTAGCGCCTAAAAATTTAGATTCTAACGTTTTGTCGCATGAAATCGTATCTAGCAATCATAATATTATATATATAAATGATATAAAAAGCACATTGTCAGAAAGATAAATTATTGTTAAACTTATTAATATTTTTTTAAATCGATTAATTGCAATTTTTATATAAAAAGGGGTTTTAGTAGCTTATGGTGTGGATTTATCAAGTCCGCAAGGCTTGTAAACACTCTACTTTTGAAAATATCAATTGTTTAACTCAATCTATTTTTTAATCTCTTCATCTATCATGTGGGAAGGCATGGAATGTAAATGGCAGTTTAATTTTGTTTTTTTTTTATATATATAATTTTTTTTCGGCTCCAAAATTGCGAAACTTTTGTTGGTTTGATAGCCTTCTATTAATTTATATTTTACTAAATAGGCGGAAGCCGCACTCCGAGCTACAGCCACAGAATACAGCGGTTGTGAGCGATTCTTTGTTACAGACTGGACTGGACTTGATAGAGTGACTTGAAAGTGTACTTTCAAGACTGCCTTTGGAACTCCTTGACGAGGAGAACTAGATGTACTGAGTTTGGGCTCGTTTTGTGAGTTATGATGAGACCTTACATACGGACTTGATAGAGAGTCTTGAAAATGTACTTTGATGACTGCTTCTGATACTCCTCGACGAGGAGAAGTAGATGTGCCGAGTTTGGCCTCGTTTTGTTAGTTATGATGAGAACTTACCTCCGGACTTGATAGAGTGTCTTGAAAGTGTACTTTGATGAATGCTTTTGGTACTCCTCTACGAGGAGAACTAGACGTTCCGAGTTTGACCTCGTTTTGTTAGTTATGATGAGACCTTACATACGGACTTGATAGAGTGTCTTGAAAATGTACTTTGATGACTGCTTCTGATACTACTCGACGAGGAGAAGTAGATGTGCCTAGTTTGGCCTCGTTTTGTTAGTTATGATGAGAACTTACCTCCGGACTTGATAGAGTGTCTTGAAAGTGTACTTTGATGAATGCTTCTGATACTCCTTGATGAGGAGAAGTAGATGTGCCGAGTTTGGCCTCGTTTTGTTAGTTATGATGAGAACTTACCTCCGGACATGATAGAGTGTCTTGAAGGTGTACTTTGATGACTGCTTCTGATACTCCTCGACGAGGAGAAGTAGAAGTGCCGAGTTTGGCCTCGTTTCGTTAGTTATGATGAGAACTTACCTCCGGACTTGATAGAGTGTCTTGAAAGTGTACTTTGATGTATGCTTTTGGTACTCCTCTACGAGCAGAACTAGATGTTCCGAGTTTGACCTCGTTTTATTAGTTATCATGAGACCTTACATTCGGACTTGATAGAGTGTCTTGAAAATATACTTTGATGACTGCTTCTGATACTTCTCGACGAGGAGAAGTATATGTGCCGAGTTTGGCCTTGTTTTGTTAGTTATGATGATAACTTACCTTCGGACTTGATAGAGTATCTTGAAAGTGTACTTTGATGACTGCTTCTGATACTCCTCGACGAGGAGAAGTAGATGTGCTGAGTTTGACCTTGTTTTGTTAGTTATGATGAGAACTTACCTCCGGACTTGGTACAGTGACTTGAAAGTGTACTTCAGTGACTGCTACTGAAATCTGACGAATAGAACTAAAATTTACATTTTTTTTAATTTTTTCACAATCATATGAGCATTATGAGTTGTACATTTTAGGATTTTCCAAGCATTTTTTAAATTGAAATTTGATATAAAATGATCGGAAAATTTGAAGTATAGTAATAATTATAAGGTTTTTAGAGAAAACCTGTGTGTAATTAAACTACTTTAAAAATTGCGTATATTCATATTATACGTATTTTTTTTTAATACGTTTAAGGCAGGCACAATTGGATATACCAATTTTATCCCTCTTTAAAAATAAATTAATGTATCAGAGTATCAAGAGCATAAATTTCACGTTGACAACAAAATTAGGATAGGTCAATCTGTTAGTGTCAGTAGACAGACACGTCATCTCAAAGGCGTGTGACTATTCATGTTTCTGGTATATGTATAGGTGACTGCCTCGTAGGATTAGTGTATAGTTGTCTATGGGCCATAGTTAAATGCATAGTTTGCATTGGTATTGTGTGACCGTGGTCCTTACCTGGTTGAGCCAATCCATTTGCAGTTCGGTTAAAATAATTTACAACGTGCTTGTATCAGGTATCTACATTTGTTATGTACAAAGGTATTGGTATATTTTTTTTATATGAAGGAACAGCCTGCCGCATAATTTCTCATTGACGTTAAGATAAATTACAGAGGAACGGAACGCATGAAAGGAAACATTTTGTTATTGAAATTCTTTACATTCAAACATGAATATAGGTTTGCTTTACGTTTGAAAGGTCTAGTAACTCACAGGCTAAGTAAAAGACCTTCAAGTAATATCAATTTATGGTAAGTACACTTTTAATAAAACGTAGAACTTATTAGAAGGCTTTCTCGCCACATTTTAATTTGTAATATGTAAATATATCATTACTTGCTCACACACACACACACCACACACACACACACGCACGCACGCACGCACACACGCACGCACGCACGCACACATGCACGCACGCACGCACACACACACGCACGCACGTACACCACATGATATTATCATGTATCGTGGAAGCAGTTTATAAATATTGCACACGGACAAACATCCAGAACTGGAACAATAATTTGAAGGCCATACAAATAATTGTTCCGTATTGTGATTCGAACGCAATGCCAGCGCCTCAGTTCAATGCTAAGCTACTGCACCATAGAGCCACCAATATAGATTAAATAATATGTATACTATTTTCTATCACAATTCTATATAAAAAGATTAAATATTACATTTATCTTGAATTAAGAATCAAAATGCAGAGTAAAATGCTGCATTCAGCTGCCATATCACGCTGGTGTTATGTGAAAGCGTGCTCCTATCCCGGTCAAGCCAACCCATTCGTGCTACAAACATAATATAGCTGCTCTACCACGCCAAAAATGTAATTTGCAACTTATTAATTTCCATAATTTTTACTAGAGTTTATAGCCTTTTCAAACAAAGGGTTTCAACAAAGAAGCAATTTATTTGCAAACAGTTTATTGATTTACTACCATAGTCACGTCTGCCAGTAATAAGTGCGATCTATCTTCAGACTGTCTCGGCAGCTAAAGCATGACTTACTGCGGACAAACTTTACTACAGAGCAAAGATTGATTAGCTACAGCTATTACTAAGCACAATTGAGTTTGTTAGTTATTTAAAGAAAACAATATTCATTCATACATACATATACATAAACACTTACGTCTACCACCCAGAGGCGCAGGCAGAGACTACGGACTTCCATTTGGCGCGATCCTGACACACTTCTCTCGCCTCCTTTACATCCATATATTTACGCATACACGCTCGTCGGTTAAGGGTACTCCTAATCTGGACCATTTTCAATGTATCGCCGATTTGGTCGATAAACCTTCGTCTAGGGCGTCCCTTCCCGACCCTGCCGTTCACTTCTGCAACATAAATTTGCTTTGTCACTCTTTCCTCGTTCATTCTTTCTACATGACCAAACCACCGAAGCATTCCTTTCGTAATCCTTGTCGCAACGTCATCTTGCAAACCACACTTTTCTCTTATCACACTATTTCTCACCCTGTCATTCAGATTCAGCCCAAGCATACTCCTTAAGGAACGCATTTCTACAGCATTTATTCTACTCTCATGCTTCTTCTGCCAGACCAAACTTACACTACCATACATTAAAGTAGGGACAAACACAGCATTATGAATTGCCATACGTGCCTTAGTTGACATATTTTGACTCTTCATAATAGCGTGTAGAGCCCCATTCACTCTATTTCCTGCGTTCACTCGTCGTTCTATATCCGTATCATATCTACCATCCCTGCTAAATAAACATCCCAAATATACAAACTCATCCACTTGCTCAATCAACTAACTCCCCTTCTATTCTTATCTCACATAAAGTTTTACTTTCTTCTCTTTCAAAAACCATCACTTTCGTCTTACTTGTGTTCACTTTCATACCCCTTCCTTTCAATGACCAATTCATTAAAGTAACCATCATTTGCAACTCGGCCGCCGACGATGCAAATATGACATGATCATCGGCGTACAATAGGCATTTGGCGGTTGACTCACCCATTCTCAACCCACATTTTTAACTTTCAAAGTTTGCAAACAACTGTCCATAAATAGGTTAAACAGCCACGGGGAAGCCACACATCCATGTCTGACACCTTTATGAATGCCAAACCAGTCCGAGTAGACCCCGTTGATCCTGACACAAGCACTAGAGTTCCTATAAAGAGACCTTAATGCCTGTATCAAGCCAGCGCTCAACCCAAATGAATTCAGTGTTTGCCATAACACATTCCTGTCCACTCTGTCATAAGCCTTTTCCAAGTCCATTAACGCACAAAAAACTTTCTGGTTTTTAGCCAAAAACTTCTCCGCTATCATGCGCATGGAAAAGACTTGATCCGTACACCCCATCCCCTTTCTAAATCCAGCTTGCACATCCTAAATTTTTCCATCAGTTTCTTCCATAACACTTTCAATTAACACCTTAGCATACAGTTTACCTACAATGCTAAGCAAGCTGATACTACGGTAGTTTTTACAGTCCTGCTGCGACCCCTTTCCCTTATATATTGGGACTATAACGGCTTTGCACCAGTCTTCCAGTACCCGCTTCAGTTCCCAACATAAATTAAACATGGTGTACAGCAGGCCTGCAACCACACTATCACCAGCCCTTAGCATTTCGAGTGATACTCTATCATATCTGGCTGCCTTACCTGCTTTCATGCTTTTCATTGCTTTCATTATTTCATCTACACTTATCTCCCTACCTCTCTCCACTTCTTCCGGAATTTCTATTTCACTTATTTCAGTCGACTCTTCACTCTTAAACACGCTTTTAAAGTATTCCTTCCATCTCTTTAAATTCGAAACTTCATCATTCAACATGCAGCCATTCTCGTCTCGTATAGCATTCATTCTAGGCTGTTTTGAATTTCCCCTGGCAGTACTTACGAGCTTCCAGATCACTTTAATATTTTCCTGGAAGTTACCAGATATCCTTGTATCATTTTTATCTATCCTTTCTTGCTTTTTCCTTTCAACAACTTCTTTTACTCTCTTATTTATACGTCTAAAGCCTTTTTTCTTTCAATCTGATCATTCATACCGCCAGAATTAGCAGCTTTAGTTGCTAGTAAATCTAGCCATGCTCTCTTCTTTGCTTCAACTTCCATCCGAACCTCATCATCCCACCACAACGTATTACTTTTCCTTTCATTCGTTCTCTTACTTACACCACATACTGCGGTGGCTGCATCCACCAAAACTTTCTTAATATTATTCCATACATTCTTCAATTCTAAATCTTTCATAGATAATTCATTCAACCCACTTATATTTTCCCTCAGTCTGCATTTATACTTCTCTTTCACACCTTCACCTTGTAACCTCTCTTTTCTTATACGCTGTAACGCAGTGGTAGACACAGATGTCCGATGCCGCCAACGTCTGAATAGACCATTAATTCGGCATAAGACCAAGTAATGATCCGTCCCTACGTTGGACCCCCGGTAAACCCTTGTATCTACCACTGCGCTCCTCATTCTTTCATCCACAATTATAAAATCTATCATGCTTCTATCATCCCCTCTTTCCCATGTATACATGTGAATCCTCTTATGGCGAAAGAAAGTGTTCGCCACAAAAAGATTCTTTTCCACACATACGGTGAGGAGGTCTTCACCATTCTCATTTATTCTTTCATCGCCAAACGTACCTAATATCCTTTCATAACCAGACCTCTTCACCCCAACCCTTACATTAAAATCTCCTAACATAATAATATTTTAATTTTCCTTACATTTCATCAACACCAGACTTACCATGTCCCAAAACTGCTCTCGGATATAAGTGGGCTTAGAAATATCTGGGGCGTACACCCCTAGCACAAACAACTTCTTTAAGCCCACTTTCATTCGTATCCATAGCAGCCTTGGGCTAACACATTCATAGTCTTTCACACATTGACCCATTCTTTCTGAAAGGATGACACCGACTCCCTGGCATGCCCTCTCGGTCTCATCTACTCCAGACCAGTAAGCGGTATACATGCCATGTGCTGTGACATCTCTTCCCTTTCGTTTCGTCTCGTTCACACATAACACGTTTATTCCTCTATTATTCATCATTTCGCATACTTCATATATCTTATCATTCATTGCTCCACATACATTCAGCGTAGCCAGACGGGCCTCCGCAATCCACTTTTCGCCCCCCCGGAGACAGGACGTGACGGGTGGCGAACCTCGTCACCGGTTTTTCTCCCGGAGATTCTTCGCACCCCTGCCCCATTAAAGGTGCGCCGGGAACTCGGGGCCATTTCTTTTTCTTCTTGGGTCATGGTGCGAACTAAGGGGTAGTAGATTTTACGCCGCTACCATACGGCGAGGAGCCGAGTCTGTCGTTTCGGCTTTGTCGCTCGTTTAGCACCACCGTGACACGTGTAGGGTGGGCCTAGGATTAGGTGGTCGAAGCCTACGGACGCAAGCGACTCATCCCCTCTATTCATTCATTACAGCCTTTATAAGTCCACTGCTAACATGGGCCTCACCCATAAATTGCCTCATCGGCAATATACGTTTTGCAAGAGATAAAGCCACGCTGTATCTATACAGTGGTGGTAAAAAGAATGTCCCATTCCCATTTAAGCATACTATCTTACCTTAGTACCCAGGGGTTACAACGTATCTACATTTGGATTCTTAATTAAGTATAAATGAAGATATCTATGGTCCACAGCATCCACTTACCATCAGGATCATCAAAACAATTTGAATTGGTTGCTTCGCATAAGGTGAGTGTCAATTATAAAGTACTATACTTTAAAAGCCGTATGATTGTGTATATACGCAATATTAACAGGTACACCAACAATTATTTTGTCGAAGATTATAGGAAATCGAGGTGACGTCATGCTCCATGACCAGACGGGCTGTGAACTATCAAAGTTGGTATTAGGAAAATTAATATTTTACTGCATAAATTTTGGAGAGTGTGCATTAAATACAAGACTTAATTCCTCCCTTTCCATTCCACCATCAGACCACCAAACGATCGGCTGGTCTTTACTACTTTGTTGTCGACACATCGCGCATCCAAACCAAACGGTTTGCTTCGAGGTTCATAATGCGTACGGCAAAGGAGTTTCCAGCATCTGTCTTTTCATTTGATTATGTGGGTGATTTCAAGAAAAGAGTTAATAGGTTTTTATTAAGCTAAATCAGTACGCTTTACCATCTTTGACTGCACCGCCACTTACCATCAGGTGAGATAGTAGTCAAGCTCTGGCTTATAATAGTAAAGAAAGCATAAGTAATTTTTCTCTCTCTTCCTCTCTCTTTCTATTGCCATTTGGTGACAATAAAGAACAACTATGAACATTATTAAAATGACGTGGATTTTTTTGAGTAAGGCGATATGTTATTTTTTAACTATAACTATATTTTCCTGTAAGTATATCCGTCTACAAACTCAGACTGTGTACACAAACAGTAATCACTGTGCGAGGCGCAACAATAAGCTTTGTTGTGACGTAAACAATTGAAAGTTTTCAAATAAAAGAACGACGTTTATATGGTATATAGGGACACATGCAAACAGGAATAATGTTTTATAAAGTTTTTTAACTTCTTTAAAAATACACGGATTCACCGTATAGTAGCTATTTTTTTTAAAGTGGCTATTAAAAAGGAAATCCCTGAGGATTAGGTGGAATAAATTGAAGGTCTTTAGTTAAAAAAAGAGTGCACTATGCTACTTCTTTACACTGGTATTCTGTGTGATCGTGTGACCTTTTCTGATCGAGCAGAACCATTTGCACAAAAGCCATTCATTGGAAGTGCCAAACGAGCGTTCAGTCCACCTGATGGTAAGTGGTTGCTGTGGCCCATAGACATTTATATCTGTACTCGGTTATAAATCAAAATGCAGATGCGTTAGTAACTCGTGAGGACGAAGATAAAATGTCTCGTTTCCATTGAAAAGGGTCTCAGGTTTTCTATACTCACCGTACGAAACACAGTGAGAGTAAGAGGGAGTTCCTACCCCGGTCGACCCGACTCATTAGTGCTGCAACTATAATTTAGCTGCAGTATGACTCTACCACGTGTTTTCATAGTTACCTATTACGAAACCCACGGGATGAATGCGGTGTTGGATTATCCTAAGCTACAAGGACACGGCAACTAATAACTAAAAAAATGATAAGTATATCCTTCAGTCTAAATCTAGTAATATGCTTCAACGCGTTTACGAATGAGACCATTTAAATGAAGTAATTTCCGCAGAGTTTAACGTTCATGTGAACTCCAATTTGAAACTCAGCCTATATAAATTGCTTATGCCTATTTTAGCCTTTCTTCTTGCGGTGAAACTCCCAATACGCCAAGTGCTTTTTGTTGTTTGAAATGTTTTTCAAAACATTCACTGGAGAAAGATCATGACTTTCGCAAATCACTGTTTTAAGTTTTATACTTCTGTTTTTAAGTTTAAGTCATTACAAAATGTTCGTCAACATTGTAAAAAAGAAATTTATATTGTTTACATACAACTACAGATAATAAAGTATCTGTCCGCAATATCGAAATAACTAACCTTTATCCAGCTCCGAGGGGTTCTTAATGCTATTGATATTATAATGACATGCTCCATTATAATATCAATAAAAAATTGTTAAATTTTCGTCCGTATATTTATCTGTCTGCCTGTATGTGTATCCCAACTAATTTTTCGCATGGGTACACCGATTGTGATAAAACTTCACGAACTATTCTACGAAAATTTTTTTTTTAATAGGATAAGGGTGACAAACGAGCACACAGTCTATCTGATGGTAAGTGGTTATTGCGGCCCATAGACATCTACATCTATCCTCTATTACAACTCAAAATGTAGATGCGTTGTCACCCGTGAGGACTAAGATGGAATGCCTCATTTCCAGTAAAAAGGGCCTCCGGCCACCTGCACTCACCTAGCGAAACGCAGAGGTAAACCTCTACTTCACGCTGGTTTTGTGTGAGGTCGTGGTACCACCCCGGTTCGATCCGGCCCATGATTAAAAAAATAATGAGCAAGTCACGAGTGATTTAGGCTAAATTTCATCCGAAAAACTTGGAGTATTTTTTCTTTTGTGAACTAGAAAAATTGATAAAACACACATGGCTATAGATGATTGTTTTAAAATAAAATCTAAATAACGCCACATTAACAGGTCCCGCACAGACGAAACCAGGGCGGGTCGCTAGTTTAACATAAAATGCAATCTATACAGTTTTTTGTTTGAACACGCCGACACACCCCTATTAGTTCATTACTTCTTAATTTTTATCGCGATCCATGAATGGATGTATGGAAGCGGTTAGTGTCAGCAATAAAATTAGGCATTGGATAATATATCAAAATTTTATCTATTCTGTGCATTTATATGGTAAAATTTGTAAGAAAGGATTAAAATAAAGAAATAAAATTATCGAGAGGCAGCGTCGAGCGAAGTGTAGAGGAGCTTCCACAAAATGGAGTAACGATCTGGTAAGATGTGCAGACAGTCGATTGATCGGATTGTTTTGGATAGTAATTTAAATAAAATAAATAAGCAATTGTTTATTTCGAACAACGGCAAGGCTCAAAGAATATTAATTTCATACAAGTGTTTGTTCAAATCTCTAAACGATTGACATTAATGTGATGTGAGCGGTAAAACCAGTGTGCTGTGGTGGCTAACCGCGGCTCGCTTGGAGTGGAGAGAGCAGTGATGGAGCTAACGAACTTGGCAGCAACACTACGCATGGACGCTCAAATAATATCGATTTAAATTTCTACATATTGTAACTTTTCGTTCCCAACTATACCAGTTTTATAAAATTTAATCGAGGATTATTACAGATGACTATGGGCCACTGTATCCACTTACCATCAGGTGGACCGTGTGCTCGTTTGTCACCCTTATACTGCCAGCAAGACTTTCAGTGGAACGGCCCTATCGAAAACCGTGCTGAAAATCCCTTAAATCGGCTTCAATGTGATGAGTTAGGAATGGACACACAGTCGCCTCAAACAATTTTGAAAAAAAAAGAAAGTATAAAGATAGGTCTGTAATTTGTTACTGACGATACATCACCTTTTTATATATTGGTAACACACGAGCATTTTTTCCATATTGTAGGGAATTTTCCTACTAATAAAGAATAACTTAAAATTAAAAATAACGGATAAGCAAGATATGCAACACAATTCTTAATAAAAGCTGGAGGAATGCCATCTGGTCCCGCAGCCTTGTAAATATCGAGGTTTTTTATATTTTATATAATGACCTCCCTTGAAACAAAGAGATGACTGAGAGCTGCGATGGTGTTTTGTCCAGTAAATATCAAGAATTTAGGAGTTATAGGTATATTTGTATAGACTGAGGAAAAGTTTCTTGCGAAAAGGCTAGCAATTTCAGGTCAAGAAACATCTGGGCAGGTATTTCAGAGTTTCTCTTTCGCTTATCATTCAAAAATCGCCAAAATGCTTTTGGATTTTCACAGATATTGAGTTTCAAATTAGCTCTATATTTCCTTTATAAAAGTTGTTTTTAAAAGTCAGCGTGGTCAAGCATATAAAATTAAAAAGTCCTTAAGCATATAAAATTATAAAGTCCTTGTATTTACGGAATCCTGGCTAAATAAAAGTGTGAATAATAGTGAATTCATGAATAATAGATATTGTGTTTATCGTAAAGATCGGTGCTCTACTTCTAGTCATAAGTCCGATGGCGCAGGAGTAATGATCGCAGTCTCCAATGGCATTCAGTCTATTCGAGTTCCAAGCTGGGAATCTGTTTACGAAAATATCTGGGTTATTCTTAATATTAAAACTAATAACACTATTTTAAAATTGCTTTGGGTGCAGTCTACATTTCTCCTCCAGTCAATTTAGATATACATTCAAAATTTGATTTCAACTACTTTTAAGCTAATTAACAAAAAATTAACTCCAAATAATGCATAATCGACTGGGTTGAAACGTTTTGTAAATTAGTTGACGTTGACGAAAAGGAAAACCACAAATCGTATAATATTATCATATCTTATATTTACGCGAAGACTACACATTAAATGAAACTAATTTGTGTGTGTATAGGAAAAAGACCCATACCAACCGATAATAAAATGGTGAATCACACCATCATCCATCACAGTTAGCTACCGTAAAATCTATGTTTCAGAAAGCACGAGGGATCTATGAGAGAAATTATCTGGCCGTCGAGTTTCAGCACGTCGAGCAAGTATTGCATGAGAACAAGCTTCGGGTCCCGCGCCTACGTCACAGTGACCGAGTGAAGCCGCCCACAGCCGAGCGTGTGCCTGCTGTACTACCCCATGTCAGAGGAGTCACAGACAAGGTTGGTTACATCTTGAAGCGAGCTTCCATTAAAACATACATCAAGCCGCCGAAGAAGATTAGTCAATTTTTACCATCCGTCAAGTATC
Source organism: Parnassius mnemosyne (assembly GCA_963668995.1). NCBI lineage: Eukaryota > Metazoa > Arthropoda > Insecta > Lepidoptera > Papilionidae > Parnassius > Parnassius mnemosyne. Next base: position 3,092,529 of record CAVLGL010000093.1, on the reverse strand, counting down.
ATATCCCTCTACAAGATGCAGGAGTGTACAAGCTGCATTGTGAATGTGGTCTCTCTTAACGAGGACAAACAAAAATATCTATTAAAACCCGCGTGAAAGAACATATAGCTGACTTGAAGCACCGACGTTCCGGGAGTCTGCAGTATGTGAACATGTTCTAGATCGTCCCCGCCATTACATTAGATTTGATACACCACAAATCCTCTCAAAAGAACACCGATTCGTACCAAGGATGAATCGGGAGGCTATTGAAATTAAAAAACATCCTAATTTCAATAGGGAAGATGGATGGGTGCTGCCATCTGCTTGGGATCCTATAATTAATAAAATTAAATCCAAACCCAAGCATACCACTGCAAGACTTCAAGATACTGTAAGCTCATTCTGCGTAGATCGAACAAAAATGTATATTCAAAAACTGAAGGTAACTATGACATCAGGATGTCAAACACCTCAGTCCTCCCCGTGACCACGGGTGCTGAAAAGTACCCGAAATGTCGTGAATTAAAAAGTTGAAGTAAACGCGATAAAATCCGTAAAAATTAGTTACATTTATTATAAAAAATTATTTAAGAATGTGTTCCAAAACGCAAACTACATAATTCTAGTCACCCTTGCGTGGTTCACTCCAATGTAAATAAAGCTAAGATCTGAGCAAGACAAACTTAGGCGGAGATACCATAAATATATGAACTCCAGAGATAAGCTAGAGTATGCAAAATATAAACTATTGCAAAAATGTTATGGCTAATATAAAAAAATCCCACGGCATCCACTTGCCATCAGGTGGACTGTGTGCTAATTTTTCACCCATATTCTATAAAAAAATAGTTATGAAAACAGTATTGCACAGTAAAGTTATATTCTATATACAAGAATATCCTGGGCACAGGCTTCCACTCATTTCTAATAGTTTTGAGGGCAGAGTGTCAACCGTAATGCCCAAAACGTGTGAGCTTCGTGTTTCCTGGAAATATTATTTTTAATTTTCCATGCCATGCAGGCTTCCTCACGATGTTTTGCTTCACCGCGTGGTAAATCAGCACTTATTTTGCTTTCAAGAATTTCATTTGTGCAGTTGGGAATATCTCACTAAGCAGTAATGACATAGTAGCACGCACATCGTGACAAAACTGACTATACCATCCACACTATCTGAATGCTTGGGAGTCCACTACTGTACAACTTAAGAGGAGTTTTCTTCCTAACACGAATTTTTTGTGCAAACGTTTATTGTGACATTTTAATAAAATTTACACAATTTAATAAACAGTTTAACACATTGTAATTTGTAATATGTAAATATATCATTACTTGCTCACACACCCACACACACCACACACACACACACACACCACATATGTATAGGTATATGTATAGGTGACTGCCTCGTTGGATTAGTGTATAGTTGTCTATGGGCCATAGTTAAATGCATAGTTTGCATTGGTATTGTTGACCGTGGTCCTTACCTGGTTGAGCCAATCCATTTGCAGTTCAGTTGAAATAATTTACAACGTGTTTGTATCAGGTATGAAGATTTGTTATGTACATAGATATAGGTATATTTTTTTTATATGAAGGAACAGTCTGCCGCATAATTTGTTATTGACGTTAAGATAAATTACAGAGGAATGGAACGCATGAAAAGAAACATTTTGTTATTAAAATTCTTTCCATTCAAACACGAATGTAGGTTTGCTTTACGTTTGAAAGGTCTCGTAACTCACAGGCTAAGTAAAAAACCTTCAAGTAATATCAATTTATGGTAAGTACACTTTTAATAAAACGTAGAACTTATTAGAAGGCTTACTCGCCACATTGTAATTTGTAATATGTAAATATATCATTACTTGCTCACACACACACACCACACACACGCACACACACGCACACGCACGCACGCACGTACGCACGCACGCACGCACGCACGCACACCACAGGATATTATCATGTATCGTGGAAGCAGTTTACAAACATTGCACACGGACAAACATCCAGAACTGGAACAATAATTTGAAGGCCATACAAATAATTGTTCCGTATTTGGGATTCGAACCCAATGCCAGCGCCTCAGTTCAATGCTAAGCTACTTCACCATAGAGCCACCAATATAGATTAAATATTATGTATACTATTTTCTATCACAATTCTATATAAAAATATTAAATATTAAATTTATCCTGAATTAAGAATCAAAATGCAAAGTAAAATGCTGCATTCAGCTGCCATATTACGCTGGTGTTTGTGAAAGTGTGCTCCTACCCCGGTCAAGCCAACCCATTCGTGCTACAAACATAATATAGCTGCTCTATCACGCCAAAAATGTAATTTGCAATTTATTAGTTTCCATAATTTTTACTACAGTTTATAGCATTTTCAAACAAGGGGTCTCAACAAAGAAGCAATTTATTTGCAAACAGTTTATTGATTTACGACCACAGTCACGCCAGCCAATAATAAGTGCGATCTATCTTCAGACTGTCTCGGCAGCTAAAGCATAACTTACTGCAGACAAACTTTACTACAGAGCAAAGATTGATGACCTACAGCTATTACTAAGCACAATTGAGTTTGTTAGTTATTTAAAGAAAACAATATTCATTCATTACAGCCTTTATAAGTCCACTGCTAACATGGGCCTCACCCATAGATTGCCTCATCGGCAATATACATTTTGCAAGAGATAAAGCCACGCTATATCTATACAGTGGTGGTAAGAAGAATGTCCCATTCCCATTTAAGCATACTATCTTAGCTTAGTACCCAGGGGTGACAACGTATCTGCATTTGGATTCTTAATTAAGTATAAATGTAGATATTTATGGTCCACAGCATCCACTTATCATCAGGATCATCAAAACAATCTGAATTGCTTGCTTCGCATAAGGTGAGTGTCAATTATAAAGTACTATACTTTAAAAGCCGTATGATTGTGTATATACGCAATATTAACAGGTACACCAACAATTATTTTGTCAAAGACTATAGGAAATCGAGGTGACGCCATGCTCCATGACCAGACGGGCTGTGGACTATCAAAGTCAGTATTAGCAAAATTATTATTTTACCACAAACATTTTGAAGAGTGTGCATTAAATACAAGACTTAATTCCTCCCTCTCCATTCCACCATCAGACCACCTAACGATCGGCTGGTCTGTACTACTTTGTTGTCGACACATCGCGCATCCGAACCAAACGGTTTGCTTCGACGTTCATAATGCGTACGGCAAAGGAGTTTCCAGCATCTGTCTTTCCATCTGATTATGTGGGTCACTTCAAGAAAAGAGTTAATAGGTTTTCATTAAGCTAAATCAGTGCGCTTTACCATCTTTGACTGCACCACCACTTACCATCAGGTGAGATAGTAGTCAAGCTCTGGCTTATAATAGTAAAGAAAACATAAGTAATTTTTATCTGTCTTCCTCTCTCTTTCTATTGCCATTTAGTGACAATAAAGAACAATTTTGAACATTATTAATATGACGTGGATTTTTTTGTTTAACTATAACTATATTTTCCTGTAAGTATATCCGTCTACAAACTCAGACTGTGAACACAAACAGTAATCACTGTGCGAGGCGCAATAATAAGCTTTGTTGTGACGTAAACAATTGAATGTTTTCAAATGAAAGAACGACGTTTGTATGGTATATAGGGACACATGCAAACAGGAATAATGTTTTATAAGGGTTTTTAACTTCTTTAAAAATACACGGATTCACCGTATAGTAGCTAATTTTTTTTAAAGTGTCTATTGAAAAGGAAATCCCTGAGGACTAGGTGGAATAAATTGAAGGTCTTTAGTTCAAAAAAGAGTGCACTGTGCTACTTCTTTATACTGGTATTCTGATCGAGCCGAACCATTTGCACAAAAGCCATTCATTGGAAGTGCCAAACGAGCACTCAGTCCACCTGATGGTAAGTGGTTTCTGTGGCCCATAGACATTTATATCTGTACTCGGTTATAAATCAAAATGCAGATGCGTTAGTAACTCGTGAGGACGAAGATAAAATGTCTCGTTTCCATTAAAAAGGGTCTCAGGTTTTCTATACTCACCGTACGAGACACAGTGAGAGTGAGAGGGAGTTCCTACACCGGTCGACCCGACTCATTAGTGCTGCAACTATAATTTAGCTGCAGTATGACTTTACCACGTGTTTTCATAGTTACCTATTACGACACCCACGGGATGAATGCGGTGTTGGATTCTCCTACGCTACAAGGACACGGCAACTAATAATAAAAAAAATGATAAGTATATCTTTCACTCTAAATCTAGTAATATGCTTCAACGCGTTTACGAATGAGACCATTTAAATGAAGTAATTTCCGCACAGCTTAACGTTCATGTGAACTTCAATTTGAAACTCAGCCCATATAAATTGCTTATGCCTGTTTTAGTCTTTCGTCTTGCGGTGAAACTCCCAATACGCCAAGTGCTTTTTGTTGTTTGAAATGTTTTTCAAAACCTTCACTCTAGAAAGTTCATGACTTTCGCAAATCACTGTTTTAAGTTTTAGACTTCTTTTTTTAAGCTTAAGTCATTACAAAATGTTAGTAAACATTGTAAAAAAGAAATTTATATTGTTTACACACAACTACGGATAATAAAGTATCTGTCCGCAATATCGAAATAACTGCCCCTTATCCAGCTCCGAGGGGTTCTTAATGCTATTGATATTATAATGACATGCTCCATTATAATATCAATAAAAATTGTTAAATTTTCGTCCGTATATTTATCTGTCTGCCTGTATGTGTATCCCAACTAATTTTTCGCATTGTGATAAAACTTCACGAACTATTCTACGAAATTTTTTTTTTTAATAGGATAAGGGTGACAAACGAGCACACAGTCCATCTGATGGTAAGTGGTTATTGCGGCCCATAGACATCTACATGTATCCTCTATTACAACTCAAAATGTAGATGCGTTGTCACCCTTGAGGACTAAGATGGAATGCCTCATTTCCAGTAAAAAGGGCCTCCGGCCACCTGCACTCACCAAGCGAAACGCAGAGGTAAACCTCTTCTTCACGCTGGTTTTGTGTGAGGTCGTGGTACCGCCCCGGTTCGATCCGGCCCATGATTAAAAAATAATGAGTAAGTCACGAGTGATTTAGGCTAGATTTCATCCGAAAACTTGGAGTATTTTTTCTTTTGTGAACTAGAAAAATTGATAAAACACACATGGCTATAGATGATTGTTTTAAAATAAAATCTAAATAACGCCACATTAACAGGTCCCGCACAGACGAAACCAGGGCGGGTCGCTAGTTTAACATAAAATGCAATCTATACAGTTTTTTGTTTGAACACGCCGACACACCCCTATTAGTTCATTACTTCTTAATTTTTATCGCGATCCATAAATGGATGTATGGAAGCGGTTAGTGTCAGCAATAAAATTAGGCATTGGATAATATATCAAAATTTTATCTATTCTGTGCATTTATATGGTAAAATTTGTAAGAAAGGATTAAAATAAAGAAATAAAATTATCGAGAGGCAGCGTCGAGCGAAGTGTAGAGGAGCTTCCTAAAAATGGAGTAACGATCTGGTAAGATGTGCAGACAGTCGATTGATCGGATTGTTTTGGATAGTAATTTAAATAAAATAAATAAGCAATTGTTTATTTTGAACAACGGCAAAGCTTAAAGAATATTAATTTAATACAAGTGTTTGTTCAAATCTCTAAACGATTGCCATTAATGTGATGTGAGCGGTAAAACCAGTGTGCTGTGGTGGCTAGCCGCGGCTCGCTTGGAGTGGAGAGAGCAGTGATGAAGCTAACGAATTTGGCAGCAACACTACGTATGGAAGCTCAAATAATATCGATTTAAATTTCTACATATTATAACTTTTCCTTCACAATAATACCAGTTTTATAAAATTACAGTCACCTATTTAGTCCTACAACATTAAGAACAAAACAATATTAGGAATATGATGTTATAAATTAATTAATTTTATTCTTAAATTTCCACTTGATTTTCGGAGGTACGATAAACTCCAGTGATATATGCGATGAACTCCATCGTCATTACTATAGCCAGCATTTACAAGTCCGCAGCTGAACAAAGTTTTTCCATAAGCGCAAAGCATGGTCCTAAGCCACCTGCATCCATCGACTTCATGCATCTCCTACCAGGTCATCACACTATCTTGTGATGGACATCACTACACTCAACTTCCCGGTACGAGGCTGCAACTCGAGTAGCCTTTTTACCCATCAGTTATTTTTTCTACAAGCTTAGTGCCTTACCCAATAATAACTCAGTTTACTGTTTCCATATGGTTGGTGATTTTTAAAATATTCATACAAGCCTCCGTGGGGCAATTGGTTAGCGCGTTCGGCTGTTAACCGAAAGGTTGGTGGTTCAAGCCCACCCGGGGGCGACGTTTTTATTGCATAAAATGAACAGTATGCTGTTTTTCGTATGGTGAGTGTTAAAAACCTGACTCTTTTTACTGCAAACGAGGTCTTCTAATTTAGTCCTCAGGTGTAGGAACGCATCTGTAATTTGATTTTTAATCGAGGATTTATATAGATGTCTATTGTCCACTGTATCCACTGACCATCAGGTGGACTGTGTGCTCGTTTGTTACCCTTATTCTGCCAGCAAAACTTTCAGTAGAACGGCCCTATCGAAAACCGTGCTGAATTGGCTTCAATGTGATGAGTTAGAAATGGACACACAGTCGCCACAAACAATTTTGCAAAAAAAAGAAAGTATAGAGATAGGTCTGTAATTTGTTACTGACGATACATCACCTTTTTATGTATTGGTGACACACGAGCATTTTTTCTATATTGTAGGGAATTTTCAAAATAACTAAAAATTAAAAATAACGGATAAGCAAGATATGCAACACAATCTATACATATAAATATAATAAAACTGTAAATAGCAGATGTCTGTACATTTTATATTTTTGTAATAAAAGTGATTGAGGGGTACTAAAAATAAGTAATTAAATACATTTCTACCATTTTTAGAATTTTCTGTCTGTCTGTCTGTCTGTCTGTTTGTTTGTTAACGTATCACGTATAAAGTACTAATTTATATCATAAGAATTGTTAAGGAAATTATAAAGCGTATCTTCGGGTTACATTTAGTCTTTATTTCATTAAAATCAGTTCATTCTATCAAAAGTTATGATAAATATTCTGAAGTATGGGTAGGGAAGTATAGGTACGAATTTGCTCAACGGTGGCTTTGTTTGAGTTATCAAGTGCATTTTAAACTAATATCATATCATAAATCATGGTTAAATTATGTAAAATAATGATATAATTATGTATATCTAAAACGCAGTAAACAAAAGTATTAAAGAACGTATTAAATATATTATACAAAAATATATTAACCTTATTAACTAAATCTGAAGCACAATAGTTAACCCATTTCTTCGATAGATGGTGGTGTTGTGAAAATGTAATGCAATTGCAATGTGGTTTTTTCCTGTAGATGAGTTTTCATATGTACTGCTAATCTTTATTATATTACTCGCTGCCCTACTGCGTGTTGACAAACTCAATTTATTCTTTACCGCCGAGTACTCTATGTGGTAAATCAAATTTTAAAAGAGCTATTAACAATTGCGTTGGTTTTGGCGAGAGTCAAACTTTATTTTTTGCTTACTGTGCAGGCACTGATTTATAAGTTCTCTTGCGTTTTATATAATGTATCAATCGCGTCAATTAATCTCTTTTATTTTTAGAATTGATGTTAGCAGCGCCATCTCTCTTTAAATATATACATATAATAAAAATGATAACATGTTGTGTCTCTTTCTGTACATTATATATATTTAAAATATTGGTGGCTAAAATCATTATGGGGAACTCAAAATAATTAAATAAGAACATTTTATAATTTTTAGAATTGTCTGTCTGTCTATTTGTCTGTTATTATATGAACGCATCACGTCTAAAGTAAACATCTTTTATTTTCAAAGAAATCGTTAAGAAAATCATAAAGCGTATCTTCGAGTTACATTTAATCTTTGTTTTATTAAAATTGGTTGATTCTATCGAAAGTAATGATTATTATTTTGAAATGTAGGTTCGAATTTGTTCAATGGCGCCATAAAATCTCAGAAATAGTAATAAAAAGATTTGTGTGTAAAAAAAACGTTCCATAATAATTAATATATTTATACTTAAAACACAAAAAGAGATTTAAAAAGGATGTTTTCTCACACAAAGGACGTAATAGATGGAGTTGTACAAATTACAAACTTTTCTGAATTGCTGTGTTGAGATTTTTCGCCGATGAACCGTATTGAGACTTACTGAAGAAATTTGTAACCATCGAAGCCATACAACGGAACCCGACCAAAAATAAAAATTTTGTAACGAAATGTCGTGATATTGTATTTATAATATACGCAAAATCAGTACTGCCATTTTAGCGCTTTGGGAACTAGATTTATCCCTTTTTTGGAATGTATAGCGCGCATTTCGTAATTTTAGCACCTAGCTTAATCCAGCGCCTTTTGGTATATTTAGCACACATTTCAATATTTTAGCGCCTAGCGGGTTATTAACTCTTTTATTGCAGCACTGTTAGACCACATTACCGATAATAATAATAATGACCTTTATTATTTTTTCCCACAAATAGTACATTGCAGTTTATCTTTTCCAAACATATTTTTTCCACAAAGCAAAGAGCATGGGAGACGAGTCCAAACTAGGATACCCTGTGCTATGGATCTCCTGGCTTCCCCTTTAGGATGATCAACTTGATTTTTTTACCGACGACTATAAGCGGGGAAATCCCCTTTATTAAAGTTTTCGTTCATGGTTTTGGCAACGCATTTATTTTGCTTTATTCAGTTTCAGTCAGTTGCTTAGAGCACAGCCAAGTTAAAAGTTACTTGGAAGTTATAACACAAAGAAACTGTGTAGCAACCGCAATCAGATGCTGACATCTGAAACTAAGTTGCGAAATACATTGCACTTTAAAACAAGTAATGACATTTTTATTGTTCATACAGTACTAACTACTGTTGACAGCAATTGCCATAATTATAAGTCGATGTCCTGCGAAGTATTGATACATCAAAAAAATATTGCCAGAAAAAAAACTTAATGTTGTTTTCTTTATTATGATTATATAAAAAAACACAAACGTTGTTTGTAGTTAATTTAGCGCGAAATCTAGGGCTTTTTTAAAGCGCTGTTTTCATGAAATCTAGCGCTTTTTGTGTTGTCCTAGAGCTGAATGAGTTTTTTTTTAGCTGGCAGCACTGCCCAAAAACCCTCTATTAAGAAGTAACTTTCCTTTCAGTTTTAAGCGCGTTCAGTTCCCAGTTACAGTAAGCGTGTGTTATGCGATGACCGTAAATAAAGCGCAAGGTCAAACTTTACGCGTTGTAGGAGTGTACCTCAGTACTGACTGTTTTGCACATAGCCAACTCTATGTTGCTTTTTCCCGCGTTAGTAGCCCCCGTAACCTTTTTCTGTACACCCCGGCTAAGCCTACTTCTAACGTCGTTTACACAGAAGCTCTATCATAAACGACTTAGAACTTTGATGATAATGATTTATTTAGTTACCACTTATTGATACAGTAATAAAATAAATCGTTTAATATTCTCTTACCTAAACGACAAATTCTTTATGTAAAACCTGTATACGCGAGCTACGCCGCGGGCACAGCTAGTTCTTAATAAAAACTGGAGGAATGCCATCTGGTCCCGCAACCTTGTAAATATCGAGGTTTTTTATATTTTATATAATGACCTCCCTTGAAACAAAGAGATGACTGAGAGCTGCGATGGTGTTTTGTCCAGTAAATATCAAGAATTAAGGAGTTATAGGTGTATTTGTATAGACTGAGGAAAAGTGTCTTGCGAACAGGCTAGCAATTTCAGGTCAAGAAACATCTGGGCAGGTATTTCAGAGTTTCTCTTTCGCTTATCATTCGAAAATCACCAAAATGCTTTTGGATTTTCACAGATATTGAGTTCCAAATTAGCTCTATATTTCCTTTATAAAAGTTGTTTTTAAAAGTCAGCTTTGTGTGGTCAAGCATATAAAATTAAAAAGTCCTTGTATTTACGGAAACCTGGCTAAATAAAAGTGTGAATAATAGTGAATTCATGAATAATAGATATTGTGTTTATCGTAATCGGTGCTCTACTTCTAGTCATAAGTCCGATGGCGGAGTGTCCATCTGCGATGGAGCAGTGATCGCAGTCTCCAATGGCATTCAGTCTATTCGAGTTCCAAGCTGGGAATCTGACTACGAAAATCTCTGGGTTATTCCTAATATTAAAATTAATAACACTATTTTAAAATTACTTTGGGTGCAGTCTACTTTCCTCCTCCAGTCAATTTAGATACACTTTCAAAATTTGATTTCAACTACTTTTAAGCTAATTAACAAAAAATTAACTCCAAATCAAGCTTAATCGACTGGGTTGAAACGTTTTGTAAATTAGTTGACGTTGACGAAAAGGAAAAGCACAAATTGTATAAGATTATCATATCTTATATTTACGCGAAGACTACACATTAAATGAAACTAAATTGTGTGTGTATAGGAAAAAGACCCATACCAACCGATATTAAAATGGTGAATCACACCATCATCCATCACAGTTAGCTACCGTGGGAAAATCTATGTTACAGAAAGCACGAGGGATCTATGAGAGAAAACATCTGGCCGCCGTGTTTCAGCACGTCGAGCAAGTATTGCAAGACAACAAGCTTCGGGTCCTGCGCCTACGTCACAGTGACCGAGTGAAGCCGGTCACAGTCGAGCGTGTGCCTGCTGTAGTACCCTATGTCAGAGGAGTCACAGACAAGGTTGGCTACATCTTGAAGCGAGCTTCCATTAAAACATACTTCAAGCCGCCGAAGAAGATTAGTCAATTTTTACTATCCGTCAAGTATCATATCCCCCTACAAGATGCAGGAGTGTACAAGCTGGATTGTGAATGTGGTCTCTCTTAACTAGGACAAACAAAAAGATCTATTAAAACCCGCGTGAAAGAACATATAGCTGACTTGAAGCACCGACGTTCCAGGAAGTCTGCAGTATGTGAACATGTTCTAGATCGCCCCCGCCATTACATTAGATTTGATACAACACAAATCCTCGCAAAAGAACACCGATTCGTACCAAGGATGATTCGCGAGGCTATTGAAATTAAAAAACATCCTAATTTCAATAGGGAAGATGGATGGCTGCTGCCATCTGCTTGGGATCCTATAATTAATAAAATTAAATCCAAACCCAAGCATACCACTGCAAGACTTCAAGATACTGTAAGCTCATTCTGCGTAGATCGAACAAAAATGTATATTCAAAAACTGAAGGTAACTATGACATCAGGATGTCAAACACCTCTGTCCTCCCCGTGACCACGGGTGCTGAAAAGTACCCGAAACGTCGTGAATTAAAAAGTTGAAGTAAACGCGATAAAATCCGTAAAAATTAGTTACATTTATTGTATAACATTATTTAAGAATGTGTTCCAAAACGCAAACTACATAATTCTAGTCACCCTTTCGTGGTTCACTTCAATGTTAATAAAGCTAAGATCTGAGCAAGACAAACTTAGGCGGAGATACAATAAATATATGAATTCCAGAGATAAGCTAGAGTATGCAAAGCATAAACTATTGCAAAAACGTTAAGGTGGAGTGTGTGCTAATTTTTCACCCATATTCTATAAAAAAATAGTTATGAAAACGATATTGAATAGTAAAGTTACAGTCTATATACAAGAATATATTGGGCACAGGCTTTCACTCATTTCTAAGAGTTTTGAGGGCAGAGTGTCAACCGTAATGCCCAACACGTGTGGGCTTCATGTTTCCTGGAAATATTATTTTTAATTTGCCATGCCATGCAGGCTTCCTCACGATGTTTTGCTTCACCGCTAAGCACGAGGTAAATCAGCATTTATTTTGCTTTCAATAATTTCATTTGTGCAGTTGGGAATACCTTACTAAGCACTAATGACATAGTAGCACGCACATCGTGACAAAACTGACTATACCATCCACACTATCTGAATGCTTGGGAGTCCACTACTGTACAACTTAAGAGGAGTTTTCTTCCTAACACGAATTTTTTGTGCAATCGTTTATTGTGACATTTTAATAAAATTTACACAATTTAATAAACAGTTTAACACATTGTAATTTGTAATATGTAAATATATCATTACTTGCTCACACACACACACACACACACCACACACACACACACACACCATATATGTATAGGTATATGTATAGGTGACTGCCTCGTTGGATTAGTGTATAGTTGTCTATGGGCCATAGTTAAATGCATAGTTTGCATTGGTATTGTGTGACCGTGGTCCTGACCTGGTTGAGCCAATCCATTTGCAGTTCAGTTAAAATAATTTACAACGTGTTTGTATCAGGTATGAAGATTTGTTATGTACATAGATATAGGTATATTTTTTTTAATATGAAGGAACAGTCTGCCGCATAATTTCTTATTGACGTTAAGATAAATTACAGAGGAACGGAGCGCATGAAAGGAAACATTTTGTTATTGAAATTCTTTCCATTCAAACACGAATGTAGGTTTGCTTTACGTTTGAAAGGTCTCGTAACTCACAGTCTAAGTAAAAAATCTTCAAGTAATATCAATTTATGGTAAGTACACTTTTAATAAAACGTAGAACTTATTAGAAGGCTTACTCGCCACATTGTAATTTGTAATATGTAAATATATCATTACTTGCTCACACACACACACACGCACACCACACACACACACACACACACACACTCACGCACACGCACGCACGCACGTACGCACGCACGCACGCACGCACACCACAGGATATTATCATGTATCGTGGAAGCAGTTTACAAACATTGCACACGGACAAACATCCAGAACTGGAACAATAATTTGAAGGCCATACAAATAATTGTTCCGTATTTGGGATTCGAACCCAATGCCAGCGCCTCAGTTCAATGCTATGCTACTGCACCATAGAGCCACCAATATAGATTAAATATTATGTATACTATCTTCTATCACAATTATATATAAAAATATTAAATATTACATTTATCCTGAATTAAGAATCAAAATGCAGAGTAAAATGCTGCATTCAGCTGCCATATTACGCTGGTGTTATGTGAAAGTGTGCTCCTACCCTGGTCAAGCCAACCCATTCGTGCTACAAACATAATATAGCTGCTCTACCACGCCAAAAATGTAATTTGCAATTTATTAGTTTCCATAATTTTTACTACAGTTTATAGCATTTTCAAACAAAGGGTCTCAACAAAGAAGCGATTTATTTGCAAACAGTTTATTGATTTACGACCACAGTCACGTCAGCCAATAATAAGTGCGATCTATCTTCAGACTGTCTCGGCAGCTAAAGCATGACTTACTGCGGACAAACTTTACTACAGAGCAAAGATTGATTAGCTACAGCTATTACTAAGCACAATTGAGTTTGTTAGTTATTTAAAGAAAACAATATTCATTCATTACAGCCTTTATAAGTCCACTGCTAACATGGGCCTCACCCATAGATTGCCTCATCGGCAATATACATTTTGCAAGAGATAAAGCCACGCTGTAACTATACAGTGGTGGTAGGAAGAATGTCCCATTCGGGACATTCGCCCTATCAGACCCATTCGGGTCAGCTGAACTATGGTAGGACTATGCTCTTACAAAATACTTACGAAAAATGGCGAACGTAGACCACCGGAAACCCTTTTGACTGGAAATTAAGCATACTATCTTAGTACCCAGGGGTGACAACGTATCTGCATTTTGATTCTTAATTAGGGATAAATGTAAATATCTATGGTCCACATCATCCACTTACCATCAAGATCATCAAAACTGCATAAGGTGAGTGTCAATTCTAAAGTACGGTACTTTAAAAGCCGTATGATTGTGTATATACGCAATATTAACAGGTACACCAACAATTGTTCTGTCGAAGACTATAGGAAATCGAGGTAACGCCATGCTCCATGTCCAGACGGGCTGTGGACTATCAAAGTCAGTATTAGGAAAATTAATATTTTACCGCATAAATTTTGGAGAGTGTGCATTAAATACAAGACTAAATTCCTCCCTCTCCATTCCACCATCAGACTACCAAACGATCGACTGGTCTTTACTACTTTGTTGTCGACACATCGCGCATCCGAACCAAACGGTTTGCTTCGACGTTCATAATGCGTACGGCAAAGGAGTTTCCAGCATCTGTCCTTCCATCTGATTATGTGGGTGACTTCAAGAAAAGAGTTAATAGGTTTTTACTAAGCTAAATCAGTGCGCTTTACCATCTTTGACTGCACCACCACTTACCATCAGGTGAGATAGTAGTCAAGCTCTGGCTTATAATAGTAAAGAAAGCATAAGTAATTTTTATCTCTCTTCCTCTCTCTTTCTATTGCCATTTGGTGACAATAAAGAACAACTTTGAACATTATTAAAATGACGTGGATTTTTTTGAGTAAGGCGATATGTTATTGTATAACTATAATTATATTTTCCTGTAAGTATATCCGTCTACAAACTCAGACTGTGAACACAAACAGTAATCACTGTGCGAGGCGCAACAATAAGCTTTGTTGTGACGTAAACAATTGAAAGTTGTCAAATGAAAGAACGACGTTAGAATGGTATATAGGGACACATGCAAACAGGAATAATGTTTTATAAGGGTTTTTAACTTCTTTAAAAATACACGGATTCACCGTATAGTAGCTAATTTTTTTAAAGTGGCTATTGAAAAGGAAATACCTGAGGACTAGATGGAATAAATTGAAGCTCTTTAGTTCAAAAAAGAGTACACTATGCTACTTCTTTACACTGGTATTCTGTGTGATCGTGGGCCTTTTCTGATCGAGCCGAACCATTTGCACAAAAGCCATTCATTGGAAGTGCCAAACGAGCGTTCAGTCCACCTGATGGTAAGTGGTTGCTGTGGCCCATAGACATTTATATCTGTACTCGGTTATAAATCAAAATGCAGATGCGTCAGTAACTCGTGAGGACGAAGATAAAATATCTCGTTTCCCTTGAAAAGTGTCTCAGGTTTTCTATACTCACCGTACGAAACACAGTGAGAGTGAGAGGGAGTTCCTACCCCGGTTGACCCGACTCATTAGTGCTGCAACTATAATTTAGCTGCAGTATGATTGTACCACGTGTTTTCATAGTTAGGCATAGACATAGACATAGACATGCATTTATTCAGCAACATACACTCATACAGTTTTGATACAGAAAATAAAATAATACATAAAAACATCAAAGATAAAAGTAAATAACAAAAAACAGTCATAAAATGATCCGATTGCATGAGTGATGTGATGCTGAAAAGGGCACTGACTCAACGTAATGCTATCGCAGGATTGCGGTAGCGTTAGTTTTCAGAAATGCCCATTGAGGTTGCCATTACAAAATGTTAGTAAACATTGTAAAAAAGAAATTTATATTGTTTACACCAAACTACGGATAATAAAGTATCTGTCCGCAATATCGAAATAACTGCCCTTTATCCAGCTCCGAGGGGTTCTTAATGCTATTGATATTATAATGGCATGCTCCATTATAATATCAATAAAAAATTGTTTAAAAGCTTTTAGAAAAATTTACTTCGCAATTATCCGAATTATGTGTCTTACCTAGTATGAAGAGCACCTCCCGCCCTCCCTCAATTGCGTGCACTATCCCCGTCACCACTAATCCCAGCACCTACTCCCGACACCGCTACACTAGGATTTTAAAAGCTTATAATGGATTTCCGCAAAGTAACGCCTGATTTTATTAATTATAATAAAAAATTGTTAAATTTTCGTCCGTATATTTATCGGTCTGCCTGTATGTGTATCCCAACTAATTTTTGGCATGGGTACACCTATTGTGATGAAACTTCACGAACTATTCTACGAAATAATGAGCAAGTCACGAGTGATTTAGGCTAAATTTCATCCGAAAAACTTGGAGTATTTTTTCTTTTGTGAACTAGAAAAATTGATAAAATACATGGCCATAGATGATTGTTTTAAAATAAAATCTAAATAACGCCACATTAACAGGTCCCGCACAGACGAAACCACGTCGCTAGTTTAACATAAAATGCAATCTATACAGTTTTTTTGTTTGAACACGCTGACACACCCCTTTTCGTTCATTACTTATTAATTTTAATCGCGTTCCAGGAATGGGTGTATGGAAGCGGTTAGTGTCAGCAATAAAATTAGGCATTGGATAATATATCAAAATTGTATCTATTCTGTGCATTTATATAGTAAAATTTGTAAGAAAGGATTAAAATAAATAAATAAAATTATCGAGAGGCAGCGTCGAGCGAAGTGTAGAGGTGCTTCCACAAAATGGAGTAACGATCTGGTAAGATGTGCAGACAGTCGATTGATCGGATTGTTTTAGATAGTAATTTAAATAAAATAAATAAGCAATTGTTTATTTCGAACAACGGCATAGCTCAAAGAATATTAATTTCATACAAGTGTTTGTTCAAATCTCTAAACGATTGACATTAATGTGATGTGAGCGGTAAAACCAGTGTGCTGTGGTGGCTAACCGCGGCTCGCTTGGAGTGGAGAGAGCAGTGATGGAGCTAACGAACTTGGCAGCAACACCACGCATGGACGCTCAAATAATATCGATTTAAATACCAGTTTTATAAAATTACAGTCACATATTTAGTCCTACAACATTAAGAACAAAACAATATTAGGAATATGATGTTATAAATTAATTAATTTTATTCTTAAATTTCCACTTGATTTTCGGTGGTACGATAAACTCCAGTGATATATGCGATGAACTCCATCGTCATTACTATAGCCGGCATTTACAAGTCCGCATCTGAACAAAGGTATTCTATAAGCGCAAAGCATGGTCCTGAGCCACCTGCATCCATCGACTTCATGCATGTCCTACCAGGTCATCACTCTATCTTGTGATGGACATCACTACACTCAACTTACCGGTACGAGGCTACAACTCGAGTAGCCTTTTTACCCATCGGTTATCTTTTCTACAAGCTTAGTGCCTTACCCAATAATACCTCAGTTTACTGTTTCCATATGGTTGGTGATTTTTAAAATATTCATACAAGCCTCCGTGGCGCAATTGGCTAGCGCGTTCGGCTGTTAACCGAAAGGTTGGTGGTTCAAGTCCACCCGGGGGCGACGTTTTTATTGCATAAAATGAAGAGTATGCTGTTTTTCGTATGGTGAGTGTTAAAAATTTTACTGCAAACGAGGTCTTCTAATTTAGTCCTCAGGGTTAGGAACGCATCTGTAGTTTGATTTTTAATCGAGGATTAATATAGATGTCTATAGGCCACTGTATCCACTTACCATCAGATGAAACGTGTACTCGTTTGTCACCCTTATTCTGCCAGCAAAACTTTCAGTAAAACGGCCCTATCGAAAACCGTGCTGAAAATCCCTTAAATTGGCTTCAATGTGATGAGTTAGGAATGGACACACAGTCGCCTCAAACAATTTTGAAAAAAAAGGAAAGTATACAGATAGGTCTGTAATTTGTTACTGACGATACATCACTTTTTTATGTATTGTCGTGAAGCGACAATAATAAATCTAACCTAAGAACAGCAAAACAACAAAAATACAACAAAAACAAAAATATATTCAAAACTCAAAGATATTTACAATTATATAAAAAAATGAAATGAGGATGATGATGAATGAAGTGAGAGTACAATTAGATTACAAAAAAAAATATAAAGGTAGGAGAATAGGGGAATAAAGAGTGGGGCCTAAAAGTCGAAGCGACACACGTTGCGATTGTAGAGGTAGGTTTCTTAGCAGCGACGACACGCAGCGCCTGAAGCCAGCACACGCCGGTTGCGCTTGTAGAGGTAAGTTTCTTAGTAGCAACGGCACGCAACGCCTGGAGCCAGCACACGCAGCGTCCGGAGCCGGCGCACGTAGCGCCTGGAGTAGGTGCGCTCAACGCTTAGAGCCAGCAGTTGCAGCGCCCAAAGGTAGCGCCGGCGGTAGGTGCACTCGGCGCCTGGAGTAAGTAGTCGTAGCGCCCGGAGTAGTGTGGCCCCCGCGCTTGTAGTAGTCTCGAAGCGACTTCCGAGGTAGATGGAGGCTTGTAGGAATCCGGAATGGTGCGGCTCCGCGTTTGAAGAAGGCTTCGCCGAAGACTTCACGTGTAGGTGGAGGCTTGCAGGATCCCGGGGCAGTGCGGCCCCGGGATAAGGCCTTTAGGAGATACTTCCAATTCGCGAACTGAAGCGAGACTGCCTTTCATCACCGATTGTTCGGCTTTTATACCTTTCTAGAGAGAACGGAAAAATTATTTAAATTAAACGCAAATTTTTTGTAAATGGTCAAGAGAAAAAAAGTATTTATGTGGAATTATCGAAATAGGAACAACAGATCGGTAGCAAATTTGAATATAATTACTATAGCAACGAAATAAATAACAATATCAAAACATGTCAAATTTTGGTTTTAGGTTTATAATAAGAAAACGGTAAGATTTAAGTGGAAAATGAGATATTATTGATATAGGAAAAAAGGTAGCGCAGCTGCCCACACAAAGCCCAAGATTGTAGAGTTACGGAAAACTAGCTAAAAGATCGAAAAAAAGGTAGACTCCATTGACACCAATTTAAAAGTGCTGATAATGTGAAAATACGAAGTAGAAATGATTTGTTATTGTGTTCTTATGGTTTAAAATCGTTACAGGATCCTATGGAAATAAAGGTGATGTAAAATATCCAGTTTTGAGGTGAATGCAGAAAATCGAAACAGAATGGAAAAATGAATTTAAAATAATGTAAAATGATATGTAAGTAGCATAACACTACAGTATTGGTAACACACGAGCATTTTTTCCATATTGTAGGGAATTTTCCTACTAATAAAGAATAACTAAAACTTAAAAATAACGGATAAACAAGATATGCAACACAATTCTTAATAAAACTGGAGGAATGCCATCTGGTCCCGCAGCCTTGTAAATATCGAGGTTTTTTATATTTTATATAATGACCTCCCTTGAAACAAAGAGATGACTGAGAGCTGCAATAGTGTTTTGTCCAGTAAATATCAAGAATTTAGGAGTTATAGGTGTATTTGTATAGACTGAGGAAAAGTGTCTTGCGAAAAGGCTCGTAATTTCAGGTCAAGAAACATCTGGGCAGGTATTTCAGAGTTTCTCTTTCGCTTATCTTTCAAAAATCGCCAAAATGCTTTTGGATTTTCACAGATATTGAGTTCGAAATTAGCTCTATCCTTTATAAACGTTGTTTTTAAAAGTCAGCTTTGTGTGGTCAAGCATATAAAATTAAAAAGTCCTTAAGCATATAAAATTATAAAGTCCTTGTATTTACGGAAACCTGGCTAAATAAAAGTGTGAATAATAGTGAATTCAAGAATAATAGATATTGTGTTTATCGTAAAGATCGGTGCTCTACTTCTAGTCATAAGTCCGATGGCGGAGAAGTAATGATCGCAGTCTCCAATGGCATTCAGTCTATTCGAGTTCCAAGCTGGGAATCTGACTACGAAAATCTCTGGGTTATTCTTAATATTAAAACTAATAACACTATTTAAAAATTGCTTTGGGTGCAGTCTACCTTCCTCCTCCAGTCAATTTAGATATACTTTCAAAATTTGATTTTAACTACTTTTAAGCTAATTAACAAAAAATTAACTCCAAATCAAGCTTAATCGACTGGGTTGAAACGTTTTGTAAATTAGTTGACGTTAACGAAAAGGAAAACCACAAATTGTATAACATTATCATATCTTATATCTACGCGAAGACTACACATTAAATGAAACTAATTTGTGTGTGTATAGGAAAAAGACGTGAATCACACCATCATCCATCACAGTTAGCTACCGTGGGAAAATCTTTGTTTCAGAGAGCACGAGGGATCTACATTCAATGTTAATCTTTAGGGGGTGACAACGCATCTGTAGTTGATTCTTAATCGAACACAAATGTAGATATCTATGGGCTACAGCATCTCCTGCCATCAGGTGGACTGTGTACTTGTTTATCACCCTCATTCTATAAAACAAAACTCAGAGTTCGCCTGAAAGTACCACTGTATTTCTTGGACACATGCAGCCAACATTAAACAAGGCTACCCATGCGATGTCACCGCTGAGAACTAAGAATTCAAACAGAACAAGGCTGTACAAGCATTGTTATTTGGCGGCAGAAATAAGTAAAGGAGTGGTACCTACATCAACTCACTTCTAGGCGGGAAAGCCGGCCAGCCATACTGCTTGAGAAATCAACAACTGATGGGAAAGCCACCATAGATGGAGGTGACGGCCTGGTAAAACATGTAGGATGTTGATGGATTAAGGTGGCTCAGGGCCATGCTAATTGAAATTTCTTGGGTGAGGCCTAGCCTTTTCGCGTTAAGCGGTGTACTTGTGAAGGGCTATAAGAAATGAATGATTTTTAATAAAATATTAACTTTTTGTCTCTTCGTCTGCACAGATTTATTCAGATTAAATCTTCAGCCTTTATGTATCATTGGTAAATTATAATACCTCTACACCTAGTATTACATATCATTATTTATCATCATCATTACAGTCTGTCACAAGTTCACTGCTGAACATTGACCTTCATAATAAATTGCCATAATCAACTTTCTGCACGTTTTATGCGATCGTCACTCCATCTGGTGAGCGGGCACCACATACTTCGTTTAAAGTGCCAAGCTATTTTCTTAAGCTTAGTGATCCGTTAGGTTATGTCTAAAATGCAGAACGTTGTCACCCCTGAGAACTAAAAATCACCTGATGGTACGTTGCTATGTAGTTTATTATGGTAAAACTTACTAAATGAGGTTAAAATAATATTTTTAATAAACAATTTATTTCCCCTAATTAGGAGTGATTCGTGTATATATCATATGCCACCGATACGCCATACAACTATAATCGTCGCAAACTTAAATAATCGCGTATAAATCCTGCGATTATTTAAGTTTGCAGTCTCGACCTTAATAAGTTACTTTCGCGTAAATTATAGTATTACCTTCAAAAATAGTATTTATTTATTTAATATGATTGCACAATAGTAATACCACTAACTATAGCCCGCAGCTCTGTCTGCGATAAGTTCGGAAAACAACATCATTTCGGTAATTGACAGGGAGAAAATGCTTTTGTGGCCATAGGAAGGAAAAGGGGAGATCACCCGCCGGGCAAGGTGTTCTGCCCGGGGAGCGGCCAACGCTCCGGTTGGTAGTTCGGAGCTATTCTATATATGCTGCTTTAACTTCGGAACTTTGTTAGTGCGATTAAGGCTTCGATGTGTTTCACTTGTGGCGCGACGATAGCGCCGCCACATTACCCCCCTGCTCAGACCGGAGGTCGATAGTGCAGTCTAGATGTCGATGAATTTGCAAGTGTCAGGGAATTGCCTTGTAGTCTGTGGTGAGTCGAGAAGAAGGCAAGTAATCTGCGAGAGTGCCATGAATCAGAGGCGAGCAGTAAGGCTCAGAGCCGTGCCGAACACTGTAGCGCAGACAGTAGCTTGAAGGAACAGAAAGCATTATTATTCCAGTGCTGCGATGAACCTTTGTAAAGCTAGATGGCTTGAAGAATGTGAATACTGCAGACAATATCTGCTCGGGAGCGAATGAATGGGGTACTTGAGGATGATGACGAAGGTTTTTGAAGTTGTAGTTTCCGAAGGTTGTTGGTTGCCGTGTTCATATCGCGTCGGGGTCACCACTGTGGCCGTAGGAAGGAAAAGGGGAGATCCCCCGACGGGCAAGGTGTTCTGCCCGGGGAGCGGCCAACGCTCCGGTTGGTAGTTTGGAGCCATTCTATATATGCTGCTTTAACTTCGGAACTTTGTTAGTGCGATTTAGGCTTCGATGTGTTTCACTTGTGGCGCGACGACAGCGCCGCCACACCTTTAAGTTTTAAGTTCGGGCTTTGTAAACCTTTTTTCATAAAGCTTGAAACAGTAAAGTATAAATAAATAAAAACTTAACTACAGCAAATATTTACCTTTATAATATATATGCTTTCACCCGCGGCTTCGTCCATATAGAAGTCAGAATTTTATATTATAATTATTATTTTAAATGCTACTATACAAATCTGAATGTGGTCAGTTTTAGAAATTTTTGTTTATGATTTCTGTAGCAGGAGTTCAAATTGCTTATGAGGTCACTCTTTAATATACTGTACAATTACTACGTAAAGCTAGTTAGTCTGCCTCCCTTAAAGTGAACTAAGGAATATCATAATCTTAATGTAGTCCAAATAGTAACGTTAAAAACTTCATCCCCTACTTTACCAACCTCAGGGTTGGTACTTTTCCCCCAAGTATATATGACCCCTTAAATATGCCTTTTTAAAAACCGAAATTATCAGAGGTTAACCTTCGACGAAGAAATCGCGTTACAACATACAAAAAAAAATTGTCGAATATGAAACCTCTTCCTTCTTCTGAAGTCGTCTAAAATAATAAAATCTGGAACATCATTTGCAACGACGACATAATGATTTCAAGTCTCCGGAGCGACGCAAGTACAGATGTTCCCGTAGGAAAACCTCACGTGATTCCGTATTCCACGACTAATTCTGTTCTGTAGTTTCAAGCCAAATATTAGTTCAGTGAACCGCCTGCTTCGGATGTAAGATTGTGAATACGTGACTTGAATGAAATGAGTTTGATTTGATTTCATAGAGAAAAATTTAATTTTTTCGTTATTTTTTTATATTTTTAATAGAAACTAGCACAGAGTCTGGTAGGGGTTATAGTAAGTAGATGCTGTGGCCAATAGACATCTACTCGTAAAATGCAGATGCATTGTCACTTCTGAGGACTAATGCCATAGAATTCTTTATAAGGGGTATATTTGCCATAGTTGCCACGATTGGCATTCGGCTTTACAACCGCAGTTTTTCCATAGTCGTCATTAGGCTGCTCATCTCCTGCTTTGTTTTACTCTGTCGCCTCTTGCTCCACCCACGGGATGATATTAGGTAGTGAATATTCTTACACCTCTACTACACGCTTCCCTTTAAAGTACGAATCACTAACAATATAAAAGCAAAATATTTATCAGCTTTTATAGTGTCATACGTGGTAGAGCCATGCTGCAGCTATGTAAGTGGTATAGTTGCATCATGAATGGGTAGGCTCGACCGGGAAATCAACCACGCTCTCACAGAATACCAGCGTAAAATAGCAGCTTAACACTGTTGTGTTTCGTATGATGAGTGTAGACAAACGGAGACCCTTTTTACTGGAAAATCATAGTCCTCACGGGTGACAAGGCATTTGTATTTTTATTCTTTATTGAAACAGAACAGAAACAGAAACAGAAACTTTTTTATTCAATATAGATTATAAATAACACTTATTGAAAGTCACTCTTGTGTTTAATTACCACTGGTTCGAAAAAAACCTCTGTCCTGGGAAGAACCAGCAAGAACAGCGGGACTTTTTTTTAAAATAACAGCTTACAATCATGTATTTTACACAAATTAACAACACAACAAATTAGAAATAGCTTGGTAGCGATCACCTCCTTTCCAGGGGTTATTATCATCCATAAATTCTTTAATATTATAATAACCCTTTTTATACAAACTTAGTTTAATAAAGTGTTTGAACTTTGAGCAGGTCAAATTTTGTATATTTTCTGACATTTTGTTGTAAAAGCGTATACATCGTCCCAAGAATGAATTACTAACTCGATGGAGTCGAGTAACTGGTACTATTAGCTAATGTCTGTTCCTAGTATTTACAGAACGAATATCACTTATTTTTGTAAAAATAATTTTATTTTTGTGTACGTACATTACATTTTCATAAATGTATTGAGAGGCCAAATTTAATATAATAATTTCCTTAAATTATTGTCGCAGCGACACTTTCCGCCTTATTCCAAAACATGGATTAAATATAGTAATGGAGTTAGTAATAGATTTAAACCATAAACTAAGAAAAACGTTAATACAAAACGAAGATTATCTCTAGTTAAAGGATTATCTATTTTATTAAAGTTAAACTTCCAAGACCCCTAGTTTAGCTATGGTACTAACCTTTCTTTATAGTTTGTGGTACTATACTAACTAACGTCAATTTCGGTACTTCTCAATTTGAGGTTAGCGTTGTTTTCATTTGGTGTTATTAAAATCGTTGAAAATGAATATTAACATAATTGACTTGATGGATTTAGAAGATTTGGACATGCTGGACGACCTGATAGACATCGACATCGTGTGAATCCGTTTGAATTGAGTGACGAAGATTTTAGGTATAAGTATAGGTTCTCAAAATGTTTCGGAGAAAAAAATAGTGGGTATTTTACGTGAGGATTTAGTGCACGACCCGCGAGGATGCCAATTGAGTCCTGAATTTCAAGTGGTTTGTGCATTATGCAACTGGGCTCACCATGAAGTAAGTGCTGTTTATAATCTTGGTGGGGTCAATGTACCTAACATTACGCTAGATAAAAAGCCAAAAAATACATATTATTGTTTTATTGGTAGATCCAAGACGATACAGCTGATTTACATGGTGTGTCTCAACCACTAGTCAGTAGGACATATAAAAAAGTAGCGGAAATTTTGTCACGGAAGTACCGAGAATTTATTAAAATGCCCACTACTTTAAATGAACAGGAATGAAGGAATTGCTAATTTTCCTACAGTAATTGGCGCAATTGACTGGGTTTACATACGAGTAAAGAAAGTAAATGCTGATGGGGTTCAGTTATATATTAATTGAAAAGGATTTTTTCAATCAATGTACAATATATGTAAATGTAATATACAAATATTTTAAATAGCTGTGATTGTCTCTCAATAACTTTACTTTATCATAATAGAAAATAATTTGTTTGACTATCTTATGGTAATAAATATATATTAAAATAAACCAGAATAAATAAAGTACTGATGAGCTCTTATTTTACAGGTGGTTTGTGATGCTGATCTGAAAATCGTGGACATTGTTACCAGGTGGCCTGGTAGTGTACATGACTCCAGAATATTCCGAGAATGTAGAGTAAAACAGAGGTTTGAGGCTGGTGCATTCTCTGGAATATTACTTGGTGACCGTGGCTATCCTTGTACTCCTTACCTTTTTACACCGCTGCCCACACCCGCGCCCCACAACACCACAAGAAGAAATATATAATAGGAGCCATATCCGTACCAGGAACACGGTGGAAAGATGTTTTGGTTTGTGGAAGCAACGGTTTTGTTGCCTATTAAGAGGTATGTTTGGAGATATTGAAACAGCAAAACAAAAACAATTGTTGCATGTACTGTAATACACAATATGGCCATCGAAATGAGAGAAGATGTATTTTCTGGTGAGAGAAATAGCATTGAACAATATTCATCTGAACCTATAGTACAAAGATATATTCCACCATCAATAAGGGAAAATAATAGGAGAAGACGTTTATTGAAACTCATTTTCAGTAGGCAAACATTTTTTTTACATATTTATATACAATAATACAATACAAACACTCACGCCCGTCACCCAGAGGGGTAGGCAGAGAGTACGGACTTCCATTTGGCGCGATCCTGACACACTTCTCTCGCCTCCTTTACTTCCATATATTTACGCATACACGCTTGTCGGTTAAGGGTACTCCTAATCTGGCCCATTTTCAATGTGTCGCCGATTTGGTCGATAAATCTTCGTCTAGGGCGTCCCTTCGCGACTTTGCCGTTCATTTCTGAAACATAAATTTGCTTTGTCACTCTTTCCTCGTTCATTCTTTCTACGTGACCAAACCACCGAAGCATTCCTTTTTTAATCCTAGTCACAACGTCATCTAGCAAACCACACATTTCTCTTATCACACTATTTCTCACCCTGTCATTCAGATTCAGCCCTAGCATACTACGTAATGATCGCATTTCTACAGCCTTTATTCTAATCTCATGACTCTTCTGCCATACCCAACTTTCACCATACATTAAAGTAGAGACTAACACACCATTATGAATTGCCATACGTGCCTTCTTTGACACATTCTGACTCTTCATCATAGCGTGTAGAGCCCCATTAACTCTATTTCCTGCGTTCACTCGTCGTTCTATATCCTTGTCATATCTACCATCCCTGCTAAATAAACATCCCAAATATACAAACTCATCCACTTGCTCAATAAACTCCCCGTCTATTCTTATTTCACATAACGTTTTACTTTCTTCTCTTTCAAAAACCATCACTTTCGTCTTACTTACGTTCACTTTCATACACCTTTCTTTTAATGACCAGTTCATTAATTTATATAGTTCATTATAGTTATATAACTAGTTATAATTAAAATAAAATTATATTTATAAAATTGTTAATTTTTTTTCAATTGTCTAAAGATATGTATGTATAATTTATTTTATTTTGTTATTCAGAGGCCAATTTTGGCTATAAAATTACATTAAAGATCAATAAATGTGTAAGACAATTATAATAATATTTCTTTTTGATTTCAGACATAATACCCAAAATCTTTCTGCAGAGCCGTTGTCAGCTGTCAAAGAACGACGACTACATATTACAATTTTCACCAATATGGAATAGATTCAGGGGAGTATTGTGAAAATATTTCATTTATTGACCAAAATGCTTTTATTTAGGCTATAAACGATTGTGTTTCAGGGAAAGATGCGGGGTACAGCACATTCCACATCAATATGAAGCTATATTATATAAAGACTTAAGTGTTGTAGAGATATGTTTAGATTTTTTTAATAATAATCGTCCCTCCTCTACATTCACAGCCGGATTTCCTTTCCAGAGGTGCACGAGTCCACGGGGAGTAGAACTGTATGATAACTAAGTAATAAGGTTTAGTTTTTTTTATTATAGTTTTTTACTATTGTATATTATATTTCATTGTTATGTAAATAAAATGCATATTAATTATAATTATTTATTTTAATTATTACAAATGTGACACATAAATTTGAATATAATTAATTATAAAGAAATTTATGTTAAATTATTACTAAGTATATTAAATTTTGAATATTCGAAAAATAATTTTGGATTGTAAATTGTATGCTTTAACAGTAGATTTCAGAGCACTACCTAGGTACTAAACTAATGAAAAATAAAGTTTTTTAATTTTAATTAAATTTGTAAGACACGTTAGTAATTTTATTTACCACTGCATCACTATCATAATCATTAACTTCAACGATAAAGTCGTGAGGGGCAATTGACATTATTTCCAAGTCCTCAGGAGAAGGTGATGGTGGTTTTCCGCAACCCCCTGTCTTCAATTGTTCCCTCCTATATGTATATAAGTTAGATTTAGCACACAACTTCATTCTTTTCCAAGATAATTTCAATTCACCAACTGATCGGCGTTTACGTGTTATCTCATTAAATCTAAAAAAAAAGAATACAAAATCACGTAAACAATACCTATTTATACACATAACAAATGCGATAAGTATTTACTTATTAGTTATATTCTTCCACTCTTTTATTTTTTGAATATTTACCGATGTTTTCGTCGACTTATTATCTATAATATGTGCTGATTGTGAAATAAGTGTACGTAATATTTCCTATAATAATAAGAACATTCTTTTTAGTCCAAATAAGGATAATAGGAGGATAAGAGCATTGCTACGTACTGACAAATAAATTTCGATATTTCAATAACTTTTTCTTCAGAACTCCAATTTTCTTCCCGTTTTTTCTTTTGTTCCATTATTATATAAATATAAGCTGTAACTGTAATAGCAAGTACTTATTTAATAAATTATTAATAATTTTATTTACGATTTTTTTATAACGCTGCAATATAAACTATTTTGAACGTCTCGAATCCCGCGCTCGCGTTACCTCTGTAATTCACTACATTTAACACTAGAATTGTTAAAAAATGAGAACAGCTTGATATAATCAAAAGCGCGTCAAAAGTATATGTCGTGCTTGTTCAATAAATTTTAACGTAAACTAATAACAATGTATGATATGTTTTTGTATTGATGGATAATTATTTAAGCATAATTAAGTGTGAAAATAATATTAATATTTAATGAAACCGAACGTTGCATTGAATGAAACCTGTATGAACGAATGAAAGAGTGTCATTTTTTGTTTTTTATCTGTGAATGATATTTAATATAATACTAACGTTGGTATTAACTGGTCCTCAGGTAGTCTGCGTTTTGTAATAAGCATACGTTTTAGTGCTGGTATTAACTAGAATATTGTAACAAACCTGGACTTCTTAATCCTAAACCTAACCCAGTACTAAAACATTTTTTTGAAATAAGACCGTTTAGGTTTTAAATCATAAATTGCTCTTGTGGCCCTCTTCTGTAAAACAAATATAATTTCAGTATCAGCTGCGTGTCTCAATAGTAAAATACCATACGACATTATGCTATGGAAATAGCTAAAGTAAACTAGTCTAGCTGTTTCAAAACTGGTAAGACTTCTAATCTTTTTTACAGCATATGCTGCAGAATTAAGTCTGCTTGCTAGTTTTGATATATGGGGGCTCCATTGAAGCTTCGCGTCTAGTATGATTCCAAGAAAAATGGGGGTATGTACAAGGCTCAGTTGTTTCCCATTTAAAATTACATTAGTATTTAATTGTTTATCA
Organism: Parnassius mnemosyne; assembly: GCA_963668995.1. Classification (NCBI taxonomy): domain Eukaryota; kingdom Metazoa; phylum Arthropoda; class Insecta; order Lepidoptera; family Papilionidae; genus Parnassius; species Parnassius mnemosyne. The sequence goes on along the minus strand of CAVLGL010000093.1, from coordinate 3,063,891 downwards.
TTTGGAGCCATGAATTTCATACATTTTGTTTTCGTACCATTTAAATGCAAATTATTAACATTGAACCAATTTACTAATTTAGATATAGCATTATTTACTTCGTCATATTTTAGTAATTGTCGACTTAATTTGAAAATTATAGATGTGTCATCTGCAAATAATACTATATCATGGTTATGCCCTACTATGTAAGGTCAGTCATTAATGTATACAAGAAACAGAAAGGGGCCGAGAATTGTGCCATGAGGCACGCCCATTTGTACCATACACCATGAAGAGCTCATACTGTTAATGACAACTTTTTGCGTTCTCTTACTTAAATATGAAATAATTAATTTAAGAGCATCACTTCTTACACCGTAGTGTTGAAGTTTCCTGTTAATGTTACATGGTGAACACAATCGAATATTGAGGATAAATGTAAATATCTATACACAGAACAGTTGAACACTGACCTTTCTCTATTAATTTTTATATGTTGGATTCTATATTATAGTGTTAGGTTAACTCGACCGGGGCAGGACCACGCTCTCACAGAATACCAGCGTAAACCTTGTAAATCTATGTTTTGTATGGTGTAGACAACCGGAGACCCTTTTTACTGAAAACGAGGCAATTCAAGGTGTTGACAGTTCTTTGAGACATTGGGCTATTCCATTTACTTATGTTATTTATTGGAATTCTATCCAAACATCCACTACTCCTGCAACCATCGACTTTCTGCATTTCTTACCAGATCGTCACTCCATCTATTGAGGTGCCACCACACACTTCGCTTACTGGCACGAGGCCTCCACTCGAGAACCGGCCAACCAATTGGCATTTCAGCTTACTAATCTGTTGGGCTATGTTGGTTACTCTGGTTCAACTGCGGATATCCTTATTTCTCATTCTATCGCAGAGAAACCTCGAACATAGGCCTATCTATAACTCGCTGAGCAATTTCGAGCTTCCTCATACGGCCTGCAGTGAAGGACCATATATCTCAGATCAATAACTTATCAATGGTAACACACATTGCTTGTACAATCTTGTTTTCAAGTTTTGTTCACATCTGTTTCATACCCGATGAGAAAATGTGTCGTAATCTCAGGACTGTGCTTTGTTTAATGGTGATTCACTACTCTCACGCCTGTTTCCCGCATAGGCAGATACTACGGATTTCCGTTGGCACTATCCGGACTAACCCCTCTCGCTTCTTTTGCATCCATGTATCTACGGACAGACGCTCGTCGGTTAAGGGTGATCTTAATTATTTTGTCCATTTTCATTATATCACCAAGCTGATCGATACACCAGTAAATAATTGTAATAAATTAATTTCTTGTATTGAAAAATTATCAATCAAAGAAAACAAGTCTTACAAAAGTCTGTTAACTTTTGTAAGTCTGTTGACTTTTGTAAGAATTTGATGTTTCAAACAACAGCAAGCAATAATTAATGAATAAATAGAATTAGACGTAACTTTGTAAAAATTCTTTCAAATTTAACTTGCTTCGATTCTGGTACAAAAGTTAAATTTGTATTTATTTCATACTTAAAACAGGTCGTATTACATTGACACAAAATATTCTTTTTGAATTTCTGAGACATGAAGGTTTTTTTAACTTACTATACGCCAGAGCTTGACTACAATACCAGCCGGTGGTAAGTGGTGATGAAGCCCTAAATGGTAAATCGCACAGTCTTATCGTAAAAAAGCATGTACACTCCTGTCTTGAAGACGCCCAAATCGTATTCAAATAAGGCAAATCTAAGGTTTTTCGCCATGTCTCACTTCAACTTTAAGCACATGGTAAATTTGCACCTACAACTGTGACTAATATTTTATAGGTGCCGGTGAGGGTTGAACTCGGTTTTCTCATAAAATGAAGTCACAAACGAACGTACAGACCACCTGATTATAAGTACTGCAGTTCATAGAAACCTGCAGCTAACTGTAAACAAAGGAGTTCATCCGTAACCTTCTTTTATTTTAATTACAATCGGTTTAGCAATAAAAAAATTAGCAGACTAACAGACAGACAAAATTTTTCAAAATAATAATTTATGTCTTAAGGGCATGCAAATAACCCCATTAACCTAATGTATTTCGATATAATAGACAGACATTTCACTTTTATTTATAGGTATATGTTCCATTCAAAATCGAATTTCAATTCCGTCTAAAGCTACGTTTAAACCACATGAGTAAAGAAACCGTACCATATTTACTCATGTGGTTCAAACATCACACTGAAGCATTCCGCGCAGTGTTCCAAGCGACGTGTGCAATCAGACTGTGAGCCCGGCGATGCGTGATCAGGTCTGCACCTGCGTTTAGTAAAGCCTTTTTTTATAAATGTTTCTCGAGTATACAGTCCGCACCCTTGACCATTAGGTTACTGTTGCTTCTATATATGCCGCCAAATAGCAATGCTTACATTACTGTGTTATGATCTGAGGGATACCCTGTACAATCTTTAATTTGAAATTACAGATTGTGAGGCTTTCCATCTCAGAACTCAGAGGTGACAACACATCTGTAATTTTTGTTTGAAGTTAGTCACAGTTATACATGCACCGCAGTAGGCACTTACCGTCTGGTGAACTATAAGTTCTTTTATCACTTCCATTTTTAAAAAATCATACTATTTTTACGTGGTAGAGCCATGCTGCATCTATATTAACCCGCGAGTAGTCGCGCATGGGTCGAAAAGACCCAGTACCTTGTTTCTTGTTCCATAACTTTTTAAATGTTGGTTACTATTCAAGGTCGCGCTCAGTACCTTTAAGCTACAATATAGGCTACCCGCACGCCCCACCTCACTCAGTTCACGCGCGGCGTTTGGACAGCACGAACGTATAAAGTGAGTATGGGTCGTTTCGACCCTTACGCGACGGTTTGTGTAAGTGTATTATTTTTCTTTAAAAATATTTTTAGTTTATTTTTTCTTTGCAGAAATGTCGCGTAATATTTTGGACGATCACATAATTCAAGAAATTCTAGAGGAAGATGGTATTGAAGGAGAAGTCTCTTCAGAAATTGAAGATAACTTAGAGATCGACGATGACGACTCAAATTCCAGTCAAAGCGGCGATGATGATAATTCTGAGGCCGAAGATTTTTCAGCAGGTAATATTTCTGCCGAAATGTTACACAGAAGACCTGATCTCAGTGATGTGCCTCTGAGTTATATCCGTCAAGGATACTATGTGGGTAGAAATGGCTCCACTAACTGGAGTATTGAGGAACCCCCTAGAAATGTTCGTACTCGTAGCCACAACATTATATTACATGCGCCGGGACCGATTAATGAGGCAAAAGATGCACTTACGCCTTTGGACTGCTGGAGTCTTATGTTCCCTGACAGTCTTTTAGACATGGTTGTGACATATACCAATATGTATATTGACAGTATCCACGATAACTTCCAAAGAGAAAGAGACTGCTTACCTACGGATTTGGTAGAATTGAAGGCTCTACTTGGGCTTCTTTATTACTGTGGAAAACTTCGTGGAGCGCATTTGAACACCATGGATTTATGGGCAACTGACGGCACTGGATCAGACGTGTGCATAGCTACCATGTCACGACAAAGATTTCATTTTTTACTTCGTTGCCTTAGGTTTGATGATCCAAATACACGCGAACAGAGGAGACAAAATGATAAACTGGCTGCAATTAGAGATTTATTTACCAAATTCGTTGAAATTATAAAGAAACATTACTCTTTAGGGGATACAGTGACTATTGATGAAAAACTGGAGCCATTTCGTGGTCGTTGTCCATTTCGCCAGTACATGCCGAAGAAGCCTGCCAAATACGGAATAAAAATATTTGTAATGGCTGACTCAAGAACTTACTATTCGGCATGTTTAGAAGTATACACCGGAAGGCAAAATTCAGGACCACATGCTGTAAGTAACTCTCCTCCAGATGTCGTGAAACGTTTGGTTGAGCAAATAAGAGGGTCTCATCGTAACGTGTTAATGGATAATTGGTTCACGAGTATCCCATTAATGACAGAGTTGTATGAAGATTATGAGCTTACGGTTGTAGGGACTCTTCGTAAAAATAAACCAGAAATACCCCCATGCTTTGTTGCTACACGAAGACGAGAAGAATGGACTACCTACTTTGGCTTTAAGCCTAATTGTACATTAGTATCGTACTCACCAAGAAAGGGAAAAGTGGTGCTTCTTGCTTCTACAATGCATCATGATGCGAAAATAGATGTTGATACAGGAGATAAACGCAAGCCAGAAGTGATAACGGATTATAATATGCATAAATGTGGAGTGGACGTGGTTGACGAGATGTGTGGTACATATTCTGTATCAAGAGTAAGTAAAAGATGGCCACTAACGATATTTTTTGGACTTATGAATGTGGGATGTATAAATGCGTTTGTTATTTATAACGCAAATATAACGCATATAAATCAAGAACCCCTCGAAAGACGTAACTTTTTAAAAGACATAGCTTTATCCCTTGTTAAACCACAAATAGAAAAGAGATCTTCTATTACGACTCTGCCCAGACACATTCGGAGCAGAATGTTTCAAGTACTTGGCAGAGAAGAAAGTACAGATCAAACTGCATCGGCTGGGCCTAGTAACATTCGTGGGAGGTGTTCCACCTGCCCCCCTAAAAAGGATAGAAAATCCAAAACTCAATGCCAAATATGTAAATCTTTCGTATGTAGAGATCACACCGCATTTTTATGCATTAATTGTAATCAGAAAATGAGTCAAAAGTAAGATAAGACGGCAAGAAGACTAATTAGAAAACAAATAAGAAATATTTTGAGAAAGATTTTTATGAGAAGTTTGAAAGCTGATTATAAAAAAAAATGTTATGTTAAATGTTTTATTTTATTGATTGTTTTAGAAGAAAATTTAGTAGTTTTTGTAAGAATAATGTTTTTTTTTTCAGTTATACTAGAATAAAAAAGTTAGACTGTGATTCTGGTTCCTATGCATAAAAAAGTAAGATTTAGCACTTAACTCTTTGCTATTGTGATAAAAATAAAAAATAAATCAAAATATATAAATATTTGTGACTCATTATTGTTTTAGTTACCCTTTTCTTTTACGTTTATATTAAAAAAATATAATTCCCTTTATTGGCATAGAATAATGCATTTATCTTTGGGGTCTTTTAGACCCTCACGCGACCGCTTATGTCACAAAATGAGACGCGAGTACCGGCGGGTTAAAACAATAGTTGTAGCACGAATGGGTCGGCTCGACCGGGGAAGGACCACGCTCTCACAAAATCATCATCATCATCATCATCATTACAGCCCTTCACAAGTCCACTGCTGAACATAGGCCTCCCCCAAAGAATGCCACAAAGCACGGTCCTGAGCCACCTGCATCCATCGACTTCCTGCATGTCTTACCAGGTCGTCACTCCATCGCGTGGGGGGACGCCCTACACTTCGCCTACCGGTACGAGGCTGCCACTCGAGAACCTTTCTTCCCCATCGGTTGTCGGTTCTTCGAGCTATATGGCCGGCCCACTGCCACTTCAGCTTACTAATCCGTTGGGCTATGTCGGTTACTCTGGTTCTACTGCGGATATCCTCATTCCTAAGTTTATCACGCAGAGAAACTCCGAGCATAGCCCTCTCCATAGCCCGCTGAGCGACCTTGAGCTTCCTCATACGGCCAGCAGTGAAGGACCACGTCTCAGTTCCATAAGTCATTACTGGCAACACGCACTGGTTGTACAATTTCGTTTTCAGGTTTTGAGGTATGTCTGACGAGAAGATGTGTCGTAGCTTCCCGAACGCTGCCCAGCCGAGTTGAATCCGTCGATTGACCTCTCGGTCGAAGTTGGACTTACCTAGTCGGACTATTTGTCCCAGGTAAACATACTCGTCAACAACTTCGAGCTTAGTGTTCCCAACAACTACCGGCATAGGTGTGACATGGACATTAAACATGATCTCACAAAATACCTCCGTAAAATAGCAGCTTAGTGCTGCTGTGTTTCGTATGGTGAGTGTAGAGAACCGGAGACCCTTTTTACTGGAAAAGAGGCATTCTATCTTAGTCCTCACGACTGACAACGCATCTGCATTTTAATTCGCAAATGAAGATAAATGCAGATGTCTATGGGCCACAGCAACCACTTACGATCAGGTAGACTGTGTGCTCGTTTGTCACCCTAATTCTATAAAAAAAAAATACTAGAATCCTACAAAGGGCACAAATTGTCTGCAACCGTATTATGTACCTATGTAATTATGTGAAATTTTATACCTTTGTGAAGAGGAAATAAAAATGATTTATTATTATTATTATTATACTACGATTCTAGGCAGACATTTTTTGGATAAACAGTCACGCCAACGATCAATTAAGTAAGGGGAAACATGTTTTGTTTTGGTTCGTTAACACATACTTGTTATTATTTATTAACCGTAACAGTTCATTAGTAGGCTTTCACAAAGGTCAATTAGTGATTGGATTCTTCGCTGTGTAGTGGCAGTGTAAGTAAAATTCACTACCCCATACACCCACTACCTGCCTACCAAGCGTTGCAACTATGCCGAACAATAATGTCGTCCAGACCGAATGTCTATTAAGATGACCTGCCTCATCTGAGTCTAACCATCTGCGCAGGGGAGGATTATAGTGCTCGAGTATATGGTGCACAGGTACACTCTCTAAGCTCTTGCTCTGATAGTCCAATCGGACGATAATCTAACACGACAGAAACAAAGTGTTTACTTGCTTCCCGAAGCATGGGGGTAAAATACTGTCGACTGCCTTACTCTGGGCTGCTACTGAGAATTTCTTGACTGAAAACCTCGATAACTGATTGTGGTCCGACGCGAAATTCGAATCCGGGACCTCATAATCCTTGTATGATCTTGAGTTAGCTTGTCAAATTCCTTAGTTCACTCAAAAGGGCCAAAAGTGCAACCAAAAATAATAAAATAAATTCCCCTTCTATTATATTTTCCATATTAACTACATATTAACATAGCTGTAGAGGCGTTTTACATCGTCTTTCTCCTATACGCTGTTTCTCTCTTTTTCCTTTTATCCGACTGCGATGAAGCTTTGCTGAATTGTTGTGCGAACGCCGGCAGAAGTTTCTAACTAAAAAATGCAATGCAATACGTGCTGAGTAGTTTCTTTTAAAATAAAATAAAGTAAAATCATATTTAAATAGTTTTCTTTATTTTATTTTTAAATACAAATGTTGATACTAGGATTTTCTTCTGTATTGGAGAGTCGTCTTACATATACACACACATGGAAAAAACATTCAAACCATGTTACCACTATGGGTAGACTACTGCAGTACCGCGTCTTCAAAATATAACATAACCATCGTTATCACTATTACAGCCTTACCGTAATGTCTTACCAGGCCGTTTAGTAAGGGACCACCCTACACTTTGATCACAGGCACGAGGCGAAAACCCTTCTTCATATAGGAAAGAAGTGGGGATGAGGAAGAAAATGCGTCACAATATAATATGCATGATATTTTTCTAATATGCATCCTGTCTTTATGCAAAAATACAAGCTGTCTCATATAAATGTTTAACACTCGTTTTATTCGCGGTGACAGGACAGCGCCCCGGCTGTACGTGTTAGCACGAACTCTACGTGACTCTCGTACCGTTGTTTGCAACTCAGTAAGGAGAATAAAAAAACTATATGTTATATACGGGACCTTTATTACTGTATTTAATTTATGCAGGGTTACCCGCTTCAACCTCGCCTTGTAGGATCTATATATATAAAATATAACCTAGATTTTTTTTCCGTGGTAGAGCCATGTTGCAGCTATATTAGTAGTATAGTTGTAGCACGAATGTGTCGGCTCGTCCGGGGTAGGACCACGCTCTCACAGAATACCAGCGTAAAATAGCAGCTTAACACTAATGTGTTTCGTATGGTGAGTGTAGAGAACTGAGGACCCTTTTTACTGGAAGAGAGGCATTCCATCTTAGTCCTCGCGGGTAACAACGCATCTGCATTTTGATTCGTAATCGAGGATAGATGTAGATGTCTATGGGCCACAGCAACCACTTACTATCAGGTGGACTGTGTGCTCGTTTGTCACCCTATCCTATAAAAAAAAGATTACTCATTGCATTGCTCTCTATTTGTTTATCAAAGAAAAAAAATTATCACAATCGGTTCAGCCATTCCGAATATTAACACGAATAGACATACACAGACATAAGTTTTAAAATGGCTATTCGTGTCTTAATATTACGCAAGGAGCTCCCTCAGCTCAATAAAAATCAGTTATTTCGATATTACAGACCAATGACAATAACGTAGTAGATTTATATCTCTTTGTTACAGACATACAGTTCAATTTTAATGGATGGATGTATGATCATCCATTTTAGCCTAAAAAATTCTACTGCTGATCCATAGGCTTGCCACATAGATTGCCTCATAAGAGAGATTTTACTATAGTTGGCACGCTTGGCAGCCGGGTTGGCAACCGCAGTTTTTATTATTTTAGAGTTGTTAGCAGGAAGATGCTCGCCCAAGAATATGTGAAAATTAACTAAAAATATTGCAAGGTGTTCCCCTAAACCTTATACTTGAAAACGGAATTATGACCACAGACCTCAATAAGCTATGCAATATCTGTAATAGTTTCTTCACCAGTATATAATTGTACCAATTATCAAACGAATTATCAGACCTGACATGACATGTCCATCAACTGTTTAGATTTCCCCCTGTAACCACGGGAAGATATGAAGTTTTATTTATATGTATAGATATATAGATATGACAGCACACATTTCAGTCGCCAAATAGCAGTACTTGCACAGCTGTGTTCCGTTCGGAGGAACAAAGAGGGCAATATATTTAAGTTTGTTTATTTTAAACTATGGAATAGTTTAAAAAAAATTACAGCAACACACATGTCATGGAAAAAGAGGACTACAAGATCATTGAACGGTGCTAGATGCTAGTAAAGTCAACAATTAGCAAGTCATTTTTATTCTCATTACACTAACTAGTATACATGGAGGAATTCTTAATACACATACTTATATATTATTAGGACTTAATAGTTGCATGAAAGCATAAACTATTATTTTTAGAATAAGGGAATCAAAAGAGCAGAAGTTCACCTGGTAGTAAGTGGATACTGTGGCCATAGACATCTACATTTATCCTTGATTAAGAATCAAAATACAGATCTGTTGTCACACCTAAAGACTAAGATAGAATGCCTCGTTTCATGTGATAAGAGTATCCAGTTCTCTATACATACCATACGATATTAAGCACTAAGCTGCTATTTTACTCTGGTATTCTGTGAGAGCGTGATCCTACCCCGGTCGAGCCAACCCATCTTTTTAATTAATTCATACTATAAAAGTTCACTGCTGAACATTATTCTTCCCTATAGATACTGCCACATATGGGGGGATTTTGCCATAGTTGCCAAGCTTATCAGAAGTGGGCTATCAAGAGCAGTTTCGGTAATTTAAAGTTATTATCAGGCAGGTGTTGCTGCTCATCTTCTGTTTCTAACGACTCCCACAGGAAGATATTGGTTAGTGGATATTCTTACATCGCCACTACACAATACAATACTACATACACGATTAAAACAAGATAATTACTAAGAAGTCAGTTTTTATTTTTAATACTTCTATATTGTTCAGATTGTTCAGATTGTTATGTATGAGATGCCGCTTTAAAGCCCTGATATTTTTATACTTTTTGTTGATACTGCCCTATATAAAACTTCTACACGGGACCTTATATTTTGGCCTTGCGCTGATTATAATAATTACAAAATGTCCTATAATTAAACTTGTGGTTATAGCTACTGTAAGTTTAATTATAGTATCTCATTTCTTGTTCTGTATTTCTGTATTTAAGTTGTATGCATGTAAACAGTCAAAATGACCTCATTATATGTGTATTACCAGAATGTTAGAGGGCTGAGAACTAAAGCTGACAATTTTTATCGTAATGTGGCGCTCAACAACTATGACATTATTTCATTAACGGAGACGTGGTTACTTGGTGGCATATCTGATGCTGAGTTATTTGACGATCGCTACTACGTTTGGCGCCGCGACCGTGATCTCAATAAAACAAAACAATCGCGAGGTGGGGGGGTTCTTATTGCTTTACACAAGAGAATAATCGCAAAAGGTGAACCTAAGTGGTATTCGGAGGCAGAAGATATTTGGGTTTCAATGACACTAAAATGCCCTTACTCTAAACACCCCGTTAAACTCAATATTTGCACTGTTTATCTATGCAATGAAAATATGGGCGCATGCTTCTCCGATCAAGTCTTCAATTTCTGTAATTCTCTTGAGTCAATAGTATCAGCTAATCCGAATGACAAATTCTTAATTCTAGGTGATTTTAACATGAGCTCTATTACATGGTCCCATACACTGAGTGGTATCGAGGGTTGTGGCGCCAGGGGCGAACATGTACAATATTTCTTAGAAACTTTGAATTTTTGTGATCTTCAACAATTTAATACAGTTTATAATTCCTACAACCGAATACTCGACTTAGTTTTGTCGAATGACTATGTAAATGTAAATCATTGTCTAGATCCCTTAGTTTTGGAAGACCAGCATCACAAGGCTTTGATAATTTTTGTAAACTTTGATGTCCAGCCTCTGACTCGTAACAAATTGACCTCTTATTCTTACAATAAAGGCGACTATAACCAAATAAATTTAGACATTAGTTCGGTGAACTGGGATGAAGTTCTTAGTAGAGGTAATGTGGATGATGCTGTCGAACTGTTTTACGAGACAATATATAATATTCGTGACAAATATATTCCTTCTCGTATACAATGTAATAGCAAATACCCACCATGGTTTAATCATGCTATTGTCAGATTAATCAAAGAAAAGAATAAGTACCACAAGAAGTTCAAAATCTATGGAAATTTATATGACAAAATCACCTTTGAAATTTTGAGAGAAAGGATTAAACGGATCGAAAAGACACTTTACAATGAATATATTTGTCGCGTCGAAGATAGTCTAAAAAGTCATTCTAAAATATTTTGGTCGTATATTCGAAACAAAAGTCGGGGTGCATCTTATCCCTCTCGTATGACTTATTCTGGTATAACATATAACTCAGAACAAGATATTTGTAATCTTTTTGCACAATATTTTCATTCTAATTACCTTCAACCAACTAAACCAGAAGATATCTCACGCTGTACATCATCTTTCGCATCAAACGATATCTCTACAATAAATATAAATTACTTTGAAGTAGAGAGGCTATTAAAGTCGCTTGACTTAAAAAAATCAGCTGGCCCTGATGGTATACCAGCTTTATTTCTAACAAAATGTGCTGGAACTTTATCTAAACCTATAACTTGTATTTTTAGAAGATCTATTAATGAGGGCTTAATGCCATCAAGATGGAAATCCGCATTTATAACCCCAATACATAAAAAGGGTCCACAAAATATCATTGAGAATTATAGACCAATTTCTAAATTGAACCTCATTGCTAAGGTCTTTGAAAGAATTGTATACAACCAATTGTACCCGGCGATCAAACATACTATTATTCCCCAACAGCATGGCTTCCTTCAAAAAAGATCCACTACGTCCAATCTTTTGCTATTTACGGATTTCGTTTCATATAATATGGATAAAGGATATCAAATCGACGCCATATATACCGATTATAGCAAGGCATTTGATCGTATTGATCATGCTATATTAATGGAAAAGTTATCGACAGCCGGTATAAGAGGTGACTTATTTAGATGGTTTACATCCTATATCTCTAATAGATCACAAGCGGTAATTCTGAATGGATTTACATCTTCCTGGGTGCCTGTCCCCTCCGGAGTCCCGCAAGGTTCTTTACTCGGCCCTTTGCTCTTCGTAATTTTTATTAACGACATAATTGAATGCTTTTTAAACACAAATTTTTTACTTTTCGCTGACGATATGAAAATATTTAGAATAGTTAATAATTTCGACGATGCGCTATACTTACAAAACGATCTACTCAATTTTGACAATTACTGTAGGCGAAATAAACTTGATATTAACGTTGAAAAATGTTTTTGTGTGTCTTTCGGGCGTAAGCGTAATATTAACATATTTAAATATACCCTTAAAGGCTCTGAATTATCCAGGTGCAACGAAATAAGGGACTTGGGTATTACCATTGACAACAAATTACTATATGACCAGCACATTGAACAAATTGTTAATAAAGCATATAAAGCTTGGCTTTATCATTAGATCATGTTCCAGTTTCCGCAATTTAAAATCTATTAAAATTTTGTATTGTTCACTTGTTCGAAGTAATCTGGAATACGCAAGTCAAATATGGAATCCTCAGTACAATATTTACGTTAATAAAATTGAATCCATCCAAAAAAGATTCATCAGATATGTGTGCTCAAAATTCCGCATTCCCAAAGAAAACTACGAGCTGCTGTGTGGTCGTCTTCACCTTCTCCCTCTGCAAACTAGACGTTACACAGCGGACCTGGTTTTACTATCAAAAATCGCTCAGGGCCACATAGACTGTCCAGACTTATTAAAGAAATTACTCATCTCAACCCCCACTCGTTCACTACGTTGTAACAATCTCTTACACATACCTTCTTATCGCACTAACTACAGACGCAATTCCTTCTTTATAAGAGCATCTAATTCATTTAACAGACTATCTAAAGACTATGATAAGGTGGACCTTTTCTGTACCAACAGTTCTGCCATTTGTAAATTAATCACCTCCAATTTTAGCAACAGTCAACAATTTAATAACAATCAATAATTTTATAACATTAGTTTGAACCGGCAGTAAAGTGAATTTGTTATTTATGTATGACTATTGTTTATCTATATGTGAAAACTTTTTATTGGCTTAGATTGTAATTTACATGTATGTTATATTTTGTTAAGATTAAGCTGTTAGTTTTCCAGTAAATAAATAAATAAATAAATAAATATCTATTGTACCTTTAATGATACAAGTACCTTACCAGGCACGTTATCTATTAGCTAAAGTAATAGGGATGAGGCGTATATACTGGTACAGGTCTCAAAATCCAGTAAGAACTGGGTAGCACGCAGACTGTGTATATGATATCGCAGGAGCTATGCGCCGAGTAAAATCGTATAATATGACGCCCCGTACGTACCTATACCTGATTCACAATGAAATTTAATTTTGAATGAAAAATATACGTTTAGATTAAAATATTGCCTAAAAAACTAAATAACTGGTTAGCACATAATAGCACACATTTGAGTATATTATTATCATAAATATCATTCAGCGTCTTGTAGTAAATATAGTTTTTATTCATCTATATCTTTTACTATTAAACATCGTATGATATATCGAAATACCTAGTGCCGGTCTCAGGAGGTCGCCCGTGAAAAAATTATTAATATATTTCAAAGGTCGCTAAGAGTTTCCAAAAGAAAGCCGCTAATGCCAACTTTGAACATACTTATAAGCATTTTGATACCGGGTTTTTGTACCGGGTTTATATTGATACCCGTACCTTCGAGGCCGGATATTAAATGTTACAGGTATATCTCATGTCTGTAAAGTAACTTTATACTCTTAAAAACAATCTAACTCTATCTAGCGCATGGCCGTTCTAGCTCCACTTACTGGTATGAGGCTGCCACTCGAGAACTTTTCTTGACCATAGGTTGCAGGTTATTCGGTGTTGAGAACACATCCGTCCATACGAGATCACATTCACAGGAAATAATAAGATCTTTCACACAGTGACCACATTCGCTGCACCTTTATAATGATCGACCTTTTTGAAATGAAACACAATCAGATGAAGTAAAAACTTTTTATTTATCGACGTAATAAATTTAAATGTCGTTTGTCTAACGTCAACGTTTTTTGTCTAGAAATGTTTAACGATAATAATAATTATGATGATTATAAATGGTAGCCTCAGAACCATATGATATAAGAGTTGCTTTATCCTTTTTTAACTATCTAAAGTAGAAAATTAAGAAGTATAAAACAAAATTAGATTGAATCACTTTCAATCGTTCGAGGCAGAATCCTATTTAGAAAAGTTGTAAATTACAGAAGAAGAAGAAAATTATAGAACAACGCAAGCAAAATTTTGTGACGGTCATTCGATTAGCCTGTTTATTTAACGGAATCGTCTTTTGTGACCTTTTTAGTAAAAGCTAAGAAGTCGATGTTTTTTTATAGGAGAGGGAGTAAACGAGCATACGGCTGTTGCACAGAGGCTACCCTTACACACCTTAATAGTCAGAGGTACGTATTAATAAACGTTATTCAACGACGAACTCAAATGCGTAATCATTTGATACGCCCTCAATACGATATCATCATCTAAAGATCGTTGCTAATTAATAACATGTAGCGGTGCTGTCATCGCGCCACAAGCAAAAAATATCGAAGCCTAAATCGCGCTAACAAAGTTCCGAAGTTAAAGCAGTATATATGGAATACGGCCACAAACACATAAAACAGTATCTCAAGACGCTTTACTTAGGAATACTGTTCTGTAACTTGCACTCAAATACACACACTTCAGAGTCGGTTTTCGTTTATTAATCAGTGTGGCACTCAGCTGATATCGTAAACCTAAACCGTATCTTTAGATATGTTAATTAATAAGATTATGACCTCAAGATTGTACTCAAGTGCGTGTACTTGAGCTGAGTAACGTTTATTAATACGGGCCAGAGAGCTGTGACACCGATTTTTAGTTTTAACTGCTTACTGTGTTCCATATCTTTTTTACTGGAAAAGAGGCATTACATCTTAGTCCTCACGGGTGACAACGCATTTGCATTTTGATTCGTAACCGAGAATAGATATAGATGTCTATGGGTCGCAGCAACCACTTACCATCAGGTGGACTGTGTGCTCGTTTGTCACCCTTATCCTATAAAAAAATGTGTTATATATTATGTTATATAAATTTCTTATAACCTTAAACCGTTCTGGGATATATTCCTTTTGAACTAAAACATATTTAATTTAAAGATATAACCAGACACCAATTGAACGCTGCGATTATTATTTTTCCCCACAGACTTAACAATGTTACCATAAATTGACGATTTGTTTGGTAATCAGTCAAAATGTCACCGAACATTCCGAAATTTTTGCCTGCGAGGCAGCTTTGCTGTTGTTTGATGTTAAACATGAATATTTTACTAAGGATATTAATGGAATATTAAGAAATAATTAAGTCACGGAATGATTACTTTGCTTGAATGTTTACGCAAACACTATACATTAAATGAAACTAGATTTCAAGGATTTTGTCACCTATATTAACTTATTTTATATTCTCAACATTTCGAGTAGTTTACAGCGCTTGTGATCAAAGAGGGACTGAGGTGCTCAACGTCCCAATGTTATAGTTAAAATTTTTAACTAAAGATAAGAAAATCCGAAACCGCCGGGAAAGAAAGATTCTAAAGTAGCAATCTCGTGCCAGTAAGCGACTTGAAGAACGGCTCCATCTAAATGGTGGAAGTCGATGAATGCAGGTGGCTCAGAACCACGCTTTGTAGCATTTGTAGCATTCCTTGAGGGAGGTCTATGTCCAGAAGTATACTGTTATACTGATGATTATGATAAAAAAGCGGCGCGTAGTGGCAGTATAAGTATATCTACTACCTCATATCGTCCGGTTTCGTAAGAGGCAACAAAGGACAACATACCACGATATGGGCAGCAGTATCTTCTTAATAACAACAAAAAAACTGCGCTCGCTATGCCACCTGTCGAGTGTGGCAACTATAATAATGAATACGCCTAATTTCAGCAGTTTACTTTTGTTAATTACTAATTATACTCAATATTGTATATGATCCAATAACAACAGAACGATACATAATAAATCACATTGCTTACGGCATTTAGATTTACATGAGACGATTAATCTCCATCGAAGCTAGTAAGTTTAATTGCTTCTAATACTACTGTGTATTGCTATAGAGTCTATCCGTGTCGATTTAATTACTAAAGGTTTTCGATTAGAGTTCGATTTAATTCGTTTGTTTTATTTGTGTAAAAACTCGCTTAACTTATTAGAAATTAAAAAATTTTTTAATTTACGTTTTTACCCCTGGAAACTAAGGTCAGATCGGGATACTTCAGTGCAAGTACTGTTGTTTGGCGATAGAAATAGTTGAAAGGGTGGTGTTTATCTAGGACAGGCTACTAAAAAAAAACTGTTGGTAAAACCATTGACCATTTGAGCATGCCCTCGCATTAAAAAAATTACGTATAGCATGATTATACGGAATTTTTTTAAAGTGATTTAAATACACACAAATTTTCACTAATAACCTTATTATACTTCCAATTTTCCGATAATTTTATGTCAAACTTCAAATTGAAAAAGTTTGGAAAATCCAAAGTGCACGACTCATAATGCTCATATGATCATTATATCATCATTCATGTCACTCCAACAAGTCCAAGACGTATTCAAGTATAAATATTATATCCCACTTACTTTTAGCACGTACTAATATTATTTATTCTGTGCTTTTAAAATATTGTAGTAAAAGTCTCTGATTATTAAGCCATATCATGGACAAAACAAAGACATGGACAAAACAAAGATCATGTTTAATGTCCATGTCACACCTATGCCGGTAGTTGTTGGGAACACTAAGCTCGAAGTTGTTGACGAGTATGTTTACCTGGGACAAATAGTCCGACTAGGTAAGTCCAACTTCGACCGAGAGGTCAATCGACGGATTCAACTCGGTTGGGCAGCGTTTGGGAAATTACGGCACATCTTCTCGTCAGGTATACCTCAAAACTTGAAAACGAGAATGTACACCCAGTGCGTGTTGCCAGTGATGACATACGGAACTGAGACGTGGTCCTTCACTGCTGGCCGGATGAGGAAGCTCAAGGTCGCTCAGCGAGCTATGGAGAGGGCTATGCTCGGAGTTTCTCTGCGTGATAAACTCAGAAATGAGGATATCCGCAGTAGAACTAGAGTGACCGACATAGCCCAACGGATTAGTAAGCTGAAGTGGCAATGGGCCGGCCATATAGCTCGAAGAACCGACAACCGTTGGGGAAGAAAGGTTCTCGAGTGGCAGCCTCGTACCGGCAGGCGAAGTGTAGGGCGTCCCCCCACTAGATGGAGTGACGACCTGGTAAGATATGCAGGAAGTCGATGGATGCAGGTGGCTCAGGACCGTGCTTTGTGGCATTCTTTGGGGGAGGCCTATGTTCAGCAGTGGACTTGTGAAGGGCTGTAATGATGAAATGATGATCAAGTATTGTGAACCATAATCAAGTATGTATGAAATTTGTTTTTCGAATATTTAGTATTTATTGTAGCTGTACACAGCGATCTTTTTGAGCCGCTGGAAACAACCAATACAATATCCAATGTCAACGGCGGTTGACGCCGAACTAAGTGAGCGAGCCACAGGCAGTCTCTATTTACTGAAATAAATTCTAACACAAGGCTGCGAAATCACCGAAAATTCGCCATTTTTGAGCCGAAAAAAATTAATTATAGCTAAACAAAACAAAATTACACTGACATTCACATTCAGTGGTTTCCCACATGATAGATGAAGATACTAAAAATAGATTGAGATAAACAATTGATATTTTAAAAATGTATCGTGTTTACAAGCCTTGAGGTCTTAATAAATCCACACCATAAGCCACTAAACCCCTTTTTTATGAAAAATAGCAATTAATCGATTTAAAAAAAATATTAATAAGTTCAACAATCATTTATCTTTCTGACAAGGTGCTTTTTATATCATTTATATGTATAATATGGCCGTGTAGTGGCAGTTAAGAATATCCACTACCCCATATCTTCCCGTGGGTGTCGTAAAAGGCGAGAAAGGGAAACAGGCAGGAGATGGGCAGCAGCATCTTCCTGATAATAGCCAAAATAACAATAAAAAAACTGCGGTTGCCAACCCGCTCGCCAAGCGTGGCAACTATGGCAATATACCCCCCATGAGCAATGACAATAATAAACAGCCCCCAGTCCCCGGCGGCCCCGCTATTCCTGGCTACGGTGGCGACCATGGTAACGGCGGGGCAGGGAGTGCTAAGAATCTCCGGTGGAGGTTAGGTTACCACCTACGACGACTCGACCTGGCAACATACAACGCACGCACCCTGAGGACTGACGAGAAGATTGTGGAGCTGGAAGAAGAGATAGACAAGTTACGCTGGCATATTATAGGATTATCCGAAGTCCGAAGAGAGGGGGAGGACACGGTAATCCTCGAATCCGGCAACTTGCTCTATTACCGGGAGGGCGACCATCTGTCCCAAGGAGGTGTCGGATTTATCGTCCACAAGTCTCTCGTTAACAACGTTGTAAAGATTGAGAGTGTGTCGACGAGGGTTGCGTACCTTATACTCAGAATCACCAAACGGTATTCGCTGAAGGTCATACAGGTTTACGCACCAACCTCGGCACACCCCGATCAGGAGGTGGAGGAAATGTATGAGGATATCTCTAGAGCCATGCATTCCTCCAAAACCCAATATACGGTGTTAATGGGAGACTTCAATGCAAAACTAGGCACAAGAGAGAACGGTGAGCTGAAAGTAGGGAAATTTGGAATAGGGCAACGGAACCCAAGGGGCCAGCAGTTGGCTGACTTCATGGAGAAAGAGGGACTCTTTATGATGAACTCTTTCTTCCAGAAGCGGCCCCACAGGAAGTGGACCTGGTCGAGTCCCGACGGTTCGACAAAAAATGAGATTGACTTCATTATGACGACCAGACGACAACTGTTCAGTGATGTCTCAGTGATCGCGAGGGTGAAAACCGGCAGCGATCACCGAATGGTTAGAGGCACACTGAACCTAAACGTTAAGTTGGAGAGGTCTCGTCTAATGAAGTCAACGCTCCGTCCCCGACGTGCTCTAATCCAAAGTCCCGAAATCTTTCAGCTCGAGTTACAAAACCGTTTTCAGTGCCTAGAAGACTGCAATGAAGTGGACGATTTGAATGACAAGCTCGTGGAAACTGTCCATGCGGTCGGAGCTAAGTTCTGCAAGACCCGCCGCAGAAGAACACAAAAACTCTCCGATCACACTCTTAATCTCATGGCTGTTAGACGGGAGATGAAGCTACATTCTTCAACAGATTTGACAGCATACAGGCAACTGAACTGAACAGATCTCCAAATGCATGCGGCGGGACTTACACAACTTCAATACAGCTTGTATTGAAGAAGCGATCGAGCGGAACCAAGGCTCCAAAGTCTTTGCCAGAGATCTGTCTGCCAGAAAGCGCCAACTGTCAAAGCTGAAGACAGAGTGTGGCAGCATCGTTTCCGGGGCACCTGAGATTTTGAGTGAGATTGAGAGGTTCTATGGGCAGCTGTACACGTCATCGTTGGAGCCGCACGCAATTGTGAGTAACGATCCAAGAGCGAGTCTTATCCGACATTATTCCGATGATATCCCGGACGTCAGTCTGAGCGAGATTAGAATGGCTCTCCAGCACCTTAAAAACGGCAAGGCCCCAGGCGAGGATGGAATTACAGCGGAGCTTCTGAAAGCGGGTGGAAAACCGGTACTTGAAGTCCTTCAGAAGCTCTTTAATTCCGTCCTCCATGCTGGCATTACACCGGAGGCGTGGAGCAGAAGTGCGGTTGTCTTGTTCTTCAAGAAAGGCGACAACGCTCTCTTGAAGAACTACAGACCGATTTCCCTTCTGAGCCGCGTCTACGTGCTGTTTTCGAGAGTCATTACGAATCGTCTCGCGCGGAGACTTGACGACTTCCAGCCTCCCGAACAAGCCGGTTTCCGAAAAGGCTTTAGCACCATAGACCACATACATACCCTTCGGCAAATTGTACAGAAGTCCGAGGAGTACAATTTGCCACTATGTCTGGCGTATGTGGACTATGAGATAGCCTTTGATTCCGTCGAAATTTGGGCGGTGCTGCAGTCCCTTCAGCGATGCCAAGTTGACTGTCGGTATATCGAAGTGTTGAAGTGCTTGTACAGTAGGGCTACGATGGCTATCCGAGTACAGAACCAGAGTACGAAACCTATACAATTGCAGAGAGGTGTAAAACAGGGTGACGTCATATCCCCGAAACTCTTCACCGCTGCATTGGAAGACGTTTTCAAGCTTCTGGACTGGAAAGGATACGGTATCAACATCAATGGCGAGTACATCACTCACCTTCGATTTGCCGACGATATAGTCCTTATGGCAGAATCGCTGGAGGACCTAAGCACTATGCTCAATGACCTCGATAGTGTTTCCCAACGGATAGGTCTTAAGATGAACATGGACAAAACAAAGATCATGTTTAATGTCCATGTCACACCTATGCCGGTAGTTGTTGGGAACACTAAGCTCGAAGTTGTTGACGAGTATGTTTACCTGGGACAAATAGTCCGACTAGGTAAGTCCAACTTCGACCGAGAGGTCAATCGACGGATTCAACTCGGTTGGGCAGCGTTCGGGAAACTACGGCACATCTTCTCGTCAGGTATACCTCAAAACTTGAAAACGAGACTGTACACCCAGTGCGTGTTGCCAGTGATGACATACGGAACTGAGACGTGGTCCTTCACTGCTGGCCGGATGAGGAAGCTCAAGGTCGCTTCAGCGAGCTATGGAGAGGGCTATGCTCGGAGTTTCTCTGCGTGATAAACTCAGAAATGAGGATATCCGCAGTAGAACTAGAGTGACCGACATAGCCCAACGGATTAGTAAGCTGAAGTGGCAATGGGCCGGCCATATAGCTCGAAGAACCGACAACCGATGGGGAAGAAAGGTTCTCGAGTGGCAGCCTCGTACCGGCAGGCGAAATGTAGGGCGTCCCCCCACTAGATGGAGTGACGACCTGGTAAGACGTGCAGGAAGTCGATGGATGCAGGTGGCTCAGGACCGTGCTTTGTGGCATTCTTTGGGGGAGGCCTATGTTCAGCAGTGGACTTGTGAAGGGCTGTAATGATGATGTATAATATGATTGCTGGATACGATTCCATGCGACAAAACGTTGGAATCTTGATTTTTAGGCGCTAGTAGAACATACCTACGCGCTTTGCGTTCGGCATGCAATAAAAAGAAAAAAAAACCGGCCAAGTGCGAGTCAGACTCGCGCACCGAGGGTTCCGAACAAATCCATAGGTATATAAGTTTAAAATTATTAAAAATATTTTTATTATATGATGTAACTAAAAATTTATTCTTCTTGCAATTGATCCTTTATCTGTGCTATAATACGTTGCTTCGTACCAAATTTTAAGATTCTGAGTTCACGGGAAGTTCCCTGTAGGTTTTGATTCCCTTGCGAATGTCGAAAATTTGCGGCACAAACGGCTTTATCTTTTGATTGCGTTGGCTTATAAGTTTGACTTTTTCACAGCTCCAAGAGACAGTAAACTTGAGTATTTCATATGAATTTCAGCTTGATACCTCCACGCGTTCCTGAGAAAAAGGGTCTTGACAGACAGACAGAAGGACAACAAAGTGATCCTATAAGGTATCCGTTTTTTCCTTTTGAGGTACGGAACCCTAAAAATATCTACTAAAATTGAATAAAACTTTACGTTTTTCTCTAGAAGTAAGATCTAGAAGTAAGTACGTACTTATTTTTCTGCTTAAACGCTATAATACCGCCTATGTATTACGTAATGAGTTAAAATGATTAAACTATGCACCTTTAACAAAAAAGGTAAAGTAATATTTTAGCCTATGAACATCCCACTGCTTGGCATACACCTTCTCTTATTTCTAAGATAGTTATGGAGCACATAGTTCCCTACCTTTATCCAATACGTGTTGACGGACTTCACATGTCTTCGCATTATATTTATTTCTTTAGACATGCAGGTTTTCTCAGGACGTTTTCCTTCTCCGCCAACCACTTAGTAAATAAACATATCAAATTAAAATTAACAATTAATTGGATCTGGCTTGAATCAAACCCGGATCGCTTGTTTTGCCTTACCACGGCTCGTAACATCTACATATGTATGTTACTCTTCAACACAGTAAAATGTAATTTTATCCCTTAATACTGCTTTATAATTTTCCATTGATCCTTGCTTCATAAATTATGCAGAGTCCCCGAACAATTACCCACAAGATTCCTGCTTTGTATTATAAATGACCTTAGAGCAGCGCTAATCCCTTGATGGTTATACTCTACACTGTATTTAAAATATATTACATATATTCAACGTGGTGAAGCCATGCTGCAGTTATATTATGGTTGTAGCACGAATGGGTCGGTTAGACCGGGTATGGACCACGTTCTCAAATAATACCAGCGTAAAACAGCAGCTCTATGCTACTGTGTTTCGTATGGTGAGTACAGAGAACCGTATCCCTTTTTTATTGGAATCAAGGCATTCTATCTTAGTCCACGCAGGTGGCAACGCATCTGTATTTTGATTCGTAATTGAGGATATATGTAGATGTCTATGGGCTACAGAATCCACTTACCATCAGGTGGACTTGTCTCATACTATTCTATAAGAAGTTACTCATCATATATATCATTTATTCATTAATTTCAGTCAATCAAAAGTTCACTGCTGAACAGAGGTCTCCCCATACATTGTCTCTTATAACTCCCCCGTATAGCCACAGTTGTGACGTTTAGCAGTCTGGTTGGCAACCACAGTTTTTAATAACTCGCAGTTGTTTACAGGAAGATGTTGCAGATCACCTCCTGTTCAGTTTCCCTCTGTCACCTATTACGACACTTACGGGACAGTATGGGCTAGTGGATATTTTTACACTGCCACAACACGGTTATATATAACTTTATTCATTAATTTCCTACTAAATGTCGGCTGCTCAAAAAAAGACCATTACATTATTATTATTTGCCGTTATTGTTCCGCTTGGCTGGCTTAATAATTTAGTTTGTTATCGCGAAAATTATTCTACTAATCTTATGTTTTATTTCTCTGATTAATGCCTGCTGAGCTTGGCCTCTCTACGGTCGTGTCGGATTACCATCCCATGGGACTATGAGAGTGGGGAAATAGAGAGTGTACATGTGTGTGCATACACTCGGACACAATAATCTTGTCCTACGCAAATGACTCATCTGCCGTTGAGACAGCCCGCCGTGACCAAAATTCGGTCTGGAGGAATTATTTGCCATTTCTGCTACACTTGACTGGCGTTTTGATAACCGCGTTGTTTTTAAAATTAACATTGTTATTACGACTTCTGCCAATCTCATGCTTCATTTCCATCTATCGTCTATTGTGACACCTATATGATTTATTGAGATAAAATTTATTAATTTTATTTATTTTAATTTTATTAAACAACCTTTTTCTTAAATTGTTTTATTCCCTGGACCAGCTAGTGTAACTGTGTTTCAGTGACCCGTTCCTCCCCTCAAAGTAAACCTAGTCAAAGGGTTAATTTCTTCCATAATATTTTAAAGTTTATTGTTAAGATAAACGGTAACAAATGTAGATAGCTTAATTGAATTATTGTAAAATCAAACAGCTTCCAGATATACGACGTTGTAATAAATGAAATCAGCATAGCATAGGATATTATAGTTCATAGCATGGATCAGAGAACTTGCATATTATGATTTAGATCACTATGATTTATTTGCACTATCAAAACCAAAAAGCAACCACCGAAATACAGAGCAAAAATTAATAGCACTAATAATAGTGTTACGGCCTACGGTTGCTCCCTTAAAGGATCCAATCCTCTGGGGCCCATGAGCAGAAGACTTCCCGAGCAAACGTAGGTCGGGCCTCAATGTGGCCACGTGGAATCTCTCTAATTACACTAAAATATATGGGGGAGCGTTATACTACGGCCAGTCGACCGGAAGGAATTTGGACGAAGCTTACTTACCTATATCCAAGGCGACTGGTCCCTCCGGAGTCGGTCAGGTCGCATGTGGTTGTGTAGTGCAAGGGAAAGAATGGTGATGTGGTGTGTATCTGGGTGTGACTGATGGTGATTGAACCTAGACCTTAGACGTCGGCAGCAGCCCGGGCGTCGATACCGCTCCAACTTGAGGGGGCCTTCCGTGGCTTTGTCCACATTCACTTTCCTTGTTCGTCACGATAACAGTCACTTAACTCTATCGTACGATTAACTAACTTACAGAAGCCACTAACTATCGCTGGGTATAAGGTTACCGCACAAAACATGCACGGAGTTTCTGGGTCAAAGGTCACTACCGTTTCGCGTTGCAACAGTTAGTTCTAGAATATCAGAGGCCGCACTAACTTATATTGTCGAATGCACTTATACAGATTCTGTTTCGACCCAATAAGTCCCGGGGAAGCTCTCCAGTAGGGATACGCGCCACAAAATTCCTAGACCATATTTTTACTGTCCGCGCTTAATTATTCCGAGTTCCCGCGCTTAATTGGCAGCGTGCCAATCGTGAGCACTGCCTAAGGAAGACTGACTTTTCACTCGCGACCCGCGCGCCACTGCCACGCTCGGAAGAACTTCAAACCGGTATCGCCCAGAGCCGCGCGCCCCCTAGACGTCGATTCCGACAACAGCGTTTTGCGCGAACAAACCCCCGTCCCGGACATAAGGATTTAGGTCCGCGAGCAAACCAGTCAGCGGGACAAGGTCGAGACTGCAAGTTGCAAGACTGAATCTACAACCAAACTAGGCCACCTTAGGCAACCCATCCGATCTTGCAACCCTAACCAACGCCTCAAAAGATAGCCCTAATGTGGCAAGCCGGAGGGTCACCCTCCACTGGATGCCCCTCCTGGGCATCGCAGCACTTTAATAAGTCCTGTACTGGACAGAAGTCCGACGACCTCTTTCAAACACTTATCTGTGCCCCTATGATTATTTCCGCAATCCGACCGGATCAGCTCTGCCAACAGCGACGCTACACGAAGCTGCCCAGACAAATTTTGTGCCAGCAGTTGCTTCAGTGCAGAGTGCACCCACAAATTCCACATGAACGTCGTCTGTGGAGAGCCAAACGAAACGCACATATAGTCCCTAATATGAATTTTCAACAAGTAGGCCTAGCCATGCCACCCACCATATTATCATTTACTAAAATAGTGCGGCAGCTGATTTCAATCTGATAATCTCCAAAACTAGCTAGCCTGTTAGGCAAGTAGTCCTATGCTCATATTTCAACTAATTTTTCAAAAGCATCAATGTTCAACTACAGAATTAATTCAACCAAATTAATCACCGATGCGCATAGGTCAACTTGCAAATTAAACAAAACAATAACGTAAGGGACAGCCCTACTTCTTCGCAAAGCAAAATGATTAAACACTATCATAATTATATATAAACATATACATAATTTTTCCAATAGCGCGCCATTCAATTTCCTTTCAGCAAACAGACGCAACAATCAAATACAGTGATTAAATATATGTATAAAACACATGCAGTAGCATTTAAAGGAGTAGATTAAATTCAATTCTTTTTAATTTAAACCGCTACAAATAGGAAAATTTCGCGGAAAGCCCAAAGCAATTTTTAATTTTAATTCAAGTATTTTTTTGACTAAGTGCTCGACCAAACCAAATCTAATACCCCTTGACAGCGTGCTTCAACGCTCCAGAGGGTCCCCTATCTTCCCACCACCAAGGGGAGGCCACATGGCGTGAACCCGAGATCGCTAACAGTCGCCACTCGGGTTGTACGCCTTCACTGAGGCCGTCGGCAACAGAAAATTTTGACAAGTGGACTGTTGACGGCTTAAGGCTCAGTAGAGGTGGCCGTGGTGGGAGCTAAGGCGGCAGCTAGCCAGGGCCGCCTCCATCAAATGGGGAATAGTGGTACACCAGTCGCGGCCACTCAGCTAACGGGAGTGAGAAGGGTCCAGCGGACCGATGAGTGGCCGTGAAGTTCCTCTCCACACGCTTAGGGGGGGCGATGACACCCCCGCCCCTGGGGGAATTACCCCCCGACTGGTCGGGGGAGGGACCCCTTTCAAACTTAGGGGCCTGATGGCTGGCCGGCGGGCGCCGAGAGTCGCCCGGCAGAGGGCGTGGCTGAGCGCCCCCGCCCGTGGGGGTCGAGGGCCTGGCAGAGCCCCGAGAGGAGACGCCGTTCGCACTCAGGCACAAAACGGCATGATGATTGCCCTGGCAATGCAGACAGGGCCGCCGATGCGGACAGTCTCGCTGGAGGTGTCCTCCCAAATATGAGCAGCACCAGCGGCGCTCCTTGGCGATAGTTCGCCTCGCTGGAACCGGCTTACCTAATAATTTCGGGCACGACATTACCCGATGATCAGATGCTCGACAATAGGAGCAGGGGGGGGTTGACGACGACTTGCCTGGAGGATTCAGCCTCTCACTGGTCACGGCTCCGTAAGTCGTCAACGGTGCTCGCCGCGCTCTCTATCTGCCGGCACTGCTCCTCCAAAAACCGCAGCAGGTCATAGAAGGGCGGAATATAGGAGGCCTCATCCCCGCCGTACCTCTCCTCAAAATGGATTCGAAGGTCGAGAGGTAGACGGGACAGCACGATGCGGAGCAACAAAAAAGCCCATTCGCCCACTGGTAAACCCAGCCGCCTCAATGTATTACAGGCCACCAAGACTGGATCCAACAGGTCCGGACGCAGTCTGGCCCGGTCACTAAGCAGCGGGAGGCTTAGAAGCTGCTTAACATGTTCGTCCGCAATTCGCCGGACGTTGGCGTATCTTCTGGCTAGGAGGTCCCGAGCAGTCTGGTAGGCGTCGTCCGACAATCTCAAGTGGCCGACGACGCCCAGGGCCTCCCCCTCCAGTGAGGCCAGGAGGTACACCATCTTTTGGCTCGGGGTCAAGTCACTCCGGGCGTCCACTAGGCTGTCGAAAAGACCAACGAAGGTCAGCCATTCGGAAAGGACCCCGGAGAAATTTGGCAGGTCCAGAGTTGGGAGTCGTCCCAACAGCTCCGGCTGAAGCTGCTTCAGAGAGGACTCGGACGGTCACTCATCCGAGCTTCACGCGCCTCCTCGGCATACCTGCCTTCAGCCTCGATCAACTCGTCCGTGAGCCACAAGAACTGTTCATAGTCCGCGAAGCAGGAGTCCAGGACTCCCTTCTCCACATCCGAATCCTCGAGCTCAGCGTAAGCCTCCTCCACTACGGCCATTCGAGCATCCACCTGCTCGAACCGCTTCATCAAGTTATGGACCCTATCCGGTCGACCTATCAAAGCATGGGCGCTGTGGCGTAGCTCAGTCCGCAAACAACGGATCAGTAGCTTGGGCGATGTCATCACTATTAAGTACAAATTACGACGCGGCTTGAGCACAGATTACAAAGATAACAAACAAAAAATACAACAAAAATTAACAGTTCCTGCAGTTCCTTAAATGCAGTTCCTATCAAATCGCGTTGAATAGAAATTACACAAATACGAATTACTACGTATCAACCAAATACAAGTTAGCACAAAAGAAAAGACACAAATCAAATTGACAAATAACAAATACTAGTGCGATCAAATCAAGTTAAATTCAAATTGCGCAAATACAATTACTACTCTTTAATTCAAATACAAATTACAGTATAAACGAAGATACACATCACGGTCGATCAACAAAAAATGCCTAGCTCGGAAATCGACCCTTCGATAAGTAATCCACTACAACTATCCGACAACGATAATTAACCGATTACCTAAAAATAACCATCTACCTACATGACGTATATCTCTAGAAAAACTCCCGCTTGCGCAACCTAGGGCGCGGCTTTTCAAACAACCTACTAACAAAAAAAAAAAAGGCAAGCAACAAACAACAAAGGAAAATAATTCTATTATTACGTACAAAAAAATATTTTTACGTATTACGGACGGGCGTGATTGTAGATACAAATTAAACCAATCAAACCAACGCTCCCTGCCACCAGATTTGTTTAATTTTTATCAAACACTATGGTCGGGATCGACCAGGGAATCGAACCCGGAACCACGCTCTGCTACCAGTTTGTTACGGCCTACGGTTGCTCCCTTAAAGGATCCAATCCTCTGGGGCACATGAGCAGAAGACTTCCCGAGCAAACGTAGGTCGGGCCTCAATGTGGCCACGTGGAATCTCTCTAATTACACTAAAATATATGGGGGAGCGTTATACTACGGCCAGTCGACCGGAAGGAATTTGGACGAAGCTTACTTACCTATATCCAAGGCGACTGGTCCCTCCGGAGTCGGTCAGGTCGCATGTGGTTGTGTAGTGCAAGGGAAAGAATGGTGATGTGGTGTGTATCTGGGTGTGACTGATGGTGATTAAACCTAGACCTTAGCCGTCGGCAGCAGCCCGGGCGTCGACACCGCTCCAACTTGAAGGGGCCTTCCGCGGCTTTGTCCACATTTAATTTCCTTGTTCGTCACGATAACAGTCACTTAACTCTATCGTACGATTAACTAACTTACAGAAGCCACTAACTATCGCTGGGTATAAGGTTACCGCACAAAACACGCACGGAGTTTCTGGGTCAAAGGTCACTACCGTTTCGCGTTGCAACAGTTAGTTCTAGAATATCAGAGGCCGCACTAACTTATATTGTCGAATGCACTTATACAGATTCTGAGTCGGACCCAATAAGTCCCGGGGAAGCTCTCCAGTAGGGATACGCGCCACAAAATTCCTAGACCGTATTTTTACTGTCCGCGCTTAATTATTCCGAGTTCCCGCGCTTAATTGGCAGCGTGCCAATCGTGAGCACTGCCTAAGGAAGACTGACTTTTCACTCGCGACCCGCGCGCCACTGCCACGCTCGGAAGAACTTCAAACCGGTATCGCCCAGAGCCGCGCGCCCCCTAGATGTCGATTCCGACAACAGCGTATTGCGCGAACAAATAGTTACCACATATGTAAGGCGTGTTGGCTACCGCAGTTTTTCATTTTCTTGTTAGCATGAGGAAGACGCTGGTTTATATCTCTCTGTCATCTCCTTCGACAACCACGGGACGATATAAGGTAGTGAATATTCTTACACCCGTTACACGGTTACAATTTTAGTTTAATATCGAGAATATAACGGATTCATTTATAAACTTAAAACTTTTTGCATGAACAATTCTAAACTGGAATTAAGCTTTGGGTTCACTGAATACGACAGTTACGTTATCGAATTACGTCAGACCGGAGCAAAGCTCCCGCGTTCCCACAGCTTATATGTTTGTGCTGTCATAACCGACGCAGTACTACTGTAGTACATTGTTGATAGTTAACTTTGGGCATTAATCTCTCCTGAGTAGCCGGGTATAATTTTTTCTAACTGTATAAGGCATGGCATAATATGATATTAAAAAAATAATACTCAGGTTCTTTTTCAAGCAGGTTTTATTTTTGCGAAACGGTGTAGTTTTTCTTATAGAATAAATGTGATAACACCTGATAGTATGTCGATGTTGTGGCTCATAGACATCTACATTCATCCTAGATTAAGAAACAAAAGAACAGATCTGAACTACCACATTGGGCGTTGGTCACCCCACGTTCTGAACTCTTTACCGATCTCCCCTTTATCACGTATAAAGTGGTGACTTCCCAAAGTGATATAAACAGTTTTCGGTAACCTCAAATTAAAGATTTTGTCACCCTCCTCATGTACCTCTTCAATTCACTTCCGAGCAAATATCGTCTGCAGTCTTCAGATCCCACAAGCCACCTAGCTTTACAAAGTTCATCACAGCACTGGAATAATACTTTCTATTCCTTCAAGCTACTATCTGCAGTACAGTGTTGCTTAAGGTGTTACCTTGACCGGAGGGAGATCTCCTATTGTTTCACGGCCAAAAATTCAAACATTACTGCTTCACTGCTGAACATAGACCTCATATGGGGAGTTACTATTGTTGTTTGTTGGCAAGTTTTTTATAACTTTATGTTGTTATCAACAAGATACCGCTTCTTATATCTAGTTACAAATCTCTCTGTAACCTCTTCCGACTATGGGATGATATTTTTAATAGGATAGGGTAACAAACGAGCACACAGTATACCTGATGGTAAATGGTTGCTGTGACCCACAGACATCTACATCTATCCTCGACTACAAATCAAAATGCAGATGCGTTGTCACCCGTGAGGACAAAGATGGAATGCCTCTTTTCCAGTAAAAAGTGTCTCCGGTTCTCTACACTCACTATACGAAACACAACAGTGTTAGGTTGCTATTTTAAGCTGGTATTTTGTGAGAGCGTGGTTCTTCCCCGGTCGAGCCGACCCATTTGTGCTACAACTATATTACTAATATAGCTGCAGCATGGCTCTACCACGTCAATATGGATTCTCTTATGCCGCCACTAAATGATTTGCAACAAAAATTGTTATAAGTAACGAATTAAAGATTTATTAAAAGTAACAGTGGTAGAGCCACGCGGCAGCTTCTGCTGTCGCTTTGGGCCGGCTCGAACCGGGGTGGTACCACGACCTCACAGAATACCAGCGTGAAGTATAGAGGTTTACCTCTGCGTTTCGCTTGGTGAGTCCAGGTGGCCAAAGGCCCTTTTTACTGGAAATGAGGCATTCCATCTTAGTCCTCACGGGTGAAAACGCATCTGAATTTAGATTCGCAAAAGAGGATAGTTGTAGATGTCTATGGGCCGCAGCAACCACTTACCATCAGGTGGACTGTGTGCTCGTTTGTCACCCTTATCCTATAAAAAAAAAAACTGAATTTAGAATAAGGAATTATCAACAAGGGTTCAACTTCAAATGTGTATGCTCAATAAATAATCGCCATGTTAATAGCCCGTTGTGATAATAAATCTTAAGTGACAAACAAACTTGCAGTCTATCGGATGGTAAGAAGCTACTGAACTCCGTGGACAACAAATCAAAACAAAGAAAGCAGAAGATGGAATTCCTCACAGCGTGTAATCATACGGGTTAACTATTCTCTCCAGACCAGAACACAACAGTGCAAGCACTGCTACTTTGCTGCAGAAGTACGAGTAAGTAAGAGGCCAGCGCTTACCGAGACAAATTGAGACAATTCCTAGACAGAAATAAAAAAGCAATCCCAACTATCCGTATTAGGAAGGCCACATACACTGTAATAGCACGAGGCTGATATTTCAAAGATTTTCTTACATTTACACGAATACTTCACATTAAATAAAACTAATTTTACGGGTTTATTATAAGAAATATAAATTAATATTACAGGTTTGGATGATTTACTCAAAGTCACAAGAGGAATGTGGGGCACATGATAAGGGGTAAAGTAAGTTAAAATAAGCGCGATAAAATCCGTAAAATTAGGATTATTCAACTATAATACTGATAAAATACTTGATAATTATTTTTGTTTGTCTATTTCTGTTTAGCTTAATGGATGACTGGGAAAGAATGCTCTATGACATTATGCCGCCATGTCTACAACTTTGTGCATGAAAGTTTCAATAATAGTTTAAATAAAATTATTATATTAGCATTTTTGTATTGACACCGGACACCTTTTTCCAAACAAATAATTTATGTAATATTATCACGCTGGAGCTATATTATAGTTGCAACACAAATGAGTCGGCTCGATTGAGCAAAAACCACGCTCTCATAGAATACCAGCGTCAAATAACAGCATAATGCAGCAGCATTTCATATAATGAATGCAAAGAACTGGAGACATTATTAATTGGTAACGAGGTGCTCGTTCTTATTACACAAGGGTTACAACGCATCTACATTTTAATTGTTAAATGAAGCTGGATATAGGAGGTGTCTATGGCCCAAAGCATCCATCACATGGACTATGTGCTTGTATGTCACCCTTATTCTTAGAAACAAACTTCCTAAACTGTTAAGTTCCCAATAAATTATTTATTACTTAGATTAATTAGAAATTATGAAAGAAATTAATATAAAATTTTCAATATCAAAGCCCCGAGATGAGCCAATCTTGTTTCATATTAATATCTCTACAGATTCTGAACTTAAATTAATTCTAAAGTGCACTTTAATAAATTCGCAGACTCATCTTATTAATAAAATAATACTTTAAATATCGTGTGTAGCTCAAGCTCGTGTTTTCGGTAGAGCCATACGATATTATTGCGTTCTCGGACGTAATTTTTTCTATTTTCTACAATCTTATTAGCTACAACGAACCTACAAACTCTATGATGTTGCAGTTGTTCATAGTCAACAGTAATCACTTACCAACAGGTGAGCCGTATGCTCGTTTGCCCTCTCTTCTTGAAACACGTATTTTAAAAAGTAATTTCTTCGGAAAAAAATTCACCACGCTTTTTTTACGTATACTTTTACAATGTCATCCGTATGTTAAAAATTTCAAGTCGCTAGCTCATCGAGCAGTCAATTTAAAATTAATAACTATATTCGACCCAAACGAACATAAAATAAAGTGAGTTAAAAGACGTGGTCAAAAATCGTAATATGCTAATATTTCTTCCACCTTCTATTCCATTAAAAATATACTACCATTTACGTCATTTTACGTTTATTACATTTATAGTCGCGCAAAGTTACTTCGTTTTGCATTGGTTCGATCCTCTTATCACAGAGAGATCGTAAAAACCGATATAAACACGTACTACAGCTGCGAGAGTAGAAAAACTAATTCGGTTTATCCTTATGAAGTCTCGAGATCCAAATTCAAGTTTACGATAAGACTTAAATCTCGTGCGAAATGGTTGCGTTTAATTCTATTGACTATACGAAATTAGTCTCAGTTGACCAAATCGTTTGCGGCAGTCTTACTATTACTGTGTGATCGTAAGAAGGTCCATTACCCTATTTTGTTACATGTGTTACGTAAGCGGTGACTACGGGAAATGTCATAATTTTCTCAAAATGGCTTTCGATAGATGGCGGAATGATCGTTCAATTCGATCGAATCAAAGGCTTTCTTATAATTCACATACGCAAGTCAAAGTGGCAGATTATTCTCTTCTGTCTTCTGTACAATTAGCCGAAGGGTCTGTATGTGGTCTATGGTACTAAAGCCTCTTCCGAAACCTGTTTTTTCGGGAGGCTGGAAGTCGTCAAGTCTTCGTGTGAGACTCGTAATGACTCTCAGAAACAGCACGTAGACGCGGCTCAGAAGGGAAATCGGACTGTAGTTCTTCAAGAGAGCGTTGTCGCCGTTCGGAAAGAACAAGATCACCGCAGTTTTGCTCCACGCCACCGAAGTATTCCCACTATGGAGGACAGAATTAAAGATCTTCTGAAGAACTTCAAGTATCGGTTTTCCATCATTTCAGAAGATCCGCTGTTAATGTAATCCTCACCTGGGGCTTAGCCGTTTTTAACGTGCTGGAGAGCCATTCTAATCTCGCTCAAACTGACGTCCGGGATATCATCAGAATAATGTCATATAACGTATGGATTATAACGTGGTAGAGCCATGCTGCAGCTATATTAATAGTATAGTTTTAGCACGAATGGGTCAGCTTGACCGGGGAAGGACCACGCTCTCACAGAATACCAGCGTAAAATAGCAGCTTAATGCTGCTGTGTTTCGTATGGTGAGTGTAGAAAACCGGAGACCTATTTTACTGGAAAAGAGAAATTCTATCTTAGTCCTCACGGCTGACAACGCATCTGCATTATAATTCGCAAACTAAGTTAGATGTAGATGTCTATGGGCTGCAGAAACCACTTACTATCAGGTGGGCTGTGTGCTCGTTTGTCACCCTTATTCTATATAAAAAAGATAAGATTCGATCTTGAAATATCAGGTGTTCCGAAAACGATGCTGCCATACTCGGTCTTCAGCTTTGAAAATAGGCTCTTTCTGGCAGACAGATCTCTGAAAAAGACGTTGGAGCCTTGGTGCCGCGTGTTCACTTCTTCAATACAAGCTGTATTGAAGTTACATAAGTCCCGCAGCATGCATTTGGAGATCTGTCTGTTCAGTTGCCTGTATTCTGTCAAATCTGTTGAAGACTGCAGCTTCATTTTCCATCTAGCAGTCATGATATTAAGAGTGTGATCGGAGAGTTTTTGTGTACTTCTGCGATGTATCTTGCCGAACTTAGCTCCGACCGCATAGACAGTTTCCACGAGCTTATCATTCATATCGTTCACTTCATTGCAGTCTTTTTAGCACTGAAGACGGCATGTTGTTCTCTCTTTGATTTTTTATTCTGTAAGATTACCTAAACTTTTTTTGTATCTCGTATTACTTATAAGACAAAAACATCAAAACATTTACTTTGTCAGTTTTTTGATTAAAAAAAATCCTTCATGTAATTTGGATAAAATATAGTCTAAATCACCCGCAGCAATGCTTTCTATCTGTCGGCCATGTTTCATTGCAATCGGTTGTTGGTGCAGCTATTACGAAGATTAGTCCGGACACACAGACAGACTGACAAAGAAAGTTGTTTGTGAATTCTAAAGCTGTTATTTCGATATTACGTATGTCTGTTTCACTTCAACTTTATTTATATGTATAGAATATACTTTTTACAACAGCTAGGGTAAATGGTTTAAATTGCCAATAGACAATAAGTCCGCCATTTGTAATCTTATATTTGATAAGGTTGCAATAAAAATTAATAGATCTATATATTATTCCTAAGACAAAATGTAGCTGAAATGTTATATATGTACTTCGACTATAAGTCAAATAAATAATGAGCTGGTTCTCAATAGCGCTGGTTCTGTTTCTTCAATGTATTGTCGTGAAACAAAACAATTGTCTTACAATTGTTTCGTTAGTACCTAAGCACTATCAACGACTTTCGATTGCTCTTATGAACTTTAATACCTTAAGAAACACCTAAAAGAACTAAGTTACTAAGCAAACACAACGTAGATAAGGTCCTAAATAAGATGATCACGCCACAAAATAATAATATTAAATAATTTTAATTTTAACATAACTATAACTTTTAGGAAGATCAGTATTCATCAGCCTGTTACTGTGATTTTATTGAATTAATATTTCAATACAGTAGAGGGAGGGAACGTTACTATGTAACGTGTCACGCTTTAAGAGCGGTGTACAGTGTACTCGTATAATATGCTGATTTTTTTTATAGGATAGGGTGAGAAACAAGCACACAGTCCACCTATAGGTAAGTGGTTGCTGTGACCCATAGACATCCACATCTATCCTCAATAAAGAATCAAAATGCAGATGCGTTGTCACCCTTGAGGACTAAGATGGAATGCCTTTTTTCCAGTAAAAAGGCTCACCGGTCAAACACTCACCGTACGAAACACAGCAGTTATTGCTATTTAACGCTGGTATTCTGTGAGAGCGTGGTCCTTCCCCGGTCGAGCCGACCCATTCGTGCTACAACTGCCGCTGTGTTTTGTATGGTAAATGTAGTATCAGGTTCACAGAGACTACTAGTACTGGAAACTACTATTTGTAGGTAGAAATAAGTAAGACCTTAGTAACGGTCTCCAAACCAGAAAAAGGAGTCATAGTACCTAGTGTTCTAGTTTGTTTTTTTTTTTTTTTTGCGCCCGAAGCAATTGGAAAAGGGCTACCCCGAAGGGAGACGGAAATGCATTACGCATACCACGACAGCCGGTCTATCGTGGTTATGTGGGACTCACTGTGACTACCTACTGGGGAACCTAAGTGATACCCACTAAAACCGTCTTTGGGGACTTGCAACTAGCTGTTTAAAGCTTCTTATGCCGTATCGGAAGCGACCCTCTTTTGGGAAAAGAGGGCGCAGGCGGCTATTAGCCGCTGAGGGAGTGCCTACGAAGGCAAATTAATTATGAATAACTTAATTAGAGTTGGCCTGAGCCGCCAGGAGGCAGTTCAGGTCGTTTGAAAGTTTATTAGGCGGGTCCGAGAGGGAGTTCCTCGGCTTGCGGACGCTATAGCGGGAGGGGAGTGGGGCTGCATAATTAGCAGCCTCACGAATAAAATGATTGGAATGCGACTCTGAGGCTTTGAAGAAGTTCTCAGAGAGTTTTTTAAGGAATTGTTGAATTGTAGGGAGCTCTAGGTCCCGATGAAGGTCGGCATTGCGGACGTACCAAGGTGCGTTCGCAGCTCGACGACAGAAAAGGTTTTGAACTACTTGGAGTTCATTAATAATTTTAGGGTTAGAGTGGGCGAAAATGGGGCCCGCGTAGGACATGACTGGTCGTATACAGACCTTATAAAGGGTACGCTTGTTTCTGAGGGACATTTTACTGTGTCGGCCCAACATACTGTTGAGCCTATTCAGGTAAAAACGTGCGTGACGGGTTACTCTTTTGACGTGGGGCCTGAAAGTTAGCCCTGTGTCTAGAGTGACACCTAAATATTTGGCAGACGTATGCCAGGGGACAGGGGTCCCTAGCATACGTATTGGTGGAGTGTTTTTGAGACGGCGTCGTTTATAATCGAAGTGAACGGCGGAGCTCTTCTCCGGGTTCACATCGATGCGCCATTTTTTGAACCAAGCTCCTAGGTCATCAACTGACTTTTGGACCTTGTTCCGTATGAAAGGTAGCGAGATACCTTTACAGTAGAGAGCAGTGTCGTCTGCGAAGAGGGAGAGCTGAAAACCTTTCGGCGGAATGGGAATGTCGTTGGTGAACAGTATGTACAGCAGAGGAGCAAGAACTGAGCCCTGAGGGACACCAGCTTTGATGAAGCGCTGTGAAGATAGCGTGCCTTCGTGTCTAAAACGAAAGGTACGATGATTAAGATAAGAGGCCACGAGACGTACTAGACGATCGGGGAGACCTATTTTGTATAGTTTGTAGATAAGGCCTGTATGCCAGACTCTATCGAAGGCTTTGGCGATGTCGAAAAAGACCGCGATAGTCTTATGACGACGGGGATAAAAACCGCTGAGGATATATTCCACAATACGGTGAACTTGTTGGGGGCAGGAGTGTTTCGCTCGGAAACCGAATTGATGGGGAATGATAAGAGGGTCACCGTCTGTGGGAAACAGATGGCGCCTCATGCGATTTTGGATGACTCTTTCAAAGAGCTTGCCCATGGCCTTGAGGAGGCTAATGGGGCGATGACTGGAGGGGAGGTTGAGAGGCTTGCCTGGCTTGGGAATACCAATCACAGTTGCCTCTTTCCACGTAGTGGGAAAGTAACTAAGGTTGAAGCAGGCGATGAAGATAATAGATAAAAGGGTTAACACCTGCTCGGGAAAGTTTTTAAGGGCTTGGTTGGATATGCCATCCGCGCCCGGAGCCTTTTTAGGTTTAAGTCCTTTAATGAGGGATGAAATCTCATCATTGGACACAGAGATAGGTTCGGAGGCCGTAGGGGGTGAGTTCCGGCGGCGGACCTCATCCTCCACTGCCTGGACGTGTGAAGGGTCGACGGGTTGAGAGCTAAGAGAGCATTGAGCGGCAATACTGTCTGCAAAGCACTCAGCCTTTTCCTCGTCCTCGAAGGCAACCGAACCGTCGGGGCGGGAGAGAGGGGGAGTGTGGGTTATAGCGTCTATACGGAGGGCTCTAGCCATCTGATAGTACGCTGTATGAGAGGGAGATATATTCTCCATGAGTTTACTCTTTTCGAGGTCTCGAAATTCAGAGAGGCGGAAACGGAGTTCTCGTTGAAGACGATTGGCCGTGCGCCTATATTCGGGCGTGGGATATTTTGCTGCTCTCCGGAAAGCAGCTTTCTTGGCTTTTAATAGGTTGC
The DNA here is from genome assembly GCA_963668995.1 of Parnassius mnemosyne. Taxonomy (NCBI): domain Eukaryota; kingdom Metazoa; phylum Arthropoda; class Insecta; order Lepidoptera; family Papilionidae; genus Parnassius; species Parnassius mnemosyne. The sequence continues at coordinate 3,026,356 of CAVLGL010000093.1, read as the reverse complement.
TAATATGTAGGGGAAGCCCACTATTCTTAGCAACCGGGACTTCCTTTTCATTCTCCTTAAGGGAGGTTTTAATAAGGGTGGAGAGTGAATCGACCGCGGTGTCGATTTTTTCGGGACTGTCTAAGTCAGACGATAGGGAGATGGGAGAGTTCTGTGAGTCCAGAGTTTTCGCTAGGGACTCCTTGAAGCCCTTCCAATTTGTGAAGGTTTTAGTAGAGGGTGTTGGGAGTGGTGGCTGATGGCCAAGAATGAGAGAGACCGGTCGGTGGTCGGATCCTAGATCGTCTAGTGTCTCGATTGCCCTAAGGTTGAGAGAAACTCCTTTGAGTAACGCAAAATCTAGTACATCAGGGGCATAGTCGGTGTTATCGGGAAAGTGAGTAACACCGAGAGGACTGTGGACGGTAATATCAAGAGACTGCGTGATATCGAGCAGTAACTTGCCACTACGGGTGGTAGTACGGCATGTCCATTCAGTATGCTTGGAGTTAAAATCTCCAAACATAATGACTGGGTTACCTAAAGATAAAATAGCCTCAAAATCTCTTTTGAGGGGAAGGGTTCCCGCGGGGATGTAGCAGGAGGCTATGAGAATGGACTGATGTCCAGTCATAGCTAGCCTGCATACCGTGGCTTCCATATTGGTAAGCTGCGGAGTAGAAATGGGAGAGCAATGGAGTGTCTTCTTGTAATAAATGGCCGTACCGCCACCTTGGCGGTCGATCCTGTCATTACGAAGAAGAGAAAAGTCTTTAATAGAAAGGCCTTTAGTGTCCTTAGTTTTGAGGTTAGTTTCCTGTAGGAGGAGGAAATCGGCTTCACGAATTCGAAGAAAGAGCTTAAGTTCTGGGAGGTTATTTCGCAAACCGCGAATATTAAACGATACAAGCGATAAACCCTTAGGTTTGATACGACCGTGGGATTTTGGTAGAGCAAACTGCTCTGTCATCGTGAAGTTAAGTTAATGAAGTTAACTTAACTTACAACGAGCACAAAAGATTATGATGCTCTGCAAGAGCGAGGAGACGGTCCTGAGGGGACCTCGCAGCGCGCAATTTGCGTGCTAACACAGCGATTTCCCCAACATCGATGTTCCTAATAGCGGAATACACCGTTTTTAGGTCATCAGCAATTGAGGGCTGTGATTGTTGTGGGGCGGAGTTTGTCCGCGGTGGGTCTGCCTTTTTCGGGCCCCAGGGAAAGACTGGAGGCTGCATAGGCTTAGAGAAGCCCGGAGGGGGCCGAATAATGCCCTGAGGGGGCCTAGGGGGACCCTGAGGGGGTCGATAGAAGCCCTGGATGGGCTGAGAAAGGCCCTGACGGGGCCGTTGGTAAAGAGCCGGGAATGAGCGGTCATTGACCGGCGGTGGAGCTTGCCTACTGGGGCGAGGATGAGGTGCGCAAGGGCAGCCTCTGTAGTTAGCCGGGTGGCCTGTTTGCTTACACAGGACGCACGCGGGTGGGGATTCGGCGTCTTTGGGCCGAGGACAATCTTTAGTGTTATGGGGTTCAAGGCACTTAACGCACCTGGGTGGGGCAGAGCAGTTGGCCGCCGCATGACCATATAGCTGGCAGCGGTGGCACTGCGCCGGGAACCCGCGCCTATGTGGGGGCTCAACCTTCACTCTCGACAGGCCACACACTGTGTGTACCTGCCGGAAGATGGCCTTTGCCTCCGGCACGTTAGTTAAGATGACTAGGACCAGGTTGAACCTCTAGCCCGTTCTACTGTGCATCTTGTGCACGGCTTCTACAGGGAAACCTTGGGACTTAAGGTCCTCAAGGATTTCCTCGTTGGAAAATTCGAATGGCACGCCGCGGATGACGGCCCTGACTTAACGCTCTTCCGGAAGAGCGTAAGTATGGTAGGAGACTTTTTCGGCTGTGAATAGCCTGGTGATACTACGGAAGGCATCGATCGAGTTGGGAATGATTTTAATAGTCTCCCCGAGGTTAATCGCATGGTCATATTTAATGCCTGCGTCGTATAAGGATTTCGACAGCTTGGTGAATAATGCCTTGTCTCTTAGGAAGACAGGGGGCGGGACTTGCTTCTTTGCAAGGATTGGGACACAGCGGGAAGCTGGCTTTGATGGTGGGGCGATGTCCATTGACATTAGGGGAGCCGTAGCAGCAGCGGGGGCTGCGGGGGCAGAGATGGCAGCGGGAGCTGCGGGGTTTGAGGCAGCAACGGGGGCTGCGGAGGTTGAAGGAGCGGCAGGGGCCGCTGAGACGGGAGGTGTGCGGTTTTTCGCGGTGCGTTTACCGCCGCGTTTTGAGGAGACAGTCGTGAAGGATGAGTCACCGGTTACGTCGGAGTCACAGGACTCCGATGAATCGGTGCCAGAATAGGTGGCGGGCCTCTTCCGGGGGGCCGATGCAGTGGACTCAGATTCGGAGCATGCGTACTCCATGTCTAGAGGGGCGAAAGAGTTCTTGGACTCTAGGTAGGCCGCTATAACGGGCGGCGGTTGAGTTGCCTGAGGGGCATATGAGGCAATAGTTGCCACGATTGCGGCGAGAGCCGAATTATCCAGCCTATTAAGGCCTGACACGATGGACCCTATAAGGTCTTGTTTGGACATGATGCTGAGAAATGAATGGGACTGGGGGGATGCTGTTCTGAAAAGAACAGAGACGTTCTGAACCTAAGCAGTAAGGGCGGGATCACCGTTCTCAGAAGAACGGGACGTTCTTTATTCAAGGAGTAATGCCCTTACTCTTAAAAGAGCAGGGCCTTGCTCTGAAAAGAGCAAGTAACTCCCTAGAAACAGTATACACGTACACGTTATACAAATAAATAACGAAAACAAAAATAGAAATAGTTAACAAAAATAACAAAAAAATATAACAGGTAACAAGCGGAGGTCAGTCAAACCTCCCCGACCGAGGACAGGGGGGCAAGAACTGATAGCAGAAATGACTCACCAAGGCGTCGACGCTGTACAGCGCGAGCAGGACAGCGGAGGCGCGAGAGCGAGAGAGCACTACCGTACGGGGACGGCTGCGCGGACTACCTGAACGACCGCTCGAGAGCGGTGTCACAGGCGGAATGCTCTAGTTTGTAAATTTAATCACTTTCTATAATGGGTCACGAACACTTAGATAAATAATCTCCGTGTCACGCACGCCACGTATTGTCTTCCTCACGTAACTAGGAAATGGCGCTGATGTAACAAAGTAAAGCACTCACCTACGCGCATTTAATGTCGGTGCTTTCAAGATTCATTACATTGTGCGAACGGACTCTAAACGTTATTTCCAATCACATAAAGCTGCTATTATGTCTTAACTGTTAAATGTGTTTTAGTCTTACTTTAATATCAGGTAGTTTTTCGTTTGTTACGGCCTATAGAAGTCTTCGCTGTAAATAGGCCTTTCCCATAAATTGTCTCTTAGAAGAGATATTCGCCGTAACTGCTACGCTCTACGCAGGCGGTTTGCAACCGCACTTTTTTGTTATTTAGCATTAGCTGTTTATAGAAAGATGCTGCTTTCTATTTATTATTTTAGTTTTCCACTGTCATCTCTTACTACATCTACGAGACCATATAGGTTAATGGATATTCTTATACCACCGCTACACGGTTATAGTGCTGCGTGTTACATGTATGTATTTTAGTATTACTTTACAGCATATCGAAGTCCACCGCTGAACAAATGCCAACCCATAAGTAGCCCCATACCAGATATTTGGCAACCTAGTTTTCTTGTTATTAAAATTTGAATTCAAATTCAAAATATTAAGTAAAAGTTAAAGAGTAGGATCACGTTCTAACAGCATACCAGCGTAAAATAGCAGCTTAATGCTGCTGTGTTTCGTACGGTGAATGTAGTGAAACGAGGCATTCTATCTCATTCCTCAGGATAAATAGTAGTAGAGAATAAATGTAGATATCTATGGGCCACAGCAACCACTTACTATCAGGTGGACTGTGTGCTCGTTTGTCACCCTATCCTATAAAAAAAAGATTACTCATTGCATTGCTCTCTATTTGTTTATCAAAGAAAAAAAATTATCACAATCGGTTCAGCCATTCCGAATATTAACACGAATAGACATACACAGACATAAGTTTTAAAATGGCTATTCGTGTCTTAATATTACGCAAGGAGCTCCCTCAGCTCAATAAAAATCAGTTATTTCGATATTACAGACCAATGACAATAACGTAGTAGATTTATATCTCTTTGTTACAGACATACAGTTCAATTTTAATGGATGGATGTATGATCATCCATTTTAGCCTAAAAAATTCTACTGCTGATCCATAGGCTTGCCACATAGATTGCCTCATAAGAGAGATTTTACTATAGTTGGCACGCTTGGCAGCCGGGTTGGCAACCGCAGTTTTTATTATTTTAGAGTTGTTAGCAGGAAGATGCTCGCCCAAGAATATGTGAAAATTAACTAAAAATATTGCAAGGTGTTCCCCTAAACCTTATACTTGAAAACGGAATTATGACCACAGACCTCAATAAGCTATGCAATATCTGTAATAGTTTCTTCACCAGTATATAATTGTACCAATTATCAAACGAATTATCAGACCTGACATGACATGTCCATCAACTGTTTAGATTTCTCCCTGTAACCACGGGAAGATATGAAGTTTTATTTATATGTATAGATATATAGATATGACAGCACACATTTCAGTCGCCAAATAGCAGTACTTGCACAGCAGTGTTCCGTTCGGAGGAACAAAGAGGGCAATATATTTAAGTTTGTTTATTTTAAACTATGGAATAGTTTAAAAAAATTACAGCAACACACATGTCATGGAAAAAGAGGACTACAAGATCATTGAACGGTGCTAGATGCTAGTAAAGTCAACAATTAGCAAGTCATTTTTATTCTCATTACACTAACTAGTATACATGGAGGAATTCTTAATACACATACTTATATATTATTAGGACTTAATAGTTGCATGAAAGCATAAACTATTATTTTTAGAATAAGGGAATCAAAAGAGCAGAAGTTCAGTAAGTGGATACTGTGGCCATAGACATCTACATTTATCCTTGATTAAGAATCAAAATACAGATCTGTTGTCACACCTAAAGACTAAGATAGAATGCCTCGTTTCATGTGATAAGAGTATCCAGTTCTCTATACATACCATACGATATTAAGCACTAAGCTGCTATTTTACTCTGGTATTCTGTGAGAGCGTGATCCTACCCCGGTCGAGCCAACCCATCTTTTTAATTAATTCATACTATAAAAGTTCACTGCTGAACATTATTCTTCCCTATAGATACTGCCACATATGGGGGGATTTTGCCATAGTTGCCAAGCTTATCAGAAGTGGGCTATCAAGAGCAGTTTCGGTAATTTAAAGTTATTATCAGGCAGGTGTTGCTGCTCATCTTCTGTTTCTAACGACTCCCACAGGAAGATATTGGTTAGTGGATATTCTTACATCGCCACTACACAATACAATACTACATACACGATTAAAACAAGATAATTACTAAGAAGTCAGTTTTTATTTTTAATACTTCTATATTGTTCAGATTGTTCAGATTGTTATGTATGAGATGCCGCTTTAAAGCCCTGATATTTTTATACTTTTTGTTGATACTGCCCTATATAAAACTTCTACACGGGACCTTATATTTTGGCCTTGCGCTGATTATAATAATTACAAAATGTCCTATAATTAAACTTGTGGTTATAGCTACTGTAAGTTTAATTATAGTATCTCATTTCTTGTTCTGTATTTCTGTATTTAAGTTGTATACATGTAAACAGTCAAAATGACCTCATTATATGTGTATTACCAGAATGTTAGAGGGCTGAGAACTAAAGCTGAAAATTTTTATCGTAATGTGGCGCTCAACAACTATGACATTATTTCATTAACGGAGACGTGGTTACTTGGTGGCATATCTGATGCTGAGTTATTTGACGATCGCTACTACGTTTGGCGCCGCGACCGTGATCTCAATAAAACAAAACAATCGCGAGGTGGGGGGGTTCTTATTGCTTTACACAAGAGAATAATCGCAAAAGGTGAACCTAAGTGGTATTCGGAGGCAGAAGATATTTGGGTTTCAATGACACTAAAATGCCCTTACTCTAAACACCCCGTTAAACTCAATATTTGCACTGTTTATCTATGCAATGAAAATATGGGCGCATGCTTCTCCGATCAAGTCTTCAATTTCTGTAATTCTCTTGAGTCAATAGTATCAGCTAATCCGAATGACAAATTCTTAATTCTAGGTGATTTTAACATGAGCTCTATTACATGGTCCCATACACTGAGTGGTATCGAGGGTTGTGGCGCCAGGGGCGAACATGTACAATATTTCTTAGAAACTTTGAATTTTTGTGATCTTCAACAATTTAATACAGTTTATAATTCCTACAACCGAATACTCGACTTAGTTTTGTCGAATGACTATGTAAATGTAAATCATTGTCTAGATCCCTTAGTTTTGGAAGACCAGCATCACAAGGCTTTGATAATTTTTGTAAACTTTGATGTCCAGCCTCTGACTCGTAACAAATTGACCTCTTATTCTTACAATAAAGGCGACTATAACCAAATAAATTTAGACATTAGTTCGGTGAACTGGGATGAAGTTCTTAGTAGAGGTAATGTGGATGATGCTGTCGAACTGTTTTACGAGACAATATATAATATTCGTGACAAATATATTCCTTCTCGTATACAATGTAATAGCAAATACCCACCATGGTTTAATCATGCTATTGTCAGATTAATCAAAGAAAAGAATAAGTACCACAAGAAGTTCAAAATCTATGGAAATTTATATGACAAAATCACCTTTGAAATTTTGAGAGAAAGGATTAAACGGATCGAAAAGACACTTTACAATGAATATATTTGTCGCGTCGAAGATAGTCTAAAAAGTCATTCTAAAATATTTTGGTCGTATATTCGAAACAAAAGTCGGGGTGCATCTTATCCCTCTCGTATGACTTATTCTGGTATAACATATAACTCAGAACAAGATATTTGTAATCTTTTTGCACAATATTTTCATTCTAATTACCTTCAACCAACTAAACCAGAAGATATCTCACGCTGTACATCATCTTTCGCATCAAACGATATCTCTACAATAAATATAAATTACTTTGAAGTAGAGAGGCTATTAAAGTCGCTTGACTTAAAAAAATCAGCTGGCCCTGATGGTATACCAGCTTTATTTCTAACAAAATGTGCTGGAACTTTATCTAAACCTATAACTTGTATTTTTAGAAGATCTATTAATGAGGGCTTAATGCCATCAAGATGGAAATCCGCATTTATAACCCCAATACATAAAAAGGGTCCACAAAATATCATTGAGAATTATAGACCAATTTCTAAATTGAACCTCATTGCTAAGGTCTTTGAAAGAATTGTATACAACCAATTGTACCCGGCGATCAAACATACTATTATTCCCCAACAGCATGGCTTCCTTCAAAAAAGATCCACTACGTCCAATCTTTTGCTATTTACGGATTTCGTTTCATATAATATGGATAAAGGATATCAAATCGACGCCATATATACCGATTATAGCAAGGCATTTGATCGTATTGATCATGCTATATTAATGGAAAAGTTATCGACAGCCGGTATAAGAGGTGACTTATTTAGATGGTTTACATCCTATATCTCTAATAGATCACAAGCGGTAATTCTGAATGGATTTACATCTTCCTGGGTGCCTGTCCCCTCCGGAGTCCCGCAAGGTTCTTTACTCGGCCCTTTGCTCTTCGTAATTTTTATTAACGACATAAGTGAATGCTTTTTAAACACAAATTTTTTACTTTTCGCTGACGATATGAAAATATTTAGAATAGTTAATAATTTCGACGATGCGCTATACTTACAAAACGATCTACTCAATTTTGACAATTACTGTAGGCGAAATAAACTTGATATTAACGTTGAAAAATGTTTTTGTGTGTCTTTCGGGCGTAAGCGTAATATTAACATATTTAAATATACCCTTAAAGGCTCTGAATTATCCAGGTGCAACGAAATAAGGGACTTGGGTATTACCATTGACAACAAATTACTATATGACCAGCACATTGAACAAATTGTTAATAAAGCATATAAAGCTTGGCTTTATCATTAGATCATGTTCCAGTTTCCGCAATTTAAAATCTATTAAAATTTTGTATTGTTCACTTGTTCGAAGTAATCTGGAATACGCAAGTCAAATATGGAATCCTCAGTACAATATTTACGTTAATAAAATTGAATCCATCCAAAAAAGATTCATCAGATATGTGTGCTCAAAATTCCGCATTCCCAAAGAAAACTACGAGCTGCTGTGTGGTCGTCTTCACCTTCTCCCTCTGCAAACTAGACGTTACACAGCGGACCTGGTTTTACTATCAAAAATCGCTCAGGGCCACATAGACTGTCCAGACTTATTAAAGAAATTACTCATCTCAACCCCCACTCGTTCACTACGTTGTAACAATCTCTTACACATACCTTCTTATCGCACTAACTACAGACGCAATTCCTTCTTTATAAGAGCATCTAATTCATTTAACAGACTATCTAAAGACTATGATAAGGTGGACCTTTTCTGTACCAACAGTTCTGCCATTTGTAAATTAATCACCTCCAATTTTAGCAACAGTCAACAATTTAATAACAATCAATAATTTTATAACATTAGTTTGAACCGGCAGTAAAGTGAATTTGTTATTTATGTATGACTATTGTTTATCTATATGTGAAAACTTTTTATTGGCTTAGATTGTAATTTACATGTATGTTATATTTTGTTAAGATTAAGCTGTTAGTTTTCCAGTAAATAAATAAATAAATAAATAAATATCTATTGTACCTTTAATGATACAAGTACCTTACCAGGCACGTTATCTATTAGCTAAAGTAATAGGGATGAGGCGTATATACTGGTACAGGTCTCAAAATCCAGTAAGAACTGGGTAGCACGCAGACTGTGTATATGATATCGCAGGAGCTATGCGCCGAGTAAAATCGTATAATATGACGCCCCGTACGTACCTATACCTGATTCACAATGAAATTTAATTTTGAATGAAAAATATACGTTTAGATTAAAATATTGCCTAAAAAACTAAATAACTGGTTAGCACATAATAGCACACATTTGAGTATATTATTATCATAAATATCATTCAGCGTCTTGTAGTAAATATAGTTTTTATTCATCTATATCTTTTACTATTAAACATCGTATGATATATCGAAATACCTAGTGCCGGTCTCAGGAGGTCGCCCGTGAAAAAATTATTAATATATTTCAAAGGTCGCTAAGAGTTTCCAAAAGAAAGCCGCTAATGCCAACTTTGAACATACTTATAAGTATTTTGATACCGGGTTTTTGTACCGGGTTTATATTGATACCCGTACCTTCGAGGCCGGATATTAAATGTTACAGGTATATCTCATGTCTGTAAAGTAACTTTATACTCTTAAAAACAATCTAACTCTATCTAGCGCATGGCCGTTCTAGCTCCACTTACTGGTATGAGGCTGCCACTCGAGAACTTTTCTTGACCATAGGTTGCAGGTTATTCGGTGTTGAGAACACATCCGTCCATACGAGATCACATTCACAGGAAATAATAAGATCTTTCACACAGTGACCACATTCGCTGCACCTTTATAATGATCGACCTTTTTGAAATGAAACACAATCAGATGAAGTAAAAACTTTTTATTTATCGACGTAATAAATTTAAATGTCGTTTGTCTAACGTCAACGTTTTTTGTCTAGAAATGTTTAACGATAATAATAATTATGATGATTATAAATGGTAGCCTCAGAACCATATGATATAAGAGTTGCTTTATCCTTTTTTAACTATCTAAAGTAGAAAATTAAGAAGTATAAAACAAAATTAGATTGAATCACTTTCAATCGTTCGAGGCAGAATCCTATTTAGAAAAGTTGTAAATTACAGAAGAAGAAGAAAATTATAGAACAACGCAAGCAAAATTTTGTGACGGTCATTCGATTAGCCTGTTTATTTAACGGAATCGTCTTTTGTGACCTTTTTAGTAAAAGCTAAGAAGTCGATGTTTTTTTATAGGAGAGGGAGTAAACGAGCATACGGCTGTTGCACAGAGGCTACCCTTACACACCTTAATAGTCAGAGGTACGTATTAATAAACGTTATTCAACGACGAACTCAAATGCGTAATCATTTGATACGCCCTCAATACGATATCATCATCTAAAGATCGTTGCTAATTAATAACATGTAGCGGTGCTGTCATCGCGCCACAAGCAAAAAATATCGAAGCCTAAATCGCGCTAACAAAGTTCCGAAGTTAAAGCAGTATATATGGAATACGGCCACAAACACATAAAACAGTATCTCAAGACGCTTTACTTAGGAATACTGTTCTGTAACTTGCACTCAAATACACACACTTCAGAGTCGGTTTTCGTTTATTAATCAGTGTGGCACTCAGCTGATATCGTAAACCTAAACCGTATCTTTAGATATGTTAATTAATAAGATTATGACCTCAAGATTGTACTCAAGTGCGTGTACTTGAGCTGAGTAACGTTTATTAATACGGGCCAGAGAGCTGTGACACCGATTTTTAGTTTTAACTGCTTACTGTGTTCCATATCTTTTTTACTGGAAAAGAGGCATTACATCTTAGTCCTCACGGGTGACAACGCATTTGCATTTTGATTCGTAACCGAGAATAGATATAGATGTCTATGGGTCGCAGCAACCACTTACCATCAGGTGGACTGTGTGCTCGTTTGTCACCCTTATCCTATAAAAAAATGTGTTATATATTATGTTATATAAATTTCTTATAACCTTAAACCGTTCTGGGATATATTCCTTTTGAACTAAAACATATTTAATTTAAAGATATAACCAGACACCAATTGAACGCTGCGATTATTATTTTTCCCCACAGACTTAACAATGTTACCATAAATTGACGATTTGTTTGGTAATCAGTCAAAATGTCACCGAACATTCCGAAATTTTTGCCTGCGAGGCAGCTTTGCTGTTGTTTGATGTTAAACATGAATATTTTACTAAGGATATTAATGGAATATTAAGAAATAATTAAGTCACGGAATGATTACTTTGCTTGAATGTTTACGCAAACACTATACATTAAATGAAACTAGATTTCAAGGATTTTGTCACCTATATTAACTTATTTTATATTCTCAACATTTCGAGTAGTTTACAGCGCTTGTGATCAAAGAGGGACTGAGGTGCTCAACGTCCCAATGTTATAGTTAAAATTTTTAACTAAAGATAAGAAAATCCGAACCCGCCGGGAAAGAAAGATTCTAAAGTAGCAATCTCGTGCCAGTAAGCGACTTGAAGGACGGCTCCATCTAAATGGTGGAAGTCGATGAATGCAGGTGGCTCAGAACCACGCTTTGTAGCATTTGTAGCATTCCTTGAGGGAGGTCTATGTCCAGAAGTATACTGTTATACTGATGATTATGATAAAAAAGCGGCGCGTAGTGGCAGTATAAGTATATCTACTACCTCATATCGTCCGGTTTCGTAAGAGGCAACAAAGGACAACATACCACGATATGGGCAGCAGTATCTTCTTAATAACAACAAAAAAACTGCGCTCGCTATGCCACCTGTCGAGTGTGGCAACTATAATAATGAATACGCCTAATTTCAGCAGTTTACTTTTGTTAATTACTAATTATACTCAATATTGTATATGATCCAATAACAACAGAACGATACATAATAAATCACATTGCTTACGGCATTTAGATTTACATGAGACGATTAATCTCCATCGAAGCTAGTAAGTTTAATTGCTTCTAATACTACTGTGTATTGCTATAGAGTCTATCCGTGTCGATTTAATTACTAAAGGTTTTCGATTAGAGTTCGATTTAATTCGTTTGTTTTATTTGTGTAAAAACTCGCTTAACTTATTAGAAATTAAAAAAATTTTTAATTTACGTTTTTACCCCTGGAAACTAAGGTCAGATCGGGATACTTCAGTGCAAGTACTGTTGTTTGGCGATAGAAATAGTTGAAAGGGTGGTGTTTATCTAGGACAGGCTACTAAAAAAAAACTGTTGGTAAAACCATTGACCATTTGAGCATGCCCTCGCATTAAAAAAATTACGTATAGCATGATTATACGGAATTTTTTTAAAGTGATTTAAATACACACAAATTTTCACTAATAACCTTATTATACTTCCAATTTTCCGATAATTTTATGTCAAACTTCAAATTGAAAAAGTTTGGAAAATCCAAAGTGCACGACTCATAATGCTCATATGATCATTATATCATCATTCATGTCACTCCAAAAAGTCCAAGACGTATTCAAGTATAAATATTATATCCCACTTACTTTTAGCACGTACTAATATTATTTATTCTGTGCTTTTAAAATATTGTAGTAAAAGTCTCTGATTATTAAGCCATATCATGGACAAAACAAAGACATGGACAAAACAAAGATCATGTTTAATGTCCATGTCACACCTATGCCGGTAGTTGTTGGGAACACTAAGCTCGAAGTTGTTGACGAGTATGTTTACCTGGGACAAATAGTCCGACTAGGTAAGTCCAACTTCGACCGAGAGGTCAATCGACGGATTCAACTCGGTTGGGCAGCGTTTGGGAAATTACGGCACATCTTCTCGTCAGGTATACCTCAAAACTTGAAAACGAGAATGTACACCCAGTGCGTGTTGCCAGTGATGACATACGGAACTGAGACGTGGTCCTTCACTGCTGGCCGGATGAGGAAGCTCAAGGTCGCTCAGCGAGCTATGGAGAGGGCTATGCTCGGAGTTTCTCTGCGTGATAAACTCAGAAATGAGGATATCCGCAGTAGAACTAGAGTGACCGACATAGCCCAACGGATTAGTAAGCTGAAGTGGCAATGGGCCGGCCATATAGCTCGAAGAACCGACAACCGTTGGGGAAGAAAGGTTCTCGAGTGGCAGCCTCGTACCGGCAGGCGAAGTGTAGGGCGTCCCCCCACTAGATGGAGTGACGACCTGGTAAGATATGCAGGAAGTCGATGGATGCAGGTGGCTCAGGACCGTGCTTTGTGGCATTCTTTGGGGGAGGCCTATGTTCAGCAGTGGACTTGTGAAGGGCTGTAATGATGAAATGATGATCAAGTATTGTGAACCATAATCAAGTATGTATGAAATTTGTTTTTCGAATATTTAGTATTTATTGTAGCTGTACACAGCGATCTTTTTGAGCCGCTGGAAACAACCAATACAATATCCAATGTCAACGGCGGTTGACGCCGAACTAAGTGAGCGAGCCACAGGCAGTCTCTATTTACTGAAATAAATTCTAACACAAGGCTGCGAAATCACCGAAAATTCGCCATTTTTGAGCCGAAAAAAATTAATTATAGCTAAACAAAACAAAATTACACTGACATTCACATTCAGTGGTTTCCCACATGATAGATGAAGATACTAAAAATAGATTGAGATAAACAATTGATATTTTAAAAATGTATCGTGTTTACAAGCCTTGAGGTCTTAATAAATCCACACCATAAGCCACTAAACCCCTTTTTTATGAAAAATAGCAATTAATCGATTTAAAAAAAATATTAATAAGTTCAACAATCATTTATCTTTCTGACAAGGTGCTTTTTATATCATTTATATGTATAATATGGCCGTGTAGTGGCAGTTAAGAATATCCACTACCCCATATCTTCCCGTGAGTGTCGTAAAAGGCGAGAAAGGGAAACAGGCAGGAGATGGGCAGCAGCATCTTCCTGATAATAGCCAAAATAACAATAAAAAAACTGCGGTTGCCAACCCGCTCGCCAAGCGTGGCAACTATGGCAATATACCCCCCATGAGCAATGACAATAATAAACAGCCCCCAGTCCCCGGCGGCCCCGCTATTCCTGGCTACGGTGGCGACCATGGTAACGGCGGGGCAGGGAGTGCTAAGAATCTCCGGTGGAGGTTAGGTTACCACCTACGACGACTCGACCTGGCAACATACAACGCACGCACCCTGAGGACTGACGAGAAGATTGTGGAGCTGGAAGAAGAGATAGACAAGTTACGCTGGCATATTATAGGATTATCCGAAGTCCGAAGAGAGGGGGAGGACACGGTAATCCTCGAATCCGGCAACTTGCTCTATTACCGGGAGGGCGACCATCTGTCCCAAGGAGGTGTCGGATTTATCGTCCACAAGTCTCTCGTTAACAACGTTGTAAAGATTGAGAGTGTGTCGACGAGGGTTGCGTACCTTATACTCAGAATCACCAAACGGTATTCGCTGAAGGTCATACAGGTTTACGCACCAACCTCGGCACACCCCGATCAGGAGGTGGAGGAAATGTATGAGGATATCTCTAGAGCCATGCATTCCTCCAAAACCCAATATACGGTGTTAATGGGAGACTTCAATGCAAAACTAGGCACAAGAGAGAACGGTGAGCTGAAAGTAGGGAAATTTGGAATAGGGCAACGGAACCCAAGGGGCCAGCAGTTGGCTGACTTCATGGAGAAAGAGGGACTCTTTATGATGAACTCTTTCTTCCAGAAGCGGCCCCACAGGAAGTGGACCTGGTCGAGTCCCGACGGTTCGACAAAAAATGAGATTGACTTCATTATGACGACCAGACGACAACTGTTCAGTGATGTCTCAGTGATCGCGAGGGTGAAAACCGGCAGCGATCACCGAATGGTTAGAGGCACACTGAACCTAAACGTTAAGTTGGAGAGGTCTCGTCTAATGAAGTTAACGCTCCGTCCCCGACGTGCTCTAATCCAAAGTCCCGAAATCTTTCAGCTCGAGTTACAAAACCGTTTTCAGTGCCTAGAAGACTGCAATGAAGTGGACGATTTGAATGACAAGCTCGTGGAAACTGTCCATGCGGTCGGAGCTAAGTTCTGCAAGACCCGCCGCAGAAGAACACAAAAACTCTCCGATCACACTCTTAATCTCATGGCTGTTAGACGGGAGATGAAGCTATATTCTTCAACAGATTTGACAGCATACAGGCAACTGAACAGACAGATCTCCAAATGCATGCGGCGGGACTTACGCAACTTCAATACAGCTCATATTGAAGAAGCGATCGAGCGGAACCAAGGCTCCAAAGTCTTTGCCAGAGATCTGTCTGCCAGAAAGCGCCAACTGTCAAAGCTGAAGACAGAGTGTGGCAGCATCGTTTCCGGGGCACCTGAGATTTTGAGTGAGATTGAGAGGTTCTATGGGCAGCTGTACACGTCATCGTTGGAGCCGCACGCAATTGTGAGTAACGATCCAAGAGCGAGTCTTATCCGACATTATTCCGATGATATCCCGGACGTCAGTCTGAGCGAGATTAGAATGGCTCTCCAGCACCTTAAAAACGGCAAGGCCCCAGGCGAGGATGGAATTACAGCGGAGCTTCTGAAAGCGGGTGGAAAACCGGTACTTGAAGTCCTTCAGAAGCTCTTTAATTCCGTCCTCCATGCTGGCATTACACCGGAGGCGTGGAGCAGAAGTGCGGTTGTCTTGTTCTTCAAGAAAGGCGACAACGCTCTCTTGAAGAACTACAGACCGATTTCCCTTCTGAGCCGCGTCTACGTGCTGTTTTCGAGAGTCATTACGAATCGTCTCGCGCGGAGACTTGACGACTTCCAGCCTCCCGAACAAGCCGGTTTCCGAAAAGGCTTTAGCACCATAGACCACATACATACCCTTCGGCAAATTGTACAGAAGTCCGAGGAGTACAATTTGCCACTATGTCTGGCGTATGTGGACTATGAGATAGCCTTTGATTCCGTCGAAATTTGGGCGGTGCTGCAGTCCCTTCAGCGATGCCAAGTTGACTGTCGGTATATCGAAGTGTTGAAGTGCTTGTACAGTAGGGCTACGATGGCTATCCGAGTACAGAACCAGAGTACGAAACCTATACAATTGCAGAGAGGTGTAAAACAGGGTGACGTCATATCCCCGAAACTCTTCACCGCTGCATTGGAAGACGTTTTCAAGCTTCTGGACTGGAAAGGATACGGTATCAACATCAATGGCGAGTACATCACTCACCTTCGATTTGCCGACGATATAGTCCTTATGGCAGAATCGCTGGAGGACCTAAGCACTATGCTCAATGACCTCGATAGTGTTTCCCAACGGATAGGTCTTAAGATGAACATGGACAAAACAAAGATCATGTTTAATGTCCATGTCACACCTATGCCGGTAGTTGTTGGGAACACTAAGCTCGAAGTTGTTGACGAGTATGTTTACCTGGGACAAATAGTCCGACTAGGTAAGTCCAACTTCGACCGAGAGGTCAATCGACGGATTCAACTCGGTTGGGCAGCGTTCGGGAAACTACGGCACATCTTCTCGTCAGGTATACCTCAAAACTTGAAAACGAGACTGTACACCCAGTGCGTGTTGCCAGTGATGACATACGGAACTGAGACGTGGTCCTTCACTGCTGGCCGGATGAGGAAGCTCAAGGTCGCTTCAGCGAGCTATGGAGAGGGCTATGCTCGGAGTTTCTCTGCGTGATAAACTCAGAAATGAGGATATCCGCAGTAGAACTAGAGTGACCGACATAGCCCAACGGATTAGTAAGCTGAAGTGGCAATGGGCCGGCCATATAGCTCGAAGAACCGACAACCGATGGGGAAGAAAGGTTCTCGAGTGGCAGCCTCGTACCGGCAGGCGAAATGTAGGGCGTCCCCCCACTAGATGGAGTGACGACCTGGTAAGACGTGCAGGAAGTCGATGGATGCAGGTGGCTCAGGACCGTGCTTTGTGGCATTCTTTGGGGGAGGCCTATGTTCAGCAGTGGACTTGTGAAGGGCTGTAATGATGATGTATAATATGATTGCTGGATACGATTCCATGCGACAAAACGTTGGAATCTTGATTTTTAGGCGCTAGTAGAACATACCTACGCGCTTTGCGTTCGGCATGCAATAAAAAGAAAAAAAAACCGGCCAAGTGCGAGTCAGACTCGCGCACCGAGGGTTCCGAACAAATCCATAGGTATATAAGTTTAAAATTATTAAAAATATTTTTATTATATGATGTAACTAAAAATTTATTCTTCTTGCAATTGATCCTTTATCTGTGCTATAATACGTTGCTTCGTACCAAATTTTAAGATTCTGAGTTCACGGGAAGTTCCCTGTAGGTTTTGATTCCCTTGCGAATGTCGAAAATTTGCGGCACAAACGGCTTTATCTTTTGATTGCGTTGGCTTATAAGTTTGACTTTTTCACAGCTCCAAGAGACAGTAAACTTGAGTATTTCATATGAATTTCAGCTTGATACCTCCACGCGTTCCTGAGAAAAAGGGTCTTGACAGACAGACAGAAGGACAACAAAGTGATCCTATAAGGTATCCGTTTTTTCCTTTTGAGGTACGGAACCCTAAAAATATCTACTAAAATTGAATAAAACTTTACGTTTTTCTCTAGAAGTAAGATCTAGAAGTAAGTACGTACTTATTTTTCTGCTTAAACGCTATAATACCGCCTATGTATTACGTAATGAGTTAAAATGATTAAACTATGCACCTTTAACAAAAAAGGTAAAGTAATATTTTAGCCTATGAACATCCCACTGCTTGGCATACACCTTCTCTTATTTCTAAGATAGTTATGGAGCACATAGTTCCCTACATTTATCCAATACGTGTTGACGGACTTCACATGTCTTCGCATTATATTTATTTCTTTAGACATGCAGGTTTTCTCAGGACGTTTTCCTTCTCCGCCAACCACTTAGTAAATAAACATATCAAATTAAAATTAACAATTAATTGGATCTGGCTTGAATCAAACCCGGATCGCTCGTTTTGCCTTACCACGGCTCGTAACATCTACATATGTATGTTACTCTTCAACACAGTAAAATGTAATTTTATCCCTTAATACTGCTTTATAATTTTCCATTGATCCTTGCTTCATAAATTATGCAGAGTCCCCGAACAATTACCCACAAGATTCCTGCTTTGTATTATAAATGACCTTAGAGCAGCGCTAATCCCTTGATGGTTATACTCTACACTGTATTTAAAATATATTACATATATTCAACGTGGTGAAGCCATGCTGCAGTTATATTATGGTTGTAGCACGAATGGGTCGGTTAGACCGGGTATGGACCACGTTCTCAAATAATACCAGCGTAAAACAGCAGCTCTATGCTACTGTGTTTCGTATGGTGAGTACAGAGAACCGTATCCCTTTTTTATTGGAATCAAGGCATTCTATCTTAGTCCACGCAGGTGGCAACGCATCTGTATTTTGATTCGTAATTGAGGATATATGTAGATGTCTATGGGCTACAGAATCCACTTACCATCAGGTGGACTTGTCTCATACTATTCTATAAGAAGTTACTCATCATATATATCATTTATTCATTAATTTCAGTCAATCAAAAGTTCACTGCTGAACAGAGGTCTCCCCATACATTGTCTCTTATAACTCCCCCGTATAGCCACAGTTGTGACGTTTAGCAGTCTGGTTGGCAACCACAGTTTTTAATAACTCGCAGTTGTTTACAGGAAGATGTTGCAGATCACCTCCTGTTCAGTTTCCCTCTGTCACCTATTACGACACTTACGGGACAGTATGGGCTAGTGGATATTTTTACACTGCCACAACACGGTTATATATAACTTTATTCATTAATTTCCTACTAAATGTCGGCTGCTCAAAAAAAGACCATTACATTATTATTATTTGCCGTTATTGTTCCGCTTGGCTGGCTTAATAATTTAGTTTGTTATCGCGAAAATTATTCTACTAATCTTATGTTTTATTTCTCTGATTAATGCCTGCTGAGCTTGGCCTCTCTACGGTCGTGTCGGATTACCATCCCATGGGACTATGAGAGTGGGGAAATAGAGAGTGTACATGTGTGTGCATACACTCGGACACAATAATCTTGTCCTACGCAAATGACTCATCTGCCGTTGAGACAGCCCGCCGTGACCAAAATTCGGTCTGGAGGAATTATTTGCCATTTCTGCTACACTTGACTGGCGTTTTGATAACCGCGTTGTTTTTAAAATTAACATTGTTATTACGACTTCTGCCAATCTCATGCTTCATTTCCATCTATCGTCTATTGTGACACCTATATGATTTATTGAGATAAAATTTATTAATTTTATTTATTTTAATTTTATTAAACAACCTTTTTCTTAAATTGTTTTATTCCCTGGACCAGCTAGTGTAACTGTGTTTCAGTGACCCGTTCCTCCCCTCAAAGTAAACCTAGTCAAAGGGTTAATTTCTTCCATAATATTTTAAAGTTTATTGTTAAGATAAACGGTAACAAATGTAGATAGCTTAATTGAATTATTGTAAAATCAAACAGCTTCCAGATATACGACGTTGTAATAAATGAAATCAGCATAGCATAGGATATTATAGTTCATAGCATGGATCAGAGAACTTGCATATTATGATTTAGATCACTATGATTTATTTGCACTATCAAAACCAAAAAGCAACCACCGAAATACAGAGCAAAAATTAATAGCACTAATAATAGTGTTACGGCCTACGGTTGCTCCCTTAAAGGATCCAATCCTCTGGGGCCCATGAGCAGAAGACTTCCCGAGCAAACGTAGGTCGGGCCTCAATGTGGCCACGTGGAATCTCTCTAATTACACTAAAATATATGGGGGAGCGTTATACTACGGCCAGTCGACCGGAAGGAATTTGGACGAAGCTTACTTACCTATATCCAAGGCGACTGGTCCCTCCGGAGTCGGTCAGGTCGCATGTGGTTGTGTAGTGCAAGGGAAAGAATGGTGATGTGGTGTGTATCTGGGTGTGACTGATGGTGATTGAACCTAGACCTTAGACGTCGGCAGCAGCCCGGGCGTCGATACCGCTCCAACTTGAGGGGGCCTTCCGTGGCTTTGTCCACATTCACTTTCCTTGTTCGTCACGATAACAGTCACTTAACTCTATCGTACGATTAACTAACTTACAGAAGCCACTAACTATCGCTGGGTATAAGGTTACCGCACAAAACATGCACGGAGTTTCTGGGTCAAAGGTCACTACCGTTTCGCGTTGCAACAGTTAGTTCTAGAATATCAGAGGCCGCACTAACTTATATTGTCGAATGCACTTATACAGATTCTGTTTCGACCCAATAAGTCCCGGGGAAGCTCTCCAGTAGGGATACGCGCCACAAAATTCCTAGACCATATTTTTACTGTCCGCGCTTAATTATTCCGAGTTCCCGCGCTTAATTGGCAGCGTGCCAATCGTGAGCACTGCCTAAGGAAGACTGACTTTTCACTCGCGACCCGCGCGCCACTGCCACGCTCGGAAGAACTTCAAACCGGTATCGCCCAGAGCCGCGCGCCCCCTAGACGTCGATTCCGACAACAGCGTTTTGCGCGAACAAACCCCCGTCCCGGACATAAGGATTTAGGTCCGCGAGCAAACCAGTCAGCGGGACAAGGTCGAGACTGCAAGTTGCAAGACTGAATCTACAACCAAACTAGGCCACCTTAGGCAACCCATCCGATCTTGCAACCCTAACCAACGCCTCAAAAGATAGCCCTAATGTGGCAAGCCGGAGGGTCACCCTCCACTGGATACCCCTCCTGGGCATCGCAGCACTTTAATAAGTCCTGTACTGGACAGAAGTCCGACGACCTCTTTCAAACACTTATCTGTGCCCCTATGATTATTTCCGCAATCCGACCGGATCAGCTCTGCCAACAGCGACGCTACACGAAGCTGCCCAGACAAATTTTGTGCCAGCAGTTGCTTCAGTGCAGAGTGCACCCACAAATTCCACATGAACGTCGTCTGTGGAGAGCCAAACGAAACGCACATATAGTCCCTAATATGAATTTTCAACAAGTAGGCCTAGCCATGCCACCCACCATATTATCATTTACTAAAATAGTGCGGCAGCTGATTTCAATCTGATAATCTCCAAAACTAGCTAGCCTGTTAGGCAAGTAGTCCTATGCTCATATTTCAACTAATTTTTCAAAAGCATCAATGTTCAACTACAGAATTAATTCAACCAAATTAATCACCGATGCGCATAGATCAACTTGCAAATTAAACAAAACAATAACGTAAGGGACAGCCCTACTTCTTCGCAAAGCAAAATGATTAAACACTATCATAATTATATATAAACATATACATAATTTTTCCAATAGCGCGCCATTCAATTTCCTTTCAGCAAACAGACGCAACAATCAAATACAGTGATTAAATATATGTATAAAACACATGCAGTAGCATTTAAAGGAGTAGATTAAATTCAATTCTTTTTAATTTAAACCGCTACAAATAGGAAAATTTCGCGGAAAGCCCAAAGCAATTTTTAATTTTAATTCAAGTATTTTTTTGACTAAGTGCTCGACCAAACCAAATCTAATACCCCTTGACAGCGTGCTTCAACGCTCCAGAGGGTCCCCTATCTTCCCACCACCAAGGGGAGGCCACATGGCGTGAACCCGAGATCGCTAACAGTCGCCACTCGGGTTGTACGCCTTCACTGAGGCCGTCGGCAACAGAAAATTTTGACAAGTGGACTGTTGACGGCTTAAGGCTCAGTAGAGGTGGCCGTGGTGGGAGCTAAGGCGGCAGCTAGCCAGGGCCGCCTCCATCAAATGGGGAATAGTGGTACACCAGTCGCGGCCACTCAGCTAACGGGAGTGAGAAGGGTCCAGCGGACCGATGAGTGGCCGTGAAGTTCCTCTCCACACGCTTAGGGGGGGCGATGACACCCCCGCCCCTGGGGGAATTACCCCCCGACTGGTCGGGGGAGGGACCCCTTTCAAACTTAGGGGCCTGATGGCTGGCCGGCGGGCGCCGAGAGTCGCCCGGCAGAGGGCGTGGCTGAGCGCCCCCGCCCGTGGGGGTCGAGGGCCTGGCAGAGCCCCGAGAGGAGACGCCGTTCGCACTCAGGCACAAAACGGCATGATGATTGCCCTGGCAATGCAGACAGGGCCGCCGATGCGGACAGTCTCGCTGGAGGTGTCCTCCCAAATATGAGCAGCACCAGCGGCGCTCCTTGGCGATAGTTCGCCTCGCTGGAACCGGCTTACCTAATAATTTCGGGCACGACATTACCCGATGATCAGATGCTCGACAATAGGAGCAGGGGGGGGTTGACGACGACTTGCCTGGAGGATTCAGCCTCTCACTGGTCACGGCTCCGTAAGTCGTCAACGGTGCCCGCCGCGCTCTCTATCTGCCGGCACTGCTCCTCCAAAAACCGCAGCAGGTCATAGAAGGGCGGAATATAGGAGGCCTCATCCCCGCCGTACCTCTCCTCAAAATGGATTCGAAGGTCGAGAGGTAGACGGGACAGCACGATGCGGAGCAACAAAAAAGCCCATTCGCCCACTGGTAAACCCAGCCGCCTCAATGTATTACAGGCCACCAAGACTGGATCCAACAGGTCCGGACGCAGTCTGGCCCGGTCACTAAGCAGCGGGAGGCTTAGAAGCTGCTTAACATGTTCGTCCGCAATTCGCCGGACGTTGGCGTATCTTCTGGCTAGGAGGTCCCGAGCAGTCTGGTAGGCGTCGTCCGACAATCTCAAGTGGCCGACGACGCCCAGGGCCTCCCCCTCCAGTGAGGCCAGGAGGTACACCATCTTTTGGCTCGGGGTCAAGTCACTCCGGGCGTCCACTAGGCTGTCGAAAAGACCAACGAAGGTCAGCCATTCGGAAAGGACCCCGGAGAAATTTGGCAGGTCCAGAGTTGGGAGTCGTCCCAACAGCTCCGGCTGAAGCTGCTTCAGAGAGGACTCGGACGGTCACTCATCCGAGCTTCACGCGCCTCCTCGGCATACCTGCCTTCAGCCTCGATCAACTCGTCCGTGAGCCACAAGAACTGTTCATAGTCCGCGAAGCAGGAGTCCAGGACTCCCTTCTCCACATCCGAATCCTCGAGCTCAGCGTAAGCCTCCTCCACTACGGCCATTCGAGCATCCACCTGCTCGAACCGCTTCATCAAGTTATGGACCCTATCCGGTCGACCTATCAAAGCATGGGCGCTGTGGCGTAGCTCAGTCCGCAAACAACGGATCAGTAGCTTGGGCGATGTCATCACTATTAAGTACAAATTACGACGCGGCTTGAGCACAGATTACAAAGATAACAAACAAAAAATACAACAAAAATTAACAGTTCCTGCAGTTCCTTAAATGCAGTTCCTATCAAATCGCGTTGAATAGAAATTACACAAATACGAATTACTACGTATCAACCAAATACAAGTTAGCACAAAAGAAAAGACACAAATCAAATTGACAAATAACAAATACTAGTGCGATCAAATCAAGTTAAATTCAAATTGCGCAAATACAATTACTACTCTTTAATTCAAATACAAATTACAGTATAAACGAAGATACACATCACGGTCGATCAACAAAAAATGCCTAGCTCGGAAATCGACCCTTCGATAAGTAATCCACTACAACTATCCGACAACGATAATTAACCGATTACCTAAAAATAACCATCTACCTACATGACGTATATCTCTAGAAAAACTCCCGCTTGCGCAACCTAGGGCGCGGCTTTTCAAACTACCTACTAACAAAAAAAAAAAAGGCAAGCAACAAACAACAAAGGAAAATAATTCTATTATTACGTACAAAAAAATATTTTTACGTATTACGGACGGGCGTGATTGTAGATACAAATTAAACCAATCAAACCAACGCTCCCTGCCACCAGATTTGTTTAATTTTTATCAAACACTATGGTCGGGATCGACCAGGGAATCGAACCCGGAACCACGCTCTGCTACCAGTTTGTTACGGCCTACGGTTGCTCCCTTAAAGGATCCAATCCTCTGGGGCACATGAGCAGAAGACTTCCCGAGCAAACGTAGGTCGGGCCTCAATGTGGCCACGTGGAATCTCTCTAATTACACTAAAATATATGGGGGAGCGTTATACTACGGCCAGTCGACCGGAAGGAATTTGGACGAAGCTTACTTACCTATATCCAAGGCGACTGGTCCCTCCGGAGTCGGTCAGGTCGCATGTGGTTGTGTAGTGCAAGGGAAAGAATGGTGATGTGGTGTGTATCTGGGTGTGACTGATGGTGATTAAACCTAGACCTTAGCCGTCGGCAGCAGCCCGGGCGTCGACACCGCTCCAACTTGAAGGGGCCTTCCGCGGCTTTGTCCACATTTAATTTCCTTGTTCGTCACGATAACAGTCACTTAACTCTATCGTACGATTAACTAACTTACAGAAGCCACTAACTATCGCTGGGTATAAGGTTACCGCACAAAACACGCACGGAGTTTCTGGGTCAAAGGTCACTACCGTTTCGCGTTGCAACAGTTAGTTCTAGAATATCAGAGGCCGCACTAACTTATATTGTCGAATGCACTTATACAGATTCTGAGTCGGACCCAATAAGTCCCGGGGAAGCTCTCCAGTAGGGATACGCGCCACAAAATTCCTAGACCGTATTTTTACTGTCCGCGCTTAATTATTCCGAGTTCCCGCGCTTAATTGGCAGCGTGCCAATCGTGAGCACTGCCTAAGGAAGACTGACTTTTCACTCGCGACCCGCGCGCCACTGCCACGCTCGGAAGAACTTCAAACCGGTATCGCCCAGAGCCGCGCGCCCCCTAGATGTCGATTCCGACAACAGCGTATTGCGCGAACAAATAGTTACCACATATGTAAGGCGTGTTGGCTACCGCAGTTTTTCATTTTCTAGTTAGCATGAGGAAGACGCTGGTTTATATCTCTCTGTCATCTCCTTCGACAACCACGGGACGATATAAGGTAGTGAATATTCTTACACCCGTTACACGGTTACAATTTTAGTTTAATATCGAGAATATAACGGATTCATTTATAAACTTAAAACTTTTTGCATGAACAATTCTAAACTGGAATTAAGCTTTGGGTTCACTGAATACGACAGTTACGTTATCGAATTACGTCAGACCGGGGCAAAGCTCCCGCGTTCCCACAGCTTATATGTTTGTGCTGTCATAACCGACGCAGTACTACTGTAGTACATTGTTGATAGTTAACTTTGGGCATTAATCTCTCCTGAGTAGCCGGGTATAATTTTTTCTAACTGTATAAGGCATGGCATAATATGATATTAAAAAAATAATACTCAGGTTCTTTTTCAAGCAGGTTTTATTTTTGCGAAACGGTGTAGTTTTTCTTATAGAATAAATGTGATAACACCTGATAGTATGTCGATGTTGTGGCTCATAGACATCTACATTCATCCTAGATTAAGAAACAAAAGAACAGATCTGAACTACCACATTGGGCGTTGGTCACCCCACGTTCTGAACTCTTTACCGATCTCCCCTTTATCACGTATAAAGTGGTGACTTCCCAAAGTGATATAAACAGTTTTCGGTAACCTCAAATTAAAGATTTTGTCACCCTCCTCATGTACCTCTTCAATTCACTTCCGAGCAAATATCGTCTGCAGTCTTCAGATCCCACAAGCCACCTAGCTTTACAAAGTTCATCACAGCACTGGAATAATACTTTCTATTCCTTCAAGCTACTATCTGCAGTACAGTGTTGCTTAAGGTGTTACCTTGACCGGAGGGAGATCTCCTATTGTTTCACGGCCAAAAATTCAAACATTACTGCTTCACTGCTGAACATAGACCTCATATGGGGAGTTACTATTGTTGTTTGTTGGCAAGTTTTTTATAACTTTATGTTGTTATCAACAAGATACCGCTACTTATATCTAGTTACAAATCTCTCTGTAACCTCTTCCGACTATGGGATGATATTTTTAATAGGATAGGGTAACAAACGAGCACACAGTATACCTGATGGTAAATGGTTGCTGTGACCCACAGACATCTACATCTATCCTCGACTACAAATCAAAATGCAGATGCGTTGTCACCCGTGAGGACAAAGATGGAATGCCTCTTTTCCAGTAAAAAGTGTCTCCGGTTCTCTACACTCACTATACGAAACACAACAGTGTTAGGTTGCTATTTTAAGCTGGTATTTTGTGAGAGCGTGGTTCTTCCCCGGTCGAGCCGACCCATTTGTGCTACAACTATATTACTAATATAGCTGCAGCATGGCTCTACCACGTCAATATGGATTCTCTTATGCCGCCACTAAATGATTTGCAACAAAAATTGTTATAAGTAACGAATTAAAGATTTATTAAAAGTAACAGTGGTAGAGCCACGCGGCAGCTTCTGCTGTCGCTTTGGGCCGGCTCGAACCGGGGTGGTACCACGACCTCACAGAATACCAGCGTGAAGTATAGAGGTTTACCTCTGCGTTTCGCTTGGTGAGTCCAGGTGGCCAAAGGCCCTTTTTACTGGAAATGAGGCATTCCATCTTAGTCCTCACGGGTGAAAACGCATCTGAATTTAGATTCGCAAAAGAGGATAGTTGTAGATGTCTATGGGCCGCAGCAACCACTTACCATCAGGTGGACTGTGTGCTCGTTTGTCACCCTTATCCTATAAAAAAAAAACTGAATTTAGAATAAGGAATTATCAACAAGGGTTCAACTTCAAATGTGTATGCTCAATAAATAATCGCCATGTTAATAGCCCGTTGTGATAATAAATCTTAAGTGACAAACAAACTTGCAGTCTATCGGATGGTAAGAAGCTACTGAACTCCGTGGACAACAAATCAAAACAAAGAAAGCAGAAGATGGAATTCCTCACAGCGTGTAATCATACGGGTTAACTATTCTCTCCAGACCAGAACACAACAGTGCAAGCACTGCTACTTTGCTGCAGAAGTACGAGTAAGTAAGAGGCCAGCGCTTACCGAGACAAATTGAGACAATTCCTAGACAGAAATAAAAAAGCAATCCCAACTATCCGTATTAGGAAGGCCACATACACTGTAATAGCACGAGGCTGATATTTCAAAGATTTTCTTACATTTACATGAATACTTCACATTAAATAAAACTAATTTTACGGGTTTATTATAAGAAATATAAATTAATATTACAGGTTAGGATGATTTACTCAAAGTCACAAGAGGAATGTGGGGCACATGATAAGGGGTAAAGTAAGTTAAAATAAGCGCGATAAAATCCGTAAAATTAGGATTATTCAACTATAATACTGATAAAATACTTGATAATTATTTTTGTTTGTCTATTTCTGTTTAGCTTAATGGATGACTGGGAAAGAATGCTCTATGACATTATGCCGCCATGTCTACAACTTTGTGCATGAAAGTTTCAATAATAGTTAAAATAAAATTATTATATTAGCATTTTTGTATTGACACCGGACACCTTTTTCCAAACAAATAATTTATGTAATATTATCACGCTGGAGCTACATTATAGTTGCAACACAAATGAGTCGGCTCGATTGAGCAAAAACCACGCTCTCATAGAATACCAGCGTCAAATAACAGCATAATGCAGCAGCATTTCATATAATGAATGCAAAGAACTGGAGACATTATTAATTGGTAACGAGGTGCTCGTTCTTATTACACAAGGGTTACAACGCATCTACATTTTAATTGTTAAATGAAGCTGGATATAGGAGGTGTCTATGGCCCAAAGCATCCATCACATGGACTATGTGCTTGTATGTCACCCTTATTCTTAGAAACAAACTTCCTAAACTGTTAAGTTCCCAATAAATTACTTATTACTTAGATTAATTAGAAATTATGAAAGAAATTAATATAAAATTTTCAATATCAAAGCCCCGAGATGAGCCAATCTTGTTTCATATTAATATCTCTACAGATTCTGAACTTAAATTAATTCTAAAGTGCACTTTAATAAATTCGCAGACTCATCTTATTAATAAAATAATACTTTAAATATCGTGTGTAGCTCAAGCTCGTGTTTTCGGTAGAGCCATACGATATTATTGCGTTCTCGGACGTAATTTTTTCTATTTTCTACAATCTTATTAGCTACAACGAACCTACAAACTCTATGATGTTGCAGTTGTTCATAGTCAACAGTAATCACTTACCAACAGGTGAGCCGTATGCTCGTTTGCCCTCTCTTCTTGAAACACGTATTTTAAAAAGTAATTTCTTCGGAAAAAAATTCACCACGCTTTTTTTACGTATACTTTTACAATGTCATCCGTATGTTAAAAATTTCAAGTCGCTAGCTCATCGAGCAGTCAATTTAAAATTAATAACTATATTCGACCCAAACGAACATAAAATAAAGTGAGTTAAAAAACGTGGTCAAAAATCGTAATATGCTAATATTTCTTCCACCTTCTATTCCATTAAAAATATACTACCATTTACGTCATTTTACGTTTATTACATTTATAGTCGCGCAATGTTACTTCGTTTTGCATTGGTTCGATCCTCTTCTCACAAAAAGATCGTAAAAACAGATATAAACACGTACTACAGTTGCGAGAGCAGAAAAACTAATTCGGTTTATCCTTATGAAGTCTCGAGATCCAAATTCAAGTTTACGATAAGACTTAAATCTCGTGCGAAATGGTTGCGTTCAATTCTATTGACTATAAGAAATTAGTCTCGGTTAACCAAATCGTTTGCGGCAGTCTAACTATTACTGTGTGATCGTAAGAAGGTCCATTACCCTATTTCGTTACATGTGTTACGTAAGCGGTGACTACGGGAAATGTCAGAATTTTCTCAAAATGGCTTCCGATAGATGGCGGAATGATCGTTCAATTCGATCGAATCAAAGGCTTTCTTATAATTCACATACGCAAGACAAAGTGGCAGATTATATTCTTCTGTCTTCTGTACAATTAGCTGAAGGGTCTGTATGTGGTCTATGGTACTAAAGCCTCTTCCGAAACCGGTTTTTTCGGGAGGCTGGAAGTCGTCGAGTCTTCGTGTGAGACTCGTAATGACTCTCGGAAACAGCACTTAGACGCGGCTCAGAAGGGAAATCGGACTGTAGTTCTTCAAGAGAGCGTTGTCGCCGTTCTGAAAGAACAAGACCACCGCATTTTTGCTCCACGCTACCGAAGTATTCCCACTATGGAGGACAGAATTAAAGATCTTCTGAAGAACTTACAATTACAATGCCTCGTTTCCAGAGGAAAGATTATCAGTTGTCTATACTCGCAATAGGAAATACAGCAGCATTAAGTAGCGATTAGCTTTTATGCTGGTATGCTGTGCAAGCGTTGTCTTATCCCGGCCATACCGACTCATTCGTGTTACTACTATAATATAATGCAGCGTGACTCTACCACGTAAAAAAAATACAGAGCTACATATACATGCATAACATAACTAGCACTGGAAACCGACGTAATAAAGATAATGTAACTAATTAGCTAAGATCCGCTTAAAAAATAAGGTGACATGCGCCAAAAAGTGCGTTAGATCAATGTTCGGTCTAAATCAGGATGATTAAAATGAACCGTATTTGCAGCATGGTTCTACCACGTAAAAACAATTAAATACAGAGCTATACATGCATAATGTAACTAGCACTGGAAACCAACGTAATAAAGCGATGTATTAAATATGATATAACTAATTAGAAATAAGGTGATATGCGCAAAAAGTGCGTTAGATCAGTGTTCGGTCTAAATCAGGATGAATCATATGAACCGTAATTTCGCAAATATAAAATTCTTACTCTGCCGTGTATATATATATCGGTTTTCCATCCGATTTCAGAAGCTCCGCTGTTAATGTAATCCTCACTTGTAGCTTTGCCGTTTTGAAGGTGATGGAGAGCCATTCTAATCTCACTCAAACTGACGTCCGGGATATCATCAGAATAATGTCAGATAACGTATGGATTATAACGTGGTAGAGCCATGCTGCAGCTATATTAATAGGTGTATTAATAGTTTTAGCACGAATTGGTCGGCTCGTCCGGGGAAGGACCACGCTCTCACAGAATACCAGCGTAAAATAGCAGCTTAATGCTGCTGTGTTTCGTATGGTGAGTGTAGAGAACCGGAGACCTATTTTACTGGAAAAGAGGCATTCTATCTTAGTCCTCACGGCTGACAACGCTTTTGCATTATAATTTGGAAACGAAGTTAGATGTAGATGTCTATGGGCCACAGAAACCACTTACCATCAGGTGGACTGTCTGCTCGTTTGTCAAACTTTATCCTATAAAAAAGGGATAAGATTCGCTCTTGAAATGTCAGGTGTTCTGCCATACTCGGTCTTCAGCTTTGACAGACAGACAGACAGATTTTTCTGGCAGACAGATCTCTGGAAAAGACATTGGAGCCTTGGTGCCGCTTGTTCTCTTCTTCAATACAAGCTGTATTGAAGTTACGTAAGTCCCGCAGCATGCATTTGGAGATCTGTCTGTTCAGTTACCTGTATTCTGTCAAATCTGTTGAAGACTGCAGCTTCATTTTCCGTCTAGCAGCCATGATATTAAAAGTGTGATCGGAGAGTTTTTATGTTCTTCTGCGATGGATCTTGCTGAACTTAGCTCCGACCGCATAGACAGTTTCCACGAGCTTATTATTCATATCGTTCACTTCATTGCAGTCTTTTAAGCACTGAAGACGGTTTTGTAACTGAAGCTGAATGGTTTCGGGACTTTGAATTAGAGCACGAAGGGGACGGAGCGTGGATTTCATTGGACGAGACCTCTCCAACTTAACGTTTAGTTTTAGTGTGGCTCTAGCCATTCGGTGATCGCTACCATTTATCACCCTCGCTATCACTGAGACATCACTGAACAGTTGTTGTCTGGCCGTCATAATGAAGTCAATCGCATTTTTTGTCGAACCGTCAAGGCTGAATTATAAGGGACGGGTCTTCAAGTAAACTTCCTTTTTCCTGATTTCACTCATATTTTTTCATATTCAAGTATAATTAAAACAACAAAAGAAACGTTTCGGTCTGTGACACTCGTCGAACATCACTACGTTTAAACTAATAAAATCGCTACGTTTTATGTGTCTATCACCACCTATGCCTCATTGTCCCTTAAATTTCTTCACTCATATAATCATGAATGTTACATACTATTTACTTACTTACTTACTTATCTTCACGCACAATCCCTGACGGGGTAGCCAGAGAGAACAGATCGCCAAGTGTCACGATCCTTACATATCTCTTTCGCTTCTTTCAGATTCATTATCTTCTTCATACATGCACGTCTAGGTATCCGAGTACTCTTGACCCTACCCTCTTCGAGCAATTTGCTCACATGGTCTTCGAAAGTTAGTCTCGGTCTACCTCGACACCTTTTAATATTAACTTTCGCGCTATATATTTTCTTCACCATTCGGTCTTCACTCATTCGCTCAACGTGCCCAAACCACCGAAGCACGCCCTTATCAATTTTTGTGATAAGGTCATCTTTCAAACCTGCCATATTGCGAATCTCTTCGTTTCGCTTTCGGTCGGCCATAGTAACGCCGCACATTTTACGAAGAGATCGCATCTCCACTGCATTCAACTTACTTTTATGCTTCTTCTGGCATACCCAGGTTTCGCTGCCATATAACAAAGTCGGTACCAACACTGCGTTATGTATTGCAAGGCGTGCACTCTTCGCTACGCCTTGCCTTTTGACTAACGCAGTCAGGGCACCATTGACTTTGTTCCCGGCAGCGACACGCCTGTCCACATCTAAATCACATCTTCCATCCCGGCTAAAAGCACTCCCCAAGTATACAATTTCATTTACCTGTTCTAGACATTCCTGATTTACCCATATTTCACACTTCGTTCTCTCTTCGTCCCTTTCAAATACCAGAACCTTAGTTTTATTAGCATTCAAACGGAGACCTTTAATTTCACATTCCTCTTTCATACACGTGACTAATGCCTGCAGTTCTGCCTCTGATGGTGCAATAAGCACTGCATCATCAGCATACAGCAGACAGTTTACTTTTATGTCACCCAATTTCACACATACTATTTAATTTTTTTATAAAACAAGGGTGAAAAGCGAGTACACTTTCCACCTGATGGTAAGTGGATGCTGTGGCCCATAGCCATCTACATTTATCCTCGATTAAAAATAAAAATGCAGATGTGTTATCAGCCCTGAGGACTAAGATGGAGTGCCTCGCTTCCAGTTAAAAGGGTCTCCAGTTCTCTACACTCACCATACGAAACACAGCAACATTGAGCTTCTATTTTATGCTGGTATTATGTGAGCGCGTGGTCCTATCCCGATCGAGCCGACCTATTCGTGCTACATCTATAATACAGGTGCAGCATGGCTCTGCCACGTATATTTCTTTCTCATATTTCGTTCCTACATTATATTATGCCATGTAGTGATGAGGTAAGATAAGCCACCCCCTCATTTTGCCCCTTGGGTATCATAGGAGATAAATTTGAGTCTGGAAGATCTCATAACCTCCAATATTAGCAGGACCAATAGCCTCCTATAATTAATGAGAGGTTTGTACTGTTTTCTTCCGCTACAATTTTCCCTTATTGGTTGTCTTTTTTCCTCACAGTGTTTCCTACACTTGCGTGCACGTGCTAAATCGGCACTTAAAGTATCAGTTCACAATTCTATTGTTACGGACGGGCATCAAATACGGGTCGCTCGCTTTTTGTAAAATTTACTACGAAATACTATGACTCTAATGCAATCCGTATGTAAAATATTCCAACCATTGAAAGGGGGCAACGTCAAAGTTGCAAGATGTCTAATTTTACGATCTACAATTCATGTACAGCACCAGCAGTGATCATTTACGGACATATTAAAATCGACTTCAACGTTAAGTTTGGAGGTTTTAGTATTAGTAAATAATTTCTTAATACATGTTACCTTTCTTCATCAACACCACCACACACAGCGCTTAAAATGACAATTAAAATATTAGAGATGCCGGCATGTGTCGAACTTTGCTTGCTTGAATACTTGCGTATATACTTTCAAGTCACATTATTCCTACTTTTGGTAACCGACTCAATAAGAAGTATGTAAGGTGTAACTCTAAATGAATTGTGGGAAATTGTGTGTTAAGACAAACGCGTAGTTTGTATGGTTTGTGACCAGAATTAAGAAAGAAATGCTTCGGTGGGTTGGACACATAAAGTACGTTAAACAGAAAGACTGAATGAGGAAAGAGTGATAAAAGAAGTTTATGCCGCAGATGTGAGTGGTAAAGTTGACAAGGGTCATCCTAGACGGATGTTTATTGACCAAATTGATGTGATATATTGAAGATGGACCAAATCAAGAACACATTTGACCAATGAGCACGTAAGCGTAGTTATATTAAAAAAGGAGTGAGGTGTGTCAGAACCATGACGAATGGAGGTCCGTACTCTCTGCTTACCCCTCTGTGTGACATACGTGAGGTATAAATGAAGTGAGTGAGGTGTTTCAGGATCGTTCTAAATGGAAGTACGTATTCACTGTATTTATGTATGTAGAACGAGAAGCTAGAAGGTAGAGAATTTTGTTATAAATCATAAATATGATTCTGAAACATATATGACAAATAACTAGATACGACCTTGTAACGTTTACTAGTGACGGAGTAATCAATCATAATATAATTGAATACTGTGTTCTGTTTACATAATGACAATATATTTGAATAATTGGTTTAACTTGAGCTTGTATTAACGAATTTCGTATTTATACCTATATATATATATATATATATATATATATATATATACATATATAGCTACATACATACGAGCATACATATTATTACCTATATAGAGATAGAGGTAGTTCAGGGCTGGATCCTTTATTACCAGACTAATAAACCTACCAAGCTAACAGCATAGCAAAGTGGCGAAGCAATCAGCTTTGTAGCGGTTTCTAACGGTTGCCGTTGAGCAATCAGTTTCAAAATAGGAGGTTCAGATGCCTGGGTGATCATAATGGATTGCTGAAAACAGAATTTGAAAATTCAGAACCGTTCTCGAGATAATCGTGGGACAGACGGACAGACGGACAGAGGGACAAACATCGTGAAATCAATAAGTGACTTCGCAAGCTTCGCCACTTAATAAGTAATGCCAGAAGTATCTGAAAGCCTTCGACATACGACATATAATATATTAAACAAAAATAGTCTTGTAGTTCTTTTTTCAGTTCCGTATTGATTATGCAGCCCTCAATAAAATTGCTTACGATTTTTTTTATTTTCGCCATCACTAAACATTAATCAAAACTAATTTTACGGGTTACATTACATCTAATTTCACAAAATTTAGCAATTTCATTGGGGACTGCCGACATAAGTAGTAGTAGAAGTAATTATATTATATTAGTACTAGAAATTGAAAGTGTTTTTTTATGTTTTTTTTTTTGTTTTTGTTTTTACTTAGGTCATACGGCGAACTCACAAGATTTTACCTATCCAAAAAGAGTCCAACGCGCATATCACACACGCAACACATCATACTAATAGCTACAGATATACTGTTAAAATTACCATTTCGGTGACGCAAACTCATAAGATTTTACCCACACTAGGCGTATTTTATGCCCATCGCGCCTAAAGAAGTTTCACTTCAAAAAAAAAGTTAAATTCGACGTGATAAATATGTATAGCATGTGCACTCCTGTGTTAACAGGGATCACACAAGTTCCCAAGTAACGCAACTGACCGCTTTGCCTATATCTCGTGTCATCATATTTACTATAACGCTGTATTTCACGATAATGTATGAAGTTGATCACTGAGACATCTCTGAATATGTGCCGTTTATCCGTCATGATGAAATCAATCTCGTTTTTAGTAAAGTTATCGGGACTGCGCCAGGTCCACTTCCTTTGGGGCTTGTTCTCGAAAAACAAATTCATCAGAAATGCCTTATTCTTCTCGAGGAAGTTGACCAGCATTTGCCGCCTGTGATTTCTGCTTCCAAACCCGTGGGGTCCCAAAATTGACTCGACGCCCATGTGCTTACACACCTTGGTATTAAAGTCCCCCATAACAACATTATAGTAGGCCTCAGTGGTGTTATGTAAGGCGATAGAAATGTCTTCATAAACAGTTTCAACTTCATCATCCGAATGTGCTGAGCTCGGTGCATAAATTTGGACGATCTTCAGAGAGTATCTCTTTGATAACTTCAGTACAAGGTATACTACCCGTGTAGACACACTGCAGATTTCTACAATGTTCTTAGTGAGGATCCTGTGAACGAGGAAACCTACTCCGCTTTGGGAAAGGCTGTCTCCCTCCCGAAAATAGAGCAGATAGCCCGATTGCAGGATAAGTGTATCCTCACCCTCTCTTGAGACTTCACCTAACCCGAAAATATTCCATCTTATATTTTCCAGCTTGTCGTTTTGTGTCTGTGTTTAGTGTTTCCGTCTTGCCGCAGAGTCCGTCCGTTACACGTCGCCAAGTCCAGTTTTGGTTGTAACCTGTCCTCTCCCGAGGATTCTTTGCACCCCCTGCTCCACCGTTGCCATTAAACGCCACCACGGTTAGGAATAATGGGGCGACTGGGAACTAAACTCAGTGTTTTTGTGGTGCTATTCATGGGAGGATTTGCCCTTAACTGTCTCGCTGGGCAAGTGAGTTGGCGATCGTCGTGCCAGACACATCGCACTTGTAATGCTGTTGCCCATCACATACCTGGGTATTTATGATCTGACGATGACTGGGATGGTTATGCTGTCATCCTGTGGAAGCCTACAGGTATCCTTTTTTATGGAATTTCCCTCTGTCGGCTTGTACGACATCCATGGGATGAGAGGGAGTGGCAGTTTTCTAGGCCGCTACCACATAGCAATTTCTGCATATATTTTCATGTAATTATAATATATACATGTGTGTATATTAAATGAAAATATACAAAATACTTCACTTCGTTATCTATCTCTTTAACTACAAAACTGTATTGATTATCTAGTATTATTGTAATAAAAGTGTATTTTTATATTTTTTTTCAAAATTATTTACCTTGAGACCTAAATTTCGTTTTATATTTCCTTTGAATAATTATGTAGTACAAATTTAAATAAATTAACCTTTGTAATTGCGTGATTCTTTGAACCTTTATTTTCGAAGGACGTCTTAGCCCCTGACGGGCTTCATCTTCTTATATCTTCCTTTATGTTGTTCTACATATAAAGATAAATACATAAACACTCACTCTTGTCACCCAGAGGAGGAGGCAGAGACTATGGACTTCCATTTGGCACGATCCTGACACACCTCTCTCGCTTCCTCCACATCCATATACTTACGCATACACGCTCGTCGGCTAAAGGTACTCTTGATTTGGCCCATTTTCGATATATCGCCAATTTGGTCGCTAAACTTTCGCCTAGGGCGTGCCGTTCCGACTGTGTGAACGGCAACCTCTGCTACAAAAATTTGCTTTGTCACTCTTTCCTCATTCATTCTTTCTACATGACCAAACCACCGAAGCATTCTTTTCTTAATCCTGGTCACAACATCTTCTTGCAAACCACACTTTTCTATTATTAAACAATTTCTCACTCTGTCATTCAGATTCATCCCTAACATACTCCTTAATGACCGCATTTCTACAGCATTTATTCTACTCTCGTGCTTCTTCTGCCACACCCAACTTTCACTACCATACATTAAAGTAGGTACTAACACAGCATTGTGAATTGCCATACGTGCCTTTTTGGACACATTCTGACTTTTCACAATAGGCATGTTGATTTTTTGATTTTTTCTTCTGTAAGATTACCAAAACTTTTTTTGTATATCGTATTACTTATAAGACAAAAAAATCAAAACATTTACTTTGTCAGTTTTTTGATTTAAAAAAATCCTTAATGTAATTTGGATAAAATATAGTCTAAATCACCCGCAGCAATGCTTTCTATCTGTCTGCCATGTTTCATTGCAATCGGTGGTTGGTGCAGCCATTACGAAGATTAGTCCGGACACACAGACAAACTGACAAAGAAAGTTGTCTGTTAATTCTAAAGCTGTTATTTCGATATTACAGACATACACTTCAACTTTATTTATATGCAGAGAATATACTTCTTACAACAGCTAGAGTAAATGGTGAAGATTGCCAATAGCCAATAAGTCCGCCATTTGTAATCTTATATTTGATAAGGTTGCAATAAAAATTAATAGATCTATATATTATTCCTTAGACAAAATGTAGCTGAAACGTTATATATGTACTTCGACTATAAGTCAAATAAATAATGAGCTGGTTCTCAATAGCGCTGGTTCTTTTTCTTCAATGTATTGTCGTGAAACAAAACAATTGTCTTACAATTGTTTTGTATACCAGAATACCAGCGTATAATAGCAGCATAATGCCGCTGTGTTTTTTGTGAAACTACTATTTGTAGGTAGAAATAAGTAAGACCTTAGCAACGGTCTCCAAATCAGAAAAAGGAGTCCTAGTACCTAGTTTTCTAGTTTGTAAATTTAATCAATTTCTATAATGGGTCACGAACACTTAGATAAATAATCTCCGTGTCACGCACGCCACGTATTGTCGTCCTCACGTAACTAGGAAATGGCGTTAATGTAACAAAGTAAAGCACTCACCTACGCGCATTTAATGTCGGTGCTTTCAATTTTCATTACACTGTGTGAAAGGACTCTAAACGTTATTTCCAATCACATAAAGCTGCTGTTATATCTTAACTGTTATATGTGTTTTAGTCTTACTTTAGTATCAGGTAGTTTTTCGTTTGTTACGGCCTATGGAAGTCTTTGCTGTAAATAGACCTTCTCCATAAATTGTCTCTTAGAAGAGATATCCGTCGTAACTGCTACGCTCTACGCAGGCGGTTTGCAACCGCAGTTTTTTGTTATTTAGCATTAGCTGTTTATGGAAAGATGCTGCTTTCTATTTATTATTTTAGTTTTCCACTGTCATCTCTTACTACATCTACGAGACCACATAGGTTAATGGATATTCTTATACCACCGCTACACGGTTATAGTGCTACGTGTTACATGTATGTATTTTAGTATTACTTTACAGCATATCGAAGTCCACCGCTGAACAAATGCCAACCCATAAGTAGCCCCATACCAGATATTTGGCAACCTAGTTTTCTTGTTATTAAAATTTAAATTCAAATTCAAAATATTAAGTAAAAGTTAAAGAGTAGGATCACTTTCTAACAGCATACCAGCGTAAAATAGCAGCTTAATGCTGCTGTGTTTCGTACGGTGAGTGTAGTGAAACGAGACATTCTATCTCATTCCTCAGGATAAATAGTAGTAGAGAATAAATGTAGATATCTATGGACCACAGCATCCACTTACTATCAGGTGGACTGTGTTCCGTAAGTCAGCCTTATTCTATAAAAAAAAAAATAATATTTATTAGAAAAAACAATTTTAGTGTAGAGAAATTTATTAATTTTCCAGCATTTTCGAGTGTAATTATACTACTTTAAAAATTTACGTATAATCATGTTATGCTTACGTAATTATTTTAATGCGCTTAATGCATTCAAAATTTGATTTACCAATAGTTTTTTTTCAGTAGCAGACACGAGAATTTACTCCTATATCCCGGAGGCAGTTTTAATACATAAATTTCACAAGGACAAACATACAGACAAGGACCCGGTAGGTGGCGCTGTTGTCGTGATCCCGATATTATCTGTTTGAATTCGGGGAAGGTTGGTAGTATAGTATATTTAGAATTTATTTAACTTCATTTAAACCATTTGCCAAAGAGACTTTCGATACGTGGGGTCCGCGTGGGCTGATAAAAGTGCTAGATCTTTTCACGCTCAAAAGTTAAGTAAAGGCATTCAGCGGGGAAACGCAGCCAGCGCACTTGGCACTATGCCAAGGGGTGTAGTTTTTTGTTGTTATACTACTTATATTATTAATATATACTTATATTGTATATTATAATAATTACTTACGTATATGGAAACTATTTTATAATTTAAATAATGATTTGAAGCTAGGAAGCAAACTCTTATTGAGCAACCAAAGTACACATTTGAAGTGCTTCTCCTTGTCTCACTAACCTGATTGATCACATTTCATGGCAGCCTTCACTAAACTTGAGACATTGATATCTTCGATAAACTACTTAAGACTTTGAGAAGATTTATATATGACTGACAAATTTTTCCTTTTATATATTTTGTACAAAATTTAATCATAAATTTGTTTTTCTACCGAATTCAAACAGGAGTAGGTACACAATTCGACTGTATTTATTTATGTGTGTTACCTCAAAACTTTCTGGGTGAATCGATTTCAATGATTCTTTCTTTGTTTGGAATTTGGTTCTTTACATGTGGTCTCATATAAATTTGATTAAGCTTTCACCAATCGTTTTGGAGTTATTCTTAATAATTCACATTGAAGTCGGTTGCACAAAACTTTTAATTTTAAACTAGTCAAACCTAAAATTATTAAAAATACCATGTCATACTAGTATGAAGTCCCATTACTTATTTTCTAACAAAAGTAAAATTATAGAATAAGGTTGACCAACGAGCACAAAGTCCACCAAGGTAAGCGAATGCTGACGCATAGACATCTACATCTATCCTCAATTCAAAACCGAGGTCTCTATAGATGGAGAACAGGATTGAGAATATTTAGACTAGGTAAGGGGAAGTATGCGAGCGTCCATTTAGAAAATATTGCAAGGGGGAGGGGGGGTTTTGCTGTTCACCCCCTGTCGCTTCTTACGAT
This sequence comes from Parnassius mnemosyne, assembly GCA_963668995.1. Lineage (NCBI taxonomy): Eukaryota > Metazoa > Arthropoda > Insecta > Lepidoptera > Papilionidae > Parnassius > Parnassius mnemosyne. The sequence continues at coordinate 2,986,804 of CAVLGL010000093.1, read as the reverse complement.
ACCCACGGGATGATATGTGGTAGTCGATCCTTCCGCGCCGCCTCATTTCTTTTTCTTTTTTTTTTTAACGTTTTGGCACGACTTTAGAACAAAGCGCGTAGGTATGTTCTACTAGCGCCGAAAAATCAAGATTTTAACGTTTTGTCGCATAAAACCGTACCTAACAATCATATTGAACATATAAACGATATAAAAAGCACATTGTCTGAAATATAAATGATTGTTCAACTTATTAATATTTCTTTAAATCGATTAATTGCTATTTTTACATTAAAAAAGGTAATTTTAGTGGCTTATGGTGTAGATTTATCAAATCCGCATGGAGCGGTAAACACGATAACTTTGGAAAATATCAATTGTTTAACTCAATCTGTTTTTTAATTTCTTAATCTATCGTGTGGAAAGCCATGAAATTAAAATGGCAGTTTAATTTTGTTTTGTTCAGTTACTCAACACTAGTTATATCAACCTTATAATAAAGAAAACCGGCCAAGTGCGAGTCGAGTTCCGAAAAAATCCGTAGGTTTATAAGTTTAAAATGATTAAAAATATTTTTATTATATGATGTATCTAAAAATTTATGCTTTTCGCAAATTTTTCCTTTATTTGTGCTACAATACGTTGCTTTGTACCAAATTTTAAGATTCTGAGTTCACGGGAAGTACCCTGTAGGTTTTGATTCCCTTGCGAATGTCGAAAATTTGCGGCATAAACGGCTGTATCTTTTGATTGCATTGGCTTAGAAGTTTGAGTTTTTCACTTGTTGCACAGTAGACTTGAGTATTTGATATGAATTTCAGCTTAATACGAGTATCACCGCGCGTTCCCGAGAAAAAGGGTGTTGACCGACAGACAGACAGACAGACGGACAACAAAGTGATCCTATGTGGTAACACATAATGGGAAACTTTACAAAGTTGGTGTGGGCAACTCTCTCTCTCTCTCTCTCTCTCTCTCTCTGGACAAGTTAAGCGAATGTAAGTGTGTACTAATAAAATTCGTGAATTAATTAATTTCGCGTTTCAATGAATATCATCATTCATAACAGCCTTTCATAAGTCAACTGCTGAACATAGGCCTACCCCAAGGAATGCCACAAAGCACGGTCCTGAGCCACCTGCATTCATCGACTTCCTGCATGTCTTAACAGGTCGTCACTCCATCTCGTGGAGGGTCACCCTACACTTCGCCTACCGGTACGAGGCTGCCACTCAAGAACCTTTCTTCCCCATCGGTTGTCGGTTCTTCAAACTATATGGCCGGTTCACTGCCACTTCAGCTTACTAAACCGCACCAGCACCTTAAAACGGCAAGGCCCCAGGCGAGAATGGTATTACAGCGGAGCTTCTGAAAGCGGGTGGAAGACCGGTACTTGAAGTCCTTCAGAAGCTCTTTAATTCCGTCCTCCATGGTGGTATTACACCGGAGACGTGGAGTAGAAGTGCGGTGGTCTTGTTCTTCAAGAAAGGTGACAACGCTCTCTTGAAGAACTACACACCGATTTCCCTTCTGAGCCGCGTCTACGTGCTGTTTTCAAGAGTCATTACGAATCGTCTCGCGCACAGACTTCATGACTTCCAGGCTCCCGAACAAGCCGGTTTCCGAAAGGGCTTTAGCACCATAGACCACATACATACTCTCTCTTACAACGAATACAAAACGCCTGCGCACGTTTCTGTTTTTCAATACCAACTCGATCTCATGTCACTCCATTCCTAAACCGACGTGACTTGATGAACATGTCCACCAGACGGAAGCTTCACCTCGCCTCCCTGCTCTTCGGAGTAGTTAAAACTGGGGAACCTTCTTACTTATACGACAAGCTCAATTTCTCACAGCGTTGCGTTAGAGCAGCACCGCGACTTAACTACACACCGTATAACACTGCTGCTTTCCGTGGTATTTTTCGTTTTTCCGCTACTAAGTGCTGGAATGATATTCCCCCCCCCCCGATAAGAAACTCGAAAACCATAAATTCATTCAAGTTAAAATTTAAAATGTTTTTGCTCTCCTTACAAAAGTCTAGCACTTAGTTGTCACTCAGCATTTTCATCCCTGTCTCCACATCCCTCTCTCACACGCACACACGCACTCACACACGCACGCGCACACGCACATGCACACACACACACACACACACACACATGTACCTTTGTTTGTTTTTATTATGATTTTTATAACCTTGTTGTTTTGGTTTTTACTATCATTATTTCATATTTTGAGATCTGTTACTTGGTTTTTAAGATATTTGTGAAGCAGCTTTCATGAAGTTTCTTATTATTAAACTTCGTGAATTTAACGCTGAGTGGAAACCTTTTTGGTGCACTAATAGCATAAAATATTTTTATTCTCTTTGTAACTAAATTACTATGTTTATGTCTTTTATGTGTTTTTTACGTTTGTGTACCAAATAAATATTTTTCTTTCTTTCTTTCTTTCTTTCTTCGGCAAATTGTACAGAAGAGTACAATTTGCAACTATGTCTGGCGTATGTGGACTATGATAAATCCTTTGTTTCCGTCGAAATTTGGGCGGTGCTGCATTACCTTCAGCGGTGCCAAGTGGACTGTTGGTATATCGAAGTGCTGAAGTGCTTGTATAGTAGGGCTACGATGGCTATCCGAGTAAAGAACCAGAGTACGAAACCTATCCAAATGCAGAGAGGTATAAGACTGGGTGATGTTATATCCCCGAAAATCTTCACCGCTACATTGGAAGACGTTTTCAAGCTTCTGGACTGGAAAGGATACGGTATTAACATCAATGGCGAGTGCATCACTCACCTTCGATTTGCGGACGATATAGTCCTTATGACAGAATCACTGGAGGACCTTAGCACCATGCTCAATGACCTCAATAGTGTCTCCCGACAAATAGGCCTTAGGATGAACATGGACAAAACAAAGATCATGTTTAATGTCCATGTCACACCTATGCCGGTAGTTTTTGGGAGCACTAAGCTCGAAGTTGTTGACGAGTATGTTTACCTGGGACAAATAGTCCAACTAGGTAAGTCCAGCTTCGACCGAGAGGTCAATCGACGGATTCAACTAGGCTGTGCAGCGTTCGGGAAACTAAGACACATCTTCTCGTCAGACATACCTCAAAACCTTAAAACGAAATTGTACAACCAGTGCATGTTGCCAGTGATGACTTACGGATCTGAGACGTGGTCCTTCACTGCTGGCCGTATGAGGAAGCTCAAGGTCAATCATCGAGCTATGGAGAGGGCTATGCTCGGGGTTTCAATGAAAATATCAAGTAATTATTATTATAACCTAATAAAATAAATAACTAGAAAAATCAAATACAACAGTGGCGACGAGTTCTTACGAGCAACGTGTGCAAATTACCGAACATTTTATCGGCGTCGGCGGATATCTTTTCTTGCATAAAACTGCAATGACTGGTAGGTTAAAAATGTATAGCAAGTAATTTCTATAATTTAGTAATAAGTGCAAGAGCTTAAAAAGAAAATTAAAAGCGGCAAAACTTCTTGGATACAATCAGAAAATAAAGAAACTTTGTTAATTTTAGCCAGAGACCTAGGTATATTAACCAAAACATTAATATTGAAGAACTACGAAAATTGTTAAGGACATAGTTAAAAATAACACAAAAGCATTCGCTTGAGAAATAATTACGAATAAACATGGCAAATATATTACCATCAAGCGTGGATAATTTTAGTGGAGGTAATTGGAATAGTTATTATGAATAATTGAACCGTTATATGTTGTTACATGATATATAAGAAGAAAAAAAGTGCCAATGCTACTTACAAAATTAAGTAGCAATGTTTATGAAAATGTATCTGGTCTTTGTTCACCAATGTCTCTAATTAAACTAACATATGAAGAATTGTGTGAAAAGTTAAACTACTTTTATCACCCAAAAACAAATGTGGCTATTTTTAGAGCGAAATTCAAAGAAAGGAAACAAGAAACATCAGAATTTATAAACGATTACATGCTGGCACTGCAAAAAATGACAAGAGATTGTGCCTTTACTTAAATAACGGAAAGATTGTTAAATGGCTTCCATAATGAAACTATTAGATATGAGCTCTTAAAAATATCAGAAAAATCCCTAAATGAATTAGTATTAATAGCTGAAACTGCAGAATTGGCTTACAACTTAGCACACAAGGACACAAGTAAGACTGTAGAAATGTTTGCTTTAAAAACAAAATCCAAGCCGCAGTTTAAATATTCCAGTAAAATTAACCAGAACCAAACATCCACAAATTGCCAGCTCATGTGGTACCTTGAGGATCACCAGCTGATTAGTGACCGCCAATACGGTTTTCGTCGGAGTCGATCAGCTGGTAATCTTCTGTTCTACCTAACCCATAGATGGACGGAGGCAGTAGAGTCCAAGGGGGAGGCGTTGGCCGTTAGTATGGACATTGCGAAAGCCTTCGATCGGGTTTGGCACAAAGCGCTTCTTTCGAAGCTCCCTTTCTATGGGCTTCCCGAGAAATTGTGCAATTGGATCACCAGCTTCCTTGCAGATTGGAGCATCAAGGTCGTTTTAGACGGTGCATGCTCCGACTACAAGCCTATTAACGCTGGTGTTCCACAAGGCTGTGTGCTATCACCAACGCTGTTTCTTCTGCATATCAATGAAATGTTGCTAACTGGTAACATTCATTGCTATGTGGATGACAGCAATGGTGATGCTTTATACACCGGCCGTGCCAATATTTCTCGGGAAAACGTCGCCGAGTACCGGAACAAACTTGTGTCTGAAGTCGAGTCTTTGCTGAACAAAGTCTCGGATTGGGGGCGACTAAATTTAGCCCAGTTTAATCCTCAGGAGACACAAGTTAAAAAAGAACCCCTTTGTCGTATCTCCTCAGTTTCAAGGCACTCCCCTTCTTGCCTCAGCCAGTATCGGAATCCTCGGAGTCAACATATCGAGTGACGTGCAGTTTCGTGGTCACTTGGAATAGAAGGCCAAACTGGCCTCTAAAAAGCTTGGCGTGCTAAGCAGAGCGGGACAGTTTTTCATGCCAGCACACCGCCTGCAACTTTACAAGGCGCAGGTTCGGCCTCACATGGAATACTGTTCCCATCTCTGGGCAGGGGCTCCCCAGTGCCAGCTCCTTCCACTTGACCGCATCCAGCGCAGAGCGGCTCAAATCGTCGACGACCGAGTCCTTTCCGATCGGCTCGATTCATTGGCACTGCGAAGAGATGTTGCATCCCTTTGCATTTTCTTTCGCATCTACCATGGGGAGTGCACTGAGGAATTGTTCGGATTAATCCCAGCCGCCAAATTTCACGAACGCACATCACGGCGGATCTCCCGATACCATCCACACCATCTGGATGATTGGTGGTTCACCACTGTGCGATTCAAAAGATGTTTTATTCCTCGTAAGACTTCCTTGTGGAATCGATTACCATCAGCGATTTTTCCGGACCAATACGACTTAGGGACCTTCAAGAAAAGAGCGTACTCCTTTTTAAAAGGCCGGCAACGCATCTGCAATTCCCCTGGTGTTGCGGTTGTTCATGTGCAGCAGTAGTCACTTACCATCAGGTGAGCCGCATGCTCGTTTGCCCTATAAAAAATATCCACAAGTGGCAATAAGTGTTTTTGCTGTGGGAAATTGGGACATATTCGTTCTCAGTGCTCATTGAGAAATAAATATTACAGTGAATGTGGACGGAAAGGACACATTTTCAGAGTTTGTTCAAGGAAAAACACAAATGTGAAGACAGTGTTGTTCGATCAGGTAACTAGCCAAAGTGAAGAAGTGGAGGAGGCTTGATGAAAAATTAAAAAAATGTAGTCGAGGAAGCAGGTCGGTAATATTTAGTGTGGGGTGATGGTAAGAGACTATAGAAATAAGGCAAAAAATGGATTTGTGGGGAAGTAAAGCAGTGTTTAACACTTGGGGTGACATATATGACTTAAGTTCAGGGGCGACTTGTAAAACTTCATGTGAATCAAATGTTGAAGTGTGCAGTAACAGTTGAAGGTGAATAGTCATGTAATATTTATAATTTATTTGTATAAATAACCTTCACTTTTGTATAATTGTAAGATTCACACAAGGGTTTTTTCATTTTTACATTGGTGATCACATTGTAATCTGGTGTAATCATACTTAGTTGTTAATTTATTCATCTGATACATTTATTTCGTTGCTTACATGTTAATTGTTTTTTTCTTGTATCTCAATATGGGTAAAGTTGTATGTTATGTATAAAATAAAAAAAAGATATATGTGTCCTAATTTTATAACATTGTGGGTGGGGAAGAGTGTGGTAACACATAATGGGAAACTTTACAAAGGTGGTGTGGGCAACTCTCTCTCTCTCTCTCTCTCTCTCTGGACAAGTTAAGCGAATGTAAGTGTGTACTAATAAAATTTGTGAATTAATTAATTTCGCGTTTCAATGAACATTTAAAATTATTATTCTAACCTAATAATATAAATAACTAGAAAAATCAAATACAACATCCTATAAGGGTTCTGTTTTTTCCTTTTGAGGTACGGAACCCTAAAAATACTGTCAAATAATAACAAATTTGTGATTGTAGAAATAACTTATCATCGTACTTCGATATCCTAATTTCGATAAAACTCTCTACTATGGGGCAAGGAAAAAAAAAAGGTGTTTTCCTTGCCCTGTGGTAGGGATTCATTTCTTCTTTTGCCCACAATAAATCGAGCGTTAGGAATAAATTTAAATCAAAAATATGTTGTCGCCGTTGTTCAGAATAAAAACAAACATCTCGACAACACAACCATGAACACATCACTACGCCGCTATAGTGCCGCGCGATCTGTCCGCTGGTTTCGAGAACGGGTCTGCGTTGCCCGCCCCGCTCCCGCGTCGCCACGGCCGCCGCCCCGCTGCCCGCAAAATTCGATGCAGAGGCCATAGACTCACTTCGGCGTCAACCGCCGTCATGAGTGGATACTGTATCGGCTGTTTGCAGCGACGAAATAGATCGCTGTATAAATACAAAACATTCGAAAAACAAATTTTTATACATGCTTGATTATTATAATAATCAGAGATTTTTATTAAAAAATTTTAAAAGCACAGTATAAATAATAGTATTACGTACTAAAAGTAAGAAGGACGTATATATTTATACTTAAATACGTCTTGGACTGTATGGATGGAGTGACCTGAATGATGATATGATGATAATATGAGCATTATGAGTCGTACAATTTTGGATTTTTAAATTTTTTTTAAATTGAAGTTTGACAAAAAAATATTGGAAAATTGGAAGTAGAATAGGATTAGGCCGGCCATATACATACGGAATTCCGTTTCGTGATTCCGTTTCGGAATCCTGAATCGAGATTCCGTGAATACATCACACACACACGTTTTTTTCCGTTCGGAATAACAAGGGTCAGTTGAGAGGCGTTAGCCATTGAGTCTAGACATTCTGCCAGCGAATAATAACGACGATTTTCTAATTGCAAATTCCATTGTTGCTGTATCATTCTTACTGAGTGCATCCCCTTATCACCCTAAGCTTGCAATATAGTCAATACTATGTAAAAAGATCTATCTATCCAGAGATATTATTTAAATATTTATGTATGTAAATTCTATCGAGGAATTATTAAATAAAATAAGATGAAAGGTTACGAAAAGCTATACACCTACAAGATTAAATTTAAAAACATACATAAATACACCTACTCGCTTCGGTCGTGCGACGAACACTGAGCGCATTCCGTACGGAATTTACGTATGTGTGTTGCGACTCGTACAAAATCTATGGAAGACATGCGTTCGGAGCGGCTTTTTTCCGTTCGGGATCCCGAACGCACAGACGATCATACGGAATCTCGAATCGGAGAAATTCCGTACGGAAAAATAACGTACGTGTGTGGCGGGTCATAGATTTTATATGGGCTTGCTGCGTTCGGAATCCCGAATCGGAATATCGAAACGGAATCTCGAAACGGAATTCCGTATGTATGTGGCCGGCCTTATTGCTTATTAGTGAAAACTTATGTGTATTTAAACTACTTTAAAAAATTTCCGTGTAATCATGTTATAAGTAATTTTTTTAATGCGCTTAGGGGATGCACAATTGGATTTACCAATAGTTTTTGTTTTATTTCAATTAACTTACGTTGGACAACGAGTAGGCTATTTTATTTCAGAAATTTTGTACTCTTTTATATATTAACATTATTAAGTAGTTTTATGAAAATTAGACTTTAATTAGTAAGTAAAAGCCAACTTGAAATAACTAAAAAGAATATAATATTTCCCACAATTATTGCTTCAGAATTCAGTACAAAAGCAGTGTATAGAAGTATAAAAGTCCATTTTCAGAGGAAACTATTTTAAACTTTAAGTACCTACTTTGAGTTCCACTATTTATTAAAAGTCTATTTTTTTTTACTTCTGTTAATGGAATGAAAATGCTCGGATATGAGAAGCTCGAAATTTGTATAAAAGGTAAAATTAAAAAGAATTTTTCATTTCAAATTTTTATTTTTTCACCGTTTTTCTTCTAATTTATATGGAACAACTTTTAAAGCTTAGCAATATTTATTAAAACTGAATTTAAAAAAATCGGTAACAAAAATGATTTAAGAAAATCGGTGACTTACAATTTAGAGCCATGCTATAGCGGTTACGAACGGGTCTATTCGACCGGGGTAGTACCATGCTCTCACTGAATACCCGTTTGATTCCTGCAAGGGAAAAGTGTTAGTATGGCCAATAAGTAATTTTACCGGGTTTACATACATAAATTGTGCAATTTATGTATATAAACCGTCTCCTAACAACTATAATATAGCTGCAGCATGGCTATACCATTTTTAATAAATTATAAAATAGAACCAACACTCAAATTAAGAATCTACTATTTCTTTAACAAAAAATCGTAAATTAAAAATGTGGCGATACTTCTAGCTATATGGCCTGCCCGTTGGTGATCCGCTGAGTCATGCCTTTTACTCAGTCTCTACAGTAAATATCCTCATTTCAAATTCTAAATCGCAGAAAACTTTGAGTTTAACTGTTGCCATAGCTGGGCAACCATGAGCTTCATTATATGGCCAACGGTGGAGGACCATGTCTCAGATTCATATTTTATCACTGAAAATCAAGGTTTTGAAGAACATGGGACGAGAAAATGGGTCGTAATAGGAAAATAACCGTGTACTGTCTACTACCTCATAGGTGAAGAGAGTGAAAATTTATTAGAGGATGAGAAGCAGTATTATTCTGATAAAATCTCACTAATAAAAAATACTGCCGTTGCTTACCCTAGCGTGGTAACTATGGTAATATGTAACGTGTATGGTGTATATAACATGAAGATGGATCTAATGTACGATATATAACACAATATAAATAATTTGTGTGCGAGTAGAAGTTATTAACACAAAATCTCATAATAAAATGAATAGAGCAGAAACAGCACGTTAGAGCTGTGGTGGACTCACGCTGCAGCTATAATATGGTAGTAGTACGAATGAGTCGGCTCGACTGGTTAACGTCCACGCTTTCACGTAATACGAACATGAAATTCTCAAATACTTGTATATTATGTGATTGGCCTACAAATAATTGTTTCGGGTCTGGATGTTTGTCCTCGTGCAATTTATGTTTGTAAACTGCCTCCACGATACGAGAAAATCCTAGTGTGGGGCTAACGCTTTTTTTTTTTAAAAAAGAACACCAACGAGGTATTCAATTTATATAAATATTTGGATCCAGTAAAAGGATGAGTGTTATTATTTTGAATATTATGTAATACTGCATTTTTTTTTCAATGGTTCTGAGAATACACTGCAGACACTTTTGAAACTTTTTATTTATGAAGGCAGTTTTTTAACTGGTCATTAAAATAAATTATAAAACAATAAACAATTATCAAAAAATTTCAAAATAAACTATGGCACTGCGATACCTAAGTGGCGAATATGACAAATCCATCCTCGTGGTAGAGGTACGTTATTTATTTATTTACTAGCGAAATGTATGTAAACTGGACATATCATTTCTTTAATGGATATTTTGGGAAAACTCGTAACTGATTCTTATAAGAGATCAATTAAGAGCTCGACGAACACTATCGTGATTGCCGTGGAGAATTCTAACTAGCTTAATCCATTAGAGCGAACAAACTACCGACTAAATATCAGGGGTTCTAAACGGGCATTAATGAAAAACCTTTGCTTACCTTCTGCAAAACTTTGTAAACCAATTGCAAATGTCTTATTATTTCCCTGTTGAAAATCTATGCGAAAATGTGGTTTTGAAAATATTTAAGAATTTTTCTTTATTAAAATGTATCGATGATTTCATGCACATTGAATAAAAAGATATTTTTTCGATCTTAATATATTGATTTTTTTTTAAATTAAATGAATGTAGTATCACTGTAATAATTTTCAGTACCCTATATCGTTTCATGTGTGCAGGAATATGGGACAGCAAGAAACTGAAACAGGAGTTGGGTAACAGCATCTTTCTGAAAAAAAAAACAACTCGAAATCATAAAAAAACTGTGGTTGCTAAGAATGAGACAGAAAATAGTGACAAAGCAAATTTATGAAACGTGTGTCAGGATTGTGCGAAATAGCAGTCCGTAGAGTCTGCCTACCCCTCCGGGTGGGATGCGTGCGTTTTTATATAAATATGTTATGTTATGTATTGAAAGTCAGCTCTAAATTTGTTAAAATTTGCGTCATAATCGCAAGCACGAAATGCAATTCGACCCGGGCAGTTTGCCCTGTCTGTACAAAATATCTGCAGTGCAATCTGCAGTAAGTTTGTTTGCTTAAATCCGACAGCTTTGGATTATTAAACATGAGAATGCATTTAAGACGCCCGTCGCTTATATTGCTGCCCCAAGAAATATTTTCTTCAAATATTACATACTTCGTAAAGATCTGCTTTCGAATTATTGCAATGGGTCCGTTATTTAAAAGTCTTATAGAAAATAAATTTAGATGTTTATAGACGATCCACGTCACATGGAACATGTGCTCGTTTGTCACCCTTATTCTATAAAAAGAATACATTCTGAAGTCGGTTTTAAGACATAATGTATAAAATAAATAAAGCCTCGACTTCTCAATGTGTAATTGTTTCTTTTAGTTCTTTAAGCCGTTTCAAAGCTTTGGTAGCTCAGGGGCTTAGTGTAGTGTAAATAGTAGTGTAGTGTGTAGTAGTAAATATCAAAGTATGTACGTTTTAAGTCCTGATTTAACACGTGCTTGGTGATGAAGAAAAACATCGTGAGGAAACCTGCAAATCTGAGAAGTTAAAAAAATAATTCGAAAACATGTGAAGTCACCTAAACACACACTGCGGCAACGCGGCGTGCATTTCCTTGCCCTAAAACCCCTTTAAAAATAAGAGGACGCCTGTGTTGAGGAGTGTTAAGTATATAGATTGTAACATTTAATTCTTTGAATTCGGCTTTTTCTTTTTATTTATATACTGCTATTGAGGTTAATATATCAGTCTAAAACTTGTTTCATTACGTAATATCTAAATGAGGTATTTTTAAATGATATTATAATACAGACTTTTATCGCGTTACATTAAAATTAACATTCACAGCTATATGTAAACACTGTAGCACTATAATATATCATCATCATCTTCCTTAGTAACCTCTGCCAAGGAGTGCCACTTAGCCCGATCTTCGGCTTCACGCATCCAGTTTCTGCTAGTCGTGTTGAGTAGATCGTCACTCCATTTAGCCAGGTGGCGTCCTACACTACGTTTAACTAAACGCGATCCACATTCCATGACTCATCTACCCCCGCAATACAATGAAATGATTTTCTTAAATTTTTCGTGAATAAGGTAAAAGGTGTTTTTGAGCTACCTTATTTAATTTACTTACAAGAACCATAAGTGCAGGCATATCTGTTCCTAAATATCAACTTAATACTTACGGACTATTAACGGGGTGTAGAATTTTCAACTGGCCTATTCGGCATGATCCGTTTCGACAACTCAAGACGGGTTGCATTACATGGTAGTTGCAGTTGAAAAACCTTGGATTAAAAAGACCAATGAAGAAGAGGTAGAAGAGAATTTCTTCTCTTACATAAATATTTATACCATAACGTAGTAGAGACACGCTGCAGCTGTGTTGTAGCAAGAATGAGTCAGCTAGGGAAGGACCACGCTCTCACAGAATACCAGTGTAAAATAGAAGATTAATGCTGCTATGTTTCGTGTTAGGAGTGTAAGGAATCGGAGACCGTCTTTAGTGGAAACAAGACATCTTATTACAGTTCTGATGGAGGATATCCTACTTACACTTTGGTTAGATATAGGTGTATTTGAGCCAAAGCATCCACAAACCATCAGGTAAAATGTTTGCTTATTTCAAAAAAAATATTCAAACTGCTTGCGCAAGTTTCAGAATAAACTTCAAAGTACAAGCGTTCTATATTGAATGCAAGATGAAGATTGCAGACAGATATAAAACTAATTATAAGTTTAGCAAAGCTGAGTCCCAGCTGACTGTGACATTTGTATTCTCTTACAAACTGAATATTTATATTAAATAAGATTAATTAAAGTTTACTAAGCGAGCTATGCAGAAGGCTTACTATATAAGTGACAGAATACGTTTCGATGATATCAGAGGTGAAACTAGAGTACGACATAACGCTTCAGATCACTAAGCTGAAGTGGTAATGGGTAGGCCTAAAGAGCCGACCATGTAGCTCGTTGGACAACAAATGGGAAACAAAGGTACTAGATTGACAGTCGTATCGGTGGTTGGCCGGCCTTCTTCTAGAATTGGAATAGGTTTGTGAAACATGTTTATGCCTAGATACTTAAATACTTATTCTGAATTTTTCGTGTACAGCGTGCATAGGACAGTATGACAGTACGCGTCTAGACGCACTCGTACGCCACATGCAAGTTCTTACTCGTATGACATTCAAAGTCGTTTGATTCGGCACCCGATGTTTGAGAGTCCATCGTGTTGACACTATCGCGCCAAATCATGGTATAATACGAATGTTTGAGAAACAGTGCCATCAATTCAATGTAAAATTCTAACGACAAAACTTGGTCAGTACCATTTTGCAATGCAAAATGGTGAGTGTTTCTGTCTGAAATAGAAATCTTAACTGTTTTATGTGGCTCATTCATTATTCTTCTGAAATAAACTTACTAGCTCGTACTAAGCCTTGTGTAGAAGTTTTTACTAGTACTTACCAGGAGCCAATTGTCTTGTGCAGAAGTTGCAAGTTGTACAATTGTTTTGTGACTTTTTGTTTCCGGCTCAGTAAATATCAATTAAAGTTTTTTTAGGGTTTCATATCCAAAGGGTAAAACTAAGCCCTAATAATATCCCTTTGCTGTGTGTCTGTATGACTGCATGTCCGTTTGTATGTCACTGATCTCTAGCTCGAATACAGAATGAGTTGCAGATATAATATTTGGGTATTCGTTTCAGAACGTTGACATGAAACCGATTATTGAATTGGAAATTCAATTATATTATTATTACCACCAATAAAAAGGAGCAGAAAAAACCAATTTTCTTACCGTAGTAAAGGGAATCCCATTTACTTAAGGTCATTTAGTACAGTAATAATATATTTATATTATTTTTTATCGACAAAAATAAAGAAATAGGTGGCCGTCAAAATTGTTAGTTAGTGACCGTTTTTTACAGGCTTTTAATTTTGACGGCCACCTATTTCTTTATTTTTGTCGATAAAAAATAATATAAATATATTATTACTGTACTAAATGACCTTAAGTAAATGGGATTCCCTTTACTACGGTAAGAAAATTGGTTTTTTCTGCTCCTTTTTATTGGTGGTAATAATAATATAATTGAATTTCCAATTCAATAATCGGTTTCATGTCAACGTTCTGAAACGAATACCCAAATATTATATCTGCAACTCATTCTGTATTCGAGCTAGAGATCAGTGACATACAAACGAACATGCAGTCATACAGACACACAGCAAAGGGATATTATTAGGGCTTAGTTTTACCCTTTGGATATGAAACCCTAAAAAAACTTTAATTGATATTTACTGAGCCGGAAACAAAAAGTCACAAAACAATTGTACAACTTGCAACTTCTGCACAAGACAATTGGCTCCTGGTAAGTACTAGTAAAAACTTCTACACAAGGCTTAGTACGAGCTAGTAAGTTTATTTCAGAAGAATAATGAATGAGCCACATAAAACAGTTAAGATTTCTATTTCAGACAGAAACACTCACCATTTTGCATTGCAAAATGGTACTGACCAAGTTTTGTCGTTAGAATTTTACATTGAATTGATGGCACTGTTTCTCAAACATTCGTATTATACCATGATTTGGCGCGATAGTGTCAACACGATGGACTCTCAAACATCGGGTGCCGAATCAAACGACTTTGAATGTCATACGAGTAAGAACTTGCATGTGGCGTACGAGTGCGTCTAGACGCGTACTGTCATACTGTCCTATGCACGCTGTACACGAAAAATTCAGAATAAGTATTTAAGTATCTAGGCATAAACATGTTTCACAAACCTATTCCAATTCTAGAAGAAGGCCGGCCAACCACCGATACGACTGTCAATCTAGTACCTTTGTTTCCCATTTGTTGTCCAACGAGCTACATGGTCGGCTCTTTAGGCCTACCCATTACCACTTCAGCTTAGTGATCTGAAGCGTTATGTCGTACTCTAGTTTCACCTCTGATATCATCGAAACGTATTCTGTCACTTATATAGTAAGCCTTCTGCATAGCTCGCTTAGTAAACTTTAATTAATCTTATTTAATATAAATATTCAGTTTGTAAGAGAATACAAATGTCACAGTCAGCTGGGACTCAGCTTTGCTAAACTTATAATTAGTTTTATATCTGTCTGCAATCTTCATCTTGCATTCAATATAGAACGCTTGTACTTTGAAGTTTATTCTGAAACTTGCGCAAGCAGTTTGAATATTTTTTTTGAAATAAGCAAACATTTTACCTGATGGTTTGTGGATGCTTTGGCTCAAATACACCTATATCTAACCAAAGTGTAAGTAGGATATCCTCCATCAGAACTGTAATAAGATGTCTTGTTTCCACTAAAGACGGTCTCCGATTCCTTACACTCCTAACACGAAACATAGCAGCATTAATCTTCTATTTTACACTGGTATTCTGTGAGAGCGTGGTCCTTCCCTAGCTGACTCATTCTTGCTACAACACAGCTGCAGCGTGTCTCTACTACGTAAGAGAAGAAATTCTCTTCTACCTCTTCTTCATTGGTCTTTTTAATCCAAGGTTTTTCAACTGCAACTACCATGTAATGCAACCCGTCTTGAGTTGTCGAAACGGATCATGCCGAATAGGCCAGTTGAAAATTCTACACCCCGTTAATAGTCCGTAAGTATTAAGTTGATATTTAGGAACAGATATGCCTGCACTTATGGTTCTTGTAAGTAAATTAAATAAGGTAGCTCAAAAACACCTTTTACCTTATTCACGAAAAATTTAAGAAAATCATTTCATTGTATTGCGGGGGTAGATGAGTCATGGAATGTGGATCGCGTTTAGTTAAACGTAGTGTAGGACGCCACCTGGCTAAATGGAGTGACGATCTACTCAACACGACTAGCAGAAACTGGATGCGTGAAGCCGAAGATCGGGCTAAGTGGCACTCCTTGGCAGAGGTTACTAAGGAAGATGATGATGATATATTATAGTGCTACAGTGTTTACATATAGCTGTGAATGTTAATTTTAATGTAACGCGATAAAAGTCTGTATTATAATATCATTTAAAAATACCTCATTTAGATATTACGTAATGAAACAAGTTTTAGACTGATATATTAACCTCAATAGCAGTATATAAATAAAAAGAAAAAGCCGAATTCAAAGAATTAAATGTTACAATCTATATACTTAACACTCCTCAACACAGGCGTCCTCTTATTTTTAAAGGGGTTTTAGGGCAAGGAAATGCACGCCGCGTTGCCGCAGTGTGTGTTTAGGTGACTTCACATGTTTTCGAATTATTTTTTTAACTTCTCAGATTTGCAGGTTTCCTCACGATGTTTTTCTTCATCACCAAGCACGTGTTAAATCAGGACTTAAAACGTACATACTTTGATATTTACTACTACACACTACACTACTATTTACACTACACTAAGCCCCTGAGCTACCAAAGCTTTGAAACGGCTTAAAGAACTAAAAGAAACAATTACACATTGAGAAGTCGAGGCTTTATTTATTTTATACATTATGTCTTAAAACCGACTTCAGAATGTATTCTTTTTATAGAATAAGGGTGACAAACGAGCACATGTTCCATGTGACGTGGATCGTCTATAAACATCTAAATTTATTTTCTATAAGACTTTTAAATAACGGACCCATTGCAATAATTCGAAAGCAGATCTTTACGAAGTATGTAATATTTGAAGAAAATATTTCTTGGGGCAGCAATATAAGCGACGGGCGTCTTAAATGCATTCTCATGTTTAATAATCCAAAGCTGTCGGATTTAAGCAAACAAACTTACTGCAGATTGCACTGCAGATATTTTGTACAGACAGGGCAAACTGCCCGGGTCGAATTGCATTTCGTGCTTGCGATTATGACGCAAATTTTAACAAATTTAGAGCTGACTTTCAATACATAACATAACATATTTATATAAAAACGCACGCATCCCACCCGGAGGGGTAGGCAGACTCTACGGACTGCTATTTCGCACAATCCTGACACACGTTTCATAAATTTGCTTTGTCACTATTTTCTGTCTCATTCTTAGCAACCACAGTTTTTTTATGATTTCGAGTTGTTTTTTTTTTCAGAAAGATGCTGTTACCCAACTCCTGTTTCAGTTTCTTGCTGTCCCATATTCCTGCACACATGAAACGATATAGGGTACTGAAAATTATTACAGTGATACTACATTCATTTAATTTAAAAAAAAATCAATATATTAAGATCGAAAAAATATCTTTTTATTCAATGTGCATGAAATCATCGATACATTTTAATAAAGAAAAATTCTTAAATATTTTCAAAACCACATTTTCGCATAGATTTTCAACAGGGAAATAATAAGACATTTGCAATTGGTTTACAAAGTTTTGCAGAAGGTAAGCAAAGGTTTTTCATTAATGCCCGTTTAGAACCCCTGATATTTAGTCGGTAGTTTGTTCGCTCTAATGGATTAAGCTAGTTAGAATTCTCCACGGCAATCACGATAGTGTTCGTCGAGCTCTTAATTGATCTCTTATAAGAATCAGTTACGAGTTTTCCCAAAATATCCATTAAAGAAATGATATGTCCAGTTTACATACATTTCGCTAGTAAATAAATAAATAACGTACCTCTACCACGAGGATGGATTTGTCATATTCGCCACTTAGGTATCGCAGTGCCATAGTTTATTTTGAAATTTTTTGATAATTGTTTATTGTTTTATAATTTATTTTAATGACCAGTTAAAAAACTGCCTTCATAAATAAAAAGTTTCAAAAGTGTCTGCAGTGTATTCTCAGAACCATTGAAAAAAAAATGCAGTATTACATAATATTCAAAATAATAACACTCATCCTTTTACTGGATCCAAATATTTATATAAATTGAATACCTCGTTGGTGTTCTTTTTTAAAAAAAAAAGCGTTAGCCCCACACTAGGATTTTCTCGTATCGTGGAGGCAGTTTACAAACATAAATTGCACGAGGACAAACATCCAGACCCGAAACAATTATTTGTAGGCCAATCACATAATATACAAGTATTTGAGAATTTCATGTTCGTATTACGTGAAAGCGTGGACGTTAACCAGTCGAGCCGACTCATTCGTACTACTACCATATTATAGCTGCAGCGTGAGTCCACCACAGCTCTAACGTGCTGTTTCTGCTCTATTCATTTTATTATGAGATTTTGTGTTAATAACTTCTACTCGCACACAAATTATTTATATTGTGTTATATATCGTACATTAGATCCATCTTCATGTTATATACACCATACACGTTACATATTACCATAGTTACCACGCTAGGGTAAGCAACGGCAGTATTTTTTATTAGTGAGATTTTATCAGAATAATACTGCTTCTCATCCTCTAATAAATTTTCACTCTCTTCACCTATGAGGTAGTAGACAGTACACGGTTATTTTCCTATTACGACCCATTTTCTCGTCCCATGTTCTTCAAAACCTTGATTTTCAGTGATAAAATATGAATCTGAGACATGGTCCTCCACCGTTGGCCATATAATGAAGCTCATGGTTGCCCAGCTATGGCAACAGTTAAACTCAAAGTTTTCTGCGATTTAGAATTTGAAATGAGGATATTTACTGTAGAGACTGAGTAAAAGGCATGACTCAGCGGATCACCAACGGGCAGGCCATATAGCTAGAAGTATCGCCACATTTTTAATTTACGATTTTTTGTTAAAGAAATAGTAGATTCTTAATTTGAGTGTTGGTTCTATTTTATAATTTATTAAAAATGGTATAGCCATGCTGCAGCTATATTATAGTTGTTAGGAGACGGTTTATATACATAAATTGCACAATTTATGTATGTAAACCCGGTAAAATTACTTATTGGCCATACTAACACTTTTCCCTTGCAGGAATCAAACGGGTATTCAGTGAGAGCATGGTACTACCCCGGTCGAATAGACCCGTTCGTAACCGCTATAGCATGGCTCTAAATTGTAAGTCACCGATTTTCTTAAATCATTTTTGTTACCGATTTTTTTAAATTCAGTTTTAATAAATATTGCTAAGCTTTAAAAGTTGTTCCATATAAATTAGAAGAAAAACGGTGAAAAAATAAAAATTTGAAATGAAAAATTCTTTTTAATTTTACCTTTTATACAAATTTCGAGCTTCTCATATCCGAGCATTTTCATTCCATTAACAGAAGTAAAAAAAAATAGACTTTTAATAAATAGTGGAACTCAAAGTAGGTACTTAAAGTTTAAAATAGTTTCCTCTGAAAATGGACTTTTATACTTCTATACACTGCTTTTGTACTGAATTCTGAAGCAATAATTGTGGGAAATATTATATTCTTTTTAGTTATTTCAAGTTGGCTTTTACTTACTAATTAAAGTCTAATTTTCATAAAACTACTTAATAATGTTAATATATAAAAGAGTACAAAATTTCTGAAATAAAATAGCCTACTCGTTGTCCAACGTAAGTTAATTGAAATAAAACAAAAACTATTGGTAAATCCAATTGTGCATCCCCTAAGCGCATTAAAAAAATTACTTATAACATGATTACACGGAAATTTTTTAAAGTAGTTTAAATACACATAAGTTTTCACTAATAAGCAATAAGGCCGGCCACATACATACGGAATTCCGTTTCGAGATTCCGTTTCGATATTCCGATTCGGGATTCCGAACGCAGCAAGCCCATATAAAATCTATGACCCGCCACACACGTACGTTATTTTTCCGTACGGAATTTCTCCGATTCGAGATTCCGTATGATCGTCTGTGCGTTCGGGATCCCGAACGGAAAAAAGCCGCTCCGAACGCATGTCTTCCATAGATTTTGTACGAGTCGCAACACACATACGTAAATTCCGTACGGAATGCGCTCAGTGTTCGTCGCACGACCGAAGCGAGTAGGTGTATTTATGTATGTTTTTAAATTTAATCTTGTAGGTGTATAGCTTTTCGTAACCTTTCATCTTATTTTATTTAATAATTCCTCGATAGAATTTACATACATAAATATTTAAATAATATCTCTGGATAGATAGATCTTTTTACATAGTATTGACTATATTGCAAGCTTAGGGTGATAAGGGGATGCACTCAGTAAGAATGATACAGCAACAATGGAATTTGCAATTAGAAAATCGTCGTTATTATTCGCTGGCAGAATGTCTAGACTCAATGGCTAACGCCTCTCAACTGACCCTTGTTATTCCGAACGGAAAAAAACGTGTGTGTGTGATGTATTCACGGAATCTCGATTCAGGATTCCGAAACGGAATCACGAAACGGAATTCCGTATGTATATGGCCGGCCTAATCCTATTCTACTTCCAATTTTCCAATATTTTTTTGTCAAACTTCAATTTAAAAAAAATTTAAAAATCCAAAATTGTACGACTCATAATGCTCATATTATCATCATATCATCATTCAGGTCACTCCATCCATACAGTCCAAGACGTATTTAAGTATAAATATATACGTCCTTCTTACTTTTAGTACGTAATACTATTATTTATACTGTGCTTTTAAAATTTTTTAATAAAAATCTCTGATTATTATAATAATCAAGCATGTATAAAAATTTGTTTTTCGAATGTTTTGTATTTATACAGCGATCTATTTCGTCGCTGCAAACAGCCGATACAGTATCCACTCATGACGGCGGTTGACGCCGAAGTGAGTCTATGGCCTCTGCATCGAATTTTGCGGGCAGCGGGGCGGCGGCCGTGGCGACGCGGGAGCGGGGCGGGCAACGCAGACCCGTTCTCGAAACCAGCGGACAGATCGCGCGGCACTATAGCGGCGTAGTGATGTGTTCATGGTTGTGTTGTCGAGATGTTTGTTTTTATTCTGAACAACGGCGACAACATATTTTTGATTTAAATTTATTCCTAACGCTCGATTTATTGTGGGCAAAAGAAGAAATGAATCCCTACCACAGGGCAAGGAAAACACCTTTTTTTTTTTTCTTGCCCCATAGTAGAGAGTTTTATCGAAATTAGGATATCGAAGTACGATGATAAGTTATTTCTACAATCACAAATTTGTTATTATTTGACAGTATTTTTAGGGTTCCGTACCTCAAAAGGAAAAAACAGAACCCTTATAGGATGTTGTATTTGATTTTTCTAGTTATTTATATTATTAGGTTAGAATAATAATTTTAAATGTTCATTGAAACGCGAAATTAATTAATTCACAAATTTTATTAGTACACACTTACATTCGCTTAACTTGTCCAGAGAGAGAGAGAGAGAGAGAGAGAGTTGCCCACACCACCTTTGTAAAGTTTCCCATTATGTGTTACCACACTCTTCCCCACCCACAATGTTATAAAATTAGGACACATATATCTTTTTTTTATTTTATACATAACATACAACTTTACCCATATTGAGATACAAGAAAAAAACAATTAACATGTAAGCAACGAAATAAATGTATCAGATGAATAAATTAACAACTAAGTATGATTACACCAGATTACAATGTGATCACCAATGTAAAAATGAAAAAACCCTTGTGTGAATCTTACAATTATACAAAAGTGAAGGTTATTTATACAAATAAATTATAAATATTACATGACTATTCACCTTCAACTGTTACTGCACACTTCAACATTTGATTCACATGAAGTTTTACAAGTCGCCCCTGAACTTAAGTCATATATGTCACCCCAAGTGTTAAACACTGCTTTACTTCCCCACAAATCCATTTTTTGCCTTATTTCTATAGTCTCTTACCATCACCCCACACTAAATATTACCGACCTGCTTCCTCGACTACATTTTTTTAATTTTTCATCAAGCCTCCTCCACTTCTTCACTTTGGCTAGTTACCTGATCGAACAACACTGTCTTCACATTTGTGTTTTTCCTTGAACAAACTCTGAAAATGTGTCCTTTCCGTCCACATTCACTGTAATATTTATTTCTCAATGAGCACTGAGAACGAATATGTCCCAATTTCCCACAGCAAAAACACTTATTGCCACTTGTGGATATTTTTTATAGGGCAAACGAGCATGCGGCTCACCTGATGGTAAGTGACTACTGCTGCACATGAACAACCGCAACACCAGGGGAATTGCAGATGCGTTGCCGGCCTTTTAAAAAGGAGTACGCTCTTTTCTTGAAGGTCCCTAAGTCGTATTGGTCCGGAAAAATCGCTGATGGTAATCGATTCCACAAGGAAGTCTTACGAGGAATAAAACATCTTTTGAATCGCACAGTGGTGAACCACCAATCATCCAGATGGTGTGGATGGTATCGGGAGATCCGCCGTGATGTGCGTTCGTGAAATTTGGCGGCTGGGATTAATCCGAACAATTCCTCAGTGCACTCCCCATGGTAGATGCGAAAGAAAATGCAAAGGGATGCAACATCTCTTCGCAGTGCCAATGAATCGAGCCGATCGGAAAGGACTCGGTCGTCGACGATTTGAGCCGCTCTGCGCTGGATGCGGTCAAGTGGAAGGAGCTGGCACTGGGGAGCCCCTGCCCAGAGATGGGAACAGTATTCCATGTGAGGCCGAACCTGCGCCTTGTAAAGTTGCAGGCGGTGTGCTGGCATGAAAAACTGTCCCGCTCTGCTTAGCACGCCAAGCTTTTTAGAGGCCAGTTTGGCCTTCTATTCCAAGTGACCACGAAACTGCACGTCACTCGATATGTTGACTCCGAGGATTCCGATACTGGCTGAGGCAAGAAGGGGAGTGCCTTGAAACTGAGGAGATACGACAAAGGGGTTCTTTTTTAACTTGTGTCTCCTGAGGATTAAACTGGGCTAAATTTAGTCGCCCCCAATCCGAGACTTTGTTCAGCAAAGACTCGACTTCAGACACAAGTTTGTTCCGGTACTCGGCGACGTTTTCCCGAGAAATATTGGCACGGCCGGTGTATAAAGCATCACCATTGCTGTCATCCACATAGCAATGAATGTTACCAGTTAGCAACATTTCATTGATATGCAGAAGAAACAGCGTTGGTGATAGCACACAGCCTTGTGGAACACCAGCGTTAATAGGCTTGTAGTCGGAGCATGCACCGTCTAAAACGACCTTGATGCTCCAATCTGCAAGGAAGCTGGTGATCCAATTGCACAATTTCTCGGGAAGCCCATAGAAAGGGAGCTTCGAAAGAAGCGCTTTGTGC
This sequence comes from Parnassius mnemosyne, assembly GCA_963668995.1. Lineage (NCBI taxonomy): Eukaryota > Metazoa > Arthropoda > Insecta > Lepidoptera > Papilionidae > Parnassius > Parnassius mnemosyne. The sequence continues at coordinate 2,963,940 of CAVLGL010000093.1, read as the reverse complement.
CAAACCCGATCGAAGGCTTTCGCAATGTCCATACTAACGGCCAACGCCTCCCCCTTGGACTCTACTGCCTCCGTCCATCTATGGGTTAGGTAGAACAGAAGATTACCAGCTGATCGACTCCGACGAAAACCGTATTGGCGGTCACTAATCAGCTGGTGATCCTCAAGGTACCACATGAGCTGGCAATTTGTGGATGTTTGGTTCTGGTTAATTTTACTGGAATATTTAAACTGCGGCTTGGATTTTGTTTTTAAAGCAAACATTTCTACAGTCTTACTTGTGTCCTTGTGTGCTAAGTTGTAAGCCAATTCTGCAGTTTCAGCTATTAATACTAATTCATTTAGGGATTTTTCTGATATTTTTAAGAGCTCATATCTAATAGTTTCATTATGGAAGCCATTTAACAATCTTTCCGTTATTTAAGTAAAGGCACAATCTCTTGTCATTTTTTGCAGTGCCAGCATGTAATCGTTTATAAATTCTGATGTTTCTTGTTTCCTTTCTTTGAATTTCGCTCTAAAAATAGCCACATTTGTTTTTGGGTGATAAAAGTAGTTTAACTTTTCACACAATTCTTCATATGTTAGTTTAATTAGAGACATTGGTGAACAAAGACCAGATACATTTTCATAAACATTGCTACTTAATTTTGTAAGTAGCATTGGCACTTTTTTTCTTCTTATATATCATGTAACAACATATAACGGTTCAATTATTCATAATAACTATTCCAATTACCTCCACTAAAATTATCCACGCTTGATGGTAATATATTTGCCATGTTTATTCGTAATTATTTCTCAAGCGAATGCTTTTGTGTTATTTTTAACTATGTCCTTAACAATTTTCGTAGTTCTTCAATATTAATGTTTTGGTTAATATACCTAGGTCTCTGGCTAAAATTAACAAAGTTTCTTTATTTTCTGATTGTATCCAAGAAGTTTTGCCGCTTTTAATTTTCTTTTTAAGCTCTTGCACTTATTACTAAATTATAGAAATTACTTGCTATACATTTTTAACCTACCAGTCATTGCAGTTTTATGCAAGAAAAGATATCCGCCGACGCCGATAAAATGTTCGGTAATTTGCACACGTTGCTCGTAAGAACTCGTCGCCACTGTTGTATTTGATTTTTCTAGTTATTTATTTTATTAGGTTATAATAATAATTACTTGATATTTTCATTGAAACCCCGAGCATAGCCCTCTCCATAGCTCGATGATTGACCTTGAGCTTCCTCATACGGCCAGCAGTGAAGGACCACGTCTCAGATCCGTAAGTCATCACTGGCAACATGCACTGGTTGTACAATTTCGTTTTAAGGTTTTGAGGTATGTCTGACGAGAAGATGTGTCTTAGTTTCCCGAACGCTGCACAGCCTAGTTGAATCCGTCGATTGACCTCTCGGTCGAAGCTGGACTTACCTAGTTGGACTATTTGTCCCAGGTAAACATACTCGTCAACAACTTCGAGCTTAGTGCTCCCAAAAACTACCGGCATAGGTGTGACATGGACATTAAACATGATCTTTGTTTTGTCCATGTTCATCCTAAGGCCTATTTGTCGGGAGACACTATTGAGGTCATTGAGCATGGTGCTAAGGTCCTCCAGTGATTCTGTCATAAGGACTATATCGTCCGCAAATCGAAGGTGAGTGATGCACTCGCCATTGATGTTAATACCGTATCCTTTCCAGTCCAGAAGCTTGAAAACGTCTTCCAATGTAGCGGTGAAGATTTTCGGGGATATAACATCACCCAGTCTTATACCTCTCTGCATTTGGATAGGTTTCGTACTCTGGTTCTTTACTCGGATAGCCATCGTAGCCCTACTATACAAGCACTTCAGCACTTCGATATACCAACAGTCCACTTGGCACCGCTGAAGGTAATGCAGCACCGCCCAAATTTCGACGGAAACAAAGGATTTATCATAGTCCACATACGCCAGACATAGTTGCAAATTGTACTCTTCTGTACAATTTGCCGAAGAAAGAAAGAAAGAAAGAAAGAAAAATATTTATTTGGTACACAAACGTAAAAAACACATAAAAGACATAAACATAGTAATTTAGTTACAAAGAGAATAAAAATATTTTATGCTATTAGTGCACCAAAAAGGTTTCCACTCAGCGTTAAATTCACGAAGTTTAATAATAAGAAACTTCATGAAAGCTGCTTCACAAATATCTTAAAAACCAAGTAACAGATCTCAAAATATGAAATAATGATAGTAAAAACCAAAACAACAAGGTTATAAAAATCATAATAAAAACAAACAAAGGTACATGTGTGTGTGTGTGTGTGTGTGTGTGCATGTGCGTGTGCGCGTGCGTGTGTGAGTGCGTGTGTGCGTGTGAGAGAGGGATGTGGAGACAGGGATGAAAATGCTGAGTGACAACTAAGTGCTAGACTTTTGTAAGGAGAGCAAAAACATTTTAAATTTTAACTTGAATGAATTTATGGTTTTCGAGTTTCTTATCGGGGGGGGGGGAATATCATTCCAGCACTTAATAGCGGAAAAACGAAAAATACCACGGAAAGCAGCAGTGTTATACGGTGTGTAGTTAAGTCGCGGTGCTGCTCTAACGCAACGCTGTGAGAAATTGAGCTTGTCGTATAAGTAAGAAGGTTCCCCAGTTTTAACTACTCCGAAGAGCAGGGAGGCGAGGTGAAGCTTCCGTCTGGTGGACATGTTCATCAAGTCACGTCGGTTTAGGAATGGAGTGACATGAGATCGAGTTGGTATTGAAAAACAGAAACGTGCGCAGGCGTTTTGTATTCGTTGTAAGAGAGAGTATGTATGTGGTCTATGGTGCTAAAGCCCTTTCGGAAACCGGCTTGTTCGGGAGCCTGGAAGTCATGAAGTCTGTGCGCGAGACGATTCGTAATGACTCTTGAAAACAGCACGTAGACGCGGCTCAGAAGGGAAATCGGTGTGTAGTTCTTCAAGAGAGCGTTGTCACCTTTCTTGAAGAACAAGACCACCGCACTTCTACTCCACGTCTCCGGTGTAATACCACCATGGAGGACGGAATTAAAGAGCTTCTGAAGGACTTCAAGTACCGGTCTTCCACCCGCTTTCAGAAGCTCCGCTGTAATACCATTCTCGCCTGGGGCCTTGCCGTTTTAAGGTGCTGGTGCGGTTTAGTAAGCTGAAGTGGCAGTGAACCGGCCATATAGTTTGAAGAACCGACAACCGATGGGGAAGAAAGGTTCTTGAGTGGCAGCCTCGTACCGGTAGGCGAAGTGTAGGGTGACCCTCCACGAGATGGAGTGACGACCTGTTAAGACATGCAGGAAGTCGATGAATGCAGGTGGCTCAGGACCGTGCTTTGTGGCATTCCTTGGGGTAGGCCTATGTTCAGCAGTTGACTTATGAAAGGCTGTTATGAATGATGATATTCATTGAAACGCGAAATTAATTAATTCACGAATTTTATTAGTACACACTTACATTCGCTTAACTTGTCCAGAGAGAGAGAGAGAGAGAGAGAGAGTTGCCCACACCAACTTTGTAAAGTTTCCCATTATGTGTTACCACATAGGATCACTTTGTTGTCCGTCTGTCTGTCTGTCTGTCGGTCAACACCCTTTTTCTCGGGAACGCGCGGTGATACTCGTATTAAGCTGAAATTCATATCAAATACTCAAGTCTACTGTGCAACAAGTGAAAAACTCAAACTTCTAAGCCAATGCAATCAAAAGATACAGCCGTTTATGCCGCAAATTTTCGACATTCGCAAGGGAATCAAAACCTACAGGGTACTTCCCGTGAACTCAGAATCTTAAAATTTGGTACAAAGCAACGTATTGTAGCACAAATAAAGGAAAAATTTGCGAAAAGCATAAATTTTTAGATACATCATATAATAAAAATATTTTTAATCATTTTAAACTTATAAACCTACGGATTTTTTCGGAACTCGACTCGCACTTGGCCGGTTTTCTTTATTATAAGGTTGATATAACTAGTGTTGAGTAACTGAACAAAACAAAATTAAACTGCCATTTTAATTTCATGGCTTTCCACACGATAGATTAAGAAATTAAAAAACAGATTGAGTTAAACAATTGATATTTTCCAAAGTTATCGTGTTTACCGCTCCATGCGGATTTGATAAATCTACACCATAAGCCACTAAAATTACCTTTTTTAATGTAAAAATAGCAATTAATCGATTTAAAGAAATATTAATAAGTTGAACAATCATTTATATTTCAGACAATGTGCTTTTTATATCGTTTATATGTTCAATATGATTGTTAGGTACGGTTTTATGCGACAAAACGTTAAAATCTTGATTTTTCGGCGCTAGTAGAACATACCTACGCGCTTTGTTCTAAAGTCGTGCCAAAACGTTAAAAAAAAAAAGAAAAAGAAATGAGGCGGCGCGGAAGGATCGACTACCACATATCATCCCGTGGGTATCGTAAGAAGCGACAGGGGGTGAACAGCAAAACCCCCCCTCCCCCTTGCAATATTTTCTAAATGGACGCTCGCATACTTCCCCTTACCTAGTCTAAATATTCTCAATCCTGTTCTCCATCTATAGAGACCTCGGTTTTGAATTGAGGATAGATGTAGATGTCTATGCGTCAGCATTCGCTTACCTTGGTGGACTTTGTGCTCGTTGGTCAACCTTATTCTATAATTTTACTTTTGTTAGAAAATAAGTAATGGGACTTCATACTAGTATGACATGGTATTTTTAATAATTTTAGGTTTGACTAGTTTAAAATTAAAAGTTTTGTGCAACCGACTTCAATGTGAATTATTAAGAATAACTCCAAAACGATTGGTGAAAGCTTAATCAAATTTATATGAGACCACATGTAAAGAACCAAATTCCAAACAAAGAAAGAATCATTGAAATCGATTCACCCAGAAAGTTTTGAGGTAACACACATAAATAAATACAGTCGAATTGTGTACCTACTCCTGTTTGAATTCGGTAGAAAAACAAATTTATGATTAAATTTTGTACAAAATATATTATTAAAAAAAATAAGTTTTATTCGGACGAAATTCCTTGTAAAAGGTAGTACTAACTTTCTATACATCTATACATACAATTGATTAAAAATGAGGTGAGGTGTAAATATCAAAATAACTTTTGCATGCCATAAAACTTAAAATAAAATAAACCTAATTTGGGTATTTAACTTCGCCTTTCAGCTTATAGTATAATCTGTTAAACCGACGTAGAAGTTTACTTTGTTAATACTTTATTTCAATCATGTATTCTATTCTCGATCTTGTTTCGGTCGTTTTAGTGCATTACCTTTAAATTGTCTTTTGTGCGGTGGGGTTTTTGATTTTTTTAATTATTTATTTTATTTTAGACTTTTTAGTTCCCGACACACTCTTATGAACTAAATTTCATATGATAGCACAATATCCGACACAAACATGGCCCATTTTACGTTTTTACCGTTTAAAAAATAACATTAAACCGATTAATCGTAATTAAATTTAAACATAATTATAACTTATATGTGTAGAGTATAGAGTGTATAGAGTGTCTATAAATTATGACTTATATCGAGGTAGAAATGAGGGTATATCGAGAAACCCCCTCTTGTTTGTGCAGTATAAAGTTCAATGTAGGTGCCGTGTGCGGGAGATTCCGCTTAAGTCATTCTACGAGTGTGGTCACTCTACTAGTGCTAATATAGTATCGTGGTTCTGTTCGTTGTTTTAATTCTTCTAGTGCAGACAAGGAAGATTGGTGTTGATGAGAGGCAGCCCTGTGTTACATTGAGATAAGTAGTGTTGCTGTTGGTTTACATATTTTGGTGTTATCGTGTAATTGCGTACCTCATGTTACACTGGTGTGTGATTGTGGCGGAGACGTGTTACGGTGGTCGAACTGTAATTGCTCTCTATATTTGTAATTGCTCAGATAATGATTAACTGCGTAAGCAAGAGAGCAAGTTGAACATCCGCTCTCGCACTTTTATTATTTTTAACAATTAATGCTTTCCTGATGTATTTCCAAGACCACGAATTGGGATCCTATGTTGTAATCTCCAACATATATATATTTTTACAATCGCCTTTTAATTTCCTGTATTTTGATACCTTACTCGATAGATTTGGTTATTTTTTTAATTAACGTATTACTATTCTGCGCCAAAAATCCGCCATTTTGTATATTTTTTTCAAAAAGCTATCTAAGAGCACTTGGGTTTCTAAGACAAATAAAACGATACCTTAATTGTCGAAATCCATTCAGATGTTTGAAAAATACGAGGTAATAAAGAAATTTACAAACATACAAAATACGCGCAAAAAACATAACCCTCGGGTCGGGTAGTAAAACAAATGTTTAAATAAAACTAGTTTACGGATTTTATCGCGTATATTAACTTATTTTATATTCCTGACGTTTCGAGTACTTTACAGCACCCACGGGGGGACTGAGGTGTATGACGTCCCAATGTCAAAGTTAACCACGGCTACCTCCAGATTAAAAATTATTGATTTTTGTTCCGATATACGCAGTATGAACTTATAGTATCTTGAAGTCTTGCAGTTGTATGCTGGGGTTGGGATTTAGTTTTATTAATTATGGGATGCCAAGCAGATGGTAGCACCCAGCCATCTTCTCTATTGAAATTAGGATGTTTTTTGATTTCAATAGAATCCCGAATCATTCTTGGAAGGAATCGGTGTTCTTTAGTGAGGATTTGTGGTCTATCAAATCTAATCTGTTATTATAAGGGGCTCTCCTGTACGTGTTTAGAGACTGCAGACTTCCCGGAGCTTCGATTCTTTACATCAGCTATGTGTTCTTTAATGCGGGTTTATTGGATCTTTTAGTTTGTCCTACAAAAAAACTGACTAATCTTCTTCGGCGGATTGAAGTATGTTTTAATGGAAGCACGCTTCAAGATGTAGCCAATCTTGTCAGCACACCTCTGAGATATGGCAGTACAGCAGGCACTCGCTCGACTGTGGCCGGCTTCACTCGTTCATTGTGACGTAGGCGCGGGACCCGAAGCTTATTGTCGTGCAAAACTTGCTTAACGTGTTGGAGCTCAGCCACTTTTTTAAAAATATTTAAAAAATACCAGTGCATTTCTGATGGGCTGTAATAATGATGACGACGGGGATTATGATGTATTTTTTTATAGGATATACGTGACAATCGAGCACACAGTCTATCTGATGTTAAGTGGTTGCTGTGGCCCATAGACATCTACATCTATCTTCGTTTGCGAATTAAAATGCAGATGCGTTGTCAAACGTAAGGACTAATATATAATGCCTCTTTTCCAGTAAAATAGGTCTCCGGTTCTCTACACTCACCATACAAAACACAGCAGCGTTAAGCTGCTATTTTACGCTGGTGTTTTGTGAGAGCGTGGTCCTTCTGCGGTCGAGCCGACCCATTCGTGCTACAACCATATTCTTAATATAGCTGCAGCATAGCTCTACTACGTATCAAAATGCAGATACGTTGTCATCACACCTGACGACTAAGATGAAATGCTACGTTTCGAGTGAAACGGGTCTCAATATCTCTACACTCACCCTACGAAGCTTAGCAGCATTATGCTGCTTTTTAACGTTGATATTTTGTGAGAGTGTGGTCCTTCGCCGGTCTAAATGACCCATTCGTACTACAACCATATTATAGCTGCGGCGTGGTCCTACAACTATATGGGTAAGAGGTTGGTGCCTACCTAGATGTATTTCTAGGCAGAAAAGGAATTTTTATCTTGTAGTATGCGTGTGTGCGCACTAGTGTGCGTGGCCACACGCAGTTTTACACCTACCTGTCAAAGGATTAAACGTGTAGTGGGGCTGTAAGAATATCCAATATCGCATATTATCCCGTGGGTGTTCTAAGAGGCGACAGAGGGATAGGAGATGGGCAGCAGCGTCTTCGTAATAACAATTAAAATTAAAAAAAATGTGTTTGCCAAACCGTTTGCCAAGCGTGGCAAATATCGCAAATATTTCTCCCTATGAGGCAATCTATGGGGGGGGTGCCTATGTTCAGGAGTGGATTTTAATAGGCTGTTACAGTAACGGTAACGGATGTCAAACGATAAAAGAAGTCATCGCTTCATATGGTGATGTTATCAGTTATTCAAGCAAGGAAAATATTTCGGAATTAATTGCCATATCCATATACTTAGGAACCTTTCAGAAACGAGCTTACTCCCTTTTAAAAGACCAACAAAGCATTTGCAATTCCCCTAGTGTTGCAGTGCTTCATGGACAGCGGTGAACACTTGCCATCAGCTGAGCCGCACGCGTGTGTTTCCCTCTTCTATAAAAAAATAAAAATGCTAAAAATGGAATATTTAGTACATCCAGCTATAGAGATTCGTATCCACGATATAAAAGTTGATTAGCTTGATCCAGGAAAATGATGAAGTGATCCGTAAATATTTTAGTAGAGGTATATGTATTACAAAGGATATTTCAAAAGCCAATGATAATCATACGTGGTAGAGCAACACTGCAGGCACATTATGGTTCTAGCACAAATGGGCCAGCTCGACCGGGGAATGGCCACGCTTTTACAGAATGCCAGCGTAAAATAACAGACCTATGCTGTTTTTCCTATAGTAAGAAACTCTTTTCAGTGGAAACAGGGCCTAAGCCCTATGGGGTGATTTTAATTTTTAATCGAAGATAGATGTAGATGTCTATGGGCCACAGCATCCACTTACCATCAGGTAAACTGTGTGCTTGATTGTCCTATAAATAGATAGCAGTTCTAAGATTTAATGCCATTAATTGTTGACCAGACATTTACATTTAACCTTAATTAAGAATTAAAATGCAGATGTGTTTCCACCCCTGAGGTCTAAAATAGAATACCTCGTTTCGAATAAGAATAGCCTCCGATTCGTTTCATTCACCATATAAATTATTTTACTACTACGGTTGAGAGGCTGTGAAGCATTGCATCTTGGTTCTCAGTGGTAACAACGCCTCTGTATACATCTTTGTTTGAAGTTCACTACGGGTATCAATATATCATCGCTTGTCACTTGTTTTATTATATATATATATATATATATATATATATATATATATATATATATATATATATAATATTTAAAAACCAACTCAAGATACACCGCACTGCAGTGAAATAGTAAAAAGGCATGTGCTCACCGTACCCATGCTAACACCACGTCTGCACGAACTGCGTCTACTTAATTCAAGGTGTGTGGTTAGATTTATTACCAATTAAACGTTTTGCATGTAAAGTTTCCATTTACTTTTTACTTGAGTGTTGAAGTATTTAAATATTTATGTGTTCTCTATGCGTGCAATATGGTCTTTGATATTTATTACAATTGGTACCTATCATTTAGTAACCTTCTACAGGCGTTGCTAAAAAACTTGTGAAATTTTTAACTAAATATATTAAACATGTTTATAAGGCCTTAAAAAATTAAGGTTACTTCAAATTCTATAAAACAATTATACAAAAATTATTGAATATGTAATTATTCCTGTATTGTATAAAATAAATTTTCCACGATTACAAATGCCCACGAAAATAATTCACCTAAGCACTGGCTTATATTTTCCTGATAATGAATAGAATCAGGTTTAACTTTGCGGAAATAAATGATATTAAAAATGTTAAAAATTAAGTAGCTGGGGATCGCACAATGAAATAAACACCACCTGTGTGACTTACCTTGGCCTGTATGGCCTTTTTGCGGTATCGGAAGCAAAGGGAAGGGACCCCTCTTAGGGAAGTCTCACCTAGTTTGAAGAGCACCATAATTATACTCGTTGAGAGACGAGACACTTGTCGTATTATTGACGGTGGTCTGTTTTTCCTAGCGTTGTATTGGGATTAGTGGTAACGGGGATAATGCACGCAAATAAGAGAAAGTGTGAGGTGCTCTTCAAACTAGATCACATCATTTTATTTTAGTCTACTAGGATCTTATCTTGTTAATTTTTGTAATCTTTTCACGTGGTAGAGCCATCCTGCAGCTATATTAGTAGTATAGTTGTAGCACGAATGGGTCGGCTCGACCGGGGAGGACCACGCTCTCACAGAATACCTGCGTAAAATACTAGCTTGACACTGCTGTGTTTCGTATGGTAAGTGTAGAGAACCAGAGACCCATTTTACTGGAAAAGACGCATTCCATCTTAGTCCTCACGGGTGACGACGCATTTGCATTTTGATTCTTATTGAGGATAAATGTAGATGTCTATGGGTCACAGCAACCACTTAACATCGGGTGGACTGTGTGCTCGTTGGTCACCCTATCCTATAAAAAAAATATTAGTAATAGTTTTTATCTCATTCTATCCTAAAGATTTATATGTTTGTCTCATTTAAGTGTTGCTTCTTCGTTTCATTTAATTTAAAATCACAACAATTCTAAAGAAGTTTTCACATCAAAAATTGTCAACCCATTTGTCAAACCTAGCAACGACGTTTGTGTCCAAGGAGGAGATATATAGTCCAATTGTACATTTCTGCTGGTATTAAAATTTTACGCACAACAACCGCTATAGTCCGATAATTGTAAAATTGTGTCCGTTCACGTATTTACCTAAATCTCGATGGACTATAACGTGCCTAGTTATGTCCTTAAGATCGAATTTCGGTTACTACAGCCTGTTTCCACGGAGGCTAACATCTGCGGAGGACAGGATTACAGTGCACGAGTGTTAATGCAAGCACTATTCCTTATCAATTCTACACGAATGAAGAGAGAGATCCGGCACAGGATATAACGGCTTTTCGTGCTTACTGAGGTACTGAGGTGAAACACCGCCAACTTCCTGACTCCTGGATTTAATGAGAATTTTACGAATCCCGCGATATTTCCAAGTTACTCTTATGTTTAATTTACCACTGATTGGGAAAATATATTTGTCCCGGGGAATGAAAGAAAGGAAAAAGAGGAAAGAAGAAATAAAGATTGTATGTCTTTTCATATGTTGTACAATAATTAACTCTGGTTATTCTGCGTAGTTTCTGAGTTGAACTATAATTTTAGAAGCGTCTATTTAACGGAAAAAGTTTATTAGCTGCAGCACCACAGTTTTCGAGAAAATGTGAAATTTGACAGCGAAATTAAATTTTCGCTGTTAAATTTAACATTTTAGTCCGCAATTTTTTTTGATACTTCTTTATTAAAACAGACAAGTTCAAACCTGTCCCCAATTATAAACTACATTTTGCAATAAGACGGTGTGAGTGCGGTGGAAGTGCGCCATTTGACAGACAAATAACATAAGTTATAATAAGTATACAAATTCAATAAAAATATTGCTATGAATGTTAGTGCTAGATTGTAAAAAATCGCATAACTCAATTATCTTTGATCCTTAATAAGAAATCAATGCTCTTTGAAATCGTCAAAACAAGATATTGAAAGCTCCAATAAAAAGAATACAAATGCTTAAAGGGTATACTTGGGAGTAAATATTTCAATATCTGACCATTGTCTATAGCTATATTGTGCTAAATAAAAAACATTATTGCATTCAATATTTTATTTATACGTGGTAGAGCCATGCTGCAGCTATATTATTACCATAGTTGTAGCACGAATGGGTGGGTATAGTCATCTCGTTTACGTAGACATAAATGTACCCAAACCGAGAAGACTAGATAATTAGTGCCTACTAATCTTCAATATGCCCGCCAGTGCCAAGCATAACGATAAAGGCAAATCCTTCCTACAACGAAAGAGGCCTAATGCCAGTAACGGAATTTCAAGCTAATGTAGTAAAAGGCGATAATATTAAACTTCAAAAAAGGAGACTTACAATTCGACTACATGATTATTTGTTTTTCTTTTTTTTTCGGTATATATGTTACGGATATCTTCGTTATTTGTGAACTGATATTGATGATTCTTATTTTATTGAATAGAGTAGGTATACTTCAGAGGTTTCACATAAATTTGGAGGTAAATTTTAATGTAACGAAATTGGGATTTTGATAATTCTAAATCCACTCAAATGGTTAAAAATACTTTAAATAAAAAGTAAAAGCCGACTACAAACAGCTGAAATAAATAAAATAACTTTATATTCTACAGAATAGTGTCTGTCAGAATATTGACTACAGTCAGCACGGAGCGAATACAAAGAAGAGGTGTTGTAATTAGATGTCACTGTGTAACAACGTCGTATAATTATTTTATCAACACTGAGCTCTACGTTCCTTTATATTTTTAGTTCCCATGACAGAAAGTGTCGCCAACTAGAGTCGAATATATTTAAAATATATATTTGAGGGCCGATGCAAAGGCATTTTTCTACAACTATTTTAATAAATGATGTATAAAATTACTTACAAATGAAATAATAGTGTATATCTGAGTAGTTTTTACGCGATAAAACACAAAAGTTCTTCCTTTTCTTCTTAATACTAAGAAAATACACCAATTAGCAATTTTAGACATATAAGAGCGCACAGGACGACCGCTGACAGTATACTAACTTAAGCCACGCCCACTGTAATGACGTCAGGACCTAGTAAAAATCACAGCGCACAGTTGCTGACGCCGTCTTCTCTTAGTATTTGCTCTGTGGTAGTCAGGATCTTAGTTTTTATATACACTATACGCTATGTCTGAGCACTGACTTCGGAATGTGAAATTGTATTATTCTTTTTATTTCATTGAAATTGGCTTTTACTCATCACTAAAATTTATTTTTTTAAACTTAGATTGAAGCGTTTGGCTTGAAGTAAAAATACCTGGAAAGTTGCTGTTCCTGCCATGACATGCAAACTACAAATTGTTTGTTTTGCTAGTTCAAATATAATTTCATAATTTGTTAATGAATGTGACACTGTTTTATAGCTCTCCTTCGATCCTTATTACAGAAAAATTGCATCCGGCCTAGTTAAAAATAATGTCTGCTTTGTATTTGTACATAAATTATCGGCACTGTGATTTGATTTAAGAAGTGTTCGATATTTGTAACCTAAGCAGAAAAAGAGAATAGCGCTATTTTTTTCATAGAATAAGGGTGACAAACGAGCGCACAGTCTACCTGATAAATGTATACTATGGCCCATAGAAAGCTACATATATGCTTGGTTAGAAATCAAAAAGTATGTGCGTTGATACCCTCAGGCAAGACTAAGATGAAATGTCTTATTTCCAGTAAACATACTGGAACCAGACATTAAATACACCATATAAAATACATCAACATTAAGCTCCTATTTTACGCTGGTATTCTGTGAGAGCGTCATCCTTCCTCGAGAGAGTTAAACCATTTGCGCTACCACCATTCTACAGCATGACTCTATCACTTGAATAAATTCAAAGTCAATACTTTTTATTCATTCATTACAACACAGAAATATTTATTTAATTTTTTTTAATATATTTGAAACAAAACAAAATCAGCGTTTATAATATTAATTAAAGAATGTAACATACCAATAATGAAAATTACGTGGAAGCTAAATTATGAACATACATTTCTAAGTTCTACTGCTATGTCAAAGCTCATAAAATCCAAGAACCAATAACGAAAATTTAATGACTTTGTTAACGACGCCCGAACGGAACCGGATGTTTCTCTCATCATAATGCAGACGTTTTCTTTTAATGACTGATTGAGTCGTTATCTATCCAACTGTTTCACTTATTGCTCGTTACATTTTATTATATTATATTAATATTAATTAATCTAAGCCGCTGTAGCTCAGGGGCTAAGGGCTCGCTGTAAATTGCACAGTATGGGTGTGACTCGGGTTCGATTGCAGCTAACACCAATGTATTTGTTATTAGCAATTTTAAGTGCTTACTATGTTATTGATGGTGAAGAATATTGCGAGGAAACCTACATGTCTGAGAAATTAGAAAAAAACATTTCGAAGACATGTGAAGTTATTTCATTGCCTTCAAACATAATATAGCACCAAGGCTACATATTCGTACGTGCTAAATGTCATTTGTAAATATAATTGTTGATAAACAAATTACAATACACCTTAAATAATAATTATAAGCAAGTTACCCGTTTACTATAGTTTAGTATTTTCAATTTCGAGGGGAAATATTTTTAACATTGCTCTCACTATAATAAATTTAACTGACTTAAGACTCGACTTCCGTTTTATTACTTTGAAAAGAGCTAAGTTTTAAATTTAATTGTTTGAGCGGATTACTTTAGCCACAAAAAAGTCCAAAAGTTCGTCTGGCGTTAAACTGAATTTAACTTTATTCTTTATACGTCCGTTTGCAAAAAATTTAACGTTGAAAAGTTGTGTGGTCTCTGTTGCTTGATCGCATTTTTAAATATTAATTAAAATATTAAATTTAACATAAACGAATAGGAATACGACTAGATTTTATGTAATTTGTAGAGCCATGCTACAGGTATATTGTTGTGCCGGACGGGCGTAACTCTCCGGAGTAAATGTTGTCGGAGATACCCCGCGAGTCGCTCACGTCCTACACCTGTAGGTTCCAGACTCCTCCAACTGCCGTCTTTCACTGCCGTCTCTTCGGTTGCTGCGGATAAACTGTGGACTGAGGTTCAAAATTAAAATGCACGATTTGTAAATTAAAATAGCAAGGGAGTGGCCAGCGGATCGACTAATTTATTTGTCGCGAGATTTTACACTGTTATTTATTTATCACTATTTTTCAACTATGATTGTTCATTATATATTTTAAAACACAGATTTAATTAAACACACAGCAATATTAAAATTTCTATTGGTTTTCTAAAATTTCTATTCGTATTTTTAAAATATCTGTTGGTAATATCAAATTTCTATTGGCAGTAACAAGTTTCTATTGGTATTCTCTACAATTTCTATTGGTAATTTTAAATATCTATTGAAAGTAACAAATTTCTATTGGTAGTATCCAAAATTTCTATTGGTAGCAGCTGGTTTTCTAACACTACTGACTAGCAGCTATTAATCAACTAAAATTAGTTGAATTTAAACACTTTTGTAACTGCGAATATCAGTTACCACTTTTTCCGTCTAGCTAACACTTTTCACGAAATGTAACGGCGAAATTTCCGTTACCACTTTTTTCAGCTAGCCAACACTTTTTCACTATATGTAACTGCGAATATCAGTTACCACTATTTTTGGCTAGCTGACACTATTTTACTATATGCAACTGAGAATTTTCAGTTGCCACTTTTTCCGACTATGTGTAACTGCGATTTTTCAGTTACGACCTTTTTCGGCTAGCTAAACTTTTTCTATTTCACTTTAACTTTTCACTGTGTTCTGCTACTAGTCACTTCAGCTACTACCGGATACTACTGCTTGTTACTGGTAGTTCTTCCTACTACAATGTTACTGTGATTTGCCCCCATAAGGTAGACTTCGGCTATACTCTATAGAGAGCCGCTTGCCAATTCCCATTTGCCTCTTTATTTTCAATCATTTTTCTTTATGCAAATGGCACAAATTGCAACTTTTCTATATAATACAAATCTTAACTCTAACATGCTATACATCATTAAATAGACATTTTTGTTCTACATTAGTATGCGATAAAGGATAATTAATATATTTACATTTAACAAAGTTATTCATTGAAATGTCCTAAACTTTTACACTAATTGGTCATATTAATTCTTTAATTATCCTATAACTTTTAAATCGTGCTTAATTATACAAAATATTTCTTTATTATAACGATCTATACATCATATGCTAACTAAATACCATATTTACAACTCTTTTTAGACATAAAATTATTCTCATTAATTTTTTGCTTAAAACTATTACGCAGTTAATTTAAATTTCCAGAAAGTTCTATAGCGCGGCGCGCTGTGATTGGTCGATATTTTCTTAAACAAATTAAAGTTGTTTATATTAACTATTGTCAAATCGACCTTCTATACAAACATATTGAGAGTTGTAAATACATGGTAAAACTATATTTAATACATTATTTAGTCAATTTTTCCGTATTTCCATTTTTTAAACAAATAAATATTCTTTAATCACTTTCTCGTTTAAAGTCATTTTTGCCGTTGTGAACAGTCATTTTGGCCGTCTCGAACAATTGTAGCATGAATGGGTCTGCTCTACCGGGGTAGGAACACGCCCTTACAGAATACGTAAACATACAGCTTAATGCTGCAGTGTTTCGTATGGTGAGTGAAAAGTACCAGTGACTCTTTTTACTGGAAACGAAGCATTCCATCTTAGTCCTCAGGGGTAAAAACGCATCTGCATTTTGATTCTTTATTGAGGATAGATGTAGATGTCTATGGGACAAAGCATCCACTTACCATCAGGTGAAATGTGTGCTTGTTTGTTATCTTATTCTGTAAAAACAAAATTTGTAAAAGCATGTTTATTGAAATCTGTAAAAATACCAAATGTCTTCGTGGTACAATCGGCTAGCACGTTCATCTGTTAATCGAAAGGATTGTAAATCTAGCCTGCACGGGGGCGTAATCATTTTACCTTAAGGAGAGAGACTTATTAATTTTGTTGACATTTTCTCAATTTAAGTGTACTGTATAAAACATAACATGACAACAAAACCTTATATTCGTATTTTTAAAACTTTGGATTGTAATTGGTAAGTGCAGCTTATTTACACTTTCGACCAATACTAAAAAAGGAGGCCACATACGTTGCTACCTTTGAAGACCTGTTTTCCTTCATCATCAATTATTCGTTAAAGTGCACTGCTGGATATGGGTCTCCCACAATGTCGAGAAAATGTCTTGTCGTCACGTAACGTTTAACGTAACGATATGTATATACCACTATCTATCGGATGCCTTAAGAATAGATTCATCTTTTCTTTGAATATAATAAATAGTTTTTAAGACAATTTTGAGTAAGTCTATTTTGACTTTGACTCTTATGCCACAACTACACTGCATGAAAAGCCAGGCAGGATACGAAGCCTGAATATTCTGAAATTGAGAACTAACAGTCTGCAGTAATGCTGTTTCTCCATTCAAACGAAAACACAACATTGCATGAACTGTACCTATGTAAGCAGAAAAAAGGTTAAGAAACCTCGAAGACAAAAGTACTTACAGTCCACCTGGGCCTGTGCAACACGGATGGTTAATTACAAAAGTAGTGGGTTTTGCAGCCGGTATATAAGAGGGTGGTACCTACCCAGAGTATTTAGCAGAAAAAGAGTTCTATCACCCAGTAAATGACATCTATAATAATGTTGATAACAAAATAAAGTGAAATAGAGCAAAGCTTTAAATCTAAAAATCAAATAAATTCATAATGTCCAGGTAAACGTAGTGATTATTTATACTCTTTGATCACTAGTATGACTTAACTGAAATGTATGACTTAATTGAAAGCTTGACAGATTCTTACGTGGTAGAGCCATGCTGCAGCTATATTAGTAGTATATTTGTAGCACGAATGGGTCGGCTCGACCGGGGAAGGACCACGCTGTCACAGAATACCAGCGTCAAGTAGCAGTTCAACACTGCTGTGTTTCGTATGGTGAGTGTAGAGAACCGGAGACCCTTTTTACTGTAAACGAGACATTCCATCTTAGTCCTCACGGGTGGCAACGCATCTGCATTTTGATTCGCAAACGAGGATAAATGTAGATGTCTATGGGCCACAACAACTACTTACCATCAGGTGGACTGTGTGCTCGTTTGTCACCCTATACAATAAAAAAAAAGATTCTCTATTATTTAATAATTTTTTGATGTTTTTGTGTGATCTGTAGAGAACCGGAGACCCTTTTTATTGGAAAAGAGGCATTCCGTCTTCGTGCTCACGGCTGACAACGCATCTGCATTTTGATTCGCAAAGGAGAATAGATATAGATGTCTATGGGCTACAGCAACCACTTACCATCAGGTGGACTGTGTGAAGCGAGCAGCTTGTCACCCGTATCCAATAAAAAAATATAAACGAGCAAGATGTTAGAGGATTTCGGACTCGTTAATTTTACCCAACTGTCACATTGCCCACAAAATCGAAAATATTTGAGTAATATGTGTATTTTATGTTATGTATGTATATATATTACGTTTATATATATTATGAATAAGTATCTATATATAATATTCGTCTATTTCTATGTCAGTCCATAACTTTTAAACTAGTCGCCGGATTTCGACAAATAGTAATACATATCTCAAATCATTTTGTTATTTGGTCTCTGGATTTTTACACTCACCATACGATACACAGGAGTATTAATCTGCTATTATACGCTGGTATTCTGTAAGAATGTGGCAGTCGAGCTGATAAATCGTGCTACAACCACAATATAGCTGCAGTGTCGCTCTACCACGTGTACAATTCTGAAGTATCCACATATGACCAGGTGTAAGTTCGTATTATATTATATCGTATGTCATTTAAATTTAAAAAAATATATACACTTATTTTCCTCATAGATGTCAGATAAAATGTATAAAAAAATATCAAAACCATTATAAGATGTTATAGGCCTTCAACTCCGTTAATTTTAATCAACTGCCCACAACGACGATAATTTTTTGACTGATATGTAAGTCTTTTATATTTTTACACGCTTAAAGCTAGGCTGCAGATGTAACTAGATTTTTGTATTTTAAATCTTATATATTATATAACCAGCCTTTTTATAATATATACGATAGGTTGCAGAACGAATGGGTAGTTGAACCGGGAGAACCACCCTCTCACATATTATAAGCGTAAAATAGATGCTTAATGATGCATTGTTTCGTATGGTAAGTGTAGAGAACTGGAACCCTTTTTTACTAGAAAAAAGTGCCTACCATCGTCGAAGGACGCCACAGCAACAGTTGCTCATGGGCTGCAATAGCCATTTATCACCAAGTGGATAGTATGTTTGTGTCTTATAAAATTTTATGACAAAAAAGTATGACTTTGCACATCAGAGATATCAAATAAAATGAATATTAAAAAATCTAAATCATTTTAACACGTTGTTTGTCGCTTTCTAATTTGGCCTTACTTTAATAAAATTTACCTTAAAGCTTTATTTCGAGCGAGTAACTTTTAAATTTGGTCGCCTGAATCGGATTAGACCACCTCATTCAAAGCCTAAAGTTTAGCAGACGCTTATCGGATTTAATGATCGAAAATAAAATTTATGGGTTCACAGTGAGCCGACTTGAACGAGAACTCCATTATAGAAATTATTTTGAACAAAGAACAGACTATCACTGGGTCGCAAATATTTAGATTTGATTGAATTATTTTAGAAGCGAAGTGCGTTAGCCGAAATTTAATTCTTTTTTTATAGAAATGTAATTTTTATGTACAAATTTTTAATACAATATTGGTTTTTTGGTATGTATGAAAGATGTTTGTGATGAGGCAATGGCTATTTTAGCCGACTTAAAAACAGAATTATTTTTTCTGAATTCGACTCTGAGTACTAAGATGGAATGCCTCGTTTCCAAAAAAAGTTCTCCAATTCTCCACACTTACCATACGAAACACACCAGCCTTAAGCTGATATTTTACGCTGGTATTCTGTAAGAGCGTGTTCCTTCCCCGGTCTAGCTGGCTCATTTGTGCAACAACTATAATATAGGTGCAGCAAGGCTTTGCCATGTGGCTTTTGTTTAGTTTTTGAGTCACCACGGCTCATATATTCGCTAGTTAATTATTATTTACAACTGACTGCCCACTTGATAGAGTGGTTGTAAACGCGATTGCAGATCGCGATCACGATCGCGAACTTCATGATCGGCAATCGCGTTTACAATTACTTCGGGTTCGATTTCTGGGTCGGGCCAAATAAAATGAGTTAATGAGTTTTGGCATAAAGAATATTCTCATTAGCTGCCCAGAGTCAGGAGTTGGCGGTGTCTCATCCCCGTGCCTTAGAAAGCACGTAAAGCCGTTGGTGCTGCGCATGCGCCTGCACCTGGTCTCTCTTCGGACAGGTCGGTTTACCGTTCCCATCGGACTATGAGAATGAGGGAATAGGGAGTGCACTTTTGCATGCGCATACACTTGGGCTCTATAATCCTGTCCTGCGCCGAAGAATGGACTCCGTTTAGGCTGGCCGCCGTGACCGAAATTTGGTCTAGAGGACATTATTATTATTCAAAACTTATTATATTTTAGTGTTACTTCTCTGAAATATAACGAAAAAATAACTTACTTTTAACTTACGTTTGAGCATTTAGGAAGCCAGTTAGTGTGGCGACAATAATGCTGCGGAGAACTTGAGTTTCAAGCAACGTTAATTAGCATTTGCATTGAAAATGTTTAGGTTTTATAAGGCTCGTTAAATAATAAATATTCTAGAACCTACTTTATTTTATTATTTTTCCGAGGGGTGAATGCCATGTCATTAGCCAACACGTAAACTTAATTCTGTCAAGAATCGAAATTTAAAATATTATATCACTGCTGAACACCATCCAATAGATTGACTCACAGGGGGTATATTTGCCACAGTATTCACGCTTGGTAGTCGGGCTAGCAAACGCAGCTTTATGTTTATTTTTAGTTATTCTTTTTGTTTATTTTTTTTTGTTTATATCTTCGCGTTTTTCAACTAGCGCCTCTTACGACACACAGCAGGATATGATACAATGGATATCCTTGAACCGCCACTACATGATCATGTAATTATAATATCCTACAGGCCGAATTGCGGTCACGGCGGCCAGTCTAACCGGAGACTAACCATCTGCGTAGGACAGGATTTAAGTGCATAAGTGTGTGCGCAAGCACTCTTGCGCTCTCTATTCCATCACTGGTACGCGATGGGACGGTTATCGGACACTACCGGGGAGAGATCAGACGCAGAATCAATGGTTTTACGTGCTTTCCAAGTCACCGGGGTGAAACACCGCCAGCTTACTGACTTCAAGCTGCTACTTCGTGACAGAAATATCCAATATCAGATTTTTGCTAAACCCTTAGGTCAAGACCACTAGATCACAGAATACCAGCGTGAAGTATAGTTTTACCTCTGCGTTTCGCTTGGTGAGTGCAGGTGGCCGGAGGCCCTTTTTACTGGAAATGAGGCATTCCATCTTAGTCCTCACGGGTGACAACGCATCTGCATTTTGATTTGTAATAGAGGATAGATGTAAATGTCTATGGGCCGCAGCAACCACTTAACATCAGGTGCACTGTGTGCTCGTTTGTCACCCTTATCGTATAAAAAAAAGATCAACGAGGTAGTCAAGACCATTTAATATTATGTCATTAAATAATTATGTATCATCAGATTTTTCTTCTTCTTCATCAGGCCGTTATAGTCCACGGTTAGGTATGGCCATCTCATAATGTAGAAAACCTAAACTTCAGACTCAGCGAACGTATCGGCAATCGCAGTACCTTTCGTTCCATACATTTTATGCTGCGTTCTGTAGCTGGTCTGCGTATTTTACGTCTTTCATATCATATTATGCCACCATCAATCCGAAGCCATAGAGGAAATACGAATTCCAGCGTCGGAGGATCTAAAAGACCGAAATTAATTTAAAAAAGAATTAAATAAAAATAAAAGAATAACAAACTATTCCTAAGACTAAGGTTCGAGGTTGGATACAAAGTGAGGATGTAGACGGTGACTCGATGTCCGGCGGCTTGGTCACGTTGGCGATGCACGTACTGCGGCGTCAGCGTTTCCGTGGTTTCGCAATATTTCTGTCGGTGACTAAATGTCCGGTAGCTTGGTCACATTTGCGAAGCACCTGATGCAGTGTTAGCGTTTCCGTGGTTTTGAGATATTTCCGCAGGGGTTAGGAGTAGAATACGTGATTCCTTCACCTGCAGATTAGCAACTATTTAAGCATCTACCTCCAGGGTTTTCTTGCTTTTCACTTTCAGATTGTTTTAGATTCGTATACTGACGATCAGGCTCTGTGAGTTTTGCAACGTAGCTGCATCTGCAGGTAAGTATTTGTTGTATTGGATAGTACGCCGTAATATGGAATCGTAGTATGATAAAATTATTCACTCAGTGTTGAGTTAATGCAGATTTATGTGAGATGAATATGTGGCTTGCATTTCTATATTCGGGAATTTCATTATCTTAGTGAATTCAGATGTACGTAGTTGACAGTTGATTAGGGTAGTGATAAAATAACTACAATGTAGCTGAGTATAGTCTCCTCGACTGCAGATGAGATGAACCTTCGTTTGATGTGGCAATGCGATGACATAGTGCTATATATATATGACTAATATGACTACGTGACTCAAATTAAATCTTATTTTCATTATTATGAAGTGTCTGCAATTAGCATTGTTGTATTTAATTGCGTCTAAATGAACTGAATTACCAGAAATATTTTTATCAAAGGGCCTAATACGTCTGTAAGACCTGGTTTAGTTCTGCTGGGCTCTCAACTATTTAACTGATCTAAGGCTCTATTTAACTTATTTTTTAATAAATTAATTTTCTACTCATATAATTTTACAAAAAAAAAAAACAAATTTTAAAGGATAATGTGTTTTTATTTGTAAAATAATAGAGCTTTAATTTCTGTCGTAAACATTTTCCCATATACCGCACATAGTTTTCGAGAAAGTAGTTTCGAGAAAGTTTGAAGTGGTTTTCTATAATTCTTTAAATTTAAAATTTGTATCTGCAGTTTTTATTTATGATAACTCGAACGAAGTCGCGGGTAAAAGCTAGTAGTACATAAACTGGTACATAAGTATCCGCTTCTGTGACAACTGTACTATTGTATTATCTGATCGTAAAATCTGGAACACATGAGCGAAATAAAGCCAGCCCTCATACAACATGCAGCGCAAAAATCGTGTTTAAGAGCAAGCTGAACAAATTGGAAGGATAAACGAGTAAAGCTGTGTCGTAGCAGGCTCTATTACAGTTGTCTCGAGGGGGCGCTAAGCTTGTTTTTTATTTTACTGGACGATACAAAGCTCAACAAGGCCCATGTCGTACGGGAAAGTTTCGCGGCTCAATAGAGCTTTGCTAGAAGTTAAATCACCCGCAGAGTCACAACTTGGGACAGTTTATCCGACGTTATTTTACTTTTGGGAGAAGAATTCTTACATATGTATCTCCCGCAGTTCAGACAAGACAAAAGCTTAACAAATAAACAAAATATATAAATTGAGAGATGTTATAAATTAATAAGCTAAGATCTTACTACGTAGTTTGAAGAGCACCTCCCGTGCTCCATCAGTTGCGTGCACTAGCCCCGTCACCACACTACCTACACCACTACACTATAAGAACTTATAATCGTCGATAGTACGACACGTGTTTCACCTCTAAATGAGGCACCCTCAGGTGAAATAGACTTTGCGATGGCTGACCGATAAGTTAAAAAAATGGTTTAAGGAAGTGGAAAATTCAAACAACTGTATTCATTCACTTCATTATTTTTTATATACTCGTTTATGATACTTTTCGGTATTTCAAAATATCGTCAAAGTTGAATTATTTTCAAGGTTTCGATTTTAGCATGTCAACGTTAGGTTAAGGGGTTTTTCAGATGTTTGACGACCCCACATAACTAAGATGGAATTCCTAATTTCTTTTATTTTCTTTTTCTCAATTCATCATACGAAACACAGCATTAAACTGCTATTTTACGCTGGTATTCTGTGAGAGCATGATCATTCCCCGATCGAACCAACTCACGTCGTTCGTTCGTTCGTTCTACAACCACAATATAGATGTAGGACACTACCCCGTAATATAAACAACAGCCGTTCAGCAGCAAAATATGTTGCTATAAAATTTTAATAGTTTATAAATTATTATCATTAATAGCGCAAGTTATTTTTATAGAAAAGCAAAGGAAAATTCTTCTTGCAGCATCTAATGGTGTAAGAAAAGTTTTTCAAAGGCCATAATAGCGCTTTATATAAACTTAACTCGTTTAAGTATCACCAAGTTTGGAATGAACAATGAACTCTACTTTAAGATTTAGATTTGCATAAGTTGTTAAAAGTGTAACACCTTCATATGTATCATTATTTTCCAAAGAGGGTACTGGGGGGAACTTTATAATAAGACAATTTTGCAATATATTTTAACCATAATTGTATAAAATAATACATTGTAAATTAATTTTATTTAAAAAAAAGCCACGCTGGGATTCTTGCTGGTTCTTCCCAGGACAGAAGCTTTTCCGAACCAATGTTAAAGCTTAAATGACTTTCAATAAGTATTCTAGTAATCTATATTGAATAAAATTGATTCTATTCTATTCTGTGTGAGGTATAGAAAAGCGAATATTTTTCTTTAATACCTCATACAGGATGGAGTGTACCAAGGCCCCAAGGAAGTCCCAAAGTGCGTTATGTTGGAATCTAAAACACAATCACCCCATATTGGCATGACCACAGTAAAGTTTTCACACACATCTGTGGTTGACTAGCATTGGCTGACAACCCCCTCGAGTCCGATCGCCATCCACATCGGGTCTTCTGGGTTCCTCTAAGTACAACCTCACCAAACCATGGCTAGTTAGCCCCTCTGTCACGATAAGGCGGGAAAATATTCAGAGAGCAGGATGGAGTGCCTGTATGGTACTCTTGGTTGATCCTCCTAGTAGATATACCTAGTGGCAACGGCGTAAGAGAAATAGCACGTTTCATCCCGCAGAATCGTAAGGAATAACTACAGGATATACAAGAAGAATTTTATGAATCATTTCTCTAGATACAGACCTAAAATGTTTAGATGAGTGACAGGGAACAGCTATATGAAACGTCTGGCATTGCGATCCTCTATCAGCCTGCCAATCGTGATGATTAAAGCACAAACAGCAATCGTAAAATAAGATAAACGAGACAATTATAAAAAAGACCCTATCAGTAATCATGGGATCTTCATAATATTATTTTTGTCCTAAGTTGATCTGAGATTTATAGGTCCCACATTTTTGTGGGACTAATAATAACAATGAATGTGTCAATTGTGTTACCTGCCAAGCTTATCATAAAAGGCGACTAATAGGATATTGGATTTGTGATTGTTTAGGCGTAAGACAAACCGCCTGTCACTTCTTTTACAAGTTTCCAAATAAACCCATTTTTTATCCGCTATTTTGGACTCTGTTTCCTCCTCGGGGATAACAAGCGTAAATACATGTTATGTTTATGTATTTAATAATAAGTTAAAATAAATTAAACACATATAACTTTTATATTCATGGTTTTATTTTATTTTTATAATGTCCTCCCGAGAATTAACGTTCTAATATCGTTATAATATAATATTTTATTGAATATAGATTACTAAAAATACTTATTGATAGTCAATTACACCAGTGATAAATGCAATTACTACTGGTTCAGAAAAAAAAAACTCTATCCTGGAAAGAACCAGCAAGAAACCCAGCGGGACGTTTTTAATATATGTCGAACATTTATATTTTCATACCCAAGGTGGAAAAAGATTGGAAAGGGAGTTTACGTTTAATTTATGAAGAAATGTAGAAGAAGACGAAATATAATAAGTGTTTAGGCCAAACAATCAACATTTGAAATTTACATTCATCACTCGTGTCCACCCGCTGACTTTGTAAAGGTCACCGTTGCCCCACTCCCGTGTGCGTCGCCCGGCAGAGGGCGCGGGCGCAGAACGCGAGTGCGAAGACAGTAGTTTGAATACAGCGGTGCCGTCGCAACGTACCGTATTTGTGGTGACCGTGGCAGCGATTTTGTGCGACCAGTTTCGGTTTACGGTCTAGATTTTCAGTATTTGTGCGCGTTACTTCGCTACTTAAATTGTATTTCGTGAAGATCGCCTCGGATTAGGGTGTCTAAGTATTGCAGTCAGTGAGTCTACTCGGGCCGCGTGATCACTGCCTTAGAAGGTCACGTTCGATTCTCGAAATAATTTGTTGCTGAGTGAACGGAAGTGAAATTTGACCCACCGCTCATCAGTCATGCCGCGTGTTACGTTTTTGATTATAATTAACGGGATTTAGTTGAGTTTTGAAGTTAGTTAAATGTACAATAGAGTTGATAGGCTGACATAGTGAATCGCTTAATTTTGAGTTTGAGCGATTAATTAACGTCGTTACAATTAATTAGCGTCAAGTGGTATAGTTGTTGCATGCATAATTGCATTCTGACAATATTAATTCGCGTTAACGAGTTGCTTTGTGCTATTGGATTTAAATCGGAGATATTTTCCTGTGTCGGTTAAAACAGCTTAACTTTGTGACCCGCGAGAATCAGCGTTATAGATTTGTGCTAATGGACGCTAGACTTTGAATGACACCGAGTGACGCCGCTGGAGTGATACCACATAGGGTGGCGGTGCTGGAGTCAGGGTTGCTGCTGATTAAAAAGGGCTAATTCAGGTTAAACATATATACACTTCTCACACACTACTTACATTCACTACACTTAACGCCTGAACGAGCCTTGGGGTCTTTCTTCGCTTCTGAATCAGGTACGTACTATTTATTTACCTAGCCTTATCTATATCGTGTAGGTCAACTCTCCATAAGCCATTTGGGCCCCGTCCTTGGTTGTCCGTCGGGTCTACAGCTGTATGGGCCCCTGTATAGTCACCTTTGTCGGGACAGCTAAGGGCGTGTACAATAGGTATTATTAAATTCCAGAAATAATATATTTTTTTAAAAAAAGCCAAAAAAGACAGTAGTCGTATGGAGAAATCGAATCCACAACCTTTTGAGTTCGCGGACTACACTGTAGTCTATCTCATTCTCTCGCAGGCTTAACACTATAGATGTGTATGTTTGTTTCTTCTTAGTATTGCTTTTCTGTTTCATGGAGTTTCAAATCAAAACGATTTTAAGGAAGTTTGACTTCAAAAAGTAAAGTAGCAGCTTAATGCTGCTATGTTTCGTAAGGTGAATGTAGAAAACCTAAGAACCCTTTTACTAGAAACGAGATATACCATATTAGTCCTCAGGGGTGACAACTCATCTGCACTTTGATATTTTAACCAGGATTATTGTAGATGTCTGTGAATCACAGCATCCACTTACTATTAGGTGTATTTTGTGTAAGTTTGTCACCCTGATTCTAAAAAAAAATTGCTGGAAGTTTGTAATTTTGTGTATAAGGTTGTATGTACACTAACGTCATAACTACTACACAAACTCAAAGTAGCCCCGCAAGCGACGGAAAGAGATCTGCCGGAGAACCAATTTCACTGACATAGCCTTACTTATTTGTAAGCTGAAGTGGCAATAGGCGAGTCACATCTGTGATACTATAACCGTTAGAGTAGTTCTACCATAGAGTAGAAACTCTGCTTAAGTAAGCACAGTATTGAACAACCCCTGGCTAGATGGAACGATGCGCATCTGCGCAAGGCGACTGCCAGCAACTAGAAGCGTGAAGCAGAAGTTCGTGCTCAGTGGCGCACCTTGGAAGAGGCCCATGTCCAGCAGTAGACTGAGGTAGGCTGATGATAATGATAAAGACTGTGTGGTCAAATACCGTTGCTGCTTTAATTGGCAAATTGTAATAACAACTAAGTCTTTAAAACTCAGAATAATAACATACATAATATGTCGTCTTGTACAATTGCACATCAACAATTTCGAACGATCCGTGCCGGCGCCATTTTAAATCAAACTAAACTAGGCTACCTTGTTTTCCCGCATAAGAGAAAAAGATATACTTAGCGGTCAGCCATCGCAAATTAGATTTCATCTGAGGATGCCTCGTTTAGAGGAGTAACACATGTCGTATTGTCGACGGTGTTGTGGTTTTGCTGGTGTAGTGGTGTTGGGGATAGTGGCGTTGGGATTAGTAGTGACTGGAATAGTGCACGTCATTGAGGGTGGGCGAGAGGTACTCTTCAAATGAGATGAGATAAATTATTTTATTTTATTACGCATGTTTACGCCCGAATGCTGACTTCGGGATTGATGTCAGAGGGCGCGCGGCTCGGCAATACCGGTTTGACGTTCGGTCGTGCGTAGAACGCGCGGCGTCAAATAGGAGTCGTCTGCCAGCTGTGCTAACGTCAGCACGCTGTCAATTTTTGTGCGGGAAACACGGAATAGTTTAGGTGTCTAGTAAATATTCTGTCTAGGATTTGTAACGCGCATTCCTTGTTGGATAGCCTTTCCCGCGACTTATTGGGTCCGAATCAGAATCTGTATAAGTGCATTCGACAATATTAGCTAGTATGGCCTTTGATATTCTAGAAATAACTGTTGCCACGCGAAACGTGGCTTCTGTAAGTTAGTTAATCGTACGATAGAGTAAATGGACAGTCATCGTGACGAACGAAGAAAGTGACTGTGGACGGCGCCGCGGAAGATTACCTCAATTTGGAGCGGTGCTGACGTCCGGGCTGCTAACGACGGCAAAGGTCTAAAAAGGTCAATCACCACCAGTCACACCCAGATACACATCACAGCACCTTATTTCCCTTGCACCACACAACCACATGTGACCTGACCGAATCCTGAGGTACCAGTCGCCTTGGATATATGTAAGTAAGCTCCGTTTAATATTCTCCCTGTTGAATGGCAGTTGTATAGAACGCTCCTCCTTATTGTTTATTGTAATTAGAAACCTTCCACGCGGCCATATTGAGGCCTGACCTACGTCTGTTCGTTGAAGCTCCGCTGATGGGCCCCGGAGGATTGAACCGTAACAAACTGGTAGCAGTGCGTGGTTCCGCGTTCGATTCCCCGGTTGGTCCCGACCATAGTGTTTGATAAAAATTAAACAATTCTGGTGGCAGGAAGCGTTGGTTTGATTGCTTTAATTTGTGTCTACAATCACGCCCGGCCGTAATACGTAAAATTAAAATTCTTTTCTTTTGTTGCTTTGTTGCTTGCCTTTTTTGTTGTTAGTGGGTAGTTGCGATTGCCACGCCCTAGGTTGCGCAAGCTGGAGATTTTCTAGAGGCATACGTCATGTAGGTAGATGGTTATTATCACGTAATCGGTTAATTATCGTTGTCGGATAGTTGTAGTGGATTGGTTATCGAAGGGTCGATTTCCGAGCTTGGCATTTTTTGTTGATCGGCCGTGATGTGTATCTTATTTGTATTGTAATTTGTATTTGAACTAAAGAGCAGTAATTTGTATTTGCGCAATTTGAATTTAGCTTGATTTGATCGCACTAGTATTTGTTATTTGTTAATTTGATTTGTGCTAACTTGTATTTGGCTTGATAAGTAGTAATTCGTATTTGTGTAATTTCAATTCAGCTCGATTTGATAGGAACTGCATTTGCTAACTGTTAATTTTTTGTTGTAATTGTTATTTGTTATCTTTGTAATAGTGTTCGAGCCGCGTCGTTATTTGTATTTAGTATGTAGTAGATGTCATCGCCCAAGCTACTAATCCGTTGCCTGCGGACTGAGTTACGCTGGGCCAAAAGCGCCCATGCTTTGATAGGTCGACCTGATAGGGTCCATAACTTGATGAAGCGATTCGAGCAGGTCGATGCTCGAAGGGCCGCAGAGGAGGAGGCTTACGCTGAGCTCGAGGATTCGGATGTGGAAAAGAGATTCCTGGACTCCTGCTTCGCGGACTACGAGCAGTTCTTTTCGCCCACGGACGAGTTGATTCAGGCTGAAGGCAGGTATGCCAAGGAGGCGCGCGAATCTCGGATAAGTGGCCTACCCGAGTCCTCTCGCAAGCAGCTTCAGCCGCAGATGTTGGGATGACTCCCAACTCTGGACCTGCCAAAGTTCTCCGGGGTCCTTTCCGAATGGCTGACCTTCGTTGGTCTTTTCGACAGCCTAGTGGACGCCCGGAGTAACTTGACCCTGAGCCAAAAGATGGCGTACCTCCTGGCCTCACTGGAGGGGGAGGCCCTGGGCGTCGTCGGCCACTTGAGATTGTCAGACGACGCCTACCAGACTGCTCGGGATCTCCTAACCAGAAGATACACCAACGTCCGGCGAATTGCGGACGAACATGTTAAGCAGCTTCGAAGCCTCCCGCTGCTTAGTGACCGGGCCAGACTACGTCCGGACCTGTTGGATCCAGTCTTGGTGGCCTGTTATACGTTGAGGCGGCTGGATTTACCAGTGGGCAAATGGGCCTTTTTGTTGCTCGGCATTGTGCTGTTCCGTCGACCTCTCGACCTTCGAATCCATTTTGAGGAGAGGTATTGCGGGGACGAGGCCTCCTATATTCTGCCCTTCTATGACCTGCTGCGGTTTTTGGAGGAGCAGTGCCGGCAGATCGAGAACGCGGCGGGCGCCGTTGATGAATTGCGAGCCGTGCCCAGTGAGAGGCTGAATCCGCTGGGCAAGTTGTCGTCAACCCCCCCCCCTGCACCTATTGTCGAGCACCTGATCACCGGGTAACTTCGTGCCCGAAATTATTAGGTAAGCCGGTTCCGGCGAGGTGAACTATCGCCAAAGAGCGCCGCTGGTGCTACTCATGTTTGAAAGGGCACCTCCAGCGAGACTGTCCGCATCGGCGGCCCTGTCTGCATTGCCAGGGCAATCACCATGCAGTTTTGTGCCTGGGTGCGAACGGCGTCTCCTCTGGGGGCTCTGCCAGGCTTCGACCCACACGGGCGGGGGCGCTCAGCCACGCCCTCTGTCAGGCGACTCTCGGCGCCTGCCGGCTAGCCACCAGGTGGAGAGGAACTTCACGGCCACTCATCGGTCCGCTGGACCCTTCTCACTCCCGTTAGCTGAGTGGCCGCGACTGGTTTACCACTGTTCCCCATTTGATGGAGGCGGCCCTGGCTAGCTGCCACCTTAGCTCCCACCACGGCCGCCCCCACTGTGCCTTAAGCCGTCAACAGTCCACTTGTCAAAATGTTCTGTTGCCGACGGCCTCAGTGAAGGCGTACAACCCGAGTGGCGACTGTTAGCGGTTTGCGCTGTATTGGTCTCGGGTTCACGCCGTGTGGCCTCTTCTTGGTGGTGGGAAGATTCGAGCCCCCCTAGAGCCCACTGGATCGCCCACCTGGAGATCGGGGCCTTGACCGTGGGCCTCCCGCCGGTTTTGAAGTTCCGGCAGATATTCTTTGACCCAACGCTGCCAGAACATGTCAGCGAGTATCTGGGAGCGTCGCCAGTGTTTTTTGCTGTTCGCATCTTTTTCACTAAAAACTCCAGGTGTTGGCAGTCTCGCAGATCCTCCCAATAGGAAGTGATTTGGAGTGATGGACTCGTTGTCTTTGCTGTCTACTGAGATGTGAGTCAATGGTCTGCTGTTTACTGTATACTCCACCTCGCAGAGCAGCGTGGTCAAGACATCTTCGTGCGGATGTCTCTCATGAAGGACGGTGTATAGTGCCGTCTTCACGCATCGAACAAGCCGTTCCCTCACCCCTCCCATGAAAGGCGCGGAGGGGGTTATAAATCGCCAGACTATGCCTCGTCGGCTGGCTTCTTCTCGGAAGGCCTCTCGAAGCTCCTTGTCGGCACCGTGCATATTGGTGCCGTTGTCCGAGTAAATCTCGGTGGGACATCCTCGGCGCGCTGCGAATCTTCTTAATGCCAGTATGGCAGAGTCTGCGCTGAGATCTTTCACAATTTCCAAATGTACAGCTCGTGATGTAAGGCAGGTGAAGAGCGCCACGTATCTCTTCTGATGCTGACGTCCCACTGTTACGGAGAGTGGCCCAAAATAATCCAGGCCGGTGAACGTGAACGGTCTCTGGTGATGTGCGAGACGCGTGCTGGGATGATCACCGGTGGCTGGCATGGATGGTTGTGCCTTTCTTATGCGGCACTGAACGCATTGGCTTATTATTCTTTTAGTAGTGGGTCTTAGTCTGATTACCCAGTAATGCTGTCGAACCTCGTTGATGGTTGGTTCGGTCCCGCAATGATGCAGGCTACGATGCGTCCAATCAATATACAATTGGGTGATGTGATGATCACCATCCAATATAGCTGGCCCTTTCATATCTTCAGAGACTCCTTTTACAGCGGCTATTCGACTTCGTAGCGCAATGATCCCATCTTTCAATTGTATCTGTAGTGGTCGTAGGCGGCTATCATGGGCGACCCTCTTATCGTTACGGAGATCGGCTATCTCTTGCGTGAAGGAGTCTTCCTGGATGACATGTACCAGGAGCTTTTCAGCCTTTCTTATATATTCGGCCTCCAGTGTGATGTATTTGTTTACATCTTTGCTTTTCACCTGACTGGGAGGCTGCGCGAGACGTCGCGGATTGCACTTCGATCTCCTCCAGTCGGGGTCTTCCTCTCTATTTCTTTTTGTCCTTTTATAAAAGGTCCTGTCGGTTGTTTTGCGGCAGAGTGTTATGAATTGAAGCACTCTGGCCGTAGCTCGCACTAAGCGTTCCCATTTCGAAAATTTCGTCGGATCGGGAATGGCCTTTTTATATAGCGGAGCTCTATATCTTTCTGTGATGGTGAGAGATCTTTCTTCACCAGTAGGTTCGGATGACGTGGGTCGTTCTGTTGGCCATGCTGACGGTTCTTCGTATAGAAATGATGGGCCACTGTACCACTCGTGGTTAGAGTCGAAATTGGGTGGTACGTCCCTCGTAGCGGTGTCAGCTATATTCAATTTTGTGGGTACCCAGCGCCAGTCGTCCACTTTACTATTGTCCTCTATTGCTGCTATTCGATGTGCTACAAAAGGTTTGTAGCTCCTGGAACCTTTCTTTATCCAGGTGAGGACAGTTTTGCTGTCAGTCCAATAAGTGACAGCTTCGGGCTTTACGTGATGTTCCTGGATGACAGCCGCAGCTATGCGACTTCCCATCACGGCGGCTTGCAAATCAAGGCGAGGTATGGATGTTACCTTGAGCGGAGCTACCTTCGCTTTGGCCATGACGAGGCTCACGTACACTTGCCCATCGGGTGTCGTTGCTCTCCAGTAAACTGCCGTTGCGTAGGCGCATCACTGGCATCTGAAAATACGTGCACTTGGAGGGAGTGTGCGTCGCTGTATCCCGGGTAACATCTTGGTATGCTTACTGTTTTGAGACGTTCCAGGTGTTGGATCCATGTGGACCAATGGTTACTCAGGTCCTCGTCCAACTCCTGGTCCCAGTCTGTTCCTCGTCTCCACGCTTCCTGCAGTATTTGCTTGGCGCGTATCGTAACTGGGGAGGCGAGGCCGAGAGGGTCATACAGCGACATCACTATTTTCAACGCTTCCCTCTTTGTTGGTTTTTTCTGCAGCAAATTGTCCGGAAGTCGAGCGAGCTTTAGGTTGAAGCTTGAAGTATTTTTTCCTCGGTTCCCTTGTCGCCCAGTTTGACTGACTCGGTTGTTTCGTTGTCAGGTTCTAATTCTTTTACGATTTCTGGCGCATTGGAAACCCATTTTCTCAATGTGAAGTGCGCGTTTTTATGTATATCGCGTACTTCCTTCGATATCCGCATTGCATCTTCCAGGGACTGGAAACTATCCAGATAATCATCCATGTAGTGGTTTTGGATGAAAGCTTCTACGGCTTCTGGATATTTTTCTATATACCTTTTGGCGTTCCAGTTTTTTGCGAATATCGCTGTGCAGGGTGAACTAGCTGCACCGAATATGATCGACGTCATTCTGTATTGTTGTGGAGCCTCATTGCGTCGATCTCCTCTCCAGAGATATCTCAAGGCATCTCTGTCTTCGGGTCTCACTTTGATTTGCATGAACATTTCCGCTATGTCCGCGGAGACAGCAACATTGTGTCGGCGAAAGCGCATCATGACTCCTGGTAATGACTGTAGTAAGTCTGGACCCGTGAGCAGGAAATCATTCAATGCCATTCCTTTTGTTTTGGCTGCGGCATCGTGTACTATGCGAAACTTTTCTGGTTTCATCGGATTATGGACATCGAAATGAGGTAGATACCATGTCTTTCCTGGTGTACTATTCTTTGGCGCTATTTCGGCGTATCCCTTTTGTATTAGGGAATTCATTTCTTCGTTGTACTTCTGCTTTAGCTCTTCGTTTCGATCTAGTTTTTTCTCGATAGAAACGAGCCTGTTTATCGCCGTTTCATAATTTCCAGGCATTTCGATGTCTTTCTTTTTCCATAGAAGCGCTGTTTCTATGTGCCCGTCTTCCAACTGTCGGGTGCTGCTATTTAGTATTTCTTCGGCTTGCTTCTCTGGATCGGAATCTGGTCTTCTCGGATTTATCATTAAAGATTCCAGCGCGAAGTATTCGCGGAGTTGGTCATTTATATTCTCCTCGCTCGTGTACAGCTCGTTGGCCGTGTGGATGCGCTGATGCGGGGCTTTAGTGTGCGCCCCGTGTAGCACCCATCCCAGTTCTGTGAGCGAGGCTATTGGCTGGTGCGGTGGACCTCTGCGTACTTGTGTGGCTATTAAGAGTCTCCAGTTGTCTTGTCCTATCAGGATCCTAGGGTTGCCTGAATCATATGTCAATTGATCCTTTAAGCCTTTCAAATGCTTACAATTTTCTATGTCTGTTGCACGCACAGTCTGCGGCCCCAAGTTTAGGCTGGCGACCGTGCGTGCTCTGAATGGCACCCTTTTTCTATGGAGACTCTTCAGTGACACTTTGACTCTTTGGGAGTCCGGCGAATCGAGGGTAGTGTTCCCGATAGCTGTGATCTTGAATGGGTCCAACCGCCCTTTAGCTCCAATTTGATCGGCAATCTCTTGATCCATTAACGAGACTGTCGACCCATCATCCAGCAGAGCGTGTGTGTTTATTGCTCCCGCCGGTCCAATTACTCGAACTGGAATTATCTTCAAGTAAGCTTGATGCTTTGATACAGCGAATGAGTTTGCCACTGTCTCTTGAGGTTCTTTTAGTGGGCCTTCTGTCTTTTCCTTTCTATTATTATGAAGGAGTCGATTGTGTGTCGCGTTGCATCCTTTTATTTCACACTTCGTGGTTTTGCATCTGTGTGTCTGACTTCTATAACGCAGACACCGGAAACATAAATTCCTTTGCTTGGCGAGTTGCCATCTTTTATCAATATCTGCCTCTTTAAACTTGTTGCAGTCGGATCCGTAATGACCCTCTTTTTCGCACACACTGCATTTTGGAGATGGCTTAGTGGTAGCCGTGTGCGTCCTATGCACTGGACGATTATTTTGCGCTCCGCTTATGATCTCAGGAGGCGCAAATGCACTACAGTAGCGAGCTTGTTCGGTGATAAATTCACTGAAGGAACCGAGGTCTGGTCTTGAGTCATACTTTTCTGTATAAATTCTATACCACTGCGCGCGTATAGAGTTTGGCAGTTTGTCTGTGAGGTGTCGTAGCAGCTCTGCGTTAACGAGGTAATGGTCTCGCTTGAGTGCTCGAAGTGTGACGACGCTTCCCCTCACTTTGCTCGCGAATGTACAAATATCTCTGGGTGCCTCTGTACAGCGTGGCAATCCCCGTAATTTATCGGTTTCTGCTT